>OX276403.1:13594232-18394232 GCA_946251805.1 Cybosia mesomella
ACTCCCTAGGCATGTTGATTACCTTTAAAAAAAATAAAATAATCTAGCAACACTAAAGTACTTAGAATGTTTGCGTCAGCGCAATGTAACCCCATTTTTAAGTTGAAAGAGACTGACATGAAAAAAAAATAACCTAAAATTTTTGGCTATGATTGAGACTGAAATACTATTAAAAATGAGAAACTAGATAATTAACTATTAATATGGTGATTGATTTACCTTTGTACTTCACAGGATGTAAAAAGTATTTATGGATTTTAGTCACTATAATTTTTCTAAAAAGATGTACACTTTATTGTGCCGCCCAGGATCTGTCAAACTGACAACTATTGACAATGACGTATCGTTCAGAAATTAGATCAAATCGATTGTGTCAATACTTTACCGTAATGTCATAATGCACTTTTATCAGATTTGGCGCAAAGTAATCTGCGCAAGCGCAAACTAACCCCGTTTTACGGTAGTTTTTTTGTTACAATGAACTACAAGAACTTTTATATTATGTTACTTGTTGCTACGGAACCCTTCATGGGCGAGTCCAACTCGCACCTGGCCGGTTTTTTTACTAGATATTTAAGTGATTATTGAGAATTGTTATTACCTCATACTTAGCTACAAAATATATTATGAAACATTAAAATATTCAGGCCACTTCAATGTAAAATACCTATGTCTAAATTTGAAATATATTTATTCATCAAAATTACGTATTTGGCAATGTGATATCAAGTGAGGGTAATGTGGCGCCCTTGCTGGAACTCCACCATGGGACCTGGAGGCGAGAGCCCTTTCACAACTGTACCAGTGGCGAAAGGAGGCGCGGGAGCAGGGACGGGACCCTGAACCTCAAGAAATCGAGGCCGTGCAGTCCCACCTCCGCCAGGACATCGTGGTGGAGTGGGAGGAACGACTAGGGCGACCAAGCGCAGGGCACGCCGTAATAGCAGCGGTAAGGCGTGGGAGGTGCCGAGGCGTGACCTCGTGGCGGCCATCGGGGTAGGAGTCCTCTCGTTCGGTAGCATGATGGCGGCAACGGTGCCTCCTTCCTCCGAGCCCGCAACATGCTTGCCGCGCGTCGTAGGCGACTCCGAGGCTCCTTGAGCGCAGGTCTGTGGGTGGCAGGTGAGGCCGCCTGTCACCCCAGCAGAAGCAGGCCGGGGTGATTAGCGCCCCCTCCCTTTCCGTGGTAAGACGGGGACACCATGGTTCCCAAACCCGAGGGGGCCATATTGAAACCGAAGATGGCCCTGGGTCTGTCGGGGTGCGAGGGAAATACCTTATGGGGCTACCTTACACCCCGGCGTCTGAAGACCCGCGACGGCGTGCGGTTTTAGTCGGTCCAAGCTTGACATAACCACCCCCGCTGGCCGGCAGGGGGTATCCGAGGGGATATCCGCAAGAAAAAGGGTAATGTGGCGCCTTGGTAATAATACCGGGTTGTAAGGACCAATACCACATTGGAACTATATCAGTGGTCCATCGCCTTTGATGTCTCGCGAAATGCCGCCTCTGTCTAGGAATACGCAATTGTCGTAGGGTTGTCACATTAACTTTTACTTTTTATTTAATTTATGGAATAGTAGCTTTTGCCTGCGGCTCCGCCCGCGTAGATGTCGGTTATCGCGAAAAATATAGCCTATGTCCTTTCCCAAGGTCTAATCTACCCCTGTACCAAATTTCAACAAAATCGGTTCAGTGGTTTAGGTGTGAAAGCGTAACAGACAGACAGACAGACAGAGTTACTTTCATATTTATATATTAGTAAGGATTTATTGAAGGTTTATACCTTGGTGCAGGGATGGATCATAGTCTGGAATAGACTATAATACACTACTTTTACATTGAAACCTTAACATAACTGGCGAATCATGGGTGTGTAATACACCTCTGCCTACCCCTTCGGGGATTCAGGCGTGAAGTTATGTTATGTTATGTTTTATCCCTGGAATAGGCTCCCATGGGTTGCGGGAACGGGATCAGAATTCCACTTGGGCGGGACCGCGGGCAACAGCTAGTAACAAATAAGACAAACATGTATGTTGGTATTATTTGAATGAAAACTTCTTTAGGCGCGTTGAACACTTTCCATATGAGCACTTTTTGAGTGAACAAAAATCATGAAACTAGCGTCATCGTCACTGAGACGCCATCACTTCAATAATATTGTTATTTTAAGTCAGACAGCACTCTTTTTTTTCTTGCGGAAACGGTGAGGTGGGCGTGTCGGAGTCGAACCGACTAAAACCGCACGGTGTTTCGTCACATCGGCCTGTGTGGCATGGGAAACTGGTGTACCCTAGAAAGAATATCCCAGAGACCCCGACCGGCCCTGGCCGCCAGTAGAGTTGACCCCGACGAAGTGAGACGGCACTAAATCATTAGTACCTTTTTTTTTTTCGTGCGGAAATCCCTTCGGATACCCCCCCGCCGGCCAGCGGGGGCGGTTATGTCGGGCTTGAACCGACTAAAACGGCACGCCGTCTCGGGTCTACAGACGCCGGGGTGTAAGGTTGCCCATAGAGTATATCCCTCGCACCCCGACTGACCCTGGGCCATCTCCGGTTTCGAGATGGCCCCCTCGGGTTTGGGAACCACGGTGTACCCGTCTTGCCCCGGTTTGGGGGAGGGGCGCTAGTCGCCCCACCGTCCCGGCCTGCTTCTGCTGGGGTGACAGGCGGCCTCACCTGTCACCCCCAGGCCTGCGCTCATGGAGGACGGAGGTCGTAAAGCGACCTCCGGCGCCTGAGTCGCCTGCGACGCGCGGCGAGCAAGTTGCGGGCTCGGCGGGTCGGGAGAGTTCTATATCTCTCCCGGGCGCGCTCCGCATAAAATGCTCGCAGAAGGAGGTGGCGGCGGCCCACGCGCTCGCGCTCCGCACCATTGCCGCAATCATGCTGCCGAGCGAGAGGACTCCCACCCCGATGGCTGCCACGAGGTCACGTCTCGGCGAAATCGTTAGTACCTACTGAGTAAAATGTATAACATACAAATTTATCACATCACAAAAATAGTTGGTTTCAGTATTTAAGCTACGATGAAACAGAATGATTGCCGAGTAACTCCATTTGGTAGTATTCACACTCCAGCATTAAAACACACAGACAAACACACACACATGCCAAACATACCCTCATACGGACGCGCCCATCTTCTCTGTCTCAGTATGGCAAAGAGAAGCCATTCACTGCCACCAGACTATCCGGATGAATTTTACACAGGTTTTCTCTCTCGTAACCGGAAAGAGCCCCCGTTTCTATAAAGTTGTCTGGGTCAGACTGAATTCGCCGTTTTCAACATCTCGTCGTAGTCAGCGAAACTATTCACTCAGCCTGGGATCATTTTTGTAGAGGATTGTTCCTCGTGTGCCACCACTCCGCTTTCGAACAAAGCCAAAGTCAATTAAACCCACCCGCCTTTGCTTGCCCCTACTGTATGATAATTTGCATAAAATATGGTTAATGTCAGTTTTGATGCTCGGATCTCTTTTTTTTTTGCGTGCGGAAACCCTCTCGGGCCCAACTCATGAGCGATAGTGAAACATTTATCGACTTATTGGTGTGCTAATGATAGGAAGCAAGCTTGTATCTAAATTTTAGCACGTATAATCCAAAAACATGAGCGAAAAAAATAGTTATAATATAACTATGAAGAAATATCTTTTTAACTAGTCGCAATAACCATTATAACAGAGATACAAACAGTGTTAACGTCGTATAAAAGTGAGGATAACGTAGGTAAAATCGATAATGGAGTCTATGAATAGTTGTTTCAGTGGGAAGGGAACCACGTGTCCCAATCAACCTTCTGTTCCACGGTTATCGATCATTTATAAGTGATAGATGCCAATGATTGGTTGAAAATGGAGCATATTATTATTAATTAAGTAGTTAGTGGAAATGGAACATGAATATAACAGTTTTAAAACCCGTCGTTCTTTATACGTATAAATTTTTTTTTATTAAATAGCGGCCCGGGTCCCGACTTCGCCCGGAAATACAAAATACTATAAACCTGTTGCAGCACGAAAAAACCAGTGGGTTGTGAGAGAGCCATATTGAGTTTTTGAAGCGTACACAAACACACAATGGTAAAGATTTCGAAATTTATATATATAACCGGAAATAATATCTGCTAATAAAAATAGTAATTTTACCAACTGACTATCATTCCCATCCTCCTAGCCTTTTACCAACTTAGTTGGGGTAAGCACTTTCAGGCTAACTATGAAGTGGCTGAACTTTGATATTTTCTGTGAAGCGTTTGACCTCCATAACCCACTGGCGATATCGAAATTTTGTAGTAAGACCAGTTGTCGGACTTTTTAATTGCTCCCACTACACGTAACGATTGCCATAGATATTCGTATGGCAATCGGGACCGACGGCTTAACGTGTTCTCCGTATCTTAAAAGTCTGAAGTCACTTACATACTCTTATGCAAGGTATGCTATTTGATAGTAAGTTCATTAAAGATATTGAGAAATCAGTCTTGTTTATGATAATCTTGGTTTATGATTTTTTTAGCATGCCGGAATTTCCCTATATGTATTTGATTTGATCATCATGAATGAGCTACTTGACCGAAGAAGTACCACCTTCAAACTTTATATCAAATTTAAGTTCCTATGCGAAATTTCGTACGGCTTTTGTGAGTGACGAAGGCCTTACCTTCTTTTCTATTCTTTTTTTCTCATTACTTTTTACCGGGAATGGGAATCTGGTGTTTGGCTTCAGGCACTTCCTTCGCCCAACATTGGTACAATGTTGGACGACTCGACCTTCCGCATCGCGACTTGCCTACGTTTGGGGGCACCGTGTGTCTCTCCACATCGATGTCTATGTGGAGAAGCAGTCGATTGCCTTGGACACCACGGATTATCTTGCAGCAGGAGCGCAGGCCGCATATCCCGACATGCTAATATCAACGACATTATCCGTCGGGCTCTTGTCACCGCCGGCGTGCCAGCTATTCTTGAACCTGTTGGCTTGGCGCGCGACGATGGCAAGAGACCGGATGGTATGTCGTTGTTGCCTTGGAAGATGGGTAGGCCTTTGGTGTGGGACGCAACTTGCGTCGACACCCTGGCGCCTTCCCATCTTCCAAGTACGATGGATTGCGCATGCGCTGCTGCTGCATCAGCGGAGACTCTCAAACGGCGCAAATATACCAATTTAACTGGTAATTATATTTTTGAGCCGTTTGGAGTCGAAACGTTGGGTCCGTGGGGTCCAAGCGCGCGCGCGCTATTCAAAGAAATAGCGAAGCGCCTAATCGACTCTTCCCGTGACCATAGGGCTGGCCTTTACCTCGCTCAAAGAATTAGTATCGCTATTCAGCGTGGTAATGCCGCCAGCCTTTTGGGCACGGTTCCAGTAGAGATCGATGGGGAGGAATTTTTCGATGCCTGAAGTTGCAGTCTCTCCCTTCCTTTTATTTTATTTTTGTATATATTGTATTATATAGTATTAAAATAAAAAAATAGAGTAGTACATTAGTAATTAATAATAATATTACTTCTTTAATTCTTAAGGTGGCAACGCGTATTTCATCCCTAGTGACATGTCTAGTATTGTTGTTTAAAAAAACATCGTTCTATAATCACCAGATAGTTCCCGTGAGCACCTCCATCCTACAGTAAAAACATACTTGTCGACTTTTTTCCTAAGACAGCCGAGTCGAGAATATTCTATAGAAGGTACTTAGTCTATAATATAATATAATTTACAGAACGTAATCTTTGTATGTACCTAGTGTTATCGGTTGTACCGTTGTGGGGTACCTAATTAGTATTCCATTCACAAGTTCAAGCAACAAACAATCATAAAAAAACGTTAATTACTTACGTACCATATGGTAGGCACGAGCTGTGATAGTCGAGTTGTTTAAATAACTATTTGCCTATGAAACCGCAGCGTCTGCAGTTCAATTTCGGTTAATTACTGACTCTCAGAAGTTCATGTGCATATTTTAAATTAAGTAAATCGTTGAAAGAAGACGTGAGAAAACCTGTCAATGTGACCTACCTGAAAATGCTTCACGAAGTTTTATAAAAACTATCAAAATCCATTGGGTTAGCAAAGTGGCCTACGGCTAGGGCTCCCACCAGTATAATTTCTTTCACCGCCTGGATTAATTAAGTCTTCAAAAACCTCGCATGAGATAAATTGTATTTTTTAGGACAAACTTAAAAGCTCAAATTGTTTCTCAAGTTGATATCAATCAATGAGGGTACACCCGGACATGACAAATATACCTACACATTTCTGAGAACCTCGCCCGCCCATCCTGCAAATTAGAATAAGACCAGGAAAATACGGATGTATTTAAAAAAATTGTAACCAAAGACTAGTGGGTACTAATATCACCCGAGACGGCGTGCGGTTTTAGTCGGTGTAAGCCCGACATAACCGCCCCCGCTGGCCGGCGGGGGGGTATCCGAAGGGATTTCCGCACGAAAAAAAAAGGTACTAATATTAGAAACTATTGGAAAGTAGTTCAAACTATTTGCAACAGTAGAAACTATGTAAAAATTATAAGAGTCTACAGTGCATTGATATGAAGGTAAGTATGGTCGTTCAGTTATGCTGAAATGAAATCCCACTTTGAGAATAAACCGTTACGAGCTAAGACTAGTTTCACACTTTTGACAAGAAGCAACTTATGCGTCGAGACAGTTCAAGTGAAGCGATGGAGCGTCGCGTACGACAACGGAAATATTTGCGCCGTTTACTAAAAATTGCTGCACAAATAGCTCTGAATGAGCTCATTGAGTGTTTAAATAATGAAATATATAAAAAAGAAAAAATTTGGATCAGACCCTGGCTGGCAAGAAGACCAGAGCTTGGTTGTTCATTTCAAGTTTTAGAAGAAATAAAGATTGAAGATCCTAAAGAGTTTAGAATGATTATGCGTATGACAAAGGAAAATTATGGAGCATTGTTACACCTCATCAGTCCCGTAATTCAACGACGAGACACATTCATGCGTGATGCTATACCAGCAAAAGTTGATAATTTAGGAGGTGCCATTTTAATATAAAACCAAACAAATTTTTAGGTAAAACAAACCACACCAAATCCAAAACGAGTCGAAACGCGCGCGCGCACACTGTCCTGCTCTTTAGACTGCACTGCCCTTGCGTTCAGACGAGTCCAACCACAAGACAGACGAGCGAGAAAGGTGGTGGGGGAAGCAAACTGTCCCGAAAACCGGCGAAAATTAACTGTTCTGTCTTGGTTACTGTCAAGACAGTACTGTACTGTTCTGTGCGTTCACACAGTAGCAGTACTGTGCTGCCCACTGTTCTGCCTCGCTGTTCTGCCCCCGTGTGAAACAGGCATTAGCGATAGTACGAGCCAGCAGCGCTCTGCCCTCGAAATTTATCTATGTTACACATTAGAATCTAAACATTATAAACTACACAGGAAAATGTATACTGTATATAATAATACAGTATGTATAGTATATATAATATATACCATATCTTAACGCCAGAATCACTGAAGGATCATGTTATTCTTACACGAGGTTTTAAGAGAACTGATAGATACATTTGCGAAAATTCTGTTTCATGGTTATTTAATCTTAAATATACGTAAATGGCAAATGCAATTCGAGTTATAGGGATGCAATTCTAACTTCACAAGCTATTAATTGCATTGTAATCCCAATTCCTTTCATTAAAAACATGTGAAATCACCTTTCTTTAAATATAGGTGCTCTTATTTTACCCATCCTTTATCCCAGACCCCGGTGGGCGGTAATACCGAATTCTGACAGACTTTTCCAACGTTTTTGATAGAGTTGACTAACTGTAAGTCCTTAAGCCTGTATCTATAAGTAAGAAAACCCAAAAAAACCAGATCCGATTTACATATTTTCAGTTTATTAAATGCATGATTAAATGCTATTTATAAGCTGTTGCCTGCGGCTCCGCCGCGCCGGCGTGGAAATCCATTTGCACAACCTATGGGTACCTATTCCAGATATAAAACTACGTGTTCTTCCAGACTATAGTCCATCCCTGTACCGAATCAAATCAGCCAGATCCATTCAACCGTTTGAGTGTGATCGAGTAACAAACATTCAAACATCCAAATATCTTCACAAACTTTCACATTTATAATATTAGTAGAAAGTAGGATAGGATAATAAGGATTCAAATAAGTAGTACCTAAATTTGAATTCTTTAATTTTAATGAAATATTTAACTTTCTTTCAAATCTGTCAGACCTACATTTTAGATCGAAATACTCGTGAGTTTAGTGCCTTAGTAATTTGAATCGATAATGACTAGCGAGCGGTATTGAACATGCGGGTTCATTGCGTATGCGCATTTGTAACACGTAATTTGAATAGATGCGCCTGAACAAGCTTGAACAAAGAATAATCAGCCGGAAGTGATAAACAAATCGGTCTCGCACTAAATACATGACAAACATACAAAACATTTACAACAAGTTTGAAATAGGTATTTCAAAGTTTTCTACAGAGCACTGTTTTCTTAAAAATAAAAGAATGTTTTAGTGTCGTTCGTTTTACGCAGCATACGCCCAGCTCCGGTAGAAGCGGTAGACCCAAGTGGTACTGGCTTGACGTTTTAGAAGAGACTTGCGGGCTAATGGTCTCACTGCCAGTATGGTGTGAATTGGAGGGGTAAAAGGTCGACCTGGGGCTCCGAGGTGAAAGCCTCGGATGTGACAGCGATTCAACGCTAAGATAATGCGTGGCTTAGGTCACATTTCACTAGTGAAAATAATTAGGTACTTTCAAGTTCATCTAAACTAGATTTTTAATTTTAATTTTGGTTGTGTTTGTACATTACAGATATTTTTCATTAGAAATCACTGTACTCAATTGGGTAATAAATAAATATTTTAGGACAATTTACGCAGCACAGTCTAGACCCAAACTATATAAGCATAGCTATGTGTTCCAGACAGCAGAGAAACATACTTATATACTTTTTTGTAAGCACATACATATTATACATAGACACACCCAGACCGATGCAAATAATCATATTTATTTACACAAAGGTTGTGTCATTCCTTTGCGAAGTTCCTATCCACCTTCCAGCTTCATCATCAGATCAGCACCATGTCATCATAATATTGAATTGTCATGCGATTTACACATGTATGCAAAATTTTGATCTGCAACTGGTAGGTGAATCAAATTTAATTTGCAAGATTTGATGACAAAAATCAGGACGGAGGTTGAAGTTAAATAAAAGCTTATAAATAAACAACTTGTGAAATTGAAGAGGCCTGTAGGTCTACCATGAAACGTACATCCGAAATTGCGGACCGAAATTTCTGTAAATCGGTACCACGAATTTATTCCGCAATCGAGCCCGAAGACAGCACATGAAGTGAATTCATTCCACCTAAACCCTACCATGGAACATGGAACGACCGGAAACCGCAAAATATGGAATTTTGACAGCCCTTCAAAAATAAAATAAAACTAAAACACCATATTATACGACTTATTTCAAAAGGTCGGTGGGTTATCATAATTCAACGGTTTATAATAGTTCTATTTTTACTATAAATATATTTTATGTTTCATTCACTCCCTAACTTTATGATTCCGACTGAAATAACGGGATCCGAAGTTACTTAAATGACATTTCTTTCGTTCGTATTTCGTGCGGGCCCGCATTTGCGGATGTACGTTTCATGGTACTACTTTGTTATTTCATGTAATGCTAGCTGTGCCCGCGACTTCGTCCGCGTGGATTTAAATTTTAGGGTTTTATTTGTATTGCGCGGAACACAATTTTTTTTTTCTAAAATAAAAGTAGCCAATGTTATGCCTTTTTTTGGGTGTGGATACCCCCACGGGCTTCATCCCACCAGTGCCAGCGATGAGGTGGGTATGTCGGAAACGAACCGACTAAAACCACACGGTTTCCTTCCCAAGCATCCATTGCCGGGCACTCCGATTACGCCATCGAAAGGATAACCCCAGGCGTCCCGGCGGACTTATTGTCTTATTGACGTATTTGGGGTCGGGTTTGATCCCGTGTCGGTGAGTTGGCAGACGTGCGGAGGAGACACACGACACGTCTTCCTCTTGGCCTGCTTATGTTAGGAACGGACGGCGAGTCGGCCGGCTGCCGTCCTGAGGCGTCGATCATGAAGGTCGGTAATCCTGGGCGTAGACAAGTCTCAGAAACAGGCGGCGGCGTGCTACTCGCTCCCGTCGGAGACCACGGCTCTCACCATGATCTACACACCCAGAGAGAACGTTCACACCCAGGACCGCAACGAGATCCCGGCGTTGTCTACATTCGTAGCGAAAGCGCGCATTTGCAATTTGCGTCATTGGCAAAATGGACTCTAGAGATACTAGTCTTCAATATACGGGGGCTGTAAATAGGTAGATACTCACATTAGAAGATGATGGAAATAGCACAGATTGGATCATAGTTACTGTGCGTAATAGTAGGTATCTAGTAATCAAGATTCATTGTCTATTGCGAAACACGTAAACGTTTTATACAGTGTCACACATCCTAAGTACACATCATTATACTCATTACGGTCTGTAAGTATATTTATACGTTATTTTACCGTATCACGCTCTAATATTCTCCGCATTTAGTCAGCGTACAACAATGGCCGCAGTCACGCCCGTCGATTTCTCTACTGCGAACAATGTTTATGTGGAAAAAACTGTTCACGCTTCAGCGGTCAACCGTAACGGACACGGCGTGTGCGCAGTGCTCTATGCGCGCCATCTTGGATGCGCGGATTGCGCTGCGCCCGCGCATGCCAAGAACACTTGGATTTCATTGCTTGGTGTACCTTAACCGAGCTTATCGTTCGGGAGACAAACCAAGCACTTCGTTAAACTAGAGGAGCTGACAATATTTTCGTATTTACAGATATTTTATTTTTAATTACTTATGTGGTTTTAATAATGGTATAATCGGTTATAAAAGTCCATTAACATTCGCATCTTTGGAAAAAAGACATGGCCCATATCTCAATTTAGAAAGCATTTACTAAAACAGTTTAATATCTAAAGTTAAACATAAAGTTCGACGAGCACTTCCTATACTAGTGTGTATGACGAAGGCTTTATAAATGCTAGTGCTCTGATTAATTTCATACATGCATCGAGTTATTCTTGACGACCTCTGTCTGAAAGTCATTGTCGCAGATATACAGAATGAATTTGAATGTAATTTGTTCAAAGCATGTGATTTATTGCTGATATTACTTAAACCGGTTTACGATTTCGTAAAACTATTTTTATTTTAGTCCGCAGTTGTTATTTATTATGTTATATAATATGTGTGTGCTTATTTTATTATTTTATGTATGTGTGTACTTATTTTATTATTTTAAATAATTAACACTAGGTATAGCCTGGGTGGGGTGTGTGTTGGGTAACCTCCTCGAGTGTCGCTCCGATTCCGATCCCGCTGCAGTCCGGGGGGAACGGAATCGGAGCGGCCGGTACACCCTGGGCGGCGGTCAATGGCTTCCCCTTCACCCCTTCATAGGGTTGGCATTGATCGTCGGCCAATACCCAACGTGGCGGGAACACATCGCTCTCCGTACTCCTCTGCTTTCAGAGGAGACAGGATGAGCGATGCTGTTAGTGGTGAGATGGCCCAGGGTCAGCCGGGGTGCGAGGGAAATGCTCTATGGGTAACCTTACACCCCGGCGTCTGAAGACCCGAGACGGCGTGCGGTTTTAGTCGGTGCAAGCCCGACATAACCACCCCCGCTGGCCGGCGGGGAGGTATCCGAAGGGATTTCCGCACGATAAAAAAAAAAAAAAAAAAAAAAAGGTATAGCCTGGGTGGGTGTATGGGGCTCACCAAGACCTTCGGTGCCAAGCCAACTTCACTTGCAAGTCCGTACTCCGTACAACTGCTGATTGAGGGACGAGGCTCTGGCGCAGGCTTTCTTCTCGGGGTTAGGAGGAGGTCAGACGGTGCGCTAAACAGGACGGAATAAAAAAGCTATCGAGGAGGCCTTTAGCAATGATGGGCATACAGACAAAGATGTCGATGTAGGTACATGTTAGAAACCATAAATGTAAACATTCAAACACTGCCTCCACGGTGACAAAGCCAGCATGTGGAGTCTCCAGTCAGGATGACCACCTAACCAGAATCTCCAAACAAGCGGTTTCACGTCACCCGCGAATCTCTTCGGACGGAGGCAGACTGCCGCCATCCGCCCGGTACTCTATCGTCCGCCGATACACTTCGACGAGCACTTCTACTGCTAAGTCCTATGCACGCCACCTCCGTTAATACGGTGCGGTAACCGCGTATGACCTTGCCCGCCATATTCCTATGAGGGGACCATAGTCAGGCCCACACCAGCGCACCATATAGTGCCATTGACCGGACAACCCACGTGTACAGCCGCCTGCAAGCGACGCTGGGTCCCCACAGGTTGGACAAGAGCCGAACCGAGGCAGTCGCAACACCGACGAGCTTTAGGGCAAGCTACATGAAGCGCCCGTCGAAGCGCCACCTGTCGTATAGGTTCTGCATCAAGCCCTTGATACAACCGTGTAACGTTTCCATTATTGGTCGAGGTTCTTGGCTATTAGTCCATTTTTTATTAGCTCCGAAACATTTCAGAAATAATAAACAAAATATGAAGTAGATTTAGTACGGAAAAAGAAAACATCTAGGATGGGACTGGTCTATGTAGCTCAGTTGGTCGAAGTATGTCCCCTGTAAGGGACTGGTCGCGGGTTCAAGTCCCGTCCTAGATGTTCTCCTTTTCAGATCTGAATCTATAGGAAAAGTTAGCATATAAGTATGCTAGCTTTTCCTATTTAATTTATTAAAATTAAAATATTATTTACTATTATAATAATTATTAATTAAAATTATTACATTTCATTATAATAATAATAATAATAATTCTTTATTAGCATAAAATTAGGTTACAAACATGTTTTGCCCTGACTCCAGAGCTAGGTATTAATAACCTGTATTTCAGAAGTCAGTGTCTATTCCAAGATCCATACATTTTTATGCAACAGTTAAATAAACACACTAGAATCACAATTGAATTATTGATAGGAAAAAAATACAATCAAAATCATTATTATAGATTGAATATCAACAAAACATAATAATAATTATGGATTAAAATTTAAAACTAAGCAATTTAAAATCAATAATAAAAAAGAAAAAAAAAGAATAAAGATTAAACAAAAATAGAATAATAATATTAATAATAAAGTTAAAAACAAAAAATTCAAATCATTACTAAAATCAACAATCAGTGTTTACCATTACAAATAAGAATTTAGGAATTGCAATTACCAATAATGAGTTAGGTACAAAATTAATTACAACCATCGATTTACATACGAATTATGGAGTAGAAATACATGTTAGATTACAAATTAAAAGTAAAAAAGTAATAATTCAAAAACGACAAATTTTATGTATTAAACATTAAAAATGACAATCTGTAAATTTAAATTAAAGAGTCATTAAATCAAATTGAGAATAAAATATGAATTAAATAGATTCACAAATTCAATAAAATTAGAGATACAATTAAATAAATTGAAAATAAAATAATAATTAAATAGAATCACAACTTCAATAAAATTAGAGATACAATCAAATAAAAATAATCAAATAGAAATTAAAATATATTTTTGTAAACTAAAATCCAATTTAAAAATTAAATTACTTATATCAAAAATTAAACAAACATAAGTTAAAAACAATGAAATAAAACTTCAAAATTATTAATCAAAGTCAAGATGTAAAATTAGTGCAAGAAAAGTAGGAGTGTTTGTGTTGGTGAATAATGTTTGTGCCGGTGTGTGTATGATTGTGTGTGGATGCATGTGTGGGTGTGGGTGTGTAGTGCTATTAAGGCTATTTAAGCAATAAACCTTCAGTTTGTTGATAGTCCTGTGCTAGCAACCAGGACCTGATTTTTCCTTTCGCCTCGTGGAGTGATAGCGGGTTTAAATGAAATATATGCATGAAATATATTAACTTTGTCCCTTGCGGATTATAAAACTACTTATGCACCAATTATATTTATTGATACATGCATTCTAAGGTAAACTAGGTTCGCATTTTAGTGTTATAAAGTTAATCACCCTTATGTCGTTGCCTGTACATATTAGTAGAATAGACATAGGGAGTAATGAACTTACATGGTTTAGTTCAGGAGTCCGGCGCAACGTGGTCCGATTAAGTAACAAACTAAATCGAGTTAAAAGTGTAGGTACTAGTTATTAATGTAAAAATATTTCCTTACTTAGTTTGTAAAAAGAGGATATTTTTACAAGTTATAAGTAATAATTATGTTCGTAATTTTTTTTTTCTTTTTTTTTTCGTGCGGAAATCCCTTCGGATACCTATACATATAATAAAATCGTAACTATGTGAAAACTGTACATAGAATATTTAAAAAAAAAGTTATTGATGTGTGTTCTAAGAGCGACATCGATGCCGAAAATGTGATTTTTAGAATTTTTGTCTGTTTGTCGGTTTTTCTGCTTGTCTGCTTTTAATTATCGATGTCTGAGCATTGTTCAGTAATGCTCAGAAACAGAAAACCGCTGAACAGATTTGGCTGAAATTTTCCATGAACATTCTTCTAGGCCATGGTCATAAACTGCGCTATCACGCTATTATAGGTATGATAGGAGCAGTAGAGCAAAATCGGTCTTAACTATTATTGATGACAGCTTTATTATTACAAGGTAGATCTTTGTGAAATTTTGTAGGTCAGCAGAACTCACGCATGGTCAAAATCACGACTTATAACTTATTACGCTATAGATTTAAACTAATAAGCAGTAAAGTGTAAAATCTCGAAACTCCACAGAGTTACTCACGTATGAAAGATACCTAGTTTATTAGAGACGCAGAAACAGTTCATAATGAATATCATCACACTATTATATTAAAGAATCGGGCAGAATTGATTTCGATGTTACATGTTTCTCTATGTCGAAAGAATTGTCATTGTAATACGTGTGTTCTACATCACCTCATCCGGCCCGTTAAATAAAATAACTTAATGTTAGTATCGGGACTGCGGAAATAAACATACATTGGTCTATTCCGAACGTAACGCGTACGAAGTCGCGGGCAAAAGCCAGTTTTAAAAAAAGTTGATATTTATTTAATTTGAAAGTTTACGAAACTTTATGGCATCCTCATATACCTAAAGCACAAACATACAAAATAGAAGTTGATTATGCGATATTTATTCCTTTTGAAGAACCATCCTTCCATACATGGTTTCAAAAACTAATGCACCATGTAGCCATGCACCAATAAGCCATGCACCTAGGTACATTATATCACGATATCATGACCTAGTTGATATAAGTTTTACGAAGGAACGATAATCTTGCTAATTGACTCCGGGCCTACGAGCCGACGTCTTTGCGGTTCTAATTGTTTCGGTAACACGCAAACATTTGAGTCAGATTTCTAATTATTCTTCTTAGCGGCCTTACAATCTCAAGGCTTTCGTAACTTACAATAAACAATGGAATTACACAAATTGATAGTATTTCAATAACATTTTAGAATGTAAATTGTAGAACTGTCGTAGTAGAAGTCCTACTACGACAGTTCTACAATTTTCGCGATTCCCAGTTGCGTGCAAAGTTTGCACTTTGGAACCCGAGGTCCACTTATTGTTTTCGAATGATATCTCGGCCTTTCCGGGAGTGACTGCCGTCTGACCTCCCAACGCTGAGAGGAAAGCCTGCGCCAGAGACTCATCCGTTGTTTAGCAGGTGAGTAGCTTAGGCCTTAAAGGTATCAATAGAGCCCTGTACACCCGTACGATAGTTCTACAATTTCATTGCCAAAAAAAACATGAAATATTTTTTCATGCGGATATTATGTGTATGAATCGGATTCAATATTTACTTTTTTATATACTGTTTTTATATTGCGGTTAGCTTAAGGTGAAGTGAAGAAGAAGGCCACCATTTCAGTTGCCGGCAGATGTATTTTTACGCCCTCTTAAAGGATCCGGGATGCTAGGAAGAAAGAAATACGTGTGTATCTTTATGGTGCGGTAAAGAAAGAGGTTAAGGTAAACCGTTAAGTTCTTGTTGGAATTGTTTGCAAAGCATGGAGGTGGTATGGCAGGCCCGCACGTCGCTATTCTGTATGGCAAAGGGGAGGTTGGGATTAATTCAAATGGGTCAATATAACCCTCGCCATGGGACCTACACTGAATCAATCCGATGCGTAGAGAATTATTAGATTAACTCAAAAACAAAGAAGTTATGTACTAGTAAAAATACACACGGAATTGTTCAAGTTTTCACTTCTGTCGGTACTCTCGGAGTGCCGCTGTTTTTAGGACCTATTCTCAGACCTACCAAAAAATTCCATGAGAATCGGTCACGCCGTTTCGGAGGAGTTCAACAACAAATACCGTGACACGAGTTTCTTATATAAAGAAATAGATTTACAAACTAATTTAGAAATTTCTCCTATTGCGTACATAGTCGGCATAAATGAATTGAACATTATTACAAGAATAAAAGTTTCAGCACGAAATGGTATTTTGCACCCAATTTCTTGCCAAATGGACGGAGGTCATCGGTATCTATTTTGACTTAAACATTACCAACTTGATTATTCTTCAATATTTATATAAGTTAAATGTAACTTGTTCAGGGGCTTTGGGCCGTGATTGCATTATACATATAACGCTATAGGCTTGTATTTTTGCGTATGAAATTAAACGTCTTTTTTTTCAAACGTTTGCTTCGATGCATTGACAATTTGTTTTATACTTTGTTTGGTTTCCCTGTTTTGCTTGGTCATGCCATAACTTGAGAACGGGTTTACCTATCTTTTAAATAATTTCTAAGCTTCTTATGGAAAGAAAAAATTAAAGAATAGCGCAGAAAATTGGAAAACTTCAAAAAACTTAACGACTTTTTCAGTACCTAACAGGGTAAGGTAGGTTTGAATAGCTAGTGCATATGAGTCATTATCGTCCTCGTAGCGATTTCCCAATTAATAATAACCAGCAACGAGACCATCTCACAGTACATCTGTAGCGAATAAGTGATAGATACCGGGGCTATAGACGCTTTGGAATGTGCTATGCGGGAATATCGATCGATGCCTTTTGGTAATAGACCTCGCCTACCACGTTTGCCAATGCAGAAAAAAAGTATAGCGCTAGTATGTGCCCTGAACTCATTATTATCAGATTATTTTGATAATAACGAAGATCTCGGTGATACACATTCAATTCTATATTGCGCGGCCGTCGCAGCATGTCGAGAAAAGAGTAGAGCTATCTTCTCAGAATCGCACGTTCCAAAGGGAACAAAAGTGGGTCTACAGAAATTGGGAGCGCCCTGATTCGACCGGGACTGACGTGTATCAACAAGATGATGATATTACTAATACATTCTGGCGTAACATCTGGTCGATGCCCGTCATAAATACAGAGGGTGATTGGATGCGGGATGTTGAGCGATCGTGTGAGCCTATTAAGATCATGGATCCGGTTACTATACTGCAAGAGGCAGTCCGGTCGTTGCAGTCCGTCTGTTGCCTAACTGGAGGTCAGCGGGACCAGACGGACTGCATAATTTTTGGTTAAAATGGCTGAAAAGCTCACACGGTCGTTTGGCATCTCAATTCCAATCATGTCTTGAATCAGGATTGGTTCCCAATTTCATGACCACTGGTGTAACCCACCTTCTTTACAAGTCCGGTAGTGTTACGGATCCTAATACTTATAGACCGATAACATGTCTACCTACGGTCTATAAGCTTCTTACATCCATCCTGAGAGAAAAGATCTTCACACTTAACCGACAATTCTATCATGTCTATCTCTCAGAATGGATGTAGAAGTGGGGCTCGTGGCACTAAAGAGCTCCTTATAATTGATATGGCCATTAGCCAACAGGCACGCCGTAATCGTAAGGACCTACATGGCTCTTGGCGGTGCTTGAGGTGTATACAGTTGATACAATTCTATGTACCTTCATGAAGGCATGTATGGGGCAATGGTATACGGTTCTTTGCTATCCAGGATGTCAACAGATCTGCGATAATGGCGATAAAGATAGAGAGATATTTCACGGAGATAGTCTTAGTCCATTATGGTTTTGCTTGGCACTCAACCCTCTCAGTTATATGCTGGAGAGTGCAGGGTTAGGCTGTCGATTGCGGAGAGATGGTCAGGTTATATCCCACGTCCTTTACATGGATGATCTTAAATTATTTGCCCCCAACAATTCCCAACTGATTGCGTTATTAAAGGTTACCGAAACCTTTAGTTACTCTATCAGGATAGAATTTGGTGTGGACAAATGTGCGGTCATGCATGTAACAAGAGGTGAGATTGTGAAATATGGGTTTGAGCTCTCAGATTCCACAAAACTCAGGTCTCTCTCTGCAATCGACACCTATAAATAACTGGGTATATCGCAGGCGCATTACAGAAGCTAGCATGAAGCAACTGTTACCGGAGCGTTTCTTTGGCCGCTTGAAAAAAGTTCTTAAAAGTCTTTTATCAGGCGGCAATAAGGTGCGTGCCTATAATGGTTGGGTCATGCTGGTTTTAATGTACTCTTTCGGCATACTCAGGTGGACTCAGACCGAGTTAAACACCCTGGATAGGAGAGTCCATACGCTTCTTACTGCATACCGAAGGCATCATCCGCGTTCATCTGTGATGATTTGTACATACCGCGGAAATGCGGGGGACGTGGCTTTTTAAATGCCGAATCCCTCCATAACCGTGAGGTGTGCAACCTCAGAGAATACTTCCTACACAATGAAGCTGATATGCATCGTGATGAAGTAATGGTGGATAACGGACTTACCCCGCTAGCTTTGGCTAAAGAGAACTGGCGCAAACCTGTGGTATTAAGTATTAATGACCGTATGGATGTATGAAAGAGCAAGGAGTTGCATGGACATTTCTATCGGGCTCTCCATGGGCCTGATATAGATTTACCAGCATCTGTGTCTTGGCTACGCTTCGGTGACCTGTTCGGGGAAACCGAAGGTTTTACTTTTGCAATTATGGACGAAGTTGTGATGACGAATAACTATCGGAGGTATATTCTAAAGATGGTACGGTTCAAATATGTCGGGTGTGCCACCGTCCCGGACAATCCCTTAGACATATAATTTCTGGCTGTTCTCGTCTTGCCAACGGCGAGTATTTGCATAGACATACCAAGTTAGCCAGGATTGTTCATCAACAGCTTGCTCTAAATTACAACCTTGTGGAATCAGAGGTACCGTACCATAGGTATGTGCCCGACGGGGGTGTGTGTTGGGTAACCTCCTCGAGTGTCACTCCGATTCCGATCCCGCTGCAGTCCGGGAGGAACGGAATCGGAGCGGCCGGTACACCCTGGGCGGCGGTCAATGGCTTCCCCTTCACCCCTTCATAGGGTTGGCATTGATCGTCGGCCAATACCCAACGTGGCGGGAACACATCGCTCTCCGTACTCCTCTGCTGTCAGAGGAGACAGGATGAGCGATGCTGTTAGTGGTGAGATGGCCCAGGGTCAGCCGGGGTGCGAGGGATATACTCTATGGGTAACCTTACACCCCGGCGTCTGAAGACCCGAGACGGCGTGCGGTTTTAGTCGGTGCAAGCCCGACATAACCGCCCCCGCTGGCCGGCGGGGGGGTATCCGAAGGGATTTCCGCACGATAAAAAAAAAAAAAAAACGGTATGTGCCCGACGCAGTTCTCGAAAATGGGTATATCACGTTCCGCTGAAAGGAAAGCCTACGCCAGAGCCTCGTCCGTTGTTAAGCAGGTGCACCGACTTGCAGGTGAGGTTGCCTTGGGCCTCAAGGATGTTGGTATGGCGTTCATTACTTAGCGGATTTCATAATACAAATGCAGTACATGTAATTTTCATATTATAAAACTATTAAATTACGTATGTGCTTATATGTAGAACAAAGAATAGTCTGCTTATATTATCGTAGTAGTTAATATGTTTGTGAAACTTGCGTTTTCGTTGAAAAATGTTGCGACACCGGCTCAACTTCAATATTTTGGAGTAAAAAAATAAACAAAATAAACAGAAAAATTATAATATCAGAGTCACAACACTGACTGAACTGAATTGGCGATGACCAGGGCGCATGATTACAGACAGGCTCGGAAAATTGAGTACGAGAATTACGAAATGGTACCCGAGGGACGGGAAACGAAAACGCGGTAGGTAACAGAAAAAGTGGGAGGGCGTAATAAGGCAGACTGTTGCAGGAGAGCATGCATAGATGGACGCGATTGAAGGAAATTGGAGGAGGCCTTTATCCGAAGTCACTCTGAACTAAGAGAAACTATCTAAAGAAAAAAATGTATTACTGTTTATATATTTTGTAACCTGAAGTAATTTCCTCCTTCATTTTTATCCTGATATAAGTTATTATTTCGTCATCGCATCATCATCTCAGCCTTGTGTCTCGGTTGCATCCAGGCCTATACCCCAAGGTATAGGCTTAGACGCCCCGAAGTGGCGTAGACCCCGGGCTCCGAAGCCCAGGATCCACTTTCCTGCTTTTCCTTCTCCACTTCGCACGATTATGAGCATCCATAGTAGTGACACCATTGGCATGCATTTTATCCCTTTCGACGATGCCCGGCGGAAGTGCCATGACCAGATATTTGTTAACCACGAGTCAGGCGGTTGCTGCAAAACGTGGCCGCACCAGCGAAGGCGACACTCCTGCATTCTATCTGCAATATCACGGACATGGAGGCTGCCACGAATGCGGGAGCTCTCGCGAGCTATATGCGTAACTCCGTACATTCATCGCAGCTTATTCATCTCCGTGACACGCAGCTCCTGCTTATGTCGCTCTAGCAAAGTAATGGCCACGCTTCACAGCCGTGTAAAAGGACATGTCTAATGATGGTTCCCCGTGCACTTGCCCCTTCAACTTAACCGGCATTTCGGTGTCACAGATGACACCAGTCATATTACTCCACTTGGCCCATGCAGCGGCGATGCGTGCCTTGACGTTGCAATCGATGTCACCAGTCACCACTCGCGTGAAGTACAGGTCCGAAGTACCTTTTTTTTTTTCGTGCGGAAATCCCTTCGGATACCCCCCCGCCGGCCAGCGGGGGTGGTTATGTCGGGCTTGAACCGACTAAAACCGCACGCCGTCTCGCCTAACTTGGTCTGTGCGCTCGACCGAGTCATCGCCTGTGCGGACGGGTGTAGGATTTATTGAATTCAACGCCAAGTTGTTATTATTAGTACCTATACCACTGATACTACCAATCAGTAGAAGGTTTATCATAACAATAACAAATAACACAATGTGATCTAATTACACATACGTAACAAAAGTGCCTATCTAAAATATGCAAATAACTATATATAACGCGTGAGTGTAGGCTTTACATAGTTATAGTTAATCGTATTCCAATTCATAGACATTACCATAACATAACTATAACGTAACAAAGCAGGGTAAGTTCCGATCCATTGGTCGCTTACAAAGAACAATAAACCATTAATTTGAAGACAGTTTATTGCGTCTATTGAAACAATGTACTGCGATTACTGTGCGTAGTACAATAAATACCCTAATGTTATTGTTCTGTTGTGTGTTGTATACTGCTTAACATTCTGCTATTCGGGAGCCTCTCACATATAACACTGAAAAGCCAAATAATGCTGTAGCCGTAATGGAAATTACCATATCAACCTTTAAAACCGAACATATCAAATAACATTATTCTTCATCTAAAAACTAACAGAGGGTTGATTAGACAGGGGGAAGGGGGGGGGGGGCTGCATGTAGTACTGACTCATGACCAGCATGCATTGCAATGCCTTTTTTTCCAGAGCTCCTCGGAGAAGTTGTTGGCTCCCTGTTCCCCAGCGCGGGCGATGGAACATGTTCTACCGCAGATGACGACGATGTGCCAGAGGTCTCTTGGGTAGAACTACAGTTCGCGGTGAGAAGGCTCCCGGCCAAACACACTTCCCCGCGACCCGACGGCATTCCAGGCCGAGCGTGGGTCCTAACGCTAGTCGACGACGCTCGCGAGCCCCGACTGCGAGGGCTTCTTTTCGCATGTTTGGAGCGGGTTCAGTTTCCGAAATTGTGGAAGACGGGCCTGGGGCCGCTATTGTGGAACATAGGATACGACTAGGTGCTTCGCGGTGAGCTCACAAACGGTGCCGCCATCACGTGGCTACGCGTCGAAACGTTCGTGACGGCGTGCGGCGCAACGTACTGCGAAGCGACCCTGAAGGCCACGACCATGGTTGCCCAAGTCGTGGAGCAGATCCGGCGGGAGGGTCTCGAGGTCGCTCTGCATGAAACCGAAGCACTGTGCTTTCATAGGCCTCGCAGCAAGCCACCTGAGGGATCCAGTTTCATAGTGGGAGGCACTCGCATTGGCATCAAGCCCCAAATGAAAAATTTGGGACTCGTGCCCGACGGCCGATGGGACTTTGGAGAACATATCCGAAGTCTGGTTCCCGATTCGAAGGGCACAGCTAATGCTCTGGAGCGGCCGCTGCCCAACATGAGGGGGCCGATGACTCCTGCAGGAGACTCTACGGGGTGATCGTGTGTTAATGGCCCTATATGAGTGCCTAATATGGGCGGAGGCCCTGAAGGCCAGAAGTGTGCGGATGCTGGGCGCTCCGCAGCGCGTGAAGGCCCACAGGGTCATCAAGGGGTCTCCTTCTAGGTGCTGAGTCTCCTTGCCGGAACTCCAGCATGGGACCTGGAGGCGAGAGCCCTTTCGCAACTATATCAGTGGCGAAAGGAGGCGCGGGAGTAGGGACGGGACTTTGAACCTCGAGACTGTACTCCAGGACATCGTTGTGGAGTGAAAGGAACGACTTGGGCGACGAAGTGCAGGGCACGACGTAATGGTGGTGGTAAGGCCCTTCATGGAGGAATGGCTAGAGAGGCAACACGGGAGCCCCTTGTTCCGACTGACGCAGGCTATCACTTGGAAGGGGTACTTCGGGAACCACCTGTAGCAGATCAGTGTGTGTGTCAAATAATGCTCGAGAAGGAGGCGGCGAAGGGGGTCCGGGAGGGACTTAGGTCTCTCCCGATCCGCAGAGCCCGCGGGGTGCGGAGGTGACTCAGCCGTCGGAGGTCACTGAACGACCTCCATCCTCCATGAGCGCAGGCCCAGGGGAGGCAGGTGGTGCCGCTGGTCACCCTAGCAGAAGCAGGCCGGGGCGGCGGCGCGTTGCGCGCCGACATCGTAGTTTACAAATCCGAGGGGGCCATTTCGATACCGGAGATGGCCCTGGGACAGTCAGGGTGCGAAGGAAATGCCTTATGGGCAACCTTATAACCCGGCGTCTGAAGACCAGAGACGGCGTGCGGTTTTAGTCGGTTTGAATCCGACATAACCACCCCCACTGGCCGGCGAGGGGATTTCCCCACGCGTTCCTGTGGAAAAGGTTCTGACAGACAGACAGAGGGACAGGCTGACGCGACGGACAAACAGACATACAGATAGCTAACACTTGCGGAAGGAGAGACTCGGGCAGTTTGAACCCGGCACTGCAATCGGGTTATAGGACTCTCCCATGCGAAGCCAGGACGTGTCAACTAGTAGTATACAATTAAAACAAAACAATGCCATAATTATAAAGCATAATTTATGAAAGTTGATTAAAGGTAAAATACCTGCATTATTCTTGAAGAAAACCAGCAGCGTTTCTGATAATGATCAGAACAAACGGTGGTTCACCTGACCAGCTTACTTTAATAGAAGCTATTTCTGTACGCATGGCGTGACAGTCAGTAACATTTCTTTCGTATTTAATCCTTTATAAAAGAAAAGCCAAATAATAAAAATATAAAATGTGGCTATTGTCGAGCAAATGCGTGTTTGGTAAAAATCAAGATTATGTTATGTGCCTAGACATACAAGTATATAATAATATTTTTTATTATACCTTTACTGGCTTGCCGAATTTTGGAAATAAATAAATACTACATAATAATAACAGATTAATTAACTGCTCAAGTTGTCCGCCGTAGTAGCGGCGGCGGTAAGACCCATCATGGAGGACTGGCTAGAGAGCCAGTCGGGAGCCTCTCGTGCTCTGACGCAGGTGATCTCTGGGACCACCTGTGTCGGATCAGGAAGGAGCCAACGTTTGAGTGCCATCATAGTGATGAAAGTAAGGGCTGCACACGCTGGTGAAATAAGGTGCCGAGGCAGGCCCTCGTGGCAGCTCTCGGAGTGGGAGTCCTCTCGCTCGGCATCTTGCTCACGGTGAAGGCGCGGACCACAAGCGTGTGGGCTGCCACTGCTTCTGTGAGCAAGTAATGCTCGAGAAGGAGGTGACAGAGTGGGTCCGGGAGAGACTCAGGTCTCTTCCGATCCGCAAAACCCGCCCGATGCGGAGGCGACTCAGACGTCTGAGGTTGCCCAACGAACTCCATCCTCCTTGAGCGCAGGCCTGGAGGTGACAGGTGGAGCCGCCTATCTTCTTAGCAGAAGCAAGCCGGGGCGGTGGCGTTTTGCGCACCCCCCTTCTTCGGAGGTAAGACGGGGACACCATCGTTTTTAGTCGCTTCGAGACCGACATAAAGCAGCTGGTTAAAGAAAAAGTAAGGGGGTTTTCCTTCGTTAGTGTGCGTTGCGGCAGAGGAAATCCTCTTCGATGCTCTCCCCTACCAGGCCTTTGCTGGTAGACTGGTACCCACTAATTCAAATTATAATATAAATTATACATATTTGATGATTAGGAAACAACCTATGATAAAATGTAAACTTTTTGTCAATAGTAATTTTCTCCTTTTTACCCCGCTTGTTATCAAAGGGTTATTTTTAAAAGTGTAAATCTATTTAATCTATACTGTTCGCCATCTTATCAATACAGTCACTATATTATCTCAGGATAGTTAAATAAATAGCTCATGAGCCATGAATCAAGGGCTATCACCCTCCAAGCCACCGCTGCTAGGCCTGTTTTATCGACGTCAAAACCGCGGCTTGTCAAAAGGGGGCTTACTGCGCATGTCCACTCCAACTGACAACTATCACATTCTTAGGCACGCATAAAAATCACTGCAAAGCTATACACCCTAAATACAGATCAAAATATTAAATATACCGCAATTAAACTTAAAAATAGTGGCCACGAAAGTATCATATGTGATACAATTGCTTTTTCCGTAGTGCATTATCAAATTTTGTGTTTGTTTATACACGGTTTTCCAACATAATTTATCTAAACAATAAGTCGCCATAGCGTGGTGGAATAATTATGATTAAGTGATAATAAAATCGCATTTAGGCTGTGTTTCATAACAATGTTGAAGGAAGTGACTTATACACGTGAGAAAACTATAAAAAAGCTATCCAGTGTTTACTAGGACTTGAGAAATGGACATAACAGTCAAGTACAACCTACAACAAGTCTACAAAAAAATCATCTGTCGTGAAAATACTTAATGACTTAATATATAATAACATTATCAAACGAATACATATCATATCTGTGCCTGTAAATTAAAATATATATATTTGCCCTATATTTACGTAAATTTATGAACGTTTCCTATTTATATGCATTTTTATAATATATTGGTGGATTTAAATACCTACATCACTAACTATACTAAAATCGAATTACTGTAAAACTAAGTTTATATCTATGAACTACCTACATCGGCGAAATTATTTGGTGAGTCTTTTTTTATTTTTTTATGAAGCGACGTTACTGGCGTATATTGTGTTTAGTTTGTAGTTGAGTTTGGGATAGCGTAAAGGTCAATTGCTGCCTTAAACCATTTGCAGATAGGTAAACACAGTTCGTATCCAATAAAAGTCTGTTCAACATCTATAGAAAGTCACAATATCGTT
The DNA here is from genome assembly GCA_946251805.1 of Cybosia mesomella. Lineage (NCBI taxonomy): Eukaryota > Metazoa > Arthropoda > Insecta > Lepidoptera > Erebidae > Cybosia > Cybosia mesomella. The sequence goes on from OX276403.1 coordinate 13,620,094, forward strand.
ATTGACCGGATGACAGCCGCTGGCCACCAGCTTCAGCTTCATATGGAATTAGTTATAGGTACCACATAACAGGGGTGTGTGTTGGGTAACCTCCTCGAGTGTCGCTCCGATTCCGATCCCGCTGCAGTCCGGGGGGAACGGAATCGGAGCGGCCGGTACACCCTGGGCGGCGGTCAATGGCTTCCCCTTCACCCCTTCATAGGGTTGGCATTGATCGTCGGCCAATACCCAACGTGGCGGGAACACATCGCTCTCCGTACTCCTCTGCTTTCAGAGGAGACAGGATGAGTGATGCTGTTAGTGGTGAGATGGCCCAGGGTCAGCCGGGGTACGAGGGATATGCTCTATGGGTAACCTTACACCCCGGCGTCTGAAGACCCGAGACGGCGTGCGGTTTTAGTCGGTGCAAGCCCGACATAACCGCCCCCGCTGGCCGGCGGGGGGGTATCCGAAGGGATTTCCGCACGATAAAAAAAAAAAAAAAAAAAAAGGTACCACATAACATTTTTAAGTTGACTGTTAAAACCTTTGAAGGACCTTTTTAAACAGCTTACGAGAATTCACCGTTAATAAACTTTGTCACAAGATGGGCGAATGCTGGTATTTGATGGTGCCATGGGCAAAAAAGACAAGTATAGAAAAAGTGGTGGAGACCTTTTATGTAATCAATATTGTCCAGCTAAGGGGTGATTTCCCTTTTTTTTCATATTTAGGACACGTCAATTTGACTTCACCTCGCCTGATGGTAAGCTGAAGGTAAAGTCTCAGGAAAGAGGTTCACCATTACATACACGTACCATGTTAACAATGGTGGCACTCAGCTTGACGGCCTCATCAGAAGAGGATTGTCGTCGTAGCACCGCGTGACACCCACCGGTCCCACTAGTGCTGCGACCACAATCCCCCTGCCTGGCTATGCACTTGCTGACCCCTGAACGCCATCAAACCGAAATTGGATTACAATGGAGGTTTTTTCGCAAACGTGCACGGTGGTACCTACCCGGTCGAATTTTGTGACAAATTTGTGTCATCAAATTTCTACCTCGACCTGACCTCGAAAAGGCCTCATTGATGAATCTATTGCTCTGTGGTGTCGACAAACCGATAGGATGGCCGAAGGGCGACTTTGCGACGTATCGTTAAAACTTTTTTACTCTCATCCAAAGCTCGACATTCGATGTTTCAAATCAATAACATATTTGGTGGCTTGTCTTTGATACAAGCCACCACCACTAAGGTGATCATTATCATCTCGCCCATTCTCTGATTAGGAAATTTTTACGTGTCCGAGCTTGTATAAGCCTTAATATTAACCGATTTAATCATGCAAATATTTTTATATGTTAGTCAGCATCTATATCTAGCTGTAAACAAAAACACTGGCTTCTGTTTTGAGTAGATAAGGCTAAATAATTTAATATCTTTTCAAAGTACCTATGTTCTCTAATTACCGTGACATGTCCGCACACTATCTGAATGTTAAAACATGCCTGTAATTTGTATAACGTACAGCCTTACTTCGACCGTTCGAACGTTTTAAACAGTAGTAAGCAACATGTATGGCATAAGATAATATGGACACAATAGATCCAGTCTGTAAGTAATTATCATAAAGTAACTGCATGTCCGATCAACAATTATAATTGCCGTGACATCTCCTGTTCTTTGGTGCACGTCACTAAATAATAATATGTGACACATCAATACCACACGCGCCGCGACCCCTCAAGGTGTGCCGCAGTCCATTAGAAATTGCACGTCTCCAATGTTAGTGTACCGCCAATGAAGCACGTGAGTTTATAATTACCGTAGCCTTGGTTAAAAACTTTACTTATTACCATTGTAGTTAATACTTATTAGGGTTCCGTTGCCAAATGGCAAAAAACGGAACCCTAATAAGTTGTGATCCTGTTTAATGTGAAACTATTGCAAAACAACGGAAATTTTCAAGGATTGCAAAAGATAAAAGCGATGTAAATTAAAAAAAAGTGGTGAAGTTTATTCGCCTGATTCGTAAGTTTTAAATTCTTCTTGTTCTTCTTCTTGATCTTCTTCTTGTTCTTCTTCTTCTTCTTCTTCGCCTGCTTCTTCTTCATCTTCATTTTGAATGCAAGTAAATTGCGTCAATAGCGATGTATCGCATGACACTTCGTCGGAATCAAACGAATCCTCCATTGTTTGTGATTAAACATTAGAGCACGACCGGCCTTGACAATTTGTGCATGCCAGAGAACAAAACAGTCCGACTTTTTCTCAATCATATTTAGCACTGCATCCCTTTTTGCAGTTGCCAAAAATTGTGTTCAGCAGTTTTTCCGGCGCAGGTGGGAGTAAAGTTTGAACTTGCTCTAATATATTGTTGAACAACTTCCAACCCCAGTTTGTAGGGTCTAGCTGATAACCAAGCCACACTTGAACTTGGTAATATACCCGAAAAAAATGTTGATGAGCAGCAACTGAGGTTGGAGGAAGACAAGCTAACTGAATTTGTTTTTTATTTTTAGTATTTTTAACGAAACATGCATATCGATTCTTATCTAAACAGGTAGTTTTTTTAGGAGCTCCGTACATAGAAAGAAGAAAGCGGATGCCGTTGGTGATAACTTCTTGTTGAGTTGAATTACTTTTTTTAAAAACTTCAGCACATTGAACTAAATCTTGTTTTTCAAACATTTAGAAAACTGGTGTTTTACCCCTCCTGTAAAATGCAGATGTTGTATCACAGCCAGTTATTGCGTGTAAAAATAGTACATGATTTTGACAGTTTCCTTCATAACCTTCACTCTCATTTTTTGGTCTAGATTGACCGGACTATGTGTTTATAATTACCGTTGTATGAAAAGTTACTGACTAACTGTATCCGTGACGTCATACCAAAGGACATTTTGCCTGCGGTATTATGATCATTTTCTGTAAATACCGCTGTACTATATGCTGACCATTCATCGAGTTAATTAATTTATAGGATGGTAAAACTTAGGATTTAGTCGGTTCAAGCCCCGACATAACCACCTCCGCTGGCCAGCGGGGGGGGGGGGGGGTATCCGAAGGGATTTCCGCACGAAAAAAAAAAAAGGATGGTAAAACTTGAATAAAATTAATTTTATCTGAACCTTCCGAAAATAAGCATAATTACTGTGATACATGGTCTATTAGCGCTAAAACATATTCGGACAAACCAAAAAAATTATCTAACGACGGTAAAGCCTGTTTATGTTTTTTCTGGGTCTTTGAGGTCTCTTATTTCCAAACATGACAAAACGAAAACGATTAAGCATTTTGAGAAGCTCTTCAAGCTGAGAGTGTAGCTTAAATTTATCTAAATCAGATAGTTTTTGGAATCCTGTCTCGCCTGTTGATTTACTCTCACCTTAGTCTTACAATGCCTTCCTTCAAAACAATGACAAATGTGCCAAATAATAATAGTATTAACAAAAAGAAGACCTAATTTTTCGATTAATATGATTCTGATTTTAATATAACGTAGATTGTTTGTTATTTTTAAATGCACAAAAAAGCTATAAAACAATACTGATTCTACTCAATGACATTGTAGCATATATAATTATTTGTAATAAGGAAAGATTTGTATAAAAAAGGTTACGGTTGATATTTAATTGTAATATAAGCAAATCTTAAAAGAGCTGTGAGTTGCTTCAAAAGTAAGCAGTTCAGACAATGCTTTTGATTATTATTTTTTTGTTTCGTTTACATTGAGTATGTTTTGACATTTTTTCACTGAAAGTGTCTTTTATTGATAAAATGTAGCCATAATGAAGGTTGTTTTTTTTAATTTATTATAAGGCGCAGCGTAATTCTTATGCTGTACCACGATATGATTCGTGATATTATCATTTTTACTATTTTACATGGTTTTTTAAGTCTCATTAACTATGAAACCATTATTATTAGACAAATGCCTTATTAATTGTTGAGTTTATATCTTTGATGTGTTTTATATTTTAAAGTGTTTTAGTCAGATCAGTGAAAAATAAAAAAGGCTACGGTAATTAGGCAAATAACGCCTAATTCGAGAATGACCGATCTCAACATTGTGTTCCGGTTGCATCTGATGCCGATTTCCAGGTTTTGTAATAATAGAGAATAAAAAAAATAGAGATATTGCTCTTAAAATTAGGTGTGATATCTCATTGGATTCGGAATGACGCCTATAAAAATGTGCCAAAACTTGTATTAGCACATAAACAATTGCAAAAGTTATAAACAATTAAAGATGAAAAAAAAGGCAATTCGTATTTCGCCAATATTTCATTGACTATTATTATATAAGAAATTAAAAAAAAAAAACCGAGAGGAGGAAATTTCCAATAAAAACTTCCCGCTCCCGGAACTCTATCTCCATTATTTTATAATTTTAATTTAACGCTGAAAATGGGTCTCAGCTCCACATGCACGCGCGGCGTCAAAAGCGGGTATTACGATATACTGATACATTTTTTAAGGTATTGATAATCTTTTATGAAATAAAAGAAAATTGTGGTGTATTTTGAATACTTTAAAAAAATTATTCCCGTTAGAAATTTTACTTAAAGTTAACTTTTCAAGAAGGTGAAGGATTAAAACTAGAACTAACAAACGTTTCACGAACGTTCTTCATTGTAAATGAAAAAAAAAAGTTTATATAATTGTTGTAAAAATGTTTCACTTCGTGGCCTTTATTATTTACATACTTAACAAGATCAAGCCATAAAAGTTAATAAAAAATAATACGTGAAGCAATGAGTCTGGCAGTAGCTAGAGCCCAAAAAGGATTGACTACTAACAGACGTCATATCAACTTTGTGTCTGAAGGTTCATCCATAACACCCAGGAACAAACCTTATTCAATCTTAGATACTGCCCCAGATTGGACTCTCCTAATCGACACGTATGAAAAGCACTACAAAATTCCGGAGGATGTTGGGGTTTCGTCATCTAGACCTGACATATTCCTATATTCTAAGAGATTAAAACATGTGGTTCTTGTGGAACTTACTGTACCGTGGGAAACAAATATACCGAAGGACCACACAATAAAGAAAAATAAATACTATGATCTCACAAACGAATTAATCAAAAACGGTTACGTGGTTAATTTGTATGCAGTGGAAGTGGGAGCGAGAGGTATACCAGCAAAATCTCTCTATAACCTACTTAAAGATCTAGGCCTATCGAGAGCTACAATAAGCTCATTACTAGGACGAATGTCTAAAGCGGCACTAGTAGGTTCGTATCAAATTTGGTTAGGCAGGGAGGGGAACTTGGGTAGTGAAGGTGAGTGTTGATGTACATCAACAAAAGGGGCCCCTTCTAAACCTACACTTGGGTCGCAAGTCCCAGGCACTGTCCCGAGTTCCCAACTCAGCAACGCGATGGACCCGGCACCCGCACGGAGAATCCATGGATTGCTAAGATTACGGTCTCTACTTCTGGGTAACAAAGTAAACATTTAAAAAACAATGAAATTGAGAACCTTCTTTCTTTGCAGTTACAAATAGGTGTGCTTAAAACGCAAAACTTCCAAAATAACCTCAGGATGTTACAATATTGTTTGATACATTATGCGTATTTACAAAGTAGTTTCCTTGATGGAGTGAAAATTCGGGGTAGTGGCGGGAAAACCAAACAAAGGCGCGGCAAGAAAGACGAGCAAATTCAAATTACGTTTTTCCGTATTCGCAAACGTTTGGAAATCAGCACAGTGTTATTTCATTTTTGTTACAATAACGTTTTAAAGACTGACGATTGGGTAACATAACGTGTATTGCATTTTTGTATACTATACTATTTTGTATACACAACATTTTGAAATTAAAAAGATTAGGAAATCCACCTTAAAATGATTGAGGAAGGACGGTTGCGTGGTGGTTTCCCCTCATCACACCCTCAGTTTGCCAGTTCCCATGAAAGCAATATTTAGAGATTACTTAATGAATTACTGTAGAAGGACATACCAGGAATTAACAATTGGCAGGCAACTCTGAAGCATTCATATTCCGCTATATCTTTTTTTTTTCGTGCGGAAATCTCTTCGGATATCCCCCCCGCCGGCCAGCGGGGGCGGTTATGTCGGGCTTGAACCGACTAAAACCGCACGCCGTCTCGGGTCTAAAGATGCCAGGGTGTAAGGTTGCCCATAGAGCATATCCCTCGCACCACGACTGACCCTGGTTTCGAGATGGCCCCCTCGGGTTTGGGAACCACGGTGTCCCCGTTTTGCCCCGGTTGCGCTAGTCGGCCCGCCGTCCCGGCCTGCTTCTGCTGGTGTGACAGGCGGCTTCACCTGCCACCCTCAGGCCTGCGCCCATGGAGGACGGAGGTCGTTAAGCGGCCTCCGGCGCCTGAATCGCCTGTGACGCGCGGCGTGCATGTTGCGGGCTCGGCGGGCCAGGAGAGTTCTAAATCTCTCCCGGGCGCGCTCCGCACCATTGCCGCAATCATGCTGCCGAGCGAGAGGACTCCCACCCCGATGGCTGCCACGAAGTCACGCCTCGGCGCTTCCTATGCCAGGCAGTCCGCCAGTGTGTGCAGCCCTGAGTCCTAGCTCGCGTCGCAGTGATGGCACTCAGGCGTTGGCTCCCTCCTGATCCGATGCAGGTGGTCCCAGAAGCTCCCCTTACCGGAGATCACCTGCGTCAGTCGGTACGAGAGGCTTCCGTGTCGCCTCTCTAGCCAATCCTCCATGATGGGCCTTACCGCCGCTATTGCGGCGTGCCCTGCGCGTCTTTTTGCCGTCTCCACTCTAGAACTTGTTTGAAGCCACCGGTACTTCTGCAAATGTGGCAAGGTCATTATATCACTTCAATGATCTACGTTATCTACGAGCTACATTAAATCATCATCATCTTAGCGTCGTTCCGTTTTCTCATATTAAGACCCCTCAGTGCCTCGGACAGCACGTTAAGTCGGATGACCTCATTTTGAATTTTATCCTCGAAAGCAACTCCAAGCATAGTTCGCTCCATAGCCCGTTGTGCGACTTTTAGTATGTGTACTAGCCCCACTATCGGTGCACCGTAAGGCATAACAGGGATTACGCACTAATGGTGAAAACTTATTTGCAGTAAACTGATCGGGACCTATATCAATGTATCAGTCAGTACAACAGTTTTCCTATAGTAACGTTCAGTTTGTCCTTGGTGGAAGAGACAAAGGGAAGGGCCTCTTGACCAGGCAAGGTGTACCCATCTGGCGGCTTCCCGTTGGTCGTTATTGGGATGTTGTATATTATGTTGATTGGCGTCAGTATGTACTTTGAATGCATGATGCAGGATTAGCAGTATCGAAGTACATAGTATAGCCTGCTATCGCTAGATGGCGCTTGGTACATGTGATATTGCTAGTCATATACAGTATAGCCATCAATATAGTATTGTCGTAAGTAACTACGAGTCGGACTTGTGCACTGAAGGTTCCGTACCTTTTTTTTTTTTTTTTTTTTTTCGTTCGGAAATCCCCTCGGATACCCCCCCGCCGGCCAGCGGGGGCGGTTATGTCGGGCTCGAACCGACTAAAACCGCACGCCGTCTTGGGTCTGAACCTTCAGTGCACGAGTCCGACTCGTAGTTGACTGGTTATCCAAATTTGTTTATTTATGAATGGATATCGGTATAATTATGAGCAGCCACATTTTACCTGTAGGCATGCAATGCAAATAATTATGTCGGCTATATCTGTATATCACATGAGACATCTATAGAACTGAAAGATATAACAGTAACGACTAACCACATTGTTTTATTTTTGATAAAAGACCTTGCCTCTACCGACCCTGAATTTATAGTTTTCTAAGTCACGTGTCTTTAAATTGATAACGAGCTAAGGAAACACTCGTACTGCAGGAACTTTTATGAGCAAACAAGAACTTTATGTCAATAGCAGAAAACATTAGCTATTTCCCCTGTTAAATGTCGACTGGAATGGAACTGGGGTGCGGTTCGCGTGTTCACAAGCGCTTGCGTTTCCCTCGCATGCTGACGGTAGCTAACCTCCATAGAGCTGCCTACATTTTTCCACATTTTAGTACACGGCTAAGCAATTATGGATATTGACGTTCGTGCTTCCCTGTATTTAGGCTTCCAAAGAAGAACTTGAGTTCTATGTAACTTTGGTGTATGTACCTAACCCAATTATTTTCATTACTTACACACCAAAACACAATTTTTTTATTATTAATTAAAATATCTGGGTTTTATTATTCGACGTTCTCTAAAAGTGAAACCTGGCTAGATCGATTTATCACCCCTAAATGCGTCCATTGTGAACAAACAGACAAACAGACTAGAATTCCAAAAAAATATTTTTGTTTTGAACCGTTCATTTAACATAACCCAAGATTTTTCTTTTATATCTGCAATTATAATTTTATAAGGGTACTAGCGTGGAGTTCTAAACTGGGTTTTAATGTTTTTTCGCGGGAACCGTTTTTTCTTTTTTTAACGTGTGGAAACCCACCCCCACGGGCTTCACCCCATTTGGTGCCAACGATGGGATGGGCGTTTCGGAATCGGACCGACTAAAACCACACGGTTTCCTCCTCTTGCGCGGGCACCCCGGGTAAGCCCTCGAAAGAATAACCCCAGGGTTCCAGGCGGACTTCAGCCGTCATCGCGGCCTCGCCTTTGGGGTTGGGTTTGATCCCGTTTCTGTGAGTTGGCAGGCATTTGTAGGACACACACGACACGCCTCCGTCTCGGCCTACTTCTGTAAGGACGGCGAGTCGGCCGACTGACGTCCTCAGGCTCTGATCATGAAGAAACTGCCGCGATCTGATCTGATCTCGATGAAATTTGGCACAGGAATAGATTATAGCCTGGAATTATTATTCCTGGAAACGTTTCCGTGGAAAACGGGAAAGGTAACAGAATTCCACGTGTGCGAAGCCGCGGGCAAAAGCTAATAGTATATGTGTGGTAACCGCAAAAGTGCCTACTAATTATAAACACATAAAAAGTTGTTTTTTTTTTTAAATATTAATTTCATTTTTTAACGTGCCCTACTTATCAGACTAGTGAATAAACCGTGCCATAATTAATATAATATGTCATTTTATAGATTAAGCGATTTCATAGCAGTGATTTCATAAATTTTTGCAATATCTTCAAAAATAACTAAATAATTGGCTGGATACACTCAGGTTTCCACCCTGTATATTTACCAGTATAAAAGAATTGCTCGTTGAAAGGTAGTGCACTATTTTTAACGGATTCTATCAAGATTTATTTGATGTTATTTTATATTTTACATTGATCCTGACGTTTCGGTTGCTTTTCAGCAGCCATGGTCGAGGGGAGAATCCGTTAAAAATAGTTTTATTTCAATGTGTGACATTCGCGTAAACTTCCGACAATATCATGTCATATCATTATGGTTTTGTTTAATGAAGATATTTTGATAGAAGCCACAATTTCGTGGAAGCATTCCAAAGACATGCGGATTTTAATGATGACCTATCTGTTGACCTTTTGTAACCTCTCACATTTCTGAAAGTTCATATACAGAATATGGGACAGTCTGTAATATTTTTCAAGTTCAGTATGATTTTATAGAAACAACCAGTCCTCGCTTCGCTTCGGTTTATATGAGTTTTTTTCAAGCCATCGTAATTTACACATAAAATATAACCTACTAGCTGTTGCCCGCGACTCTGCACGCGTAGATGTTGGTTATCGCGACCAACGAACTACCTATTTCGTATTTTTAATTTCGTAATATATTAGGTAGATTTCGATGAAATCGATCTACCTATTGGTTTCTTGACTACTGTCGAATATAAAAAAAAATTCTTCATAGGAGGTCTAGTTATGACCCCTTGAGTCCGAAATGACCACTGGTCAAAAAGTTTATATATATATATATATATGTATGTATGGTTCCACTTCCCAAAATTTGCGGCACTCTCACGGTCGCATTTTTGCCCCGATCGCTTTCAAACTGCGGTCAAAAATTGCTTGGCTGTAAACTTAGTTTTTAAGTTCGTGAACGGGTGGAATCCGGCCTAAGGGGACGGTAGGGCCTCAGTTTTTGTGAAATCAGTTTTTCCTCACAATTTCACGTTCCATGCAAGATATTCGAACCGTTCTAATTTTATCTCATAGTATACATGAATACCAACAACTTTTAATCATAAACCTATAAGATTAAAACTTTAACTAAAAGTGGAGGGGGGGAAAACCAAAATTTTTCGGGAAAAAAATCATAACTTCTAACCGGTGAACATTCTTGCGGTCGGAAACATTTTTAATCGATAGGCCATTTTTAAGTCTAAATGTCTGAAAAGTTTTTCGCTAAAAGTTACTGTTTTCGAGAAAAAAAATTAAACATGTTACATAACAAACATAAAATAATATTAATTGCTTCACGAAATCTACCTGTGCGTTCCCCCTGCAGGAACGGATTTTAGGTAGATTTTGATGAAATCGATCTACCTATTGGTTTCTTGACTACTGTCGAATTTAAAAAAAAATTTTCATGGGAGGTCTAGTTATGACCCCCTGAGTCCGAAATGACCACTGGTCAAAAAGTTTATATTTATATATATATGTATGTATGGTTCCACTTCCCAAAATTTGCGGCACTCTCACGGTCGCATTTTTGCCCCGATCGCTTTCAAACTGCGGTTAAAAATTGCTTGGGTGTAAACTTAGTTTAAGTTCGTGAACAGGTGGAATCCGGCCTAAGGGGACGGTAGGGCCTCAGTTTTTGTGAAATCAGTTTTTCCTCACAATTTCACGTTCCATGCAAGATATTCGAACCGTTCTAATTTTATCTCATAGTATACATGAATACCAACAACTTTTAATCATAAACCTATAAGATTAAAACTTTAACTAAAAGTGGAGGGGGGGGAAACCAAAATTTTTCGGGAAAAAAATCATAACTTCTAACCGGTGAACATTCTTGCGGTCGGAAACATTTTTAATCGATAGGCCATTTTTAAGTCTAAATGTCTGAAAAGTTTTTCGCTAAAAGTTACTGTTTTCGAGAAAAAAAATTAAACATGTTACATAACAAACATAAAATAATATTCATTGCTTCACGAAATCTACCTGTGCGTTCCCCCTGCAGGAACGGATTTTAGGTAGATTTCGATGAAATCGATCTACCTATTGGTTTCTTGACTACTGTCGAATTTTAAAAAAAAATTTTCATGGGAGGTCTAGTTATGACCCCCTGAGTCCGAAATGACCACTGGTCAAAAAGTTTATATTTATATATATATGTATGTATGGTTCCACTTCCCAAAATTTGCGGCACTCTCACATTCGCATTTTTGCCCCGATCGCTTTCAAACTGCGGTTAAAAATTGCTTGGGTGTAAACTTAGTTTAAGTTCGTGAACAGGTGGAATCCGGCCTAAGGGGACGGTAGGGCCTCACGTTTTGTGAAATCAGTTTTTCCTCAAAATTTCACGTTCCATGAAAGATATTCGAACCGTTCTAATTTTACCCCATAGTATACATGAATACCAACAACTTTTACTTATAAACCTATAAGATTAAAACTTTAACTAAAAGTGGAGGGGGGAAAAACCAAAATTTTTCGGGAAAAAAATCATAACTTCTAACCGGTGAACATTCTTGCCGTCGGAAACATTTTTAATCGATAGGCCATTTTTAAGTCTAAAATAAATGTCTGAAAAGTTTTTCGCTAAAATTTACCGTTTTCGAGAAAAAAATAATTTAACTGTTTAAAGTCCGTAGTTCTCTATATAAAATAATATTAATTGCTTCACGAAATCTACCTGTGCGTTCCCCCTGCGGGAACGGATTTTTTGAATGGAATGTACCATTTCAATAATTCAAAAAGTATTGAAATAGTCTTGAACACGAAATCATTTATTTGGTTCATATAACATGGTCTGATTTTGATCGGCGTTTCTATCAACTTTAAAAATGTAAAAAATAGTTATATGTGACATAACTACAATATATATTGATAGTTATATTCTATAATATTATAGAATATTTTTTTGTTATATCATCAATACTTTCCACAGCGCATGCGGTGAAAGACATTTTATGACTTATTTTTTTACACCTTGGGATGGTTTTAGTAGGGATTTCTAAAGATCTCTAATTTTGCCTAGTAATAAATATAGCCTAGGTTACTCAGTGATAATGTAGTTTTCTAAGGGTAAAAGGATTTTTGAAATAGGTCCAGTAGTTTTTAACTTACATGCAAAAATACAAAGATACTAAAATCCAAAAATACAAAACTGACCTCTTTATAATATTAGTGTAAATGAAGATGTCCATCAGGAATAATGTACTTTTCAAAAGGTAATTTCTTTTTCAAATAAGTGCTGTGGTTCCAAAGATTACCCCAACCATATAAACAAAGTGACGCAATTCGACTTCTCTCTTCATAAAATTAGTATAGATAACTCTAACTACAATGAAACGCTGAGCGTTTCAATTTAGTTAGAACCTAGTTTTAGTTAGTTCCTTACGAAAGTTACGCTTAACAGTGTGTATTTTTGTGCAGTTTGATTTCGACAATAACTAATCTTGTTTGTGGCCACCAAATTCGCCCGTTAAGTGATTATGATTCCTTTGCTTTGTTTACTTATTAGACGAATACTGTATATAGCTGGTATAGTGGCTGTATACAGGGCGTCCCACGGCTATGCCACATGGAGGGAAAGTATCCTACTAATATTATAAACGCGAAAGTTTGTAAGTATGGATGGATGGATGGATGTTTGTTACTTTTTCACGAAAAACGACTGAATGGATTTTAATGAAACTTTACAATAATATAGCTTATACATTAGAATAACACATAGGGTACAATTTATAAAGATATTGTATGTATTGTCCAAAATATAACGATAAGTGTCAAGCAACTAGGAAAAAATCCGTTCCCGCAGGGGGAACGCACAGGTAGATTTCGTGAAGCAATTAATATTATTTTATATAGAGAACTACGGACTTTAAACAGTTTAATTTTTTTTTCTCGAAAACGGTAACATTTAGCGAAAAACTTTTCAGACATTTATTTTAGAATTAAAAATGGCCTATCGATTAAAAATGTTTCCGACCGCAAGAATGTTCACCGGTTAGAAGTTATGATTTTTTTCCCGAAAAATTTTGGTTTTTCCCCCCTCCACTTTTAGTTAAAGTTTTAATCTTATAGGTTTCTAATTATAAGTTTTTGGTATTCATGTATACTATGGGATAAAATTAGAACGGTTCGAATATCTTTCATGGAACGTGAAATTTTGAGGAAAAACTAATTTCACAAAAAGTGAGGCCCTACCGTCCCCTTAGGCCGGATTCCACCCGTTCACGAACTTAAACTAAGTTTACACCCAAGCAATTTTTGACCGCAGTTTGAAAGCGATCGGGGCAAAAATGCGACCGTGAGAGTGCCGCAAATTTTGGGAAATGGAACCATATATACATATATATTTATATAAAAACTTTTTGACCAGTGGTCATTTCAGACTCAGGGGGTTATAACTAGACCTCCTATGAAGAATTTTTTTTAAAATTCGACAGTAGTCAAGAAACCAATAGGTAGATCGATTTCATCGAAATCTACCTAAAAATCTACCATCTGAAAGCTATTCTGGCGTGCGCTTCCAAAACCGCTAGAGTTACACATATGTAATGTTTAATGGAAATGTTTAGGTATCCTACTTATATTATAAACGCGAAAGTTTGTGAGTATGTATGTATATATGTATGTTTGTAGTGCTGCAAAAACGGCTGAACGGATCTGGCTGAAATTTGGTACAGGGATAGACTATAGTCCGGAATAACACATAGGTTACTTTTGTAGCTAGTGTTAAATAATGTAGATAGATAATTTCACTGAAAGTAGACTCCATTTTGATTTAAAAAACTATTTAAACAGCATCAAAGATTTTGAGAAGAATCACTTGTCACACTCGGCAATTGAACCGGTTAAAATGCGAAAAAATAACATCCTGTACTTTTATGGCATCAATCGATAGGGTCAATCATAAGGATCCAAACTCTAACAAACATGGTAAATTAAATAAAAGGAAATCCATGAAATCTAAGCTTATAAAAAGATGTTCTTATTTTTTTTTCTATTTTCGTAAATAACTTTGTTATTTTTGGTTCTACGACTAAAAGCTACAACCAAAGTTGGAGGAAATGTGTAACAAGCGAATTTTCGAAAATCTTTGAATGCCGCTTAAATTGTTTTTAAAATCAAAATGAAGCCTCCTTTCAGTAAAATTGTCTATTTACATTATTTTAAGATACTTTTTCTTCATGTGGTATAGCCGTGGGACGCCCTGTATAGTGGGTAGGTATATACCGTCATCAATGCTACATGCAATCGGGACACAATGCTAAGATGATGATGATGTAGTATGTAGCCGGCACTCGCTTCCGTAAAGCCAAACAAATGGAAATCGGATGAAACCGGGATCATCACTAAGATGAAACATGTGTACGTGTGTAAGTATAGGTTTTTCATTTTCGCTTATTTTTTACATTGCAATTCATGGAGACGATTTTTATATACCTGCAGAAGTACGCAACGTCATTCCTTAATCGCATTAATCTATTATTATACGTGTTCGTTGCGAAATGGAATCCTTATAAATGTGCTAACTGTACAAATTAGTATACAATTAGGTTGCACAATTCGTGAGTAATTAAAAACAAAATTGAACAACAGCGGAGACGTGATCGTTTGCAACGGCTCACAGAGCGCCCTAATTGTTCAGTTGCGATTTCGAATCCGGCGCGGGCGCAATTCCGTGAGCGGGCCGGCCAACACTTCTATAAATTAGTAAACATAATCGTTACAGTTTCTTTTGGTTTAATGGTTATAAGTGCTGTAGTAAATAGATGTTGCTAAAATGACTATCGCGACCAAACATGACCATCTTACAAGTATTTGCCCTCATTTTCTTTGTACTATCAAAACCCTACCGTTGTTTTTGTTAACTTTTGACCGCACTTGCACAGTCAGTGCAACCAAATCGCACTGAATGTGGTCAAAAGTTAACTAAGTAACTGTTCTTTTGGTAAAATAAGATATAATACTGCGCACTCTGTACAGACTGGAAGACAATGAATGTGGGTTGCTTAACAAAATAAAATTAATATTGAGACACCTATAACTAATAAATCGCAGCAATTTAGTGTCAATTCATCTTTAACATAAATTTCCAGTTTTGAATAGTAGGGAAATTTCAGCTGAAATCAATTTGTTTTCTAGATTATTTCCATTATGTTATGTCTAAATAGCCATAACAAAATGTTGAAACGACAGTAATAATAATAACGAGTGCACGCGCTTCGCACAATAGATCAGCGGGCATGTCGGACGCGATTTCATTTCCTGCCTGCGCGCGCGCCGACCCGTGGACCCATTTCCGGTGACACTACTGTACTTACTGTACCGACTGATTGATACATTTCAATAGAGACCGAAATGTAATCAATTTTCAATGTTACTATTAATTATAGATGAATAAACATATATCAAGTAGTGGGTTAATTCTTTGATTTTGTACTCAGGCCGTTTTACACAGAGTCATATTATTAAGCTTACATATACCAAATTTGGTGTCAGTATTACTTACAAAACATATCAATAACTTGAAACAATAATAATAGGTATAATTAAAAAATAAATATTTACAATATATTTAAATAAGTTAGGCTGCGTTCAGATGACACGCGCCCGCTTAGCGCACGCCACGCACGTCAGCACCCGCGTCTAACTCGCTTTGAAATTTGTTGTATATAATTTGAGTTTTATGACAAATCAATAGATCTCAAATTGCATTTATCTAAGTCCAACCGCACACGCCATGCGCCCGCCACGCGCCCGCCCTGCGCATTATGTAGTATACAATTAGAACTTTTTTAGCTCAGTCGAATCCATTTTGCGGGATGTATACACTGATTTTGCGCGTGCTGAGCGCGGGTGTAAGGCATGCGCAATGCGTGAGCGTGGTTGGCGCGGGTCGTCTGAACACGGCCTTATGGAAGGGCAGGGGCACCCAGCATAGGTAGGTTGACGGCCTCTGTGGCGTAGCGGTAGTGCATTCGACTGCTACGACAGGAGGCGCGGGTTCGATTCCCGCTCAGTGCAAATATTTGTATGCATGAATATGTCTATTTGCATTGGTCTGGGTGTTTCTATGTATAATATGTATGTATTTGCAAAAAAAAGTATATAGGTATGTTTATCCGCGTTCTAGAACCCATGACACAAGCTAGTTAAACTATGCTTACTTTGGGTCTAGAAAGCGCTGTGTAGAATGTCGTAGAATATTTATTATATATTTTATTATATTATTATTATTCTCTTTATTACTCTTAAAATACATATAAATTATATTTTTAAATACATTCTATAAAAAAAAACCAAATATATTTAAAAATATAAAAAATAGTGGCCCACCGGCATCGGGTACAAGGACCAAGCTACCGGTGGTTAGGGCTCCAGGGAGAGGAACCTCCTCACAATACGTGCCGTGTCGAGGAGCACTGCCTTCTGCATCAAGCCCTTGACCCAACTGCCTAACGCGAGCCTCTGGAGATGTTGATCGAGGCTCTTGGCAATCAGTCCGTGAACCGATACGACAATCGGAACAATAATTGCTGAATCCACATCCCACATGTCGACAATCTCGTGAGCCAAGTCCAAATATTTTATTTGTTTGTCTTTTTCGGCTTTCACGAGATTGTCATCATGGGGGATGGTGATGTCAACAATTATTGCGAGACGCTCTGATCGATCAATCACCACTATATCAGGCTTATTGGCTACAATAGTCCTGTCAGTGACATACCTGTAATACGGTACCTCCGAATCTACAAGATCGTATTTCAGAGCAAGTTGTTGATGAACGATTCTGGCCACTTGGTTGTGTCTATGTAAATACTCTCCGTTAGCAAGACGAGAACAACCAGAGATAATATGTCTTAGGGATTCTCAGGGACGGTGACACGCCCGACATATATCAATCGTACCGTCCTTAAGGATATACCTCCGATAATTATTCGTCATGACAACTTCATCTGTAATTGCACAGACAAAACCTTCGGTTTCTCCAAAGAGATCACCGAAGCGTAGCCAGAACACTGATGCTTTTATATCTACGTCGGGCCCATTTAAGGCCCGATAAAAAACGTCCATGCAGCTCTTTACTCTTCCATATTTCCTTGCGATCAGCGATGCTAAGTATTACCGGTTTGTGCCAGTTCTCTTTAGCCAGAGCGAGAGGAGTCAGTCCGTTGTCTATTGCCACTACATCTCGGTGCACACCCACGTGAACGTTTAGGAAATATTCCCTAAGGTTGCATATCTCACGGTTGTGGAGAGTCTTGGCGTTTAAAAAACCACGACCCCCACACTTCCGTGGGATATACAACCTCATTACTGAAGAGCCGTGGGTGGTGCCATACGATTTGCAGTTAGCAACGTACGGACTTTCCTATCCAGGGCATCTAATTCGGTCTGAGTCCATCTTAGTATGCCAAAGGAGTATACTAAGACTGGCATGACCCAGCCGTTGTAGGCTCGCACCTTGTTACCGCCCGATAAAAGACTCTGAAGTACTTTTTTCAGGCGCCCAAAGAAACGATCCCGCAACGTCTGTTTCATGGCAGCCTCAGTAATACCTAGCGCTTGTGACATACCAAGATATTTATAGGTTTCAGTTGCCGAGAGAGATTTCAGTTGTGTAGAATCTGAAAGTTCAATTCTTTCAGATTCCACAACCCCACCCTTCTTAACATGCATGACTGCACATTTGTCTACACCAAACTCCATTCTGATAGAATTACTAAAGGTTTCAGTTACCTTAAGTAATTCTACCAGCTGAGAGTCGGTGGGGGCAAATAATTTCACGTCATCCATGTAAAGAAGATGGGATATAACTTGACCTCCTCTCCGCAACTGATAGCCTTGTCCTGAATTCTCCAGTATTGTACTGAGAGGATTCAGTGCTAGGCAAAACCATAACGGACTCAGGCTATCACCCTGGAATATACCCCTCTCGATCTTTATCGGTACACCATCCCCAAGGACCTGACCACACCCTGGAGAAAGAAGAACCGTCCTCCATTGCCCCATACATTCCTTTAAGAAGGTGCATAGAGTTGTATCAATTTTATACAACTCCAGCACCCTCAACAGCCATGTATGTGGCACGGAGTCGTAGGCTTTCTTGTAGTCAATCCAGCATGTCGTCAGATTCTTTCGGTTACGGCGGACCTGTTGGCTAATGGCCATGTCAAAAATAAGGAGCTCCTTCGTACCACGTGCCCCACTTCTACATCCATTCTGAGAGATAGACATTATAGAGTTACTCTCTATGTGAGCTGACAATTTAGCTGTCAGAATGGATGTAAGAAGTTTATATATTGTAGGTAAACAGGTTATTGGTCTATAATTTTTGGGGTCCGTGGTACTAACTGATTTGTAGAGTAGGTGGGTTATGCCTGTAGTCATAAAAGCTGGGAGCGATCCTGATTCGAGTGATGACTGGAACTGTGATGCCAAACAGGCATGTGAGCTGTGGAGCCATTTTAGCCAGAAATTGTGCAGTCCGTCCGGTCCCGCTGATTTCCAGTTTGATAACGAACGGACTGCACTGGCGACATCATTTTCACTAATAACTATTGGCTCCATTGCTTGTATTGACTCACATGACTACCTGACATCCCGTATCCATTCACCCTCTGTATGACTAACAGGCACCGACCAAATGCTACGCCAGAATGAACTGGTGTCTTTAGCATTGGGTCGGCACATATTAGCCACATCTGAATTAGGTTGCTCCCATCTTCTATAAACCCACCTCTCATCTTTTTGGAACGAACGATTCAAGGTGTATCTATCCACTCTCTTCTTGTAACGTCATATACGGTTTGCCCACGCATAAACTTTCTGCTTCAGGAAGTCAATGCGCTCTGTGACTCGTAGCAAATATTCACGAGGACTAACATTAGTCCCTGAAAATGCTCGAGCCACGAAGCGCATTACTCTCGGGCGTGTATTGCCAGACCTGAAGCAGCACAGCTTGCCAATGAGTGCCCTAGTCTCGGCGATACGACGCTCAATTCTGCATTGCCAGCCAGGCACGGTGGATTTAGGTCGAGTAGCTGTCTCAGTTCCTGAGAATTTCACGCCAGCTACCCGACATACCGTGACCGCCGCACAATACAGAATTGAGTGTGTATCAGTAAGGTCGACACTGGACTCGAAATATTTTGGTAACATCGAGTCTAGGGCACACACTAGCGCTATGTTTTTTCTATGCGTAGGCAAACGCGGTAGCCGCGGTCTGTTACTGCTACAAGGGGATCGAAACTCGTGAATCGCAAGCTCCAAAGCGCTCCTTAATTTATCATTGTACTGAGTACTTACGGTTATAGTCCCTTAATCCGTTACTTCATCATCAGGAGCAGCCTGTGGTGTTTCACTAGTATTAGTATGACCCACAGGTCGTGACGAAGAAGGGGTGACGAGGCTACACTGCACGTCTGAGCGAAGTCTCTCAAGTACGGCGTCATCCAACAAGCGACAGCGTTGTATGGCCCGCACCTGATCCGACAGGCGTTAGTTCCGGTAACATCCAAAGCTTGTATTTTGAAACCCGAGGTCGCTCTCCTACTGTTTCTCTTGATTTGGCTTCAGGGTATCACTTGGCATCAAAGTATCACTTCCTTAAATGGGGCTAATGACTGCCATAACTTGACTGCCTTAACTGGTCTGACACTTTAGGCCTTAAACTTATTATTATTATATAGGTTACACGATTGTGGCGGTAAAACCTGGACCTGGCTGGAGAGGTGCCACGGAAGCCTCTCCTACTGCCTAACGCAGGTGCTTTCCAGACATGGCTGTTTCGGTGAGTTCCTGCATTGCCGGGGCTGCTCCGTGGACACGCCGATTCACACACTGGCAGCGTACCCTGAGTAGATGGAGCAGTGCCGTGTCCTTGAAGCAGCCATCGGAGCGGGAATCCTCACGTTACAGACCCTGGTGCTGGCCATTGCCAGCAGGGAGCGTGCGTGGAACGCCATCGCCAGGAGGCAGAAAAGGTACGGGAGAGGTCTAGCACTCTCCCGTACCGTAGAAGGCACACCGGATGGCAGAGATCGCAGAATGATCTCCCTCCTCCATGAACGCGGGTCTGGGGCTAACGGTCGGGGCTAACCATCACCCTAGCAGAAGCAGGCCCAGGGTGGCGGTGCGTCGCGTCTGTAGTTTCCCAATATATTTTTGAAAATCTTTTGTATGTTAGAAGAAACATTTCAAATTTTTTAAGGCTTTGTGATATACATAACGTAAATACTAGACATAAAAACAATCTTGTGGTTTGTAATAGTCGACTACACACGATTAGAAATTCCTTTCAGGGTAACTGTATAGTATACGCTTCTACAACAAGCTTCCTAGTGAAATGAAGAATCTACCTCTTCATAAATTTAAAAGCCAAATTAAAAGTAAACTCTGCCAAAAAGGCTATTATAAAATTCAAGACTATTTAGAGGACAAACAAGCTTGGATATGAACTGTTTGCTCTCTGTCTATGCTACTCAAACAAAATATTGTACTTAGGTTAAGTAAATATATTTGTAAATAGACCAAAAAAAAACAGCCCGCTGAGTTTCTTGCCGGAGTCTTCTCAGGACAGGGCCGCGTTTTGAACCGGTGGTCCATTTGCCAAACATTACATTTTTTTTGACTTTTGTAAGTGCCGTATTAATGGTCTATACAGAATAAATGGTTTTTGACTTTGACTTTGTTCTCGCGCGCGTTTCTCTTAAGGGGAGGGGCGAAATCCCCAACAACGCGTCGGGGTCGCCAGCGCTGGCGAACGGAGCCGGTTGGGGTGTCTGGGATATGCTTTCTAGGGCACACCAGATTCTCCTCCATCTCATCGGTGCCAATGATTAAATGGATCTGCCGGAATCGATTCGACTAAAACCACACGCTGCCCTCCCCAAGTGTCCACTACCGGGCACCCCGGGTGCGCCCTCGAAAGGATAACTCCAGGGTTTCCCACGGACTTCGGGCGCCATCGCGGCTTCGCCTACGGGTTCGGATTTGATACAGTTTCGGTGAGTTGGCAGGCGTTTGTAGAGGACACATACGACACGCCTCGGTCTTGGCCTGCCCCTGTAAGGAGCTCGCAGAGTCGGCCGACTGCCATCCTCAGGCCCCGATCATGGATGTCGGTAGTCTTGGATGTAGATAGGACTGCGGCGCCCTTACCACAGGCTGCGGACCTCGGGGGCAGGGTTCCCTCCCGCTCCCTCTCCGCCACCTCTTTCGCATTACCTGTTCGCAGAAAGAGGCTGCCACCTGCCACTTGCTCCCATCGGAGACTTAATCAGAGACACGCACTGAGAAACCGAGCAACCTAAAACATGGGCCACTCCCGCCTCGGCGAATGTTAGCCGGAAATACATTAATTTCATTTTGCGTTTGAAAAACCCCACGGGCTCCATCCCATTGGTGGCAACGATTAAATGAATGTGTCGGAATCGAACAGTGTCCATTGTCGGACAACCCGAGGTTTTCCAATCAGTACAGTTAAAGGGCAAAAAGATCCTTCTGTTTTATGATTGTTAACTGTATAATTAAACAAAATACTTGACATTAGAACATTGGATTTTCGAAAATTCAATTTCATTAGCAATCGAACACACTTATTGATCGAGCAAGTTCCATTCCCACTTAGGAAAATTATTTATTAAAAAATTAATGGATCATAATCATTCTGATAATTACTTCAACAAAATGCAGTAATATAAAGATCAAATTGTTCAAAGAGTATTTGTGCGAATGTAGATATGAGCTATGGCAATTTTTGTCACAACACATACTTACACAGTGTACCTTTATCGTGCATGACTCACGTAATGTTATAATGGCTACGTATATTACGGTTATTTACGGTTAGATAATAAATGGTTAATTTTATAAATAAAATTGGTTATTATTTTCGTTGTGTGCACAAACGGATTTTGATATTTAGCGTGTTGCATGAAGCATTATACCGACTGTCGTGGGTTGATATGTAATGGTAAAGTACTAAATGAAAATCAACTATGCACCGCTGAAGTTTCACAGTTGACCGGTCAATTGCGCGTTAGACTTGCACACTGAGGGTTCCGAACACCACTTGATTATTTAACAAAGTTATCGTTACTCTTGGCAAACCGGAATTTAATTCGCAGAAAACTGAAGTGACTATGGGCTGGTGCCATCGGCCCAACACCGCAAACGATTCCTAGAGTGGAAACCGCGAATCGATAAACTGATGATGGGACACCCCCCAAAAAGATAAACTGACGGCCCGAAATAGGAAGCTGAATTAGACTGAATGCTGAAGGCGGAGGATCGAGTGCGTAGACATTATGTTCCGCAGTAGACTTTTTTTTTGTAGACTAAAATTGAATTATTAAAATAAGTTTTAATCGTGTTGTTCTGGTGTAGGTAGCTACGTATTTAGAGTTTTTGGACTTTTTCCTTTACTTGTGCTATAAGACCTTGCTTCCTGACACATTTCATGATTCTACCTCAAAGGGAAGGACTCTGTGGGTTTGATTCCCTTGCGATTATCTAAACATGCTGCATAAACAGTCCGCCCGTCATTCAGTAGCCCGACGTCGCACGGTACAGGTATAAGTACCTATTGTCGTGCAACTCTTATTGCTACCTATATACATATATGCTATGTGATTAATATGTATAACCTGAGATTTATAAATAAATGAAAATGCGGAGGTGAGGTAATTTGGATCGCGGGCCAGCACTACAAATCCTAGCATCCCACGAAGACCCAAATAAAGCAGCGCAACTCTTACAATGCGGACTCAATGATATATCTAACTGGCTAAAAAAATGGCGAATAAAGGCTAACGAAACAAAATCAGTTAATGTTACCTTTACATTGAGAAGAGGCACTTGTCCGGCAGTCAAGATAAATAATCTTGAACTTCCACAAGCAGACCATGTCAGATATTTGGGGTTACATCTGGACAAGCGACTCACCTGGCAAAAACACATCTTCACAAAAAGGAAACAATTAGGTTTACAATTACGGAAGCTGTACTGGCTTATCGGTCACCGGTCACAACTGTCGCTAAACAGTAAGATGCTGCTCTATAAGTCAGTGCTGAAGCCTATTTGGACATACGGCATTCAACTGTGGGGCACAGCCTCTCATTCCAATATTGAAATTGTGCAAAGATTCCAAAATAAGATGCTGAGAATAATAACCAACGCACCTTGGTTCGTCACAAATGAGCAACTCCATAACGACCTGCACATGCACACAATTAAACAAGAAATTTTGTATTACACTATGACATACAAGGATAGAATAAAAAATCATCCAAACAGCTTAGCCAGAGTCTTGATGGAAGAAGATCCAGGAATCCGCAGACTGAAACGGAAGATGCCACAAGATATACTAAAAAAATAAAATCTGAAATAGAGTAGGATGCGACGAAGATCGTATTCCGAGCATGCCATTTATCAACCCACCAGATTCACTGTTAAATGTCCCTTGGAACGACAGATCACAGTGCAAAGAGACCACAAAAAAAAAAAAAAAAATCTCCGGTTCTACTTCACCAATTGCAATCAAACATACGGCATCTAAAACCGTTCAGTAGTTTTTGCATCCATCGCGAACAAACAGACAAGCAGACAAGAATTCCAAAAAATATATTTTTGAGATCAAAATCTTTCATTTAACAAAACCCAAGTTTTTTTAAATATCTCCAATGTACACACATAACTAATTTACAATTTTATAATAGTATAGATAATAATCGGGCGCTTGTAACAATGTCAAAATATCGGCAACTTTATAGAACACACAAAAGTAATAAACATGCCGTTATTTGTTTTATATAGAATGTATTTAAAAATATAACTTATATGTACGTTAATTGTAATAAAGGGAATAATAATAACAGGTGAAGTTGTCATGACGAATAATTATCGAAGGTATATACTTAAAACGGCACGATTGACATATGTCGGGCGTGTCATCGTCCCGGAGAATCCCTAACACATATTATCTCTGGTTGTTCTCGTCTTGCCAACGGAGAGTATTTACATAGACACAACCAAGTGGCCAGAATCGTTCATCAACAACTTGCTCTGAAATACGATCTTGTAGATTCGGAGGTACCGTATTACAGGTATGTGCCCGACCCAGTTCTTGATAATAATCGTGTCACATTGTACTGGGATCGATCAATCATCACTGACAGGACTATTGTAGCCAATAAGCCTGATATAGTGGTGATTGATCGATCAGAGCGTCTCGTAATAATTGTTGACATCACCATCCCCCATGATGATAATCTCGTGAAAGCCGAAAAAGACAAAAAAATAAAATGTTTGGACTTGGCTTACGAGATTGTCGACATGGTGGGATGTGGATTCAGCAATTATTGTTCCGATAGTCGTATCGGTTCACGGACTGATTGCCAAGAGCCTCGACCAACCCATACATTGCTAAGAATATCGGTCTAGTTAAATATAAATAATTAAGTCACGTATTTAAATTAAATATAAATAATTAATTATTAGTACATAAATAATGGGCATTGTTTAACAATTATAATTTTTTAGTCAATAATTAACTTCATACAACGTACTCATAACCGTAACTCAGGCTTTACCTTGCATTAGGCCATATATGACTGTACGCTTCGCACTCTTCGCGGTCTACCGCAAAAACGGTTGATCGTATAAAAAAAAGTTCAAATAAAAGTTGTAGAGAATTTTATACTCTACAAGTTTTATGATAGGTGCAAATCTCATTTAAGCAATAGAAAGCGAGATATTCGCGAATATATAATTTTTATACAACACGATAACATTTGTGACTTTTGAGACAACATTTAGAACGACAAAACAAAGATTTATACCAATTTACAGCTTATTATCTTTCATTCCGAGGTGAAACCCCTAATATGACTCTGCTAGTAGAACAAGTGTCGGAACGAGTTTCGGATACGACTGGGTGCTGTGCGGTCTATTGCTCGAGGGCGTCAGCATAACATGTTATGCTGAGGACACCCTCGTTATGGCACGGGGAGCAACGCACCGAAACGCAGCACTAAAGGCCAAGGCAGGGGTTGCTCAAGTCGTGGGTCGAATACGGCGGCTGGGACTCGAGGTGGCTCTCCACAAATCCGAGGCTATGTGTTGTCACGGGCCTCGGGGGGGGCCACGTGCGGGAACCAGCATAACCGTAGGGGGCGCAAGCATCGGTATCAAACCCACGATAAAGTACCTTGGGCTCGTACTCGATAGCCGATGGGACTTCGGACCACATCTCCGAAGTCTGGTCCCGAAACTGAGAGTGGCTGCGGCCGCGCTATCGCGGCTGATGCCCAAAGGGACCCAACGCCCCCTGGGGATCGTGCGAAGCATGGCCCTGTACGGGGCCCGCGTGTGGGCGGAGTCTCTGAATGCCCGCAACGTGGCTGTCCTAAACAGCCCGTTGAAAGCGATGGCCGTCAGAGTCATCGGGGGGTATCGCACGATGTCCGTTGAGGTGGCATGTCTCCTAGCCGGGACCCCTCCATGGGACCTGGAAGAGAGAGCCCTTGCGTCGTTGTACCAATGGCGCAAGGAGGCGCTGGAGCGGGGCCATAGGCTGGCGCCCCGAGAAATCAGGGCTCAGCGGTCCCGGCTCCGCCAAGGTGGGGGGAATCCACCATCGCGGCGGTGAGGCCGATCATGAAAAAGTGGTTGGAGAGGCACCACGATGACCTCACCTACCGGATGGTCAGTTGGCCGGCTTGCCGTCCTTACAAAAGCAGGCCAAGACGGAGGCGTGTCGTGTGCCACGCCTGCCAACTCACCGTCGCGGGATAAAACCCAACCCCACCAGGCGAGACCGCGGTGGCGGCCAAACTCCGCCGGTAACCCCGGGGTTATCCTTTGGAGGGCTTACCCGGAGTGCCCAGCAATGGACTCTTGGGGAGGACACCGTGTGGTTTTAGTCGGTCCCATTCCGACACGCCCACTTCATCTTTGGCACCGACAGGGTGAAGCCCGTGGGAGTTTCCACAAGTTAAAAAAAAAAGTGTCAGAGTTTGTATACTTGGGTAGTTTATTCACAAGGGATGGAAGATACGATGGAGATATTCAAAGGAGAGTACTGTGGGAAATCGCGAGAATGGTGCGCTACACTCCTTCATGAGTCGTCAGTCAGTGCCGAAGTAGGCACGACTGGCGGTTCATATCAGCGTGCTAGTCCCCACATTAACGTATCGAAGTGAAAGTTGGCTAGGGCAGAAAAATCATAAAAGTAGATTAATGTAAAGTGGATATGTGGTCATTACGTAGTATGTGTGGAGTAAGGTTGGCTGATAGGAAGAGGAATACAGATATACGAGAATGGTGTGGCCTGAAAGAGAAGGTCGTTACAAGAATTGAAAAGGGTATGCTATAGTGGTTTGGGCACTTGAAACAAATGACTACTGAGCGAATGACACACCAAGTATATAAGGCAGATGTAAGTACACTGATCAAATTAATGAGGTATTGAAAAAAGGGCGGGTCAAAAGCACTCCAAACCGGCTTGCATGAAAGATTTGATGACAGTGAAGGAAGCTCGTGAAGTATGTAAGGACAGAAGCAGATTGAGGGCTGGCCTACCTCGAAGTGGCGTAAAAAGGTGTGAGTATATGTATGTATCAATCTAAAATCATATACATTTTCTTTAATATCTTCTTCAATAAGATTTTTTGAAATATGAAAAGATTCTTCGAATAAGTTCTTCATTATCAAGTAAATTTTACTTAAATATTTTTTAGTCGCATAGTAATGTGCCATACCAATACGAATGGTATCATTATCTGTCTCTCGCTGAACATCAGTGCAGTTTGCACGTGAGGTAACTCGTCGCACATTTGACTAACTTCGACTACCTAAGTCAGGTCGTCTTCTCCTTGGCATTTTAAAATAATAACAGTAAATAAAGATCTTACGCCCTGACAAACTGGTGATAGATTTTAATGTCTTTAATTTTTTTATTTACTAGCTTATTATGCCCGCGGCTCGCCAGCGCGGAGGTCGGTTATCGTTTTTTGGTCATATCGCCGGTTCTTCTTAACCAATTACAATCAAACATACGGCAGATTTTAAGTCTGCCCAAGACCTTTCTAATAGAAAAAAACCGCATCCAGATCCGATCGGTAGTTATTGCGTCCATTGCGAGCAAACAGACAAACAGATAAATAGATAAACAAACAAGAATTCCAAAAAAGTTGCATTCTAGCCAATACCTTTGAAAAAGTAACAACGACAGAGACAAATTTTGTATGGAGCCAGACCGAGATAGAAGATAACTGAAAACTGTCAACGTGACTGGAGACCTGGCGACTGTAACAGGCAACGAACTGCTACTTGCATTATATTGTAGTGGAAGTTCTTTCTCTGGTTCAGTCTCCGGGACAGGCTACAATAAGTGTTCCTGGAAGACTTCTGAGAAGATGTGGCATGCACAACAGCCTTATTTAGCGACAACAACATCAATCCTGTATCTGAATTTGTATTTTGTTTTGGAATTTGTATTTCAGCGTGGCGAAGCGTCACCACGCTAACAGCCAGTCTGATACTATATCATATTTATATTTATTATATCAAAAATGGAACGTTCACAAACACCCATACCGACAAATAAAGTGTTTAAGAAAGGGATTTTATTGTCTTAATACATATATTCGTAAATAATATATTATGATAGTAATAACAGTTTGCAACATTTTTGTATTGTTTAAGTGTAACGACAAGAGCTATGTGGTTATGTCACAACGCCATTCGTGTGGATTATTATATGGACATCAAAGCATTAAATTATCATTTTATGAATATACACAGCCTTTATATTTATCATTTTTTATTGGAGGAATGAATTACCTACATAGGTTTATAACTAAGAAGCCGTTGAATACAGGTGTATAACTGCTTAATCACGTTAATTATGTGCTTTTATAAAAGACCCAGTAATTCATAGTACCTATATGGCGTTCGTGTTCCACAAATGCAATATTGTTAATTATTACCAAAATAAACACCTACGCTATAAAGAATTCAATCTTAGCTGTGCGTGTTTCCTGTGAGTGTGTGTGTAGGTAGTTACTGACATAGAATTTGTTATAATAATGGCCGTCCAGGGTAAACTACCTTTTATAGCGTCAATTACCAACATAACGCTTCTGTAATTTTACCGAATGTGTGCTTCTGAGGAGTTAGAGCGGTCGGGAGGTTTTGTGGATAATTGAATATACAAGTAATATATGTAATTGCAACACTTGTGGTAATTAACGGTATTTGTTTTGTAAAGGGAACTTAGAAGAAATACGGATATCGTTTGAGTAATAGGTATAACGAAAATTACAACATACGCTATGAAATTATAAACAGAGGAATCGAATGGACTCTACACACTGCGACGGTAAATACTTTTACAAAAATTCAAGGCTGGTTGTTGTTATCGAATATGATTTATTTTCTAAAAAAAGTGTGTTCCTGCCGGGGCCACGTTGCGTGTCAAACCGAATTCCATTCGAGTAAAACCGCTGGCAAGAGTAGATTATATACACGCGAGGTATGAGCACATAGTATGCCGTATATTTCAGTTAAAATACCGCGCATTCTCGTCCCCTGGGTGTCATACAAAGTGACAAAGGGATAACATCAGGCTGATGGGTAGCAGCTAGCAGCACTCACCAGTTTATTAACTAAACGACTAAGTATAGAGGGCAGTCCATTTATTTAGGAGCGTACCATTACAGTTTAAATGTTTTAAACTTTAATGTAATCACGGATAAGATTAAGATATATAACTGTAACATAACGGTAGATCTAAGTTTGTTATGATAGTATTATCTAATGATAGCATGATTATTAAGTATAAAACTGTAAATATCTGTTTGTGTGTTTGTTCAAGCACCACGAAAAGCTTTCTTTTGCATTAAAAAAGTCGTGATGTAAAATATTAACTTAATAAACAGGTTACCATTTAGGCTGAATTTCACCTGTGAAAAATCGGTCAACTAAACTGAGTTTTTTCGTTTTAATGGGATATTTTTATGTAATTTTCATAAACCTTAATCGATTATCTTAAAAAATTCAGGCACACATATGAAATACTGATGACGATACAAATATGTTATATGAGAGATAGACAGCAATACGTGGAGTACTCAGGGTACGTCTCAGAACCGTATTACACGCAGTCAGGTGTAAGTCAAGGTAGCAACTTGGGGCCTCTGGAGTTCATACTGATGGTAAATGACCTGCCGACGTTCGTAAGAGATGCAAAGTGCTTACTGTTTGCTGATGACCTGAAGTCATACATAGCCATCGGGAATCAGGAAGATTGCGTGAAGTTGCAGCGGGACATAGACAGGGTGGTAGAGTGGAGTGGCAGGAACCGATTACAGTTCAACGCCGCCAAAAGTGTAACAATAAACTTTGGTCGAGCGCGAAACTCCAAGCTGTACCGATATGAAGTGGGTAGAGTGGCCATGACTCGGGTAAACGAGGTCAGAGACTTGGGCGTCCGTCTCAATACGACGCTTTCATTTGGTGACCATATAGCTGCGGTATGTAATAAAGCTTATAGAAACTTAGGTTTTATACGGATGTTAGGTTTTATAGGAGAGGCTACGGAGAGCAAAAGGTTTTAGGAACATAGCAGCGATCATAGCTCTATATAATGCCCTAGTAAGAACTCAGCTGGAAGGCAACGCGGCTGTATGGTCAATATAGCCTAATGTTGGAACGGATACAAAACAAGTTTTCCCGATACCTGCATCTAAGGTTGTATGGTGTGTACCCCTTTTATCCCCTAAATTATCCCACCTTGTTTGTATTGGGAATGGTGGGATACAACGAGTTAAAAGTTAGGCGGGAACTCGCTCTGTTAACATATATTTTCGGGATAATGAAGGGTAAGTCATATAAACCAGCGATACTGGGTGTGTTGTCCCTGTGTGTGCCGGACCGTTACGTGTGGCGCCGGCGCCGGCCGCCACTGTTAGCGATACCGCGCGCGCGCACTAACCGGGCCAAGGCGCCGTTCACTCGCGCTCTTCGCGCCCTCAACAGGATTGCAGAAATTATAGATGTGTTTACGGTTTCTATGAGTGAGTATTGGGGTAACCTGTAATGATAGTTTTAAGCAAGAGGAATAAATAAATAAAAAAAAAACAAAATATTGTATAGCTTTGGCATAATATCCTGACCAGGATCTTGTATATTCTTCTTTATCGCCATGAAAAAGTTCTTACCATTGAAGGATGTAATTTGAAAGTTTCAGAAAACTTAACGACTTTTTAAGTGGGTGTGTAATGTTTGGTATCATAACAAATGCTCTAATTTCACTTGAACGAACGTTCACATTATATAATTTTTATATGCCATAATGTCAAGTAACCTAAATTCATATGACCTAATGTTTTATATAATCTAATATTCCTATAATATAATAACATTTAGTATAACGTTCATTTTATATAATTTTCAATACGTATAATATTCTTTTTATACAAAATTCATTTAACCTTATGTTATTTTGACCTATAGCTCGACGGCTCCTACTTCTGGGTGGTTTATAAAAAAAAACAATTCTGACCTAATCCATCCAAGTCGGATTGCTCTGAGTCGGGATATTAACCATAATTGATTTGGACCTTACAATCTAAATTATATTAAATGTTACTTAGAGATTATGAGTATTATAGTAAATTAATAATATTCTGAATTAATATTATGTCAAATGTGCATTAAAGGAAATGTTCATTATATCATAAGAAATTAGATAAAATGAAATTATATCAACAATTCATTATCTCAATTGAGCGCTATAGTAAACAAAGGATATCAACTCAAATAAGGTCAAGTGAACATTAGATTTTTTGTTATTATATCAACCGTTACACACCCTATTTCAGTACCAGTACATATCACGCGGTTGGAGCTATAGTTAGTGAGATATAGTTTAAAAAGTTAAATTTGGCAAGGTGAATATCATTTATTTGTTAACTAATCTAATTCAAATCCTGTACCAAATTAATGTTCCCGGTCTTTGAAGCCGAATCCCTGGAAACAATAGATTTGTCAGTTAAACAGCAACCCTTCAATTGTTTTCTTAAAATTACGGAATTTTGTTGTATGTTCATTAACATTTCAATATTAAGCAATTAAAATCTCAGTATTATGCTGTATTTGTACCTTCCTTATTGCTCCGACCATTACCGGTTCAAATCCAAAACCCCGAGTGCTTTCAGCTCGAGCTCCAAAACCGCTTCGGAGCCCTTGAGAACAGCATAGATGTGGACGATCTATACAACATGGTGGTGGATACTGTCCGCACGGTTGGGTCTAAGTACTATAAAACCCGCCGTCCCAAATTAAAGAAACTCTCCAGCCAGACTCTCATACTCATGGATCAGAGTCACGAAATGAAGCTACAGAACTCAGCGGATGCCCTTCGTTATCGGCAGCTCAATAGACAGATATCTAAGTCTTTGACGAGCGACCTTCGCCAATTTAATACCGAGCGTATTAAAGAGGCCATTGAGCGGAACAAAGACTCTAAAGTGTTCTCGAGAGATCTGTCTATCGGGCAAAGTCAATTGACGAGGCTGAAAACTGAGGAAGGTAGCATCATTTCGTCAACACCTGAAATCCTGAAGGAGGTTGAGAGTTTCTATGGACGCAAACACCTGTTGTAAGCAAGACTACAGACCCTAGAGCCAAGCTTACCGGACACTATACAGAAGAAATCCCGGACGTCAGCCTGTACGAGATTAGAATGGCTCTCAAGCAGCTTAAAAACAACAAGGCGGCGGGCGATGACGGAATCACAACAGAGCTTCTGAGAGCTGATATTTAAGGTCCTCCAGAAGCTTTTCAATTCAGTAATCCTCGAGGGCAAAACGCCAAAGGCATGGGGCAGAACCGATGTGATGCTGTTTTTCAAGAAGGGTGATAAGACTCTCTTGAAAAACTACAGACCCATCTCGCTTCTGAGCCATATCTATACGTTGTTTTCGAGAGTCATTACGAATCGTCTCGCTCGCAGGTTTGACGACTTCCAACCAATTCCGGAAAGGCTATAGTACCATAGACCACATTCATACGCTGCGGCAAGTTATACAGAAGACCGAAGAGTACAACTTGCCACTTTGTTTGGACTAAGGCCTTCGATTCGATTGAGACCTGGGCAGTGCTGCAGTCTCTCCAGAGGTGCCAAATAGACTACAGGGACATCGAGGTGCTGAGGTACTTATACCAAAACGCCACCATGTCAGTCCGATTATAGGACCAGAGCTCTAATCCTATCCAACTACAGCGAGGTGTGAGACAGGGAGACGTCATCTCTCCGAAACTGTTCACAGCTGCGTTGGAGGATATTTTTAAGCTTCTGGACTGGAAAGGATGCGGCATCAACATCAATGGCAAGTTCCAAACACACCTACGGTTTGCCGATGACGTAGTTCTTATGGCTGAGACCTTGAAAGACCTGAACACAATGCTCGAAGATCTTAGTAATGCTTCTCAAAGAGTGGGTCTTAGGATGTACATGGATAAGACGAAAATCATGTCCAATGCCCATGTTGCACCCGCTCCAGTTAATGTTGGGAACATTACACTCGAAGTTGTTGACCACTATGTTTACCTAGGACAGACGATCCAGTTAGGTAAGTCCAACTTCGAGAAAGAGATCTCTTGTCGAATCCAGCTCGGATGGGCAGCGTTCGGGAAGCTCCGGCATATATTCGCGTCCGAAATACCTCAATGTCTCAAGACGAAAGTCTTTGACCAGTGTGTGTTGCCAGTTATGACATATGGAAGCGAGACGTGGTCATTTACTATGGGTCTCATAAGAAGGCTCAAGGTCACCCAGCGAGCAATGGAGAGAGCGATGATCGGTATTTCCCTGCGCGATCGAATCAGAAATGATGAGATCCGCAGGAGAACTAAAATAACCGACATCGCTCGAAGGATTGCATCGTTGAAGTGGCAGTGTGCGGGACACATAGCGCGGAGAACCGATGACCGCTGGGGCGGAAAGGTTCTCGAATGGCGACCGCGTACCGGACGACGTTCCGTGGGCAGGCCCCCTACAAGGTGGACCAACGATCTAGCCAAGGTCGCGGGAAGCCGCTGGATGCGGGCAGCGCAGGACCGATCGTTGTGGAGATCCTTGGGGGAGGCCTATGCCCAGCAATGGGCGTCGTTTGGCTGACATGATGAATACGCAGTAAAACATGTTTTCTTCTTTTTTTCTTTCTTTCTTTCACTTTAAACACTAAAATGCTTTAAATGTCTCGGTTAAATTAAAATATACGATAATTCACTAGCTCAACAAAAACAGTTACATTTTACCGCATCTAGTGTTGGGATCAAATGTATTCACTGCAAATTATGAATCGTAAGTAATCGGTTTTTGCATTTAGGTTCGACTATTATAGCTGTTGCGTTTGTAGTTTTGGATTATTTATTCTATTTACTTTTCATGAAAAACATTAAAATGTCAAAGCTGTGATGTCTAGGGATTACGTAAAAACGATTAAAATTGTACTTCAATATTATTTCATTATAATTAACGGTCGGTACTTTTTATTTAAGTCAATAAAAGACCTGGCATACAAAAACGAAATTTATAAAATAATATAAAATTTCGAGCAAAAATAAAATATCAATGTGTAAAACCGATTGCAACTTCTTCAGAAATAAAGTCCATTGTTTTTTTAATTTAAATAGGTTATGCATTAAGACGTAACTATTTGATGAAAAATTGGGTCGTCAAAAGTTAAATAAATGGTTGGACAAAGTATAGAATAGCTTGTAATCAACTTTTACTTTATGTAATACATTCGTAGCAGTCGTACTGAAATTGCTTTTCAAACATTCTACGCCAGCCCTATAATTTCGTAAATGTATACACGACTAATATTCCAAGTAACGTGTGTCCTTACTACACGATTTTAAATATTAATCGTGTTCTATTTCCCGCGTGTATGTTTATTCGTTCGTAGCTATTTACATAGTCTATGTGTGTGAGTTTGGTGTTGCCATCCACGTTATAACCAACAAACACATAAAACGTACATAATAAGGTAGGTTTGTGTATAGAACGCGGTCGGCGCCGCCACGACGTGTTGGGGCGCGGTTGCCATGGCAACGTCTGCACCCCTTCCCCACGCCCCCACAGGCTTCAGCTGACCCGGCGACCGCTAGTGACGAGTCGTAACACTGTCAGTGTTATAGGGTTGGGCAAATGGTTATTTTGTATCTAGCTTTATGTTTAGTGTGGTTATTAATTATTCAAAAAATGGTAAACAATTATTTCTATTTCTGATTCAAGATGTTTTTACGGCCTCTGTGGCGTAGCGGTAGTGCATTCGACTGCTACGACAGAGGGCGCGGGTTCGATTCCCGCTCAGTGCAAATATTTGTATGCATGAATATGTCTATTTAAATTGGTCTGGGTGTTTCTATGTATAATATTTATAGTAATATGTATAGTATTTACAAAAAAAAAGTATATAAGTATGTTGATCCGTATTCTGGAACCCATAACACAATCTAATTAAACTATGCTTACTTTGTCTAGAAAGGGCTGTGTAGAATGTCGTAGATATTTATTATTTTATTATTATTATTATTTTTATTCATTGTATGATATTATCATTCACCACAACCTTATAATTGATGGTCGCGTACTAGGTGCAATCTAGGATACAATATTTAAACATATGCCTACTAGGTATAACTCGGTTACTTTAGAATAACCGGTTTATTATACTTTGAACTACACTTATTAGTACTAACATGTACGCTTAGCAGATAAGAATAGGCATAATATATAACATTATAATCATCCATAAGTAATAATCTTTCATTAGAAACTGGAAGTTATACCAGTTATTGAATAGTTGTTGGAGCTATATTCTTAGCCACATCACTACGGAAAGAAGTCTAGTCTAGTAGACGTCCTCAGCTTTATGAATACTTCAAGCTTCAGGTGCTTGCACATCGTACACTCTGGGCCAATAAAAGGCAATGCTCCAAAAATCCTAGGCTTACCGGCTTAGTAAGTAATATCTTGTTTGAGGTTACATTTTAAAATGTCTCGTAGCTATTTCTTGGGGTTGCTTGTATATTTAGTAGATCGATAGAATCGGTAATAACTTGATTCCGTGTATAAACTCCTTGCCCGTTTAATCGAAGCCATGGTTAATAAATTGAATTCTGTTTGTGCTTTGTATTTCGTTTTTATTTGAAAAAATAAATTCAAGAATATTTGTTTTATAAATTGTTTTCAGTTACCGGAAAATCAATCTGTTGAACCGACGACGATCAAATTTAACAAAGCACCGGTTTGAAATCTGATATCAAACCAAAATAATTACCACTCTGTTTCTCTGTCTGTTTGTCTGTGATTTCTTCCTCGTACGTCCTTAAGTCGGTAAGTTGTGGCGCTTGAACATACAAGTGTGGCAAGTTCGCTTTGTGAATTAAATAATAATGCATTTTGGGATCATCATGTATTGTTAAAAAGGTCATAATAATACATTATTAGAAAATCCTGTATACATTTTTAACATTCGAATACCAGTGAACTGATTTAGGTACATAGAGAGGGTTACGATGGATAACTTGTAGACACCTCGGGTAGATCAACCATCCAGTCAGTCAGTGTTCCCGTTTGTAAAAACAAAAATTTTTAAAATATAAAATTAAAAAAGAGTGAAACAAGTCTCTGCTTTTTGCCACTACTGCTTGTAGTCGAAGCGCATAGGTTCTCCAATATTAGTTAAGGTCTACGATTTAGTACTTTTTCTAACGTGTAGTTAAAATAGTGCCAGCCTAAGACACCAAGTGCTAGTGCGCGTGTTGAAGATGACTAATGATCAACGGGCAACCAATGAGCGTTAGAGTTAGATGTTCGATGTTGACACAATATTGACAAACGTAGAATAACCGGGGGAAGTATATATTTTTACGTGATGATTCTTTACTTTATACAATGTTATTTGGATATTATTTAATTAGAAGTATCAAATGCATGTGTCCCGCATTTCCTTTCTTTTTAATTATAATAATTTAAGAAAAAAATAAGTACAGGATGGAACTCAAATTTGCGCGTGTAAATACTTGTGAGCTACTGAGTTATACTGGTTTGGTGAAATATGCGAATATATCTCAGAGCGACGCAACGGGGTTTTTTTGCAGGTTTTTTATAGGTTTGCTGTTAACGTAGGTTCAAAAAGTTTGCAAGCGTAGTGAGGTATTTCTATTAATGAACTGTTGGTAGGTGTGGTAGTATTGTGTTGTTGGCGCGCAACATTGTGCCGAGCATTTTAGGATTTAGTGCTAAAGTGCAAACCGTAATGAACTTATACTTTGTTTTTAATTGTAGATACTACATTGAGTTGTCAATGTTCATGCAATGTTGATGATTTACATCCTAAATGAAATAATAGCATTTGTAAATAATCGTCTGAAAAGTGTAAAAAGTATGAAGTAGAAAATATTGTAAGTAGTAGAAACAAGAAACAAGAAGTTGTTATATCATTTTATTTTATAATGTTTTACGTGCATGTAACAAAAATTTTCGGAATTTGTACACAGAAATTGGCACCCATAGGTATAATAAGAAATAAAATAAATAAATATTCTAGGATATTCTACACAACGCTATCTAGACCCAAAGTAAGCATAGCTTAACTAGCTTATGTTATGGGTCCGAATAAATATACTTAAATACAGTTTTTTTGTACATTCATACATATTATACATAGATGCACCCAAACTAATGCAAATTGACATATTCATGCATACAAATATTTGCACTAAGCGGGAATCGAACCCGCGACCTTCGATGTGGCGTCGAACACTCTACGGCCACGCCACGTGGGTCGTCTCAATCCTTTTATCGGTGAAGTCGACCACGACGCATATTCCTAATATTGAACTTGGCTCTCATTTCACATTTATGGTTTTGATGGGATATCATTACTTTTTGTACAGAAATTATTAATATTCATCATTAATATTTAATTTATATTCTAATTTATATTTATTTATACTTTTGCAAAATTGCTCTCTTTTCCTAAGTTTACTTACTAAACTAAAACTACTAAACTAAAGTTTTCTTTTTTGCGCTATTTACTATATCATGTTAACCTTCGAAATATTAGAGTGAATTGCCCGTTCATTATCTGCAGTTACTCTTACAAGGTTTCTGTTAAATTTTTAATCCGTTGTTGATACTAAATATTAAGTAGGAACTTAATATTTTGTTTTCTTCAATCATTTTAAGTTATTGTTTATATTTGGATGTTTGTTACTCAAACACGCTCAAACGGCTGAACGAATCTGGCTGAAATTTAGTATAGGGATATCAAGTATAGTAGTATCAAGATAGTAGCATCGTAAGCATGACTTCTCATTCTTAGTGCCTAGAGTAGGTTCCCAGGGGTTACGAGAACGAACGAGGGAATAAACTTCACGCGGATGGAGCCGCGGGCAACAGCTAGCTTTACTATCAATAATTTTCACTTTTCAGATTTTTTCCTTTTTATATGCCTCATAGTCTACCTTGATGCAGAAAATCTTGCGCCAGAGCCTCGTTCGTCAATCAGCAAGGGGAACGATGGTACCTCGTTGACGTTGACATATAGACATGGGTAGTTCGACTCTGTCACATATTCATATATTTACATACATATACTATTAATTTGTACCTTCGAAATATTATTGATGGCCTCTGTGGCGTAGCGGTAATGCATTCGACTGCTACGTCAGGGGGCGCGGGATCGATTCCCGCTCAGTGCAAATATTTGTATGCATGAATATGTCTATTTGCATTGGTCTGGGTGTTTCTATGTATAATATGTATGTATTTACAAAAAAAAATGTATATAAGTATGTTTATCCGCATTCTGGAACCCATAACACAAGCTAGTTAAACTATGCTTACTTTGGGTCTAGAAAGCGCTGTGTAGAATGTCGTAGAATATTTATTTATTATTATTATAAATTTGTTGACTTTTTGTCTTTTTGCTCGGCTCCCCTAAGGGTTCCCGAAAACCTGGCTATAAAATGCGAAGCTATTTTTTCAAATCTGATTGTTCTTATAGCTGATAGTTAGTAAATAAGCGAGCCAATAAGAAAGGTCAAGATTCTTACGCCGCAATCGCTGCAATTAGAAAGGTTCCAAAAGCATTTCCAAATAGTAAAGACTTTTCAGGCTGTTACTAATTTCAGCAACTGACATAGACGCGTTGCACCAATGTATATTTAAATAGAGCGTGAAGTACTCAAGGGAGGTCTGCGGAAATAAATTTGAAATATTAGTGTTTGCTAATGAGTTACTTGTGATGTTTTTAAGCGAAGTTTACATTTAATTCATCTGCTAACTGGAACACTTGCCGATCAACGGATGAAGCCCTGGGGCAGGTTTTCTTCATGGGGTTGAGAGGTCAGATGGCAATCACTCCTAATAGCCAAAATAAGGAGTAGCCCGTGCTCCAACTTATGTCAATCATAATAGACCCAAACACAGCCTTTAACTTCTAAAAACATAACATAACATAACATAAACTCACGCCTATATCCCCGAAGGGGTAGGCAGAGGTGCTAGCACCCACATTACGCCAGTTTATGTTTAGGTCCCAATGTAATAGGTGGCGAGCCTATTGCCATTAACCGGGCACTTATAAACCTGCGATAAATACACACATAACTTCGAAAAGCATCGAAAAGTCATTGGTGTGTGCCATGGTAAAACCTGGGATCGAACCCGAGACCTCGTCTCAGCAGTCCATTACCCATACCACTAGGCTACCGCGGCTTAAAAAGCCCCACATTATTCTAGAATAGCATACAAAAATATTGAAATACAGGACAATAACAAAGAAAATGTTTCCCACAATCGTCTACAACGCAATCGTAGCAGTTGCGGTGCGTTCTAAATAAAAATAGTGAGTATTCACAGGACATTTTATATACAAAAGAATAATGTCGCTTTATTTTCCATTATGTCCAGGAGCCATTGTATTGCCGTGGTTTAAACATATCAATCTGCAAATGTTTGGCTTTTTATTTAACCTAATTGCCCATTTTATACCGTTATACTGAAGGTCTCATGAATGATGCCTGAATATTTCGTAACTGTGCTGAAAGAACTCGTGCGCCGAGGGTTCCGAACATTTATTTTCCCTGCGAAAATATATGCGTACTAATACTACATCAGGTATAATATTAATTAAATAGAGTATATCAATAATATTAAGTTCAAAAATGCGTGTACCTTTTTTTTTTCGTTCGGATACCCTCCCGCCAGCCAGCCAGCGAGGTTGGTTATGTCGAATTCCAACCGACTAAAACCGCACGCCGTCCGACGAACGACGCCGGGGTGAAAGGGGGGCACATAAGGCATTTTCCTCACACTCCGGCTGACCCAGGGCCATCTATGGTTTCGAGATAGCCCTCTCGGGTTTGGGAACCATGGTGTCCCCATCTGGCCCGGAAAGGAAGGGGGGGGGGGGCGCTTGGCGCCCCACCGCCCCGACCTGCTTCTGCTGGGGTGACAGGCGACCTCACCTGCCAACCCCTTCTCGAGCATTACTTGCTCGCAGAAGGGGGCGGCGGAGGCCCACGGACTCGCACTCCGCACCCTTGCCGC
The DNA here is from genome assembly GCA_946251805.1 of Cybosia mesomella. Taxonomy (NCBI): domain Eukaryota; kingdom Metazoa; phylum Arthropoda; class Insecta; order Lepidoptera; family Erebidae; genus Cybosia; species Cybosia mesomella. The sequence goes on from OX276403.1 coordinate 13,659,793, forward strand.
AATCATCGTGCCGAGCGAGAGAACTCCCACCCTGATTGCTTCCTCGAGGGATTCACCCGTTATTCCGCCTTAATAAAATTGGTATAATTATTATTGGTTTATGAACCAGTCAACACGATAAAAAGATATGGGCAAATGTTAGATTTTCGCGAAAACTTGTAAGTACCAAAATTTACCTTAATTTTGAACGTTTTATTTTTCTGAATTTTCTCTTTACTTGTACTGTACTTTGCTTTTTGCCAAATTTCGTGATTTTATGTCTACGGGATTTTGGTCAATTTTGGTTAAAAGCAAAGTCTTACAGAAGTCTTGGCCATCTAACACCCCAGCTATTAGAGACTTGAGATGCAGTGCGGTTTTTGGTCGGTTCGAGTCCGATATAAATACCCCCACTCTGACCGGCGGTAGAATAACCGTGGTGATAACAGCAAAAAAAAAAGCATTTCGCCGTATTTTTCTACCCTTAAAGATTTGTATAGATTTTCAGATAATATTTTTATATTAGGTAATCGGCACTTTTGCTTAAGTTGCTGATTTACGTATTTAGTAATAATAATGAATAATTCAACCAACAATTTTAGGGCCCAAGCCGACCTTATTTGTAAGCTGGTGCACTGACTATTGACCAGACTGATGATTGGCCAAATCTTAAAATATACGGACCCCGGGCGCCGTGTTGGAACCAGGATTAATGCTAATATGATGACAAAGAATGGGTTGTCCAAATTAAAAACAATGTTTTTGGTACTAAATGTACCATAGGTTAAAAACTATCGCATTGAATTACTTACACACTTTCTACTTTTGCATTTAAGTATACTAAAACTAATGTTGTGTATTATATACTACAGCAACCTTTGAACTCTAAGCTTAGGTTTTATCTATGTATATTTATATGCTTGCACATAGTTAACTATGCGTAGTCAGTGGTTCCTTGTTACACCACGTTTATTTATATATTAAAATATTAAAAAAAATACAGATCTTTTTAGTGGGTGACCGGCGACCCAAAGAGCCTGCGGGTCAGGTAGCAGTCAAATTAAGAAAGTCGCGAACAACTTGTGTCTAAAATTGAGACTACTCTCACAAGACTTGGGGTGGACTAAAACTGGTCCAGGTCAACCCCACTAAGACACAAGTATGTGCATTCACCGCTAAGAAAACCCCATTTATTGTAGCGCCACAATTCCTGGACACACCACTTAAAACCTCAAAAATCGGAAAAAGTATCGGAATACTCGGTGTCAACATCTCCAGCGAGGTCCAGTACCGCAGTCACCTGGAAGATAAGGTCAAGTTGGCAGGGCGAAGCAGTACTTCACTGTGGAGCAAAGACTTCTTATAGAATATACTGCTTCCGGGCTGTTTGGCCCTGGTCCACCGAGTTAAGAGCATCTGTGAGCCTCAACACCTTAAAAACGAGTTATGCCACCTGAACTCGGCCTTCCAAGCCAATGGATGTTCTGCCCAGGAGATACGGAGAGCTCTTCATCCGAGAAAATCTTCTCTTACGAAACAGAATGAGGAGAAACCCTCTAGGGAAGGCCTTTTTGCCATACATTTATGGTACAATAGATCGTATCGGGAGACTGCTAGAAGCTTACAATATTAAGCCTATTTTCAAGCCCACGACGCAGTTACGTAATCTTCACCGTTCAGTCAAGGACCCTCGTGACCCACTATCTTCAGCAGGAGTTTACCGAATCCCCTGCTCGTGTGGCTCGGTATACGTGGGCACTACTCAAAGAAGCGTCAAGACCCGCCTTTCGGAACATGAGTGAAATTGCCGCCTCAGCCACTTCGACAAGTCAGCGGTTGCAGAACACAGCCAGGAGGATGGTAATCATACCATCAAATTTCAGAACACGAAGGTTCTAGCTACCACTTCACATTTCTTCCCACGGCTATATCGAGAAGCCATCGAAATATTCAAGCATCCCAACAATTTTAATAGAAAAAACGAAGGTTTTCATCTCCAAAAAGATTGGTACCCAGCACTGAGAGCCGCGCGTCATCACAATTCAAGATGACGAAGCCGCCACCATCCCCGGTATCGGGAGGCACACACACCCCCTTGCTTAGCCTCGACCAATCAGGATCGAGCGCATCGGTTGCGCAGCTCTCAACCAATCAGGAGCGATCACGTCGTTTGCCCCCTCCAACTGCGCCTATAAATACGCCAGTGACTCAGGCCTCTACATCAGTCGCAGCGAGTTCGCCGCCGAGGAAGGTTCTCCGCACTCGACGGCGTCCTGACGTGTACCACTGAAGATGTCGACCGCAGTGGTCGAAGAAACGTCTGGAATACAAGTTTGCGATGGACCACGGCCAAACAGCCCGGAAGCAGTATATTCTACATGCATCGCCGGCCGTGAAAGCCTTAAGATTTATACAAAGACTTCTTCTTTATAAGTCGCAAGTCCGGCCCCAGATGGAGTACTGCTGTCATCTTCTTGCCGGAGCACCTACATACCAACTTGACCCGTTCGACTCGGTGCAAAGACGGGCGCTGAGGGTCGTCGAAAATCCCATACTTACAGGCAGCGTAGAACCTCTTAACATTAGGAGAGATGTCGCCTCCCTGTGCGTTTTCTACCGCCTTTATAACGGGGTGTGTTCAGAAGAATTGTATGACATGATGCCCACGGCCACATTCTATCATCGCACCGCTCGCCACAGACAGGGAATTCATCCTCACATGTTGCGACCAGAAACGGTGCGTACAGTTAGGTATGAAAGGCACTTTATTCCGCGCACCCTCAGGCTGTGGAATGATCTCCCTGCTGACGTTTTCCCAAGCGACTACAATACGGGGTTCTTCAAGAAGGGCATTAGAAGGTTTTTACAGGGTCGGCAGCGCGAGTGTGATTCCCCTGGTGTTGCACACGTCCATAGGCCACGGTAACCGCTTCCCATCAGGTGGGCCGTGAGCTTGTCCTGCCACCTGAGTGTTATAAAAAAAGAAAATTAAAAGCCAATATAAGCCAAATCAAAAGGAGAAGTAGGAGTAGCGGACTTCTGGCTCAAAAATGCAAACTTTGGATGCAACCGGGACTAACGCTGTTAAGATGAGAAGTACAGATCTTTTTAGGGTTCCATAGCCAAATGGCTAAAAACGGAACCCTTATAGATTCGTCATATCTGTCTGTCTGTCCGTCCGTATGTCACAGTCACTTTTTTCCGAAACTTTAAGGACTATGCTGTTGAAACTTGGTAAGTAGATGTATTCTGTGAACCGCATTAAGATTTTCACACAAAAATAGGAAAAAAAAAACAATTAATTTTGGGGGTTCCCCATACTTCAAACTGAAACTCAAAAAAATATTTTCATCAAACCCATACATACGGGTATATATGGATATGTCTTCAAAAATGATATTGAGTAAATAATATAATTTTTTTCTAAACTGAATAGTTTGCGCAAGAGACCCTTCCAAAGTGGTAAAATGTGTCCCCCCCCCCCCTTTTACTTATAAAATAATGATAAAACTAAAAAAACATATGATGTTCATTACCATGTAAACTTCCACCGAAAATTGGTTTGAACGACATTTAGTAAGTAGTTTTTTTAATACGTCTAATCGTACACCGCAATTTACCTTTCATTCAATCAACTCACATATAAAAATTATACTTGCTGCTACGGAACCCTTCATGGAAGAGTCCGCCTCGCACTTGGCCGGTTTTTTGTAATTTGATTACAGCTCTACCCATCGGATTTTAGTCTAACTAGGAGCTAGAGTCTGAAGTAACAAAAATATTGAATTAAGATGACCTCAATGTGTCGAGTCGTTCAAATTTTTTTTACCTTTGATCGCAATTTCACCACAATCTTTCATAAATTATAGAATTGCTACATCGCTTTCGCCTTCATTGTAGCGAAAGAAAATTACTGGTTTGAAACCAATAATGGGCTTCCAAACAATTTTCTTTTTAATGCGGGCAGTGTCGCATAATAATATTTCTGCTATATCAACTTTCAACATTAGCAACACACGAAAGCTGCAGTAGCTGTTATAAAGCTATAAAGCTTGTATTTCAATATTCTGATGAGTAAATCCAAAAAGGAAAATCGCTGCTTAACAGGCTGGTGTTACGATACTAGTTTTAAGTGATACAACCCTTACAGGAAATGGTTTAGTGTAAACATAGTTCTGACCAAAAATCTTCTAGCATTCCCAATATCTCGAGTAATAGAAACGTTTCAAACGTGTTCGAACCTTAGATTATTTACCTCAAAGTTTGAGTGGCTCGTTTAATATCATGTTTTTTTTAAAGATACTCACATATCAGTCAGTGGGCTCAAATAAGTAATCGTTCTAATACATAGACTCAATTGGATTAGTATCTTCACCGTATAGACCAAAACATCTTTGTTCAGCACTTGAATAGTGTCTCCAGAAATCAACGAAAGACTTTTTGCTTGCGATAAAACGGCGAATTTCCTTTTTTTGCGCTTTCATTATGGTTGGAAATATGCGTGTTTGCAGTTCAGCCTTTGGTATCGGGATAAGTACCATCGGAAAATGATTGACCAAGGTTGGAAAGTAACAATATCAAGATATTTATTTTCGGTCAATAAAATTTAATCTTAAACGTTACAAAGTACAATTGTGAGATATTTAGCCATTGTTAAGGAAAATTTATAACATACCTGGTATTGGTAAGAACGGCAATCCCTCTTCCATGTGCAGTCAGCAACAAAAGTAGCGTAACACGATCAAATTTACAGACCATCTTGGCTCCAAAACCTTTTATCCTCGTAAAACACTAAACAAAATATGAAATATAATAACGTTCTTCTCTAATTTAACATATTTTTTACTAATATGGAGATCGTTTGTGAATACGTTAGTATACAGTCATTTTTGTAGTTGTAGAAGAAAAGAGCCGCTCACGTGTGTATGTGTATGTGTGAAGAAAAGCTACTTAATCATATTAGGGACCGGTAAAACCCAATACTAATAACTGAAGAGCGTAATTGTATTAGGCCTCGATTTAACGCCAGCAATACGTCAGTAATAGGATATAAACAACAAATGTTAACATCACGTCTGTTGTTCTCGGTAAACCTTTAATTAATGTTTCTTAGTCAGGACTAAATCTCAATAAACATGAATTAAGGGTTTTATTTATATAACACTGATGTTCAAACCACGCATACAGCCCATGAAAAACAGGAATACACAGATAGAGATATTTTTAAGGTGTCACGTCACTCTCACGAAGATTTAAAGAGCAGTTGGTAGTTCAATAGAGGCTAATGACGTAACAACGGTATGCTCATCATCATCGTCATCCTCCTACCCTTATCCCAAATTTATGTGGGGTCGGCGCAACCTGTGTGATTGCAGTGATCTCAACATTCACTCCCTTCCTAACCATATCCTCTTTTAGACAGTCTATCCGGTATGCTTATATAAATAAGTAAATATTTTTGAGACAGTTGTTAAAGAATAAATGTATTTTGAATTGAAAAGCCCCACCAGGCTGTATTGAGCCCCACCAAAAACTTCGTGGCCATGCCAGCCTCACCTAAAAGCCGTTTAAACTTGTTGATGGACGGTCAAGTTTGTAGCGCGGGCTTCCCTTTTGGGGTAAGGAGGTTAGACAGACAGATCAGTCAGACAAAGCCGTATAAGCCAAATCAAAAGGAGGAGCAGGAATAAGCGGACTCCAGGCTCCGAGCTGAAAGCCTCGGATGCAACCGGGCACAATGCCATAATGATGATGATGATGAACAGTCTCACATCAACGGGATGCTCTGCCATGCTCTGCCGCTTTATATTGTCATATACTTACACCTGACGAACTTGTCGCAGTTATGATACAATGTATGATACGAGAAATCCTGCTTATGTCAACTAAACTATTTTTACACACAACAACTGTCCAAATATACAAGTTAAACGGTAATTTTAACGTAATTTGTGGCTTCATTAATATTATGTAACGTAGTTGCGTTGGCAAATTGTAGCCTTTAACCCTGCAATGCGGCTCGTTTTTTTGACATTTATCATAGCGCGCGCACCGAAATACCCGTTCACTGTGCCGTAATAGGTTTTTTGGAACATTACCAGGTTCCTGTTGTTTTTAAGTTGAAATTATTCTCACCACGCAATATTGTTCTTAATAAAGACGGGGGGAATATTTCTATTTTCATGTACGGCATTATAAACGCTATTGTTTGCGCCAAAGCGATCTATAATCATGTCACACTGATTTACTTCCAAGATGTCAGTGCAATTGGGGTTTGTCATGGTTATTAACAGATTAATTTTGAAAGTTTGATTAACCTTCAGCTTCCATAGGCGCAGAAATCAGTAAATTCGGTCTCCGTCTCAGTCCAAGATTCCAAATCGAGACTCAGATATTCCCAACTGCGATGAAGTTGCAAACTGATACTTTGCAACTTAAGCAGTTGAATGTTTTTCGCAAAATAGTGCTTCCCCAATGCTCGAGGAAGGCTGTGACCATGAAAAATTACCTATGTTTGGCAGGTTCCGTCCAGTTCTATTACTCCTTGATTTAGTGATAATGAAATGACGAGATTCAGTTGAACAATAAACATCCGAAATGAGAAATGTGTTAAATAAATAGTACATAAATGCTTAGTTGCCAATACAACGTTTAGAAGCCATTACGAAAGTCTACATAAGTTAAATTTTAATAAAAAATACAAAGCCGGCTTCATAGATCAAAAAGACCACTAAAAACCAGGCACTGAAAAAAGAAAAATTACTGAACTACAGATTTAATTCAAAAGATTTTGTCTTTTGAATTAAATCTGTAGTTCAGTGATACGCGTTACACTTTTCTGTTGAAGTCGGTGCCTCGAATGCCATTGAATTTTGACGTTGTGATTCGGGCTTGTCGTAGAATATTTAATGTAATTTAATCTGATGAACCTAATTTATTTAATTATTGTTCTGCATGTAATGGCTATTTTAATTATTTTCTAATGGTAAATTTGTAATGGATAATTTATTTCTTTTTGTTTTTAAGTATTTTTATTTTATAATGTTCTTCTAATGGCACCCTCTGCTATATTATGAATGTTAATCTGCGGCTAACGTAGTGGGTTACAGTATTGTTTAGATTAACTTGTCTTGTTTATTTAATTATTTTTTGTTCTACATATTCTTATATTGCAACTTTTGTTGTCCCTGAATAACTAATTTTATGACATTGCGATAGCAACTTACCATCAGATATTTACAAAATTTAAATGGGACCACCTGTGAAGTATACCATTTATAACAAAAAATAATTTTCCAAATCGGTTCAGATGTCTTCGAGTAATCGGTGAACATACATAATAAAATAAATAAAAAGAAAACGAAAACGATTCCGACGAAATGAGAAGCTTCCTCCTTTTTGGAAGTCAGAGCGAGAACGGATCTAATAATTAGTATCACGTATTGAAGGATTGAACTGTTAGCTCTATGGGGATAAAAATGCGAACAACAACAAATTCTAATAATATTATAAGCGCGAAAGTTAGTGAGTATGGATGTATGGATGTTTATTACTCTTTCACGGAAAAACGGCTGAATTTATTTGGCTGAAATATGATAGAAGGATAGATTATAGTCTATAATAACATATGGGCCATTTTATTCCTGTAATGTTTTCCTATGGGAAGCGGGAACGGGAACACGTTACACGCGGGCGAGACCACGGGCAAAAGCTAGTGTCTCATACGTGGCAGATAACACTAAGAAAGGTAGGCTACTGTAAATATGCACATAAATGTAAGATTAGTATTTAAGAACTGATTATGTACCTACCTATACTACTACCTATACTACTATGTTCGAGCACGACAGAACGACGATCGTAGTGTACGGATAAACCTTTCTGGTTTTTGTTACACTTCTAGTGCACATGAAAATTGTATACCTTGTTATTAAATAAATAAAAAAAAAAAAAGATGCAATTTTATAAAACTACGTATCAATACTTCTAATGTTGAACTTTAACAACAAACACCCACTAATTTCGAAAAGTTTGCTGACGTTCCTTATTTAATATCAAAACAAAAAATATCTTACAGCAGGGAAAGCTCCTCTAATGGGTGTTAAAATAATGTTTTTCCGAGAAACAGTGTAGCCAACATTAATAAAATTCTTCAGTCAAGTAACGTGAAACTTTTTTTACTAAAGTCTTTTCTTAGCAAGTCGAAGCATTTTTTTCTCGCCCAACATAATAAACACAAGAAGAATTTAATAAAAGCGTCATAATTTGAGTATCATTTTTGTTTTTTCATAGGATAAGAATATTGTGTAGCTGGACTAGTGGAATCTGGAATTTAATTGTGTCGGTGTTGGATAGCGGAATATGAAAGCGATTCTCATGAAAAATTCACCGAATGCGTTGTTTGTTTGTAGCCTATTTTGTATGCTTGGTAATTTGATTTTACAAATACTGGTGTCCAATATTTTATTTTTATCATGATACTTATATTGTTGACTGATGGCACTTGGTGGATAACACATATATTGAATTCAGTCTCTTGTACCGCTCCACAATATTTATTTACTAAATCTAACTGGTTTTCGTTTCACGGCATTTTCAAGAAATGGAACAATACAAGTGAATCATTCAAATTTTTTATTAAAATATTCTCCTGCACTTATTGAATATAATCCCTTACTGAACTTGTAAAGTTTGTTTAGGATCATACTATATGTATAGGGATTAATCCCAAGAAATAGAAGATCATTTATTCCAACATATGTAATGACTTGTCTGAAGTAACGGACTGATTCATCAATGCAAAGCCTAAACCGCTAAGGTTACTAGGAATTCAGTGCAGGGTGCAACTGAAATAAATTGAGCTGAGCGAGCAGGACTCTTACTTGAAAATAAGACATCTTACTACGGTCGCGAGCTTAGCTAAGGCCGCGCGCTCGTGGAACTGTTTTTCGGTCATTATTCCTCAATGGTATAACGGACATGAACCATCTCGCTTCAAAACACTCCTCAGTGTCTCCTGTCCTCACTATCACCGTGGTAAATTTGGTCAAGATCGCGCGAGTGGCTACGGAGGAGTTCAGCCACTAACAAACGGCTATGCCGCGTATAAGAGCATCGTATAATAGCAATAACGGCATCAGGTAGAATGGCAACCAATGTGGGAAGAAACCACCATCGCGGTGGTGAGCCCGGTCCTGGACGAGATGTTGGAGAGGCACCAAGGCGACCTCTCCTACCGGATGTCCAAGATGGTTACCGGGCGCGGGTGTTTCGACAAGTATCTGTAGCGCATTCACCGGGAGACAACGCCGCAGTGCCAGCACTTCGATGACCCCGGCGAGGCGTCGAGAGACACTGCTACCACGGCCTCACCCCACGACACTGCTTCCTTCACCAGGTTCCTAACACGCATGATCGCTTCCACGGTTGAGTGCCCCCGGCGGAAGCCGAACTGGATGTCCGACAGATCTGGCCCCAAGTTCGTGAGATGCTCGACGAGAAATGTATCTTAAAGATACAGCATGAAATTTCATATACCTGCTTCTAGTCAGGAAGAAGGGTATATTTAATTCATTGTTCATTTATACTAATTTGTTGGTAAGGTGACCACTTAAACTGCTGCGACATTCATGCTGCCGTACATGTTCTTTGGCAGTGTTATATTTAATTGTAAAATTTTAGGGAATTTATTGTAAGCTGTGACACCAATATTTATTAAAAAAGTTGGTAAAGTAATTTCATATCCCACAACATATGTTACAGGTTTTAACAAACAAGTCCAAATAGAAGACTTACCATAACAGAGCAATAACATTTTACATAACGGTCTAAATAATTTGAATTTACAAACAGATGTGTCCCTATTCTGGCGTGAACAGTGCGCGTACTCACCCGTCTAACGGAGATCACATTCAAAAAACTTTAAAAAGCCTGTAAGCCTCGACTCGCTTTGAACGAAATCACAGCCTACTAAGGTATATTTCACCCTTTTGACGACACATTATGTACATTTGCAGCGCGTAACGACACGGGCACGCTTCACAATTTCCATTAAGGTGTACCATAATATGAATAGCCTAAATTTTAAAAGCTACGTTTTAACTTCGTCTCTAAATCTTAAATCCTTAAGTTGAGTTTTGTTTGATATTTGGACATGCGCATATCCTAAGGACTCGGCGTATGGAGCCTCGCCTCGTGTAACACATATTGAATTAGCAAAAGGACGGTATCTTAGTGCAATTAGCTTTAACATATTAGGAGTAGGTACCCAATTGGTCGGTGCTACCTGCACCTGCATTTTCGTGTACAACTACGCTCAAAACTATTGTTCGTATATGGGATGTATTTTTGTTATGCATGACGTCCTGGTTTTTAATGACTGGTGAATTAGAGAGAGAACATTATGGTTCTGTTATGAAATGTCTACATACTATCGTTAGAAGTAGTTTTCTACTTGCTTTTTGCTATTCCTGTATTTTGGAATAAAGCTAAATTCTATATTTTTATTTGTATTTTGTATAAATACTAGCTGTCAAAATTTATCATCATCGTCTTAGCGTTGTTCCCGGTGGTGACCGAGGCGTTAACCTCGGAACCTGCGGTTCGCTTACTCCTTCTTCTTCTTTTGGTTTGGCTTATACGGCTTTACTGGGGGAGACTGCTGTCAGATCCCCCAACTCCAAGGGGAAAGCCTGTGCCAAACCCTCCTCCATCAATCAGCAAGTGTGCCTCTTGGAGTTGGAAGATTCGACAGTAGTTGTTTCCAGTAAAGCTTGCAGCTGAGGTTGGCTTGGGCCCCGAATATCTTGATGGTGCCCCAAAAACTGCATAGCTGCATAAGCTGTGAAGCTTGTTTGATAAAAGATATGTGTTGTCATCATCAGATACTTTTGAGTGTGTTCGTACTTTATACTCAAAGACCCCATGGCACAGGGGCAATTCCCTAGTGCAAAAGTTTTTTTTTTATATTTAGGACACGTCAGTTTAACTTCACCTCGCCTGATGGTAAGCTGAAGGTAAAGTCTCAGGAAAGAGGGTCACCATTACATACACGTACCATGTTAACAATGGTGGCACTCAGCTTGACGGCCTCATTAGAAGAGGATTGTCGTCGCAGCACCGCGTGACACCCACCGGTCCCACTAGTGCTCCGACCACAATCCCCCTGCCCGGCTATGCACTTGCTGACCCCTGAACGCAATCAAACCGAAATTGGATTACTATGGAGGGTTTTTCGCCATCGTGCACGGTGGTACCCACCCGGCCGAATTTTGAGACAAATTTGTGTCACCAAATTTCTACCACCAGATGACTTTAAAACGTTATTTAAACACTATAGTTTTAAACCTACTATCAAATACTAGATACCAAGTAAATCGTTGAACATGAATTATTTTTAACTTTTGTTCACGATCGTTATATAAATTTAAATGAATTCAGCGACTGATGATTGCACAATACCGTTTGTGTTCATCATTTCGACGAAATATCTCCGATCGCAGTCATGGTTTAACCAGAGCAATTCGGTTTATCCGTAATCAAGAAAGCGAGACGTGAAAGTTTAAACACTAATGTTTTATGCTTTACATACCAGAAAAAAACTAATATTAATGTAAATAATTAGAAAGCTTGACCGTGAAGTTTTCGGCTATCACTTTGATTAAATTTAAAGTTTTTTCTGTTGGGTTTATTTATTTGGAGAATTTAAATTTCAAGAAAGATAATCAGTGTACAGTTATTACGTCTAAATACTACATAGATTCATATCTACTCACACGGCGCGTTGGATTTATTGCGATTTTTTTTAAATGCATTAATAGGTAAAAAAGAATAAATATCCTTGTTTGAGTTATATCATTTATGTATTTCGTAGTCAAGTGAGTTACACAGACGACAATTTGAATTCAACCCGTAAATTAGTAAGGAATCAAGCTCCTATCTGTTTATTCAGCGGAGCCTGTAGAGGATAATTATTTATTAAAATTGTTGCCATACTCGCAGGGAGTAGCGACGGTTTCACATCGTATTAGCTACTGTGAAGTTCTCCGGATGAAATGTAGGCTTACCATTCACCCGTCCCTGTTTATCAGGATGAGATTTTTATTATCCGCACTGAATAATGTATACCGCTTATTGCTACATTAATTTTAACATATACGCTTCAAATATATGTTGCAAACAAAAATATGTACGTTGAGGTGGTGAATTGAATTCTACAAAATGTAGTATTTTTTAGTATGAATAACATTTACTTCATTAGTGACACGCCTCACACGACGCCCGATAACTTTTTTAATCTTTAGCTCTACTCTACTAAGATTGAAAAGTTTATGAGGATGAGGACTACTCTATTGCTTTGTTCCATTTGACATTCATATTGTAGCAATTTAAATATTAAATGAATTCCTGAACTAAACAAAATCCTTGTGTTACCGAACTTTGTAACTATACAATTAATTGAGGTAGTTCACCTAGGGCACCATCCATTGGCATATTTTATTTCTAGACTGAAAACAACTAATAAATAGTTGTTCTCACAAATCACGCAAATAATTATTCTAAATGGGGATTGAGAGCACAACACTCGACATAGTGGTAATTACCTCGAAGACCACTTAAACCGCCACGTCATTAATTCAATAATAACATTATTTGGGTTACAGATTTCAGACAGGGATTTCAGAGTTGAAACATAGTTCAATTGAAAAATAAACTCTTTTGTTATATTATTTTCATTAAGATCAGACTATTTTGACTGATTTCGGGTCAGTAGCCTGCATATATTCAGGGAAAAGTGTCCGATTGACAGCGGTAAGCTCGGTAAAATTTTTGACGACCTGTAGGTACACTCTCAAATACAACTCAGTACATTTTTGAGATGTGTGATTATTTCAAAACTTACGAATACTTGTCGAATTAAAATGTCAAAATCTAATTGAGAATGCAATTAGAATCACTCATAGTTGATAAGTGATTCTAAGATATAATAACCTAATGAAAACGTAGATAGGTTTTGTTTTGACAGATCATACTGAATACCATTCTTTTTACGTTTTCCTTTTTAATCGAATGAAATTCAGGCATTTCAAAAACGTGTACTTAATCAGGCCCTAGCATAACATTTTGAGATTAAGAGATCAATAATCATGCTATCACAGGAAAAGGCTGTATCACTAGTTTTTCTTCAACTTTACCAGTTTAACATATCCAATCAAAAGTTTGTTAAAAATGTTTTTTTTTCTTTCTTATTTTTAACCACTGAGTTAACTTTCACTAGTAATATTAACTAGCTTTTAATTCAGAAAATCTGTTAAATAGTAGTTTTTCCTAATGCCTTTTTTTTTTTTTTTTTTTTCATCGTGCGGAAATCCCTTCGGATACCCCCCCGCGTGCCAGCGGGGGCGGTTATGTCGGGCTTGAACCGACTAAATCCGCACGCCGTCTCGGGTCTACAGACGCCGGGGTGTAAGGTTGCCCATAGAGCATATCCCTCGCACCCCGACTGACCTTGGGCCATCTCCGGTTTCGAGATGGCCCTCTCGGGTTTGGGAACCACGGTGTCCCCGTCTTGGAGGACGGAGGTCGTTGAGCGAGCCTGCGACGCGCGGCGAGCAAGTTGCGGGCTCGGCGGCGGTCCGGGAGAGTTCTAAATCTCTCCCGGGCGCGCTCCGCGGCGGCCCACGCGCTCGCGCTCCGCCCCATTACCGCAATCATGCTGCCGAGCGAGAGGACTCCCACCCCGATGGCTGCCACGAGGTCACGCCTCGGCGCCTCCCACGCCAGGCAGTCCGCCAGCGTGTGCAGCCCTGAGTCCTCGCTCGCGTCGCAGTGATGACACTCAGGCGTTGGCTCCTTCCTGATCCGATGCAGGTGGTCCCCGAAGCACCCCTTCCCGGAGATCACCTGCGTCAGTCGGTACGAGAGGCTTCCGTGTCGCCTCTCCAGCCAATCCTCCATGATGGGCCTCACCGCCGCTATTGCGGCGTGCCCTGCGCTTGGTCGCCCAAGTCGTTCCTTCCACTCCACCGCGATGGCCTGGCGGAGCTGGGACTGCACGGCCTCGATTTCTCGAGGCTCGGGGTTCCATCCCTGCTACCGCGCCTCCTTTCGCCACTGGTACAGTTGCGAAAGGGCCGTTTTTCCTAATGCCTGATAATGGTTAAAAGTAGTATTGATTAACTAATCAATGTCCGACTCGGATCGAAGTGAGTTTTTTTTATGACCACGCACGTTTATTATATTAGTCTAGTATCACAACTAACCTAAGATAAAGGGTAGTTACGAATACTCTCGTCTCGTAGCGACTTTCGCACATTCAGTAATAACGTATTGTAGGTGTATAATACGGGTGTGCGTTGTTTTAAATAATTTCGTTTTACAGAAAATGTTTCGCATAATTTCGGTTCATAGAATAACCAATATACAGAATACTTACTTTAAAGATTGTTTAATCATTGATTTTTGTTTCACATAAAGTTTAACATTAGAATAATCATATCATAGAATAACAAATCAAATATTCTTTATCATTATATTGTTTATTTAATATAAAACTTATTACCAAGAATAACATATTATCAAAGTGAGAGTTTCTAAACGTTTCAATTCATACCGTTCATTTCAGTCAAATAATTTACAGGTGAAGCTATACTTTTTTAAATATAACGATAAGTTAATACAATAAACGATTCTGGGTGGTAATATTTCTGGGTAATTAAAAAAAAATAACCACGAAGGCTAAGGCGGGAGCTCCGCTCCGCGTCGCTCCCGCCTCAGCCTTCTAACCTAACCTATCCGAGTCGGGGTGTTAACTATAATGACGTTTTATTAACAATTTAATAACAAATTGATTTTATTTTATTTTACAGAAGAATTCAAGCAAACAAATTTGCAACAAAATATTCGAAAGATAAAAAATTCTATATTGATATGAAATTATTCAGAAATTAAATTACTACAAGCAATCGGAAAAAATTTAAAATTGTAAATGTTACAGTTAAAAATAAATGTGATTTGGAAAATTATAAAGGTGGTTTAATATTCTTTTAAAAATAATTCTACAGTTTGATAAGTTTGTTAAACAAAAAAATGTGATTAAAAATTCATTCAATTGTGTTTCTGTGAAATATGTTTCATTGTAGTAAATTGTTTTTGAAACAATAATATTCGGAATAAAAATATAAGGAACAAATATTATATGAAACATTTTCTGTGAAACGAAATTCTATGAAATTTTTTCTGCGAAATAAGGGGCTCCCGTATAATACACCTCTGCCTACCTCTTCGGGGATACAGGCCTGAAGTTATGTTATGTTAGTAATCACGTATAGTAAAAATGCAGATTTTAATATCTTACCTTTCGTTTAAGATTCATAAACTCTCGCTTGTATATCACTATAGTGATAGGCAGTGTGTATTGTAATAACCCTTATTCAAACAGCTATATTTATTACTTCCATGTATTAGGAGCCAAGGTTATAAAGACAAAAATATAAGTGTTGCCACTGAGAATTTCATTACAGATAAATCAAATAATACTCTGCGTGACCAAGGTATCAAACCGGGGACCTCACAATCACATGGAAATATAAGCGTAATCATGTGCCATGCCATGCCATGACAACCAGACGGTTTCTTAGGATATAATCTAAGTGCAAAACTCGGGAACGACTCGATCAACCCGGCAATTTTTTTTCCTATTTTTGTTATGCTACAAAGAAGGATATTCTTATGGATAGAAAAAACGTAAGAATTGCGATGGAAATCGTAAAAGCAATAATTTTCTTTTCTCATACCAACCACAAAGTAAATTAAAACACCTGTCCCCAGCTGTCAAACTTTCGACGTCAATCAAAACAAAACAAAGGGGCGTTAGGATTATCTTTGGCATGTCTTCAAGTTGATTAGGCTGTATGGATATTAAACTATGCCTGTCCAAAATAAAGTTCGAAGAAAAAAAAGGTTTGCGGAAAATAATGGTTCCTCTGCTAATTTTTCTATTTAACGGCGACAGGTTTCATTCAGACTTTTTTTCTGTCAACTTTTGATTGCACGACCGACATTTGTCGGGACAGTCTGTTTATGTTTAATAAATATGATATCTCCAGAGTATCCAAACAAGCTATTGCTTCTACTTTTTCACATTTCGAATCATCATAGTTTTTTTTTAAATTTTTTTGTAGCACTAGCTGTTGTCTATTCCCGGGGTAAAAATATAGATAGCATATGTGCTATTCCAGACAATTATCCATTTCCATGCCCAATTAGAATCAAATCCTATCTGTTTTTGCGTATTAGCGGATTAATGTTTGTTACTCTGAAATATTAATGTTTATGATATATGTAGGTAATTTCAAATCAATAATAAATATTATAACATATTTATCATTATTTCATCATCCTCCGTGCCTTTTCTCAACTCAGTTGGGCTCGGCTTTTTGATCTAACTACGAAGCGGCCAAACTTCGTAATTTGTCCGTGAAGCGATTGCCATCTAGGGCCTTACCACGACGCACTAAAAATAATTCAGTTTCGGGCCGCTCAGCTCTGGGACAGAGATGGAGCTATACACCGTATAGCTTCAGCTCGTTCCGTCAGCTGAGCGGCCCGAAACTGCAATGTTTTTACCGCACCGTGGTACGGCCCTTCAATTCCACAACCCGATGATTGGCGATATCGAAGATCAGTAGTTAGACTAGTCGTGGGACTTTTTAGGCCTCAAACAACCCGTAATGCCTGCCATAGATGTTCGTATGGAAACCGGGACTGACGATTTAACGTGCTCTCCGAGACACGAGCACATATTTATTATTATTATCAATTATCTGTTCAAATAGCTTATTTAATGGTAAGAATAGCAAGGATAACGCTTCATTTTTTGGAAAGTTGAACACACATATTTTTAACCCCAACGGGCTTCACCCCATCAGTGCCAACGATGGGATGGGCGTGTCGGAATCGAACCGACTAAGACCACACGGTGTCCTTCCTATGTGTACATTACCGGGCACCCCGGGTAAGCCCTCGAAAGGATAACCCCAGGGTTACCGGCGGACTTTGGCCGCCATCGAGGCCTCGCCTATGGGGTCGAGTTTTATCCTACGACGGTGAGTTGGCAGGCTTATGTAGGACACACACGACTCGCCTCCGTCTTGGCCTGCTTCTGTAAGGACGGCGAGTCGGTCGACTACCGTCCTCAGGCCCCGATCATGGAGGTCGGTAGTCACCGGCGTAGATAAGTCTGCGGCGAGCTCGCCGCAGACTGCAGAACTCTGGGGGCAGGGTTCTCTCCCGCTTCCTCTCCGCCGCCTCTTTGGCGCGCATTACCTGCTCGCAGAAAGAGGCGGCGGCGTGCCACTTGCTCCCGTCGGAGACCACGGCTCTCACCATGGTCTCCAGCGAGTGAACGTCCACGCCCAGGAGTGCAACGAGATCCCGGCGTTGACTCGTCCACGCTGGGCTCTCCACCAACGTGTGGAACTCCGTGTCTTCGCCAAGATCCTCGCAGTGCTAACACTGCGGCGTTGTCTCCCGGTAGATGCGCCACAGATACTTACCGAAGCACCCGTGTCCGGTAACCATGTGGGACATCCGGTAGGAGAGGTCACCGTGGTGCCTCTCCAACCACTCCTCCATGACCGGCCTCACCACCGCGATGGTGGGTTCTCGCCACCTTGATTGCTCAAGTCGCACCCTCCATGTTTCCATGAGTTCCTGGTGGAGCTGGGACCGCTGCGTCCTGATTTCTCGGGGCTCCGGCCTATAACCCCGCTCCAGCGCCTCCTTGCGCCATTGGTTCAACGACGCAAGGGCCCTCGGAGGAGGCTCAGGTCCCATGGAGGGAGTTTGACACACCTTGAATAGATATTTATGTCTCACAAATCTTCAGTGGCAGTAATAGATACTTATAAATGTAATGTGTAGCTTATCCTTGTTTACAGTTTTGTTTTTCGTAACTCAGTATAGAAAAAAGATGAATCCTTTAACCTGTGTAGACCGGGTTATTCATGTATTCAAATAAATGTAATTAAAGTGTCTGAATTAAATTACGGATTTACTTTTAAAGATTGAAAAAGCGGCCAAGTACGCGTCGGGCTCGCCCATGAAGGGTTCCGTAAGTTTCCGTAGAAGCAACTAACATAATAATGTGTTTTTCAATTTTTATTTTTGAGTTGATTGAATGAACGGTAAAATGCGGTTTACGATTTATGACGTATTAAAAATAACTACTTACTAGATCTCGTTCAACCCAATTTTCCGTGGAAGTTTACATAATGTACATCATATTTTTTTTTTCGTTTTATCATTCTCTTATTTTAGAAGTTACGGGTTATTCATGTATTCAAATAAATGAAATTAAAGTGTCTGTTTCTATTTTTAAAATAAACTATGTTAATAAAAGAAATATAAACCGACTTAAATAATTAAAAAAACCGGCCAAGTGCGAGTTGGACTCGCACACCGAGGGTTCCGTACAAACCTGTTGGTATATAAGTAAAAGTTTACCCATCACTACCCATCGAGTCATAATTATGGTATTTTTGTTGCAAAATGAAATTTATAACATTATAACCTTTTTTATTATATGATGTAACTAAAAATTTATGGTTTTCGCAATTTTTCCTTTATCTGTACTATAAGACGTTACTTCGTACCAAATTTCAAGATTCTAAGTTCACGGGAAGTACCCTGTAGGTTTTGATTCCCGTGCAAGTTTCAAAAATTTGCGGAAATTTGCGGCATAAACTACTGTATCTTTTGATTGCTTTGGCTTCGAAGTTTGATTTTTTCACAGCTCCAAGGGACAGTAGACCTGAGTATTGGATATAAATTTCAGTTTGATACCTCCACGCGTTCCTGAGAAAAACGGTCTTGGCAGACGGACGGACGGACAACGAAGTGATCCTATAAGGGTTCCGTTTTTTCCTTTTGAGGTACGGAACCCTAAAACTGCACTGAAAAGTGTGAAATAACTGAATTACGGATTTAATTCTAAAGATTAAAAATTACACCACACACATAATCATAAACTGGCAAAATGTGGGTGCTAGCACCTCTGCCTACCCCTTCGGGGATATAGGCGTGAGTTTATGTTATGTTATGTTTAAAAAAGCGGCCAAGTACGCGTCGGGCTCGCCCATGAAGGGTTCCGTAAGTTTCCGTAGAAGCAACTAACATAATAATGTGTTTTTCAATTTTTATTTTTGAGTTGATTGAATGAACGGTAGTTTACGATTTATGACGTATTAAAAAAAACTACTTAATAGATCTCGTTCAAACCAATTTTCCGTGGAAGTTTACTGTACATCTTTTTTTTTTTTCGTTTTATCATTCTCTTATTTTAGAAGTTACAGGGGTACACATATTTTACCACTTTGGAAGTGTCTCTCTTGCAAATATTCAGTTTAGAAAAATATGACATTAGAAACCTCGACATGAAAAAATGACATTAGAATCATTTTTGAAGACCTATCCATAGATACCACATAAATGTATGTGTTTGATGCAAAAAAAAAAATTGAGTCAGTTCTAACCCCCAAAATTAAATGTTTTTTTTCTGTTTTTTGTTAAAATCGTAATGCGGTTCCCAGAATACATCTACGTACCAAGTTTCAACAGCATAGTTCTTATAGTTTAGGAAAAAAGTGGCTGTGACATACGGACGGACAGACAGACAGAAATGACAAATCTTTAAGAGTTCCGTTTTTTACCATTTGGCAACGGAACCCTAAAAAGTCGTAAGACTTTTCTGTTGAAGTCGGCGCCAAGCCAAATAGGAATTAGGTTAATAGGGTTGGTCCACATTCTGTCACATCATAAGTCTCATGATGTAGACGGTGCCCCGCATTGCGAAGCTCTTATTTCTTCGTGCTTTGTCACAAGTGACCTAACACTTCTAACATAATAATTCCGTGTCGGGATGCGCATCATTCTCCACTACATTCGCCACACCACTCTCCTCTCCACTCCATTCCACTTCCCACTCCACTCTCCACTCCACTATCCAGTCCACTGTTCAGTCCAGTCTCCACTCCACTCTTCTCTCCACTATCCACTCTCCACTCCACTCTCAACTCTCCACTCCACTTCACTTCGCTCCACTCCACTCCAATCCGCTTCAATCCCCTCCATTCCATTCCTCTCCACTCCACTCCACTCCACTCCACTCCACTCCACTCCACTTCACTCCACTACGCTCTACTCCACTCTACTCCGCTCCACTCCATTCCACTCAACTTCACTCCACTCTCCAATCCACAATTACTAAATTCACAAAATGGCTATAATTCTGTTGCTAATCTCACTAAACCAAACTGTCTATAAAACTATTTCATTTAAATTTCATAATTTTGTTACATGTGCCGTCGGATTAAATTTAGACTTTATTAAAAAGGTAGTCTTGTTTAGAGTGTTTTGTAACCGCAGACTCGGTACCTTTGTATACGGCCTTTCAAAATATGTATTCCAAAATTCCAAACAAAAGACATTTAACATTTGAACGTTTGACATTTAACATCATATGCTCATAATTTATCATATACACTCGATAATTTCACATTTACTGTTTGATTTTGAGGAGTTTCCGGCTGCATCTTCGGAGTTCTAGATTCAAATACTAATAAAATTACTAATTATCTTGAAGTTAAACCGAACCCAATGCAAATTGAATATTTAAAATCGGTTTTAAAACACAGAAATATCGATGAACAGCAAAAAAAAAGGAAAAACCGAATGACGAACACCGCACGGTGTTTCGTCAATTGGACCTGTGTGGCCGGGGAATCTGGTGTACCCTAGAAAGGATATCCCAGCCTGCTTTTGCTGGGTGACGTCTAGCCCCGACCGTCACCTACACCTTTTGCGCGCATCACTGCCTGGCAAAAGAAGACGGCGGAGTTTCAAACACTCTGTCAACTCAACCAGAGTCTGCAGCGTGAGGCTTCCCTCTCCGACATCTGCTGCAAGGACACGGCGCCGCTCCATCCATGGCAATCCGCCAGTGTGTGGAGCGGCATGTCCACCGAGCAGCCCCGGCAATGGTGGCACTCGGGGGTCGGCTCCCGGCTTATACTATTCAGCAATTCACCGAAACAGCCATGTCCGGTAAGTATCTGCGTCAGCCAGTAGCAGAGTTTACCGTGGCGCCTTTCCAGCCAATCCACACGCCACAATCGTGGCGTTGATATGTGTATTCCTATGTAAAAAATGTTTGTAAATATTTTAGTGTTTAGAAACTTTTGACTGACTTTTCTTTGACTGTGCCTATGTGGCTTGTTGTACTTAGGCAATCCGTTTGGGAGACAGTATCGGATAATTAACCATTTGGTCACCGTATATTAAGCATGAACCACGCAATATTGCTGTTTTGTCGTTTTTTCAGACGCGATGGAATAATTTAACAAAATCACCGACGAATATTGAGGAGGCATTAGTAATTTAGTTCACTTAAAATTGCAGAAAGTTTTTTAATCATCTTGTTTATTTTGTTTTTAAAGTTTGTCTATGTTAGTTAGTAAGTAATTACTAGATTAACCAATTTGTGTCTGTGCATTAGTGTATAACAATCTTTTCTCTTTATTAATTGAATAGTAGACATCCATACAATAACTTTAAATTAACCTTAAACTGGATTAACTATTTACTAGCTCTATGCAACATAGTAAATAAATAGTTCTCATTTATCATTTTTATTCAGAAAACTTTCAAATGTATTATTATAAGTACCTCTTAATATTTAGGCAGGTACCGTAAGCAAAAATGAGATAAGCTTTGAAACAAAGCAAATTAACAATTTACATTATCACATACATACATAAGCCAACACACGCACATGCACATCGTCGGACTCGGAGGATCCACAATCCGTGATAGTGGTACAATTTTTTTATTGTGATAGGTACAAACTTGTATAAGCACCAATACCAGCTTGTCATCATGAGAGCTAAATGCTTGTGTGTCACCTTACTGTAAAATGACGCAATAACCTGGCACTCAATACCTCGATATTATGGGTTCGATAGCTACAAGGGCACTGTGTTCAAAATCCATATCGAATCTTTGACGTAAGCTAAAAATGTACTTCCAATGTGTACGATTTAAAAGCAAAGCGCTTTATATATATATAGCAACGGCCTTAAATTTAATCTCTTAGTGGAGAACATCACATGAACGCAGGGAAAAGTAAAAGCCCTTAAATACGAGAATGATAAACGAGAAGCTAACACGATAAATTGTTTAATCTCTTTGAGTGTACGGCCGAATAGACAACATAGAAATAACAGGGACAGAAATATGCATATATAATATGGGTCAAATATTTTATAGTGTCATATGCAATCTTCCAGTTGTCATACAAGATTTATTTGCCAATACTTTATCAATTTATGTCAATAATTAAGTTTGAATAGCTTAAACAGTTTAGATAAGAATGTTAAGATGTTGATCAGATTGCGATCATTTATAGGAGCCAGCGTAGACGCAGCCGTAGGTGAAGTGGGGTTCACTATTCCCATCAGGGGTTCCTTTGGGCGCAGAACTCTAAAAGCATCAAAATTTACTCTGAAAACGTGATTGCAGATTGTCTGCCGTTTTAATATCTTAAAATATTTAAAAATATATGGAGAATTCTAATGGTAGCCATTTATTCCGGTTCCTACTATAATTTATAGAATTCAAAGCTTCGAAATTTTTATAAAACTTTGAGTTGCTGTTCGTACGCTGTGCGTGTATTAAGCTGAAAATTGTATATGTTATTTATATTATTATTATATAGACATTTAAAAAAAACCAGACATAATTCGGTTCTGCATGCGGGCAGGCCACATAATAGCTCCTCAGTCATGCCAATGAGCGCGTACGATTTAGACTCGCTCACTCGGCCACGGGATCTTGGATCCTGTTTTAGCACTAATTCTTAATTATTTTTGTACACAACGATACATCATAAATGATTACATAGATATACAACAATTATATACAAAGGCAAGCTCAATATGAATTTTCTACCAGCAAACCTTTGAGTTATAGAGGAAAATAGTAACAAGGGAAGTACTTTGAGTGCAATATATATTATGATTATAATATTAATATATTACTTATAATAATAACAAGCAATTAGTTAAGTAGAACCGGTTCTACTTAAGTAATTGCGATCAAACATACGGCAGATTTTAGGTCTAACCAAGACCTTTTTAATAGAAAATCGCATCAAAATCCGTTCAGTAGTTTGTGCGTCCATCACGAACAAACCGACAAACAGACAAAAATTTAAACAATTGCTCATTTAACATAACCCAAGTATTTTTAGGTAGATTTCGATGAAATCGATCTACCTATTGGTTTCTTGACTACTGTCGAATTTAAAAAAAAATTCTTCATAGGAGGTCTAGTTATGACCCCCTGTGTCCGAAATGACCACTGGTCAAAAAGTGTATATCTATATATATATGTATGAATGGTTCCACTTCCCAAAATTTGCGGCACTCTCACGGTCGCATTTTTGCAGATTATCGAACCGTTCTAATTTTATCCCATAGAATACATGAATACCAACAACTTTTAATTATAAACCTATAAGATTAAAACTTTTACTAAAAGTGGAGGGGGGGAAAACCAAAATTTTTCGGGAAAGAAATCATAACTTCTAACCGGTGAACATTCTTGATGTAGGAAATATTTTTAATCGATAGGCCATTTTTAAGTCTAAAATTAATGTCTGAAAAGATTTTCGCTAAAAGTTACTGTTTTCGAGAAAAAAAAATTAAACATGTTAAAAATGCGCTCGGCGTGGGTCATAGAAGAAGCATAGGTCATAGAGGGGCAAAAAAATATTTCTAACCGTGCTTCACGAAACTGTGCGTTCCCCCTACGGGAACGGATTTTTTTTTAGTTCTCCTTTTGAAGATGTCCAGAGTATTACTACTACGAATAGTGTGAGGTAGTGAGTCCCAAAGTCTAACAGCTTGCACCTTGAAAGAACCGTCATAGCAGCTAGAACTGTATGCAGGAGAGTGAAGCAAAAGAAAGGTTACAAGATATTCAAAGCGTCCCCGAAGTGAAGAATAGTAAAAAGGAGAATATAATATAGTGTTACGATATTGCCGAAACGGGAGCCAGCTCAGTCTTTTGCGTAATTCAGTATCCGGGGCGTATTTCCGAGGGCCAAGCACAAAGCGGATCGCCAAGTTTATGCAAAAATTCCTCCGATGCATCTAGAAAACAGACATCAGCATAGTCTAATATTGGGAGTAGAAGGGATTGTGCAAGAGTAACTTTAGCCTGAAGGGTTAGGAATTTCTGAAGGCGTTTGAGAGACTGAAACGAGTAATACACCCTCCTACTTACCACCGCAATCTCTACATCCCAGGTGAGTTTCGAGTTGATATGTTGGATCGTTGCGGAGAAATACAGGACGAAAAATACGTCTATGCATTGCCTATTTCTGGACATGCGGAAGGCCTGTGACTGTGTTCCTCGCGTGATAATCTGGTAGGCATTTTGATCCAAAGGCGTTCCAGAATCTTATAGATATATTGACATCATCCGAGACATGTACCACGATTCCGATTCCATGGTTCGGACCGCTGTTGGTGACATGAATCGCTTCCCCATCACAGTCAGGGTTAAAGGGGATCCGTCCTTAGTCCGTTTCTGTTTAGTGTGATATTAGATGTTCTGTCGAACAGCATCAGTAATGCACATGAACAACATCAACCACCGTGGTTGCGCATGCATGCTGATAATATTGCACTGGCGGATGTGGACAGGGGCAGATTGGTGTGACGTGTTAAGACGTGCAAAGAGGCGCTTGAGAATGGCAGTCTGAAGCTTAATGTGGGGAAAACTAAATACATGCCATTGAGCTCAAAAGATCCCATCCCGTTCGCATAGGCGACGACTTGGTCAAGCGTATGGTAAGTACTTAGGATCTGTACTTCATGCGACTGGTTACATCGATTGCGCCGTTAAGGCACGCATTGCCCCTGCATGAGATAGATAGATAGATAGATAGATAGATAGATAGATAGATAGATAGATAGATACTCTTTATTGTACACCAACCAAAGGATACAAATTACTAAGATACTTAGAAATAAACTTGTACAATGGGCGGTCTTATCGCAATTTGCGATCTCTTCCAGACAACCTTTAGATGGACTAGATTGCTAGAAATGGGTAGATAAAGTTGTGTACCTATTATAAATTATAATAATATTGCAACACATAAATACATAGCTATACCTATCTCGCGAGTATAAATGATAAAAATAATATATATATATAATTCAGGCAGAGCATTCCACAGGCGTGCAGCTTGAATTGTGAAGGATTTGTCGTAAAAAGTTGTGGCATGCTGCCGACTTTCTAGAGTTAAATTTTCCGAAGATCTCAAGTATCTCGTATGAGTGTCGTGCATAAATTTGAAGCGATTTTTAAGATAGAGAGGAGCAGCAGGGTGAAACAAGATATTGAAGAGAAGAGAGAGTATATGAGTATTCCGGCGAAGGCGGATTGGCAACCACTTGAGTTTAATACGAAATTCGGAAATGTGATCAAATTTGCGCAAGCCAAAAATGAATCTTATACAGAAGTTTTGGAGCCGCTCAAGTTTATCAAGTTGGTCCTCATTAAGATCAAGATAGCTGACATCAGCGTAGTCAAGAATAGGAAGGAGTATAGATTGCGCTAGTGCAATTTTAGTTGCTGTTGGGAGGAAATTACGTAATCTCCTTAGAGATGCTCCGGTAGCGAATACTTTACGACTAATATTCTGCATCTGCGCCGACCATGACATGGTTTTGTCAAGGTATATTCCCAAATTCCTGACTGTATCGCATATAGGAATAATACTGCCATCAAAATAAACCTGGGGCAGTACTAACCAGTCCACCCTATCTAACAGTCTGGAGCTGCCAATGACAGTAACCTGAGTCTTACCAGGGTTAATACTGAGTCCATAATTTGCAGTCCAATCACTTAGACGGACTAGATAGATAGATAGATAATTCTTTATTGTACACCAAAAAATTACAATAAAATATATGTAGTAGGTAGTAAGTAAACAGTTGAATGTACAATGGGCGGCCTTATCGCTAAAAGCGATTTCTTCCAGGCAACCTTAGGATGGACAGAAATGTGACGGAAGCAAAATGTTATGGTGTAGTTATTAAATACAAAATGAAATATACAAATTAATCGAATGAAGAAGGAGAAAATAAAATAAAAAATAAATAAATAAATGTAAAAAATAAATTAAATAAATAGTTTAGAAACGTAATATAGACAATAATATATACTACTATAATGAATAAATAGATAGGTATGTAAAATATATAAAAAAATAAATAAATAAATATATATATATAAATATATTTAAAATAAATGTATATAATATAGTACAAACTAATACGAACTGAAAAAGTGACGAGTGAGCATATAACTTATGACCTTTCACGGAGTACCCGATGACAGGTAATGTTCTTTAACCATTTTTTTGAAGGTATTTATGGATTTTGCCCGTTTGATATCTAATGGCAATGCATTCCATAAGCGCACAACTTTAACTGTGAATGACTTGCCAGCATAATCAGTGGAATGCCTTGGCATTTTCAGCCTCAAGTTCTCGGATGACCTCAGGCACTTCGTATGTGTGTCATGGAGGAACTTGAATCGTTCTTTGAGGTAAGAGGGAGTAGCGGGATTAAATAATACACTATATAATAATGTTACTATGTGGGCATTCCTGCGAAGTCGAATTGGGAGCCACTTGAGTTGTTTACGAAAATCTGAAACGTGATCATATTTGCGCAGACCAAATATGAATCGAATACAAAAATTTTGAAGTCGCTCAAGTTTATCAAGTTGCTCCTCCGTAAGATCGGGATAGCTGACATCGGCGTAGTCGAGGACAGGAAGAAAAAGCGATTGTACGAGCGCAACTTTAGTGGCAATTGGAAGGAAGTTTCGCAGCCTCCGTAACGAACCTGCTGACGCAAAAAGTTTGCGACCGGTTTCTTGTAACTGGATATTCCAAGAAAATGTCTTATCCATGTAGATACCCGAATTCTTAACGCTATCACTAACTGGCACAACGACACCACCCATAGTAATATGAGGGAGTTGTGACCAATCTATTAGTGAAGCCAACCTTGGACTACCAATAACAATTATTTGTGTCTTGGATGAATTTAGTGTGAGTCCATGGTTCTTGCTCCACTCACATATCCGCTCCAAGTCTCCGTTGAGCAAAGTAAAGGCTTCTGATAATTTGTTTAGGGGAGCCTGTGTATAAACTTGTAGATCGTCAGCATAAAGGTGGTAGGATGAAAGTAATTTATCAGAGATTGTATTTATAAAAATAGCGAAAAGTAATGGAGGTAGAACGCCACCCTGCGGTACACCAGCGGTCGTATTGCACCAGGAAGAATATGATTCTTCGACGCGAACACGTTGCCGGTGACCAAACAGGTAACTACGAAACCACTCAATAGCCGTTGGAGATATGTTAATAGAGTTGAGTATACCGAGCAGGATGTGGAAGTCTACAGTATTAAAAGCGTTGCTAAAGTCAAGTAAGGATAGAAGTGTAAGATTTCCACTATCCATGCCCAGTCTTATGTCTTCGGTGATATTAACCAATGCTGTCGCAGTACTGTGCCCAGGGCGGAAGCCGGATTGAAGAGGGTTTAATAGCGCATTTTTATTAAGAAAAGAGCTGAGTTGAGAGTGAATGAGACGCTCTAAGGCTTTGGAAAGAAATGGAAGGATAGATATAGGACGATAGTCAGAAAAGGAACAGGGTTTAGATTTCTTGGGTAATGGAATTATTTGGGCACTTTTCCAAGAAGATGGGAAAACAGCACAAGAAATGGAGTAGTTAAAGATATGACATAGGATAGGAAGAATTTGCTCTAAAATTGGCACAATCATATTTCGGCTAACGGCATCACTACCGACAGCATTCGATGAAATCGACAAAATGCTCTTCTTAACATCACAAGCGGTCAATTGGTTGAAGACGAAAGGTGGATGATTAGGAGTTGGAATAGATGAAAGATATTGCAGGCTTTAGTAGTTCCATTAAAATTGGACGAAGCAGAGAAATGTACATTGAGTGAATCTAAGTTAACATTTTTAGGAATTGAGTCTTGTCGAGACTTTCCAACTCCTAATGTGTTCAGAAATTTCCAGACTTTTGCTGGATCCCCGATTTCCACAGAGGTATGGATATGTTGGCGTTGTGCTCTCCTACACACCTTATTGCATCTATTTCTGAGGGCTACATACTTCTCCAAATTAGCTCGGGTAGATCTAATTTTGTATCTCGCCTTAGCTGCAGCTTTTTTCGACATCAGATCTTTGATATCAGGTGTAAGCCAAGGCGCTGGTAAATGCTTAAGTTTGATGGCACGATTCGGAGCGTGCAAGTCGTACAATTGTGTTATTTTATCAGTTAGAATTTTTACTTTTGTATCTACACAGTTGGCAGACAAGAGAGGATACCAGTCAATATTTTGAGCATCTTCACGAAGCTTGTCAAGTTCAATGCCACTAAAATTGCGCTGCATTATAATTTTAGGTTTTTCCTTAGGTGGCCGTATTTTGTAGGAAACATAAATGAGATCATGGTAAGAGAAATTGTCAGCAGAGCATTGACCATGCTTTGCGACATGAGTAGGCGAAGAAACGAAAATGAGATCAAGAAGACCAGGTGCACAGTCAGGAAAATGGTGAGTAGAGTTAAGAGGAAGAATAGATAGGTTACAGGATTGAATAATACGGCGGAGAGAAGAAGCACGAGAAGTATATTGAGGTTCTTGTTTTACCAGGCAAGTATTAAAATCGCCCATTAATATTACATGTCTGTAAGACGGTAAGTACGTATCTAACAAGTGCTCAAATGATGAAAAATAGTTTACTTTTGTTGATGAAGGATAGTAAACACCAAGTAGAACTTTAGAGTGGTTGAGTTCCAGCTCTAGGAAAAGATGCTCGCCAGCATTCGATGGTGGCGGTTGTGGGGACATACTAATAATTGTATAAGTGATTTGAGAACTCAGGTATATACCCACACCACCACCTACACCAGGCTCTCGATCATTCCTAATAAACTGAAAACCCGGAAGAGAGTAAGTAGTAGATGGAAGACAAGGTTTTAGCCAAGTTTCGGAAATAAGAATAGCATGAATATTTTTATGAACAAGGTTGGCCAGCATATCCGGGAAATGAGCAGGAATACTCTGAGCATTAATATGGACTACATTAAAATGCCTGGGGACATCCGAAAATTGAGACTGAAGAGTATCTGCGAGTGACACTGACGGTATACTTACAAAGCTGTCGTTGAGACTACTTGCGGAGAAAAAGCTATCATCACTATCTAAGTCGTTCATTAAATGTGTGCGTTAGTTGTACTAATATATATGTATATATAAGTATAGAATTAAGTTTGAAATATTATAAGGTAAATAAATAATCAAATAATACCAATAAATCCACTTACTGTCCACCCGCCAGTCGCGTGTTACAATTATAGAAGAAAGAATTTCACAACAACAGAAAAATAACTTTGAATGCAAAGACAAAATACACATAGATATTCAACATTAAATCACCATGAGATGAATAACATGGGCTGGGTTACAAATATATTCAGAAATTAACAAAACAAAAATCTAACAGTTATTAAAACAAAATAAAATGCCACAGGCAGGCAATCTTAAAATTCCTTGTAAAACATTATGACAATATAAGCATCTGATATCTGTGGTAAAACACAAGACTAAAATGTTAATATTCAAACTGCCAGAAAGGTACAAAGTTTAATTATGGAATCATGGAATGGAACGCATCTGTTTTGTTGAAATGTCAAAATCAAATAAAATAATAAATAATGAGAAGGTAGTGAAATTTAAGGTTATTGTTGTTTATGTTTTGTTTAATAAATGTGATAGTTAGTGAAAGTTATCTATATTACATACGTATGCTACCCAGCAAGAACGTTAATTGTTATTTTAACCATCAGAATGACTATTTCTTCGATGCAGTGCGTTTAGGTTTGGTAGTAGTGCTTTTAGAGGTTGTAGCAGAGGTTGTAGTTGCAGTCGTTCCATCACCAGAGCACTGTATCTTAACCAGGTCGCTAAGCGACACAATTCGATGCCGATTACCGTCAGAGCCTAGGACATAAACCGAGCCCTCCCTGGTCCAGCACTTATTTACCCCGAATTTGTCACGGGCGGCCATGAATGCTATATGTCGTGACTTAGTAAGAAATTCGGATACTGTAACGCCTGTACCTTTCAATTTGGACTTGGAAGACCATATAGTATCCTTGACTGTATGGCTCTGAAGCTTCACAAGTACAGGCCTGGGCTTCACGTTGGATGCTTGCCGTCCCATTCTATGGCAACGTCTGATGTCTTCAGTTGAAAAAGTGCCGATCTTGAGACGCTGCTTTACGACCTCATTGACCACCCTGGCAATATCTTCATCCTCCTGCTCTTTCACGCCATGTAGAAGTAGAATTTTACGACGGCTGCGCATCTCTAAATTATCGACCTCTCGAGCGACACTACTGAGCTGTTGTGAAAAGGACTTAAGTGTCTGCAAAACAAAAGTTTTAAAAGCAGCAAACTCTTCTACCAAACTGCCTGTATTGGATGGAGACTTTCTCTGCAGATCTGCCTCAAACTTCGACATCCGTTCCTCGAAATAAGTCTGCATATCAAGGATGGAGACTTCCATTGTGCTTGTTGTTGAATAGTGTTCAGTTCACGGAAATAACACTAGACTAGCAGGTATTTATTGTTATTTGTATAATTTATTCATTAAAATATCATAAAATTATCGATTACTATTTTTATTTAAATTTTATATTAGAGCACTTTAAAGTTAAACTTTTTGCGTCAACTACCCCATATACATCGATATATACTAGATCTGCATTAATCTTGGCAATACCATTAGACAAATTGTCCAAGCCCACTTGACAGTAAATTTGTAAATCATCTGCATAAAGGTGGTAGGAACATAGAAGTCGATTAGAGATAGAGTTAATGAATATTGAAAAGAGTAAGGGAGATAAAACGCCACCCTGCGGCACACCAGCAGCGGTATCAGACCAAGATGAATAACTATCATCCAGTCGGACGCGCTGCCGGCGTCCAGATAGGTAACTTCGAAACCAGTCAATAGCCGATGGAGATATGTTGAGAGAGCTTATTATGGCAAGGAGAACGTCGAAATCCACAGTGTTAAAGGCGTTGCTAAAGTCCAGTAAACAGAGAATTGTGAGATTTCCCTTCTCCATGCCAGACCTAATGTCATCGGTAATGCTAACAAGGGCAGTCGTGGTACTGTGCCCCGGACGGAACCCGGATTGAAACTGGTTGAGTAAATTATTTTCACGAATAAAAGAACTAAGCTGGTTTTGGATGAGACGTTCAAGAACTTTAGACAAGAAAGGTAAGATAGAGATAGGACGATAATCGGTAAAAAAAGCAGGTTTAGAATTTTTGGGTAAAGGGATAACTTGAGCATCTTTCCATATAGTAGGAAATACACTTCTAGAAATGGAGTGATTCATTATATGAGTGATGATGGGAAGAATGTCAGCCAGTATGGGGAGCACCATGTTGCGGCTGATAGAATCAGCACCAATCGCATTCGATGAGATGGATAGAATACTCTTCTCAACATCACAAACGGACAATTGACTAAAGACAAATCGAGAATAGTCAGGAGTTGGAAGCGATGAAAGATGATTAAGTGTATTAATTTTAGCTGTACTGCTAAAATTAGACGAAGTGGAGAAGTGCCGGTTAAGGGCATTAATATCGAGACTTGTTGAGGTTAATTCTTGACGCTGCTTTCCAACCCCTAGTGTTCTAAGGAATTTCCAGACTTAAGCTGGGTCTCCGTTTTGAACAGAACTATGGACATGTTGGCGTTGTGCATTCCTACACACCTTGTTGCAGTGATTTCGTATCCTCAAATAATTTTCCTTATTACGATCTGAGGGGCGCATCTTGTACTTGGACTTAGCTGCTCCTTTTTTGGCAATTAGTTTTTTAATGTCATCTGTAAGCCAAGGTGCTGAAAGATGCTTCACTTTAATAGGTCGAATAGGAGCATGTATATCGTAGAGCGCGATCAGATTGTTATTAAGAATATTTACCTTCTCATCTGTAGACTCTGACATTAATAAAGGTAACCAATCGATCTCTTTCGCGTCTTGTCTGAGCAGATCGATTTTCATGGCACCAAAATTTTGCTGCATTAATATTCTTAATTTTGCCTTAGGAGGACGAATTTTATAGGAGAGATAGAGAAGATGATGATACGAGAATACATCTGCCGGATATTGCCCATGTTTAGCGACATGGTTCAAAGATGAGACAAGTATGAGGTCAAGAAGCGAAGGTTCACAGTGAGGAAAAAAATGAGTAGCATTAAGAGGGAGAATGAAAAGGTTGGTAGATTTAACAATAGAAAGAAGAGAGGGCGAGCGAGAATTTTTCTTTAATAGGCATGTATTAAAGTCGCCCATGATAATAGTGTGGTTGTAAGAAGGAGTGAGACTGTGTAAGAGATTTTCAAAGGTTGAAAAGTAGTTAACAAGTAAAGAAGGAGAGTAATAAACACCAAGGAGAATTTTTGAATGATGTAGCTCGACTTCTAAAAATAAATGTTCGCCAGCATTCGGGGATGGTGGCTGTGACGATATATCAACCACAGAGTAGGGAATATAAGAACGGAGATATATAGCCACACCACCGCATGTCTTAGGCGTCCGATCATTTCGAATAAGGGTGAAACCGGGCAAAGAGTAGGAATTGGAGGGCAGACATGGTTTAAGCCATGACTCGGATACTAGTATGGCATGAATATTATTATTATCAAAATTTGTCAGCATATCTGGGAAATGGCCAGGAATACTCTGAGCGTTAATATGAACGACATTGAAATTTCTGGGAACGTCGGAAAATTGCACCTTAAGTGTATCAGCCAGTGAGGGCCGTGCGAAGCCAACACTAGCGTAACTATCTTCGCTGTCATTACTACTGCACGAATAATAATTTTCACTATCACTACTGCACGACATTACGGTATATATATATTTATATGTGATATAAATAATAACAATAATATATAATAAAATATACGTACAAATATATCTATGTTATAATATAATACAAACTAATTCAACTTAAGTCGGTAGACTATAACCCAATCAAAATAGTCCACCCGCCAGCTGAGGAGTGTTAGAAGATATAAACCAAACCAAACATAATTAACCTAAAGATTTACCATTTACAAATTACAAGAAATGCGTTGTAAACCCAGGCGAGATGACCCCACACAAATGATGAGTCACTGTTTTTAGCATAGTGTACCTATACATAAAAAACAAACTACAGGAAACGGTATAATTCTATATAAAACTACTAAGCTACTGAGCTAAGTGGCGTGAGATGACTGGTGTCACCTGTGACCCCAAAATGCCAGTTAGGTTGAAGGGGCAGGTGTATAAAACCATCATTAGGCCTATCCTTTTACACGACTGCGAAGCGTGGCCATTGCTAGAGCGTCATAAGCAGTAGCTACGTGTCACGGAGCCGAATTTACTGCGATGGATGTACGGAGTATGCGTAAAGATTGCGTGAGAAACTCCCGCATCCGCGGCTGTCCCCTTGTCCGTGACATTGCAGATAAAATACAAAAGTGTCGCCTTCGCTGGTGCAACCACGTTTTGCGACAGCCGCCTGACTACTTGGATAACAAATGTCTAGCCATGGTACCTTCGCTGGGACCCAGTAGGAGAGGGAGACCCAAAAAATGCTGGTTTGACTTCGTAAGGGATGACATGCGTGCCAATAGTCTTACCGAGCGAAGTGGTTAAGGAAAAGCAGGAAAGCGGACCCCGGGCTCGCGAGGTGTAGGACCTGGGCTCGGTTACAACGTTCAGATGGTGATGATAAATAATATAAATAATACAATTATATAATTTACAGTTTTGCTAAAAAACGCAAAGTTTTATAAACTTTTCGACGCCTAAAGGAATCCCCGATGGAAATAGTGAATCCGTACTTCACCTATGGCAGGTGAAATAGTTATCCTTGTATAATTATGAAGTTTGCTACTATACCGTTAGTCCGTCGGAACGCTGGCTCTCAGTCTGTTAAAGTATGAGTATCGTAATCAGACGATTTACGGTAAGTGATATTAAAAGGTCCAAGGTATTAAAACCACTGGCAACTTGGAAATAAGTTCGTAATTCAAAAATGGAACTCCTTGCGTAACGCAAATGTTTTGTAATTTTTGTAGCTATTTTAATATTAAGCGTTTGCATAACAATGATTTCAACTAGAGCTAAATATAAGACAAGGTTTCGAAAGTTATGATTTAATGAAGCCCCAATAATAATGGAACATCGAAATTAAATCAAACATAACATTTCATCGATAATAATTATCATCATGAAATGTTATGTTTGATAATACAACCTTTGATGATAAATATCATCACGCTATTATATTAGGGAACCGGGTAGAATTTATTACGATGTTACATGTAAACATCTATTTCTTCATCATCAATGATTGAAAATATAACGAAGAAATAGGTAACCTATTATACATAATTGGTGTCGAACCTGTCGAAGTAAACATACCATGATCTTATCCGAACTTAACGCGGACGAAGTCGCGGGCAACTAGTCTTAAATAAGCGTATCCAAAATTCAATTACTAAATACCCCATATCCCGGTTGCGCATTGCAAAATTTACTAAATGCCAACAATTTGGCTACGTAACCTAGGTGCATTACATTAATTTCTAGCTGAAAGCTGGGGCATTAATTTGCGTCTGCCTCCACAGGGAAACCGCAAAATACTAGTTCCGTTGCTATTCATAATAAAACCGGTGCAAGCCGCTAAGTGCTTCAACATCTGGGCGCAACGAAATACTATTATGATGACAAAGGCCCGTGAAATAGTACCGCTGTAAGTCACTCTTAGTGATAAATACGGTATATTGTTAATTCAAATAGTTCGACATTGGAATATAAATTATTTCATGATATTTAAGGAGGAGGAGGAATTTGTATATGGAAATGATCTTTCGGGTTGGAATATTATGGTACTTATTAAGGAAGATATAACAAATATCTTCCTTCTATACTATTATACAATCGTAAATTAGTGGTGTCTGTACATTATAGATATTTAAAAAATACTTAGGTTAAGTTAAATGAACGATTCTGAACAATTTTTTTTTGAATTCTTGTCTGTTTCTCTGTTTGTTCGTAATCTACGCAAAAACTACGCAAAAACTACTGAATAGATTTTCATGCGGTTGTTTTTTATTGGAAAGATCTTTGCCAGACTTCTGCCGTATTTATTCAATTCACCTTTATATACACATTAGCTGCTGCCTGCGGCTTGGCCCGCACGGAGGTCGGTTATAATTTTTTGGTCATATCTCAGGTTAAAATCTGCCTTATGTTTGATTGCAATTGGTTAAGTAGTAACCAATTGCAATCAAACATAAGGCAGATTTTAAGTCTGACCAAGTCCTTTCTAATGAAAACATACCGCATCAATATCCGTTCGGTAGTTTTTGCGCCCATCGCCAACAAACAAGAATTCCAAAAATATATTTTTGTGTTCAGAATCGATCATATACATCTCCAATGTACAAACACGATTAATTTAGAATTTTATAATAGTATAGAAGTAGGGTAGGGAGCATATTGAGTAAGCGGGTAAGTTTGGCAATCGAAATATCTCCCAAATTTAACATGTGACGCAGGAACCCAGTATGATGGAAGTATTAGGCCTGCAGGAGAGGACGACATTCAGGGAACTGGCCTTGCAGCGCAGTTCGTTTGTTTTTTCGGACTCAAAAGTAAAAATGTTAGCTCTCGTATTTAATACTTAATAAATTCACTAGTCAATTGTGTTTTGATACTTATGTTAAGTTAAGTATTACGGATTTTATTATAATCCAACATTTATTTAAAGAAACGTACCAGGGGGCTGGTTAGTCAGTTCTTAATAGGGCTAGTTAAGCATAGTAATGTGCACTGAAATTTGAACAAAAAATAACAGATAGCTGAAGAGATAAAAAATTAGCAGGAAAAGAATGACTCGCAGCCTTCTTGAAAAGAAAACCCCGAATTGTCGATCAGAAAGTCTTGACCTAACGAACATGACAGAGAAAAATCATTTAACACTGACTAATAAAACGTGATTCGCGGATCAAGAACTCCGTTAATATGTTTATTTTTAAGACTGAGTGTTGTTTCTTGGTAATAATACATAAATATGAGTAATAAATATGGTGATTTAATTTTTATTTATGCAATTCCTACCTTACTCAACTTACCACATACCCATACTCAACTTACCTCACTATCGAGGCAAGTTTAGCATGTCTGACTTTGGTCTCTTTAGAGCAATTTTCTGCTAAGCTATACAGAGAACAAAAAAAAACCATGATATTGTCAGAAGTTTACGCGAATGTTACACATTGAAATAAAACTATTTTTAACGGATTCTATCGCGGTTTATTTGATGTTATTTTATATTTTAATAATAAGCTCAAACAACCGCGCATCAGTCACAGATCCCGAGAAAAGTCAGACACTGTCGAGCGCCAGCCTGCAGTCCTACCATACGTACGAGGGGTCACTGACAAGATTGGCTACATCTTGAAGCGAGCTTCAATTAACACTTACTACAAGCCGCCAACGAAGATATGTCAATTTTTACCATCTGTCAAGTGCCAATTGCCTCTACAAGATGCAGGGGTCTATAAAATAGATTGTGACTGTGGGCTTTCTTATATTGGTCAAACCAAGCGAAGCATTGGAACTCGCGTCATAGAACACATAGCTGACATAAAACAACAACGCTCAAAAAAGGTCTGCTGTATGTGAACACGTGCAACAGGGGACCAAACATTACTTAAGCTTTGATAAACCATAGATACTCGCCAAAGAAAGTCGATTCCTACCTAGAATGCGAAGCTATTGAAATTAAAAAACATCCTAATTTTAATAGAGAAGATGGTTGGAATGTACCACCAGCTTGGGACCCAGTCATTCACTTAATTAATTCCAAGAAAAATCAAAATACAACAAGACTTTATGACACTATGAGCTCAATCTGCGTAAATAGTAAGTAACACCAACAATTCAACATAGTTCGGGTACTTTGAGATAACTTTCACTTCAAACCACAAGACAACAACCATCCTTAGTCTCCCCGTGACCATGGCTGCTGAAAAGCAACCGAAACGTCGGGATCAATGTAAAATATAAAATAACATCAAATAAACCGCGATAGAATCCGTTAAAAATAGTTTTATTTAAAAAAAAACAGTCAGGTGTCATTTATTCTCAGATAAATTTCCTAACATTCAAAGCAGGTATCATATTTCTAATGCAAACCATCATGGAATAAAAAGGTGATAAAACCAAAATTGCTCAATGTGTCCCCTTCTACCCTACCTAATATGGAGTTTGATTACGTTATTTCCACGCTCTTTGGATATAATTACAAAATAGAGAGACCGATATTCTTAGCAGTCCATGGATTCTCCGTGCGGGTGCCGGGTCCAACGCGTTGCTGAGTTGGGAAATCAAATAAACATCCTAATTTTAATATAGAAGATGGTTCAAATGTACCACCTTGGTGTCCAGTCACTTACTTAATCAAGCCCAAGAAAAAGCAAAACATGACACTGAGCTCATTTTGCGTACAAAGTAATGCCAACAATTCAACATAGTTCGGGTATTTTGCAATTACCTACACTTCAACTATGAGATAACCATCGTTTTCAGTCTCCCCGTGACCATGTCTGCTCTAAAGCAACCAAAACGTCGGGATCAGTAAAGTAAATAATAAAATAACACCAAATAAATCACGACAGAATTCGTTAAAAATAGTTTAATTTCAACGATTAGGTATGTAAACAGTAGGGGTGCTTGGTTGGGGAGGGGTGCTTGGTTGGGGACCTCCACGCGGTGCACCCTGGGCAACGGAGACGGCAGCGCCTGTCTCCTAGGGTGGGAGAGACGCTGCCGCCTACGGCCAACTCCGACCGAGGCGAGGACGGCCCTGTTGAGGGCTGTTCGGAAGCTTTCCACGTGTCCCTCTGACTAGCAGATGGCACAGTGGAGAGCAAGTAAGGGGGCCATCTCGAAACCGGAGATGGCCCAGGGTCAGTCGGGGTGCGAGGGATATGCTCTATGGGTAACCTTACACCCCGGCGTCTTAAGACCCGAGACGGCGTGCGGTTTTAGTCGGTTCAAGCCCGACATAACCGCCCCCGCTGGAGACCCCGCTCTCCAGCGGGGGCGGTATCCGAAGGGATTTCCGCACGAAAAAAAAAAAAAAAAAAAAAAGGTATGTAAACAGTGAAACACCCCCGCGATCTGATATATTATTACTTGTACCGCCCGATTGTGGGTCGCAACCCACCACTTGGGAACCGCTGCCCAATATCCAAGGGGGTTTTGTATGGATTGAATAGAAGGTATAACTTAAAACATAAAATTTCCATATTTTCAGGGTTCCGTACCCTTTTTTTTTTCTTGCGGAAATCCCCTCGGATCCCGCCGGCCAGCGGACGTATAAAACCGCACGCCGTCTCGGGTCTTCAGACGCCGGGGTGTAAGGTTGCCCATAAAGCATATCCCTCGCACCCCGACTGACCCTGGGCCATCTCCGGTTTCGAGATGGCCCCCTCGGGTAGGGTTCCGTACCTCAAAAGGAATAAAACGAAATCCTTATTTATTTATTTAGGATCACTTTGTAGTTCGTCTGTCAGTCTGTCTGTCTGTCTGCCAAAACCTTTTTCTCAGGAACGCGTAGAGGCATCAAGTTGAAATCTATACCAAATACTTACGTATGTAACGCCTTGAAGCTGTATAAAAATCAAACCTCTAGGTCAATGCAACCAAAAGGTACAGCCGTTTATATAGCAAATTTCACCAAATTACCCTTGGCATCAAAACCTCTAGGGTACTTCCCGTTGCGCTAAAATTTAGCAAGAAGCAAGGTCGTATAGCTCAATTAATGGGAAAAATTCAAAAACAGCAGGAGCCACCCACATCACGAAAAATAAATCTGTTTGTCTGTCTGTCAAAATGTTTTTCTTAGGAACGCGTGGAGGTATAATGTGGAAATTAACATGACATCTATAACGTGTTGAAACTGAAAAAATCAAACTTCTACGTCAACACAAGCCAAAGATGGGGCCGTTTATGCAGCACTTGCTGCCCGGGTCCCAGCTTCGCACGGGAATAAATTCGTAAAAAACTAATTCCTATGACACGATTGCCATGCGGCGTCGCCGCCGGCGCGAACCTTTAATTTTAGTCGCGCTAAAGTTTTAATATTGCAATATTTCAAAAGATAGGTATTCAGAGAAATTGTGTGGTGTAAAAGGCAATCATTATTTAACATGAAATGCTTAAAGTGACTAATATATTTAATTTGATAAAGACTAAAAGTGTATTCGTCTAAATAGCTTTCCAATGTAACAATTTTATAGAAATTAAAATCGCTGTTAAGATGTCCTTTAGAGATAGCCATCGCGGGCATTTTTGTAGACATATAGAAGAGAAACAATGCCACGATACATCGTTTAGTTATGTCTCAAAGCGATTAGGCACCGTATTAGTTTGAAGCTCTCAGTCGGTCAGCTTGATTTCTTTCGTCATTTTGAATAATTATCGTCATATTTCAACAAATTATCACAAAATAGTATCAAACTATTGATATTAATCGCATCAACATCCGCCGGGTAGCTTAGAAGTTTTCAGCGAACAGACCATGAAGCGACTTCGTTTTATACTATGTAAAGATATTTAGAATATCGCAATGGAATCAAAACCTATAGAGGGTTGCAGAAAGTTAAGTCTTATAGAACACGTCATTTACTTGTGCTGTAAGAATAGTCCGAAAACCGTAAATATAGTATAAAAATAGTTACCCAAATCATAAAAAAATATCTGTATCTTGGTCTGTCAAGACTAGAAGCAACTACAGCCATGTAAAGATCGCTCCTCAATCCAGTTTGGCACGGAACCCTCAGTGCGCGCGACTGAGTCGGACTTTACCGGTTTTTAAAACTGTAGTCCAAGTTTAAAAAATATTCTGAATTCGTCGTTTTCCTCTCCATACTTATGAAAATGACCTTTTTAAAACACATTTAAGACTCACTCTTCTGATTTAAAATAGCGTAATACATCCTTCCAAATTACTTCGACGGCTCATTATAATGACATACGCGCAGGAAACACGTATAAATGGATCGTCTTCCCTAACACTTTGAGACTCAATTTGGGTGAAGAGAATCGTTAGTACCTTCTATGTAAATTAAGTACATGTTTTTCCTACAAGCAACTAGAAAAATACAAGTCCTCTTAAATCAGACGAAAGATGATTCTTGGGGTTTGAGAATGAATAAAAAAAGGACCTTTTTTTGGACGACATTTCTGCCACCACCGTGTGAAATTCGTCTTATTGAGCTTTGCTCTCTTTTAGACGACAAATGTATTTTGTTAGACCATCTTCTTCTCCCAAACGGCTGAACCGATTCTAATGAAAATTTATACAAGCAAAGATTTTACTGATGGGAAGGCAGGCATAGGCTATGTAATTAAAAATGTGTACCACGGAGGAATAATCACCGAACAAAATTTTCAAAATCGGATTCCTCAATGAACAAAAAAGCCTAATTCACACGATTGGTATTAAATTAAGTTATTTATTCATATACAAAAGACAAAAAAAGAAAAACGAAAATCGGACTAGCCATTGAGGAATTATCACCGTTACAAAAAGTCCTGGTGAAATTGCTTCACTCAATTTTTGCAACAGCAGAATGAATTGCAGACCTAGTTACACCTAAAGTAATTCTGTATTAAGTCATAAGTTTCTGATTTCATTTTCATGGAATTTTAAGCAACGTCCGAGTAATTTGATAGGAAAAGGTATAAATGATGCAGTAACGCACTCCGAGGGGATCACGAGGTCGTGAAAGAACTTGAAAGGAAAATCTAGGTAAATTTTCAACTTGGTCTTTAAGCGTACGTACGTGCCTCGGAACAGAATGAATAAAAAGTGTCACAAATTTGCTTTCACAATATTTTGTTGTAATATTATCATAGCTCATAGCTCATTCATGAAGAAGGTTAAATTACCTATAAGGTTCCACTTATGGGTAATTTAAATATAGTAGTAGTAGTAGTAGTTATAGTCAACTTAGTTACTAAAGTCATCTTAGCGATGATCCCGGTTGCATCTAAGACTTTAACCTAAAAGCCGGGGTCTGCTTCCCTGGTGACTCAGGAGTCGGAAGTGGCGACTCAGGCGTCGGAGGTCGATTAATGACCTCCGTCCTCCATGAGCGCAGACCAGGAGGTGACAGGTGGAGCCGCCTGTCACCCTTGCAGAAGTAGGCCGGGGCCGCGGCGCACTGCGAGCCCCCCTCTTTCCGGGGGCAAGATCGGGACACCGTGGTTCCCATACCCGAGGCGGCCATCTCCAAACGGGGATGGCCCTGGGACAGCCGGGGTGCGAGGGAAATGCCTTACATCCCTACGTCTGATGAAACGTGAAAACGTGCAGTTTTAGTGAGTTCGAATCCGACATAACCATCCCCGCTAGCCGTCTGGGGGTACCCGGGGGGATTAGCGCACGGAAAAAAAAGGGTCAGCTTCCCTACTTATTTTTATTTATTTGGCTTACACCCAGCTTAGTCACTATAAGTATTGTGATAGACATAAACTAAAAATATAAAAAAAAAATTACTGGTAATGGCAAAATAACAAAAATATAGGACTTAAGAGGGTAAGAGGTAATTAATAAAAAAATCTGTTTTGAATGAAGTATTTGTTCCGTTCTCAACTAAATGGATACGATATATCTTAATAGGTATATAAAATCTTGTCCCTCTGGCACTGCAAGCAGAAATGAGAATATTTTATCTAGTTAACATTTTTTTTTTGTTGTAAAGGATAATGTCTGTCAGGTTCTCAACCCTACGTCAGGGTTTAATTCCATATTAAACTTTTGAACCCATGCTTCAACTAAAGAAACACGTTAAAACTTATCACACATCTATAAACAAATCCGTCTCGATATTGTCAATACAGCAAATATAGCTAAAGTAACTAGAAGTCAATGGTGCAAGTTAATAGAATTCAAACAAACTTTCTAAACTCAACCTCACCTGAGTGCGACCTTTGTATGTAATATTTAATGCAACTTATTTGTGTACCATCATTGAAAAAAGTTACGACTATAAGTAATTTGAATTTTGTACCCGTGCTGCTTCAACGTAGACTCACCATTGCCATTATAGTGAAAAAAAAGCGGCCAAGTGCGAGTCGGACTCGCCCATGAAGGGTTCCGTAGCAGTAAGTAACATAATAATGCTTTTTTTTAAATTTTATATTTGAGTTGATTGAATGAACGGTAAATTGCGTTTTACGATTTATGACGTATTATTTTAGGAGTCACAGAGGGGGGACACATTTAACCACTTTGGAAGTATCTCTGGCACAAACTATTCAGTTAGAGAAAAAATATATTAGAAACCTCAATATCATTTTTGAAGACCATAGATACCCTACACGTATAGGTTTGATGAAAAAAAAAATTTTGAGTTTCAGTTCTAAGTATAGGGAGCCCCCAAAATTTATTGTTTTATTCTATTTTTGTGTGAAAATCTTAATGCTTTTCACAGAATACATCTACTTACCAAGTTTCAACAGCATAGTTCTTAAAGTTTCGGAAAAAAGTGGCTGTGACATACGGACGGACAGACAGACAGACATGACGAATCTGTAAGGGTTCTGTTTTTAGCCATTTGGCAACGGAACCCTAAAAAGTACAGTGTTTTATATATAGTTTTATAATAGTTCGTTTTAAATTTAGTTTTATAATTAGTTTTTAGATTCCGCTTTGGAGCCTGGGGTCCGCTTTCCTATTATTTTGGTTTCACTTCGCGTGATTTTCGGCATTCGGCATTTGATAATCCAACATAGGTGATTTGATATTAGAGTAATAAATTACATTACTTATTCGTACAGTACCAAATCGGCCAAGTGCGAGTCGGACTCGCCCATGAAGGGTTCCGTAGCAGCAAGTAAATTTTTTATATTTGAGTTATTTAAATGGGACGTAAATTGCAGTTTACGATTTAAGACGTATTAAAAAAAAACTACTCACTAGATCTGGTTCAAACCAATTATCGGTGGAAGTTTACATGGTAATGTACATCAAATATTTTTTTTAGTTTTGTGACTCTCTTATTTTAGAAGTTACAGGGGGGGGGGGGACACACACACATTTTACCACTTTGGAAGTGTCTCCCGCGCAAACTATTCAGTTTAGAAAAAAATGATATTAGAAACCTCAATATCATTTTTGAAGACCTATCCATTAATACCCCGCACGTATAGGTTTGACGAATTTTTTTTTATTTAGTTTCAGTTCTAAGTATCCCCAAAATTTATTGTTTTTTTTTCTATTTTTGTGAATATCTTAATGCGGTTCACAGAATACATCTACTTACCAAGTTTCAACAGCATAGTTCTTATAGTTGCGTAGAAAAGTGGCTACGACATACGGACGGACAGACAGACAGACATGACGAATCTATAAGGGTTCCGTTTTTTGCCATTTGGCAATGGAACCCTAAAAATCGTTTCATTTTGAAATTTTTTTTCCAGCTTGAACTAGTTTACATAAAATGCCCATCTCTACCATTGGAATTTTCTAATAATAATTGCCAATTTAGTTCTTAGATAAAATTGATTTAAATTTGAATGTTAGGTAAACCGGT
The DNA here is from genome assembly GCA_946251805.1 of Cybosia mesomella. Taxonomy (NCBI): domain Eukaryota; kingdom Metazoa; phylum Arthropoda; class Insecta; order Lepidoptera; family Erebidae; genus Cybosia; species Cybosia mesomella. The sequence continues at coordinate 13,703,635 of OX276403.1, forward strand.
TCTAGGTAGGATTTACAAGCAGTTAAAATTTGATTGGGATTCACAATATTATGTTTATTAAAATTTAACTAAGTATATTGGGTGAAACGGAACATTCATTTCTGTATCATTGCTGTTGAATACAAAGTCATAGAGTCTGTTACTGTGTCTGTCTTCTTCTTTTAATTAGTGGCTTCTGCAGCCTAGTCGACGCTATTTCGCACATGTGAAATAAAGTATAATAAATGTTTATAAAATTATTAATGGCAGAGACGCCGATGTCAAGTTTTCCAAGGAATTCTACCAGTGTCAGTACATTTATTTATGTAAGTCAACCCCCCATAAGACGTAAGTATTCAATGAATTCAACCCCACTAAGACACAAGTATGTGCAGGCACCGCTAAGAAAACCCCATTCAATGTAGTGCCACAATTACTAGACACACCCTCACCATCTCCAAAATGATCGAGTTCCTCGGTGTCGACATCTCCAACGATGTCCAGTACCGCAGTCATTTGGAAGACGGTGTCAAGTTGGCATCTTAAAAACTCCGGAGTGCTCAACAGGGCGAAGCAGTACTTCTCAGCGGGCAAAGACTTCTTCTATATAAGTCGCAAGTCCGGCTTCGTATGGAATACTGCTGTCACATTTTTGCCGAGGCACCTGCATACCAGCTTGACCCGTTTGACTCGGTGCAAAGACGGGCGCTGAGAATCTTCGACGATCCCGTGCTTTCAGGCTGTGTGGAACCTCTCAGCGATAGGAGAGATTTTGCCTCTCTGTGCGTGTTCTTCCGCCTATAAAATGTTATTTGTTTAGAAGAATTGTTCTATATGATGCCCACGGCCAGACAGATCATTCATCCTCACACGTTCCAACCGGCAACGGTGCGCACAATAAGAGATATGAAAGAAACTTCTTTCCGCGCACGCTCAGACTATGGAATGATCTCCCTGCTGTGGTTTTCCCAAGCGACTACAATATGGGTTTCTTCAAGAAGGGCGTTAGAAGATTTCTACAAGGTCGGCAGCGCGAGTGTGACGCCCTTGGTGGTGCACACGTCCATAGGCCACAATAACCACTTCCCATCAGGTGGGTCGTGTGTTTGTCTGCTACCTAAGTAAGAAAAAGCAAAAAAGGGGTAATTTTGAATGTGTGGTTGGTTTTTAGGGGCCTTATGTCTATTGTTAGTGGCGACTAACAGACACAGTGACATATTATTGTTACAACGAGCGTCGATATCTCGAAAACTACTGATGGAATCTTCAGGAAATTAAAACGCATTGCTAGTGTCGAAGTACTGTACCGATTAGTGCAGAAAAAACTAAAATCACCAACACAAAGTCGCATTTACCTCGAATACCTATACCTACTTCTTAATGCAAAATTGTAAGTATTTACCTACAATCTTGAATACAAGGTTATTCACCTTGAATGTTGGCGCGTCTGTACCTACTACTGTTGTAGGTACCTTTCTCGAACGCTCTACTTAGGTACTTAACGTGCCTTATCTCGAGATGATTCTGGAAAATTCTACCCTCCCAATTAAGAGCTATAAAAGGCGCCAGGATATCGACGCGCAGTCAGTTAAATTTCGGAAGCGAAACGAACACATCATACCGAAGCGATTCAACAGGATTATACCTGCGACCTAAGCAACGACTGTGGACTACTGTGAACTGCTGAGCGACTTAAACTGTTGAAGAGTACTGTGTGTGCTAGCTATTTAGTTATCTAATTTGTGGTGAGCGAATAAACCTCTTCGTTGTATAAACGGCATTTAATTGTACTCCGCGCACGTAACACTATTTCATCATTAATGTCACTAGTTGTTGTCACCTAGCTGCCTAGTTGTCGAAATTCGAACGATGCTTCTTTTTATGTAGTCAGAAACCTCCCTAAATGTGTGCATAATGACGTATCTAATCTTCCTCAACTCGAATTAATGACATAGTAACATATAGAGGATAAACAAACAAAGTAACATACATTTTATATGCACAAACGAGCTGTAAGTTCTGGTTCTAACGTAGACATTCAGGGACAAAAGGGAAAAAAGTAAAAACGATACATAAATACACAAGAATAAAAAACATTTAATTCAGAACACATACATAAAAACTAATCTTGTAAGTCTTATAACTTAAACAACTATAACTGCGTGAAATTGAATAAGCTCGCCATGTCAACAAGGCTTGGACTACTCTTATAACTCGTAAGAAGTGCGGCAATTGCAGAGAGTGGAAATATTCTGTTTCACTTATTCGCGGCAGTCTACGAGCATAATTATGGTTCGGTGGTCATCCACCTAAGCTAAGCTCTGCCTTCTTTAATCGCCTTTTCCCGTTTTCATATCTCAGATTTTTTACTTTTATAATCTACAATATCTGGGAGACCGAGCTTTGTCCGGTATTTTGGTTTTCGACGTTTTCTAAAACTGAAACCATTTGATCACCACTAGATCCATTTATCGCCCCCGAAACCCCCTGTATACTAAATTTCATTAAAATCGTTGGAGCCATTTCTGAGATTCAAATTATATCTGTCGCCAAGTCGAGCAAAAAAGCGGCACGGGAGTACCTTTGTTTTCTCGAAGCAGTTTAGGCCAATTTCGACCCTCTATAACTTCTTGTGGATAAAATTAGAAGCCTGAATTTGCATACCGTGTTTGTACAATGATTGCTCGGTTGAGCGACATTGTATAAACACGGTATATTTCCAATTTCATTCAATTTCAACCAGTAGTTCATTAATTATAACCAGTAAAAGTTGCTTATTTTGTCACTCACTGACTGACTGACCGATCATCAAAACTCTAAGGCACTTCTAGCAGACATAGAAGCTTCAAATTTAGAATACAATTAGAGTTTAGTGAACAAATCAAAGGAAACTGGAATATTTTGCAATTTCGGTCCAGTTTTCTAGATAGCTGCTTAAATAACATTGTAATCCCATATTATGTATATGGGATTCCAATATAATAATAAAGTTAAATTTGCAGTGAATGAATCAGTGTACCTGTAAATGTATTATATAAAATCAGTTCTTGGTATTCAAGAAGTAGAAGCTAATTTAGAATACAATTAGAGTTTAGTGAACAAATCAAAGGAAACTGGAATATTTTGCAATTTCGGTCCAGTTTTCTAGATAGCTGCTTAAATAACATTGTAATCCCATATTATGTATATGGGATTCCAATATAATAATAAAGTTAAATTTGCAGTGAATGAATCAGTGTACCTGTAAATGTATTATATAAAATCAGTTCTTGGTATTCAAGAAGTAGAAGCTACCATAAACGAAAATAAAGTAAGAATATACTGTCGATACCAACGCATTTTGTGAATGACCTTATATTTCAGGAGTCATTAAAAACATAATGCAAAATAAAGCAAATCAGTCTTGTCGAGTCTCCCTCGTACGATATTTCAAGTCTGTAACGTACATTGTAACTACTGAAAAAGCTGTAGTTATAGTAATAGTCAAAGACTTTCTTGGTCTTTAACTGTATTCCATTTAAAAATGGTATCGTAAATAATAGACACATTTACTTGAAAATAATAGTCAAATCATCCTCATTACGATTGCCTAGTTGCGTCCAAAGTTCGCATTTTGGAGCCCGGGGTCCGTTTTATTTTACTGGTGCCAAGCCAATAGCTTTGATGGGAGCGATTGCTGTCTGAACACCCAACCCCGAAAGGACAGCCTGCACCAGAGCCTCATCGGTTGTTATGCAGTCGCACCAACCAGCCGGTGTGGGTGGCTTGGGCTCTAAAGATGTTGTTAGGGCACACCCAACTTGATAATCAAGACTAAGCAGCGACAATAGTCTAAAATAAAATTAGGGTATTAATTTAAAGGATTTTTTTTAAATTGATTGGCTATTGCAGAGCACGCTTTAATTTTTTTATTTCATAATAGCTGTTGTGGCTCTGCCCGCGTGGAATACTGAAATGGTAATTAGGTTTTCTGAAATATTTATCTTATTGTTACGGGTCATGGTGTCAGAATGGGAGCCAGTTAATTTATGGGTGGCTTGGGCTCTAAAGATGTTGGTAGGGCACACCCAACTTGATAATCAAGACTAAGCAGCGATAATAGTCTAAAATAAAATTAGGGTATTAATTTAAAGGATTTTTTTTAAATTGATTGACTATTGCACAGCACGCTTTAATTTTTTTATTTCATACTAGGTAGCTGTTGTGGCTCTGCCCGCATGGAATACTGAAATGGTAATTAGGTTTTCTGAAATATTAATCTTATTGTTACGGGTCATGGTGTCAGAATGGGAGCCAGTTAATTTATTGTATTTCTATTGGCAACGCATTTTAAGTCTTGAAATATGAACTAGCGTTCAACTGTCCAATGTGCTAATTTAAACCTGACCATCATTGACCTATCATTGCGAATAGCAATGATAACCACAAGCACAATTCAAAACATGTGTGTTCTAACAACAAAATTCGATGGCAATTTCTATATCCATACTATTATAAAATTGAAAGTTGGTTGTGTCTGTACATTGGAGATATTAAAAAAAAACTTGGGTTATATTAAATGAATGATTCTGAACACAAACATATTTTTTTATGGATTTCTTGCCTGATTGACTGTTTGTTCGCTTTGCGAAATCTACCGAATGGATTACGATGCGGTTTTTTCTAATAGAAAGGTGTTGGCCAGACTTAAGGCAAGGGTCCCGGAGGAAGGGTGCTTTTAGATTAAGATTCTTTGAAAATACTGGGAAGTATTCTGAAAATCATATATCTTATACTGGGCTATTCCAACTAGTATTTTCAGTTATTATACATATTATACGATACACGATGACTTTAACTTTCCTCGATAGAATTTTATCTCAAAGATTGGTTTAGCCATAAACGCGTACCAGTTTTATTTGAGTTGTGTTTAGATTAGAAAAATAAAAATGATACCAAAATAAAGGTCATTGATAGGAGAATGAAAAACGGTTTTCAAAATTTAATTCTGAATTATACCTTGAAAATTCAAAATACCAACATTTTCTACCTATATGACGCGTTCGGCGAGTCACTCAGTCCCGAAAACCATTCCCATAAACCAGTCCCATAAACGCGTACCAGTTTTATTTGAGTTGTGTTTAGATTAGAAAAATAAAATGAAACCAAAATAAAGGTCATTGATAGGAGAATGAAAAACGGTTTTCAAAATTTAATTCTGAATTATACCTTGAAAATTCAAAATACCATCATTTTCTACCTATATGACGCGTTCGGCGAGTCACTCAGTCCCGAGCGCATCGTGTTAGAGGCAGGACGTTTGTCAGTTTGGGGCAGATGCACAGCGTGTAGGGCGGGGGGGTATCCGAAGGGATTTCCGCACGATAAAAAAAAAAAAAGTTACTTAGCGTAAATTCCACATCGTAGAAAATGTGCCAGATGTACAAATCCAATAGTAAACAGTTGAGACTCGAACTTTGGCGAATACGATGCTAGTACACGGTTTACTGTAAAGTATAAGGCCATATGGGTATATGAGGCCCCATCAAGGTCTTGCAGCTCGGCGCTCGGGGTCCACTCTTCTATTGCTCTTTTTCAAAGTTTGGTTCATATAAGCTTTTACGGGACTGATTTTCTGATCGCTATATTACAATATTATAATTACGAGTATTATAAGCTTTATTCCCTTTATCTAAAGGGCAACTAGAAGATCTTCTATAAATGTGTAAAGTGTTTATTTATTTATTTATTCATCTTGCTTAAAACTACCATTACAGTTTACCCCAATGCGACAGCTAATACTTAATATTAATTATATATGATGATGCCTTCGTGAACTCACTCAGAGAAACCGTAAACACATCTGTAATTTCTACAATTATGTTGAGGGCGTGAAGAGCGCGAGGGAACGGCACCTCGGCCCACAAGTTAGTCCGCGAGCGCGGTATCACTAACAGTGGTGGTCGGCGCCGGCGCCACACGTACCGGTCCGGCACACACAGGGACAACACACCCAGTATCGCTGGGTTATGTGACTTACACCTCATTATCCCGAAAATATATGTTACCAACGCGAGTTCCCGCCTAACTGTTAACTTGTTGTATCCCACCATTCCCAATACAAACAAGGTGGGATAATTTAGGGGATAAAAGGGGTACACACCATACAACCTTAGATACAGGTATCGGGCAAACTGGTTCTGTATCCGTTCCAACATTAGGCTATATTTAGCCTCATGTGGTGACCATACAGCCGCGTTGCCTTCCAGCTGACTTCTTACTAGGGCATTATATAAAGCTATGATTGCTGCTATGTTCGTAAAACCTTTTGCTCTCCGTAGTATAAAACCTAAGTTTCTGTAAGCTTTCTTACATACTGCAGGTATATATTACCAAATGTAAGCGTCGTATTGAGACGGACGCCCAAGTCTCTGACCACGTTTACCCGAGTCATGGCCACTCCACCCACTTCATATCGGTACAGCTTGGGGTTTCGCGCTCGACCAAAGCTTATTGTTACACTCTTGGTGGCGTTGAACTGTAACCCGTTCCTGCCACTCCACTCTACCACCCTGTCTATGTCCCGCTGCAACTTCACGCAGTCCTCCTGATTCCCGATGGCCATGTAAAGTGCCTACTCCCTGATGACCTGAAGTTATAACTTATTATATAACTAAGTTATAACTAGGTCATCAGGGAGTAGGCACTTTGCATCTCTTACGACCGTCAGCAGGTCATTGACCATCAGTATGAACTCCAGAGGACCCAAGTTGCTACCTTGACTTACACCTGATCGCGTGAAATACGGTTCCGAGACGTACCCTGAGTACTACACGTATTGCTGTCTATCTCTCATATAACTGGCAAACATCTGCAGTAGATGCGGGGTAAAACCAACGCATGCTAACTGTTTAAGCAGAATGTCATTATGGACCCGATCAAAAGCTTTTTTAAAATCAAAGTAAGCGGCGTCGACCTGCATCATACCCGTAGTGGATAGTGATCCACTACGGGTATGATGTCTACAATGTAATTGAGAAGATTGCTAGTTACACTCCGACCTGGCCGGAAGCCATGCTGTGCGTCCGCCAGTTGCCCGCTAACTTGCGTGTAAATGCTGTCGTGTATAGCGGATTCACCTTCACTGGCGTCGACAGGACCGCCACAGGTCTATATCCCTCCACATTAGATGTCAACCCTCCCTTCGGCACCGGTACAACTCGAGTGACTTTCCATCTTTCTGGAAATTCCTCTGACGCCAATGAAATATATGAAGTAACGGCTCTTCAAGTACCCCTCGACAGTCCCTAAATACGAAGGGTGGTATTCCATCGGGATGGTGGTGATCCGTAGTGTTTTTCTGTATATTGACGCAAAACACTGGACGCGGACCGCAAGCGCCTCGCTGTGGCGTAAAGTGGCAACTTTACTGTGCCAGAAATACCTAAAGTCGTCGAATACCCTCGCCTTAAAATATGCCGTATGTTTGATTGTAATTGGTTGAGTCGAAAAATGATCACCGACCTCCACGTGGGCGGTGCTCGGGCATCAGTTAGTACTATTATAAAATGGTTTAGTTCTGTTTGTACATTGGAGATATTTAAAAAAATACTTGGATTGTGTTAAATGAACGATTCTGAACACAAAAATATATTTATTGGAATTCTTGTCTGTTTGTCTGTTTATCTGTTTGTTTATTTGTTCGCGATGGACGCAAAAACTACTACACGGATTTTGATGCGGTTTTTGCAATTAAAAAGGTCTTGGTCAGACTTAAAATCTGCCGTTTGTTTGATTGCAATTGGTTAAGTATCGGAGATATGACCAAAAAACGATAACTGACCTCCCCGAGGGCGGAGCCGCAGGCATCAGCTAGTCTTAATATAAAATTAATGTAATTCCGTCTCGAGTAAAACCACTTTCAGTATTGCCGCATTGAAAGCCTTTTGGTTCTTATTTCACTTTAATAAAAAAAAGGCCGCGCTCGAGAAAACGCGGCATGTTATTCTGAAAGAGTATAATTTATTGCGTTTACTGCTTTAGACTTACGAATGTCGTAAAATGCTTCTTTACCGTATTATGTAAACGGTTGATACCTCGTTCTGAATGATTGGTATAATACGAGTACAGTTACTAGAATATTTACTCTTATATAACGGCATAGTGCCTAATATCTTAGCTATAAAATCTATACCAAAAATCTAAAGAGAAATAGCTGGAGAGTGACTTTTACGACTATTTATGTATGCGGAGGGTAATCTTCTATTTGATATATTCTTTCATCATTTGAAAGGTATACTATTCCGGATGTATTGTGCACATATCTATGAGGTGTCAAAAGAATCAGAGCAAAGCAATATTATAAAAGTCCAAGTACTCTAACTCTAAATAGTTACTTCTCCTCTGTCAGTAAACAAACAATGTTGCAACAGAATTGACATATAATATGGCGTAAATGGGGGGCGTATATATGTAGTCGAATGCCGTCCTTGCGACGCACGCCGCCGCGAATTATTTTTCCACTGGCTCACAGGTTCGAAAGCTCATGGACTCGAATGAAACTATAGTGGATCCGGCGCTTCTGGGTTAGGTTAGGTTAGAACTGTGTCGCCGGAACCACTAGTCCGGAAAGTTGGATTTCGATAACGTGACTAAGTATATTCGAGCGTATGAGGCAGTGAAAATGTTTTTCGAAACAGCGTCTTTTGCGACTATTTCATTCGATTCCATGAGCTTTCGAACCTGTTAGGCAGTGGAAAAATGTGCGTCGCAAGGACGGCATTCGAAACACCGTATGTATCCCGGCGTAAATACCTATGATCTCAAATGGTCAAGTAGTTCAAAAGTGACAAGCCAAACATCCGGTCCAGCGATTACAAAGGTATATGGGAATAGATAGTAAAATTGTACATATATTAGTTAGGCATCTTATTACGTAAAAAATCTAAAAGTAATACATCTAACTCGCTCCGCAGCGGGTGGCAGCCAGTTTTCAGACTTCTTCCTTTGCACATGCCTACTTTTTTTTTACGTGTGGAGTTTCTATCTCATCTGGAAGTGGGTTAGGTTTTGACCTATAGAACTCACAAAAATGCCGGTTTTTGAACGTTAATATATCAATAACTATTTGAGCAACGTTTATGAAATTTTGGATTCTAGGCAAGCTAAGGCTATTGCCACAGTGCGATAAGGCCGCCAATTGTATATTGTGAATATAATATAATGTAATATTTGTATTTCTTCTTATCTTATTCTTGGTGTACAATAAAGAGAGACTACTACTACTAATACTACTACTACTACTAAGGGGCTTTACTACTCATTGGTTACGGGAGCGGGCTCAAAATTAGATGCGGGCGGAGCCGCGGGCAACAGCTGATTATTAATAATACGCCCCAACAATAACATATACGTACATTTTTGTGGAATGATTGAAAAGTAAAATGTAACGAGCAGTTTTGCTACGTTTCAGTGGCGTGCCGACCCATTTCTTTGGAAAGAATTGTGTTTACTTGATTTATTGTAAGTTACTAAATGGCTTTAATGGATGTTTTGATTAGTTACAATTTTGCGCGGCAGATTTTTGTGGACGTAGATGCTTCGCTCTCCCCATCGTTGGCTCTCAAGACAAAGATCAAGATTTCAATCAAATTTGCTTGACGAGGATTACGGAGCTGATACTAGACCTCAGTTATAAACAACAATTATAGAGGAAAGTGAATGTAATGATTAAAATAGATAATTTCGTTAACGAAATCTGAAAATAGACTACAGTGTAGCGCCTCTCATGCTGAAAGGAGGCCTGTTCCCATCAGTAGCTTCATTTGTTTTCCTAGCCTGTTTTCGTAACCGAACACTCAAGGTATAGATTATTTTACCCCCTTTTTTTTACGTGCGGAAATCCCTTCGGATACCCCCCCGCCGGCCAGCGGGGGTGGTTATGTCGTGTCTCGACTAAAACCGCACGGTGTCCTCCCCAAGTGTCCGTTGCCGGGCATTTATTACACCCTACAGATATATCATCCCGCTACCTTATTCATTTTGTTGGATAGTTGTGGTTACTGATATTAACATGACCGATATTTTGCAGAGATAACGCCTTTTTAACCGTATGTTATAAACATCATGTTTATAATTGTACATATTTAATGAAGCGTACAACCTAGATTTTATTGTTAAACCATGATTACTTGGCGTAAGTAGATAGCTTTATGGTTTGGAACAGTTTTTATAGTACCTACCTTGACTGCAGGTATTCCTAAACCTCTTTATTGTATTAGTGAGTTAAGTCGTAGCTGATAAAAATGTAATTTCTTTAGATATGTAGCTACTTGTGTTTATTAACTAACGCTAAGATGATGATGACGTACTTGTATTTATTCTTGTGAAGGTAGACTTTTTCTCTACTTCATTTCAGAAGCATCATCGGAAGCACTTTAAATCTAAGTGACACTAATATTCAAGAAACATTATTTTAATAACAGAATCAGTGGTAGGCATAATAAGGGGTGCTTGGTTGGGGGGGGTGCTTGGTTGGGGACCTCCACGCGGTGCACCCTGGGCAACGGAGACAGCAGCGCCTCTCTCCTAGGGTGGGAGAGACGCTGCCGCCTACGGCCAACTCCAACCGAGGCGAGGACGGCCCTGTTGAGGGCTATTCGGAAGCTTTCCACGTGTCCCTCTGATTAGCAGATGGCACAGTGGAGAACAAGTATGGGGGCCATCTCGAAACCGGAGATGGCCCAGGGTCAGTCGGGGTGCGAGCGATGTGCTCTATGTATGGGTAACCTTACACCCCGGAGTCTTAAGACCCGAGGCGGCGTGCGGTTTTACTCGGTTCAAGCCCGACATAACCGCCCACGCTGGCCGGCGAGGGGGGGGGTATCCGTAGGGACTTGCGCACGAAAAAAAAAGGTACAATAAATACATTTCATTGATTGCAGACTGCTGTCTGCACCGATGAGCAAGAGCTTTCTCTCATTTTCAGTATGAGAATAGCTAAGATCTCTTATTGAATATCGAATGCTAAACATTCTTTTTTAACTAGTTGGGTTGACCAGGTTACTAATGATGGAACCACGAAATACTAGTAGCAGCATTTTTGAGTCACATCATTACAATAGAATTTCTAGCACTGTCTCTCTCTCGAGAGAGAGAGAGAAAGAGAGAGAAAAAGAGAGTCTTAGATTGATAACACAAAAGATATTGCAAGAGTTTGCAGCACAGACAAATATACAAATATATTTTTTTTTATATTCAGTCCATCAATTGACCGCACCCAGGCGGATGGTAAGAAGCCAGGGTGAATTCCAGATGATACAGGTCGCCATATAAGATGCTATCAATCTTTTAATGGTGGTCCCTGCTTTACGGCCTTGACAGATACCTTTTCTCGACCCGTTTAAAAATCCCGGGACTGTAGGAAGACCTGTGTGGGTAGAGCATTCCAGTTTTTTATCGTGCGATAAAGAAGCGAGAACCGAACCGTTCGGTTCAAAATGGTATTGTTTTTACCATATGGGATGATACCTCCAGCAAGCAATCCAGCAAGTATTGTTCTAGATAGGAAGAGAGAGGGTGGAATTATTGAAAAAGCTCATCAGAACACACACCGTTGTAGAGCCGATAAAATAAAGCTCAAGAGGCAAATTCTGAACGCAACTGTAAAAGGTTTTAAGGTGTAAGTGACTTCAGGACTCCCCATCGGGAATTTCAAGCTGCGATAATTTGCCGAGAGTGTCTAATACCATTTTTTTTTATCTTGCGGAAAGCCCTTCGGAAACCCCCGCCGGCTAGCACGGGCGGTTATGTCGGGCTTGAACCGACTAAAACCGCACGCCGTGTCGGGTCGACAGACGCCGCGGCCGGGGTGTAAGGTTGCCCATAGAGCATATCCCTCGCACCCCGACTGACCCTGGGCTATCTTCGGTTTCGAGATGGCCCCTTCGGGTTTGGGAACCACGGTGTCCCCGTCTTGCCCCGGTTTGGGGGAGGGGCGTTAGGCGCCCCACCGTCCCGGCTTGCTTCTGCTGGGGTGACAGGCGGCCTCACCTGCCACCGCCAGGCCTGCGCTCATGGACTATGTATTATTCAGAGCTATAATAGAGATGAGGACATTATTCCGTGTGATCAAAAACTATCCAGAATTGGTTTCCGACATGCATTAGTGACCACAACAGAAATAACAAAGCCTCCTTCAACAAAAAAGCGAAAGTTTGTTGAAAGGGTGCAACACGTGGTTTTCCAGTTATGTACCTGAGGCCAACCAACCCAGTTTATTAAGTAGTTTAGGTAGGTAGCGAGGTTGTTTGTAATAACATAATACATGAATAACAATGTTTAAAACCAAAAGTGGGGAGATTACCGTTCATCTGCAGCTATACCAGGCTGAAGCCTATTTTCAAAGTTTCCCTAAGATTTCAGACGAATATCTTATCACTCTGTGGCGTATCGGTAGTGCATTCGACTGCTACGACAGGGGGCGCGGGTTCGATTCCCGCTCAGTGCAAATATTTGTATGCATATATGTATATTTGCATTGGTCTGGGTGTTTCTATGTAAAATATGTATGTATTTACAAAAAAAAAGTATATAAGTATGTTTATTCGCATTCTGGAACCCATAACACAAGCTAGTTAAACTATGCTTACTTTGGGTCTAAAAAGCGCTGTGTATAGTCGTTTTTTTTTTTTTTTTTTTTTTTTTACGTGCGGAAATCCCTTCGGATACCCCCCGCCGGCCAGCGGGGGTGGTTATGTCGTGTCTCGACTAAAACCGCACGGTGTCCTCCCCAAGTGTCCGTTGCCGGGCACCCCGGGTAAGCCCTCGAAAGGATAACCCCAGGGTTGCCGGCGGACTTTGGCCGCCACCGCGGCCTCGCCAAGTGGGGTCGGGTTTTATCCCGCTTCGGTGAGTTGGCAGGCGTGTGTAGGGCACACACGACACGCCTCCGCCACGGCCTGCTTCTGTAAGGACGGCGAGTCGGCCAACTGCCGTCCTCAGGCCCCGATCATGGAGGTCGGTAGTCCCGGGCGTAGATGAGTCTGCGGCGTCCTCGCCGCAGACTCATCTCCCCATCTCCAGGGTCCTCTCCCGCTCCCTCTCCGCCGTCTCTTTCGCGCGCATTACCTGCTCGCAGAAAGAGGCGGCGGCGTGCCACTTGCTCCCGTCGGAGACCACGGCCCTCACCATGGTCTCCAACGAGAGAACGTCCACGCCCAGGACCGCAACGAGATCCCGGCGTTGACTCGCCCACGCAGGGCACTCCACCAACGTGTGGAGCGCCGTGTCTTCGCCAGGATCCTCGCAGTGCTGGCACTGCGGCGTTGTCTCCCGGTGGATGCGCCACAGATACTTACCGAAACACCCGTGTCCGGTAACCATCTGGCACATCCGGTAGGAGAGGTCCCCATGGTCCCTCTCCAACCACTCCTTCATGATCGGTCTCACCGCCGCAATGGTGGATTCCCCCCACCTTGGGTGCTCAAGTCGCACCCTCCATGTCTCCATGAGTTCCCGGTGGAGCTGGAACTGTTGAGCCCTGATTTCTCGGGGCTCCGGCCTATGGCCCCGTTCCAGCGCCTCCTTGCGCCACTGGTACAGCAGCGCAAGGGCTCTCGCTTCCAGGTCCCATGGGACCTGTGTATAGTCGTAGAATATTTATTTATTTATTAACATCTTAGTACGTATTTACCCATAGAATCAAGTTAACCTGTGTCCGTTATGTAGCATATGAAGATATTCACCAAACGCAAGAAATGAGGGATCTTAATCAGTATAATGCAAATTGTTTGTCGCGTTTCCGAATTTAGTTAAATCATGAACACTTATTAATCTGGTGGTGTAATCAATCAATTAGCCTATAGCAGACTAATCGATCGTCAATAATCCTACTTCTATTGTATATACGTACCTACCCATGTCACTCGGGTGCGGCGTACAGCTTCTGATTGCAGTATAGTATGAATGCTGGGAAGACACCCCTTCCGTATATATCTTGCTGCCAGTGTCATCGTTATCACCTTAGAGTAGATATTCTACGATTGTTCATTCCTCATAGGATCAATTTATCTACTGTTTTGTTTAATGTTTACCACTGTTTTGTTAGGTTACTCACTTAATGGAATGGTTGAAGAGCCGCCATGGAAACCTCTCTTACCAACTAACGCCAGTACTCATCGGGCTTAGCTGCTTTCGTGAGTTCCTGCATCTTATAGTGCGAAAGTAAACTCCCGTGTGACACCACTGCCGGGGCTGTTTCGTGGATACACCGCTACATACACTATCAGAGTGCTCAGCGTGAATGGAGCGGTAGCCGTCAGAGTGGGTAAGCCTCACGCTGTAGACCCTTTTTCCAGCCATGGTTAACATCGAGAGTGCATAGATTGCCTGTCGAATGATGGCGGTATAAACAGAACAGATCTTTCATCTCCTGTGTTGCAGAAGGCGTACCTACCGGGAGCCAGAGGTCCCAGAATGCTCTCCCACTTTTCCGTGATATCCTTCGAATATTAAATGGCTAACATAATAAGTATTGTACTGTACATATAAATGTTGGTGTCTAGGCTAAGTCACACACCTATAGGATTTTATGAACGATATAATAGTCTGTTACAGTGCTCTCCATAATGTTCATAGGAGGATGCTCCTATGAACATTATCGGAGTATTCGGAGTATTATAGAAGTATTTCTCAAGTTATAGTGCTCGCCATAAACTAGGGTCGAAAGTTGAGTTGAGTTACGATCGATACTAAGGTTTACTCATCCACGGACGCACGAACCGGACACATCGCGTGCCACCTTTAATACAAAATTATCGATTTTTCCACAAAGCCACGTCACCGCAATCAATATACCTTTCCGCCCCATGCCTAATTACGCCCGCCTACATTACTCAAACATCCGTAAAAAGCTCAGTAATCATGCTCACCAGTTACCCTGATGATATCTAGCCTGAAAAATAGCGCACACTGATCCATTGAAAGCGCACAGGAAAACGCTTCATTGTAAACGTTTTATTTAATTTTCCCTCCATTTACTTTTTATAATTTTTGCCGGGCATAAAAAACGATCCGCCGCCGCAGGAAGCGCGCATACACACGAAGCGAACCATATCTGGACGCACACAGGGACGGGAACACCTGTCTCGGGAACGAAAGGTGTGCTTGAGCGTGTGCGAGCGAGACAACGATATACGATGTGCGAGCGTAGGACAGAGATGCGTTATGCGCGCGCAGAGTCATGGCACGCCCGCCGCGCGTCCCGCTCGCTCGCAAGTCCGCCCGAGAGTCGTCAGTCTATCGCGCGCAGAGGCAGCGCTTGTATGTGCCGCTCTTTGTTCTGACGCGACCGACGCAGTGTCCGTAATCGGTGTTCGGAAAATTGTGCATGTGCGTTTTCCGACGAATGCAGTGTGTGTGCTTGTGAGATGTGCCATTGTTTTCTAGGTAACGGAGATTCTTGTTTAAAAAAGGCAGTCGGATGCAACGTATTTATTGATGCACTTGTTGGCGCGGTGTTAATTTCACTTTTATAATATTTCCTATAGATGTATTGTTGGAAATGCTGCGAGCTTATCATAGTGTAACAACAGTCTATTTGAAAGTTAGTTTAATGTTATGTGTGGGGCATGTTATCAAAGTTTTATTAAAGCGCGCAACTCTCGTTAGTCACACTGTGAATTTATGTACCGTTAATTGTTTGCGCTTTAGATAAGCCTAACCAACTATAAGCGTTAGCCACCGAGTGTATTTTCAGAAAACCAAGAATTTATTACAATCTAACAAGAATCGTATGAAAGCCTTACTAAAACTTTTAAATTCAAACTGAGGCATGAAGTTGTAGAAAACTTAAACTAGACAGACTAATGTGTTACACGAAAGAGTTTCATTTCTAAGAAAATAAGAGTCGAAATAAGAAACCCTACAGTCATGTGATACACAAAAGTTACAAAAGCGAGACTCGCAACAATAGCAACGAAGAAATTACTGCCAAGTATCGACAGCGGGAACACTTTCTGAAACCACTACGCATTGTATCACTTCCAAACAATGAGAAAATACATATGTTACTGTTATTTATTATACCAGTAGCTCGCCTGTATATACATGAAGGGAATTAAACAGCTCTAATGAAAAATAAAAAATATTTAGAATGAATATGTAAGGAATTTGCTTGATTTGATAACCAAAACTGAAACATTGTTAAAAATAAAGAAACATGTTTAAAAATGAAATATTCATCAATAGCTCCATAAGAATAGAATATAATATAATAAAAAAGAATATAATAAGAATAGTTGAAGTTTCACAGAATAGATAATAGAAACAGTTTTTATGTATTTCATACAATACATATACATAATATATCAATTTAATAAAGGAACTAGAAAGGTCAGATACTACAATTTTGAAAATTCGCCGTTGTTTCTAATTTAAATAAGTTGTAGTATGTATTTAATTTATCAAAGACTGTTTCATGTACAATTTTGTTATTCATTATTTGTATCGTTTTGGGATGTATATATCTTAGAAAGTGTGTTTTGATCGCGACATTAGCAAATTGGGCTGATTTAGACTACTATTATGGGCACTAGTGGTTGGCATTACTCTTTTAATCAATTACTTCAAACACTCAGAAGATGTTACTATTATCAAAATTGTAGCTAGTTTAAGAAATCACTTTTAGTGGAACAGTTAAATTTAAACAAATTATGTAGACGGTAACGCAACCAAACAACAGACGCGAGAACCCATGCCACAGTCGAATTCAATTATAAATTGACACAGTATCGAATTTGGAACATGGTCAAAATATAAAAATAAAAGAAACATCAGCATTAAGCATATAAACAATTTGTGATCTGATGTGAGTTCAACGAAGATCATTACTTTGATAATTGATCTCAATAAATGGAAATGACCTTTCGAACAACAGCGTGTTCATAAATCCCTTACGTAAAAAATCGGAGGTTAATTGAATTAATGGAAGAATTTTCTAATGTGTATTGAATGGATAGTTTTATTTAAATGTGTATTGAAGTTGAATCATATTACGCGTTACTCCATTGATCGGAATGGTTAAAATAAACTTATTGTAACGACTGTTTAAGTTTTTACTAAGAAAAAATTTCCTGACATTGGTTATTTTGTAATTGTCTTTACTAGCAAATGCAAATAAATCGTTAATGTACCCTATATAAACACTTATAACAACTTATGTCTAGATATCACTTGAAATCTTATCATAGATACATTATTTCTACAAGTAGGTTTAAATACCTTAATTGACATTATTTCTTAAAGAAATTTGAGGCCGTGAATAGTTTTCAAAAACAAAATGAATACCTTTCTTACCTAACTGCTATACTTATTTTCTTAAATGTAAAATCGATGGTACTCCACATAGTAGTTATATGATAATATGTATAGAAATCCCTTTGACTCTTATATTTTGCAAATTGCAATGGTGCTGACGGTATTTACAGAAATATTCACATCTACATTACACAAAGATACCTACTTATATTATCTGTCCCCCTCCGGGACAGGCTTCTCCCTTAAACTACCTCAAGAGCACCAGCATATAATTTTTCCAACAAACCTAACACTTTCCGGTGTTTCTAAACTGCCCATTTTTCAGACCATCACCAGTTTAATCGGTGTATGTTTTTCGAGGTCGACATCGATCGAGTTGCCCACTTACATTTAAAATATACATAAATATTTATTTTAGTCCGAAGTAATTATATACACATGACTCATTGATATGACCTCTGGCTTGATTCAGACTACGATGGTTTTTACGATCAGTTCTTGTACGTTTTGAAGTTTTCAGTAACAATATACCTGTTTCTATTATGTGATTTTTTCCGCATAATCTATTCTTCTGATTGTCCTCGTATTGTTGTGGTAAGATTATTTGAATTAGTTGTACTCGTACCAAGGTCTGTCATTCTGTACATCATCATTGTGTGCCCTAATAGAGTTTTAGTCATGACGTAACGTCATGACTAAAACTCTATTAGGGTGACTAGTCGCAGCTTGTTACATTAATTGGACTACTACAAATAGATTTATGTATAGATAGACATATTAACTTTTTGTTGCCTTATTTATGTAACGATGTGTGTCCCAACTCATAAGTAAGAATGCATCAATAATAAATTGTTAGAACTGCTAACGGTCTAAAGGACGATGACTTGTACCACAAGTTACAAGTTCAGAAAGTCTAAATAATCTATTTCTTTATTTATTGGTACAGCTGGAAAAAATATTCTAACTAGCCTAGACCAAGAAAAGAACGGCTAGATCAGTATACTTAGCAAGAGACAGCAAAATTGTGTCGCCTGGCGAAGCACATAGGTATAAAATAGCTTTCATAGGATTTTCACCGCATAGCAATTTGTTTTGTGTGTTCCGGAAAACGATCGGATAGCATTGATTTGCAATAAAAAATATTGCTTTGTCACGATTTCCGTAGTTCGACTTCCTTCGCCACAGCTGCAACAGCATGCATGACAAGCAAAAATGTTGCGATGTGATGATGATGATGTAAAATAATAATAATAATAATAATGTTTATTTATTTCTCTCACAAGGTACAACGGTTACAATCCAAACATTTGTGTGTTACTTTTTTCCTTGGCGAGAGCTGGAGTCTGTACTAGGTACGAAACCTGTATTACAGATCTCCAGGCCCCCAGTTTTGTTAAAGGTACATTTGTGCTATAAATCCTGATAAACAAATTTAATTAGTAACTCTGTGGGTACTTTCAGAAAATAAACAAGATAAACTCAAGTGTAAAATGTGACTGTGAATATAAATGTGTGAGTAAGGTGCACTTTGTGTAGGTAATGTGTTTGTGTGTGTTTTCTGCAGGTAAGAACAAGTGTGGTACAAGTTAATATTAAAACCATTAAGAGATTATGTGTACAATTCTGAGTGAAAGAAGGTACGTTGAGATGTTGTGTGGTATAACTTGCGAGAGTTGGGAGCTTATGCTTTTTTTACGAATTATGATAGTGTTTGTATGAAGTTTTCCGTTTGATCATAGCTCATCTCCAATAGCCAGTTGGTGATAGTTATTTTGCATTTGTGCGTTGTCATTGGATATATATATATAGTTTTATTTATTTTATTATATAGTTAATTGCTAAGAAAATGAAAGTTTCGCTGTGCCAGGCTGGTAGTGACAAACTTAGGTGGGAGTATAGCGTGTTTGCGTCTGACTGTTTTAATTTTGTCCCGATCGTAGTGTATCCGTGCGTGAGTCTTTACAATGACACTGCGCACGAACAGAGCTCGGACTGATAAGATGCCACAGGTTCTATAGAGGTCGGCAGTGGGGTACCGGTAAGGGAGTTTCCATCCTACCTTTAGGAGTGCTCTCTCTGCTCGCTCTAGTCTCAGGAAATGAGTTTTGGTGGGGCCTCCCCATGCAAGTCATTCATATAAATGATAAACAACGTCGGGTCGATGATGCTGCCCTGCGGAACGCCATGTGTTATTGGGAGTTCATCACTAGTCCAATCACCTTTCCTTAAGCACTGACGTCTATTGCTAAGGTAGTTTTTAAAAAGAGATAACTGAGTGCCTCTTATACCAATTTCTTCAAACTTATCAACCAGCAAAGGGACGGACACTGTGTCGAATGCTTTTGCTAGATCTAAGAAAATACCTACAACCTTTTGCCTGTCATCCAATTTAGTGACAATTTCGTTGGTTAGGTCGAGCACTGCATAACTGGTGGATATACCTGAACGGAAGCCATACTGGGTTGGAGCAAGAATATTATACTTATCGAGAAACCTAGTGAGTCTGTTATTCATCAGTCTTTCCAATATTTTCGAAAGGGTGGGCAAGATAGAAATTGGCCTATAATTATTAAGCAGCCCTTTACCCCCGCCCTTGTGGATCGGATGCACTATGCCTAATTTAAAAGCATCCGGAAATGTGCCAGAGGTGAACGCCAAGTTACATAAGAAGGTTATAGGTGGGATCAATATATATTTGAACGTTTTAAGAAACGAGGCCGAGATATTGTCAGAACCAACTGCACAGTCACTTTTAAGGCTTTTTATAACAAGGTCAATCTCTAGTTCATCGGTTTCAAGCAAAACAAACGTATGATAGGATTGCTTGGAGTTACTAGGGTTTTTTGGGGTGTTTGAGTGGGTTACATTTTTTGGGTTAGGGAGCTGCCGATTTTCGTAAAGAATAAATTGGCCTCATTTACTGAATGTTGAGGCTCAGTGGTTGAAAGAAGGTCTAATGTAGGTAATTTTTGTTTTTTGGTGTGTGTAATTGACTTAATAGCTTGCCATAGTTGTTTGCTATTCTTTTTTGCCTTATCTATCTGGGCCTTATCATAATTGATCTTAGCCTTTTTTGTGAGGATTGAACAATAATTTCTATACCGCTTATAAGTCGTGGCAAGTATTTCATTCTGAGGTGACCTTTTAAGTTTTAGGTGCAGGTGGTCTCGATTTTTCAGACATCTAAGGAGACATACTGTCATCCATGGCTTCTTTAATCTTTTGCGGTTAGGTAAAATCTTAACTGTGGAGTTGGTGACTATAATAGAGTTCAGAGTATTAATAAAATAGTTTGTGGCCGTATTGATGTTAGTGGCACTGTATAAAGGATCCAAGTCCATTTGAAGAAGGTCAGATTCAATTTTCCCATAATCAAGTACTCGGCGTGTCTTGGTGAGTTGGGGAACAGTATTAGGTTGATCAGTGGTGTGATGAAAGAGCATGACCGTATCGTGGTCCGTAAGTGAGGTGTGCACTACATAACAGAAAGAAGGCAGTTTAGTTTTTAAAATGATATGATCAAGGCAGGTTAAGTTTTGTCGTGTGGGGTAGACGTGTGCCGGTAACATACCGAAGTGAGACAGTAAATCCAGGTAATCAATAGATCGTGTTTCCGTATTGCCTGCCGTAATATCTATATTAATGTCACCTACCAAAAAAAAAAAAATATAATAAAAATAATAATAAAATATTTAGGTAGGTACTGTGCCCGGGCCATCTCGAAACCGGAGATGGCCCAGGGTCAGTCGGGTCACCCCGGCGTCTGAAGACCCGAGACGGCGTGCGGTTTTATTCGGTTCAAGCCCGACATAACCGCCCCCGCTGGCACGCGGGGGGGTATCCGAAGGGATTTCCGCACGATAAAAAAAAAAACAAAAAAAAAGTACTGTGCCCGCGACTTCGTCACGTGGATTTAGATTTCTGAAGTTTTAATTATTTCTCACGGTACCCTAGGTATTTTTCAAAAATAAAAGTAGCCTGAATTTTGTCATCAATAAAAGTATTTGAAAGTGCATTCGTATGAACTTTTGGTATTATATAAGTTTATGACTCATAAACTTATATAATATGCGGCAAGCTGAAGACAGGGCGCTATGGCGCTCATTAGGGGAGACCTATGTCCAGCAGTGGACTAGAATAGGTTGATGATGATGATGATGATGATGATTTTATAACGTCTCGGGACTTATCGCGATAAATATAGAACTTACTTTTTTTTTAAATAATATGATGATGATGACCCATAAAATATACCAACGACGTCTTAACTGATTAATTGATTCAACTGATCTAGAAGAATTGAAATAAATTAGAATAAAGCTGTTCAATTAAGAAACTCATGTATTTTTATCGAAGTTCCGCGAAAAAAAGTTATGTAAGAGTAAAGAAAAGAAAGAGGTTTTTTGAGTAAAGAAAAGTAAATAAAGCAACTCATATTTTATATTCCTTAAAAATCATAAAATTATAAAGGTACGCAGAAACTTACGTGCTACACGCTGAAATAAAATACGAGCACTGTTCAGTTAAAGCTACATCACTTCGCAGTAAATGTAAATATTTGTAGTAATAAAAACTATTTGGGTAATTAACTGAATGTAACGTGTTTTCAGCCATTATGCACATGTCTCTCACAGATGAAAAGAATTACGCGGAAACCTTTAACACCATTTTTGATTACCAACTGTGTTGAGTTCGTACCGCTACATGGATGGTGCTCTACATTTCGTATATTAGAACTTCCCAATGTACAAAATGCTTCTTTCTTGATGTTTATTACAAATTCGATTTGATATTCACGGTATGTGGAATATGTATGGATTGCCATATTAGCCTGCAAATCGGTCGATGAACGTATGTTATGAAACAATAATTGAATATAGACGAGGTGAGTATGTTTGATGAAACCCTCATTTGATCTGAGTGACGGAAAAATTGCGATGTGAGCAAAGTAAAGTAAAAAAGGAACTTATGCAGGAAAGCCAAATTATATGTTACACCACCCTTAAATTGTTAAGATTAGTACTAAAGAGAGATGTAATTATTAGTAGGTACTAATCAATTTCCCGCAACATGCTCGCCGCGCGTCGCAGGCGACTCAGGCGTCGGAGGTCGCTTAACGGCCTCCGTCCTCCATGAGCGCAGGCCTGGGGGTGAGAGGTGAGGCCACCTGTCACCCCAGCAGAAGCAGGCGGGTGGGGTGACTAGCACCCCTCCCCTAAACCGGGGCAAGACGGGGACACCGTGGTTCCCAAATCCGAGGGGGCCATCTCGCAAGTGGAGATGGCCCAGGGTCAGTCGGGGTGCGAGGGATATGCTCTATGGGCAACCTTACACCCCGGCATCTATAGACCCGAGACGGCGTGCGGTTTTAGTCGGTTCAATCCCGACATAACCACCCCCGCTCACCGGCGGGGGGGGGTATCCGAAGGGATTTCCGCAAAAAAAAAAAAAAGTACTAATCTACTTCAATAGTAATCGGTATTCCTGAGTCAGTCATTTTAAGTCCATTAAGTTACTCTAGTGGGAACATGATCAAGGCAGCTGACGGGGTAATAATGACACAAACGACAGCTGATGTCATCGTCTGACAAAAAATTTATTTCATAAACAGGTGGTATGTGGGTGTTCACAATTTCTGATCCTAAATGGGTAAATAGGCGCAATTTAGGCCACCGCTTCACCGGGCCGACCGTCTGATTCAACACTTCGTTGCGGCAATTAGATTCAATTTGCGGGACTCTCCGCTCGCTATGAATATGACTCCGCGTGTAACTAAGGTTTATTTCTCTCAGAAATAGACTATATTTGGTACAGTGTGATGCTAATTTACCAGTAAATGTAACTAATTAACAATCATATTGGAGAAAGTTCTTTATGTTTAAACGGAAGTCATTGCCGAAGAGATTGTGGTTGAACATGTTGTGTGTATGTAACTATAATCAGTATAATAAATAACTATAATAGCATTAATTAGGTAGATTTCGATGAAATCGATCTACCTATTGGTTTCTTGACTACTGTCGAATTTTTAAAAAATTTCTTCATAGGAGGTCTAGTTATGACCCCCTGAGTCCGAAATGACTACTGGTCAAAAAGTTTATATATATATATATATGTATGTATGGTTCCACTTCCCAAAATTTGCGGCACTCTCACGGTCGCATTTTTGCCCCGATCGCTTTCAAACTGCGGTCAAAAATTGCTTGGGTGTAAACTTAGTTTAAGTTCGTGAACGGGTGGAATCCGGCCTAAGGGGACGGTAGGGCCTCACTTTTTGTGAAATCAGTTTTTCCTCCAAATTTCACGTTCCATGACAGATATTCGAACCGTTCTAATTTTATCCCATAGTATACATGAATACCAACAACTTTTAATAATAAACCTATAAGATTAAAACTTTAACTAAAAGTGGAGGGGGGAAAAACCAAAATTTTTCGGGAAAAAAATCATAACTTCTAACCGGTGAACATTCTTGTTGTCGCAAACATTTTTAATCGATAGGCCATTTTTAAGTCTAAAATAAATGTCAGAAAAGTTTTTCGCTAAAACTTACCGTTTTCGAGAAAAAAAAATTAAACTGTTTAAAATCCGTAGTTCTCTATATAAAATAATATTAATTGCTTCACGAAATCTACCTGTGCGTTCCCCCTGCGGGAACGGATTTTTTTTAAATAGATTTAGCTCATTTTGCAGTTTTGTTCAAATTTCATTACGTGAAAGGTTATATAATATGTTGTCCAGCTGACAAACCTAATTGAATTGGCTTGTTTTGTAGCTGCATTCATGAAATAGTATTGGATTGCATGCCAATGTAGACTAGGGATTATTATGTACATTTTGCATATATTAATTTTCAGGTAATAAATATTTTTTGACAACGTTTACAGAAATAATAACGGAAGTAAGTAAGTAGGTAATTTATTACTGAACTTCATATGAGTAAGACTAGATTCACAGCCGAAACAATATAGTTATTATGAATACGTAGAATTAAGTAATAGATTATATGGTAAATTTAGACAGATTACTAGCTTTAATTGTCTATCAACATCGTACATCGGGGTCTATTTATCTATTTAAAACTGTCATTTCTGTAATATACTACAAATAAATGTAATCTGTCAGTGATTTTAAATATTCCGGAAAATTGGTTAATTTCTTCAATAATTTTGATTTATTTCTATGTATGTATAATTCTATACATAATTTTGACTTTGATAGATATTAAAAAATAAATGTTGTTACACCTTTTAATATCTTCATATCCCGGGCTACTTCCTAATCTCTTGGAAAGAATAAAAACATTTCAAAGTCTGGCCTATTAATCATAATAGCTATTAAAGCATCGGACCAATTCATTGACAGTAATTCGATTGTAAATGATAACTTCGCAGAAAAATATAAATATTTTTTGTGAACTTACGAGTTTCACAATATAAAGGTTGTTTTTGTCAGTGGCGTAAACTTGAGCTCAAGTACACCTCTACATTCTGCGAAGGGTCCCTCTTGACCCGCCGAACTATTGAACTATTTCTTGGTACCCGGCCCCATAGTTTTCGAATCAAATTATAACAGTTTGTTGAGGCAATATGCATGCCATGCGTTGACCGCAGTATCTGAACTTTAAGGTTTCGTGAAAGATCCATACTGGTAATTATTCTGTTTAAAATCATATTATCACACAAATATGATTAAGTAACTGCTAGTCTGACAAACATTAAGTATTTGGCATATTGCATCCTACATAAGCTTCCAAATTGAAATTCTTAAGTATTATATTTTGTACAATGACAATGGATTACCTTCTGTGATCAAAAGGCGACAATGATTTTAATCTGCCATTATTAATCACATTTTAGTCGCATCGAATTATTTACATTTTTTTAATCTAGGACACTTTATAGCAGACTCATCTACGCCCGGGACTACCGACCTCCATGATCCGACGGCAGTTGTCCGACTCGCCGTCCTTACAGAAGCAGGCCGTGGCGGAGGCGTGTCGTGTGTGCCCTACACACGCCTGCCAACTCACCGAAGCGGGATAAAACCCGACCCCACCAGTCGAGGCCGCGGTGGCGGCCAAGGTCCGCCGGCAACCCTGGGGTTATCCTTTCGAGGGCTTACCCGGGGTGCCCGGCAACGGACACTTGGGGAGGACACCGTGCGGTTTTAGTCGAGACACGACATAACCACCCCCGCTGGCCGGCGGGGGGGTATCCGAAGGGATTTCCGCACGTTAAAAAAATAAAAATAAAAAGGGGGTCATAACTAGACCTCCTATGAAGATTTTTTTTTTAAATTCGACAGTAGTCAAGAAACCAATAGGTAGATCGATTTCATCGAAATCTACCTAAAAAAAACTCAAACTAAGCATAGCTTGTAACATGGGTTCCAGATATAAACATAAACAAACCATCCAAGTAGGATGGGTTTTTAGTTGGTATCAACTCTACATTCCTGAGTCAATCATTTCAAGACCATCAGGCTAGGGGTACCTACATACATATGTCTGATCGTGTGTACAACTTTATTACTTACCTCATTGTGGCTGTTCATTACTATCGTTTTGATTTTAATGAGCTGTTCTAATCATTTCAGTAATTACTATTCCATAGTAGAACACGAATACTGTGCGTTTTCTACATTTTGTTATGTGTTAAGATTTTTATATGAAAATGATAATATATATTATAATTTCTTCACAAGTAGGAGCGCAGCAGGGTGATCCGATGGGGCCCCTCGTTTTCAGTCTGGCGATCCATAAAATCATCAAAGAGCTTAAGTCGGGTTTGAATTTATGGTATCTAGACGACGGGACCCTTGGGGTTCATCGGAAGACGTCTACCAGAATCTGATCGTTCTGATTCCTCGTCTGAAGGAACTGGGCCTGGAGGTGAATTCCTCTAAATGCGAATAATTCCCCTGCGGCACTGAAGCTCGTGCTTGTCTTCCTCCCTTCACTGCCCTGTTGCCTGGCCTAAAGGAACTTACTCCTCACTCTTTCACCCTTTTAGGGTCTCCTATTTTCACTGATGGAGTGCCGGATGCTTCTCTTGACCGCTCGAGAGCATCTTAAAGATCTTTCAGCTCATGTGGCGATTGTAGTGTTGCGCATGTGCTTCGCTCTCCCTAATTTAACGTATCTTTTGCGAACAACGCCTATCTGGGTCTGTCCTGCGGAGATCGCTGCTTTTGAAATGCACAGTTGAGTTGATTCTAAATGTTTCACTCAATGACTCTCAATGGATGCAGGCGACTCTCCCCATCCGTCATGGGGGTATCGGGATACGTCGCGCGCCGGATGTGGGTGTGCCAGCTTTCCTGGCGTCGGCGCATGGGGTAGCGGATCTCGTCACTGTAATCCTTCATAACAATGGTGGCGGGTTGCCCTTTGCAGCCGATGCAGAGACAGCTTGGTTTGCCCGCAGTTCTGCGGCGGCGAGCTCAGTCGTACCTCATGTTCAGCGCACCTGGGATGAAGGCATCGCTGGGAAGGTTCGGGAACAGTTGGTGGAGGTTGAGTTCTTTGCGGGTGGGGGTTGCCCTCCGCCTGGGCTGCGTGGTAAGTGAACCCCATAGATGCACCTGCGGTCCCATGGTGGAGTGTGACGGCTATCACGCACTGAGTTGTCGTAGAAGTGCAGGTGGTTTTCTACGCCACCATGCTCTAAATGACATACTCCAGAGAGCATTTGTATCGGCAGATGTCCCGTGCCTGTTGGAGCCGCCTGGCCTTAGCAGATCTGACGGCAAAAGGCCGGACGGTATGACTCTGGTGCCGTGGAAAAATGGCAGGTGCCTCCTGTGGGATGCCACGTGCCTCAGCACTGTCGCTCCCAGTCAGCTGAGTCGTACTATCCTGTCTCCAGCAGCTGCTGCCGAAGACGCCGCTGTTAGAAAACGGGAAAAGTATGCGGCCTTAACGGAGCAATATTCATTTGCTCCGTTGGCTGTCGAGACGATGGGCAGTTGGGGTGCCGACGCTAAAAGTTTAGTAGGCGAATTGGGGCGTAGGTTGAGGCATCTGGTGTAAAGGTTAGCCATCGCTATTCAACGGGGCAATGCAGCCAGCGTAATGGGCACCTTTGCACCGGGTACGGTGAGGGGCGGGTTAATTAATTAATTAATTTATTTTTAATGTGAATTTCTTGACTTTAGACGTATGTATAATTCTTTTGTAATAACTGTAGATATAATTAAAGTATTCTAACATCGGAAACCATCGTTACCTCTAAGTAAATAGTTAGGAAAAAGTGATACCGTACTTATTATGCGTACAAATTATTAAAACTACCATAGTTTCCAAGATTCCAGTTTTCTGTTCAAACTGGATGGACTATGTAGCAGCTTAATCAGACTTAATTTCATACTTAAAACGGAAAGATAAAAATATAGGATGTATGGAGCCCCACCAAGATCTACGGGGATCAAGCCAACCCCATCTATAAGCCGGTACATCCGCTGATGGATGAAGATCTGGCGTGGGCTTCCAATCTCCTAACCAATATGAAAAGGTAGCAGTAGGAAAGTGATCCCCGGGCACAAAATTATAAGTGGAATTCGTAATGGAAGCAACTATAATTGACGCTCGGATGATGATGACTCCGACAACTCTCATTTTAGAGCTCTAACAGAGATAACTCTACTAATACTTGTCAAATTACCTGAATTTATTATTAAATCTGTAATTCAAACTTAAATTACAAAAAATAAACATATGCAATCTCTCATGCCGTGGAATCACCACATGAAAGTTGCAAACACCCGAACAGCGTATAACTCGTTTCAACGAAAGTAACGACGTAATCAAATATAAATATATAAGAACACCAAGATCTTCGGGCCCAAGCCAACCACACCTGCCATCCAGTACACCTGCTGGTTAACGGACGAAGCACTGGCGGGGGCTTTCCTCTCAGGGTTGGGAGGTCACACGGCATTCTCCCCATATAAGCTGCATAAGCCGAATCTAAAAGAGGAAAAGGAGTAAGTGGACCCGGGCGCCGAGGTGAAAACCTCAATTGCAACCGGGAACCACGATAAAATGATGATGATGATGATGATGTCATTATCAAACATATTCATGTATGTTATTTTGAATGCTTTTCTCGTAACTGATCTATTCGTACTTAAATGAGGCTGAATGTTTTCGAAAATTCTGCATATTAGCACTAGTAATTCGATAAGTTATTATTTTTAAAACTGCAAATATTATAGTTATTTGTTAGGTCCATAAATTTTATCAATTTTCTTAAGTAAATCTTTGGGGTGCCAGCCGCGCTAGGCATGTTCTTTTCGCTTGTTCTTACGCCTTAACATGCTGGGAAAAGGGACTCTGTAGTCTGATACAATCTACTTACTTATTACTTTTCAAACTACCAGTTCGCGTGGGTATAAAGTCTCGTTGAAGTCCCGGATCACCTCGGGACTTAGTAGTTATAATAAATGGAAACACTAAGAGTGGACCGACTTTTATTTACTGACACGACCGCAACACAAATACAGGACCGGATTAAAGTATTCAACACAGTAGGAAATATTATGTCTTGTACTTTTCCGAGCGTGTGTACTTTTCAAGTTTGTAGCTTAAGTATTTACTGTATATATTATGAGGGGTCAGATATTTGGTTCAAGAAATAAAATTCATGTTTCGATATACAAGTTTTGAATTTATCTTCAAAGTTCTGCGACATTGTTGGTGCCCATTTTCTAGATATTGCAGAAATTAAAAAGCAGTAGGTGGACTTTTTTGTATATGTATGTATTGTATGAATTTTTTGCTGGATATAAGTGTATCTGTATGTACATTTAATGTATACGGGCAGCATTTGGTAAATTACATCGAGTTGACTTATGGGGCTAACGACGTGGATACTGATGGTAGCGCTAGTAGGAGCGCTACTGACAAAGCTCGCAGAATAAGCAAGCTAAAGTAGTAATGGGCTGGCTACATCTGCCGAAGGGCCGACGACCGTTGGAGTAAACGAGTCCTAGAGTAGAGACTTGAAAAAGCTGGGATAGACTGGTTGTGGAAGGCGGAGGATCGGGTGCTTTAGCGCATATTGGGAAATGCCTATGTCCAGCTCAGAAAGATTGAACTAATGTGAAAATAAATACCTATGTGCATAATTGGTATTATTGAGAAAGAAATAGATCTTGAGCAGTTTCAAACCATTAGATTAGATTAGATAGACACCTTTTAACTGTAATTAGTTTCTCAATAAAAGAGAAGATTACAATGAAACCTGCCAGCAATGATTTGAAGGTTATTTTGATTTTATCTATTTGATTATTTATATTTGACCTTCTACAGATCGTCCGCGTCAGTCAATTGAGCAGCATTAAGTAAAAAAAAACAGTTTTCAGAATTGTTATTTTAGATATGTTCATGTACATACCACTTCCAACATAGCAGGTACTTATTTTCTTAACAAAATTATAATATTGAACACTATTGTAACTATGTACTGTGACATTGTTGTAATCCATTATTCTTTCTGTTAACCTTCACTTATCTACTCAGCAAAATATAAAAAAAATATATATATCTATATATTATATCATGCAATATTTGGATGTTGCAAATATTTTTGCTATTTCACAAACGTTCCCAACTGTGCTGTGTTATTATGTTGGTTAATTAGCGTTTTAAAATAATATCTTCGTACGTTTACATTAAAACAATTAAGTAATTTCGCGGTCGTCATTCGGACTAAAGGTTAAAACTATTGAAATGTGTTGCAATATTGCAAGATATCATAAAAATGCTATCTAACAATCTGTTATAGGTAAATTTTTACCTGACGTTATAGCAATAACTTAAGATAATGTGGATTGTGATTCACAACTAGGTCTTCACATTATAGGCGTAACCTTAGTCTGTTTTTTGAACCATTACGATTTTTTTCAGACATGCATTACTACACAGCGCTATCGCTATATCCCAAAGTAAACATAGCTCAAGTTTCTTGTTATATGGGTTCTAAAACGCGGATAAACAGAAGCTTTTATTTTATTAAAATGCTCAGAAGAACTGAGTAAAACTGAGGAAATCCTACGAAATTAGAGAGTGTAGAGTAGTTGAGTTTTAATAGCGGAAAATACCGCTTGGTCCTTATTATTTTTCATAAAACTACATTATATAAAAAAAATATCTTAAGTGTCCTTTAAATAGTTATATCCTATGAAACCACAATCCACATGGACTAAACTTATCTAAACTTATCTTACTCAAGTATTTTTCAAATCAGCACCAAAAAAATTATGAAGCTAGGTTTGAAGTCAACAACCGTACCATGTATCTTTTAATGATGAAATTCCCTTGAGATAAATGTCTATTTCACCCTTCCTCTAAGTCTAAATTGTACTAGGAAGAAAAACTAAAGAATGTTTTTTGTATTAATGAGTACTTCCTCCTAATAATTTGAGGTTGCAAAGGTAGGTATGATTTTTTGAAAATATATATGTACGTAGTTTTTTTTACCGATGTTCGTGACTTAGTCACGGTACCGAGCAAAAACGTTAGCCTTGAAACAACTAATGGTCTTACACGTGATTGTTACATATTAAGTCCACGTCCGGTTCTATCGTATCGCCACTGCGTCTGTTGAAGTTAGCCTCATAGCATATAGGTATCGTTTACCTTAGAATGTAATTGAGTTCTTTTGATATTAAATAATATAGATATCATAATAAATGTGATACATTAAAAGTGTATTTTCAAATGCTAAGGAACGCAATATAGAAATGGAGAAAAGTGTTTTACTTCGGGCCACCAACCAGGTGGACACCGAAGTCTTACAATCACGCAAAAAAAAACAAAATCGTACACCCACTTTTTATCACTTTTCTCGACGTTTCACATGATTCTAAGTCTAATTAAGCAAAAAAAAATTTTTGTGTCGGTCTATCTGTTGGTCTGGATGTCTGGATGTCTGTTTACGCAATAACTCAAGAACCACTTATCCGAGTTTAAAAAATTCTTTCGCCAATCATCTTGTTTGGTTAATGGGAAGAACTGATTAGATTTTAGGGTTTGTACGTTCAAGGTTTCGGGTACCTTTTTTTTTTTTCTTTTTTTTTTCGTGCGGAAATCCCCTCGGATACGCCCCCGCCGGCCAGCGGGAGCGGTTATGTCGGGCTTGAACCGACTAAAACCGCACGCCGTCTCGGGTCTGCAGACGCCGGGGTGTAAGGTTGCCCATAGAGCATATCCCTCGCACCCCGACTGACCCTGGGCCATCTCCGGTTTCGAGATGGCCCACTCGGGTTTGGGAACCACGGTGTCCCCGTCTTGCCCCGGTTTGGGGGAGGGATGCTAGTCGCCCCACCGTCCCGGCCTGCTTCTGCTGGGGTGACAGGCGGCCTCACCTGCCACCTCCAGGCCTGCGCTCATGGAGGACGAAGGTCGTTAAGCGACCTCCGGCGCCTAAGTCGCCTGCGACGCGAGGCGAGCATGTTGCGGGCTCGGCGGGCCGGGAGGGTTCTGAACCTCTCCCGGGCGCGCTCCGCCATCTCCTTCGCGAGCATCACATGCTCGCAGAAGGAGGTGGCGGCGGCCCACGCGCTCGCACTCCGCACCATTGCCGCAATCATGCTGCCGAGCGAGAGGACTCCCACTCCGATGGCTGCCACGAGGTCACGCCTCGGCACCTCCCACGCCGGGCAGTCCGCCAGCGTGTGCAGCCCTGAGTCCTCGCTCGCGTCACAGTGATGACACTCAGGCGTTGGCTCCTTCCTGATCCGATGCAGTTGGTCCCCGAAGCACCCCTTCCCGGAAATCACCTGCGTCAGTCGGTACGAGAGGCTTCCGTGTCGCCTCTCTAGCCAATCCTCCATTATGGGCCTTACCGCCGCTATTGCGGCGTGCCCAGGTTTCGGGTACCTTTTTTTTTTTTTTTTATCGTGCGTAAATCCCTTCGGATACCCCCCCGCCGGCCAGCGAGGGCGGTTATGTCGGGCTTGCACCGACTAAAACCGCACGCCGTCTCGGGTCTTCAGACGCCGGGGTGTAAGGTTACCCATAGAGCATATCCCTCGCACCCCGGCTGACCCTGGGCCATCTCACCACTAACAGCATCGCTCATCCTGTCTCCTCTGAAAGCAGAGGAGTACAGAGAGCGATGTGTTCCCGCCACGTTGGGTATTGGCCGACGATCAATGCCAACCCTATGAAGGGGTGAAGGGGAAGCCATTGACCGCTTCCCAGGGTGTACCGGCCGCTCCGATTCCGTTCCCCCCGGACTGCAGCGGGATCGGAATCGGAGCGACACTCGAGGAGGTTACCCAACACACACCCCAGGTTTCGGGTACCTACCATACAAATTGTCCCTAAAAAACTTTTACAAGTGAGTTTCTTTCGAGTTATCAGAGTAACGCGTATTTGACTTTGACATTTGAGTGACAATGACAATACGTATATTGTATATTTACATAAAACAACCAGACTGAAAGAACCTGAAATATAAAATATATTTTTTTGGTGTTTTTGACGTCGAAGACGTTTGTTTTGATTTGATTTTCTTCATATTTATTGCTCAATATATAAAGATGCGTCGAATAATATGCATAAAGCCTAAGGTCTGTAATTTTGAATAAAAATACTGCAACAAAAATATTTTAGTTTGGCCCGAAGTTTGACAATCACTGTGTGATTTCCGCCCCACTAGATTTTGGTAACAAAACCATCGTCTTTCAGTCTTTCCGTCGCTACGTTTACAATTTGAAACCCACTGACCCAGATTAACTTTTTTCTATAATTTAAATCCATCTTCCATCCTACCAGGTTTTAGTACCTACTTAAAAGCCATAAAGCACAGGCGTAGATGCGTGTGTAGCTCAAAAATTTACTATTAATTATTAGGCAATTTGATTTCAACTCTTTATTTAAGGTTAAATATCTTATTAAAATTATAGAAATCACAGTGGTGTATGTTTAGTCTCGTAGACTATAAGTAGTGGCGCATGCATGCATAGTCTTATGCTAAAGGCATCATCGAAATCGTATCTTTAATATTATGCGTCTTCGTATCATATTATCATCTGTGCAGTTTGACTTTATTTATTTAATTATTAAAAATGATTTGATAAATTCAATTGATTATTATTGATTAAAATATAAAATTAATTTCGTTAATATTATTTTTTGTAATTATTTTGTGGTGTGATATTTATGGTCTATTGATAAATTTGTGTATAACCAGTTTATGTACCTTTTTTTTTCGTGCAGAAATCCCCCGGATACCCCTCCCCCCTCCGCCGGCCAGCAGGGGTGGTTATCTCGGATTCAAACCGACTAAAATCGCACGCCATCTGCGTCGGGGTGTAAGGTGGCCCCATAAGGCATTTCCCCCGCACCCCGGCTGACCCAGGGCGGCCATCTCCGGTTTGGAGATGGCCCCCGTCGGGTTTACCACGGTGTCCCCATCTTGCCCCGGAAAGGGAGGCCGCTTGTCACCCCGCCGCCCTGGCCTGCTTCTGCTGGGGTTACTGGCGACCATTTTAAGTAACTAATCTCATAAGTTGAAATAATTTTAAATGGCAATATTCAATATTACTTTAAATGATCTGTGAAAAATATTGACGTCTAAGATACAGTACCAGTCCTAGTTTAGGCGTCAAGAATACAAGTTTTTGTGAAAATAACCAAAAAAAATACCACATTTCACGGAAGGCCTATCCAACATTAGTAGTAGCTGTAGAGCCCAGTGAGTGTACAAAATATAAATAATTTTGTACTTGGAAAATAGAGACGTAAGCCGTCCGCTCGGAGATTACACATATTGGGTAGTTTATGTAATGGAATCTGAAACACTAAACTGTAGTGTAATTGAATGACATTTGACAGTGACAACCGTAGTACCGATTTTCACCATTTGACAGAAAGGCTGGTAAGACTATACCTATCTTTAGTATCGAATTTTGTTTCTGCATGAAATTGTCTGTCTACTCAATACAGTCAGGGTTAAAAAAAATACGCAGTGTGGGTTATATACACACTACTTTTGTTGTAGCTAGTAACTTCTTCGAAATGTGAGCTTTCCGACACTATGTAGTGGGGGTATAACCAGATTTTGCTGTGCGAAATGGCACTAACTGGGAAATCTGAATTCACAAGGCAGGCGCAAGGTTTTCATACCTTCGCACATTCTTTGTATTTTTATTTCGCCATGTACCAGCGCACATAATAATAATAGTTTCGCTATTTAGTAAGAAAATCATTGTCTCTATTTTGGTATCTTTCCGATTAAAAACAAAGTTGAATATCTTAGTACTGGATTCCAAATAGCAGATCATTTGGCAATCAACATCTTATCTGAAATTTTAATGGTTTTTTTACTTCAACAGTTTTAAGTAAATGTTCTGCATTCACTGATTTACTAGTCTGACGGTCCTTCACATATATAAATGTTCTTTGACCCTTTTAGCAAGAGTCTGTTTCATTTGGTTTATATAATAAAAAATGTAGAGTTGCATTACTTTATTTGCGCACCTTTTTTTTTTCGTGCGGAAATCCCTTCGGATACCCCCCCCCCCCCCGGCCAGCGGGGGGCGGTTATGTCGGGCTTGACCCGACTAAAACCGCACGCCGTCTCGGGTCTACAGAGGTAAGGTTGCCCATAGAGCATATCCCTCGCACCCCGACTCCTTTATTTGTGTACCTTTTTTTTTTTATCGTGCGGAAATCCCTTCGGATACCCCCCCGCGTGCCAGCGGGGGCGGTTATGTCGGGCTTGAACCGACTAAAACCGCACGCCGTCTCGGGTCTACAGACGCCGGGGTGTAAGGTTGCCCATAGAGCATATCCCTCGCACCCATTGCTTGAAAATGCCCAATTTGTTTCAATTGAGGCAGTTTGTTAGTCTTTGAAGTCAAAGAAGTAAAATATCTAGGACTTGTTTAAGTAAACTACTGTAACGATATCATCTGACTAGTCGGTAATTTATACGATTCTAGATGTTTCTTGCTATGACTAACCATTTTAATGGTTACCGACGACCCACACAATTGCAATCGGCACTCGACTTTGACATATAAAAATATCTTTATTTATATGCAGTGTAAATTGTACCGTATGCCATTAAATATTAGGTGTGGAATGACGTAATAACATTCTGTTTCGAAATTCAGGGCAATATATTATAGTCATTATGTGGAGTTACGATTAATTTTGATGATGGTTGTCTATACATATAAAAAATAAATCTCTGTTTCCCTTAGTCATGACATAAGTTGAGAACCACTTTACCGATTACAATCATATTTTTACGGAAATAATATTAAGAAAATTATAAAATTTCAGAAAATCAGTTTCAGTATTGCACGCGGATAGAGCAGCGGTCAAAAACTAGCTAGTAATATACCGGCTGTCACGTAATTACTGCATAAAAGAGTAATTTGAATTAAAAAAATAACAGATTACTGATTTCAAGTAATAGTGGTAGGTATTTCAAATATAACCGCCCCGCTGGCCGGCGGGGGGTATCCGAAGGGATTTCGCACGAAAAAAAAAGGTATTTCAAATCGATTTGCTTTTACATAAACTCACGCCTATATCCCCGAAGGGGTAGGCAGAGGTGCTAGCACCCACATTTCGCCAGTTTATGTTTAGGTCCCAATGTAATAGGTGGCGAGCCTATTGCCATTAACCGGGCACTTATAAGCCTGCGATAAATACACACATAACTTCGAAAAGCATCGAAAAGTCATTGGTGTGTGCCATGGTAAAACCTGGGATCGAACCCGATTTGCTTTTAACTTGGATAAAATAACCTGTATCATTTAAAGTTTATTCTGTATTTTTACAGACTTTTATTTTACTTTATTACAGTATCCGCAATTAACTGGTGTTAATCAGTGATACACTAACATAAATGATGTTTAATCATTTATGTTATCGGTAATACTAGAAGTTAAATACACACCAGTATTTAATTACTTCACCCATAGGTAACCGGCATTTAGTGGTAATATAATAAAGTACAATCGCTCTCAGAAGTTGCTGAACACTAACAAATTTACAAACGATCCTTACACGGAAATAATCAATAATTTATGTAAGTATAGTAATTTTTGTAATCTTCAAAGGATAAACTAAACACTTTTCAGATTTTGTTTATTATTTTATGTAAGGTTTTAGAGCTAAGGTGGACGGTAACTTGGAATGTGTTAGGCTAAACATAGCCATGAATCCTCCATGACGTTATAAACATAGGTACTATTTGTAGCATACGGTTAGACGATGGTATTTGAAGGTTACGTTTTAAAAATAAGGAATATTTTGAAATCATTTCGTGATACTGCAAAACAGTACTAAACTGTAAACTTCGTTCTTCCTTAGAATCAAGTTATGTTACCTTATCAGCTGAATTTATTTCGTGAATGTTAAAGTCCCGAGATGGTGTGAGGTTTTGGTCGGATCCGACATAATCATCCACGCTGGCTGAGGGCCGAAACCGTGGCGATTTCCGAAAAAAAACACAAAAAGGATGAGACAAATCTAAAATATCAAAGAACATGAAAATCGGGCCACCCGTTTTTGAGTTTATACCGGTCATCATAACACGGCTTTGTTTTATATATATTTGGCGCAAACTAAAACAAATAATAAGCAGCTCTCTTCTTATATTATGAGGCACGAAATATAATATCGCACTCAATGTCGATGGTGCTCCTTGATTTATGAGAATTATGTAATAGGGTTGGAATGATCTGATTGGAGGTACATGAAATATTACTAAGTATTACTTACTATTACTTCATTAGTATTTTTGTATTTGATGTATTTTTAGGGTTCCGTACGAACGGAACCCTTATAGGATCAGTTTATTGTCTGTCAATACCTTTTTCTCAGTAATGCGTTACCTAGTTGAAATGAATCTGAAATATCAGACTTGAAAAAATGAGACTTCTAAGTCAAAAAGTTCAGTAAGTTTAAAATATAGCCGTTTATATTTAGACAATCGTAACGTAATCATAACTTATAGGGCACATCCCGTCGAGCTAGAATAATGAAATTTGGCTAGAAGCAAGGCCTTATAGCACAAGTAAAAGGGAAAGTACAAAATCAGTAAACATGTAGTTTATTTCAATCAATCAATGTTCGCATTGCGGTCTACTGTTGGACATAGGCCTGTACCATAGCACCCGATTCTCCATATTGGGCATCCAGTTTACCCCAGTTACTATACAGTCATCAGTTCATCTGGCTGAGGATATCCCGCAATTTATTTAGCAACTCGTGGTCTCCACTCTAGAACTCCTATTAGGCCATCGACACTTCGACAGATGCGGCCAGTCTACTGTCATTTCAGTTTGCTTATTCTAAGAGCCATATTGGTAACTCCAGCTTTCCAACAGCAACATTAAGTGTGAGTTACTCAGTCCAGTTTTGTTTGGAACCCTCAGTGCGCGAGTCCGACTTGCACTTGAACGGTCTCTTTAATTACTATTGTGCAATTGACTAACTATTGCGTGCCCATTGGGCACATTTTAAGATTCCGCGCTCCGACTAAGAATTTATTCAAATAAAAATTCATCCAGTTTTTAGATCTAAGAACCGATTCCTAACTCAGAAAAAATCCCCAGGACCTTAGAATCGCATGCAAACATAAGCGCAAACTTTTACCAGAAGACTAACGAAGCACTTAAAATATCTATACCTATATATAAAAGCAAAAACTGACTGACTGATTAATCAACGCACAGCTGTAACCGCTGGGCCTAAAACCATGAATTTTGCGCAAATATTCCTTAATGACGTAGGTGTACACTAAGAAAGGGTTTTAGAGATTTCAACCTTACGGGGTGAAAATGGGTTGCTACGTTTGTATGGAACTCCGTGTTTTCTTGGTCTGATAACTTCAATCTTGGCATTTATATTCTTTAAAATATTTAATTGAACGCGTATTTCATCGTTTTCTAAAACTCAGTCCCTAAAATGATAAAAGGGGGTTGCAACATATTATTCAACAGATTCAATTGGAAATGGGTATTAAAACTCCTTAGTGCAATTTTTAGCAAAGTTTTTTCTTTAGCCAAGGAACCAAATATCATTTTTACATTTCAAGTTTAAAAATTACTAACAGTTATAATTGAAAATATTATAACTATAAAATAACTTAAAACATGTTGTGATCGACACCTGCCGAAGTAAATAAAACCTTGATATATCCGGTACTTAACGCGGACGAAGTCGCGGGGCAACAGCTAGTGATATTATGATATTTTAGACGTTGCATCCTACTACCATTATGTTTATATTTGTGTTATGTATATGACCATAAGTATCTATTCGTTTTTGTAAGGATTGACATAATACTTATGTTTGTTTCTTTCTTTTCAGGAGTGGTTTACAAGCAGAGGATCAACTTGTATGAATAAAGTCATAGTGCTCAGGCGCTATTTTTAAAATAAAACATTTACGATTAACCGTTCTATAACAATCTAAAGTAATAAGTCAATTACAGTCGCGAACAACTGTGAGCGTAGCGTTGTACTGTTGACGATACGCTATATCGATACCGTGTCGCGCCGCGCGCGGTCATTAAGCTATCGCTGCAATAGTCTGTGCTCGCCAGAGTCACGTGACTCGGCTAGCACGCAAAGCCACAGCCGTGGATAACCTCGGCCAGAGCCCCCTCCCGGTAAAGAGGCTGCACGAAGCGCTTCAGAGTGCGCAAGTGAAGCGCCAGCGACTTTCCCCTCCATACCCCGCACCCCCCACGTCTCTCCACCCCATTCATCAGCTTGCCGTGCACCAACACATCAAAGTGCAGCAAAGCATAGTGCAACAGAGCATCGTGCAACAACATCAGTTGAATCTGGCACATCAGTCTCTGCAAAACCTGCAGGCACATCAAAATTTACAAGCCCAACAAAGCCTACAGGCAGCGCAGAGCTTACAAGTGGCTCAGAGTCTGCAGGCAGCACAAAGCCCTGCAGCTACGGGTGGTGCAGGCGCGCAGCAAGCGGCAGGTGTAACACAAGGCGCGCTGGTGCCACCGCAGCAGCCTTCACCGCGATCCGCTTCTCCTCAACACAAGAACATGGAGCTCGCACTCTGTCAAAGCATGGACTCCGTCAACACCGCCACCACTGAGGAAGAGGTAAGCTATTACTTTGTTTAATTATATTGTTCAACATAGTTTTCAATTCGTACCATATAGTTTGATATTTGAACTCGTAATCCAAACTATGTGTTAACAATAGAAACAAGCACGATCAAATTTCCCTTTTGAAGAGGACTGTATCATTTCACTTTAACTATTTGTCATATTATAATTGTAAAGTAATACCGTAGAGAGGCGGCTGCGTAGCTGTTATAATGGCGATACGATCGGTACAGAGTAGGCACGGGACAATATAAATTTTCCTTGCGACAAAAACAGATTTGAGTCAAAATATTATAATATTTTTGTATGGAATTCTATCTTAGTCTTTATTTACATGAGTTAAAGATATTAAAGTAATTAAATATGAATTATTATATTAAACTCGTAAAATTAATGGAGAGTTAACATCAACCTTAGAAGCCATGTCGTCGTCGTCAAAATATCATCAATCAATTTTATACCCACCAATGTAATTGTTAGTTCAGTTTTAACACAATGCATAGTTCAATTTTATTAATACTAATACTGCTTCGTCAAAGTCAGTCCAAAAATGTGTTGAAGAAAGAGGGCAAATAAAACTTCAATCACGCTTGATAAAATCGTAAATTTTAAAATCGGTTTATATTATAAAGAACAAAAACAAAACAACCAACACAATCCTAAAGAAAAGTGATAAAACCCTTAACGTGAACTAGGAGGAGGTGACACGACGAGAGAAGTGTGGGCAGCGGTTGTGTTAGGCGAGACAAATAGAGTAGATGTCGTTTCACCGCTTTCAGCCGCTCTCTCCTGAACGGACAGCTTTATAAATAGCTTGTTTCATTATTACATTGTCTTGTCTTTTATGTTGCTTAAAAATTGAAGGGAATGTAATGGTAGTATCAAAATCTTTCTGATATAAGGATGAGTTTGAGTAGGTACCTTATTTAAAATGTGCTTTCACAAAATCCTAGAAGTAAATGCGTTTGTTTCAGCCTATTAATTTCAGTGTTAGTAATTTTTCCCTATTTTCTTTTGTTTAATTTAGTAGTATAATAGTATATCTAGCAACACTAAATGTTGTGTTAGATACGATTGTGTTTATAAGACCCGTAACTGTAATTGTAAACATAATTGTAGGAATATCGTGCTAAGCCAAATTAAAAAAAACTGTTTAGTATATTAGATTCATTCGAGCACTATTAATCGTCGGTATGAGTTAAAGTTAGTAAGAATGTAATATAACTATGATATGAATGCAGAAAATTATTTTCATTTCTTGTGTTATTTTAATTTTAATAAATTAAATGTTATTTCTACCAGGTGGTCAGCCTTTTAATAGCTGCTTAAACTTTAAGAATATTTAAAGCATTTTAGGGTGACAATGCTAATTTTCTTTGAAATCTACAAAATGTTATATGTGCAAGTATTTCATAATATTGTCATTTTAAAGTGATTTATCGTAATTCCAACTAAGTTTTCAAAGTTATGTTTAATAAAATAAACTAAAAACTTTATGGTTTCGGCCTTATTTTTATACGTGTAACTATAAGACTGATATGTATGACTTTGCAGTGTTATACAAAATTACTGGTTTGCCTGAACGTTTCTGAGATATAAGTAGGATTGGACACATGGCAAAACACTAGACACAAGTAAAAACTTGTTGAATGTAAAATGTTTGTGCAAACTTAATACATAACGATCAAACGAAATAAATACTTACTGTTAATGTACAATTTTCATTGTCTGGTAATTTCTTGTTTCCAATTTCACTTTGATGTGAATCTGACCAGTGAATGTAGGGACCGGCTTATAGAGAGTCCTGCTCACATACCGTTGATGCATTCATTCATGTGGTTGAGTATTGCTTGTGCTCATTTATTTAAACTATGAGGGTTAACAACGATCGTCACTGTTCATGTGATCATCTTAAACAGAAGCTTCGTTGAAAATTTTTGAATTTTCGTAGTGTTTACAACTGAACACATGTCATAGAAATAAAAATAAATTTCTATGGCCTGCATATAATAGCATAATGAATTATCGACTAATTACGATCACAGTTTGGTAAGAGTTAAAGTATGATGTAAAATATTCTGTCAAAATTTTGATTAATCTTTATAAGGTCAGAATTACAAAATATTTTTAGCGTTCATGACCTATTGTATCCAATTTATGTAGTTTCGTGTGTAATCTGGAAGGGGGTTTATGGGAATTCGTCTGGCAGTTGGCGAGCCGGCAGACACAGGCGGCGCCATTGAGTCTGCCTCCACACACACCACCGTCTATTCCTGTTTAACAATTGCTTGCTGTAAACTTTTACATTAGTATCTACGTATTTTTGTAGCTAGAGCAATATGTTTCGAAATTTTTTATGGTTGACAGCACTAACGAACATACGACTAAACTGTATGCAAGTTTTCATCATAAAACTTTTTGATGGTTGCATTATCATGGCTAACATTCATATGTTGCCCCACTGTATTTAAAACCATTTTACCAAAATGCAGGAATTTGCAACAACACTGTTAACGCTAAAGTTGATGTATTTATCCTCAGCATAATGTGAGATTGTATTAAGCAATCAAATTTTAAGTGGTTTTACCCCTTTGGAGGGCTATTTCTTTCTGTACTATATTTATGTATGTAGGCACTAGTATTAAACTGAGACTACAATACAGCTAAAGAGTAAGTGCGATAAAAAATCAACAAATAAAGTAGTGTTAACATCATGGATGTAAACGATGCCTTATCCCTTATAACCTCAATATATAATGCGAACAATATAAACGGTTTGACAAAAACACTTATTCAGTGTTTGTAAGCATGATAAGTGTATCGATCGGTCGTTGCTGGGGTATCCGGCGCGATCGTATGACAAGTCGGATGATACGTACCGATAGTCAGCTATCGGTCCTCGCAAACAACACTCCTATGGCTTCCTGAAACCTGTAACTACTTTTTGTTTAACGGTTCATTCACATTTTGTTCACGAAAGTTAGTGACGACTCCCTCGTACATTTCAACTTAGGTACTTTGCCTCCAGCTCCAAATATTCACTACTGTTAATGTACACAGTTGTTTTGACGTCGAACTTGTTGATGTCATGTATATATCGTTGAACCAACATTAACGCAAAAAAAGAAATATCAAGGCTACCTATTATAATATTATTGTGATCGTGTAGAGGATTTACATCAGAATTTTCTTCATTTCCTCTTAACCCTACATTTTATCTCAGATTGTATTCTTCAATCTTAGAGTCATTTAAGGGAACTTATTTGTGTTATTTTAGAATAAATTTAATGAAAGGGATGGCTGAAAATTATTTATATGTTGTAAATGGTCAGGATATATATAAAATAAAACATTTTTCAACGAACTTTTTTGTCAGCTGTCAATTCTTTTTTAAAATTCTTAGCTGATTTTAGACTTATAGATAGTCAAATTATCACTTTGTAAGTTGTGGTACAAGATATCAGTTTTATAAA
The DNA here is from genome assembly GCA_946251805.1 of Cybosia mesomella. Lineage (NCBI taxonomy): Eukaryota > Metazoa > Arthropoda > Insecta > Lepidoptera > Erebidae > Cybosia > Cybosia mesomella. The sequence goes on from OX276403.1 coordinate 13,746,494, forward strand.
ATGGCCAATTACTATCTATAAAGTTAGCAAATTTAACCATTGCGAAATGTAGTAAGCTGGGATTGACGCCAGTGAAAATGATTGTGATCAAGATATACTTATACGTAACAATCTGAAGTTTATAATCTATAACTAAAAATAAATACCAGGGGTATTAAAAATATGTCATTCGATTGGAATCACTTAACAAAAACTTGGAAGCCAAAACCATGCATTTACTGGCGGGTTACAATTATAAACATTTATAACATTTTTTTTTACATATATTCTGTGCTCTGCCTACAATTCTGTAATTTCAGTCATAATATATTGGTTATTTGTAATAAAAGCTATCCATATTACACTTTCCACCTCGTATGAGTTTTCTTTATCAATTTATATAATATATTATGTTGTATAACTTTATATTGAATCCAATAACTAACCTAGTAATAAATAGCTAAGTAATAAAAACAGCCTGGAAAGCACAAACAGAAGAATATTCATATAAACGATATCGCTTTCGTTCTCGAAAATCCTTTAAGCATCTGCCAATAATACGCAGATCGTAGAAACATCTCCATGGATACTGAAGAGAAAATTATTGCCTCGCTCGAGTTCAATCGCGGAGACATTCTCTCTAGAACGATTTTAAGAGAAGAATTTCCGCAGAGTGGAATATAGACACCTCGACCGTTTCAACAGTTTGTCCACCTAATTTGTTCGTCGGCGCTCAACTGTAAAAACAAATAGCTGCTCCCGCATTTCCCCTCACAGAACGATAAAGACAGATATTTATATTCTAACTTAATGGGGAAAAAGGAGGGATAGTTTTCTCAGTTTCACATTTACGGGTCACTTCAATGAGTGATTGGTGTTTACGTTCAAGCTTTTGTCTAGTTCCGTTAAAATCTTGTTTGCTGGCTGCTGCAAAGAGGTTCCTTTGTCCATTAACAGAGTAATAATTAATAGAACTTTATCTAATGTTCATCGGTTTGAGTTACTCGTAGAAAACTTTTAATTGAATTTGTTGGTCGATTTTGGCCTTTTGGCGGGAGCGCGTTACGGTTTTAAAACAATTTTTAGGTAGCACTTTCCGAGAGTTTGCCTTATAAATTTACCTGATGATATTATTTTAGAAGCGTGTCAAAGTTTGTTTAGATTATTAGGATCATAAAAACCAGGTGGTAGAAATTTGATGACACAAATTTGTCACAAAATTCGGCCGGGTGGGTACCACCGTGTACGATTGCGAAAACCCTCCATAGTAATCCAATTTCGATTTGATTGCGTTCAGGGGTCAGCAAGTGCATAGCCGGGCAGGATTGTGGTCGCAGCACTAGTGGGACCAGGGGGTGTCACGCGGTGCTGCGACGACAATCCTCTTCCGATGAGGGCGTCAAGCTGAGTGCCACCATTGTTAACATGGTACGTGTATGTAATGGTGACCCTCTTTCCTGAGACTTTACCTTCAGCTTACCATTAGGCGAGGTGAAGTAAAATTGAAGTGTCCAAAATAAAAAATAAAAAAAATTAAAAAAAATTGTCATCTAAGGTGACAATTTCGGCAGTATATGTATATTTAATATGATTAATGATAAATTTAAATAATGAGGTACGCGTACGTGTAGCCTTAAAATATTCCTTACCTAGTCTTTATATCTAGATCATTAATCTGATATTCACATGAGACAGCTGAAATCGTTATTTTAACGCACTTTATTCCACTTAAGCTCTATTCACACACATCAAGGCTGTGTCCGGGTAGTGCCAGGGCCGTGTCCGTGCTAAGACCAAGCATCCGGATCCCGTCAAGCGTTGTCGGCCCACGCCATAGAGAAGAGATGTTAGAGCCGTAATATCAAATATTATGATCAAAATCAATTTCGAAAATTTTAAAAGTGATCCTATTGTTGACAGTAACTTCTATTAAAAGATTATCAGTCATCTGAGAAATATCTACAAAATTATAATTTTTCCACATTTAACATTTTCATCTTTTTTATTGAGATTTTTGATTTACTATTGAAGTTATTTCAACTCTAAAACATGTTGGGTGGAGACCAAATCGATGATTTCTTAAAAGGGCTGATAGATGGATTTCACACTGACATAAATCTTTGTAACATTTTACAATAACGTTGACAGTTGCTGATGAAAATTATACAAATATAAATTTAATTATTTATAACATATATTTTCTAAACATTTTTATGATAATATAGATAATTTAATAATATATGTGATATTACTGTCTTGCCCTCACTAAAGAGGCGAAGTCTATAGAAAGACGAAGTATAAGCATACCACTAATACCCTTTTTTTTTCGTGCGGAAATCCCTTCGGATACCCCCCTGCCGGCCAGCGGGGGCGATTATGTCGGGCGTGAACCGACTAAAACCGCACGCCGTCTCAGGTCTACAGACGCCGGCGCCAGGGTGTAAGGTTACCCATAGGGCATATCCCTCGCACCCCGACTGACCCTGGGCCATCTCCGGTTTCGAGATGGCCCCCTCGGGTTTGGGAACCACGGTGTCCCCGTCTTGCCCCGGTTTGGGGGAGGGGCGCTAGTCGCCCCACCGTCCTGGCCTGCTTCTGCTGGGGTGACAGGCGGCCTCACCTGCCACCCCCAGAGCTGGGCTCATGGATGACGGAGCTCGTTAAGCGACCTCCGGCGCCTTAGTCGCTTGCGACGCGCGGCGAGCATGTTGCGGGCTCAGTGGGCCGGAAGAATTCTAAACCTCTCCCGGGCGCGCTCCGCCATCTCCTTCGCGAGCATTACATGCTCGCAGAAGGAGGTGGATGTGGCCCACGCGCTCGCGCTCCGCACCATTGCCGCAATCATGCTGCCGAGCGAGAGGACTCCCACCCCGATGACTGCCACGAGTTCACGCCTCGGCGCCTCCCACGCTGGGCAGTCAATCAGCGTGTGCAGCCCTGAGTCCTTGCTCGCGTCGCAGTGATGGCACTCAGGCGTTGGCTCCTTCCTGATCCGATGCAGGTGGTACCCGAAGCTCCCCTTGCCGGAGATCACCTGCGTCAGTCGTTACGAGAGGCTTCTGTATCGCCTCTCTAGCCAATCCTCCATGATGGGCCTTACTGCGGCTATTGCGGCGTGCCCTGCGCTTGGTCGCCCAAGTCGTTCCTTCCACTCGACTACGATGGCCTGGCGGAGCTGGGACTGCACGGCCTCGATTTGTCGAGGCTCGGGGTTCCGTCCCTGCTCCTGCGCCTCCTTTCGCCACTGGTATAGTTGCGAAAGGGCTCTCGCCTCCAGGTCCCATGGCAGAGTTCCGGCAAGGAGACTCGCCGCCTCGAAGGAGATCGTGCGGTACCCGCGGATGACCCTGATGGCCATCACCCGCTGCGGAGCGCGTAGCATCCGCACACTTCTGGCCTTCAGGGCCTCCGCCCATATTGGGCACCCGTAGAGGATGGACCATGGAATGTAGAGTCTCCTGCAGGACTTATCGGGCTCATGTTGGGCAGCAGCCGCGCCTGAGCGAGAGCTGTGCCCTTCAGTTTGGGGGCCAGACTTCGGATGTGCTCTCCGAAGTCCCATCGGTACCACAAATGCCCTAAGTGTATATATTTCGTAAAAGCACGTCAAACTTAAAGTTACCTAAAATTTCACATAAAAAAATTACTATTGTATTATAATACTAGCTGAAGCCCGCAGTTCCACCCGCGTGGAGGTCAGTTACCGGTTTTTGGTCATATCTCCGGTTCTACTTAACAAATTGCAATCAAACATACGGCAGATTTTAATTCTGACTAAGACCTTTCTAATAGAAAAATCCGCATCAAAATCCGTTCGGTAGGTTTTAGGTATATCGCTAACATTCAGACAAACAGACAAACAGACAAACAGATGAACAGACGAACAGACGAACAGACGAACAGACGAACAGACGAACAGACGAACAGACGAACAGACGAACAGACGAACAGACGAACAGACGAACAGACGAACAGACGAACAGACGAACAGACGAACAGACGAACAGACGAACAGACGAACAGACGAACAGACGAACAGACGAACAGACGAACAGACGAACAGACGAACAGACGAACAGACGAACAGACGAACAGACGAACAGACGAGCAGACGAACAGACGAACAGACGAACAGACGAACAGACGAACAGACGAACAGACGAACAGACGAACAGACGAACAGAAGAACATACGAACAGACGAACAGACGAAGAGACGAACAGATGAACTGATGAACAGATGAACAAGTTTTTTCTATCATTACATTCCTGTATAGTTAAGGTCTCTAATGGAGTTATTAACTAGACACCAGCAGGTTTCGGTAACAACAAAAACTACAACTGAAAATTAGAAAATCTGAAAATTTATTAACATCATTAAAATAAATGATAAAATCTAGTGGGGCGGAAATCACACAGTGATTGTCAAACTTCGGGCCAAACTTAGATATTTTTGATGCAGTATCTTTATTCAAAATTACAGACCTTAGGCTTTATGCATATTATTCGACGCGTCTTTATATATTGAGCAATAAATATGAAGAAAATGAAATGAAATCAAACGTCTTCGACGTCAAAAACACAAAAAAATGATTTTATATTTCAGGTTCTTTCAGAGTCTGGTTGGTTTACGTAAATATACAATATACGTATTGTCATTGTCACTCGAATGTCAAAGTCAAATACGCGTTACTCTGATAACTCGAAAGAAACTCACTTGTAAAAGTTTTTTAGGGACAATTTGTATGGTAGGTACCCGAAACCTCCCGCTGGATAAGTGGTTCTTGAGTTATTGCGTAAACAGACATCCAGACATTCAGACCAACAGACAGACCGACACAAAAATTTTTTTTGCTTAATTAGACTTAGAATCATGTGAAACGTCGAGAAAAGTGATAAAAAGTGGGTGTAAGATTTTGATTTTTTTTTGCGTGATTTTAAGACTTCGGTGTCCACCTGGTTGGTGGCCCGAAGTAAAACCAAAAGGATTTTTCAGAAAAACTTAAAGTGGTAACAAACATTGAATGCTAAGCTATCTAATGATAATACTGATATACTTCCTTTAAAAATTTTCAAATGATCATTAAACATCTTTTATGGGAAATTTAATAGGTACGAAAATATAGAAGTCCAACATTTGCGGTAATTTTACGTACCTATGTCAAACTAAAATACTTTTAATTTATGCAACTTTATTTGATAGTTCATTTCTTTGAGAATATAAAACCATGAAGACCGCTCTGGAATTACAACTTTCATCGAAACCATTTTTAAGATGGAAACACCGTCGGGTGTTGTGAAAGCACATGGAATAATGTATACAATTATATTTTTGAACCCCTGACGGGGCACGGCCCTGATGTGTGGGAAACTGTGAAGTCATTTACATTTTACGACATCCTGGGGCTGCTTTGTAAATCATAACACATTAGAGTTAAGTCAGTTTTTTTTTTACGTGCGAAAATCCCTTCGGATACCCCCCCGCCGGCCTAAAACCGCACGGTGTCCTGCCCAAGTGTCCATTGCCGGGCACCCCGGGTAAGCCCACGAAAGGATAACCCCAGGGTTACCGGCGGACCTTGGCCGCCAGCGCGGCCTCTCCTGGTGGGATCGGGTTTTATCCCGTGTCGGTGAGTAGGCAGGCGTGTGTAGGACACACACGACACGCCTCCGCCACGGCCTGCATCTGTAAGGACGGTGAGTCGCACAACTGCCGTCCTCAGGCCCCGATCATGGAGGTCGGTAGACCCGGGCGTAGACGAGTGCGGGACTCGGCGGGCAGGGTTCTCTCCTGCTCCCTCTCTGCCGTGTCTTTCGCGCGCATAACCTGCTCCCAGAAAGAGGCGGCGGCGTGCCACTTGCTCCCGTCGGAGACCATGGTCCTCACCATGGTCTCCAACGAGAGAACGTCCACGCCCAGAACCGCAACGAGATCCCGGCGTTGACTCGCCCACGCAGTGCAGTCCACCAAAGTGTGGAGCGCCGTGTCTTCGCCAGGATCCTCGCAGTGCTGGCACTGTGGCGTTGTCTCCCGGTGGATGCGCCATAGATACTTACCAAAGCACCCGTGTCCGGTAAATATCTGGCATATCCGGTAGTAGAGGTCACCGTGGTGCCTCTCCAACCACTACTTCATAATCGGTCTCACCGCCGCAATGGTGGATGGCACCAAGCAAGTCGCACCCTCCATGTCTCCATGAGTTCCCGGCGGAGCTGGGACCGCTGAGCCCTTATTTCTCGGGGCTCTGGCCTATGGCCCCGCACCAGCGCCTCCTTGCGCCACCGGTACAGCAACGCAAGGGCTCTCGCTTCCAGGTCCCATGGAGGGGTCCCGGCTAGGAGACATGCCACCTCGACGGAGTTCGTGCGATACCCCCTGATGACTCTGACGGCCATCGCTTTTCACGGGCTGTTTAGAATAGCCACGTTACGGGCCGCCAGAGTCTCCACCCATACGGGGGCCCCGTACAGGGCCATGCTTCGCACGATCCCCAGGTACAGTCTCCTAGTAGGGGCGTTGGGTCCCTTAACGTTGGGCATCAGCCGCGATAGCGCGGCCGCAGCCCCCCTCAGTTTCGGGACCAGACTTCGGAGATGTGGTCCGAAGTTCCATCGGCTATCGAGTACGAGCCCAAGGTACTTCATCGTGGGCTCGATGCCGATGCTTACGCCCCATACGGTTATGCTGGTTCCCGCAGGTGGCCCCCTCCGAGGCCCGTGAAAACACATAGCCTCAAATTTGTGGAGCGCCACCTCGAGTCCCAGCCGCCGTATTCGACCCACGACAGTTAAGTCAGCTTAGGTTGAGTATTACGCAGAGACTTTTCATATTGAAAAGCTGTTTTTTTTGCGCTAAGCATAGCCTCCACATCGCTTTTTCATCTCGGATATAAAATTCAACCGAATCCGAAAATTGATTTGATGTTCAAAATCGGTTTTGCATCGTTATAGAGATTTTTCATTAAATCATTATTTAGCCATTTTTAACCGGTTATATTTGCACTTTTTCAAATTCACACATTCTTTGCGTACATTGAATTAAGCCAGTTTACGCTTAACAGCTCTATAGTGAAGTACTTAATGTGAGTGAAGTAATTAAGAGGAGTCGCAGTCGCAGTAGTAGGTATTATTGTGTATTGTGCAAACAAGTTGGCGGCTCGCCAAACTAACTCACCCTAAAACTTTATGAATGCTTATATCTAACGTATTCATTCAAAGATATTGTTGTTAGAAATTTGATTGATAACGTTACCGAAATTTGAAAATTGTGACAACTTAGGCTTAGAAGTCGTAGACATGAAACTGCACAGAAGGCCGAAATGAACCGTGAAGGTATAATCCAGAATGCAATGCGACAACCCTTATTGTAAGCGGAAAATGGAACTCCAATGTCGCAAGACGAAAGGCTCTTTGTGTGCAATCAATGGTCCCTCGATTGCTGATAACTTTCTTTGCACCCTGCAAAGTTTGAGTTCAAAACTGCTAGTTGGATTTCTATTTAACCCGTTATTCTGTATTAGGTAACAATGGTGGTGCAGCAGGATATTTAGACTTAAGTTGTTTGTTTTTTAAATTTAGTTTATATTTTTATAATTACATAGGTTTTGCCTAAATTCAAAAGGAATGGTGGTTTTCAACTCGGCCAATTTTTTGCGCGTTTATTACGAGATATATTCTCCGATTGAAAAAGTATTTCTAAATTTTTTTATTGAACCGGTCATTTATCATTAGAATATCATATTAAAAAGCGGCCAAGTGCGAGTCGGACACGCCCATGAAGGGTTCCGTAGCAGCAAGTAACATAATAATGTTTGTTTTTTAATTTTTATATTTGAGTTGATTGAATGAAAGGTAAATTGCGGTTTACGATTTATGACGTATTAAAAAAAAACTACTTACCAAGTATATCTTGTTCAAACCAATTTTCGTTGGAAGTTTACATGGTAATGTATATCATATATTTTTTTTAGTTTTATCATTCTCTTATTTTAGAAGTTACAGGGGGGGGGGGGACACGTTTTGCCACTTTGGAAGTGTCTCTCGCGCAAATTATTGAGTTTAGAAAAAAATTATATTAGAAACCTCAATATCATTTTTGAAGAGCTAGGTATATCCATAGAACCACACACGTCTGGGTTTGATGAAAAAAACATTTTTGAGTTTCAGTTCTAAGTATGGGGAACCCCAAAATATATTGTTTTTTTTTCTATTTTTGTATGAAAATCTTAATGCGGTTCACAGAATATATCTACTTACCAAGTTTCAACAGCATAGTTCTTATAGTTTCGGAAAAAAGTGGCTGTGACATACGGACGGACAGACATGACGAATCTATAAGGGTTCCGTTTTTTGCCATTTGGCAACGGAACCCTAAAAAGGGTACTTGTAAGAACAGTGGTTTCTGTACATTGTATGGGTGACTCCTCTGTACTTTATGGGCAGGCCACATGTTTGAGTGGAGAATAAAGCCTACTGGGTTTCGTAGAAACTTCCTTCTTAGGTTGTATCAGTTAATCTTAAACCTAACAATACTTCAATTACTCTTCTTTGCTTATTTGGTTTTCAGAAGTACTGCGAGGTGTCTTCAAGGTCCAAAATCCAGTGGAATCAGAATAACATGGACACATGACTATATTGGATATGTACTGAACCTTACGTAGTATTTATTGTTGTTCGATAAAAAATATACTACACACAGATTGGAAATAAGGTTTTTTAAATGTTGGTCACGTTTAAAATTTCAAACTTCGCCTACAATAGGTGCTGTAAGGCAAAACGGAACGCAAATTTCTTAACGAAGATATTCTTTGCTTAATATAATTTGTTCAAAAGACTCTACGAATTAATTACCTATTTAAAAGAATCTTCTTATCGTATTTTATTAGACATTGACTATATTATTTAGTAGCGAATATATATTCACTTTACGAAATACGTAGGTAAAATATATATATGTATATGTATATACTAATTCACTATATATTTTAGATAAGTACTTTTTCAACGCCAAGTGGAATAGGTCCCAATCAAATATCTTTATTCATTTTAATTACAAAGTAACACTTATGACGGCCAAGAGGAGGATCCAGCTAGCCTGGGCAGCGTTTGGGAAACTACGTCGAGTCTTCTCGTCATCCATACCGCAGTGTTTGAAAACGAAAGTTTTCAATCAGTGCATCCTATCCGTAATGACCTACGGAACTGAGACGTGGACACTCAAGGTAGGGCTGGTCCACCAGTACAAAGTCGCTTAGCGAGCTATGGAAAGAGCTATGCTCGGAGTTTCTCTGAAGGATAGGATTCATAACGAATACATCCGACAGAGACCCAAGGTTATCGACATAGCTCAAAGAATTAGCGCTTGCTAATTAGCTGAAGTGAAGTGGCAGTGGGCCGGCCATATCTCGCGAAGAACCGACAACCGCTGGGGTAAACGTGTTCTTGAGTGGAGACCGCGACTCGGCAAACGTAGTGTAGGACGCCCTCCGGCCAGGTGGCAAGACGATCTGCGAAAGACTGTGAGCAGATGCTGGATGCGGCAAGCGCTATGGTGCTCATTAAGGGAGACCTATGTTCAGCAGTGAACTAATAGAGGTTGGCGATGACTTATGAACGCCGTAAACAAATTTCGTACGATCACAGCCAGATTCAGAAGGCAATAGTTACCTATAGAAAAACCTGTGTGAAAAGAATCTGACAATAATATCTGTAATCCAAGCTTAAAGATTTGACTCGATATTTTTTAACCAACATACCAAATTTCAAAATAGTAACATAGGTATTATATGAACCTAACAGTATAAGTACCTACAGTACAGTACAAAAGGAAGTTATCATCAAAAGTGAAATAATTGGATTTTTTAAAAAATTGTTTGTTAAAATTGAAGAATTCATATTGTCTATTAGAAATATATATATTGTGGTAGTACCAAGAAATCAGAAATTATTATATAAACTTGGCTCTCATTTCAAATTTATGTTTTTATGGGATATCATTACTTTTTGTACAGAAATTATTAGTATTTACCATTAATATATTATTATTTGTAAAATTACTCCATTTTTCTACGTTAACATTGTATAGTTTTCTTTTTTTGTGCAATTTACCATAATATTCTTGTACCTTTTCAATATTAGATCTATATTACTAAAGATAATCTAGAAATTTTTCTTACACGTTTCATTTGGCCAAATTGGGGAGGGGAGGTGGATAAATTTGCGGAGGCTGCATTCTAATATAGAACTTTCCTTTGTATTGATTTGATTTGGATTGAGATTTATAAGATATGGAGTATATCTTAGATGATAGAAAAATCTAAGTGAAATAGTGAAAACTAAGCATTTTTAATTTTATGGATAAGATATTTATTTAATAGATCATATCCGTTGTAACTCAACTCGTCGCATGTCACATCGAGACGCTCGCGTTTAAGGGCCTGCATTACGTCGAGCGTGTGCAAGTAGGTGGGCATTTATTTCGTGCAAATAATACTGAGCTTATTTCATGCTTATCATTTGCAAAAATCGTGCAAAAATCCATTCGATTTGCACGATGTGCGATTGTGAAGATGTTTAGATGTTTTTAACTCAATCGTTCTCAAATGGCTGAACGGAACTGGCTGTAATTTGGTACAGTACAGCTGTAATAACATATAGGCTAATAGAATACATAGATAGGTTCCCATAGGTTGCGGGAACGGGATCAGAATTTTACGCCGGCAAAGCCGCGGGCAAGAGTCTTTTTTTTTATATAAGGTATCACAAAATTAGGTCTCTGAATTTGGTGAGATGATTTGGTATCGACAAAATATGTATATGAAACAAAAAAAAGAATATCAGGTAAAATAAAAAAAGTAAATAAAAAATATATAAAAATAAACATAACATAATATAACATAAACTCACGCCTATATCCCCGAAGGGGTAGGCAGAGGTGCTAGCACCCACATTTCGCCAGTTTATGTTTAGGTCCCAATGTAATAGGCGTCTGTGAAGTTGGCATCTCAAATGTTAGCATCTCACAAATAAAATCAATATAAAGTGGCATCCAGCATAGTTCCACAGTTCTTGATAAGTTTTATCAATAGTTCCGTCGATTAAACTATTAATATCGCGTTTTGAAAAAATGAGATGCTAACTTCGCAAACACATCATAGCATCTCATCACATTACGAACGCCTGACTGCACAAAAGTCGAAATTTGTTGAGTTCTATGTTCTCAACAAGTTTCAACAATAGTTCTGGCGATTAAACTGATAAAGTTGAGTTTTGAGAAAATGAGATGCTAACTTCGCAAACACATGGTAGCATCTCATCACATTTCGAAATCCTGACTACACAAGGGTCTAAATCCGGTGAGTTTTATGTTCTCAATAGGTTACAACAATAGTTCTGGCGGATAAACTAATTATATTGCGTTTGAAAAAACTAGATGCTACCTTCGCAAGCACAAGACAAAATCTTCTCAAATTCCGAATGTCTGACTAGCGAAATGGTTCTAGATGATGACCAGCGTCTCTCGCAATGCAATGCAAAAGAGTTCCGGCATCTGGAACTTTCTCGAATTTTTCTATCATTTTTTTTTCCTAAAAAATTCAATAAAAGGTGAGATGCTAGCCTTCTCTGCAGAGTTCTGGCTTGGAAAATAGTTCTAGAAGACGACGAGCATCTTTTACTGTGAAATGCAAAAGAGTTACGGCCTCTGGAACTTTCTCGTATTTTTCTATCAATTTTTTTTCCTAAAAAATTCAATAAAAGGTGAGATGCTAGCCTTTTGTTCAGAGTTCTGGCTTGGAAAACCATTCCAGATGATAAAGAGCATCTTTTACGGTGAAATCCAAAAGAGTTCTGGCCTCTGGAACTTTCTCGTATTTTTCTATCAATTTTTTTTCCTAAGAAATTCAATAAAAGGTGAGATGCTAGCCTTCTGTGCAGAGTTCTGGCTTGGAAAATAGTTCCAGATGATAAAGAGCATCTTTTACTGTGAAATGCAAAAGAGTTCCGGCCTCTGGAACTTTCCCGTATTTTTCTATCAATTTTTTTTCCTAAAAAATTCAATAAAAGGTGAGATGCTAGCCTTTTGTTCAGAGTTCTGGCTTCAAAAATAGTTCTAGAAGATGACGAGTATCTTTTACTGTGAAATGCAAAAGAGTTCCGGCCTCTGAAACTTTCTCGTATTTTTCTATCAATTTTTTTTCCTAAAAAATTCAATAAAAGGTGAGATGCTAGCCTTCTGTTCAGAGTTCTGTCTTGGAAAATTGTTCTAGAAGATGACGAGCATCTTTTACTGTGAAATGCAAAAGAGTTCCGGCCTCTGGAACTTTCTCGTATTTTTCTATCAATTTTTTTTCCTAAAAAATTCAATAAAAGGTGAGATGCTAGCCTTCTGTTCAGAGTTCTGGCTTGGAAAACCGTTCCAGATAATAAAAAGCATCCTTAACTGTGAAATTCGAAAGAGTTCCGGCCTCTGGCACTTTCTCGTATTTTTCTATCAATTTTTTTTCCTAAAAAATTCAATAAAGGGTGAGATGCTAGCCTTCTGTTCAGAGTTCTGGCTTGGAAAACCGTTCCAGATGATAAAAAGCATCTTTTACTGTGAAATTCGAAAGAGTTCCGGCCTCTGGCACTTTCTCGTATTTTTCTATCAATTTTTTTCCTAAAAAATTCAATAAAAGGTGAGATGCTAGCCTTTTGTTCAGAGTTCTGGCTTCAAAAATAGTTCTAGAAGATGACGAGTATCTTCTACTGTGAAATGCAAAAGAGTTCCGGCCTCTAGAACTTTCTCGTATTTTTCTATCAATTTTTTTTCCTAAAAAATTCAATAAAAGGTGAGATGCTAGCCTTTTGTTCAGAGTTCTGGCTTCAAAAATAGTTCTAGAAGATGACGAGTATCTTTTACTGTGAAATGCAAAAGAGTTCCGGCCTCTGGAACTTTCTCGTATTTTTCTATCAATTTTTTTTCCTAAAAAATTCAATAAAAGGTGAGATGCTAGCATTCTGTTCAGAGTTCTGGCTTCAAAAATAGTTCTAGAAGATGAAGAGTATCTTTTACTGTGAAATGCAAAAGAGTTCCGGCCTCTGGAACTTTCTCGTATTTTTCTATCAATTTTTTTTCCTAAAAAATTCAATAAAAGGTGAGATGCTAGCCTTCTGTGCAGAGTTCTGGCTTGGAAAATAGTTCTAGAAGATGACAAGCATCTTTTACTGTGAAATGCAAAAGAGTTCCGGCCTCTGGAACTTTCCCGTATTTTTCTATCAATTTTTTTTCCTAAAAACTTCAATAAAAGGTGAGATGCTAGCCTTTTGTTCAGAGTTCTGGCTTCAAAAATAGTTCTAGAAGATGACGAGTATCTTTTACTGTGAAATGCAAAAGAGTTCCGGCCTCTGGAACTTTCTCGTATTTTTCTATCAATTTTTTTTCCTAAAAAATTCAATAAAAGGTGAGATGCTAGATTTTTGTTCAGAGTTCTGGCTTCAAAAATAGTTCTAGAAGATGACGAGTATCTTTTACTGTGAAATGCAAAAGAGTTCCGGCCTCTGCATATTTCTCGTATTTCTCTATCAATTTTTTTTCCTAAAAAATTCAATAAAAGGTGAGCTGCTAGCCTTCTGTTCAGAGTTCTGTCTTGGAAAATAGTTCTAGAAGATGACGAGCATCTTTTACTGTGAAATGCAAAAGAGTTCCGGCCTCTGGAACTTTCTCGTATTTTTCTATCAATTTTTTTTCCTAAAAAATTCAATAAAAGGTGAGATGCTAGCCTTTTGTTCAGAGTTCTGGCTTCAAAAATAGTTCTAGAAGATGATAAAAAGCATCTTTTACTGTGAATTCTCAGTAAAAGATGCTTTTTATCATCTGGAACGGTTTTCCAAGCCAGAACTCTGAACAGAAGGCTAGCATCTCACCTTTTATTGAATTTTTTAGGAAAAAAAATTGATAGAAAAATACGAGAAAGTTCCAGAGGCCGGAACTCTTTTGCATTTCACAGTAAAAGATACTCGTCATCTTCTAGAACTATTTTCCAAGACAGAACTCTGAACAGAAGGCTAGCATCTCACCTTTTATTGAATTTTTTAGGAAAAAAAATTGATAGAAAAATACGAGAAAGTTCCAGAGGCCGGAACTCTTTTGCATTTCACAGTAAAAGATGCTCGTCATCTTCTAGAACTATTTTCCAAGACAGAACTCTGAACAGAAGGCTAGCATCTCACCTTTTATTGAATTTTTTAGGAAAAAAAATTGATAGAAAAATACGAGAAAGTTCCAGAGGCCGGAACTCTTTTGCATTTCACAGTAAAATATGCTCGTCTTCTTCTAGAACTATTTTCCAAGCCAGAACTCTGAACAGAAGGCTAGCATCTCACCTTTTATTGAATTTTTTAGGAAAAAAAATTGATAGAAAAATACGAGAAAGTTCCAGAGGCCGGAACTCTTTTGCATTTCACAGTAAAAGATACTCGTCATCTTCTAGAACTATTTTCCAAGCCAGAACTCTGCACAGAAGGCTAGCATCTCACCTTATATTGAATTATTTAGGAAAAAAAATTGATAGAAAAATACGAGAAAGTTCCAGAGGCCAGAACTCTTTTGGATTTCACCGTAAAAGATGCTTTTTATCATCTGGAACGGTTCTCCAAGCCAGAACTCTGAACAAAAGGCTAGCATCTCACCTTTTATTGAATTTTTTAGGAAAAAAAATTGATAGAAAAATACGAGAAAGTTCCAGAGGCCGGAACTCTTTTGCATTTCACAGTAAAATATGCTCGTCTTCTTCTAGAACTATTTTCCAAGCCAGAACTCTGAACAGAAGGCTAGCATCTCACCTTTTATTGAATTTTTTAGGAAAAAAAATTGATAGAAAAATACGAGAAAGTTCCAGAGGCCGGAACTCTTTTGCATTTCACAGTAAAAGATACTCGTCATCTTCTAGAACTATTTTCCAAGCCAGAACTCTGCACAGAAGGCTAGCATCTCACCTTATATTGAATTATTTAGGAAAAAAAATTGATAGAAAAATACGAGAAAGTTCCAGAGGCCAGAACTCTTTTGGATTTCACCGTAAAAGATGCTTTTTATCATCTGGAACGGTTCTCCAAGCCAGAACTCTGAACAAAAGGCTAGCATCTCACCTTTTATTGAATTTTTTAGGAAAAAAAATTGATAGAAAAATACGAGAAAGTTCCAGAGGCCGGAACTCTTTTGGATTTCACAGTAGAAGATACTCGTCATCTTCTAGAACTATTTTTGAAGCCAGAACTCTGAACAAAAGGCTAGCATCTCACCTTTTATTGATTTTTTTAGGAAAAAAAATTGATAGAAAAATACGAGAAAGTGCCAGAGGCCGGAACTCTTTCGAATTTCACAGTAAAAGATGCTTTTTATCATCTGGAACGGTTTTCCAAGCCAGAACTCTGAACAGAAGGCTAGCATCTCACCTTTTATTGAATTTTTTAGGAAAAAAAATTGATAGAAAAATACGAGAAAGTTCCAGAGGCCGGAACTCTTTTGCATTTCACAGTAAAAGATACTCGTCATCTTCTAGAACTATTTTTGAAGCCAGAACTCTGAACAAAAGGCTAGCATCTCACCTTTTATTGAATTTTTTAGGAAAAAAAATTGATAGAAAAATACGAGAAAGTTCCAGAGGCCGGAACTCTTTTGGATTTCACAGTAGAAGATACTCGTCATCTTCTAGAACTATTTTTGAAGCCAGAACTCTGAACAAAAGGCTAGCATCTCACCTTTTATTGATTTTTTTAGGAAAAAAAATTGATAGAAAAATACGAGAAAGTGCCAGAGGCCGGAACTCTTTCGAATTTCACAGTAAAAGATGCTTTTTATCATCTGGAACGGTTTTCCAAGCCAGAACTCTGAACAGAAGGCTAGCATCTCACCTTTTATTGAATTTTTTAGGAAAAAAAATTGATAGAAAAATACGAGAAAGTTCCAGAGGCCGGAACTCTTTTGCATTTCACAGTAAAAGATACTCGTCATCTTCTAGAACTATTTTTGAAGCCAGAACTCTGAACAAAAGGCTAGCATCTCACCTTTTATTGAATTTTTTAGGAAAAAAAATTGATAGAAAAATACGAGAAAGTTCCAGAGGCCGGAACTCTTTTGGATTTCACAGTAGAAGATACTCGTCATCTTCTAGAACTATTTTTGAAGCCAGAACTCTGAACAAAAGGCTAGCATCTCACCTTTTATTGATTTTTTTAGGAAAAAAAATTGATAGAAAAATACGAGAAAGTGCCAGAGGCCGGAACTCTTTCGAATTTCACAGTAAAAGATGCTTTTTATCATCTGGAACGGTTTTCCAAGCCAGAACTCTGAACAGAAGGCTAGCATCTCACCTTTTATTGAATTTTTTAGGAAAAAAAATTGATAGAAAAATACGAGAAAGTTCCAGAGGCCGGAACTCTTTTGCATTTCACAGTAAAAGATACTCGTCATCTTCTAGAACTATTTTTGAAGCCAGAACTCTGAACAAAAGGCTAGCATCTCACCTTTTATTGAATTTTTTAGGAAAAAAAATTGATAGAAAAATACGAGAAAGTTCCAGAGGCCGGAACTCTTTTGCATTTCACAGTAAAAGAT
Organism: Cybosia mesomella; assembly: GCA_946251805.1. Taxonomy (NCBI): domain Eukaryota; kingdom Metazoa; phylum Arthropoda; class Insecta; order Lepidoptera; family Erebidae; genus Cybosia; species Cybosia mesomella. The sequence goes on from OX276403.1 coordinate 13,763,066, forward strand.
GCTCGTCATCTTCTAGAACTATTTTCCAAGACAGAACTCTGAACAGAAGGCTAGCATCTCACCTTTTATTGAATTTTTTAGGAAAAAAAATTGATAGAAAAATACGAGAAAGTTCCAGAGGCCGGAACTCTTTTGTATTTCACAGTAAAAGATGCTCCTCATCTTCTAGAACTATTTTCCAAGCCAGAACTCTGAACAAAAGGCTAGCATCTCACCTTTTATTGAATTTTTTAGGAAAAAAAATTGATAGAAAAATACGAGAAAGTTCCAGAGGCCGGAACTCTTTTGCATTTCACAGTAAAAGATGCTCGTCATCTTCTAGAACTATTTTCCAAGCCAGAACTCTGAACAGAAGGCTAGCATCTCACCTTTTATTGAATTTTTTAGGAAAAAAAAATGATAGAAAAATACGAGAAAGTTCCAGAGGCCGGAACTCTTTTGGATTTCACAGTAGAAGATACTCGTCATCTTCTAGAACTATTTTTGAAGCCAGAACTCTGAACAAAAGGCTAGCATCTCACCTTTTATTGATTTTTTTAGGAAAAAAAATTGATAGAAAAATACGAGAAAGTGCCAGAGGCCGGAACTCTTTCGAATTTCACAGTAAAAGATGCTTTTTATCATCTGGAACGGTTTTCCAAGCCAGAACTCTGAACAGAAGGCTAGCATCTCACCTTTTATTGAATTTTTTAGGAAAAAAAATTGATAGAAAAATACGAGAAAGTTCCAGAGGCCGGAACTCTTTTGCATTTCACAGTAAAAGATACTCGTCATCTTCTAGAACTATTTTTGAAGCCAGAACTCTGAACAAAAGGCTAGCATCTCACCTTTTATTGAATTTTTTAGGAAAAAAAATTGATAGAAAAATACGAGAAAGTTCCAGAGGCCGGAACTCTTTTGCATTTCACAGTAAAAGATGCTCGTCATCTTCTAGAACTATTTTCCAAGACAGAACTCTGAACAGAAGGCTAGCATCTCACCTTTTATTGAATTTTTTAGGAAAAAAAATTGATAGAAAAATACGAGAAAGTTCCAGAGGCCGGAACTCTTTTGTATTTCACAGTAAAAGATGCTCCTCATCTTCTAGAACTATTTTCCAAGCCAGAACTCTGAACAAAAGGCTAGCATCTCACCTTTTATTGAATTTTTTAGGAAAAAAAATTGATAGAAAAATACGAGAAAGTTCCAGAGGCCGGAACTCTTTTGCATTTCACAGTAAAAGATGCTCGTCATCTTCTAGAACTATTTTCCAAGCCAGAACTCTGAACAGAAGGCTAGCATCTCACCTTTTATTGAATTTTTTAGGAAAAAAAATTGATAGAAAAATACGAGAAAGTTCCAGAGGCCGGAACTCTTTTACATTTCACAGTAAAAGATGCTCGTCATCTTCTAGAACTATTTTCCAAGCCAGAACTCTGCACAGAAGGCTAGCATCTCACCTTTTATTGAATTTTTTAGGAAAAAAAATTGATAGAAAAATACGAGAAAGTTCCAGAGGCCAGAACTCTTTTGGATTTCACCGTAAAAGATGCTCTTTATCATCTGGAACGGTTTTCCAAGCCAGAACTCTGAACAAAAGGCTAGCATCTCACCTTATATTGAATTATTTAGGAAAAAAAATTGATAGAAAAATACGAGACAGTTCCAGAGGCCAGAACTCTTTTGGATTTCACCGTAAAAGATGCTCTTTATCATCTGGAACGGTTTTCCAAGCCAGAACTCTGAACAAAAGGCTAGCATCTCACCTTTTATTGAATTTTTTAGGAAAAAAAATTGATAGAAAAATACGAGAAAGTTCCAGAGGCCAGAACTCTTTTGCATTTCACAGTAAAAGATGCTCGTCATCTTCTAGAACTATTTTCCAAGACAGAACTCTGAACAGAAGGCTAGCATCTCACCTTTTATTGAATTTTTTAGGAAAAAAAAATGATAGAAAAATTCGAGAAAGTTCCAGATGCCGGAACTCTTTTGCATTGCATTGCGAGAGACGCTGGTCATCATCTAGAACCATTTCGCTAGTCAGACATTCGGAATTTGAGAAGATTTTGTTTTGTGCTTGCGAAGGTAGCATCTAGTTTTTTCAAACGCAATATAATTAGTTTATCCGCCAGAACTATTGTTGTAACCTATTGAGAACATAAAACTCACCGGATTTAGACCCTTGTGTAGTCAGGATTTCGAAATGTGATGATGAGATGCTACCATGTGTTTGCGAAGTTAGCATCTCATTTTCTCAAAACTTAACTTTATCAGTTTAATCGCCAGAACTATTGTTGAAACTTGTTGAGAACATAGAACTCAACAAATTTCGACTTTTGTGCAGTCAGGCGTTCGTAATGTGATGAGATGCTATGATGTGTTTGCGAAGTTAGCATCTCATTTTTTCAAAACGCGATATTAACAGTTTAATCGACGGAACTATTGATAAAACTTATCAAGAACTGTGGAACTATGCTGGATGCCACTTTATATTGATTTTATTTGTGAGATGCTAACATTTGAGATGCCAACTTCACAGACGCATGTAATAGGTGGCGAGCCTATTGCCATTAACCGGGCACTTATAAACCTGCGATAAATACACACATAACTTCGAAAAGCATCGAATAGTCATTGGTGTGTGCCATGGTAAAACCTGGGATCGAATCCGAGACCTCGTCTCAGCAGTCCCTTACCCATACCACTAGGCTACCGCAGTTCCATTGTTGGTTGGTTGGTTGGTTGTAAAAATAAAAAATATATAAAAATGAAAAATATATAAAAATGAAAAAAAAACACCACCAGCGACCAGCATCACGTGACATGACGAGCCCGTGACGCACGTGGTAGGCGTGCAGTCCTTCTCCTCTCAGTATTCTCCAAGCGGATGTGTGGAAAATCCTAAATCGCGACCAGCGTCACGTGTGCTCGTCGCGTCACGTGTGCTCGTCGCGTCTCGTGACGCTGGTCGCTGGTGGTGTTTTTTTTTCATGTTTATATTTTTTATTTTTTTATTTTTTTTATTTTTACTTTTTTATTTTACCCGATATTCTTTTTTAGGGTTCCGTTGCCAAATGGCAAAAAACGGAATCCTTATAGATTCGTCATGTCTGTCTGTCTGTCCGTCCGTATGTCACAGCCACTTTTTTCCTAAACTATAAAATCTATGCTGTTGAAACTTGGTAAGTAGATGTATTCTGTGAACCACATTAAGATTTTCATACAAAAATAGAAAAACAACAATAAATTTTGGGGGTCCCCATACTTCAAACTGAAACTCAAAATTTTTTTTTTCATCAAACCCATACATGTGTGGTATCTATGGATAGGTCTTCAGAAATGATATTGAGGTTGCTAATATCATTTTTTTCTAAACTGAATAGTTTGCGCGAGAGACACTTCCAAAGTGATAAAATGCGAGTCCCCCCCCTGTAACTTCTAAAATAAGAGAATGATAAAACTAAAAAAAATATAAGAGCGTCTCGGGTCTTAAGACGCCGGGGTGTAAGGTTACCATTCCACCAACGGCCTCATCAGAAGAGGATTGTCGTCGCAGCACCGCGTGACACCCACCGGTCCCACTAGTGCTGCGACCACAATCCCCCTGCCCGGCTATGCACTTGCTGACCCCTGAACGCAATCAAACTGAAATTGGATTACTATGGAGGGTTTTTCGCAATCGTGCACGGTAGTACCTGCCCGGCCGAATTTTGTGACAAATTTGTGTCATCAAGTTTCTACCACCAGCACCATATATATAGTACTTATTAATGATTCACAGTTTTTAAATTTTTCCCTTTGTATGTACCTAGAAGTCTACCTTGATGCCAAATATTAAGTTTCTAAATCATCTGAAAGTGAGTTAGGTTTTTGATCTATAAGTCCGTGAGTCCTTGAAAAATGTCACTTATAGGTTTTTTTTTATATTTGTTCCGTCAATTGACTGCACCCCGCTGGATGGTGAGAAGCTAGGGTGAAGTCCAGAAGATATGGGCCACCATCCCAGATGCTGACGATCCCAAAATGGTAGCCCCTACCTTGACGGCCTCAAAAGATGCTTTTTCACGCCCCGCTTGAAGAACCCGGGATTGTAAGAAGAAGGAAACACGTGCGCGGGCAGAGCATTCCAGCTCTTTATCGTGCGACAAAGAAAGGAAGCACCGAACCGCTGAGTTCGGGACTGAATGGTTTCCACCGTGAGCGGATGGCATCGCAGTCCAGCACGTGTTGTTCTGGATCGAAATGGAGAAGGTGGGATCAGTTGAAAGAGCTCGTCAGAACACTCGCCGTGGTAGAGGCGGTAAAATACAGCCAGAGAGGCAATGTCTCTACGCAGCTGCAGAGGTTCCAGGCTGTTGGTAATCGCTGGACTCCCAATGATACGGATGGCACGCCGCTGCAATCTGTCGAGAGCGTCTAATAAGTACTTTGCGGAGCCGTCCCAGAGATGAGAGCAGTATTCCACGCAGGGGCGAATTTGTGTCTTGTACAAAAGACACCGCTGCTCAGGCGTGAAAAACCGTCTCACCCTGTTCAGAACTCCGAGTTTTCGTGAAGCTGTTTTGATGACGCTCTCGATGTAGTTTTTATTGTTCAGTTTGCAGCGAACGTCCATTCCGAGCATGTTAAGGTGGTCTTGCAGTGGTAGCGGTGTGTTCTGAAGAGTTGGGAGAGGAAGGAAGGAGGATACTTTGGCTGTGAACGCGGACGCTTGTGTTTTATTGGCATTGAACTCGACCAAGTTCTCAGACCCCCATTGGGAAATGCGGGTCAGGACCCGGTCGAGCTCAGTGACAAGTTGTCGTCTGTTTTCCTCAATATCGGTCCGCTTGGCCGCAGGGTGTCCGTAGTATCCCCCATGCAGAGTGCTATCGTCTGCATAGCAATGAATGCTGCCAGTAGACAGCATGTCATTGATATGCAAAAGAAAGAGAGTGGGTGATAGGATCTGATATAGGACCTTATTAATTTTCAAGATAGATTTAATCAAGTTACTTTACTTACAAGTTTATTACTTCGACAAGACTGTGACGCGAGAATGATTAGAGTTGTGCTGTTAGTTCGTCAGTCTAACAGTGAGATGTATTGCGAGTGGCGCGAAATTTGAGCCCGTGATCAAATAGAGGTATTAACACGGTCAGTAATTCACAATCTTCTTGTTACTGCACAAATTAAGTTCTCAGCTCGTTGCGGTCACGTACGGGTTCGCCTTGTTTGAAATACGAAGGAGCTCATCGGTCGGGCTCGTTAAGCATCGGAGCGTGCTTTTATTACATCGGGGCGTGCGCCGCGAACGCGCGACACTTGAATATTAAACCAAACGGCACTGGGTCATGCATGCATATTGTCCCGTACCGATGATAACCGGTGTAGAACGCGACGCGCTATTCGATCCTTTTCCTCACTTCATTGCGGGAATAAATACTAATATCTATATCTGGTTGACCGAGCTTTGCTCGTTTTTTTTCGATGTTTTTTAAAAGTGAAACCTAGCTAGATCGATTTATCGCCCCCGAAATTTCCTGTATATTAAATTTCATGAAAATCGTTGGAGCCGTTTCCAAGATTAAGAATATATTAATATACATAGATACAAGAATTGCTCGTTTAAAGGTATTAGATTAGACAGATATATTCGATTGTCAATTTCTCATTCAAGATTTCTATATTTTGTAGAATACCTCTCACATCTCGGTTCTAGTAAATCCACTGTTGAACTTATCCAAGGGATATCCATAAATATGTATCTATCTACACATACGAGTATAACAAAATCGTAAGGAGGTGAAAACGGTACATTGAATATTTTTTCAAAAAAATAAGTGATATGTGTTTCTACTGTAAAAGCTTGTAAGTACTGTAGTGTTCGGACCTCGTCCCAAACACTACGGTTCGTTTCCTGGCCGTCATGTGTCAGAGTTTAAAAATAAATACTTTGTATTTCAAATTAGCTTAGGGAAGAAAAAACAATTGCTCCGTGGAGCTGCTTTCGGCTGGGCGGCTGACAGCGGGCGACTAGACGCGCCGCCCGGGTCCGCCGGCCGAAGAGAAGATAATAGTGCAATAAATATTTAGGCTCAGTCCTTGAGCGGAGTTCGCGATTCCCTAGTTCGCAGTTAAATAAAAGCATACGCGTAAAAACCTCCCTAAACCCGATTTAGGAAGCTTTGATGATATAATAAATGCCCATTTAAACTTCTTCCTCAGTGTTTGTCTTATTTTCTACACGAGGTATTGTGGCGTCCAAGCCCCGGACGCTACAACTGGTGGAGTCGTCGGTTTCCATACAGCTGGTGGTTGCTACAGCTACAACTGGTGGAGGAACGCCGTTTTCCATACAGCTGGTGGTTGCTACAGCTACAATTGGTGTGGAGGAACGCCGGTTTCCATACAACTGGTAGAGGTGCTGGTTGCCACAGGAGCTAGTGGTTGCTACAGCTGGTGAAGCGCTAGTTTCCGCAGAAGTCGGAAACGCCAACATTCTGCAGTTGGCAGTGAATGGATCGATCCCGTACCGTTTGAAGAAAGACGTCGTGCGACAATTGGAGCGACGCATTTATCAGTATCGTTGTTTATTTTGCTTTTATGTGCTTTTATGTGATATTATGTGCTCAACGAGAAGATGGCTATGATGGTGGCTTGTTCCAGAATGTTTCAAGAGCATTGATAGTTGTCTGCGGGTCAATAGGGCCAATAAGGACTATAAGTCTTAGTAGAATTATAATTCACGTAGTGAATAACGTGTTATCTTGAACCGACTAAAACCGCATTACGTACTAGCGTAACTAGTAACTAGTAATATTTTATTATTAATATGTGTTCTCCGTTTATTTCATATTGCTGCGCTGCTGAAGATAAATAGATTTGTTTTGTTTTTTATGTTCGTGATGTTCTAGCGTAGGAGTTAGGCAATTATTTTTTGTACAATATTGAGAGTTTGATCTAAACTTTGTAAGAGAGTCAAATCGTTCTGGACATAAGCGCCAACGATGATTGAAAGTTAGTTTTCGATCAGACTTTTCTTTATAGAGTAAGTTCTTTCTCTTTAGTGTTGTTTTAAAAAATAATTTAGTAATGTGTAGGCGACATAAATAATTTTATGTCATCTTTCTTTTTAGTTAGGTAGGTCTTAAAAGTACTGTGTTACTAAGTCCTTTCAGGGCAAACCTTAAAATGTATCGGCAAGTGATACCAATAACTTTTCTTTGATGAGGCTGATTGTGGTCAGGTTTCTTTTAACCTGGGTTTTTTGCCTGGCCAAGAATGAAGCAATTTTTCTTTGTTCGTGTTTTTCAGTATTTATTACAGTTTAATTGCTATAATTTGAAATTCTACTATCGTTTACTAATTATTACAAAGATTGCTTCGTTATTCCCATTGTAAGGGACAGTTCGCATAATTTTTTTTTTTTTGTGTCCCAGATTTAGAATGTCTAGGGAGTCAGACTGTCACATGAGGCCTTGGGCGTAGCTGCTGTAGTGTTCGGACCTCGTCCCAAACACTACGGTTCGTTTCCTGGCCGTCATGTGTCAGAGTTTAAAAATAAATACTTTGTATTTCAAATTAGCTTAGGGAAGAAAAAACAATTGCTCCGTGGAGCTGCTTTCGGCTGGGCGGCTGACAGCGGGCGACTAGACGCGCCGCCCGGGTCCGCCGGCCGAAGAGAAGATAATAGTGCAATAAATATTTAGGCTCAGTCCTTGAGCGGAGTTCGCGATTCCCTAGTTCGCAGTTAAATAAAAGCATACGCGTAAAAACCTCCCTAAACCCGATTTAGGAAGCTTTGATGATATAATAAATGCCCATTTAAACTTCTTCCTCAGTGTTTGTCTTATTTTCTACACGAGGTATTGTGGCGTCCAAGCCCCGGACGCTACAGTACCTACCTTTTTCTTTATTTACGTGCGGAAACGCCAAACTTTGGCGACCCCGACATATTCATCATCATCATCATCATCATCATCAACCTATATTAGTCCACTTCTGGACATAGGTCTCCCCTAATGAGCGCCATAGCGCCCTGTCTTCAGCTTGCCGCATCCAGCATCTGCCCGCCGTCTTTCGCAGATCGTCATCCCACCTATAGAGAGGCGCACACGGAAACTCGACGCCTTGACCTAGTCCTGCTTCTGTTAGCTCGATGGTTCGCCCGAACCGTCATTTTCTGTAATAGCTTGTACCTTTCTTTTTTGTAATGAATATTTAAACTAGCGTATTAAGATAACATAAAAAATGTTTGTTAAATCTCCCTGAAAACAGTTCCGCAAAAATTCTTCAGAAAATTGCTCTAAGTGCTCTTGTTATTTCCAAATTTCCCAGAAGCTTTTACACAAATTGGAGATGATATTCATTTCTTAAACCAACGTCGTAAACAAAACTAAGCGATTTTTATTCAGGATGAAGCATAATTAGTGTTGGATGGTGCTCTGTCTGAATATGGCTGAGGGTTGTATGTATGTATCGCCATTATGATCGGGCTTGTGGTGCAGTGCAGGCTTAATGGATCATGAAATCATTGCAGTTTAAGAAGCTTTTCCACTGATCTTTCCATACATGGATGTTCGATTATAATAATTCAAGCCCGCCATGCTTCAGTAACTCATCAGTTCAATTCAGTAACTATTGCAACACCATTGCAATATTTTGCACTGGATCGATATGTGGAAGTAATAACTTCAAGGCTAAATTGGTCTAATCGTCAAATGTAGTTAACTCTACTGGTAACTTAAATTGTCAAAGCCAGTTAGTCTCGAGCTGGTCTGTGCCCTTATTCGGATTATCCAACCGTAACGTAACGTGATCACCTGATCACGCGCGTTTGTATTCGCCGCCACATCTTAATTGGTTTAGTTTTAGGCCAGTTTTCTTCTACCGACTACTCACGTTATGACTGTGATTAGATTAAGACGTGTTTTTAAACAGAATAGTATCCCTGATCTATCATAATATCTATCATGACTAATTTTTTAAAATTACCAACACAAAAATAACCTAATTGCCGTGCGGGTTTAAGGATATACAAAAAACTACGACTCAATAGAGGTTTTTTTCCGTATTGTAGAGAATGTAGCAACACTCGGTTAATTGGCTGTTAGCATGGCAACCGCTTTCCCAATGCTCAGTATAATCAAGTTATAGCTTACGTATTCACAAAGTGGTTACTGAGAATTGCCTATCAGCAACACTCAGGATCTAATTTATTCGCCCTTTGATACTGTTCATCAGCAGTAGGTATGATATTAAAATATACCTAACACCAAAGACTTATGTTAATTTTCATGAAAATAGGCTAGAAGTTTCTTTAAATATAAGCCACCTAACGTTATGTCCTAAGTTGGTGCATAAATACTGGACAGATTGTTATATTTGCCGAGCTAACATCCCTCGGTCCTTAGTGGAAGAAAGTCGCGAACAACTTGTGTCTGAAATCGAGACTACTCTCACAAGAGTGTCCGATTGGGGTGGACTAAACCTGGTCCAATTCAACCCCACTAAGACACAAGTATGTGCATTCACCGCTAAGAAAACCTCATTTATTGTAGCGCCATGATTCCTGGACACACCACTTAATATCTCTAAAAGTATCGGGATCCTCGGTGTCGACATCTCCAGCGAGGTCCAGTACCGTAGTCACCTGAAAGACAAGGTCAAGTTGGCATCTAAGAAACTTGGAGTGCTCAACAGGGCGAAGCAGTACTTCACTGCGGAGCAAAGACTTCTTCTTTATAAGTCGCAAGTCCGGCCCCAGATGGAGTACTGCTCTCACCTTTTTGCCGGAGCATCTAGATACCAACTGGACCCGTTCGACTCGGTGTAAAGACGGGCGCTGAGGATCGTCGACGATCCCATACTTACAGGCAGTGTGGAACCGCTTAAACTTAGGAGAGATTTCGCCTCCCTGTGCGTTTTCTACCGCCTTTATAACAGGGTGTGTTCAGATAGATATGAAAGGCACTTCATTCCGCGCACCCTCAGGCTGTGGAATGATCTCCCTGCTGTGGTTTTCCCAAGCGACTACAATATGCGGTTCTTCAAGAAGGGCATTAGAAGGTTTTTACAGGGTCGGAAGCGCGAGTGTGACGCCCCTTTTTTTTTTTTTTTTTTCGTGCGGAAATCCCTTCGGAAACCGCCCCCGCTGGAGAGCGCGGGGTCTCCAGCGGGGGCGGTTATGTCATGCTTGAACCGACTAAAACCGCACGCCGTCTCGGGTCTTAAGACGCCGGGGTGTAAGGTTACCCACAGAGCATATCCCTCGCACCCCGACTGACCCTGGGCCATCTCCGGTTTCGAGATGGCCCCCTTACTTGCTCTCCACTGTGCCATCTGCTAATCAGAGGGACACGTGGAAAGCTTCCGAACAGCCCTCAACAGGGCCGTCCTCGCCTCGGTCGGAGTTGGCCGTAGGCGGCAGCGTCTCTCCCGCCCTAGGAGAGAGGCGCTGCTGTCTCCGTTGCCCAGGGTGCACCGCGTGGAGGTCCCCAACCAAGCACCCCAGGTCCCCAACCAAGCATGACGCCCCTGGTGTTGCATACGTCCATAGGCCGCGGTAACGGCTTCCCATCAGGTGGGCCGTGAGCTTGTCTGCCACCGGAGTGGTATAAAAAAAAATACACACATTTTATATTTTACAATTTGGTAATTGAATGGTCAGTTCAGGACAGATCTCTCAATATTTTGTTACTTACGCGTGATTGAGTAATAAGCATCCAAATAAAACGTCTAAATATCTTCACAATCTTTCCCTAAATTCTTACATATATATCCTTCGATAATAATATATATAAAGACATTTACATTAAACATCCTTCTTACAACAAATATTATAAACTAGCTGATGCTCGCAGCACCGCCCGCGAGTAAACTTTTAAATATCTCATTGGAGATATTTAAAAGTTTACTCGTGGGCGGTATTATTTATATATAATTTTCAATTAGTTGTGTCTGTACATTGGTATACAGACACAACTAATTGAAAATTTTATAATAGTATAGAAAGATACCTTTCTATCGCCTTTATTTTCATTTAAATTTGGAAGAATTTGGAAGTTCAAAAACGTATAATATACTGTATATATAATTTTAGTATGATAAATAACGGTGTGAAATTACCCAGTGGTTAGATTGACGCAATGTCTACGGACAATTAAAATTCAAGATACGTCACATTTGATCAACGCGTGATGATTGGAATGAGGTCATGCTTTGTATCTTTATTTATTGTTTACACTGCAATTGCTATAGGTATAACTAGATGTAAGTATCTAAGTAGCAACTAAGTAATTGATAATAATTAGTACGAATGTACAGACTAGTTGATTGGGTTATGATTTGGTTGAATATATCTATCTCATAATAGTTGCAGTGTAGTTGTAAAAAGCAATATTTTACCACGGCTATTCAGATAGAATAAATAAACAACTTTGATAAATTCAACTGCATCGTTGGAAATATTTCTTGTTTAATAATTTAATGAGGTTAGACACATTGATCGATTGATTGAAATATTATAAGTTTAAGCTGTCAGTTTATTTCTATTGTTGTCCGTGGTTTCTTTACTCAAAGACACATGAAGTTATGATTTATTTTGTTTTATGTATCATACTATTTTATGGCGTTTGACAAGTTTTTTACCTAACTACGAAGTGCGCATCCGCGCAGGCATACGGGCGTATTTGCCTGTTTATGTAAAGTAGTACGTATTTTTCACTGAAGCTCCTAAGATACTCAACTGATTGTAATGAATGAGGCGTCAATCGATTCAGTATCATGGTCTGGGTGGCAATGTCCTACATTTTAAACGATAACATCAACATATCGGATGTAAGATCCAAAAATTTGGGGCATCTAAAACATATTTTTGGTCATCTTATCGAGTGTGTCATCAAATAAAAGGGGAGAGAATCCTGAGTTTAAAAATATAAATATAGTGTAATAATATGAAAGGTACTTTATTCCGCGCAACCTCATACTGTGGAATGATCTCCCTACTGTGGTTTTCCCAAGCGACTACAATATGGGGTTCTTCAATACTATATTACTATATTTTCTATAAATGACTATATTCTCATATTGTTAAAAAACTCTTTCACGCCTATATTTCTAACATTACTGTAGTCGGGTTACCTTCAGTTTTTTACACTATGTACCTACTTATCGAATAAATAAATATCATATTATAAGTAATATTAAAAATAAAATTACATCGGTCGATTAAATAACTTCTAACTGACACGATGAATAAGCCACCAATGTGTCGAAATGGCAGTAGCGCCCGTCCTCCATGAGCGCCGCAGGCCTGGGGGTGACAGCTGGAGCTGCCTGTCACCCTAACCAACCCACGTGTTGCGCGCCCCCCTCTTTTCCGGGAGCAAGACGGGGACACCGTGGTTGCCAAATCCGAGGAGGCCATCTCGAAGTAGGAGATGGCCTGAGTCAGTCGGGGTGCGAGGGAAATGCCTTTTGGGCCACCTTTTGGGTCTGAAGACCTGAGACGGCGTGCGGTTGTAGTCGGTTCTAGCATAACATAACCTCTCCCGCTGGCCGGCGAGGGGGTATGCGAGGGGATTGCCGCACGAAATAAAATCTTATAGCTTTTTTTCGCTCAATGCATTAAAATCTTCACGCCAATGAAACTTAGGCATTAAAGTGTTAATAAAAAATCTTATGCACTTTATTGTTAAGTAATAAAACGTTTAGTTGTGATAAATAAAGTTGTTTAATCTGTATTGGTTAAAAACTCGACAGACACAAACAGCTACTTTTGGAGGATTTTTGAAGTGAAAACTTCTTTAGCGGCGTTGTGCACTTTTTTGTAATGGGTAAAAAAGGTTAAAGTCGCGTCAGTAAACACGTGACCTGATCGTAAGACAAATATAGAAGCGCTAATTTCACACTGTACTTAACAACCTTGGTGGCGCGTTCGTCTAATGAGTGGTCGTTGACTTCGTCAAGACTGAGATCGATTCCGACCGAGGTGAAATAAACACACTTTTTGTCATCATATAACTTTTTGTAATATTTACTGTATTTTGTGCCATAAATCTATTGATATAAAATGGAAATTAAACATAGTGCATCTATAAATGAAAAAAGTGACGAAGAAATAGCGAAAGAAAATGAGTGAATACTTTATGAATAAATTGGCGATGATGGTTCTGGTAATAATTATGGTGAATAAGTCGTAGAAGTTATGGATGGAAGTTGATTTTTCTGAGAGATAAACTTTTTGATGTAAAATAATTGTAATAGTTCTGAAGTGTTAAATTTTTAATGTAATATAAATTGTCATGTTTGTATACGATAGCGCAATAAATGAATTTTCACTTCTGCCTGCACTCTCGGAGTGCAACCCGTCGTTTTTTTTTAAATATTAGGCTGGTCAAAATAAACAAGAAAATAATTATGGGTTTAGAATAATTTACGAAGAGCTCAAAATTAGTGCAAATATCATGTACCTACCTAGGTATATACAGATGAAATAACAAATGTATTCAAGTACGAAGGTCAAAACTTTGGTGTTTCCTTGTAAACATGTGATATACAAATTTTTAGATCACGCGTAAGTCTGTCAAAATATTCCTAAACTTTGTTTTCTTACGAATCACCATTCCGGAGATACCGTGATTTCAAACCTAAAAGTAGTTGGAGCATTTCGACTTCAGCTTACGATATCTTAGGAGCGAGGTTCGTAGGAATAAAGGATCGTTCGTAGGATCTACAAGCAGACCCTACACCCAAGCAGGCCTAACTGAGTTGTGAAAAGGCTCGGAGGATGATGAATTGCATGATCTACTACAACAACAACATACATACAACTTTGTGTAGCAAAATTGTACGATAAAAGTTACAATGCGTTTCGTCTTTTTACAAAAGTACATTTGGCTCTTTATATGGTTTCCTATTATTCATCTTTTATCTGCCTTTCAGTTTTACAATTCTTCCGATAAAAGTTTTATTAAGATTATTGCATCGCATCATAAGTCGTCACATTTGACAATGTCCCATAATTCTACCACTTCTGTTTTCTTATATTAATATTACCTACTTTAATGTTGAAGTATAAAAACAACAACAACAAATTTTGAATGCGTTTTCAGAATTATCAGGAGCTCTAATCGTATTCGAATTGTACGTAACATTGTGTATCGCGGATGGTATTAATAATGATTCGAATCTATTGTAATAGCGCGGTGTTTTGGATATGGAATCCCCCGCTTATGGCTTGCCTCACGTACTCCTACCTGTTCCAACTGCTACGCTGCAATACTGCATCGATAGTCTCATATTAAGTTCATTTGGGTATTACCTGTGAACTGAATAAATACGAACTTAAAACGATTAGATATACTTTGATGCTATATTGATATCCGTGAAGTTTGACTATAATATCTATATTTTGTTATAAAAATGTAAGATACCTTTTTTTTTTGTGCGGAAATCCGGCTAAAACCGCACGCCGTCTCGGGTCTACAGACGCCGGGGTGTAAGGTTGCCCATAGAGCATATCCCTCGCACCCCGAAATGTAAGATACCATTTTTTTTTTTTTAACGTGCGGAAATCCCTTCGGAAACCCCCCCGCCGGCCAGCGGGGGTGGTTATGTCGTGTCTCGACTAAAACCGCACGGTGTCCTCCCCAACTAACATATATATTTAACAATTTTATAATGAATCTTTGTAGTTTGGACCAAATAAATAGCTTAATTTCGTGAAAATTATTAGAATTATTTTTAAAAATGATTACTGCTATATTTTATACATAAGTACAAATCGTAGTCGTATGTAGTTTCGAATGCCGTCCTTGCGACGCACGCTGCTGCGAATTATTTTTCCACTGCCTAACAGGTTCGAAAGCTCATGGACTCGAATGAAATAGTCGCGAAAGACGCTGTTTCGAAAAATATTTTCACTGCCTCATGCGCTTGAATATAGTCACGTTATCGAAATCCAACTTTCCGAACTAGTGATTCCGGCGCTTCTGGGTTAGGTTAGGTTAGAATTGTGACCCCAACAGAGCGCGAATTGAGCGAGCGTGCCGCGGCAGCTGCCGGCGAAGCGTGGAACCACTAGTCCGGTACGTTGCTCGAGGATGTCAGCATAATTTGTTATGCTGACGACACCCTCGTTATGGCGCGGGGAGCAACGTTCCGAAGCGCGGCACTAAAGGCCACGGCAGTAGTTGCTCAAGTCGTGGGTCGAATACGACGGCTGGGACTCAAGGTGGCTCTCCACAAATTCGAGGCTATGTGTTTTCACGGGCCTCGGAGGTGGCCACCTACGGGAACCAGCATAACCGTAGGGGGCGTAAGCATCGGCATCAAGCCCACGATGAAGTACCTTGGGCTCGTACTCGATAGCCGATGGGACTTCGGACCTCATCTCCGAAGTCTGGTTCCGAAACTGAGGGGGGCTGCGGCCGCGCTATCGCGACTGATGCCCAACGTTAAGGGACCCAACGCCCTTACTAGGAGACTGTACCTGGGGATCGTGCGAAGCATGGCCCTGTACGGGGCGCCCGTATGGGCGGAGACTCTGGCGGCCCGCAACGTGGCTGTTCTAAACAGCCCGTTAAAAGCAATGGCCGTCAGAGTTTTCAGGGGGTATCGCACGATCTCTGTCGAGGCGTCATGTCTCCTAGCTGGGTCCCTGCAATGGGACCTGGAAGCGAGAGCCCTTGCGCTGTTGTACTAATGGATCAAGGAGGTGCTGGGGCGGGGCCATAGGCCGGAGCCCCGAGAAATCAGGGCTCAGCACTGCGGGGATTCCGGCGAAGACACGGCGCTCCACACGTTAGTGGAGTGCCCTGCGTGGGCGAGTCAACGCTGGGATCTCGTTGCGGTCCTGGACGTGGACGTTCTCTCGTTGGAGACCATGGTGAGGGCCGTGGTCTCCGACGGGAGCAAGTGGCACGCCGCCGCCTCTTTCTACGAGCAAGTAATCCGCGCGAAAGAGACGGCGGAGAGGGAGCGGGAGAGAACCCTGGCCCCCGAGTTCCGCAGTCTGCGGTGAGGACGCCGTAGACTCATCTATACCCGGGACTACCGACCTCCATGATCGGGGCCTGAGGACGGCAGTTGGCCGACTTACAGAAGCAGGCCGTGGCGGAGGCGTGTCGTGTGTGTCCTACACACGGCTGCCAACTCACCGACGCGGTATGAAACCCGACCCCACCAGACGAGGCCGCTCTGGCGGCCAAGGTCCGCCGGTAACCCTGGAGTTAACCTTCCGAGGCTTACCCGGGGTGCCCGGCAATGGACACTTGGGGAGGACACCTTGTGGTTTTAGTCGGTCCAATTCCGACACGCCCACCCCATCGTCGGCACCGATGGGGTGAAGCCCGTGGGGGTTTTCACACGCAAATAAAAAAAAAGCCTATTATTATATCTAGTTACTCAATAATACCCGATCTTAATAAAATTTAACGTACTTATCTAAATTTTTAGATCTTTCAGACGTTGCTATTACCGGCTAGTTAGAATTCCTAATTAAAAATCATCCTGTTCACCTATGGTGAATGGTTGAACTGGAAACCCATCTCACCCGGCAATCGGTTTAGAGTGGAAGATACCATTTTGTTATATTCAGTTCGTCTTCGATTTAATCGTTTTTTATGCTGATGGTATTCGGTGGTTTCTATACCGAATAAAAAGTTATTCCAAAATTTACCTTAATTTTGAACTTTTGTATTTTTTGGATTATTCCCTTTACTTGTGCTCTAAGACCTTGCCTTTTGCCAGTATTTCCTGAGATTATTGCGTACAACCAAACAAATAAACTAAAAAACTCTTCGACCTTATAGTAATTGCATACATACATATAGTCACGCCATCGACAACATCTTTCCACTTGCCACGATCCTGGCATACGCCTTTGGCTTCTACTTTCAGAATTGTTTTCATACATGCACGCCGATTACGGGTACTTCTGACCTGGCCTTTCCTCAAAAGGTCCTCGATCTGATTGGCATACGTACGCCTAGGTCGACCTTTACCGGGTTGCCCAGTAGCCCTCGCCTCATAAATCTGTTTCGTTAATCTCCTTTCATTCATCTTCTCTACATGACCGAACCATCTGCGCATTCCTTTCTCTATCTTGGTCACTTCTGCCATACCACAATGTTCCTTTATCACGCTGTTCCTCACTCGGTTCATCAGGGTCACTCCAGCTATACTTCTCAGACTTCTCATTTCAACAGCGCTGAGCTTACTTTTATGTTCCTTCTGCCACACCCAACATTCACTACCATACATAAGTGACGGGACGAGTACTCCTCTATGTACAGCCAGTCGTGCCTCTTTAGATACTTTCTGGCTGCTCATAAACTTATGCAGGACTCCATTCACTTGATTTCCAGCCAAAACTCTACTCTCAATATCATAGTCATACTTTCCATCCCTCGTAAACTTTGAACCTAAGTATACAAACTCTTTCACTTGTTTACTGTTTCTCCTTCAATCAGAATTCTACAATTTGTCATGTTTTCTTCTCTTTCAAAAATCATCACTTTCGTTTTACTTACCTTTATTTTCATTCCTTTGCTTGTTAAGGCCCATGCATAAAATTCACCATCGCCTGCAACTCCTGGTCCGATGATGCCAACATTACTTGATGATCAGCGTACAGGAGGTATTTTTTTTAAATATATTTAGGACACGTCAATTTGACTTCACCTCGCCTGATGATAAGCTGAAGGTAAAGTCTCAGGAAACCATGTTAACAATGGTGGTACTCAGCTTGACGGCCTCATCAGAAGAGGATTGTCGTCGCAGCACCGCGTGACACCCACCGGTCCCACTAGTGCTGCGACCACAATCCCCCTGCCCGGCTATGCACTTGCTGACCCCTGAACGCAATCAAACCGAAATTGGATTACTATGGAGGGTTTTTCGCAATCGTGCACGATGGTACCTCGCCGGCCGAATTTTCTGACAAATTTGTGTCATCAAATTTCTACCACCAGTAAAAGCATTTGACGGTTAAGGCATTCATTCTTAATCCATACGCACTCTCTTTCAGTTCTTTCAAGCAATCGTGTATAAATAAAATTAAACAGTCCCGGCGATGCCACACATCCCTGTCTAACACCTTTTTCGATGTTAAACCAGTCTGGGCAAGCTCCGTTTACCCTGACACAAGCACTGGAACCCTCATAGAGAGATTTCAGTGCTCGTATCAAGCTGCCGCTCACCCCATTCATAGACAATGTTGACCACAATTCATTCTTCACCACTCTATCATAGGCCTTTTCCAAATCTACGAAAGCGCAATAGACTTTTTGGTTGTGAGCCAAAAATTTCTCGGCTACACTTCGTAGGAAAAAAACCTGATCCATGCATCCCCTACCTTTCCTAAATCCCGCTTGTACATCCCACAACTTTTTATCAGTTTCATTCATCACTCTTTTCATCAAGACTTTTGCTTACAGTTTGCCGACGATGCTGATGCCTCAGTAATTCTTACAGCCTTGCTGTGACCCTTTTCCTTTAAGTATTGATTATGTAACTTAGGCAACAAGTAGTCAGCATTACGAAAGGAAAGAATCGAACCCGGTAGTCATGTGCGGACGTGCTTCATCCACAAAAGGTGCTTTGATTTATTGCAGCAGACAGGACGTAACCTATTCCCTCAGTCGCAAGACACATTAACATTCGTGGCGCGTGTCTGCCAGTGTGTTTGTTGCTTTATACGATTAAGGAGGACTAGTCGAGACTCGAGACATTATTGGGAAGTAAACGCAATAGCAGGTACTACGATTTCACACGCTGACCTACTAAGTTCTTTAACTATCTGGCACGGTTTTTGTAATTTACGCCTGCACTAACATGAATGGGGTATCTAAACATAAATATATATCTTGTTACGAGAAATAATTGCAGTAGAGCTATCTAATTAATTTAGAAAATTGTCAGACGTCCGAGTAACTATTTTGAATAGAATTATTTAGAAGATCAAAGTAAGTTGCCATTGTTCACTGGTTTACCGTTAGAGAGATGTAACGCAATAAATAACTTCTAATGTTACATCTTAAATTTATTGACAAAATTATTCTTATTATAATGAGATCTGAGAGTTTTATTTAGAATCCTAATTTCAAATTCTAGTTTCTCTTTCGATAGAAAATGTCAATTGTTAACTGAAGCGTAATTATAAATCGGCGCGCAAGTTCGATTATCGCTGGCGTGGTGCGTCGCTATAGGCGACATCGCACGACAGTTGGCGACCGACCAACGTCGTGTCGTTGACTGGCGACCAACCATTTCTTTTTATTTTATACTCTCATCAGGAGCTTTATTGGGTATATTATTACTGGTTGAGGAATAACCTACCACCTAATTTCCTGAAATGATTTATATGGACTACTTGTTTTATTAGCGGCTTAATATTAGTTACGCCTCGTTTTTAGGGTTCCGTTGCCAAATGGCAAAAAACGGAACCCTTATAGATTCGTCATGTCTGTCTGTCTGTCCGTCCGTATGTCACAGCCACTTTTTTCCGAAACTATAAAAACTATGCTGTTGAAACTTGGTAAGAAGATGTATTCTGTGAACCGCATTAAGATTTTCATACAAAAATAGAAAAAAAACAATAAACTTTGGGGGTCACCATACATAGAACTGGAACTCAATTTTTTTTTTCATCAGACCCATACGTGTGTAGTATCTATGGATACGTCTTCAAAAATGATATTGAGATTTCTAATATCATTTTTTCCAAACTGAATAGTTTGCGCGAGAGACACTTCCAAAGTGGTAACATGTCCCCCCCCCCCCTGTAACTTCTAAAATAAGAGAACAATAAAACTAAAAAAAATATATGATGTACATTACCATGTAAGCTTCTAACGAAAATTGGTTTGAACGAGATCTTGTAAGTAGTTTTTTTAATACGTCATAAATCGTAAACCGCAATTTACCTTTCATTCAATCAACTCAAATATACAAATTAATAAAAAAAAACATTATTATGTTACTTGCTGCTACGGAACCCTTAATGGGCGAGTCCGACTCGCACTTGGCCGCTTTTTAATTATGATACTCCATTGCATTATCAGAAAAATATTCATGGTCTACAGTATTTACTATTACAATGATATTTTTATGTTCTACTCCTTGTAGTAGTATAAGATTATCTTAGTTCTTTAAAGCGGTGCTACGATCTATGTATAATTTTCAGGTTTTCTATTGTGAGCACCTATGAGAAATAAATATTTTCGATGCCGTGAGAGTTCATACTTAGTAAACCATCATCATCTTCTTAGCGTTTTTCCATAGTTCTTAGGTAAATATGCACCCATATGTTAGGTTTGTTAATATAGTTGATAAAAAAAATAATGGGCTGTATATAAACGTTTAAAAACTTATCGCCATAACAACTACCTACTTCCTATTAAGCGGTGAAATATAATCGATAGTTTCCATTAAAACTGTAAACTACACTATGCCAGCATAGTCGGACGAACTTGCTATTAAGGGTTATCGTTATTTTTGTATAGATACAGATAAAATTGGCGGCGAAGCTGCTTGCTTGGAAAAGAAATATTTATACATATATTTATATATTTAGTAAATAAGTTTGTACTACAATTTCGAACACAACAATTATTTTAAAATTGTATCACACCATGCAATCCATGCAACCAGCAACAAAATTATTTCTTAAACTTACACGCAAACACGTCTGATGAAATTAAATTTACCTGGTTATCAATGTATTTAATTCAACCCTCTCCACATAATTTGCAAGCGTATTGAATGAGGTAAAATAATAACGAAAATCTGAATACATTGAGCTTGTAACGTGTACGGGTGGAGGCTTATTATGTAAATACGGCCCCTCGTGCAGGTATGTTGTTGATACAGCAGAAGCAGGCCGGGACGGCGGGGCGAGTAGCGCCCCTCCCCCAAACCGGGGCAAGACGGGGACACCGTGGTTCCCAAACCCGAGGGGGCCATCTCGAAACCGGAGATGGCCCAAGCTCAGTCGGGGTGCGAGGGGTATGCTCTATGGGCAACTTTACACCCCGGCGTCTGAAGAAGGGGGGTATCCGAAAGGATTTCCGCACAAAAAAAAACAAAGTACTACTTAACTCCTGCGATGTAGGTTACTGTTTCTATTTGGGGTCCATTGTCTGTGAGGTTCTTGCAATTTTCTCAACATTTTTTTTCGTGCGGAAAGCCCTTCGGATACCACCCGCCGGCCAGCATATCCCTCGCACCCTGACTTACTCTGGGCCATCTCCGGTTTCGAGATAGGTTTGGTAACCACGGTGTCCCCGGCTTGCCCCGGTTTGGGAGAGGGGTGCTAGTCGCCCCGCTGTCCCGGCCTGCCTCTACTGGGGTGATAGGCGGCCTCACCTGCCACCCCAGGCCTGCGCTCATAGAGGACGGAGGTCGTTAAACGACCTGCGGCGCCTCAGTCGCCTGCGACGCGCGGCGAGCATATTGTGGACTCGGCGGGCCGGGAGAGTTCTAAATTTCTCGCGGGCGCGCTCTACCATATCCTTCTCGAGCATTACATGCTCGCAGAAAGGGGCGGCGGCGGCCCACGCGCTCGCGCATCGACCGGCCGAGAGTAGAGCAAGGATACACCGAGACAAGGCGGCGACACTCGTTATATGAAGACATTTTACGCATTTCATTAAAAGTATTTGTACCCCAAAAGTCACTCTATTTTTTTTACGAGAACATAAAATTTCTTAAATATAACATCCTGTTTTGACAGCGAGGCATTTCACAGTAATTGTGATAAATTTGTTTCATACTGCCAAAGAAATATGTTCCTTTCTGGACATTAAAAGCATAATTGGAATGGAAATAAATTGGTCAACTTACAGGATTAGGCATCGATGCCTTATCCTCTAAGAAGACCAGTTAGAAAAGGGTAAAATCCTTTAGGAGGATATTACCGGCAACGCGCTCCTTACGTAGCTTAATAGAGATGCGTAATATTAAGGTCAGTGCTCAACTCTAGCTTTTTTTAGGGTTCCGTACCTCAAAAGGTAAAGAAAGGAACCCTTATAAGATCACTCTCTTGTCTGTCTGTCTGTTCGTGTGTCACCATCGTTTTTCTCAGGAATGGCTGGACCTAGCAAGTTGAAATGTATACTAGATACTGAGGTCTATAGTCCCTATTAGGTGCATAAAATTTAAGGTCCTGAGTCAACACGATAAAAACATATGGGCAAATTTATATTTTTGCGAAAACTGGTAAGTATCAAAATGTACCTTAATTTTCAACATTTTTATTTTTTAACCAAAATTGACAATTCAAGGTCAACCGGACATACCCTATAGGTTTTGGATCGAAAACCTATATGGTAGTTCCCGTTGACCTATAATCACGAAATTTGGCAAAAAGCAAGGTCTTACAGCACAAATAAAGGTAATTAAGATAGGCCTCTGAGTTGTATGCGTGCTCATACAATTTAGAGGTTTAGCTTAATTGGTCCAAACCTCAAATTAGGTAAAAAATATTTATTGCGATAGGTACCGGGGGTGTGGGGTGTGTGTTGGGTAACCTCCTCGAGTGTCGCTCCGATTCCGATCCCGCTGCAGTCCGGGGGGAACGGAATTGGAGCGGCCGGTACACCCTGGGCGGCGGTCAATGGCTTCCCCTTCACCCCTTCATAGGGTTGGCATTGATCGTCGGCCAATACCCAACGTGGCGGGAACACATCGCTCTCCGTACTCCTCTGCTTTCAGAGGAGACAGGATGAGCGATGCTGTTAGTGGTGAGATGGCCCAGGGTCAGCCGGGGTGCGAGGGATATGCTCTATGGGTAACCTTACCCCCGGCGTCTGAAGACCCGAGACGGCGTGCGGTTTTAGTCGGTGCAAGCCCGACATAACCGCCCCCGCGGGCCGGTGGGGGGGTATCCGAAGGGATTTCCGCACGATAAAAAAAAAAAAAAAAAAAAAAAGGTACCGGGGGTGTGGGGTTTGTGTTGGGTAACCTCCTCGAGTGTCGCTCCGATTCCGATCCCGCTGCAGTCCGGGGGTCAGGGTCAGTCAGGATGAGCGATGCTGTTAGTGGTGAGATGGCCCAGGGTCAGCCGGGGTGCGAGGGATACGCTCTATGGGTAACCTTACACCCCGGCGTCTGAAGACCCGAGACGGCGTGCGGTTTTAGTCGGTGCAAGCCCGACATAACCACCTCCGCTGGCTGGCGGGGGGGTATCCGAAGGGATTTCCGCACGATAAAAAAAAAAAAGGTACCGGGGGTGTCTTACACCCCGGCGTCTGTAGACCCGAGACGGCGTGCGGTTTTAGTCGGTTCAAGCCCGACATAACCGCCCCCGCTGGCACGCAGGGGGGTATCCGAAGGGATTTCCGCACGATAAAAAAAAAAAAAAAAAAAAAAGGTACAGAACCCTCGGCGCACGAGTTTGACCAGCACTTGATCTGTTTTTTAATAGTCAATTGTGTAGGGCTTAGATGACGAACTGAATTCCGAAATCATTAATTGTATCGATGTCCGCGAGCTGCACTGTCAATCAAGTGGCATATTCGCGGCCTGCCATTTCGTGTGTCCAATGGCGCATCTAAATTTCCATCATTGTGTAATCGAACCTGAATATGAGCGCATAATTGCTTATTTGCCTCATTTCAGATTCATTCGCGGTCGGAGTCCGTAGTGTGTCTAAAATACGCTTGGACACGAACATTGGGTTCAGGAATGAAATTCGCTTTTATCTATTATATATTAGAATATAGGTCTAACTGCTGCATTATGTAATTCGTAATGTATTCATACATATTGTAATACCCACGTAACGTTTTTTGTCTCCGTATAACTCACATAAGACAAGAACCGATGTTTTGCCTAATTTTCTAAGAACGAAACTTTACAGAAGTTGTATATTACAATGAAATGTTTGTAAATTTGTACAGTAATATGATAATTAACACCAATGCCTGTTTATAAAACCTTAAAAGATGATTGAATTAGGTAAAAATTGTGCCATGGTCCCTGGCTATAATGAAAGAGTCGCATTTGTTATAATACTATTTTACTTTTATTGTTTCAGGTAAGTGCAGTATATCTAGAAACAAAGATTGATGTCGACGGTAACGTATAAAATCCAATACAAATGTTGATATTCAGCCCTATTTTCCATAACGTGGAAAGTATGTCCAGTTACTCCACTTACTCGAATGGGAAATTCATTACTTTTAACCATTTTGCGGGTTTCAGTTATGTTCATAAAGCCGACGATGCAGCTTGCAATGCAATGTATACGCTTTGTTCGCACTCGTAGAACCAACATGCTCTGTTTGCAATTTCGAAGGTCTTTTTTCTTGCTTTCTGTAAGGGATGTAATTACGTGTAGCTTGGATTAAACTTTTAAAATGTATAATGTTAATCTCTATCTTTTCTTGTCTGTGTATACACGCATAGAAACAGCCCAGGCAACAAGAATAATAATGTTCTTAAATGTTGTATACAACTCTGTAGTTTTGTAAATATTTGGGAGTTTCAAGAAAGATTTAACGTTCCTACAATATTTTGTAGATTCATGTAGCAGCCAACGTGTTTTATTAAATAATATGTAGACATGTAAGTGGGATGCATTAGTAGTTAAATGCATGAATATGCTTCAGTAATTCAGACTATGCTCTTTGCGCTGCCAGACATACTTCAACAGGTAGCTAATCAATAGTTGAGTCCGGCAGACAGTTTCGTTGTAAATAATGGTTAATAGAAGTCATGTGAAGAACAAGCGTAGTGTAAATCGCTAGACTGTTACGTTTAAAACACTTGTCGATTGTTTGTTTAAATGTTTACAGCTTGTTCAGAATTGATGGGCAATTCAAGCCGAGCATCATCACATTTGTTTCCAATCGTTTACATAGTGATAGTATTATCGAGGTTGAACGTTTCAATTTAAAAGCAGATTTCAAAATCCTTAGTTGACTAAGAATTGATGAAACCTATGTAGGTATAGAATGATGTAAACTATCAAAATGCAGTAAAACTTTTACGTAATTGGTGGTTAAGTTTATAGATATCAAAATAAAATAGGTAGTTATTTCATAAACGAATGACGTCGTTAAATGGTTGGTAATTCGAAAATGATGATAATAAACTAATAGTAAATTAATGACCAGGTGTACTTAGCATTAAAATATAACAAAAATAAATTTCAATTGAACCAATAATTTTCATGATTTCTCTATTCATCATCAATGAATGTGTACCATTGATGATGAATACAGAACACATGTTATAAAACACATCAAAATAAACGTTCTCTGTAGGTACTGAGTGGATTGAAACTAAGAACTGTAGTGCAATCAAGATCATAATATTTATAAATCTGATGAGATATTATTCTAATAATGATTAACTACCAACATCAACAATCACGATAATGCAGTGTAGGCAAACATTCTTACAAACCATATTTGGCAGACCTCAGCAGATCAACCTACGCTTACCTTGGGGAACTTCTTAGCGAGAAGTTAGAAAAGAAATAAATTGAATTTGAATTTTGCTAACGGGAAAATCAACTTAAAATTTTATTCATAATTATAGGTCACAAAGTAACCTATAAACTTCAAGTTTATTACTTCTGATTTTAAAAATAATTGAGCTGAGTGAGACGAAGTCGAGCGAAAGCTCCTCATACCAGACTTCTGGATTTTCTTTGTCACAGGTCTCCTCCTAAACTACTAATCCAATCAGAACCAAATTTGGCATGATTAAAGAGGTCAATCAGAGGAAGGTTTATGGATATATTTTGAAAAAATTAATGCTACCACAGAGGAATGATCACCGTTAAAAAAATTCCATATGGAATTACATAATAACCGCTCGAGACACTGTGACCAAACTTTACACGCTCAGAAAGCATGTCCAGAGTTGTGACTTTCAAAAAGAATTTTCAAAATCGGACTTGCCACGGAGGAATGATCACTGATCAAAATCACGATGTCTCACTCAGCTCAACATTGCTAGCAGCGATTCGCCTTGCAGACCTAGTAAATATACTACGACATTCTACACAGCGCTTTCTAAACCCAAAGTAATCATGGTTTAACTATCTTGTGTTTTGGTTTCTAGAATGGGTACTTAAATGCGTATGTAAATACATAAATATTATACATAGAAACACCCAGACCAATGCAAATAGACATATTCATTTGTACAAATATTTGCACTGAGCGGGAATCTAACCCGCGCCCCATGTCGTAGCAGTCGCACGCACTACCGCTACGCCACAGAGGTCACAGAGGCCAAGGAAATTCTGTAAGAAAAGTATTCGACAATAAAAGCTCTCAGCCACTTTTGGGGTAGGCAGAGTCAACAGGAAAGCAAGCAAATTGCGTTGGCTTCTACACTACAAGCTTCTTTTACTGTCATGCAATTCCGCTGGTTTAGTGCTTCTATTCTGACCTGCCCTTATTTCAATATTCACCTCCCCTTACACTAATTTGATCAGTATATTATGTTCTGCGAGATCGACCTATTCTGAAATCAACCAGCGGCCAAATGTGAGTCGGACTCGCCTATGAAGGGTTCCGTAGCAGCAAGTAACATAATAATGCTTTTTTTTAAATTTTATATTTCAGTTGATTGAATGAAAGGTAAATTGCGTTTTAAGATTTATGACGTATTAAAAAAAAACTACTTACTAGATCTTGTTCAAACCAATTTTCGGTGGAAGTTTACATGGTAATGTACATCATATATTTTTTTTAATTTTATCATTCTCTTATTTTAGAAGTTACAGGGGGGGGGGGAGGGGGGCACACATTTAACCACTTTGGCAGTATCACTCACGCAAACTATTCAGTTTAGAGAAAAATTATATTAGAAACCTCAATATCATTTTTGAAGACCTATCCATAGATACCTCACACGTATGGGTCAGATGAAAAAAAAAATTGAGTTTCAGTTGTAAGTATAGGGAGCCCTAAAATTTATTGTGTTTTCCTAATTTTGTGTGAAAATCTTAATGCGGTTCACAGAATACATCTACTTACCAAGTTTCAACAGCATTGTTCTTATAGTTTCGGAAAAAAGTGGCTGTGACATACGGACGGACAGACAGATAGACATGACGAATCTATAAGGGTTCCGTTTTTTTGCCATTTGGCAACGGAACCCTAATAAACGGGTGTAACACCTATTAAAATATTCTAAAAAGTTGGTGCTTGTTTTCCTCTTTAGTAGTACAATAAATTCTACCAACCAAAGTGTAACTATTGACGTGTATATCATACTTGATCTTACATATGATTCAGTATCCATCCCATAGGGGATGAATAACCGAGGTTTGTATGCGTAGCGTATAAGCATGAAATATTGGGACACCGATGTCTCAATTCCCGTCTCTTGCATACTAATGTAAAATCGAACACCAGTACCGTACAAAAGCCTTGACGCCTTTTCTTTTAGTATTGATTAATTCCGTATCTTCTTTTATTGTCACATTGAGTTGTGTATTAAATTAACAGTTTTTTTTTCAATAAAAAACTCGAAGAAGTTACCAGGTTTATTGGTAATTTCATTAAATTTGGATATCTTCAATCTTTTTGAGTTCACATCGCACATTTTCACGACAGTCAGTTAATATGGCCGCCTATAAAATTATATAGTGGCTTTTGGGAAGTCTAAAATTGAACTTCTATTGTTATGAACTATTTAGAGATCACTAAACAATCAAAAAACTGTGTTAGGATTTAAGATCATCAAGGAAATGAGACATATTGGTCGCTTAGTGGTTAAGGAGTCGACCCTACGGTCGAGAGATCCCGGGTTCGAATCCTGGCCATTACACTACTGACGTGAACCCACTCCTAACACAAGCAATTAAGCTTAGCTGTAGGGGTTAGGGAAAATAGTAGAAATTTCGGTTCGGTACAAATATTCTTTAAAAAAAAATATTATTTCATTTCAATTAATCGTACATGCACTTCTTGAATCAAGGTCCCTAATTAATCAAAATTGGTTACGTTTTTAAAGAGTATCATTAAAAATAAAAATACGCTATAGAAACATGAGTTTAATGTTCTATATACTATGTCCAACCATTTATTTAACTTTTGACAGCTAAATTTTTCATCAAATAGTTATGTCCTAATTAATTCATAACCTATTCGATTTCAAACAACAATCCGCTTTATTCTGAAGAAGTTAAAATCGATTTTACACATTGATATTTTATTTGTGCATGAAATTTTATATTTTAAGTATTAGAAACTTAGGTCTTTAATTGACTAAAATACCTAATAATTAATGACGATTATTTATATGTAGGTACCTTTTTTAATTGTTTTTACATACTGTAGTGTAAACTTTTAATCCCTACACTGCACAACTTCAACATTTTAATGTTTTTCATTAAAAGTATACACAATAATCCATAACTACAAACGAAAGGATAGAGATATAGGATAAATGCAAATAAGTGCATGTGATTACTTGCGATTCAATAATTTGCAGTGAATTCAATCGGTCCCTACACTAGACGCGGTAAAATATAATTACTGTTTTTGTTGAGCGAGTGAACTATCGTATATTTTAATTTAACCGAGACACTTAAAGTATTTTAGTGTTTAAAATGGATTAATAGAGTAATCATAATACGTATTAGGCAGTTTATATTTTTTTTTGGCCGCGCATTTGCAAGTTTACTTTTACAATTAATGCAACAATGAAGTTGCTGTCAAAAGTACATGAATAGTTGGACAGAGAAAATATAATTTTATGCTCACAATTCGTGACGCCCACTGCACGGACACAATTCCATTGCAGACAATAGTAACAACGTCAGTGATTAGGTCATACTTTATTCGATATCAACTTTGAATAAGACGAGACAATGAAAATGATTAACGCAATGCTGTTTTAGATTACTTCACACTAACTGTTAGTAAATATAGGTAAACTAAATGTATGTTTCTTTACACCCGGCAGGTAGCAAACAATCATACGACCACGTAATGGAAATCGCTCTACAGCTTCATTTACAGGAGATTCGCAATGGCATATCTATATCTGTTGAATTTAAAATTTTATTTTAACTGTTTACTCCAATGAAGAATCCAACAAATAATTCTGTTCAATTTCTGTTCTAATGACTCTCGAAAAATAACTTCTTCTTCTCTGAAAAACTCACTAAATAAAGTTAAAGTAATGCCACTCACAATCTCTATGTACGTCCACCTAATATCTATATTAAATATTAAGGAGCATAGAAAAATAATCTTCTAGCTTAAAGTTACATAACTATACTTGGTAAAAAATCCAACAGTTTAAAAAATAATGATTGATCACATTTGTTCCCCAAGGAAATTAAGCACCAGGATGCTGTGGCGTAAATTGGGAGAGGCTTATGTCTAGCAGTGGATGATGATAGATTGATATAACGCGGGAGTCTTAACACAATTAGCTATTATTATTCATAGACTGTACAATGTATTGAAATCAGGGTTAAATTATACTCATTAAATTAGCATAAAATATAGCTTCGGTTGCCGTAGACAGCGTTGTAATTGTGATGGCATTGAAGAATATTTAGACTTCGTAGGTGAACGCTCGTTTTATTTATTTATACAACAAACTATCTGCTGTGTAAAATCAATTCGTGTAGGATTTTAGAACGGAACTCTCATATCATAAGCGCTTTTTGTTCAACAAATTTAACATTGCAGAAAATAGATGTATACTTCTAATTCTGACGCATAGGTATTTGCTACTAAAGACTTATTGGGAGGTTTAAATAGTTCGTAACACTACTATGAATAGACTGACATTTTCAAATCAAATTACCTTTGATAAGAATTATGATGAAAATGTAATATAACTGCAGGTACTTCACATGTATTATCACTAAAATGAGTTCTAATAACTGTTAAATTATTTACGAAATAATGTACACAGCCACTTTGTTGGATTGTATGATCTCCAAGATAATTGAGTTGTTGTAGAGAGTATTGTAGGTACTTATTCTGCTTATAAATACTGTGTTCAAATTGATGCGACCCAATTAAATAGACAGATAAGTAAAGTATTTAATAAAAGTATTCAACATAACCATTTTGAATAACAAACATTGGTTCAGTTTATATTATGTTTGAAAGGACAAGAATTTATTTGTTCAAGAATTTAACAGCGTATGACAATGCATAAAGACAAACATACGGTCAGACGGACGTGTCTGTACAAATGTTTCGCAATCGTTGCGAATTCAGCAATATTGCACAAGAAAACAACATTGTGCTTGAACAATGCTCTGGGTCTGGGAATCTCGACTAACACCCGTGAAGTATATTGCCGCTCCGTTCAGCACGCATATCAACACTTTTCCGTTTATAGTTCGTAGGAGTTTCCTTTATTATTTAGACTTCCTTTTTAGAAATAAAAGAAGAAGAAGAGACTGCAATGTTTGTACTAATTATAATTTACTTACAACACAAGAACCCAAGTCATAGTGGTTACAAAGTCAAAGGAAAAATTGTGTGAAAGAATTGTTACACCGTAACATATTATAGCGCTAATCTCATCAATTACATAGTTAACATCTGAGAATTTTAGGATAAAATACAATATTTGATGTAAGGTTTAAGAGCTAAGGTGCATTATATTTAGGTTGTAACGTTTAATAATTTTTGTTGCTTATTCAAAGTTTTCTCTTATTCCATTATCAATTACGTAATAGAAAGAAACTTCATTGTTATACAACAAGGGAAGCCAGAACTTCAAATAATATAAAGCCTTAAGAGAATGCAAAGTATTAAACAATATTGTTTTCTAATCGATCCGACCGTATGTAGCGGCAATAAATCGCTGAGCACCGATGAATGAATTGACACAATAGTGGGAAAAACACTATGTTATTCTATTTAGATTTGAATCTGTTGCGTTTAATTCATTTGTTATTAGCGCTATTTGTAAAACAATGTTGTTACAAATATGTTTAGTGTACAGCGCGTGAGATAATTTCCTTAATCTAATATAGTAGTGTGCTATATGTACACATATTTTCACATGACTATAGTGGATTATGAAACAATAAAAACACTGTAGTTGAATTAGTACCTAGACGGTTGATGTGACTGCATTATCCCGTTAACAAGAGCAAGAGATTCCTGAATACCTTGGATCTCGCTGACAGCTTTAGGCGACACAAATTTCATCGGTAGCCTACGCTGGATGAATAAATTCTGTGAAAGTAGAAGAAACTCATCATCCTCATAGATATGTCTCAGTTGCGTCCAAAGTTTGTTCTTTGGAGCCGGGGGGCAGTTTATTGTTTTTGATCGGTATGTCAACTTTTCCGGCAGCGACTGCCGTCTGAGAGAAAAGCCTGCGTCAGAGCCTCGACTGCTGTCTAGCAGGTGCACTGACTTGCAGGTGAGGTTACTCAAGGATGTTGGCAGGACCCTGTACACCCCGTGAAAGTAGAAGATACTGTCTGGTTTTATGTTAGTCTAATTCTGAGATACTCACCCCATTATGCTTGTATTGTGGTGAGATCGGTTGAGGTCAGCCACATGTTAAAAAAATATGTTATAAATACTGTTTATGCAGGATTATTACTCAAATTAATAAATTAAACATCCCAAAGCCTTAATCAACGCACAGTAACAACGAACTTATAATTATAAAAATAATGAAGGTTTCTTTTAATAACGGTCAATTAATGTAATAAAATCGCGAACATAATTAAAAAATGAATTCATTAATACTAGTATGAAATAACCACATGGTTATCAACGGTGCTCTAACATAAGGTGTGGTCACAATATGGCCGTGAAGCGAGTGTGTTTTATAAAGGCGCGCCCACACGCGAGTTCGCCATTAGCTCCACCGACAATATATCATACGCGCTCATATAATATGTAAGTGACGTGTCCGCATTTATGACACTTTGTTGGGTGACATAGAAAAAATATCATTTCGTGACAGAATTATTTTGTGTGAAACGTATCGTAAAGAAAACCGTTTGGAAGATTTTTCAGTTTGGGAAAATTTACTACCTCAATGCATGTATTTATACTTTTATGACGTCTCCAGTAGATAAAATACCCTGCTTGATGTGTGAAATTTAATGTTTATATTGTACGTCACATTGAAACTTTTGAAAGTTACGTTATCTTTCTTATTAGGTGTTAGAAATCGTTGATGTATAGAATCTTTTAATCACGACACTGGTTTTTGGCGAAAATAATCAATAATAATCAATTCATAAATGTCAGCTATTGAAAGTTTATTCTTCTTGTTGTGTTCTTACAGAAGTAACATGCATGTCAAACATGGCGTGATCTTGTCACGTCACGTTTGACAATTTTGTTTTTTTGTTTTGTTTGACCGTATTGTGGACCTATAATTGAATAAACAATTATCTGACAAAAAATGTTTTGTTCGTAAATTTACAAAATACGTCAATCATGATTTATTATTACAACCCCCTACAATTAAGTTATATTTATGCTTATGCCTATGTAAACCTAGTTGTGTAATGGGTGAAATCTAAACCCGTAACATTTTGTTGGCGCCTTGTGTAATTTATTACGATTCCTATAAGCAACTGTTATATGTATTTATACACATACTAGCTGTTGCCCGTGACTTCGTACGCGTTAAGTTCGGAATAGATCTAGGTATGTTTATTTCTGCAGGCTCGATACTAACACGTAAGTATTCATTTATTTTATTTAACGGGCCGAATGAGGTGATGTAGTACACTCCTATTACATTGACAATTCATTAGAAATAGATAGAGAACTATGTAACATCGAAATTATTTCTACACGATTCCTTAATATAATAGCGTGATGATATTCATTATGAAATATTTATGCGTTTCTAATCAAAAATCTTTATACGCGTGGAACTCTGTGGCATTTCGAGATTTTACATTTTACTGCTCATTACCTTTAAGGTATAGCATTATGAGTTATAGTCTGGATTTTGACCATGTCTGAGTTCTGCTGAACTACAAAAATTCGTTAAGCTTGTATCTACCCAATAATAAAGTTGTCACCAATTTTACTCTTCTGCTGCTACCGTACCTATAATAGCGTGATGATATATAGCACAGTTCATGACCACGTCCTAGAAGAATGTTCATGCAAAATTTCAGCCAAATATGTTCAGCGGTTTTCAAGTGATGCTCGGACATTCATATTTTCGGCGGCATCAGTATCGCTCCTAGAACACACAGCAATGATTTTTTTTGGCAAAATATTCAATGTACAGTTTTCACGATTTTTTTTTTCTTGCGGAAATTCCTTCGTCTACCCCCCCCCCCCGCCGGCCAGCGGGGGCGGTTATGTCGGGCTTGAAATAGTGAGTACTATCATATTATCATATACATTAGTACTCTAGTACTAATGTATATGATAGTACTCACTATTTAACTAATGGCTTAAACAATGCTAGGGAGTGAGACTGCATTATGTTGAAGTTCAATAAAAGTGTCCAATTAGAATCTAAATTCATTTAAATTTACCGAAAAGTTGAACAAGGTTCGTCATAGAGGATATGAAATAAAATGTAATGTTTATTTAATATCCAACTGTAATTACGCATTAAGTTTGAAGGTCAGCAGTCACTGGAAATGATTAGAGTGGAAGTTAATTTACATCCGAAATTAGTCAGCCGAATTCGAAAATTTCTGATATCCAAATTTATTTGCTAACTTGCTAAACCTTGGGCTCAAGTCTTTTCGTTGTGTTGGCAGTTATATTTTAATCTATCGACGATGTAATTTATTTTGCAGTGATACAGAAATGTAAAAACTTTGTATGTTTGAGCTGTTGTAACAAAAGTACATTATTAGATTTTTTTATAAATTTTCAATCTTATTTAAACAGGGTCAACAGAAATATAACTTAGTTACGTTATTTGTGAATATTTTTAAATCTTTAACACTCATATAAGTTGCTCTGCATAGGTGGATTGCAAATTATATATAGACCTATAACTTCGTCAGCTTCAGTGTACGAATAAGTTACACTTTTTTTTTAGTGTGTGGAAACTCCCACGGGCCGACTAAAACCACACGGTGTCCTCCCCA
Source organism: Cybosia mesomella (assembly GCA_946251805.1). Classification (NCBI taxonomy): domain Eukaryota; kingdom Metazoa; phylum Arthropoda; class Insecta; order Lepidoptera; family Erebidae; genus Cybosia; species Cybosia mesomella. The sequence continues at coordinate 13,797,069 of OX276403.1, forward strand.
AGTGTCCATTGCCGAGCACCCCGGGTAAACCCTCGAAAGGATAACCCCAGGGTCGAATAAGTTACACTTAACTTAAAAATCACGTTTTAACCGTTTAACATTTTAAGTAATACATGATAAATTAAAAATCAAATATAGCTATTTGTCAAAGTATTTTAATATAAGAAGAAATTAATATCACGATAGAGTCCTATGATCTGGATATAAGTTACAAAAAAAAATTATTAACGTATAAATATTGCCACCTTGCCAACGTATTGTTTCGTAACACGGACCGTGAACTGCTACCCAAGTTACATATTATCGTTTATTGATCCAGTGATAACGTATCGCATACATTTATCTATACTCTGATATTTATACTTTCTCTATTGTTTGGTATTAATCGATAAAGTACCAATACCTTTCAACTGAATGTGAACAAAACAATAAAAGTGCAGCTCCAAATAGATTTTATGTTATATGAATGAGTTTCTATGTGTTTATTACACATGGAAACTTAATAGCAACATTGAAGCGAGGCAAGACAACACTTAGGCTGGATTTCACCAGTGTATATAAACGCGTTTAAATCGATTAAACTGCTATAGCACATTTTCCTATGAACACTCAGTCTAGTAAAACGAACTTTCACTAGTGAAATGAATTTCACCAGCTTTCAAAAGCCTTTTTTTTGTAATGCATGAGGTGCACGCATGAAAGGTCATAACACGATGCATACCAACTCGATCTATATCCCCCTCGAAAAATCATAAAAAATATTGTCAATAAACGAAGAGGGCAATCATGAGCGGTGCGTGGATGTGAAAGAGACAACTAGCTTTTGTTCTACACCTGCCATTCCTCACCTGGTGCGGGGTCTCGTCCATATTTGATTAGCTTTTTTCGGGGTTGTAGTCCTCACTGCGAATGCGAGTAGCAGCCTAAATTGTTTTAATTTATTTTGCGTGACATTTTGGATAGATGCAACAGTGTGGATTTGTTGACCAGCAAGTACGTTGCAATCAATTTCGACTGTACGTATTACATTATTAATGAAAAGAGTTTAAATAAAGCTTAAACTGTGATCTTTAGGAGAAGTTCATGAACAGATATTACAATAAAAATTCTAATCTACATGAAAATTAATGGAGGCACACTTATTCGAGATTGATAAACTCCTACAAAAATCCGTTGGGTGCTTTAGAAGTTAACGGTAGCGTAAAAGCGTATTTAAACCCTAGTTTAAAATACGCATTTACGCGTCTAATGGGTCGTCGTCTAACGCGGTGGGAGATATTAATCTCCCATTAAACCTTCAAGTAAGCTCGAATACTCATGTGAGGAATAAGTTCATATTAACTGGGATCGATCTCGTAACTTCTTGTTTCTTGCTATGGCCACTTATCATATTCAACAGATGTTTATGAGCATCATCAACAGCTGCAGAAGCATGCGACACGCTTTATGACCGTTACAAAAAAAAAAAAAACACAGTTACACTACGGTTACAAAAGACCACAAAAAACTAACTGTTACGCGCATGTAATACTGATGGGTAAAAAAAGCCTATGCGCTATTTCAGGCTAAAATCTACCTCTGTGCCAAATTTCATCCAGATCCGACCAGCCGTACAAACCATACATTCATCCAAATATTCGCATTTATAATAGAAGTAAGATAACATTGAATCTATAACCTCATAGTCCAGTGTAATATAAACGAAGCCTTGAAAGTAACAGAATATTGCACAATAGTATCTGTCGAATGGATAACGAAGTCTAAAAGTAATTGTTATTAATGATTTGGAATAAAACGCGTAGCTTTTTGGCGTACCACTAGATGGACCTTGTTTTAAAAACCGGTTGGTTTATTGGCGTACGGTGAAAATTTAGCATGTTTATTGTTATTAATCGACCGTTGTTCACCTTTAAAGGTCGTGTAATTTTATTTAGATTTCCATTGCAGCTTGTGTGTTTTTACAAGCTTTTTTCTATTTATTTAACTTGAAGTTGAAAATAAAATAATTAACAAAAAAAAACATTTTTAAAAACAACACATATACATCACATAAACTCACGCCTATATCCCCGAAGGGGTAGGCAGAGGTGCTAGCACCCACATTTCGCCAGTTTATGTTTAGTCTATTAAAAAAACCAGTTGTTAGGTACAACTGGTTTTTTCAAATGAAAATAATAATTTTGTGCAAGGGTTTGCGCACCCAAAATTATTATTTTCGCTTTAGTACAGCTGATTTTTTTAATAAAAGCTTGCTTTTAAAAATTATTTTTATTTTTATTTTTTAATAAAAGGTGGCCGTGTGCCGGGTGGGGTGTTCAAAATTCGTCTGTAATTTTTTATTTTTTAGTATAAACGATAATGAGGTTCTTTAAGCAAGAAGTTAGTTTACCTTTACTACATTTTTTTATAGTTTTATACGATACATCAGCTTTGACTTGATAGTATTCATGTAAACAATTAATGTTTTATTTTATGTTTGTATATGTGTCAAACTTAATGAAACAAATTTCATGCATTTCATTGCGTATCGTATAAAAATATTAACTTTCTGCACTCCTTCTCCATAGAAACTTCAACTGTATAAACTTCATACTCATTCGTCCGTGGCATTTTCGTAAAACGATTGTCCAAAGTTTTGACTTCACTTATTAGTATACAGATAAGTGTTGATGCCTTTCATTTATCCGTTAGTAAGGTAATGGTTTCGATACTATATACATTTTATATTAAATTTAATCTAAGGCTTACTGCTCGAAGTACGAGAGTAATATATTCATATTTCTTTTAATATTATATATTTTTAATAGATATATAATATTCATTGAATACGAATTGAGGTTGTCTATAATTTTTCTTTTGTATCGAATATAGATTAAAGTAATCTTTTCAATTTTCCTAATAAAGTATAAAGCTTATAACAACCAGTTCAGCATAATGGTTATTTCATTTGTGGATAAATGAAATGAAAAATGTGCCGTAGGTAATGGAATATCTAACCCAACGTGGCGGGAACACATCGCTCTCCGTACTCCTCTGCTTTCAGAGGAGACAGGATGAGCGATGCTGTTAGTGGTGAGATGGCCCAGGGTCAGCCGGGGTGCGAGGGATATGCTCTATGGGTAACCTTACACCCCGGCGTCTGAAGACCCGAGACGGCGTGCGGTTTTAGTCGGTGCAAGCCCGACATAACCGCCCCCGCTAGCAGGCGGGGGGGTATCCGAAGGGATTTCCGCACGAAAAAAAAAAAAAAAAAAAAAAAAAAAAAGGTAATGGAATATCTAAAGCAAAACCATATTTATCGATTTCTTTCCGTTTTATTTAGGATATTTTAAAAACTGAATGAAACTTGTATCTTATGTGCTGCTATGTTTTATGTTCCATTTTTTCAGCATTCATAATTTGATCACATTTTTAGGGTTCCGTTGCCAAATGGCAAAAAACTTTATAATTGTTATTCCTTCTTATATGACATATAATATTCTGATCGTTCTATATTCGTTACATATGGAACTGCCGTTTTTCTTGAAGAAATTGGAGGAAACCCAATTTTTGCATTTTTTTTTAGGAAAGACAAATCCAAATTTTTAGTTTTATTATGTGTATGAATGAGACAACATTAAGCTAACAAACAACAACTTTTATTACATTTTTGAAAAGTGACCGCTGTTAAATAATACGAAATTTATCATCAAAATGGATAGCATTTAGGAAGTACTGTTTTTAGACCTATGTGTGTGTTTTAAGATCGAATTAATTTATCAATCGGCCAATAAAAACAAAATTTAGTACACAGTTGTAAAATCTTGAAATCAACTTTCTAACAAAATATAAATAATGGAAATAGCTATTAAATTACAGGAATAACGAATTCATAAATTTGTAAGAAAATTTCGGTATTTTCATACACCTAACCTATTATATTATATAACTTAGGAACAAGTTAACAGATAGGTACGATGATTTCTACTATATTACACTGCAGCAAAACATAATAAACCATAAATTACTTTATTGTATTCATTTAGTCGTTTGAAATGTACGTAATCCAAGTCAGCCGAGGGTCGGCGGTGTACCGCAAGCGCCCCCGACTCTCACAACTTTTGCCATGACCACTGTCAACTTGGAACGTCGAGAAATTATTGGTGTAAAGAGCTTACACAGAAATTAGCTTAAATACCCATTGTTTTCAATTTGACATGCCGTCTTCGTCCTATCTAAGGTTAACATATAGACCACATTACGGTTTGCAGACGATAAGCTTGTAAAATATGGACAAGGTCTTGTCTGGTCGCACAATTTCTTACATCTAAAACGTTTACTTTCATATGTATGTATATACGTATTGTGTGGGACTCTTTCCTAATAGGAATTTTGGTATAGTATTCCTTTCATTGACTGATATTTTGGGCCTTTACGGGACATTGGTCAAAATTGCTACATTACTCCATACGTTACTGCCATATTGCTGGATTCGTATCTATTAATTACCTACTTAGGTACTGGTTACCCACCTATGAAATAATTATATAGTTTATTAAATTAGAGATTTCATTGGAGAAGCTGTGTTTTCGTAAAGCTAATCTCATCTTCTAGTTTCTGGTGAATAGGTTCGCAAGGCAACCGTGTATCATCGTAAGCCACATCATCGCTTACCAGCTCTCTCATATAGATAGAAGTCAAATTTGAGTCTGTCAATGATAAAAAAAGATCGTTTTATTGCACTGTTTGGTAGAATTGTCATCTTTAGTTAACAGTTCACATAAGTATGTATTTTCGTTTCCTTATAATAAATAGGAAAATATAACCGTTATCCATTGTCAACTATGTATCCATTGAAAAGATACCCATACACATACCCTTCACTTTCGGATCGTCAACCCCAAAAACTGAAGTAGAAAACAGTAAAACAAAAAGGATTTTTTCACTTTCTTCTTTTGATGAGTGGAGGGGTCTCCTCGCAATTTTTTTGCAAGACAATGGGTCAAGATCAAAGAACGGTGGAGTACTTATATATAAAATATACGATATTGTGATCAGTTGACCAATCTCGTTGCTGTTTTTGTCAGTCACTGAATTCAAATGTATGTATTTCAAATGTAGTATTTACTTAGTCTCTTTCCAGCTCTGAATAGATTCTGCTTTTTCGACACTAGAATATAATTCTCAATTACACGTAGCTATAATTTGTTTATATTTCTAAATTTCTAAATTCTAAATTTAGTTGATATTTAGAGGTTAGTAGTGTATCTACGAGAGTAGTTTGCAAAGCGAATAAATATTATACCTATTCTTTTATTACAATTTTCGGATTACATGCAGTTTGAAAATTGAAGTTAATGATGAATTTAGAACTAAGGAAGTGATAAAATATAATTTTGATAACTGGGCCAATGTTGTTTCAAAGAACGATAAAAATGATTTAATATATCCATTACAAACATAAATATTAGGTCATTAGAAACTGTTAGTACATGGAAAGTTTATAGATGAATAATTGAACCATAAGGTCCTAGTAAGCCATTTAGTAAAATAAAATCTTTGCAAAAGAACTTGTTCACGATTCAGACTAAAATAAGTAGACATTACCTACTCTCGATCATATTTAATTACTAGCTGATGCCCGCGGCTCCGCCCGCACGGAGGTCGGGACAAAAATTTCAAAAAAAATATTTTTGTTTTCATATCCGCTCATTTAACATAATCCAAGAACTGGTCTACAGATATGGTCGGAAGTTTACTCGAATGTCACACAATAAAATAAAACTATTTTAAACAGATTTTATCGCGATTTATTTGATGTGAATGTAAATAATAAAATAAAATCAAATAAATCGCGATATAATTTGTTAAAAATACTTTTATTACAATATCCCAAGATTTTTTTTTAAATATCTTCATGACACAACTAATTTACAATTTTCTAATACTTAGTATAGATTTTATTAAATCAAAATGAGTGAATGAGGCTTTACCGATTTCATTCATCATTTTGAAATGTTTTCTATTAGTTCGTAGAAGGATCTTACATTTAACAAAATTAAGAAAATTACGCAGTAACTTTAAAAATTTAAGAAAATTTAACGACCATAATATTAATTTTCTAATGTAACCGTATTTGACACACCATCAGTGACCACGACTGAGAGGTCCCGGGTTCGAATCCTGGCCATTACACTACCGACGTCAACCCACTCCTAACACAAGCAATTAAGCATAGCTGGAGGGGTTAGGGCGAATATTAGATTTCGGTTACTAACATTATTCATAAAAAAGTGGTGAAGTGCGGGTCGGACTCGCCCATTAAGGGTTCCGTAGCAGCAAATAACATAATAATGATTTTTTATAATATTTATATTTGATTTGATTGAATGAAAGGTAAATAGCGATTTACGATTTATGACGTATTAAAAAAAACTACTTACTAGATCTAGTTCAAACCAATTTTCGGTGGAAGTTTACATGGTAATGTACATCATATATTTTTTTTAGTTTTATCATTCTCTCATTTTAGAAGTTACAGGGGGGAGGGCACATTTTACCACTTTGGAAGTGTCTCTCGCGCAAACTATTCAGTTTAGAAAAAAATAATATTAGAAACCTCAATATCATTTTTGAAGACCTATCCATATGATTATGATGTTAAATGAAAAAACAAAATTTGAGTTTCAGTTCTAAGTATTTAAAATTTATTGTTTTTTTTTCTAATTTTGTGTGAAAATCTTAACGCGGTTCAGAAAAAAAAGTGGTGGTGACATACGGACGGACAGACAGACAGACATGATGAATCTATAAGGTTTCCGTTTTTTGCCATTTGCCCTAAAAAAGAAAAAAGTCAATATTCATAGTTAAGGCAGGATAACGTCTGTCGGGTCAGCTAGTCATATATAAATAAAAAGTTAAGAATAACGGGGACGAGAAAGTCTAATAAGTGAATTTCTTATCACCGCACCAAAGTTAATTCAACAGGGCCTTGAGTACATAAGTATTCTGCGCTTGGAGAGTTTCGCTTCATGATTGTGTCAGGGCTAATTTAAGAACCCTCGGGGCGCATTCTCTCTCATAACGTAAGCTTTTCAAAGCAGCGCTCCTTACATAATACAAGCCGCTACAATTTTTCCATCTGCCTACACTTTACCTTTAAAATCTTATATATCAACCGGTGGCGAAAATGAAGAAGACATTATATACTGAATTAGATCGATACATATTTGATCAATCGTAATTCATTCAGTGAAAAACATACCTTTTTTTTTTTTTTTTATCAGTGAAAAACATACCTTTTTTTTTTTTTTTTAGTACGGAGAGCGATGTTTTCCCGCCACATTGGGTATTGGCCGACGATCAATGCCAACCCTATGAAGGGGTGAAGGGGAAGCCATTGACCGCCGCCCAGGGTGTACCGGCCGCTCCGATTCCGTTCCCCCCGGACTGCAGCGGGATCGGAATCGGAGCGACACTCGAGGAGGTTACCCAACACACACCCCAGTGAAAAACATACCTAATTGCACAAATATCGAAATCTTTTGATTTTCCTTTGCGAATATTCTATTTAAAGAAAAAATCGAATCGTTGTTTGAGTAGTTTCCTATTTGAGACTTAATGCCAGTAAGGTAAGCTAGTAACGTAAGCTTAGCTTAAACTTTCTTGGACACAAGGGTTCATACAACACATATCTTTTACACACAATTTCATTACTGATAATAACAATTTTAATAAAAAATGAAACCGACTTGAAAGACCAAAAAGACATCGAAAAGTGAACAATTATTAAATTACCTATAGATTTAATTGAAAAAAAATAATGCACGTAAGACTGTTCTATTGAGGGTGATTCCAAAGTTAACAAGTCATATAGGATAGGTGCATTTCTGCAGTCTCGCTAAGCGATTTAGAAAGTAGAGGCGTGATGTTGTGTAATTGCGTATATTATGCCTAGATGTGTAATAGCAGCAATCTCGGTTGATTTGCTCTCATATGTTAGTTCTGTTATCTATTTCTGAAACTTATTATCATAATAAACTCATCAAATAAACGTCTTTCGAATAATTATATAATTTTGCACATCCGTTAATATATGAAGGAGCAATAGCATCTGAATTAAAAAACCTCGGCATTATTTGAACTCGCTATTTAAAAGTTGAGCCAACATAATCATTTAATATCTATAGACACTTCGCCACTGATATCGACAAAAATATGGTTTGTATTATTATTCACTGCCAAACCGTCCTTTGTGAAATCTCGGTAAAGTTTCGTTGACCGGAAGTGCTTGTGGGTGGAAGCGCGGGATTTGACCGGATGTTGTGCAACCCCCGGGTTGATGCGTTAAGCTTTAGTATGTACTGGGGGCTTTACTGAGTTATTAATTAACGACCGCGAGTATCCGGCTCCTATCAAATACTCTTGTTTCACGCGTTGCATATTTTTCTGCAAAATAATTGTAATAACAATAAAGGTTGTCAAATTTACTGTTAAAAGAATTTCTTCTAAAGGTCTTATACAGTTTTATTAGGTATTGTTGCCCGCGGCTCTGCCCGCGTGGAATTCTGATTCTGTTCCGGCTCCCCATGGGAACCTATTCCAGGGATAAAAGGAGCCTATATGTTATTCCATACTATAATCTATATATGTCTAAATGTCTAATACCTTTAAACGAGCAATTCTTGTTTAAATATATATATATATATAAGACCATGAGTTATTTTCTAGTTGAAGCAGAACACAATTAGATTCATCTAAAACAGAGTTTTATTTATTAAATACAGATAAGTTTTACATAACAAATATCACTATGAAATAATAAAGTAGAAACTAACCTAAAACAGAGAATCGACAATTAAATGTTCATGCTTTACTATTCTTATTATAAAAACTTGAATCGTCTTTTGCACTTTTAAACTAAAGCAAATTCACAAACACAACTGAGTTTAAAAGAAGTTATAAAAAAACATTTGTAATTTAATTACCCTCTTGTCGCTGAACTGATAGGTACATACTCAAATGTCATTGTCTGTGTCAACGTCAAAACAAAGCTTACATCACCCCCCTTCGAAATGCAAATTTTTTCTACTTAAGTAGAGTAAAATTTAGCTGTGAAATCTAAAGATCAACAAGCATAGGAATGAGCTTTGTGACATGATATAGTCCAATAGATCTTGTACCACGACCGGTGTTTATTTTAAAAACTGAATCCGATATTTTTTCTTCAATTTCAAAGGGACCAATTCTAATTTCATCCATCTTTTTTTTGTTTAATTTGTTTCCATAGTCAACATATACCTTATCTCCTTTCTTAAACTCATATTGTAATCTATTCTTGGCAAATAAAGTTTTATTATATTCGTGTGATTTTATTGACCTTTGGAGTGCTATTTTCCTGTCTTCTTCCAAATGTTTTGTCAATAACTGTTTTCCTTTTAATTCATTTGGTAACAAGTCTGTAGACTCACCTGATAGTAAATATTTAGGAGAAAATCCTGTTACAGAATGGTTTGTTTCATTGTATCTATTTCTACATTCTTCTGCTATTTTTGACCAATTTGTTTTTCCTTTTGATCCATTCATTTTGCATCTTATTTTGTTCACAATTGTTTGGTTTAGCCTCTCGTTTAAACCGTTTGAGAACGGTGCGTCTACCGCTGTAAGTATTAATTGAATATTTCGGTTCTCAAGGTAATTTTTGAATTCAATCGAATTAATAGCTGGGTATTGATCAGAGAGTAAAATGTCTATTGTTTCTTCTTTTGGAATTTTTTCTATAAGTTTGATGAAGTCTCGAGCATGTTGATTCTTAGAACACAGGATATATGCGTACCTGGTAAAGTGGTCTACTAGTAGATGTAAATATCTTTTTGTTGATCTTTGACCCCCAAATCCTCCTATTGTGTCCAGTGACATTATTTGAAAGGGTTTGTTAGCTGGACCTAATTGTGACATAAAGCCATATTTTCTATTTAACCTTGTCTTATTTTTTAAGCATACCTCGCAGTTTTTGCATATCTGTTTAATATTTTCTGATAGATTCGGTGCAGTGTAAAAGGGTTTTATTTTAGATTCTGTTTGATTTATTCCAGTATGACAATATTTTTCATGCGTCTTTTTTATTATAGTTTTACTGTAATCTTCACTTAGAATTATTTTTTTCCTCTTTTTCCCCCCTTTTTTATAATAAATTCCATCTTCTAAAATAATGTTCTTTTCAAGTGGTTTTATTAGTAAATTTTGTGCTTGATCATATTTTATATCATGAATATCAATAATATTTACTGTTCTTAAGTTATCTTCATTATTTGCATCAATGTCCAATACTGGGTTTCTGCTGAGACAATCTGCTTCTGTATTATTTTTTCCTGGAAAATATTTTATTTCACAATTATATTGTGACAGATAATGTGACATATCCCCTAATTCATCGTCAGGTCTGTTTCTTATATTTAACTTCTCTAGAGGTTTGTGATCTGTGTAGACAGTAAAATAATTTCCAATCAACCAATGTTGCCAAAACTTTATGCTCTCTTTTATGGCTAAACATTCTAAAAATATCGCTTTTTTATTTTTTTGTGATTCATTTATTTTTTTAGAAAAATATGCTACCGGTTTTTCTTCGCCATTGTGCTGAACTTGTTTCAAAACTGCTCCTATTCCTATGGCACTGGCATCAGTATAAATAAATATTGGTGCTTGTGGGTCATAAATGGCTAGTATTGGTTTGGAACATAGATAATCTTTAACTTTCCAGAATGCATCCTCACACTGTTGTGTCCAATTAAAGTTGTGATCTTTTCTCAGCAATTTATGTAGAGGATCAAGTACTATTGATACACTCGGAATGTATTTTCCATAGAAGTTTATTTTCCCTAAAAATTGTCGTATTTGTTTTCTATTTTGAGGAGCAGGAAAATCTTTTATTGATTTCAAATTGTCTTTTAGAGGTGTAATCGTATTCTTTTGTAATATATGGCCTAAATACTTTACAGTGTCATGTGCAAACTTACATTTTGTTAATTTTAGCCTGAAACCTTCTTCTCGAATAGCCTCCAGTAATATTGTTAAGTGTGTGATATGGCTATCAAACGTCTTAGAGAAGATTAGTATATCATCAATGAAATTCACTGCAAATTCTGTCAGACCATTTTTCCTTATAATATTTCCCAAAATCCGTTGAAATATAGCTGGTGATGTCTTAAGGCCGAAGGGTAAACACGTCCATTGGTAATGACCTTCTTGAGTTACAAACCCAGTTTTGTGTCGGTCTGTAATTTTTAATGGGATGGACCAAAAAGCTGAATTTATATCTAAGGTTGTAAAATAATTACAATTTATTGTTTTTGTTATTAGATCTTCTATGAGAGGAAATGGTTGTGATTGAGGTATAATTATTTTATTTAAATCTCTGAAGTCTATGCATAATCTACTCTTTTTTCCTTCGTCCCTTTTAAAAGCTAAGGTAACAGGTGCCGCAAACGGACTGTAAGATTCCTCGATCAGTTCATGTTTTAAAAGTTGTGTGATTTGATTTTCTATTTCTATCTTGTCTTGGACTGAACATCTATATGGTCTTTTATAACAATATTTTTCAACTTGCAAATCTATACAGGCTTCATACTTCCTCACTTTTCCGGTGTCATATTTATTTTTAGCAAAAATTTCTGCGTAATTATCCAATAATATGTTTATTTGTTTTCTTTGATCAGTATTTAAGTGTTCTGTGTCTATATTAAATTTGTTTGTATCTATACCTTCATTGAAGTTAACTGCATATTCTTTTTCTTCTATATTTATTTCCATATTTTCAATCTGTTTATCTTCAAACATATTTTTATTATGTATTTGGATATTTAAATTCTCATCATGAGTCAACCCAAATTGGTGTATTGAATCTAACCCTAGTATTAGATCATACTCAAAATTTTCATTTTCAAAGATAAATGCATTTATTTTAATCTTCTTATGTAATAACTCCGCATCCAGGGTAACTAACCCTTTAGTTTTACCCCCTCCACTTATTGTTTTTATTGTACTATAACAATAATTTGGCTTCAAATTCGTCACCTGAACTAATTTTGAATTTATTAATGTTATTCGTGAACCAGGGTCATACAATCCCTTGGCTTCTAATGTATTATTTAACATCACCGTAATCTCAATTAGTGGAGGGAATTTTAGTTTTTTGGATCTTCATTACTCAGTTCAACTTTTAATATTGAATTAGAATTAAGGTTTTTTTTTTCATAGTTATACCAGCAAACATTCTCTGGATGAATTCTATTTAATTTTCCTTTATTCTCACAAATCCTGCAAGGTTTTTTTTCAGTTTGTTTTATTTCTTGTTTATTGTATTTATTTCCTGTGATTAAGTTTTTCTTTGTGTCGTTTTTCCTTGTTAAACTTTCTAATCCTCTTATGCAGTTAAATAAGTCATTTACTTCTTTAAGGCTTTCTCTGTCTATTCTATCCATTATGAAATTTGGTAGACCGGTCGCAATCAAATATATCAGAGTTTGGGTATCTATTGATTTGTTTATTTCTAGTAACAGTCTCTCTTTCTTAAGAGCATATTCTAACATTGATCCTTGTATATATTTAAAATTCATAGCATACCTGATTGGTGACCAGCCTTTATCAGCAAATGTTTCACTTAAACTTTTCTTCCATACAGACCAATCTGAATCTATAGTATGTTTGATAATCATTGAGGTGTACCAATCTATACAAGTATCTTCCAATAGTAATCTTAGAATTTCTACTTTTTGTAAATCTGTATTCATTTGTAAACGTGCACATTCACTTTCAAAAGTATCTAACCATTGTTGAACATTTGTTGTGTTTCTTGAAAACTTTTCTATTGAAAATTCTGCTACTAATCTCATCTTATTTTCTTTTTTTTTTAACAATGTTGGTTCTGTTGATGACGACTCATGACTTTGTTCTAATTTTTCAAGTAAAAACCCATCAAATTGTAAGTTGTCATCATCTAAATATGTTGATTTCATTTCCTTGGTTAATGTTATCCAAACCTGTCTCTTATCATGCCTTTTTTGGAGAGATTTTTTTACTTTGTTAAATATTTCATGCTTTAATATTTCTTTGTGTAATTGCACTGATTGATACTCTTTAGGCACAACAAAAGTTTGATTTTGTGTATCCGTAATAGAGGTTATGGCATAAATATTTGTCTTATTATCATCCGATTTGGCTTTTACAACAAATTCAAACATCTTAATTTCTCCATTGTATAGGTTATCAATTAGTAATTTATATTTCACATGTATATGAATTGTCGATTTATAAGACCATGAGTTATTTTCTAGTTGAAGCAGAACACAATTAGATTCATCTAAAACAGAGTTTTATTTATTAAATACAGATAAGTTTTACATAACAAATATCACTATGAAATAATAAAGTAGAAACTAACCTAAAACAGAGAATCGACAATTAAATGTTCATGCTTTACTATTCTTATTATAAAAACTTGAATCGTCTTTTGCACTTTTAAACTAAAGCAAATTCACAAACACAACTGAGTTTAAAAGAAGTTATAAAAAAACATTTGTAATTTAATTACCCTCTTGTCGCTGAACTGATAGGTACATACTCAAATGTCATTGTCTGTGTCAACGTCAAAACAAAGCTTACATATATATATATGTATGTATGTGGACACATGTATAAATATATATTTATATGTATATAAATATATATATATTTTATTTTTTATTTATTAACAAACTGAATGATGTATGTACTTATAATAAAAATACAATTAGCTTTACTAATTATAAATAAATGTAAAAAGAACTAAACCTAAAAGATAGAAAAATATTTACATACATGCGTCATAGAATTCCTCCGCATCGTCACCGACTGGTAATGTTCCTAGAAGACTGGCAGCATTGCCACGTTGAATGGCAATGCTAATTCTTTGTGAAAGATGAAGTTCAGCCGTCTGGTCACGTGTAGCGTCGATCAGCCGCTTTGCCAAATTTTTGTAGCCAAACGGGCACTTGGACCCCATGACCCCAACTTCTCAACCCCAAACGGCTCAAAAACATAATCCCCTACTAGATTGGAGTATTTACGCCTTGTATGTATGTATATTTATAATTTGAGCTATAAATCAATCTAGCTAGGTTTCATTTTTAGAAACCGTCTTATAAATAAAAAAGTGGCCAAGTGCGAATTGGACTCGCCCATTAAGGGTTCCGTAGCAGCAAGTAACATAATAATGTTTTTTTTTAATATTTTTATATTTAAGTTGATTGAATGAAAGGTAAATTGCGGTTTACGATTTATGACGTATTAAAAAAAAATTACTAACTAGATCTCGTTCAAACCAATTTTCGTTGGAAGTTTACATGATAATGTACATCATATATTTTTTTTAGTTTTATCATTCTCTTATTTTAGAAGTTACAGGGGGGAGGGACACACATTTTACCACTTTGGAAGTGTCTCTCGCGCAAACTATTCAGTTAATAATGATATTAGAAACCTCAATATCATTTTTGAAGAGCTATCCATAGATATCAAACACGTATGGGTTTGATGAAAAAAAAATGTTGAGTTTCAGTTCTAAGTATGGGGGACCCCCAAAATTTATTGTTTGTTTTTCTAATTTTGTGGGAAAATCTTAATGCGGTTCACAGAATACATCTACTTACCAAGTTTCAACAGCATAGTTCTTATAGTTTCGGATAAAAGTGGCTGTGACATACGGACGGACAGACAGACAGACATGCGAATCTATAAGGGTTCCGTTTTTTGCCATTTGGCAACGGAACCCTAAAAATCGAGCAAAAGTCACCCAGATATTGTCTATCTATATGTATCAAATTACAGCCAGACTCGTTCAGCCGTTTTCGCGGGAAAGAGTAACAAACATCCATACTACTTACAAACTTTCGCATTTATAGAATTAGCAGGATGCGCTACTACCCTTAAAAGTTACATCAAAAGTTATAACGGGCTGCACTATACTCTAAAGTTTATCTATTATGGTTACGATGGCTATTACTTTAATATTTAAACGATCAGCTGTTGCCGTATCAATAAAGTGAGTGCGTTTATGTAAAGCGGGGTCATTGGCATTCAGGGGAGGCATATGCGGAGTCACCTGCCGCTCGCAAACCCCTGTCGTAACGACACCCTCACCCAACGTGGAAATATTAAATGTTACTTGTTTGGTAAGTTGTGTGGGTTCAGTTCACCTTCGCATACAGAATGTCGCGATGCGCCTTGCGTATTACTTTTTTGGACTTAGATTACATCTTAGTAAATATCGGTACTAAGTAGAAGAGCGCTCTGTTACTATGAAGAGTTGAAATAGTGTGTCCTAAACGATCCTTGTTGAGAAAAAACCCAGAAGTACCTTTCGACCTCTAAAAAGACAGTAATAAAACTGGCTAACAAAAGAGGCTCAATAAGAGTCAGTCCGGTGACATCATAGTGATTGCCACAAAATACATAAGTGCTGAGCAGACAGGATAACATTCGCTCGTAAATAAGGGTAAAATATATTAGAAATGTGTCGGCTAGTCATTGGAATATCAAATTACCAACTCCGAGCGAAATGGTAAAATGTTTATTGGCACTTTACTTAATCGTGCACAAAGTGGAAGCACCTATTTTGGGAAGTTCACTTAATTATATATTTAGGGTCGTATTTCTTTAACATTTTCACTGGAGTCTGACGAGACCAAATAGGGGTAATGGGAACATAGGATCACCCTCTCATGGCAACATTTATCAACCAGCTTTAAACCGTGGCTTTGTATAATAAAAATTTAATTTATTGGTTCCAAATGAACATATACCTACATAACGGTGTTAGATGCA
Organism: Cybosia mesomella; assembly: GCA_946251805.1. NCBI lineage: Eukaryota > Metazoa > Arthropoda > Insecta > Lepidoptera > Erebidae > Cybosia > Cybosia mesomella. The sequence continues at coordinate 13,812,906 of OX276403.1, forward strand.
TACAGAAAACAGCACAATAATAGTAATTTAAGTACAAATCAATGATTCTCTGAACCCCACACTAGGATACCCTGTGTCGTGGAGTTCAGTCTCTTCCCAGGTAAGTTATATTTATAAAAAAAAAAACAGAATAAAGTACCTGTTTTTTATTTTTTTTTCCTGCCGAAAAGGCAGCGGGGGCGGTTATGTCGGGCTTGAACCGACTAAAACCGCACGCCGTCTCGGGTCTTAAGTCGCCGGGGTGTAAGGTTACTCATAGATCATATCCCTCGCACCCCGACTGACCCCGGGCCATCTCCGGTTTTAAGATGGCCCCCTTACTTGCTCTCCACTGTGCCATCTGCTAATCAGAGGGACACGTGGAAAGCTTCCGAACAGCCCTCAACAGGGCCGTCCTCGCTTCGGTCGAAGTTGGCCGTAGGCGGCAGCGTCTCTCCCGCCCTAGGAGAGAGGCGCTGCTGTCTCCATTGCTCATGGTGCATCGCGTGGAGGTCCCTAACCAAGCACCCCAGGTCCCCAGAATAAAGTACCTTACTACAAATAAAATTGTTGCAACGAAACATATGTGCACCAATGTCATGCATATATAGGTGTGTGTTTGTGTGTGAGTGCATGTGTGCAGTGTAAGGGTGTGTATGCGTGTTTGTGTGTGTATGAGTGTGTGATTGTGTGTATATTTGTGTGTGTGTGAGTATATATATGTGTGTATGTGCGTGAGGGTGTGTATGTAAATAGAAAGACACACAGTCTTTCTACACCTCTACGAGCGCCTCCGTTTAAGCATAGTTATTTGGCTCCAACCACTTTATTATAGTGCGTTTAGCTAGTTTAAGTACGTCATATCAATTATAATATTATTTGTGTTATAAAGATTGGTGTATAAATAGGGCCCGAGGAACGCAAACGAACTAAGTGCAAAGGAGGTGCGTACCGGGGTCGATCCCACTTCAAGGTTCTGTATGATGAACGCGCTAATTCCTTTGCGTACCTGTGGAATCGGAGTAAGGTTGACGAATAGCGCCACGGCTTTTTATTACCTATTTTTAGGATATCCCGCTGTGCTCTCTCTAACTTAAGCAGGTGTGTCTTAAGAGCTACTCCCCAAGCCGATACACAATAACTCAGTATTGACTGGCACAGAGTGAAATACACTGTTCGCATAAGTTCAGGTTTCGCTACATACTTGAGTTTTTTAAATATATGTGATAGCTTCTTTACTCGTTTGACGAGTGTGTCAATCTGTGCTCGCCATGTCAATCGCTCATCTATCAAAATACCTAGATATTTAATATACGGAACTTGTTCAATGGGTGTACACTGGCACAAGCTATCTTGATCAGTATCACTATCACACGACTGGAGTTTTATTTTGAGTGGTTGGGCAGGAGCAGATCTATTTGTTATTCTGAAGCTCACTATTTTGGTTTTACTTATATTCGCCATGAGTGCTTACGTTCCTTTAGGTATGACTGGAACCACCCTAAGGCCAGCCCTCTGACTCCAGCCTTCTCAAGCTTTTTTAGAAGGATTGGCCTAGACACGGTGTCAAAGGCTTTTGCTAGGTCCAAGAAGACACCGGCACACTTATTGACTTTATTCATTTTTATTACTACAAAACTAACTAGTCCTGTGACGGCATCCTCCGTGGAGGTTTGTCTGTGTAATGTATAAACTCAATTACAGCGGCTATTAGGGTCAATTTTAGAATTATTGGCTCTTAAGGAAGCTCCTCTATTGTAATTGCCATGGATTATAAAATTTGTGGATCTGCTCTAACTAGGGAACTAGTACAGTAAACTAATGCTACCATACTCTCACATAATTGTGACCAATCACGTCACAGTGACATGATTTGTTATATTTTGTTACAACTGAGAACAAGTTGAAAAGTGGATATCAGTTAGTAGCCAATAGCGTTGCGAGTTATGTTGAACATGTTCAGCATTCCAACATAGTTCTAAGCACAACAAAAAAGATTCCAATACACATTTTTCAAATGCTACGTTGGTTTTTTTTTTCGATTTATATTTGAAACTTGCTGTGCCCCCGACTTCATCCGCGTGGATTTAAATTTCAAGGTTTTAATCCTTTTAAGCGGTACTCTAATTATTTTTGTGAAATAAAAGCAGCCTATATTACGCCTTATAATATTACCTAACTACCAATGAAATTCCTGTCAAAATCTGCCCAGCCGTTCTAGAGATTACCTAATTCAAACAGGTCGAAAGACAGACAAACAGATGGACAGAAAATAAAAAAAATGTATTGAACGACTATTTGGCGACTGTTAGTCGCCAAATAGTCGTTAGTAGTAGGATATTAGTTGCATTAATATTTGAAAAAAGTTGTTATGCGTAAATGGCCAGAACGCATGCATCAGACTGACATCCTATGAGTTTCCTTCCAGTTCCTTGGATTTTTTAATTATTGTTATTTCTATTATTTAGGTTATATTTTACGTCACAATATATATGATAAACTCCATTCATCATTTGCCAATTCTCAATCTTGTACTTGATTTAGCACATGATCCATTCATTAGAGCTTCAAAGGAAAGTATATTAAATGATATGTATACAACTGGGATGTGTTTTTGAATTTCAAGCGAAGTGATTCGTGAGAATACAACATGCAATTATGTGGGATGCCGATAATGTATTAATATTTTGTAATATTCGCAACACAATTTCCTGCGAGCGGTAATGACTCATGCTGGGTACTTAAACTGTGGATTTAATGTAATGAGAAGAAAATAATGTTGTCATATTAGAGGATGGTATGTTCTCATTTTTTCATTTATTTATTTCATAAACAATTTACATTGTATTGAAAATTACAAACTTAAAATAAAAACACAATAAAAATCATAAGCTAAAAAAAAAACAAATCAAATAAAATTAAAATATTAAATAATACATTATTAATTATGATGTCAAGAATTAATTGATAAAATTATATTGCATCAAAAAAATAAATAAAAATGATAAAAATTAAATTAAATTAGAGAAGTGAACATATCAAAAGTTGTGCATATAGAGAACGTCTCAATTTGAAGTATAGTACGAGAATTCGATTATTCAAACGTAACGTAATGATTTCTACATTATACATTCAAAAAACCGGATAAGTGCGAGTCGGACTCGGATCTATGAAGCGTTCCGTAGCAGCAAGTAACATAATATAAAAGTTCTTGTAATTTGTCTTTAAAAAAATAAGTCTGTAAAATGTCCTTTTTAAATTTTATATTTAAGTTGATTGAATGAAGGGTAAATTGCGGTTTACGATTTATGACGTATTAAAAAAAAACTACTTACTAGATCTCGTTCAAACCAATTTTCGATGGAAGTTTACATGGTAATGTACAGTATATTTTTTTTTATTTAATCATTCTCTTTTTCTAGAAGTTACAGGGGGCGGGGGCGCATATTTTACCACTTTGGAAGTGTCTTCACGTGTATGAAAAAATGATATTAGAAACCTCCATATCATTTTTGAAGACCTATCCATAGATCCATAGACGTATGGTGTCTGTGACATACGGACTGACAGACAGACATGACGAATCTATAAGGGTTCCGTTTTTTGCCATTAGGCTACGGAACCCTAAAAACGGTTTAGATAGTATACATATACAGCTTCTTAATCGGTAATCCTTCAATGTGAATGAATGTTAGTAATACTATAAATATCAACCTTTATCATTAGTTTGATATGTTATGTTTTGTGTTGTCTTTGGTTTGAGCTTTGTTTTTGGCTAGTTATACTAACAATGTCATCCAGCTGTAATACGATTTTTAATAAGATGACCCCTCGAGAATCGTGACTGTGTCGGTAACTGTAAGTAACTATCAAGTTGTACTAGGATATGAGCAAATAAAACCATAAAATATCATATTTAAATTATGTTTAGTCGTATTTCTTGTTACTACTACAAGATTTTCTCAATGTTCACCATTTCACTTAATTTCCTTCCAGCTAATTGTATAGTACAGCAACATTTTATGTGCATAATAAGGCACTAGTCAACATTTACACAGTAGGATGATTACAATCTTAAACTTATCTATGCGGTGAGCTTACTTCAAGGCCAATGCACAAACATGACCTACCTACTGTTGGAGTATTAACGTATTTTTCGTAGTATCAAACAAAGGTGAATGATTAGAATGGTAAATAAACCGTGTTAATCAAATATGCAAATCCTGAAATACTTCTGACTGAACACTATCTAATATAGTTCTCTGGAGAGAGTGCCGTCAAGATCATATCGACTTGCAGAGTAGCCGTTTTGTATGAGCATTACTTTCTAAAATTATGGTCATGTTGGCAATTAACAATTCTTACTACGGGTACCGGTCTTCATAATTTCTACATTTATACTCGTATGTATAATTTCGTTGCGGTCTACTAAACCGTGTGGTCTAAAGAAATACATTAAGGAACGTAACGTTCTAGTAATTTTTGTCTCTGAAGTAAATTGTTAGAATTATATATTTTTTCGAAGCTAGTCGCAATATTTACGAGGTGGTTTTTAGAATTCTATCTTCTGTCGTCATGGTTAAAAATAATTATAGTTGTTGTGACCTATTGATGTATATAGTTTTTCTATTCTTGAAGATATATCGTCCGCAAAGATAACCACTTGATCGAGCATTTCATCATCATCATCATATCAGCCGTAGAAACTCCACTGCTGAATATAGGCCTCCTCCAGTCCATAGACCTTCCAGCATATGGATCAGGTTAAATACCAGATCTTATACTTCACACTACTGAAGATGATATCGATTGCGACATCAATAGCTAGCATGGGCTAAGTAGTGTGAGGTGGCTGTTGTCATTATGACCCATATAATACCGGTAGGGTTGGAAGCGCTGGTCTCATATAATAAATTAACCGAGACATAACAAAATAATAACATATTCTCTTGACCATGACTGCCGAAAACTAACCCAAACGTCGGGATCAGTGTAAATAATAAAATAACGCCAAATAAATCGCGATACAATCCGTTAAAAATAGTATTATTTCAATGTGTAATATTCGCATAAACTTCCAATGATATCATGTACTAGGTAGGTACTTTGCTACGGATGAAAAATACAAATCCACTCAGAAATAACATTGAAAACGTAAACCCCTTAAATCCAATTTTGTTTTATTTCAATAATTTGTCAAGCCTGACTTTAATGCTATCGATATTGTGAATTTTGAATATAAATAAGGCAGGCAGAAAGCTTTTGCCCTCAGTAATTGATGAAAGACGATTTTATTTTCTTCCTCCTTCCTATACTCCAGAGCTGTCTAATATTGTGATTTATCGACTTACAAGCCGTGGTGTGTATTCACCGAGGGAAATAAAATTTTAAAATGTAGTATTCTTCATTCTGTAAAAGTTTAAGTATAATTTTCCAGGTGCGCAGTATGTATAGTGTGTACTCCTTAGTGATTTAATTAATAAAGATAGAAATTCTGTTGATCACACAAAGATGCCTGCTCTTTGTGCTAATCGAACTCTGATCTGTACTTAACTAGGAATTCAGTGCAGGGTGCGACTGAAATAAATTGAGCTGAGCGAGTAGGACTCTTACTTGAAAAATAAGTCATCTTACTACGGTCGTGCGCATAGCTAAGGCCGCGCGCTCGTGAAACTGTTTTTCGATGATTATTCCTCAACGGTACATTGTATTTGAACAGTTGGAACCCCTTTAAACACTCAGCGGTGTCTACACTATCACCATGGCAAATTTGGTCAAGACCGGTATTGTGGTTCCGGAGGAGTACAGTCTCGACCAAACGGCTTAGCAACGTATAAGAGCTTCGCTTCGCTCAGCTCAAGAAATATATTATTGTGTATTTTGCCACTTCAACTATCCGAGGATATCGGACATCGAGAAGGAGGCGGCGGGGCGGGTCCTGGAGAGACTGAGGCCTCTCCCGATCCGCTGAGCCCGCGAGACGCGGAGGCGACTCAGATGTTGGTGGTCGCTTAACGACCTCATTCCTCCATTAGCGCAGGCCTGGGGGTGATAGGTGGAGCCGCCTGTCACCCTAGCCGAAGCAGGCCGGGAGTCGGTACATTGCGCGTCCCTCCACCCACTTTATTTCAGGGGCAAGACGGGGACACCTTGGTTCCCAAACCCAAGAAATGGCCCTGGGTCAGCTGGGGTGCGAGGGAAGTGCATTATTGGGCCATCTTGCACCGCGGCGTCCGAAGACCCGAGACGGCGTGCGGTTTTAGTCGGTTCAAGTCCGACATAACCTAACCCTGCTGGCCGGTGGGTGGGGGCCCCTCCCATCATCATCATTATCATCCTCCTGCCCTTATCCCAAATTTATTTGGGGTTGTCGCAACATGTGTGCTTTTTCCATTCATCTCTGTTTGCGGTCATCTCAACATTCACTCCCTTCCTAACCATATTCTCTTTCACGCAGTCCATTCATCTCTTCTTAGGTCTTCCTCTCCTCTTGTAACCGTCCACTTCCATACTTAATGCCTTCCTTACGATATTACTTTCATCCCTACGCATTACATGTCCGAACCAGGACAAGCGATTTCCTCGCAACTTTTCTGTTATTGGCGCTGCTTTTAAACTTCCTCTAATGTACTCATTCCTAATCTTATCCATTCTTCCCCTCCCATTGGTGGAAAATCTTAAGAAAGTTTTCAGTTATTTAAAACTGAAAAATTTCTTAAGATTTTCCACTAACTCTTAAATGGCCAGCAAGTCAGAGTAGGTCGGCGACAAAAGTTGTTACACTCACCAACCTTCTAAAATTTTCTCCTATCATAACATTACACTATGTATTGAAATAAAACTATTTTTAACGGATTCTATCGCGGTTTATTTGATGTTATTTTATAATTTACATTGAACCCGACGTTTCGTATTCTTATTTCAATGTGTAACATTCGCGTAAACTTCCGACAATATCATTACACTATGTAGTTAAAATTTATTACCAATTCCTTCCTGTTTCGCAGTCTGCGGCGAGGACGCCGCAGACTCATCTACGCCCGGGACTACCGACCTCCATGATCGGGGCCTGAGGACGGCAGTTGGCCGACTCGCCGTCCTTACAGAAGCAGGCCATGGCGGAGGCGTGTCGTGTGTGCCCTACACACGCCTGCCAACTCACCGAAGCGGGATAAAACCCGACCCCACCAGGCGAGGCCGCGGTGGCGGCCAAAGTCCGCCGACAACCCTGGGGTTATCCTTTCGAGGGCTTACCCGGGGTGCCCGGCAACGGACACTTGGGGAGGACACCGTGCGGTTTTAATCGAGACACGACATAACCACCCCCGCTGGCCAGCGGGGAGGTATCCGAAGGGATTTCCGCACGTAAAAAAAAAAAAAAAAACCAATTCCTTCCTTCCAAGAAGTTTAACATGCATCTTTATAAAATGTCTAATGAACTACTGTGAAACCTCACTTTCGAAACTCCTTACCCATAATATCTATTTCAATAGCTATCAGGATATGAATAATTTCTTATCTTGTAGGTAACGTTAAATTTCAAGTTTTAGAAGAATCCAAATAATATTTTCTTTTGTTTAAATACTCTGCTGTAAATGTTTGGAATCATTGTAATCTCACGAATATTAGAGGAGACAGGATGAGCGATGCTGTTAGTGGTGAGATGGCCCAGGGTCAGCCGGGGTGCGAGGGATATGCTCTATGGGTAACCTTACACCCCGGCGTCTGAAGACCCGAGACGGCGTGCGGTTTTAGTCGGTGCAAGCCCGACATAACCGCCCCCGCTGGCCGGCGGGGGGGTATCCGAAGGGATTTCCGCACGTAAAAAAAAAAAAAAAAAAACCAATTCTTTCCTTCCAAGAAGTTTAACATGCATCTTTATAAAATGTCTAATGAACTACTGTGAAACCTCACTTTCGAAACTCCTTACCCATAATATCTATTTCAATAGCTATCAGGATATGAATAATTTCTTATCTTGTAGGTAACGTTAAATTTCAAGTTTTAGAAGAATCCAAATAATATTTTCTTTTGTTTAAATACTCTGCTGTAAATGTTTGGAATCATTGTAATCTCACGAATATTAGAGGAGACAGGATGAGCGATGCTGTTAGTGGTGAGATGGCCCAGGGTCAGCCGGGGTGCGAGGGATATGCTCTATGGTATTTCCGCACGATAAAAAAAAAAAAAAAAAAAAAAGGTAGATTTCGATGAAATCGATCTACCTATTGGTTTCTTGACTACTGTCGAATTTAAAAAAAAATTCTTCATAGGAGGTCTAGTTATGACCCCCTGAGTCCGAAATGACTACTGGTCAAAAAGTTTATATATATATATATATGTATGTATGTATGGTTCCACTTCCCAAAATTTGCGGCACTCTCACGGTCGCATTTTTGCCCCGATCGCTTTCAAACTGCGGTCAAAAATTGCTTGGGTGTAAACTTAGTTTAAGTTCGTGAACGGGTGGAATCCGGCCTAAGGGGACGGTCGGACACTTGGGGAGGACACCGTGCGGTTTTAGTCGAGACACTACATAACCACCCCCGCTGGCCGGCGGGGGGGTATCCGAAGGGATTTCCGCACGTTACAAAAAAAAAAGGGCCTCACTTTTTGTGAAATCAGTTTTTCCTCAAAATTTCATATTCCATGAAAGATATTCGAACCGTTCTAATTTTTTCCCATAGTATACATGAATACCAACAACTTTTAATTATAAACCTATAAGATTAAAACTTTAACTAAAAGTGGAGGGGGGAAAAACCAAAATTTTTTGGGAAAAAAATCATAACTTCTAACCGGTGAACATTCTTGCCGTCGGAAACATTTTTAATCGATAGGCCATTTTTAAGTCTAAAATAAATGTCTGAAAAGTTTTTCGCTAAAAGTTCGAGAAAAAAGCTATTGATGTCGCAATCTATATCACCAGTAGCGTGAAGTATAAGTCCCAGGTATTTAACCAGGTCCATAGGCTCGGTCACGTCGTCATGTCTGCGGACGATTTGTCTTCTAGAATAGAAGAATTATATACATCAATAGGTCATAACAACTATAATTTTATTATAACTGGGACGATAGAACATAGAATTTGAAAAGACACTTCGTAAATATTGAGACTAGCTTCTAAAAAAATGCATTATTCATGCACGTGTACAGTAGGCACAGGCAAACTTGATGCCACTGGCATTTTCCTTCTCTATTCAGTCAACCATAAATTATGCAGAGATAAAAAAAGTCGTTGCAAATTACTTTTTTGATTGAATTGTAATTTCAACCTATTTTTACATTAACAAAAAAATTAATAAATATACATGAGTTAACATGACAATATAACTTTAGGTGCAAACAAATGCCTATACTATGAATATTACTATGAATTAAATGCAAATACAAACCTTAATTTATACTTATACTTATATAGTAGTTAGTAGTATATATATATATACATATATATATATATATATACATATATATATGAACTAAAAGTTTAATAATTAAATATAATCACTGCGATTAGTCTTTCATCCTGATTTTATGCTCAAGAAAAAAGAGGGAACAAAATTATATAGGTAACGCAAAAGAGTTTAAATTAGATTTGGAAAGATTTACTTCGCCCTGATTATCTAAATTGGGACTGATAGATTTACAAAAGTACGTTGCGGAGAAAATGAAGTGCTAAAGAGCCATTTGAAAATAGACTGAAGGGATCTCTTTATTACCATAGGGTCGAACGGTACAACAGGTGATTTTAAGCGTGTTTTCACAGATAATATTTATGCTAGCGAAATGGCGTATTTGGAGCTTGTTTATCGTAGTTAAATTGTATTAATTAGGCATGTGCATGTGATTTCTACTATCGCCACAGTGCTTAAAGCTGTTTGTACTCATTTGTTAATAATGTAAATTTTATAATATTTAGGCAATAGCTCATGCAGTACACGCACGGCTACTGACCATGGCGCATGCGCCAATGTGTTTGTTTGTCTACCCACATTTGTTTGTTTTAGTAGAAATTTATAGCGTTTCGTAGAGATTCGCCACGCTCGAGAGTCGGGACGCTGATGCCTTTGAACTGCTTTACTTGTTTGCACTGAGTCTGCATCTCTTCACTTTGTATTATTTCTTCTAATACTTCTAGGTTATTGCGTATACTATGCATATATAACTATAGGTACCTTCGTTAATATGTTTGCTGATGCGATAGGAACATACAAAAATATTTTTGTCCATATTATTATTACTGCTTTTTACCTTTAGTTGATTTTTATGTACTGGCAACTTATCATTTCTGAGAAGGTGTTTAGGTTTTGCTTACATTGTGTATGATGACTATGATGAGTGACTGCGTAGATACTTGCCTATAACAACAAATCAAACCCATCAATAGATTACTCAGTTAAAGTGGTAGTAAATTACATACGGACAACTGAGTGATCTTTAAATTGCCGGATTATAGCATGGGAAAACAATAAAATTGACTCTAATAGTTACCATAATATATTTCAATCAGAACATCCATTTAAACCATGGCACCATTAATGCCGATTTATGCACTGTTGTTCTTATTGTTTAGCCATGTGACTTCATTTAGGTGTCTCTTTTTAATGAAAATTAAAATAATAGGGTGTTTTAATAATAAATACGTTCTAATCGATTACTTGTATACCATCAATAAATAATGAGTAATTTATCTTAACCTTACAAAAATATTTGTTGCACTTTTATTAACGGGTCGTTAATATTTTATTAACAAAAGGAATCAATTCGTTTCGTTTGAAAATTCATTTCTCTTCAAATTTTGACAAACCATAATGAAACATAATATTGTATTGATATATTCGTAATTTTATCTAGGTTACATGGGTATTTGATCTGGTCTAAGTGAAAAATTTACAAAAATGGAATTCAAATATGAATCTGACAGTGATCTCATCATATTCTTTCTACCAATCAGTGCCATCTAGTGGAACGAAACTGAATTACTTCAAAACTACTAACCGTGTCACGGCGATTACTAAATTCAATTCATCTTAAAACATTTTTTTTCTTTTTTAAACTGAAAATTTAATGAAGTAGTTATTTAAATCAATTGCAACACAAATGAACAAACACTGTATTATTGACTTCATGTTGAAAACACGCTACAATCTTCGTTTATGTTTATGATTGATACTGCTTTTCATGTCATAGAACCTACAGCCATGATATTAAATAACACTCTATATTACGTTATTATGGATCGTTTAGACTATTAAACAATGTTCGTCTAATCGTGATAATAAATTGATTACTTTTGTTAGCATTTTTTACAATCGCCGTTTCTGTTCAATTTGGTGGCCCAAGATGGATCAACTCCTTTAGAACGTACTGCATTCATAACATTACATTATATGTATACGAGTAATGATAATTAACCAAATAATAATCACCTTTAAAATTATCTTCACACTCAGTACAAATCTACGTAAACATATGGACGACAAACCTCAATTAAGAGCTATAACCTCCGAGATAAAGAGACATAAAATTAAACTACGTTATTAAAAAGAGTATCACAGGCCAAATGGTCTCGATAAAGTGAGGGTATGATGTCCAGTGTATTGCAAAATTGCGGCTTGAAATTAGTTTATTCTCTAGGCTCACTCCCTAAAACTTTTAATGGAGGTAATTATCATTTAGGCGGCCAAATTAAATTAAAAGAAAGAGTAGGTTTGGTAAAAAGAATACGTACATTGCTCCAGAATGTTTTATCGTTATCAAGTTAGTTTAAATACAATTTGCAATTTAGCGTGGCACGACGGGCCACATCCTTTCTCGATAAAAGTCGTCGCCCGCCTCAGTATGGTATACCTACGGAGTTTACGTTGACTTTTATTTCAGCGAGGTAATAACCATTTTCGAGTAGCAGTAACACATGCTAGTTACAGGTTGTCACGACACATTTGTCGTGTTTGATAATGTATTTTATGAGAGTAATTTTATTTATCAATGACGACAGTCGTGAAATTATCCACTAAATAAAGAAAACGAGTCGAATTCTGGCAGTTGTTATTTTTGTAAGTAAGAATTTAGGAGCGATGCTCCTAAATTTCCACATTATATAGAATGTTGATTATCCAAGCCCATGCCAAAATTGCACGTATATAACGTATATTGTCTGTCTATAATATGTTATGAAGATGAAAAATACGGGCAGTAATTTGAGCTAAATATTGGCGCTTAATCCATCTCGAAACAAAATGGAACCAATTTTATAATATTGTAACTTAAACAAAATTGTACAGTATTTTAATATTAGATAGCTTGATTAATTTGAAAAGATAATATTATACAACTTTATTCCTGTTTATTTTATCTGTCATCTACACACGTACCTACACGCATCCCATTTATTTCAATTTGTTCCCCGTAATAATTTTCATCTCTTCAGGACAACGGTGAGGGCTTCTGAAGCTTAATTACGTGCAAATTTTGCAAAAAGACAGAGCACACGCGCTCTGACAGTTTCACGGATGAAAAATCCTTTACATACTTAGCAATGAATGTGTAACCGGGACTATTCCCGTCCGTCTCTCCCCGCCCCCGCCTCATTCTCATCAATTGTTTCGTGTGTTTGTTTGTGTTTGTTCTCCGTTGCTTGTTTTCATAACACAGTGTCTGTCTTTGATGGTGGTGTGTGTTTGCATAGCGGTTGGATTGCTTCGGGAACTTGTAGTTGAGACATCAAATTTGCCGAATGTTAGATACGAACGTTAATGTTTATCTTATCTTAGTATGCAAGACAGTAGTCTTACTTGAATTTATTCAAAATTTTGTAAATAATTTCTAAAATAACACACTGTGTGAATACATTATATTTGACTTTTTCAATGGTTATATTATTATCTATGACCGTCAGGATTGATGGACAAAACGAAATATGTACATGAGACCATGGACATTGTTTGGTACTTATTGGGTACTATTCAGTACCTATGATGAAGTATTTTCGGTCGCTTAACGACCGCTTAGGTCACTTAACGACCTCCGTCCTCCATGAGCGTCCTCCATGGGCCTGGGGGTGGCAGGTGAGGCCGCCTGTCACCCCAGCAGAAGCAGGCTGGGACGGTGGGGCGACTAGCGCCCCTCCCCCAAACCGGAGCAAGATGGGGACACCGTGGTTCCCAAACCCGAGGGGAGCATCTCGAAACCGGAGATTGCCCAGGGTCAGTCGGGGTACGAGGGATATGCTTTATGGGCAACCTTACACCCCGGCGTGCTAAGACCCGAGACGGCGTGCGGTTTTAGTCGGTTCAAGCCATAACCGCCCCCGCTGGCCATTGGGGGGGTATCCGGATACCGAAAAAAAAGGTATTCAACAGTGCACATAGTCTTATGTACACATCTCGTTTAACAAACCTATCCTACGTTATCACTTACGTCTCAATTTGTCTGTAAGTAGTATGGTTTGTTGAATGTCTGCAAATTATCTACTTAGCAATTCGTTAATCCAGTGATCATTATTCGCTTGGGTGGATGTTGGCCAGCGTCCACGGCATGAATCTTGCCTCTCGGAAATCTTGACTTCTTCGCACTGTTAATACGCACTGTTATTTATGATCGCATTAAACTTATGAATTTGCCTGCACTTATGACTAGATTAATTAAACACATACTTGCTTAGGTGAAGTAGGACTCTTTGAACGGTGGAATGCTGTTTTCGGTTTATTGCGTTTAAAATAGGGACTTCAGACCTGTGACTCTTTCGTGTCGTGTGAAGTTCGTGCTTCGTATAGGCCGGGAGCCGACACCTAGGGTGTCGCCAATGCCGGGGCCAGCCGTCGGAGCGCTGCTGACCTTGGTGCTGGTCATGGTCGGCAGCGGGAGTGTATGTGGAATGCCGAAGAATCGTGAAGACCGAAGGGGTCTCCGCAAGTAAAAAAAAAAGAAATGGACTTAATTCAGACTTGTTTAAAAATTGTATACAATATTGCATTGAGATTTAGTTATCATCCGAACGCATATATTTCCTTTCATCTGGAATAATTCAAGATAAAAGGATCTCGTGAAAAATTTACGTGACCACGAATTTTCAACGTTCAACGAACTTAATCCCTACACTGATTTCGTATAACAACGATAATGAGAACAATCATAGGACGTTGAAGGAATGCCTTACCCTTTATTAAGCCAGGGCGGATGCAATAGTTATAATAATTGAAGATTAACTCGCGCAATTATCATCTCCGGTAAGGTGACGGCTGTTAATGTATAGTATAGCGTACTTTGGCATGTTAGTCGCATACTACTCGGTTGTAGTAAGTGTATTTTTACAGATAGTATGGTCGTGTTGCGACGTCGAATTTTATTATAGTTTAGTTAATTTAGTATTTTAAGTATCGGCTGACAGTAGAGAAGGGCGCTTTTCGTAATTTTTTAGAAAAAATACCAAATAGCACGATCGCTGTGTGTGAACGATGCTGTGGGTTATACGTTAACGCAATAGTTATAACTTACTCTAATTTTATACTAGCAATGTACCTAACGTGTAACTGTTTTATGTCCCAATAAATAAATAAATAAATAAATAAATAAACTTATACGGCAATTTCAACAAAAACTCTAGCTATGTGGGGTTGTGCATTTCCACAGTATAGGACTGTCTTGTGTCCTAGTCCTATCCTGTTGATGTTAATTTACAACACAAATGTATATGCTTCCAAATAAATTGGAATCTGCAAGTAAAGCGAATAAATGTTTATGACGTCATTCACGTTATTTTTCCAGCACCAGTGACCATTTCTATCCTGCAACACTCTCGTGTCCATACTGTAAAAAGTAATGTACTAACAAAGATTGCGTGTCGTATCTGTACAGACGCTCAGTTAAGTTTTATACAATAAAATATAATCTTTATAACACTGTACTGTTATTGTTACTGTATGAAGCCAGCCGAGAAGCTATTACAGTAATTTTATTAAGAAATATTAGACACACACAAGAGTTGTGTTCAGTAAGAAGCGTTCTTGAATCTCTAGGAGCGGTGAAACTTGAGTGTTGGAACGAAGATCTCATTTTTTCCTTACACTATCGCCGATGTCCATTCTCTAGCTTCTCCTACAGTAATTTTTAATATATTACTAGCTGACCCGGCAAACTTCGTTCCGCCTTAGGAGTATGTAGTAGTTATGTTAGTTACCTTATCAGCTGATTTCATTTCGTGAATGTCTCGTATTTTTTAGTCAACCTAATTGCTAGAATAGGCACAGTATCCCGTGGGGGCCATCTGAAAGCCGTAGATGGCCCAGGGTCAGCTGGGATGCAAGGGAATTGCCTAACTTGGCCACCGTACACCCGGCATTAGAGACCCGAGACGGTATGCGGTTTTGGTCGATTCGAATCCGACACATTTACCTCCACTGGCTGGCGGTGGGGTAACCGTGAGGATTTCGGCAAAAAGAAACCACAAAATGGCACAGTAGAGGCGGAGAAATAAAAAAAAAAAAAGATTTATTTCGAGTTATAAACTAACACAACTTTATATATAGCTATTTTACCTTTATAATTTTAACTTTGTAATTTCGTCATCAAAAAAAGAATCATTAAAAAAATCATTTTGTTAGTGATTATATTTTATAGCCGTATCGGGACGAGAGAATCATGCAATTCCAGACACTTCCAGAAGACTGTAGGTACTTTACACACTGGTAATGATACGGATGAATCTAATGGCGTCTTGGCTCTCCATTAGTGAAGTATTTTACTCGAATACTAGCTGTTGCCTATGGCTCCACCCACGTGAAATACTGATAGCGTTTTCTCGGCCCACAGGAGCCGGGAGAAATAAGCCTATGCCAATATTTCATTCCAGACTATTATCAATCTCTGTGCCAAATTTACAGATACATTACGTTCAGCCGTTATGGCGTGATTGAGTAACAAACATTCATCCATCCATCCAAACTTTCGCATGTATAACAGTAGTATAACATTTCATTTAGTAACTACCTACCTTATAAATTTCATATCAAAGATTGGAGTATGTAACGATAATATTCCGTGATAAGTCTCCCAGTTTTACTAGATATTTCTTTGAGTAAAAAAATCAACATTTTATACGATAGATCGTAAGGCTTCATAAGAATGGTAGCAGCGTTCGTGACCAGTGGTAAAAAAACATAATAACATCGATTTGTCTCGGATGACGGACAGTGGAGCAGCCGCAATAGCCGTTGCGATTGGCTGCTCGACCGGTCATTGACTCGGCGGGAAACGTTTTATTTGACAGTAGGTTTAATACAAATAGATGACAGAAAATAGGACCAGCAAACCACCGGTTTACTTAATTCTTTTTTACTTAGGTAATAACCCTTTCTTGACATTATTATTCGATTATACTGATAGCTCAATTTTATTGTAAGGTTGATTTTTATCTTGTCTTTGTGTATTCCCCCACTAAGATCTTCGGCGCCCAAGCCACAGTCACCTGCAAACCGGTACCTTTTTTTTTTTTTTTTACGTGCGGAAATCCCTTCGGATACCCCCCCGCGTGCCAGCGGGGGCGGTTATGTCGGGCTTGAACCGACTAAAACCGCACGCCGTCTCGGGTCTACAGACGCCGGGGTGTAAGGTTGCCCATAGAGCATATCCCTCGCACCCCGACTGACCCTGGGCCATCTCCGGTTTCGAGATGGCCCCCTCGGGTTTGGGAACCACGGTGTCCCCGTCTTGCCCCGGTTTGGGGGAGGGGCGCTAGTCGCCCCACCGTCCCGGCCTGCTTCTGCTGGGGTGACAGGTGGCCTCACCCGCCACCCCCAGGCCTGCGCTCATGGAGGACGGAGGTCGTTAAGCGACCTCCGGCGCCTGAGTTGCCTGCGACGCGCGGCGAGCAAGTTGCGGGCTCGGCGGACCGGGAGAGTTCTAAGTCTCTCCCGGGCGCGCTCCGCCACCTCCTTCGCGAGCATTACATGCTCGCAGAAGGAGGCGGCGGCGGCCCACGCGCTCGCGCTCCGCACCATTGCCGCAATCATGCTGCCGAGCGAGAGGACTCCCACCCCGATGGCTGCCACGAGGTCACGCCTCGGCGCCTCCCACGCCGGGCAGTCCGCCAGCGTGTGCAGCCCTGAGTCCTCGCTCGCGTCGCAGTGATGACACTCAGGCGTTGGCTCCTTCCTGATCCGATGCAGGTGGTCCCCGAAGCACCCCTTCCCTGAGATCACCTGCGTCAGTCGGTAGGAGAGGCTTCCGTGTCGCCTCTCCAGCCAATCCTCCATGATTGCAAACCGGTACCTGTTGATTGACTGACCGTCGCGACGGGGCGAAAAATCGATCTACCTAAATTTAATTTTAGAAAACGTCGAGGAAAGATAAAACCGAGTGAAGCTCACCCCTAGATGTTAATATATAAATGGTGATGGCATCCGTAATAAACGAAATAAATATATATACTTTTGTGTTGTCCCTGCGTGAAGAGCACTTTACAAGTATTTCTCTCATCTGTCTGCAAAGTAAAATCCTTCAAAGGATTACGCGACGAGGCAAAGAGTGGGGTGTCTCGGCCTTCCAATCGCTCTATCGTTATTTTCTGGGATGTGGAATAAATTATCTGCCACTTATCGCTACCTCGCACATTTCACATACCCAACGCTCTTATAAACGAGTTTAAAATGACTAGCATCTAATTTAATGTAGAGCAAAAGTGACGATGAGATTCTAGAAAATGATAATTTTATGAAATTACTGTAATATACTTATTAAATAACTGGAGATTTATTTTGACTTGTTATATTATTGGGTAAACCATTACGGATCGCTTTCTTGTGATTAAGCCAACTATTTCATTTTCATATTTTATCATAAGTTTGATCAATATTATGCGCAAAATATATATTTGATAGCTAGAAGCTCATATTTTTCAAGAATAAACTTTTTTATTCTATGATATGCCGCGAACAACGTAATGCGGAAATACCTCATTTATGCAGTACAATTTTAACTCATTTTGTATCAAGCGTCTTCAAAAGGAGTTTGTAGTGTTAAGCTTTGTTTTCCCCAACATGAAGAACACCTACATACTGAACATCGAATTTAAGTATTGTCATGCTATACTCGGTCATATTTTGAAAGCCGTGACTTTTCCAAACTTCGTTTTCTTCTTTCGGCTCGCCTCAGCAGGTGACTACAGGTGACACAAGCGAGAGACGCTTTTAGTGTTGCAAGAGCTCATAATCAAAAGAGCTCAAAATGACCTGATTGTCAATAGGCCATTCGATTGCGGTTATGTATTCAGCTGCTTACTTCCATAAAAAACTAGAAATTATTTAAGTACTAGCGGTTACCCGCGTGGAAGTCTGATTCCATTTCTGGTACTCATGGGACCCTATTTCACTACCACAAGCAATATAACAATATACAAATATAACTAATATAAGTAAATAATACCAATGTAAGATAATAACTGAACAGACAGACAAGCATTTCAAAAAAAAAATGTTGTGTTTAGAATCGTTCATTTAACATAACCTAAGTATTTTTTTAAATATCTCCAATTTGTAAATCAGTTGCGGCTGTACAACTGATTTACAATTTTATAAAAGTATAGACAGAATTCCACCATACATCATTTCCTTATATATCTTAAAGGGTTGAGGCAGCGTTTTCAGTCAAAGCTCCCAGAGGGCTTATTTTTTACCGACACATACTACAGATATCATTATATTTGAGCCAATGTATGGTAAAACTTGACAAATTATATACTAAAACCTTCCTCGGGAACCAATCTATCTATTGGTGAATAGCATGTAAATCGATGCAGTAGTTTTTGCGTTTATCGCGAACAGACAGATAGACAGACAGACAGACACGGCGGTGGAAAAGTCCTTCATCACTATCAATACATATTATAAAACAAAGGTTTTATAATATGTAGCGATAGTGATGAAGTGTCATATTTTAAAGAAAGAATAGTATTAAAGCATCCGTAACCGTTCACCAAACACGTCATAAAGGAACGAAATGCTTGGCTAGCATAGCTACGTTTCAATCAGTGCAGATTGAGGCCCACCACCGCACACAGTCGCACGAACCGGGGGAATTATAGAATGCATGACGCGGCAACATTAGACGGAACCATGATTTCATGCAGATAGAAATTGGATGTGGCTTTAATGGTAACGAGCTCGGGATGTTTTTTAAAAGTACTGTTACTGTTGCAAAATCGGGTGTCAAGTGTGTTTGAATTTCACCACCTAAATTGGATTGCCAATCTCAATCAGCGGGTGTTCTTAGAACGATTAGAGATTCTTGTTGACAAAATAAATCAGCTTGCTCATATTATCTCTCGCTGGACATCTGTGACTGCCTTCGGATGACTCCAATTTTTTTTACGATGTCAATGGTATCTTATATTTTTGTTTCGGTATTATTGATCTAGATAGTTTAGTTTTAGGATGCGACAAAGATATGTGTTGTGAATTATAATGATCAGCTGCGGGATACGTCATTACATAAAACTAAATTTATCTCACTATATTGAGGACTGAGTAACATCAGTGAATTATTAGGTATAACTAGTTGGAACATTTGCATATACCTATTCATTTCCTCCTGTCCAGTCCCGTCTCTCAGAAACCTAACCCTGCATTTAAGTTTAACGCGATCTAATGTCCAATTCGCTTATAACTACGAGATGGCGTAAGATCCTCTGCAGATTTGTTGATATTGTATGATATAGTGCATTGAGAGAAAACTAAGTACTTAGGAAATAGCTTATAATTTTCGTAATTGAGATTCCTTTTTGCTAAATCAATAATATAAATATAAAAATCCCATTTCTAACGGTATTTTAACAAATAGTCTAAATTCATTCTGCAAGTAATATATTGGTATAGAAAATAATTTGTTGATGCCGAAGTAATAAACGATTAGTTTATGCAATAACTATATTTCGCAGCGCACCAGGACACGACGATACTGTCACAATCGTTCACTGATTACGACCTTCCTCTGGTAGCGATTGTGTTCCGATCAAAGTGATTCCAATCACAAAGGGTTATAAAACGCCGGCGTCACAGCGGCGGGGGTTGTGCCACCGCATTGCTTCGATTAATTGTGCCTTCGATACGTTAGCGATTCGATTGTTTATGGCTAAATAATGCGGCAGTCGATTGGACAGAATAATTTATCTTTCTTAACAGTTCCCCGTTTTTAATATTATTTAAGTAAATGTGTCTTTCCGAGGTCAGGTTGGTAAATGAGGATACTTCAGACGCGAGTAGGAACCATTTTTAACATAAGTTTTATCTACCTATAAGTCTACCTGATTAAAAACTTTAGATAGCGTATTAGAAAGTTCCATTATGCTTCTGAAAAAAAAACTAAACAGCTAACGGGATATTATACATATTTACTATTTTATAGAAATACGTTATTTGCATGGTTAATCGCATATAACACGCCATCTGAGATTTAATGCCTTAAAAGTACTTAAAATATGGAGTTAATATCCTATACAAACTTCGTGTACCGGTGTGACTTGGCGTGATTGGTCATGCATGTGAGAATGGACTTAAGAAGGATATAATATAGTCTTCACCGTCATAATTTAATGATGTTTGTTGTCACACACTTTGATAAACTTTTATGAAATCCAGTTCGCAAAGTTATGTCTTCACTGTGCCCTTTGCTAATGACACGCAGAGAAACCAAATAATCTATAACATGTTCTAATTCCGCCTTGGTAGAACATTAGTCGAAAGCAGCAATACCTTCTTCTAAAAAAGGAAGGGATTACCATCTCGACTTTGGCTACCCAGGCTGAACCACGGGAAGAATTTAGCCCAGCACTCCGAATATACCACATCCTAATCGCTGTCAATGTTACACCGTTAGTTAAAAGATAAGAAGATATTTAGAACAAGTCTTTTAGAGCATTATCATGCTAGGCATGTTATTTGCTGAAATAATAAAAATGTTTAGTGCTCTAATTTTGTGCCTACCTATCCCAATGTGAAAGAGGCGAGATCGTGTGTATGCATAATATTATGTCTTATGAAATGCTTATACTGGAAAAAAAGAACAAAACAAAACGTTTGACGCATAAGACATAATTAGTAGGCGCGTGCTGGTAGCTATTGATCCATACTAGGTTGACTATTTGATTAAAGTATGATATATTAAAAATTAAGTACATACTACTGCGAACGGCCAGATGTTTTGACCAGGTTGCATTGCCGTTGTCACAGGCTGACGCACAGACTTATTATTAGGTCTGTGGGCTGAAGCCAGTGTAACCTTCTTGAAGTGTGATTATTTTAACTAATAACATAGGTAAAACTTTTGAATTAGGTATAAAATTCATCGGGGTGCGAGGGATATTCGGGGTGCGAGGGATATGCTCTATGGGCAACCTTACACCCCGGCGTATGTAGACCCGAGACGGCGTGCAGTTTTAGTCGGTTCAAGCCCGACATAACCGCCCCCGCTGGCACGCGGGGGGTATCCGAGGGGATTTCCGCACGAAAAAAAAAAAAAGGTATAAAATTCAAATAACCGCTGTCTGTATGTTGAGTTAAACCTAAGGTATAAGAATCTCGTGTCACGGTGTTTGTGGTCAGTGTGACCACAAACACCTCCGAATTGACTCGACTTATTTTAAAATATTTTTTTTTTAATTTGATACGTATGAGAATAGGGCGTAAAGTATTTTTCGTCCTCCTATCCCCACAACCAATTTTTTAATCCCTTTTTTGATAGTTTTCAATGAGAAATCTAATTAAACCGTCGTTCATTGACGTGAAGTCATCTACATGAAGTGTCGCGTCACTTTGACATTTCTTTGCATTTTTATACTCATGTTCGATTTCTTTGATAATTTATGACAGAACAACGATTACCGAGTCAGCTTGTATTTTATAAAAATAAAAAGGCATTTCATGTACTGCTGTGAGACGGTTATACCATACTTAAGTTTTGTTTTATAACACTCGCAATGTTCAAACTGTTGCAAAATCTAACTTATGAAGTGGTTTCCAATATTAGTGCCAATTTTATATTCAATAAAGAATAATTTTTATTCTACTGAGTAGTCTATACAGTAGACGAGAAATATTTCTTACTCTATACCTAGAATGCGCTCCGTTGAGGCGTGATTAAGTCAATGCAATTCGGTACACGAGCGCATGAAAGTGAGTGGCTAGTATCGATATGGCACATGGAACGCAAATGCTATGTATTAGATGTAGGGTTGTAGCTTCACACATTCAGCATTATATGCTATCAAAATTGCCTAAACTTGATGTAATAGCCTGGAAAGAATCCTACGAGTTCGTGAATCGACAACCCTACATCTTGATTTCCTTTCATTTGCTATGCCACAAGTCACTATTCGATCTTCATATAGGTTCTATAGTAAGCAAAACATTGTCTGACAAAACAAAAATAGAGAAGAAATAAATTTCTATGGTCGTACCTTCCATAGAAATGTATTTCTCCTCTCTTTAGATAGATCTACGCCGTTCGCTATGAAAACAGTTAGTGAAGATAATCATAAATTAGTGTTCTTTATAGCAACCCTGTGTGCAAGCACGGCACGTCGAATGCGCATTCTCTTTTTGTAAAATCTACTGCCAATGATGTGTTGAGAATGAATTCATGTGTCGTTCTTTGTATGTCAACGGTAATTATTTAGTTACGAGTATTTGGCTCGGAGGATAAACCACGTAAAGGGGCAACTGTCCAAATGGTTTAATTTTCCTTCGTGATTTTATTGATATTTCAGTTGCTTCTTCTAATCTATACTAATATTATAAAGAGGTAAAAAGCTTACGAGTATGTGATGTTGTGAGTTTGTGGAGGGTAATCTCTGGATCTACTGAACCAATTCTTTCTTCTTTTTCCAATAGAAAACCACATTTCCACGATTAGAAAGCTATATTATCCCTGAGTATCATAGGCTAATTTCCCGATATTTCCACGGGTCTACCATAACTCTACGCCGGCGAAGCCGCGGGCAACAGCTAGTTGTTGTATATTTTCACTATCATCAACAAGCATACCTTTTTTTTTTTTTTTTTTTTTTTTCGTGCGGAAATCCCTTCGGATACCCCCCCGCGTGCCAGCGGGGGCGGTTATGTCGGGCTTGAACCGACTAAAACCGCACGCCGTCTCGGGTCTACAGACGCCGGGGTGTAAGGTTGCCCATAGAGCATATCCCTCGCACCCCGACTGACCCTGGGCCATCTCCGGTTTCGAGATGGCCCCCTCGGGTTTGGGAACCACGGTGTCCCCGTCTTGCCCCGGTTTGGGGGAGGGGCGCTAGTCGCCCCACCGTCCCGGCCTGCTTCTGCTGGGGTGACAGGTGGCCTCACCCGCCACCCCCAGGCCTGCGCTCATGGAGGACGGAGGTCGTTAAGCGACCTCCGGCGCCTGAGTTGCCTGCGACGCGCGGCGAGCAAGTTGCGGGCTCGGCGGACCGGGAGAGTTCTAAGTCTCTCCCGGGCGCGCTCCGCCAACTCCTTCGCGAGCATTACATGCTCGCAGAAGGAGGCGGCGGCGGCCCACGCGCTCGCGCTTCGCACCATTGCCGCAATCATGCTGCCGAGCGAGAGGACTCCCACCCCGATGGCTGCCACGAGGTCACGCCTCGGCGCCTCCCACGCCGGGCAGTCCGCCAGCGTGTGCAGCCCTGAGTCCTCGCTCGCGTCGCAGTGATGACACTCAGGCGTTGGCTCCTTCCTGATCCGATGCAGGTGGTCCCCGAAGCACCCCTTCCCTGAGATCACCTGCGTCAGTCGGTAGGAGAGGCTTCCGTGTCGCCTCTCCAGCCAATCCTCCATGATGGGCCTTACCGCCGCTATTGCGGCGTGCCCACTATCATCAACAAGCATACCTAAAGAAATATTTTTTACTAACATCGCCACGCGGTTTCACCCGCGTAAGTCCTGATCCCGTGAGAATGTCGGGATAATACCTAAGTGGCCTATGTTACTCAAGGATAATGTAGCATTACAATGGTGTTTCTGGGGCTCTACCAAGATCTTGGGGGTCCAAGCCAACCTCACATGCGAGGTGGTACACCTGCTGATTAACGGAGGAGGCTCTAGCGCAGGCCTGGGCCTCATTTTCCTCTCGGGGTTGGGAGGTCAGATGGCAGTCACCCCCATAAAAGCCGTATAAGCTGAACCAAAAGGAGGAGGAGTAAACGGACCCTGGGCTCCGAAGTGTAAGCCTCGGATACAACCGGCAACTACGCTAAGATGATGATGAATGGTGAAATTCTTTTTGAAATCTGTTGAGTGGTTTCAGTATTTATCAATTACAAACAAACAAATCTTTTCTCTTCGCAATATTAGTATAGAAGTATAGATTAATGTAATACAGCTTAATTGGAAAGTTTGCGCCCGCGGTGTTTTTTGATATTACGAATTCCTCTAATTTTATTCTTATTAACTTCGATGCGGGTACCAAAATCGTTTAACTTGCCCTGGGAAACTGGCATAATAATCAAGAAACGGTCACCATGAATGTCCAGTACTTAGACTAGAGTATACATAATTACTTGCTTATACTCTAAGGTCCAGTATGTCCACCAATCCAATTGGTAAAGTGGTTAAAGAAGCCTGTGTCTTCTGGTTAGCTGGTTTCACTTTAAAAATGAAAATCTAAGTAGTCATAGCAAATGAAATGTTCCTATAATACTGCCAACTTATTCTATTTGTTCTACATAACACAATTATTTAAAATTCATCTTACCTTAATGACTCCTATCACCTTCCCGCAGTATACCTATTCAAAGAAGCGATTATCAGCTATGTGGCGTTAGTATATGCAGCAAAAACTAAATTATATAAACTAAAATATTTACATCCTGAAAAAGAGTATGTACAAAGTAAAAAGCTTAGGTGTCAAAGAATTCCTCCTCATCGATGTCGACTGGTAACATAACCAAAAGACTTTTCTTTTTGCGCAAAAAACAAGCCAGCTGTATGGTCACGTCTTTTGTATATTGATTACGTGTGATAACTAAGTTAGTTTACCAACTATGCTACCTATGCTGAAAATTTGTCGGCTGGCGTCGGGAACTCATGTAAGTGCCGTTAACGAAACATATTAGAAATTAGTTGCGTTACTCGCCCTAATCGATGAGAGCGGAAAGTTATACCAACACTTTGATGGCACGCAACTTGCTTGACTACATCCATTTCGGTCGCATACACCTATTCACGCATAATCGTGTTTGTTTAAGTGAAGTAGTTTGAAGGCAAACAATGGTGCCTACGTCAGGTGTTAGTTGCGAATCACAAGTAACACAAATGCACTACAATGTTGAGTGATTCGTTGATAGTAATACAGGTTTGCAATCCTTATTGGTTCTTGATTAAACACCATATCTATACTATTATTAAATTGTACATTAGTTGTGTCTGCACATTGGAGATATTTAAAAAAAATCTTGGGTTATGTTAAATGAACGATTCTGAACACACAAATATTTTTATCTACACTCAAATCGAAAAATTCGAATTACGAATTCAAAGACGATTCTATACATACGCACTTTATAAACGCATATACATAAAATTAAAAATAAAACTTATTATAGTACCGCCAACTGTTTCATAAAACTCACTATAGTATCGCTATCTTTTTTTATTCATTAAACTAGTCTAAGGTTTTAGGCTGAATATGGAAAAAAAGGCGCACGCATGCGCAGTTCGAACTGTGAAAAAAAATGGCGCCCTTCTAACCTACCTACTTTGTTTAATTTGAATTTTTCCTATGAGTGAAGATAAAGTAGTGTATGAAACTGCATATAACTTAGGTATTAAAACACTCGAGTCAACCTATTACCAGACTCTCGTGTTTTAATACCCCTTCTTATATGACAGTTGCATAAATTACTATTTTTGGATTTCTTGTCTGTTTATCTGTTGACTGTTTGTTCGCCATGGATTCAAAAACGAATGAACGGATTTTGATGCATGTATTTCTATTATTCTGCCATATCTTTGATTGCAGTTGATTGCAAACAATAATAACCAACCTCCACGCGGGCGGAGCCGAGCTATTTTATTATGCCAGCACCTCGCTATTACATATGTCATATTATGTGTAGGAGTCCATCGGAGTAAGCAAAAATATTTTTATAAATAATATGCAAAGTCAAAAATTTTGCAATCATTATCATATATTTAAATAAAAATATTTTTTTGCGGATAAATAGGTGGTAGACTGCAATAAATTTTGTGAAAAAAACATAACATAACATAAACTCACGCCTATATCCCCGAAGGGGTAGGCAGAGGTGCTAGCACCCACATTTCGCCAGTTTATGTTTAGGTCCCAATGTAATAGGTGGCGAGCCTATTGCCATTAACCGGGCACTTATAAACTTGCGATAAATACACATATAACTTTGAAAAGCATCGAAAAATCATTGGTGTGTGCCATGGTAATACCTTTTTTTTTTTTTCCTGCAGAAATCCCTTCGGATACCCCCCCCGCCGGCCAGCGGGGGCGGTTATGTCGGGCTTGGACCGACTAAAACCGCACGCCGTCTCGGGTCTTCAGACGCCGGGGTGTAAGGTTACCCATAGAGCATATCCCTCGCACCGCGACTGACCCTGGGCCATCTCACCACTAACAGCATCGCTCATCCTGTCTCCTCTGAAAACAGAGGAGTACGGAGAGCGATGTGTTCCCGCCACGTTGGGTATTGGCCGACGATCAATGCCAACCCTATGAAGGGGAAGCCATTGACCGCCGCCCAGGGTGTACCGGCCGCTCCGATTACGTTCCCCCCGGACTGCAGCGGGATCGGAATCGGAGCGACACTCGAGGAGGTTACCCAACACACACCCCGCCATGGTAATACTTGGGATCGAACCCGAGACCTCGTCTCAGCAGTCCTTTTACCCATACCACTATGCTACCGCGGTTCGGTGAAAATCAAAACAGTTTTATTTCAATGTGTACGTAATATTCGCTTAAATTTTCGTTATATCTTGTATTAAATTACTAACTTTAAAAAGTTCTTGATTCTATATTGAAAGAAAGGCTGTTTTTTACTAGTAAACTGATTAGTACCTACTGTGTAGGTAGGTATATTTTAACGCCTGGTACCTACTTTTTGACATACGGCAATTGAATTTCATTACGGCATAAACATGTTATTCGGAAGGTATAGTCAACGACAAATATAGCTTAACAAATTAAAATTTATGAATCCCCTTAATTCTTAAAATCCTAATAAAATAATAAAATAAATATCAAATATGTTAACTTCGTCAGCTGGAGATTATAAAACTACTTATAGATCATTTATTAGGCCCATGTATTCCATTGTAAATATGTCCTAGAATATTTATTATTTTAATTTTAAGGTTCAGCCACTTTTGTCGTTGACTGTACCACTTAGGATGATTTACAGTTTTATTTTGGTAAAGTTAATAAAATGTGAATCGAATTGAAACATTTTTACTTTTCTGCTTACTCATCGTCGAGAAAACTAGGTTGAAAATTATTCATAAATTTGAAAAAATCTACAAAATAAGCGAATTCCCATTTTGATTTAGCAGCAGATTTACCTTGCAAGCAGAAGCACTCCGAGTTCGTACAATATAAACACAGCAATTAAGTGAAGATTTGTGTTTAGTTAGTTAACGTTCTGTATTAAATGAACTAGTCGATTCATCGCTGTAGTGGCGGCGCCAAGCGTTTCAATTTTAGAACGTCATTTAAACTACACCAATGTTACTTTGACAGTTTGCACAGACATCACTCCAGCGGCGTTGGAGGAGTTAAATTGAATTGAAGTCGTTGTTTACGCGTTACGTGATATAGATTAAAGTGGTATAGACAGAGGGGTGTGGCAGTAATATGAGAAATTAATCCACATGAAACTGTTTAATTAGTCGATACTAACCTTTTTCAGATATTTTTCTTTTTACAAATGAATTTTGGTGAAAGTGACACGATACTAACCTTTTTCAAATATTTTTCTTTTTACAATTGAATTTTGGTGAAAGTGGCAAATGTTAACAAAAAAGGTGCAATTGGGTGTATGGTGCTCTATCAAGATCTTCAGGCCAACATCACCTGCAAGCCGCTACATCTGATTGACAGATGAGTCTCTGGCACAGGTTTCCCTTTTGGGGTTGGGGTGGGGGGACTCAGAAGGCAGTTGATCCTGTAGGAATCAACCAAACCAAATTACAGACAAGAGGAGTAGGAGATCGGATCCCGGGCTCCAAAGTGCAAGTTTTGGATGCAACCGGGACCGCGGCGCTCTGATGAAGAATAAGGAATAACAAGTCATCATAATTATCTTAGCGTTATTTCTGGTTAAACTGGCTTTGACCTCAGAGCCCGGGGTCCGCTTACATCTTCTCCTATTATACGGCTTATACGGTTTTATAGGAGCGACTGCCATCTAACCTGCCTGCACCGGGGCCTCGTCCGCCAATCAGTTGGTATACCGACTTGCAGGTTAGGTTGGCTTGGCGCCAAAGGTCTTGGTGGGGCCCCATACACCCGAGAAGGAATAACAAGTAAGTATTCAGTTAAATTATGTGTTTATAACATGATGGAATACGATTTCTATTTATTAAAATCTGTTCTATATTTTTTAATGTGATCTGCTTTAAAGGCATTTAAAGTATGTATAGAAGTAATCATCTACCGATATGGGTAAAGACATCACAAGTAGTGGTGAAGTAATGGCAAAAGCTTAAAGATTTCGTGTGTCTCTTGCATGCCATTTCGTTCAGTAATCCAATAGTGGAGAAAATATAAAAGCGAAAAAGATAAAAGGGGTGGTTTAATGGAATTAAACAAGAACGGGCGGTGGAGGGGCCCCATCACAGCGGCTCGGACGGTGCCGTAAGCCGGACTTGCGGAATGTCTTTGTTGGGATTGCTTTATTATAATTTTGGCACGCGACTTAATTTTTTCCTTTGTTTTTCTCTCGACAGTTACAAGCGGCTTTCTTCTTACGATATGTCTATATTATTTTTGTAACATACTAAATAGAGTTATACAAAACGAGTAAGAAACAAAATGTAATATTTAATCGTTATAATAAAATCGATTTTATGAGGACAGTGGTTGAATCAAATTACTATATAACGAATTATTTAAGTGATTAAAACATGATCATGGTCGATTAACTTATTAGTTGTGAGGTAAACGAATCGAATTAAATAACGCGCGCAGCCTTTGATAACAATTGATGCGTAAATGTAATAAAATGCGCAAGTTGGTGTTTTTCTGCAGTGGATAAGGGATTAATTGAAGCAGCTGCGATTAGTAGGTCGATTAACACGCAGCCAAGAAGCAATCGCATTGTCGATACTCGATTATTGACCTAGGGTTGGCAATGTATGTAAGTATTGGTCTGCAAAATTCTGTTTAACAGAAAAAATCTACTACATTTTTACCACATGTTTAAGTATTGTTGTTAGGTTTAAGTATTAATGATCAATTACAGTGGGATCACATATTGAACAAATAGCTAGTAATTAAATTCTGCTTCCTACGCTGAATAAAAGATTAGGACTTTAACAGCTGTAGATATAGTATTAGGAGCTACAGTATTCTCCTTTGGAGTAATGCCGTGGATACAAATACAATCTTTGTATTGCAAAAGTGGGCTGTGCGGGCAATTTATAATTTGGCCCCAAGAGTCTTCCTTCGAGAAAAGTTTAAAGAAATACACATTCTAACTGTAGTGTTACAATATATTTTCAAAAATCTTTTGAATGTTCGAAAAAAAATTTCAATTTTTGTTAAGACTTTGAGACTCGTACATAACATAAATCTATATATTTTTATATATATATATAAAAGAAAGTCGTGTTTCGTGTTAGTGATGACCACAGGCAACTCGAGAAAGGGTGGACCGGATTTCATGCTTTTTGATTGTTTCGATTTGTTCGATTTGTCACCTCTCCTTATTTGTGGTTTTTTTTGCGGAACTCCCTCGGTTACCCCACCGCCGGCCAGTGGGGGTAGTTATGTCAAACTCGAACCGACCAAAACCGTAAGCCACACCATCTGGGGTCTCTAATGCCGGGGGTGTAAGGCAATTCCCACGCACCTTGGCTGACTTTGTTCCATCTACGTCTTTGAGATAGCACTCTCGGGATACTGTGCATATATATGAGACATTTTCATTAAATTGGTTACGTTATCATTCAGCTGATAACGTAACCAATATAACTTGATTCTACGGCGCAACGAAATTTGGCGGGTTAGCCTATATTAAAACAATCTTGGTTCTGATAGTTGACTCCAACATCAGTAATTCCTTCCAAGATACACGCTTCTACAACAAGCTGCTTGCCGTAGTCTTTTCAGGACAGGGCCGCGTTTCGAACCATTGCCGGTGATCCATTTGCTAAACATTAGTTTTTTAGACGTTTTGTAAGTACCATTTGTGTAGGTAGACAGAATAAATGAATTTTGACTTTGACTATTGCGTACGTGCAATGTCATTAAATAAAATGAATTGACAAACAGAGGAGACAAAGGTTAGAAAAGTTTTTGCTTAGCATATTAATGAATGGATATGTTACCGTTAGAATACGGAATACGTTAATATGCACATTAACTAACATAACATAACTTCACGCCTGTATTCCCGAAGGGGTAGGCAGAGGTGTATTACGCACCCACGATTCGCCAGTTACCCACGATTCGCCAGTTATAAATATATGATTTATGTATGTTAGCACATTAACTAGGTAATCTGCAAATTACCCCAAATGACCCGTTAAAGTGTGGAATTTAACTTAAAGTAACAGAAATCTTTACTTTACCTAGTTAATGTGCGTATTAACGGATGTCGATGGAGCCCCACTTCACGGGACCTCTATTTATTCGTGCAATATCACCTATATATAGGTAACTATATTACCAAACCTATATCAATCCGTGTTAGGGCTTACGGTGTCCACGAGCTGGACGGGGATGGACGGAGTGGCGCAAGCCTTTAACAAAATAAAATAAATAATGACCATGTTATTCTGCAGTCTAATTGATTTAGGTTAGGTTCATTAGCGGTGATAGATATATTATACTCTGCTGAAAAAAAAACAAATGAATTTAATATAGAATAATTTAACGGGAATTAACGCGATCATGTAGGTAGGTATTTAATATATTTACACTTCACTGATGTTTACCGATTCACCAGAAAAATGTTGATTAAAGCGTACATAGCCACGATTTTTTCATTAGGCAATTCTCCTACTTACCTTTAATATGGCATACTATATCAAAAAAACAAGCACTAACATAGTATGGATTAATAATTCCTAATTGATATTTTCAAGTAGTAGATTACTCCAACATCTGGATAACGTTAAATTTCAGGAATAATAAAATCGATATCCTATAATTATTGAGTGACTGACTCATTAGTTGAAGAGCAGTTGTGTCGAGAAACGCGTCATTTGCACAAATTGCTGGGAAACTATAGCGATTAGTGCTAATTGCTCGGTTTGCCAAATCATTGGATCTATGGACTTTTAGGTAGCGAAATGTCCTGGCATACTTGTTATAAATGATTGTTTTAAACAACATAAAATTGATGTTAACAAATACAGGTCAGCACATCTAAAAGTTATATATTATTCACGCTAAGAAATAAATCAGTAATTGTTTATACCTGAAAGAGCTTTTTTTTTTTATAAATATTCTACGACATTCTACACAGCGCTTTGATTGTTGACATGACGTTATTAGCGGTTATTATGACAGATTTACAGTATTATTATTTATAATGACTGTAATCATTTTAAAATACTCGTTGGTATGTTCTACGTCAACACCATCTTGAAATACCTTTTCAGTAATTCCAAATTATATTACTTATTGACTAAAAAAATGTATGTTGTAGACTGGATGTCCTAGAAGAACGTTCCAGGCTCCACCCGTGTGGAATTCTGACCCCGTTCCCGCAACTCATGGGAACCTATTCCAAGGATAAAAGAAACAATATCTCATTCCTGACTATAAGCTATGCCTATATCAGATGTCAGCCAGATCCTTTTGGCCGTTTGAGCGTGATTGAGTAACAAACATCGAAACATCTTCACTAACTTTCACGTTTATTTAGTTTTATAGTAGGATTAGGTTTAGTAGGAGTAGGAGTGTTTTATTAGTAGGATTCTATCTATATAGCATTCTCACATGTTATTTTATTGTGGTGTAATTCTTTGTTAGATTTTATCTTGTACAAATGTAATAAGGTAATCAGGTAATATAAGTGGTGTGTTAAGCCTTTCGGCCGCATATTAAGATATTCGTCAAATAATAATAATAAAATATAATAACAATCTAAGTATTCATTGAATTAAGTCAATAAAAACAAAGTTATAAACACAAATAATTACGGCATAGAAAAGAGGGGCGAAGTTTGTAAAATTAAAATTGAAATATTGCTGTATAAACAGTTAAGGTTACCTCAACAAAGTATTTCCACAGAACAATTTGGTTATTTGATGATTAATTCGACAGTGCTCGGTAATATTCATATATTAGGTATACATGGACAGACGGCGTGCGGTTTTAGTCGATTCAAGCCCGACATAACCGCTGGCCGGCGGGGGGGTATCCGAAGGGATTTCCGCACGAAAAAAAAAAAAGGTATACATGGACAAATTTGTGGCAAAAATGGGCTTACGCACATACCCAAAAATTTGTAAGTACTCTTTGATTATATAAAATATGTGATCAATATTACAGAAACTATTACAGACCTACA
Source organism: Cybosia mesomella (assembly GCA_946251805.1). Lineage (NCBI taxonomy): Eukaryota > Metazoa > Arthropoda > Insecta > Lepidoptera > Erebidae > Cybosia > Cybosia mesomella. The sequence continues at coordinate 13,845,628 of OX276403.1, forward strand.
AAAATAAAATATTGCGTGGTTGGTAGCCCTAAAAAAGAGATGCACCTGTCCCGATCGCTCAGCGCCAGTGCGCCAACATCTGTCGAGTGCGTGCAGTTTTTGTAATTTTTGTCCTTTTTGTTTTTTCTTTCTGCTTAATTGCATAGCAACAACCTCAACTCCAGAAGTAATGGAATCACGATCTTTTGCGACATTACATTTAAGTCAGTTGGTATTCGGCTGTCACAAGATGTTATCTTGATCGGATTAATTATGTTATTTGCGAAAGAAAGAGACAATTTAATAAAAAAATATTCTGAAATCACAAATTGCTTTGGAGTGTTTTATCTGGTTTTGATTAATGTGACTGTTTTTATATTTTTCTTAATGTCGCAACTTTGTGCGAGATTTTCACTCGTTTTTTTCTCGCGGTTAAAGTTGTGTGTAAAGTTCACATAGTTGTTTATTGTTGTAAGTGCTGCGGTCTACCAACTTAATTTTGACGAGCTATGCAAAAAATAGACATGTATGAGCGTATTACTTTTATTAAATTCGGGTTCAGTGATTTCGCGAAGTTATTCAACACCCGAAAAAAAGTGAAATCACAAAGCACTGTAATTAAAATCAGGTGGTTGCGAGTCTGAATTTCACACAATATCCTATCTATTTAGGTTACTAAACATTTGTGAACCATATCTTTACGTTTAAGTCGTTTAATTTATTTACTATCCGAGGATACCCTGATAGTAAGTTTGGATGAGAACAAGAAACCTAAGGGTCACCGTTTTATAACTTCGATGTTGTGTGCTCGATAGATTATTACTTATTTACGTTCTGCTTAAAAATCAGTTTGTATATTCAAATATGAAATTCTGTGTAGGTACTGCTCGACTGCGAGGACTCAGGGCTGCACACGCTGGTGGACTGCCCGGCGTGGGAGGCGCCGAGGCGTGACCTCGTGGCAGCCATCGGGGTGGGAGTTCTCTCGCTCGGCAGCATGATTGCGACAATGGTGCGGAGCGCGAGCGCGTGGGCCGCCGCCACCTCCTTCTGCGAGCATGTAATGCTCGCGAAGGAGATGGCAGAGTGCGCCCGGGAGAGATTTAGAACTCTCCCGGCCCGCCGAGCCCGCAACATGCTTGCCGCGCGTCGCAGGCGACTCAGGCGCCGGAGATCGCTTAACGACCTCCGTCCTCCATGAGCGCAGGCCTGAGGGTGGCAGGTGAGGCCGCCTGTCACCCCAGCAGAAGCAGGCCGGGACGGTGGGGCGACTAGCGCCCCTCCCCTAAACCGGGACAAGACGGGGACTCCGTGGTTCCTAAGCCCGAGGGGGCCATCTCGAAACCGGAGATGGCCCAGTGTCAGTCGGGTTGCGAGGGATATGTTCTATGGGCAACCTTACACACCGGCGTTTTAAGACCCGAGACGACGTGCGGTTTTAGTCGGTTCAAGCCCCACATAACCGCCCCCGCTGCCCGGAGGGGGGGTATCCGAAGAGTTTTCCGCACGCAAAAAAAAAGTACTGCTCGTTTTTTTTTTTTTTTTCATGCGGAAATCCCTAGCGTATGCTAGCGTATACCTATACTGCAATTTAGTAGATATATTTTAGCTGATATTTATTGTTACTACAAACCGATTTCTGTCATCTATATGACAGAGAGACAGATATATGACAGATATTATATGTATAGCATATAATAAAAATGTACGCTAACAATAAAGCTGAGAGTTAATTTACACGCACCAATCTCTACTCTAGAACGATAAGTGCGATTTAAAAAATTGTTTTTGCATTTAATAGCCCATTTTCGGGAAGGTTATAGACAATATAACTTAACTTAATAGACAACATTTCCACACACGACAAGAAGTGGGGCTATCGGTTTAAGCTAAACGGTAAATATACGGAGTCTATCCTCGCTTTCGCGGACGATTTGGCAATACTGACTCGTAACCCAAAGCAGTGCCAGGACCTACTGCGTAGAGTAGACGATTTCTGTACATGGACAGATGGAATGAGAGCAAAACCTAGCAAATGCTACTGTCTATGTCTGGGTAGGCGGGGTACCAGGTATACTTCATATGACCCAGGGCTTAGTATAGGCGGGGAAAACGTTTCAACTATATCTGAAACCGTGCCTTTTAAATACCTCGGAAGAAAGATTGACAACAGAGGTTGCACTCCAGCTTTGGACGAATTAATTGATAGTTTCATTATCGATTTAAAAAAGGTAGACCAACAACCAATAAGTAATGTTAAAAAAGCTTGGATCTATGACAATTGTTTAACCTCGCGTCTTAACTGGCCGTTTCTTATATATGATATAAACCAGAGCCTCCTCAAAAAACTAGATGCGAGTGTCACGAAGACACTGAAGTCGTGGCTAGGGCTAGCTCAGTCGGCCGACCTGTCGGCACTATATAGATCCGCGAATAATTTTGGAATGACGCTTAAGAAGCCATCAGAACTCTATAAACACCTAAGAGTAACTAAAATGCACGTCTTATCGGAATCTAAAGACGAAATAGTAAAAGTCCTTCCAAAAGATAAAAATGCATCGGAGCTCGAATCACGCCTCCAGTTCCATAAAAGGTTCATGATAGGCTCGCAGACTGGTAGAGTAGGTCTAGGTAATATTCAGAGACAAACAGATAAAGAAATAACAAAATCTTTTCTTCAAGCAGACGAAAACAACACCTATAAGGTGCACGCAATGAACCTAGAAATGCAAAACGAATGGTTGACTCTAGGTGAATTTTGTATTCCCATAGCCTTAAAATGGCGTACCATAATATACGACTGGTCACCGGCCTTACTTAAATTTTACCTGAATGCATTCCAGTTGACCCTCCCCGACCAAAGCAATCTGGTCAGATGGGGAAAAGCCACAGATAAAACATGTAACTCATGTGGTGAAGCAACTGGTACGGCTAGGCACCTACTAGTGGGTTGTAAAACGCTATTAGACCGGGGTCATTACTCGCGCCGTCATGATAAGGTATTAGAAATCATACGTGAGGCTGTAAGTTTGGCGGTAGCTAGAGCGAAAAAAGGATTAACCACAAACCAAAGAAATGACATTGCGTTTGTAAAGGAAGGCTGCTCAAAGAAATCACTTCAAAAGCCTTATTCAATTTTGATAGCTGCCGTTGACTGGACAATACTCGTAGACACGTATGAGAAGCACTATAGGATACCGGAGGATGTCTGTGCCTCATCATCCAGACCCGACATATTCCTTTTTTCACGATCGCATAAGCGTGCAGTGCTTGTAGAACTCACAGTACCGTGGGAAACTAATATACCTAAAGACCACGCTATAAAGACAAACAAATACTTTGATTTGACTAACGAGTTAACCAAAAACGGCTACGTGGTTAAACTCTATGCCGTAGAAGTAGGAGCAAGGGGAATTCCAGCTAAATCCCTGTACAACTTACTTAAAGACCTCGGATTGCCAAGAGCTTCAGTAAGCTCTTTATTAAAACGTATATCAAAAGCGGCATTGTTAGGATCTTACCAAATTTGGATAGGTAGGGGGGGGAACACTACTGACGGTGGAGGTGAGCGCTGATGCATCAAAAGGTGGCCACCCTAAACCTACATCTGGGTCGCAAGTCCCAGTCGCCGTCATGGTGTTCCTCTCTGTACCACGCTATGGACCCGGCGACCGCACGGTGAATCCATGGAGTGCTGAGAATCGGATCTCATGCTACGATACTTAGAAGCCGAGGAATATGAAATACTAAATGATATTTTTAAGAGCACCGTTTTAGTTATTATAATAATTTGTAAATTATAGTGCACGATGCGTTGTGATGCGCTGACAGTTGATGATTGAAACTTTTTGTAAAGTGATGTCGAATGTGTTGTAATAAATATATTACGGATTGTAATAACTGACTACAAATAAGCAAGTAATAGTATACTTCAGATCTATATTAATTATTAATTTAATCGAGTACCTTTTCACCTTTAATGAATAATTATTAAGGTAATTATAATTATTCCAAGTAAGTACTCGTTAAAGCTCATTGATCCGAATAATATCTTTCTCGGTTAATAGGTTGATATCAGCTGATCATCGTTATTAACTTTATATTATATTTCAATAAGAACATTTATTATAATTATAGATTAAAATTAGTGAATGAGTTAGCAAGCTATAAAATATATTTTTGTTTCTTTTGCAGGTAAGTCGACACAATTGGAAGTCAAGTTCAGAATACTTTTCGTTAGATAATGTGAGTAAAGAAAATAATTGTAATTTCTAAAGTTGTACAAAACTAATGGTAGTTGTTTAATCTAAGAATCTAGGGGGCCACCAAGACCTTTGAGCCAAGCCAACCTCGCCTGCAAACTGGCGCACCTTCTGATTGACGGACGTGGCTCAGGAGAAGGCTTTTGTTTCAGGGTTGGGTCAGACGGCATTCGCTCCCATAAAAGCCGTAGGAGTCCGTGTTTGAAACTCCGTTAGGCTCTACTCTTTTGAGTATACGCTGCTGCTGAGTTGAGAGTTGAGTGTACGCATATTCTTGACTCCGAATAAATCCTACGCACGACACCATCTAGTTCCAGTTCATATTACGGTTGGGATTCGAACTAACATTTTAACTTCAAGCATACCTTTACTTAAACTATAATTGGGTTCCATCCCTAGTACTTTTATTAATATTTCCGTACAGTTTTTTTTTCGAGTTAAAATATATCTACTAAATTGCAGTATAGGTACGCTAGCGGCACAAAAAAACAACGAGCAGTTCCTTTTTTTTCGTGCGGAAATCCCTTCGGATACCTCCCGCCGGCCAGCGGGGGTGGTTATGTCGGGCTTGAACCAACTAAAAGCGCACGGCATCTCGGGTCTACAGACGCCATATCCCTCGCACCCTGAAAATATTTCCGTACCTACTGCTGATATAAATCATATCTCAGATAACTAATATTATATTAGACACGCAAAGGGCAGGTATCAAACATTTCACACGAACATCTGTTCTATATAATTTATAGTCCGTTATTTTAATAATTACATTTATTGCCCACAGTGAAACATTTTTAGTCCAATTTAATCCGAACAGAATTCACAATATTGCGAAATGTACTCTGCTTTTTTACTGATGAGGCAAATTTAATATTCGGCCGAGGCCGAGACGGCTGTTATGATGGTTGAGGAGAGCGGGAGGGTGGGGAAACAAAATGGTTTTCTCTCTTACAGCTCAGTGTATCAATCATTGTCTTTTTCATTTTATTCATGTGTATCTCGTTTTGTTATATCATACACCTGCTATGGAAGTTACAGTAACAAACCAAGCTATATCTCACAAAATCCCCGTTAAACCATCAGTGGATTGTAATTATTAAAAAAAATTACAGTTTCAGCTTACGGTATTTTTGACCGCAGCAGTATACATAATATCTATTTCGTTTGATCGAGTACCTGGTACAAATTTAATATTGACAACCTTTTGCTTCATTTACGATAGTTCTTGCCTCCTGTAGGAGGTACAGCTACTCGTCGCTTGTTCGTTCTTTGAAATCCCTGAGGCTAATTTATTTTCCCTAATTGCGTCATTTCCTTTAATCCCGGTAAAGAATTTAATTTAGACCGCGAAACGTAGGTACCTTTTTGTCATATATATATATTTACCTTTTTCCTTTATTTATTTGTGTCTTTTATCAAATATAATTAATTAGCCCTACGCTTGTGTCAATAAAGTTTTATCGCTACGATTGATTATAAAAGATAGAAAATAATTTAGAATTCGAACGTCGAGTAGCCAATATCGGAAATTGAATAAAGAACAAAGTGACGTTCGGAAATTAGCTCGAAGAGCAGTTGAATTCGGTTCGGGCAACTCGAGATCCATGACCGGAATTGCGTCAGACGGTTGAGTTTCTTAGAAGTTTATGTAAACTGAACGCAACACTGCGCATATTTAGGTTTAACACGCGGCACAGGTAAGCGGCGTGCTTACGCGTACAGTGTAGCTAATAATAACTCTAGTCTTAGTACCTACATAAACATCATTACCGTTTAGTAAACCGGCAATTACGCTTTAAGAAGCGCCGACACCAAGCGGGCAGTCACGGTAATTATAGAATAATTAATGAAGTTTTTGAAGCAATTAGTTGCAACTTTTCCTATAGATTCAAATTGGAAAAAACCAACATAGGACTTGAACCCGCAACAGTTCTTACTAACCAAATAATGGAGTAGGTGAGCGAATCCCGGGTTTGAAAGTGTAAGCTTTGGATGCTAACGGCATTGGCGCTCGAATGATGACAGTTCTTGTGAACCACGAAAATAATGGATGATGTAACTATTGTAACATCATTCATTTTCAAACATTGTTTTGTTTATTCCGCCTTATTAAAAACGTTTATTGTGTCCTGGATCGTACATGTAATGCGTAGGGATGAAAGTAATATGGTAAGGAAGGCATTAAGTATGAAAGTGGACGGTTACAAGGGGAGAGGAAGACCTAAGAGGAGATGGATGGACTGTGTGTGTGATATGGTTAGGAAGGGAGTGAATGTTGAGGTGACCGCAAGCAGAGGTGAATGGAAAAAGCACACATGTTTCGCCGATCCCAAATAAATTTAGGATATTGGCAGGAGAATGATGGTGATGATGATATATATATATTCTCATATAGTGAAGTGTTTAGTGCAGTCGTTCGGAAGTTATGCGCGTACATACATTTCGGCTATTCATTTTTATGTATATAGATAGATGTAGGTATGTGATAAATTATGTGATGATATATTTAATCTTGGTTTTGGAAACGGTTCCAAAGATTGTCATGAAATTTAGTTTCGGGGGAGGGGGGGGGATAAATAAATTTACTTAGGTTTCATTTTAGAAAACTTCGAAGTAAAAAAAGTAAGTCACCCAGATATTTTGCATTGAAGTATCTAAATAGAAAAACTGACTTTTACATATTACAAAACTAACGATAGTCGATACATTATGATGGTAATAAAATGTAAAATGATTAAATTTACAGTCAGCGACAAAAGTAGTTTAACACTTTCTGATTTACATATCACTTTAGCTTTAAAATCTTATATAAATTAATAAACAGAACATGAATATGAGAATTGCAAAAATATTTCTAATACTTACCTACATTAAACAATAAAAAAAATGGTATAAATTTATGAGTATTCACCAATTTTAATCGCTGACTGTACATACGAGTATTGAGAAATAAATTTAGTGTCATGTGTGCGTATATTCTCGTCATCGGAAATTATTGCTTGCTGGATCTATTTCTAATAATATCGCAACGCGCGTGACACCGTTCAAGTTTCAGGGAATATAGTCGCATAGTGTTGAATCGATAAGCGGCTTGCACACCCGATCGTTTTTCGTGCAACATGTGATCGGGATTACCCTCCATTCCATAACGTCTTGATGTCAAACATCTGCTGCCTGCCCGGATCACCCTGGCACATGTTTTCATCGTTCGTTTTTTAAGCTTATCTGAATTGACAGACCGGACGTTTTTATTTCGGAATAGGTTTATCCATTTCTTGGACTTGACTATTCTGTTAACCTTATACTGGATGGGTTAATATGTTAATTAATTATTATAGAAAATATACGAATATTTTTTGAAAGGCACATGTAAGTGGACAGGCAGGCCGGGGTTAACCTCGCAGAACATGCACTGATCAAATTAACGGTATACCTACTTATTGAAAAAAGATTAGTTTGAAAGCAATCGAGGCTTGCATGAAAGGTTTAATGACAGTAGACAAATCTCGTAAAGTGTGTAAGGACAGAAGCAAATGGCAGGCTATTGTCTCGGCCAACCCCAGAGGGAAAAAGGCGTCAGTATGTTTGTATTTTTAGACATCTTTTATAAATAAAGGCTGTATCATAAGGATTAACTTGAATACGGTACGGCGTGTATGTCGGAATCGAACCGACTAAAACCACACGGTGTCCTTTCCAAGTGTCCATTGTCGGGCATCCCGGGTACGCCCTCAAAATGATAACCCCAGGGTTCCCAGCGAACTTCGGTCGCCATCGCGGCCTCGCCTTTGGGGTCGGGTTTCATCCCGCGTCGGTGAGGTGACAGGCGTGTGTAGGACTCACTCAACACGGCTCTGTCTTGGCCTGCATCTGTAAGGACGGCGAGTCGGCCGACTGCCGTCCTCAGGCCCCGATCATGGAGGTCAGTAGTCCTCAATACGGTACGGCTTATATAACTTTGATGACTAATTAAGGTATATTAGCTGAATACGGTACGGCTTATATAACTTTGGTGACTAATTATAAACGCAAATTTGTCATAGTAGTGACATTAATTTAACAAAGGAAATAAAATAATATCAAATGAGTGATTTTATTTTGTATTTGAATGAATGATAATTACGAGAAATTTAATTGAAATATATCAGCTATTATTTTGAAGTAATCTAATAACAGGTGCTTCACTGAATCGTGCTATGTTGAATGATATAGAGTCAAGTACCATAAATATTCATTCGAAACTTCGAGCCCGCGCGAAACATGAACAAAAGAACCATGAACTGAAAAACCATAAACTTAAGTGCCATACACCAAGAAATTCCTTCAGATTCCTTTTGGTAGGGTTTGGGTCTAACGAAGTGTCACGTGCCATCTTCGGGCCCATTGCGGGTGAAAGTGAAATGCCTTTCATGGTACCAATTGCCCGAAATTTCGGTACACAACTTCAGATGTAATGTTTGTTTTTAAAGTTCCATGGTCCTGATTGGTTCCAATTTCATATCTAAATAGACCGTACCGATAGTTTCTGAAGCTACTTGCTTGGCCGCCATTTGTACATTAGATTAATTGTGTTTCCTATATATTTTAAGTACATTTTTTTTTGTTGTACAAAAAGTTTATTTCTATTCTATTCTTATTTAATGAGCATTTACCAAACGTCAGTTAATTCCCACAAAAGTTAAATATTTTTTACGATAAAACAGAGATTTACAATGTCACATAAAGACTTTAATAACATAAAATATTAGTGTTGTACATAATAAAACTTTATACTAGTATTCATTAGTTACTTTGTTAATATTTTGTTGAATAGAAAATATTTAATGCAGCGTTGGTCAGCTGTAGGCATATTGCGGTGGACAAAATTTAACGTTCATATTATTATTCTGGGCAACTTCCAAAACTGTATTCAGGTGCAAGAAAAACAATTTCATGATATTTATTACACCTTTTAGAAAATTCAAGTGAAATTTGGGATAATTTATTACATTTTTTGTAAGTAAAAATTTTTTTGTTTTATAAAAAACGTTTGTTGCGATTACACATTCGTAGTGATCGTCGATTTAAAATGGATAATTTAATCATCTAAGTTATAAGACACGTGCCTAGTTTTTGCTGAGTTAATTTTAAATATGGCGTTATTGTTTTCAGTGTATCAGCTGTTTGACCATGTGTTTCAGATGACACTGATGACCATCAGGCGTCGAGTGTTACTTTGATACTTTAGTGGTGTAAAAACAAGCGGTTATCGGATGATTTTTTTTAGATTTTTTATTTATAATTTCTTTTTATGGCAGCAATAAATGTTAAATAAATATGTGTAGGTATACAGTCAACTCGTGACCAGTTCACTCTGACTGAAATATACTATCTACGCGTATTAGGTGTGGCCGGCGACTGCGCTCGCATAAAAACTGATCTCGTCTCCACGAGCCACAGGAACTACTGCCAGGATAAAAACCTATGTATTATTCAAGACTATAATCTATATCTGAGCAAAATTTCATCAAGATCCGTTTATTTGTGCGTGCAAAAGTCACAAACATCCATCCATCTGTTCATCCATCATCATTCACACACTTTCACATTTATAATATCAATAGGATAATAGTTAGGTCAGGTCACTAGGTTGATTAAGTAAAGATTCTTTTTACGACCACATCGTTAAAACTTAATGTTTTATTTTGGTCTCCAATTATATGTAACAAAGGACAAAGAACGAGAGAACAATACATATTCAATTCGCACGTGAACAGTTTATTAGAAGATAGGGCTTATACTCTGGGGTGTGTGTTGGGTAACCTCCTCGAGTGTCGCTCCGATTCCGATCCCGCTGCAGTCCGGGGGGAACGGAATCGGAGCGGCCGGTACACCCTGGGCGGCGGTCAATGGCTTCCCCTTCACCCCTTCATAGGGTTGGCATTGATCGTCGGCCGCACATCGCTCTCCGTACTCCTCTGCTTTCAGAGGAGACAGGATGAGCGATGCTGTTAGTGGTGAGATGGCCCAGGGTCTGCCGGGGTGCGAGGGATATGCTCTATGGGTAACCTTACACCCCGACGTCTGAAGACCCGAGACGGCGTGCGGTTTTAGTCGGTGCAAGCCCGACATAACCGCCCCCGCTGGCCGGCGGGGGGGTATCCGAAGGGATTTCCGCACGATAAAAAAAAAAAAAAAAAGGGCTTATACTCTTCCACTGAACATTTGTTATCACTTCCTATTGGCTAACGGTAACATGATAAATTACTTTTGAAGTGCCTTCATCATAGTAAATAGTTGGCACTAACCAATGTGGTCACATAACACTACTATAGTTGGTTTTACACGTGCCGACTCACCTGAGATATCACAAGACATAAGGATGAAGATATTACTTATATTTTTTTTTTCAAACTAATATGCGTGCTCCCTCAGCGTGTGGGACGAAGAGAGAGATAGACAGAATAGAAGATAGAGGAAAATTTATAACCAACTAGATTTTTTTCGTGGTTCTAATTATATTATTATTCATTCTAATATCCTGGCGTTGTTACCGCATGCATCCGAAGCTTTCACCTTGGAGCCCGGAGTTCGATTACACTTGCTCCATTTGTTCGTTTTTGAGTTATACGGCGTTTATCGGAGCGACTGGCATCGGACCTTCCAATCCTGAGAGGGAAGTCTGCGCCAGATTCTCTTCAGAAACTTTAACATCCTACTTCCCACTAATACCACTAATATAATGTGAAAATTTGTCACTTACATACTTACTTTTGTCAATCACGCTCTAACGGCTGAACAGATTTGCCAAAAATTTGGTACAGGGACAGTCTGGAAGTCTGGAGTATTTTATGGTGGGAACTGGAATAGATTTTCACGCGGGCAAAACCGCTGGCAACATCTAGATTATAATGTTAGTAAGATAGAATAGGCTTAAAGATAAATTATTTGAGCTATTCAGTCTATGAAGAAAAAATTGGTATTTCATATCTGCATCTTGTTTTGAATTGGTACGGAGTAAATTCACGCGACCGACGGCTATAAAAAGTTACGATTTAAGTTAAACAAGATGAAATTTTCCTTGTAATGTCACTTCTCAAGCTAATATAACTAGGGCCCGTCCTGCCAACTTGTTTTAAGAGAGACAGATTTTTAGATAACGTTGGCAACTTTTTAATAGCTACTAAATTTTGTTTTTTTTTTATCTTGCTCTACCTTGTACCATGACGTGGGTACCTACTTTGTGTTTTACTTCTAATTAGGATGGCTCTGGAAAATATAGTATGTAGTCGTAAAGTTTTTTATGCCTCTAATAAAGAATATTAGGAAACGAAATTCCTAAGCTAAATTGTTTGTGTTAGGAGTGGGTTCACATCGGAAGTGTTTTGGCCAGGATTCGTACCCGGCACCTCTCGATAAGGCCGACTCCTTAACCACTAAGCTATAGATACCTATTACATACACATTAACTTTTAAACTTTGGCGACCCATGATATACACTAATGTTAACGGGAATTACCGTGATATGATAAATAGACCTTTGGATTGCCTGTGACCACGGCCAGTCTAACTTCAGGAACATAACAACTTCACTACTTGATCTATTTCACTTAACGTTGTTATATTCTTGGGAAGCTAAGATCGTAGGATTTAACGAATTGAAAGTAGTTCCAGTGTGTGCATACTTATTCTTATACATCTAAAACGCCTCACGAAATTACTCACTTAACACAATGATTCCTGTGAACCTAGCATGCAAGTTAAGTTCATTAATAATACACATAACATATTTAATAGTTTAATATTTTCTTGAACCTCGACAAGGCGTAAAATAATTGAATATATAAAAGTATGTACTACTTCACTAAGGGACCACAGAGTACCTTTACATACAAATTGAACGCATGCTTTACTCTTCATGGAGGAGTGGTTGGAGAGGCGCCACGCTAACATCTCCTACCGGATATCACAGATGGTTACTGGATACGGGTGCTTCGGTAAGTATTTGTGGCGCATCCACCGGAAGACAACGTAGCAGTGCCATTGCCAGGATCCCGGCGAAGACACGGCGCTTCCCACATTAATAGAGTGCCTAGTCTGGGCGAGTCAACGCCAGGATCTCGTTGCGATCTTGGGCGACACCTTGTGGGTTTAATCGGTTCGATTCCGACATACCCACCTCACCGCTTTGGTGAAACCCGATGGGGTTTCCATACGAAAAAAAAGGAAGCTAATACTATATTGCTTGTCACCTAAGTACGGCTTTACCTGAACCTGTATCTGTTGTAATACACGCTCTCAGGACTGTGTCGAACCCCAGCTAAAGTTGCTTGAATACAAATCACTTGTATATATGACATATGTGTACTTGTACGAATTGTACGATTGTACAACCCGAAGCCGAAGGTACGTTGTGACCGGTATAAGTTCGCTATTACGTCAAAACCAAAAGGCATATTCATAGAGTGTTCGTATGTTGGTATGTATTCACTACTACTGTTGTTTGTAAACGCTGGCTGCAAACTAGCTAGGGATTGCTGAACACCAACTTTCAGTTGTAAACAATGTCGATAGATTCGTTTTTCTCAGGATTTATGCCTAGCCACAATCAAGATTTTAATGGCTGAAATCGGTCGGCGGCATCATCACATTTGTATAAGCATATCTAAAATCATTTAAGTATAGAACTTGATCCTGATGTTAAAGGCATCTCCCACAAGCATTACTTAGATTACAAAATTATGCGTATTCAAGCAAACACATCTATATATATAAAACAAAAACATGTTAGTGATGACCGGGATAAACTCAAGAAGTGGTAGATCAATTTTCATGATCTTTGATTTTTCAAATTTGTCGAACTAGACCCTTTTGGTCGGCTTACGCGAGACGACGTTTTTCAGCTAGGACTTAAAATGACAAAGAAAAGAAATTGAAGTAAGTAATTATGTTAATCGTATCTCGGGGTATATATTTCCCAGCATTATACGGTATATTATACAAAAAGATAAGTAGCGCAGTTAGTTACTGTATGAGTTACAGGATTTTAGCCAATTAGGCTATTGTCAATCTTCATCTGGTGTTTTACCCAGGTTCGTAGTTTATTGAAGACGTTTCTGAGTACGTAAGCAAAAGTTAGAGACGCATTTCTGTAGATCGATAATATGAAGAAAGTACAGCTTTGTCGATAATTTAGCTCCTAGTACATGCCGCACTAGTGGCCCGGTGCTTCCCACGGCACGGTTCTAATGAGCCGTGTTGTGTTGAGCAACAGAGGCAAGGCGGGGTGAAGGAGGCGAGGCTTTTTGAATAACTCACTATTCGCTAGCGTCACATAGATAATTAGGCGTGATTCTTTTTGTCGCGACGTGTGTCGAACGTTACCGCTCCATCATAACACAGTATAGCCGGACATAAGTTGTCATAAAGTTTATGATATAAAGGTAATATTTATTTCTTTTCAGGTTTTTAAAACTACTTCAATGACGTTCTATAATAGAAAGTTCGCCATGGTGTTGTTGTCACAATTAACCTAATATCAAATATATTTTTTTGTTTAAATTTAAGTTATATTTTAATTTAGTAAGTATTTAGAGTATGAATAAGCTTATTTTTTGTTGAACATTGCGTTATTAATTATTCTTAATAAGACTCATTGGAATGCTATTGCTGTTAAAAATTACATTATTCAAGGAATATCTTAAAAATGCTGACAGGAAAAGCAGTCATAAAAGCACTGTATTGCGAAATAAAGCAAAACAAGTGCGTCCTTTGTTTAGCTGGGGAATGTTGACTGTTCCTTATCCACTATCGCCTGAACTAGAACTGTGTAGTGCAACGACCTGGACACTTACTACGAAAACTCGATTTTTAGTGACACAATATTCCAAATACGGACAAAGGAAATGAGTTCTTACACAAATTGTTATAATAACCAAAATGACACATATACCTAGACATTAAAGTACCTACGGCAAAGTGTCTGATTTTTGATCTGCAACTATGGTTATTGTACTCATTTTATGAACCATCAGACGAGGTAAAGTCGTATTAACATGACCATGATAAAAAAATTAACGCTTGATGCAAGATTAAGCATTGCACCAAACTTTGTGCGAGCAACGAATATTTTTAGACTGTTCACAATTTTACACTTTTTTTTAATTAATTTAATTTCACCGTATTCGGTTCTCAAAATTAAAATTGTAAGTTTTCTGAGGGCAAATACTTTTGCTGTTAATAATTTAAAATACGTAAATATTGCTTGAGTGTATGCGGGGAAGCGTAGGACTGGATACTGTATGCTGTTTTTTAATATTATCTATTGGTTATATTGATTTTGTAAATGATAGCGGATTCATTTTAGATACTAAACTTGTGTTGCTCGCGACTTCGTCCGCGTTAAATTTGGAATAGGTTAAGGTATGTTTACTTCTGCAGTTTCGAACCCAGCATGTATTACCTATTTCATCATTATATTTTCAATCATTTATCTTAAAGAAATAGAGGTTTAAATGGAACATAATAATAATAATAAATATTCTACGACATTTTACACAGCGCTTTCTAGACCCAAAGTAAGCATAGTTTAACTAGCTTGCGTTATGGGTTCTAGAATGCAGATAAACATACTTATATACTTTTTTTTTGTAAATACATACATATTATACATAGAAACACCCAGACCAATGCAAATAGACATATTCATGCATACAAATATTTGCACTGAGCGGGAATCGAACCCGCGCCCGCTGTCGTAGCTGTCGAATGCACTACCGCTACGCCACAAAGGCCGTCGAAATTAATCCAAATTAATTCTACCTGGTTCCCTAATATAATAGCGTGATGACATTTATTATCAAAGGTTGAGTCTCTAATCAACTATCTTTTACAAGTAAGTAACTCTGTAGTTTCGTGATTTCATATTTGACTGCTCATCAACTTTTAGCTATAGCGTTAGGATTTATAGTCCGAAGTGTCCGAACGTTGACCATATCTGAGTTCTATAGAACTGCGGATATTACGATGATCTGCTTTGTATTAATAAAGAAATGACAAATAATACATTTGCTCGATTTTACCCAGCTGCTTCTATCACACTTATAATAGCGTGATGACATATAGTGCAGTTTATGACCATACCTTCGAAATTTCAGCTGAATCTGTCAAGCGGTTTTCGAGTGATGCTCGGACATCGATAATAAAAGCAGACAAACAGACAAGCAAAAAAAAAATTAAAAAATCACATTTAGGTATCGGTATCGTTCCTAGAATACATAGAATAGAATAGAATATGCATTATTGTACACCATTAATACATAGATAATAACATAACTAATGAAGTACAATGGGCGATCTTATCGCGGACTGCGATCTCTAACAGACAACCTTCTAATGGACTGGTAGTTTTGAAGTAACAGGCAACATGGCATAGCAATTATTTATTTGAAAAAATATTCAGTGTACAGTTTTCCCCTCGTTACGAATTTATTATAGGTATGTATAGATAATCAAGGATATATTTTTTGTTTCTTTAACATCGAATATCAAGTTTATTTATTTCTATTGATTATTTTTTATATTAAAATATATAAAATAATCAATAGAAATATTTTATATATTTATTATTATTAAATTGTTTATTATTATTATATTAATATTTAATATTTTCCCATATAAAGGAATTATCAACATAAGACTGTCAAAGTAGACAACGTAGGTAGACACTTCTGACAATTAAAGTTCTCGAGTACAATACATTACGTTAAAAAGTGGTTCTGTAAAATACAATAGTAATGGTCAGCGCAACTTTCTCGCGCATTGTTCGCTCTTGCTGAGGCTATGTCGTTGAAGTGATTACGAGCATCTTTTTTCGTTTTCTTAGCTCTATTTGATGCATTAGGGCTAAAAAGACATACTACAAAAGAGTATTTGATTTACTGAAACCATTATATGCAACGGGATTTAAGTGAACACGGTTGATTTGGTTTTTCGTCCACAAGTTTTAACTAAAGAGTCAAATGGATTTTTTCCTGTTCCGCGAAACAAGTTTTTTTTATTGCTAATATTATATTTAAAGTAGGAAGATGAGTAGAAGATTGTATTGATCTAACTTCTAATGTAGTTAAAGTAATATTCTTCAATGAATCAAATATCTAAATCAATAAAAAAGCAATCATGTTGTCCATTACACGATGGTTAGAGACACTAGCAACTATTAGGTAATCAGTGATGCCAGTTAAAACAATACGATATACCGCAAATGAGACATAACTGATCTCTGTAATACCTAATTTATTTGTAACTAATAACATAAACATAACATACATAACATAAACTCACGCCTATATCCCCGAAGGGGTAGGCAGAGGTGCTAGCACCCACATTTCGCCAGTTTATGTTTAGGTCCCAATGTAATAGGTGGCGAGCCTATTGCCATCAACCGGGCACTTATAAACCTGCGATAAATACACATAACTTCGAAAAGCATCGAAAAGTCATTGGTGTGTGCCATGGTAAAACCTGGGATCGAACCCGAGACCTCGTCTCAGCAGTCCATTACCCATACCACTAGGCTACCGCGGCTTTAACAAATATTAGTGATTAAGACTAGTAACTAAGATAGTCACAGAAAGTGGACATTAAACTGGTTCAAGCAGTCTGTATAAAAGATTCCAATAACAATAAACAGTTTAGAAAGCGTTCTAATGATTGATGTAGTCTTTTTTTGATGCATGATGTTGAAACTTGTTTCATTTGTTATACTGGTACAGAGATGGGCCAGTGTGCCTCAGGCGTGACTGTTAGAGTTGCTTATTACTTCACCTTGAAACTTGGCCGTAACAACGAAATGCGAGATAGTAATGCCTTGTAATTGTAACCGTTGAAGGAATGCTGCAATCCTGTTTCGATTTCTTTCCATAGATATGTGATATTTGTAGATGTACGACTGTCTATTTTGTTCTTAGTCCACCGTAAGTTTTTTGTGATCCATACTCCTTACTAAGGTAATAAGTTTGTGAGTATACCGAAAACGAATAGAACGAATTATACGAACTGAGATAAATTCAACTAAACCGAAGTTTACTTAATAGGATTTTACTGGTGAAATTCATTTCTTCTTCTTTTTCTCATTCTGCTCTTTCCTCCTTAGGTGTTAACGCGACTGATGTTGCAATCTTTTGTGGGCCGCGGTAATCGTTTACGTTTAACTGAGCCGCATTCTTGTTTACTATTTAGTAGTATGATAAATGGGTTCACCTGCCAACTAAGCCAGGGCACGTCGTAATAGCGGCGGTAAAGCTCATCATGGAGGACTGGCTAGAGAGGCGATACGAGAGCCTCTCGTACCGGCTGACGCAGGTGATCTCTGAGAAGGGGTGCTTCGGGGACCACCTATATCAGATCAGGATGGAGCCAATGTCTGAGTGCCATCACTGTGATGGAAGCGAGGACTCAGGGCTGCACACACTGGCGGAGTGCCCGGCGTGGGAGGTTTCGAGACGGGCCCTACTAGGAGTTCTCTCACTTGGCGTCTTGCTCACAGTGATGGTGCGGAGCGCAAGCGCGTGGGCTGCCGCTACCTCCTTCTACGAGCAAGTTATGCTCGAGAAGAAGGCGAAGGGGCGGGCCCGTGTGAGACTTAGGTTTCTCCCGATCAGCAGAGCCAGCGAGCCGCAGAGGCGACTCTGACGTCGGAGGTCGCTCAATAACCTCCGTCCTCCATGAGCGCATGCCTGGGGGTAACAGGTGGAGCCGCCTTTCACTCTAGCAAAAGAAGGCCGGGGCAGCGACGCGCTGCGCAACCCCCTTTGTCCTGGGGCAAGACGGGATACCGTTGTTTCCAAAACCGAGGAGGCCATCTCGAAACCGGGTTAATCGAGGGGCCAAGGAAATGCCTTATGCTCTACATTACACCCATGCATCTGAAACCCAAGCTATCGTGCGGATTTAATCGGTTCGAGTCCGACATAACCCGCTAGCCGACGGCGGGGTATCGGAGGGGATTTCCGCACGGAAGCTTCTAGCTGATTCACCTCCTGATTAATGGTTGAGGGTCTGGCGCAAGTTTTCCTCTCGGAGTTGGAGTCAGACGAAAGTCACTTCCGTAAAAGCCAAAATAAGGCACATCTAAAGAAAGAATAGAAGAGTGGAGCACGGCGGGCTCTAAAGTATAAGCTTTGGATGCATAGCGTCGAACAGTGTGATGATGAAGATGATGTTTTAGTAGAATGAAAACGGCTATTCTCATGAAATACTATTACTCGTATTAAAAAAAATCCTTCCTTCGAGGTTTTATACTTTCACACAAACACTTACGTTCTTCTACTGTTATTAAACTTTTTTTTAAATAAAAAAAGTAAATCCTTTTTTCTTAAAATTCAAGAAATATCAGACCGCTATCAAGAGTAAACCATAGTATTGTTAATATATAGTATTATACTGTGCATTCTGAAACTAAGAAATAAAAAAAATAAAAAAAAGTATTTTTTGAGAAACAAGCTTTCATTATTTATTTTATTTTGCATCGAGACTAACTTAATTAGTAGTTCAAATGTTGAACTCAAGATTGATCTCAAGCATTATGCTGTCAATACTTCTTTATTAAGTAGTGACAATTTTGAGATGCTATAGTTAGCTTGAGAGCGTATCAGCTGAGGTTGCACTTAAGATCAGTAGGTATTGTCGACCTGGGGTGTGTGTTGGGTAACCTCCTCGAGTGTCGCTCCGATTCCGATCCCGCTGCAGTCCGGGGGGAACGGAATCGGAGCGGCCGGTACACCCTGGGCGGCGGTCAATGGCTTCCCCTTCACCCCTTCATAGGGTTGGCATTGATCGTCGGCCAATACCCAACGTGGCGGGAACACATCGCTCTCCGTATTCCTCTGCTTTCAGAGGAGACAGGATGAGCGATGCTGTTAGTGGTGAGATGGCCCAGGGTCAGCCGGGGTGCGAGGGATATGCTCTATGGGTAACCTTACACCCCGGCGTCTGAAGACCCGAGATGGCGTGCGGTTTTAGTCGGTGCAAGCCCGACATAACCGCCCCCGCTGGCCGGCGGGGGGGTATCCGAAGGGATTTCCGCACGATAACAAAAAAAAAAAAAAAAGGTATTGTCGACCTCCGGCCTCCATGAGCGCAGGCCTGGGGGTGGCAGTTGGGGCCGCCTGTCACCCCAGCAGAAGCAGGCCGGGACGGTGGGGTGACTAGTGCCCCTCCCCCAAACCGGGGCAAGACGGGGACACCGTGGTTCCCAAACCCGAGGGGGCCATCTCGAAACCGGAGATGGCCCAGGGTCAGTCGGGGTGCGAGCGATATGCTCTATAGGCAACCTTACACCCGGCGTCTGTAGACCCGAGACGGCGCCGGCGTGCTGTTTTAGTCGGTTCAAGCCCGACATAACCGCCCCCGCTGGCCGGCGGGGGGGGGGGGGTATCCGAAGGGATTTCCGCACGAAAAACAAGGTATTGAGAGTGATTTATTAATACGGGCCTAACTCCACGTGGACGAAGTCGTGGGCACAGCTGATTAGAACTGAAATCAGCTCAAAAAGAGCTGTTATTCTGTAAAATCCTTATACGATAATGGTTGACACAAGTTCCAGAGGCCGTGTCAGTAACGCTGCTCTGTGGATCTGGTACACTCATTTTACTTTAATGGTCTCTAGAAAAGGCATATATTCTGAATATCCGTACAAGCTAATTTCATCCCTACGCAGATGTAGTAAAGCTTGAATTCACATCCGAGAATATATTATATTAATAATTGTAACCTTGTGTGGTTGAACGTACGTGCAGGTACGCCAGTTTAGCCAAGTTAAGACTTGTGTGACACTGCTTTTGCTTATTCAAATTTTAATATCATTTGCGTCTTTCGAACCGATCGTCATATAATAAATTGTAATATACTGTGTATACACATTATTAGAGATAGTTGTGAAAGTACTAGCTGATAGCCGCGGTTCGTTATCATTTTTGGTCATATCTCCGGTTCTACTTAACAATTGCAATCAAACATACGGCAGATTTTAGGTCTGACCAAGGCCTTTCTAATAGTAAAACTTGCATCAAAATTTGTGCTGTGGTTTTAGCGTCCATCGCGAAAAAACGGACACACAGAGAAGAATTCCAAAAAAAAAAAATTGTGTTCGTAATCGTTCATTTAATATAGCCCAATTTTTTTTTTAATGTCTCCAATGTACAGACGTAACTAAAGTAACATTTTTTTAATAGTATTGATATAATTGTGGCGACAGTGGAGCTATTAGTTATTTAATAAATACTTGAAAAACATCTTGTTTTAGTGTCTATCACACTACCAATTTTTTTTTGTTAGTACTATTTGACTTTATTAACTAGCGATATATCACACCGCAGTCGTCGCGTCGTCGCTGCCGTAGCCTTACCGTTCTCTTTCGATATCCATTTATCTTTCTAAAATCAAGCTAAAATTACCTTTGAGAAATTCAACGAGTTTAAATATTTTCCCAACAGCGTCCTCAAGGTCCCTAAAGCAACATTTACCTACCCGCTAATTTATTTAAATACCTAATTACAGCATCGTGAGAGCCGTGACTCTTCAGATTTGCTAACATTCCGTCAAACCATACCCAAGTATTTAGGGTGGTGCGCCTCTGAGTTCCCTTATTGTAAGGTGAATTCGGTTAACGACCATGAATCGTCGTTTTATTGTTCTTTCTCCTGATAATGACTGATGGCTTTCTCTCCGTGTCTTTGTTCGAAGTTGACAGTGACGTGAAAATGTAATCATGGCGCGCCGTGGCCCGAAACCGCTTCGGAAGTAAACAATGAAAAATATATTGAAGCTGAACAGGACACAGCAATTAATATCGCGACAGCTATTTATAAATTTAGGGCTTAATGAATATGGGGCGTTTCTGTTGCGTTTCAGTATTCGAATTATTTTAAGGTGTTTGGTGTAAAGGTAATTTTAAAATTGCAGCTATCCTTTTAGAAATTGTCCCAAATCCGGCTCTATCTAATACTTTGGAGGTAGTCTGTACTGTAGCTGCGACAATCTACCAGTAAAGAAACTTCCTCGTTTAGTAATAGTTTTAAGGTTGTTGAATTCAAAGTAATATAACGTTCAAACAAATTCACTTATTCAGGAGGTCCGAATAAAATTGAAAAAAGAAGACAACAACGTGTTAGTTTTAGGACTAGCTAGAAATATTAAAATTTTTTGTTACTGAAAAGTGCTAATATGATAAATACTTAATCAGGAAGATTTGATGTTGCTTGTGTATTCGACACTAGCACATGTATATACGTTTCGCATGAGTACGCTTTGAACCTAACTGCCATTGTTCATCCTTCCAGGTTATTCTTCAGAAACTGGTTTCGTAATGTGGATTTCCCACGGTTGTATGCGCGAAGTAATTTTTTTATAATACAAGCATTATTTTAAATACCATTTAGATTTCACAATTATTACAGAGAATTATAAAATTGAAATACTAAAACCAATTTTTTTTTCGTATGGAAATCTCTGGTTAAGAAGTAAACAAAAAAAAACTCATTGCTACTCTTCTCTAGAACGGCCAAATACAAAGTGCGGTTTTTCAAATCCGATTAAATAAAGAGCTGCAACCAATAGATTGAATAGTTCATAGCATTATTATAATAATAATAAACTCGTAATGTAGCTACTCTCTTTATCTATCTCTATCTCTTATTCTTCTACCATAATCATCCTGATTATGGTAGAATATATTGAAAAAAGAGATTTTAATTTTTAATATTTGGAGGTAGGGTATTGATTTCGCACTTAAATTTGAAGTATTGTGTCTAATAATAGTAGATTGTTACACAAGGGTTGAAAGTCAGCCATTTCACCGGAGATATTTCTGGCGCTCGAACGTAGTGAGACTTGAGAGCGCCAATAGTTCGAGGGTGAAATGGTGACATTCACCCGAGGTAAACACTCTACTTTTCATTTCGACTATGTGAGGAAATTAAAATACTTCACACACATGTAATGAAACTGGTATATTGATTATCAGTTAAAATTTAAAGTAAAATTAGAACAATTTGAAAATAGATTATTAACAACAGCTTTTGCCTTAAATCTTATCGGGAGTTAAATTAAAATCCATGTCACTGGAATCACTTTCCGAAACCATTTTAATCACTATTCACACTAGGTATTTATGGGGCGACTAGCGCCCCTCCCCCAAACCGGGGCAAGACGGGGACACCGTGGTTCCCAAACCCGAGGGGGCCACCTCGAAACCGGAGATGACCCAGGGTCAGTCGGGGTGCGAGGGATATGCTCTATGGGCAACCTTACACCCCGGCGTAGACCCGAGACGGCGTGCGGTTTTAGTCGGTTCAAGCCCGACATAACCGCCCCCGCTGGCCGGCGGGGGGGTATCCGAAGGGATGTCCGCACGAAAAAAAAAAAAGTTTTTAATTATATTTAACTCGTTTTCCCGCTAATTATTTAGCAAACTTAAATTGTATTTTTTTAATTCTGAAAAAAAAAGTTATAATTCACGTACACACTGCCAAAATTAGAAAGTTTTGAAAATCGAATCTATTGGTTATATTGTAATCGAGTTGGTCACGAGATGTGCATCTAAGCGGCCGTGTAAAGAAAAAAAACGTCATGATATCAAGGCATTATGACGTAACTTAATTATCATGGACGCCATGGCAAAAGTTAAAATTAAATAAAAATTATTTTCCGCCCTAGGGTTGAAATAAGCTACTTTCCACCCGGCTATCTAACCCATGAACTTTCCGAACAGGAGAGATGAAAATTATATTTTTGTAGTAGGCTGGTGAGCCTTCTCTCGATAAGAATTGGCCGGCCCGACTGGGGAAACGCCGGTTCAAAAGAGGTGTGAAAATGAGGCAGAAGAAGAAGAAGATCTTACCGATTTTTCTCTTTTTCCTATTCTGGCTAAGCGATTACCATCAGGTCAGGTGTGCTTGCTTCCTATATCAGCTCTCTAATAAACCGTTGCAAAATGGTAATAAAGATTTAGATACCCTTAAAGTGTCTTTATTGTTATAGTTAGTTTAGTAAAGTTTACATTTACGTGGCACTTTAATAACAGTGTTTAGTGAATCCTTTGAAGATCCGCTTTGATATTCACAGAGACGCTGGCTTATGATTTATTATTTAACAACTCACCAAAACATTCAATTTCAAAGATATTCTATACAGTTTTGTTTCTGAAAATTAATATCTGTTCTAATTCAAAACGCTTTCAATCATTTATATAGGTATTGTATTTTTTTTTAATAATAGGTATTCAATGACTTATGACCTGATTTCTAGATTTTAGGCCACCAACAATAATGTTAGTAAGTAAGTAAAAGCCAGTTACAAGTACAATTAAATCTATAAGTATAACTACTGTCGATCTGTCACGATCCGCCAGGTTCGAACACGTAATGCGTAGGGATGACAGTAATGTCGTAAAGAAGGTATTAAGTATGGACGTGGAAGTTGACAAGGGGAGAGGAAAACCTAAGAGAAGATGGACTATGTGAATGATGATAATATGGCCAGGAAGGGAGTGAATGTTGAAATGTCTGAGTATAGAAGGATGAAAAAAGCACACATGGATAAAGGCAGGAATATGATGATTGATAATGAAATAGATAGGCCCTGAGAAAGAGGTAGGCACTTTTTTTTAGCGTGGGCCCATCGGTGCCTACGATGGAGTGGGCGTGTCGGAATCGGACCGACTAAAACCAGACGGTGTCCTCCCCAAGTGTCCATTGAACATATAAATTTATCAACCTTTATCATTGGTTAGTTACCTCGAACCTTTATACAAGCACTCTTATTTTGATATCACCGCTTGTCCTGTAACTATATTTTTAGTTATATCAATAAATAAAAAAGTTGTCAAAATAATACTTTATTAATGGTGAAAAGTCACAATTCTTTTTACACCGAAACAGTAAATATGAAAAAGTGGCCGTTTTCATTTTTTGCAAAACTTTCGCGTTTTCTCAACTAACACCGTGTAAAAGTGGGCAAAGACATTTGAGAATAGAGAGATTAGTTGAAGGAGTAGCGGGACTGTGCAATGACAAAAACAGTACCAATTAACTTTTTTCTTATCGAACTTCAGACACAAGTATTTCCAATCGCTCGGAGCATTCCAGCCGATAGAGCGTCTTTAGTCGTACAATTTGTTCTCGATAGGATAGAGATGGATTCGTTTTACTCGCTTTGTTCTGATTTAAATTGTATCGATACTAGAGGCGATTAAAGCTTCCGTGCTTGAAGCCGTATGTAGATGCAACGTGAAAATCACATAAAAATATTAAACAACATTGTTCTATTTATCGCTAATGGTTTATTCAGGCTTACACGTATGCAGAAACATTCGAAATTTACTCATTTAATGAATTCAGCTAAATTCACCCGTACCCACATATCGACGTATTAAGCGATAATCCCGTATATATTGAAATACTTTGTATTGGGACCTTGTCAATACGGAGCTTGACGTACAAAAAATAAATTTGGCTTGTGCGGGCGACAAATTGAAAATTCAGCGCTCTTTGTGTGATTTTGGGGATATATTATTATCATTCAGTAATTATATTGATAAAAGAATCGATACATGCATTATAATGCAAAGGAGTTTTATTATTGTATCTACATATTTACGTATTAAAATAATAAAAAACATTATTAGTATTAATAGTTATTAGTTTTAGTATCTCTACTTTCAGATGACCAAATAAGTAGGTACATTATCTAACAATAATTATGCATTACTTTAATAATTTTACCGTTCTTCATGTTATTAAAAAAGTTCATCAAAAAGCACATCTGTGATTCAAATTTTCTCAACAACTCAACTGAATTGCACTGCAGACAATTTGGGCCATAAATGACACATTCATGCTATACTTATATAAAATATGAAAAACCTACCCTCGAACGCCAAATTTTGCCGTAAAAGCTGACGTAGTTATGAAATACTTTCACCCTAGAACCTAGTAGATGATACTTTCTCTTAAAAAAAGGCATAAGTGAAATTAATGGAAATCTGAAAAAAAAACATGCTATTAGAAGTTATAAGTAATGCTAAACTATTTGAAATTTGTAACAAGGATGTTAAAAAAACAGTCCTACGTAGTTAATCCACAAGAAGAAGACATAGCTCGTAAACAAAATTCACTTTTATTCCCACACACTTCACCCCTAAGATAAAGTCGTATACTTCCGTTAGAACTTTAACAATATGTCAATCTTCGCTCCGTGAGCAACCATGAGCTCGATAGGTTCTTTAACTTTCCGGAGAGAGCTTTAAAATGACGCTGCTTTGTCAGTTGTCGAAATAACTTCACGGCTTTACTGCTTCAAATAATGAAGCAAGTTAATAGAGTAGGTATACACCAAAATAAATCTCAAACATTTAGGTGCTTACCGATATTCATAAACCAATATATCAGATATTATCTTGTATGATATTTATTTAATAATTATGACAATGTTCACTAAGAAGTTGATGGTATTTTTTTAGAAACTATTTTATTGTGCAATTAAATATCGAATTATCATCGAAATACAGAAAAATAAAAAATACAGATGCGTGCGAAGCAAGGATTATAAAAAACATTAAAGGTAAATCCTATAATATATTATTTAAAATCAAGTTATTAACAATTTTCAACTCTTAGAATAAGAAGTGTTGATACTTAGCTTTTGAGTAATATAGCCACACTTCAGGCGACATTTTAGCTACGAAACCGCAAACAATGTAGTTTACAGTTCACGACACAGATGTTTAAAAAGAATCGACAGTTAACAACATCGTAAAAAGTCGGATGTAAACAGCTACCGTTGAAACTTTACAGTCTCTCTTTTTTTTTCCTTTTTTCTACTCGCAGCAAAGGGGACCAAAATTATGTTACCAATACTTAGTACAAGGAACAAGTCAATGTTAATTAACTTCTTAAAAATATTTATTACTCTCGCTTCGTTAATCAGAACTTACTTGAAATTTGTAGATAATAATTTGTTATTGTTGGAAAACTTTGGACGGTTTTAAATTGTACCTTTTTTTTTTACGTGCGGAAATCCCTTCGGATACCCCCCCGCTGGCTAGCGGGGGTGGTTATGTCGTGTCTCGACTAAAACCACACGGTGTCCTCCCCAAGTGTCCGTTGCCGGGCACCCCGGGTAAGCCCTCGAAAGGATAACCCCAGGGTTGCCGACGGACTTTGGCCGCCACCGCGGCCTGGCCTGGTGGGGTCGGGTTTTATCCCGCTTCGGTGAGTTGGCAGGCGTGTGTAGGGCACACACGACACGCCTCCGCCAAGGCCTGCTTCTGTAAGGACGGCGAGTCGGCCAACTGCCGTCCTCAGGCCCCGATCATTGAGGTCGGTAGTCCCGGGCGTAGATGAGTCTGCGGCGTCCTCGTCGCAGGCTGCGAAACTCGGGGGGCAGGGTTCTCTACCGCTCCCTCTCCGCCATCTCTTTCGCGCGCAATACCTGCTCGCAGAAAGAGGCGGCGGCGTGCCACTTGCTCCCGTTGGAGATCACGGCCCTCACCATGGTCTCCAACGAGAGAACGTCCACGCCCAGGACCGCAACGAGATCCCGGCGTTGACTCGCCCACGCAGGGCACTCCACCAACGTGTGGAGCGCCGTGGCTTCGCCAGGATCCTCGCAGTGCTGGCACTGCGGCGTTGTCTCCCGGTGGATGCGCCACAGATACTTACCGAAACACCCGTGTCCGGTAACCATCTGGCACATCCGGTAGGAGAGGTCCCCATGGTCCCTCTCCAACCACTCCTTCATGATCGGTCTCACCGCCGCAATGGTGGATACCCCCCACCTTGGGTGCTCAAGTCGCACCCTCCATGTCTCCATGAGTTCCTGGCGGAGCAGGGACCGCTGAGCCCTGATTTCTCGGGGCTCCGGCCTATGGCCCCGCTCCAGCGCCTCCTTGCACCACTGGTACAGCAGCGCAAGGGCTCTCGCTTCCAGGTCCCATGGAGGGGTCCCGGCTAGGAGACATGCCGCCTCGACGGAGATCGTACGATACCCCCTGATGACTCTGATGGCCATCGCTTTTAACGGGCTGTTTAATACAGCCACGTTGCGGGCCGCCAGCGTCTCCGCCCATACTGGGGCTCCGTACAGGGCCATGCTTCGCACATTTGATCCCCAGGTACAGTTTCCTAGTGGGGGCGTTGGGTCCCTTAACGTTGGGCATCAGCCGCGATAGCGCGGCCGCAGCCCCCCTCAGTTTCGGGACCAGACTTCGGAGATGAGGTCCGAAGTCCCATCGGCTATCGAGTACGAGCCCAAGGTACTTCATCGTGGGCTTGATGCCGATGCTTACGCCCCCTACGGTTATGCTGGTTCCCGCAGGGTTTCGCTTTCCTACTTTAATCACGTCGTTGTTATCATGCTATAGTGACAGTGGCAAGATCTCATGGGTGCTTATACCTACAAAATATGTTATCTCTAAAACGATAATGTTGATCGTTAAATAATACATCGTGTACTTTGACAAGGTGCTACAGCTATGTCTTTCATAGAAGTAGGTAGGTACATACTAACCGACTGCCATCCTATTTAATATTAACGTCAACAAATTATACTATATTCGTAGTGCTGATGAAATTGCTGGCAATTTATTTTTTCCTTTTTCCTCCGTTTTCCCCAGCAAATAACAACACGTGAGTGTGAGTTCACGGGCCATGGTAACCGCTTACTATCTGGTGGGGTCAGCGTTTGTTTGCTACTGTATTAGTACAAAAACGTGTGTTGCCAACCGTTGATATTTTCATTATTAATCTGTTATATTGAGTGCAGTGTTTGATATAAAGTATTTGCACAACCTCACTAAATTACACTTCCAACAGTATGTGGTCTTCAATAAGAACTGTTTGCAATATAACCTACTATCAACGGCGAAGTGTATAATACTAAAATGATATACATAATAGCTATGAAATGTGTATGTAGGTACTTACGCTGCAGATGTCATCGTGTAAATATTTAGGGCAGCTAGCAACATATTCAAGGTATTTTTATAATCATTCTACGCTAATATTGTATAGAGACATTTTACGAGATTGTTTGTTGGAGGTAAATCAATTCGTTTTTTAACGACACATTCAAATTTTTTAAACAGCCGTTATTTCTATCGGGACATAATAATGAATATAAAATTTATTTGAATTGTTATTTTTGATGTATCTCTAAAGAGACCGATACGATTTCGCAATAGTTCAAAAATACAGGTAGGGCTCATAGTACCAGCGTGATGAAATAGTGGATGATCTAATTACCAATACAAAGTAACAAATTACGAGTACAGTCACAGACATTACGGTCACAGATTACCTAATAGTTGGTACAGTTGAATCACTGCCTGGAAAAATCAACGTACTTGTATGAGTTAGATGCCTACTTATCTACGTGATCGACAGCTGCGTGCAAATATGTATCTTAACACTCGACCCCGTACGGTTATTTTTACGTTGCAGCCGCTTCCCTTGGAGTTACGTTCTAGTTAACGTTGTGACGCTAGGGCCTAAGGCTGCTTTTCTCAATTAAATGTAAATTATCAATAAAATTATAGCTAGGTTCGTGTCTATTCAGATAACATAACATAATGCCAAATTACTATACCGTAACCTCCAGTTACAACTAGTAACATTGCTCAATATTGGTGTTACTGGATTGGAATAAAAAGTCACATCGTGTCACAGTGTTACTGGATGCAACATTTTTTGTCCCAACCAGTAACACTGCTAAATATTGGTGTTACTAGTTAAAAAAAAGTATGTATCGGAATCGTGACACTATATTCATATACATAATATGTACGGTTCAGAAAACATGTATAAAAATTTCTACTTAATATAAGATAACTGATGCGTAAAAACAGATATTAATAATGTATTTCATATACCTACACGTATGCATCTTATTTTCCTTACAAATCTGACCTTAAAACTGATAAATTTGCAAATTGGGTGCCTTTAAGTAACTATTCACCCACGTAACATAGACTTGTGAATCTTGTGATTAAGAGCGGCTGCAATTGCCAATGCTTTCAGTACATTTCAATTTATGATCTAGTACTCTTCAGCACTAGAATCAATTACTGAAACCCGGTGTCTATCGCTATTCATGCCGATATCGTTAATGCTCTGTAGAGCGTAATAATTACTATGGAATACTGTTTTCTTCTAAGATAGTTTGAGTTTCTATTGAGCTGCATTTTATTTATTTATGATAAGCGGTTACCGGGCCTACAAGTGTTTGTGGTATCACACGCGAGTTGTTATCAGCAGAGAGGAGAGAGAAGCGAGAAAAGAAAACTCTATTTTAAGGGTAAGCAGGGAAGATACTTTATCAAACCATTTGAAATGCAGCATACTGCAATACGGCGTTGTTTTCAAATTCAATCCTAGATATTGAAGGTGTTAAGATGGTTGACAGCGTAAGCTGAAAACGAAAATTAGTTAGTTCTCTGTCTAAATGTCAACAAATTCCTCTAAATGGTTTTAACTAGCATAGTTTCACTTAAAACTAATTGTAAAACTAGTTTTTAAACCTTAATCGTTATAATATATTGACGTAACTATTATTATTACTTTATTATCTGCGACAGTTATTTATTGACGTAAAGTCATTAACATGAATTGTTATACTTACGTTCAATTTATTTTATGTATATAGCAGAATACCGTTTGCCTGGTCAACTAGTACCTATTACATAAAACGGTTATTCTATGATTACATTGTTGACAATTCAGCGACAACACCATACTACTAAATGCGTGCGACGCGCTAAAAACAATTCAGTTCGGCCGCTCAGCTAGGTGTGAGAGATGGAGTAACACCGTGTATAGCTCCATCTCTCAACGTCAGCTGAGCAGCCCGAAACTGAATTGTTTTTAACGCGTCATGATAAGGCCCAGGTATTATATCATTTCACGTCTCATTATTGATTATCGTCAAAAGCTATTCAAACAGTATGTTTAATCAATAGTCTCACAACAAATTAACCGTGCCGCCGCCCACGCATTATAAGTAAATCTATCAACGTTTGCGTAGGGTGTTCAAAAGTTACGGGAGCATGGCGACAGCTTGTATAGCCAATTGGTTCTTATCAAATAAATTTATGTTAACAATGTATCAATCGCATATTTGCGATGCGCGCTCAAAGTAAACAGCTTGCAACGTCCAGATGTTTGCCAAATAAATACTTATAAAAGTAAACGATCAAAGCCGTCTATATTCATTGGAATTAATTGTTTACTCAGAACCAGGTGGTGCTAATTACTCTATCATCTTCATAATGTAGCCTATTCGAATCTCAAATTATATTTTCATAACATTCAAATTAGGCTTATAGTCTCTCCTCCACACACTCCCACCGTGTGGAGTGTATGGAGATTGATAATTAGATTTGATGGATCATTAGAATTATTTATATCTTTATGTGTCCCTTATATTCCGCAATGTTTATAGAATTCCTTTTTGTTTCAGGTAAATCATCTTAGTTACTTACTAAAACGTGAGTAGATGGATCAGTTTTATACTACAAGACAACACACATTTTCTAAACCCTGCCCCCCGAGTTTCGCAGTCTGCGGCGAGGACGCCGCAGACTCATCTACGCCCGGGACTACCGACCTCCATGATCGGGGCCTGAGGATGGCAGTTGGCCGACTCGCCGTCCTTACAGAAGCAGGCCGTGGCGGAGGCGTGTCGTGTGTGCCCTCACACGCCTGCCAACTCACCGAAGCGGGATAAAACCCGACCCCACCAGGCGAGGCCGCGGTGGCGGCCAAAGTCCGCCGGCAACCCTGAGGTTATCCTTTCGAGGGCTTACCCGGGGTGCCCGGCAACGGACACTTGGGGAGGACACCGTGCGGTTTTAGTCGAGACACGACATAACCAGCCAGCGGGGGATATCCGAAGGGATTGCCGCACGTAAAAAAAAAAAAAGAAACTAGTGTGTATATGCAACATTTGCTTTATTTTTCGGTCTCAAAGGAAAATCAGTGAACTGGAATATTTTTAAACGATTGTGACTGATAGGCAACCGCCCTCTATCGAAGTTGTTTATGATTTTGATGGTCTGTTATTGCATAGGGAGTTCTTCGACCTTGTTTTGACATTTCTATGGCATTGATTTTTCTGTAGGTTGTGACAAAATTGCATAGAACCCTATATATATATTTATTATTCCCTGGAGAAGCAGCGTTGTCATAGTACGTCGTCCGGTCCGTTCGTAACCGGCACTTACTTGTATATTTTTATTACGGTTTCTATTGTTTAAGATGAAGGTTTTTTGTCAAGTTTCATTTCAGTTAGAAAAAGAATTATCATTTGTGTATTTTTAATGATCTAGGATCTATATAGTCTTAGTACACTGTAGTCTAATATTATCATTATGCTGGTGTAAGACATGCGAAGTAGAGAATATATGATGTGGATTATTTACTTAGTACATAGGTTTGCATTGTAGGTATTGACAGCCGGACACAGCTAAAATAACTACGACTTATTTTTTTAACCGACCTAAAAATGAAGGAAGTTCTCAAGTCGACGCGTATTTTTTTATGTACTTACTAACTTTCTACAGAGTAATCCGATTTTGATAATTCTTCTTTTATTGTGAAGCCGTGGTTCCCAAACCCGAGGGGGCCATTTCGAAACCGGAGATGGCCCAGGGTCAGTCGGGGTGTGAGGGATATGCTCTATGGGCAACCTTACACCCCGGCGTTTGTAGACCCGAGACGGCGTGCGGTTTTAGTCGGTTCAAGCCCGACATAACCGGGTATCCGAAGGGATTTCCGCACGGAAAATAAAAAAGGGGTACCCCGAAGTTGATATTTTTGCATGAATTTAAATTTATATATAAAATTACAAAACAATATCCAATCCTAGGGGTAGGAAAACAGGGAATGATTGATTGTTCGCACTGATTGTAATGTATGACCACGTATAATAAAAAAAATAAGTGGTCCGATTTTGATAAATCTTCTTTTATTAGATTGGGTATACTTACCTCGAAGTTGGTCCCATATACATTTGGAAAAAAAACCTGCCCTAAGGATGGAAAAATAGAGAGTATTTAAGGTAGGTATCTATTTTAAAGTAATCAAAAATTAAGCATGGAGTAATTAATAAATTGTAGCCACAAATTTTTTTAAAAAAAACTTAAAAAAAACAATTCAGTTATTGTAAATATAATCACTCAACAAACTTAAACACATAAAAATAGATAAGCTAAACTATAAAATTACAAATCACTTAAAGGTTTGATAAAGATAAATTTAAATGCTATTATAATATGAACGAATCTTATCATGATTCAGTGTTTTCATCTTAGAAAAATGCGTTTTATGATAACTTTGGTGTTAAACAAAAACCATATTGCTTTCACTTTCTAGTATTTTTTTATCCTGCCATTATTTAAATTTCAAAAAACCTATCATATTGGTTTGCTTTAGATCTAACCTAATCTCATCAAGATAATGAAGCATAAAGCTAATTTAAATATCTCAGTGTTGATTTGATAGCAATTCTCTTTTTTTCACTAAAAATTATTCAAGTTACCCATTTCATCAGTAAACATAACATTTTTTAACCTACTGTATATTTACCAATATCATAATTGCCAAATACCAACCCGTGAATTTAATTGTATACGTGTAACTTAAAAGTGAATAAGTAATCGAATTACGTTAATTTGAATATGATACGACAGTACATTGGACGGCCACAGACAACCACAAGCTGCCTGAATCGACCACGCCATCCGACAGAACCGACAGTCATCGGATATCTGACATTAAAATGTGGACGGAAGTTGCATAGTGTACAGTTTCACTTACCTAGTGTAACCATGGGCCGTGGTCTCGATTTCACCACCGCGTGGATTGGACCGTGTCGGTTTTGTGAGCACGTTGATTGAGTTTCAGTTTAGGCTCTTGGTAGTCCGTTGTCATTCTTTTGATCTTACCATAGATACGATCGTAGCAATATACCCGCTGTATCGAATTTTAAAACTTTCAGTTTAGCCTAACATCAAAAATATAATTCTTTACAATGATTTTTAACAAAATATATAGCTGGTTTGTGATGTTTGTCTGGATATTACCCAGGTCTTATCGCAATATGAAAGTTCTCTGAATGAGCCATGAATGATGTGTAAATTCTTATTATAAACTGCCATTAGGGTATTACTTGACAACAGGAAATTTAAATTGTTTAGAATATCCCTCTGGATATTAGAATTTAATATAGCTACAGCATAAAAGGTTGTTCTTTGTTAATATTCAGTCCGTCAATTGACTGCACCCTGGACGCCGAGAAGCTAGAGTGAAGTCCAGAAGATATGAGCCACTACCACAGATGCGGACGATTCTAAAATGGTGGTCACTACCTTGACGGCCTCAACAGATGCTTATTCACGCCTACGGAACCCAAGGAAACACGTGCGCGGGTAGAGCTTTCCAGCTCTTTATCGTGCAACAGAGGAAGCACTGAACCGCTAAGTTCGGAACCGTATTGTTTCTACCGTACACTACTTATGGCAATAATTCTGAAATTTCTAACTGTATGCCCATATAATTCTGCTTACACATTTTGACATAAAATACATCGTTATCTTGATCGTGTCTTACCGCTAGATCTTAATGATAGCTGTTAAGATTAATTTAAGATTAATCTGTGAACTAGTTCAGTGGTTGTGGCTCCTTGCGCAACGGTGGTTCTCACGACATTGGATAAAATTACTGTTATTTGCCGCTCGCCTCCTCCGTACACAGCGATAAAACGTGATCATAACAATGTACATAGAGCCACACTAGATTACAGCGATTGTCAAAGTACTTTAGTGCAACGTCATCTTTTGCCGAGACGATATAAA
The DNA here is from genome assembly GCA_946251805.1 of Cybosia mesomella. Classification (NCBI taxonomy): domain Eukaryota; kingdom Metazoa; phylum Arthropoda; class Insecta; order Lepidoptera; family Erebidae; genus Cybosia; species Cybosia mesomella. The sequence goes on from OX276403.1 coordinate 13,879,753, forward strand.
TATAAAATATTTGAACTACAAACTATCGATGTAAGTTAATCTCTCTTCTACAGAAGCCACATAAACTTGTGTTCAGAGTAATTTTAGACACAATGAGTAGAGTCCATTACCCACTTAATTCATTGAATATCAGTGAATCAATTCTCGTAATAAAAAGTTGTCGTAAAAAATGTTCAAGATTCAGTCTCAATCGCTCTTCCAATTTTTTCAATATTTTCAACAACATTTTGCTACGAGAATACCTTTTGTGACATTTGGGAGATCGAAACTAGATTGACATTGAATTTTGAATATGTTTTTATGACGAGAATTGGCCCTCAGGGCCATTCGCCGAAATTAAAGCGCCGAATTCCGAGAGAATGAGAAACAAACATCCATACATACATGTTTCCATACTCTACAAGAAACTAGTGGCTATGTTTCCACGAGTTGTTAGTAATATAATTGAGTATTATGAGCGGTTACGTTATTATTGAAGTTTTATTGCTACTTCGTAAGTCAGTGGTATGTACTGCAGATGTGAATTCCAAACCCAAACATTTATCTTTTCACGAAATTCGGTATGCATACAAAGGATTTGACTTTAGCTACCTAGTTGTACAAAATGGACCCATACTGCCAGTGGGGACGCCGTTTGACCTGACGGGTAATCAGCCCTTCTATGTGGGGCCATTTCACCCATTTCCCCTATAACGACTGTCATACATATTCGTATGGCAACCGGGACCGACATCTTAACGTGCTCTCCGAGGCACGACCAGACCAATGCAAATACTCATATTCATGCATACAAATATTTGCACTGAGCGGGGATCGAACCCGCGCCTCCTGCGTAGCGGCCGCTTTCAATACCGCCACGCCACGGAGGCTGTCCCATAATGGACCCATAATCACGTAGATGTATTAGTTGAAAATGTATTCCTGTAGTTAAACGATTCAAATATCAACTGAATACAGTAACAGAAAAACAGAAAAAAAATAGGAAAGAGAATCCCGGGCTCCAAGGTCTTAGGCCTTGGATGCAATCGGGACACAACGCTCAGATGAAGATGATCAATTGAATATGGTAGTCAATTATCTAATGGTTCCTATTTAAATCCCTAATAGGAAGTTAGATACCCAGCGATGCTGAGGTTTAGATTGGTATCAACAAGAATAATTTAAAATAAACCGTCGCATAAACCAGAAGTTCACTACATCCAAGTCTAAGACTTTTTGTCCGGTCAGTTGACAGGAGAGTCTACTTAGCTCTCTTTCGTTCGCGACAATTCGCAACTAATCACCTGCTTTGCCTATTTCGTAACGTCACCAACGTAACAACGGCCATGTTATGTCTTACTTGTGACAAGGACAAACAAGCCAGTCATCTACATATATATCTTATACGTTGGCATTGTGCTCGTAGTCCGAGAGCAGTGATTACTGCGTCTCGCCCCAAGGCCGCACCATTGTTCTAAGCTGAATTCATGCACGTAATCCTCATGTTGTTGTTGCTTGTTTTTTTGCAACTAACTATTCATTATCTTGGGTCAGTCGGTTTGCTGATTTCGCTTATATTTTTGTTTGTTTTTACAAAAGTGAATGCATTAAACAAACTTTTATTTTTGTTTGTATTGTTTGTACTTACAATTACAATGAATATAACTGCCGATTAAACTATTTTACCATTCAAAGACTACGTTTATTTCGACATTACTTTATGTCTATTAAAATGTTGCTATTTAATTATATTATAAACAATAGTATCTTCTGAATTTTTACTTATTTATGTGATGTAATATAGAAATAAATACTATACTGCAAATAGCATCACAGAAGTTTTAGACGTTAAGAATGTTATTTTAACATTAACACTATATTAATATAAAATACAAGCTGGTATATATAAGCTGGGTATTTGGCAATAGTATGCTAACATGTTGAATTTAAGTCCATATTAATTTATACTGGCAGTCTCAGTTGTATTATGATTATAAGGTATAAGCTTATATCTCCTTCGTGATCAAATGCTACGATATTAAAACTCTTAAAAACATCATGATGTCATGACATGGAATGGTTCTTTCGACATTTCATTCATTTTATTTTTTGGTTCAGTATATTCCTGACATTCGTAATTTGAGGAGAGAGGTGCAAGGTCTATCATTATGAATACTAGTTTTTTTTAAATACTTATATTATATTTAGATTATGCTTTGTTATTGTTTAACACTTGTTTGACACTATAGTTTGACAAACAAACAAAACATACACTGTAGGTATGTGTTTCTGTGAAGATTAACTGGACTGGACTGGTATACTTTCGAATACCTGAATGCCTCAACATTTTTTTAATCAGAATACTAATAAGTAGGTAGGTACTGTTATTGAATAGATAACAAAATATTTAAATCATAAAGCAGGTGGTTAGTGCCTGAATTATTTGGTATGAGTGAGCAATGAGCCACCTACCTTATTTGTCCTTAATAGAATTTAAATGAATAGCATAACTGGCCAGAGATGGCAATAATCGGGAATAAAAAATTCATCGTAAGTCAACCAACGGTACTCAATAGTAGTGGTGCGGAAGTGTGCCCGGTACTGCTAAGGATCGTGCACGTTGAGCTTATCCGGCACGAATAATTGAAGGCAATGTCGTTGGCTTATGTGCGGGCTAAGACGGTTCATTTATTATCTGGTAAGTAAGCATAGCAGGTGCATCGTATATGTGCGAGACAAGTAGGTACTTACGAAGCAATTTACCTTCTCTTTATTATTCATCAAAATAGAATATTATATGTAAATATTGTGCATTAAACGGCTTTGAATGAACATCGTTAGAAAAAGGTGTTATTTGGAATCAAACTATTCTTAGAAAATACGTAGAGTCAATGAGTTTCACAATGTATATTATAGTTACATATAGGCGTATATGGTTTGTTTCCCATTGACAATATAACTATAAGACAAGACTCAATAGATTTATGACTAAGATTTATAAAATATACTAATATCTTCTTGCTTTCGAAAATAAAGGTTATCCTTTGGTAATCATTCCATAAACGTCAAGCTACAAGTACAGCTACATATTTTATCCTTGACTAGGTATGCAGGTGCACGTGTCTCGGAGCATACGACATACACAAACAAATACGTGAATATGGATGAGTTACACGTATTTATATAACTTAGTTATTGATCTTGGCAGACTATTCTAGAATTTAAAAGTCATAGATGTATGTACCTACCTAGGGATACTTGATACATAGTCTTTATTCGCATAAAGACAGAATCTCAAAAGGACAAATTCTCATAAATACAGATTCCCAAAAAAGCAGAAATGGTATAGTTGCACACACTGATAGGAATTACTGTGAATTTGAAAATGAATACAGCCTTATCTAAGTCGGCGACACTTGGAATAAGTTATTAACTGAATATTTTATGTTGTTAATGACAAAATATCAGTCTTCATGTCTATTCGTTATAGGTATTTAAATGAAATTTATAAGTATATTCATCTTTTTAATTTGCTTCTGCATTGCCTAAAACGTTTGTAGGCTAAAATTTCCATAAATCGGGACAATATCGATATAATCGACATCATTATGTCAACATCTGATTTGAAGGCAACACCCTGTATGGGTCGTAATTTGAATCTACACTTCAATTCGTACTAAATAGTTACTTTAACTTAGCTATGAGTATCTCGAGGACTGGTAATAGCTACGTTTATAAGTGACTTGATAATAAAAAACCACCAGTGACTTGACGGTGACTTATTAAATTAGAAAAATTATCACTAACGTTGTTCATGGAAATCGCCCTTTCGCAATAAAGGATGCACTCGGGCCACTAATTGGTTTAGGCATACCGTCAGTGCGTTTTACAACTTTGTTTGCTATAACTTAATTGCACCGTAACTGTCAACATATTAAAAAAAAAGATTTTTACAAGAGGAAGTGCGTATAATCTCTTTTTTAAATAAATAAATAAATATATATCTGCGGTAACATTATTACCTGTGACGGTGCATGATTGAAAAGTGTAAGACAACTTCGACTAAAGGATGATTTACATTGATACAGTAGCTGGCGCCAGCATCAATGGATTCCGGCGCTGGATCAGCACTGATACTGGACCGCACCGTTTATATGCGTCCAGTAGTCATTTTTACTTTGTTGCGGTTACGCTAACGTCCAGCCCCACTGGCACGGACTGCGCGGCCCAGCGTACAGTATCTGGATCGAAAAATAGGCGACCGGTCTATTCCGATTCAGTACTAGATACTGGATACTGGTCTGGATTGAAACATGTTTACATTGATGCACTGCTAATCCAGTACCGGAATCCGGTATTGCTGGCGCCAGCTATTGTATCAATGTAAATCAGCTTTAGGCCGTAGAAATTAAAATAGCACGAACGTGATCTGATTACAGCTCTCATATATTATTAGAGATCCTCAAATATAGACCTTGCTCACTTTGACTGTTCATCTGAGGCATATAGCATTAAGGAATCCATTTGGTCGAAAGAAGTTCTTGTTTTAAAGGGTTAAGTTCAACTTGAGTTTAAACACCTCATCAGAAACATTCAAAGTAGTAAATGACTTATTAAAACTTGTAGATATAGTACCTGACGGCAGTGAACCGACGACGGTCGTGCTGCCGGAAGCGAGCAGTTTGGGGGCACGCCCCACTTCCGGTGGTCGCGCGTCGCTGCATGCAAATAGTCCGCCGTGTCCGTCCATCCGACAGGTGACGAAAGTACCGAAAGAATCGATTCCTTTGTAATACATTATAACTTAAACGATAGGTGTGGTCAATTTCACGATACAATTGGGTATTCATTTATATAGTCCATGACCTCTTTTTGAAGAAGCAATGTATTTTGACAACATTTTTCTACAACTAGCTTTTACTCGTGTAAGTAGAATATAAAAACAAGTGGAAGTACCCCGCAGCTATCACTTGTATGCCAAAAGGCTGTGAAGATATTCAACATAACTCGCACGTGATTGGCTACCAATTGAAAGAACATTTAGGCTTGTTCCGTGTATAAAATTTAAAAAAATGTGTTACGTTCCTACCTCATGTGACCTCTCATAATATGCCGACACAAGCTTTTCGCCCGCAGCTCCGCCTGTGTGGATGTCGGTTATCATCACCATGTCTTTTTTTAAACTAACGGACTTCCCATATAAACTTTCAACGCCTATTTCACCCTCGTAAAGGTGACTTTTTCAAAACATCAAATGTTGCTGTGAGTAACATCAGCCTTGTCCGATCAAAAAGAAACAAAATAAAAATATTGTTAGTATTTTAAACGCAATTTCCTATTACGTACCAAACTAAACAACAACATAACAAAGTTGGGAATAAATAAAATAGGTAATGCAATTAAATTTTTAAGCATTTTGTATGCTTACTTTTTAACTTAATTCTTGCGAACTACGGTAGATGGCTCCAACGTCGCCTTAAGACGTATTAATGTATCGGAGAATTTCAAATATCTGGGACGTGTCTAGGTGGCTCAGTTGGTCAGAGCATTCCCCCTGTAAGGGACTGGTCGCGGGTTCAGGTCCCTTCCTAGATGTTCTCTTTTTCCGATCTAAATCTTTGAAATCTATATATATAAAAATGAAACCCGTTTTCCGTTGTCACGACATAGCATGAAAACGGCTTGACCAATTTGGCAGATTTTTTTTTTGTAGTTTTCTAATACTCTGTTCAAGGTTCTTACGGAAAAAAATATTAAGAAAATCTCTCGGAAAGATTGAAAAATATACATTTAATTTTGCATATTTTAAAAAAAGCGCGTTACGAATGTCAACGTCATTCAGATCAACGTCATAGATTACAGTTCAAATTGAATAGGTACGCAACATAACCGCCCCCACTGGCACGCGGGGGGGTATCCGAAGGGATTTCCGCACGATAAAAAAAAAAAAAAAAAAAAAAGGTACGCATACATAAGATAGGTCAGCTATACAAAATAAAGTAGTGCATCAAATTTACGCTAAGGCGGTACGAAGTTCGCCGGGTCAGCTAGTCATCGATAAAAAATCAATGCTACTTTTCGTTGTAATTTTATAACTCAAGAACGGGCTCACCTATCCAAACCAAATGTTTAGGCTTTGTTCGGACTATTTAGTAGATGGTTTATGTGAAGTTTGCACAAAATCCGTCGAGCGGTTCTTCAATTATCACATTTTTTGCAACAAATTAATTCAATAAATGGTGAATCATTTTGACGTAGCGAAGCACGTACCGGGCCGCTAGTAGGTAATTAAAATTTAAAGAGATAGAAATCGGGGTGGACAGACAATGGGGTCTTCATAGCTACCAACATAACTGAAAAAGCTTTAAGCTACGTTTCCACTTGAGATGTTCGAGGATACGTAGCGAGGGAGTTGTTTGTTGAGAACCAATAAAATCACTTAATCTACCTAGCCTTAGTTTCATATTGGTATTGAAAACTTACGTTAAGTTTCTTGTGATCTTTACATGAAATTGTCGAAAGTGTAGCACCAGTATCAAATTCCATATTAACTTTTTTACCTTCAATGTCAACGTCAACTCCGCGTTGCTATCGATACTGAGGGTGCTGGTGGAGTTGTCCAGTAGGTGTGTATTGACTCTGCTTACGTTTACTTTTGACATTTACAGCATATACCGTTTATAGCGCCGCATTCATTTATCTTACGATTGTCTATTCCATAACGGTAACATTTCCCCTTAAGATCTCTGATCGTCATTGATGATCTTTTCGAAGTATCCCTCGGAGAGTGACGAGATTCACCTTTTTTATACTTTGTTGATATGATCTATCTATCATTTATGAAATGATTCAGATATGGTTGTGTTTTCATATTTTCCCATTTTCATTGATGTAACCGTATGTGCTAATGTGGAGATTAGCGTTGTTTCTTTTTTTTTTGTAAGATATTTTTACGAATTTCTCCGTCTTTTAGATCTCTCATGAATTATACTGATAGAAATGTGTCCAGATTTGTCACAACGGGCATATTTAAATTCACACTTTAATGCGCCAGGGAGCGCCTGACGCTAACGGAACCGCAACAAAGTAAAAATTACTACATAAAATCGGCGCGGTCCAGTATCAGTGCTGATCCAGCGCCGGAATTCATTGATTCCAGCAACAGCTACTGTATCAATGTAAATCATCCTTAAGTCGAAGTTGTCTTGTATTTTTCAATCCCGCACCGTGACAGGTAATTGTGTTACCGCAGAGTCCTGATTTAGAAATACGCAACAAAATTGCTGTAATTTTCCTGCTGTGTAATCTTTTTTCGCTTGTGCACCCGATGAGTCCCGGTGACAGTGGCTAAAGCTAAGTCTCTTAGTGGGACATTAGCTGAAGTTAAGCAGCGCACAAACTCGTTTGCTCGCCTGTTGCGCAAGATGACATCCGAGCCGCATATTAGCATAACGATAGTGATGTTACACGTTATACGATAAACGACCAGATTGCGTTATAAAATATTAGTTTACTGTAGGAACTATGCGATATAACTAATAAATTTTCAATAATTTTAGTCATGTCAAAAATTTTGTAGTGCTTTGTCGCCGTAAATACACAATTTTATTTAAATTTTATTTAAACTATTCCTTTTATTTAAATTTCATTTCATGGCTTTCGATTTTATGATGTTAATTTCATAACATAATAACATAACTTCACGCCTGTATCACCGAAGGGGTAGGCAGAAGTGTATTGCATCGCATTGCACACCCACGATTCGCCAGTTATGTTAAGGTCCCAATATAATAGGGGGCGAGCCTATTGCCATCTACCGGGCACATTATTAAGCGAGTGATAATTTCCATATATCAATTTCCTACTTAAGGAAAAAAAATACAACTGAATGTTATTACATTCAGTTATAATTGTTTTGAATAAGTACACATTACTTTTGCTTTGTTCCTATTTTGAAAAAAGCTTACATGGCGGCAAGACCATCTATTTTTGTACACGCATTTTTTACATGTTTCTCAACTGATGCTGTAACCAAATACTTAATATACTTAAAAGTAATTATTGTGCTTTTTGTCATTGCATATCCTGCTACAAGGTATCAAAGTTGACATACAATACGAAACATGGCGAATGGCATCATGACAGTCTGTGAGAATTGCATAGTGTATAGAATAGAATTCTATCATCTATTGTATTTGTCTATTTTACTGTAGTAAACATACTCATAATTTATTAGCTGCCTGCGTTTAACAGCATTCTCGTTTTTGCACCCAAAAACAGGATTATTCCATGTACATTTTTAATTTAAGATTACACAAGGCTAATTCCCGCCAAAAAAAATAGCGCCAACGTTCAGTATTTAGCAACCATATAATCTACTGGAAGTAATACAATATGCAGCAATGTATTTAATTGTAGCACAGTCCAAAACAACAAAGTATCGACAATACAATTAACAACACTCATTGTGTATTTCCTAAATACTTACACTATGTGTTTGATATTTATGTTGAAATTAAGTGTTGATTTATACCTCGCTAAATTATATTTTGTAGGTACTATGAAGATTACATTTTATGCATTCCTTATCGATATGCATAAAATATAATCTTACGCGTATTTACCTATTAATTATTAGATAATCAAAATTAAGCCTTTGTGTATTTTTATTATAGAACAACTTTGACCAAAAAGTGATCAAATAAGAATATATCAAATCATGAAATTAAATCAATGACTGACATCCTGTATTTCTTTTACCTAAACCACATAGAACAAGAGGGCCCATTCGCTGGTTTTGGTTATGAACGTCTAGCTAAAACTATTTTTTATTTCTTATTCAGAATGATTAAATTATATATTTAATAATTCAAAACTATGATGAAGCTAATTATTTACGTAGGTAAATTTTCAGAAATACTCGAATCAATTTAAACATTTACAAGAGACCATATTTTTAAATATCTGTATACAAAATATTCAATTTAGTTTATTACAAGATAAACTGTTTATATCGACAGTTGTAATGTGGTGCGAAGTGTGTCACTAGTGTTAGATTCGAGGTCGTAATAATGTGACATGACGAAGTGTGCATGATTCACCGACGACAACATTGGGCTCAACTCACGTCTGCGCGCGTGCGCAACTCTATCTACTTATGTATATGTACGGTTCAGTGTACGCGATCATATTTCTAGTCTAGACGGGATCTAATAACCCATTGCATGTATGCGTATAAAATGGGTTTGCTGGAGTTAGTTTTCAATGAAGACTTTCTGAATATCTCGTTGGTGTTAATCCTATTCATAAGGTTGGTGTTGCTATGTTTTTATTAGCAGCATGTATTCTTTTTTTTTGGTATTTTCTTAACAGTATGATACCGATATCCACCAACCCGATGTAAAAAACTTCAAGCGTTGTTTGGTAGTCTTATGAGAGGAATAACGACCTGTGCTATTCTGCATTCATCACTATCATCATTATAAAACAAAGTCCTCCGCCTCGTCTATCTGTTTGCAATAAACTCAAAAATTTCTGCACCGATTTTCATGCTGTTTGCATCAGTGGTTCTCCAGGAAGGCTTGAGTATATAATTTGTCAAGTTTTTGTATACATTGGTTTAAATATAATGACATTTGTTGGAGGTGTTGGAAAAAAAAATAAGCCGATGGGAGCTTTCAACGTAAATGCTGCCTAAACCTTTTGAATTGTGTATCTTATATAGGTGGTGGTGGTGGAATAGGGTTCCATGGGTAGCGGGAACGGGATCAGAATCTCCCACGCAGGTAAAGCTGCGGGTTTACAGAAATATAGGTACTGTATTTGAAAGGTATGCTACTATCCTTTTTAGTTGATTCAATGCTTTCTATTGTCACGGCTATCTTTAATCTTATTCAAATACAAAATTTTGGTCGTAATATTTGTTTAAATTTGCTGCATTTATTTTAAAATTTACTTTACTTGAATTTTGTATTATAACTTACTAGCTTCTGCCATGTATGTGTTTAAATTACAATATTTAAATCTTATAATTTTTTATTTGTGTAGCTATTCTACTTAAAACTGGTCTGAAACTCGCTTATCTTCAATTGAGTTAGCATTATCACATCTTTGCTACCCACACTTTCAGCAACATCACGTTCTTTTTAAGCTTATCAGTATCTCTGGTCTACCTAATTTACTACCACATGTCGTATAAAAATCTGTAAACATACCCGAATAACCTAGTTCATAGTACGACGCAAAAAGTTTACATGGCATTAACCGTATGGAGATACGGGTTATAATAAACAAGCCCGTTTCAACAAATGAAATTCGAGTAACAACGTTTTTTAACTTTTAATTCGAATGTACATCTGCGATATTTATAATCGTTGCAAATACTTGTATAATTTATTTATTTCGAGCACTATCTTGATGTCTTTTCGGCACAAATTTGATCGCGACTCGACGACACGGGAAGTCATAAAATGCTCCTCAACGCGTGTCTTGGTATCTAAAGTACAGTCTCGCTACTAAGAATCTTCCTTTTCATTAAATTCCTAAGACATTTTATTGCGTGTTCCAGAATTCATTAGGTAACCTAGTGTCTCAAAAGATAATGAGCTTCTAATATTCCTTATGTCTTAGATTCTTCTTCTAATTCTATGAAGATACCAGTAAGGTTCATTAGCAGGTACCTATAAAACAATAATGTATATCCTTTGTAACTAACAGACTCAAGTGGCTCCCAATTGGTCTTAGCAGGAATGATCATATTTTGGCATTATTATATAACGTTATTTTCAATCCCACTACTCCTACGTGTCTCAAAGAACGTTTTAGATTCCTTCGTGACACACATGTGCGATCCCTGAGGTCATCTGAGAACTTGACGCTGGAAGTGCCAGTGCACTCTACCGCCTATTATGGCAAATCTTTTAATGTGAAGGCCGTGGACTATGGAATGCATTGCCAGTAACCATTAGACAGGCGCAATCCATAAATATTTTCAAAATAATGTTAAAGAATCATTACCTTTCTCTATTGTAGCCAGACAACAATTCACATTCTATTTATTTATTTGTGTATGTATCTGTATATTTGAATGCTATATAATTATTATTCATGTGAATAATTCTTCTAATTTTTTTATAAAACTACACCAACACTTACTTATATTATGTACTCTTCATTCCTGACCATCCTAAGGTTGCCTGGAAGAGATCACTTATTTTTAGTGATAAGGCCATTGTGCATTTAACTGTAAATGTTCCAAATTTGTATCCGTAGTGATTTTGGTGTACAATAAAGAATTATCTATCTATCTTATTTTAGACTAGCAACCCGTCCTCGCTTTGCTTCGATTCATATGAGTGTTTTTTAACCCAAGCCATCGTAATTTACACATACTATTATTTAGCCTATGTGCGAGGATAATGTACTTTTCAAATGGCGAAATATTTTTTCTCAAATGCAGTGGTTTCGAAGATTAGCCCACATTTATAAACGTACTCACAAAATTCAGCCTCTTTCTTCATACAATGAGTATAGATAAGTATAAAATATTCATTTTCATTGGCAAAATGTCATCAGTAATTGTACAGTTATGCGCTTTAGACTGAATAATCATGAAGATATCTAGCGTATATATTTAAATATATTGTTATGCAAATGTTGTGAAATCTCGAGCTCAGTTGCTTTGTTTTGTAATAAGAAAACCAGTATTTAGCTAACAGGTTGCCTTTATTCGAGCCAAAATTATTTGATTACCCTCACGAGATATGTAGGTACCTAAAGTTGCAAACCGAGAAGTCGCCATGGCTTATGCTGGTAACTATGATGTTCTAACATTTTTTACTGGATAATTGGAGGATAAAATTCGAAATGAGGCCATCCGACATAGAACTAAAGTCACCGACATAGCTCGCAGAATAAGCAAGCTGAAGTGGCAATGATGGGCTGGCCACATCTGCCGAAGGACCGATGGCCGATGCAGCAAACGAGTCCTAAAGTGGAGACCACGAATCGGTAAACGGAAGGCAGGACGTCCCCTAGCAAGATGGACGGACGACCTGAAAAAGGTAGCTGGGATAGACTGGATGCGCAAGGCGGAGGATCGGGAGCTATGGCGTAAAATGGGAGAGGCCTATGTCCAGCAATGGACTGCAATAAGCTAATTGATTGATTGATTGAATTGTCTCGTGTCATTGTGTGTTCGAATGTGAGGGCGCGTTTATCCATATCTAATTGTGACCCCGATGACAGAATCACGTCGATGGTAATTATATAGATCTTTCGCGATATATATTTGATTATTTTTAGAGTAATGACGCAACATAATGATATTTTCATACTCTGGCTTACATTCAGATGTAACAACAACCTCGAACTTACAATATTAATATTATTTATGAGCTTCTGGCTAAATAAGCAATGAGATCTCACAAACATTTCAGCATAAAATTTTCGCATATATATGTTTTATCCTCTTTCACTCTAATTTGTTTTATAATCCCTGGTTTTCATTCGTTCATATTTTGAACTGAAACGTTTCATAATTTTACGAGTATATAAAATTCTGTGTTCAGTCAACCACAACGACCTTCTTTGGTGGGAATAACAAAAAGTTTGAAGCTTTGTACAGATAATTTTTTGTATGTTTTCTGGTACCTATATAATATATACCTGCCATAAAATAAATTAAAACGCCGAATACACAGTGGAATATTGTAATTTGTTAAGAACTGGAACATTTGGGAGTGCATAATTGTAAAGCGTGTTAATTTGTTACTGAAATGTATGTATCAGCAAACTGTTGCGTTTGAATAGGTACCATTTGAATACGCAAATATTATCATCAGTCGACCTATTTTCTAGGAAAGACGTGGAACACCAATTAATTCCACGTTAGATACTGTAGGTATAATAATAATAATAATAATATATCTCTTTATTGTATGTACACAAGAACAAGATTACAGAAACATAAAGTTGGTATACATAGTTATGCGGCATATACAATTGGCGGCCTTATCGCACAGGGCAATCTCTTACAGGCAACCATTGGATGGAGAGAATCAGTGAATAGAACTAGGGCAGTTTGCGGTGTACATATCAAATTAATTTACATTTTCCATTTATACTCTGATACATTATCTACACATATATACTACATATATATGCTTACTACACATATAATTTAATACATATTATACTTACTACACATATAATTTACAATGATACAATACCTACTATTAGGTACATAATATATACATAACATAATAGAAACACAGCACAGACATGAATAAAGGAGACAGGAAAACTAAGAGACATAAATAATCACTATTCCCGTAAATAGTAGGCGGTCACTAATTTTTTGAAGACGGGCAGAGATTGCGCGCTTCTTATCGTTACGGGTAAGGCATTCCACAACCGGACAGCTTGGACAGTAAAAGACTTATCCATGAATCTCGTGGAATGCCCAGGCATTTTCAGTCTCAGATTCTCTGACGATCTCAGGACCCTAGAATGAGAGTCATGAAGGTATTGAAAGCGTTCTTTTAAGTATACTGGAGTTAGAGGATTAAATAAAATATTATATAATAGATAAATGTGAGCATTCCGGCGAAGGCGTATAGGTAACCACTTGAGTTTTGCGCGAAATTCGGATATGTGATCATATTTGCGTAGTCCAAATATAAATCGTATGCAAAGATTTTGGAGTCTCTCAAGTTTATTAAGTTGGTCTTCAGTGAGATCTGGATAACTGGCATCGGCATAATCAAGGATGGGAAAGAAAAGAGATTGTGCAAGCGCAGTTTTCGTGGCAATGGGTAGAAAATTTTGAAGCCTACGCAAGGACCCCACTGTGGCAAACATTCTGCGGCTAATCTCTTGGAGCTGAGGGCCCCAAGTCAAACTTCTGTCAATATGTATCCCCAGATTTTTTACTTTTTCACTGTATGGTATGTTTGTCCCATCACAGGAGACTTGAGGAAGTAGTGACCAGTCAATTCTAGAAATAGCATATGCGCTACCAATAATAATGACCTGGGTCTTACATGGGTTGACTTTCAGAGCATACGATTTACTCCAGTTGCATATTTGGACCATGTCCCTATTAATGATGCTGATGGCATCCGTCAGTTTATCTGGAGTATTATTATTATTATTTCCAACGGGGACGCCGATGACCTGGCGGGTGATCAACCCTTCCATAGTGGGTCATTTCACCCATTTCCCCTGTTCCTTCCTTTTGGGAAGGATGTGGTTACCCAGCAATCACGGCGTTCCGTCGAACCTACCTGTGTCCTTACAAAATCTTACGATCTGGTCCACCTTCAGATCCTCCAAGTCTTCTGTGTCCAATGTATCCAACCCCATTGTCTCCCATCTTATCAGTGAGTACATGGGGCATTCGGCGAGCAGGTGGAAACTGGTCTCGTCACCGTCCATGCACTCTGGGCATCTGGGGTCGGTTTTCACACCTATCAGTGTCAGGTGCCTGTTCAGTCGGCTGTGTCCTGTTAACACTTCTATGACGAGCCTCATGCTTACTCTTGAGAGTTTTATTAGTTGGCTCGTCCTTTTTTTGTCTAGGCCCTTTATGAATATCTTCGACTGTCTCATGCCTGTCGATGATTTCCATCTCCGGTTGGTCTCTGCTTCAATGCTTCGGCTGATGACTCCCTTGGTTATTTTGTGGGGGATTGGTAGCCGGGGCTCCGGGCCGACCTGGTTTTCATCAGCTCCTTTCCTGGCCAGTTCATCTGCTATTTCGTTGCCCGTGTTACCCTCGTGTCCGGGTACCCAGGCAATCGTCACGTCAGCTGTTCTGGACAACTTTTCCAATGACTTTTTGCACTCTTTGACAACAGCTGATGTTGTCTCTACTTTGCCAAGTGCCTTCAGCGCTGCCTGGCTATCGCTGTAGATGGTGACCTTTCCCATGTTGTTTAGGTGGCCCGCCATTTCTGCGCATTCCATGATAGCGAAGATTTCTGCTTGGAAGACACTTGCAAACTTTCCTAGGGGTATTGACCTATTTTTCTCTGTGCCGTCTGAGGACTTGATGTGTACTCCGGAACCAGAGAGCTTGGTTGTTTCCTTTCTGGAGCCGTCTGTGTAGCAGATGGTGCCATTGGTGTTCATCTGCCAGTCGTCTCTCGGTCCTATATGTATTCTGTACTTCTTATCAAAGGTCCTTTCTTTCTTTATCAGATCATTGTTTGAAAGGATCATTGATAGTTTTTCTTCGTAGTCTTGACTGATCATGGCATGGCCCTCATCAAATGTGTTGCCAGTCCATAGGCCAGTACTTTTCAGTTTGAACCATTGTTCAATCGCTCTCTTTTTCGTTTCCAAATCTAGGGGGTTCAGGCCCAGTATGATCTCAAGCGCGGCCGTGGGTGTAGTCCTCATCGCGCCGGTGGTCATTAGGGCCGCCAGTCTTTGGACTTTGTCTAATTCTTGTTTATTCCTTCCTATGTTGGCTTTATGCCACCATACTAGGGCACCATGTAGGATTCTCGGCATGATGATTGCCTTATAGATCCAGAGTACTGTGGCTGGCTTTATTCCCCAGCTTCTTCCTATTGCACTTTTGCATTGCATCATGGCCATTTTCGCCTTTGAGCATGTGTTGCTTATATGAGTCTTGAAGGTCAACTTGCTGTCCAGTGTGACTCCCAGATACTTGACTTCTTTCACTACTTCCAAGTCATGATTATCAAGTCGTACTGGTCCAGCACTTCCAATTTTCCTTTTGTTGGTGAAAAGAACTAGTTTGGTTTTGTCAGGGTTGAGGTTAAGGCCTTTGCTCCTGCACCACCCTAGTGCTTCTTTCAAACCTCTGTTCATGATATTGCATATGACACTGAGGACTTTGCCTGTGATTAGGAGCACACCGTCATCAGAATATACCTGTGTATATATGTGCATCCTGTTTATCTTGTTGACTAGCTCGTCTATTAGCAGGCACCACAGTAGTGGCGATAGACATCCACCTTGAGGGAAGCCTCTCCTAGCTATCACCGTGCGCCTTGTTCCGGCTATCTCTGCTTGTATCAATCGGTGTTTTAGCATGTTTTTCACCCATTCTGATATGTCTTTATCTATGCCTTCGCGGTTTAGGGTATCCTCTATTGAGGCCGGAGTTGCCTTGTCAAAGGCACCCTCGACATCGAAGAAGCAACCCAGTGCATATTCTTTGTTGCTTATGGATCTTTGCACTTTGTTTACCAGGTTGTGGAGTGCAGTCTCAGTTGACTTGCCTTCCATATACGCGTGTTGGTTATGGTGAAGTGGAGATCCGCTTTTGACTATTTGTTCTCTTATTATTCTGTCTAATATTTTCTCTAATGTCTTAAGTAAGA
Source organism: Cybosia mesomella (assembly GCA_946251805.1). NCBI lineage: Eukaryota > Metazoa > Arthropoda > Insecta > Lepidoptera > Erebidae > Cybosia > Cybosia mesomella. The sequence continues at coordinate 13,896,087 of OX276403.1, forward strand.
ATGAGGAAAGACTGATACATCTGAAGGCTTTTGCCTCTTGGTACGTAGCCTTTCCAGGTTTAGGTATGAAGACCGCTCTTACTTCTCTCCATTTCTTTGGGATGTATTTCATTCTGATGCTGCTATTGTATAGAGCCAGAAGATCGTCACTTATGTACTTGATGGCTATTTGCAGCATTTTTGGGAAGATCTCGTCCGGTCCAGCGGCTTTATAGGGCTGGAATGACCGAACACTCCACATTATGTGCTCTTTTGTGATTAGTGCCTTTTCCATCGTCTCCACTGTGGGATTCGTATCAGCTGGCGTTTCATCACCTGTGTGTTCTTCACATTCTGGAAAGTGTGTTTCCAGCATCACTTCTAAGATCTTTTCCGGGTCGGTTATTAGTTCGTCTCCGTTCTTGATACTTCCTAGTTTGCAGGTATTGGTTTTTGAGAACATTTTTACTAGACGCGCTGCGTCGGGGTATTTCTCTACTCCTTCGCAGAAAGCTTTCCAGCTATTTCTGTTCTCCCTTCTGCATTCTTTCTTAAATATGTTTCTTTCTCTCTTGTATATGAGCCAGCTTTCCTCATCGCCCTTTTTTTGGGCCTTTCTGAGAGCACGTCTGGTCATTTTTCTTTTCTTCTCTAGTGCCCTTGTCCACCAGGGCTGTCCTTTACCTGATTTGATCTCTTTGAGTGGGCATGCCTTATGGTATGCTTCTCTTAGAGCTTCATCCAGTCTGTTGGCCTCTTTTTCTATCTCTCTGCTGTCTTTTATCGAGGTTTGGTTGCCTGGGCTCCACTTTTTTATGTGAAGTTCATATGTGGACCAGTCAGTTTTCCTCGCATTCCTAACTAAGGTTTTCTCAATTTTGGTTCCCAGACTAAAAGTTATTCGTCTGTGGTCCGATTTCGAGTCGCTTTCGTCTACTTTCCAGTCTGTTATGTACCGGCTTATCCTGTCTGTGGCGATTGTGATATCCAGTACTTCTCTTCTGGTTTTGGTAACGAACGTTGGCGTGTTGCCTTCGTTTATTATGTCGAAACCTGTTGCGCTTATAAAATCTAATAGTAAGTCACCTTTAGTATTGCAGTCTGTGCTGCCCCATACCACATGGTGGGCATTGGCATCACAACCTAGAATAATCGGAATGTTCTTACCTTGGTATTTTCTTATTATGTCTTCCATTTCTTGTGATGGTGGTTTGAAGTCTGCCTCACTGGGTAGATATGCGGAGACTAAAAGCACCCTCTCTTTGTTGCCTGTGTTCGTATGTATTGTCGCTGTGGCACTAGCAAGGTCACTGTAACAATCTGCCTTTATTATACCTAGAGATCTTACCCTACTGCTGGCATATATGCATGCCCTAGGAGTTGACTCACCCATTTCGTGGTAGATGATTTCTCCTCCCAGGGAGCTGAGCCCTGACACACGTCCTTTTGCGACGTATGGCTCTTGCAGTAGAGCGATGTCTATTTTCTCATCCACCACGTGTCTGCAAAACTCGATCATAGCATCGCGGCAGTGGTGTAGATTTACTTGAACTATTCTTATTTTTTGTGTGTGTGTTTGTGGTGTGTTATTGTGTCTGTACATGTATGGTGTTATTGTGTTTGTGTGTCTGTGAGCGTTAGTGCTCCCTCCCTTTACTTCGTCACGTCGGTGGACTCTTGCCCAGCCAAGACGGTTGCAGTAATGCAACACTTGGTGGGGGAGTCCGATCGCTCCGTGTCGTAGGGAGGGGATGTGTCGTGTTTTGCTCTGGGCGTGTCTGTTGGTGGGGAGTTTGGTTTGCGGTCGTCACCCCCTTTGGGGCTTTCGTCCGCGCTCCGTTTTCCCCTCCTTCAGGCCCAGAGCTGTGTGTGTCTGGCGCCTGTTGTGTGCTGTTTGGGATCGAGCGCTGTAGGTACGGTCTGCCTTCGTCAGTGGCTCCCCTCTGCGGGGTTGCGGACTGAGCGTTACTGCCGCGTTCTACAGGTTCTTCTCCCTGTGCCTTTGTGTGAGGGTTGGTGGGATGGACTGGGCATGGGCATGTGCACTTGTCAGGAACTTGGGTTGGTCCTTTTCCCAGGACCCGGGCATACACCTGTGTGGCTTGGTAGTTCAGCCACACGTGGGCTTTTGCTGTTTCTTCAGGGACTCCCACCACAAGTCGTACTCCCAGTGGCAGTATCTCCTTGCGGATGAGAGTCCACTCCGACAGCTTCAGTTCCTCCCTGTAGTTGTTCTGGATCCTGATGAGTTCCAGCGGGTCAATGCGTCGACCTCCAGTGCTGCCAGGGAGCCAGATGGATAGCCTATGGATATCCAGCTTTCTAGGCTTTAATGGGACGCCGTTCCACTCACCGAAGTCGCAGCCAAGCAGCCAAGTCATCGCCTCCTCGGTGTTCGGGCTCACGAGGAAGTATCCCTCGGCTACCAGTCCCGATGCCGCGAATGAGAGGCTCTTGCCGCTTACCCCGTCTAGAGCAGCTTCCTCAATCTTATCAACTAGTCTAATTCTAATTTCAGCGGCCGTAGCATCGTCCATCGCCGCGCCATCTCCCCGGTGGATGATAATCGAGAGATCACTTTGGCCCGCGTTGGGTCGTCGTGGTCCCTCGTTACGTGGGGTGGGTTGTGGCTTCGGACGCTTCGGTGGACGCTGCTGCGTTCGCTCCTCAGGGTCTGTGCCCTGCCTTTTCATCTTAGTGGCTCTTGACCTGGTTACCTCTCCTCTCGGTGTGGCAGTCTCCCTGCTGGTTGACGCACCGGATTTGGTTTGGCTGGTCCTCTCTTGCTGCCGGCGCGTTCTTTCCCTCCTCTTTTTGGATTTGGTGATCCACGCGCCGTCAGCCTGCTTGGAACTTGTTTCCCCGATACTCATGCTAGTGAGGCCGTCTCCGAGAGATTCCGAAATGGATCTTTCGTGTCGGCTGGGGATCTTGGCAATGCTTTCTTGGGATTGGGTGTGCGCTAATGTGCCCCCCCCAGAATACGAGGGGCTGCCTGCATCACTAGGTGACACAGGGAGGGATTCTCCGGCATTGCCGGTACCCTCCTGGGGTAGTTTAATCTTGTCATTTGCGCTCATTTTTGACGTTTCCGGGATTGCCGGGTTTGGGTTGGGGATGGGATGGGTGGGGAGGGATGCCGCGCCCCTGTGCCGCGGACGCCCTACGAGCTCTCTCGCGTCACGTCCGATGCACAAGCGCGGGCTGGGATGAGGATGAGGATGGGATATGGGAGGGGTGGGAGGTGGCCCGGTTAGAGGTTTTTGTTACGTCTGTTTCTTAGGGAATCAGACCAATAACAGGCGGCAACCTCGAGAAGGATAACTCTCTAACCTTGCCCTGAGGATCCTCACGACTTGCGCTCTCCCCCAAGGCCTACGCCAGACTCTGCACCGGACTAGGTGCCGAGAATAGGGTGTCTCCGACCAGACGCACTTATCGCAGGTCGGATCCACCCCGCCCAAATCTGGAGTAGCTCTCGAGTATATCTGAAGATCATCTGCGTATAGGTGGTAGGAAGAAGTGAGATGATCAGAGATGGAGTTTATGAAAATAGCGAAGAGTAGAGGAGATAAAACGCCACCCTGAGGTACGCCAGCAGACGTTAGGCACCAAGAAGAAACTGTGTCTTCTATACGGATACGTTGCCGGCGACCATACAGGTAAGTCTGAAACCAGTCAATCACTGCTGGAGATATGTTAAGAGAGCACAATATCTTGAGTAATACGTCGAAGTCAACGTTATTGAAGGCGTTGGTAAAGTCTAACAACGCTAGCACTGTTAGCTCGCGGTTCTCCAAACCAGATCTAATATCCTCCGCAATATGAACAAGAGTAGTCGTGGTACTATGTCCTTGACGAAATCCAGATTGAAGAGGGTTTAAAAGAGAATTTTTAGAGAGAAAACTAATTAACTGAGAATGGATCAAGCGCTCAAGGACTTTGGAAAGGAAGGAAAGTATAGAAATAGGCCGATATTCGGAGAAGGATGAAGGATTACTCTTCTTAGGCACAGGAATTATTTGAGCATCTTTCCATGCTGCTGGAAACGTGCTACTAGCTGCCGAGTAGTTGAAGATATGGCAGATAATAGGGAGGATTTCGTCAATGATAGGAACGATCATATTGCGACTGATACAGTCGATTCCCACCGCATTCGAAGTGATCGACATTATGCTCTTCTTAACATCACAGCCAGTGAATTGAGTGAAAACAAACGGAGAACAGTCGGGAGTGGCAATTGATGAAAGATGGTTAAGAGTACTAAGTTTAGTTGCCGCGTCAAAAGTTGACGGAGCAGAGAAGTGTAGGTTAAGGGAATTTAAATCAATAGTATTAGAAATCGCACTTTGCCGAGATTTACCGACTCCCAGTGACCTTAGAAACTTCCAGACGTGAGCTGGATCACCGTTTTCAACTGAATTATGGATATGTTGGCGTTGAGCATTCCTACACACCTTACTACAGTGATTTCGAATTACTACGTATTTCTCTCGATTCAATTCCGTGGGACGACTTTGGTACTTTGACTTGGCTGCAGCTTTTTTTGATATGAGCACTTTTATTTCATCAGTTAGCCAAGGTGATGGTGGATGTTTCACTTTGATGTTACGTATAGGTGCATGCAGATCGTACAATTTAGTCAAATTAGTTGTAAACAGTTCAACTTTTTCGTTTATACAACTTGAATTAATAAGTGAACCCCAATCAATGGCACTGGCGTCCCTGCGTAGGGAGCCGAGATCCATATCACGAAAATTGCGTTGCGAAAGTATTTTAGGTTTAGATTTAGGTGGGCGAAGTCGGTAAGATAGATACAACAAGTGGTGGTAGGAAAACTGAGTAGCAGAGCGTTGACCATACTTCACAACACGATTTGGAGAGGAGACAATCATGAGGTCAAGCAAAGAAGGCACACGATTTGGAAGGTGATGAGTAGCATTAGTAGGAATAATAGACAAATTATTAGATCCAATAATAGAGTGTAAGGTAGAAGAACGTGAGTCGTTTTTTAGCAGACAGGTGTTAAAGTCACCCATGATTATGCTTTGACTGTACGAAGGTACCAAGTTTTCTAAGATGAGTTCGAAGGAGGAGAAGTAGTTTATAGTAGATGAAGGACAGTAAAAGACACCTAGCAGAGTTTTAGAGTGAAGGAGCTCAATTTCAAGGAAGAGATGTTCCCCACAGACAGGCGGCTGTGGAGACATACTAATAACAGTAAATGGGATTTGCGTCCGTAAATATATGGCAACACCTCCGCCTTGACCAACCGCTCGATCGTTTCTGATAAGATTAAAGCCAGGTATAGAATATGGAGCAGTGGGTAGGCATGGGTGCAGCCATGACTCCGAGATAAGAATAGCGTGTATATGTGTACAGTCAAAAGTTGCCAGTATATCTGGGAAGTGAGCCGGAATGCTTTGTGCATTTATGAATCCTGACAGATTTGAAACAACCAGGTATTAATCTGGTAACTAACCAATAACAACTACTAACAACAATACGAAATTATGATAACAGCCAGACCGATTTTGAAATATTTGAAATAACGGGATCGTGTATGTGTTTGTATGACTGTGTATGTACACAAAATTTGAATAACCTTCTTCTTTTTTTATTAAGGTGGTTGAATAACCTTACATTTTCTTCTGCCAACTTATTGGACATTTGATTTAGTAAATTATAAGTTTTGAAATGTATATACATAAAAAAGGCGCTTTTTATTTTCAAATCCATCATGGTTTCTATGCGGCTTAACTTTTGTTTGAATGTAAATTTAAACTAATTAGATTTATTAGTTTGGCAGAGGGCATCACGATGAACCGTCTGCCTCAAGAGTGACATATTTATAAGTTGACGACTGTTTGACTGACATAAGTCAAAACTTGTTTTGCATTTCCTCGGAGTAAAACCATTCATTCATCGTAACACATTTCTGTTTATTACATGTCAGTGATTTTATGTCCTCAATTTTATGTTAACGATGTTCCGAAATTTTAAAATACTAAGTACCTTGTAAAAACTTTTTGAACATCGGGTTTGGTTTAGCTCCCGGGTGCGAGAAGTCCCGTATGAATTAAGTTGCGTTCAGTAAAAATCGAGAAATAAGTAAATATTTAGCAAATTTAAAATTTTTACGTTGTGTTTCAGGCTTGGCACCGACTTTAAATAGAAAAATGTCTAACGCGTATTCTTGTCTTTTGAATTCAAATTCAGTTTTTTTTTCAGTGCCTGTTTTTAGTGTTTTGTTTTTTATATTTGAAGTCGGCTTTTTTAATAAATATTTTCTTTTCTTCTAAAATAAAAGTAGTCTATGTTATACCTTATAATATTACGTATTGCCAGTGAATGTCCCGTCAATTATGTATATTATGTTTACCTGGTCTACAATAAAAAAATAATAAATAAACCGAACCAGCCGTTCCAGAGATTACCTAATTCAAACAGAAAGAAAGACAAGCAGACTGACAAAAAAAATTAAAATTGCTTTTTTAATTATAGTATATGTATACGCTCATAAGAATTTATTTGAAACCAGCTATTTTAATAAAAGAAACAGACACTTCAATTTTATTTAGTACCAAAAAATCAAAGCAAAATTACGAGATCCCTGCTAGAAATCTACTTTTAAAGCTGCGTATTGAAACAGAACTAAAACTCATTTAAAAACAGAAAACTAAAGCAAAAAGTATGATTTCAGGTAAATCATACTTTGTGCTTTAATCAATTTTTAAAATCGCTTGTTGAGACACAACCCTTCGCAATAAACCCGCTGGCGCGTTTTGGTATACCTCTAGACAACATATTTGCCCAATTGTCAAAAAATACGCGCATGTGTACTAACTGACCAATCAAATAACCAATAAAAGGACTGATCAACCAATGATGTGAGCCCTTTGGGCCCGTGATTAGTTTTATATATCTATGATAGGTTGATTGGGGCGCCTCCGCTGTCGCCAAAGAGACTTATAAACTCGTGCGCATCTAGAGTACATTGTCAAGATGTTTACCCCAATCTTTAGCAGTCCGGGTGCGACGGCTTGGAGGTCGCGTGGGATAGTGGCAGTATTTAGGTGATTACTTGTTTATATATAATCATTAGAGTTTTACTTGCAGTGCGTTCATATTTTTTAGAGATTTACGTAAATGAATATAATTATATCCCGCACTGGCAATGATGAGTGATGGCTACCATTCACATATTTAATTCAAAGGTGCCAGAGCTTTTAGGGCCTGCGAAGAATCGGCCCAGCCATTCCAGAGTAAATGAGACTTTATTCACAATTTTGTGGATTTTAATATTTTTGCGCGGGACTCTAATTATTTTCCCGAAATAAAACTATTTTTAACGGACTCTATTGCGGTTTATTTGATGTTATTTCATATTTTACATTGATCCGCCCGTGACCATGGCTGCTGTAAAGCAACCGAAACGTGGGGTCAATGTAAAATATAAAATAACATCAAATAAACCGCGATAGAATCCGTTAAAAATAGTTTTATTTCTATGTGTAACATTCGCGTAAACTTCCGACAATATCATATTTTCCTGAAATTAAAGCACGCCAAATTTACGCCTTGTGACATTACCTATCTGCCAGTGAAAGTTCCGTTAAAATCGGCCCAGTCGTTCCAGAGATTACCTCTTTCAAATAGACAGAAAGACAAGCAGACAAAAAAAATTGCATTTTCGTTATAAGTATCACGTATAAATTCATCTGCAATCATTAAAAATCTGTTATTTGAATATTACAGACACTTTAATTTTATTTATTTGTATAGATGTATCCGATGATCTGTTTCAATAAGACAGCGGCTAGTCAGAATGAGTCAGAAACATTTGGTGTGAAATAGTAGCACGTTCTGCTGTACGCAATCTAAACATATTTTATTGCACCCAACATTCGAATGTGACATACTTTCAAATGTTGCATAATAGATAGTTGTTATAAATTAGAATACTACGTAACTGTAACATACTCCATGCCATTCTACGTCAAACAAACAAGTTCTCTTTGTCCCATTGCTCAAACTGTAGAGATTACTTCCAGATAAATATTATTTACTTTTTATCGTGGCGCTACAACCAATTACAATCTAGATTTATTCAGAGATTTTTTCAACGAAGAATGAACACACTTGCTTGAACAGAGGCGCTTTTTTACGTGCGAAAACCTCCACGGGCTTCACCCCACCGGAGCTAACGGTAAGATGGGTATGTCGGACTTGAACCGACTAAAACGCACGTTGTCTCTCTTGCGTCAGCCATGTGGTACGGGGAATCTGGTGTGCCCTAGGAAGGATATCCCAGAGACCCCTGACCGGCTCCGGTCGCCAGTGCTGGCGACCCCGACGCGTTATTGGGGATTTAATCCCCCTCCTCCTAAGAGAAGCGCGCGCCTAAACACAACGCGCCGCCGCCCTGGGCCTACTTCTGCTAGGGTGACGGCTAGCCCCGACCGTCGCCCCCAGAAGGACGGAGATCGTTCTGCGATCTCCGCCGTCCGGTGCGCCTCCTACGGCACGGGAGAGTGCTAGACCTCTCCCGTACCTTTTCTGCCCCCTCTTTTGCGCGCATCACTACTTCGCAAAAGAAGGCGTCAGCGTTCCACGCACTTTCGCTGCCTACCATGGCCAGTACCAGGGTCTGCAGCATGAGGCTTCCCGCTCCGACGGCTGTGAACAGAGAGGCTACGATTGTAATCAATTTCGAATTATTTACCATAAACAATTATAGTTTTGCCACTTAAATAGATATGGTGAAGTAAATGCAAAAAAAAACACGAACCTTGATTTGGAAAAATTGGAAAATAAAGAAACTCTTGAGGCTGGATTTCACCGATGAATATAAACGCGTTAAATTTAATTCAAACTGCGTTTGCACATTTTAGTGCAGTAAAACGTGATAACTCAGTTTAGTGAAACGGATTTTCAATGCTGAAATCCAGCCTTAATTGTAAATGTTTTTTTTTGTTACATACATTTTTCACTAATTATAACTAACAAACTAGTGGGACGGAAATCACACAGTGATTGTCAAACTTCGGGCCAAACTTAGGTATTTTTGTTGCAATATTTTTATTCAAAATTAAAGACCTTAGGCTTTATGCATATTATTCGACGCGTTTATATTTCAGTTTCTTTCAGAGTCTGGTTGTTTTATGTAAATATACAATATACGTATTGTCATTGTCACTCAAATGTCAAAGTCAAATACACGTTACTCTGATAACTCGAAAGAAACTCACTTGTAAAAGTTTTTTAGGGACAATTTGTATGGTAGGTACCCGAAACCTTGAACGTACAAACCCCAAAATCTAATCAGTTCTTCCCATTAACCAAACAAGATGATTGGCGAAAGAATTTTTTAAATCGGATAAGTGGTTCTTGAGTTATTGCGTAAACAGACATCCAGACATCCAGACCAACAGACAGACTGACACAAAATTTTTTTTTGCTTAATTAGACTTAGAATCATGTGAAACGTCGAGAAAAGTGATAAAAAGTGGGTGTAAGATTTTGATTTTATTTGCGTGATTTTAAGACTTCGGTGTCCACCTGGTTGGTGGCCCGAAGTAACTACGTAAACAAATTTTCAAAGTCAAATTTAACTCACTTATCGTTTTGAAACTTTGTAAGTAGGAATGTGACTTGACAGACAGATGACAATACATTCATTTGATATCATCAATCTCATCTAATGATGGAGTAAGGATGTGGATTGCAAAACTCTTCAACAGCTATTGGTAAACCCGTAAGTTAGCTACGGGATAGTACCATTAAATTCATCTGATATCATTCGAATGCAAGACGCAGACGAAGGCTAGAGAAATCAACTGCGAGTAGCCGTCTATCGCAGGTTGCAGATCTATCAATTTTAATTACTATGGAACATCTTGCAACCCTACGCGTCTGTTAGAGTATCGTCATCCCAGTGCGCTTCCGTCTAATCTCTAAAAGTCGTAAGTCTAGGGAGGTGTAAAGCATAATAGCTTGCGGTAAATCTTTTCCCGGAACTAATTTGTGTCTGATCTGTACGGAGAAACATATCCTGTAGTAGTTGCAATGCCCTAAAAGTGCGAATATCAACACATAGCAGCAGTGACACATTCGCAATGGGAGCCGATCACACAACCGTAGCAGATTTGTGCATTGCGCACTGATTTATTTCTACCCGCATGCCGGTCGCGGCCGCTGTATAGACTAGTCTCATTTTAATATTTTATTTCACTGCTCGATTTACGGCTTTCAAACGTTTACAGTTTGGATATCTTTCACAAATATGTAACCGTATTTTCGCGATAAAATACGGTACATGGGATAACGAAGCACTGACCGTGACTGCTATCAACGCCGCTTCAAAGACAAATCACTTTCGGTTTAAAATAGTTTCAGCTTTAAAGCTTTTTTGATTTAAATTGTCGATTACCGAGCCAAGTGAAGTACTTACCTGCTACTGTTATTTGAGATACTCCGCTTTTCAAGATACTTAGAGAAAGATTAACAAATACCTAACAAATTGATTTACTGCTTCGAGATACAGAATAAATACTTTGAAAATGTAATTGTACCTAAACAAATTAATGTAATGCCTTTCATTCATCATCATCATCCGTAATTTTATTCGTACCAATGAGATAATAAATATTTATATGCTTAAGAAATTCTATATTAATCAAGGATCGATTTCTATTCATCCAATAGTCAACATTGCAACATGTGAGCAAAATTATTTTTTGCTGCGAACCGGTTTTAAATTACATACTAGCGAAGTAGACTTCTGAGCATAGTGAGTGATTAAAGGCGCGAGACATCTAAAATATTACTCACGTGTGAAATATACCTACAACTTTACACCTTAACCAGTGAAAAAAGTGTTTGGGTTATAGGTGAGGAAAACAAGACGATATTCATAATAGTTCTAAAACGACGCGGCGCAGCGGGCGCGCTGCACCGTGCGCCCATGTCTGCCGCGTCCACCTCACTTTTCCTCACGCATTTTACGCATCAAAGGTTTCCGTGCTGGAGAGGTGAAAAATTATTCCACCATATAGAACTTGTTACAGAACTCTTTACAGCTGTAAAAAATAAATATCCAAATAAAATAATTCCTTAATATTTATCAAATTACCGCCATGACCTTATAAGCAAGCAATAAATTTCATGCAATCCAAGCTTCTTTAATTAAAAGACTCGAAGGTTTGCCCGAACAAAGTCGTTTTTCTTTATCAATGAAAATAAGAAGGGTGTGTAATCAGTGCACACGTCATTCTCAATTCAATACACATCCGTCTGGCGTGGGGACAACCATAGATTGATTATTTCATCCCCTTTTCCACTTCGGCCCATTCACCCCTTTTTGCGTATCACCGTTATAGTAAAAAGGGCCCAGTTTCAATGGTTTGCGCGGAAAGGAACATTTATCATGACTGTAATGAATTATTTGGAATTTTCCAATAAGCTTTTCTACGGAGGCCTTTTCTATTTACATAGATAAATCTACGACATTTGTGTATTTCACGATTAGAAATTCGATTTTAAAGGGTTACGTGACTTTAATGGTTCATTATCTTAATCATTAGTAGATTTTGAAAGTCTTTAGTTTCGGTTTCAGTTATAGACAAACAAAATAATGTTAGAAAAATACAGAATACTAGATTATGTATTGTGAATTAACTGATCTATTGTTTTTGCTAGTGGTTTCCGGAGGGACTTTACGTAGAATCTTACTCACGGCCTCGCGGGCAATATTCTTGCTTAGGATCCATCGATTAAAATATACGTGATCTGTCAGCCAGTGTTATAGTTTTATGGTGTAGTTAATTCAGTTAAGTTAAGGTGATGTTTTGAAATGATCTGAATAATATTATAAAAACTATGGCTTCTTGTTCATCCGAGCAAGTCTCCTCCTTTCTAAGATTTGGTTGATTTTAGCTTTTACGGGAGCGACCTCAGTCTAACCCCGTGTGGAAAACCTCCAGAGCCTTGTCCATTAGTCAGTAGGATTCCGGTGGGACCACATACACCCAAGAGATTATATGTATATATTTATATAAATGAAATAATATGTAAGAATCGTACGTAGGTACTTTTTTTTTTCGTGCGGAAATCCCCCCGATACCCTCCCACCGGCCAGCGGGTCTTCAGACCCAGGGTGTAAGGTGGCTCATAACGCATTTCCCCTGGCCCCCCGACTGACCCAGAGCCATCTCCCGTATGTAGGTACCTACATCCTAACAGTAGTCTTACTACATTACAAAAATACATAAAAAGTATTGGCAAATTGATTTTGTGTAGTTACACCAACTATCATTAAGGGAAGTAAAATAGAATGATAGCACCTGTAAACATTATTTATGCGTACATATCAAACATTTACGATTGACAATAAAATCGTTCGAAGTTTTACTAGAGGGAAGTGCAAATTTTTATGTCCTTGTAAGGTAATAGTATTGACGTCATGAAATGTTCTACCACAGCTCACGTGGCACGACGTTTTTGTATATGTAGCAAACGTGTAATTAATATAATAATAAACTAAACGGCGTTAGCATATTTCACGCAATTGATATCTTTTAGTAAAACGTGAAACAAAGTTCTGGACGGATTTTCACTATTGAAATCCCAGTTCACGCAGCACTATTGTGTACAGGATTAACTTTATAGAATTTAATACCTTTAAACGAGCAATTATCAATCAAAATAATCAGAATTTCGGAAACCGCTCCAAAGATTTTATGTAATTTAGTATTCAGAGGGTTTCGGGGGCGATAAAGCGATCTAGCTAGGTTTCATGTTTAGAAATCATCGTGGATTAAAAAAAAACGATCAAAGCTCGGTCGGTCACCCATATATTACATAGTGGTATATACATGATCCATTACTAATTCTGCAAGAAAACGAAAATAGATAAACATGTTGATCGACTACTTACCGAACCTATCAAACGGATGAACTTTAATAAATTCCCATAAAAGGATAAAGTCCCATATTAATGTTGCGATTGTTAAATTTTTACACTAATGCAAATGTACCTTAAGTACATCCTGCTGTTTGAACGTTAAAACCAAGCGCCATTACATTGCGGTTATTAATTATATTACGTTAAATCTCTAAGGGCACGGCAGTAACCCTGTGAAGATGAGACAACGGAAACGTATTTTTGTACCCTTATAATATCTGCCTGGACAGTGTTAGAAAGTTCAAATTCTCAGTATGCGATTTCAACCCACTTATTAAACATGTCAAGTTTCAAATGTTATATTTTTTTCAAATCTTATAGATTATAAGTTCTAAAATACACCGATGTCACCACTCACTCTATGATTGATGATCATAAAAACTATTAGGATACTTCCTGAAGTCATAGCTGTATAGGATTAGTACACAGACAACGAAAGAAATCTGTGTATTTGCCCCCATTCCCTAAAATAGGGGGATGAAAGGAACTAAGACACGTATGTAACTTACAAAAAGAAATGATATCCCACAATAAATATTATCATGTAAAGTAACGTGTGTATATTGCTTGTACTGTAAAAAAGTCATCCAATCTTATGTAGAGCGAAGCTACTGAATCTACACGCTCTATCCTAACAATCTCTAACTCTCAGCATAGCGTATAGTGTTCACCGTGAATCCTAGTCTTAAGGTCCCTTCAAACCCTAAACCTTAGTCGAAATGTGTGAGTTGGCAAAAATAATGAGAGTAAGTCCTGTAAAACTTATTTTTTTGTCATCACTGATGAGTACGTATCAAGCCAAGCTACGTGACGCGAGAATAAAGGCAGATTTTCATACTTCAGCCATTTTCAATGGCTGAAGTATGAAAATCTGCCTTTATTCCGTGACTGAAATGCACACGATCATTAGACCTGTACCTACTCATATTCTCAGAGGCCGCATCGCTCACAAGCCACTCTACATACTAATGGTATAAACGAAAGGGTATGCCTGAATGGTTGTTTCAGTCTTATACTCCTCATTAATATCACATATTTGTAACGGAGTACGTCTTTAGCAATGTGAACCTAAACATAATGAGAATATTAAACGCCGTTGTCATAAAATCGCAACATCTGCGTGGATCAAAATCAGATCAGTTGTTTTCCCGTAATAAATTGTAAATCATATTACTGTTACAGACCACCTACTGAATAATCATAATTTTATACAACTCACAGAATTAAATTTAAAACATTAGTCGGCTTCAGAAATGGCATAGGTTCATAATACAATGCGTTTTTTACCACCGACCCGCTCCTGAGATTTATCCACACGGATGATTCCATAGTACTTACTGCAATTACTACCCATGCATTGTTCCTTAGTGATGAATCAAACTAAGCTTAATTTAAATGACTGGTTAGTAAAAAGTTTGTCATGTGCCAATTGTTTAAAAGGATAAACACTAATGGCGTTATTCATAAACGTTGCTTAATTTTAAGCAAGCTTTTGCCCTGTTTAAACTGGTGCTTAACTAGCTGTCACTTTAAACAACCTCATGACGACTCTTAACGTTTTAAACAACAAAATGGCATGCGTTGAACAGCTGATGTTTGATGTGTGCGAGTTCTGTTACAGCTCGAGACTGACACTTCTTTTTCGTCTGCGACAGACTGTGACAGACAGTAGTGCTACTTTGTTTAGTCAAAAACTCGAAAAAGCCTTTCGTTATTAAGCGTAGCGAGCCGAAGGCGAGCGAAGCGTCTTTGGTTTCAAAGTTGCATTTCAAACAAATTATACTCCTCCGAGACCGTTTGACCGATCTCGACCAAATTTGCCACGGTGATCAAGTAGACATTACTGAGTGTCGTAAGGGGTCGAATGTCCAGATCGGTCTTACCATCGAGGAATAATCACCGAAAAACCAAATCAATGGAAAAAGTCGACCGGTCACGTTGACCTATTGTTGGATAGGCAAATCTCGCTACGCTTAAGTTTGGGTTGATTGTCAAGCTGGCAACCGTCCTAGTTAAAATGGACTGGGATAATTTTGATTTCGGTGACGATTTAAACAATTTAGAGCAAGACATCACAGATATCAGTGAATTTCGGCGACCACGTACAAAAGTTTATCAGCCTAGGTTAGACCCAATGGTGGAATATGATGAAGTGGAGTTCAGAAAAAAGTACAGGTTTTGTAAGGAAAATATGAACAAAATTATAAATATTGTGAAAGAAGACATCAAGGTATGACAAGAGGCGGCGGTATACCTGTTCAAATTCAAGTAATGGCTGTGATCATATGATATGATTTCTTTTTAAATTTGATTTTTGGCTAAAGCGTCGCGCGTACTGTCAGATTCCTACCATTTCTACCAAGAAACTACCAGTAGTAAAAAAGTTAAGTAGTGTTTAACTAAGTAACCTTCAAGTAGCGTTTAAGAATCAAAAAAATTTAAACATTGCTTAAAGCTTAATTAGGTAATTAGTTAAGTGATGCTTAAGACGTTGATTAACAACATTTTATGAATAACGCAGTAAATTTATATCGACATCGTCGCTCATAAGACTATTAATTTGACATATTTTCTGTCAGTTTTTATATCAAAATCTACGGGACCAAACCTTTCAAACAAAACATATCTAAGTATTAGAGTTAACGGGATATTTACCATGTGTTTAAAAAAAAAACATATCTAAGCTCAGAAAATTTGTACTTTACATCCTCACGAAAACATCAGATAACAATTTCTGAAGTCGCTGAATATTTTCTCTTGAACGCATCCAGAAGGACTGTAAAGAGGAGGAAAGGTAAAGGAAAGTCGCATAAAACGACAGATCGTGTCGTGTTACTCTAGGCTCTACTGCCCCACAATAACGTACAACAGAATAATAAATAAGACATTGCCGGCACCAAAATTATTTCTTTCAAAATAGCGTAAGTTAACAAGGAAAACATAAAACTTTTATCATTTTCTTTCTATCCACAACCTTTAGAAATGAGAGGCTTTTTTATAATAATTCAAGTATTCTCTAATTAAGATTTATACATATTGAATAATATTCTATAACGTTAGGTCTGTATACCTATAGATTTATTTATTACTAGCAGCATGGATCCCGGCTTCACCCGGCGTCCATCAGACACACCCAGAGGAACCTTTAATACTTAACTTCATGCTTCTTACTTCAAAAGTAAATATTTAGATTGTAACGAACTTCCAAACAGCCCGGGTATCCCTTATTTACCCCCTTAGGAGTGAAATATTGAAAAATGCCGATAGGTACACGTGTACCTACATGTATTTTTAACCAGACGCAGGTACGTGCCTGCTTCTGCTGGGGTGACAGGTGGCCTCACCTGCCACCCCCAGGCCTCCGCTCATGGAGGACGGAGATCGTTAAGCGACCTCCGGCGTCCGAGTCGCCTGTGACGCGCAGCGGGCATGTTGCGAGCTCGGCAGTAGTGGCATACCTCAATTGCAGAATTCCTAAATTTACGGTTTAGTAGTTGCTTAAGTTTGAAAGTAAGCCTTGGAATAAAGTGTTTTCTTTTTCTCTCTCAATTTTGTCTGAATATGGCTTCAGTTCTACGTTTTAATAAAACTACTCAAGTAGTACAAAATAAACCAAAGTGACCCCTAGGACAGATGACTACACTTGAATTAATCTACAGTACCACAAATGCTATATATTAGCAGAAACAGGTGTCCTGTTGAACGAGATCTGTAGTTATTATACAAACAGCATATAACATAGCGAGATGTCATCTCATCTGTGCCCGAGGCGACAAAGCATCAACCGGGTCAAAGGGCGTAGGGGCGGGCGCATTGTTAACTTGCGAGTCACGCTGAAGGGCTTTTGATGACACTTGCTCCGGTGCACGTCACCATACTACACAACTTAAAAAAAGTATTTCAAGAAGGTTTTTTGGGCATAATAGTGAGGAAAAACCTTGTTTACAGAATGTTAAGAAAAATTATAGATGAAAAGCAACCGTAACGTTGGGTTCAGTGTAAATAATAAAATAACATCAAATAAATCACGAGAAAATCTGTTAAAAATAGTTTTATTTCAAAATAATGTAGACTCGTATAAGATAAAATGGTATTTTATTTTATCCAATTAAACCTTTTTAAGTTAATCTGTGATTGTTCGAAAATATTCCAGCGACTTCTTTCTATCATGACACCCTTCGCCGCAGTCAAAAGGTTCCACCCTCACGCCCAACTAGAATGATCGCGCTAAAATTATGTAATAGTAAAGATTGCGAATTGCGAATATTTTAAATATTTAAAGTACTTTAATTTTTGAAGTTTCTTTTGGCGCGTTAGGGAAAAATGATGAGAGTAAATTTATACTATGCGCGCGCACACCGTCACGAAAAACCGACACCTTAAAACCTAATCTGCTTCCAGATGACCTAGAAACTTGATATTTGGCATCAAGGTAGTCTATGAAAGGAAAAAATCTGAAAACAGAGTATTATTGATAAGTAGTTAATTATATGCTTATAATCGGCGGGGGGATATCCCTTCGGATACCCCCCCGCCGGCCAGCGGGGGTGGTTATGTCGTGTCTCGACTAAAACCGCACGGTGTCCACCCCAAGTGTCCGTTGCCGGGCACCCCGGGTAAGCCCTCGAAAGGATAATTATATGCATTCCTTAAAAATTATACGTACGACATAAAAAACAATGACAGAAACTGACATCGATGACATTCTGTCATTGTTTTTTGTATGAAAAGTACTATCAAAAGTGTCGAACGTACAAAGGAGTATATCACATCATATATTTAATTCTAAATTTCATAAATGTTACTTCCAAGAAGTATAATTATATACTACTATTATGTGCATACATAAGTACACACACACTTTTATGTAAACTTAACTCACTTTATTGAAAAAAATATAAAGTCATTTGTTTATTTCTTTCTACTATAACCTGAGACAACTGCCCTCATATGGTTTCAAAATTTGTAGTAGAAATGTTAACTCTGTCTAAGAGGACGAATAGGAGTAATTATATTTCAATTGTTAGTAGCGGCACAGGTGTCTTAGATTTCTTTCGATTCTCAGGACTACAATTTTTTTATTGAAGTTAACATGATGTTTGGTGGTAGTTGAATTCAAAATCATAGTCGTAGTAAAATGTTTGATTGCTAATACTTCGTGGCACATGAGATGTATTCTTTTCAATGTCGTGCGAATGTTAAGAGGTTTTTATGGACTGATAGCTTTATATTACCAACTGGCAAAATGGAAATATAAACCATCTAATGACAAACTTTGAATTTATTTATCATCCCACATGTATCGTAAACCTTTTTAAATGTCGTCCAAAACTGAAGACTTCTGAACCTTTCTATCACAAAAGATCTTTATGCCCTTACTACGCATACCCTTTAAAGGGTGAACTAGGTTACATTCTGAAGGTGCTATTTTTCATTTTATCAAAGGAAGACGCCCTTCCTTCCTGGCCCAATGAAAAGGTCGAAAAGGGAACACGCCATAAAATATTTTTTCCTGAAAGCTGAGCCGAATCGAAGATTGGAAACAAATATTGATAATAATGTTCAACTATATTATAGCTATAAAAAAATCTGAATTATTTGTTATAGCTCGAAGAAAAAGAGCTCACAGTATTATGACGTTTGCTACATTGAGTCTGTTCGCAGTTGTGGAATTAAATAGTTACTAGGTAAGTGTACAATTTTTTATATGTCATTTCATTTATGAATTAAAATTTAATTGAAGAAGTCAAATTTCAGAACACAACGGTCATTGACATTCACGGTTGCAATTTTTACGGTTAAGTGAAATAGAAATGCTTAAGAATTTTGAAACAATGAATGATAAATTGAATCATTTTGAAACATTGTTCTTTCGACACGGACTAAAATATATATTTTTTGTATTTAAATGAGACAAAGTCAATGTCCGGAACGGGACTTCGACGACAGTCTCAAGCATGACTCTTCATGAAAGTTTGAAAGTTATATCACATTGCTGGTTTATCTTTTTTTGTCTTTAGCATAATTTGTGAGTATAATTTGGAATAACGTTATATAATCTATAGAAAGAACAAACAATATCGTATTTTTTATTTATTTATCATAGCACATATTTATGTGGAGAGAGTTTCAGCAAGAAAGAAATATGATCGTTAAACATACGATATCGTACGTGGAAGAGGGATAATCGTCTTGTCATTAAATACTGGACGTTCCGGTGTAAACAACACAATACTGTGCCAATAATTATCGAACTCGGATGGTAAATCTCGCATTTCAACTCTCTACGTGTAAATGGCGCTTTGGAGAAGAAATTGCCAGCTCCGCAATTTTCAATATAAATAAGCTCGGTGTAACATAATGATCGTATACAAATTGGTAACCAAAATATTCGGTAAAATTAAAATGTAATACACCTACCATTCGGGAAACGAGAGGCGTGACTGTATAAAACAAATTAGTGTAACATTTAGCTGTTGCTCGCGGCTCTTGATATATCTTAAAAAGCTTTAAGATGAACAACAAAGACACTATTGCTAGATAGATATATACAACTTAGACTGGATTTCACCGATGAATAGAAACGCGTTATATCAATTTTAACTGTGTAAGCACATTGTACTCAGTACATAACTCAGTTTTGCTAAACAGATTTTCACTGATGAAATCCAACCTTAATAGCATTAGCAAACACTGATTTACTGATGTGCTAGTTTAATTATTATGATACTCCCGCGGAATTTAACCGAAAATCTCTCGTCAGACTGTATCCCCATCTTGGGACTAGTTTCAATTCGAACTTAGTCTCAAACTCGACTAAAGCAGTATTCTTGTAAAGGCAGAAATCCTGAAAGCGGGTTCGACAGTTGGATCTTGACTGGCTGAAATTAATCCATCTTCGCTCTCAATAGCGTCGACGAAATGTATTAATGTTGCTTATAACATAAATAATAATATATATAAGACTACTTCTATACAACACTATTAAAGTAGTGCCAAAATATTGCAGCATTGTTACGTAATATTGTGGCGAGTTTCATGCGTAGTATTTTTTATTATAAACTTCGTTCATCTGTGTATACATAGGTATATAATTTTTTTGTCCCGACTGATTGATTCATCAACGCAGAGCCTAAAGTGCCGGACCTACAACGTGACAATTATTTTTTATGCTGTAGGTATCCACTAAGAAATTTAAGCTTATTTTTGTTTAACCCGGTAGGTGACGGTGCAATCGGGTTATAGGATATGTTTACGAATTTCTGCTTAGTGTGGGTCTTGATACCCCTTATATAAGGTGTCACAAAATTAGGTCTCTGAATTTGGTGAGATGACTTGGTATCGACAAAATATGTATATGAAACAAAAAAAAAATATCGGGTAAAATAAAAAAGTAAATTAAAAACATATTTAAAAAAAATATATAAAAATGAAAAAAAGCGTCACGTGACGCAAAGAGCCCGTGACGCACGTGGTAGGCGTGCAGTCCTTCTCCTCGCAGTATTCTCCAAGCGGATGTGTGGGAAATACCTAAATCGCGACCAGCGTCACGTGTGCTCGTCGCGTCACGTGATGCTGGTCGCTGGTGGTGTTTTTAGGGATTTTCTTTAGAAAAGCCCTATTGCTATCGAGTTGTCGTCGACGTCGTTGCCAATTTTCTATCACGGTTTTGGGTATGAAGGAGATGAGCTATCGAGTTGCTGTTTTCGGTAATAGATTCGTGCTGGGGTGAATCATTGCAAGATAAAGAAAAAATCGCAAAAATAATAATCGCAAAATCGAAAATCCCTTGTATTCGGCTGAGCTCGTCTCAGGAATTCAACTTGTTTTTTTCATATTTATATATTTTTTTATATATTTTTTTCATTTTATTTTTTTTATTTTACCCCATAACTTTTTTTTTTGGTTTGTAACGATTAATTTTTTTATAGAAGGTTTTTAAATGAAGTTACGGTGAAGTAACTGACCTGTAAGATTTAATAAAATAATTAATGTAATTGAAGCTAACTCCGCTAGGGCGGAGCAGAGATAAATAAAAGGATTGATTACAATATAATAAGAGATTATAATCGGTAACGTTACATAAATTTATTTTAGGTATATGAGTAAATGAACCTCAGGGAATGGATTCTTAATAAATATTCTGCCGTGGCGTTGTTCGGTCCGTTGTGCAAAGATGGTAGTATGCACTTAGCTAGTGGACACGTGGCTTGTGGTGTTGCCGGCGTGCCAGGGTCTCCGCTGGTGTGCCTCGCCACCGCTATGATGGTGCGAAGCCCGGTGCGAAGACCCCGGAGCCGACAGCAGTTGGCCACGGGGTCAAAGTGACCTTCCTCGGCGAAGGTTGCCAAGGAAAGGCACGATATAAGAGCCGTCAGTTGATAACTGGGCTAGTGCTGTCCAATCTCGCTCGCACAACCATAGATAAATAGTAATAAGTTAAAGAAACATACTAAAATATCGATTAATTTTATTGATATAATTTTAATTGATTTATAAAAAATCCACAACGTTACAGGTTTCAAATACATATTATGTCGATACCAAGTCATCTCACCAAATTCAGAGGCCTAATTTTGTGACACCTTATATAATGTGTCTAAGAATATAAAAAAATTGCGATCAAATAATCATCATCACAGCGGTAGTCCCGACTGCATCCAACTTGCACTATGGAGCACTAGGTATATTATACAAAATGTTGTATGAAGGATTTAGTTAAAATTTAATTTAAGAAGAAATAAAGCATTTCAAAAGAAATACCTACTTTAATGAAAATTACGAAATAATTCAATTAGGAGCCTACATTTTTTTTAATTTACAACTAGAATTTAAGAAAAGTATGTATAAAATTACAAATAAAGCCCGATTACTGGCTATTACCTCCTATGTTAAAGCAGATAAGTGTTACAAGCCGATACTGCTGATTGGTAAAGGTGATACTTACGAAGAACTTGAAGTTAATTTGCGTTGGTTGAATATAATTTAAAAAATCAAACGTATATAAAACTGCACTAGTTAAAAGTTGCAATACGATACATTTGTTTTATAGCAGACATTTACACATAGCCCCTGCAGCGATAACTGGGCTGCATACTAATGCAAACAAGTTGCTCAATAAACTCGAGCAGGCGTTCAGACGACACCACGTCTTGTGTTCCAGCAATGCGGCTTACATACCAAAAGGACAGTTTTAAATAAAATGTTTTATGAGATCATCTATAAAATGCTTTTAGTGCAACATGTGTTTACTCTTACGTCGTTAATCTCAACTATGTTCACCAGCGAACGTTGCTTTATGGTAGAGAAGTAAATATTCATATCGTGGCTATATCTACAAGTATTTAAGTAATTTTCCGTCTGAACCCCGCTTCTAATCAGCTAGTGCTTCGAGGCTGGGTAGTTTCCCTAATTTTCGCGGCGCCCTATTAACCAGGCGTAAGTTATTGCTCATTCCCGAGGGATCGTAGCTTGGTTACCCTAGCAACGGGTATTAGTGTGCGTTAACACGAAGTTTTCTATTTGTTTACGTGTGATACCTACTCGTAGTCGGTGTTTTCTAAAGCTCGTGGATTCTCATCTATTGGTTTTTCGTATACAACGATCCACATAGTTTGAAGGCTTGGATTATCCGCGATTCAGAATACAGAACATAGCAATATGTTGCCAAAATAATGGTTGGTCTTTTAAAACATTAAAGGATTTGTATTATTATTAAGCTGGTAGTGACCTCTTTAATATTGTTTTTATTCAAGAAATGAGACCATATTGATTGAAATTAAAAGTGTCATAGTAAATAACTATCACACTTTCACATAGAAATATTCTACTAAAGTTTTAAAAACAAGTAACCACCTAATAATTAGAACGCATACTTGAGCAGTAGTTACCTACCGATTCTTGGAATACCTACATAAGCTGATAGTTAAGTTAAATTTATGCAATAGAAAGTGTATATAATTCTCGTAGCTTACATTATAAAGCCAGAAACTTGAAGTAGCGTTCACATTGACAGACGGGATCAAGACGATTCAAGTTGAACGCGAAGTAGGCAATATAACGCAATAGGGCGGTCTCTTGGGGATTGGGGGTGTATCGTAAGTGTCGATACGAGCAGTTTTGTGTCCTCTCGTGCTGTCGGATAATATCTGCTGCTGACGCTACACACCCCAACGATCTGACTACACTTTTTTGGAGTTGTTTAGTTAAGACAAGAACGCTGAAATTTTGCCATATTATGTCTCTAAAAAACTTCGTTCGAAAATAATTTGAATAATTTATCGGACATTTGATATGAGTGAATTAAAACTATTGACGTGAGAAGAGAGGTAACGATAACATAGTCTCATAAAATATGTTGTCAATATTCTACTAAAGATAAATATAAATAAATAATTGATTATATTAGATATATATATATATTATATAAGATATTTTTGAGTGTATTTTAGACACTTAAGTTCGCAATTTTTTGTCTACTTCTAAGAAAAGATTGGTAAGCTGGGCAAGCATAAAAGCTATAATTATGGTGTCCCAATAAAAAGGAGACACCACTTATTGACTGAGATTCGGAAATTGGGCCTGGAAACACAACGTTATCCATGTCCATTAAAACAACAGTCCTAAATAAACACCGCATGTATGGTCACACTGATAACTACTACCATCTGTGTTTTGTAATTGGAAAGCTGTGTGAGTCTATGAAGTAATTTATTAACCATTGATATTCTAGAATACTGACTAAAATGTCTGTCAATGATTCTAATTATTCAATGAATATGATACACGTAGCGATAGTAGAGATTGGCTCTTTTTACTGAAACTATAGCCGCAATATCTAATATAGACGGAAAAACGGGTCAGTGATATATATACACATATATATATATATATGTATAATATATATATATATATATATATGTGTATATATATATATATTTATATCACTGACTTGAAAATTTAGGCACAATCGAAAACGGATTTTAGTACACTAGCCTTATCCAGTAATGGAGTTTCAGGAAATTAAGATATAGAAATAAGAAAATCATATTAACTAGTAATAGAATAACAGCAATGATTATGACGGTAGCTTAGAGGTTAAGGAGTCGACCTTGCAATTGAAATTCGGGTTGCCGCCGGGTTGCCGGGTGGATGCCGGGTTCGAATCCTGGCCAATTACACTACCGACATGAACCCAATCCTAAAATAAGTAATTTAGCTCAGTTGAGGGGGCTAGGGGGAATACTAGTAATTTTGTTTGTTGTAATAGTTTGTTTATTTGTTTGTTAATCTATCAAACAATAATGGTGGATGAATTTGGCAGTAATTTTGCATATAGAGAAGGACAGGGTATAGGACATAAAGCAATGAGTTTTTGTGAGCTAGCACTCTTATATAATGTCAGAAAAATACCCCAGCTGATAGATTTACAATACTTTTCACTTTAAACTTTATGAATAAATTGTTTATTATGACAATAGTCTAAGTAAAAAGTAATATTTTATTATTGAACTGAAGAACATGTATAGCATCCAAATGCCAGGAGTTTAGTCCATAACAGTATTAAGTTACAATGTAAATTGAAGTTTATATCAGTTTACTGCCAGAAATCCAAAAACCGCTCTCACCGTAAATAGGAGCTTGTAACGTAATACAACAATTACATAACCTCAAACTTCGGGCCGCGATAGCGATCATAGAATAGATAGCAAATGAAACGCTGCATATCCAAACAAGCTGATAAAGGACCATGGGCGGAAGCATCCCCACCCACCAACACATTTTAAATGAAGCTTAATTGACATATCTTGGTGAGATGATATTTTTCTACTATGGGAACGTTGCCCAAATGCATTAGGTTCTCATTTTATTTAACATTTATAATACAAATCTTTCGTTTACGTATTACTGATTAAGAATTCAAATCGGGGTGCGAGGGATATGCTCTATGGGCAACCTTACACCCCGGCGTCTGTAGACCCGAGACGGCGTGCGGTTTTAGTTGGTTCAAGCCCGACATAACCGCCCCCGCTGGCACGCGGGGGGGTATCCGAAGGGATTTCCGCACGATAAAAAAAAAAAAAAGGTACTCATTTGTCTATTCATTAGAGCACAGCGGCGGCGGATGCACATAAAGATTCACAATACACAGACAGAGAAAGATTTTTACGGCCATGGAAGCACAAAATCCTTCGTTTCGAAGTTTCCATGATTGAATGAAAGTGCCGTAACTTTTCTGCAATAGGAACCTTATTTTTCGTGCGGGTTTTTACCCGTATTCCAGTAAACTCGATATACCAATCAAACACCATAAGCGGACTTCGGGCTCCAAAGAGAAAACTTTGAATGCCACCGGGAAATCGCTATGATGATGATGATGAATAGATCGTCCTACAGATTTAAATCTGCAAGCGGTGCTGTTAAACAGTATTATAATAAACGAGCAATGATAATGTAACTATTTTTTTATGAAAATATACGTTCATTTAAACAGTTGCGATGTTTTTCATTGATTATATAAACCCACTGATTTATGTAAAAAGAAGAATTTGAATCAAATAGTGGATACTTTAGGAACACATTGGCATCAGTTCTCTGTGTGTTAGTGGGTGTGAACGGAGCCCATACATTTTTACCCCATGGTACTTTACTTTTAGGGGCCTATTTATACTTTAGTCTCTACGACACGATCGTAACAACTACGCAAGTTACGTGAAACAATTCATATAAAAGGGAAAATAAACGTCTCCGTAAAAGTAACCTCAAGAATGATAAAAAAAGAAATGATAGAATGAGTACAAGAAAGCAATAAATTATAGATTAAATATCCTCAAATTTCTGAAACGTTAAGCAAACGTCTGGGGTGGAAACTGTGACGTCTCTCGTCATTTCCAATAAAAATCCACGATATATGAATTCCACTGAAATCGTTAATAAAGTGTCATTATTGATCATGTTCATTACTTTCATGAGAAGCGTCTATTTTTGAATATTCCTTTGGAAAAATGCGGCTTGTGGTGTGTAGAGGAGTCGTCGCGTGAGACATGGCCTTGCATAAGGGAGTTCAAAGGCGCCGCCTCGTCCGCCTAGATCATGCGGTCACCAATTATTACGTCATTTAGTGGGACAGTTTTATTGATTTTTATTACTAGTACTCTATAGCACTCTACAGCAGTTTTGTAAACATTTTTTAATTAAATTGTGTAAATTAATAACTTGGTAGTCTTTAAATAGTATTTATTTTTGTGATCTGAGCAATATTGTTTGCAGTAATAGGTTTTATATTATTGTGAAATTATGACAATTCGTATCACTTTGTAACTATTTCGGTATTATAATTAACAATACACATTTTAGTTGTTGAATACTATATCAAGTCAATTTTTATTTTATTCATGAAAATAAATTATATTTAGTTCGTTAATCTAATTAGGTTTATTTTAGTGATCTGTTTAGTTTTTTTTTTATACCACTAAAGTGGCAGACAAGTACACAGCCCATTTAATGGGAAGCGGTTACCGCGGCCTATGGACGTGTGCAACACCAGTGGCGTCACACTCGCGCTGCCGACCCTGTAAAGGAAAGGGGATGGGAAAGGAGTTTGGGCTCCGGCACTCTCACTCACCAAACGGAACGCAACAGTTCAAATACTGTTACTTGGCGTCGATATTCTGTCTGAGGGTGGTGCTTCCCCGGTAGAGTCGGCCCATTCATGCAACGGCCAAAATGACTGTTGTTTGACTCTACCGCCTACACACAGTTTGCAACAATAGGTATAAAAAGGGATATGCTCTATGGGCAACCTTACACCCCGGCGTCTGTAGACCCGAGACGGCGTGCGGTTTTAGTCGGTTCAAGCCCGACATAACCGCCTCCGCTGGCACGCGGGGGGGTATCCGAAGGGATTTCCGCACGATAAAAAAAAAGGTATAAATTATGTTAGTTGTATTGTAATACTATTTCAGTTCGTATCACTTTGTCACAATTTAGGTATGATCCTTACTTAATATTATAAATGTGAAAGTAACTCTGTCTGTCTGTCTGTCTGTCTGTTACGCTTTCACGCCTAAACCACTGCACTGATTTTGCTGAAATTTGGTACAGGGGTAGATTAGACCTTGGGAAAGGACATAGGCTATGTTTTGTCGCGATAACCGACATCTACGCGGGCGGAGCGGCGGGCAAAAGCTAGTAATTAATAAAAGATTTTTTAAATGTTGAATATGGTTTCACATTCATTATTCAAAAACATTAGCACAAGAACATAGATTTTCAATTTTCAATGGCGCCAATTACAAATGACTGACAGGTATGTCAAACGCCAGAAGGTTACATTATAAAAGTTAATATTACGGTCGTTAAGTTTTCTTAAATTCTCTAAGTTTCTGCGCAATTTTCTTATTTTTTTTTTATTGTAAGAGCTTTCTACCTCGAAACCTCGGTATTGAAAAATTATTTAAAACAAAGATGAATGAAATCAGTAAAGCCGTTCTCAAGTTATATCGTGCCCGGGAAAAATAGGGGTTCATTTTTATATATTGATATTATTATTTAAAATTCGTAAGAAAATTTTACAGACTGTTGCAGATTCGTCACTTTTAAAACTTCAAGTACTAAAATGGCAAATTCGATTTTCTAGTCGCATAAAAACTAAAGCTATAATCCCATCTAGTAACTCGAAGTTTCGGGTTTAACGTTGACTCCGCAAATATATCTGATAAAACCCAACGACGAAACACAGGAAACGCGGCCTCAGTGAAATATGGACGTCCTAGTATTGCCATTCCATAAAATGATTCGTGATTTACGCAGCGCGCTTTTGATACATGAGTGAGATTTGTGTCGCAGGTGACGCGAGACTCGGCACGGGCGCGACGCGCGAAGCCCCTTGCTCTTTGTCTCCGATTGAATTGTTATTCCGGTATTGAATGAGACACGTTTTAACACAAATATCGAGGTTTCCCCTGACATCAAAAGGCATGTTAAGTAGAATATACTGGCAGGCTCGTTCCTGTCCTCCGCCGAATATTCTTTAGTTTATTAGTAGGCCATGGCGAGTGTTATATAATGAAAAATAGTGTTTTCATGATGATGAGGGCCTAGTAGGGGTGTAAAGCAAATTCGCATAAGTCACAAATCTCAGATATTTTTGTTTTTTTTTATATTTAGTACACGTCAATTTGACTTCACCTCGCCTGATGGTAAGCTGAAGGTAAAGTCTCAGGAAAGAGGGTCACCATTATATACACGTACCATGTTAACAAGGCACTCAGCTTGACGGCCTCATCAGAAGAGGATTGTCGTCGCAGCACCGCGTGACACCCACCGGTGCCACTAGTGCTGCGACCACAATCCCCCTGCCCGGCTATGCACTTGCTGACCCCTGAACGCAATCTAACCGAAATTGGATTACTATGGACGGTTTTTCGCAATCGTGCACGGTGGTATCTACGCGGCCGAATTTTGTGACAAATTTGTGTCATCAAATTTCTACCACCAGTAAAATTGAGATAATTACACATGATTGCCAGTGTAGATAACAAGAGTTATTTGCAAACTTTTGATGCTATTGCGTATATTACAACTAAATATAAGTAGATCTCCGTATAATCAAGAAATACTATTGGATTGAGGTGGATTTGAATTTAAGTGCTGGACAAATCGTCCGATCGCTTCCCTTCTGATCTACTGAGACCCGGGGCCTCTAGCACACATTCTACATTGGCCGATATGAGGGTCCTCCAAACTATATCGTTAAGGGCATGGTGGTGCGGAAAGCTGCCTTTGCAGCGACGACAACTCAGTGTGTTATGGCCGTCCTCCGTCACCGTGAAACCGCAGGTGCATCTAATACTGTATGATTCACACACGTTGCAGCCCAGGCGAAGCGCTCCTGCCACACACAAAGAGCCATCGTCCTATAAGGTGCCCAGGTTCTGTGACAGAAGTGCGTGTAACTATGCCCCATATTCATGCTGCAATACAGCCCTGAGCCTCGCCCGATCGATGCCTGTCACACCGTCCAACACAACAGCGCCTCGCACACATAGGGTATGCTCACCCGATCACCATTGGAAGAGAGTGTAATAGCGACCAGGTCCACTACCCCATGAGCCAATGCTAGAAAGGCAGGCAAGCCAACATCCATCACACGCCGCAGTCCGAGACCTCCACATCTTATCGGCAGAGAGGCCTGTACTCGGCACAGAGCCAGGTTGGTGCAGTTTGCAGCAGGTATGTAATTTTGGGCACCGAAAAACACATACGAGGCAGCAGTACTGCAATGTAATCAGAGAGGTCCTTCAAAAGTTACCGAGCGGCAAGGAGAAGATGTGCAACAGACTCAGGGACCGCCTCCAGGAAGATAGGGGAACCCAGTAGGCTAAAGCTGCTGAAATGGGTGACGTGAGTACGAGCTTCTGTACTGCAGAGGAAAAGCTCACACTTGGTCGGATTTTCCCCTAACCCAGCTTCTTGAGGCACGGAAAACCTTGAGATCCCGAGTAACTTCCTTAGGTTTACCGCCAATAGTACTATCATCTAGGTAACACAGATTTAGAGGTGATTTCAGCTCTGAGATGATCTCGTGGATGGCTAGGCTAAAGACGAGTGGCCGAAGTGGATCCGTCTGCTGAGTTGTCACTTACGAAAGGACAAGAAGTGATGCAAGGGATAGAGGGAAGTCGTTTTTTCCTTAATTGCGCTTGTCTACGCATCTGCTCACACCATCTAGCGGCATCTCATACGGAACAGCTACTACTACTACGCGACTACAGTGCCACACCGTGCGCGGCGGAGAAGATAGGAACCCTCCGGCTCTCAATCCCGACTCGGGGCGCCCGCACCCCCCTCGCCATCGCCATTACCATCTTACCATCTACAAGACAAGTCACGACGCGTACTTGATTATCTAATTAATTCGTTTTTTTTGTTCTTTGAGTAATCATATGTACATCATTATTCATTCATTCATTCTCATTATCAATTAAACCACTACTTACAACAAGATACAAATAAATAATTTCATTTGGAGTAGACAAACCCGAAGCCCCCGTACTACACATTTGATCCACGAGCCGCATATTTGAACCGAGAAGACGATACCAAGTAGCTCAACGGTTAGGCCTTCGATCCCGTCTACTCTAATCCTCGTGATCTGTTAAAACCGTGTTGCATAATCGTTTTATTTATTAATTAGGTAGGTACCTACCTAGTTTACCGCGTAAGTCTAGCTTGTGCAATACCTATTCAAAAGTGCATCCTCGTGCCTGTTACCGGATAAACCGTAAGTACATACCTTATTCTACTCTATTTGGAGGCCATTATAATGGGGGTTGATCAGGATAATAACCTCAATGATCTCAAACGGCAACGGGGCACAATACGGGGTAGAATAACTCACTTCCAGAAATACCTAGACGCCTTCAGCGACAGCTCCCCTTCTAATTTACAAATTAAAGAGATAAAATTACGAATATCTGCTGCCAAAGACCATTTCCATAGTTTTAATTGTCTACAGAGTCAAATAGATTTGTGTTCCCCAGACTCAGATAGCGTTATAAACCTTGAGTATGTCGAGTCTTTTGAAAGTTTATATTTTACGGCATTAGCAACTGCTGAAAGCTTAGTGGAAAGTGGGGATTGTGGAGAGACTGGTTCAAGTTCTGTAAGTAACAGCGTTCATAAAACGGTTAAACTGCCGCAAATCAAACTGCCAGCATTCGATGGTTCCTACGACCATTGGTTGGAATATCGCAACTCATTCATGACTATGATACACAATCGCACGGACTTAGATCCTATTCAAAAATTCCACTATTTACGTAGTTCACTTAGCGGCACGGCGATGCAGGTTATAAGTGCATTAGACTTTACAGAGAATAACTATAAATATGCATGGGAGTTACTGGAGTCTAGATTCCATAATACTAGGCTTCTCGTACACAACCACATCAAAGCGTTGTTTTCGATTCCTCCTAATAAACAAGAGTCCGCGTCACATATAAGAAAGTTAATAGACACCATTATGCGAAATCTTAGGGCGCTTAGTTCATTAGAGGAACCCACCGAGTCATGGGACACTCTGATAATATACCTAACCGTCTCGCGACTCGATACTAACACAGAACGTGATTGGGAAACCCATTTAGGCACGATTTGTTCCAATTCCAATAGGAAGTTGAAGTTAAATGACCTCCTTACATTTCTTAAAAATAAGGCTGATACCTTAGATATGATAAATGCGAACACCAAACCTCAGAATAAGCCACCTGTTGTTGCTCATAACTCGAAAGGGTCACACAGGTCACCTGTTCAGAGTTTCGTAGTTAATAATAATAGCCTAAAGGGTAGGTTATCTAACAATCCTAACCAAGTGCGTAAGTGTGTCTTTTGTAGTGGTAATCATTATTTATACGCATGTTATTCGTTTTTAAACTTGCCGGTCAAAGAAAGAATCGTATTCGTAGACGATAAACAATTATGCCGCAATTGTTTACGTTCGGGACATGCATTGACCGAATGTTCTTTCGGGCCGTGCAAAGAGTGTAATTCTAGTAGGCATAATTCACTCCTCCACTTAGCGGACAGTAACGACCGCTCTGGTGCATTTCGTGAGCGGTCAGCTGATCAGCGGGTGAATACGCCCGGCGCATCTCGCGGCACCCGTACCGCCGCCGCCGTCGCCGGCGCCTCCGTCGACGCGGGTTCGTTAACGGCACTTCACACTATGTCGGTAGGGACCTACAGCTCGAATGTAGGCAACATTTCAGAACCGAAAGATTCCCTTCAGACTGTGTTGTTGAGTACCGCGTTAATCGAAGTATTAGACGTAAATAAGCGTGTACATACAGTGAAGGCACTGTTGGACAATGGCAGCCAACACTGTTTTATAACTGAGAAATTAAGACGATTATTAAATGCGCCTTCTATACAGTCCACAGTTCAGGTTTGTGGCGTTTCACAAACTATCACAAAATCAAATATTTCATGCGATATATCTATACGTTCTAAGATAAATGAATATAGCGCTAGGGTGAGGTGCCTAGTTTTGCAGCGTATAACGTCTAGTATACCCTTAACTAGCATCGACTCGGAAATTATACGTATACCTACTAATATTCAGTTAGCGGATCCCACCTTTTATATACCTTCAGAGATCGATTTATTAATAGGGGCAGATCTTTTCTGGGAAATATTAGACGGAAATAAAATTCGTTTAGGCAACGGACCGTACCTACATAATTCTAGGTTAGGTTGGTTACTATCCGGCCCTTTGTATACAAAGGGTCTATGCGTAAAGAACTTACCTAAGGTCCAATGCAACTTTATTCAGTCAATTGATGAACAACTCATGCGTTTTTGGGAGTTAGAAAATGTAACTCAGACTCGTAACGTCTATACACACGACGAACGGTTGTGTGAAGAATTATTTACGAAAACTACCATTCGCGAGGCCGATGGTAGATTTTCCGTACGAATCCCATTGAAGAACTCACCAGAGACTTTAGGTGATTCGTTTAATATGGCTAAGAATAGGTTCCTGTCCTTAGAACGTAAACTGGAACGTTCACCCTCTTATAAACGTATGTATTGCGACTTTATGCGTGAATATGAGGACTTAGACCATATGACACGTATAGATAAATTCGATAGCCCTCACTATTTTCTATGCCATCATGGTGTGTTAAAGGAGAGCAGTACGACGACTAAGTTAAGGGTCGTATTCGATGCCAGTGCTGTGACCACGTCCAACCAGTCGTTGAATGATATTCAGTTCCCGGGTCCTGCACTTCAAAATGATATTTTTTCGATACTTATGCGTTTCCGACGGTATAAATACGTGGCTTGTGCGGACGTAGAAAAGATGTTTCGAATGGTGAACATACAGTCCGATCAAAGATGTCTTCAACTCATACTATGGCGTGATAAGGTCACTGACCCTCTTAAAGTGTATCAGCTGAATACTGTGACGTACGGGACGGCATCGGCCCCTTACTTAAGCATGCGTTGTATTCGTCAACTAGCATTGGAAACTGATGATAAGGTTATAGCTCGGGTCATCACTGAAGATATCTTCGTTGACGATCTCATCACCGGTGATGACAGCAAACAGAAGTTAATCACCATATGTGAAAAAACCGCTCAAGTATTAAAGTCAGGTTGTTTTATTCTTCGAAAGTGGAAATTTAATTCTGACGTAGGACAAACCGACACTATGTTTGTAGATCAGCATACACAGAACAAAACACTTGGTATAGGCTGGTATAGTGACACGGATTATTTATATTATTCTACAAAAATAAGTGACTATAGTAATGCATCACTAACTAAACGGGTAATGCTTTCTGCAATTTCACAGATATACGATCCGTTAGGTTTATTATCTCCTGTCGTTATTATAGCGAAGGTTTTATTACAAAAATTGTGGCTTTGTAAGTTGGACTGGGACAGCCCTGTGGAACATGAGATCAGCGTAACGTGGCATAGTTTTATTGAGTCTTTGTATAGTTTAAGCGAATTAAAAATACCACGTCATGTTATGAGTGATAATACTAACGTAGAGAATAAGGAACTCCACATATTTAGCGACGCTTCCCAAGGCGCGTATGGGGCGTGCGCTTATATACGAACATATAACAGTGACTCTCAAGTATGTTGCAGGTTGTTATGTGCAAAGGTTAGAGTTTCGCCTCTCAAGTCTGTTACGATACCTCGATTAGAGCTCAGTGGTGCTCTTATAGGTGCGAGATTGTATAAAAAGATTATCGAATCGTTAAGGTTAATTTTTACCAATGTATATTTTTGGACAGACTCCACAATTGTTATCGGGTGGTTAGGTATGTCGCCGCATCTATTGAAGACTTTCGTGAGTAATCGCGTAGCCGAAATAAATGAGTTAACAGGTGACTCCACCTGGTTACATGTTTCGAGTTCTGATAACCCAGCTGATCTTTTATCTAGAGGGTTGAACCTCAATGATTTAATTAATAATAGTTTGTGGTGGAATGGGCCGTCATTCCTACAAGATAATAGTAGTGTTTTTTGTAACTATGTAAACAACGATAGTTCATTTAATTTTGAAGTAAATAATTTACCGGAACTAAAGCGTCAAACTATAAACCTAGCGTGTATTAGTCAATCGTATGATGACGTGATTAAGTTTGAAAATTATTCGTCGTTTAATAATTTAAAGCGAATAGGTGCTTATGTATTACGATTTATAGCTATAATTCGCAGTCGTCGCGTACTTACCTACGGTACCTGTCCGTTATCAGTGGATGAGTTGAACACGTCGGAACGTATGTTAGTGTTGCTAGCACAAAAACAGTCATTTCCCGATGTTTATAAAAAGTTGTTTAATAAGGAGCCTCTGAAGATTAATTCTAAGGAATGTAATCGTATTTCTGGGCTTAATATATTTATGGATGAATATAACATTATTCGTGTGGGTGGGAGATTGTCTAATTCGATTAACTTTGATTTTAATAAAAAACATCCAGTACTGTTGTGTGGTAAGCACCATCTTACAAAATTACTCGTTAGATTCGAACATATGAAACTATTTCATGCTGGTCCCCAGCAGGTTTTGTCCAGTTTACGTGAACGCTGGTGGCCGCTGAGTGCACGTAACATTACACGTAAGGTTGTGCGAGAGTGTATCGTTTGCTCGCGTATGAAAGGTAAAACGTTATCACCGTTGATGGGAAATTTACCCTCTGATCGCTTGGACCCGGGTTCACCGTTTATGCGAACAGGGGTGGATTATGCTGGCCCTGTGCATATATTAAGCAGGAAGGGTAGAGGTGCTCAGCTGACAAAGGCGTACATCTGTCTTTTCGTTTGCTTCCTTACGCGAGCAGTACATATAGAACTTGCTACCAGTCTGTCTACTGATGATTATATTTTAGCTTTAAAGCGTTTTATAAGCAGAAGGGGTAAACCTAACGTAATTTATTCAGATAATGGTCGAAATTTCGTGGGTGCAGAGAAAGAGTTGTCGCATATTTTCAATAATAGTAACAACACTAAGCAGATAATTGACTTTGCCGCTAATGAGAGTATCAAGTTCTCCTTTATTCCCCCCTATTCCCCCCATTTCGGTGGCCTGTGGGAGAGTGGAATAAGATGTTGCAAATATCATCTTAAGCGTATGATAGGGAACGCGAATTTAACTTATGAGGAATGTAGCACGGTTCTAACTCAGATAGAAGCCATTCTCAACTCCCGTCCCCTTTCCCCTCTATCTTCAGATCCTAGAGACCTAACTCCACTTACCCCTAGCCATTTCCTCGTCGGTCGGCCGTTGACTGCTCCACCATCCGAAGACCTGGAAAATAAGCCGCTGACACGTTTGACCCGGTACCAGCGAGTGGAACAGTTGCGGCAACAATTTTGGCAGCGATGGGCCAAAGAATATATATCAGAGCTACAAGTACGCACCAAATGGAAGTCACGCCAAGCTGACATTCAGCTGGACAGCCTAGTTATCATTAAGGAAGACAACCTTCCTCCGATGCAATGGAAGTTGGGGCGAGTTATTAAGATTCACCCAGGGACAGACGGCGTTTCACGCGTAGCAGATCTCCGTACGTCGATGGGTATTATCCGAAGGTCATTCTCACGCATATGCCCTTTGCTAGAAGCCTAAAAACATTAGAAGAAGCGTGATGTGTTGGAAGCAGGTGCTTCCAAAGGCGGGGCCATGTCTACGCATCTGCTCACACCATCTAGCGGCATCTCATACGGAACAGCTACTACTACTACGCGACTACAGTGCCACACCGTGCGCGGCGGAGAAGATAGGAACCCTCCGGCTCTCAATCCCGACTCGGGGCGCCCGCACCCCCCTCGCCATCGCCATTACCATCTTACCATCTACAAGACAAGTCACGACGCGTACTTGATTATCTAATTAATTCGTTTTTTTTGTTCTTTGAGTAATCATATGTACATCATTATTCATTCATTCATTCTCATTATCAATTAAACCACTACTTACAACAAGATACAAATAAATAATTTCATTTGGAGTAGACAAACCCGAAGCCCCCGTACTACACAGCGCTCATCAGAACATCCCTATTGTGTTGCAAGCCTTGCGAACGTCAAGTTATAAAACAACGCAATGTGCGTTTCCCGGCTCCAACACGCCTGGGTGGCATGGATAGCTGCCTCGCATCACCGGGGCATGCCAGAACCCATCTGGTGTGGTTGCAGATACTCGGCCATCTCCTCCTTAACTCCGTGGCAAGCCAGCCTAGCAGTCAGACGGCAACAAGTGCTACCGAGTGACTGCGATCGGCCTAGTTCCGCCATCCTTTTTAGGATTCAAAGCGAAGCCCCACACATAAATGGACACACTTTATTTAACTGACCGCTGTGTGAAAAATTAGACAGCTTCATCAGACTACCCATCAAGTGCTACCCGTTTTCACCAGCTGCCCCAGAGTGAGTTTGTTTAGTTTTGTTAGCATAGAAAGCTTAATTTAAATGACAGTCAATGTTTTTTTACACCGAAAAGCTACTTCTTTGTTATGATGTCAAGGAGAATATTCCGGTAGCTCCTTTGTGGAGTGCCTATGGGAAACACAAAATACCATCACCAGAAGCGAGAAACAAAAATGGCAAAACATTCAACCACTTAATTTAATTAGAATTTAAATTAATACACATGTACTTTTGCGGACTTTAATATAACGAATAAATACCAGTAAATTGTAAGCTAACCTTATGATTTATCTCGGGCTCGCCGCCATTGGTCTTCTCTTCTCAACAGTTTTCTAGCTCGTCCTGAACTGGCTGGTCTTATATTCTCTTCCATTACTAAACTATTTAAAGAGAAAATGCAAAACAAACAAACTGTGTACGCACGCAACTTGCTATGAAAATTAACGGATTCGTAATATTTGAAATGATAATGATAATATTTGAGTATGATTGTGATAGAAGCGGATTTGCATCAATCATTTTCGGGATCGAAGGGACTTTGCATCTCAATGGTACTGTTAAAGTGTATTTGACCTTGGATATAGGTGAATTTGCGTTTCTGTTTGGACTATAGTGTAGCTACTACTAAATTCTACAATTTGGTATGCTCAATGTAAAAAATGTTAATTGTGGACTGCTGCGGATTTGCTTTTGCACCCCTTTTTAAAGTCTGTACTTAATTTCAGGACGCTAACGCAATAGCTGTCCGCATTGCCTCTCGATAGCTGTCCAATCACGATATTCCAATAGACCACTGCGTCAATCAGGCAATCAGTGCCAATACTCTGACAGGCACTAGTCAAAATATACTTACTTGCTCCAAGGTTTTGGGAATAGCAATAGTGGAACATTGTGAAAGGTGGGTAGAGCGCATAGGTACGTAAAAATAGGCCTTCTATAATATTTTGAATAACTGCCTGCCCTCTGTCCATAGTACCACAAGATTGTAAATGAAATCAAAGATCTGATGATGTTCAAATGTCAAAGGCGTCGTATCATATCATATCATATAAATATCATCTTCCTAGTAAATGAGCTTCCTCGTTATCTTATTTGTAATTTGTCCAAATATCTTATAAGTACTTACCAAATATAATTTTCTAATAATCACTCCTAGACGAACAACGTAATGTTAACACATCGTTATATATCGTCGAATTCCTGCGAAAATTATTAGCTAAGTGGGCCAATAAATGCTTTAGATAGTTTCTGTAATAACATTTGTCGCGGAATTTCTGACGGTAGCAGGGGTGGGTGGTGGCTAGCCGGAATCAATCCACTCACGTCAGATCCGTTGTCCAATCAACTGACATATAATGTTCACTGGGGACCAGCGAGTGCCAGTCGCTCACGTCACCACAAATACGAAGATAAAGAAGGTTTTATTTTTCACAAGTCCACCCAGCGAGACTTTGATAAATTTCGCCGTTTAATTACGTGTGACATCCTATCTGTCTATTATTTCAGGCACACTGGCGGCTCCACATATCTGATAATCTCGTTTGTACACTTAAATAGCAAATTAAAATAATAGGGGATTGTGGTCGCAGCACTAGTGGGACCGGTGGGTGTCATGCGGTGCTGCGACGTCAATCCTCTTCTGATGAGGCCGTCAAGCTGAGTGCCACCATTGTTAACATGGTACGTGTATGTAATGGTGACCCTCTTTCCAGAGACTTTACCTTCAGCTTACCATCAGGCGAGATGAAGTCAAATTGACGTGTCCTAAATATAAAAAAAAATAAAAAATGTAGCAAATCTCATCAGCGTAAAAGGGTAAAATGTGGTGGTAAACGGTCACTGATGCCTCCACTCACAACTCCAAAAGTGATACTCAAACGTTGCCGTGGGTTCTGGTGACCTTTCTCGTAGAAAAATAATTGTTACCATGGTATTATTAATATACTATTTATTAACTGTAAACAAACTAGATCGGAACTTCTGTACTTAATTTAGCAATGTAATTTGATTTTAATGTGTTTTCAATTTTTCTACCCATAATAACACAAAATGTCTTTTCATTTCAGGTAAGATACAGGCTACCTACCAACCTACCTACTGGACGATATAAATCTTTATTAAACATGGGTAAGATCCAGCAAATCACAATTCATTTTCCCCCAGCGCTATACTGTAATAAATCATTCTTATATATATATAAGTAATGTACGTTATTTATTTTAGTAAGGACGCTCTATAGTATCATAAACAATATTAGGTTGAAACGACGAAGTTTATAGGTCGGTGGTGTCATCATAGAGCACACCGCACAACAACGAGTGAGTGTACTGTCCCCTAAGCGCTCGGCCGGCCGTCCCCCACAAACAATTAACTGGGCCCAAACTTACACAGTTGTACACACTAATAGAGATTCCTAACAGATGAAATAAGGTTTATAAGTGATTTCAAATTATAGCAATATTTTATACAGGTACATATATATGTAATTACGGTACAATTTTGTACATATTATTACAACATATATATGTTGTTAT
The DNA here is from genome assembly GCA_946251805.1 of Cybosia mesomella. Taxonomy (NCBI): domain Eukaryota; kingdom Metazoa; phylum Arthropoda; class Insecta; order Lepidoptera; family Erebidae; genus Cybosia; species Cybosia mesomella. Next base: position 13,935,012 of record OX276403.1, read on the forward strand.
AATTAACTACGAAATATATATTTACATTACAAAGTATGTAGATATGTAATATTAAAGTATTGATTTAATGAACACTTTTATTAGAATAGAATAGAATATGCTTTATTGTACACCAGTAATACGTAGATAATAATATAACTAATGAAGTACAATGGGCGGTCTTATCGCGGACTGCGATCTCTTACAGACAACCTTCTGATGGACTGGTAGTTTTGGAGTAACAGGCAACATGTGGTGTACTTTCAATTTAAATACTTACATCATACCTCATAATATATAAATTCTATTACATATAATGTACATACAATATATAAATCATATTAGTACTTATCTAAAAAGTCTAAATAATGTGTGTCTTCTGAGTTACCTCCTAATTTATTTTATGGTTGTGCTTGAAATTGTATTTTCTCTAGCAACTTACAAATTCATACCGTAACACTGTGTAAGCTTCATGTAAATATACGCAAAGCTTGCGAAATTAAATTCTATCTCTAACCAATATTTTCCACCGATGTCCCATCTCAACACGAAAATAAATTCAAGTACTCTTTATACGCAATAAGGAGAGTAAACAAGCTATGTCACCCCTTACACAATTCTGTCAGTTGGCCGGATGACAGGTCATATCCGGGGGCGGGCGGTCAACCGCCACCTCTATCGATTCTATTACACTGTGCTCGACAGATTGAGGTGCTCGGGATACATATAAGCTGATACCCATTTACCTATGGTCTACTTTTTCAAATGAATTACGTAAATTAAGCACGCAAGACAATATAAACTCCATTTCAATAATGAATAATGAAATAAAGCAATTTGTTGTTATGGCCTGTTAGCTTAGTTTCGTCTGGTTTATCAATGTGTAGTCATGGCACTATGGTTTTGTAGGAATATCGATTTCAGTCGCACTGTTTTACAACTTGTTTCACTGGGTATGGGAAGCCTTGGTATGAGAATGGCTTTCTTTTTTATACCACTCAGGTGGCAGACAAGCACACGGCCCAGCTGATGGGTTAGCGCGGCCTATGGACGTGTGCAAAGTGAGTCGCCGGACTAGAACAAATTATCAATTTTTTTTTTACAACAGTATATAAATCTACAAGTTTCTTCCTAGACTGGGACTTTATTATTACCTTCTCTTTTAATTTTGCTTAATAAAAGGTGAGAACCTAAATATTACAGACTTACCCTTTGTATTATTATCTTAGTCTAATCAAATGAACTAATTTGAAAGTCATTTTCAAACTGCTTATGACTGCTAACTTCATGATTGTTTGACGATAATTACTCTGTTTTCCTATTGCTATAATAATGTCGAAAATTCAAATGTCTACTATAAATTGAAATGGGTTTCGGAGCTATTTTGCTTATATTAAAATTAATCTCACTTGGATATTATTAATAATATAATACTGTATTACTGTCTGCACTGATTATGAACGATATCGAAAAATTTATAGGTACCCGATGTACCGCTTGATAGTAAAAAAATTAAGGTTACCATTCCAGAAGTTATCGATTCTAAAATGATGGGCCTTAGCTTGACGGCCTCGACATATGCTTTTCACGCCCCTCTGAAAGAACCCGAGATTATAGGAACAAGAAAACACGTATGTGGGTAAAGCATTCCAGCTCTTAATCGTGTGACAAAGTAAGGAAAGAGGGAACTATTGGTGCGTGCCAATATTTGTTGCCCTATATGAGTGTGAAACCTTAGTCCTTGTCCTACACGTATACCTCTGGATAGAAAGGGAGGGGTAGGGACTTATTGAAATATTTCATCGGAACACTCGCTATCGTGAATACTGTCAAAGAGTTGTTTAGGTAGTCTCTTCTCTATTAATTTTTTATTTGTTTTTAATATAATATATGTGGCGAAATACTTAAGGACGCATAATACTAGTCTGGCCTAAGGTGCTGCTTCAGAAACGTATGCACAGCCATGAGACAATACATACGAAGTACATGGAGACTATAAAATGTTAATCTGTCACTTTCAAGTGCTTCTCCAAACCAAATTCGTATTTTTTGCGAAACAGCTACCAAACATATTTAAATACATACATACAAATATTATAATTACAAAAAAATAAAAATAAAAGAAAATACTTCGTTGGATTTTATTTGAATTTGGCTCGTTATTTTATAGTGCGATTCGATAGGGTACGAACTAACAAGGTGTAATACTTCTCTAAGTTAACAAGGCAATGGCGATAAACTCGTTGACCGAGAAGCGTAAACGCTCGATGAAACAAAAATAACTTAAGTTTTATAGATTCTGACTATGTATGCGGATAAATTGTGATGGAAAAAAGAGAAAGTATTATTGGGAATATAATTTACGTAAAGCCTTCATTTATTTTCTCTTAAAATGTATCCTATTATAATACACTTCTCATCTGAAAAATCGAAACACCTTGCAAAGTTTATGTTTTCTAAGGATTATCAGAAAAATGTGTTAAACATTTTTGGAATATATGTCAAATGTCGTTTAATAGTGAAAAATATGAGGTTTTCAAATTCTAATGTTCTAAATTCAGATTAAATTTTCATAGGTTTCGTATTTTGTTTAATGAGTCATTTTTACCCTGTATTTCATAGGTTTCGTATTTGGTTTAACGAGCCATTTTTACCCTGTATGGAGTGTGAAGAAAGTGGATAAAACAACATGTAAATGAAAAAAAGCGTTTATTTAATAACTTGTATTCCCTCCCCGAGCTCGTATTACTGCTTCCATACGGGTTTTCATCAATCGGATGAGAGTCACGATCACATGTTGTGGCACTCCATTCCATTCCTCTTGGATTACAACTTGCAGATGGCTAAGTGTTCCTGGGGCAGGATCTCTTGCACGAATTCGTCTCTTTAACGCATCCCATAGAAGTTCAATGGGATTCATGTCTGGGCTTCTTGCTGGCCATTCCATAGTGGAGATAACAACTTCGGTAAGATAGTCTCATACGACGCCCGCGGTGTGAGCCCTAGCATTGTCGTGCATGAATATGAAGCCGTTGCCAATAAAATGTGCATAGGGCTCCACGTGAGGCTCGACACACTGTTCGATGTAGCGATGAGAGTTTAGTGCAGGTAAACATGGCCCAGACACGAAAACAAGCTCTGTCTTACCGTCAGCGCTGATTCCTCCCCAAACCTTCCACGAACCGCCACCATAGCCGACCTTTTCTTCAATGCAGCATTGTGCGAAGTGTTCTCCATCTCTCTCGTTCCTTCCGTCGTTACCATACAGCATAATTTTACACTCATCAGAAAAGAGAACTTTGCTCCACTGGAGGTATGACCAATTTAGGTGCTCACGTGCAGCGTTAAGGCGCGCTCTTCGATGGTCTGCAGTTAATTTCGGTCCAGTTGCTGGCTTGTGCGGTACCAGTCTACGTTCCTTCAACCTTCTTCTAATGGTTGAGTTACTTACAGCCACTCTACGTACAACATGAAGCTGCTCTGCTGCAGTTGAAAAGCGTTAAGGCGTCGATTTCGTAAGGAAGTTGTTACAATAAAACTATCATCTCGCTCAGAAGTGACCCGATTTCTGCCAGATCCTGAATGGCGGGTGAACAAATCTGTCTCCGGATACCGTTTGTAGACTCTATGAACAGAGGACAGTGTGTACTACGTGAGTTCGACAAATGAAAGTGCGATTAACGATTGTGTGACAAAACTGTACTGCGACTCACCATAGTTCGAATGCACGCTAGTGCGACACACTGTAGGTCAACATTAGTCTTCAGCCACACCACGCTGACTAAGTCCAGTATCTAGCAATGCTACCACTTGGGCGGCTTCTGCTGGGGCAGTATCCATGTTTTAGAAAAAAAAAAATTCAGACGTCCCAAAGTCACAGTAAACAAATAAAGAAGAAAAAGTTTCAAGATAAACGCTAATTTTTAGTTTCAAAGGTGAGATGTACCTACTCCAACTCTAAAACACATTTGTCTGAAAACAATGATTCATTTATTTTTTAGGATAAACAAATGAAGTTCTAATTTTGAATTTAGAATTTTCGCTTACAACTGTAATGGCCAAACTGCCAGCTATATAATCATGTGATTTTTTTAACTCTTTTGTGTTAAATTAGGACAGATTATCATAAAAACTAAAGTGTTTTGATTTCTCTGATGAGAAGTGTATATTGTCGTATAATATTATACATGTGAAAGTTTGTAAGGATTGATGTATGGAAGGATGGATGGATAAACGTTTGTTACGCTTGGTACAGAGATAAATTATAGTGTGGAATAACACATAGACTATTTTTTATGCGGGGAGTAAGTTCCTGTTATTTGCGGGAACCAATCAGTATTTCACTCGGGTGGCGTCGCAGGCAACAGTTAATTATTTATAATTTGATACTAAGGTACATTCAATAACCCTTATGAACAAAAGTGAGCAGAAATATTTACGTCATTGTAATATCATGTAGTCATAATCACTTTCGATATTGATGCATTCCCTATACGTTGTTGACTTTAGCCTATTTCGAAATACCTATAACTACAGCTATGCTATTCTATAAGAATGTTTATGTTTCTCGATAGCTGAATCCACAGTGAGTATCTAATTTCTTATGGCGAATCTGAATCTCACCTCGGATTCAGCTGTCGAGATTTATAAACACTTTTACAGAAAACCAAACTTTTACACGCCTTTTATTACATAATTTAGAACTATGATATATATGAGTCTTCAAAAATACAATTTATGTATTTTTTGTGTATTATAATTATGATGATCCTCCAAACTTTAAATTGAAATAGAAAGACAACTTTGTCAGTTGTTAGAAGACTAATTGTCTTTTTGTTCAACGCTGATTATGATAAATTGAAATATAAAATAGTGGCGTAGAACTAACGTTTTTCATTTGGTAGATGTTCTTCTGATGTTAGAAATGTTTATGTGTATGTTTTGTTTCAGTTAATCAAAAATGAATTCCGCGGTCTCTAATCTATCTTACTAATAAATACAAAAAGGTTTGGATGAATGGATGTTTTTTAAAATTAGGGAATAGATCCCTGTACGTTGTATTTGTATTTGTAAAATTGTGTTAATTGAATCAAATATTTTCATTATCAACTAAAGTTGCAGAAGGTTATTTAATATTGCAGAAACTACGAAATGTACTTAAACTATAAAACGGCAAGAAAACCGTGTGAATGCGGATTACAAACCGAATGGAATGGTGTAATAAAGAAATAGCTACGAAAAACACGTTTCATCAAAAAATACCGATGTTCGAGAGCGCTCATACCCGTGCATATCTTAACACATTCATGTATATTACAAGGGCGACACAAATACCTTTTTTTTTCGTTTTTGAAGAGTTTGTGACTGGGTCATTTTGTTCAATGTTATAAAAAATGCCCATCGTTGTTTTATAGTATTACTACCTCATACTTTTAACACCCAAAAAGATATCTCAAAAAGTATAGGGTGTATTAGGAGCAGGGGTGTGTGTTGGGTAAACCTCCTCGAGTGTCGCTCCGATTCCGATCCCGCTGCAGTCCGGGGGGAACGGAATCGGAGCGGCCGGTACACCCTGGGCGGCGGTCAATGGCTTCCCCTTCACCCCTTCATAGGGTTGGCATTGATCGTCGGCCAATACCCAACGTGGCGGGAACACATCGCTCTCCGTACTCCTCTGCTTTCAGAGGAGACAGGATGAGCGATGCTGTTAGTGGTGAGATGGCCCAGGGTCAGCCGGGGTGCGAGGGATATGCTCTATGGGTAACCTTACACCCCGGCGTCTGAAGACCCGAGACGGCGTGCGGTTTTAGTCGGTGCAAGCCCGACATAACCGCCCCCGCTTGCTGGCGGGGGGGTATCCGAAGGGATTTCCGCACGATAAAAAAAAAAAAAAAAAGGGTGTATTAGGAACACACCCGCTTATTATGAGGCTCCGTTGCAGGTTTTCCTCACAGGTTTAGGAGGTTAGACGCCAGTGACTCCTGCAAAAGTCAAGATAAACCAAATCAATAGAAAGAGTAGATAGAGAGTAGGAGAGCGGGCCACGGCCTCAAAAGTACAAGCCGGGTATACAACCGGAACTAACACTGTGATGATGATGATGTTCCAAAAAGCCTAAAGTTCACTTTTGGTTTCCATGAACCTGTTTTCTTTTTCAGATTTTGGTTTTCTCTATTTTCATTCCAATGGTCATCGATTCCAAATTACTATTTGAAAAAAAAAAAACAATAAACCAAGTCATACTTTCAGTCATTCTCGAAATTAAAGGGCGAAAGTTTGCACGTTACTAATTTAAATCGATTAAATTTAATCAGGTATCATATTTTGCATCAAAAAGACGAAAAAAACCGGCCAAGTGCGAGTCGGACTTGCACACCGAGGGTTCCGTAAAATTTTTCTAAAATATTTTTTATTATATGATGCAACTATAATTTTTTTCACCTACCGGTGTGATATTATGTTTTATTGTACACACGTCTCGTGATCGTGATCTCTTTTCTTAACCCTTGTTCTAATTTGAATGTAATAAATCCAATCCAATTTCCTGCATTGGACATTTTTTACATATCCAAAGATTTATTTCCCTTTATCATATTTTTTTGCTTAGTAAGAATCTAGTAAGTAATATATTTTAGAAGGGAGTACCTTTTAGTCAAGACAGGGTACGACAAATTATTTTTTCCTAACATTGAGGTTGTGATTTTAGTATAATAAATTACCGTCAGTGGTTGAACATCACTGGTATAGTACTGGAATAGTACCTACCCCGGCGTCTGAAGACCCGAGACGGCGTGTGGTTTTAGTCGGTTCGAGCCCGACATAATGGCCCCCGCTGGCCGTCGGGGGGGTATCCGAAGGGATTTCCGCACGAAAAAAAGACACTAGTATCCGAAGGGATTTCCGCACGAAAAAAAAAAGGTACAATTGCTCGATGATTTTATTATGCAATAGATGTGAAAAATTCATAGAGCAATGAAACTATTCGAGGTATTGCTTTATAATAATACTAGACTATTACCAATGACTTTAGACCCCGATCTACGCAAGAGTACCCAAGCAGCGTTCTCCAATAATAATTAGGTAATTGAGCGTTAATTATAGATTGGAATGCTCTGTCAATCTGTGGTAATTAATTTGAGGTTAGACTGACGGTCGCCTCTTCAAAATAAACTGGTTCTTGGGCCTTCTAGTTAAATTTACATCAATCATCATTAGTGATTTGATATATCGCAATGTTATATATGAACTTTACTTTAATATTGGTCTTTTAGAATTGTGTGAAGATGCACTATTAAAACCAGTGTGAGTATTATTATTATGGACAAACCCAACGTATGGAGTCCTAATTCAACCTTTTTGATAATCTTAAAATAGGTTTAAAAGTAAATTAACCTAATTAAAAGATGATTGTGATCTTCGATTGACAATATTCGTTGACAAATACTAATTGCATAATTTTGAGATTTGAGTTATAAATGCCAAATGTACTAAATGAGCACGCTCTATCTTTTACTGTTATTAACAAATCAATATTCTATCTCATTTAGTCTAAACTGTGAGAGTGCATTTGTATACCAAGTGACATCAACTAGATCCCATAGAACATGTTAATGACAGTTAATTACCATCTTAAAATTAACCAAACATAGCAAATTATTATTAAGTATTTTACTTGTATGTTGTATTGCGATAAACGAAAAATCTAGGTATACTTACGATTTATGGCATTCAATAATATTTAGTTTATTGAATGCCATAAATCGTAAGTAGTGGTAATATTATCACTTGACACAAAACACAAAATAAAAATGATATTGTTATAGTTGCCCATTCAGTAGAAAGGCAAAAAAAGGACAAGTGACTTAAGATCATTATAACAGGAAATTCCAGATTTCACGCGCCCCCCCGTGCACTGCAGCCCTAATCAAGCTCTGTGCCAAGAGCACAAGAGTCGGGCGAGGTTCTTGTATGCGTTTTTTCGGCAGCGCCCTATCCTCAAAGTGAACCTCTTTCTTTTTCTTACTCATTTTTTTTTTGACGTTTTGGTTTTTCTTGGGGCGACTGCTATCGGACCCCCCAACCCCGAAAGGAAAGCTCGTCCGTCGATCAGCAGGTGCACCAGCTTGCAGGTGAGGTGGCCTCGAAGGTGTTGGTAGGTACACTAAATCCCTGTACACTAAATCTAAATAGCTCTGACGTTAGAACATTAAAATTATCGCCGTCCATAGTTAATATTTATCGAGATTCAACGTCTACTTTTGTATGACAAACACAAAAGTAGGCATGGAATAATTTATCGCTGAGATTTGACACCAATGAGCAACATTAACAACGCTCCGACGACGCCCTTTCACAAGTACAGATGTTGTTTTCATGATTCCTAAAATAAAAATATTCACCTAAAGTCGTCTCTGATGAATGTAGGGTCTCAGCAATGAATAATGGGAGTCGCTTAATAACGGCAGCGTAATTGCGTTATCTAGGCTCGGAGTGGGCGGGCGAGCCTCTGCTATCCATAACCGAGTACTCTCATAATTGTCACTCGCAGACTACCGTCGCGTCGCGCCGTCGCGAGTTACTACAGATATGCCGATATGTCCAAATTATAATTATCCTTAATGAATTGCCTTAGTTATGTAATAAGATATGATTTTTATTTGTTTTAGAAACAATTAAACCCAAATCTATGTTCACACGGACGAAGTCGGGGGCAAGGCTAGGACAATAATAACGCTGTGTACGCGGCCCATAGCTTGTCCATCTAATATAACTCATGGGTATTATAATTTGCAAAGTACCAAATCGAAATTTGTTTAAGTACATGTATTTCATAAAAACAGCAAATTATCCTCCGAGCCTTTTCCACACTAAGTTGGCATGGACTATTCAGTCTAATTGCGAAACGGCTGAACTTCGATATTTTATGTGAAGCGACTGCCACTAGCGACTAGCGACTAGCGATCATATCATAGCGATATCGAAGTGCTATAGTTATACCAGGTTGTCGCACTTTTTAGAGCTCCTACTACTCGTATCGAATGCCACAGATGTTCGTATAGCAACCGGTACCGACGGCTTAATGTGCTCTCTGAGGTTCGGAGGGATCTCAATCTGTTCAGATTGGTCGGCGACCCATCCTAAATCTGACCTGGGTAATGTTGCTTAACCATGCATTGTGATAATCTATTCGGCTACCACTTAGCCACGAGCCCCTCGTTTATAGAAACAACAGATGTTTCACTTAAGTTATGTTAACCACAGCAGAGGAAAGCCTGGAACCTCTTCAATTGAGGATATTAGTGAGTAGATGATTTTAGATTGACATGGTCATTTACATTAAAATTAGAATTATAAACGGGATATTTACCATGTTTAGTATCTTTATATATCCGTCAACTGAACTCTGTAGTGACGTCACTTACCGACCGTGCATATAGTCTATGCGACGAGGAACATTTAAATGCTGAAATTGTACACCTAAGGGGCGTTCTACAGAGAAATGGTTACAAGAAGCGTATCATGCCACCTAGATACACACCAGCACCTAAACGCCTGGACTATAAGGTTGAACGACAACCCGCGTACTTACCATACGTGAAAGGAGTGACAGATAAGGTCGCTAATATTTTAAAGAAGTTCTCAGTAAAAACTATCTTCACTCCTTTTAAGAAACTGTCTCAATACCTACGCACACCCAAAGACAGTTTTCCCTTAGAACATCCAGGTGTTTATAAAGTTGACTGCAGCTGTGGGAGCTCCTATATAGGCCAGACCAAACGTACTGTCTCAAGCCGGATCAAGGAGCACATCAGGGCGGTCAAAAATAACGAGCCACAGAAATCGGCTATCGCTCAACATCTTTTGGAGGAGGGGACGAATCACTGGATTGAGTTACATAACCCTCAGATTCTCTCGACAGAACGCCACTACATACCCAGAATGGTGAAAGAAGCAATTGAAATTAAAAAGTACAAGAACTTCAACCGGGAGGATGGGTTTCAACTGTCGAGTGTCTGGCATCCAGTGATCCGTATGTTCACAACGCCCAAACAAACTGCAATTCCAAAAACCGCGCGAGCCGATACTGTGAGTGTTGTGTGTCGTGAACGTGATCGAGTGCGTAGTGAGAACGCGGACAGTGGTAGTGGTGACGCGCGTCAGAAACGAGTGAGGAAGAGGGTAGACCGATACGGTTTGCCGAGTAACAACTAGCTTGCAGAACTTTAGTACATCCGTGATCATGGTACTTGTAACAGTGCCGAAATATCGGATTCTCGAAAAAGATACTAAACATGGTAAATATCCCGTTTATAATTCTAATTTTAATTAGTGAGTAGAGTTTGTTACCACTAAAATTAAAATTCTGTTCAGTAGACCAAAGTTGTGTGTGCCCATAGTTTGTTTTAATTATATTTTGAGAGAATGTATTCCTTCTTTAACTAAAGAGGGTGTAGTTAAGAAGTGCCGAAGAACGCAATTGATCACGTAAATTATCGAGTTTTCCGGAAAAAAATGGTCGCAATTTGTCACGTTATAACAAGCTGTGGATTTTAGCGTAATGTTTTCTTTGGTCATTCTTCTTTATTAAGCACAATGGTATACTTTTTACTAGATTATGTTTAGATTCACACTAGGTAAAATGATATGAAGAAATTAATGCTCATTGCTATATTGAGCTGAAACACATACTATGTAATATGAAATAATATTTCTGGGCGAAAAAGCAACTTAAACTAGCTAAAATCGATTTTAGCTATTTTAAGCTTTAGGAGAGCACGCGCAGTTTTCATCATCATCATCATTATATCAGCCGTAGGAAGTCCAGTGCTGAACATAGGCCTCCCCCATTGATTTCCATTTCGACCGGTCTGTAGTATTCTACCTAGTAATAATCTGGAAAGCAGTTTATTTAAGAGAAATTTTAATGCTTGAATTATTTTATGATTGATAACTTATCTAGACATGAATATAAATTACTGTGTCAAAGCCCAAACCTGAGAGTGAGATAGTTTCTCAGTAAAGTGTAAGACAAAAATGCATAGATTGTAGAATAGTGATAATTTTATTGTAGAATTATGTAAACGAGGTCCAGAGCCAAATTGTTTATTTTAAACAATATACATATATTCCAGATAGATGTCTGCAATACAGTTATACTGAATAATCAGATGAGCGATGAACTATCGCAGCACTCTGAACCGAATTTCATAAAAGCAAATGTTGCCATGTGCAGTGACAGAACATTATATTAGTTAGTCTGACATAGTTTGCAAGTGAAATTCAACTATATTTACTTCAGTTAAGGAAAATTGTATTGCTATAGTGAATGAAATTGCTTGATCTAGGAGCGTTCACGGACCTTAGTAGGTGGATGAAATATGAAGGTACAAAGGAAGAATCTCATTCATGAAGCGTTGCTTCAGGAGCGGGAATATATGGAATGAATAAAATTGTACTAAGGAAATAAAAAGTAGTAAACTTTTATTTATGTAGTTTAACTTTTTATTTAATTTACTATCTAAATAAATAAAAAGTTCATAACATATTTGCTTAGATACCAAATTAAAAACCACTGAGTTAAAAACTATTGTTCAATAAAAGTAGTACATTTCCTCTGTAGTATTTACTGCATAATTAAATTGGCAAATAACTTTCCATAAAGCAGAGAATATCACTGGTTGACCTCAGAATATAGTGTAAAATGGAAATTTAAATACCGATTAATGTGAAATAAGGAAACCCTTGAAGTGAGTATTTTTACGAACTGTTACACGGGCCTTCTGAGATGACGTTTTAAAAAAATACTTTTGATTTTAAACACTTTTACTTTACATACACTGAATCACTTTTACAGAAGTGGAATTTCAAGACTTAGAATAAAATGGAAACGGCGAGTGTTCAAATCGAGAGCTTGCAGAAGACTGGCTAATCCTATGCACTACAGTGCTCATCTTGACATCTGATACCTAGGGGAGAAATGCCTAGGTCGGCCAAGTCCCATACATAAGGGATTCGTAACAACCCCCTGGTTAAGAGGAAACTTACCCCAAAGGAAAGTTTCCGGAAAACTAGTCAATACGCAAACGAGGTCGATTTGATGTTGTTTCCAACTCGATATTAGAGTCCTCATTTTGTTCACTAATTACTATAGGCTCTTTCGATTTTGTACACTTTCCCTTTTTACAAAAGTATATAAAAACTAAAACTAACCACGAAATTACAGATAATACACTAAGGATTGGAAAACTTATATGTTTATTAAAATTATTTGAAGTTTGTACAGAATTAAGTTTATCTACGAGTTGGTTTGATACAATCTTAAGGTCTTTAAGGTTATCTAATTTTACATTACTTATTTGGAAAGGAGGAAGGTTTAATTTGTTTACACGCTTAATATTACAACAACTATCATTAATAATATTAAAACTAGAAGAAACCATTGGTAATTTAATAGTAGGGGCAGTTTCTCTTACTAACCTAGTGTTTTTACAATAAGCTGCGCAATTATTTGGAATATTTAAGATACCAGTACCAGATATTACAATTTCCGGTACTATACTATTTGAACATTCAATAGTAAGTTTTGTAGGTTTGGATTGTACAAATATCCATTTGTTGTTATTTAATTTATGCCAGATATCAATATTACCATGAAGAAATCTATACTGACAGTTTTCTGGCAATGAGGATACAGCTTTAGTAATTATATCTATTTCACAATATTGATTTCCTGGCACTGTATAAATTTCAGATATTTTACAAAGGTACATTTTATAAGATATATCTTTACAACTATTCAAATCTTTTATAAATGTAAATGATGATTTGTCTGTGCTTAAAGCTAAGAATTGTTCAGTGGGTAAAACTAAACTATAAGAGTTTGGTTTTCCTGAATTATGTGGGATTGGCAATGGAATATTCTTATATAAATTATATTCTAAGGCACTTACTAAGGGTATACGGATTACAAATATTAATTTGTTATCTAAATAGTAGCAAACTAACTCAGCAATGTTAATTAAAGTATGAATATTATTTAACTCTAACTTAACAGGAAAATCCTTATATTTAGGAATTACTTTAAGGTTACTTACAATGTCATTATATAATTGACGAGGAGTCAAAATTGATGGGTGAAGAGTGTTACTTTTTACAAATAAAATAGAATTTAAAATATCTTCCACTTTAAAAGAAAGAGTGTATAAATTGGAACTTAAGACATTTAGAACATTTTCTAATCTAATTTTAAAACTATTATTTAATATAATCGTGGATACATTATTAAATGACAATGTCATTTTATCAATGACGTCGGTCAATTTTGCTTGATTGGAACATAATTTGTGTAGGGAACTATTTATGTTAGATATAGCTGACTGAGACACAATAATACTTTCTTTGACTACTTCTGTAATTTTCTTTTCATTGTTAGATAATATTTGAATCGCATTATTATAATTTTCAGCATCATCTTCATCTAGAGTGCCGAATACGTGTCTAAAAATAACACCTACACCAGAGATCCAAGCGGATCTTTTAGAGAATTCGTTTGAAATGATGTGGGAGAATGATTCGAAGTCGCGTATAATATCCGCATACAATGAGTTTAAAGGTTCTAGCATATTTCGACATTGGTTTTCATCCATTTCTTCATTTTCCCGACATTCAAACCGAACTATATTAAATGCATTATGGATATTTTCAATATGGCTTTTAAAGGCGGAGACATCTATGGGTATAACGACGTGAAATTGATCATTTACTACTTTGAGAGTGCCAACGGGATCGAAGAGTATACCAGGACCCTGGGTGATGTATTCAACGTATTGGTTTTCGCTGGTTGCCATGACAATAGCGGCCTTCAGTCTGCAATCGTAAGTTATAAGAACTAGGTTAATTAATTTATAAAAATAGGAATAAAATATTTCCTCTAACCGTTCAGATGCGCTGGCTTTACTTCGTCGAAATGGTGTTTGACATGACGCCGATTGATCAAAAGAGATAATGTATTGTTTCCGTGGACTTGAACGACTTTGTACGGGCCCTTCCAGACAGGTGATAAAGCCTTACGTAATCTCAAATGGTTTCGCAAATAAACATAATCACCGACTTTATATTGGACCAAGCGAGTTTGTCTGTCGTAATATGTTTTGGATCTTTCTTTCGAAGCTCGTATATTTTCAAGCGCCTTTTCACGGGAAATTCTGAGACGGTGTTGAAGCATTTTAATGTAATCAGGATAGGTAATATTAGGAGAAGGATCAAAAACTGAATCAGGGATAAATGGTTTATGGCCGAATACGAGCTCATAAGGTGTAAAGCGAGTTGTTGTATGGACACTACTATTGTATGTTAGCATGGCAGTGTATACGAATTTGTGCCAATCGGTTTGGTTTTCGTTAACGTAAGATTTTAAATATTCCTTCAAAGTTGAATGGCTTCTTTCAAGAGCCCCTTGGGTTTGAGGTCTGTAGGGAGATGACCAGATTTGTTTTACTTTCAAAAACTGACAGGTTTGTTTAAATAAATCAGCAGTGAAATTGGTTCCTTGGTCTGTAAGTATGATTTTAGGAATTCCGAAAAAGGATATAAAATGTACTAGACACTCACACGATTCTTCTGCAGTTGCATTGGAGATGGGATAAGCGATGGAGAATTTGGTCAAGTCATCTTGGAGAGTAAGTATAAATTTAAGGTTGCGGAGACCAGCTTCGGGCAAGGGCCCTACTATGTCTAGGCTAATTCTTTCAAATGGGCGAGTTGAAGTTGAGGTAATTTGCATGGGGGATCTATTGATACCACGATATGCTTTATTTGCTTGACACAGAGTGCAGTTTTTCACGTAATTTTCTATGTCTGACCTCATGTTTTTCCAGTAATAGCGTTCTTTGATTCGGTCAAACATTCTGTTTGAACCAAGATGGCCCGCAATGGGTATGTTGTGATTCTCTTTCAAGATTTTTGCTATTTCTGAAGGTACAGGATATATAATAGTATTATGATGTACATTAACCTTAATGTTAGTATTATTAAATAAATACATAAGCATACCGTAAATTTTAACAAAAGAGAGACTTTCGAATGCGTTTTTAAAATCTGAGATTGCTATTTCATTAATGTCACCACAGAGAATTATATCATCTCTGGTGGTTTTTAGAGTTTTAAAGATATCGGGATATGTGCAATTGTCAAAATGATGAACTTTTGTGAATAGTAAATAGTAGGTTTTTCCTCTTAAATTTAATTTTTTGAATGTATGAAGTTCTATTTCTTCCTGCAAGACGCTATTTAATTCTTCTGGGGTAGAGAGCACGTCTGTGAGATAGGGGTTAGATTCGTCGAGGTCTACTGATACGGGAATAATTATTGTTTTAGCATTGCTTTTTAATAGGGTTTCGTTATGTTCTGCGATATGAGTATTATAAGTTTCGTTTTTATTAGCAATCGATTTTAGGAAATCAGAGTATTCATTACCGTGATTAGTGGGAGATTGCTCTGCTGATTCAGGTGTGTCAACGGGAATAGGAGGATTTGGAGAGTCTATTGGAGTAGGGGGAGTTCTGAGGTCAAGGTCTAGATTTGGGCTAGGATCTAGCGCACCTAAATCGATTAGTTCGTCGAGGACATCTTGGGGTATTTCGAGTTCTGGACTAGGATTAGGAGGATTGTTTATACCACTGGTGGAGGGTTCTGGATCTTGGGATACTGGATTAACTGGGAATCGTGACAACGCATCAGCATTACTGTTTATTTTTCCCTTTTTGTACTCTACTTCATAATCGAATTCTTCTAGTTTAAGTCTCCATCTCACTAATTTCGAGCCAGGGTCTTTACAATTAAATAGCCATTTCAAGGGACGGTGGTCTGTAACAATTTTGAACCGATGGCCATATAAATAAGGTCTAAATGTTTTGGTACCAAAGATAATTGCCAAGCATTCCTTCTCAGTTACGCTGTAATTGCTTTCGGCTTTATTCAGAGTTCGTGATGCATATGCAATAGGAAGATCATTTCCTATAGGGCCTTGGGATAATATGGCTGAAATTGCGTAATTTGATGCGTCGCATGTTAACACAAATGGCTTACTAAAATCGGGATAGGCTAGTATAGGAGCTGAAGTTAGGGCATTTTTAAGACTTTCGAAAGCTAACTGCTGTTCGTTCTGCCAATGGAAAGGGATGTTTTTCTTTAAAAGGTAAGTTAAAGGTTTAGCTATTTTGGATAGGTCTGGTATGAAACGGCGGTAGTATGAAACTAATCCTAAGAAAGATTTTATGTCTTTAGGGCATTTAGGTAAAGGGAATTCAGATACGGCTTTGATCTTTTCTGGGTTTGGTTTTACCCCTTTGTCTGTGATGATATGGCCAAGATACGACACTTCCTTACGAAAGAATTCGCACTTGTCAGGCTGGAGTTTCAAATTAAATTGGCGAAGTCTTTCAAAAACTTCGGATAAGTGTTTTAGGTGAAGGTCAAGGTCAAATGAGTGAATTACAATGTCATCTAAGTATACAAAGCATTGTATACCTTGTAAGCCTGACAAAGCAGAGTTCATTAACCTTTGGAAGGTTGCGGGGGCGTTTTTGAGCCCAAACGGCATACGGGTGAATTGGAAATGACCCTGTGGGACTGAGAACGCGGTTTTGGGTGCATCTTCTTCTGTCATTTCAATTTGATGGAAACCGGAAGCTAAATCTAGGGTACTGAAGTATTTACTTTTACCTAATTGGTCTAAAATTTCCGATATGTTTGGTATTGGGTAAGAGTCTCCTATTGTGATATCATTGAGCTTGCGGTAGTCTATTACTACGCGCCATTTACGTTGGCCTGAGGCATCTATTTTCTTCGGAACTATCCAGATTGGGGAAGACCATGGGGACATTGAAGGTGTAATTATACCCTCATCGAGCATCTTTTTGATTTGAGATTCTACTTCTTGCTTGTGAATTTCTGGGAATCTATATGATTTTGTATTGATTGGAATGGATGAAGTAGTACGAATTTCATGTTGTAGGACATTAGTTGTAGTTAATTGATCACCAGGAAGATGAAATATATCGGAGTAAGTAGAACAGAGGTCACCTAGGGCATTAGCTTCTTCAGAATTTAGGTGAGAGACTCGCAATGAATTTAACACTTGTTCAGTTCGTTCTAGAGTATTTTTTTGATTTAGTTCTGAGTAAGACGAATGAAAAACCATGTTATTGTCAGACTTTTCTAATGGCGTAATCTTTATCTTTAGGTTCGAGCTTATGCGTATCGGAGATTCAGATACATTGACAACAGATAGGTTTATTCTCGAATTAGGTTTTACTTTTACGATACAATTCGCTGTTAAAAGAGAATCAGCTATATACTGGTCAAGGACAAGGCCTTCTTTTATTTCGGGGTTGGACACGGAACATTCAATAATGGATTCTGTTCTAGCAGGGATAATGTAAATAGGCTCACAAAATTGCAACGTAAAGTTGGTTTTATTTATTACTAAAATACCTCCTGTATAGTCAATTTTACAATCTGAGTAAGCGAACAGGTCATTACCAATTATTCCATCATACGGGAAATCTATATTGGGAACTATGTGGAAATGATGGTGAACCGAGTTAATTTCAATTGGTATGTGGCCTAACGTTTTCATTGGGTTTCCTGTCGACCCTAAACCATGAAAAGTTAAAATATGATCTGTGATAGAAGGCATTTTTTCGATAGCACTTATTTTTAAGAGACTTATAGAAGCACCGCTGTCGACGAGGAGTTTAAGAGGTTTACTAGAAACAGAAGTCAGAACTTCTACATGAGGTAAGTATTTTTTTGTAGGATTTTTGATTATATTATATGTTTTGAATGTATCTTTTTCTGTTTCAGATGCTGTACAGGATGGACAGGATTTCGATTTGGGTTGGGGTATGTTGACAGGTGAAATTGGGATAGAGACGGAATCTAAACTGTGTTTATCGATACCATTGTAAGTATGTGATATATTGCCCGGTTTATGAGTGGATAGTTTGTAAATGGATGATTTGGATATAGGGATTTTGTAAGGGCCACTATGAGTTTGGGGCTGGTTACCCGGTTTGTTAGTGGATGAATTGGATACAGTGATTTTATAAGGGCCACTATGAGTTTGGGGCTGGTTACCCGGTTTGTTAGTGGATGAATTGGATACAGTGATTTTATAAGGGCCACTATGAGTTTGGGGCTGGTTACCCGGTTTGTTAGTGGATGAATTGGATACAGTGATTTTATAAGGGCCACTATGAGTTTGGGGCTGGTTACCCGGTTTGTTAGTGGATGAATTGGATACGGTGATTCGATTAAGTAAGGCTTTAGTATCGGTTTGTCCGTTTTTTATGCCCGCACGATACTGAACGGGTAGGACTACTCGTTTAAATTATGATTGATTGCATCTTCAGGGCTCCATGGTTCTCCGACTTCGTCAATAGCATGAATAGGTTGGTTATTTCTACCGAAACTCGTCGACGGTTGGTTGGATTGTTGAAGTGGAGGGTTTCCAAAACGTTTATTGTTGTACTCGCGTTTTCGGCATTTGTCTATAGTGTGACCTACCGCTTTACAGTAGCGACACACCGGAGTAGTAGAGGTAGGCGTAGAACTGTGGTTGTTAGATCTGTTATTAGTACCCATACCATACTGAGTAGAGCTTCGATTTGGTTGAGATTGTCTTTGAAGTGAACGCCCTTGACTGAAGGAATTGTTGTAATTAAAAGAAGGGTTGCGTCTCAGAGTAGTATGTAATATTTTTTCTTCGGATGTTGCAAAATTGATTGCGTCATTCAAGCTTTCTGGGTCGCGACATCTAATAATGGTGGACAAACGGGGATCTAAACCACTAATAAAGGTATGCAATGCAAGATCCTGCATTGCAGCGACACGGCCGGCAAGTTCGCCCTTCTTTTTAGTAGGTATAGAAACATTGATTTCGGTCAAAAGTTTCGATAAACATGACTCGACTCGTAGTGCGAACTGGCTGACTGTTTCGGTGTTTAATTGACGACACTCTTGAAGGTCCGAGAGCAGTGCTGCATAATGTTTACGTTCCCCAAATTGGGATTTTAAAAATTCTTCTAGTTGTTGCCATGTGTCAAAGTCTTTAATGGCGCATGCACTTTCGGCACGGCCCTCAAGCTGGCTAAGTATATATTTAAGTAAAATATCCTGCTGTGCCGAAGCCGCGAGGTTTATGGCATTTCGGCAGTTATTTAGAAATGCATTTAATTTTTCACGGTTACCATCGAATTTGTTTATAAATTTGATTAAAACATTAATGTCAATTTCCTTAGGATCTTTCGACATGGTCGTAAGTGATGAACCGGTAGGTTTGTCTATAGGAGTCTCTGATTTTTGTTTGGCTTCTTTGGACATATCACGTCTGAGTTCCTTACAATAAAATAAAGCGATAAGACGCAGACGCTAAGGAATGCGATAAGGAGGCTATGTTGCACTGTTCTCGGAATTGAATTAGACTAACAATATATAACAATGTAATAATGTTCTAATGTAGAATGAATGTATTTAAATTAATTGATGAACACTTTTGTCACTTTTTTGTCTTCGGGATATAATATATTTTATAAATTCACTTGTACTGATCACGACGAAAAACTTCGACGTTAGGTGAGTATAGGTTTCAAAACTTACAGGAACACGGCGACTGCAAGAGTACCACGGGACATCTCGCAGCAGATGGTATACCTCTTTCGCTAAAGTAAGCGGGCTCAGCGGCAGGAACAGCGGGAACCAAGTAGGTTAGCAGGAAACAGCGGTACACGCGCAGGTTTTGTACACTACGCGGCGATTCAGCGACACGGTTATAATACATATATGATAAAATATTTTGTAGAAATGAGGCGATCCAGGATTTCAAAAATCCCTTAAGCTGCCACCAATGTTACACGGGCCTTCTGAGATGACGTTTTAAAAAAATACTTTTGATTTTAAACACTTTTACTTTACATACACTGAATCACTTTTACAGAAGTGGAATTTCAAGACTTAGAATAAAATGGAAACGGCGAGTGTTCAAATCGAGAGCTTGCAGAAGACTGGCTAATCCTATGCACTACAGTGCTCATCTTGACATCTGATACCTAGGGGAGAAATGCCTAGGTCGGCCAAGTCCCATACATAAGGGATTCGTAACAGAACGAGCCAATAAATAAAATAATAAAAAGCAAAAGTGAATCGTAAAAAACAATACTAATCCCGATTAGTCCTCAAAAATCTTGTAGCGAAAGTCCCACCCCGCGTTATACCGAAAATATCGTCCGTGTTTTGATTTATGCCCTTTAAAAGCGGCCCTTGCTCTGTACTCAAGTTATTGTTTTTCCCCTTATGAAAATGACGTTTTTTCCTACCCGCAGTCCATGGCCGTGCGAAGTTACGCTGTGATTTATTCGCCATTAAAATTTATGTATGTACCGAAAAGCCAGTTTATTTTTGATTTTGACATTAATTTCGGAATTTTAATTTACTCAAGCTATTAATTTGACCTCTATTAGTCCGCTGCTGGACATAGGTCTCCCCTAATGAGCGCCATAGCGCCCTGTCTTCTTGTAGGTTGATGATGATGATGATGATTAATTTGAATAACGAAACCGTAAGATTAAATTCTCTGACTTAGCCGTAATCATTTTAATGAATTGTTGAAACAAGTAGGGTTGAAATTCTAAATATATAAATTCTAAAATATTGGTGTTTGGAAGAGTTTTGCTACGATTCCCCAGTTTCAAGCTGTTGACTTTTACCCTAACTTTCCAATTTCAACGTCTAGCAATAGGTACTTCCACAAGTTTTATCCATATAATAACCAAGTGCGATAGTTTAAGCTCAAATGTGGCCTTTATTAAACCAACCAACAATCAAGAGTTTATTGCCTATAAAATATTGATTCACTTGAAAAGTAAAGCACTGTGCAGTGTGTAATATAAATAGTAATTCTCTTTTACCTGTATTTGTATACATTTTTTGAATAAGAACGTTTTAACTGGCATATTTTAACAAAATATTACATTATACCGTTTCTGTGACATCAATATATATGAGAAAGTTAAGACATACGCTGTCTAACTGAAGGTGATAAATTTGACACGTGCCTGTCGATCGTTGTCGTCAGATTCATTTTGGTTGAATAATGGTGTCACTCATTATTTAAGTCACTCAGTAATAGATGTTGTGTGCCTGATATATGTTATACCTAAGTGAAGTATGACATAAACAATTTTATTTTTGAAACGTTTTGAAATCAGTCCCTGTAATTCCAAATCTGACGACATCAAAATATGCTATAGTATTCATATTGCCGGTATTTGAAGGAAACCATATTAAAGTTTAGGCAATATCGATTGAACAGGCGAGGTCTTCTCCCGTAGTAACAGTAATCAACAGTTTTTTATTCATATTTCGGCATTGGCTCAGCAATAGGCTAAAAAATATACATAAAAAAACCGGCCAAGTGCGAGTTGGAATCGCGCACGAAGGGTTCCGTACCATAATCCCTAGACACGTCAAAAAATTCATGTTTTTTATATGGGAGCCCCCCTCAAATATTTGTTTTATTTTCATTTAATTATTTATTTTTAAAGTGAATATATAAGGTGTTACAAAATTAGGTCTCTGAATTTGGTGAGATGACTTGGTATTGACAAAATATGTATTTGAAACAAAAAGAAGTTATCGGGTAAAATAAAAAAAAATATATAAAAATAAAAAAAATACCACCAGCGACCAGCATCACGTGACGCGTCGAGCACACATGACGCTGGTCGCGATTTAGGTATTTCCCACACATCGGCTTGGAGAATACTGCGGAGGAGAAGGACTGCACGCCTACCACGTGCGTCACGGGCTCGTCGCTTCTCGGGACGCTGCTGGTCGCTGGTGGTGTTTTTTTTTTTCATTTTTATATTTTTTGTATTTATTTATTTTATTTTATTTTACCTGATATTATTTTTTTGTTTCAAATACATATTTTGTCGATACCAAGTCATCTCACCAAAATCAGAGACCTAATTTTGTGACACCTTATATAACTAAATATTTTGTGAATATTTCTTTATTTATAATTATATAATTATATATATTTATTTAGTGTCTGTTGTCTACCTGTTGCCGTTATCAACAATGAGCTAAGAAATCACGTTTGTTGTACATATGTAGGCCCCTTCAAAAATTTATTTTATTCTATTTTTTAGTATTTGTTGTTATAGCGGCAACAGAAATACGTTATAATAAATATCACGGTTCATGAGATACAGCCTGGTGATAGACAGACAGACGGCAGACGAGTGGAAGCGGAGTCTTAGTAAAATAATAAATAGTAATATCTTAATAAAAAAAAGTAAAGTCCCGTTTTACCCTTGGGTTCGGAACCCAAAAAGATGTATTGGTTAGCGAAGCCACACCATTATTAAGTGTTTTCAAATAAATTCTAAAGGTCTAATGTCCACCGGTCTTAATAAGGGTACTTGCCATACCGCACATTCGGAAAGTGAAATAGAACACTTGACAATATGGTTTTGGTCCAACCCTTTTTTGGCTTCACACAGCAGGATAATTGGGTCTTTTGTGGTTTCCGGCAACGTGTGTCCTGTAATGGGCTTGACTTTTTGCACCTTTGAACCGCTCCACTGTCTATTGGACTCTTTACAACGAAAACTGGTGCCTACTTTTAAAAAAAAATATTTGCTTTCGTATTTCTGAACGTTGGCTAATTTACATTTTCTGTTTGTTGGTTTTCATGTTAGCCGTTGTTACCTTTTTACGGCTAAAGTAAAATACGTTGCGAGTAGCAGTTGTTTTTCAGTTAATGAATGTAATTACATTAAGGTACAATATACCGTGTTTTTTTTAACTGATACAGTAAGAGGAAAATTGAAACCATGGGAGATAGGTACAGGGAAAATCAGTGTAATAGAGATAAAAAGAAGTTAAGCTTACTAAATTTTTCGGTCAAAAATGAGTTTATCATAAAATTTAATCATCTTGAACTTTTCTTTTACTGCAACTGCGTTAAAAAAATTTAAGGTTCAGTTTCAGTGAAAGATAATTTCATTTTTAACCCGGTACGCAAAAACGACGGGGTGTTATAAGTTTGACGTCTATGTGTGTGTGTCTGTACTTGGCATCAGCTCCCGAACGGATGAATCGATTTTGATGCGGATTTTTTGGTTCGAAAAGAGATATGATCCATCTCTCGTTGTGGAGATGGTTCTTAGCTACAAATAAATCTGTGTCGGGGGTTTTATATTTATTAAATTAATGTTATATCGTAAGAAAAAAACCGGCCAAGTGCGAGTCGGACCCACCCATGAAGGGTTCTGTAGCAATAAGTAAAATATTTAACAAAAACAAAATTTAAAAAAAAACTACTTACTAGATCTCGTTCAAACCAATTTTCGGTGGAAGTTTACATGGTAATGTACATCATATATTTCTTTCAGTTTTATCATTCTGTTATTTTAGAAGTTACAGGGGGGACACACATTTAACCACTTTGGAAGTGTCTCTCGCGCAAACTATTCAGTTTAGAGAAAAATGATATGAGAAACCTCAATATCTTTTTTTAAGACCTATCCATAGATACGTGTAGGGTATGATTTAAAAAAAAATTGAGTTTCAGGTCAAAAATGAGTTTATCATAAAATTTAATCATCTTGAACTTTTCTTTTACTGCAACTGCGTTAAAAAAATTTAAGGTTCAGTTTCAGGGAAAGATAATTTCATTTTTAACCCGGTACGCAAAAACGACGGGGTGTTATAAGTTTGACGTCTATGTGTGTGTGTCTGTACTTGGCATCAGCTCCCGAACGGATGAATCGATTTTGATGCGGATTTTTTGGTTCGAAAAGAGATATGATCCATCTCTCGTTGTGGAGATGGTTCTTAGCTACAAATAAATCTGTGTCGGGGGTTTTATATTTATTAAATTAATGTTATATCGTAAGAAAAAAATTGGCCAAGTGCGAGTCGGACCCACCCATGAAGGGTTCTGTAGCAATAAGTAAAATATTTAACAAAAACAAAATTAAAAAAAAAACTACTTACTAGATCTCGTTCAAACCAATTTTCGGTGGAAGTTTACATGGTAATGTACATCATATATTTCTTTCAGTTTTATCATTCTGTTATTTTAGAAGTTACAGGGGGGACACACATTTAACCACTTTGGAAGTGTCTCTCGCGCAAACTATTCAGTTTAGAGAAAAATGATATGAGAAACCTCAATATCTTTTTTTAAGACCTATCCATAGATACGTGTAGGGTATGATTTTAAAAAAAAATTGAGTTTCAGTTCTAAGTATGGGGAGCTCCCAAAATTTATTGTTTTTTTTTCTATTTTTGTGTGAAAATCTTAATAGAGTTCACAGATTACATCTACTTACCAAGTTTCAACAGCATAGTTCTTATAGTTTCGGAAAAAAGTGGCTGTGACATACGGACGGACAGACCGACAGCCATGACGAATCTATAAGGGTTCCCTTTTTTGCTATTTGGCAACGGAACCCTAAAAACCGCATCAAAATCCGTTGAGTAGTTTTTGCGTCCATCGCGAACTAACAGACACACACAATAATTCCATAAAAAAACATTCCTGTGTTCAGAATTTTTCATTTAACATAACTCAAGTATTTTTTGTTGAAATATTACCTATGTACGGACACAACTAATTGACAATTTAATAATAGTATGGATGCCTGTTGCTTGCAGCCCCGCCCGCTTTCCCACAACCTATTGGAAGCTATTCCAGGGATATAAAGACAAAAATGTGTTATTCCAGACTAAAATCTATTTCTGTACCAAATTTCACCTAGATCCGCTCAGCCGTTTGAGCGTGATTAAGTAACAAACATCCAAACATCTTCACAAACTTTCACATTATTTTATAATATTAGTAGGATTTACCATGCCATCACGGACAAAAGAAACCGAGTAGAAATAACAAAATCGATACGTGCGGGACATAAAACACCTGTCGGTTCGTCACCTAGCAACCTAGCACCAACAGAGGCTCATGGCCGAATTATATCAGCCCTAATGTCGTCATATAAATGACAAAGAACTTTTTACTTTTGTCGAGTTTAAAAGGCTAACAACCTATACATATTTATATACCAACCACAACAAATATTGACTTGATTTGGATATTACAATACATAGTGCTTCGCAGTTAACAATATTTGCCTTTGAAAATATATGAGGTGCCTTTAAAATTTTAAAAGTATCTTTTATTTACTTTCTAATTGTCAATATTTTTTAGGCAGACTATTTATCTTTAAAGTTACCCATGGAAACATTGATTACTATTCCAATCAATATGTTGTGTACATGGGTAAGTGTAGAGATTTTCGTCTTGTAAGTGTAAGTGTAGATATTCCTGATTATTTGCACTTTGCGTATGATTAGCAGAAAATTCACAATTTTGGACAGAAAAAAATTATTAATACCTTTGATTTTACAAATGATCACATCTACGATACAACGTAGACGACTACACAGTGCCAGTTAGTTAATTGTTTATATATTGGTCTATGGTTAAAAATAACGATTAGCCACAGATTTATGATTATACTCGTATGATACCAGACGGAATACTAAATTTAAATAAATAAATAAATAAATATTCTACGACATTCTACACAGCGCTTTCTAGACCCAAAGTAAGCATAGTTTAACTAGCTTGTGTTATGGGTTCCAGAATGCGGATAAACATACTTATATACTTTTTTTTTTTGTAAATACATACATATTATACATAGAAACACCCAGACCAATGCAAATAGACATATTCATGCATACAAATATTTGCACTGAGCGGGAATCGAACCCGCGCCCCCTGTCGTAGCAGTCGAATGCACTACCGCTACGCCACAGAGGCCGTCAAATTTTGTTTTCGACACACGATCTCTTTCTTTCTAGTTACTTGGTTATATAACGATAGCATAATATCAAAAAGCGCATATGCGCTATACTTTTCTTTTCCCTGTGCATACACATTACTCACACAATCATACATATGGCGTTGAAGCAAATTTTCAACTCAGTTGTCACGTCACTATCATCGGAATGGCAACGAGTAACAAATATAACAATTTTGACGTATTAGTTGTCAGTTGTTAGATAGGGTCGGAATCAGGGCTAATATTGATTTGTTCTTGAGAAGAATAACATTGTTTAAAATTAAATAAATAAATGATTAAACAATTCTACTCGTTTCTATTCTATTTGCAGTAACCTGCCTTATATTTTGGATAATAAAATGTTTAATTCTGGCCTTTCTCAATTAATTTTAAGGACGTTACAGTTACGTAGTTAGTCGTAGAGTTTGTCAGTAGTGTGGTAAATTTGGCGTCCAAAGAAATCGTAAATATTCGGTCTGTTATCAGATAATCATAAGTCTGTGCGATAAACTAAATATATTAAAAATATTTTTCTGTCTGTTTGACTTAGGTAATCTCTGGAACGGCGTGGCCGATTTGAATGGGACTTTCGCTGGTAGATAGGTAATGTTCCAAGGCGTAACAGGCTACTTTCATTTAAGAAATAGAATTAGGGTTCCGCGGAAAAACATTAAAACCTATATCTAAGTCCACGCAGATGAAGTCAAGGGCACAGTTAGTCTATATATTTATTTAAAACAAATGCGTGTTAGTGATGACCGTTTATAACTCGAGAGTGGGTTGATTGATTTCTCTCCGCCTATATAAGAGTGTGTCATTATGGTTTTTTTAGCGGAAATCCCCACGGTTACCTCATCGCCAGCCAGTGGGGTTATTATGTCGGACTCGAACCGATCAAAACGGCAGCATCTCTAATGCCAAGGTGTTAGGTATCACAATAAGGCAATTCCCTCGCACCCCGCTGAGCCTAGGCCATCTAAGGCTTTGAGATGGCCCCCTTAGAATCTCAATTATGATAATAAAAAATATAATCTTCAAGAAAAAAATGCAGCTGATGAGGTACCTAACCAACATAACCTGGTTCTAAGGCAGAACGAAGTTTGCCGGGTCAGCCAGTCTATATATATTAAACAAAGTCGTATTAGTGATACCGTTTATAACTAGAGAACGGGTGGACCAATTTTCATGATTTTTATTTTGCTGGATTCATTTTCGCGCCTTCTCTAGGGACCTGAAATACGACTGAATTATGAATTGACATAAAATAAGGTATTCTGTTAATAATAAATTCAGTCCAGTTTTGGTATAATCTCAGTTCAGTTGCATGACGATCTATTTGAAAATCTTCGCTGATATAGATTAATAACATGCATTGTCTTTTTTAGTTAACATTTTGTGAAACAAAGTGATGTCTTACGTTTCATACATGTCTTCAAAATCAATTTGTATAACACGTCAAAGCATCATCAATCCGCACAAAAGCCATCAGCGTTTACAAGGTAAAGAGGCATTAGCGACGTTAACGCGTACTTGCGCGTTTTGGAACAGACTAATGGGTTACAGTTATTACTCCCTGTTGTTTGCTTGATGTGATGTAATTACGTGAGCCGAGCATCATGCAATGTCTCGTGCCTAAACTGATAAAGCATACGTAATCTATACGTTAAGGCGGAAAAATACCTTCAATTTGTGAAGGTGGAAGATATTTTGTATAATGATAATAACTTATTTCCCAAGACAATGGTTTAGTTATTTAGTGCTTAATATAAGTAAAACTAGAATAAACATCACATATACACAGAAATTAGTATCCGTTGCCTTACTAGGCAGAATCCCGTGTACCATAATTAAAAAAAATAGAATTTTTAAAGTCCATATTTATAATACCATTTTTTTTTTGTGCGGAAATCCCTTCGGATACCCCCCGCCGGCCAGCGGGGGCGGTTATGTCGGGCTTGAACCGACTAAAACCGCACGCCATCTCGGGTCTAATACCTATCTAATAGCCTTAAACGAGCAATTCTGGTATATATTATCAGAATCTCGGAAACGGCTCCAATGATTTTCATGAAATTTAGTATACAGGGGGCTCAGGGGTGATAGATCGATCTAACTAGGTTTCATTTATAGGAAAGCTCAAAATAAAAAAATCCGTTCCCGCAGGGGGAACGCACAGGTAGATTTCGTGAAGCAATTAATATTATTTTTTAACATGTTTAATTTTTTTGTCTCGAAAACGGTAACTTTTAGCGAAAAACTTTTCAGACATTTATTTTAGACTTAAAAATGGCCTATCGTTTAAAAATGTTTCCGACGACAAGAATGTTCACCGGTTAGAAGTTATAATTTTTTTCCCGAAAAATTTTGGTTTTTCCCCCCTCCACTTTTAGTTAAAGTTTTAATCTTATAGGTTTATAATATTAAAAGTTGTTGGTATTCTTGTATACTATGGGATAAAATTAGAACGGTTTGAATATCTTTCATGGAACGTGAAATTTTGAGGAAAACCCCTTAATGCCCTTAGGCCGGATTCCACCCGTTCACGAACTTAAACTAAGTTTACACCCAAGCAATTTTTGATCGCAGTTTGAAAGCGATCGGGGCAAAAATGCGACCGTGAGAGTGCCGCAAATTTTGGGAAGTGGAACCATACATACATATATACATACATATATACATACATATATACATACATATATACATACATACATATAGGTATACATAAATATATATATATATAAACTTTTTGACCAGTGGTCATTTCGGACTCAGGGGGTCATAACTAGACCTCCTATGCAGAAATTTCTTTAAAATTCGACAGTAGTCAAGAAACCAATAGGTAGATCCATTTCATCGATATCTATCTAAAATCCCAGATATTTTATAATTTATTGCTGATATTGTATATATCCAAATTTAGAACTTCAAATAACACTTGTCTAATTTAGATGAAATGTAAATCGTAGAATAATACATCAATGTTTAGGAAATGCGTAAAACATTTATCATAACAAGATAGAATTAGGTGGAAGCCCTCCGGCACCGGAAAGCCACTGCGCTTTTATCTACACCCAGTCTAATATAACAAGGCCGGGACAATAGGGAGGGTAACGAAAATGTTTACGATATTAATGAACTTTCCTTAGCGTGCTTTTTTGGAGCGTACTTATCATGATTTTCTTATTGTCTCCAAAGTCATTAGTGTCCACGTAAATGACGAGAAATGAACACCTGGTATTAAAAAGTTACACACGGATTAAAATAAATGCTCATAGACAAGGTTGTAGAGAGATAAAAAAGTTGAACTTGATAAATTAATGCGATCTACGAACTAGTGTCTACTAGTTGGTACTCCGAAGGCTATCAAATATGAAGTACCTTTTTTTTTTTTTTTTTCGTGCGGTAATCCCTTCGGATACCCCCCGCCGGTCAGCGGGGGCGGTTACCATAAGTTACAAAGATAAACCTGCCATGATTGGAAAGGTTAACAAACTTCTTCTGTTACGATGCCTGACCAAAGGGTTTTGTATGCCAAAATGGTTTTTTACAAAAAACACCTAATGGTTCTTAAGACAGTTTCCTTGTATCTCCTTTGCTTTGGGATTTGCAGTAGACTATTATATGAGAAAGTATTTTATTAAATATCACTAATCTCTGCAGTTTCGATTTTAAGGGTTCCGTAGCCAAATGGCTAATAACGTAACGTAAGATTCGTCAAAGTCAAAGTCAAAGACCATTTATTCTGTATAGACCATTAATACGACACTTTCAAAACGTCATAAAAAATTAATCTAATGTTTGGCAAATGGACCACCGGTTCGAAACGGGAGTTTCTTGCCGGAGTCTTCTCAGGCCCTGTCCTGAGAAGACTCCGGCAAGAAACTCAGCGGGCTGTTTTTTTTTTTTGGTGTATTTACAAACATATTTACTTAACCTAAGTATAATATTTCATTTGAGTAGCATAGAGAGAGAGCAAACAGTTCATATCCAAGCTTGTTTGTCGTCTAAATAGTCTTCAATTTTATAATAGCCTTTT
The DNA here is from genome assembly GCA_946251805.1 of Cybosia mesomella. Taxonomy (NCBI): domain Eukaryota; kingdom Metazoa; phylum Arthropoda; class Insecta; order Lepidoptera; family Erebidae; genus Cybosia; species Cybosia mesomella. The sequence goes on from OX276403.1 coordinate 13,964,943, forward strand.
TGGCAGAGTTTACTTTTAATTTTGCTTTTAAATTTATGAAGAGGTAGATTCTTCATTTCACTAGGAAGCTTGTTGTAGAAGCGTATACAGTTACCCTGAAAGGAATTACTAATCTTGTGGAGTCGACTATTACAAACCACAAGATTGTTTTTATGTCTAGTATTTACGTTATGTATATCACAAAGCCTTAAAAAATTGGAAATGTTTCTTCTAACATACAAAAGATTTTCAAAAATATATTGGGAAACTACAGTTAGAAACAGTTAGAACTACAGTTTATTTCTTTGAACTTTTCTCGGAGGGAGACTATTGGGCCCAACTTATAAATTGCCCGCACCACCCGCTTTTGCAGTACAAAGATTGTATTTAAATCTGCGGCATTACCCCAAAGGAGAATGAAGTAGCTCATAATACTATGGAAATAACTGAAATAAACTATTCTATTCTGAATTTAATACATTTGGTTTTTTTTTCATTAAGGCAAAGATTATTTATATTAAACCAATGAACCGCTCGTGAGATTGCGTTGTTCACTTCGTCGTAATTATCTAATTGTCTTTTAATTTTAAATATTAAGGAAGTATCATCAGCAAACAAAACAATACTATTTTTATCCCTTACGTAGTAAAGGAGGTCATTTATATAAATTAAAAATAAAAATGGTCCTAGTATCGAACCCTGTGGAACGCCCATCGAAACCAAAGATCTCACCGAACGTGTACCGTTCACATCGACCCTCTGAATTCTATTGTTTAAATAAGAAGTCAAAAGGTCGAGAGCCTTGTTCCTTATTCCGTAATAATCTAATTTCCTGACCAATGTATCATGGTGGATGCAATCGAAGGCTCTGGATAGATCGCAGAAAACACCTAATGCATCCTGCTTATCCTCCCTGGCCTCGTAAATACATTTCAATAACTCATGTCACGTCATGTCTGTCTGTCTGTCCATACGTATGTCACAGCCGCTTTTTTCGAAACTATAAGAACTATGCTGTTGCAACTTGGTAAGTAGATGTATTTTGTGAACGGCATTAAGATTTTCACACAAAAATAGAAAAAAAAAACAATAAATTTTGGGGGTTCCCCATACTTAGAACTGAAACTCAAAAATGTTTTGTTATCAAACCCATACGTGTTGATAGGTCTTCAAAAATGATATTGAGGTTTCTAATATCATTATTCTCTAAACTGAATAGTTTGCACGAGAGACACTTCCAAAGTGGATAAATGTCCCCCCCCCCTGTAACTTCTATAATAAGAGAATGATAAAACTAAACAAAATATATGATGTACATTACCATGTAAACTTTCACTGAAAATTGGTTTGAACGAGATCTAGTAAGTAGTTTTTTTTAATACGTCATAAATCGTAAACCGCAATTTACCTTTCATTCAATCAAGTCAAATATAAAATTTAAAAAAAAGCATATTTATGTTACTTGCTGCTACGGAACCCTTCATGGGCGAGTCCGACTCGCACTTAGCCGCTTTTTTCTATTAGAAAAGTTTTAATCAGACTTAAAATCTGCCGTATATTTGATTGCAATTTACCGGAGATATGACCAAAAAACGATTATTAACCTCCGCGCGGGCGGAACCGCGAGAATCAGCTAGTACCTATTTTATATCTTTGACTTTTGTTTTTTTTTGTTGATCACGTAATATGCCTAAGCTTTTTTAAATTTTATAGACACTATAAATGTACTTATTGGATTATATTAGGTTCATCAGGTTCGTCACGGAGGGGCTAAGTGGTAACCGAGTAGGTTAGCACATTGCAAGGTTAAGCAATGCGATAATCGGTCGATGAAGGTCGGTTCTAAGATGGGTGACCATTCATAATAACGTTAAACCATCGGTCCCAGTTGCTATATGAACATCTATGGCATTCGTGATTGGTAATTGGAGGCCGACAACTGGCCTAGCTATCGAACTAAGATATCGCCAGTGGGTTTTAGAGGTCAGATGGTAGTCACTTCACGGAAAATATCGAAGTTCGGCCACTTCGTAGTTAGACTGCAAACCCGGCTACAGCTGACTTGGAAAAACTCGAAAGACGCAGTCAGTTCATAGTTATAGATTAGAAACCATAAATAAAATATAGGATACGATTTTGATTGTATCTTTGTATTCATAATAGAACTTTAGAAAGTATTTGCAATCTGTAATATCGCCAGAAAAATGAGCCGAGAACCTAAGCCGGTGAAACGCAAAGCAGAACTCTCCGGTAACATCTCCCGTCTGCATTTATCGTAGAGCACGTTAAAATAATATCCAAGTTATTATAATTTCGATATTGTAATCTCCTAATATCCAGACTGAAATTTCATCTTAATTTTAATATACAAAACTATGTTATAAGCAATATTCAGAATTTTCATTTAAATTTTTTTTTTTTCGAATTAAGCGCTACAAAATTCCCTTTGTATTTTTTAATACATTGTTCAGCGGCCTAATTTTACATGGAAGCTTGTGCGTGTACAGGCTCAACAGATTTTTTGTTGAGTATTGTTACAAAGCGATATAAGCCGACGTGAAAGGCATCGATCTCCACAAGTCTCACTAAGCCGGGTTCTACAAGGGTCGAGAGAAATAACCTTCGGATATTTTGTAACGAGCGTAACAAATACGTTGTTCTCATTTTTATGGTCGCGAGTATAGGAATGAAGTAATATAGAGTTATGTGGTTGATTGTGATCAAATATTGTGGAATCGTGTTGTTTAAGTGAGATAAAATGCGATTTTAACTGAGTTAGCCCAGATCGGTCGCTAGGTTTCAGTTTCTTTCATGTCATGTCATATACTTGGTGATACCTACTGTTGTTACACTGATTACAATGTCTGTGATATCTGATAGGTTTATCAACCAAATGGAAAATGACGTAGATCCCTACTAAATCTTAGCACAAAATAGGATTTAAATTCTAAAAATTAAATCGACAAGAATTTGTGAAATGCATGAATATTTAAATTGGTTTGTCTTAATATATTTGGTCGTTTATTAGCCTACTTCACAAGGAAGAAGTTTCCAATTCAATGTATATAAACATTAAGGATGAAGAAGGATTTTCACAAACCTCAAAGTTGGGCAAAATGTAACAAACTTGTATGTGTTACCCAAATTTGAAATGGTCTTAGACATTTAAAATTCGAATTTTTAATAATCGATATCCCAAATTTTAAATGTTATACTTTTTCTGCTTTAAGGACACAAACGGCGTGAAATACTATATTTTTAACAAACGAAATTTCTAAAATATAAGTACCGTTAATCACACACGCAATGGAATGTAACGACCCCCTAAGGGCGCTCGTAAGAAATTTCCTGGAGTGAAGCAAATGAGGCTGAGATGAAGGGGCTGTCACTGCGAGAAACATGAATACAAAAGCATATGCGGCCACAAACTTCAATGAAACTTGTAAAGTTCACAGAAATTTATGTACATGCCCATATACCTGCATATTATGAGAAGACACTTAAGAACCACATTTTCTCAAATGTTCTTAAGAGGTACTGTGTGTACGTGAAGTTAACCACATAGTGCCACACTCTTCCTTGATATTCTACGCCCTCAAATAACTATAACATTTTACTTAATATTCTTTAAATAGCAGCTGCTTTCATGAAAATAACGTTAAGTGACGTGGACATTGAAGTTACAGTTTACACTTGCGAACATTTAGTTAACCATTTCTAAATATTTTACGTTTATAACAAGCGCCATGATTGATTGCGCTTACCGATGCTTCCACACATTTTTGATAATCTACTGGTATATTGTAGCAAATGTCGTCGCAAAGTCGTTAGTAAATAGTGTCATTGCTAGTAGGATTGGGTACCACAACATAAGTAAATATGATATTAATTGACTTCATAACAATACGATGTATCGTTATTATAACAACTTTGAGTAATTAAAATAAAACTATTTTTAACGGATTCTATCGCGATTTATTTATTGTTATTTTATATTTTACATTGATCCCGACGTTTGACATTCAGCCAATGATCACGTTATCAATTTTTATTACTGTATCTACTCAAAAAACACCTAAAAACGACTTTATTAACTAATCTATAGGTAGCTACTATTATAAAATTATTTAGTAGTTGTGCCTGTACATTGCCGATATTTAAAAAAAAAACTTGGGTTATGTTAAATGAACGATTCTGAACACATTTTTTTTTTTGAAATCCCTATCTGTTTGTCTGTTTGTTCGCGAGGGACGCAAAAACTACTGAACGGATCTTAATGCGGTTTTTCCCATTAAACAGATCTTGCGCAGACTTAAAATCTGCCGTATGCTTGATCGCAATTGGTTAAGTGTAACCGGAGATATGACCAAGAAAGAAATAACCGGCCTAAATAATCATAACATAACATAACATAAACTCACGCCTATATCCCCGAAGGGGTAGGCAGAGGTGCTAGCACCCACATTTCGCCAGTTTATGTTTAGGTCCCAATGTAATAGGTGGCGAGCCTATTGCCATTAACCGGGCACTTATAAACCTGCGATAAATACATACATAACTTCGAAAAGCATCGAAAAGTCATTGGTGTGTGCCATGGTAAAACCTGGGATCGAAACCGAGACCTCGTCTCAGCAGTCCATTACCCATACCACTAGGCTACCGCGGCCTATATAATCAGCTAGTAATATTAGTATCATCATCATCATCATCACCATGTCAGCCAAACGACGCCCACTGCTGGGCACAGGCCTCCCCCAAGGATCTCCACAATAATTATATTTTATAGTAAAATATACCTACCGTATCATTTAATCCAAACGGCAGTGTACTCAAGAATTTCAAGTAGCCCTTTTGTTTCGTGGAGTATTGTTGCTCTCCTACCGATCTGTTCTGTGAAAAGTTTGAGCCAAGTCGGGCGGTTGAGGCAAGTTTAGCTGAAATCTGACAAGTTACATCGTATTCCTGGCGGCTTTTCACTTACAACTTGGCTGCTGCGTGACATTGATGCGATCCAAGTTTGTTCTTTATCCATTGAGACTTTAATTATAGTCGAATGAAATAGAAATACTTCGTCCCGCTAATGGGAGTTTGTGGGTAATTTAATAATTAACTTGGATGCCCTTTGGTATTTGCAAAGGACAATTCGAACTATAAGGCTTCTGCCCTAATTTGAAATTTACCCAGTGTCGCTCAAAAAATATACAAGTAGGCGTAAGTATATTCTAATTCCGTTTCTTAACTTAAACTTTTCATATAGGTAGCGGAACTTATAAACATCATAAATATGTACCTTTTTTTTTTTTTTTTTTTTTTTTTATCGTGCGGAAATCCCTTCGGATACCCCCCCGCCGGCCAGCGGGGGCGGTTATGTCGGGCTTGCACCGACTAAAACCGCACGCCGTCTCGGGTCTTCAGACGCCGGGGTGTAAGGTTACCCATAGAGCATATCCCTCGCACCCCGGCTGACCCTGGGCCATCTCACCACTAACAGCATCGCTCATCCTGTGTCCTCTGAAAGCAGAGGAGTACGGAGAGCGATGTGTTCCCGCCACGTTGGGTATTGGCCGACGATCAATGCCAACCCTATGAAGGGGTGAAGGGGAAGCCATTGACCGCCGCCCAGGGTGTACCGGCCGCTCCGATTCCGTTCCCCCCGGACTGCAGCGGGATCGGAATCGGAGCGACACTCGAGGAGGTTACCCAACACACACCCCCATAAATATGTACCTAATACTAATTGCGTAATTGACAATATACCAGATTAAAACAACATTATATATCGAAAATATACCCCAATTTCTTCTAAATCATCAATTTTAGGGTGAGTTTTACCCTATCTTGAATAATAATAATAACAAAATGTGATGGGAAGCGTTCTTCCGGTATCCATTTATTATAGTTTGATATTTACGTACATAAGTATAGCTATATATATGGTACAGGAAGCTCGAACCTATAATGTTTATATGAATAGATAGTTAAATGTTTTAATCGGTCTCCTCACCTCTGCCAGCATATTGAATGGTGGTTGACTTTCGTTCGGCGTCGGTAGCTTAGTACTTAAGGAGTCGACCCTACGATCGAGAGGTCCCGGCTACGAATCTTGGCTGTTACACTACCGCCGTGAACCCACTCCTAACACAAGCAATTAAGCTTAGCTGGAGCGGTTAGGGGGAATATTAGTAATTTCGGTTACTAATATTCTTCTAAAAAATACTTTAACACTCAAAAGAAGAACATAAGAGGCCGCTCACCAAACACGCGGTGGACAACCTGTGCTACCTTTGTCCAACTCGCACATTAGACTCGGAACAAATGCAGTTAGATTCATCAACAAATCAGAATACTCTGGTACCTTAGGACGAGGCAAAACAACCACAAGGAGAGTAGTTCTGTCTCTGCGTAGTTCAATCTCAAATACATATTGTAGTAGAGGAGCCGGTGAAGATCGACCTTCACCCATCTGATAGTCAGATGGGATATATTTTTTATCAAATATAAATCATCTATTAACATGCCTATGATGACTTGCCTATCAAAAAGTATTCATGGCTATTTTTAAATAAATTAATTTTAATAATTTTTTGAAAACTAGAAGTTTTTATTCCAAGGCATAGTTTTAACATAGAGAATATGCTTCGGTTGGCTAGCCTACTTAATATTGGTTATGACTACCTGGCAATATATCCGCAGGTTTAATCGAAAAATATCAATCCTACCAAAAAATTGATAAGAACCAAAGTAGTAGGACATTCAATTTTAAAGGACTTTGTTTAAGTTTTCATGAAAAGTTGAAAATAAACAAACTGTTTATCAAACAATTTTTTTTAAATTTTTTGTAATATAAATTGGAAAATATCAATCCTAGGAGAAATTTGGGGAGAACCAATATTGCAGGATATTTAATTCTAAACAACTATGTGATAACCATTTTTCGTGAGAAATTGAAAATAAACGAGTTATTCAATAAACAAAAATGGACTCTTGAAATCAAGATAGCGGATGACGCAATGATTTGATTACCACGCAAAAAAAAAACTTTAGGCAGCCAGTGAATCCAAAGAACTTCGAAGGAAAATTGCTACTTTTAATTTTTTCCGGTTCAAATCCTAATTTGACTGGGCTATTAGGAAAGCAAATGTTAATGTTACAGCTAGGTTAACAATAAATCGCCTGGCAAACCTTAAACACGATGCTTGACAATAAATAATCAGCGTCACCCACTAAATTATTTTAGCCCATTAATACGACAGAGCCGACACTAATTAATCTTTGGAATGACAGTAAAGTCGTTTAACACTTTCCTGGGCTGCCAACACCCCAGAAAAGCGAACACCCGGAACGACACCACTACCAACAAAACAGCAAGTAACTAAGTCAGGAATTTTCCTATAGGGCTCGCTCGTTCCTAAAATAGCTAATAGCGTATCAATAACAATTCTATCTCTTGCTTTATTTATCTTAATTTTCTTTAATGTTGCCTCCACTTCCTTTATTTTTAGCGATCAATCCGTTTCGCTACTGAAATAGGTCGAGGTTATTTTCTCATGATGTGATTATTATAGAAATCAATGTGCGCGAAGTATTAATAACGTAACAAAAATACCTTCAGAGTATAGATAAAACTTAGCCTTTGGGAATGATCTACGGGAAAACAACTGTCTTTAGGTAAAGTTGAAGACAAATCACCAGTGCGATATGGCGTCTGGCGTCATCTGTCACCATCGTAACTGTCAAACTGGCCTGCTAAATCGATCACGCGCGAACTAATATCGAAGTTGTGTCGACAAGTCGTGCGGATTGGGCGACCGGTGGCACGACCGGTCGTATAAAGCTAACTTTTTACGTGCACCGTACTATGGAACACTTCGTTTTATTGGATGTTTCCGTGCAAAGTTGGCTTTGTCGTCTTTTTACACTTCTTGAGCATCCACGTGATCTTTGTTCATTACCTATTTAAAAGCGGACGGTATAATCTTGTTGTATATAGAGATTTATATTTATGTTACTACTTTACCAATTATTATTAAAATCACTATTGATGTGATTAGAGACATTAGAGTCAGTTTTCAAAAGTTTTCGTGAGATATCAAAAGGTCATGAACTCGGTGTTCATGTTTATCCAACTGTTCCTTATTTATACTAAAATCACTTCATCTGCAAATAAAAACAGTAGTTTCCTCTTAATATCAATCTATCAAAACAAGACTCACAGCTCTTGTAGTACAAACTAAACACCGAGACTATATTATATGATTATCCCACGAAAAACAATAAATAATCTTTGCTTCCAATATAACACAAGTCAGAATATGATGTAAGAAAAAAGACGTTTATATTTATATTTTTATATCCTCGAGCGACTCAACAAAGCACTTGTGTAAAGGTCTAGTGAATCTCGGGTTTCGTCGATGTTTGCCGAAGGATATCCCGGGACAAACGAGTTCGGGGCTGGCGATCCCGGGATCATGGCCGCATTTAGGGACAACAATAGCGATGAAGGCACCGTGATACCACGATATATATTATCTTTGTTGACACCGCATCATGTAGGTCGTTTTTTGTCGCCAATTTTGGCATTGTTGTTGTAAAATAAGTTTAGCCCGGGAAATGGTATTACTTTTTACATAGTGAAAAGGATTTAGGTGCGGTTAAAAATGTTATGTCCTACTCAATTTTCTGCAAAACGTTAATTGCAAGAGTGATTAACTCCAAAACAATCGTGTAACCTGAATTTTGCTCCTTGGGCCTTATGAAATCAGGCGAAAACCTTCAGTTTAGTAAAAAATACAATTTATCGATTTGCGTAATCCATTCTTACTCTAAGCAAACTATTGTCCAATTGCATTGCATCAGTAATTTCGTATAATGAGAATTGAATTTTGTATTATATCACACGTTTCTTGTAAGTGTAAAGACAAGGTTACCTTGATCCGATCACTTAGTGTTTACCGTGAGGGATTTACAAACATCGTTTGTGTGCTGAGACGAGGTGTAATACTTCCAACCATTTTTTTTCCTTGCGCACAATAGGGGGATATACAATATACATAGGATCAGTTCAATAAAATGTCAGGATTTGCTGAAGCGAAGTTTTTTTCTCTTCTGATAATTGCATAAATTTGAATCAAACATAATACAATTATTTTCAAAACATTACTTTATTATTCTTATAATGTATATTATAGATAGTAAGATTGAACGTAAATTATTGGCTCGTAGGTTTAAGAGCTACAAGGCTCTTGCAACTAGCCACAATGCAACCAGCCAAATCCGGCTGGCCGCGTATTCATTTTTATATGAAAACGAATCGCATGCGGATGGCCGTATTTAGCCATATCATGTATAAAAAAAAACAGAACCTCCTCGTTTTTGAAGTCGGTTATAAATGAGCATGCGGCCAGCCGAATACGACTTTTTGCATGTGCGTAACAGTGGGTGCCATTAGGTGCCAATCCGAGACCGACCGCGGATCGCACACGCAGGCGGATCATATAGAAATAGCTTCAGTCGACTGCAGTGACACAACTGGTTTCTATATATTTCGTCTGTGGCTGCAGTTTGCGGTCGGTCACAGAATGGCATATTTACGGTCGTTACTTAGCGTCGCGTCGCACCCGTATAATATCTGAACTTATTTATCTTTTTGATAATGCTTATTGCTGCGAATTCCTTTGCATGTTACTTTACAATTACACAGTTACAAACGACATTACTACGCCAAGCACTTGAGAAATAAGGATTTAAACAAAGTAGTGCAAACACCATTACTGTTAGTAGGTACTTCCTCCATGTATATTACTAAATGTTGCCCGCGTTTTCCCCCATCTGAAATACTGATACCGTTCCAGCGAACAGTAACCTATTCCCGGATAAAAAAGTAGCCTATATTTTACAGACTGTAACCTATATTTGTGCCAAATTTCATTCAAATCCGTTCAGCCGTTCAGGCGCGACTAGATTTGAAATTTCTATCTGTTTATTTATCACCATACCCAAACCCGGTAGTTTGTGTATGGAGAATCGGGTATTAATAGGCTTAACATAATAAATATTTTGTTCGTTACGATGATTAAATTCTGAAACAAATTTATATGATAGATTCGAATCAAACTTTTTGGAAAAGCTAGTTTCAATCTGGAATGATCTGCTTGAATTGTTTTTACCTACAAATATGTATATTCGATGATTCTATGGATCAGTCTCTGCCATCGTCACTGTCATTACACAAAACACTAAACTTTTATAAACAGAATTAAAAATGGTTTCGATGGCATAAATGTTTGGACCTGAATTATTTTAAAAAGATACTTATTTTCATAATTTTTCAAGAGTCCTTTTAAGATGAGGAGCGGTGATATTTAGTTCCCCTGTGATCTCTCTGGTGGCGGCACGCACGCACATTAAGCAAATGTTCAACAATTATTCACATCATGGCCGTTAGATGACCTGTACGGGTATATGACCCAACAATTAAATCACTTGACCCGATCACATGCGCCCGTATGATCACGAGGGTCAGCAGAGCACAGGTCAAGATGTTTCAATTCATTCATCACTTCAGGGACAAGTCTTCTTAATGTAATTATTTTAAATTAAGTTTATGATGTAACAGTAATTTTGTTTTTATTACTGGTTTCAATGCAAGTTAAAATAGTATCTAAGCATTACAGAATGCTCAAACTTTATAATGTACCTTGAAGTGAATCCTGCCCACTTTATTTGGATAAGTTCTACACTTAAAGAAGTTGGTATAAAACAATATATTAATAATAGTAAAATACCATAAACGACATTGTGACCGTCATGGTCATAATTTCATTTATAGTATTTTATTCTACAGTTATGTGAGTACACTTGTTTATTTCTTGATATTTTTGTAGTCAGATTTTATTTTATTTCTTACGATGGCGAATAACTATACAACCAACCCGATGATAAACGGTTACCTGCACCTTGATACACATACAATTTTAAAGACTTTTTCGCTTAGCACCCCCAAAAACTTCGGCAACCCGTCCTTTAACCGCCGTGTTCAGAGGATTGCCGACCTACATGATCGGGGCCTGAGGACGGCAGGCAACCGACTCGCCGTTATTACAGAAGCAGGCCAAGACGGAGGCGTGTCGTGTGTGTCCTAACACACCTGCCTACTCGCCGATGCGGGATCAAAGGGACGGAACCTTATTACAAATGTAAAGAATTGGTCAATATTAAACCCAAATTGCCTTACCAACATATTTGTAAACTTTCTCGAACCCTTATGTAAACTTTTGGAGAAATAAAAGATTATTATTATTATTATAAACCCGACCCCAAAGGAGAGGCCGCAGCAGCGCCCAAAGCCAGCCGGTAACCCTGGGTTTATCCTTTTGAGGGCGCACCCGGAGTGTCCGGCAATGGACGCTTAGGAAGGACACCATGTGATTTTAGTCGGTCCGATTCCGACACACCCACCTCATTGTTAGCACCGATCCGGTGAAGCCCGCGGGGGCTTCCACTCGTAAAAAAAATACTAAACCCGTCTGTTCAAGTCCCGCAAGTAAAACATACATAAAGAACTAGTAATCGAAGTAAATTTGCATGTAAATTTTAGACTTAGTTTTTTTATGTCCGGTTCTTCTATCTTAAAGTTTATTTTTTTCAAACAATACATATTAATATTATTCAACTACATATTTGTATTATAAGTTACTCTTATACTAAAGGGTGGTATACAATATTGAAACAAATAAATACTGAAATACTAGACTCAACTATCATTATGCCAACAACCAATATAATTATTATACCTTTTTATTTTTCAACCCAGACTCTTTCGTAATAAGGATTCCTTCATCGTTCTAATCATGGTCAGGGTTAAATTACGCAGCTCCTAAAAGAAAGGAATTTTACAGCTAAAAATGAATTTGAGTGTTTTTTTAAAGAATCTAATACCTTCATATACCAAGTGGCGATACTTCATACTTCTCCAATTTTCTTTTCATTTATGATTTTCCGGGAATCAAAAGATATTTTACTCGTATGATAATATTTTTTCGTTTTCTGTTGCAGGTAATGTTTATTATCTTAAGCCGGGACGCTTCGCGTGAGTTATAAAATATCTCTCAACTAATGTTCTTCGAAGCGCCTTCCAAACAAACTCATTCATAATACATTTTCGTATGATTCAGCGACGTATAGGTACGACGAAACGAGAAGAAACATTCTGTGTTTGCACTGAAAAAATGTGTGGTTTGCGAGTTGTAGATCAAAACAGCGGTCTCTTCCTTAAAGCCGGGAAAATATTAAAATATCTGTACTTAGGGGACGAGATCACATGATGTAAGAAAAGATGAGGTGAGCTCAATTTTGTCGATACGATGTCCCCCAATTCGTTTGCTGAATTCTTAATAGCACCTTGGGGTCGTACGGGACTTAACGCGACACTTTAACATGAAATCCGCGTACTTCTATGCCCTCGACTGTGCATCCTGTATAACGGTACTTTAATTTTTTTTTTTAATAATGTAAAAAAAAGTGAATTTGTACAATTCATTTAATGATAATGATTTTGGAATTGACCAAATTATAGTGTAATAATGATGTGTAGTGGAATGATTAGTAAAAGTTTAACGATGTAACTTTAAGTCATAATTTTATTAATCGACTACTCTTTCATCTGTTATATATTTTTATCTGAAAGTACCCACGCTTCTAAAAGTTTAAGAAAAAGTAAACTACCTTTTATATTAATATCGCTCAGGTGGCTAAGCGGAGATGTAGCGCCTTTAGTTCATTACTTTTAGTAGGTTTATTCTTATGTTTATCATTATGCCTTTATTATGTTTGTTATTATGCCCATTCTTTTAATGAAACTTTTAAGCAATTACTCAACTGGCTGAACCATCATCTCGCCGAACTGGAGATAGAACTGGGTCGCATAAACTGGCACATATTGGGGTTGTCCGAGATCCGAAGATAGGGGGAGGACACGATAACCCTTGAGTCAGGCGACTTATTCTACTTCAAAGAATGTGATCAGCTCTCCCAGGGAGGTGAAGGAAATCGATACTATCGATCTATCAGAATAATGAACTGTAGATTGACCATACAAAGAGCTGTATATAGCATGTTGAGTAGATATATCATATCAAGCATTATTTAATACCAGGTTCAAAAAGGAATACATTTTCACGTGATGTCACAGTAGTATACCTGTAACATTAAGAATATCATTACCGGCGCTATGAAAACCTTTCAATCTAATGAATTTTTATATGATGTTTTAATCACATAACGCAGAATATGAATTCAAATTATTGTAATAAATGCAATCATCAGTTCTATATATTTTAAGCGAAAACAATGTTTTATAGTAAACTTTACATTCATTGAAAGCTCTGGAATCTGGAGGTGGACCGAGGCCGGTCCCGAAGGAGAAACCCCCATAAATCACACTCGACAGCCAGATTTGTGATCGGTGTAAATTGAAAACACCTACATATTACAGATGGATACCAATTCCCTAGTTAATCCCTTAGTGGCACTGCATATAAATTGTATGTAAAAAAAATTAATCAAATAGGTCAATTTTAGACTTAAAGCAAATGAATTATTAATTTTAGAATTCAGTACTGTTTATAAAAAGCTCATGGATAAAATTCGCACTGCCACAATCAATATTGTATTTCACATAGTCTTAAATCAGACTTATGACAAGCATACTTCCCCGTTACTCTCCACGCAAGTTAACTGGTTGAACTAATCGAGCTGATAGATTCAAAACTAATTGCGGATGCTACCTTTAATCAATTTTTTATTAATCACGCGTTGCCACTTCGACTGATTTGCAACTTATTATGTGATTGAGATATTTGATCTTTCTATAATTCTTTTAAAACTGATCATTTACGTAAATATGGGTTTTTACTAATTCGCTTCATTACTGCAACTCTGATTAGTTGAAAAATGTACATCTTATTTGATTATTATTACCACAAGCTTCATCCATTCCTCTTAAGTGATACTTACCGAATAGTGATTAAATAAACATAACAATGAGCTGTAGTAGTAAGGTTAAGATTTGTCTTATCGTGAATATCATTATGTACCTACTCTATACTATATTTATAATATGTTCCCTACGCAGCAAAGAAAGTTAACTATTTATCCATTCAAGGGATAGCATCTCAAATGCTGGCCATTACTTTTTGAAGTTCACCTCAGTTTACCTTAAGGCAGTTAAATTGACAGACCAAACGCCAACAATACGTGCTATCAAGTGGTTTCATGGAAATCTACCCCTGAGAAGGCTTAGAATAAAACGAAAATCTCTGGTCATTTCAGTAATGTTTGTAGCAGCACTATTTTAATAAGCGGGGTCGGCAATGTCTTCAAACTTTCCTCTTCCCCTTTAATCTTCCATACATGGAGTAATCTTAGTACTCCTTACATATGCGTATCAACATTTACACAGTCTATCTTTATTTTGTTTTCTCTACCTCTACTTTGAGTGTAACCTACTTTTAAGCTTACGACAAATAAAAAAAATGTTGTACTCAGTACCTTTTTTTTTTCGTGCGGAAATCCCATCGGATACCCCCCCGCCGGCCAGCGGGAGTCGTTATAAATATGAACGAATTACAGAACCTCGCACTTTTTCTGGGTTAATTTACGTGAAATGCTCCGAACACGTTGATCGGAGCTTACCTGCGACAGAAACCACTTTAACAGGACTATTTTTATTTTTGCTGAGGATCATCTAATGTAGAAGGATCGATAATCATGATACGGATTACTAATCATATAATTTCTATTTGGCTCACCAGCTTTAACGTAGTAAGCTTCCTATACATCCTACTTAGGGTAATAAGGTGTATGGAAGTTATGTAGCTATAATAAGGTTGGGCGAATTATTTTATATTGTATGTAAAAGCTTGAAGTTATTCAACATAATTATAAAACTAAACTTAACCTACGTTTCAGTAAATTCAGATGTAATTCATAGTTAGCTATTGCAACTATTATTATAAAAAGGAATTATTATAGCAATATTTGTGACTATTGAGACTTATGAAATTTTATCTCATAGTCGAGACGATTCTAATTTTCAAAACGACATAATTTAATTGGAATTCCTGAAAAAGGGGCATGAAATTAAGTGAATTACAAATTCTGCCGTATAAATCTCCACCTACTTGACGGTTTACCGTCCGTTCTAATTCCCGACGCCCCGTTTAATTGATCTACATCGTCTCCACAAGATAATTTCGTTCCAACTCGATCCCGTCCTATCGCTTGTCACTGTTTTATTACCTACCCCTGAGCGGATGGCGGGTTGCTCAGGAAAATGAGGCCCCATTTGCTTCATGCTTTATATGTTTCTAATTTTTAACGCCTTTTGCACAATAGTCAAAACTCGAATAATTAAAATTGTAATTTTAGTTTTTATATGATATTTTATATTAAATTTATAAATTTTTAGATGTTTTAATAATATAAATTAATTGAATATTACCATATTATAACACAAAAATTAAACTATTATTATAACCAGCATTGAATACACAGACATTAACAAGAGTCTCTATTGACTCTCTTCACTGTACACAACAACATGTGGGTACCATTTAACATGTTCTGAGAATACAATTAGTATTTCATTTGGAACCGCGCGAAGATTACAAGACGAGTGGGAGTACTCACTACAATATATTGCCCCTGTACGTGAAGATTTACACACATAAGTTCTATACAGAATGCTCTATATAAGACAAGCGAAATGGGGACTTCCCGTGTCTACGTAGTTGTGCTAGATATACTTACATAGATTGTGGAAATTCTATCGCTATATTTGAAATTATACAAAGAGTCTAGGTATCAACTTAATAAAACTAAAAACATTAATGATGACAATGTACTAGTAATAAAGGCAGAGGTTGAGTCTTTAAGCGGGAAGCGAAACGACTGTCGTTGAACAGCCTTCACTACGCCTAATTGGTCTTACGATTACGACCCTCGCACCCGTAATTTTAATGAAAAAGCAGTTTAAAATACGCAGGCATAAGGTCTATATTACAAAAAAAGTGTGTTAAAATAAAAGCCTTCTCGAGAACCGTCCGCCCTTTTTCCACGTGCTCGTTGTCAGTGTAATTGATCGTCGCTGCCGTTGCGAGATAATTCCACTGTGACGTGATCCGCATTGTTGTGACCGTTTTATTACGCCCTTGTTTCTCAGATGCAGTGGAAATGCAAAACAAACAGACATTAATTGAACTAACTATGACTCAATACACCGTAACCAAGATAATATTTCATCCAATCCTAACTAACTAACCTGCTAATCCTTACTAATCCTACTGATTTTATAAATATGAAAGTTTGTGAAGATGTTTGTTAGTTTAAATGTTTTTACTCAATCAATCTCTAACGGCTGAACGGAACAAATTTTGTACAGGAATAGATTATAGCCTGGAATAACACATAAGCTACTTTTTATCCCTGAAATATATTCCCATGGGAAGTGGGAAAAAAGAATAAAGATTAACCTTGAGGGCCAGTTATTGCAGGTTGCTCGTCGCCCAATTAGCGAGTGAGAAAGTAGGCGGTAAGGTGAGCGGACTCCGTGCTCTCAACAAGCTTTGGATGCAACCGAGTAGCCTTAATTTGCCTGATGCTGAAACGCATTTTTCTACATTCATACAAACTTTTGGACACACTATAAACGTATTTTCAGTCAGTTTAACTCATGCATAATAATATAACCGCTCATTTTATCCTCGTTAGAAAAGGCGCATATGAATGAATGAATGATTGTTTCAAAATATGATATAGCCTTATATTATTTAGATCTCCATAAAACGGAGTACGTATTAAATTTGTAAGGTTTGTAAGGTGAACATTAGAATCAAATTATAATCATAACTTAAACATCAATAATATTGTGGATCGTTGCGTGATTCTGAGGCTTCCTTTATTTTGCCAACATGAACTGAAACAATTCTCTTTGAGGTTGAATACAAAGTTGCCCTGATTCAATTAATTCAATAGCTCTGTTTCATCTCGCGTAACAAACAGTATGTTTAACGTTATACACGGCTTTCTTACTTCTTAAACCTTGACAGCCTTGATTAATCATATATTTGCAAATCAATATGTACATGCTTCTACGAGTATATCAATATGAGCTTTTGATATTACAAATCAAATACATTTAAGATATAATAATAAAGGTCTATTCATTATTTTGGACATATATTTACTCGACAGAAGGTTCGATTATTAAAAGCTTTTTATTATAAATTATGGAGCACCGAGTGTTTACAATCTATTATTTTCAATGACAATATTTTTAGGCATATATTGATACATCTAATTTTATTTACTTGAACTGAGTTTTGGTTCTCGTTTAATCGTGTTCTGAAACGAATGCTTTCAACAAATAACCACTATTAATACGAATTTTTTGACACACGGCCGGAGCCCCGGCTTCGCCCGAAAAAAAAATCCGATAACCCGATTGCACGGCTACCTGCCGGGTCCAATAGTAATATGTGTTGGCTGTCCATTTTATTCAAACAGAATTTAGTTAGTAAACCTAACTTTTATTCCATTTATCCATATTGGAACGTTGACTAGTAATACTATATGGCTTTACTTACAAGCTTATTAGTAAAAGTGTTACGCTTGCGGTTGATACAACCTATATAGCTCCACCCCTTTTTCCTGTCCGGAATAAGTCCTCTGTTCATTGAATAGGACCTAGGTTGTATATTCTCATTGGAAACAAAATAAACAACCACCACTCCTTTACTCTTCATCATATAAAGACTTTAACTCTAAAGCCATCATAAAAGTTTCGTTGTTTTCAATCTCGTACTATATCAGATAGGTAAATAAAAAATAATAAATATTCTACGAGGTTCTACATAGCGCTTTCTAGACCCAAAGTAAGCATAGTTTAACTAGCTTGTGTTATGGGTTCCAGAATGCGGATAAACATACTTATATACTTTTTTTTTGTAAATACATACATTTTATACATAGAAACACCCAGACATATATTACCCAGATAGATATTTTCATGCATATAAATATTTGCACTGAGCGGGAATCGAACCCGCGCCCCCTGTCGTAGCAGTCGAATGCACTACCACTACGCTACAGAGGCTGTCCTCTGTAATAGAAATAGATTAAGGATAAGTACATTTTACAAAAAAAAATCGTAAAAGTAATTGAACTAGTGATTAAATTCAAAGGATAAAAATGCGCGAAAAACAATTCTCAAGAAGTAGGTGCCAAAAAAAACTCAAAAGTCCGTAAATTGACTAAAAATGTGCACTGAATGGGCGGCAAGTTTACATAATATCAGTGGAGTCAGTTCATAATATTATCAACAATTATAAGATATAACCACACTAATATACTCAGATTGGCAAGAAAAGCTATTACATTTCGTATAAATATTTCCACATATAGATTTTCTCTAAGCTTTTCATTTTCTAAGAACATCTCAAGCCCCCATATTCCATCATCGTTTACTGAGAAAAATCGAAAAGAAGTTCCTCCGGTACAAAGGCAGCACATTTTACGAGAAATTGAATGCAGATTCGCTTTGCTATTTGTAAGTAACATTAGTGTATTACGAGGTAAAAATCTAACGTAGAAAGAAAATAAAAATCTAAATGTGTTGCTAAAAAACATTCGTAACGTGTATAAAAATTTGACGTCTGTCACTTTGAACCAAAATTGACAGTTCGGATTTCAATTATGAAGTTTGAAATACATTATTGTTTCTTATGTTAGTCAATTAATTTGATGTGCGGATGTTGAAAGTTATTTCTAAACCAGAAAATTTTAGCGCAAATTACAGCGCAACTCTCGGGGTCGGGAAGTCAGACGGCAGTCGCCCCCGTAAAAGTTGATATAAATATATGATATATTTGTAGCAAATCATAAACCATAAGTTGTACCTTTGGACGCAACTGGGAAACTGCTTTAAGGTTGATGACAATTTTAGGAGTAAGTTACGATAGTGTCCTTTTTTTTTTTCGTGCGGAAATCCCTTCGGATACCCCCCCCCCCCCCGCCGGCCAGCGGGGGTGGTCAAGTCAGGCTTGAACCGACTAAAACCACTGTTGAACCTGCGAAACATCTTCATCACGACTCTGCCATTCCACTATCGCCGTTCATTGATCAGTTAACCTATTGCAGTGTACTGCTGGAGATAGGCCTCCCTCAATGGGCTTGTAATTTTTTTTATGGACTCCTTATCAAATGAAGTGTCAACTTATTTAACCAAAAGTTATTCAAGTTAAAAGAACTACCTGCTATGTAATTTACTAGCGACCTATCCCGGCTTCGCACGGGTGCAATGGATGTTATTATACATATAAACCTTCCTCTTCAATCACTCTATCTATTAAAAAAACCGCATCAAAATCCGTTGCGTAGTTTTTAAGATTTAAGCATACATAGGGACAGAGAAAGCGACTTTGTTTTTTACTATGTAGTGATATTTGAGGCAGTCCGCTTCAGCTCACACTGGTCCAGTGTTGGTGTAAACCGGTTCACAACTTTGTAACTGTGCAGCAATTATGATAATAACTTCCACATAAAGGTAATTGGGTGGAAGTTCATTGGATTGTTCATATAAATGTGTTTCACATCGGTACAATACGTGACCCGCGTAATTGTTTTACGTTACCTTAAGATTATATTGCTGTAAGGTTCGGTTCATCCCTAATAGTTCTTGAACGAGGAATTGATCAACATTGATCAGATATCTAATTCATGTAACGCGCTAAAAGCGTGTAGACGCGATGGTAGCTTATTGGTTCGGATGACGTGATTGAGTCTTATAAACCGATTCGATTGTGAACTTACTCCTAACACGTGTATATGAGTCAAGTTCTTATGCAGATAAGGCAAACAAAAAAAAAACTAGGAATATACGTTTAAGAATACTATATATTATATTCTATTATATTCCATTTTTCCTTTCTTTATCGGTAAGGTGTTGTAATTTTATGAACATTTTACATAATGAAAATCTGCGTCACTGTTATAAATCTACTAGAATGATTATAATAATCAGAAAATCCGTTAGTCTGAGAGAAGATATATTCTCAGCACCTAGCACAGGCGGAGACAAAGATCTCACGATAACAAAAATGTAATTTAGAATGTCAATTATAGGAAAATATGTGTTGGAACAAAACAAAAATTTATTCCCTCGCCCAATAAGGTATTAAAACGTACATAATTCTCTTTGTCGCACTTTCTCAGTGATTTAGAAGTTCTCATCGAAACTTTATTTTGAACGCACGGGGGAATTATATTATTTATTACTACAACACCTGCGACAGGACGTGGAAAGTTTCCTTAAAAGTCTCACTCGGCTGGCCTGGGGTAATGGGGAGAATAAGTCTACGTTTCTCGCGCCTAATTTGGCAACCCGACGCGCGGAATTTATAGGGGTGGGGCCTCTACAGCTTGAAATATTCGAAGGCTCCACTCGACCGTGAGTTATGAATGAATCCCGTTAAAGAACCCGGAAAATTTCTAACGGCATGCGTAACGGCTCTGACATGGCAGGGATCACTCGAGGTGGTTATTACCGATATTGGCTTTATTTTATATTACAACGTAATTGTGCAAAATACAGCCATGTTTACTCACCTCTCGTAATGATGTTTGCCTCTCTTTGCATGTTTAAAGTAATTGAATTCATGGATGTTTGCGCAAATGTTTATGTGACAGTGCTTATAAAATTTACTGAATAATGTTTTAAGGTCTACTCTTGTTTAGTTAGCTATTATAAGACTAGCGTAACTAGATTTTTATGTCGTGAAATCGAAAGCAAACAATCAGTTTTAGCGAATGGAATATTAAAATAAAAGGATGAGCTTTAATGGGCACTACATCGGTAACAACCGCTCGACGCGTCGGACTGTATTCAAATCTGTTTGATTTATGCGAAGTAATCGCCTCACCGCTCCTATCCTGATAGGCAACTGGAGAAAATGGCAGACTCAATTATTTACTACGACCAGACTGGTGGTCAAACAATAATACAGGAACAGCAGAACGCAAACAAATTAGTAATCAAAGCGAGCGCTGTTTTTCTCAAAATTCTCATTCTTGGGTGATTTCTTTTATTAATTTGTGTCATCATTTTGAAGTTGGAGACAAAACTTGAGAGCTACTTGCTCACAGTTAGTGTCAACTTAATAACAGACGGCGAGTAAAAATAATATTACTTTGCATTATATTGTGGTAGACCTTTACAATGATAGAAAACTATACCACTTTAGTGTTTGCTCGATGAACTACAAATTGTATTTCCAGTTGTTTGAATATTTTAACTTTCAAACATTATTTCCTCAGCCGCCGCCTAATATTTACAATGTAAACATATAGTTGGACTTTTAAATTTAGCTTTGTATCAATTATTTATACTTTATTTCGGAGAACTTTACTTCAAATTTGAGTAGAGCATTTTTAGGTAAATATCCGTTTTTATACAATTGTTCATTAATGAAATCATACTCTAAGTTTAAACTATTTGCTTAAGTAAGAGATCTAGAGAGTTATGGTGTCGTCGTTTTGTAGATGTTAGTGTAATGTACTCTATCCTACATTCTCTCCTTTGAAACAACTTACAAAGATTATCTCTAGAAAATCAAGTCACGTTTCGGTTTTGCAGGCGTGAAGGTACTTTTTCGCGATTGGGTGCAGATCCATCGAGGAGATATGAGAGGGGCACATACTCGTACATTGGAAACTAAAATTGAACTAGATTAGCTTTTACAGCCTGTGCACAGGACCGTGATAATATTCTGCCATTTTCATACCAAGATATATAAATCTCAGTATTTCCTTCACGCAGATAATTTGAAACTTTCAACTTTTAAATAGGAGTAAAGAGTAAGACCTTGAATATACATTAATTAAAACTCTAGGAATTCAGTTGCAAAATTTAATCCATACCTAAGTGGCACTAGATTTAAAAACTAAATTTAACTGATAATAATAGTTAAAATCAGAAACAGACGGGTAGTCACAACTAGACGTTCACGTAATCAAATCAAAGAGTCGTCAAAGCTTTGAGTCCACATTCAAGCTTCGGCTGCACATTTACAGCAAAGAGGAAACGTCGCATTAATTACCTAAATAGCAACCGATAGAGGTGTCTAGCTAGTTGCACCATCAATAAGGCAGGTGACACCTAGCAAGGTCCGCTTGCCAGCTAATTTTCATACTAAACGAGCCGGTGCATTATTAAAATGTGCTCTACACGCGACAACCCTCTCCCGACCTCGGCGAGTATTTAAACTTGACTTGGTAACTGAGCTGTTAAGTATTTAAGGTGTTTGCTTCAGTTCGGTAGTAGTTTATGGAACCGGTGCACCGTCAGCCGTTACATCATTCTAAATTGTGTAGTATACAATGTTCTGGGCCATTATAATTTGTAATTGCGGTTATATTACGAGTGCTTACCTAATGTACGTTTTTGTAGTCTTTGAGTTACTTTGCTATTTCCTAGATGTTCATTGAATCGATAATACTGATACTTTTGAAATTATTATAATGTCAGTTATGTCAACGCGTGAGAAATTTCGTAGACATTTCTGACTTATAAAATTTCTTCTTGTGGCAAGAGAACTCTGTAAAATTTTATGTAATGTTTATGTGTATGTTAAATGAGATAAGGAACTCAGTACGCTCAACTAAATTTGTGAAATAATATCAACTACAGATTAAATATTGATTTTAATTTTTCGAGTGCAATAATATAAACATAACATATATACATTTTTAAAATATTTATGTTAGTGGTTTTGAAACTCGTTACGGTTAACTATAATTAATTGAGAAAACTGGTTAGCAAAATTGTATTCTCTAGATATTCTGCAATTCAATAAGAATATAATGGATTATTTTATTGCTTAGCCGTTCAAAGCCACGTCTACTGGCCGTACTTTCATCTGCATGTATATGTGACAATAGCCACTTGGAAACAATACCGTGTGGTTTTATGGGTTCGATTACGACATACCCACCTCATTGTTGGCACCGATGGGCAGAAGACCGTGGGGGTTTCCACACGTAAAAAAAATGCGGAGCTATTTTTGCAACAGAAAGTGAATTATGATGCGACAATTTCAGCTTTAATTTCCCCATTTCCCACGCAGTAACGTTATAGGCTAAGTAATAATTTGCCTCCACTGCGTTATAATGTTTATGGATCATATACCGGCAAGAAATACTTCGCGTTTCTAGTCGTACAGTTCCAAACAACAATTTAAAGCATTAATAAAAAGCTTTTACGAGACTTTACTTGCAAGTTTAAAACAACTGCCATAGTCCCGACAGTTTTGTGTCATCCATCT
Source organism: Cybosia mesomella (assembly GCA_946251805.1). Classification (NCBI taxonomy): domain Eukaryota; kingdom Metazoa; phylum Arthropoda; class Insecta; order Lepidoptera; family Erebidae; genus Cybosia; species Cybosia mesomella. The sequence goes on from OX276403.1 coordinate 13,988,297, forward strand.
CGCTGCCATATTTTCATACTCGCAACGGAGCAGGTGTCAAAACTAAAGGACGTTAGGGTAATGTATGCAGATTGCATCTTTCGCTACTCCAGCATGCACTAACGCCCTCACAACACCGTCGCATCACTACATTGCCTGTACAGTTTTAATAACTTGATGTAGTGTGCTTTTAGTATTTTTGTGCCTAATTACGTACTTACGTTTTGAAGTCAAAATGCATATAATTTTTAATCTAAAGTTAGGTTAGGTGTAAAGTTAAATTTCGAGGTTCTTTTTTCAATAGATTAATAAGAAATAAATAATTACCTTTATTTCGGATAGCAAATAGAACAATAGTACAAAACAACATACCATACTGCATACAATATTTACATAATAGTTATTATCATTAGCGTCAATGCCGGCAGCATCCACAGTTTGCACCTTGGAATCTGGAGGTCCTCTCTCGTACTCGCCTATCCATCACTGATTTGATCTATTTTGGCTTTTAAGGTAGTAAGACTTTAGGTGTCTAGTACGTGAGGTTGGCTTAGACCCTGAAGATCTTTTAAGGACCCCATTTACATAATAGTATCTATTAGCTAATAGAGTGATGTATGAGCCTGACAAGATCGAATTCTCAACCATCGGAATTCTTGGCCACATATCTCTATATAACTCCGTTGTGGCCATTATTCAAGCTTGTGTTTGTTTTTTGTCTTAGTACTATATAATATATATAGTACTATATAATGTAATACTTAATATGTTGGTTTATAATAGTTAATTTTTAATACAAATATATTGTAAAGGACAACATCCTTGATATTTTCATTCAGCCCCGAACATAATTTATGTTCCCGACCGAAAGAACGAAATCCGAATTAAATTCATGTTACCTCAATTACACTTCTTTCGTTCGTGCTTCGTGCGGGCCCGCAATAGATGATATGCAATTCATGGTAGGCCTACTGATTCAAGAATTATAATTTAATCCCCATTTGTGACAATTTATTGTATATTTCTAAATCAAAATACGAATACATTAACGACAATTATAATAAGAAAGTTCATAAACGATGGTAGGACATACGTTTTCTAAAGATTAAATCTCTCTATTAATGAAAGAAATACAACCTTTTAAGGGCCACTTAAATATCAAATCTCACTTTTGTCATTTCACGACTTAACTCAGTGGGTTATACTTAGGACTTATAACAAACAGAAATTTGCTTTGACCTGTAATTTCTATCACGTTTAAAGCTAAGCGCACAGGACTTTAAAGACTTGGGTGTGATCATGGTGAGAGTCGTGTAGTACGTATAAGTATACTACTGCAAAGAACTTCATTGGCAAAATTTTAATTACCTTTCATCCAGAGAATCCTTATAACGAAAATTAAATGACATAGGACTCAAATTGTGCACGTAATTTAGTACAAAATTAAATAAAACTGAGTTTCTTTAAAAAATATCCTACCTACTGTTTGGATTTTTAGAATCGAGTCTTGTAAAATAAAAGCAAATCTTAATGTAATAAAGAACCCGAGCACTAAAATGCACTTTGTCTCAAGAATTCTATGAAAAGGTTCCGTCTAGTCACTTCTACTCGTATTTTTCTTTAATTTATATTTTACTAGAATTTATATTCTACATTACATTATTTTTAGAATTTTCCAATATGGCTATACTGGCAGTTAATATTGTCCAATATTGTTCAGTTGAATTTACAACAACGTCATAGAATTTAATTAATTGTACAATTTCAAATATAACATTCGTATCCATGATAAGCATTGTCACTGTATTAATTAAATTCAAGGTTCATCACGCTGCGTTGTCACAATAAAATAATTAACGCTGATGTTTATACGAATAAAGTTTTCTAAATTTGTCTCATATTTTAACAAATATTCTCATCGAGCTTTTTATCATTCATTTACCACATTTATATGGGACCATTAACAATGAAATAATAATTTAAATGAGATATCGTAGTCTGAAATTATTGCGGAACCTAAGTAGCAGGCAGATAAAAAGTATCTAAGTATGTTTATCCACATTCTAGAACCCATATGACGAGTTCTGCTTAGTTTGGGTCTAGATGGCGCTGTGTAATATGTCCTACAGTATGATAATTAGAGAAAGGCGTGATGTTGTGTACCTTAAAATCAATGCAAAAACCAAAATGAAGTGATAAATGAATATTACAATTTACGTTTTAAAACGCTCTCCAACCCAACAAGTCGAATGTAAACACAATTTGCATTGACACTCGCACTCGCAGCTGTAATCACAAGTGCTGATTTTAATTGACTGCTATCGATTTAATTGAGTTTTATCTTGTTAGCAATATTGTTTTATGTTTTAAATACTGACGTGATATTAACATAGCTTGTTATCTTTATCATTACTCATATATTCATTTTATTTTGTTATAGTGGGTGAACGGCTGTCGTAAAACACTATCGCTATTTTGAGTGTCGTGAGTTCTTACTCTACATAGTATGACACAAGTATTTTTTTTAATATCTCCAATGTACAGACACAGATGATTTACAATTTTATAATAGTATAGATATTGAAAAGATAAATCCGCCGTCAACAAGGAATATTATTATGTCAAATTATTCTTTGAGTAACATAATGTCAACATTAAGCACTAACTAATAATAGTTGAAACAAGTATATAATAAAAGTTGATAATAATAAATCCGTACTTTATATCATATTATACAGCTGACGAATTTGTTTGTTTGATTCAACGTGTGAAACTCAGGAACTACTGGTTCCAATTGAAAAACTCTTTTGTGTTGGATAGCCTATTTATCAGGGAAGGTTATATATCATCACATGACTGCCAGGTAAATTATAATTTTCTTTACTATTGATTCAGAACAACCTATTTTCAGGTTTAAACTTGTAATATATTTTTTCAATTAAAAACTTAATAGAACCTTCAATCCTCAGATGTGTCAGCTGACTACTTCGGAAATTTTTATTTTTTTCCCTCTGTATTAGTTTACAAGTTATTGAAATTATAAAATTTACTAGGACTTGAGACAACAAAGTACTATATAATCTGTACTCTGGAAAGCTTCTTAGAGGTACACGCATAACATGCTCAGATTGAGGTGCTATAGGTCATTTACTTCAGCAAAAAAATCTACGAATAATACATGACTCTTATACTGTGAACAAGGATATGAAAATAACATACGCTCTAAAGAAATTGCGCCTCGATTGGAGTTTCTGCCTTAAATATTAATAAAAGCGCCGAGGCACTTTTGAGACACTTTCGAGAGTAGAGACGATGCGATGCATATTTAAAACAAAGAAGTGGAAAGGGGCAGGACCGTAGTGTCCCTCAACACGTATAAGGTGTAAACGCAGTAAGGGATGTTGTTTGTAAATTAAATAACAACGAAAATTACTCACAACAAAAATCTCACTTTCCACTAAACCTAAAACTTATAAAATTTGTCGTTTATTGAAAGTCGATTATGCCGTGATGATGGCAAAGTGTTATTTAAAGAGTGATTTAAAATGAAAAGGTTACGAACTCAAATTATATTAAGCACCTACATATCTCATTGGAACCCGGTTTTAAGACATGCAATTTAGTGCAGTTGTAGGGGTTAGTAAAAGTAACTAGCATGGAAAGCTTGACTGTGTAAGCAACACTCTTTCATTTATTATCTACTTTCAATAGCAGTAGCCTACTGCTATTACATTTCGTACGTCACTTTAAAGCACTGGAAGCCTTTGTAACATTTCTATCCTTATACTTATTCTACTCTTCTCTACCTTAAGTAGGAACGCGTACTTTTGGCAGGATTGTGAGCTTGTTTGCTGCCACGTTAATACTAGTCCAAAAAAGAATGAACAAATATGACTATTACTATAAAATTCAGGGTCATTGTAGTCTTCTGAAATGCGAAGAAATTTGACTCACTGTACTTTAAACATCGATGTAATTGTATCTTATTTGACATAAAATGTTGAAACAGTACCCGCAACTTCTATACCTACGTCGAAATGATTATTTTATGTTTCAAGGAATATTAAGGACTTTCGTGTTTGGTTCAACGTTACATTATTATAGATACAGTGGATAAATGCAGACTAATAACAAAGTATTCTTTTATAAAAATGTACGCGAATGTAATGGTAGCATCAATGCCTTGGAATATTCCTAATTTATACACAAGACTTACATTGCATTTTATGTGAATCAACGAAACGCCATCAAAATCTGGAAACTGTAAACCAAAATAACTTGAGTACCGCTTCTAAATAACGTCATAAAGTCTCAGATGTAATACAAACTAAACTAACACGATAATTTACAGATTTAAATCGTAGTGTAATCCTCATGACGTGCCAGGTCCACACGAGAGTATAAAACAGAGCTCGCAGCAATTTATCTCAAGATAAATCCGACCACGCGTAAGACACCTGTCAGATGACGGGAGGGGTGCCGTCTTGTCTCGTCTTGGGGAACAGCACGGGTATTAGCTCTCAGGTTAAATTAGAATATTTCCAACATAAATATAATGATAATTAACGTTTAAACAAACCGAGTTGTAGGGATAAATATTGTCAAGCTGTCGACTCGTGACTTTATACCTTGTTTGCACTTATCAGTCACTGTCTTGATATTTCAATGTCGAAAACACTTTGACAAGAATCTCAAATAAAGGAATTATTGATGTATTCATTTTATTGCTACAATAATATTACTATATAGATTTGAAACACATAGGTATCATGTTCATAGAAAGATACACGTTAGATAAGATCTGTCCTCCTGTCAATCTGTTTAATTATTAAAAACTCACTTTGCTTCGGTTTATAATGGTTTTTTTTTAACTCAAGATATAGTATTTTTACATAATGTCGGGAACCTTTGTCCATTAGGGATAATTTACCTTTAAAATGATAACAGACTTTAACAAGTGCAGTGGTACCGAAGATTACCCCAAACAAATACACAAACTCACAAAATTCGGCCTCTATCTTTATATATTAGTATAGATATAGATAATAACTAGCTGAAGCGCGCAGCTCCACCCGTGCGGTTATCTTTTTATATTATATTTATACAGCAGATTTTAAGTCAAACCAAGACCTTTCTAGTAGAAAAACCACATCATAAGGCTTTCAAAAGTTTTTGCATCCATCGCGAACAAACAGACAAACATATAACCAGACAGAGACAAGAATTCCAAAAAAAAAATTGTGCTCAGAACCACTCATTTAACATAACCCATTTTTTATGTCTCCAATGTTCAGACACATTTAATTTACAATTGTATAATAGTATTGATAGATAGAAGTATACAAGCTTTACACCTATAAAGATACATACACACGTGAAAATATTAAATTATCTCACTAACATGCGTTCACATTACAGGGACTTCATAAATATTGTGGTATTCACTGTCTCACATTCAATTTGTACGAGTACAATTTAAGTTAGTGTAAACATATTAATTCTGGAAAACCATTGCATTGTTACGTGTCTCATTTGCGCAAAGGATAGCACGGCGCCACTGTGCCAACTCGGGCGTTGCAATTTGTCCCGAGATAAATTCAACCGTAGATAGACGTCGTCTGTACCAACCCCTCGCTTTTTATTAATACTTCCGTTGTTTCTTGTAATTTCAGACCCAGAAAAAGCAAGTGACAGTATATTTTTATATTCATGGGTAACATAAACTTTATAATTATAATTTATTCATATTCAGTTATAGTCAAATAATATGACCGTATAAACTTGGATATGTCAAAAAACTCGATGCTATTGAGGACTTGCATTTGTTGTTACAATTTAATCTTAACATAAACAACGATAGTTATTGATATGTTGGTTGCGAAAATAACCTTCCAACCATTTTCTAACACTTCAAAGAAGGTCATTAAGTGTCGTGGGACACTCATATAAATCTCGATTTCCAAGATGTGCGCCGTTTGCAAGCGCCACCTGGCAACTGTCAACATAAACTGCCAATTTGAATTCGGAGTCGCCTAATTGGCCGACAGCTCGTTCCAAATATAAATATTAAAAGTAGATACGGATATCATGTAACTAGGTGGAAAGGGATATCTGGGAAGGGTCGCACGGTGCGTGGCTGATAGCAGCTCACACGATTTTTACACACGGGGAGCACCCGTGCGGGGACTGACACTTTTCGGATGCAAACAAATGTAGAATTTTAATGCTCTGATCTCTCTTTGAGCATTGTTCATAAGTACGGCAAATGGAATTTATATTTTCAATGTTCGTGTGGGAAATATGCATTTCAATAACATTTTGTGTTTACATGATATTGTCGGAAGTTTACGCGAATGTCACACATTGAAATAAAACTATTTTTAACGGATTCTATCCCACTGACCATGACTGCTGAAAAGCTACCAAAACGTAAAATAACATTAAATAAATCGCGATAGAATCCATGAAAAATTGTTTTATTTCAATTTTGTGTTTAATTTTATTTTTGAAAATCACGATGATGAACTATTCTAATAGTTAATCCCCTCTTTATTTAGAACAATAATGGCTTCGAATTTAAGGACAAAAGTTCAAAGTTCGGTGGATCCCTCAAATTATGTAGCATATGGTGGCGTGATATTTCACATAGACTGGGACCGAATAGGTAACCTTTCTGATTCAGTGCGACCACCGCTCGTAAAATAGGGGGTGGTACTCCCGAAGTCATGAATACGTTAGTTCGTTGGGGCGGGTTGGTTTAATAGTTAAATAGCCGAGCTAAAGAGAAAGGGGTACATACTTACGTATGCTTAAGTTGCCACCGACCTAGCGAGGCCTGTTGGCACAAAAACGAAAATGATTGTCTTTGTAATTTCTTCACGAAGATATTTTTTTGGTTTAATTCAATAGTATACGTTACTGGCCATACTAATAAATAAATTAATACATTAAAATAAATAAATTAAGTATTTACTAACTGTTGCCCGCGGCTTTGCCTACGTCTATATCTGAACCCGTTCCGACTAAAATCTATCTCTACTTATACCAAATTGAACGCCAGTCGCTAGCGCGTAATCGTACAGTAACCAACCGTTTATATCCTTCTTTTTTGTGACACACTCATTTTTTTAAATGCAAACGTGTACTCACCGCAATAAAGTAGAAATTACTATTGGCGGTACTGGTAATAAACGGCGCGGTCCAGTGTCAGTGCTGATGTGGCGCCGGAATCCAGTGATGCTGGCACCAGCTACTGTTTCAATGTAAATGAGCCTTTAAGGTTATTTGAAGGAGTTAACGAGTATATTACTAATGTGTTATACGCGTTACAAGTAGTACCCTTTTCTAACAAAACAATATAAATAAAATGAAGAAAAGCCGAGAGTGTAATCAAACTTTAAAATACCAAAACCAATTAATTAATAAATACTCGTAACCAAGACATCGGAATTCGTGAACAGAATTCACAAACATACCCTTTTGGGAGCAGTTCGATATCTAAATTCTATTTGCGAGATAGGGTTAACACATACACCCACACTGTGAAGATTTCCGAGTTCCTGCTCTAGTATTGTATGCTAACGTGGCAATTTGAATGCCGCGAGTACTAGGCGCGCAGATCTCCGAGTAGTTGAATGGACATCTTGGGAAAACCCTTACCACCGTATTCCTGCACTATTAACTTATATACGGTAGGCGGTATGCTGTTCCGTCGTACCCTAATGTTAATACTAAACAAGATTACTTAATAATGCACGAATGGTTTTCTATCTCTTCTTTACTTTCAATAGCCAGTTACACACATTTTAGCTGAATGTTACGGTTGAGGTAGAAAGTAGACATGACATTGTATGTGTACTTTTCTCTTAAATACGTGGTTGTTTACTTTGCTATTGATATTTACCTTTACCTAAATAAGAATGTTATGTTGTGTCAGCTTGTCTATTGATACCTATTGAATAAAACATGAAGGCAAAGACTAAAAGAATTGATACTAAACAAGATTACTTAATAATGCACGAATGGTTTTCTATCTCTTCTTTACTTTCAATAGCCAGTTACACACATTTTAGCTGAATGTTACGGTTGAGGTAGAAAGTAGACATGACATTGTATGTGTACTTTTCTCTTAAATACGTGGTTGTTTACTTTGCTATTGATATTTACCTTTACCTAAATAAGAATGTTATGTTGTGTCAGCTTGTCTATTGATACCTATTGAATAAAACATGAAGGCAAAGACTAAAAGAATTGATATTTCGTTTTCCGTTTGGACGGTTTCTTGACAGAATAAAGTATTTGTATTATTATATAGGTTCACTGAGAAATAATGATAATAACCTACAATTTAAAAGCCTTTTTTTATTTCCAATATTTCGGATTTCTGCAAATGAACAATTAAATCCTCTGAATCCTCTCATCTCTGCTTTGGTGTTGTTATATTCCATTTTGGATCTTGGGATTTAGACGGTGATTTATTACCGATCTTTCATATTTGCATGCACCTGTAAAAAGGAACATTTTATCATTTGCTTATTCACTGACATAAAACTTGAACTGAAAGGAGGTCTCCTGCTCCTGTTTTAAATAGCAGAAATCGCAGGGAATCCTAAACAACTTGTAAACTATTTATAAATGTATGTATTTCAATAAATATTAATATTAATTTTATTTCCACTTGGATACCTTTGTTTTTGTTAATAGTTAGTATATGTAATATTTTCAAGCGAAGACCCGAGTGATTATAAGTCTAAACTAACCATCGCAATATAACTGGCAAGAACTTCATATATGTAGACCTCGACCTTGAATGGTCTCCACAGTATTAATAGCAAAACAAAACAAAACGCCAGTTAAAACTTATTACATTGCACCAGACAAAATAAGCTTACAGACAATAGAGACATTTAAACGGATAAAGTTCAAAGTAAAGTTGAAGGGAATGGAACCTGTCCTCGATAGTGGAGGAGAAATGCGCAAGTAGCAACTCAGAATGTGGTAGCTTCGTAGCGGGTTTATAAGGGAGTTTAGGCAGTGTTATAGACACGAGGAAGCAGTAAGTGCTACACGCGTTCGGCACTCGTAGACGGCCACTCGTAGCGGCCACGCAGCCAGTCTTTATTATCGACGCGCTACGTGAACTATTGTACAGCTTTAATGAGTACTGTTTGAGTGAGAATTATATTTGTTGCTCGGTTAGTGTTAACTTTTGGGAATTATTTCACCTGTCTTTTAGCTTAAGTACCTACTCTTTTTCTAGAAAAGATCTTTTTACTGTTAATCACAAAAAAAAACTAATATACACACATTTGTTATAGAGGTGTTATATCTTTATATATAAAAATTCATCCCTATTTCCCTTGGTCACGCTATAACTAGATAATGGTTATCTACTCATTTGTTACTTTTTTCTTATCAAATAGTTTTCTAATACTTTGTGGAAGACTGCGTATAAAATTGGAAAAAAAATTAAAACTTAATGACTGTTTCAGTAAACCTACCCTATTTATACATCAATTTTTTTATATTTATACACAATTTAATGAAATTATATGTAAAAAGTTTTTTTCCAGCAAATCAGAGTGTGCAAACAGAGATTAAAAATATGTAGAGACAATCTTGTGTACATGGACTTAATTTTTTTATGGAAGTAGAATACACAATGTATACCTGCTAAAGGCAAGGGATATACATACATATATTACCAACATATATCAACATTATATAAAAAGAAAGACATCAATGCTCTCTTTATTCTTATTTTGGTCAGTCGGTTACATTTTAGTTTAATATTGTAGGCGACCCGGTGCGGCACACACCACGCGCAACATTAATCTATTTAGATAAAGCATCATAATCCCTATGTTATACGCGTCCATTGCCGTAGGCGTCCCTGTGGGGATTTTATATCGATGCGCCCGTGAGCTAGGACCATACGTCTTACTGTGGACCGTAGGTGGGATATTTGGCAGCTTCTTCTTACGATGCCACTTCGCTGTATAAGATTGGCTGCAACTAGTATTTATATAATAAATATTATATAATTACCAAATTTACACATTATATCACCTAGATGCATTGTGTATTGTATGACTCATACTCACCGAGTGCATTGACGTCGATATAGCTACGTTGTTTAGAAATTCTATACAGTTTAAGTAAATATTCTCCAGTATTGTTTCAGCCACATAATAAAACACTCAGTTCGTACTGTTAGCACAACTAGTGTTAATTACCAGAGTGATTTGGTGTTTCGCTGAGGTTATGTATCTCGCGTTATCTACTTAATTATCTTACAAACTGTTAGTTAGAAATCCTGTTTCACGGTTTCTGCAGTTAATTGCACAATTAAAACCTTCTTTTAGAATTGCTTAGTTATTGATTATTTTTGAATAATCTGAGTTTAAATCATAACATAAATTAAGAGGGAAACACTTGAACTTTTTAAAAGAATTCCATTCCAAAGAAAATTTCGTAAGTCAATTTCTTTTATGATAGACGTATGGTGGTAGACGAAATTAAAAACACATTTTGGTATCACAGTTCCACGTACTTTCGTTTCGCACAGTTAACTAACAGACGAATATACGCAAATAAATCTGGCATGCTAAGCAGTTGTAGTAAACCGCAGTGAACGAATACATTCGTTACCTGAAAACCTACTTAAAACAAATACAGTTACAGTTCCTTTAACATGTGTGTAGGACACAAGAATCCCTCAAGGTAGAATCCATCTTGTTTGAATGATACCGAGAGCTCGCGTTGTTAAAACTCAAGCCGTGTTGAGTCGCGCGCGCTAATTGTACTCTAGGTGGAGCAAAGCTACCGGAGGGATGAGTCTCTGCCACTCTACCTAGTACTCTACACTTCTTGTTTTAGAGATTCATCGTATATAGAAGGAAACTTTGAAACTTTTGACATTGAGCTCATTCCTAGTGCGTCCATGCAAAGGAAACTGTCTTCTAAATTGTTATATACTTTATTTGTTGTATTCTATACAGAATAATAAGAATTTTTACTTAGAAATTTTTGCTGAAATTTCACTATAAAAATAGCGCTACATTTACCTATTTTGTTAAAGATTATAATACTTTTTATCTATTTGATAGTTCGAAAGTCCTAATATTAACAATTCTTAGTAGATACAAAACATATTTAAATGTAGTAAATGCTGGACAAGTATTGCTAGTTTAAGCGTAGCTGCACAAAACAAAGACGACAAAACTAACCTCGGATCCGAACCACAACAACCATGCCGAAGTTTAATTCAATCGGTGTGCCCCACTGAGTGTTGGAGGGTGGCAGTTTGGCTGCGGGGCGAGAGGGGCACCGTGCTCGGGGGTGAGGCACGCGATGTGGGCTGCAGGGTGCTCGCGAGGCGGTGTTAATTACTACTCATGTGGCAGGCCACATATCGCGAACTTTGGCGCCCAACGTGGGGCCCCGCCACCGTATTTATCTTTTAATGTCAGCTGAGGGGACCTTGTTTAATCTTGTTTGTTAACAATGTCGAATTATATAAAACTTTCATTAAATGTCCGAATTCGTTTTTAACATATGTGTTAAATCCTACAATCAGTTACAAAATTAAAATTATGGGTCCCATAAGTCTTTTCGGATGTTAATATCAAGAAAGAAATAATATTTAAATACTTTAAATATCGTAACTTTACATTTCATCATCAATACGATTATTTATTTTGTGGAATCGACTAAAATATATTTTATATTTATTATTTACTCGTTCACGATTTCAATAAATATTCCAGTCGTTTTCCGCATGCCTGCGTCGGATACCTCAAACATTCCCATCGCTTGTTAGAAGACGGCAATTCCCGAAACATCTTCAGGAACGGAGCCCTCTTTTGACGAAGCTGTCTCATGAAAATTTTTAAGATTTTAACTCCTAATTCGATTCTCTCTCGATCCCCTTTTATAGCGATGACAACACTTAACATTTTCAGCTCTTTAAAATTTAATTTAATCGTGTCTTTTCTCTATTATATGAAGAATCACTACTGGTACATACACCAATCAAAAACTAGCTGCGCGCCCTGGTTTCACCCCTGTGTAATTCTAGCACCCATGGACTTTACAAAAATGTTGTTTCATACAAACCTTGTCATGACAATAACAAACACAAAATAAAAACAATTATCCAATTTGATACAGTAGTCATGTATACATGAATGTAGTAGTACGTATATACATTTTGGTGATTCATTTTTATACGAATAGATTTGCCTTGTGCAAAATATTATATAGAACCGCAATACAAGATCGTAATATATATAAGCTATTTACCACTAAAGATCCACATACACCACGTACCTAATTTATGTTTGAAACCCAAACTAATATTTGACTTCGCATCTTAAATGTTTCGCAGGTTCGTGATTATGTTTTTAGATTGTTGTTTGTATAAAATTTCTATTTTTTACGTAAAATGTACTGTGCTGTAAATTAAAACATTTATAGGTTGTAGGCGAATCGACATCGGCGCGAATTCTCTCTGGGTCCATCGACATAAATTTGTATTAGTGTCACCTCAGATCGACTTTACGACGCCTCAGCCGTACTTATTGCTTGGTCTAGATATTTACCAGCACGTTAAATGGTTAATAGAAATAAAAACGATTTTATTTATTACATTTTCCTCTAAAATGAGTAAAAAGAATTTTATATAAGTCCAGCCTGATTGAATTTTGAAGAGTTGCTTACTTAACGAGATTACCGTACAAAAATCATTTCAGCCTTATTTAAAAATATTTCCAGTAATGGACGGAAATGAATGCCGTTTTTTTTAACGTGTGGAAACCCCCACGGGCTTCACCCCATCGGTGCTAACGATGGGGTGGGCGTGTCAGAATCGGACCGACTAAAACCACACGGTGTCCTCCCCAAGCGTACATTGCCGGGTACCCCGGGCAAGCCCTGCAAAGGATAACCACAGGGTTACCGGCAGGACTTTGGCCGCCGTCGCGGCGTCGCCTGGTGAGGTCGGGTTTTATCCCACGTCGGTGAGTTGGCTGTAGGACACACATGACACGCCTCCGGGAAATGAACGCCTTTCGGAATGAAAGCAGTATATAAAACATTAACAACAATGTCTATAGTATAGTCTACTAGATGACATTATGTAATAGTATAACAACCTCTTTGACTGAGTCCCAAAATGTCAGTCTTTCTATTAGATTCAATGTAGCGATAATTTTTTTTTTTTTTAAAAGAATATTAGTAACCGAAATTACTAATATTCCCCCTAACCCCTCCAGCTAAGCTAAATTGCTTGTGTTAGTTGTTAGTTACTATGTTAGTTAGTTGTTTCTGTATAGAGAAAGATATTTAAGAGAAGGAGTTGTTGTATGTTATATGAACGATTCTGAACACAAAAATATTATTGGAAACTCTTGTCTGTTTGTCTGTTTTTATCTGTTTGTCTGTGACGGATACAAAAGCTACTGAACGATTTTTTTTTGTGATTTTTCCATTAGAAAGGTCTTGGTCAAACTTAAAATCTGCCGTATTTTTTATTGCAATCGGTTAAGTAGAAACGGAGATATAATCAAAAAACGACAACTGACCTCCGTGCGGGCAGAGCCGCGGACATCAGTTAGTTACCTGCAATAATAAAGTTTATTATGTTACAAAAGTAGCTTACAATTTATCTCCAAAACGTAGCTTAAGTGAAAGAGGCATCGTTGGAAGTTTTAAGAAGTTTTATTAATTCATCAAAACATTTATAAATGCTATATCATAATCATTGAATTCTTACGTAGTCATTACTGTAGCTACTAGTTGCTGCTTATATCTTTTTAGGAAGCAAATAAAATATAACTAGAGATCAAATCAAACAACCCTGAAAATACGTAGGAAACTGTGTCAAACCCTGCCTCTTTCCAACTGCTAAGCTCTATGAATATGTTCAGATTCTAACAGGCAATTGTTCGTTCTGGCTACTGTCCTCAGGCAACACTGCTTAACACCTCGACATTTCGACAGGGATCTACTTAAATAAAAGACTCTACTAATAACTGTAAAATAAAGCTTCAAACCCGATTGTTTACGCAGTAATACTTACTCGTAACAATAGAGGATGTCATGAAAATGTAGTGTGCTCTTTTTTAATATACTCATCTGACATTATTATAATGTATGTGTAACTTAGTGATAAGAATAAATATGTAAAATAAGTAATAAGGTCAAATATTACGTACTCGCAGTGTAGAATGCACGCACTCCACACAAACCCCAGTGGTTAATGAGATGCTGTGATTTGTAATTTTATTGTGTGATGTTGTAAAATAAATAAACAAAAAAGCAGCCAAATGCGAGTCGGACTCGCCCATTAGGGTTCCGTAGCAGCAAGTAACATAATAAAGTTTTTTTTATAATTTTTATATTTGAGTTGATTGAATAAAAGGTTAATTGCAGTTTACGATTTATGACGTATTAAAAAAAACTACTTACTAGATCTCGTTCAAACCAATTTTCGGTGGAAGTTTACATGGTAATGTACATCATATTTTTTTTTTGTGATATACGAACGGACAGACAGATAGACATGACGAATCTATAAGGGTTCCGTTTTTTGCCATTTGGCAACGGAATCCTAAAAATATCGAAGAATCGCCTTATGGGCACCTTAGCATCTGAAGACCAGAAACGGCGTGTGGTTTTAGTCGGTTCGAGTCCGCTGGGAGGATTTTCTCACGAAAAATAAACATAACACTATTTATGAAAACCTTTATATTTGTTGTTGAAGAATGAAGGTACTTACTACCAAGTTTAGAAATAAAATGTTTTTATATAATTATTATTAAACTAAAAACAAGTAATAGCAATCGTAGAGGAGGAAATCATAAAACAATGCTAATACAAACTTTGTAAAATGAGTAAATGTCCCCTTAATTAGGCTGTCAAATTTCGCCAGTCCACTATTCAGACTTTGGACAACAAATATGGCAAGACATCGGTCGGTGCGAAATTAAGTGAGTTTGTTAAGTGTAAACAGGGATAATCCTTGGCTTGACTATGATTAGCATATCGCGGGAGTCGGCGTTCGTTCCCGAGGGGCATCTGCAATTTAAATCAGGGACTTGGCCGGGACGGGCCTCTCCTTAGCTGCGTACTCAGAATTTGAGATTTACTACGATTGGATGATTTGGGGTTCGATTTTCTGCTTGTTTGGACTGATTGAATTTGCTCTTTAAATTTACTCATATAACTGATGTAACTTAAATATATTCTGGTGTTACACCACGCTTTGCTTTTATTCTTCGAAAACCATTGAGACGTTATTGATTTTGCCGTCACAAAGGAATATTTTTGTATAGAGGGGACGTTTTCACATCCCCTCAATATTATAATTTCCTTCCTTCCGCCATAATGTATGGAACCCAGTGTACAGAAGTTATCTTCGTTGAAATTCTATAGTTGTGGAGATAAGAGCCATCAATCAGAGGGTCTGAAGCGGATGCTAAGATACGTCCACAGTCTGGGTTCAAGTTATGAGATGCTAGCTAACATTATTGAAATTAAAAGATTATGAAAAAAAAAGAATTGAAATTAATTAGACACATATTATAGTAGCTGTTGCCCGCGGCTTCACCCGCATGTAATTCTGATCCCGTTCCCGCGACCCACGGGACCCTATTCCACCACCACAATATTTATAAGGTACACAAATCCTACATACATCATTTTGTTTTATCCATCATTTTAATTTGGTTTAATTTTTTGCCCTTATAAATATCATTATATTTTAGCTAATGTATACAAAAACTTGAAAAATAATATACTAAAACCTCGAGAACCACTCTATCAATTGGTGAGAACAGCATGAAAATCGATGCAGTAGTTTTAGAGATTATCGCGAACAGATACACAGACGCGTCAGAGAACTTTGTTTGAAACGATTGTAGTGATAGTGATATGTACTACAGAACCTCCTTGTTAATTAAATTATTATTTATTAGTTTTTATTAGTATTTACTTTCGGCAGCGACATACCAATTTAATATATCTGGCATAAATTTTACTCCCCTCAACTCATGTGTTCGATACCTAAAATTTAACGTTTTATTTCTTTTTATAAACCAACAACCGTAATATAATTACTTATAGAGCCTAACGCTATTGAATATCTATAATTACACAATAACTGATTCGTCTATATAGTATTACAAACATGGATTTGTTCATGAATCGCATTAAAGATCTATGTCGATGAATGATTGATGACAGTGAGATGAATTTGTATGTTCAGTTGATTAGACTTAAAATATTTGTAATTATGGTCTCACTCCATGTACTAAAAAAGAAGTTAAAAGAGTTATAAAAATTTGACACGACATAGGTATATACCTTTTTTTATTTTTTTCGTGCGGAAATCCCTTCGGATACCCCCCCGCCGGCCAGCGGGGAAGGTTATGTCGGGCTTGAACCGACTAAAACCGCACGCCGTCTCGGGTCTACAGACGCCGGGGTATAAGGTTGCCCATAGAGCATCTCCGCCCGAGGGGGCCATCTCCGGTTTCGAGATGGCCCCCTCGGGTTTGGGAACCACGGTGTCCCCGTCTTGCCCCGGTTTGGGAGAGGGGCGCTAGTCGCCCCACCGTCCCGGCCTGCTTCTGCTGGGGTGACAGGCGGCCTCACCTGTCACCCCCAGGCCTGCGCTCATGGAGGACGGAGGTCGTTAAGCGACCTCCGGTGCCTGAGTGGCCTGCGACGCGCGGCGAGCAAGTTGCGGGCTCGGCGGGCCGGGAGAGTTCTAAATCACTCCCGGGCGCGCTCCGCACCATTGCCGCAATCATGCTGCCGAGCGAGAGGACTCCCACCCCGATGGCTGCCACGAGGTCACGCCTCGGCGCCTCCTACGCCGCGCAGTCCGCCAGCGTGTGCAGCCCTGAGTCCTCGCTCGCATCGCAGTGATGACACTCAGGCGTTGGCTCCTTCCTGATCCGACGCAGGTGGTCCCCGAAGAACCCCTTCCCGGAGATCCCCTGCGTCAGTCGGTACGAGAGGCTTCCATGTCGCCTCTCTAGCCAATCCTCCATGATGGGCCTTACCAAGCTATTGCGGCGTGTCCTCATAGGTATATACCTATGTCGTAATGAAGCCTCTGGTAACCATCTATTTATTTGATAATACCGATATGGTCAGTATAATCAAATCAATATAGTGATAATTATTTTTGAGGTTAGGTTAAGTTAGGTTTTTCTAGGTTTTCCTTTTCATACTTACCGAATGGAAACCAATACCATAGTAAAAATATTTATAGTTGAAGTACACTTTACTTTTTTAATAAGAAGATAAGTATCTATGTTATTTATTGCCCTATAATAATAATAACGTTACTTCAAACATTGAATGCTAACTATGAACCATTTCAGTCTTTACTCTAAAATACTCTAAATTATCTTAAACATTGTACCAACCTCTCGGTACGTTCATAGATATATAACTACAGCGGTGAAAAATTGCCCTGGATATAGACGTCGAGTGAAGGAATTCCCTCTCCTTTACTGCAGAATAAAGAATTTAATCGCAGCTCTCATGCCAAGCTTATTTATGACTTTATACGCCAACAAATTATACCCCGATAAGTGATTTAATGTTATGTCTTTCGGAACTTAGTAATGAAAATCATACTTTATGTTATAATATGAGGCATATTTGAGGTATTTTGTATGATGATGATAAATACATCGTAAATTGAAGCTACAATAGACTAAGGATAGAACACAACCTTTAATTATTGATGGTACTATGTAAAAAAATGTTTATGTTAACTATGAAATATAATCTACGGCATTACGATACAGCGCTATCTAGACCCAAAGTAAGCATAGCTTAACTAGCTTGTATTATGTGTTCTATAATGCGTTGAAACATACTTAGATATATTTTCTTTTGTAAATACAAATATGCATATTACAACCCAGACCAATGCAATTTGCATAGGTATCGCAAGTTGAATATACTCAGCAATCCTTCCTTTTCAATGCGGACTAAAAATTTAAACACATTTGAATATGCGTGGTTATTCTCACGCCCTGCACCAGAAGTTAATGACCAACTTGAATATGGAATACACGGTTATTGTATTTATATCACATTGACTATTAAACGTTTAATTTATGTATTCTATAGGTGCTTCTATGAAAGTGCTACGCAAATAGTCTGTGCAATCATCTATGATTCTAAGTCTATGAATACGCTATTGTAAAGAAATAAAAGAGTTCTTCTGATACTTCTAATATTAGCTTAGATCTTATACCTTATATACATATAATCTGATTATGAAATTTAATACACAGGGGGTTTCGAGGGCGATAAATTGATCTAGCTATATTTCATTTGTAGAAAATGTTCTAAAAAAAAGATTGTAATGAGACAAAATATCTGTAAAACTGATTCATTAGATTTTTTTTTGCATTTCTCAGAAATGTTTAACGACTCCCGTAGTCTATGAACGATTACATCAGTTAAGTTAAAAACTACAAATACAAATTATTATCACAATGTTATCGTAAGGATAAGGGGTATTAATATAACGTCAAGCTGAATTCGGTACTCAAGTCTGAAATACAAGGATTTTTTAAAAATCAATCTTTCAGTGTTGGTGAAGATACCAGGTCGCACAACCCTTATGTGTAATGAAATTACTCATCCTATCTGTCTTCATATTGACTCCAAATAGTAGAATTGAAATCTATTTTCTTCAACACTAGTCACGTGCTTATAGAAGTTTTGCTTATAGAACACATAGTTAATGTTTTTCATACACTTCTTTGAATCCAGTACTTCCATATGGAAGGAATAAGAACACAGAGTTTTATAACAGGTTTTGTCAAGCAAACACACAGTGCAACTTCCACCACTAGATTCTATTGAGGCTGGTAAATCTAAACTGCTCAGGAAGTTGAGCCCAATCGTATCCTCACCTGCCCGGATTTGAAATTCAAATGGGACGAGACAAGCCCAGTTTCCTTGTTACCCTGTATGTTTATAGTTGCCAATAGTTTTCGTTAGCGACACCTCGACATGTTACCGAACTTACAAAGGGATTATTTCACTTTGATTCTGTTAGCAAATATACACACACATTGTACAAATAGTTACATTGTGTTGATACTATATAACGTATCGATCGTGCACTAAAGAAAACTGTACCATCGCATGATCTTAGTAAGCAATTGAAATTTCGCTTCTTATTTTTATCAGAAACCTAAAAAAATAGACTTTAAATAAAATATTTTTTTTTAGGATGTTAATATTTGAGTTAGTTAGTTTGAGTAAATTACGTAAATTTAGTTTTTATTATACAGATAGTTAAAATTTTCATTTATTTGGTATACAAATTGCTTTTACTTCTCATATTTTTATTTTAGATTCTACCGCTACCGCTAAGGGTGTGACATCATTTTCGTAAAAAAAGCTGAATTGGGATCTTAAGACTGAGCACACAACACAGGATTAGTGGTATTAGTCCTGGCGCGGTTCCTATGTCAATAACGTTGTAGTAGTTGGATTACTTCTGTATGCATTTATTGTTACTTTTATTAGCGTGATGAAAACACTTGTGTGGCTTGAGTCCGCTATATGCGGAATGCGCCTACAAAATTTAAAAAAGTGTAAATAATCATTTGTTAGCCACTGACCAGTAGTATAGGAACCTATTGACATCTTCGGGGCCCAGGCTAACCTCGTTTCGTCACAACATTATTGTAAATAAAAACAATTTTATCACAAAAATTGTTTACTCACATCCTTAATAAAGGCTGGCACTTAGTCGCATCTAGAGAAAGGTTTGTCAATATAAAATATCGTAATAATTCCACAAGTAAAAAGCTTAGTGAAGTACCTACTTGACGCACTTTCCTCTGCTCGTTAATTTAATAAAATGAAAAATTTTAATTGCTACCGACCGTCTCTTTGGGGTCCCATTAAAATAATATTGTGGAGCTCAAGTATGTTTCTCTTGAGGATAAAATCACAAGAAAGTCATAAGTTCTCGCAAGGGCAGGTGTCATAATTATAAAAACATAAATAAAACACAATCCTTATTCTATTCTTAAATTATTTCACTCGTATGATTTTTGCGGTACTTAGTAGTATACTGCACTGATAGGTCGGGCCAGTCGCAGTCGTACTTAATATGGACATTAAATAGCAGTATTTTGCATACCGTCCGGTTTTTGTGAGTGTTGGGAGCCTTACCTTGGAGTCATTTGCTTTCCAATTTGACAAGAATACACTTTTTCATTTTTGAATCGAATTTCACTAGATTGTAAGTGACTTGACCGATTCGGATGATTTATGATAGTTTATATTAAACATTTTTTTTGGAAATCCAAGGGGAAATCCGGCAGCTAGGTGGCGCCGTATGCGAAGAGCAATTATCACAATGCCAGATAATGCAAATTGTCGATTGTATATTTCATCGCGATTAGGACAGTAGGACGCTGAATAAGAACAGTCAGAGTGAAAGTGATTGAACTCAACCACCAGGCGATCTTAGTAAACATAAAAATAAACAAACATCTCCTCATTGGCACGTAAATTAAAAGGTCAACGAAAAAATATCGCATCATTAGCCGCTAAAGGTAAAGTCGTTAAAATGATATTATCCCTGCAATATAGCTTTATAATGATCGATCTATCTCGACATGGCTTCCATTGTTATTGAAGTGAACAGGGACGATTAATTATCCATTGAACATAATTTGGGCGGATCATCAGCCCACTGCAGAACCGACCGCTCCCTCCGATTGGTATTGATACCTCTGTCTCTGTCTGTTGTCTCTGTATTATATATTAATTAAACAAATACAAAGTTGATTTACTGTTCATTTACACAGATTAGTCAGTTAAACTATAACTTATTGTATGTGATTTCTTGTTTATGAATACATCTTTGTGTGATTCTATTTATCAGGATCAATCTATTATTGTAAATTAATAGTATTGTAGTTTATTATTGTAAAAAGAATTTTAATGAGTTATTGCTCAAGTAGAAATGCAGTGACTTTAGAAAGGAAATCAGATTTATGATGTACTCCTTACCACAAGATGACAATCTAGAATTATTTTTACTATATCTGTGCCCTATAGTTTCCCTCGCTGTACTCGATTCCATTCGCGATTGGATCGCGATTCGTATTTACTGTCTAATCGCACCCCATATCCTTCTCCACAAACTGGAAAATTAAATGCAAAAAGATTTTTTAAATCGTACAGATAGTTCCAGAAATTAGTTTAGCTTAAAATTAAGCTATTAGTACCATATAACATTTACTGAGCAATATTTTTAACGCGTTATAAACTTACGGTGTAAACATCATTCTTAGACTGCGAACGAAGTCATAACTGCACTGCATTCTTAAAAAATAAATAGTTACAATGAAGAATAAATTATTGTGCATTGAGTATTTCAAATTAGCGGATTCTTTGGAGATTCTTTACTATCAAAGGAAATAATAAATTGTTTTCCATCCACCTCCCAACAAGTTTTGTCTGCTTTCAAGGCAAAGGCATCTTTATCGCTGCAAACTTTTTCTTCCTTGTGTAGAGACGGAGAACCCCTTTTAATGAAAGTTAAACCGGTCTTCTGCAATTTAGATAAGTATCCTACTTGCTTTTTAATTAAATATAGTCGTTTATCAACTATGATTACACGAGTATTCAGTTGTACATTTTTCATATAAAAATGAAATAAACTAAAAACATTACTTACAAACAAAACCTCCATTCAACATGTTCTGCTTAAATATTCCTTAATATTCTATCATCATTTACGAGTAGTATTACAAACTACAAAGTATATATATAATATTTAACCTTTAAGGTTAAAATATTGCATGCCGCAAGGCTAAACACAGTGTTACCCTAATCTAAGAACATGACATCCTGTGTCTACCATGTATTTGCAATTTATGATAATAAATAAATAAATAAATATACATAATGTAATGGTAAATATTAAGGACATTTTTAGTATAATACTTGTAACGTTACTAATAAAATTAAAATAAAGAAAGAAAAATTCACTGAACATTATAAAAATCCTACAAAATACTAATAATATCGGTCTTCCTAATATATTTTTTAAGATTCAATCCAAGATCAAAAATTCACGCAGATACTAGGTAGAGTGCAACAGCTTACGTGCGGTTCACCAGTTTTCCAATTCACCAGTTACTGGATTTCCCAGATTCAATATTTGAATCACCTTAAAATGCATGCAATGTTGTATATGAATTGTATATAGTTATACAACAACTCTTTGAAAATAAACATTATTATTTTATTCAACTAAATTTTAAACCGATTAGTTTGCTAACTTTTCCAATAGATTTAGTTCGGAAAAATGAACATCCAGGATTCACTTTTCCGAACTAAATCTATTATTATTTTACTTTTTGCTTTTATCATAGAACAAGAAAAATATATTTTACCTTTCTTAGAATCTTTTAGCCTTAGCTTACTTTTACTTTCTTTCTAATTTCTTTTACTTTAAAGCCATTTTAATTTGATTATTGACCTGCAAATATTTACTCCACGCAAAGAAAAGAAAATAAAAGCGTACCCTATAGATTAAAACGTCACAAACTTGGGTGCTTACTTGATGTTTTCACTGTAAATCGTCTCCCTTGACTTGTTTTCCAAGATATTTATAATCAGGGACTTTCCCCAACTTACTGTTGACGACAAAATATCCTTTTAATGGTCGGCGGAGTGTTGGGTCGTCTGCAATTTAGATTAGTCCTTTAATTAAATTAACATTATGATCCCTATCTCCGTGGAGCAGGTGGTTGACAATATTGCTTCGTTAACTCTTTCTTCATTCTCGTTTTGATTTTAGGTACTCTATTCAGAATTTTTTATTGGAATATTGTTCTTTTGTAAGAATAATCACTGTCGTAATCTTAACATAGTTTCCCGTTGCATCCGAGGCTTTCACCTCGGAGCTCAGGGTGTGCTTACTCCTTCTCCTGCTTTGGTTTGACTTATACAGCTTTTATGAGAGCTACTAACTAGTGGCATCCCAACCCCGAAAAGAAAGCCTGCACCAGAGCTGTATCTGTCCATTAGCAACCGGCTTACAGGAACGTTTGGATTGACCACAAAGGTTTTGTGGCCAAGGGTACTTGTAAGATTTCGTTACATATTGTCAAATAAGGGTAGTCAATTTTCTCCGCCCGCGTGAAATTCTGCTCCCATTTCTGTTACCCATGGGAACCTATTCCCGGAATAAATAGTAGCTTATATGTTATTCCAGACTATAGTCTATCTGTGTACCAAATTTCAAATAGATCCGTTCAGCCGTTAGACCGTGATTGAGTAACAAACATTTAAACATCTTCACGACCTTTCACATTTATAATATTAGTAGGATAGCAAGTAGGATAGGATAGTAGGATAGGAAGTAGAATAGAATAGTAGGATAGGATTGCAATAATTGTATGTCATCATGAATCCATCAAGTGGCTCACAGGTGAAGTTGGCTTGGGTCCTGAAGAATTTGATGGTTCCCCATACATCCCTTAATCATTCTATAAGTAACCTTTATTAATTTTCTTGTTCCTTCTCAAGTAAGCTAAATACTTGAGGAATAAGTTCACATCAGTAGTTGTTTTAACTCTTACCTGCAATCTAAATTGCAAGATCAATATCATATAAGTACCTTTTTTTTTTTTCGTGCGGAAATCCCTTCGGATAGCCCCCGCCGTCTCGGGTCTGCAGACGCCGGGGTGTAAGGTTGCCCATAGAGCATATCCCTCGCACCCCGACTGACCCTGGGCCATCTCCGGTTTCGAGATGCCCCCCTCGGGTTTGGGAACCACGGTGTCCCCGTCTTGCCCCGGTTTGGGGTAGGGGCGCTAGTCGCCCCACCGTCCCAGCCTGCTGAACACCGTTTGAATGTGAACAGTAAAGTACTCTGTATTTTTTACTTTAACAACTCTGTTGATAAAAACGTCTTTACATCGTCGTAAAGGAGTTTTTTTTTTCATGATATGTATAATTTAAGTAGGGGAAATCTTTGCTCGCTATCCCAATAGTCAAAAAGTCTCAACATTATGAAAATACAAAAAAAAAGTGAACGTTGATAGAGTCCCCCGGCAGAGATATAGGTCGTCTGCCATATATACAATGTGACTATCTAGTACTGATAAAACACGCTTGAGATACACCTATCACTGACTACTATCACGGGAACTAATAATTATAACTACGAATTAAGTTTTCTGCTTTTAGAGCGTAAAATCTCTCATCTATCATGAAATATGCTTAAACTCATAAGCAAACAGCTAAGCTTCATTCGTATATATTTAACTTTAGTAATGAGAATCAGAGTTCAAAGATTCAATCAGTAGTCGGCGAGATTACAAAAGAAACTCCTTTAAGTTAAACATTGGAAGTAGATTCAATAATTTCAATTAGTCGCTATACGGAGCGTTGGCCGTTCACTCTCCGTCGGTTGGCCGGTAGGCCGGCAGCGAGGCCTTTTTCTGCTTTCCACTCTGTTTGCGTTTCCGTTATCTATTTTCCTAGTGCTACAATCTTGGCAGAGCAAATCAGCCAATAAATTAAAATATCTATATCGAAGTCAATCGTTCAATTTCAACGGCAGAAGAGTTTAATTTAACGATGTTCATGCTAATGTTAGATTATTCGGGATTAGTTTATGGAAGTAGAATCTGTTGTGAATATGTAACAAAACATATACCATCAATATATAACAAAACTAGTGTCCGATCCATGTATATAGGTATCTATATTAGGTTCTTGGAAGATAAATATGTTTTTGAAAAGTTAGTCAAAAAAATGTACCCCACAAAAACTGCAATCAAATTTAGGTTGATGCGGAAACGTAGCGCGCGGCGGTGCAGCCAGCGGGGGGTGGTGTTGTGGGCCACTGCTAATATTATTAGATATATACTATGTGGTGTTATCACATTCTTAGATTTTGGCAAAATATTGGATAATAGTCCAGGATCACCGGTTCATTATATATATTTATATGCTTGTGAGTATCTTCATAATATATTTATAATGAAGCTACTCACGGAAAATTATATTGATCGTAATCAATTGTAAAAATGGACTGGGGATCCTGGACTATAATTAAAATCCAGGAAATGGCATTTAAAATTCCAATAATTCATTTATTTTCATTCGGGCTTCGCCCGCGTGTAATTCGGTTCCCGTTCCCAAGGGAATCTACTCCAGGGATAAAAAGTAGTCTATGTGGTATTCCAGACTATAATATATCCTTACCAATTTTAGCCAACCTTTATAGCGTGATTGAGTTACAGACATCCAAACATCTTCACAATAATGGAATCTTCATAATGGAAAATTAAGTAAAAATTTAAAACCGCATGACGCCGGGTACGATAGCTAGTAGCTTATTTTATGAAATTATGCTTACTATAGTATTCACACATACTTAAATTACCTTTTGTGGCTTAATAAAAAAAGAAAAATTATGAGAGAGATCAGAACAACCATTTACGTCCATATTTCGTCTAGTTGAACTAAAAATTCCACCAGTCATCGATATCTACTTGGCGGCTGTTAAACTTGTGAATTATTGCGGCTGATATTGACGGGCTGAAGAAAAATTGCCCTCGAAAAGTTTCACCACTTAATTTTACAAACTTTCACAACAGCTTGCTATCGCATTGCTTTACTCCTTCAATTGGTTGATTTACACTTTTTAAATAGCTCTATTAGGTAACTTTCTTATTGTGTACAAAAAGAGTGAAGTACTTAGTTAATTTAATTTTGTGTACTATTTATATCTTCGCTAGAAATAGTATCATATAATAAATAAACATATAAAGACAAATATAGGGTAGCTACAAGAATGCAACATCAAAATAGCGAGCCACAAACAATGCGTTAGCAGTGGTTTACTTTTTCATTCAACGAAACGTAAAAGGAGAAAACAAATGAATTGCCAAAGTTATCGTTAGAGTGGATAAAGTAAAAGTTAATCACCGATTTTCCATTTAGCGCACCCACTGTTTCAATCAACTGCGAGGATAGAAGTTAGAAAAAGACGTTAATATTGTGATTATGCATCAAATCTAAGATTTGCGTTTAAATGAAAACTAAAAAGAAAATGTTATTAAATATTTTGATAATTTGCTGAAATTCAAGATTCACATTGAAATAAAAAAATAGTTTTAACGGATTCTATCGCGATTTATTTAATGTTATTTTATTATTTACATTGAACCCGACGTTTCGGTTGCTTTTCAGCAGCCATGGTCACGGGGAGTCTAAAGATGGTGGTTGTCTCGTAGTTTGAAGTGTAAGTTATCTCAAAGTACCCGAACTATGCTGACATATTTGCGTAAACTTGGGGTAGGTAGAGATAACATCTTTCCAATTGCTACGGTCCGGGTATACACATATCGCTTCTTCTACTTTCATTATTATTAGTTTTAATTACATACACATATATTATTTATACAGTTTTGTATAAAGAGCCAGATAACAAAAAAATTAAATAATAACTACTAGAGATTATGTTTCTTATACTATTACTAGCTGACCCGGCAGACTTCGTACTGCCTCAATCGATAACAACTTCCATATTTATTCACCTTTTAAACCTTCTCTGGACCTCCACAAATAATTCAAGACCAAAATTAGCCAAATCGCTCCAGCCGTTCTCGAGTTTTAGCGAGACTAACGAACAGCAATTCATTTTTATATATAAAAAGAAGATATACCTAATCACACCTGTATGTTGCAGCGATAGGGTGGATGCTTGACACTCCTTCATTTACCTCAAAACATTTGTAATCATCAATCAACATCCCCCGTTGAATGAATGCTACTACACAAAACTTAACAAGCCTCTCTCTACTCAAAACGTAAGCCCTATAATACTTTGTCGGATCGGAGAATAGAACCCAGGCGTTCTTGATCGCTCACAGACATAAACGTAACTTAAGCTTGTAGTTATTTCTTTTATTTAAGTAGTTATTTACTTGTACTATCTCTTTGTCAGTACTTATACCTACAGATACATATATAAGAGTTCATCAGACTGATTATTTTCAACTGAGTACCGCTGTGAGAGCTTACTACCTCAAAAAACATTGCATATTTCGTTTAAAAATAAAAAAAAAACCAGCATATAGACAGGAAAAAAGTAGTAACTACTATTATGTATTTAAACATTGCAGCTTTTTACCGCTTTGCTAATGAATGAATATTAATGAGTGAGTAATCTCCTTGTGCCTTTTATTTGTTTTCGTGCGGAAATCCCTTCGGATATCCCCCCGCCGGCCAGCGGGGGTGGTTATGTTGGGCTTGAACCGACTAAAACCGCACGCCGTCTCGGGTCTTAAGACGCCGGGGTGTAAGATTGCCCATAGAGCATATCCCTCGCACCTCGACTGACCCTGGGCCATCTCCGGTTTCGAGATGGCCCCCTCGGGTTTGGAACCACGGTGTCCCCGTCTTGCCCCGGTTTGGGGGAGTGGTGCTAGTCGCCCCACCGTCCCGGCCTGCTTCTGCTGGGGTGACTGGCGGCCTCACCTGCCACCCCCAGGCCTGCGCTCATGGAGGACGGAGGTCGTTAAGCGACCTCCGGCGCCTGAGTCGCCTGTGACGCGCGGCGAGCATGTTGCGGGCTCGGCGGGCCGGGAGAGTTCTAAACCTCTCCCGGGCGCGCTCCGCCATCTCCTTCGCGAGCATTACATGCTCGCAGAAAGAGGTGGTGGCGGCCCACGCGCTCGCGCTCCGCACCATTGCCGCAATCATGCTGTCGAGCGAGAGGACTCCCACCCCGAAGGCTGCCACGAGGTCACGCCTCGGCGCCTCCCACGCCGGGCAGTCCGCCAGCGTGTGCAGGCCTGAGTCCCCGCTCGCGTCGCAGTGATGACACTCAGGCGTTGGCTCCTTCCTGATCCGATGCAGGTGGTCCCCGAAGCTCCCCCCACCTACCAGAGATCACCTGCGTCAGTCGGTACGAGAGGCTTCCGTGTCGCCTCCCTAGCCAATCCTCCATGATGGGCCTTACCGCCGCTATTGCGGCGTGCCCTGCGCTTGGTCGCCCAAGTCGTTCCTTCCACTCCACGACGATGGACTGGCGGAGCTGGGACTGCACGGCCTCGATTTCTCGAGGCTCGGGGTTCCTTCCCTGCTCCCGCGCCTCCTTTCGCCACTGGTACAGTTGTGAAAGGGCTCTCGCCTCCAGGTCCCATGGCGGAGTTCCGGCAAGGAGACTCGCCGCCTCGAAAGAGATCGTGCGGTACCCGCGGATGACCCTGATGGCCATCACCCGCTGCGGAGCGCGCAGCATCCGCACACTTCCGGCCTTCAGGGCCTCCGCCCATTTGGGCACCCATACAAGGCCATGGACCGCACGATCCCCGCGTAGAGTCTCCTGCAGGAGTCATCGGGCCCCCTCAAGTTAGGCAGCAGCCGCGCCAGAGCGAGACCTGTGCCCTTCAGTTTGGGGGCCAGACTTCGGATGTGCTCTCCGAAGTCACATTGTAACGGGAAATGGCCCTTAAGGCTATCTTCGTCACTAGCTTGGCTATGATCGTCTAAACCTAACTAAACATAAAACTAAACTGTGAAAATAAATTCCTAACCGATTTATTTTAGATAACGTACGCCGTGATTATTCTCCTCACTGAATTAATTTAACCTTCGGTTTAATATTATATATTAACTAATGTTCTAATCTTTTGAGTTTTGTTGAAATAAAATGAACTGTATCTGCATAAAATCTAGTTTCTATATACGATATTGATTTAAATGTCAAGTTATCATTTACGGTCGTAGATTGTATCTACCAGGTAACTGAGGTTTTCTGGATCCAGATTATATGATAATGGCCTGTTTTTTTTTATATTTCATATGTTTTGTCGTGAGCTCATATATATTTTTTTTTTGGGGTTGATATTAAATCAACATATTTTCTCCTCCTCTCCTTCAAGAGTAATTTAATTCTGTTATCAGTACCTCCACTAACGCTAAACGTATAATAGTATTCTTCTCCTTTTTTTTTATATTAGTATTCACTAATTAATACCATTACAAGTTTAACCGACCCGTCGTAAATCGCCTCACATATCTAGGTTTGCCTGCATTCCAATGTAGGTTTCGTTCGAGACTGGTATAAATACTGATTTAGCACGAGTTCATCTGTTTTAGCTTGTAAATATAATTTATGGATTTCAGGCAGACCCCAGAAATGTTACACACTGATAACTTGCTCAAACTGAAAACCCAAATGGTTCCAGGAGCTAAAATTCTATTTAAATTATCTATTAAGTGAGCTGATTGTAACACATATATTTATTTATTGCTGTATTCGACTAAAATACTCCCTCTCGTTAGAAAACTGTGTGCAAATAATGATATTTCAGATGTCTCTGAATGAACCTACTAAAACCACACGTCATCTCTTATGTGTTCTTTGCACTTTACAAGTCGAATATTAATTGAGTTCACCAACGACCATCTCTTTGTATTACTGATACTATTTCCTTGTGTTACTCGATATATTGCAAATGTTAGATGAATAATCAGCCACTTAGATAATTTACTCTAATATATTACTCGTCAACTTCTGCCCACTCAAATCAATGTTCTATAACTGATAACGGAATAATTATTTATACTTGCTCTAATTCTCGAATGATGTATTCAGCCATGTTATAATGCACTTAATTGTTTGATTACAGTGCCTAGATAAAATGTTATAATGATAATGATATTTCACGTAATCATTTAAATCACTTCCAAACGTAATTTTATATAAATTCAGACCACAGTTCTTTATGTTGCTATTCAAACCAATATACTATAAAATAGTAGAAATTTACCAGAAACCTTCAATTATATTATTTAGTAATATATTTAAAGTTATATAACAAACTATCACGATTTATTCAGACAATGTTCTGGAACTATTTTCGATGTATCTATTTTTAATTATTGAATAACGTATTTATCCACAACTTTACTATAAAATTCACGGTTACTTTAATTAAACACAATGGATTTGCTGTTGGATTGATTAAGTTATTTATGATAATTATCTTGTAAACAAAGACTTAACGCGATATAATTTACGTAACACTTCACTTCGGTTAGTTATCACTTTAATAAACGTATTTGGTATGATGTTACCTACGAGTCCTATTAATCCGCCTCGACAGATTAACCTAAATAATTCTAGACTCAAATGGCTAGTGTTTACCTCGGTCTACTATCCCGTACCAAAGATAGCAGGTGTGTTTGATTTGATATGTGTGTTTGTGTGCGAATTGTGTGTAGGGGAATAACAATGCGAACTAAACTAAGGAAAAGGAATGGAATAGCTTGCGAAAACCCCTAAAACTATTCCACGGATCCTAGATTATAGGAAATAGGTGGTTGAAACGCTTCCGAAATCAGACTCAATTCCAGAATTTAAGGCTATGTTACCTACCAGTTCTTTTTTGCCACGTTTCAGGAATTTGGGTTTTATTGAGAAAGGTATTTATAAAATATAGGAATCTTTAGATATTCAATCCAAAGAGCGTTATCATTTGTCACTGTCTAGTATGCACAACTCGCCAAAAGAATCACCAATTATATTAGCATAACACAGCCAACAAAATTACCAACTATTTTAACAGAGCGTGTGCACTTCAACCAGCTACAATGAAAAACTGTCCCGTGTCCCCGTTTGAAATCAGTTTTTATATTCCACTGACTCCCCGCTTGATGCTTCCTTGTGACGTCATACGCCTCCTCGTCGCTTGGGTATCAGGTAGTATTTTTTTTGAGAAATGACCTACGCTTTAGACCTTTCTTGTACTTAAAATAGCATGCCAATATTATTTTAAACCAAACATCTTAACTAGTTCAAATTAAGCATATTTTAATTATATACACACCATTAACCTTAAATTACTAGCATTCCATGCAATATGCTACGTTTAATATTTAACTCCCAATCTAGGTAATATACACTCATTGTCATTCAAAGCATAGCGACATTCAATCGTGCAAAATTTGGTAAACGCGTCCGTTTACTAACCAACAGTCTCGTATCAAAGCTTGACAAAGAAATCAAATTACATCTTATTTGGTTCTTAAACCCTTTATTAATTATTTTAATACGCATTAACCAATGAGATAATTTAGACGTCCATAGAGTTCATTTTGCAATAATTAACACGTGTCAATATTCCTTTATTTCAAATACGTCGTGAAGACGAATAATTTTTTATGTTGTATGAATGGTATTTGTATTGTTAACAGATGTGAGGTAAAAATTCTCAGCGTTGTTTCGCCATCGTGGCGATATAAATAATACCATTTCAACATCGGCCGTCGAGCACGAGCCCCAAATATTTCATTTGGGGCTTAATGCCGATGCGATTTCCTCCCACGATGAGACTGGATCCCTCGGGTGGCTTGCTCCGAGGCCCATGAAAGAACAAGGCCTCGGTTTTATGCAGAACCACCTCGAGACCCAGCCACCGGATCCGCTCAACGACTTGGGCAACCGCGGTCGTGGCCTTTAGGGTCGCTTCGTGTTACGTCCCCCCGTACGCCGTCACGAGCGTGTCGTCCGCGTAGCACGTGATGGCGGCACCGCCTACGAGCTCACCGCGAAGCACCCATTCGTATCCGATGTTCCACAGGAGCGGTCCCACCACCGATGCCTGTGGAACACCGCACGACATTTCACGCCGTGACCGTGACCGTGACCGAGACTGGTCACTGTTGGATAGATGACGGCTCTCTCCGTCAAATACGCCCCGACTATGCGGCGGAGGTAGAGAGGCACTTCGTGATACACGAGCGCCTCCCTAATGCAACTCCAGGGCAAGGTGTTGAACGCGTTGGCGATGTCCAGGGACACTGCCAACATCAACTCACCCTGGGCTACTGCATTCTCCGCCAGAGCCCTCACGCGCATGATGGCATACACGGTGGAGCGCCTCTGGCGGAAGCCATATTGGCCATCCGCCAGGTTCGGCCCCACTCTTAAGAGGTGCTCGACGAGGCGCTTCGCAATTACTCTTTCAAAGAGTTTGCACACCTCGTCGAGCAATACTATGGGCCGGTAGACGGACGGCGAGTCCGCCGGGCGCCCCGCCTTTCGGATGAGAACCAGTTTCTCCGTCTTCCACAATTTCGGAAAACTGGCCCCGCTCCAAGCATGCGCTGAGAAGCCCTCTCAGTCGGGGCTCTAGAGCGTCGTCGACTAGAGTTAGGACCCACGTTCGGCCTGGAATGCCGTCGGGTCCCGAGGCAGTGCGTTTGGCTCTTAGCCTTCTCACCGCCAGCTCTAGTTCTACCCAAGTGACCTCGGGCACGTCGTCGTCATCCATGTCGGGCGCCATGGGCGACCTAGGCGGAGTCATCTGCGGTGGAACATGTTCCCCCGCCCGCGCCGGGAACAGGGAGCCAACAACTCCTCCGAGCAGCTCCGGCTGGAGACACCGGGTTAACGGCGGGGCCTTGGGGGGATCTCCTTGTGCCTAAGGTTCAAATTGAATATGGTGATATTTAAGTTTTTCTAAATCATACGCGAATTCCCTGGGGTTAACCTTTCGAGGGCTTACCCAGGGTACCCGGCAATGGACACTTGGGGAGGGCACCATGTGGTTTTAGTCGGTCCGATTCCTTCACGTATAAAAAAAATCATATGCGAATTTATGATCGTAGACACAACAAAACTAAACAAAGAAGTAGAGAAATATGCTCCATTACCAAATATTTATAAAAAAACAAAAGCAATTTATTACCCATGTTCCAAATTCAATTGAAGTCAGATGTTTGCTAATATTTTGGCGTTTGGTGCTCAATAAACGACGAATATTGAGTTACGGGCTTCAGATGATTGCGACAGAACATGAGATAGAACAACAAAGAGAGGTAAACGCGTGTGTAGCTAATACTGACAGTGAGACAAAAAGTAATAATAAATGGCATGTGTTCTTATTTGCATCAAATGCCCTGACATTTAATTTTAACTCCCCTGTGTGAGGTTATGTTAACCTCACACATAAAGGCCTTTTCCATTATTTCGTTTTTTGCGTACGAGTGGAAATGTCCATACCAATCACACTTCAACGACTAGGATTGAGATTTTAATCATTTTATTATTGAATTGTCTTTTTCTTCATTTGTGTTTTTTATCATACAAAAAAGTAAATTGGATAGATAAACCCTTTATTATACACCAACCGAAATGAATTAAAAATACTATTTTGTGTAGAACGTAAAGTCTAAAGCTGTTGTACCATTGGCAACCTTATCGCATTTGCTATCTCTTTCAGGCAACCATTCCACAGAAAAAGGTTTAAGACAATAAAAAAATTATTGTAACTAGTTGAATGTTTCATCGTTGAGTCAGAGTTTTGAGGATAACTAATGATTGCGATATTCCAGGTTCCTAAGACTGCTGTAGCGACAAACGCTAGAACCGCATAATTTAAAGGTAACAGGTCTAATCCTAACTTGAAGCCATTCCAACATACCTATATAGTTAATTTTAATTTTAGTTATAGGTATAAACATGTAGTTATATAAGGGTTTTTTTAGAATATCACTTAACTTTTGAATTACATAGTTTAAATAGTATTACTGAATTTAGGGTTTAAATAAAGCAATAAATAATATGGTTTCATAACACCACACGGCGAATGTTAGGAAAGAACAGAAAAGAGGAATGTATGTTTAAATTAGGTACACTTACCTATTACTTATACATTGTATACGTAAAGAGTGAGTTTACATTTGTTTTCTGTTAGGAACTTTTTGGGAGCAGTACGGAATTGTAAAGTGCTTGGTGTGCGATTCGTCTCCTGTTACATGGGTTTGAAAACACTACAACGAAATGTAAGAATACATAGTAGTCTGTTATTAGTTTTCCACTAAACGTTTTGTTCAATTCCTGCACCAACATACTTACCTAAGTAATCGTTATTATTCACACTGAATACACACGCATACCTACAGCATGATATTGCGCGTTGAAAGTTGGTTATGTACATACTAACCTATGATAAATTCGCTGTGCATTGCCCCGGGCATTTCCGCTCCGATCGCTTCGGATGCACGCTCGTGCGATCGATCGTGTGAATATACCTTTATCCGTATTTTATTTTCATTTTATTTATGCGCGTACTTTATTGAATGTCAATATACTCTGTTTACCATGCAGCGATGTGTCGGTGAATAATTGTTGTTAATAAGAAAAATGTTTGATCCGAAATCTAAAAATTGTTTAAGGAAAATGTAATCGTTTTTAAATGATGGATAACAGTTAAAAATTAAACATCAACAATTTATTTACCGCCAGAAAAGTAAAATAAGAAGAAGAGTGTAAGAGTGAAAGTGAAGGAATCTAAAACAACTGATATCTAAACATCTCCAACACGAAATAAACAAAATATATTCAATATTAATATTTCATAGATTACTTTATTTTTCTGTCGTATTAATTTCGGCTTGAAGATGGTATCAGGCTCTCTGGACAGATCAAATAATCGTTGTGCTTTCAGAGTCGTGAAGGCGTAAAATTGAGATAAGCTCCAAATATACCACTTACACCACCGCCTCCTGTCTCAGTGATAAAGTGGAGCCACTCGTCATGAAAATATATTTTCCTGTGGCCATCAATTGATAAGTTGTTTGTTTTACAGCTTACGAAAAAATATCGCTGACAATTTTTACCTTTTGGGTAACTTTTATGGGTAGCATATAAAAACAAAAATGATCAATGTCCATAAAAATCTGAAAAAAACAAGAGCAGAAAATTGATGGATTAGTATATAGGAAAAAATACGGCCTCTGTGGCGTAGCGGCAGTGCATTCGACTGTTACGTCGGTTCAATTCCCGCGCAGTGAAAATATTTGTATGCATTAATATACATGTTTACATTTTTCTGGTTGTTTCTATGTGTAATATGAATGTATTTACAAAAATAATAAAAAAGTAAATAATAATAAAAATTTTAAGCATGGTTATTCGCGGTCTAAAACTCACAACACAAGCTAGTTAAGCTATGCTTACTTTGGGTCTAGATAGCGCTGTGTAGAATGTCCTAGATAATTTATTTACGTTGCTAATATGTAATTAATATAAATAAGATCACCACCTCAAAATTTATAAAAAGCCGGCAGCATTCTTCACCTAGCACAGATTAGTTTAAAATAATTTATTGATAGAGAGGTCACAAGAGGGACAGAGAGAGGACACAATGGAACGTGCCCCTAAGTCGCTCAAAGGAAATACCGCAACCATGTAGAACATCGCAGTAATCTCGTATTATATGCCTACTGTGAACTAGGACTGGGCTTTAAAGCCCATAACA
The DNA here is from genome assembly GCA_946251805.1 of Cybosia mesomella. Taxonomy (NCBI): domain Eukaryota; kingdom Metazoa; phylum Arthropoda; class Insecta; order Lepidoptera; family Erebidae; genus Cybosia; species Cybosia mesomella. The sequence continues at coordinate 14,023,636 of OX276403.1, forward strand.
GGCGCTTAAATGTCATCAGGCAAAGTGTCAGTATTCAATAGGCAATAGATAATTAGTAATACTTCTGAGCTTACACGCGTCCATAGGCAAAAGACCTCCGGGCCAGTGTCAGTTTATTAAGTAGTATTCATTTTAAATTAAAGGTTAAATTGATTGTAACCTTCCGCCCTTGTCTATACATTAGGATAATAATAGGTGTGCTCAGGCAGTCTTTAGGTTCAAAACGAGTCAGAGTAACAAATATTTGTTATTTTTGTAGTTGAAGTAGAATACAAGGGCATTACATCTTACCGTGAGTTTCATACAAGGCGACTGAGAAATATGGCCATTTTCAAATTCGCAAAGTTAACTTAACTTTTCATATGTAGATAATACTCGCACATATTTATTTAATATAATTTATTAGCATTTGTTATTTTTTAAACATGAAAGTTGTTGTTTGCGGCAATCTTTTCACTTTATGCGTTAGTTCCATTTCTCCCATCTCCACATATGAAACATAACTCAATAGTAGAGCGTAGGGATTCGAGGGCAACCGAGTGTAAAATGGGTGACATGGAGGGGCATTTTCAAACTGACCGGACACTCGGGCGCCCGCCAGCCCGCCCGATCTCACTGAAATATGTTAGGTACACCAGTATTTGACGTTCTTATATCTGGAACGAGCAGGCTAATAGAAACATATAGGGAGGATTTTTGTAGATTTTCTTTATATATCTACAGTCATGTTGTCAAAATATTGCTATTATTGGTTAGGTATACTAGATTTTGGGCCATAAATGTCGCCGCTGTCGCCGACCCATACACCCACCGGTTCCTCGGGCCTACCTGGGAAACCGCGCTGGATGGGTCGGCGGCACTGGTGCACAACCCTGCCGCCGGCAGCCCCCCTCTTGCCGTCGTTGCAAGGGGACCCGGCTGCGTGGCGGCGGCGGTTGGGGATATAGCGGTCGTGGCCGCTTATATCACGCCGAACCGAGACCAAGCTGCATATGAGCAGTGGCTCCGTCAGCTGGCCGTCGTCGTCAATGCCTGCCAGCCCCGTCCGGTCCTTGTGCTCGGGGACTTCAACGCCTGGTCGTATGCCTGGGGTTCCCGACACGAAAGGGGCGCGACGGGGCATAGAGGCAGGGCACTGGTGGACTGGGCCGCACGACTCGGCCTAGTCCTCCTAAATCGGGGAGCCGTGGACACGTTCGTGACCTCGAGGGGTAGCTCCATCGTGGACCTATCGTTCGCGAGCCCCTCGTTGGCGCGACGTGTTCAGGGCTGGCGCGTCGTTTTGGGGGAGGACACAAGTTCGAATCACCGATACATTCGGTTTGACGTGTCCCCCCCTGCGAGCGACGCGCCGGCTGCACCGGCTCCACCCGAGCCACGTTGGGCGCTTAAGCGACTTGATCGGGAGCTCCTCCTGGAAGCCGCCATCGTACAGGCCTGGGCCCCTGCGCCGGACAGGCCTGTCTGCATAGACGATGAGGCGGAGTGGAACCACTCCGCCTCATCGTCTATGCCATGACCCGTGTCTGTGACGCGGCGATGCCTAGGGCTCCGCCCTATAATCCGAGGGGTCAGGTCTACTGGTGGTCGTCGGAGATCGCGCAGCTCAGACGGGGCTGCGTGATCACGCACCGCCGGTGGGCCCGATTCCGTAGGAGGCGTCGCCGCCCCGCAGATGCGGAGGCCCGAGAGGCGGAGTTGTACGAGGGATACAGGGAGGCCAGACGAGCCCTCCGAGCGGAGATAAGGCGTTCCAAACGGGACGCCTTCCGCGAGCTGCTGGAGACGCTGGAGCGGGACCCTTGGGGGCGGCCCTACCGGATGGTGAGGGGCAAGCTGCGCCCCAAGGCCCCGCCGTTAACCCGGTGTCTCCAGCCGGATCTGCTCGGAGGAGTTGTTGGCTCCCTGTTCCCAGCGCGGGCGGTGGAACATGTTCCACCGCAGATGACTCCGCCTCGGTTGCGCATGGCGCCCGACGTGGAAGACGACGACGTGCCCGAGGTCACTTGGGTAGAACTAGAGCTGGCGGTGAGAAGGCTAAGAGCCAAACACACCGCCCCGGGACCCGACGGCATTCCAGGCCGAGCGTGGGTCCTAGCTCTAGTCGACGACGCTCTCGAGCCCCGACTGAGAGGGCTTCTCAGCGCATGTTTGGAGCGGGGCCAGTTTCCGAAATTGTGGAAGACGGGGAAACTGGTCCTCATCCGAAAGGAAGGACGCCCGGCGGACTCGCCGTCCGCCTACCGGCCCATAGTGTTGCTCGACGAGGTGTGCAAGCTCTTTGAAAGAGTAATTGCGAAGCGCCTCGTCGAGCACCTCTCAAGAGTGGGGCCGGACCTGGCGGATGGCCAATATGGCTTCCGCCAGAGGCGCTCCACCGTGGATGCCATCATGCGCGTGAGGGCTCTGGCGGAGGATGCAGTGGCCCGGGGTGAGGTGATGTTGGCGGTGTCCCTGGACATCGCCAACGCGTTCAACACCTTGCCCTGGAGTTGCATTAGGGAGGCGCTCGTGTATCACGAAGTGCCTCTCTACCTCCGCCGCATAGTCGGGGCGTATTTGACGGAGAGAGCCGTCATCTACCCAACCGTGACCGGTCTCGGTCGGCGTGAAATGTCGTGCGGTGTTCCACAGGGATCGGTCCTGGGGCCGCTCCTGTGGAACATCGGATACGACTGGGTGCTTCGCGGTGAGCTCGTAGGCGGTGCCGCCGTCACGTGCTACGCGGACGACACGCTCGTGACGGCGTGCGGGGCGACGTACCGCGAAGCGACCCGAAAGGCCACGACCGCGGTTGCCCAAGTCGTTAGGCGGATCCGGCGGCTGGGTCTCGAGGTGGCCCTGCATAAAACCGAGGCCCTGTTCTTCCATGGGCCTCGGAGCAAGCCACCCGAGGGATCCAGTCTCATCGTGGGAGGAAATCGCATCGGCATCAAGCCCCAAATGAAATATTTGGGGCTCGTGCTCGACGGCCGATGGGACTTCGGAGAGCACATCCGAAGTCTGGCCCCCAAATTGAAGGGCACAGCTCTTGCTCTGGCTCGGCTGTTGCCCAACATGAGGGGGCCCGATGACTCCTGCAGGAGACTCTACGCGGGGATCGTGCGGTCCATGGCCCTGTATGGGTGCCCAATATGGGCGGAGGCCCTGAGGACCAGAACTGTGCAGATGCTGCGCGCTCCGCAGCGAGTTCTGGCCATCAGGGTCATCCGAGGGTACCGCACGATCTCCTTCGAGGCGGCGAGTCTCCTTGCCGGAACTCCGCCATGGGACCTGGAAGCGAGAGCCCTTTCGCAACTGTACCAGTGGCGAAAGGAGGCGCGGGAGCAGGGATGGAACCCCGAGCCTCGAGAAATCGAGGCCGTGCAGTCCCAGCTCCGCCAGGCCATCGTGGTGGAGTGGAAGGAACGACTTGGGCAACCAAGCGCAGGGCACGCCGCAATAGCGGCGGTAAGGCCCATCATGGAGGATTGGCTGGAGAGGCGACACGGAAGCCTCTCCTACCGACTGACGCAGGTGATCTCAGGGAAGGGGTGCTTCGGGGACCACCTGCATCGGATCAGGAAGGAGCCAACGCCTGAGTGTCATCACTGCGACGCGAGGGAGGACTCAGGGCTGCACACGCTGGCGGACTGCCCGGCGTGGGAGGCGCCGAGGCGTGACCTCGTGGCAGCCATCGGGGTGGGAGTCCTCTCGCTCGGCAGCATGATTGCGGCAATGGTGCGGAGCGCGAGCGCGTGGGCCGCCGCCGCCTCCTTCTGCGAGCATGTAATGCTCGCGAAGGAGGTGGCGGAGCGCGCCCGGGAGAGACTTAGAACTCTCCCGGTCCGCCGAGCCCGCAACTTGCTCGCCGCGCGTCGCAGGCAACTCAGGCGCCGTAGGTCGCTTAACGACCTCCGTCCTCCATGAGCGCAGGCCTGGGGGTGGCGGGTGAGGCCACCTGTCACCCCAGCAGAAGCAGGCCGGGACGGTGGGACGACTAGCGCCCCTCCCCCAAACCGGGGCAAGACGGGGACACCGTGGTTCCCAAACCCGAGGGGGCCATCTCGAAACCGGAGATGGCCCAGGGTCAGTCGGGGTGCGAGGGATATGCTCTATGGGCAACCTTACACCCCGGCGTCTGTAGACCCGAGACGGCGTGCGGTTTTAGTCGGTTCAAGCCCGACATAACCGCCCCCGCTGGCACGCGGGGGGGTATCCGAAGGGATTTCCGCACGATAAAAAAAAAAAAAAAAAAAAAGGTATACTAGATTTCAACGGTAAAGATTTCTTATTTATTTCTTCTTATTGTTCGCCCAGTCTAATATATAGGCTCACTTTATGTATATATTAACGTATATTACACCGTAGCATCTAAAACATTGAGATAATTTTCATTTGTTTGTTTAATGACATGCTAGCTTGTGACTTTTTATTACGAGTGTTTATTATATTTTGTCAGCTGTATATCTCTTACTATTCTCATAATTAATTAAGAGATTGAAACCAAATACAAAAAAATAATGGAATGCTTTTAGAAGAATACCTACAATTTTGAAGAAAATAAAATAGGCTAATTTAGGGACGTAACGAGTAATTTTTGAAACAATGTTTTAATACGTTTATTTTTAGATTAAAAGCTTTTTAATCCAAAAATATAGGAAAAGATTAATCCACCATTAAGGACGCCTAAGTATATAAAAGGTTTCTCTCTTCATCTTTATGATACTTGATTAAATTTCGGTTACGTTACTTAGGCAGCATGTGCTTCAAAATGGCGTAACATCTGCATACATTATTGTATAAAATATTTACACTGGGATAATTCTCTAGTGTGTGATTAGGAATTTAGTGAATTAGTTCTGCGGAAAAAGTGTGTACGTAATGTACATAGATTCAATGTATACACTCAGTGTATTCATAGCTTTTTTTGTGTCACTAAATTGGTGAAGTAGCATAGGTGTCATTAGATGCTCAAATCAGCAGTACTTAGTTTTATTTGCGAGAAGTTGACGACAAATACTTAGACTTCAGCACGAAAAAAAAAATTGTTACTGCGAACATTTTGATTTATTAATTTCAATTCATACTCTTTTCGACTTTTGTTATTAAAATATAAAAATGGTGAGTATTACTTTCCAACATATTATTTGTATTCAAATTCAAAAGAAACTTCTGAAAATGAACGGGGTACAAAATATATTCCGAACACAAGAGTAAAGATATGGGGTAGACGTGGTTTGATACCGGGGCTTACTGCAGTCCCAAATGATGTAACTTGTATACTAGGTTAGTATATTTTCGTATGTTAGCGTCAGTTTATCTGTTAGTGCAATAAAATAAAGTGCCTAAGCAATGTAATAATTAAATAAAATGAAACTACACAATTAAAATTCATTAGGCGTATTTCAACTGCTTAAATATACGTTTTGATGAATTTATTTCTCCAAAGACTTACGTATAAATATATACTTACATAAAAATCATATATGCACTTTTTAAAACTAAAATGTATATAAATTTACTATTCTTGTATATCTCAGCTCATCTTCTATATAAAAAGTAAACATTTATTTGTCTTCTATGCATTCTCATACCATTCATGCGATTAATGCTTTCCATCTAAAATAAAATTGGAGGCATTAGTGCGGTTATAAAAACAATAACTAACGAGTGGAGCCGCAGGTAGCTAGTTAGTTTTAATACTAGCTGTTACCCGCGGCTCCACCCGCGTGTTATGTTGATTCCGATCGCAATCCACAGGAAACTATTTCCGGGATAAAAATTACTTACGTATTCTCCAGATAATCTATATTTATGCCAAATTGCCGTTTTTACGTAAAAGACTAACAAACACCCACACAAACATAATCCATCCATTCTCACAAACTTTCACATTTATTATATTAGTAGGATTTTCTTTTTCATAACCAATTTTATATAATTTTCAGTCGGGTAAAAGTTAATATTAAAAAATGAACGCTGTAAAAATATCGGGTATCATCGAGTCGGTGAATTCTCGTGCATTCGACCGGAAAATAGCCGACATAAAGGTCCGACATTCTGTTACTGACCGGGGCACGGACGCCGATAAAATATATACCAGGACCTTGCGGTAAGTGTCCTAATGTTGATAGAACCCGATAAATCACTGCTCTCTGATCAAAATTCAGGAGACATCATTCGACAACCGACAATATTTGACACGCTTGTGCGTAAGTCAGCGATAGTAGAGTAACTTATTTCATACTAGCTGATACCCCCGGCTCTGCCCGCGCGGATGTCGGTTATCGTTTTTAGTCATATCTCCGGTCGTACTTAAACATTTGCAATCAAATATACTGTAGATTTTAAGGACTGACCAAAACCTTCCTAATAGAAAAAACCGCATCAAAATCCGTTCAGTAGTTTTTGCATCCAGCGCGAACAAACATACAAGAATTCCATAAAACATATTTTTGAGTTCAGAATCGTTCATTTAACATCATCATCATCATCATCATCATATCAGCCGTAGGAAGTCCACTGCTGAACATAGGCCTACCCCATCGACTTCCATTTCGACCGGTCTGTAGCGGCCTGCATCCACCGAGTCCCTGCGCTCTTTGTTAGATCGTCTGTCCACCTTGCGTAAATTAAATTAATTGTCCACGTAAATTAAATTTTGGTTTTTGAAAGAAATAAACCTGCACGAGATTTTTTCACTTTTGATTAATAAAAACGGAAACCATCGTTGTTATAATGCTAAGGTAGGAGGTTAGTATAATTAGCACATAATTTGGTATAATTATTATACCAATTATGATCATACCAATGACTAAACTGAGCGTACCTAATGAGACTTGCACGTATTCTTAATTGGAATATATATATATATTCTAAAAATCTAAGGCAACCTGATGAGTTGGGAAACTCAGACGCATAAATAAAGAGCACAACAAGATGGCATTGGCCTCAGCAAAGGCGGTGGCGGTCGGTGTTGCCAGCAATTAATCTCCATTTCCTGCACGCGCCAAATCGCGCCTCCATTACTAGCTCTGTTTTAATTCATTAAATGGACCCACAAAATTGTTGTTTACAAAACCGATGAGAGTATCGGAAAAAAAACCTCCGTTGAAAGATTTCTATGGCTCCTTTGTGTGTATTTGTGAAATGTGTCGGACAATAACATTATTTAAGTAAAAGAAATAGCCTGTTCAGTTTTTGCTCGACCTTTATTATAATTTTGGTGCCGAAATTGTGGCATAAATGACATTTGATTTTGTATATAAAATGAAGATTCTGATTCTGTGAGAAAAGTTAAAAAAAAAGTAAAGTAAGCGCAAAAATTGCTAGATTAGTATACCTATATCATGATTCGTGAGCGGAAAGTTGATCAAGTTGAAACTTTTCACCACTGCCATATTATAAATGCGCTCGAAGAATTTGTTAATAAGTAATTACAATTAATAAGGTTATATATTCTAAGCGCTATGTGTTATACTCGCACGTCCTGTACCTGAAAACCCGTACAATTCCACAAATCTAAAATGCTAAATATGCTGAGTGCGATTTCATTATGATTCGCGATCACCTCAAAGAAGAAAGAACAAAAAAGTTGTATCTGAACACATCTTTGAACCAGCTTATAAAAACTACTTGGGTCACTTTGATGAGAGATACATTTCTTTTAATTTCTAATTTGACGCTTTAAATTGTGAAACACTTTCTCATCTTCTCTTTTCTTTTCGTGGAATAACCTGATACGATTTTGCTACGATGACATAATTTCCTAAAATAAAATTAAATGACTTGTATGGTACTCCTACTAGTTCCAAGGAATAAATTTGATTTGAATTGAATTTGAAGCTTCGGTAGCTTAGTAGTTAAGGAGTCAACCTTACGATCGAGAGGTCCCGGGTTCGAATCCTGTTCATTACACTACCGACGTGAACCCACTCCTAACACAAGCAATTTAGCTTAGCTGGAGGGGTTAGGGGGGATATTAGTAATTTCGGTTACTAATATTCTTTAAAAAAAAAAAAATATTAATACAAGAACTAATGTGAATCATCTCATCATGATGTAATAAAACAATAATAATTATGTATTTGTATTGTTGCAGGTGCGGACGTTGTTTGTGAGCGGCTTGCCCATGGACGCTAAGCCGCGAGAGCTCTACTTACTGTTTCGAGCGTACGAGGTATGTAATACAGCAGCAATAATTCGTTTTCTTTTTCATTCAGTCTAAATGAGTAACAAAAAGACCGGTTTTACTTATTTCAAAAACCTTCAAGGCTTCCACTTCTCCGATAATTGCCGTTGATTTTTATTTGTAGGTATACCATTGTATAAAGTTTACAATCCTAAAAAAATACTAAAGTAGCACAAAGAACATTTCTAAAGCTACATACTAGTATTAAACAATAATTCTATATAACAACAGGATAATGGCATAAAAAAATAAAAGTTAAAAATACGCCGACATAGCTAAGACAGAAAGCAAAATCGATTCATCGGTACGGGAGCTATGAGGCCACTGATACGTCAAACTTATAATACCCCGTCGTTTTGGCGTCCAGGGTTTTAAATGAGTTTATAATGTTGTTTGTTAAAGTGTAGCACAACTCAACGTTGCTGTTCTGGAGATCTTTATAGTTTTTTAGATTCCAGCGTAGCATTTATCAATATTACGAACTTTTTTAAATCTAATTTTAAAATTCATAGACCATCATTGATAATAATTAAATCATGCTTATTATCTAATTTATAACTTCTACAACGCTTCTATTCTATTCACAACAGAAATATACGAAATGTTAAAATTCTAATTTTAACATTTAAAAAAATATTCACCGTTCAATGTACCTATTATAACGCTTTTGACATGCCATTTTACATGCATTTAAACCGTGGTTGTTTAATTCGTGCTCAATTGTGCATTAGAATGGCTGATTTAAGCACTTATGATGCTACTATACATCCAGCTTAAACAGCTTACGGCCATATATGGCTCTAACTACTACCTCTGGCCATCCTTACTATATTAATATTATAAATGTGAAAGTAACTCTGTCTGTCTGTCTGTCTGTCTGTTACGCTTTCACGCCTAAACCACTGAACCGATTTTGCTGAAATTTGGTACAGGGGTAGATTTGACCTTGGGAAAGGACATAGGCTGTTTTGTCTCGATAAACGACATCTACGCGGGCGGAGCCGCGGGCAAAAGCTAGTAATCAATATTTTAGAATTCTACCAACTGAATATTGAGCGGAGATGTCGACTGAAAGGAATGTTCTTGAAAAGTGGTACCTTACGTGTTCAAATCATGAAACATTGTAACTTTTATCCATCTATTTTCCTGACTGTAGTACATTTTTGAAACACATTAACCATACAATCCGTGTCGCCACAGTGTCTGGAACATTAAATGGCTTTCATTTGTGAAGCAGAGAGTGTACCTACTACCGCCTTTACGTAATACCTAAAGCTAATAGAAATGTCACAATATTTATAGAAAGAAAATAAAAACTGAAAGCACCACCGTTTTCGTCACGCAACTAGATCTCAGCTCGGATTACTGTACCGTAAATATCAAATGTCATGCTCCGATTCGTAATATTCAGATTGAATCGATTCTGTTTACCGATAAGGGGGATTACACTCGATCCTCGGCTGGCACGGATAGCACCATAAACATAAAGGTGCCTAATGTTAAATCGGGGTTAGTTTTAGTGTGGTGTATCGCGTGACTACCTTTCACGGTGCCTGGCACTGTTACGTACCGTATTTTTTGGGAGTCCAACATTATTTTGTCTGAATTGTATTTTACTGCGACATGAATGACATCAGCAATTCAATCGAGTTACTAGAAAGTCCGCTATGGTCCCATCTAAAGTTATAGAACATTTTTCAAGCAAAAATTTGATAAATATGAAATAAATAATTGTAATTTTGTTTGGACAGGGTTATGAGGGCTCTCTGCTAAAGGTTACGAGCAAGAATGGGAAAACGGCCTCGGTGAGTATACTCATTTAGATTTATAATTTATTGCTCCGTATGATAATTTAACAAAAACTAAAATAAAAGCAAATATAAACTATTTGCTTTTATTTTAGTTTTTGGTCCTACCAGACTTGTAGATAAGTAAAAAAATTTAGATTATTAAGTAATAAATCATCGTTAAGTTATACTTAAAAAATAATGGATACTCTTTTTGGCTCACCAGTCATTTTCAAAATGTATTTTGTAGACCTTAACTACTACTTTTCTAGTCCTAAAGGGGAAGCGTATGCAGATTATAAGCCCTAATTTGTCAAATTCTTACATCATTATTATGTGTTTAGGTGCAATTTCTCTGTTATGCGGATATTCCATTGACACATATTCAATAGTGCAATTATACTGCACATGGTGTTACGGTTTTGTATGTGTTCGATTCATACACATATTATGTTCGAAATCTGGCTTGCTCTGTTTTCGTATACATAATCAAAATTTCATCACGCATTTGTCGTTTTGCATTTCTGGCAATCTGTGCCTACCCTGTTTTTATGATTAGCATTTTTACAAACGTATTTCAAATATAAATTACGCTATTTATAATGATATAAGACAATGTGAAGAATTTATCATTTAGTTACTATTTAGGAAGTGTGAAAGACAGATTATTTTGCCTCGATATTTGCTTCCTGCATGATCTAACTGTTTATTATGTTATGTTTGTAGTATCATAATCATATTATAATATAATATATTACATACTTGAATATATTTCCAGCCTGTTGGTTTTGTAACGTTCCACACCAGAGCCGGCGCAGAAGCAGCTAAACAAGATCTTCAGGTTGGTTTTGTCACGATACTATTTCATATTAGAGCTAGAACTTATTCAAAAACTGCCTACTGAATATTGAGCTCGACCCAATATTTTGGTAAAAGTATTACGCGCAAATACTGACTCACAATATTGGAGCGCACTCAATGAAATTAATTTTATACGTGGATAACTGAGAGATAGAAATTTAATAATATTTTACTAAAACAATGTTTATCCTTCCTATGATGCGGAATCTACACAATAACTATAAAAGTACCACGTACACTACAATGCCTAATCAGTTTGAATGGCTTCAGAACACAGTATGATAGGTGACACAAAGACAACAGTATCTCGATGAATGACTGAGATATGTACTAGGTATACGAAGCTGAATACGCTATTGTAAATACTAAAACATGTATAACGCACGGTGTTACTAAACCTCTTCTCATCACATGCCTCAACACAGCCAATGAGCACTATAGTTAATACTCTCATTGTAGACTTGGAATAACATTTTCCTGACTCGTGTAATCGTAAGTTATGCTAAACTCATGCACATACAGAATAGACCATTTCGGCTCATCGAGTCGATCTTATTGAGATATTCTGGACTGACGTGCGACGCCAGAGTGTGATCGATGTCCAACGGTGTAAATACGCAATGCATGTCATGTCACTGTTTGACAGGTTTTGATGTCACATCCCAAGCACTGTGTTTCGTCACCTCAGCAGGCGCAGCCGCGAACCTCTCGAATATATCGAATATATCTATTTACAATCCGTAGCAAAATTTCTCGTTCCAGACCCTTACACATAACCTCCCTATTTAAGCCATTCATAAAAAATATTTTTGGGAAACAATATTAAAATTTTGTCAAATGCATAATCTAGACAATACCCTCCAAATAACCTGTACCGCGCCGACGCCCTCCCAAGTCCCAACCACTAGCAAGTGACCGTGACCCGAGCGTATTTACACGGTTACTCTATCGGGAGCTGGGAGCTCGCGACGGTTGACCCTTCCATCGTCATTATATCGGAGCGCCGCACCGCTCGCGGCTGTTCACAGCAGGGTGTCCGGTTCGACCCCGACATGCCGCAAACGATTCGGCTGGAGTTCGCTAAAAGCAACACGAAGGTCAGCAAGCCGAAGCCGGCAGTTGCCACAGCCGCGCCAGCTGCACACCCCGCATTGATGCACCCACTCACTGGACGTAAGTACCGCCGAACGCACACACCGTCCGGCGCTCGCTCGACCGCCCTACACCCGTACCATTCCAACCGAACACAACTTTATTGAAGTCGCACGACCTGTACTGTCCGTGCTAATCCTTACACAACATTGCTAGTATCCTTATTTCAGTCACCTGTAGGTAACGATTTAAGCGTTGTAAGTAGGTATGCAATGTGTACAACAGGGGCTTCGAGCAAACGCAATGGACAAGTATCTGTGAAGCTTACACATACCACGCAAGGCCTAGCTCCGTGAAGCTATTGATTGATCTGTCGGGTTCTTACCACTGTTGTCAACTTTTTACATGTTTTCATGATAAAACGCTCATAAATTTTGAAACCATATCCACAGTCACCTCTAGTGACATGATGTGATATGAATACACCAAACTGAAGTATTTTTTAAATGTAAATTATCGACCGTGAAAACATGTTATGAGCACATTGTAAATAATAATTTCCTATGCAGTATTCTAATATCACATTCATAGATCGACGGCAATTCAACTTTAAATTCTAAATATCAAATTCTATAACAATTGACAAACTTAAGTGTTTTGTGTATTCAGTAGTTAGTTTTAATCGTTATGGCGGTGCAGATCTAGCAAGTCCGTTCTTTCCGGGCGGAGGTGCGGAGCTGTGGCATCACCCATTGGCGTACGGAGGTGAGCTGCAAGGGCTTTCGCATGGACTGGTGCACCCCGCTATCCACCCGCAGATGGCGCCAGTCCGTTCCTACCTCTGACTAGCTGCCGCCGATAGGCCACACCACGTAAGTTGTGTACATTTCATTTTCATTGTTTATAGATCGCTACTAGAAACTATTTTTGCTTGACAATATGCAGAGGTACACTTTGTTACATATTAACAGGTTGTTAAAGTGATAAAGTGACAATTTCGAATAAGTTTAATAGCTGCTAGTGTGTTTTACATAAATAATAAATAAATAAGTTAGGATGCACATTACTAATACTATATAACTAAGCCAACTACTAAACAACCAAATGGCTAATATTTATAAGATAAGGCGTGCCTTAAACTATCGGTAACTTCATCTAAACTAATATGTTTATGTTAGCACCAGGACAGTGGGTGACATTTAAATCCATAATTCATAATAAATCTAAGATCGAATCACTAAACGACCATTTTGTTCTCAAACAGCAAAAAAGTATAATTCACTCAATAGTTTCCTTAAATTTTTAAATATTCGTATCTTCATAGACCCCCCTGACGCTGGGCGCGTGTGTACTCCCGGCACCCGCACTGGGGTCGCCGGGTGCGGCAGTCCCTGCACATGCGACTGGTCATCAGGCTCATCCCGCGCATCCTGCGCCTCCCTGCTCTACGCTCTTCGTCGCAAACCTCGGACAGTTCGTCTCTGAGCACGAACTGAAGGAAATATTCAGCAGGTTTGTATATATTTTACGCAATTATATGCAATATTTAATACAAATACACCATAATGCAATATTCAATGTGCAAGACGCTTTACATTTTCAACTGGAAGTAATAATGAACAAATGTTCGATAGTTAAAGAATATCGCAGACATACATATTTCCAGTCGAAAAATAACACGATGTTATGTGCATGATCACGCACTACAAGATTAAACATATAAAAGCATAAACAAAACTTGTGATTTTAATAAAGTTTAACTTTTCCACAGTGCATGTTGCACCGAATATCACAATGTCGTCCAAGTTTAACATCGTTGGATTTATAGTTTTGAATTTTGGCTCTACATAATCTCACGCAAACAATTTTATTAGAAAACTAAATTGACTGCATATTAAGTATTCCAACTCTGAATTGATTGTGTGAGATTTGCAAGCCTGCACCCGTACCACCTTAAGCATGACAAACGTCACTATATTCTCCACTACTGTCACAATTAGTATGTTAGCACTGTAATATCACACATTATGAGAGCCGTGAATATTACTTTTTGTGTCCATGTCGTGTCGCAGTGCTAGCTGCGTTGTAAAACAGCACTACAGTAAATGTCATTCATTTTTATTTTTTATGATATTAAATACAAAATAAGAACCGAATTTGGAAATTCAATACGAAAAAAGTTCTTAATTGTAAAAAAATATCTGTTGGTATCGTTTTGGGCACATTGGCGTCTCTGAGTCAATAAAATAAAATAAGCATTCAACGTCACAAAATTCTTAGAATGATCTTATAGATAACTTGGTACTTACTAAAGTTATGTATACATCAGACTTATAGAGAACTTTTGCACAATATATTCATGCTTGATTAATTGCGCAAAGTTTGCAAACAATAGTTTTCGCTAAGATTTATGAAACAGTAGACTTTTCTGAAATAAAGTTCTTAAAGAATGAATTCGGGCTTAGTCAGTTCTGCACTAAAAATGTTCTTAAGTTTTTTTGTTTGTTAGTGATCATTTTTTGTAGTAAACGTGCTCATTGCCCATACTTCACTGACTTAGAAATTGAATGGTGCGTCGCCATAATATTGCCTTAAAATATATTTCATCCGAATATAACAAGCTGTCTCTAAAACTTTCTATTTATATCAGTATTTTACTAGTTTAGAATATATTAGACTATAATCTGCTAGTAAAACATAGGTCCTAAATGTGGCATCGAACTCTGTATGAGATTTGAGCTGCTTAGTTACAAAGACACACTGTCATACTAAGGGGGTACGAGTGGGCACAATAGAGTAATCATGGTACAGCTGCCCGGGGTTCTCTCGACTCCGACTGCTGAGCGGCGGTAGCGGAGGCGGGAGCACCGGCCCAGTGGCCTTCGTCGACTTCGCTAACCCGTCGGATGCTGCTGCGGCCATGGCTCGCCTCCAGGGCGCGCTGCTTCTCAGCTCTGAGGGGGCCATCCACCTCGAATTCGCGAGGCATAAGATGGCACACAACGGCTGGATTCTCGCACATGAAGTATGCACGCGCACAATGTTTAGTACCTATACTATGATGAACTCAGAATAATATTCTCTAAGTGACATACTTCGTCATACCTATTACCTATATATTATATTTATATGTATATTGTCGGCGTACGTACTCGAAACATAATAATATTATAAATAAATCGATAATTGTATGCTTTTATGTGAAGTCAAAAATATTTTGCTATTATAGCACTGTTTGGTTTGTTTGTAAACTAGCTACTTTATCAAAGGATATAACAGAAAATCAGATAATAGCGATTTTTTCGGCACTTTTAAAGCCTAGTTGATAAAATTTTCCTTTACGTCGATGATATACTTACCACAAAATAGTGATTACAATTCATGAAACAAAATACTTATCCTTAGAGAATATTCCTGAATATTTAGTTATAAAGTCATTTGACACGCTCAAATAGTATTTGAGTTATTTATGTTCAAATCAAGTGAACAATCACAAGACCGGTACTGCACATGGATGAAAATTCGGAGTGCTTACATTTCAATAAATATTTAAAGTATAAGCACACTTGAAATGTATCACGTTACCATGCACCTCGCACAATAGACTTATTAAATAATGCCTGCTTAACATGTTAGTCATTGCAAGAGTATTGTTGTTAATAATTATTAAGTATTCTGTTTAATGTATAACTTTGTACTACTCAGGGAGCCAAAAGCGGAGAAGAGGTCGAACAGCATTAGCTCGTTCGTGACTCTCGGCACTTGACAACCAGCATACTGAGGGACGCACAATCTTGATCCTCTGCATCGCATCGGAACTTCAGGCACTGGGGACTGGACATGCTGTGGGCTCGGCGCACCTCACCACTACGGTGATCCGCGCCAAGCTCACCGTCACTAGTAACATTAGTTCAAGTTACGCACCACGTCCCCGCAGTTCTTGCTCTGTCTCCAATTTGTTCAGTTGATCATTTCCCGCTGCAGAGGTGTGGTGTTTTCATTTATACCAAAATTAGCAAGTGTTAATTGTATTATTATTAACATTCCAGGTTTATTGTTTACTGTTCATGATAAAAATATAATTATTTAAATTTATTATTTCCTATAAATGTAGTCTGTTTATTTAATATTATTATTGATTTATGATGTAACATAAGATTTATTTACAACTAATTTATTGTACGGTAAACTTTTGTATATTTGTTTTTACAAGGCCGATGTATACAACTGAGAGGATTTGTTATGAATATAGTGTATTCCCAGAAATTAAACATTTTAGGATAATATCTCATTCGAATAAGCTAAAAACCAAAGGTGCCCTTCATAGAAAGATTACGTTTTGTTAAATAATATTTCAAGTTGAATGATTTAAATAAAGGTGTATGTAAAGATACGATACTTTTGTTTTAGCCTCGATAATGTTAGCGTATTTCAATGAATTTCATGACTATTTCAAATTATATTTACCTAATACTTTCTTAGTAATTTTTATAATGTTCAATCACTCGTTAAAGCGCTGGCACTCTAGTGTTGGTCTTACGATCCTTTCTATCTGTATATGAATTATTGCAATAATTGTAAAAATATTTGACTAGGACTTGATGCGATATAAGTGGGACGCCCTCGCGCCGCTTTTTGTCACGTGCAACATGTCACTGAACGTTGTCGTTCATCGCATCTATCCCACGAGCACATATCCCTTGCCGTGTTCGTACTCGCGTGCGTACGCTACTTAGGTGACTCATCAAAATTTCTTGTGCCTTGTGAAAATTTTCTTAAAGTCGACTTTGGATAGAATTTCGAAGTTTATACCTACAACATTTCGAATATTCGTTTGAAAGTTCTGCAGTACCATAGGGTTCCCACAATCTTCGCGGTTAGTATGCGATGCGAGACTATCGAGATCGGTTCAGTCTTGTTGCGAGAATTTAGCCTTGGCCTTATGAGAGTTAAATAATTAAATGTAATCATTATATTAATTAATATATTACCTAAAGTAATTACTAGCGGATGACGAGCGCGCCGACGCTGAATAGTGAAACGTTATTCTACTATCTGCATGCTTTGACGAGCTTTTTGGTAATAATATCTAATTTAAAATTTAGTAGTTACTTTTATTGTGTAATCTTTAGGTGAATACTATAATACTAGATAAGGGTATTTATTGTAGAGAATCAACATAGTTACATTACTATTTAATGAAAGTTATTCATTCATAATAATGAAACAATGTAATGAAATTTAAATTTACTGAAATGTTAGGATTAATCAAAATGAAGATTAATATATTTTTTATTTTTAGCTAGTTGACTATCGCATACAGAGAATACTTAGTTACCTTCGTATCAGCGAAACGCGGTGACGATTAAGTACACTACATGCGAGATAGTAATAAACCAAAAATGAAATATTAATGTTATTATAGGTATTTAGTATTCTGCTGATGTAAACTTGTAAAATTTACAAAAAAAAAACGCAAAAAAAAATCCCCGCTTAGGCTATAATAATAAGGTTTCGAATATTTGGGTTATAATGTTGACGCGACAGAAATCTATTGAGGTACTCACGCGATCTTTGACGGTCGGCGGCTGGAGATACCGCATGTGAATTCTTATGAAAATCTCTTAGTCAATATTTAATAGAAATTTCGTCAATTTTTGACTTAGCAAAATTTTATACATTGTTTATAGTAACTGTAACTTCACAATGTACCGTGCGTCGTGGCGTATAGACCAAAGATAAAACATTAAACATAATTTTAATACTAACCTCAGACCGTACCAAAACTTCTATTTTGTAGGCACGTTGTTCTGCAATATTTAGTGAAAATAATTATTTTGAGCTACAGTAGTGCAGCTATACAGACACGATTAGTTACGGACCCAAGATAAGGCTGATGCCACTATGGTGATAGATGAGGACACCTAGGTTAGGCATCATTTACTATTGTAATTTTTACCTACTTTTCCTATTACGAAACAACAGATTTATTGAAACATTTGTTTAGATTCAGTTCTACACCCGTTTGTCTTATTATCTAAAACAAATAATACAATTTTTTTGTGTCACGTTAATCCTCCTGAAAATTCAAAGTATCTTATAAATTATTAATTATATTCATCGTCTGTTATAATAATTAAGCTAAGTTAATGTTCACTTATTTAATTCGATTTATAATGCTAATTCGTGTGTAAGTAATTGTGTAATGTTGTAGTAGTGATCTCCCATAACCTCGGCGTGCGGCGTCCTCGATCGCATATTAATATACAACGAAAAGTTTATTTGTTCTTTTCAGTTGTTACTATGTGAATCAGTTGATGGCTTTAGTTCGGTAATTACGATCAATACTAAGCTCTCTTCAAAAGTATGTATGTGTATCTCTGTTTGAAATTACTTTCATAGGTTTAAAGTTATCGCTAGTGCCATCGACTGGCTCAACGTTTTGGTTAACACTGATCGATTTGACTGGCCATTTTTTGCGTTGTATATCAAAATGGTGTTCGTGCAAAATGGCGGGTGGGTCGCAAATAGTGCGTAAAGGACGCCGCCGCCGCCATGATTCCGTCCAACAACCGTAGATAGCGAGTAAGAGACGTCCAGTGGCTGAGGACACGGCTACGTCACCTTTTGCGGGACTACTCGATACATATCATCATGTAATATTTAATATGTAATTAGTAATTAAAAAAGCAGTTTCATAGAGACGTTTATTCTGTATTCTCGTCTACTACTTATAATGCAATCGGCTACATGTCACGCTATGCCCACGTTTGCGTTTCCGATATAATTATATTATTCGCTTCGCTGTCGTTGTGTCTCTTTTCTCGGAATTTCTCCGCTTTTGATTCATTTATATCTAAGAGTTAAAAAAATACAAAATGATAATGCAAAACCATGAAAACCATATTTTCTTAAAGTTTACTGTGAAATCGAGTAGATGATGTTCGGATCGTTGTCGTTTATGTAAAGACGCGTGACATTGGCCCGCATGTGATAGGGTAGAATAGGGGTGTAGCGTCGCCTTGCAAGTTAGGTTAAGTGAAGCGGTATCACACAAACGCCGTGCATCGGAAACATATCAATTCTGTGCCCCTTAATAAATTTAGTTAAATACTATTCTAAGAAATACAATATGGATAGAATAAAGAAGACAAAATAATCGGAGTATCAAATACCTGCTAAGTGTTGTTTTCGTATGTTAATGTGTAATAATGATAGATTTTTTCGCAACGTGGATCACATAGTACCCGAGTAGTGTCGCGCAAGTTTCGATTCATTTGTCGCTGTAGAAGTTTAAACTTAACTATTATTTTAGAATTACATGACTTAATTACCAAATTATTTTAACCGTTCGCTTTGTATTCAGTATTAAATTACATTTTACGTTAAAGTCGGTGACAATAGTTAGTACGTTGCTGAAAACTTATATGTATATCGAGCAAAGTAAACCATACAAATTAAATAGTTAGTAATTAATTGTTAGATTTGTGTGACTTGGATTATTTAAAAGCTTTTAGAGCAAAGGTAAAGTGTTATTGTGGTTTAAGAAAAACATAATGACATTGTAAAAATAGTTATAGAATTAGCTTAATTATCATTATTACAACTTTTATAGATGTTCATTACTTTTCTTTCTTACTTCATGGAGTATTGTGACATTGGAGACGTCATTGTTAATTCGAATAAATTTGAGCTCATCCTCAATCGAAGTTTTTATTCATCTAACAACCCTGTCTACGACAAACTCCGTTACATTTTGTCTCCAACCGAATGGCTCGAGATCAACAAATTTTAAGTTAACAAAGGTTATATAAAATGTTTTATATAAAATATAGGTATTTTAAAAGATCGTTTATTAACAGAATAACCTAACTATTGTTTTCAGGCGACATTATGTTGATTATTATGTGTCTAATAGTTAGTAAAATAGTACTTCTATAGGTGTCTAGTTTAGGATAACTGGAATTAGATATAAAATATTGACAGCAGAGCTTTTGAAATTTGCTTTTTAGACTTGTCTGCTTCAATGCGTCCTTTTGTAAAAAATAATTTTAGAAACATTTTTGCAATATAGTTTTCTTTAATTTATTTTACAGAAGGGTCGTAGAGTTATAATAAAATAAATATACAATCTCTTATTTCAATAATAGTTATTGCAATGTTGTATTTATGTCATTATTAGTTTTAAAGCATTATAGGGTCCAAAGATTGGGAATAAACATTATGTGACAATTAATGTTCTTGTTTCTTTTTTGATGAGTGTATAAAGAAGCTGGCCTTCGCCCTGTGATTCCTATTCAAGGTCTGCAGTGAACATTAGCATCATGCTTTGGTTAGTCTTTGAAAGACACCTATATTCGCGATTATCTTGTGGCTTTGTGCACACCATTAAATTGAACTAAGGGTTCGATCGTTGTACCCCGCTGGCAGCCTACAAAATCATTCATTATAAAAAGTTCAACACATCGTTTTTATTGAATTTCGTACTGATAACACTTTGGTGAGAAGACACGCTATATAGTGGCATACGGATCCAGCTATTAATCCCAATAGCATAGAGCAGATATAGCAATGCTACCGGGACGCAAAATTACAAATTATACAAAAACTATCTTCTTAACTTCTTGAATTTGTCTGGAACACACTCATAGAAAGAATGGATTATAGGAATGAAAACACACTTATTTGCCATATAATTTGGTAATGCGACGATGAAATCAAGTAGCTCAGACGAAACAATGCTACATAGCTGTAGGACATGTTATTGAGTACTTATGCAGTAGTGTAGCCAGTGGGCTGGTGGCATAATAGCTCGTTCAAGCTCGTCTTGACGAGAAGTTAAATGACCACTGAGTTTCAACCTATAGACATTGAGTGCACACTAACGAACCCGAACGAAACTCACTATAGTATGCAGCATAGACAGATTTAGTAATAACTAATTATAGTAACCTTTTGATTTGGTCGAGAAGCAGAGCAAGAGTCTAGTTGAGATCTTCGGTTTTGTAGAGCGTTCTCTTTATAACACAGCGCATGTCTACAGCTTAATATGTTTTAAGGATGATTTAAGTCGAAACTATGCTTTTAACATCATATGACCACAAACAGGTTAACTTCTCCAATTGATATGAAACTGTGAATCCGATGTACGGCAGAGAAAACAACCCATAAAAACAGAGCAAGCCGATCTTAGCTAGGCTCTCATCCTTCTTCACGATATGCTAAACAAAAAACGGGTTAAATAACTGACAAAGAACTAGACAATGTACTCCATAGATTACATTAAACCAATCACTGACTCAAAGGGCTCGCGTCAATGGTTGATCAATCCTTTAATTGGTTGGATCTTCCACTGACTTTTGTTCAAGATTTTTGCCGGTATCTGTACTATAGGTGTGTGTATTCCTAACAGCTACAGTATTAACTTGTAATATGAAGAGTAGTTTTATGTAAACAAGTTTAATCTGTTAATAATGTAGGTGCAGAGCACTACTGGGAGTTGGTAATTATTTAGGCAGTCAAAACTTAGTATGACCTCGTTTTAGCAGCCGCGGCTAAATTAGTATGAATATCGTTAATATCGCATTAGCCACGGCAAAACTGTGTATGCTAGTTGAAATTGCGTTGGTAAATTTCAGGATGAAGTTTTCCCAGATTTCTCTCTTAGCTACAATATTGTGTAAGTATTAGATGGAATATATTACCAGATAATGTTACTACTATTATAAATGTGAAAGTTTGGAAGATGGATGGATGACTGTTTATCACTCAATCATGCCAAATTGACCAAGCGGATATGGATGAAATTTTTCACAGATATAGATTAGTCTCAAATAGTACATAAGCTTATCCCAGAAATAGGTTCGTATTATAGGTCACTGGAACGAGATCAGTATTTCACGTCCGCGGATATAGCCGTTGGATTTTCGGTAACATTGGTTTACAATACAATTGCTGCGTGAATAAGGGCCCTATCAACTTCGGTAAGGCCCAAACCAACTTCCAACAGCAGCGGTGCACCTGCTTAACAACGGATGAGGCTCTGTCTGGCTTTTCTTTCAGTGTTAGGAGGTCAAATGGCAGTCGCTCCCGGAAAAACCAACATACCATTCAAAAACAATTAAATAAGCGGACCTCGGGCTTCAAAGCTCCAAACTTTCGATGCGACTGGGAAATCACCGAAAAATCGCCATGATATGTCTATATGTCGAGAAAATACGAATGTCATGTGGAAAGGATAAGTATGCAAAAACACCTTCGCAAACTATGTTTCATGGTGCCATGGTACTTTATAGCCGATCAACCGAACATTTTTTAATTTTTTAATGGTCTACAATCCATTCTACTAATATTTGTGACGTCGTGCGGTTTATCTTTATATCTATATCTATCTATCCTTTATCTCTCGGCATTGTTAGTGATTGAATAACCTGTGGGAAAGAGGCATGACTGATGTATGTATGTATATATTTTGTGCCATGAATACTAACTGGTTCGAGCACTAACATTTTTAGCTAGTAACTATTTTAGCGAGTGTACTGAATATAACCTAGGCAATTCGTAGAAAACATGAAGTCCTTTTAAACTTGACTCTCTAGAGGCACATAACCGAGAGACGATGGCTAACAAAACTTATTTAATTCACACTTGTGCAATGGAGTTGCGCTAACCTTATCCAGAACTTCACATAAGGCAAAACTCCGGTGTTATTATTTCTAGGGTTCCATACCTGAAAAGGTAAAAAAAAGAACCCTTATAAGTCCCTTATCACTCTCTTGTGCGTTTGTCCTTCTGTCCGTGTGACACCACCGGTTTTCTGAGGAACAGGTGGATCAAGTAGGTTGCAAATTATTCCAGATACTAAGGTCTTCCACCGTGGATGCCATCATGCGCGTGAGTTCTCTGACGGAGGATGCAGTCGCCCCGGTCGAACGGGGTTAGGTGATGTTGGCGGTGTCCCTGGACATCGCCAACGTGTTCAACACCTTGCCCTGGAGTTGCATTAGGGAGGCGCTCATATATCACGAAGTGCCTGTCTACTTTCGCTGCATAGTCGTGGCGTATTTGACGGGGAGACTCGTCATCTACCCAATCGTGACCGTTCTCGGTCGGTGTGAGATGTCGTACAGTGTTCCGCAGAGATCGGTCCTGGGGCCACTCCTGTGGAACATCGGATACGAATGGGTGCTTCGCGATGAGCTCGCAGACGATGCCGCCGTCACGTGCTACGCGGACGACACGCTCGTGATGTCGTGCGGGATGAAGTACCGCGAAGCGACCCTGAAGGCCACGACCGCGGTTGCCCAAGTCGTGGAAAGGATCCGGCGGCTGGGTCTCGAGAGCCCTGTTATTTCATGGGCCTCGGAGCAAGCCACCTGAGGGATCCAGTCTCATCGTGGGAGGCAATCGCGTCGGCATCAAGCCCCAAAATGAAATATTTGGGGCTCGTGCTCGAAGGCCGATGGGACTTTGGAGAACATGGGCGGAGGCCCTGGAGGTCAGAAGTGTGCGGATGCTGCGCGCTCCGTAGCGGGTGATGGCCAACAAGGTCATCCGGGGGACCGCACGATCTCCTTCAAGGCGGCGAGTCTCCTTGCTGGAACTCCACCATGAGACCTGTAGGCGAGAGTCTTATCGCAACTGTGCCAGTGGAGAAAGGAGACGCGGGAACAGGGACGGGACACTGAGCCTCGAGAAATCGAGTAGTCCCAGCTCCGCCAGACCATCGTGGTGGAGTGGAAGGAACAACTTGGGCGATCAAGCGCAGGGCACGCCGCAATAGCGGCGGTAGGGCCCATCATAGAGGATTGGCTAGAAAAGCGACACGGAAGCCTCTCGTCCCGACTGACGATCTCCGGTAAGGTGAGCTTCGGGGACCACCTGCATCTGATCAGGAAGGAGCCAATGTGTGAGTGCCATCAGTGCGACGCTAGCGAGGACTCGGGGCTGCACACGCTGGTTGACTGCCCGGCGTGGGAGGTGCCGAGGCGTGACCTCGTGGCAGCCATCAGCAGAAGCAGGCCGGGACGGCGGGTCGACTAGCGCCTCCCCCCTCAAACCGGGGCAAGGCGGGACATCGTGGTTCCTAAACCCGAGGGGGCCATCTCCAAACCGGAGCTGGCCCAGGGTCAGCTGGGGTGCGAGGAAAATGCCCGACCCGAGACAGCGTGTGGTTTTAGTCGGTTCAAGCCCGACATAACCGCTACCGCTGCCCGGTGGGGGGGGGGGGATATCCGAGGATTATTCCGCACGAAAAAAAAAATTAAGATACTGAGGTCTATTAGGTCAAAATCAAGATCCTGAGTCAACACGATAAAAAGATATGGGTGAATTTTAGAGAAAACTTCTATGTACCAAAATGTACCATAATTTCTTTTTATCTAGTTGATTGGTTCATAAACCTATAAACAAATACCAATTTTATTATGGCGGTAGTATATAGTAATAGGTAGGCACGGAACCCTCGGCGCATGAGTTCAACTCGCACTTGACCGATTTTTTTTTGTACTTTTAACAATTATGGCTATAACTTTTCTTAGCAACGAATGCAAAGATTTAATTAATATTTTAATAAATAATTAATATTTTTTCTACTAATTCTAACTTCTCGGTGTTTAACGAGTATAACGAGTTTAACGAGTATACATGATATCTGACTAATAGAATTATATATTAATTGAAGTATATAGACGTAAGTCCGCCTTTGTACAATTTTATTGTTGTGCATAAAGTTTAAATAAATAAATTAAAAGACTTGGAAGACGGAGAACCGGGTGCTATGGTGCACATTAGGGAGGCTTATACCCAGCAGTGGACTGCAATAGGCTAATTGATTGATTAATTGAATTATATATTTATATCAGTAATAATAAAACGTACATGCAGCTTTAGATGTTCTACATATTTATTTTACTCAGAGCTCTACGTCGTAGAGGGTCTACGTAACGCTGAACCCACGTAGGTAATACGCAACAGCTATTACAGTGAAATATATTGTTTCCTGACATGCCTAACCTTCACCTTGTAGTGGAACTTCAAGGCAATTGCAAGAATGTAATCTGGTAATGAAAATTCACGGCCATTCTTTTTTGAATTCAAGTAATTACATTGTTAATACATTGTAGCACCCTGCTAGCCTCTCAGCTACAATCAATACACCAGTCATAAATGAAAGACATCCTGTAAAAATTGCACTATTTTTAGATTGATTTATTTTATGAATGATGTGGAAATAAGAAGTCTGAGAAGTGTAACTGGAGTGGTGATGATGGACCAAGTGAGGAACAATGTGATAAGGGAATGTTGTAGTATGGCAGAAGATATAGTGACTAAGATAGAGCAAGGGATGCTTAGATGCTATTAGACGAGGGTGAATTGTCAATTCGGTAAAGGTTGACATAGGTGGACGTACGAGTATGTTAATCAGATCGAAGATGTTTTAAAGGAAGGCCAGGTCAAAAGTACCCGTACGCAAACGGCGAGCATGTGCGAAAACAATTACCAAAGTTGGAGAACCGAAAGATGTATGCTAGGGTCTTGGTGAATGGAAAGATGTTGTCTCTACCTAGCCAATTGGGCAAGAGGCGTGACAATATGTATGTATTATTTATAAGCGACATCCCGTAAAAATTGTATTATTTGTGGTTTGATTTATTTTATGAATGATGTGGAAATAAGAAGTCTGAGAATTGTAGCTGGGGTGGTGTTGATGGACCAAGTAAGGAACGAATTTTTATCCGCATTCTAGAACCCATAACACAAGCTAGTTAAACTATGCTTACTTTGGATCTAGAAAACGCTGTGTAGAATGTAGAATATTTATTTATTTATGTCTCCTCGGGTAGTATCCACTTTTTGGACAGAATACAAATAAAATTTACAAAAAAGATGGCCAGGTTAGGCATATGACCAATATGTGGGCCAAGAGTGGAATTTATTATGCTATGACATACATATAAATACATCAGAAAATATGATTGATATCCAAAGGAGCCTGACGTAGAAGTACTACTTACTTACTTAAGCAAGTCTAAACATTACGAACTACGAGTACACACAAGTACAGCACGAGTATGTATAAACTAAGCATTGAGTATAGATGGGGATTTGTCTGAGGGGCCGCCTCCACGAGTGAGAGAATCGCGACGGATCTGCGCTTCAGATAGTCTGATCGCCGAACCCCGAGAAGAAAGCCTGCACAAAAGATGCGTCCGTCAATCAGCAGGTGTACTGGCTTGCAGGTGAGGTTGGCTTGGGCCCCGAAGATCTTGGTGGGACCCTATATACACCCTGTCTAATGAATCTGATTATATTCATAAGTTTAATTAGTTTAGTTGAATAAGTTTTTCATTTTGTGCCTTCAAATTTGAAATCCTGATACACTTTAGTGCCAAGATCATGTTTTAGCAACAAAACATTTTTCATTTCAATGGAACGGATCAGAACTTTAATGAATACTCACCTGACACGTGACTAATTAACCAATGCATAATCCATTTACGTATAGAGCCTCGCTACATTACGGGGTGAATAGATATTTCTCATTAATTCATTGCTAGCTTTCTCTCGCGGTTTTACCCAATATTGGCAACTGAACTGAATTCCCTAGATGTTCGCAAGTCGAGTGGGCCCGACGGCATATCGACGATGGTACTTAAGCAGTGTGCTCCAGAGTTGTGCCCTGTACTTACACAGCTTTTCGCACTCTCTTGTAACCCTTTTTTCTCAGTGGGGTCACACACCGGCTAGACCAGGTGAGCAACAGAGTTCCTAATCCCAGGGCGCCTTTATACAGAGGTTTTAGGTGGTGCACAGGTCAGCTGATCTCCAATGAAACGCAACGATCAGTTGTACATACATAATATATACACAGAGAAAATACAAAGTCACAGTTAGAAGTACAGAATAATCACAAAAATAGTAAGACAAATATATATATAAGTGAGATTAGGAGGTCACAGTACACAGACAGATACACAGAATAATTTACACAACAAGATAACAGATCACAGTTATAGGTATACTCATATGTAGATAATGATGTAGATATTTCTCCAAGATGCCAGCCAGTAGTGGCACAGCTCAGATATACCATACACCAGCCTCGCGCCGGTCAGCGAACGAAATGAACAGTTATTGTTATATGGAAAGAAAACTTGACCTTATAGATCTCAGGTATTCTCAGGGATCAAATCTAGGAACACACACGAACTATAACCTTCAAACTGAAGATAATATACTTTTCTCAATCATACAATTTCACAACAATACCTTCAGTGGACACGACTAATGACCTCTCAAACAAAAATGAATAATAGGGTCACTGCGATCATCGTTATATATTGAATTAATTCTAGATCTTGCTAGAAAGGTTTACGTTACGATACCCAACTCGAACTTTCGCTGAGAATGACCTGACAAAGATTCCTGATACGAACGCATAACTCACGCCCTCTGACGGGGAGTCGCTAAAGTCAACCACATCGATGCAATCACCGTAGTTGCGACTGTGTCCTACAGATGGCGCTAACCACAATTACACATTTACAGTATTGTATCCTTACACTCTTACTCTACGAGACAAGTCCCAGCTTCGTGGAAGACCGCATTCGTGCATCCTGTGCCTAAGAAAGGCGATAGAACAGACCCGTCCAATTACAGGCCTATCGCTATCACCTCCCTTCTCTCGAAGGTAATGGAGCTCGTCATTAACGTACAGCTCCTGAGATACCTTGAAGGGAACGATCTATTGAGCGACCGACAGTACGGCTTCCGCCACAGTGACCTTCTTGTGTATCTCACACACCGCTGGGCGCAAGCCATCGAGAGTCAAGGTGAGGCACTAGCGGTCAGCCTCGATATAGCGAAGGCCTTTGATCGGGTCGGGCAGAGGTCTTCTTGCGAAGTTGCCGTCTTATGAACTGCCCGAGGGACTTTGCGAATGGATCGCCAGCTTTTTGTTCAATAGAAGCATCCAAGCCGTCGTTGACGGAAGCTGCTCAGACCGCATGGTCATAAACGCTGGTGTTCCACAAGGCTCCGTGCTGTCTCTGACCCTGTTCCTCCTGCATATCAATGATATGCTGTCTGATGACTACATTGATTGCTATGCGGACGACAGTACCGGGGACGCATTTTACACGGGCCGGGCTCACATCCCTCGGTCCGCAGTGGAAAAAAGTCGCGAACAACTTGTGTCTAAAATCGAGACTACTCTCACAAGAGTGTCCGATTAGGGTGGACTAAACCTGGTCCAATTCAACCCCACTAAGACACAAGTATGTGCATTCACTGCTAGGAAAACCCCATTTATTGCAGCACCATAATTCCTGGACACACCACTTAAAATCTCCAAAAGTATTGGTATCTTCGGTGTCGATATCTCCAGCAAGGTCCAGTAACGCAGTCACCTGGAAGACAGGGTCAAGTTGGCATCTAAGAAACTTGGAGTGCTCAACAGGGCGAAGCAGTACTTCACTGCGGAGCAAAGACTTCTTCTTTATAAGTCACAAGTCCGGCCCCAGATAGAGTACTGCTGTCACCTTTTTGCCGGAGCACCTATTTACCAACTTGACCCGTTCGACTCGCTGCAAAGACGGGCGCTGAGGATCGTCGACAATCCCATACTTACAGGCAGTGTAGAACCTCTTAACCTTAGGAGAGATTTCGCCTCCCTGTGCATTTTCTACCGCCTTTATAATGGGGTGTGTTCAAAAGAATTGTATGACATGATGCCGACGGCCACATTCTATCATCGCACCGCTCGCCACAGACAGGGAATTCATCCTCACACGTTGCAACCGGAAACGGTACGTATAGTTAGGTATGAGAGGCACTTTATTCCGCGCACCCTCAGGCTGTGGAATGATCTCCCTGCTATGGTTTTCCCAAGCGACTACAATATAAGGTTCTTCAAGAAGGGCATTAGAAGGTTTTTAATAGGTCGGCAGCGCGAGTGTGATGCCCCTGGTGTTGCACGTTCATAGGCCACGGTATCCGCATCCCATCAGGTGGGCCGTGAGCTTGTTAATATTCTTTAAAAAATAAATAAATATTCTACGACATTCTACACAGCGCTTTCTAGAATGCGGATAAACATACTTATATACTTTTTTTTATTTTATTTTTTAAATACATACATATTGTACATAGGAACACCCAGACCAATGCAAATAGACATATTCATGCATACAAATATTTGCACTGATTAAACATATTAAATCTACCTTTCAGGATCGTAGTGATATGATATAAAATTATATTGTATAGTAGTCACAAGCTATTGATCATAAAGATTTGTCAAGAAAATTGCTGGAATTTATACAAGAATAGATAAAAGAAAAGATCACAGAGACTAATACATAAATAATGAATTAAGGTGGTATTCTGAGCCGGCGGAAGTTGTAAGCATCATCATAGAAGTGTTTCAGGACACGATAAAGAAATTGCCGTAAAAACATTTTTATATCCATTAACTTTTTATAACTAAAAAGTAAACTTGGAACTAAATGTTCTAAGTAAAGAGAACAAGACTCCATTGTAAACAGAATGTATCTAAACATCATAATATAAACCTCTTTATTTATTTGCCACAAAGTTAAAGAAGAAGAAAAACGAGCGATAGCGGGATGCCCACCGAGATCTACGGGGTCTTCGCCAATCTCACCCGCACCTAATTGTTACTCAATCACGCTCAAACGGCTGAACGGATCTGGCTGAAATTTGGAATAACACAAGCTACTTTTTGTTCCTGGGATAGGTTCCCTTGAGTAACGGGATCAGATTTCCAAACCAGCGGAATCGTGGGCAACTACTACTATAATGACTTACAATGTCTATTAATGTATTTATCGATTGAGTTATAACTATTCAAATCAAGTAGGTATTAGCACAAATTGGATGAGATAAATTTAAATGTTTAAAGCACAGACAGGCAGAGCACTCCTCCATTTCTTAATTAGTATCAACTAACTAATTAATTAATACAACAGAGAGACGAAAATTAACTTATCTTCAGAATTTGAAGAAATATTTTTAAGTATCACCGGTGAGTAAAGAATTCATTTGAAAATGACTAATAACCTAAAAACTAGACTCATTTGCAACACCGTCGTTGGTCATATCAGGAATTTCAGAAGCCAGACTGTATTTACAGCTTTTATAACCTTAGGTTTGAGTATTTCTATAATTTCTCACATGTAGGTATCACGCCTGAGTATTTGGTTACGCAGAGAAATATTTACAACCAAACTTTTCTAAACTTGCTGCTACTGCATATGTCAGGAAAATACAAAAATACTTTTCACGATCAAGGAATTGAAACCGGAACCTAATGCACAGTAGTTGTAGCAACACTAACAACAGTTTATTTCAAGATAAAGTTTCATACTTCAAGTTACGGTATATGAAAATTTTATGCGGACAGAGTTGTGTCTTGTGTTTAAGATTCTAAATTCAAAATATCAAGTATTGACTTAGTTTAATATGGAGGTTAGTAAGCATAATGATTGAATAATAAATTTGTATATCTTTTAATGCCGTGCACTAAAAAAAAGCAATTTGATTGCTTTTTTTGTACGTATTGCGCACAATACGATCTGCATTTCAGAGAACGCCTCTACTTAGATTTGTACAACAAAAAAGATACGATTACACCTAAAACTGGTGAGCTTTTACAATGTTATACAGCGCAAATACGAGTGGAATATTTCCACAAGAACATCTGTAAACAACGCTGATCTGATAAATTGTGTATCATTTCAGTATTTTCGACATTTGAACGACATATCCCAGATGTTTCGGCAAATGGTGCCACATGAAAGGAGTAGTTTGGCTCATCTCTTGGAAAATTTGACGTTTCAATATTATTAATGCTATGCTCTGTGAAAAGCTGCAAAATTTCCGAATTTAAAAAATGGAATCTGTTTTCTGAAGATTTAGATCGGAAAAAGAGAACATCTAGGACGGGACCTGAACCGAAAAAAAAAAACGATGTTTAAAAATGACTGTAAGGTTATTCATAGTTTCCGTAGTTCGCAAGAATTATGGTAGATGGCTCCAACGTCGCCTTAAGACGTATTAATGTATCGGAGAATTTCGAATATCTGGGACGTTTCTAGGTGGCTCAGTTGGTCAGAGCATTCCCCCTGTAAGGGACTGGTCGTGGGTTCAAGTCCCGTCCTAGATGTTCTCTTTTTCCGATCTAAATCTTTAGAAAAAAGTAAGCATACAAAATGCTTAAAAAATTTAATTGAATGCAATCTGTAATTATATTGTAATATGTATGTCATCATGTTCGTAACTATGATGTTATTCTATAGACGTCATACATATTTACAGTTATATACAGGGTGAAAACGTTAAGTGTGTCCAGCCGATTATTCCGTCATTGTAAAGATATTGCTAAACTTTGAACTGATATGAAATCACTTAATCTATGAAATGTCATTTAAAAAATTCAAAAAAGTTTAAAAATAAAAATATCGGCATGTGTTCACAATTTTTGCTTTTGCAGTTACCATACTTGCCATACATTTATTATGGCACGGAGAAACGGTAGGTATGGTCGAAAGTTCAAAGTAGAAAAATAAAATTTAAACAAAAAAATAATCCGACTTAAAAACTGAAAAG
The DNA here is from genome assembly GCA_946251805.1 of Cybosia mesomella. Classification (NCBI taxonomy): domain Eukaryota; kingdom Metazoa; phylum Arthropoda; class Insecta; order Lepidoptera; family Erebidae; genus Cybosia; species Cybosia mesomella. The sequence continues at coordinate 14,055,178 of OX276403.1, forward strand.
GTAGGGGTCCGATTGGTTGGATCACCTCCAAGTTTGGTGCACCCTGGGCAACGTGGGCGATGACGCATCATTGATTGCTTCTCTGGAGTAGCTGGCGTCAACGTCAACGGCCAACAGTCTGACCAACCGGCCCTTTTCAGGGCCAGCTGACCCCATTGCACGAGGGGGTCGGGGTATGGCGGGCCTGCAAGGCCCGCGGGGGGGTGGTCGCTCCAGGTACCTCTCTGCTGTTATCAGAGGGGACACTGCGAATGGCCCAGGGTCAGTCGGAGTGTGAGGGATATGCTCTATGGGTAACCTTACACCCCGGCGTCTGTAGACCCGAGACGGCGTGCGGTTTTAGTCGGTTCAAGCCCGACATAACCGCCCCCGCTGGCTGGCGGGGGGGTATCCGAAGGGATCTCCGCACAAAAAAGAAAAAAAAGGTACTGAAAAGGGAAATAGAAATGCGCGTAAGACTTTTCTACGGGTTTACTTAATGTTATGTGACCGACCGTATCGGTAAAAGATGACTGTTTGACACTCCTTGAAAAAAGCTTCGAAAAAAGTGCACTAATCCGTAAAGATTTTCGTGTTATATATATATGATGCGGAGGAATTCTATGACCCATGTATGTAAATATTGTTCTATCTTTTAGGTTTAGTTTTTTTTTGGGCCGCTACCACCTCCTTCTGCGAGCATGTAATGCTCGCGAAGGTGATGGCGGAGCGCGCCCGGGAGAGATTTAGAAGTCTCCCGGCCCGCCAAGCCCGCAACATGGTCGCCGCGCGTCGCCGGCGACTCAGGCGCAGGCGCAGGCCTGGGGGTGGCAGGCGAGGCCGCCTGTCACCCCAGCAGTAGCAGGCCGGGACGGCGGGGCGACTAGCGCCCCTCCCCCAAACCGGGGCAAGACGGGGACACCGTGGTTCCCAAACCCGAGGGGGGCATCTCGAAACCGGAGATGGCCCAGGGTCAGTCGGGGTGCGAGGGATATGCTCTATGGACCACCTTACACCCCGGCGTCTGTAGCCCCGAGACGGCGTGCGGTTTTAGTCTGTTCAAGCCCGACATAACCGCCCCCGCTGGCTGGCAAGGGAAGGGAAGGGATTTCCGCACCAAAAAAAAAGACGTTTAGTTTTCTTTACATTTATTTATAATAAGTTGGGCATCACGGCTTATCATGTCACGTCATGCACACCTAAACGTATTATCCGCCTTATCCGCCGCCGGTGTTCCAGCCGTGCTTGAACCTGCTGGTTTGGTTCGCAACGATGGCATGTCTTTGGTGCCTTGGAAGTTGGGTAGGCCTTTGGTGTGAGACGCAACTTGTGTCGACACCCTCGCGCCATCTCACCTTTCAAGTACGACGGGCTGCGCTTGTGCTGCTGCGGCATCTGCGGAGACACTCAAACGGCGCAAATATAATAATTTAGTCAGTAATTATATTTTTGAGCCGTTTAGTGGTCGAAACACTTGGTTCGTGGGGCCCGAGTGCACGGTCGCTTTACAAGGAATCGCTAAGCGACTGGTCGACGCTTCGCGTGACCAAAAGGCTGGCTTGTTCTTTGCGCAAAGAATTGGCATTGCCATCCAACGTGGCAATGCCGCCAGCCTTTTGGAAAGACTACGACTACAACTTGGAAGAATTCTTCCCCATCGATGTCGACTAGTAACGTAACCAGTCAACATCGATGGGAAGAATTGTTTGACACCTAAACTTTTTACTTTGTACATACTCTTTTTTAGGATGTAAATATGTTTAGTTATTGTTGTATGTATATATATATATATGTACAAAGAGAACTAACTAACATTGTTGATATAAAATATTCAACTGGTCAGTCCAGTTGTTAATATATGTAAGCATATATATAGAATATATATAAGTATATATATATATATATATATATATTCTCCCCGTTTATTGCCCCCGTTATATATATAGAATATATATATACTTATATATATTCTATATATTCTGTATATATATTTATATATACAGAATATATATATATATATTTATATTCTGTATATATAAGTATATATATTTCTGTATATATATATATTCTATATATATGCTTACATATATTAACAACTGGACTGACCAGTTGAATATTTAATATCAACAATGTTAGTTATTTCTCTTTGTACCACGTATGTAGCATTAAGTAAGACGACGAATGTTCTGTGCAATACGTAAATTAAAAATCCACGAGATAATTGAATTATACCTATGACACCTGAATTTGTGACCCCGTTAGCTCTACTCTAAACGTGCATGGCGACTAAGTAATTAGAACTAGCACGTAGCAATCCACCAGTATACGACGTGCTTATCTCACTACCGTTCATAAAGACAGGTAATTATAACTGGTTCTCTGATATGATAGTATTTCGAGACAAATCTCGACCATTTACAAAGTAAAATAATATACAAACTATTGTGTTATTTGCTGTATTTTTTATTTACGATCTCAATTTTTTTTTCTTCCATTACTATAATGAAACGGCAATGGGCTCATCCTTATTACTTACTTATGGAACCGAAATTACTTACTTATTTGGTTTCTCCGCATGTCTCTCTGATTAAAAGATGGCACTGTGGAGAGACAGCTCAGGAGCCCGACCCCTCGCTGTTTCTCCGGGTTCAAGGCTTCACCGTCACTGTATTATTACGGAGTGTTGGACATAATCTAGCACAGACCAGCAGCGAACGGGCACGGGGTTTCGGGGCTGCGAATAACAAAACCACATAAAATTTAGCTCGATGGCCTGATGTCGAGCTGGGTAACTCGTCATTATACTAGAATTATACTATAATACTTTTAGTGTAGAGAAGGTGGGTTGAAAAGGGCTTCTCTTCTTCAAAACAAACAGTCGGTCAGGGCTGATGGATATTCCGCTATATAGTATACCGCCATGCTCCGTTATGCTCGGCAATAGGTCTTTTATCAGAGACACCGCGTGGTTTTGGTCGGTTCGACTCTGACATGACCGCTTTGTAATATCTGCGAGCAACCTAAAACGTGAAAACATGTGCTAACCCCGTCTGATAGAACATTAGTCAGCAGCAGCAACGTCTCCCCTAAGGAAAATCACGGAAGAGTTACCAAATCCGTTGTCCAGGGTGTACCACAAGCACACTATTCTAGCCCAATTACTCACATTTGCCTGATTGTTAAAAGAAGACATTGTAATTTGATAATTTAGAAGAGTGGTCGTGAGTTTTTATTGTCCGGCTTATGCCTCACAGTCTCTACTTTTATATTTTGAACTAAATATTTAAAAAAGTCTTACTGTCATAAGTGTCACCTCGTGATTTTTTTTTTGTTTACTTTACTTTAGGGATCGCCATAGAACAAAAAAAAAATAAAAAAAAAATACTTTACTTTATAGTTCAGAAACCCTCGCGAGCTTGCATACGTCAGCCAACCAAAGTTTCATTAAACAGATAAATGGTATGAACCTTATTAATAAAAGACAAAAATTAAAAATTACTTTTTACAGTTAGATTTTTAACTAAGAAATGAAGAGGTTGTTGTAGAAACCAATTTGCGAAATAGCAGTACTTTAACTCGAAAACTGTCTGCAACCCGAATTCACTTCCCGTACAATATTAGAGAAGTAAACCAATAAATAGTACAACATAAAAGTTGTACCAATGTATCGTATGTGGATACGTGTGCAATCCTTAACTACTTTTATTAGTTTCGGATCAAAGCTGTACAACACATATGCCAATAAAGGCTGTTTATGTTATATTGAGTTCTATATATATATATATATATATATAGAATTACCTATTATTAATTATCTAATTACCTATTATTCTATTGTAGTGTAAAATTAGATACCTACTTCCTGACCCTATAGTATATATAGGTGAATTTTTACAGATGAGATTGTCAGATGCTAGACACAGGCGTACAATGCACGATTTGAATGAAAAATAAAACCATACTAGTTTAAGTTAAACAATTTTAAAAAGGTAATAATGTACAATACTGAGTTGAAGGAATGTAATGCGACATATATCCGTTAAAATTTCTACAAGTAATTTAAACTAAACTATGGCGGGATTCTTTATTTCTGCGAAACGTCCTAAAACGTTACGTTCTGTCGTTTTTATTTTTTAATCTTAGTGTTGTTACATTTTAATCATTACAGAAAAAAATGATTTATCGGTTTATGTTACAAACCGTAAGTTAGTAAGAGAATTACTAACTCAGAAATCATAAATCGACCGATCGTAAATTCAATTGGTTTTCTTACTATTTTTTCAACAGAAATATGCTAGTTATCTGGACAGATTTAATTGAAATAGTTAAACATCTATTGGCGCGCCTTCCGGTAAGACCGTATCAAAAGTTTTTTTTAAATACCTATGTTAATACGTAAATGAGGTCGCACATTTATTAAATATCTGCCGAAGTCACAATTGAGTTTTAACGTTCTTCTTACTTTTATGGTTTTAAAGTAACTATAACAGGCATTTACATACCGGAATTAGTAATAAACATATAACTAAACCATACATACATATAACCTAAAATTATTACAAAACATTTTCTTTATTTAAATATCCTCTTCTTTGGCTAAGATGTCTTTGGTATTTTGTTTCACTTGATATGTGTCAAAAGAGAAAAGAAAAAAACATTCTACAAAAATATTTTTGTTAATAATAGGGTTGAGTCACTACTTACCTACTCTAGCTACGATTGTTTTTAGTGCAGCCCTAGTTCTCGCCTTAGTCATTAGCCGCTAACACAAGAGCTCAAGACAAAATTCAAGCAGGAGATGAAAAGCCTACTTTATAAATGAAAACTAGAACAGTTTTTGTCATAAGCCATTCATGCTCGTCGAATTTACTAATTAAACAAACGATTCTTGATTAGTAAGACATCAATAACTTTTCTTGTATTTATATAAAACAAGTACTGGCAATGTATGTATATAATCAAAAGGAAATCTTAAACATTATACCTTACAGTGTAATAGGAAACAAAAATAATAAAACCCTAGCAAAACACTTCACTTGTTCATTTGAAGTAAAGATCATGTTGCTGAGCACTTCGTGTTCCTCACGATGTTACTACTCGTACCATCGCATCCCGACGCAAACTGATATATAATAAATGTAATGGCGCTACAATAGTCTTGCGGAGTAGCTAAAGTTGTAAATGTTTACAAAAACAGCAGTCAGATGTACATAAAGTCAAAAATAAAACGTTCTCATAAAAAATTGTGTGACGATTAAAGATCTAGTTTATACACGCTATTTCCTTCACCACATAAAACTACACGCACTAGGAAGGAACTGGTGGATGTGATTCTCAAAGTTTGTATATAAAGTTTGCAAACTAGTTATTTGATTAAATGAATTTAAAGTTGTACCTTAGTCACTACAAGAACTAACGTGCATGATGTTTTGGAAACAGAAGCTTGTTTATGAAAAAAATAACCGCAGTAATAGTAGCTGTGTCGTAAAAAAAGGTCAGGGCGATACTGAAAAACGGAATCGAGAGCGTGCTGAATTTTTTATCACAGCTTCTATCTTGTAAAGCGAATGTTATGGGATGTCTTGCCTCTTTACATAACGAATCGTACGCGAGGGAGATTGCTCCTACTAAATTCAGAGGCGTTTAACTTGTTCAGTTTCGACTTCGTAGATCTTTATTTGCATGCTGAGACAACAACAATTCCAGCCCTTGTGACTGATTTAAGAGCTTCCCATATATTTATTGAATAACTCACTCTTTCGACGTTAGACAGCATAAGTGCTATAGGTTGTAACAAATTGCAGATAAAGTACATTATTGTTAATATAATAATAAAATAAGATTCCCAGGTCATCAGTAGGTTTTTTTTTGTTTGTTTCTTGTATAATAACCAATTTTAATTATCTTTGCGAATTTTTGGTTCAATACAGCTCCAAGGTGACTCCATTGTCGTCTTATTTGTATTGGAGGTTGAAATCATGTAGAAAATGTAACTATTCTGATTGAGGTGTTTCTGACTAGACAGTAGGCTAAGCCTGTGAGACTGTGGTCCAATGTGGTTCCAGAGTATTATTTTTACGTGGTTCAGACCGCCATTAACAACAGGAAACCCTATCCTTTGCAAACACAAGATATACGCGCGTCGTGATTCCATACGCGCATCTCTACAAAAAAAACTTAACTCCCACACTTGTTATACATAACTAGCTGACCCGGCAAATTTCGTTCCACCATAGAATTAAGTTATGTTGGTTACCTTATCAGCTGAATTTATTTAGTGAATGACTCATATTTACACAGTATCCCGAGGGGGGCTCTGATGATCTGAAAGCCATAGATGGCCCAGGGACTGCCGGGGTGCGAGGAAATTGCCTTATTTTTTTATATTTTTTATATTCAGTCCGTCAATTGAGTGCAACCCCGCTGGATGGTGAGAAACTGGGGTGAAGTCCAAAAGATACGGGCCACCATCCCAAATGCTGACAATCCTAAAATGGTGGTCCCTACCTCGACGGCCTCAACAGACGCTTTTTCACGCTCCGCTTGGAGAACCTGTGATTGTAAGAAGGAAACATGTGTGCGAGTTGAGTATTCCAGCACTTTATCGTTGGACAAAGAAAGGAAGTACCGATCCGCTGAGTTAGGGACGGTATTGTTTCTTCCGTGTGCGGGTGGCATCGCAGGCCAGCAAGCGTTGTTATGAATTGGAAGGGAGACGGTGGGATTAGCCACCTTAAACCCCGACATTAAAGACCCGAGATGGCGTGAGGTTTTGGTCGGTTTCAGCGCAACATAACTACGCCCACTGGGCGGCCGTGGGGTCACCGTGGGGATTTCCAAAAAAAAAGCCAGAAATTGGCACAGTATTGGCGGAGACTATTCTAAAAAATCTTAAAAATCGATCCACCCGTTCCCCAGTTGTAAGCGGTCATCCCTAACACGACTTCGTTTTATATATAGACATATCTTTGTAGTTACACCAGCTTTACTATACATCTAAATTACCGAAAACTAATTACTTTCAACGTTACATAACACAAAAATATCTAATATATATAATATATCTTTAACTAACTTTTCGCCAGCCGTATTGTCATTTTCCATTGTCGAAAATGCCTCATCATAATTTACAGCCAGCCTAAATAGTTTGGGCTGTTTCAATAAATAAGGGTTACGGGACTAACGAGTAATAAATTGCCGCAGTTACGGTGACTACGTCAAAATTTAGCTCAATAAGATTTTACCAAAAGTTTGTAAGGTTAAATAAAGGTCGCATCCTTCCTCTCGTCTAAGACTTGTTTCGTCAAGTAAGGTCCCTTTCTAGCGTTCTGTAGCAAGATTTGTAGACGAGTTATTCATAAATGGCGGCCAATATTTCTTTTTCAATATCAGGTTGTTGTACACAGCATTCTGTAGAGCAGTTGTGTTAACATCAATCTTGCTTTAAATTCAAGGAAAATTATTAACGGAATATTTATCGCGACAATGGGTAGGATCACGGGTGGTGGCCCCGGGTTATTAACAAAATACAAGGTTACTCCTGATATACCTACTTAATCTTATGGTTGTACTAAAAAACGCTGTGAATGTTTGTATTACCGTGTAAGGTTAAGGTAGACGTTTTTTAAAGTCTGCGATTATTAAAGGTTCGCCAGCAGCAAACTGCACAAATCAACTTAGAACTAAAAAAATGAAATTGCGAGGATGCGATGCGGTCAGCGATTCAGAGTTAACTCGAGCGCTTTGTTTACATGTCTGGCTGGTTACAAAACTGTAGAATAGCGAACTACTGCATCGGAATGTTTTAATTACCAATATTTGTTTCACAATTTATTAACCGGAACATTGTGTAAATATCTGATTCAGAGTTTGCGAATATTATTTCATCTACTGACCAGGAATATCGTGACTAAATTAATGTCTGTCCGTCTGTTTGTTCCGGGTAATGTCTGAAGTGGCTGGTCGATTTCAACAGAATTTTTACTACAGATAGCTAATTATGAGTAAGTTATAAGGCTTAACTTAGGCAACTTTATTTTAGAAAAAGTATTGGAGATCCGCAAAAGATAAATTGAAATTCAGACCTAATTCACGCGGACGAAGTCGCGGGCACAATTAGATGTTACACTTTTCAGATAAATTAATTACTTCTGTATATACTAGACAAGCTGTTTAGCAAAAAAATGAGTCACAGTTGCTAGGTGAGGCGGGAATGAATTTGAATTTCGAATCCGAGACTCTGGATAAATGAGTTAATGATTTTTTTTACCTTCTTGTAATGCGTTGTTGCTGGTCAAGTAGTGATATTTCGCGATGTTAAATATTTTGTTCCGCATATTCCGTCTTTTTACAGATGGAAAGGTAACAGTTGAATAATAGTTGTAACCATCATCATCCGAGCACCAACCTCGGTTGCTCTCACAGCTTGTAAAAAACTACTTAAACCTACTTCGTACTATATCCTTTCCTACTAATATTATATTTGTGAACGTTTGTGATGACGTTTGGATGTTTCTGTTTGTTACTCAATACGCTCTAACGGCGAAAGGATCTGGCTAAAATTTGGTACAGGGATAGTTTATACTCTGAAATAACACGTAGGCTGTTTATTTCTGGAATAGGTTCCTATGAGTTGCGGCTAGTGGATTAGATGTCCATGCGGGCGGAGCTGCGAGCAACAGCTAGTAATATCATGAATGTGAAAGTTTGTGAAGATGTTTGGATGTTTGTTACTCAATCACCCTCAAACGACTGATCGTTACAGCGATAGATAGTCTGGAATAACACACATAGGCTATTTTTTATCCCTATTATGATTCCCATGGGTTGCGGAACGGTATCAGAACATCACGCAGATGGAGCCACGGGCAGCACAGGCTACTGGTATATAAAAAAAAATGTTTGGATACCCCACAGGTACAGACTCCACTTAAATGTAAAGAAGTAAATTAGTTTTCTCGTAGTGTCCATGGCTTGGGAATACGAGTTAAAATTCTACTGCATGGCTAAAGAACGGTGCTAAAACAAGAAAAAGGCACGTGTAATAGCAAAGTTCAGGATACTAAGAGCAGGCGGTACTAGGGTGAAATGTGGTGGGGCGCGCGTACGAATATCAAGTAGCGTGCGGCATTACGTGGCGAGCACAGACTATAGAGCAGCGCACGTGTAATGGCGGCCGTGACGTCACGTTTAAATACGGTACAACCCGCACAACGTGTATAGCATGTTCATGAATCATTGCCCATCTACAGAAAGCAAATGGATCATTACTTTGGAAAAATAAAACAATTGTGAAGGTGTACACGTACCCATATTTTTTGCGCTCTATTGTCAATTCGGAACCCTTAGAGTTTCGGTATATCTGTCCATTCATCTGTCGGCAGCTTAGCTCCGAGGTCCTTAGTCCTGTAACTGTAGCTGTAATATGGGCTATTAGGATATATATTAATTACCTATATTAAAATATTTAACCATATGGTAGGCCCTCGTGTGTTGTCACGTAAGTCGAAAAATTGATACATCACTAGCGTATTCCACTGTCAGACACCGTCTGACTATTTCAGTCCACTGCTGGACACAGGCCTCTCGGTCTTTTCTAGGTCACGGGTTTCATTCCTGTCCTGGTTGATGTCTTTTTCCAAGTAAAATTTACAAGAAATGTAGCATAGTTGCTAATTGTTTTGAAATATCACTCTTCTAAACAATATATCATATAAAAATATCATACTATCGGGAACTTTAGTGGTTTTCCTGGTTAAAATTTAAAATACACTGGAGGTAAAATTACTGAGAACAATTTCATAATGCATGTACGGCATGAAAGTTGTAAAATACTAGCAATATACAGACCTACGAGCCGTAGCTCGTAGGTCTGTATATTAAGAAGTTAAGAAGAAGAAGAAGAAGAGTGTATATTAAGAAGTTTGCTGAAACTCGTAAGTTTCAGCAAACTTCTTAAATATTTCTTGATATGAAAGAAATATCCAAAATTACGTGTAGGTAGTGTAGTGTGTGGGGTGTGTGTTGGGTAACCTCCTCGAGTGTCGCTCCGATTCCGATCCCGCTGCAATCCGGGGGGAACGAAATCGGAGCGGTCGGTACACCCTGGGCGGCGGTCAATGGCTTCCCCTTCACCCCTTCATAGGGTTGGCATTGATCGTCAGCCAATACCCAACGTGGCGGGAACACATCGCTCTCCGTACTCCTCTGCTTTCAGAGGAGACAGGATGAGCGATGCTGTTAGTGGTGAGATGGCCCAGGGTCAGTCGGGGTGCGAGGGATATGCTCTATGGGTAACCTTACACCCCGGCGTCTGAAGACCCGAGACGGCGTGCGGTTTTAGTCGGTGCAAGCCCGACATAACCGCCCCCGCTGGCCGGCGGGGGGGTATCCGAAGGGATTTCCGCACGATAAAAAAAAAAAAAAAAGGTAGTGTAGTGTGTATTGCATTTGTCAAAACTACACGGACCAAATAATCTAAATATGATGAAGTGTCTACCTTTTTTTTACATGCGACAACCACTTCGTGTGTCTCGCGAAATCCCATCGGTGCTACCGGTGAGGTGGGTACCCCTCACTTCAGTCATATAGTACGGAAAACCAGGTGTATCCTAAAGAGGAATCACCCTGCGGCCTCGACCAGCCTTTACTGCCAACTATATGTTGGCAGCTAAGGCTGGTCCTACCCCTATAGAGAGCCGTGCGCGGAAACACGATGCACCGCCAGGCTGCGCAGCTTCTGCTGGGGCGACGTTGAGCTCAAATCGTCACCCTAATACCCGCATTTATAGAAGACAGAGATCGTTCTAGGATTTCCGCCACCCAGTGTGCTGGAACTAGGGTGCCGGGGGGCCAGGGAATAGAATCTTCTTCTCCAAGTCTCCTCTCTGACTGGCACTATTATTCCTGGACAATACTATAAGCTGTTGAATTAATAAAAGGAAGATAAATGTACATTGCGTTCCAGTTCAAATAATTTTGCCTTATGCGCCAATTAAACTGTTCAGTGTAGTGAGTCGAACGGCCAATCATTCCAGTTTAAGTACCTAATATTAAAAACGAAGAGCCAGCGAAGACGCGTGGTTAGGTGTCGATAACCGCTTTACGGAGGCGACACTAAGCTGACATTAGACTTACCTGTGACCATGATCGCTGTAAGGGGATCGGAACGTTGGAAAATCAAAAGTATTTTCGTACCTCAAGTATTAACTGGTACTATACGAAGGAGGTATCATTTATTTCAACAAGAACATATATGATCAATGTGGAATAAACAGTGGGATGAGTTAAGAAAATGACGTAATGTCACCTGAGTGGTATAAAAAAAAACATGATGTCCACACGAAAAAAAATTAAAAGAGATATTATATACCTTTTATATATTACCTATATATATATTACCTGATATAGTTCAGAATCATCCAATAGATTTACAATACTCGTATCTTGAGTATTGTTTAGGTCAAAAAATAAACTTCTCACTTGTTCGGGCAACCTCCAACCTTAGCTAATTAAAATATCTCCGTGCAAGAAGCTATCTTCCAGCTGGCTGAATAAAATTGTTTCTAACGTTCAATCCCAATAATGTTGAACTAGGACTGGACAGTACTAGGATGTTTCACATATGAGTAAAATAACGTGGAGTAAATATTGTTTTAAATGTTACATGTTCTATATCTTTCAATGTAATTGAATTAGGTATATGGTCTAGTCCATTCCAGTCCAGTCATTTGCTCAATTGTCAGTTTTCTTAACTGTAATTAGTAGCATATCAGTGACTTAAACCGTCTCTTGTTATGTTATGTAATTTATGGTCAGTCTATGCACAGGACAACAATGATAAAAAAATTAAATAAAATTATTTTTAACGGATTCTTTACACTGAACCCGACGTTTCGGTTGCTTTTCAGTAGCCATGGTGACAGGGACACTCATCACATCAAATAAATCGCGATAGAACCCGTTGAAAATAGTTTTATTTCAATGTGTGACATTCGAGTAAACTTCCGACAATACAATGAAAAACATTTTTTGATTTGCGCGATCGCATCGATCTTCTCAATACTCACAAACTTCTTAAATTCCAATGTTCTACAGATATATTAATTCTAAACGGATTCATTATGTTTACTCAGTAAATTAAAATGCATAGCGACGAGTGCAAAAAAAAAGAAATGGACTATACCAATTGGTGGAATCTTGCATAACAAGTCTGCTCTTTCGTTTTATAAAATTGCATTGGTCGCATCCGCTCCAATAATTTATTGACATTTACTGAGCTAAAACTAAAAATATTTGCTTCATTTAGTTTTAAATAAGTATTTGAATAAGTAGAAAAACGTTCGAAATAATAAAAACCAGAGTGTGTAAGTTGTCCTGTTAGTTTTTTTAACTGGGTTAAAATCATACAATTTTGCACAAGTTTTGGTGAGTATTAATATAGTTATAATTATATATTTTAAAATTTTACCTTTATTAAATGACTTAATTACGGGGCAAAACTCGATAAAACGAAAATACTTTCAAAAATTTAGTATGGCTTTCCGGTGAAAAATAAATTGCGATTATCGTTTATTCCAGGAACACAACATAAAACTAGTCGTATGGCTGCGTTAAGCTATGTATAGTAGTGTACGCCAATGTGTACGTAAATGTGAAAGTTGGATGTTTGGATATAAAGATGTTTGTTACTCTGTAACGCAAAAACTGCCGAACAGATAGTCTGGGATAACAAATAGGTTTTTAGACTTTTTATCTCGCTCGAAGCCGCGGGCAACAGCTAGTTTGTAATATATGTACCTAAAAGGTGTAAGTAGGCCACCATCACCTGCAGCCAGTACACTTGCTGATTGACGAACAAGGCTCTGGCACTTACCCATTCCCAAATTAACATAGTAGCCGTGTCAACTGTTTCCAAATTAGTAGATAACGTTTAAAAGAAGTAAACAAAACGGGCTTTTGAGGGCAAACCCGGCTGCAAAATGCAACAAGACAAGGGCAAACGGGGCCTGTACTGATCATAAAATTAGGAATATGCAGAAATATCTACCTCCAAAATATAAAACGAGTGTGGATTGTCTCACTACAATGTTACATGAATAAGTAATAAAAGTAACTTGACGGACAGCCAGAGAAGCAATTTGCAGAAGAGAAGTAATTAGTCACCAGCTAGAAGAAAATCATGAGGGTTAAGCTACTCTAATGGACGAAATAACACTGAAATATGACTGTTGTGGATTGTAACTGAAAAGGACTACTTTACCATGGAATTAATAACTACTAGTAGTTGGGTCAAGTGTTTGATTCGGAAGGCGGTGCTCCTCGGCACTTCACGTATTATGAGGAGGTTCCTTTTTCAGGAGCGCTAACCAACGTTATCTTGGTCCGTCTACCCGATGCCGGTGGGCCAATATTTTCCTTTTTTTTAAATATTTTGATGTTTACAGAATGTGTTTGAAAACGTAAATAATGGAAATAGTAATAATAATATAAAAATCTTAGTTCATACGCATTTTGAATACAAAAATGTGAAATTTGTATCGATACCTTTGCATATAAAATAGCAATTTTCTATAAATGCGATTCCACTCTGAAAAAATGTTATTTTATCGTAAATGTACTACCTCCGTCGGGCGGCTCCAAATTTGAACGGGAAATCACATTAAGCTATAGCTTAATGGTATAAAAAATTAAATGAAACAGGCGACACGGCAACCGAATGGTCTCCCGATTGTATGGTTTCAATCTCTTAATTTGATTGGAATTTTCACTGGAACTCTTTAAAATTTCGGGGAAATGTTATGATGTAGAATTTTTTTTTTTCCTTATTGTTTCAGAGTGGTGCCATCAAGTTTCTGAAAATTCAAAAATTGCTGTCATTTATTAAATATATAATGGAAAAGCACAAGGGAGCATTATTTCAATCCACCTAGCCTAGCTTTCCAGTTGATTGGTATGTCAATTTTTTCGGGACCAACTGCCGTCTGACCGCCCAACCCCGAAAGGAAAGCCTCCGACAGAGCCATGTCCGTTTCTTCACAGGTGCACCGACTAACGGGAGAGGTTGGTTTGGGCCCCAAAGGTGTTGGTAGGACCCTGTACACCTGTGCTATGCTCGTATGTACATAATATTTATATATGCAAGTGACAAAAAAAGGTCGTGATAAAAATATTGTAAGTTTTCACACACGTTGATTGATATCAAATACAATAATTAAAAATCCATATTAAAATGTACTGTTTTTCATTAGGTATGATTAACAGTTCCCTGTACGGTAACGAATGACATACTGAACATAACGTGTTCCATTTAAACTTCTACATTTTGGGCTTTGGCCCAATATCGATTCGTATCGATAGAATAAAATACACCTTCGTTAGCAAAAATAAGGTGCTATTTTCCATGTCAATATAGTTCGGTCCCCGATACAACGAGCTCTTGCTAATTCCAATTCGCATGTGGCGATGACGGCAACTTTTATTTTTTGGTACTTTCCTACTGGCAAAGTAGAGCTACGAACTCATAGAGTTGGTAAGTTAGTTCCTTATAAAAGTTTTGCGCATATCGATGACAAAGTAGAATTATATTCACATCTGTGTGTAATTAGGAACTAAGGAAATACCTACATACAGGTTATGTTTGGTGTTAGATGTACGGGGTCCCATTAAAATCTTCGGGCACAAGGCAACCTCAGCTACAAGCCGGTACATCTGCTAATTGACGGACGAGGCTCAGGCACAGGTTTTCATCTCGGAATTATGGGTCTGATGGCAGTCACACCCGTAAAAACCAACACAAACCAAATATTGGAATTCAAGAGTAGCAGAGAAGACCCTGGACTCTAAAGTGCAAGCATTGGATGTAAAAATAATAAATATAAATATTCTAAGACATATCACACAGATCATAGGATATATCACATCTATCTAGACCCAAACTAAGCTGAGCTTGTCATATGGGTTCTAGAATGCGGATAAACATAACTTAGATACCTTTTTTTAGTAAATAAATACATATCGTAAATAGACACATCCAGAACAAAGCAAATATATATATTTGCAATGAGCGGGAATCGAACTCGCGACCTCTACTTTTGCATTCGAATGCACGCGAGTGAGGATGATTACACATCTAAATAAAAATGTATAAATAGATACAATTTTGCTCACACGTTTTAAATACTCGTGTTATAGTCCATTGAAAAGTTACATTTGGGGTTGCGTTTTTTAGAGGACGCAATTTTATTTTTTTGATGTGTAGGTCAGTGTAAAGCTAAAACCAAGTTTGTGGGGTCGCCACCCTTGTCGAACGGCCGCCATCTTAAAAATAGGGGTTGAATTTGTTTTTACGATATATCTCTTAAACTATTTATCTGATAAAAAAATTGTTAACATTTTTTGTTGCAAATTAAATTCTCTACAACTTTGGTCCAGTAACTTTTTGTCGTAGAACTATAAATAAAAAAGTTAGAAGCGAAAATGTTCAGAAACGTTTTTTATCTCTTTATACGGTGGTAATAATAATTGACAGCCTAAGATACAAACAATTCGCCAAGGCAGTGACAAAAAGCACATTTAACTTATCTTCACTTCCTCCAATACAATACACAGCTCGCTCTCATACTTTCCGAGTCTACCATCAGGTCCAGTCGTGGCTTGGTAATAATAATGATCCTGAAGACTGGGGCTGGACAAAAATGTGGAAAACTATTGATGCCAGTGCAGAGCTCTAAACCTCCAGCACCCCCTGAGCTTCTAAAATTAATATTTTGCAAATGCAAAGGAAACTGTGGAGCGATGTGTGGATGTCGAAAAGCACGGCTGAAATGTTCTGCAGTGTGCTTCCATTGTTCTGGAGAGACTTGCAGCAACGTAATGGGCTCTCAGAATTAATAAATGAAAATGACTTTGATGATGAACCGTCGACATTAACACCCCTTCCTTCTCCAGTTCTCCCACTGCCATTTAATTCAGAAAGCCGATCAGATGCTGAGCCGCAGCCTGGTCCATCGAAAGGACCGAGGACGGAGTAGTTCAAATTTAGAAAATCACCGTGGATTAGGCCTATTGGGGATACTACGTAAAAAAAAACATGCCTCCAGACTCTTCTTCGTGGGTGGTGGGGAAAAGAGTCAATAATAAATTATTAATAATATTGCAAAATTAATAATAAAAAAAAATCTAATAACAAAATAAAAAAATAAAAATAAAAGTTACTGGACCAAAGTTGTAGAGAATTTAATTTGCAACAAAAAATGATAAAAAAAAAATTATCAGATAAATAGTTTAAGAGATATATCGTAAAAACCATTTCAACCCCTATTTTCAAGAGTGCGGCCGTGGGACAAGGGTGGCGATTCTCACAGCGCCAGTGGAAACATGTCAGGAGTCAAACGGCGACGTACGCGCCATCCCGCCGCCGCCATCTTCAGTTCCACGGTTCTAGCTCGAGTAAATAAGAGAGTAAATAAACCGCACTTATGCCGGTATCATTAACGGTCAATTTTTAGGGCCTGTCTGTTGAGGTCATCTCACTGGTAGTTCGTATCTAGTTATGCTATGTAGGTACAGTAATATCAGAATTATTAGCGGATATGCCGCTATTAATAGGTACCTACGACATCATCCATCCGGTTTATTATGCATACGCAGTGCGTGAATATCTAAATAATGAATTGGGTGCACTCTAGACTTTTATTTGTGATAAAACGACATGTTTTTACTCGTGAATACGAAACTCGTGATGAGTTATGCAGTGATGGTCGTACGTCTTCAAATTCGTGAAAAGTGATAGAGACAGACACACAATAAATACGTTAAAAGACAATAGCATAAAAACCATAAAAAGTTCCCGTTGTGACTCGAACGTTTAGGACCCGCTCGATTTCGAACAGTTACTTTGTTCAGAGAAGTGTAAACTAAGAAGGTACCTATGTCAGTTGGTTACTTTGTGAACAGCTTTAATTATTTTTGTTGTTGTGCTTATTTTATTATCACTACATAGACCATAAAGTCATTTATCGTTAAATCATATCCTAATAAAGTATTTTTGAAGGTCCTATGTCCTTTGTCATAAAGTATGAGCGAATAGTGGAGTGGCTGGCGGGGGGCTATCCGAAGAGATTTCCGCACGAACTACCCTTTTTTTCGTGCGGAAATCCCTTCGGATACCCCCCCACCGACCAGCGGGGACGGTTATGTCGGGTTATGTTAGTGGAGTAGGGACCTTTGTTTTTTTTTTTCGTGCGAAAATCCCTTCGGATACCCCCCGCCGGCCAGCGGGGGCAGTTATGTCGAGTGGAGTAGGCACCTAAAGTTTCAATGTGTCGCGATCTGTTTTGCCTAATAGGTACCTTTTTTTTTTTTCGTGCGGAAATCCGCGCGGGGGTAAATACGGGGGGGTATCCGAAGATACCCCCCCGCCGGTCAGCGGGGGCGGTTATGTCGGGCTTGACGCCGGGGTGTAAGGTTGCCCATAGAGCATATCCCTCGCACCTCGACTGACCCTGGGCCATCTCCGGTTACCAGATGGCCCCCCCGGGTTTGGGAACCACGGTGTCCCTGTCTTGCCCCGGTTTGGGGGAGGGGCGCTAGTCCCCCCACCGTCCCGGCCTTCTTCTGCTGGGTTGACAGGTGGCCTCATCTCTCACCCCCAGGCCTGCGCTCATGGAGGACGGAGGTCGTTAAGCAACCTCCGGCGCCTGAGTCGCCTGCGACGCGCGGCGAGCATGTTGCGGGCTCAGCGGGCCGGGAGAGTTCTTTTAAATCTCTCCCGGGCGCGCTCCGCCATCTCCTTCGCGAGCATTACATGCTCGCAGAAGGAGGTGACGGCGACCCAGCGCCTAATAGGTACCTACGCAGTTATGAACAAGGACGAACCTTCATTCATTAAAAACTGTCAATGAATTACCGAAGCGCTAATAATGTTTCTACTCGAACGAGTGAAAAAGATTACAGAAAAGTCAACTTTTGTCCAAAACGACTATAAAGTACCTAAGCTGAATTTATTTCGTGAATGTCTCATATTTTTAATTATCCTTATTACTAGTATAGGCCAGTATGACGAATTGTCTTATTTGGCCACCTTACACCCGAGACCCGAACGGCGACGTGCGGTTTTGGTCAGTTTGAGCCTGACTTAACTACTTTCACAGACCGGTGGTGGGATAAACGTGGGGATTTGAGCAAAAAAAATACAATATAGGCGGAGACAAATCAAAAAAATCAAAGTCAGTCCTTCCGTTCTCGAGTTAAAAGTGGTCATCACTACCACGACTGTGTTTCATATAAGATTATGACAACAGGTCCTCGCGGATATTCAATATTATACTAAAATTCATATCAAAAGGTTTCGAGCTGATCAAAGATGTTTAATAACAAGAGAGAGCATAGCAAATTGTCTGCTGGACCTAGGAACAACTCGACTGGGAATTAGAGCAGCGACACTGAAGTTCTATGTAACTTACTACGAGCATAAGTCGATAGCTCCAACAGCATTCTCAACACTATCGCGGACCGGTGGGACAGCCCTATATGGGGACATTAGCTGATGCGTCCGCATAAACCTGTGGAATAATTCGTAGTCGTAAGTGGGTATTAGATGTTTAAAAAAGAATAATTACTAACATGAGTATATAATTTATATGTATACTGACAAAATAAGTCCCAAAGAAAGTGATACAATCCTGTTCTTAGTATCCATAATAAGTATAGGTATAACCAAATGTCTCCTTCATCTTACATTAATAATGATCCCGATTACATCTGAGGCTTTCACCGCGGATGCTGGCGTTCACTTTCCATTTTATGTTTGAACTAGCTAACGCCCGCGGCTCCGCCCGCGTGGAGGTTGGGAATTGGTTTTTACCCATATCTCCGGTTCCACTTAACCAATTGTAATCAAACATACAACAGATTTTAAGTGTGATCAAGACCTTTCTAATAGAAAAAACCACATCAAAATCCGTTCAGTAAGCAGACGCAAGTCCATCGCGAACGAAAAGATAATTAACAAAAAAATATTTTTGTGTTCAGGAACGTTCATTTAACATAACCAAATTTTATTTTTAAATATTTCCAATGTATAGACACAATTAATTTACAATTTGATATTAGTATCGATTATTTTGGCTATTACGGGGACACCTTTCAATCCAGAAACGAAAACCTGCGCCTGCGGAATCCAGAGAAATGGAATCCAGAAACGAAAATCATAAGGAATTGGCCCCCGAAGATGTTAATAATAGTGGGATATACTATAATAGGATAACCTATTGGTATTATAATTGGTATCAAAATCTTGACAATTGCGTAGTGCGTATTGTCTCTTGGGTGAAAAGTGCGGACGCGACGGGCGGAGGCGCGCCAATCGACCAATCTTAGATTTTTTAAACATCAAAATCGTTCAAACGGCTCGCGTCATTGGTTGATCAGTCTGTTATTTGTTTTCTGATTGGCTAATTAGCGCACATACGCGAGTTTGTTCAAGATTTTTGGAACTTACTATACACCCATTTATTACCAAACGATTATAAAATTAAATTAAAATATTCCTTCATAAGCGCAAACGATAATTACCCAACTCTATGAAACTGTTCATATCTAAAAAGTTGATGTGTTTGTGTGGCCGCGGCACAGTCACGAGCTGTGCGCAATCGGCCCTCCCTAATTACCGCCAGTAAAAACTAATTGCGAACGACTGAGTGCCGCCACCAAGCTCTCCTACTCCCTGTATAACGAATTCACTAATATTGTGACTAATCCACTGTTTGCAATGATGTTTTGAATAAGTCGTGTACTTCCAAAGAATTTTAAGACAGAAACACATTTTTACAACTTACTCACCCGTTTTTCACCTCATTGTAGTTCGCACTTTCACAACTTCCTTAATGTGATTAGTGTAGTTTGTGCTGCGTCTTCCTTTGTACCGTTTTAGTAGCATACGGTACTGATGATGAAATTATTGTCTCTAGTTATAGCCCTATCTTTTGATTTCTCAATGTTTTAATAATTAATCTTATTCTTCGACTCTGTTTATACTTCTTCGCTGATTAATTTTGCTCTCCAATCGGACACTGACTTTTTAGTAAGGTATAACATTTGACCATAATTTAGGCATACTTGATTTAAGTATTTCAAATACAGTCAATAAGTTACGCTTTAATGTTATTATTATTTCACTTAAAATAAACATTTCGCTTAAACATGAAGTATGTTTAAACCAAGTTGTTCCGATATTCTACCATATAGTGGCACACTGGTTCTAGGGAACAAGTAGATTTTATGGGCGGTCAAGAGTTCTCATAGTGCCTCGCTAGTTTCTTGTTACGGATAACGACCTCAGAAAAGAAATCCTTGCTTGGGGCTCTTGACTTAATCATATTAACTTGATCTTCGCGAAACGATGTAGGTACGTGATAAAAGGATGGCTGAAATGTGTCACTGAATCTCACAATGACTACTAATTATGAAAAAGTCTACGTTATTTAATATCTGAAATTGCTTAATAGGATAATACTAGGAAAGTATGAAAAACACCGAAATCTAGGGGCACGGCAGTGTCACGCCAAGACGAAGCAGCAGAGCGCAGGACACTACCTACCTTTTCACGAAGCGTTGTGTATGCCCTTGATACCCGATGGGTATATTGTATAAGTAAAATCTCACTGCAATGAATGCTTTGGAGGAACCTCAAAGAACCTTAATACACAGGTATAAACATTTTTTCTCAAATAAATATTTGTTATACATTTTACATACATATATTTATATACATATAAATAAATAAATATTTTTACCGCATATAAACAGAACAAGTTCCTCGGGAACCCTGGCGGACTTCGGCCGTCTGCTGTTCAACAGGTGGCCTCATTGTGAAGTGCGGAGCCCAGTTTTTGCTAGAATGCTTCTTTTGCTAGAATGATGAGTAGCTCTCAAGAAATATTAATTCTGAGCTTAATCGGTACGCACTATACATACTGAACAAATATTAAAATTTCATTAAAATATTGGCTTAATACGTAGACGTGAGAAACGTCCAGTAGTATATTTTAATTACTCTATGACTACGTCGTGCGTGTAGTAAGCTAGAACCAAAGTAAAAGTGAAAGTTCTGAGGAACGTCTATTTTTCACTATCTACAATTCCTCAAAAAAAAAAACAAACACAACGGTAATAAGTTGCAGCGCCATCTACCGACGCAAAAAAGATAAAATAGATAAAAATCATCTTTGAAGTATCATGTGAGTTTGAGCTCAATCGATGCAGAAATGCTGAGATTTTGAAGCAGACACAAACCAAATCAACATTAAATTTTATGTATATATACGAGTAAATGGTAGTTTTCATGAAGCCAGCTTCATATTACGCTTTTTACGTAACGTAGGTACGTTTTTGGTTAGTTTACAAACGTGCTGCCTTGCATATTCACTCACCATCATACGTCTGACGTAGGTTACATAACATAACATAACATAACTTCACGCCTGTATCCCCGAAGGGATAGGCAGAGGTGTATTACACACCCACGATTCGCCAGTTTTGTTAAGGTCCCAATATAATAGGGGGCAAACCTATTGCCATATACCGGGCACATTATTAAGCGAGCGATAATTAACACTCTACTAGTACTATACGATATCAAAGTAATTTAGTTTCATGAAAGTAAGTTTGGTTATTATTATTATTCTGATACTTTGGTTGCAACATCTTGCTTACATATGTCTCGTTTGTTGTTACACCTTGTTGATAAATCTAGAGTGAATAGATACATTAGGAAAATGGCGTTAAATGTAAATGAAAAATTTTATTTTCATGAGCGTCTAATCATTTAGTCACGGGGAACCTTAGTGGCACTTTTATTCACAGGGGGAATTTGAGGCATCCAAGGCTTTCATCACAGAGCCCGGGGTCCGCTTACTTCTTCTCCTCCTTTTGATTTGGCTTAAATGACTTTTATGAGATCGACTACGGTCTGACCTCACAACACCGAGAGGAAAGCTTGCACCAAAGCCTCGTCCATCAATCAGTAAGTACATCATCTTGCAGGTGTGGTTGGTTTGGGCCCCGGAAATCTTAGTAGGGCCTCCATGCACCCTACTTACACGTAAGTGTAATAATATATACTAACTAACTACTAACTGATACCTGATAATGGTTTTGGTCATATACTACGAGTTCCACTTAACCAATTGCTATCAAACATACGGCAGATTTTAAGTCTTTAGTTATTCTTAGTATATTATTAATATTCTTATATCTATTTTATCTCTAATTATTCTTAGTCTGTACTTATTTAAGTTTACCTATATGATTTTTAGTTTATTTACTGTTTTGTATGAAGTATTGTAATTTATATGTATGTTTTTCCTTTCCTTTTTCTTTTCTTATTACTACTCTTTATTTATATTTAACGACTTAGTGTAATTTCATCCTGACAACTACACCACCATCTAACGGGCATGTCTTGAAATATTTTTCCATCCTAAGGTTGCCTGGAAGAGATCGCATTTAGCGCCCATTGTGCATTTAACTGTATTACTGTGATCCATGCTACATTGTTTTCAAACCTAACGTTGGTGTACAATAAAGAGTTGTCTATCTATCTATCTGACTACGACGTTTCTACTAGAGAAAACTGCATCAAAATCCGTTCAATAGTTTTTTAGCAGTAACAAACAGACAAGAATTTAAAAAATGTTTGTGTTCGGAATCAGTAATTTAACATAACCCAAGTATTCTTTTTCTAATATCTTCAATGTAGACACAATTAATATACAATTTAATAATAGTATATATATATCTATATAAAATATTATATTGTACGGTACTAATTTTATATCTTTAACCTTCGTTAATGATTTATTTAAAATAAATAATTTAAAAAATATGACGGATTTGAGGATGTTCATTTGAAGATATTATACTAGCTGATTAAATTTTCTTTATATTTAAATATATATGTCATCGCTAAAAATATTGAGATAATTGAAACGAAAA
This sequence comes from Cybosia mesomella, assembly GCA_946251805.1. Lineage (NCBI taxonomy): Eukaryota > Metazoa > Arthropoda > Insecta > Lepidoptera > Erebidae > Cybosia > Cybosia mesomella. The sequence continues at coordinate 14,078,152 of OX276403.1, forward strand.
ATTTATTTCAAAGAGTGTTTCTTTGCAATTTTTTTAACAAGAAACTGCTCTATTTATCCAAAATGTTTTTGTATAATATATAATAGTAGATAAATAGTAGATAATTAGCTGTATATATATTTAAAAAAAACAACTGTCTAGCATCAGTAATCTTAGGGAGGGAGAGAGAAATAATCTTAGAGACAAAAAATAAGCATAATTATGGTAGCTTACGTGCAGACAGCGCCTTAATCAAGAGTGTATCAGGTGAGATTGCCTAAGCCCCAAAAAACTTAGAGCGGCCCTTTACACCATTGTATGTATAGTAAAGAACTATATACCCAAGTTTCCAGATGAAAATAGGACCTCATACTATGTGATAAATCCTAGGTCTCCTCATATCCTTCTCTTACCTACCTTACATCATCATCCTCCTGGCGATTTTCCGGTTGTGTCCACAGTTTACACTTTGGAACCGGGTATCGCTTATTATTTTTGATATGTTTGTTGACTTTTACAGCACCGACAGCCGTCTGATCTCTCAACCCTGAGAAGAAAGATTGCGCCAGAGCCCTGTCCGTTGTTTAGCTGGTGCACCAACTAGCAAGTAAGGTTGACTTGGGCCCCGAAGGTGTTGGTAGACCCCTCTATATCCAGGTACCTTTTATATGAACAGTAAATGTTATGTAAGTCTAGATATTAGAGTCCCCCTGTCACTATGTGTGTACAGATTTCCTAGATTGGTTTCACGGTTATGGGTTACTATTCGTTCAAAGTCTAAATGCACATAACAAACCCTGTAAATTGAGAATAAAGGCCCCTATACACATTTTATTACTAGCCATCGTCGCCGCTCAAAATCCCTTAGTCGGATCTTACGACACCCTTGGGATAGCAGAAATAATGGGGACGCCATTAAGTCTCTAATTAATCGTTGTTTTGGTCTTATCCAGAAAAACAAGGGTTAATGTTTCGCTATACATCATTTTAATATCCAAAATTATTTACTCTATCCAAAAACATAACATCTTCCGCATCATAAGGAAAAATAAGGCGGACACAAAATAAAGCTCATATCACGAGGGCCCGTAAAATGAAATGGTCGGATTTTATAACATATTGTGTGGACGTAAATCTCGACACCTGCTTATGAGTTACTGCGGCCAGTCCACGTTTTACAATTTTCCTGGGAATTAAATTACCGCAGTGTCCCTCACTGTATCGTGTGAATTCAGTACATTCTCCGATTTTTAGGGTTCCGTAGCCAAATGGCAAAAAAACGGAATCCTTATAGATTCGTCATGTCTGTCTGGCCGTCCGTATGTCACAGCCACTTTTCTCCGAAACTATAAGAACTAACTGCTGTTAACTTGGTAAGTAGATGTATTCTGTGAACCGCATTAAGATTTTCACACAAAAATATAAAAAAAACTTTGGGGTTTGCCGATACTTAGAACTAAAACTCAATTTTTTTTTCATCAAACCCAATACGTGTGGGATGGGATATCTATGGATAGGTCTTCAAAAATGATATTGAGTTTTGTAATATATTTTTTTTTAACTGAATAGTTTGCGCGAGAGACACTTGCAAAGTGTTAAAATATTTCACTCAAGTTATCGTAATTTACACATCTTTTTAGGGTTCCGTTGCCAAATGGCAAAAAACGGAACCCTTATAGATTTGTCATGTCTGTCTGTCTGTCCGTCCGTATGTCACAGCAACTTTTCTCCGAAACTATAAGAACTATGCTGTTGAAACTTGGCAAGTAGATGTATTCTGTGAACCGCATTAAGATTTTCACACAAAAATAAAAAAAACAATAAATTTTGGGGGTCCCCATACTTAGAATTGAAACTCAAAAATATTTTTTTCATCAAACCCATACGTTCGAATGAAAGGTAAATTGCAGTTTACGATTTATGACGTATTAAAAAAAAACTACTTACTAGATCTCGTTCAAACCAATTATCGTTGGAAGTGTACATCATATATTTTTTTTAGTTTTATCATTCTCTTATTTTAGAAGTTACAGGGAACATGGGGACACATTTTATCACTTTGGAAGTGTCTCTCGCGCAAACTATTCAGTTTAGAAAAAAATATATTAGAAACCTCAATATCATTTTTGAAGACCTATCCACAGATACCACACATGTATGGGTTTGATGGAAAAAAAAATCTTGAGTTTCAGTTCTAAGTATGGGGACCCCCAAATTTTTCTTTTCTTCTATTACTTATTATTTTATTATTATCTTTTCTTTTATTATTATTCTTTTTTTGCATGAAAATCTTAATGCGATTCACAGAATACATCTACTTACCAAGTTTCAACAGCATAGATTTTATAGTTTAGTAAAAAAGTGGCTGTGACATACGGACGGACAGACAGACAGACATGATGAATCTATAAGGGTTCCGTTTTTTGCCATTTGGCAACGGAACCCTAAAAAAATATTATTATGTTACTTGCTGCTACGGAACCCTTCATGGGCGAGTCCGACTCGCACTTGGCCGCTTTTTTCTACATTCTTACAGTCTTACATTCATGCATCCATATATCTATCCTCACAAAGTTTGGTATTTATATTATGGTAGGATACTGCATGACGTGTTTGGGTGATATAAAATTTGATACCCTTTAAAGCCTAGTGCAAGTGATGGCTACATGTCACGAAGTCTAAACCCTTGCCCGTAGCGACTTGCAGTAAAACTATTTTTTATGGCGATCATAAAAACGATATTAGCTAACAAATGTAGGCACAACATATCGGTATAAAATCCGTGAGCTATCACCATAACTACCTAGTCAGGTCATAAGTATTGTCACACAGTAAAAACTTTTCTTTTAGAATGCTGGCCACAAAAAAGTTTTTGAATTCGAATTTCGAATTGTTCATGAAAATAAAAATGTATACTTTTTAGAATTTTACTCATTTTTAAATATGGAGTGGACGCTTAAAGAAGACCGTGTTGCAGTTATTGCGTTGCATCATCATTTTGACATACTGAAAAATTTGAATATAACCAAAAGATTCGTTTATCGTACCATTAAACGATACAATGAAGACTCTAGTATAGATGACAGGTCAAGAAGTGGTCGCCCCCGGTCTGTTAGGACTCCAGCAGTGATAAAAGCTGTGAAGGCGCGAATTCAAAGAAATCCCAATCGTAAGCAGAAACTGTTGGCTCTTCAGATGGGGTTAAGCAGAACCACGGTGAAAAGGGTGTTAAATGAAGACATAGGGCTTCGGGCATATCGAAAAAAAAACAGGACATCATTTAAATGCTCGTCTAATGGACCTGAGACTGAAGAGATGCCGCGCTTTGTTGAAGCGGTACGCGGGAAAAAAATATCGGGAAATTCTTTTTTCGGATGAAAAAATTTTTACCGTAGAAGAGAGCCACAACAAACAAAATGATAAGGTGTACGCACACAGTAGTAAAGAAGCGAGCAACCGTATTCCGCGTGTCCAACGAGGTCATTTTCCATCCTCGCTCATGGTATGGTTGGGAGTTTCTTAGTTGTGTATCAAAATACAGTCCTGACGAACCTTGTGGAACCTGTTTCTCATACCATGTTCAATAACAGGCACTGGATATTCCAACAAGATTCGGCGCCAGCTCATACAGCGAAGACCACACAAGACTGGCTGGCGGCGCGTGAAATCAAATTCATCCGGCACGAAGACTGGCCCTCCTCCAGTCCAGATTTGAGTCCGTTAGATTACAAGATATGGCAACACTTGGAGGAAAAGGCGTGCTCAAAGCCTCATCCCAATTTGGAGTCACTCAAGACATCCTTGATTAAGGCAGCCGCCGATATTGACATGGACCTCGTTCGTGCTGCGATAGACGACTGGCCGCGCAGATTGAAGGCCTGTATTGAAAATCACGGAGGTCATTTTGAATAAACTTTATTGTCATAAGAATTATGTTTTGTTAAGTTCATTTTGGTTTATAAATGGTTACATAATGAATAAACTTGTTTCAATTATTTTATATTAAACATGTGACAGAATTTATGACCTGACTGTGTATATAAGAGTTCCATCAATACAAAAGTTTGAGTTCAATCACATAGGTGAATTTTATTCAGAGTATTTTATGATGTTAAAATAAATTCATATTGTATTAACTAAAAACCTGTTATTTTAACATTACAAACATACACTTAAATTTTATTTATTTCTATAGATAACGGATATCTAAATAAGTAATCTAGGAAATGACCATTTCTTTTGTTAATAAAAGTACAATTAAATATTGAAGTAAAACTATTTTTAACGGATTCTATCGCGATTTATTTAATGATATTTTATTATTTACATTGAACCCGACGTTTCGGTTGCTTTTCAGCAGCCATGGTTACGGGGACACTAAAGATGGTGGTTGTCTTGTAGTTTGAAGTGTAAGTTATCTCAAAGTACCCAAACTATGCTGAATTGTTAGTGTTACTATTTACGCAGAATGAGCTCACAGTGTCATGAAGTCTTGTTGTATTTTGATTTTCTTGGCATTAATTAAGTGAATGATTGGGTTCCAAGCTGATGGTACATTCCAATCATCTTCTCTATTAAAATTAGGATGTTTTTTCATTTCAATAGCCTCGCGGAGCATCCTAGGTAGGAGTTCTTTAGCGAGTATCTGTGGTTTATCAAATCTTAAGTAATGTTTGGTAAACAGGGGACCAAACATTAAGTCTGATGTATGTGAGCACATACAGCAGACTTTTTTGAGCGTTGGTGTTTTATATCAGCTATGTGTTCTTTGACGCGAGTGCCAATGTTTCGCTTGGTTTGATCAATATAAAAAAGCGGCCAAGTGCGAGTCGGACTCGCCCATGAAGGGTTCCGTAGCAGCAAGTAACATAATAATGCTTTTTTTAAATATTTTACATTTGAGTTGATTGAATGAAAGGTAAAATGCGGTTTACGATTTATGGCGTATTAAAAAAAACTACTTACTAGATCTCATTCAAACCAATTTTCGGTGGAAGTTTACATGGTAATGTACATCATATATATTTTTTTGTTTTATCATTCTCTTATTTTAGAAGTTACAGGGTTTAGTTACTTTTCACCACTTTGGAAGTGTCTCTCGCGCAAACTATTCAGTGTAGGGAAAAATGATATTAGAAACCTCAATATCATTTTTGAAGACCTATCCATAGATACCACACAAGTATGGATTTGATGAACCAAAATTTATTGTTTTTTTTTTCTATTTTTGTGTGAAAATTTTAATGCGGTTCAAAGAATACATCTACTTACCAAGTTTCAACAGCATAATTCCTATAGTTTCGGAAAAAAGTGGCTGTGACATACGGACGGACAGACAGACAGACATGACGAATCTATAAGGGTTCCGTTTTTGCAATTTGGCAACGGAATCCTAAAAACCAAAAGAACCAGAAGTAAACCAAATAGAAATTAGTTTCCAGAATTACCAAATTTTCGCCCATCTCGATTTTCATTAGTAGAATTATTATTTTCATCTAGCGGCAGATAAAGCATAAAAAAGTTTATATATAGAATCTAATTTGTTTTGTCTTAAATTTCTCAACTTTAATAAATAAATTGATATAAATAATGCAGATGATATGAATGAAATAAATGAAATAACAAGTAGAAACAAACATTATTCAGAAGCCTTACTATTTTTTATGTTCCGGTAGAGCGAACCAAGTGCACGTGAAAATTGTGGCAGTAATTTTACATGGAATTGTTATTAATCATTTTATTATTATGAGAGTCAAGTTTCCATTTTTTTTTATTTGTCATTATTGTATTATATGCATTTCATTTTAAATGGGTTGTTGCCTGAAATAAATGAATTATTATTATTATTTCCTTTATTAAATCTAAAATACATATAAATTATATTTTTAAATATGTATATAAAAAAACAATATATTTAAAAATATAAAAAATAGTGACCAATCGGTATCGGGTACAGGTACCAAGCTACCGGTGGTTAGGGCTCCAGAGAGAGGAATCTCTTCACAATACGTGCTGTGTCGAGAAGCACTGCCTTCTGCATCAAGTCCTTGACCCAACTGCCTAACGCGAGCCACTTGAGATGTTGATCGAGGCTCTTGGCAATCAGTCCGTGAACCGATACAGCTATCGGAAAAATAATTGCCGAATATACACTCCACTTTTCGCCAACCTCGTGAGCCAAATCCAAATATTTAATTTAATTTCTTTTTCGGCTTTCACAAGATTCTCGTCATGTGTAATGGTGGTATTGCTAATTATTGCGCAGCGCCCTGATCGATCTATCAACACTTTGGTTTATTAGCTACAATAGTCCTGTCAGTGACAACGACGACCTCTGTGGCGTAGCGGTAGTGTATTCGACTGCTACGACAGGGGGCGCGGGTTCGATTCCCGCTCAGTGCAAATATTTGTATGCATGAATATGTCTATTTGCATTGGTCTGAGTGTTTCTATGTATAATATGTATGTATTTACAAAAAAAAAAAGTATATAAGTATGTTTATCCGCATTCTGGAACCCATAACACAAGCTAGTTAAACTATGCTTACTTTGGGTCTAGAGAGCGCTGTGTAGAATGTCGTAGAATATTTATTATTATTATTTATTATTAGTGATGATAGATCGATCCCAGTACAACGTTATATGCCCATTTTTGAGAACTGCGTCGGGCACATACCTAGAGTACGTTACCTCTGATTCCACAAATTTGTAATTTACAGCAAGCTGTTGGTGAACAATCCTGGCTACTTGGTTCAATCAATCAATCAATCAATTAGCCTATTGCAGTCCACACCCGATATATGTCAACCATACCGATGGTTGACATATGTCAACCAACCAACATGAAAGGATGCTTTAGAATATACCTCCGATAGTTGTTTGTCATCACAACTTCATCCATAATTGCAAAAACAAAACCTTCGGTTTCCCCAAATAGGTCACCGAAGCGTAGCCAAGAAACAGATGCTGGTAAATGTATATCAGGCCCATAAAGAGCCCGATTGAAAACGTCCATGCAACTCTTTGCGCACAGGTTTGCGCCAGTTCTCTTAGCCAAAGCTAGCGGGGTAAGTCCGTTATCCACCATTACTACATCACGATGCATATCAGCTTCATTCTGTAGGAAGTATTCCCTGAGGTTGCTTATCTCACGGTTATGGAGGGATTTGGCATTTAAAAAGCCACGTATCCCGCATTTCTACGGAATGTACAACCTCATCACTTATGAACGCGAATGATGCATTCAGTATGCAGTAAGAAACGTACGGACTCTCCTATCCAGGGTGTCTAATTCGGTCTGAGTCCATCTGAGTATGCCAAAGGAGTACATTAAAATCGGCACAACCCAACCGTTATAGGCGCGAACCTTATTACCACCTGACAAAAGACTTTTAAGAACTTTTTTCAACCGGTCAAAGAAACGCTCCTGTAACGATTGCTTCATGCTAGCTTCTGTAATGCCTAACGCCTGCGACATACCCAGGTATTTATAGGTGTCGATTGCAGAGAGAGACCTGAGTTTTGTAGAATCTGAGAGCTCAACTCCATCAGATTCCACAAACTCACCTCTTTTTACATGCATGACCGCACATTTATCCACACCAAATTCCATCCTGATAGAGTTACTAAAGGTTTCGGTCATCTTTAATAAAGCTATCAGTTGGGAATTGTTGGGGTCTAACAATTTCTAATCGCATTGATGCCAGTATTCTACAAATTACATGAAAACTAATCAAATAGTAGATTTACTGACCTTCTAAAACTTATCTTATTTATTTTTAGAAGATCATTCTCAGAATCAGAAAGCGGTGACATTTAAAGTATGAGGGCTGGTTTATTTTTAAAAATATGGCTCCGAGGTCGCATGGGTCGAGATATTTATAGTTTCCAAGAATTTACTTGGTTTTCTGTCTTTTAATATGCAAGGTATCTCTTGAATTAATAAGCGAGGGGTATTATATAGAACCAAGTATATTAGGTACCATTTCTAGGTGGTACACCAAAAGTCGACTATATAAGTTATATAGAACCAAAAAAAGTACACAAACTACTTTTCTGAAGGCGGTTAAAAGAAGTTATGCGGAGCCTTTGAACGCTTGCAACTTTAGGGATGAAAATTATGGTGGCGGGTATCCTTACATGGAGGTAGGAGGTATAAAAAATTGTTTAGTGTGTTAGTAGAGTTTTTTCACTCAACGGGCTCGTGGCTAAGTGGTAACCGAGTAGGTTAACACATTGGAAAGTTAAGCAGTACTATTTAGGTTAGTCCCAGAATGGGTGACCATTCATAACACATTGAGACCCCTACGTGCCGTGGAGAGTACGGTAGCCCTTAACAGTTGAAATTTGAGCAATAGCAGATGTATACTATTAGATTCAGCTTAGCTTAGCTCAGAAATAGACCCCGTAGACAATAACACCGAACTAAAACAGTATTATTAGCAATATAAACTACAGTCACATGCTACACAGCTACGCGGCATAGATCTCGTATCAGACAATAACTGCAACATCGCAAGAACACAGAATTACATAAAGATTACTCTGTATCAACATTGAAGTAGGTGTAATGTCGTATTCTGTAAGCGATGAATACTTTACACTGGTTAGTAATAAGTATCGTTCTTACAGAAAGTGGCAGAGTTAACTTCTGTGTACTAAGTATTTGTAAACGAACGAAAGATGTAGTATGTCTCTGTTATAGACGCTCACGACGTAACACAGCCTTAACAAAAATAAGTACGCCTCGTGGCTTGCAAACTCACCTAAATTGGCCCATCAATGGGATACATACTCAAGAGCGGAATTTTCAAGAAAACCCACTCCGTTTTCCCACATAGGATGAAAATTATTCACTGGCCTCTGCATATTGGATAAGTCATGGAAGGACAGGGTGTTTTTCAAATTAAAATGAGGATGAAGCTTTTTCCTGAAAGAAGTACACTCATACACATGTTACCTAAAAATATAAGATTGCATACATAAGCATCTTTTTAGGGTTCCGTTGCCAAATGGCTAAAAACGGAACCCTTATAGATTCGTCATGTCTGTCTGTCTGTCCGTCCGTATGTCACCGCCACTTTTCTCTGAAACTATAAGAACTATGCTGTTAAAACTTGGTAAGTAGATGTATTCTGTGAACCGCATTAAGATTTTCACACAAAAATAGAAAAAACTTTAAATTTTGGGGGTTCCCCATACTTGGAGCTGAAACTCAAAAAATTTTTTTTTTCATCAAACCTATACGTGTGTAGTCTATGGATAGGTCTTCGAAAATGATATTGAGGTTTCTAATATCATTTTCTTTTCTAAACTGAATAGTTTGCAAGAGAGACACTTCCAAAGTGGTAAAATGTGTGTCCTTCCCCCTGTAACTTCTAAAATAAGAGAATGATAAAACTAAAAAAAATATATGATGTACATTACTATGTAAATTTCCACCGAAAATTGGTTTGAACGAGATCTAGTACGTAGTTTTTTTTTAATACGACATAAATCGTAAACCGCAATTTACCTTTCATTCAATCAACTCAAATATAAAAATTAAAAATAAAATATTATTATGTTACTTGCTGCTACAGAACCCTTCATGGGCGAGTCCGACTCGCACTTGGCCGCTTTTTTTTTAAGTCGATTTAAATTAAAAAAACCAGTCACCGAGAGTACGGTTCAAATGTATTCTGTGCCATGGGGACATTCTTTCCAAATTATATTAACCTGGAAGATATTTGTAAATAGATAGCTATGGAGGTCAAGTCATGGATTATTGGACTTTGAGAAACGACTATAGAAATTAACTACAACGTCCTGTTTCCATTGAGTACCATGCCTATCAGCTTGATCACTCACACTTATCAACTATAAGTGATTTGGAGTTAGAAACAAAGTTCTTGAGGAAGAACATCGAAGGTACATACAGATGCGAAACTTGTTATACTCAATCAAACATCAATCTAATGTTACGAACACGTCCATTCTCGTTAAGGACGGAAAAACTTTTTAATTAGACACTGTTTGCTCTTCTGGACTTCCTAATGTGCTCCACAAATTGGTTTAATGCGTAAAGTAGACTTGAGTGAATAGGAGATCGATAGAGGAACTTGGAAACATATATTTTGGTTTTCGTAGGAATATAATATATTATCTTGGAGCCCAGTCACTATTTCATATAATAAATATATATATATTCATATAATAAAATCTTAACGAGGTGATAACTGTAAATTTAATATTAAAAAAAAAAAATTGCTATGTGTTCAAGGAACGATTCCGATGCCAAAAATGTGATTTTTATAATTTTGTCTGTTTGTCTACTTTTTATTATCGATGTCCGAGCATCACTTGGAAACCACTGAACATATTCAGCTGAAAATTTGCATGAATATTCTTCTAGGATATGATCAGATCTTAAACTGTGCTACATATCATCACGCTATTATAAGTATGATAGGAGCAGCAAGTTAAAATCGAGTAAATCTATTATTGATCATTTCTTTATTATGACAAAGCAGATCACTACGAATTTATGCAGTTCGATAAAATTGGGACATGGTCAACGTTCGGACTATAAATCATCACGCTATGGCTAAAAGATGATGAGCAGTAAAATATGATATCTTGAAACTACAAAGTTACCTACGTGTAAAAGATAGTTCATTAGAGACTCAGCCATTGATAATAAATATCATCACGTTATTATATTAGGGAACCGGGTAGAATTTATTTCGATATTACATGTAAGCATCTATTTCTTCATGAGTCATGAATTGACAGATGATTGAAAATATAACGATGGAAATAGGTAACCTAATATAAGTTGGGTTCGAAACTGCAGAAGTAAACATACCTTGATCTATTCCGAATTTAACGCGGACGAAATCGCGGGCAACAGCTAGTTATTGAAATAACAAAAGTTTAATATTAATGCGGTCACTAGAAATGTTAGCAGGTGATTACATACCAACGTTTATAACTAGGTCTGCAAGGCGAATCGCTGCTTGCAATGTTGAGCTGAGTGAGACATCGTGAATCAGATTTTGAAAATTTTGAGCAGTGATCATTCCTCCGTGGCAAGTCCGATTTTGAAAATTATTTTTGAAAGTCACAACTCTGGACATGCTTTCTGAGCGTGTAAAGTTTGGTCACAGTGTCTCGAGCGGTTATTATGTAATTTCATCTGGATTTTTTTTAACGGTGATCATTCCTCTGTGGTAGCATTAATTGTTTCAAAATACATCCATAAACCTTCCTCTGATTGACCTCTTTAATCATGCCAAATTTGGTTCTGATTGGATTAGTAGTTTAGGAGGTGACAAAGAAAATCACAGTGCAACAATTAGTACCGAATCTTCAGATATGGTAACAAAATTGTAGTCTAAATAATTTTAGTAATCTTGTTAGATTGTGCTGAACGTGGCCATCAGGTTCACTTTGGAGGTGCAATAAGTAGAATTCAAACCCGCAACCGCTGGAATCTACCAACGTTTCTTTACCTATTCCTTCAAAAGTCGAAGAAGAAAGATCTTTTAACACGGTAATTTTTTCATATAAGATATTTATTTCTGAACGAAATTTATATTCTTTTGAACGTTTATTGGCACGACGTTTCCCCACACGCAGAAAGGGACTCCGCGTGCGTGAGTAATCTTGATTCAATTCTCGATGGTATTGAGAAGCAGGCGTATATCACAACTTCTTTCTAGTCGTTTACGAGTTTATGGAGATTGTTAAATTAATTTTACTCGAATGATAATATCTATAAGCAGCGATTAAGACCTCGAGTATACACTATGTTGCGTGGTTCCCGGCAAAATAATATACTAGCATCGAATGGATGTGGCTCTTCTCCATCCGATAGTAAACAAATAGGCAATAAAAAATGCTCAGTTAGTTGCAAAAGGCTTGCCGTCTATTATATATTATATTTGATACTCGTGCCCAGCGTTAACTGTCAAACCTTGTTCTTACGATTAAAACACAACAAAAAATAAATCATCTAAATCGCTAGTCTCAAGTTTTGAGTTTAATGATATTTAGCAATTCATATTATGACAAATAATATGAATACATAAGCAAACGTAATAAATGCATCTAAGAGCTTAGACACACGAAGAGCACGTTACCAACGTCAGAGGTGCGGCAGCCGACGACACGTGTCGAAGGATAGCAACTGATCAACTTATGATAGCATTCCATCTACTATAGGCATTTACGCCATGCATCAACAACTGATACATGCGATAGTCACGTTAGCAATCTTTGAGTCCCGATGCGTATACGTATCTACTCCACCTAAGAAACTCACTCCTATCTAACACAAGCAATTTAGCTTAGTCATAGACATTTTAACTGGAATATCAGTAATTTCCCAAAATATAAAATTATGTTTGCATGGTTCTATACGCTGCCGTACCGTTCGTCCAATTGCGATAACACTTTATCAACTTATATGTTACCCTTCCGCGAAGGTAATAGAAATCGTTTGGACCTGGTAAGTGTCGCTGCAAGTTTTTCCCATGCGGAGCTTTGATAAGTCAGCTAGTATTACTGTAGACCATATCCGTATAACTTCAAGTAACTTATAGTTGTGACAGTCATAGTCCATGCCTACATTCTGCCCAACAATTTGATGCAGCGGAGCTGAGTTATATGGAGAGGGAACATTAATTAAAAATTGCGTTCGACATTCCTGCACAAATACTGCGACAAGCTCAAATATTGTAACAACGTGTGCTCTAAATTAGCCGGGCAATGTGTTGAGTTCATAATAATTTTTTGAATTCTATATTAGCAACATGGGTCGCGCAAAATTGTACTCAGAATAAGTATATACTAGTGTTGTTAACTAGTGGTCGAAATTTGACCATACCTTATCATTGTATTGAGTCAGTGAGTCTAACTACGAAATGTACAAATTTCGATATTTTCCGTAAAGCGACTGCCATCAAATCTGACCGGATATACCGGGTTGTTGGACTTTTTATGGCTCCAAGTACCAGTAACGAATGCCATAAATGTTCGTATGGCAACCGGGACCGACGCACTATATAAGGTGTCACAAAATTAGGTCTCTGAATTTGGTGAGATGACTTGGTATCGACAAAATATGTATTTGAAACATAAAAAATAATATCGGGTAAAATAAAATAAAAAAATATGAAAATAAAAATGAAAAAATGAAAAAATAAACACCACCAGCGACACAGCTCAGCTGCATCAAATTGTTGGGCAGAATGTAGGCATGGACTATGACTGTCACAACTATAAGTTACTTGAAGTTATACGGTTATGGTCTACAGTAATACTAGCTGACTTATCAAAGCTCCGCATGGGAAAAACTTGCAGCGACACTTACCAGGTCCAAACGATTTCTATTACCTTCGCGGAAGGGTAACATATAAGTTGATAAAGTGTTATCGCAATTGGACGAACGGTACGGCAGCGTATAGAACCATGCAAACATAATTTTATATTTTGGGAAATTACTGATATTCCAGTTAAAATGTCTATGACTAAGCTAAATTGCTTGTGTTAGATAGGAGTGAGTTTCTTAGGTGGAGTAGATAAGTATACGCATCGGGACTCAAAGATTGCTAACGTGACTATCGCATGTATCAGTTGTTGATGCATGGCGTAAATGCCTATAGTAGATGGAATGCTATCATAAGTTGATCAGTTGCTATCCTTCGACACGTGTCGTCGGGTACGGACACCTCTAACGTTGGTAACGTGCTCTTCGTGTGTCTAAGCTCTTAGATGCATTTATTACGTTTGCTTATGTATTCATATTATTTGTCATAATATGAATTGCTAAATATCATTAAACTCAAAACTTGAGACTAGCGATTTAGATGATTTATTTTTTGTTGTGTTTTAATCGTAAGAACAAGGTTTGACAGTTAACGCTGGGCACGAGTATCAAATATAATATATAATAGACGGCGAGCCTTTTGCAACTAACTAAGCATTTTTTATTGCCTATTTGTTTACTATCGGATGGAGAAGAGCCATATCCATTCGATGCTAGTATATTATTTTGCCGGGAACCACGCACCATAGTATATACTCGAGGTCTTAATCGCTGCTTATAGATATTATCATTCGAGTAAAATTAATTTAACAATCTTCATAAACTCGTAAACGACTAGAAAGAAGTTGTGATATACGCCTGCTTCTCAATACCATCGAGAATTGAATCAAGATTACTCACGCACGCGGAGTCCCTTTCTGCGCGTGGGGAAACCTCGTGCCAATAAACGGTCAAAAGAATATAAATTTCGTTCAGAAATAAATATCTTATATGAAAAAATAACCGTGTTAATAGATCTTTCTTCTTCGACTTTTGAAGGAATAGGTAAAGAAACGTTGGTAGATTCCAGCGGTTGCGGGTTTGAATTCTACTTATTGCACCTCCAAAGTGAACCTGATGGCCACGTTCAGCACAATCTAACACGATTACTAAAATTATTTAGTCTACAATTTTGTTGCCATATCTGAAGATTCGGTGCTAATTGTTGCACTGTGACTACTAAAGTCAAACAGAATGTCCTTCGAATCACCTTAAGTGCGTGATCGTAATTTTATTAGGGCAACCTTATATGCCTAAAACTTTACTTTATTGTTATCTATACTTCTATACTAATATTATAAAGAGGAAAAATTTGTATGTAAGTATGTTTGTAATGAATTGGTTCAAAAAATACTGGTGCAATTTCAAAAATTCTTTCACCATTAAAATGCTACATTATCCCTGAGTAACATAGGCTACATTTTATCCCGATATTCCCACGGGATCAAGACTTACGCGGGTGAAACCGCGTGGTGATGCTAGTAATGAATGAACTTACAATTACTATTAAACCAGTTGCCAGATAGTGTAAGAAACAAAACGAAATCACGACATGGCTGAGATCTAATGAAATTAATTGATAATTTGTTTGTATATATTTTTCAGTCAGTTCTGTCATTGAGCTGAGCGAGACGAAGTCGAACGAAAGCTCCTCATACCAGACTTCAGGATTTTCTTTGTCACGGGTCTCCTCCTAAACTACTAATCCAATCAGAATCAAATTTGGCATGATTAAAGAGGTCAATCAGAGGAAGAGGAAGGTTGCTGGTGGTGTTACTTTTTAATAAAAAAAAAAAAAAACCCGATATTTTTTTTTGTTTCAAATACATATTTTGTCGATACCAAGTCATCTCACCAAATTCAGAGACCTAATTTTGTGACACCTTATATACAACGCCGCGGCGTTGTTGTTGAAGTCGAACGAAAGCTCCTCATACCAGACTTCAGGATTTTCTTTGTCACGGGTCTCCTCCTAAACTACTAATCCAATCAGAATCAAATTTGGCATGATTAAAGAGGTCAATCAGAGGAAGAGGAAGGTTGCTGGTGGTGTTACTTTTTAATAAAAAAAAAAACCCGATATTTTTTTTTGTTTCAAATACATATTTTGTCGATACCAAGTCATCTCACCAAATTCAGAGACCTAATTTTGTGACACCTTATATACAACGCCGTCTCAAAAATCAGTTTTTTAAAACCTCTACTGATGACCTATGTAGCGTTGCGGTAGTGCATTCGACTGCTAAATCAGAGGTTGCAGCTTCGATCCCCACTCAGTGCTAATATTTGGATGCATGAATATGTCTATTTGCATTGGTCTTGGTATGTCCATGATATATGAATGTATTTACAAAAGAAAATGTATGTAAGTATATTTATCCGCATTCTAGAACCCATATCACACTACTACTTTGGGTAGATAGCGCTGTGTAAAAGGTCGTAGAGTATATTAAATATATTCATGTAAAATAGGTTCTCCGAATTCTTTTAACAGATATTAATAGTTTATTGAAGATATCTTTTAATTTCGATATATTTTCCAATTTATTTATTATTTAATGGGTGTAGGCGAAATTTTCCAGAAACTCTAACCCCGAATCATTTTTTAGGGATTTTCTTTAGAAAAGCCCTATTGCTAAGGATATGTCGTCGACGTCCTCGTCGACGTCGTCGTCGTTGCCAATTTACTGTCACAGTTTTGGGTATGAAGGAGATGAGCTATTGAGTTGCTGTTTTCGGTAATAAATTCGTGCTGGGGTGAACCATTGCAAGATAAAAAAAAATCGCAAAAAATCCCTTGTATTCGGCTGAGCTCGTCTCAGGAATTCAACTTGTTATAGATCCAGCTTCATCGAGTCCATCATTTTGTAAATTTGATAATTCAGATCCTTATTTAAGAAAGCGTTGGCGAGTGGCTCAGTGATGAACAGAATGTAGGATCGCGGGATGGAAGAATATTTTTATCGACCTTACTGCCGAAGTGGACCAGTGAGGCACCAGCTTTACAGGTAGGTGATTATGTTTTGTTAGTAGACCCTAATTTAGAACGTAAGTGTTGGCGTCATGGGGTGGTAAGTGCGACCATTCCGGGTTCAAATGGACGTGCTCGTATTGTAGATGTGTGTACACGCACGGGTGTGTTACGTTGACCTTTGACACGCATCGCTCAGCTGTCGCTAGGGTTTAGTAGTGCTTGATACAGCACGAAGGTATCAGTATGTAGGCAATGTGATGCACACAGATTAATGTGATTGCACTGTGTGAATTTTAATATTTATTATTTTAGTGTTGAGCAGGCTATGTACTTATTTTTTGTTATTTCTTCATGTATATCCGTTTATTAAATTAAACTGCATAAGCGGACTCATTGAACTGATCATTCAATGCCAAATTTCATATGGCAATATTATTAAAAAGTTTCTTCCTCTTTTGGTGGGTGGTAAGGTCGCACGCGTAATTCACTATACAACAAAAATATTTTTTTTCTATTGCCTACAGCGTGATATAAGTTGCTGAAATTCAACAAGTCAAAAAATTGTTTCAAGTAAATTACTCATACTAGACTCATTTCAAATGAGTGTCGTGGAAACTTTTCATTTAGAACTATATGTGTTATGTATTTTTAGAAAGCGCAAGAATTAATTGAAAAAAATAAAATCACTCATCATCATATCAGCGTTGTGTCCCTATTGCATCCGAGGCCTACATTTCGGAGCCTAGGGTCTGCTTTTCTGCTTTTCCTTCTACACTTCGCACGATCTTGGGCATCCATGGTAGTGCTGTAGTCAAAAAATAAAATCAATATGATACGTATTTTGTATAAACCATTAATCTTGTTTGAAGATGCCTCTCTGTTTAAGTGTTGTTCTTGATTTTCAAATAGATATTCGAAGTTTAGCGCTGTTTGCCGCTGTCTTGTTATTTTACTTATTCAAACACTTAATTTCTCTACCTTCCAGGACAACGAAATAATTTTACTCCATTTTGCCCTATTTTTGTCAGATCCAAAAATTTAAGATGAAGTAGTTCCGATAGTATCATCAAAATGAACGCAATCAAATAATAACTTACTATAAACTATTAAACCATGATAAAAACAACACGGTCAATTTTGTGGTAGGGATTTCAAGTGATATGTCGATAATATCAAGCACCTATAGCATAACATAATATAACTTCACGCCTGTATCCCCGAAGGGGTAGGCAGAGGTGTATTACACACCCACGATTCGCCAGTTATGTTAAGGCCCCAATGTAATAGGGGGCGAGCCTATCTACCGTGGCACATTATTAAACGAGCGATAATTAACATTTATTAATGCACACATAACTACGACAAGTCAGAGGTGTGTACCCGTGGCGATTGGGGATCGAACTCGAGACCTTGTCTCAGCAGTCCGTTACGTACGCCACTGGGCTATAGATAAGTCATAAAAACATTTTCCGTGAATAACCGCAAAATGTTATATTATATTATTATAAAATTAAATCCTATTTAATTTGAAAACTCATATATTCAACAATGACTATATCCAAATTTTTAAGCTATTATCTCTTAAGGCAAAAAGACACAGATTTTTGAGACGGTGAACCCGTTTTTCGACTACAGTGCAACGGCTTCACGTACTCTCCTTGACACAGAGGGATTTCACTGTGTTAAGATTGGTCACCCATCCTAAGACTGACTTGGTTAGTATTTCTTAACCTTGCGATCTGCTAACCTGCTCGGTTAGCTAACGGTTAGGCAACTAGTTTGTCTAGGTATAAGTATGTATTCGCGAAAGTTATTGAGTTATTAGTATTTCTTGTTAACGAATATAATAAATCTTGTAGCATCACACGTGATGGTTATACAGTACATATAGCGTCGACTTGGTTGAATTTTATACAGCAAATATTGCCTGAACGTGACTCCTGTAGTGCTCTCCGACACATGCTACCATATCAAGTACATTTTCTGTATACATTTTTCTTGTATTCTTTTTTATCAGCACAAACCCAAGCTTTTGCCCCGGATTTTTACACTGCCTTTCATATGCCAATTCCTTAATAGTATAAAACTGTGCATTGTACAGTATGTGTTTTTTTATGTTTTTACAACAGTCTGTACCAAACACCGTTTTATTCATGAATCCCGTGACCGACGCGGGATCGTTTTACGATGGTCGATTTGCAAGTGTCTGGTTCGATTCCCGATGCAAATTCTTCCGTTTTACTGCCACACAATAAAACCGCTCGCTTTCATAATACATTTTCTTATAACTTTGCCGCCCCTGCCAAGAAATTTATAAGTATTGGTTTTGCGATTGTTATCAGATGAAACACTACTCATAGGGAGGTTAAGTAATCATATTTATTTTATGCTCAAATAGTGTGTTATTTTTGGAATTTTAGAAATATTTTACAATCTGAAAAAAAATTGTCAAAATTATAACACTCTTACCAACATTTTACACTTCGGTGTTTGTCGTTATCGACCAAATAAAAAAAATATAAAGGCTAATGTACCAGTTATTGATACTATACTGGGAAAAAGCGGTTGATCTCAGAAAGATTGTACTTTTATTCCTGTAGGAACTTTAAAAGTATAATTTCTAAAGGCCGAATAGCATAGTCAACTATGCATTTTAGCCGCAATGTCCTAGTACTTGATTCTCGACTTGACTTCATTGTAAATAAATTGTAGAAAAATAGGAACAATTGTCATAATTATAAATGAAACTATAACAAATATAATATTGTTTAAAAAAATACATAAAAACATCGAAAATCTCTTAGAATTTGTTCTTTTTCGTTTTGACCAGATTTTTTTCAAGTGTAGTTTGAATTATTATACAGGTTTAACAGTCGGTTACAGGTATAAGCTTCTGGTCTTATGAGATTGCTAGAAGAAATAAATTGTATTGATGTAGGTTGTACCAATGTCGACCATGTTCCACACGAAAACAAAAATAAGGCAAACAGCTTCAATGACATAACCCGACGTGCCCTTGTCACCGCAGGTATGCCTGCTATACTTGAACCATACGGCTAGGCATGTGACAAGATGGTAAGAGACACTGTTGTGAGACGCAACATGCGTCTACACGAGACTCTGCGCTCCTACGCAAATGGTCAAAATAGTCAGCACGGCTGACTGCGCCGGTGCTGCTACTGCTACTACAGAGATTCTTGAACGACGCAAATACTCGAATCTCATTGGTGATTATGAATTTATGCCGCTTAGAGTTGAGACGTTAAAGCCATGGGGCCTCTTTAACGATATTGCGTAGCAGAAGGCTAGTAACTTTCTCGAGAACAATCCACTCATGTGTGCGTCGGTAGCTTAGTGGTAAAGGTGTCGGCCTTACATTCGGTCTAGGGTATGAATCCTGGCCATTACACTGCCGACATGAACACACTCATAACACAAGCAATTCAGTTTAAGCTGGAGGGATTAACGGGTATACTAGTAATATCGGTTATTCGTACCTTTTTTTTTGTTTTTTCGTGTGGAAATCCCTTCGGATACCCCCCCGCCGGCCAGCGGGGGCGGTTATGTCGGGTTTGAACCGACTAAAACCGCACGCCGTCTTGGGTCTGCAGACGCCGGGGTGTAAGGTTGCCCATAGAGCATATCCCTCGCACCCCGACTGACCCTGGGCCATCTCCAGTTTCGAGATGGCCCCCTCGGGTTTGGGAACCACGGTGTCCCCGTCTTGCCCTGATTTGGGGGAGGGGCGCTAGTCGCCCCACCGTCCCGGCCTGCTTCTGCTGGGGTGACAGGCGGCCTCACCTGTCACCCCCAGGCCTGCGCTCATGGAGGACGGAGGTCGTTAAGCGACCTCCGGCGCCTGAGTCGCCTGCGACGCGCGGCGAGCAAGTTGCGGGCTCGGCGGGCCGGGAGAGTTCTAAATCTCTCCCGGGCGCGCTCCGCCATCTCCTTCGCGAGCATTACATTACATGCTCGCAGAAGGAGGTGGCGGCGGCCCACGCGCTCGCCGGTTACTCGTACCTACTTTGAAAAAACTTATGAGTAACATTACAATACAATTTAGTTTAACGTATTAACTTATAAACTGGCAATTAAACCATAAAATATTGTATCTACCTACACCAAAGAGAAAGAGTCGTGACTTTATGTATATATGTAGAACTATAACTCTGTCAATTATAGTTTATTTTTTCAATTAAATATAGTTAGCAAAATATATGAGAGTATTTTGTTCATTGAACCCTGTATCAAAGACTACTTTACTAGAAGGTTCATATAAATACTTGAGAAGTAAAAATAAGTAATGACGCATAAAACTACCCTAGACGACAACTGAAATACAGTCCCAATGAAAAAGGCTGACAGAAATAGCATGTATTTTATTCACGAGCCGACAGCAGAGCTATCAGACATGTCCAAACTATGCTGAGTGCAGCTTGCTTTATTTCCGTTTGACCTGTCCCGTTCAACGCTATTCCTGGAATACCACTACTCAGACATGTTCATTTCACCGACAAGCCGAATGCAATCCCTGACAGCGCGAAGGCTGCTGCAGCAGAGACACGTCTCTGCACTACCAAATTTGAATATTTAATTGCGATTATTTTAGTGCGAGTGGGACTAATTAATAAAGTAAATTGACAGTTTTAGTTTGGCTCGCACGCCCAGCTAATAGGGGTGGTTTATTCCTAGACATTTATGCTTGTAATTTATCAATTGAGTGTAGTGTATGTCCATATAAGTTTCTATATACGTTGGCGACTGGCCACTTCACGATTTCTTTCGTATTCTTTGTTTGGTGTTTTATTTTGTGCATTTCCGAGCGAGAAAGGTACGTGATACGAGCGGTGCGATGCCGGTCGTGTCTCTTTTGATAAAATATTTTAAGGATAACATTGTGCAGTTTCAATTGAATATATTTCTTTAAAGTCACTGGGTTTGACAAGGAATAGTCGCAACAGAAGTTTCTGAATACGAACTAATTGGTAAAACCACTTGCAAATGGATTTTTACAATTCTGAAAGGACAAGTTTATCTATTTACAGATGTTTTTGGTATTTATTGATATAAATTGGAATGTATTAAGGTATGTTAATTTGTAACAGTAGAGCCAACATATCGACAAATTCTTCAATTAGAGCGTTTCGAACGCATTATCAAAATGCACTATATGGTGCCCAAAATTCTTTCTTGGATGTGCCACAAGAGACACATAACGCGACTGAATCAGCGCTAACTTAAACCTAACTTAGATGTAGAGCCTCTGAGGGACCGCATTGAAAACCCAGGGTTGACATTATTTTGGGAAAACAAATCTATTGCAGGTAACATATATAACATTATTTTGTTAGGTACCTACACCATTGTATATTTTACTATTGCCTTTTGTCAACACATTATCTAGATTATAAAATATGTAAGAATACATGACTTTTTAATTGAGAGCGCTTTAATAAATAAAGTGCGTACTATTGCTTGTGATCACCGAACAATGTGATGGAGATATTGAAAAGAGGGTATATGTGATATTGTCGGAAGTTTACGCGAATGTTACACATTGAAATAAAACTATTTTTAACGGATTCTATCGCGGTTTATTTGATGTTATTTTATATTTTACATTGAACCCGACGTTTCGGTTGCTTTTCAGCAGCCATGGTCACGGGGAGACTAAAGATGGTTGTTGTCTTGAAGTTTGAAGTGAAAGTTATCTCAAAGTACCCGAACTATGTTGAATTGTTGGTGTTACTATTTACGCAGAATGAGCTCACAGTGTCATGAAGTCTTGTTGTATTTTGTTTTTTCTTGGAATTAATTAAGTGAATGACTGGGTCCCAAGCTGGTGGTACATTCCAACCATCTTCTCTATTAAAATTAGGATGTTTTTTAATTTCAATAGCTTCGCGGAGCATCCTAGGTAGGAATCGACTTTCTTTGGCGAGTATCTGTGGTTTATCAAACCTTAAGTAATGTTTGGTCCCCTGTTGCACGTGTTCACATACAGCAGACTTTTTTGAGCGTTGGTGTTTTATGTCAGCTATGTGTTCTTTGACGCGAGTGCCAATGCTTCGCTTGGTTTGACCAATATAAGAGAGCCCACAGTCACAATCTATTTTATAGACCCCTGCATCTTGTAGAGGCAATTGGCACTTGACAGATGGTAAAAATTGACATATCTTCGTTGGCGGCTTGTAGTATGTGTTAATTGAAGCACGCTTCAAGATGTAGCCAATCTTGTCAGTGACCCCTCGTATGTATGGTAGGACTGCAGGCTGGCGCTCAACAGTGGCTGGCTTTTCTCGGGATCCGTGACTGATGCGCGGTTGTTTGAGCTTGTTGTCATACAGAACTTGTTTGACATGTTGTAGCTCAGCGTCCAGGTGTTTCTTGTCACAGATCCCACGGGCTCTCTGAAACAAAGACATTCCCACGGTAGCTAACTGTTTAGGGTGGTGGTGAGATTCACCGTTTAAGTACCTATCAGTATGGGTCTTTTTCCTATACACAGTATGGCTCAAAGTATTATTAGAGTTTCTGATTACAAGAACATCTAGGAAAGCTAATGAATTATTTGCCTCTAATTCCATAGTGAATTGTATGTTGTTATTAATGGAATTAAGGTGTGTTAAAAATGTATTTATACTATCTGTTGGTAGTATTGTGAAGGTGTCATCTACATACCGTTTATAAAATCTAGGTGTAATGGCAGCCGTCTGCATAGCTCGCGCCTCGAAGGCCTCCATATATATGTCAGCAACAACAGGCGATACTGGGGAGCCCATTGCCACGCCATCGATTTGTATGTAGAACTTATCATCCCACAACAGGTAGCCAGTTGTTAAGCAGTGATTTAGTATTTCTGCATATTCCTCAGGCATGGTGTTCTCTATTAACTTTCTCCTAACTATGTCTATACAGTCATGTACAGGTATGCATGTAAATAATGACTGTACATCAAAACTGACCATTGTTTCATTATTAGTGAGATGTAGGTGTTTAATTTCACTAACAAAATGGTAAGAATCTCTAACATATGCTGTTGAATTACCTCGAAGTGGTGAGAGTACCTTCGCTACGTGCTGAGCCAGTCTGTAAGTTGGTGTGTCGATCTGGCTTACAATAGGACGTAGGGGAGCATTTTCCTTGTGTATTTTCGGTAACCCATATAGTTTTGGAGGTTTTATGCACGAAGGAATTAATGTATTTACGTCGATTTGTAACTTTTCGGAGTATTTATTTATGATATCACGAGTTTGTTTCAATATCTTATTAGTAGGGTCTGTCTTGACCTGTTTATACGTGGTTTCATCCGATAAAAGATTTTCAATTTTTTGTTTATAGTCCGACGTATCCATTACTACCGTAGCGTTTCCCTTATCCGCACGGAGAACTGTGATTTCTGGCCTAGCTCGCAAGTTCTTCAATGCGATGAATTCGTCTCTGGGAAGGTTCGATTTGGGTACTTTACTTCGACGCAATAACGATGAAACATCCTGGCGTATAGCCTCCAAATCTTCCTTTTTCATATTATTCTTAACTAGGCAGTCCTCAACATTGCAAATAATATAATAACAACGCCGAGCAACAGGCGGCGGTCAAATAACCTGTCCACTGGTATACCACAGACCAAGGAGGACTAAATCCCTCCTAAAAGTGTGGCCATGCTGCCTTGGGAAAGCAACATGAGTATGTCCCGCCTTCTTTTGAATTATGAAAATATGAGCGATACGAATGTTGATTTGTCATGCGATCCGGCTAACGCCCGGCGCTCGCAGGTACCCGGGCCTGCAAGTGTGAAATATGTTACCGAAGACTGCGCGGCGGTGGACGACCAGGCCCCCGCGACGGTGAATGCTACTGGAAGCACTAATAAAAAACTTGTACAGCAGGCATTTCATCCAAGCCTATTCATCACAAGACCAAGGTCGAATTCACTGGGAAATATCAAAACCATGGACTCAAGCACTTCTCATCCCATGTCCCCAACAATAACTATTGCAGACGATGAAGACAACAACATCTGCCCTCCCTCCTGGCAAAGAGTACCTACTGATCGTTACCCCAAAAGGAAAAAACTATCAAACAGTCCGCCAAGTACTGAAAGAGTACAAACGGAAATAAAAACCTCTAACAGATACAGTGAATTACCTGTAGATTTACTTGATGATGAGTCAACTGAAGATGCCTCTACTCAAGTGAAAAAGGTCAGCAAACCACCACCCATAATATTATATGGCATAGAAGATCTCTCCCAATTAACAGAACTATTAGATAAGTCTGTACCAACTGGCAGTTACTCATATAAAGTTATTAATAGAGACCAGCTACGAGTGATGACACAGTCAGCTGAAACATATAAAAGTCTCATTGATCTAATCCGTGCCAAAGGCCTCATTGGTCATACATTCACTCAAAAGCAAAATAAATGCTACAGAGTTGTAATCAAAAACTTACATCACACTACCCCCAAATCGGCTATAATGGAAGAAATAGAAAAAACGGGAAACAGGGTACGAGGCGAAATTGTTTGTGCAAGGTCTAAGAAAAACAAAATGCCCCTGAACATGTTCTTTGTAAACGTGGAACCTAGCCCCAATAACCCGCAAATAAAAAATATAGAATATATATACCACACGAGAGTTAAGATCGAAGATCCAAAGAAATCAACTGATATTCCTCAGTGTACTAGGTGTCAACAATATGGGCACACCAAAAATAACTGCATGCGCCCATACAGGTGTGTCAAGTGTGCAAAAGGACACAAAACCACTGACTGCCCAAAAAAGGATCGGAACACACCAGCAACTTGTACTCTATGTCATGGTGACCATCCAGCCAATTACAAGGGCTGCCAAATTTATAAAGAGATCAGAGCAAGAAAAATGACACAAGCTGGAAACAGGAAAGCTCCATTTATACCACCACCTCAAAAAGATGATTTTCCTCCACTAAACCCTAGCAGATACACTAGACAACATTCTAATCAAGAAAGAAACACAGCAAACATACCTGAAAATATGTCCAACACCACAAATACCAACTACTGGAATAGAAAAACAGAGAATACACAATCTCAGTCAACAAGCTCCCTTGAGCAAATTATTATTAAACAATCAGAGAAGATAGACATTCTCATTCAACAAATAGGGACCCTAATGGGCCTTTTAACAACCCTCATAGCCCGACAGAAAAAATGAAATTCCTACGCATTGCTTCATGGAATATAAATGGCTTATCTCCGAATACGCAAGAGGTTGAGCTTTTCATAAACTATAACAAAATAGATATCCTTCTAATCACAGAAACGCACATGACAGATCAAAAAGTTGTTAAAATTAAAGGATACAACATATACTACGCGAACCATCCAGATGGAACATCACATGCTGGGGCGGCCGTGATAGTTAAGGAAAACATACAACACCACGTTTTACCAAGCTTTAGACACGCACACACACAAGCCGCTGTAATCTCAATAAATGATTGGCAGGGTCCACTAAATTTGGCAGCAGTGTACTGTCCTCCGAGACACCGCATAGATGCGAGAATGTTTGGAGACTTTTTACTAACACTGGGTAAGAGATATGTTGCAGGTGGAGACTGGAACTCCAAAAATACGTTTTGGGGCTCGCGACTCACGACGACAAGAGGACGAGAGCTAAAAAAGGCAATTGATAGCAATGCCCTCAATGTAATATCAACAGGGAAACCTACTCACTGGCCATCAGATCCTAGAAAAACTCCGGATCTTATAGATTTCTTTATCACAAAAGGAATATCAGGACTCTACACAAAAATAGAATCGTGTCTAGACGGTTCCTCGGACCACACACCTGTCATCTGCACACTGAGTTCTACAGTCATACTGAAAGAACCACGTGAGACCTTGTACAACCACAAAACTGACTGGGAGGCTTTTAGAGAATACATAGAAGTAAACGCTAATCTGTGTATACCATTAAAAACTGAAGAAGACATAGAAAACGCTGCGTGGTATACGACCAACCTAATTCAAAAAGCAGCCTGGCTAACAACTCCGTTTATAAAATTTAAACCTCAAAGTTATGACGCTACCCAGGAAATCCAAGAGTTGATAACTGAAAAGAGAAAACTAAGAAGGCAGTGGCACACCAGCAGAAATAGAGAGGACAAAACAGCACTCAATAAAATTCAAAAAGAGCTCAAAGAAATGCTTGAAGAAAATGAGAATAGTACCCTGCAAGATAAACTAAAAACCCTGTCACCAAACAAAGCTGAGGACTATTCACTCTGGAAAATGACTAATTCATTAAAAAGACCAAAAGAATACATACCACCACTAAGACAAGCTGATGGTAACTGGTCACGAAAACCTCAAGATAAAGCTGAGCTATTTGCTAACTATCTAAAAGACGTGTTTAAACCTAACGAACCCGACATCGCCCTGACTGAAGAAGAAATTAATGAATTCCTCAACAGTGAGCAACAGATGTCTTTACCACTGAAATCAGTTTCACCGGCAGAAGTAAGAAAAACAATAATAAGTCTAAAGCAAAAAAAGGCACCAGGGTTTGATTTAATAACGGCAGAAGTCCTAAAACAATTGCCAAAAAAAGGCATTGTTCTGCTCACAATCCTCTTCAATGCAATATTGAGAATACAATACTTTCCAAAGTTGTGGAAAGTGTCTATTATAAACATGGTAGCTAAACCAGGAAAGCCCGCCACAGAAGTAACATCATACAGACCCATAAGTCTTCTCCCCTTACTATCAAAGCTCTTCGAGAAGCTACTTCTGAGACGCTTACTCCCAATACTCGAAGAACAAAAATTAATACCAGATCACCAGTTCGGTTTTCGTGCACATCATGGGACTACAGAGCAAATACATAGAGTGGCTCATACAATACGGCAAGCACTGGAGAGGAAAGAATACTGCTCAGCCGTTTTTCTCGACATAAAACAGGCCTTTGACCGTGTATGGCACAAGGGTCTCTTATATAAGCTAAAGCTACACCTCCCAAATACAGCGTTTATGCTATTGAAGTCCTACCTGCAAGACCGAATATTTCAGGTTAAATGCGAAGATTGTCTATCATCGATCAATCAAATAGAAGTGGGTGTACCGCAGGGCTCCGTACTGGGTCCAATTTTATATACAATCTACACTGCTGACCTACCTGTCTCAGAAGAAATAGTTACTGCAACCTACGCAGATGACACCGCAGTTCTCTCCTGTAACAAAGATCCACACACAGCTTCTACAAAACTGCAAGAATGCCTGGATAAAATTGGACTATGGCTCAAGAAGTGGAGAGTCCAAGCAAGCCCAGCGAAATCAGTACACATTACTTTCGCACTAAAAAGAGGCGACTGCTCACCAGTCACTCTTGACGGAACTATTCTACCACACCAAACGACCGTCAAATATTTGGGCGTGCACCTTGATAGACGACTCACATGGCGAGATCACATAAAGGCAAAAAAAGAACAGGCAAATAAAAAGTTTGCAGACATGTACTGGCTACTGGGCAGACACTCGACACTATGTCTGGAAAACAAACTCCTGATATATAAATGTATCATTAAACCGGTCTGGACATACGGTATACAACTGTGGGGATCAGCGAGCCACTCAAACACAGAAATCCTCCAGCGCTTCCAGAATAAAGTTCTGAAAATTCTCTGCAACGCACCATGGTTCACACGAAACACTGAAGTCCATGAGTACCTGGAAATCCCGACAGTCAAGGAAGAAATAGAAGGTTCTTCTTCGACCTATAAACAAAGACTCACAGTACATAGAAATCATCTAGCTGCAAAACTAATAAATACCAATGACAGCATATTTCGGCTGAAAAGAATGCGACTGGCGTCAATCTAAACACAAAGATGAGTTTGAAAATAGGAGATTGAATGTCAATGGATGTGCAATCTCAACAGTACTAGTACTTCAAAAGATCTGATTATAGCTCTGGGGCTGATTGCAGATTCAATGGGGAAAAAATAAAAAAAAAAAAAAAAAAAAAAAAAAAAAAAAAAAAACATTGCAAATAATGGTCTCATACGGTATCCTAGACGGTGTTATCGCATAATTTAAACCTCTTGATAGAACTTTTTCGGTGGCATTGTCTAACTTTTGTTTTGACAGATTAATAACTGACAGTTTGGTAGACGGCGGCGTGCCATTGGTCCGTCTTGTGACGTTTCGTTCCGTTGAGTTGTCATTTGATTTTGATAATAGTTTTTCATATTTTTGTATTTTGTTAATTTTACACGCATAATATTTAGATTTTTCTCTGTTATTTACTGCATCAATGCATCTTTTAAAATCAAATGGGGTTACTAAGTTCTGTATTTTGTTAGACAAATGTTCCACTTTTTTGTTTATACTGCATAACTCAACGCGATGTTCTCGGATACTCAATATTAATAACTTCTTACTTGCCTGTTGTAAGATCTTAGCGCTTCCTCGTATGTCGTATGCTCTGAAACAAAGACATTCCCACGGTAGCTAACTGTTTAGGGTGGTGGTGAGATTCACCGTTTAAGTACCTATCAGTATGGGTCTTTTTCCTATACACAGTATGGCTCAAAGTATTATTAGAGTTTCTGATTACAAGAACATCTAGGAAAGCTAATGAATTATTTGCCTCTAATTCCATAGTGAATTGTATGTTGTTATTAATGGAATTAAGGTGTGTTAAAAATGTATTTATACTATCTGTTGGTAGTATTGTGAAGGTGTCATCTACATACCGTTTATAAAATCTAGGTGTAATGGCAGCCGTCTGCATAGCTCGCGCCTCGAAGGCCTCCATATATATGTCAGCAACAACAGGCGATACTGGGGAGCCCATTGCCACGCCATCGATTTGTATGTAGAACTTATCATCCCACAACAGGTAGCCAGTTGTTAAGCAGTGATTTAGTATTTCTGCATATTCCTCAGGCATGGTGTTCTCTATTAACTTTCTCCTAACTATGTCTATACAGTCATGTACAGGTATGCATGTAAATAATGACTGTACATCAAAACTGACCATTGTTTCATTATTAGTGAGATGTAGGTGTTTAATTTCACTAACAAAATGGTAAGAATCTCTAACATATGCTGTTGAATTACCTCGAAGTGGTGAGAGTACCTTCGCTACGTGCTGAGCCAGTCTGTAAGTTGGTGTGTCGATCTGGCTTACAATAGGACGTAGGGGAGCATTTTCCTTGTGTATTTTCGGTAACCCATATAGTTTTGGAGGTTTTATGCACGAAGGAATTAATGTATTTACGTCGATTTGTAACTTTTCGGAGTATTTATTTATGATATCACGAGTTTGTTTCAATATCTTATTAGTAGGGTCTGTCTTGACCTGTTTATACGTGGTTTCATCCGATAAAAGATTTTCAATTTTTTGTTTATAGTCCGACGTATCCATTACTACCGTAGCGTTTCCCTTATCCGCACGGAGAACTGTGATTTCTGGCCTAGCTCGCAAGTTCTTCAATGCGATGAATTCGTCTCTGGGAAGGTTCGATTTGGGTACTTTACTTCGACGCAATAACGATGAAACATCCTGGCGTATAGCCTCCAAATCTTCCTTTTTCATATTATTCTTAACTAGGCAGTCCTCAACATTGCAAATAATGGTCTCATACGGTATCCTAGACGGTGTTATCGCATAATTTAAACCTCTTGATAGAACTTTTTCGGTGGCATTGTCTAACTTTTGTTTTGACAGATTAATAACTGACAGTTTGGTAGACGGCGGCGTGCCATTGGTCCGTCTTGTGACGTTTCGTTCCGTTGAGTTGTCATTTGATTTTGATAATAGTTTTTCATATTTTTGTATTTTGTTAATTTTACACGCTTAATATTTAGATTTTTCTCTGTTATTTACTGCATCAATGCATCTTTTAAAATCAAATGGGGTTACTAAGTTCTGTATTTTGTTAGACAAATGTTCCACTTTTTTGTTTATACTGCATAACTCAACGCGATGTTCTCGGATACTCAATATTAATAACTTCTTACTTGCCTGTTGTAAGATCTTAGCGCTTCCTCGTATGTCGTTTTTAGCTGCTATTTTGACACACGTAGGAATGAGATTATGGTCTCGGCATCTCTTCAAGAATATTAATGATGTTATATATCTTGCGCGCTTGGTTTGAAGATCTTCTAATTGTCGTATTAATTTTGCTGTTTGCAGTCCGTACTGTTCTACATGATATTGTCGGAAGTTTACGCGAATGTTACACATTGAAATAAAACTATTTTTAACGGATTCTATCGCGGTTTATTTGATGTTATTTTATATTTTACATTGAACCCGACGTTTCGGTTGCTTTTCAGCAGCCATGGTCACGGGGAGACTAAAGATGGTTGTTGTCTTGAAGTTTGAAGTGAAAGTTATCTCAAAGTACCCGAACTATGTTGAATTGTTGGTGTTACTATTTACGCAGAATGAGCTCACAGTGTCATGAAGTCTTGTTGTATTTTGTTTTTTCTTGGAATTAATTAAGTGAATGACTGGGTCCCAAGCTGGTGGTACATTCCAACCATCTTCTCTATTAAAATTAGGATGTTTTTTAATTTCAATAGCTTCGCGGAGCATCCTAGGTAGGAATCGACTTTCTTTGGCGAGTATCTGTGGTTTATCAAACCTTAAGTAATGTTTGGTCCCCTGTTGCACGTGTTCACATACAGCAGACTTTTTTGAGCGATAGAATCCGTTAAAAATAGTTTTATTTCAAGAGGGTATATGTGTAAAATCGTATGGACGGTACTTTACATTCTCTTATGAACAATCAGTCGGTGCTGAAGAAAAGTGCGCCTGGTGGTTCATAATTGTGTTATTACAACGTAATTATGGTAGCATCAACTAGGGATCGCAGAAAAAAAAATCAAAGATGAATCAATGTAGTAGTTCAGATGAGGTCACTGCGTAATATATGTATAATAAATATGTACCGTAAAATTGATAGATGTAAAGAAGATTAAAAATATAGGATAGTTAGTAGTAAGTACACAGAAGTGCTTAAGTCTGTAGAACGAATGAATAGTTACTGGGAGCCCCATGACGTGAAAGCGGATAGATCAGGGCCGACTTGGCACACCAATCAAATTAATGATGTTCTGAAAAAGGTTTAGATCAGTGACAATCAAAACCAAAGTAAACAAAAGCAATGTACCTTTTATACATGACTGATAAACCGAAAGAAAATGAATATGTACAAACACATGCCTATAGAAACGTACAAGATACGCGCGAAAAACATAACCCTTCCTTGGCAGTTCGGATAAAATACCATACAATTTTTTCACATTAGTTACATCTCCCCGTCATTTTAATTTCAGAAAGTCTCAATTAGTGATAATTTTTTCCAGAAATCATGACTCGAATATTTATTTATGAGGCTTAAAACATTTATTAGCTCATGGCAGAGAGTTACGGGGTAGGGCCAAACAATTTCTAACAATCATCTAAAGTTTTACTCGTCACCTGTCGGTTGTCAAGATAAAATCGTAAACGCCTTTCGATGTCTTCGAATAACAGTCAGATTAAATTTAATCCTGTCTGTTAATGTACTTATTAAGAAACAAAAAAATATCGATATATATTTGACATATGCACATACGAATGGTAAGGAATCAATAAATATAACCACCCCCGCTGGCCGGCGGGGGGATATCCTAAGGGATTTCCCCACGAAAAAAAAAATCAATAAATTTATTTAAAAAAAAATAGAGAACGCTGACTATAATTTAAACTTATAATGACGTTTATTCGATGATGGATATTGGTAAACTATACCCAAAAAAATTGTTTGTATTTAGGACTCAATTCAGATATATTTAACTTGCTTTAAGCATTTCTAATTCAGTAGATTGACTGCCGTGGAAAACGAGCTCCATGCTCTGAGGAAGAAGTTTCGAAAGCAACGAAGTCAATCACTGAGATGATAATAATGGTGCATTTCTACTATAAGAGTAGTTGAAAATAATATTACTAACTAGATCACCAAAAGCATTTTGATAGCTATTTCTTACGTGACCAATATTCTAAGACATTCTACACTGCGCTAGCTAGACCTTTTTTTTTTTTTTTTTTTTCGTGCGGAAATCCCCTCGGATACCCCCCCGCCGGCCAGCGGGGGCGGTTATGTCGGGCTCGAACCGACTAAAACCGCACGCCGTCTTGGGTCTGCAGACGCCGGGGTGTAAGGTTGCCCATAGAGCATATCCCTCGCACTCCGACTGACCCTGGGCCATCTCCGGTTTCGAGATGGCCCCCTCGGGTTTGGGAACCACGGTGTCCCCGTCTTGCCCCGGTTTGGGGGAGGGGCGCTAGTCGCCCCACCGTCCCGGCCTGCTTCTGCTGGGGTGCCAGGCGGCCTCACCTGCCACCCCCAGGCCTGCGCTCATGGAGGACGGAGGTCGTTAAGCGCCCTCCGGCGCCTGAGTCGCCTGCGACGCGAGGCGAGCGTGTTGCGGGCTCGGCGGGCCGGGAGGGTTCTGAACCTCTCCCGGGCGCGCTCCGCCATCTCCTTCGCGAGCATCACATGCTCGCAGAAGGAGGCGGCGGCGGCCCACGCGCTCGCGCTCCGCACCATTGCCGCAATCATGCTGCCGAGCGAGAGGACTCCCACCCCGATGGCTGCCACGAGGTCACGCCTCGGCACCTCCCACGCCGGGTAGTCCGCCAGCGTGTGCAGCCCTGAGTCCTCGCTCGCGTCACAGTGATGACACTCAGGCGTTGGCTCCTTCCTGATCCGATGCAGGTGGTCCCCGAAGCACCCCTTACCGGAGATCACCTGCGTCAGTCGGTACGAGAGGCTTCCGTGTCGCCTCTCTAGCCAATCCTCCATGATGGGCCTTACCGTGCGCTAGCTAGACCTATAAGTCAGTAAGCACAGCTTAACTAGCTTGTATTACGGGTTCTAAAATGCGGATGAACCTACTTGGATACATTTTCTTTGTAAAAACATACGTATTATATTATAGAAACACCCAAACCAATGCAAATATACATATTCATGCATACAAATATTTACACTGTACGGGAATCGAACTGCAAAGTCCTCAGACTTAGCAGTCGAACGCACTACCACTACGCAACAGAGGACGTAAGTAAATGTCAAGTTTTAGGTATCCATCAGTCATGAAATATGAGCAGGGTTCATCAGGCTCCGACCCTGCTCTTCTACTCCACCTTTTTTTAATATATACATATAATCATTCCGTCAATTGACTGCACCCCGCTGAATGGTGACTAGCTAGGGTGAAGTCTAGAAGATATGGACCACCATCCCAGATACTGACGATACTTAAATGGTGGCCCTACCTTGACGGCCTCAAAAGATGCTTTTTCACGCCCCGCTTGAAGAACCCGGGATTTTAAGAAGAAGGAAACACGTGCGCGGGCGGAACATTTCAGCTCTTTATCATGCGACAAAGAAAGGAAGCACCGAACCGCTGAGTTCGGGACCGTTTGCTTTCCATTAGTGCGGGTAGCATCGTACGTTTTGTTCTGGATCGAAAGGGAGATTGTGAAATTAGTTGAAAAAGCTCATGAGAACACTCGCCGTGCTAGAGGCGGTAAAATACAGCCAGAGAGGCAATGTCTCTACGCAACTGCAGAGATTCTAAGTTGTTGGTAACCTCAGGAGTCACAATGATACAGATGGCACGCCGCTGCAATCCGTCGAGAGCGTCCGATAAGTACTATGCCTAGCCATCGCAGAGATGAGAGCAATATTCCGCGCACGGGCGAGTTTGGGTCTTATATAAGAGACATTGGCGCGAAAAACCGTCTCACCTTGTTCAGAACTCCGAGTTTTCTTGAAGCTGTTTTATGACGCACTTGACGTAATTTTTATTGTTCAGTTTGCAACGAACATCCATTCTGAGCGTATTAATGTGGTCTTGTAGAGGTAGTCGTGTATTCTGAAGAGTTGGGAGATGAAGGAAGGAGGATGCCTTAGCTGCAAACGCGCACGCCTGTGTTTTCTTGGCATTGATCTCGACTAAGTTCTCTGACATCCATCATTTCACGTTCATTTGGGAAATGCGGGACAGGATTTGGTCGAGCTCAGTGACAAGTTGTCATCTGTTTTCCTCAATGTCAGTCCGCTTGGCCGCAGGGTGTCCGTAGTAGCTCCCATGCAGTGTGCTATCATCTGCATAGCAATATATGCTGCTGGTAGACAACATGTCATTGATATGAAAAAGAAAGAGAAAGAAAGAGAGTGGGTGATAGGACGGACCCCTGAGGCACGCCACCATTATCCAGCATGAACTCTGAAGCCCGACCGTCACAGAGAAGTCAGATGCCGCGCTCATGCAGGAAGCTGGCAACCTAATTGCACAATCAAGTGGGCATCAGTGATCATTTCATTATTTCATTTATTTTGACTTTTGTCAAAATATAGAAACGGCTGCCGTCTTATCCCCCAACTCTGCACCGGGCCAAGCCTATCTTTTATACGTCATTTTCCTTCTCCGACTATGTTTGCATATTACTTTCCTATTTTTAGAATTCCATAACATAACCCATACGTTGTACAAACGAACTCTCTATTCTAACCGCAGTTCATTCATCGGAAATTAGTGGTGCGTGAAAAAAAGCTGAATGTGTGGTCCGGACGAATAGCTACCGCGAATGAAAACCTCTCAATTGAAATATTTATTCAAACACAATGGGATACTTCAACGTATGTGGGGAAAGTTAAGTGAAAGAACAGTCATTATTTTCATTTAAATTTAGAGTAAACAAGCGTGGCTTCTGGGAGTTGATTGCTAAGAGAGGAGGACATACTTGTTACGTACGTACAATACTTTTATTTTACATTGATTTTCATTATAAAGTTTAAAATTAAAAATTAAGATCATTATTTTAAAAAACTATTGCCTAAATTGTAAGCAATAACATTGTAGTTTTTTTTAAATATATATTTAGTCCGTCAAATTGACTGCACCCCGCCTAATGGTAAGCTGAGGTGAACTCCAAAAAGTAGTACAATACTTTTATTTTACATTGATTTTCATTATAAAGTTTAAAATTAAAAATTAAGATCATTATTTTAAACAAGTATTGCCTAAATTGTAAGCAATAACATTGTAGTTTTTTTTTTATATATATTTAGTCCGTCAAATTGACTGCACCCCGCCTAATGGTAAGCTGAGGTGAACTCCAAAAAGTAGTGGCCACCATTTCCAGAGATAGTCTCTAGAATGGTGGCCCCTACCAAGACGGCCTCAACAGTGGTTTTTTCACGCCCCGCTTAAAGAGCCCAGGATTGTAGGTAGAAGGGAACACGTGTGTGGGTAAAGCGTTCCAGTGTTTTATGGTCCGACAAAAAAGGAGTCACCAAACCGCTTGGTTCGCGATGGTATCGATTGCACTGTATGAGGATGACACCTAAGTCCTGCACGTGTCGTTCGGGACAAGAAGGTAGAAGGAATCAATTGGAATAGCTCATCGGAACATTCACCATGGTATATGCGATAGAATACTGCCAAGGAGGCTATATCTCTACGCAGCTGCAGAGGCTCTAGAGAACTGGTGACCTCAGGACTATCAATGATTACCTAAGTGAAACAATGTATTAACTTTACTGTTTTCGTAAGGAAAAGACTTAATAAACTTTTGCTTTAAGTGCGACTGAAGTGTCTCAATTTTAAAAGTGGCAGAATTTTCCCTCTATCAATCAGTACAGCTACGATTGA
The DNA here is from genome assembly GCA_946251805.1 of Cybosia mesomella. Lineage (NCBI taxonomy): Eukaryota > Metazoa > Arthropoda > Insecta > Lepidoptera > Erebidae > Cybosia > Cybosia mesomella. Next base: position 14,114,155 of record OX276403.1, read on the forward strand.
TGAAATTTGTGTATTTGGGTTTGCTTAATCTTCTTCTTGGTCGTCTCGCTCTTGGTCGTGGTCACGCTGAGGCGTCCACATCACGTAGAGGTCACGGTAGAGGCGGACATTGCTTTCCGCACGATCTCCGTCCATCTCTCTCGGTTCGTAGACTTTCTAGCGCAGTCAGATACATGGCCTCCTATTGCGGATTTTACTTGGTCAGTCCAGCGCATAGGTGACCTGCCGCGTGATCTCGTCCCTTCCACTTTTCCCTGCACAACCAGCCGTTCGATGGAGTCGTTGTCCCGCCTAGAGACATGTCCGAAGTACTGCAGTATGCGTGATTGTAATACGGCCGACAGACGCTGTGTAATGCCAAGCTCTTGGAGTATCGACACGTTGGTGCGGAACTCTGTCCATGATATTCCGAGCATCTTTCTCCAGCACCACATCTCAAGAGCATCTATCTTCCCCTTTTCCAACTCACGTACTGTCCACGTCTCTGCCGCGTAAAGAAAGATGGGGAACACAAGTCTTACTTTTGTAGCTTTTGTAATGTTGCGATTCCTCCACACTTTCTTCAACTTTTCCATAGAGGTCCTAGTAATGGCCATACGTCGTTTTACTTCATCTACGCATCCACCGTTATTTGAGATTAAAGCTCCGAGATAAACGTAGGTCTGGACCACGTCACAGTTCGCAATCTGTGTCACTTCGGGCGAGTTGTTGTTGATGCGATCCACGATCATAATTTTCGTCTTCGATCGGTTTATCTTTAACCCAAACGTAAGGCTCACGCGCTCCATTTTGAGAAGTAATTCCTCCATACCATAAGGTCAGCACTACTCGCGAATAAGGTGGTCTCATCCGCGTACCGCAAATTAGCAATTTTATACCCTCCGATCGATACACCATCGGTCCAATTTTCGAGAGTGATTCGCATTACAAGCTCTGTGTAGACGTTGAATAGCAAAGGGGATATTATGCATCCCTGTCGCACGCCCGCACTAGGATGGAAAACTGTCTGAGAGGAGGTCATCTGTCCGCACTGAAGCCGTTCCTCCTTCGTAGAGCTCCCTGAGCAGGTGTACGAGGTGTTGTGTCGTGCCCATGTCCAGTAGTGTTTTCCACAACATTGGCCATTTCACACAGTCAAACGCCTTGGAGAAATCTACAAATCATATGAATGTTGACTTGTTGAACTCTCTAGCTTTCTCTATGATTTGGCGAACGATGAGAATTTTTTCACGGGTTCCCTTCCCCTTTACGAATCCAGCTTGTTCCGGCGCAATTTCTCTAGACAAGTATGCTTTAAGTCGCTCGTTAATGATGTGTAGCATTATCTTGCTCGCGTGAGTAATCAAAGCTATAAGACGGATGTTGCTACACTTCTTCGTGGAGCCCTTTTTATGAAGCGCTGATGAGCGTTCTCTCCGACCTTAGAGTTCAAGTCTCCTAGAATTACCAACAACTCTCTATTAGGTACTTTAGATATTGTGGATTCCAAATCGGCATAAACTTCTCGACTGCCTCGTCACTTGCGGTAGAGGTGGGAGCATATACTTGTACAATATTTATATTCATAGGTGAAGCTTTTCTAATCTTGATGCTGATAATCCGAAAGCTTACCGGCTCATATCCCATCACGCAGTTTTTGTGATAAACAGGTACTAAAAAGCCACACCATTGCTGCTGCTTATGCCGTTGCCAGAAAAGTAAAGACGTGGTGTTCTGTCACTAAATGTCCGCTGCCTTTCCAGTGTGTTTCACTTATACCACAGATGTTCACACCGACTCTCGCTACTTCTCGTTCCAATATGGTGAGTTTCCCAGGCTGATTTAAGCCACGCACATTTCACGTTCCTATCGTCTGGATGCGTCGTAACTTGATAGGGTTTCCAGTATTATCATGAGGGGCCTGGTCTCCTACCCCACCATGGCCAGTAGCCAATTTCACACCGCGCACCCCGGACGCAGCGCGGCGCCGGTTGCTAATCGGTTCACAGGGCGATCGTGTCTTCCTATTTTGTGCTCACATGTGACTTTCTTGGGAATATAGTCGCAGTGGTTTCCCGTTGCCTTCTGCGCCGGACATTTTAGAGAGTATTTAGTTCTCTAGGCCGCCGGAGCCTCTTCCACCTAGTTGCCCGGGCAGGTGAGTGGTTATTCCGCCACAGCTCGGTCGCCATTGCCTCGTCCGTTCTCTAGCAGGGGGCACCACGACAGCTGGAGAGAAAGCAGCTGTCGTACCTGGTCTCGCTTGAAAGCGTCCGGGTCGTGCAGGTGAGGTTGACATTTGGGGCTGACTAGATGTTATTGTCATTCTCCCCCTTACCCCCCCCTACTTTTGCTTAATGCTGTAGTTTAATTCTTTAGTCCTTAGTACTTTTCGATTGCGGTGGTAAGCCCAGCAGAGATGTAGTTTGCTATAACACATCATCGAGTAATTTTAATAATGTTCTCGCAAACATTTAAAATTCTAAACAATATGTAGTAGAAGATAAAACAAAAACAGGGTGGTTTCAAAAGTAGAGATAATTCTTAAGTCAACTTGTTTGAAAATAGTTTATTCGCTAGAGTATTCACAAGATCTACAGGTCCCAGAACAATTAGCATAATTTATGGATAACAAGCTGTTGTCCGCGGCTCTATGTGTTATTCCAGACTATAATCTATCCCTGTACCTAATTTCAGCCAGATCCGTTCAGCCGTTAGAGCGTGATTGGGTAACAAACATCAAAACTTCTTTACAAACTTTCACATTTATAATGCTAGCTGGTGCCCGCGGCTCTAAGCGCGTGGAATTCTGTAGCGCTTCCCATTGGAACTTATTACCGAGATAAAAAGCCTAATCTATCTGCCAAATTACATCCAGATCCATTTTGTCGTTGTTGCGTGAAAGAATAGCAAACGTCCATAGGATGAATTTTCACGTTTATATTAGTGGGATTTTGCTATTTTTTTATAATTTTATATGCTACTAATTCAATTAAATTTTTAAGCATTTTGTATGCTCACTTTTTCTAAAGATTAAGATCGGAAAAATAGATGTTCTCTTTTTCCGATCTAAATCTTTAGTCATCAAAAAACAATGTTTAAAAATGACTGTAAAGTTATTCATTGTTTCCGTAGTTCGCAAGAATTACGGTAGATGGCTCCAGCGTCGCCCTAAGACGTATTTAATATATCGGAGAATTTCGAATATCTGGGACGTGTCTAGATAGCTCAGCAGGTCAGAGCATTCCCCCTGTAAGGGACTGGTCGCGGGTTCAAGTCCCGTTCTAGATGTTCTCTTTTTCCGATCTAATTCCTAATAATATTATAAATGTGAAATTTTGTCATCAGCCTAACGTTGTTCTCCTTCTCCTCCTTTTGTCTTGGCTTATACAGCTTTTATGAATTTTTGAGATAGTTAACCTTAGTATATTAAATATTTAAGTAAATGCTTTGTTTTCACACATAATAAAACCTTACAGCTATGTTTAAATTGAATCCTTAAGTCGGTAGCTTAGAGATTAAGGAGTCGGCTTTACGATCGAGAGGTCCCGGTTCGAATCATGGCCACTACACTACCGACGCGGATGTGAACCCACTCCTAACACGAGAAATTTAGCTTAAGTGGAGGGGTTAGCCGCGGGATTTCGGGTACTAGTAGGCACTTAAAAAAAAAGCAAAACAAAATATCCTTAAATCGTCATCGTATACTATATTTCAGAATGTACCTTTTTTTTTCGTGCGGAAATCCCTTCGGATACCCCCCCGCCGGCCAGCGGGGGCGGTTATAAATAATTAAATAAATATTCTACGACATTTTACACAGCGCATTCTAGACCCAAAGTAAGCATAGTTTAACTAGCTTGTGTTATGGATTCCAGACTGCGGATACTTAAATACTTTTTTTTTGTAAATACATACATATTATACATAGAAACATCCAGACCAATGCAAATAGACATATTCATGCATACAAATATTTGCACTGAGCGGGAATCGAACCCGCGCACCCTGACGTAGCAGTCGAATGCACTACCGCTACGCCACAGAGGCCGTCAATGTCGGGCTTGAACCATTGACTACAAAAAAACAAACGCTCAGATTGTTAATTACTGCTATTTTAGAAAAGAATTAGATGTAGGTCCTACCTATTTGTCTCATTATTACTTAGTATAAAAAAAAATTATCGACAACATAAAACGCTGACGCCGAATAAAAATATGTTTGTGGAGCAGAGACCGCAAAAGAGACAGGGATATAACCTCTCCAAAAGATATTGTAAATGCGTTTGAAGATTATTTTACTAATATTCCATTGAAACTCACATCCTCTATTAATTCTAACGCTCAAAGTGCCGAGAGTGCCCTTCTTGAGAGTAATATCAGTTCTTCCAAATTTAACTTCAAACAAATTGACCCCATTGACATATTAAAAGCATTTAAAAATCTCAAAGTGAAAAAGTGTAAAGATTACTGGGGCATGTCAGTTACTTTAATTAGTCATGTAATTAATATCATTGCACCTGATTTAGCACTCATTTTAAATGAATGTATAGATGAAGGCACATTTCCTAATTTAATGAAACATAGTAAAATAATACCACTATTTAAGAAAGGATCTAAGTCAGAACTTGGAAACTACCGCCCTATCTCTATTTTGCCAGCTTTGAGTAAGGTGTTTGAAAGAGTGATGCTCAATCAAATGCAACTACATTTCAAAACCAACAATCTTTTCCACAGCCAACAGTATGGCTTTACTGGCGGGAAATCTACCACCGATACGGAAGTTAGCCTAGTTAACTTAATTTACGACGCTTGGGAGGGATCGCAGGATGCTATTGGGGTATTCTGTGATCTTTCTAAGGCGTTTGATTGTGTTGACCATCAGACACTTTTGCTCAAGTTACGTCGGTAAGGTTTTGACAAAAAATCCACAGAATTAGTAGAATCTTATTTAACAGATAGACTTCAGACTGTTGATGTGAATAACGTTAAGTCAAATGGATCAAACTTAAAAATAGGTGTACCCCAGGGATCAATCCTAGGACCTTTTCTCGTCTTGGTTTACATCAATGACCTGCCTAATATAATTGAAGCACAAGCTGGCATAGTATTGTTTGCGGATGATACGTCGCTAATATTCAAAGTGGATCAGCGTAATACAAATGCAAATAATGTTAATAATATTTTGAACGCCATTTCAAATTGGTTTTCTGCAAAGAACCTATTGTTGAATGCAGAAAAGACCAAATGCATTAGGTTTACACTGCCTAATGTGAGGCAAACACACGTTGATATCATGCTGGGGGGGCAAAGGTTGGAATTTGTAAATAGCACTAGGTGGCGCTACCTTTCTAGGAATTACAATGGATTCGAAATTGCAATGGGGTGACCATATCACTATTTTGGCCAATAAACTCAGCTCTGCTGCTTGCGCTGTCAGACAGATTAGGCGGTTGACAGATGAATCTACTGCTAGGCTGGTATACTTTAGTTACTTCCATAGTCTGATGTCCTATGGAATACTACTTTGGGGGAATGCAGCATATTTAGAAACTATCTTTATATTACAAAAAAGTGCAATTCGTGCCATTTATTGTTTAGGTAAGAGAGATTCTCTTAGGGAACGATTCAAAAATATTAATATTTTAACTGTAGCTTCCCAATATATATTCGAGAACATACTGTATGTCAGGAAAAATATTTCCAATTTTACAAAAGTAAGTGACATTACAGACAGAAATCTGCGCAATAAAAATAAACTGATCCTTCCATGTTATCGGCTCAGCAAAGTTAGTGATTCTTTTAGGGGGAAGGTATACGCTTTTATAATAAATTACCTGAATCGGTCCTTGGTATGCCTTTTTTTTTTTTTTTTTTTTTTTTACGTGCGGAAATCCCTTCGGATACCCCCCCGCCGGCCTGCGGGGGTGGTTATGTCGTGTCTCGACTAAAACCGCACGGTGTCCTCCCCAAGTGTCCGTTGCCGGGCACCCCGGGTAAGCCCTCGAAAGGATAACCCCAGGGTTGCCGGCGGACTTTGGCCGCCACCGCGGCCTCGCCTGGTGGGGTCGGGTTTTATCCCGCTTCGGTGAGTTGGCAGGCGTGTGTAGGGCACACACGACACGCCTCCGCCACGGCCTGCTTCTGTAAGGACGGCGAGTCGGCCAACTGCCGTCCTCAGGCCCCGATCATGGAGGTCGGTAGTCCCGGGCGTAGATGAGTCTGCGGCGTCCTCGCCGCAGACTGCGAAACTCGGGGGGCAGGGTTCTTTCCCGCTCCCTCTCCGCCGTCTCTTTCGCGCTCATTACCTGCTCGCAGAAAGAGGCGGCGGCGTGCCACTTGCTCCCGTCGGAGACCGCGGCCCTCACCATGGTCTCCAACGAGAGAACGTCCACGCCCAGGACCGCAACGAGATCCCGGCGTTGACTCGCCCACGCAGGGCACTCCACCAACGTGTGGAGCGCCGTGTCTTCGCCAGGATCCTCGCAGTGCTGGCACTGCGGCGTTGTCTCCCGGTGGATGCGCCACAGATACTTACCGAAACACCCGTGTCCGGTAACCATCTGGCACATCCGGTAGGAGAGGTCCCCATGGTCCCTCTCCAACCACTCCTTCATGATCGGTCTCACCGCCGCAATGGTGGATTCCCCCCACCTTGGGTGCTCAAGTCGCACCCTCCATGTCTCCATGAGTTCCTGGCGGAGCAGGGACCGCTGAGCCCTGATTTCTCGGGGCTCCGGCCTATGGCCCCGCTCCAGCGCCTCCTTGCGCCACTGGTACAGCAGCGCAAGGGCTCTCGCTTCCAGGTCCCATGGAGGGGTCCCAGCTAGGAGACATGCCGCCTCGACGGAGATCGTGCGATACCCCCTGATGACTCTGACGGCCATCGCCTTTAACGGGCTGTTAAGAACAGCCACGTTGCGGGCCGCCAGAGTCTCCGCCCATACGGGGGCCCCGTATAGGGCCATGCTTCGCACGATCCCCAGGTACAGTCTCCTAGTGGGGGCGTTGGGTCCCTTAACGTTGGGCATCAGCCGCGATAGCGCGGCCGCAGCCCCCCTCAGTTTCGGGACCAGACTTCGGAGATGAGGTCCGAAGTCCCATCGGCTATCGAGTACGAGCCCAAGGTACTTCATCGTGGGCTCGATGCCGATGCTTACGCCCCCTACGGTTATGCCGGTTCCCGCAGGTGGTCCTCTCCGAGGCCCGTGAAAACACATAGCCTCGGATTTATGGAGAGCCACCTCAAGTCCCAGCCGCCGTATTCGACCCACGACTTGAGCAACCCCTGCCGTGGCCTTCAGTGCCGCGCTTCGATACGTTGCTCCCCGCGCCATAACGAGGGTGTCGTCAGCATAGCACACTATGCTGACACCCTCGAGCAACGTACCGCGCAGCACCCAGTCGTATCCGATGTTCCACAGGAGTGGCCCTAGGACCGACCCCTGCGGAACACCGCACGACACTTCTCGCCGCCCTGGCCCTAGCCAGCTCGGGTAAACTATGGCCCTCTCGGATAGGTATGCCTCGACAATGCGGCGGAGGTAAGGAGGCACTCCGTGATACGCGAGCGCCTCCCTAACGCAGCTCCAGGGTAGGGTGTTGAAGGCGTTGGCGATGTCAAGAGACACCGCCACCACCACCCCACCCCGCGAGACTACTTCCTCCGCCAGGCGCCTAACGCGCATGATCGCTTCCACGGTGGAGCGCCCCCGGCGGAAACCGAACTGGTTGTCCGCCAGATCTGGCCCCACGTTCGTGAGATGCTCGACGAGGCGCTCTGCAATAATCCGCTCAAAGAGCTTGCACACCTCGTCGAGCAACACGATCGGCCGGTAACCAGATAGCTGGTCCGCCGGCCGCCCCGCCTTCCGGATAAGGACCAGTTTCCCCGTCTTCCAAGCCTTTGGAAACTGGCCCCTTTCGAGGCATGCGCTAAAGAGCGCCACCAGTCGAGGCCCTAGTTCCTCCAGGGCCAGGACCCATGCTCGGCCTGGAATGCCGTCGGGTCCGGGGGCAGTGCATTTCCGGGCTTTAAGCCGGAGCACTGCTACCCCCAGTTCACTCTCCCTGACTTCGGGCACATCGCTCTCGCTATTATCAGCGTCAGGCGCCTGAGGCGGAGCCATACGCGGAGGGACATGCTCCTCCGCTCTCGCAGGGAACAAGGAGCCCAGTATCCCCTCCAGCCGCTCCGGCTGGAGGCTCTGGGTCAGTAGGGGCGCCCTTGGGCGGATTTTGCCCCTGACCGCAAGGTAAGGACGCCCCCATGGGTTCTGCTCCAGAGACTCCAGCAGCTCTTCGCGGGCCCGCCGTTTGGCCTGCTTAATGGCTTCCTGGAGGGTCCTCTTGGCCCCCTTGTACGCCTCATACAGCTCCGCCTCTCGGGCTGCCGCATCGTCTGGGCGGCGACGCCTCCGGCGAAACCTGGTGTACTGGCGGCGAGCGGTCACGCACGCTGCTCGCAGCTGTGCGAGCTCCGCTGACCACCAGTACACCTGTTTCTTTGCCGGGCCGGGCTTAACCCTAGGCATCGCCGCATCACAGATATGCGACATGGCTCTCCTGAACCATTCCGCCTCTGCGTTGACATCGGCAGGCCTGGCCAGTGACGGAATCCAGGCCTGCACTATTGATGCCTCCAGGAGAGCCTCCCGATCCAGGCGTCTGAGCGCCCAACGTGGATCCGGGGGATTCGCGATTGTCGGCGGCAGGTTAGTTGGAGGGGAGACGTTGAACCGAATATACTTATGGTCGGAATCCGTCTCCTCCTCCTCCACCACGCGCCAACCCTGGACGCGGCGGGCGAGAGCAGGGGTCGCGAATGCGACATCCACGACCGAACTGAGCCCCCGCCGCTCCCAGGTGGCGACACTCCCCCGGTTGAGGACTTCTAGACCACGGGTGTTGGCCCAGTCCTCCAGTACTCGCCCCTTGTCATTGGTTTCCCGGGAGCCCCAGGCCTGAGACCAGGAGTTGAAGTCTCCCAGGACCAAGACAGGACGAGGACGGCACGCAGCGAGAACAATGTCCAGTTCAGCGAGCCTTAGCTCAAGCTCGTACTGGTCAAGGCTTGGCGAGAAGTAGACGGCCACGACAGCCAAGCCCTCATAGTCCGCCGCGACGCAGCCTCTACACCTTGCAATGAGTGCAAGGCGCGAGGTGTCCGCGGCGGAACCCCCGAAGACGGTCGCTACGCCGTCCAGGTCCACCGGGCTTCCGGGGTGGACCCAGTACGGCTCAGCGACCACGACCACATTGATAGACCACTCCACGATGCTCTGGTACAGAAGATCCTGAGCACCGGTGCAGTGGTTTATGTTCGCCTGCAGGATGCGGATTGGCGTGTCCATTAATGGAGGTCCATCTCCGCATCCCGCCTCGAATGTGGCCGCTCTTGAGCGGCACCCCCGCTACCCGTTGCGGACGAACGGGGCTTTGGCCTCGAGGCGGCGCAGGTTCTGCTGTCCGCCCGGTGCTCCGCCGCTTTGCCCTCCGCTACGCATTTGTAGCAGCGCGGCGGAGCATCACAAGCACTGGCCTTGTGCCCGGGCTGACTGCAGCGGAAGCACCGATCCCCCACGGTGTCTCCCGCTGTGCACTGCACTCCCACGTGCCCCACAGCCAGGCACCTGAAGCACCTGGTCTCGCGGGGCTGCAGGAGTTGCACCCGCGCCTTTAGGAAGCCCCCAACGAGGAGGCTCCGTTCGTCCGCAATTTTTTGCGCCGCTGCGACGGGGCAGTTGACGACTGCTGTGCCGCGACCGGTGGAGCTGAAGCGGATTTCTCCAGCTCTCACCTGATCACGGGGGCAGCCGCCCGCCTCCACGACGGCGGAGATGACTTCCTCCGTCGTGGCCGCGTCATCGAGACCCGAAATGCGCAAACCTGCGCATTTGTTGGGTCTGGTGACGCGGACGGCTTCGGTATCCAGCGACTCCCTCAGCTTGGCCGCTAGGGCGTCGGCTTTGGGGCCGCTGGTGGCGCCGGAGACCTCGAGGAGGCGAGCTCCGGTGCGAGTTGTTTTGCACCGGAGCCCCCCCTCAATCTCGAGTGCCTTGAGGTCCACTGAGGCTTTAACCTGCCTCAGGACCTGGGCGTACCCCACGCCCTTCTCCACACCCTCCGTCGTCACCGTCAGGACGACGGCAGTGGAGCGTGGGGCGCGGAGCCTCTTCGGCGCCTTCGCCGCAGCGGCTTTTGCCGCCTTCTTAGCCGCCTTTTTGGCGGCTTTTTTCGCCTTTTTGGCGGCCCCCGCTACCACCCATTCCTCCCCTCTGGAGGAACGCTCGGGTGCAGCGGGAGCGGCGGTTTTGGCGGGGGCGGGGGTGCCGCGCTTCTTCCCCTTCCCTTGTGGCGTCGGGGCCACTGGGGCGGCAGGGCCGAGCTTACCACTGACAACAGCCGCGAAAGACGCAGTCCGTGTCAGTGGGGGACGGTAAGCCCGGTCCTCTAACACGCCAAGCCGCCTCTCGATGGCCGCCAGGAGCTGCACCACGCTAGGCGCAGGCTCAGGCGGCGGATTGGGCGCCGGCCTAGGCGCTGTTTTTGGCGCCGGCTTAGGTGCCGACTTTGTGGCCGGCTTTGGCGTCGAATTTGGCGCCGACGTAGGCGCCCCCTCTGGCGGCGCAAGAGCCCTCGGGTGGTCCGCCACCTCCTGGGCTCTTGGGGCCTTCTGGGCCTCCGGGGATCCCCTGACCATCTGGGTCAGTTCCCTGACCTCCTCCCGGAGGACCCGCTGTTGCTCCAAGGAGTTGGCCAGCTCAGTTTCCAGGCTTGTGACCCGGGCCCTGAGCTTGACCTCCTCCTCGGAGACGCTCCTACCAAGGAGCTCCTCCAGCGCCGTCCTGGCGACGGCGACGTTTTCCGCCACCGTCTTTTTTTTTTCCCGACACATTTTTGGACCCCTTAATGGAGTCCGTAATGCGGGCAAGCGCTGCGAGGAGTTCCCTCGCCGCGGGGACGCCTTGGTCCCTGCCACTGGGTAGTGGAGGGACGTGCACCGGCTGCTTCATCGATCTGGACGCCGCGGTGGCCAATATTTTTTTGGCCGGCCGATCATCCTCGCTCGAGGAGACCGTCCGTTGTCCGGAGCTTCTGCTCCGGTCAAGGGACGGTCCACCCGAGCGAGGCCGCTTACGTCGGAGACCCTCCTCGGTCTCCATACGGCTGGATACTGACTCGTTGTCAGTACCCGCCGTCGACGCCGCAGACGCAATGTCTGCGTCCGTTTCCCCACCTGTCGGTAACGGAGTAGCGGGTCTGGTGAAGACGGCCTTGACAGACCGCGAGTTAGGCCCCCGCCTCACCTCCTCTTCACCCCCAGCTACCTCCGTTACATCGTTTCGGATTCCTTTGTCCGCGCCTTGGTTGTCGTTGTTGTTGGTATCGTCTGGTTTGTTTTTATTTTGGTTAGTATTTTCCATATCTAATCCCACGAGTATGGGGGAAGGGTGGTCCGTCCAGGCGGAGCCCCCTGCACCTGGATAAGCCTATATACTATGGAGGTCGGCTGGTATCCATAGGTTTTGACGACTTCGCTGTCGGGTGTTATAGACTTTTCCTTGTCGTGGGCCGGCCAATAAAGGCAAGCCCTCCGGTCAGTAAGTTCACAGCGTACCCTTCTGGAGCCACCAGTCAGGTCGTTGCTGATCACCTGCCGATTACGGAACGCGAGAGGATGGCTAGTCCTCTCACTCCGGCGGCGGCACAAGTGCCCGTCGGCCCCTGCGACAGCAGTGGGCCAACCCGCCCCTGGATCCTCCAGGACCCTACGGTGGCCTCCACCACTAACAGCATCGCTCATCCTGTCTCCTCTGAAAGCAGAGGAGTACGGAGAGCGATGTGTTCCCGCCACGTTGGGTATTGGCCGACGATCAATGCCAACCTCATGTAGGGGAAGCCATTGACCGCCGCCCAGGGTGTACCGGCCGCTCCGATTCCGTTCCCCCCGGACTGCAGCGGGATCGGAATCGGAGCGACACTCGAGGAGGTTACCCAACATACACCCCTCCTTGGTATGCCTGACAATAAATTTAAAACCTTTGTTAAGACCACCTTATGTAAAAAAGCTTACTATAGGACAGATGATTACCTTAAAGACAAAAATGTCTGGCTTGAGCATGGTGCAGGCCCCTCTTAATGCTACAACTACAGCATAATATTGTAGTAGGCAACCTTTTTTTTTACCATATTTTATTTTTTTTAATTATTTTAACGTTTAACTTAGGTTAAATTTTTATTGTAACTTTTGTTTTTTTTATATACCTTTATTTATCTTGACACGAGACAAAAATGTACATTCGTCCATATTTAGTCTTAAGAAATCACTATTTATAATATGACGTCTCGAAAATGCCGCAGTGGAGTTTGTTGCGCCGTTTCTTCTCCACTAGGGCCTAGGAAGCGGTGGTAAACTTAGTTTTAAGCAGATTTTGACGTCAAAAAGATGTAATTACATTGCACTATTTTGAAACATAAAGACTTTGACTTTGACTGCGTGTGTATTATTACCCTCTTAATAATTATGAACTCTTTCTTACCACACTTTTCAGTCACGTTCAAGTCGAACTTTCCCAAGTGCTGTATACCATGTTAGTAGTTACTGTGTCGTCATGATAACTATGAAGTTATTAGTTTAAAACCTCTTATTACCAGGTCGTTATTATAAATATACACGCCTTCTCTCTTCGTAGTATTTAAAAACAATTTTCTTCATTAATAGATACTAGCTGTCCCCCGCGGCTTCGCCCGTGACATACTTCGATCCCCCTTGGCACCTATTTAACCCATACCTACATGCCTGTAATTTCTTAGTTTTACAATAATGTTTAGAAATTTGCTCGATTTGTTGACATATTTGATTACCGCTCCACTCCCCTGGATAGTAGCGTTTTTTCGATCGAATTCGATCCAGTATATCCTGAGACCTAATTCAACCAAAGAAACTCTTCAGCTTTATAATATTATGTATAGATTACACTCTTGCAAAAAAATATATATTTTATTTTTCTAATATATTATGATAAAGTTTTTAAAAAAGAAATTAAGAACGAGAGAAAAGCGAAGTCATGCCATGCCCATTTAATCAAAACAATATCCATCAAAAAGCTAATAAGAGTCGAGTCGGACGACCAATTAGTCGGGTGAATTTAAATTAAGAACTTGACTGACGAGTGAGAACCGATCGGCCGCGTAATTTGACAAGTCTTCAGATCCAAATAAGGAAGTTCGTTATATTCATTATATACTGTAACTTTTTATTTTTTGCCCGTATTTCGCTGAAATTCACGTTTTACATAATTATAAAACCGCTCTTAAACAAAAACTTTTGTTTTATATTTGAGTCCAAATACGGAGAACTTGGTGGTTTCTACAATACTTTAAATATTGGAACAAATTTTACGTTTATTTATTTGACTTTCCTACGTGGTTCGCCCAATTTACTTCAAACTTCAGAAAATAGGAATGTAGGCATAATTTAACTTCAAATTTTAAATGTACCTACGAGGGGAGGTACATAAATTCGCGGAACGAAATGGTTCTGAATTAAATAAAACAGTTGAATTATTTTTCTTTTTCAATATAATTACCCTCGGCTTCAATACATTTTTGGATCTACTAATTAATTTGCATAAATCATCAATTTTTTTTTTTTATTTTGAACTCGAAATGAACTTTTTCTTTCCTCGGAATTCTTTTTTCAAATTTGGGGACAAATAGTAGTCGCTAGGGACCAGATCTGGGCTGGTGGACCAGCGATTCGAAGCCACACTTGGCGAGAGCAGCAGTCGCAACATGACTCTTGTGAACTGGTGCAATGTCATGCAAGAGCAACATACCCTTCGACAACTTTTCCCTTCTTTTTTCTTTAATAGCTCCTCTTAGTCTTTACAGCAGCGTTGCGTAGTATGCCCCAGTTATGGTGGCCCCTTGTTTTTGTAGTCTATCATGAGAATTCCCTGTAAACCCAAAAGATCGTCGCCATCAACTTCCCGGCTGATTCTGACACTTTAAACTTCTAAGGAGGAGGTGAACCCTTCTTATACCACAGCATCGACTCCTGTTTCGACTCCGGTTCAAAGTGCTGAACCCAAGTTTCATCTCTAGTAACAATTCGATCTAAAATTAGGTCCTTACATATGATTTTTTTTAATAAGATATATTTATTTAATCAAAGTATGAACCATTGCTATCTATGCACTTTTGCCGTCTCATAGGTAGTTAATTAATTAATTTACTAAAAAAACTATTCGGACGGGAACCAATAAAATCTTTGAAAGCGCTTTGGACTGCCCCATTGGAGTTGATTTTTTTCCCTTGCGGGAAGTTATCCAAATTTTGAAAAAATGCTAATCTGTTGGAGCAAGGTCCGAGTGAAATACTTCATGGTCTCCGGCCGTCCACGGGGCTTGTCCTGCATGTCGAAATTTCCAGAACGAAAACGTTGGAACTAAAAACGCTCTGTTTTCTTTTGCGACACCGCCGCCATACACATCATTTCTCCTTCGAACCGTTTCTGCAGCACTGGTGCCACGATGGAACTCGTACTCGTAAATAACGCGCTATTTCAAGTTTTCCATTTTGTAAACTCAGTGACACCAAGAAAAAACCAAAAGAAGAAAAAGCAAATGAATTACGGTTTTCAAAACACAAAAGCATGTAAATTTGAAAATATAAATTTGAAATTGGAATTCCTACATATCCAAAGAGGAGATATTTGATATCAAAGTGGCCAGTACGACAAAACGCCAATTTCATACGTAAGGACCTAATATTACTTGAGGATTATCGCCATACAGGTCTAAAAGTAGTGGTTTTAGCACTCTGGGGTGCGACTGGTGGGATCACCTCCAAGTTTGGTGCACCCTGGGCAACGTGGGCGATGACGCATCATTGATTGCTCCTCTGGAGTAGCTGGCGTCAACGTCAACGTCAACGGCCAAGAGTCTGACCAACCGGCCCTTTACAGGGCCAGCTGACCCCATTGCACGAGGGGGTCGGGGCATGGCGGGCCTGCAAGACCCGCGGGGGGGAGTGGTCGCTCCAGGTACCCCTCTGCTGTTATCAGAGGGGACACTGCGAATGGCCCAGGGTCAGTCGGAGTGCGAGGGATATGCTCTATGGGTAACCTTACACCCCGGCGTCTGTAGACCTGAGACGGCGTGCGGTGCTGGTGCCGGCGCTGGCCGGCGGGGGGATATCCGAAGGAATTTCCGCACAATAAAAAAAAAAAAAGGGTACCCACCTTGCACTAAACTGCAGACTAATCAAAACAGTCGTATCTGAACGCCAACTAAGGCAGATAACTGTTTCTTTTTAGACGAGGATCTTCCAGTACGAGTTTTTCGACATTTCGCACAATATCTGAGGACGTATCTTCGACCGGCTTTCCAGGGCGAGGGTCATCTTCGATGGACTCTCTGCCATGCTTGAAAAGATTCTGCCACTTGTAAATCATGATTTTACTAGGACATTGACCTCTATAAACAGCTTACATCTCATCCATTATCATTTGCGGAGATTTTCCTTGCCTTGACATTGCTGTCACGGCACGATATTCAATTTGCTCCTTAATGACCGATTGTTTCCGAAATAATTTGCTTTCAAGGCGGTATCGGAAAAACAAAAGACAGTCTTGACATAACTTTTTTTTTACCTAAAGAGGTCTCACTATAACTGAGCATAGAGTTTGTATAATACTGTTTCCTCCTAATACTTTATTCTGCGAACTTTTTTACCTCCCCTCGTATAAACATACAATAGATAAACTACTTTAATCCATCCCTGAACAATTTTTCTTATTATTATTTATTATGCAATAAGTATTCATAATGAAACTGAATTAAATCTAAAATATTGTCGTTGAAGCACCTCTTCTTTATGACTAATTATCGCAACCGTTGAACTTGTAACGATAGTTATGAGTACATTTTATTAAAGCTAACAATTTATGATAAGCTGAGGGCCACCGTTGTAGTATTCTCGGTGTCTGTAATGGTGAATCTCATTCCTTTGACCTTTAGCTTACCATCAAGCAAGGTGAAATCATATTGTCGTGACCATTATAAAATACTATACACTTTAATGTTTCTGTGCATTAATACGTATTTATTATCCGGACACAAATGGTAATGTAAATTAAATTTTCGCTTGCTTACAGATGACTGAGCTATTATATAATTATGGTAGATGTATTCAAAACCGACGATGAAACGGGAAAAAGAAGAAATAAATATAAAATAAATATAATAATCTAAAAACACGCTTCAGTTTTTTAATATGATTTTTTTTTTTCAATACGTTACCTTTTCTGTTTGTTTTTCTTTTTAAATATTATTCTAATACGCCCTAATTATTTTGTTTAATTGATTTACTTTGAAGTAAACCAAACCTATAATATCATAAACTGTCGACACCAACAAGGTATCTCAGAAACATATTTTAATTAAAGTGGCTCCTAAAACTTAAGCGACATGATGCGATTAACGCCTCAAATTTATGGCTCTAATTAAAACTACAAGCACAGAGTACAAGAAAAACTTCTGGTAGAGAGGTTTAGTCCCCTGTGATAACTTACATTGCCTTACCTTAACAAATTTACTTATATTTGTGATTTTTGAACCTGTTGATTAGGGGTACACCTCATATAGTAGAACTTTTTAAGTAATAATTTTATATTGCATAACAACTAATAGCATAACAGTGCGCATTTATATTTATTCCAAATTTCTCCCAATCGGTGTTTCTAAATATATGCTTTTTTTTTTCTTTTTTTTTACGTGCGGAAATTCCTTCGGATACCCCTAACTAAAACCGCACGGTGTCCTGACCAAGTGACCATTACCGGGCACCTCGGGTAAGCCCTCGAAACGATAACCCCAGGGTTACCGGTGGACTTTGGCCGCCACCGCGGCCTCGCCTGGTGGGGTCGGGTTTTATCCCGCGTCGGTGAGTTGGCAGGCATGTGTAGGACACACGACACGCCTCCGCCACGGCCTGCTTCTGTAAGGACGGCGAGTCAGCCAACTGCCGTCCTCAGGCCCCGATCATGGAGGTTGGTAGTCCCGGGCGTAGATGAGTCTGCGGCGTCCTCGCCGCAGACTGCGAAACTCGAGGGGTAGGGTTCTCTCCCGCTCCCTCTCCACCGTCTCTTTTGCGCGCATTACCTGCTCGCAGAAAGAGGTGGTGGCGTGCCACTCGCTCCCGTCGGAGACCACGGCCCTCACCATGGTCTCCAACGAGAGAACGTCCACGCCCACGCAGGGCACTCCACCAACGTGTGGAGCGCCGTGTCTTCGCCAGGATCCTCGCAGTGCTGGTACTGCGGCGTTGTCTCCCGTTGAATGCGCCATAGATACTTACCGAAACACCCGTCCTGTAAATATCTGGCACATCCGGTAGGAGAGGTCCCCATGGTCCCTCCCTCCAACCACTCTTTCATAATCGGTCTCACCGCCGCAATGGTGGTTTCCCCCCACCATGGATGCTCAAATCGCACCCTCCATGTCTCCGTGAGTTCCTGGCGGAGCAGGGACCGCTGAGCCCTGATTTCTCGGGAAGTTTTGGCGATAGGTGATCCATTTGCCTGACACCTCTCTCAATGTTAAACTCTTCTCCTACCTGCTCAAGTTGTACTTTTGCTTTGGAATTTTTGTATATCTCTTGTATGATTTTTATGTACTTGTTTTCTATACCTTGGTTTTCTAGCGTCTTCCAGATGAAAGTATTATTATTAAGGATTTGAAAGCCTTGCTATAATCTGCGAATGCCAAATAATAGTTTTGGCCATACTCATTACATTTTTCTATGATCTGTTTTACTACATGAATAATCAGAAGCGAAACCAAGCTTGTTCCCTCAGTTGGTTTGCCTGGTTTGGTCTGTAGTTGTTAATATTGCTTTTATCCCCTTTTTTATGCAGCAGGATTATAGTAGACTTTGTCCATTGGGTTGGTATTTCCTCAGAGTAAAGTATCTCATTGAACAGATAGGTCAAGGGTTTGTCTTTTCGTTTCTCTAACTTAACAACATTAAAAATGTTGTTAAGTTAAATTACAAATTGTTCAAATTTTTATAGCTGCTTTAACAAGTGATTAAAGATTTATTCGTTTAAAGAAGTCCGAGTTTTATTTATTTCCTCGCAAATATGTTAGAAAACGTCGTGTGACATACGTGCGCTTTGAAAATTACAGCCTCTGCTTTCTTGTAACCCTCGCCTACGGCTCGGGCTAGCAATATCGCCTCGGCTGTAATTTTCAACTTATCGCACTTATAACATAATGTACTATTATAATATACTAACTGTGCCCTGCGGTTTCACAAATCATATCGCACCTCATCGCGCGCCCGCTTGTATCTTTCTTTCTCGTCTTCTTCTTTTTTTTAGATAAATTTTTAGCAACTGCACAGAGTCGGAAAAACGTTCATTTTAATGGCGATAAACCTACCCACTAGGTCTTACCTGGCACTGGAAACATTTTTGGCGAAATTTTTCCCGTGCTAGATGCCCGACACAACACCAAAAAGAATATTTTGTTTTACAAACTAATAATAGAGGGAGGACCAATAAAGCCTGATACAAGCCTTCGAGTATTGTTGATGTCATAACTTTTCACCGCCCACTACGCAAAACGTCCGCCATAAAGCCTGTATGATGACGTAGTTTGGCAAAAACTACATTGATTTACTTGTCTTTGAACCCATGAAGAAATAAGCTTGCTCGTTCTATTTTTATGTTACGTGCGTTATGTAGGCGTACGTAGCGCTTGACATCCCTTCAGTGCAATTCAAAATTGATTTATATTTAGCACAGATAGGTAAGAGTGTAGCTGGTTTACCTGCTGTTTGACGAACGAGGCTATGGGTCGACCAAAAATTGCAATAGATTTAGTTCGGAAAAAGTGAATATCCAGGACAGGACTTCAACCCGCGACCAGTCCCTTATAGGGGGATTACTCTCACCAACTGAACAACCTAGACACGTCCTAGATATTCGAAATTCTCCGATATATTATACATCTCGGGACGACTAAATCTACTGGAAAAGTTGGCATACTAAGTGCTTCAATATTTCATTCAAGAGAGTTGCAACTAAGTATAAAAAAATCGAATGCATAGAAAGTGTCTACTTTCTATGCATTAGAAATAAAGGGCCTTTTATAAAATGTTTGTGTATATACGAGGAAAGTGTGTCGCCGTTTACTATTATTTCAAGCAATCACTCAATAAGGTTAGGTATAATAATTTTAAGAATAATCATAATAAGGTAACTGAAACCTTTAGTAATTCAATCAGAATGGAGTTTGGTGTAGACAAATGTGCAGTCATGCATGACTGCACATTTACATTTGCACATTTAGTATGTCACAAGCGTTAGGTATTACTGAGGCTGCCATGAAACAGACGTTGCGGGATCGTTTCTTTGGTCGCCTGAAAAAAGTACTGAAGAGTCTTTTATCGGGCGGTAACAAGGTACGAGCCTACAACGCCTGGGTCATGCCAGTCTTAGTATACTCCTTTGGCATACTAAGACGGACTCAGACCGAATTAGATGCCCTGGATAGGAAAGTCCGTATGTTGTTAACTGCAAATCGTATTCACCACCCACGCTCATCAGTAATGAGGTTGTATACCCCACGGAAGTGTGGAGGTCGCGGTTTTTTAAACGCCAGGACTCTCCACAACCGTGACAACAAGACATTCCTTCTTCAGTCAACAAGACTTCATGACACTGTGAGCTCATTCTGCGTAAATAGTAACACCAGCAATTCAACATAGTGCGGGTACTTTGAGATTCAAACTACAAGACAACCACCATCTTTAGTCACCTCGTGACCATGGCTGCTGAAAAGCAACCGAAACGTCGGGATCAATGTAAAATATAAAATAACATCAAAGAAATCGCGATAGAATCCGTTAAAAATAGTTTTATTTCAATGTGTGGCATTCGCGTAAACTTTCGACTTTATCATTAGGAGCTACAGTTGAACATACATAAATACTTTACAAGGAGAGGCAACACATAACCAAACGAGGGACGCGCGAACGCGTGCGTCGTATTCTGGTAAAAAGTAGCAGGTTAGAAGAATTATAACCGCGCATGCAAAATTTCATCTCTATCGGTTGAGGATAACTGCCTCAAAATTCAGTTACAAGATTTGATTCGACCTCACGTACTCGTACAGAGCAAGTTAAATAGAAGCTTGTAAAAACCGGTGGGCTTGCATGAAAGGTTTAATAACAGTAAAGGAAGTTTCGTGAAGTCAGAAACTGATGGCAGAAGAGACCTACTACCTTATAAATTCTACCTATCCCGGAGGAATGAAAGCGTGAGTGTATGTAAGTACATCTATACATATATAAAACAAAGATGCATTGGTGATGACCGAGATAAACTCAAGAACGGATTGAACGATATTCATGATCTTTGATTTTTTTGATTTGTCTCAGCGTACACTGTGCCATTTTGCAGTTTCTTTTTTTGCGGAAATCGCCACGGTTAGCCCCACTGGTCAGCGGTGGGTACTGCTAGTATTTAATGAATTACTAGCGGATCCTTTAAGGTAGCCCACCTTATCAGCTGATGTTCGTGTACATCTCATATTTTTAATTATCCTAATTGCTAGGGGTTAGAAGCTTTAGGACTACTTCTCGATAAGACTATTTATTTATTTATTATAAAAGTACAGCCACATTGTATATATTACACAATTCACAATACATCCAGTTGTTGGTAAGTACTCTGATATATACAACAATTACGGCGTACATAACATTCAGTTAAAGTCATTAACACGAAAAGACTACATAAAGACTACATAGTAAATATGACTAGTTCGAGCATAGGCACAGTATTCCAAGTGGCCATCACAAAGCCGTAGATGGCCCAGGGTTGATATTTATCAACAACCTTACACCCTGGCATTAGAGACCCGAGACGGCGCCGGTGTGCGGTTTTGGTCGGTTCGAGTAAGACATAGCTACCCCCACTCTAGCCGGCGGTGGGGGCTACAGCAAAAAAAAACAAGGCACAGTATATGCAGAGGTAGGTAAATCTAAGAAATCAAACATCATGAAAATCGGTCCACCCGTTCTCGAGTTCATCGCGGTTATCACTAACACGACTTTGTTCACTTCTTGAACTTCTTGACTTTGTATCACAACTTCATATAGATACAAACACGACACAATATTTACTAATAGTCCAGTCATTATAGTAAGTTCACCTCGGAATTCGAGATACCCAGCTGTAAGTCTGTAAATACTTGTATATTGACACCCTAAAAGTTGTCTCAAAACCTACATATGGTAGGGTGTACGCAACTATTAAATTTCAAGGTCAAAGGTCACAAAAAACGGTTTTTTGCGCTTTTTTTGTAAATATCTCATTTCCTATGGGTTCCGAGATTCTTATCTAATTTAAGCTTAAATGACTGGACTAAAAAATTTTTTTAAATACTGAAATTTCTTAAGATCTTCTAAGTACTATTCAGAAAACTTCAAAAAGACACTTAGGGGACACCCGGGTTTGAACCGGGGACCTCTCGATCTGCAGTCGAATGCTCTACCACTGAGCTATATCCCCAGTAGCATTTTGATTTAAATTAATGTTCAGTCAGAAACAAAGCTCTCTGCCAGAATTATGCTCTTAAACATACTCTCACACTTGTATATCACCAAAAACAAAGGGGTTGCTAAATTTAGAGTTTTTTTTTTATTAGTCTTTTCAAGATACGCAGAGAGGTGTTAACGCAAAGGAGAATGCCCATTCTTGGTTGCGCTTTTAGACGTACGCGTCAATATTTGAAATGTTAAAAAATAATATTGATTATAGTATGACTTTTCAACACTAAATCGCTTCTAAAGAACTTGGGGTTTGAATTTAACTTATAAAGATATGAAAATTGAATAAATAATCGTTTCCACTTTAATTTAATTGTTACCATTATATAAAATAAACCATTGGCGGTAGAATGCAAATATACCAATCTTTATATTAAAATGGTTAAATAATAATTCGCAATGTGACATTCAAATATATTGCAGTTATGAAATCTTAATATTTCGTGTATGTATTCGTAAATTATTAGTGATAATCAGTTAAAGTTGTAAAATATTGTGTGCTTCAGTGGTAGTTTTCTCTTAATTTATACATGGTATCCCTGTCTTACTAAAACGTCAGTTCAACAGTCTGTGTCACAATATTTTCTTGTGTTTGTTGTTTTTCTCGTTGTAATAATTTAATTTCTCAATAACCCCAAGTTCTGTTACAATGTGCGTTTATATTTGAGATAATACTTAATGCAGGCTATTTAATGCAGTTTATACTTATGTGACATAGCAAAAAAAGTGTGCAACCGATTTCCATACTGACATGGGCATTGTCCTTTAACCAAGTATATCATCAGGCCCAGGTAAAAAGCCGCTTATTACCGTCAACCAGGCACTTTTTTCTTATTCCGTGCAGGAGTGCTCCCCGAAATTGGCATCGAACCCGGGACCTCTGCCAAGAACTGCAAAAACATTGTTAGTGAAAATATTATTCTGAGCAAAAACTTATGTACAGGCGTTTTAACATCTTTATTATTATATATTTTATAGGATAGTATAAATAATATATGTTAGGTCCAGCGGGGGCGGTTAAGTCGGGCTTGAACCGACTAAAACCGCACGCCGTCTCGGGTCTACAGACCGGGTGTAAGGTTGCCCATAGGGCATTTCCCTCGCACCCCGACCTAACAGATACTAAATGTTTACATTAACAACGTATTGTATAGTTATATAGTTTTAGCATTGTATTTGCTAAAACTACGAGAAGTTGAAAGGATAGATTTCTCAACGCAAAGGTACCAAATACTTGGGGTGTGTGTTGGGTAACCTCCTCGAGTGTCGCTCCGATTCCGATCCCGCTGCAGTCCGGGGGAACGGAATCGGAGCGGCCGGTACACCCTGGGCGGCGGTCAATGGCTTCCCCTTCACCCCTTCATAGGGTTGGCATTGATCGTCGGCCAATACCCAACGTGGCGGGAACACATCGCTCTCCGTACTCCTCTATTTTCAGAGGAGACAGGATGAGCGATGCTGTTAGTGGTGAGATGGCCCAGGGTCAGCCGGGGTGCGAGGGATATGCTCTATGGGTAACCTTACACCCCGGTGTCTGAAGACCCGAGACGGCGTGCGGTTTTAGTCGGTGCAAGCCCGACATAACCGCCCCCGCTGGGCGGCGGGGGGGTATCCGAAGGGATTTCCGCACGATAAAAAAAAAAAAAAAAAAAAAAAAGGTACCAAATACTTCATCATGTACTGAATAGTTCCCAATATGTACTAAACAGAGCACATGATCTCATATACATGTCTCATTTGGTCCGGCCATCCTAACAGACGCAATAAACTCTGAATTTAAGTGAACTTTAAATTATTTTATCTCCTACACACGTTAAACCGAAGATGCAAAATAAAATGTATCCAAAGTCATCTCTATCAATAACAGTACCTTTTTTTTTTTTTTCGTGCGGAAATCCCCTCGGATACCCCCCCGCCGGCCAGCGGGAAAAAAACTTATTTTGTTTTGTCCATAGCTACACAATAAAAAAAGGAAGTGGCTCTCCGGTAGTGCTGACAGAAGTGAAAACTTCAACAACTACGTGATGTTTTGAAATCGTCATGTTCCATACATCCCTCCCTCACTCCCTCCCTCCATCCCGTCATCCATACCTCACTCCCTCCAGCGCACACACCCTCTCCCACTCACTCCCATGCTCTCCCTTTTTCACGCACTACCTCCAATTCCCTCCTTGCCTTCCCAAGACCCTCATTCCCTCCCTCCCTCCGTCAATCATTTCCTCCGTCTCTCGTTCCCTCTCTACATCACACCCTCCTACCCTCCATCAGTCCATCCCTTCCTCTCTCCGGCCCTCCCTCCTTCCGTCCATCCGGCCCTCCCACCTTCCGTCCATCCATCAATCAAGGTAGGATGGAGATGTTGAAAAAAAAAAGCGAAAACGTCTTGCGTGACAAATTCGAGGTGACGTAACGATTAAAAAAAACGCGAGTTTCATGATTTGTCTTCACCCAAAAAGTGCTCAACGCGCCCAAAAAAGTTTCCACTACAATAATAATTCATTTATTTGTACAAAATATAGGTAGGAAATACTTTTTTTTTTCACTTTACACAACATTTCAGTTAGAAATCTTTTGCAAAGACTTCAAATGTCTTGAATGATGAATTTATAAAAAGCATGGTCCATCCAAAGTCTAATTCTATCCAAAACCGAAAAACATAACCAAGTTTGAGAACCTCTGTCCAAAAAAAACAATCTGTAAACCGGACTAGTGAAACTATAGTGTCACTAGTCGTAATTCCGACAGTAAAGAGTCACCATTTCAAACACTTCAGTTATAACTATGCTTTTCCCAGTGTAAATGGGTTGACTCGACCGTAGAAGTGTTCCCCGTACTCTCTCGATATCGATATTAAATAGTAACATGCTGCATTTCATGCACTTTGTGAGAGTTGAGGTCTTGCCTCCCTTTCTTTATACCACTTACAAGAAGATGTACTGATTAAATAATTCCATATGTTATATATTTGTTTGAAAAGTTAATCTATAGTCATAATGTTAAAAATTAATAGTGAAGTAGCATTTTTTTTACCCGGGGTGCCCGGCAATGGACACCTGGGCAGGACACCGTGCGGTTTTAGTCGATACACAACATGACTGCCCCTGCTGGCCGGCGGGGGGTATCCGAAGGGATTTCCGCATTCTGTCTCCTCAATAAGAGTGAATGGGCAAGATCTTCGGGGTCCAAAATAATCTTACTTGCAACCCGGTACGGTACACCTGCTGGTTTATTGAATATTTAATTCATTACTTTATATTTTTCTTTAAAAATAGATACTATACAATTCAATTAAATCATAATCAAACAATTAATTTTTTTATAAACCACTTAGGTGGAAGACAAACTCACGACCCACCTGATGGGAAGCGGTTACCATGGCCTATGGACGTGTGCAACACCAGGGGCGACACACTCGCTTAACGACCTCCGTCCTCCATGAGCGCAGGCCTGGGGGTGGCGGGTGAGGCCACCTGTCACCCCAGCAGAAGCAGGCCGGGACGGTGGGGCGACTAGCGCCCCTCCCCCAAACCGGGGCAAGACGGGGACACCGTGGTTCCCAAACCCGAGGGGGCCATCTCGAAACCGGAGATGGCCCAGGGTCAGTCGGGGTGCGAGGGATATGCTCTATGGGCAACCTTACACCCCGGCGTCTGTAGACCCGAGACGGCGTGCGGTTTTAGTCGGTTCAAGCCCGACATAACCGCCCCCGCTGGCACGCGGGGGGGTATCCGAAGGGATTTCCGAACGATAAAAAAAAAAAAAAAAAGGGGCGACACACTCGCGCTGCTGACCCTATAGAAACCTGTTTTTCATATAATTTGGCAAAAAAACAATAGTGGTGACAAATGGCGTACTAATGAAAAGTAAAGATAAAGTTATTCAAAGGATCCGGTCAATGGACAATATCTGATTCTTCCAATTTGCGACTTACTTCTTATTATAATAGTTTTAAAAAGGTTTGTACGAAAACAAACTTCTTTTTCTTTTCTTTTTAAGGGCAACTAAAAGCAATACTTAATATATCTTTATATATAAAAATGAATTGCTGTTCGTTAGTCTCGCTAAAACTCGAGAACGGCTGGACCGATTTGGCTAATTTTGGTCTTGAATTATTTGTGGAGGTCCAGAGAAGGTTTAAAAGGTTTGTCATCGATTGAGGCAGTATGAAGTCTGCCGGGTCAGCTAGTAAATAGATATATTAAGCTTATTTTTAGAATATTATTGAGCTTATAATCAAAGCTACTGTTATTCAGAGGCTAAAAATAGCTAAAAGTAACGAATTTGTGGAAATGTTCTCTTAAACAGACCATATTATAATGACTATTCTCATAGGACTCTGCGGGCATGCGTAATAACATAGCCGTATCCTAAAAAAGCAAGGATGAATTTCCCACAAAAAGAAACAAGTAACTTGGAATGTCGGGAAGCAACGATCCGTAAAATAGTCTTGCGTCCGTTTCGAGAAATAACCGTAAAAAACAGACAGGTTTCGTGTGAAGAAATAACGTTCCACACGCGTTTTATACTAGTAACAAATAACGAAGACAAAAGTGAGTACAAATGAATCGCCTATAGCAGTTATAACTTCAGAACAGTGTGCCGACCATTTTATTTCTAGTCACCCCGTTTTACAGTATTTAAAGATTCCAAATCCTTCTATACTCCTACATCTTACATTCTACATACATACAAAAAATTAAAATGAATCGACTTATTTTTAATGATTGCATATGAATGTATTCAAAATACTTGTAACAAAAATACAATATTTAAATTTTTGCCTGTCTATCTTTCTGTCTGTTTGTATCTTTTTCGCGGTATCTCGGAAAGTTTGAAGTGTGTGAGGATAAAAGTAGATGGCAGGTTGTTGCTTCTGCCTACCCTAGAGGCAAAAAGACTTGAGTTTATACATGTGTGTCTGTATTTTACACACAGGCATTTTTTATTGTCTAAACATATTAATTAAATTAGATTTAATTCACATTTTTGTGGGTTTAAAATTTTCAGCTCGAAGATTTCCTGATTCAAACAGACAGACAAAAATTTAAATATTGTATTTTTGTTACAAGCATTTTGCATACATTCATATGCAATCATTAAAAATCCTTCAAAAAATTCGTAAAAATATAATTTGTAGCAAATCGCTTTGCCTACAAATATGATCGTACAACTTTTTGCCCTAAATTTAAAATTAAAGAGCTAAATGGAAGTCGATGGGGGAGGCCTATGGTCAGCAGTGGACTTCCTACGGCTGATATGATGCTGATGATGAAGCAAAAAAAAGTTATATAAAAAGTTATAAAATTTTCTATAAATAACTTATTTTTTGCTCTATAACTTTTTTTTATACATTTTACAAAAAAATTACCTCAGACCAATCTTGTAGGTCTTTTAAGGTTTTTTTTTCTCTATTGCTATTTTTTTAATTTCATACATTTGAAACGCAGTTACAGCGCTCCAAAGTTGACCGGGTTGTTCAATGCTCATGACAATCCGGTCAAAACGAAATGTTTAACTTAGTTTTATGATCTTTTTTATTGTAAATACATCTTTAAAAAAAATTGTTGACACATATCCCAAAAATAAAATTCCGTCCTCTAAAAAATGCAATATTAGATATAATAAATTACCATACGTACCATAAATTGTAACATTTCAATGGACTACTAATGGTTGGGTAATATTAGAAAGACTGCCTGTCGCGTAGTCTCAGAACTGGTGAGCCCTAGCCCTATTGCGAATGTTTGTGACTCGATTTGCAACTGTAAAAATCGATTTCTAGCAGGGACCTCATACTTTTTGGTTTAGTTTTCTGTTATTTAAATTAGTTATGTTTCAACACGCAGCTTTAAAAGTAGACTTTCAACACGGACCTTAATATTTTTGGCTGTGATTTTTTTGTTATTTTAATCGGTTGATGTCTATATTACTAAAATGTGTCTCAATGTTTTAATCTATATCTTCTATAATCGCTACAATTAATACAAATGGAGCACCTATCTGTCTGTTCGAATTATGTAATCTCTGGAGTGGCTGGGCCGATTTTGACAAGTCTTTCACTGGTTAATAGGTAATATTATAAAGTATAACATAGACCACTTTACGCAAAAGAATCAAAACCTTACAAATCAAAATCCACGCAAGCGAAATTGCGGGCACAGCTAGTAAGCTTCATAAAATTACAGCACTTCGTTTCTGGAACTGGGCATTTGTGTAATCTTTTGATAATATGATTATGTCAAACGTGTTTTTATATAACAATAAAGTGCTTTTATTAAATATAAAGTATTATTTTTCTTCTTCTGTCTCAGTGAACAACTGCATTTTAAATAGATAATCATCTGAGTTGCTGTGAATTTTATCGATTTATATGTTAAAAATTGAATGTCACTACGAAATACGATCTTCCAGTTCCAGTACGCAAAATATGCGTAACAGACCATATATTTGTATCTACAAATAGCCATTGATATGTATATTATAATATAAATACCAGATACATTGTATACATTCAATTACTAAGTAGTACACACACTTTTAATACAAATGTTAGCAATTAAATCCTATCCTACTATATATAATATTTAAAATGTGTAAGTTTGTAAAGTTTGGATTTTTATTACTCAATCACGCTAGCTAAATAGATCTTTCTGAAATTTGGTACAGGAATAGATTATAGTCTGAAATAGCAAATAGGCTAGATTATCTGGAATAGCATAGAGGCTAGTTTTCGAAAAGGTTCCGATGTTAACGGAAACAGGAGCA
This sequence comes from Cybosia mesomella, assembly GCA_946251805.1. Lineage (NCBI taxonomy): Eukaryota > Metazoa > Arthropoda > Insecta > Lepidoptera > Erebidae > Cybosia > Cybosia mesomella. Next base: position 14,142,522 of record OX276403.1, read on the forward strand.
GAATTCCACCCGAGCGGAGCCGCGGGTATTAGCTAGTTGATCATACTTTATTAGTGTCGAGTTGATAGGTGGATGAGGTTTAGAGGTACGGTGGGTAGTGCTCGCTATGAATGATTCGGGAAAACAAATTAGGTAAGTGACGACTAATCAATAAAGAAGAAATTCAATATTTATTAGGTTCTGTATTGTGTTCCGTACCACAAAAGGAAAAAACGGAATCCTTATAGGATCAGTTCGTTGTCCGTCTTGTCCAAGTCTTGTCTGTTAAGACCTTTTTATTATTATTTATTATCAAATTCTCAAGTCTGCAAAGGCCTTCGATGTTATATGCATATATAATATTTATATGCATTTTCATTCAATATTTTAAGGACATTACATTTAACTACCTACTCAAATTTGTTCGAAAATTAACATTGTTTAAGGTAAAATTTTCTTTATATTATAACATTTCCTTGTTACCGATCCACAAAATATGATATCCCAAAATTATTTACATAGCAACAATTATAATAACAAAAACTTAAAAAGAACAACTGTAAACAAAAACGAAATAGCTATTACCAAACATCCTTTTGAAAATCGATTGGGAATTCCGCCCCTTCTATATCCCAACAGGAAAATTCCATTTTCCGAATACAAAACTGAGAACAGACGACACAAACCTAAATACCTTGTAAGTAAACGAAGCGCAATAAGTAAAAAGCATTTTCTGCTTTGAGAAAATTTCAAAACAAACGGGCTATGAAAAACTCCAAACAACTTTTAAGGGATTGCCGTCCTATCGACCAAATAAAATTATTACTTAGTGGCCTATCATTCTCAATAAGCTTTCATAGCTTCCCTTATCATCATCATCCTCATAGCGATTTCGCAGTTTCGTTCAAAGTTTCCACTTTGGAGCCCAGGGTCCGCTTGTTGTTTTTGATTGGTATATCGGCTTCTCCGAGAACGACTGCCGTCTGACCTCCCAACCCTGAGAGGAAAGCTTGCACCAGAGCCTTGTCAGTCCTGCGTCAGCCGATAGGAGAGGCTTGTAAGGTTTTGATTCTGAAGGGGCCATGAGGATGGCCATGCGGTGGCGGTGCTGGCATTTCTGGAAATAAAATAAATATTATATTTTTTATAGTTAAGCGAATAGAAAAATCAAAACATGTGCGCTGTGTCAAAATATTAAAACAATAAAAATACTTACATGGTACTTCCGTCATATTCATAAAAACAGATCATAGATATAAATAACAAGTGGTTTTTTTTTTAATTTAGATTGGAAAAGAGAACATAAAGCACTAAAAATGTTAAATCAAACGAGCCGATGTATACCTTCCAGCTACATCATCGGACTCTAGTTACCACTGAAAGAGAAACTAATCGTCAAGACGATTCAAACGAGCCGAAACTCGACAAGGTTGTGTCGTTTCATTGCGAAGTGCCTATGGCCTCCTTCCAGCTCCATCATGAGATCGGCACCATGTCATCATAATATTGCATTGTCTCTAGTGAAGACAAATCAAACGAGCCGATACTCGATGGGGTTGAGTAGTTTCATTACAGAGTTCCTGTGACCACCGTCCAGCTCATTAATCAGATCCTAGTTACCATTGAAAGACAAACTCTCAAACGAGCTGAAACTCGATTGGGCTGCGTCGTTTCATTACAGAGTTCTTATGACCACCTTCCAGCTCCATCATCAGACCCTAGTTGCCAATGAAAGACAAACTACTCGTCAATAGGATGAAAACGAGCTCAAACTCGATGAGGTTGTGTCGTTTCATTGCGAAGTTCCTATGGCTACCTTCCAGCTTCATCAGATCAGTACCATGCCATCCTAATATTGCATTGTCTCGCGATTTACACATGTATGCAAAATGTCAGTTCAATCGGTAGCCGGGAAGTGGATCAAATTTAATTTGCAAATTTAATAACAAACATCGGGACAGGTGAAGCTAAATAAAAGCTTATGAAATAGAAAATATTAGTGGATGTGAAACCACGTAGCGGCTTATTTACTACATTACAATAGATATAAATATCAGAATATATCTATTTATAATTAAAACAATAGAAATATTGAGTGCGTTCCCATTGAGGAGCCAAATTTAAAATGACCGTATTTTGATCCTTACAACAGTGACATATTCACTATGTAACAAATCGTGACTAAGCAGCTGCACACGGAACTCTGAACAGCTGAACTCTTCGACACTTCCAAAAGAGGTAACATTGAAAGAGCTAACTGGCAGATAGTTTCAAGATATAGAGTATACCTAATACCGTGTTCACATTAATGCCCGTAAACATATCGCTGGCCCCGGGCAATAAATCGGTAATATCAAAAGTCTAATTTTACAGGAGAAATAAAAGAAGCTAGAAGAAATAATTTGTTTACAGTTCAATGTACAGTCGTTCAAAACAAGAGTTCAATATCTGAAATAAAAGTAAATATTTTCAGCAATTTAATCTTGTAAAAATTAATTGTAAGGACATAAATATTTCCTTAAATAATTGAAAAAATGTACTGTTTCAATTTTAACATTGTTATATTAACACACTGACCACTGAGATTCAGGAATTTAAGCATATAATTCGGAGTAATATTCAGTGCACCAGCCGATTACCACCTTCTTCAGGGAAATTTTAATAGCTGGCATAGAAAAAATCCTTGGAATTACTTCATGTGAAGTGTAACAGATTATTTATTCGTTATAAGATTAATTAAAAAATGCGGTTTAATTTATTACTGTTTTGTTTAGACCGGTTATTTGTGTTGTTTTTTAGAGTAATGTAAGTTGTTATTGTGTTATTTATTTTAATGAATTATTAATGAAAAAGTGAAAAAAAGAATAGGGGTGATAGATTAACAATAGGAAATGCCAAAAAAAAAACAATAAGAAGGTCGTAACCGGCGCGGCGCTTACCGTTGTATTGCCAGGACCCTGGCAATACAGCGGTAAGCGCGATATTTGTATAAGCAAAAAATATTACATTTGAATATATTTAAAGATTACCTTTGAAAACAAATTGAAATAGAGTACCCTGTACCCTATGGATATAGCTTTTGGAGTGAGGGAATATCATTTAATAATAAATATTTTTAAAAAATGTTTTAATGGTCTTAGAGAAAATATATCAGTGTCTTATACTATGCTGTAGTGAGAGTCACAAACGTTTCTGATACTGGTTCCCAAACTAGGCTGACGCCTGTAATTTCCCTCTAGTACCCCGGCTGAGCCAGGGCCATCTCCGAGATGGCTCCCTCGGGTTTGGGAGTACCCACGGTGTCCCCATTTTGCCCCGGAAAGGGGGGGAGGCGCTAATCACCCGCTACCCAAGCCTGCTTCTGCTGGGATGACAGGCGGCCTCACCTGTCACTCCCAGGCCTACGCTCATGGAGAATGGAGGTCGTTGAGCAACATCGTGCGCTCGCACTATTGCCGCAATCATGCTGCCGAGCGAGAGGACTCTCACACCGATTACCGTCACGAGGTCACGCCTCGGCACCTCCCACACTGGGCACCCTCCAGCATGTGCAGCCCCGATGACTCTCAGAAGTTGGCTCCTTCCTGATCCGAAGCAGGTGGTCCCTGAAGCTCCCTTTACCGGAGATCACCTGCGTCAGTCGGTACGAGAGGTTTCCGTGTCACCTCTCTAGCCAATCCTCCATGATGGGCGTTATCGCCACTATTACGGCATGCCCTGCGCTTGGTCCCCCAAGACGTTTCTTCCACTTCACCTCGAAATCCTGGCATGGGACTGCACGGCCTCGATTTCTTGAAGCTCAGGGTCCCGTCCCAGCTCCCGCGCCTCATTTCGCCACTGGTATAGTTGCAAAAGGGCTCTCGCCTCCATGTCCCATGGCGGAGTTCCGAAAAGGAGTCTTGCCACCTCGAAGGCGATCGTGCGGTAGCCCCTGACCCTTTTCGCCATCACCCGCTGCGGATCGTGCACCTTCCGCACACTTCTGGCCTTCATAGCCTCCGTCCATACTGGGCACCCATATAGGGCCATGGACCGCAGGATTCTCCCTAACAGGGAGTACTTTATCGCGAGTTGTAGTAACATCATGGGTTGAAGCACAGTAGTGTCAGGCAGCGCCCACTTAATTCGAGGGGTTGTTTACAGGTAGTAGCTCACTCTCTGCATACTTCACAGTTGTAGACCTACATGTTGCAGTAGCATTTGGTTAAGTTGGATATGCATTAGGCCTGGTGATGTGTAGATGGTATGTAACATTGAGGTAGTAACACAGTGGAGTTTTGCCACAGGCCGAGTTGTAGAACCCGGCCCACAGCAAAACTCCACCTTTATGCCTAATTGCCTTATATCTTTATGCGCCAGCGGTTTGCTTCCATAATATATTTATTACTCATACTAGCTGTGGCCAGTGGCTCCGCCCGCGCTGAGGTCGGTTTCGGTCGGTGCTAATTTTTGGTTTCAGAATCGTTGATATCACATAACCCAAGTTCTGTTTAATATCTACAATGTACAGACACAATTAATTTGCAATTTTATAATATTACTCATTCACTGGAACTCCTTACAGACAGACTGACAATAAGTTTAAAACTTATTCTAATAACTGCGATTTGCAACTGAACTCAAATTAGCGTCGCAATTAGCCGCATAACACATTAAATACAATTAGTACCTTCTTTTCTCTTTTCTTCATGCGGAAATTCCCTCGGATGCCGCCGCCGGCCAGCGGGGATGGTTATGTCGGGTTTGTTCAAGCCGACGGTTGATCGATGCTGTTTTAGCATGCCGTCTCGGGTCATCAGACACCGGGGTGTAAGGTTGCCCATAAGGCATTTCCCTCGCACCCCGACTGACCCTGGGCCATCTCCGATTCGAAATGGCCCCCTCGGATTTGAGAACCACGGTGTCGCCGTCTTGCCCCGGTAATAGAAGTTAGTATCTTTTTTTTTGATACGGAAATCCCCTCGAATACCCCCCACCGGCCAGCGGGGGCGGTTATGTTGGGCTTGAACCGACTAAAACCGCATGTCGTCTCGGGTCTTCAGATGTTTCCGGTTTCGAGATGGCCCCCTCGGGTTTGGGAAACACGGTGTCCCCGTCTTGCCCCGGTTTGGGGGGAGGGGCGCCGCTAGTCACCCTGCCGTCCCGGCCTGCTTCTGCTGGGGTGACAGGCAGCCTCAGTCGCCACCCCCAGGCCTGCGCTAATAGAGGACGGAGATCGTTAAGCGACCTTCGGCGCCTGTGATGCGCGGCGAACATGTTCCGGGCCAGTAGAGTTCTAAATCTCTCCCGGGCACGCTCCGCCATCTCCTTCTCGAGCATTACATGCTCGCAGAAGGAGGCACGGCCCACGCGCTCGCGCTTACAAGTTAGTACCTTTTTTTTTTTTTTTTTATCGTGCGGAAATCCCTTTGGATACCCCCCCGCCGGCCAGCGGGGGCGGTTATGTCGGGCTTGCACCGACTAAAACCGCACGCCGTCTCGGGTCTTCAGACGCCGGGGTGTAAGGTTACCCATAGAGCATATCCCTCGCACCCCGGCTGACCCTGGGCCATCTCACCACTAACAGCATCACTCATCCTGTCTCCTCTGAAAGCAGAGGAGTACGGAGAGCGATGTGTTCCCGCCACGTTGGGTATTGGCCGACGATCAATGCCAACCCTATGAAGGGGTGAAGGGGAAGCCATTGACCGCCGCCCAGGGTGTACCGGCCGCTCCGATTCCGTTCCCCCCGGACTGCAGCGGGATCGGAATCGGAGCGACACTCGAGGAGGTTACCCAACACACACCCCTACAAGTTAGTACCTTTTTTTTTTTTTTTTTTTTTTTTTTTTTTTTTTTTTTTTTTCGTGCGGAAATCCCTTCGGATACCCCCCCGCGTGCCAGCGGGGGCGGTTATGTCGGGCTTGAACCGACTAAAACCGCACGAGTACCTAAACAAAAATTATAAGTATAGACATTGACAAGTTTTTTTCTAAGAAATTATGCGTTTTTCATTGTTTTAGGTTATCGCTAGTATAAGTACACAACAAGTACTAGATATAATATAATATCATATGATAAAAATATTAGTCAAGTCTAGATAATAACATATATATCTATGATAAGAACAATTAGTCATTCTTGTTTATTATTTACGTAAGTAATGTGTGTTTCGAACAGTAATGACGAAGTAAGGGCAATATTTTAAAAGCCTAACCGATCGTAAATTATCACATAAATATTGTCATTAGAATACGATTGTGTGCTTTAATTGAGGATTAGTAGTAGGTCAGTATTTATTGACACATTGAATAAAATAATTTTTAGCATTTAAGTCATAGTAAAAGAAGAAAAGTATAGTGACTCTAATATACCTATGTTATATGTTCGTCAAGTCAGTCTGTCTGTAACACATGCTCAACGATGCGTGCCTTTGAAGTACATCGTCTCGAATTTAGTTGTATATCGGGGTATTTTATAATAGTCCTGAGTCCATGAAAGTAGTAACTAGAAATTCAGTGCAGGGTGCGACTGAAATAAATTAAGCTGAGCGAGCAGGACTCTTACTTGAAAATAAGATATCTTACTACGGTCGCGCGCTTAGCTAAGGCCGCGCGCTCGTGAAACTGTTTTTCGGTGATTATTCCTCAATGGTACATTGTATTTGAACAGTTGACCCCTCTAAACACTCAGCGGTGTCTACACTATAACCATGGCAAATTTGGTCAAGATCGGTATTGTGGTTCCGGAGGAGTACAGTCTCGACCAAGCGGCTTAGCCACGTTTAAGAGCTTCACTTCGCTCAGCTCAATAACCAATTTTAATTTTTTAAAGATGTAACACTATTTCTGTCTAGTGTTATTCACCGGCTAGTCCAAGTGAGCTACAGAGTGTCTTAATCCCAGGGCGCCTTACACAGAGGTTGTAGGTGGTGCACAGTTCAGCTGATCTCCAATGAAACTCAACTCACAGTTGTACATACATATATTTGCATACACAGAAAACACAGAGTCACAGAGGGTTACACAGAAGTATTACACATGAAATATAGACATATATAGAAATAGAAGAAGTGAGTTTAGAAGATCTAAAGTGACATTTACATATACAGATAACGATTTTTAACACATACAACAAATCTTCTCATCAAGGCAGCATCTCCTAGTTATGGGCACAGATAGATATATACCAGCCTTACACCGGTCAGCAGTAATAAAGTAACCAGGTAATAATTATAAGAACTGATACAGGACCTTGTCTAGTTCTGGTAGTCTTGTGACCGTCAGTGGTTGGGAACCAGCAATGCAGATTCCGGAGCCTTACTAGTGATCTGCGCTCTCAAGGTCTCGGCCTCCAGGTCACCACAATTGACACCTCAGAGTATATGTCCTTGTTTAAATTGTATACGTGGGTTTCTCCCAGAACTAACGACCCTGTTATAAATATACACAGCGTTTATCAATAACACATCTCCATTATGCGAATAGATTAACAGCTATTAAAAGAACAACTTACCAGATCAAATCTGGGATCACAAACAAATTATAACCTTCAAATTAAAGATGATTTTCGAATCACAGCAAGTACTTCAGACAATAAATTTTCAGAGTAGAGGACTAATGACCTCTTAAATAACAAATAAAAATCGTGTCACTGCGATCACTCTTATATACACAAATATTTCTAGACCTTTTGAGAATAATACAAGTATTGATCTTCTAACTGGAATATTCCATAACAATGAATAAAAATGAATGAATTCGACCGCATAACATACGCCCTCTGACGGGGAATTACTACAGACCGCCACATCGATTGCAACCACCGTAGTGCGACAGTGTCCTACAGATGGCGCTAACCACAATTAATTCTAAATAACAATTAATTCTGTATATTTAGAAATGTAATCGTTACAAAGATGCTCTATGTTCTTACGATTAGTACTCGTATCGTAGGTATTGTTAATTTCAGCGCTATTGATGAAAAGGAATTGCTCTACAATTTATCCCGAGAGGAAAGCTTGTGCAAAAGCCTCATCCATTAATCAGCAGGTGACTTGGGTCCCAAAGACCTTGGAGGCGCGGGCGCCTCATGCACTCACAATAAACTCGTTTATGGAAAGTAACATAAACAACTAAATAATTTTCATGATGTCTGTAAAATAATAACGCGTAAATAATCTACTTATCATGTTTTAGTGTTATCGCTTTATCGGAAATCGTTGATAAAAAATCGACAACGATAAATAGTCACAACGATCAGGCCGTTATCATTCGGCGTTGATATCGCAACCTGTAAACAAGTAAATTGTAGAATCAGTAATACATTTTATTAACAAAATACAGTCAAAGGACAAGGTAAGGATACAAATTACATTAAATTTTACTTCATTTCCTGTCATTCTATCCGCCCCAGGGCCGCGTTTCTAGAGTGGATGATGTAATTACTCTAATATCTGGTTATTGATGACTCAACGAATTTTGATAGAAATGTTGGTCATTAATTTGCATTATACTATTTTTTGGGTAACTTCTATGCAATTTATACAATAATCTCCTATTAGTCCGCCCGCGTGTGTAGTGTAGTCTTCCCGTTCCCATTTCCCCAGAGGAACCACTAACCGGGAAGAAAAGTATCTTATGTGTTGATCCAGGAAATCGTCTAAACATATTTCCTTTCATATAAATGTTTCGCAAATTGTTTTTAATATTCCAACTATGTGATCTCGTTGCGTTATAGTACGACGTAGTTACCCGTTGTCTTTTATCTATTTTATTCTTTCCAAATTTCATTCGTTTAGTGTCGGGTCAACTAAAAATCGACTTGGGTGACCGAGCGCAGGGTACGCGGTAGTAGCGGCGGTAAGACCCATCACAGGGAACTGGCTAGAGAGGCAACACGGGAGCCTGTCGTACTGGCTGACCCAGGTGATCTTTGGCCCCCTGCTTCGGGGACCACCTGTGTCGGATCAGGAAGCACCAATATCTGAGTGCCATCACTGTGATGCAAGCGAGGACTCAGGGTTGCACGTTGGTGAAATGCCCGGCGTGGGAGGTGCTGAGGCGGGCCCTCATGGCAGCCCTCGGAGTGGGAGTACTCTTGATCGGCGACCGCAAGGCGGAGGCGATCCAGACGTCGGAGGTCGCTCAAAGACCTCCGTCCTCCATGAGCGCAGGCCAGGGGGTGATAGGTGGAACCGCCTGTCACAATAGTAAAAGGAGGCCGGGGCGGCAGTGCGTTGCCCCCCCCCCCCTATCCGGGGGCAAGTCGGAGCACCGTGGTTTCCAAACCCGAGGGGCCATTTCGAAACAGGAGATGGCCCTGGGTCAGCTGGGGTACGAGGGAAATGCCTTATCAGGCCAACTTATACCCCGGCATCTGATGACCCGAGACGCCGTGCGGTTTTAGTCCATTCAAGTTCGACATAACCTCCCCCGCTGGCCGGCGAGGCATCCGAAGGGGTTTCCGCACGGAAAAAAGTTCATCTAAAAGTAAATGGGTTTTCCATAAATTATTGAAGTTCGAGTCGCTATTTCCCATTAATGCTTAGTCAGTGGTCCCCTGTAGGCCCGACTACCACTGAAAAAGACCATACCTGGTCAGGAAATCCAATATTAACTTTAATAATATTTTTATTGCAGTGATGTCGCCTCCCCACACGCGGTGTGGTCCTCATTGTGGAACAGGCAGCTGTCCTCCACACTGCCATTACTACGGATGTGGGCCACCACCTCCACCGCCACCACACCATCACTATCCACCTCATCACCATCATCCACCACCTCATCACCATCATCCACCGCCTCATCACCATCATCCACCACCTCACCATCACTATCCTCCTCATCACCATCATCCTCCTCCACCACCGCCACATCATCCACCGCACCATTATCCCCAACCCTATGGTGCTCTGCCCCAGTCTTTTCTACGTTAACCATGATATAACATAAGGAATCGCTGGACTAAAACGAAAATAAATAAATAATATTAAAAAAAGGTAACATGAGAAGAAATCAATTTAAACTTTACATCATGAATATGCTCTGCTTTGCTTCAGTGTAAGGCCTAAACAAATGTGTGGCAACATCCTGACAAAAACAAACGATTTATATATAACGCTATTACTAATTACGTATAAAAAAGGAAGAATTAATGTATTTATCTTATCTTAAAATAGATGAATAAAAGTTTTTGAATATGAGACTTATTAACCACGTGATTTCAGATAAGTGTTCTACACGATAAGATAAAACGACTCAAATAAAAACATGAAACCTGATTATTGGTTTTTCTTTCTTTGGATACCCTTGAACCTTTTTTGTCCAGGTTGGTAATAAGGTATATAATAAAGATTTAATTCACCCAGCCATGACTTCTGAAGTTGATGACAACTATACTCTTTCTGTGACCATACAAATATATTATACATAGAAATATACCAAGCATACTTTAGTTAGGCTATCTACACACCAAAGCTGCGGGCCTGGCGGCATAGTCCACCGGCTTTTGCCGCCGGGCTTGTTTTGCGTTTAATCGTACTGGAACGAACGCAATAGTTTAATTTCATTGAAGACTGTCCGGTTGGGAAAGACTAAACCTAGTCCTATTCAACTCCACTATGACACAAGTATGTGCATTTACCGCTAAGAAAATTTCATTAATTCTAGGGCCACAATTTCTGAACCCACAACTCACCATCTCTAAAAATATCTATATCGATTTCTCCAGCGATATCCAGTACCGCAGTAATTTGGCAGACAAGGTCATGGCAACAGAAAAACACGAAGTGTTCAAAGGTCGAAGAAATACTTCACCGCGGAGCAAAGCCTTCTTTTTTATAAGTCCCAAGTCCGGCCTCGCATCGAGTACTACTGGCACCTTTTTGCATACCAGCTTGACCCGTTTCATTCAATGCAAATACGGGCGCTGATGGTCATCGACAATCCCGTACTTTCAGGTAGTGTGGAACCTCCCAGCGATAAAGAGATTTTGCCTCTCTGTGCGTGATCTACCGCCTATATAATGGTATGTATTCAGAAGAATTGTTCTATATGATGCGCACGGCCTCATTTTATAATCGCACCGTTCGCCACAGACAGGGAATTCATCCTCACACGGTTCAACCGGCAACGGTGCGCACAGTGAGCTATGAAAGAAACTTCATTCCGCGCACACTATTATAATACTCCACTTATACGATAGATATTAGACGACTTTGATTATATTTTTTATATTAGATTATTTTTGTATGTTCAAGTACCAGTCGCACGGACACTCGAGATTTTTAAGGATTACTTGAAAAACCGTAAACAGCAAGTCAAAATTGATAAGCACTTTAGTGTTGAGTAGTTAGTGACGTATGGTGCACCTTAAGAAGTATATTGGGGCCTACTTTGTTTCAGATATACGTGAACGATTTTCGTAAAATGAAGCTTCATAATTGTAAAATCTACACATATTATGCAGATGATACTTCGATAGTTATTTACGGATCTAATGTTGAAGCTGATGCAGCTACTAGCTCTCAAAAAAGTAATGAAATGGCCCAATACAAATGTTCTCACTCTAAATTTGCATAAAACTGTGTATATACCTTTCAGAATTCGACAAAATACTGCACCACCTAATAGTTTTTCTATAACTGCAGACTCGTGTGTAAACACACATGCATGTTACTGCCCAACACTCACTAGAACCAAAAGCGTCAAGTATTTAGATGTTCATATAAATGAAGGTTTAAAATGGGATAAGCAACTTGAGACTGTAACAACTACAAAAAAACTGTGGAATCATGCGACTTATACATGTATTAAAACCTCTTAGAGAGTTCGCCAACTTTGACACTCAGAAATGGTCTATTACGCTTTGGGTCAATCAATCATGTGCTATTGTATTCCGGTTTGTTTCAAAAAAAGTTTCATGAGTGTAGAAAGAGCTCAAAGGGCCTACTTAAAGTTATGACTGATAAGTCAAACAGATATCCTACAAGACCACTTTAAAGTAATTGCAGGGTATTAACGGTCCGACAACTTTTTGTACTACAGGCTGTTCTAAGAACACACACTATCACACCTACACCAGACCCCGAGACAACCACTGTGGCCTAGCGGTAGTGCGTTTAACTGCTAAGTCAAAGGTCGCGGGTTCGATTCCCGCTCAGTGCAAATATGTATATTTGCATTGGTCTGGGTGTTTCTATGTATAATATGTATTTATTTACAAAAAAAAAGTATTTAAGTATGTTTATCCGCATTCTAGAACCCATTTGACAAGCTCTGCTTAGTTTGGGTCTAGATGGCGTTGTGTAATTTGTCCTAGAAAATTTATAATTTATTATTATTTATTTATTATCCCGACAAGCGCTGAAATGTTCTCGCAGGTACGCAACACAAAATATTATTTGCCGAACATCAATACTACACATTAGGCACTCACAAATATAAGCAAATTCAAAAAGAAATAAATATATTACACATTGGTAAAAATAAAGTAACAGAATGCCTATTAAAACAAGATTATTACAATACGGAGTAACTCCTAACGCACATCGCCTAGCAAAACGATACGCACATTAATACACATGCTTGTACCATTATGTAATCTGTGCTTGTACATACACATATTCATACACGAGCACAAACAGACACACGAACACACGCGCGCACGTATACACAACACACAGGCACTTACATATACTAACCATTGTATAAATACAAATTCTTATCACTGTATAGCGCAAATTCTAAAATATCGCACGTCTATTACAATTGTAACCGAAAATTGCGTTTTGAGATACAGGCTCGCCTCGTTCCAGAGGCACAAATATATATGCAAAAAATTTAAATCTATAGCCTAAGCTTTTTTATTTTGTAATGTAATGTGTATTCTGTAATGTCAAAATTTTTGAGTAAATTAATAATAAAATAAAAAAGTAAGGCACATGTAAGTGAGTAAGCAAGCCGGGGGCCGACCTTGCAGTACATACACTGATCAAATATTATACGTACATTATATCTAAAGTTACAATAACTATATTCAAAATAACTAAGGTTATATGACATACTGTTTAAAATACTTACGGTCGTTTCACAGATCTTTATAATAACCAATGAACGAAATATCTAAAGATCAACTCACCTACGGTTAACTCACTTACGATTTATTTAACTACGGTGAATTGAAATAATGGATGATTCACCTACTGTAGATTTATTAGTGGTCAATATTTGTAGATTGAATAAGTAAGATAAGAAACACAAAAATACTAACATGTAATTAGGTCATCAAATTGATAAACCCAATACAGTCTAGAGATTCAAATTTGGAGTAGAATAGAGTGGAATGGGCTGGACTGGAGCGGAGCGGACAAGGATAGAGTAGGCTAGAACATTGGTCATTAACCAGATCCCCTCTATTGTTGGTGAATCATGTGTGATTGAAAAGATTGAAAACATATACTCACACCTTCTCCCTTCAGTCATTAAATCATTCAAAAAAATATTAAAGTAGCCAGATAAAAATAACTCATTATTTACTCTTCTTTCAACACTACCTAAGTACGTAAAAAATATTAATTACAACACGTCACTATGGAAAATACAAGTAACTATTTCATCATTTCCTCTTAAAGCTCACAAAGGGAAATAGAAAGCCAAACAGTGTCCTTATTAAGAAAGTTTTTCTTCATAACAAGATTACGTACGCCAGATGTGTTAGATTGTGCGAGTATAAACGTTAAAAGGGAAGCTATACTACCCAGTAATATTACCAACTTTCCTCAACAAAATAATCTAAAACCTAGATCAACGAGTCTACTATCACCTTCATATACATCATTGAAAATTTGCGAAAATCATCATGATCTTAGCGTCGCATCCAAGGCTTTCACTTCGGAGTCCGCTTTCCGGTTTTTGCTGCTCTACTTCGCAAGGTCTTCGGCCAACCCTTTTATTGTAGGTGATTTCCAACACGGAAAAAAGGAAAGAAGTTTCTTATAATATTTATGAACTGAATTATAAAATTAGCAAATTAGAAAGAGTTATGATACGTTTAGATATTATAATATGGTAATTCTCCTATGAAATCAGTACAATTCACAGAACTAGTAATATTCTCTGTACTATGGCACAACCCTTGTATAAAATAATTAGTTTCAGTAATGTCATGTGGTACCAGAGTCCTAGACCAGCCAAAAGAGCTCAAGACAACGAGTCTATCTTGTTTAGTTCCAGATCACTTACCATCTCCATCTTCGGACTTTGGATACCATGTAGCACCAGGGTGTTTACCAAAACAAAAAAATGGGCCACTCGATAAGGTCAATGGTTTAACTTACGAGTTCCTATGGTCACCTTGCTACTCCATCATTAGACCCTGAATACCATATCTCATCAGAGAGTTTATCAAGACAAAACAAATGAGCCCAAACTCGATATTTTTATCTTGTTTAGTTTAAGAGTTGTCATGGCCACCTTCCTACTCCATCATCAGACCCTGAGTACCATGTCATATCAGAGAGTTTGTCAAGACAAAACAAATGAGCCAGACTCGATATTTTTATCTTGTTTAGTTTAGGAGTTGCTATGGCCACCTACTTACTCCATACTCAGACCAGCTCAATGATACCATATTAATGAATTGTCTTCCAAACTAAGGATAACTGTCTCAAAATTCAGTTGCAAAGTAAGTTAAATAAAAACTTCTAAAAAATTTAAGTTGTTACGTATGAGATTAATAAACTCCAACACCACTTGATCGATTATATTAAAAGGTGGGCACACACGCACCTGAATGTTTTACTGCATGAAGAAGGTTGTTATATAATTTTTTTAATTTCAAGAAAATAGGCGCGACTTGTTTAATACAGGTTCTTCAATAAATTTAATTGGAAAACAAATTAATTTTGTGTTGGCAATATCGCTTTCATTAATTGTTAAGGGGCAATACTAAACGTTTGAAGCAGGTACTTGAAATGTAATAATTAATACTGAGAATAATAATATTGTAACGGTGGCGGTACCGTAATGGCTAAGACACCACAAGCCTGATGAGTAGTTACCAGTGTCTATCCTATCCTCTTCCCGAGGAACTTTGGACTAAAACTGTGTTAGAAATTGAGAAACAAAGATAATTAACTATCTGTCTTCTATCCATGGAAACTCCTTGATGGTAAAGTGGTGGCGTGTGCGGTTGCTGCATAAGGTCCGTTTATAACAAAAATACTTTGTACAATTATAGTTGTTAAAACTGACAAGTCGTACTACGTCAACTATTGGATTAAATTTCTCAAAGTACGTCAGTATTAATATTTTTTCTGTGCTCATAGTAAATTGTTTCATTTACTATGACGCCTCTTTTAAGTTTATAAAGCATGCTGCACGGAATACAGAATCTTTAATCCCAATATCATTGCCAGGTATTCACTACCATAATATCATTAAGCTATCAGATGTGTATCATGGCTAGATGGGCAAGGAAATTATGTAGAAAAATGTGTGTGTGTGTGTGTTACGTATGTTGCATGCAAGTTTTATGTTGAAGCAAATATATTAAGTAGCTATATTAGCCGTAAATCGCAATTACTCAAACATTTTCAATAAGTTTTCTGTCTCCTCATAAGACAGCTTACTAAGCCATTGATAATTGATTTTCTTGGCCTCTGTTTTATGTAACGGATATATTTTATTTATTCTATTTAGTTCCTGTATGGTTCTTTACGCTACCTCAATTTGTATAAGGGTCCCTTTAGGTGCACCACCCCACGATGCTATGCAGTATGCAATCAATGACTGGCACAGAGCATAATAGATTTGTTTAAGAGTTGCAGGTACGACCACACATCTCAGGGTCTTAAACATGTAGATAAGTTTACGTATACTCTTTGTTAGCAATTGAATATGCGGTCCAAAACTACAGTTTTCATCAATGATAATACCTAAGTATTTAATGGTCTGGATCTGCCTCTACGAAAACCAAACTGACTTGCGGATAAAATGTTATTACTTTCCAAGTAGTCAAACAGTCTATTGTTAATTACTTTTCTAAAATTTTCGATAATGACGATCAGATTGATATCGGTCTATAGTTTTCGATACCCTCTCTGTCACCGCCCTGTGTTGTATGTCCTTATAATATGTCCTTGTATTGCTTCAAGAAATCGTTTGACAAACCATCCCAACCCACTGAGCATTCGCTTTCTAGTGCTGATATGTGACGAGCTATTTCTGGTTCATCCGTGTTTAAAAGTAAAAATGGATGAAGTGTACCACTCCGGGATTTCATTTCATCCATGTACTTGGGTGTTGAATTAACTATGTTATTATATTATAAGATATTATTTAACCCTTCAACCCCTTCCTATCTTAAAGGACGTTTCGAGTTCCTTCACGGTGTCCTCCCAAAGTGTCCATTGCCGGGCACCCCGGGTAAGCCCAAAGAAGAGAATTGGAGAACGCCCCTAAAGAAGTTTTCAGTTTAAAAATACAATAAATAAAACAACATTTTCAATGCAATTGTTGTATGGCAAGTAATTGTATATTGAGTTAAGAACTAAATAAAAATCACATAGGTAAATACAAAAAAGGAAAACATAAGTGGCCAAAGGTAATTCCTGAAAACAAATTAAAATTTTATTTATACCATACCTACTCTAAAAAGCTTATTTTATTCACGCAAAACAGTGAATAAAAAGGCCTTTTATTCACTGTTTTGTTTTTATTCACTGTTTTGGTGTTTGAATTTGGAACACAAAAATATATCCGGTCTCTATTTCAATGCTTACACAAACTCCTTGCGCTAAGATTCGAAATTCAAAACTCTTTGGTGCAAATAAATTCTCGAGATTTGATTGGTCGATATTTGCGACAAGGAGTTTGGCATTAGATTAAAAACTGTTTTGTGTTCTTTGCTGCCTTTATAGAAATAAATATTGTTTCACAAGTTGACCACTCTAATGATAATAATAAGAAAATTGCGCTTAATTTCAGTCATTGCTCTAATTTTAATGTCCATTTCAATTAATGTAACAATTCTTATTTCTTGATTAAATTTCTATTTTCGCTTAAATTATGTCTTTTCTCGAAGTCATGGTATAAAGTATAGTATGCAACTCCTGAATAAAGTACGAATTTATATCGATGGCCATGAATCACTCGCGTCGTTCAGGATTCTAACAGTTGAATCACTCGCTGCGCTCGTGATTCAATCATTAGAATCCTGCACTTGCTCGTGACTCATCTACGGCCCTCGCTTTAAATCCGTCCTTTATTCACTAGTTGCATAATATACTATTTTATTATAACATTCAGATACTGAAATGTTTATAGTTTAAGAACTATACAGAGAGCAGATAAATACAAAATAGGAAAACATGAAGGTAATTTCCAAAAGTTCGAACTTTATTTTGCTATCTTATTTTTTAGATTTATTACAGACGAGGCGATCATCTACAATGTGGAGTATTTACTCAATGCCACTAAAGTAAGTGGTACCTTTTTTTTTTTTTTTGCGGAAATCCCTTCGGATACCCCCCGCCAGATAGCGGGGGCGGTTATGTCGGGCTTGAACCGACTAAAACCGCACGCCGTCTCGGGGTCTACAGACGCCGACGACGTCTAAGGTTACCCATAGAGCACATCCCTCGCACTCCGACTGACCCTGGGCCATTCGCAGAGTCCCCTCTGATAAGAGCAGAGGGGTAGTTGGAGCGACCACCCCTCCCGCGGGCCTTGCAGGCCTTGCAGGCCCGCCATACCCCGACCCCCTCGTGCAATGGGGTCAGCTGGCCCTGAAAAGGGCCGGTTGGTCAGACTCTTGGCCGTTGACGTTGACGCCAGCTACTCCAGAGGAGCAATCAATGATGCGTCATTGCCCACGTAGCCCAGGGTGCACCAAACGTGGAGGTGATCCAACCAGTCGCACCCCAAGTAAGTAGTACCTTTTTTTTTTTTTTTTTCTTGCGGAAATCCCCTCGGATACCCCCCCGCCGGCCAGCGGGGGCGGTTATGTCGGGCTTGAACCGACTAAAACCGCACGCCGTCTCGGGTCTGCAGACGCCGGGGTGTAAGGTTGCCCATAGAGAATATCCCTCGCACCCCGACTCCCGACTCTCTCCGGTTTCGAGATGGCCCCCTCGGGTTTGGGAACCACGGTGTCCCCGTCTTGCCCCGGTTTGGGGGAGGGGCGCTAGTCGCCCCACCGTCCCGGCCTGCTTCTGCTGGGGTGACAGGCGGCCTCACCTGCCACCCCCAGGCCTGCGCTCATGGAGGACGGAGGTCGTTAAGCGACCTCCGGCGCCTGAGTCGCCTGCGACGCGAGGCGAGCGTGTTGCGGGCTCGGCGGGCCGGGAGGGTTCTGAACCTCTCCCGGGCGCGCTATGCCATCACCTTCGCGAGCATCACATGCTCGCAGAAGGAGGTGGCGGCGGCCCACGCGCTCGCGCTCCGCACCATTGCCGCAATCATGCTGCCGAGCGAGAGGACTCCCACCCCGATGGCTGCCACGAGGTCACGTCTCGGCACCTCCCACGCCGGGCAGTCCGCCAGCGTGTGCAGCCCTGAGTCCTCGCTCCTGTCACAGTGATGACACTCAGGCGTTGGCTACTTCCTGATCCGATGCAGGTGGTCCCCGAAGCACCCCTTCCCGGAGATCACCTGCGTCAGTCGGTACGAGGGGCTTCCGTGTCGCCTCTCTAGCCAATCCTCCATGATGGGAGCCAATCCTCCATGATGGGTAAGTAAGTAGTACTTATGAATCTATGTTGTTAGTTATTAAAATTTGTGCGTAGACTGTTATGTATAAAGGTACTTACTGCCTACTAATTTTTGGAGGCTCAATGAATCCTAGTCTCGCTTAGCAATACTTTTAAAATATTTATTACGATTTGTAAAAGATGCTGTAAATGTTAAATTATTCATATTAATAATGTAATATTTTCATTACAGGTTGTACTGATCATAAGAATTGGTGGAGCGTGTCGCAATAACGAGCTATTACAGCTAACAGTTAATAATATTGAAAAGCATTCAGATAAATTACTGTTAATAAAAGCTAAAAATACAAAAAAACCTTGACAGGTCTTTTGTCGTACGCGAAGAATATGTAACTATTGTAGAAAAATACCAAAATTTACGTCCAGCCAATATAAAAACCGACTGATTTTTCATACAATATCATAATAATAAATGCTCAAGATAACCTATGGGAGTAAATAAAATAGGTGCCATACCGCGAGAAATTGCCACTTTCTTAAAACTGGAAGAAGAGCCTCAGCTATACACGGGTCACTGCTTTCGGAGAACTTCCGCAACGCTCTTGGCTGATTCCGGAGCCGATCTCACCACTTTAATACGTCACGGCGGGTGGAAGTCCAAGACCAATACAGTTGCAGAAGGCTATATTGAAGACTTAATAGAAAATAAGTTGGAAATCTGTAAGCGTATAGTGGAAACAATAAATCTGAATTCGACCTCGGATCCTTGGTCTCACCCACGCCCATCCACTTCCAACGACGCATAGTGTAGGTACTTATACAGAAAGCCGATCAGAGTGATCAACGTTCACCGTTGTTCCTTCTCAATCCGCCACCGAAGCAGAAACCTTGACCCCAGATAGTCAAACTCAACTCAATGCAACTATAACGTTGCCAAATAAATCTGTTTTTTATTTATTGCACAAATAACTATTTTGTGATTTATTTTATATTATTTTATTATTAACACTGAACCGAACGTTTCGGTTACTTTTTAGCAGCCATGGTCACGGGGAGACTGAAGATGGTGGTTGTCTTATAGTTTGCAGTATCAGTTATCTCAGAGGGGTTCAGTATAAATACTAAAATAACAATTTATAAACAACAAATAATAAATATCGATAGAATCCGTTAAAAATGATCGAAGAGCTTTAAGCTTTAAGTGTACACGTATATAGTTTAACGTAAAAGCTAGTTACCCGTAAAAGAAGAAAGGATAAAATCCACTTTCTCATTATATTCAGTTTGTGTATATTTATCACAGGTCATGCATTTCTAAACAAAACTACTGGCGCTTACTTTTTATTCTTTATCTACAGTATGTTTTGTTCAATTGTTTGCTCACTCCTATTTACATTCTATACTAAACAACAAACACATCAAGCAACAAAGATTTATTCAAACCGCTATGGGAACTTAACTAAATACTTTGTTTTTGAACATTTTGGGATATTTTACTTCTATGTAAATTTGTATTATAGTCTTCTGCATAAATACTTGAGGAGTTACTAAACTGCATTCTTTAAAAATATTTGGATGAGAGTGGAAAAAATATCTGCGCAGGTCTTTAGCACTCGGTCTTGATTTCAAACACGTGCGACACTGTAGGCTATATATATGGAATCTTTCGGGTAAATAAGCAAATATAGACTATAGTTGCTTAATTAAATTATGATTAAATATTTCCTACAAAGTCGTATTGTACGTAGAAGTATGTACGTATATGAGTAAGAAATTGTTCAATATTTACTTACCATCAAAAGTAACAAAATAAAATAAATCAATAGTAACATTTTTCTTATTATATAGTCAATATTTTGGAAACGCGTATGGATTGTAAACGTAAAAGGTAGTATATATACATTGTTTATAATCCGAAAATATAGACCTACGAAAAAAAAAAAAAATCTTTGTAAACATTATGTAGGCTAAATACGCAATATGCCTACGGTACAACGGTTTCTGTGTGACAACCATAAAAACTGTGTGACATTTATATGCCCTTTACAGCCGGCTCCATACTAGGTATATACAGCGACCGAAAATGTCTAAAATTATGGTAGTTATAGTAAGCTTTATGTTGCATTATTTATTTTGTGTAGTTTATTTATTTTACTACACCACATTGAGGATCCCTGATGGATGTTTACCTCAAAAGAAGGCATTGAAGCGAGATCTGACGCGAGAAGCCTGCACTCCTTACTTCGGTGGGTCGTGGCCGCTGAAGCCTGGGAATGAGGGTGGGATTAGTCCCATTACACCATATTACTGCCAGGCTATTTATAGAAAGTAGCAAAACAGCACATGAGAATCAAAATGATACATAGAAATAACCGATTCTAGGGAAAACATAACCCTGAGCAATAACAAAGCGTTTATAATACCTAAGTATCATTTTATTCCTCTCTCTCTAAGCAATAACGTTTCGCGAAAAAGTGAGAACCCAAAGCCATAAATATCACATCCGTACCCAGTTCGTTACGCGGCTAAGGAAACGGAAGAAAAGTCTTAACTCGCGGAAATTTCACCCCCAGCTTGTTACTGCCTGTTTTTTTATCACTAATATAGTTAAGGAAAGGTGCAAATGTTTTGAATGTTTTTAAGAGAACAATTGAGTAGGTTGAGAGATATAATCAAGAAATGTCTATAATGTCCAAGACTGCCTTTAATTACCCAGGTAATTAAAGACAATCAGATAATCAGACAATAGTGATATTGAGTGTCATAAAGAAATTATTTCATACATATACAAGTTGTTCTCTGTGAATTTGATCACGTGTACCAATATCAGGTATCATGTACGCCAACATAGTTATAGGTCCAGGCTACATCATTACCAAGTCTATTCGTACGGCAAATGAGACTGCCTGCCTTTACACTCTTTGTTTTCGTTTTTACGTAACTCATCCCTTTTCTCTTTTTGTTGTTCTCTTTTTTCCCTCTCCTCCTCTTCTTTCCCCTCTGTAGGGAACAAACCTCGAGTTATACCTTTAGTTGAAACTAATGCAAGCATTCACAGGCCATGTGCTTACTTGCTACAATAATGGTTAGAAAAAACAGAGTTACTGCCCATTTATAATATTGAATGAGTAAAAAATTTCATTAAAACAACACATCGGTGATGCCAGTTCCATCTCCAGTCATGCGCCATGACCATTCCAAGTTTATTTACTTACGTATTATAAATTTTATTTATCATTTTCCATAACAGTGAGAAACAACGACGTTTATTAACTTGGTCTTTGTATTTCTTCGTATCACTCGAAGGTTCATAAAGTGTGTTAATCCATGCTGAATCAGTAAAATAGATGATAATAATAATAATAATCTTTATTCATCCTCTCAAATTTACACTAAAATAGTTACAGTGCACCAATTCCTATGAACAATATTGAAAAATTGTGAGAGGACTGGTGTCTGAAGTAAGCGTGAACCTTTATTACAGATCACCAGGCAATCGCCCATCGGACCTGGTCTTTATGGTGACAACTAAAACTAGACATAAACTCATACAAGAATTAATATGTTGTATCTAGCTTTGCTTCTACCCGACTCGGACAATGTCGATGCCCAACAGTGATTCAGTTTATACATACATAATATATAGCTAATATACTCACACCTTTTTCTTTACCGATATGGCATAAAAACCTCAAATTGTTGCTCGTCTTACATACCTCTCAAAATTCCTTTATCATCATTAGATAGTTAATCAGGGTTAAGTATGAAATTAATTACACTAATTTATTTACTGTAATAATATGATTAATTTAGGTACTTTTTTAAAATAATAAACTATTTCTTTTCTAAAGATTTATAACGGAAAAAGAGTACATCTAGAACGGGACTTGAACCCGCGACCAGTTCCTTACAGGGGGAATGCTCTGACCAGCTGAGCTTAAGACGTATAGAACATATCGGAGAATTTCGAATATCTGGGACGTATCTAGATAGCTTAGCTGGTCAGAGAGTTACCCCTGTAAGGGACTGGTCGTGGGTTCAAGTCCCGTTCTAGATGTTCTCTTTTTCCGATCTAAACCTTTAGAAAAAGTAAGCGTACAAAATGCTTAAAAATTTAATTGAAATATTTCTTTTCTATTTTCTACTAGTAGATTGACAATTCTTACTGTGTAAGTAACTTAATGCACGCGATTATAGGAACATGTAGGGATTATAATATTAAATTGCACCATCACATAATATTTATAGACATATCCTCCACTATTAGAGTGTAATGGGAGCATCTACTTACCTTAATTTAAAAGTGGGTATAGCCGTTACGTGACGTGGGTGGGAATTGGACATTTATGTAGGATAGTAGGTAGGTATATTATACATAATGAATTTGATTCCGTATGATTTCTTCTAACCACGTGAGGTATTGCGGATATAGACGGGTCCGGAGTAGTAGATTAATTGATTTTCTCCTCTCTACTTCCTTTAATTATTTTTGTATCACTGGGCATGATTTAGTTTCGGCTCGTTATGATTCATATCGAACCGAATGCTCGGTTACGTTTCTATATGTTTCAAATATAAGGAAATTACATGTTTAAGAAAGACTAACTATTCGGAATTTTGCAGTATTTGTGCTTATCAGAAGCACATAATTCCAAACACAGTCCACTCGATCACGTCGTATTTAGAAGTGGGCATCACAAATGGATTTGAATGTGCGAATATACATTTTTTTTTAAACAATTATACTTAAAATACTATTATTTATGTAAGATTCAGCGACCTTGTACCTTTTTTTTTCTTCGGATACTCCCCCGCCGGTCAGCGGGGGCGGTTATGTCGGGCTTGAACCGACTAAAACCGCACGCCGTCTCGGGTCTACAGACGCTGGGGTGTAAGGTTGTCCATAGAGCTTATCCCTCGCACCCTGACTGACCTTGGGCCATCTCCGGTTTCGAGATGGCCCCCTCGGGTTTGGGAACCACGGTGTCCCCATCTTGCCCCGGTTTGGGGGAGGGGCGCTAGTCGCCCCACCGTCCCGGCCTGCTTCTGCTGGAGTGACAGGCGGCCTCACCTGCCACCCCCAGGCCTGCGCTCATGGAGAACGGAGGCCGTTAAGCGACCTCCGGCGGCTGAGTCGCCTGCGACGCGCGGCGAGCATGTTGCGGGCTCGGCGGGCCGGGAGAGTTCTAAATCTCTCCCGGGCGCGCTCCGCCATCTCCTTCGCGAGCATTACATGCTCGCAGAAGGAGGTGGTGGCGGCCCACGCGCTCGCGTTCCACACCATTGCCGCAATCATGCTGCCGAGCGAGAGGACTCCCACTCCGATGGCTGCCACTAGGTCACGCCTCGGCGCCTCCCACGCCGGGCAGTCTGCCAGCGTGTGCCGCCCCGAGTCCTCGCTCACATCGCAGCGATGGCACTCAGGCGTTGGCTCGTTCCTGATCCGATGCAGGTGGTACCCGAAACTCCCCTTCCCAGATATCACCTGCGTCAGTCGGTACGAGAGGCTTCCGTTTCGCCTCTCTAGCCAATCCTCCATGATGGGCCTTACCGCCGCTATTGCGGCGTGCCCTGTTCTTGGTTGCCCAAGTCGTTCCTTCCACTCCACCACGATGGCCTGGCGGAGCTGGGACTACACGGTCCCTTTTTCTCGAGGCTCGGGGTTCCGTCCCTGCTCCCGCGCCTCCTTTCGCCACTGGTATAGTTGCAAAAGGGCTCTCGCCTCCAGGTCCCATTGTGGAGTTCCGGCAAGGAGACTCCCCGCCTCGAAGGAGATCGTGCGGTACTCGCAGATGACCCTGATGGCCATCACCCACTGCGGAGCGCGCAGCATCCGCACACTTCTGGCCTTCAGGGCCTCCGCCCATATTGGGCACCCATACTGAGCCATGGACCGCACGATCCCCGCGTAGTCTCCTGCAGAAGTCATCGGGCCCCTTCATGTTGGGCAGCAGCGACCTTGTACCTGCAATAACTGAATTTATGAAATATTTACATCCAGATTCACAAGACAACAGGCAATAAAACCTCAACCTCACTCTTAGAAATTACAATGACCACACTTGATTTACAAATGGTATTAAATAAGATACTGCTAGTAACATACTCTGCTGATAAGCCGAAAAACGCTACCTCATTCGGAGTAAGTGGAGTAAGTTTAGAGAAAATCGACTTTTGGTAAATTTGTTATTTTGACCCTCAAAAACTAATCTTTTAATTCATAGGTACGAATATTTTTTAACTTAATATTATTGATATACCCAATTTAATTAATATGATTTAGGCTTCAAAAACTGAAATACTTCTGTGCTGTTGGCCTTAATCTTCTCATAAAACATTTCAGACAAAACACATAAATTTGTAAAAAAAAGTCCTTAACAGTTTGTAGTAATAAATCTTCTAACATCTAGTATGGAGAGAACTATTAGTTTGCCGAAACCGAATCATCTTTCTTTTATTCATCATCATCGTAGTGTGGTATGGCAGTTGCATACGAGGCTTACACTTCGGAATCGGGTGTCCGGTCCGTTTACTGCTTCTCACCTTCTTGATTTGGCCTATACAGCTTTTTTATTAAACGGCTTTTTTCTTTTATTAAACCTTACAATAAACGAGTGAGCATTGGTAATATAATTCTTGGACAATATACTTAATTGATATTCATATATATAGTATCGTCATATTTTAGTAAGTGAAAACAAATATTTTTCATACAGAAAGGATTAGTATAATACACAAACATTGGCCCTTACTGTCTCAACAGGAAAATAGTACAAACCAAACTCTGATACAAACAATAAGTAACGAAGGCCGAACTTACTAGTCACGATATTTGGGTTCGCGGTCGCAGAGTGATTTTATTAGACCACAGGTGGAAGTCGAGGCCATACATTCGATGTAATCCGTAAGTTGCCCCCTTACACTGCCCAAGGGAGAAGGCAGGGTAAGCGTATTCAGTAACTATATATATAGCTAGTATATAAATCCTTATGTTATGGGAAAGTAGGTAATCCTACTAATATTATGAACGCGAAAGTTTTGTAAGTAGGTATGGATGTTTGTTACTCTTTACCACAAAACCGGCTGAATGGATCGGATCAGGCTGAAATTTGTTACAAGGATAGACTATAGTCTAAAATAACACATAGGTTACTTTTTATCCCTGAAATTGGTTCCCATGGCAAGCAGGAATGTGATCAGAATTCCATACGGGGGGAGCCGCGGGCAGCAGCTAGTATTGAAATATTGAAGTTATAACTAATTACGAAATTGTATTTTTAATGTAAGTTTTAGCAAAGTGACGACCTTTATGGCGCTGCAGTAAAACGTATAACTGCTAACTTATAATTTATATGCGTAAATATGTAGGTATATTTGCATTGGTCTGGGTGTTTTCATTACCCACTTTTTTTTTTAATTAAGATGACTAAACATGCATGCAAGCGCTGAGCTTTTTTATGTGATACCTAGCTATAGATAGGTTGTCTAGAGGGTAGAGGTCTAAAGAGTGCAAAAGGCAGTTTTTTTTTTTTAAAGAGTATTAGTAACCGAAATTACTAATATTCCTCCTAACCCCTCCAGCTAAGCTAAATTGCTTGTGTTAGGAGTGGGTTCACATCGGTAGGATTCGAACCCGGGACCTTTCGATCGTAGGGTCAACTCCTTAACCACTAAGCTACCGACGCTTCAATCTTATCACTTAGAAAATATCAAAGGACTCACCGATTAGAATAGCTCATCTTTGAGTTCAATATAATAGGTTGAGCTTGTCTTAGTGGCAAAATGAAAATGACCTAATTTATTAGATTAATTAATAAATAACAATGATAAGATATAAATATATTTTTATACATTACTCGCTGATGCCCGCGGCTTCGCTTGCGCGGAGATCGGTTATCGTTTTTGGTTAAATCTCCGTTTCTACTATCCAATTGCAATCAAACATACGGAGATGATTTTAAGTCTGACCAAGACCTTTACTAATAGAAACCGCATCAAAATTCGTTCAGTAGTTTCTGCGTGCGCGAAGAAACAGATAAACAGACAAGAATTCCAACTCAAAACTAGTGGGGTGGAAATCACACAGTGATTGTCAAACTTCGGGCCAAACTTAGATATTTTTGTTGCAGTATTTTTATTCAAAATTACAGACCTTAGGCTTTATGCATCTTATTCGACGCGTCTTTATATATTGAGCAATGAATATGAAGAAAATCAAATCAAATCAAACGTCTTCGACGTCAAAAACACAAAAAAATGATTTTATATTTCAGTTTCTTTCAGAGTCTGGTTGTTTTATGTAAATATACAATATACGTATTGTCATTGTCACTCAAATGTCAAAGTCAAATACGCGTTACTCTGATAACTCGAAAGAAACTCACTTGTAAAAGTTTTTTAGGGACAATTTGTATGGTAGGTACCCGAAACCTTGAACGTACAAACCCCAAAATCTAATCAGTTCTTCCCATTAACCAAACAAGATGATTGGCGAAAGAATTTTTTAAATCGGATAAGTGGTTCTTGAGTTGCGTAAACAGACATCCAGACATCCAGACCAACAGACAGACCGACACAAAATTTTTTTTGCTTAATTATACTTAGAATCATGTGAAACGTCGAGAAAAGTGATAAAAAATGGGTGTAAGATTTTGATTTTTTTTTGCGTGATTTTAAGACTTCGGTGTCCACCTGGTTGGTAGCCCGAAGTAATATTATTGTGTTCAGAATCGTTCATTCAAAATAACCCAAGTTTTTCACAATACAACTAATATACCATTTTATACTATAATCCGCACGCTGAATGATGACCCTATGACAGTTCGTTAGCGCTTAACATTGTACTGACGTCCTATCACATCAAATCCTTTAGAGGTCCATTAAAAAGTCGAAAAAATCATAATTGTGTACAATTGTAAATTATAAAAATGAATATTAAGAAATTATTACGTAATGTTCGGAAATAATAGAAAAAAACTCAATGCAAATGTACATGGTACGTGCTGCAAAAGTTACGTCGTCAAGCTGTTATCGACTAAGAAGGGACACATCGATAAACAAAATATCGATAATTTGTTGGAAAAATAAAACAAATGCTTTGAGTTTGTATTTTATTTATATCAATCTGAATCTGATACAGGGTCAATCGGATCTTCAAAATCTGAGTCTGAACTGCAGCTATCCGTGACGTTTATTATTAACGGTTGGTCAATGATATTGTCGTATTGTACATCTCGATCCCAGTCATAATTGCCAGCTAATTATGAATTCTTTAAAATTCAATTCAAAAAGAATTTTAAATTCTTTAAATTATGCAATTTGAATAAAAATTAAAGTATAGTAAAATAAAATATAATAAGGCTGTTACTTTTTTATCTAGTGTTTTATGTCCATCAATGCGCGTAGTCTTTTTTTCAAAATAAATAAATATTGCTTATTATGTTGAATGACCTGGCTGAATGACATGACATTTGCCTGAAAAAACAGTATTTTATCGAAATTGTTTCGCATAACTAATACAACTGTCAGTTGAAACGTCATAGGGATCATCATTCGGCGTGCGGAGTATAGTATAGATCATTATTCAAATAAACATTGTGGATATTAATTGAAATACTCACTGTCTTGGCACACTTGTCTTCTTCGTCTGTTTGTCTGTTTGTCTGTTTGTCTGTTTGTCTGTTTGTCTGTTTGTCTATTTGTCCGTCTGTCCATCTGTCTGTCTGTTTGTCTGTTTGTCTGTTTGTCTGTTTGTCTGTTTGTCTGTTTGTCTGTTTGTCTGTTTGTCTGTTTGTCTGTTTGTCTGTTTGTCTGTTTGTCTGTTTGTCTGTTTGTCTGTTTTATCTGTTTGTCAGTTTGTCAGTTTGTCAGTTTGTCTGTTTGTCTGTTTGTCTGTTTGTCTGTTTGTCTGTTTGTCTGTTTGTCTGTTTGTCAGTTTGTCAGTTTGTCAGTTTGTCTGTTTGTCTGTTTGTCTGTTTGTCTGTTTGTCTGTTTGTCTGTTTGTCTGTTTGTCTGTTTGTCTGTTTGTCTGTTTGTCTGTTTGTCTGTTTGTCTGTTTGTCTGTTTGTCTGTTTGTGTGTTTGTCTGTTTTTTCTGTTTGTCTGTTTTGCGAAACTGCGGCTTCATTTATAAAATTCGTAGGATATAGATGATAAAATTATTCGAGTTTCGGTTTTGAAGTTTCGTTTCCTGGAAATAAAAGTATGATAAAAAGAAATATTTAACTAGGCAAAGGTTTTTACGTTGAATATTCCTATTTAACATATTTTAAGCTTTTATTTATATTGTTTTGAGTAATAAATAGTACGAATAGGAGGAATCTTATACCTCTTCAACGCGCTTTGGATACGCATAAGTGCCATTGAATAAAGGTAATTCGAATTTCGAAATCACCACCTTTTGGCATTTAGCAATTACAAAAAAAAAAAAAAAAACTGTACCTTTTAAAAATTTACTAGTTTGTAACTGGTATCAAGAAAGGAGGAAAGTTTCTTATTTTGTAACTGGTTACAAAGCAAAGTTATATAGGCAGCCAAAAGGTTCACTGAAAATTCTTTATTCTAAAGTTTTGAAATTCAGTACCCAGGTACAAATTCACTGGGGTGTGTGTTGGGTAACCTCCTCGAGTGTCGCTCCGATTCCGATCCCGCTGCAGTCCGGGGGGAACGGAATCGGAGCGGCCGGTACACCCTGGGCGGCGGTCAATGGCTTCCCCTTCACCCCTTCATAGGGTTGGCATTGATCGTCGGCCAATACCCAACGTGACGGGAACACATCGCTCTCCGTACTCCTCTGCTATCAGAGGAGACAGGATGAGCGATGCTGTTAGTGGTGAGATGGCCCAGGGTCAGCCGGGGTGCGAGGGATATGCTCTATGGGTAACCTTACACCCCGGCGTCTGAAGACCCGAGACGGCGTGCGGTTTTAGTCGGTGCAAGCCCGACATAACCGCCCCCGCTGGCCGGCGGGGGGGTATCCGAAGGGATTTCCGCACGATAAAAAAAAAAAAAAAAAAGGTACAAATTCACTTGAACTTTATTAATACACACTTAAATAATAGAAAAAAATTATTGCATAAGGAGCTACAACTTGATCTCTGTAAAATTCTCATTTTTAGGGTTCCGTTTCCAAATGGCAAAAAACGGGACCCTTATAGATTCGTCATGTCTGTCTGTCCGTCCGTATGTATGTCACAGCCACTTTTTTCCGAAACTATAAGAACTGTGCTGTTGAAACTGGGTAAGTAGATGTATTCTGTGAACCGCATTAAGGTTTTCACACAAAAGTAGAAAAAAAACAATAAATCTTGGGGGCTCCCCATACTTATAACTGAAACTCAATTTTTTTTTCATCTAACCTATACGTGTAAGGTATCTATGGATAGGTCTTCAAAAATGATATTGAGGTTTCTAATATAATTTTTCTCTAAACTGAATAGTTTGCGCGATAGAGACTTCCAAAGTGGTAAAATGTGTGTCCCCCCACCCCTGTAACTTCTAAAATAAAATGATAAAATTAAAAAAAAAATATGATGTACATTACCATGTAAACTTCCACTTCGGTTTGAACAAGATCTAGTAAGTAGTTTTTTTTTAATACGTTATAAATCGTAAAACGCAATTAACCTTTCATTCAATCAACTCAAATGTAAAATAAAAAAAAAGCATTATTATGTTACTTACTGCAACGGAACCCTTCATGGGCGAGTCCGACTCGCACTTGGCCGCTTTTTTGAACTACCACCCTTATATCTGTGGATAAATGTTGGTAATTTAAAAGATACATATAGTAAGTACATATACATTTGTGTAGTATTTAGAATTGCACTTAAATAGAATACTAAACTAATTTTGCCCTCGTTAGCACTTAAACATATCATTTTTAATGAGTTAAAAGAACCAAAAGACAACATACAAGATCTTGCCAAAACATAAGGCAATAACTTTTTCGATAAGAACAAGATAAAGCTGAAGCTACATAAGAAATTAAAACATTATTCGCTATTCTCGCCAGAGAGTATTAAAACGCGCACTCATATTCCTATTCAAGTAAATTAAACTTTGATGAAATCTCTGTAATGACTCGGGACATCATAAATTTAATATTTCCTTAGCTCGTCGACGTGAAAAAATATGGGAAACGTCTTATAGCAGCGGTAAATTAACATTTATTATTAATAACAGAATTGAAAAGGAAGCTCATAAAATGTGTTGGTTGTGTAACACGATATTGAACACTGTTTCCCCTCTTTCTTATGAAATACACAAAACAAGGTACGCAAAATTATGTTTATGTTGTAAACGCTGTTTGACAACATTTTTCCGTTAGAGTTCAGTTTGAATACGACACTGGTACACCTAGCCTAATAATTTTACACTTTGGGTCTGCTTTTTGGGTTTCGTTTTTTTATGTTCTATCAACCTTTAGAGAGCTGCCAACGTTGCATTTGGATTTCAATTTAAGCACCTGCCGTTTTAGTGTCAGATGGGGTTGTATTACTTCCCCGTAATGATGTGATTGAAAATAAATTCTGTTTATGTCAGTCTTGTTGCCTTTGTGAGCGACCAGTCGGTACCGAAGAAAACACTGCATGTGGTTCATAACAGTGCGCCCAAATGTGTGGCAGGTAGTGAGTGATGGGTTGTAACCGGTGGTCGTGTATCAAAGATTTAATGATAATAGAGAAAGCTCATGAAATGTGTAAAAACACAAACAAATGGCAGGTCTGTCTCGGCGTACCCGAATGGATATACTGGATGTGTTCTATGCCTACTGTCTTCGGAATTCCATATAGTCCATTGAAATGTTACATGAGCTTTGCATTTTTAGAGGACGCAATTTTATTTTTGGGACATGTGTCAATAGGAGCTTAACCCCAAGTTTGTGGCGTTGCCGCCCTTGTCCCCCGGCCGGGGGACAAACAATAACTTTTATTTATACATTTTACAAATAAATTACCTCGGACCAATCTTGTAGATGGTCTTTTTGAGGAAAATTTTTCTCTATAATTATTTTATAATTTCATTCATTATAACGCTGTTACAGCGCTCCAATCTTGACCGGGTTCTAATATTTACTTAATATTTAATTAATACTTATGAGAATCCGGTCAAAAAGAAATGTTTAACTTAGTTAATAATCTTTTTTTTTTATTGTAAATACATTCTTAATTTTGTTTTTAATCCGTACAACTTTACTTATTCATTCCTAACTGTTTTTCTTGCTATAGAACTTACCAAATTATTGTTTCTTATAGTAATTTCTAGATAGAGTGATCGAGTGTACATTATTGAGAATGTTAAACAAGTAGAAAAGGCCGTATAGGCGGTGAATATGAAGTTGGGAATAGGAAGTCAGGATCATAAGGGGATACCGCACGGTCTCCTTTGAGGTGGCGAGTCTCCTTGCCGAGACGCCTCCATGGGACTTAGAAGCGAGGGCCCTTACAACACTGGTACAGTGCCGCAAGGGCTTAGAGACGCTGGAGCGAGATCTAAGGCCTGCCCCACGAGAAATCGAGGGGCAGCGATCCCAACTCTGCCAGGTGCTCATGGAGGAATGGAAAGAACGACTTGGAGGAATGGCTGTTGAGGCGCCACGGAAGCCTCTCCTACCGGCTGACGCAGGTGCTCACCGGACATGACTGTTTCGGTGAGTTCCTGCATCGTATACGCCGGGAGCCGACGCCCGAGTGCCACCATTGTCGGGGCTGCTCCGTGGACACGCCGCTTCACATACTGGCAGAGTGCCCAGAGTGGATGGAGCAGCGCGATTTCCTTGAAACAGAGGTCGGAGCGGGAAGCTTCACGCTGCAGAACCTGGTGATGGCTATGGTCGGCAGCGAGAGTGCTTGGAACGCCGCCGCCTTCTTTAGCGAGGCAGTGATGCGCGCAAAAGAGGCGGCAGAAAAGGTACGGGAGAGGTCTAGCACTCTCTCGTGCCATAGAAGGTGCACCGGGCGAAGGAGATCGCAGAACGATCTCCGTCCTCCATGAGAGCGGGCCTGGGGGTGACGGCCGGGGCTGGCAAAGATCATAAAACTAAGTTAAACATTTCGTTTTGACCGGATTCTCATGAGCATTGACGAACCCGGTCAACTTTGGAGTGCTGTAACAGCGTTTTAAACGAATGAAATTAAAAAAATATATAGAGTAAAATTTCTTTGAAAAGACCATCTACAAGATTGGTCTGAGGTAATTTATTTGTAAAATGTATAAAAAGAAAGTTATAGAGCAAAAAAGTTTTTTTTTATAGAAATTTTGTCACGTTTTTGCTTATAACTTCTTAAATTTTAAGATTTAGGGCAAAAAGCTTTGAACATATTTGTAGGCAAAGCGAGTTTGCTGCGCGTTCCTAGGGCCCCATTCAAATAATCCAAAATTAGAACCTTACTCCTTCCATATTTCCTAGCAATCCTTCAAATCCAAATATACCTACACAAATTCCTTCCGCACTAACCTAACGTAACTAACACCTGATTTCTATAATCCATCTATCCCTTACTAGCAGTTAAAATAGTTACCATTAGTATCTATCGGAGATTTTCTGTTTCAATAAACAAAAATAAGCAGAAAATTACTTTAAAATATTGACACCGCCGCTGTTACAGATAAATTAATGTTGACCGTTTATCTGGAATAGCTCCTACCTTTAACTGTGGATAGATAATTGAGACTGGTCGTAGATGACTAAATTCTCTGTCTAATGTTTGCAACCAGATATAATTATATATCTAATAAAGAACTCATACTGCCATTACTTTATTGAAATACCTAATTATTACCATTTAATCCTAGTTACGGAGCTCATTCACCTCAAACCAACATACAACAAACAAGTCCCTCCTTTTATAATATCTGTAATGTCTTCGGTGGCTTTGACGGGAGCGGATGGAAACAACCTTTATTAACTCATTCGCCTCAAACCAACATACAACAAACAAGTCCCTCCTTTTATAATTTCTGTAATGTCTTTAGTGGCTTTGACGGGAGAGGATGGAAGCAACCTTTACTAACTCATTCGCCTCAAACCAACATACAACAAACAAGTTCCTCCCCTTTATAATTTCTGTAATGTCTTCGGTGACTTTGACGGGAGCGGATGGAAACAACCTTTACTAGAAAGTATTTATTCGAAAACTGAAGCGTCCTGGCCGGTTACAACGTTTATATAGATACCCTTTTTTATTTTTTTTATTTTTTCGTGCGGTAATCCCTTCGGATACCCCCCCCGCGTACCAGGGGGAGTGGTTATTTCGGGCTTGAACCGACTAAAACCGCACGCCGTCTCGGGTCTACAGACGCCGGGGTGTAAGGTTGCCCATAGAGCATATCCCTCGCACCCCGACTGACCCTGGGCCATCTCCGGTTTCGAGATGGCCCCCTCGGGTTTGGGAGCCACGGTGTCCCCGTCTTGCCCCGGTTTGGGGGAGGAGCGCTAGTCGCCCCACCGTCCCGGCCTGCTTCTGCTGGGGTGACAGGTGGCCTCACCCGCCACCCCCAGGCCTGCGCTCATGGAGGACGGAGGTCATTAAGCGACCTCCGGCGCCTGAGTCGCCTGCGACGCGCGGCGAGCAAGTTGCGGGCTCGGCGGGCCGGGAGAGTTCTAAATCTCTCCCGGGCGCGCTCCGCCATCTCCTTCGCGAGCATTACATGCTCGCAGAAGGAGGTGGTGGCGGCCCACGCGCTCGCGCTCCGCACCATTGCCGCAATCATGCTGCCGAGCGAGAGGACTCCCACCACGATGGCTGCCACGAGGTCACGCCTCGGCGCCTCCCACGCCGGGCAGTCCGTCAGTGTGTGCAGCCCTGAGTCCTCGCTTGCATCGCAGTGATGACACTCAGGCGTTGGCTCCTTCCTGATCCGATGCAGGTGGTCCCCGAAGCACCGGTTCCCGGAGATCACCTGCGTCAGTCGGTACGAGAGGCTTCCGTGTCGCCTCTCCAGCCAATCCTCCATGATGGGCCTTACCGCCGCTATTGCGGCGTGCCCTGCGCTTGGTCGCCCAAGTCGTTCCTTCCACTCCACCACGATGGCCTGGCGGAGCTGGGACTGCACGGCCTCGATTTCTCGAGGCTCGGGGTTCCATCCCTGCTCCCGCGCTTCCTTTCGCCACTGGTACAGTTGCGAAAGGGCTCTCGCTTCCAGGTCCCATGGCGGAGTTCCGGCAAGGAGACTCGCCGCCTCGAAGGAGATCGTGCGGTACCCGCGGATGACCCTTATGGCCATAACTCGCTGCGGAGCGCGCAACATCCGCACAGTTCTGGTCCTCAGGTTCTCCGCCCATATTGGGCACCCATACAGGGCCATGGACCGCACGATCCCCGCGTAGAGTCTCCTGCAGGAGTCATTGGGCCCCCTCATGTTGGGCAACAGCCGAGCCAGAGTAAGAGCTGTGCCCTTCAATTTGGGGGCCAGACTTCGGATGTGCTCTCCGAAGTCCCATCGGCCGTCGAGCACGAGCCCCAAATATTTCATTTGGGGCTTGATGCCGATGCGATTTCCTCCCACGATGAGACTGGATCCCTCGGGTGGCTTGCTCCGAGGCCCATGAAAGAACAGGGCCTCGGTTTTATGCAGAGCCACCTCGAGACCCAGCCGCCGGATCCGCTCAACGACTTGGGCAACCGCGGTCGTGGCCTTTAGGGTCGCTTCGCGGTACGTCGCCCCGCACGCCGTCACGTGCGTGTCGTCCGCGTAGCACGTGACGGCGGCACCGCCTACGAGCTCACCGCGAAGCACCCAGTCGTATCCGTATATAGATACCCATAACTATTTGCAATTATGTAGGTATTTGTCGCTCACCGCTTTAATGATTCGCTACTTCTTTCATAACAATTTCATTATAGTAATATCGATTGAATTAGAACTTACTAGTTTTCTCTTTCCTATAGTGCCTACTCTTTTTAAACTAATCCTCTGAATAATACGAACATATTGGTTATATCTAGATGGTTTTAATAACCTTATTAAAACTATCACTTTATTATACCGTAGTACCTACTTATTTGAATAGTCCGCCCCGAGGTGCTGGCCCATTAAAACGATTACTTTCCTATACAAAAGTACCTACTTATTTTGAGTTTGTCCCCCCGAGGTGCTGGCCCAAAGTACCTAGTTATTTTGAATTTGTCCCCCCGAGGTGCTGACCCCTTACACGCCAGTCACAGTAGGACTCTTCCACTAGTATCGTATATATCGCAGTAGGTATTGGAAGATTCTCATAATATCTTCCACCGATTCTACACCGAGACATCCGGTAAATAAAATTCCCCATACTCTATTCAGAGTAAATATGAACCTGACAGAGGAGCATTCTTTTCCTACTGCCATAATACTTTGAATATAATAGCTTTTGTAGTAACCTACAGCGCCTTTTGCTTAAGTCGCTTTAAACATTGTTCACGAATAACATGACGATTGTTGTGATACTTCACTTGTTTTAAAATGTTAAATGATAAATTGAGTCTGTACACAGCTCGGATGTTCACAAATTGTTTAATATTATAACTGGTGCTAGTAACCAATTCACTTCATGGTGTGGTTTCAAAGATTTATTGTAAGATATAATACACTCTCTGATCACATAATCGAACTGGTATAACTGTGCCATGGTAAAGGACGTTTGTATACAGGAAATACAATCCTAGGGTTTTAGATTCGAGCAATATCCACTTGGATAAGGTTCTCAACTACCGTGAGAGGCTCTTTGAAACCCGATTCGAATACATGCAATGAGAGATAACACTGAATTTAATTATAAATATTATCACTCTTGGTCAACCGGTTATTAGCAGATATCGTAGGTGCTATTACCTAGGACTTTTGTTTAATTATTATTTTAGTCTTAGGTGTGGTTATTTTTAATTGTTTATAACCAGGCTTTGTACACAATCAACACTTTTTAAAAGAATCACCAGAATTTCACTTTAAGTATTCACTTCCACAATTTTACACACAGTATCGCCATTCTTACGTGACCTACAGCAATAGTAGCTTACCTACATACCATCGGATAGTTTATATGGCCTATAGATTGATATAAAATATGATATTAATAATATTATTACGCAGACTTTGAAATAAACTAGATTCCCTACGTTGTGACGCCTAAGATTTCCGCGAATCAGTGTGTGTACCTTCCTATCTACCTACAGAACTAATCCCTGTATTTATTCATCAAAAACCCATTGTATTTTACTTTAAACGTGTGGTGAGTTATGTTCCTAGTTAGCTGAGATTGGGAGCAAGTTCGTGAAGCTTGACTTTGTCGTGCTTTCCTACCACGGTGTGCTTGTCCCAGTCCACGAGCCGAGGCTCAGGGATGTGAACTGAAACTCTAACGAGACATTAGTTAGTGTATATATAAATAAATATATAAGACTGAACTGCGAGCTCCGTAAATTCTGATTGTGGCCCACAAGGACGGTTCCACTTCGACGGTACCTACGTATCACAGAACGATCAGTCACCCACATTCAGGAAGCTTATCCGATCCTGTTTCCAGGAAAAATCGGAATGTCGCTCGCTTCAAAAGTTATCGTCTTCTAGCGAATTATCAGAGGGATATGGAGTCGTTGCCACCGTTAGGTATTCTCTTCATAACCAAAGCACATCGCCTTGGGTTTCCTACGGGAAAACTAGCTAACATGCCGCAGCCCTACCCCCTACTTCTAACATAATAAAGATGATAAAAAAAATTTCTATTCATAATAAAGATGAAAAAAGTTGCATGCGGCTGGTATTCACGGTGACTTATATAGGTGGTTTTGTTCGTATATTGATAATCGCACCCAGGCTGTTGTGCTGCATGGGTACACATCTGGATGGAGTACTATACCTTCCGGTGTGCCTCAGGGATCGCTCCTAGGTCCCCTATTATTTAACATATTTATTGCAGATGTTAAAAACTGTTTCCATAACTCAAACATATTGTTATATGCCGATGATATGAAGATTTTAAAAGTAATACATAGCTTGGATGATTCTCTTCTACTGCAACAAGATCTCGACAGATTTGTTGCCTACTGTTCTCGAAACAAGCTGCAGCTGAACATCTCAAAATGTTGCTACATGAGCTTTACGCGGCGGCTTGTGACTATAGACAGTAGGTACACGTTAAACAACCAAATCATTAATAGAGTGGATCATATTCGTGACCTAGGAGTGATCCAAGATAGTAAACTTATATATGAAAAACATATCGATTACGTGGTGAATAGAGCATTAAAATCAATGGGTTTTATCATGAGAGCCTCAGCATGTTTTCGATCCTTGAAATCCGTCAAAATACTATTTTGTTCTTATGTTCGCAGCCACCTTGAGTACGCATCCCAGGTGTGGAACCCGCAGTACTACACTTATATATCGCGTATAGAGAGGGTGCAGGCGAAATTCCTACGATACTTAGATTTTAAAGCTAAACAATTTTCGTCTGACTACATTGCTAGATGTAAGCGGTACCATTTTCTTCCGCTGGAATATAGGCGTAATGTAAGTGACGTCTGTTTCTTGGCTAATATAGTAAATGGCTCTGTTGACTGCCCGGAACTCCTCGCTAATGTAGGCCTCCGCACCAACCTGCTGGGCTTAAGACAGCGGCCAGTGTTGAATGTCCCTGTAGCTTCAACTAATTACAGACGCGGTGGTTTTCTTATTCGTAGTGTAAGAAAATTTAATGAGGTATCGATACCCCTAGACTTAGATTTGTTCTGTACAGTCGACTACAAAGAGATGTATTCACTTTTTCACCTTATTGCTTTGTGATAAGGTCCAATAGTGGATACATGTCTTTGTAGTCGACTGTACAAGCTCGAACATAATTAAAAGACGCATGGGTGACAAGTTCTTTGGGGAGGGTGCTAGCCAGCGGCGAAGAACTCAATCAGTGTAGTACTGTGGACTGATCCAGTGCATTTTGTTTTTTTTTTTTTTTTATTCCTGTTTGTGATTTTTATTTTATTTTGTTTTTATTTTTTTACATGCATTTTTTTTTTTAATCTGTAGTCTTATCATCTCGTATCGTTAGTATCTTTTGTTAGTAAATTAATTAGTAAATAAATATTTATATATATATATACTTGTGTAGGCTTGTAATTAGCAATATTGTCATCATACTTGTAATACATAAATTGTTATTAGTCTGTAAGCCTTCCTAAAATAAATAAATAAATAAATAAATAAAACGACAGCAATTGCTTACGAACTGCCAGACTCAACAGCACAAGACAGTAGCAATACACATGTATATGCGCATATTACTCTTGTCTAATGATTATTAGAAAACAGGTCATGTGCCATTCGCCAACAGATCCAATTTGTGCCCTCCGAAGTCAATGTCTCTCAAGGCACACAGATGCGCATCCTCAGACAGCTGTGACTGCTTTGAAATAGCTAAAGTAAATAGTACCAAGTATCTAGGTGTATATATTGACCAAGATCTTAACTGGCATAGACACATAGAAACTCTTACTGGTAAGATTCGTAAGCTGATCTTTGTCTTCAAAAAATTGAGAAATTCTGCTGACAAAGTCAACTTAAAAACGGTGTATTTTGCACTCTGCCAGTCTCTCCTGTCATATTGTGTTCCGGTCTGGGGAGGAGCCACAGAGAACTTCTTTATTAGACTGGAGCGCGCTCAGAGAGCCGTTCTGAAAGTTATGCTCGCCCGCTCATTAATGTATTCTACGAAGCTGCTATATGGGGAATTCAAAGTATTGACTGTCAGAAAACTGTATGTGCTCCACTCTGTACTTCGCATGCATTCAGTACGTCCTCCCAGACTACCAACTGGTAGACTTAAACACAAGGCTTTCTCTCCAGAACCTCATAGCACCGCGTTCCCTCAAAGGCAGTTTCATGTTGGATCAGTTAAATTGTATAACCATCTAAATAAAGCCCTGGACTTCAATTCGAAGGATGAATTTGAATGTAGAATTAAATTAAACGCTTATCTACTTAAACAAGACTTTAAAAATACAGAGGATCTCCTACATGGACGGCATAGGCATACATAGGCATACCTAATGTCATCACGCACTTACGCAACCACACACAGACACAAACACATACACACACACACACGCACACACTCATACACGAACACAACTCTACATTACACACACGTGTTCTCAGTTATCTAATTTAAACTAAGCTTAGGCTATAAGATCTTAATTATAGTGTATTCTCACATTATTTTATATTTAATACAAACTGTATGGTAGGCAC
Organism: Cybosia mesomella; assembly: GCA_946251805.1. Taxonomy (NCBI): domain Eukaryota; kingdom Metazoa; phylum Arthropoda; class Insecta; order Lepidoptera; family Erebidae; genus Cybosia; species Cybosia mesomella. The sequence continues at coordinate 14,182,416 of OX276403.1, forward strand.
TTAACTGTAAAATACAGGTTTACGCCTAGTCAGAGTATTCATATAAGTACATATATTTTATAGATGCAAATTGTTGTGCATAATGTGTACATTTTTTGAACAATAAAGATTTATTGTTATTATTATTATGATGTATGGGGGCGCAGTGTCTTCGCCAGGATCGTCACAGTGCTGGCACTACGGCGATATCTCCCGGTGGACGCGCCGCAAATACTTACCGAAGCACCCGTGTCCGGTAATTATCTGGGATATCCGGTAGGAGAAGTCACCGTCGTGATTCTCCAACCACTCCTCCATGACTAGCCTCAACGCCGCGATAGTGGCTTCTCCTTACTTTGGTTGCTCAAGTCGCACCTTTCCTATCTCCATTAATTCCTGGCGTAGTCGATTTCTGGGAGCCCCAGCCTGTAGCGTCGTTCCAACGCCTCCTAACTTGGCACCTATATAGATCTCAATTCTGTAGAATATACTGCTTCCGGGCTGTTTGGCCGTGGTCCATCGGAAACTTGAATTCCTGACGTTTCGTCGATCACTGCGGTCGACATCTTCAGTGGTACAGCTCGGGACGCCGTCGAGTGCGGAGAACCTACCTCGGCGGCGAACTCACTGCGACTCATGTAGCGGCCCGAGTCACTGTCGTATTTATAGGCGCAGTTGGAGGGGGTAAACAACGTGATCGCTCGTGATTGGTTGAGAGCTGCGCAACCGATGCGCTCGATCCTGATTGGTCGAGGCTAAGCAAGGGGGTGTGACCTCCCTATACCAGGGATGGTGGTGGCTTCGTCATGTTTGTTTTGTGATGAAGCGCGGCTCTCAGTGCTGGGTACCAATGTTTTTGGAGATGAAAACCTTCGTTTTTTCTATTAAAATTGTTGGGATGCTTGAATATTTCGATGGCTTCTCGACATAGCCGTGGGAAGAAATGTGTAGTGGTAGCTAGATCCTTCGTGTTCTGAAATTTGATGGTATGATTACCATCCTCCTGGGTGTGTTCTGCCACCGCTGACTATAAATACGCCAGTGACTCGGGCCGCTACATCAGTCGCAGCGAGTTCGCCGCCGAGTAAGGTTCTCCGCATTCGACGGCGTCCCGAGCTGTACCACTGAAGATGTCGACCGCAGTGATCGACGAAACGTCTGGAATTCAAGTTTCCAATGGACCACGGCCAAACAGCCCGGAAGCAGTATATTCTACATGCAACACCGGCCGTGAAAGCCTTAAGATTTATATTCGACGCCTCTACGGGGAGGAAGTCCACCAGCGAGTTCGCCGCCTCGAGTCACTTCGTAAAAGAAATGCCCACCTTTTGTCTTCATTGGCGTTTCTACTCCGCTGTCGAGATAGCAACGTCGTGCCCCGCGTTATACGCCAGAAGCGGATCATACAGAGCCCCGCTTCGCACCGTATCTGCCATCGTACTGAGAGAGCCCTTCTCCGAGAACGTACTCACAGTACACGGCGGACCCTGGCGCTACTCAGTCAGGATCTTCTGAGAGTTCACCTTCAAGTCGCTCACGAGCTTTTCACACCATGACCTGGGAAAGTGAGCAGGCTTCTACACGACAGAAGAGGAAATTTGAAAAGCTCCCAAGAAAACAAGAGTCTGGTCCAAGTCTGGGTAAACGCCTTGTAGTAGTGAACCTGTCAGGCCACCAACTGTCTGAAGAGGAGAAGTCAGTCTTGAGCAAAGGGGAAAATTTTGCCATTACCCCAAGATCAATTCCGGTGGAAGATATCATCGCCAACGTGGAAGCAAGCTTGCTCAAGCTTCCCGAGGAACTGGCGGAGAAGGTCCGCCAAGAGTCCTCCAGAATTCTACAGCAAGCCAAGCCACCGAGGAGCAATATCACGGAGAAAGAGCGGAAAGCCTTAAAGAACCTAAGGGCTAATAAGGATATTGTAATCCTAAAAGCTGACAAGGGTAATGCCACAGCGGTTCTCAACACCAAGGATTATGAGACCGAGATCAAAGATCTTCTCGACCCGGCCACTTATAAAGAGATTCCAAAGGACCCAACGGCAAGAATCTTGAGACAGGTAAACAACCTGATCAAGGGTTTGTCTATTCCAGAAGAAACGCAGCGTGTTATCAGGAAGTCTGAAGCTCTGCCACCTAGGCTGTATGGGTTACCAAAGATCCATAAGCCTTCAGTACCGCTCCGGCCCATCGTGAGCGCTATTGGCTCGCCCACTCATTCAGTCTCAAAGTATCTCACCGGACTGCTTCAACAACATGTCGGATCGTCTTCGTCATACATCAAGGACTCGCGCCACTTCGTGGAGAAACTTGAGAATCTCGAGCTACACCCGGATGATCGTCTGGTCAGCTTCGATGTCGTCTCTTTGTTCACGAAGTTCCAGTCAGGGAAGCTATGTCACGTATCCGACCGCTGTTCTCTTAGGACATCGCAGAATTGTTCGAGTTTGTGTTGACGACTTCATACTTCCAGTGGAACAACACGTTCTATGAACAAGTGGAGGGTTTAGCCATGGGAAACCCCATCAGTCCTGTAGTTGCGAACTTCTACATGGAATTCTTCGAAGAGGCCGCTCTTGAACGAGCGCCCAAGAAGCCTAAAGTCTGGTTCCGCTACACAAGGACTCCAACCACCATCCCAGACAGAAAATGTCAGTCATCAAGACCCTGGTCCACCGAGCTAAGAGCATCTGTGAGTCTGTCTTAACACCTTCAAAACGAGTTACGCCACCTGGACTCGGCCTTCTAAGTCAATGGATTCTCTGCCCAGGAGATACGGAGAGCTCTTCATCCGTGGAAATGTTCTCTAACGTACCAAGATGAGGAGAAACCTGCCCCTCTAGGGAAGGCTTTTTTGCCATACTTCATGGTACAACGGATCGTATCGGGAGACTGCTAGAAGCTTACAACATTAAGCCTATTTTCAAGCCCACGACGCAGTTACGTAATCTTCACCGTTCAGTCAAGGACCCTCGTGACTCACTATCTTCAGCTGGAGGTTACCAAATCCCCTGTTCGTGTGGCTCGGTATACGTGGGCACTACTCAAAGAAGCGTCCTTTCAGAACAGGAACGAAATTGCCGCCTCAAACACTTCGACAAGTCAGCGGTTGCAGAACACACCCAGGAGGATGGTAATCATACCACTACACATTTCTTCCCACGGCTATGTCGAGAAGCCATCGAAATATTCAAGCATCCCAACAATTTTAATAGAAAAAACTAAGGTTTTCATCTCCAAAAAGATTGGTACCCAGCACTGAGAGCCGCTCGTCATCACAAAACAAACATGACGAAGCCACCACCATCCCCGGTATCGGGAGGTCATACCCCCTTGCTTAGCCTCGACTAATCAGGATCGAGCGCATCGGTTGCGCAGCTCTCAACCAATCACGAGCGATCACGTTGTTTACCCCCTCCAACTGCGCCTATAAATACGCCAGTGACTCGGGCCGCTACATCAGTCGCAGCGAGTTCGCCACCGACGAAGGTTCTCCGCACTCGACGGCGTTCCGACGTGTACCACTGAAGATGTCGACCGCAGTGATCGACGAAACGTCTGGAATTCAAGTTTCCAATGGACCACGGCCAAACAGCCCGGAAGCAATATATTCTACATGCAACGCCGGCCGTGAAAGCCCTAAGATTTATATTAGATCTCAATTCTTTTATCGGCGAAGTCGACAACGACGCATATTCTTAATATTAAATAGTTGAATGAGGATAATAATAATAATAGTTTATTTATTTAGTAAGTAATTGCATGTTTAAATCATGTTAGTACTCATACATTAAAACACTAGATTTACATTAAATAACAATTAAAATTAAAATGAATAAATTATTATCATACTTAATTAAATTCTGGACTAATCAATTATTAAAATTACAAATTCATCAATTTTATTAATATTTAATATTGTATATAATATTATATTATATTGGACATATTAAATTACATGTTAATGAAATACTTTACAAAATTAGAAATACTTATGTCAAATATTAAATCAAGTGTATATCAATTATTATATTGTATGCAATACATAAATTAAAAATTAATTAATTGAATTTGGCTCTCATTTCAATTTTTTAATGGGATATCATGATTTTTGTAAACTAAGTATTAATATTCATCATTAATAGATAGTTATTCGTAAACTTGCTCTATTTTCCTACGTTAAGTTGTAAAGTTTTATTTTTTGTGCTATTTTACCCATTGCCCATTCATTGTTTCCAGTTTTGTTACACGTTTTATGTTAAATTTGTTAGTACTTTGTTAATACTAATCCTACTTATAATATTATAAATGTGAACGTTTGTGAAGATATTTGGATATTTGTTACTCAATCATGCTCAAACGGCTGAACGAATCTAGCTGAAATTTAATATAGAAATGGATAAATAATGAACAAATTCATATTCTAGGACATATTACACATCGCCATCTAGACCCAAACTAAGCAGAGTTTGACATAGGGGTTCTAGAATGCAGATAAACATACTTACTTATACTTTTTTGTAAATAAATACATAGAAACACCCAGACCAGTGCAAATATACATATTTGCAATGAGCGGGAATCGAACCCGCAACCTCTGACTTAGTAGCCGAATGCTCTACCGCTACGCCACAGAGTCTAGTAATTATAGTCTAGAGTAACGACGTTTACACGAAAACCCTACAGTGTAGCCTTGGACTTTTCTTGATTTTCTTTTTCCCTTACCTCTCTAAAACCAAACATGCCATGTAATTATATGAGTATGTAATTACTTAATGAATTGATGAGGGACACGGAGGTCGACCATGGCATTTGAAACAGGCTCAGCCATTTATATCGAAACACGTCATTAGTCCTTGAATATTTTATCAATTTGATGGACGCAATTGTTTGTAACAGCCAGTTTTATGTATATTTTATTATTTAGGCTACGTAGTTATGGTTACGGAAAATAAAGTAGGTCAGTTAAATTATATTATAGTACGCTTTATTTCTTTAAGATCGAAGAAGAGACTCGATTTCACTCTCTGTGGCGAACTTAGCCTAACTTCACCTTGTATACAGATTCGATATTTATTAAACCTGACCGGTTTTTCGCTACGCAGGATCTTCAAAAATTTTATGACAGCTACTGAACATTAGATCGATTTGAATTTCTATTATTTTATCAAATGTAATTACTATGTATATTTTTAAATAATATATATTTCCTAAATGTTACCCCAAAATTAGCATTTTTTAAATTAATAAGTATAGAAATAGGACTGTGCGAGGCAGATTCGTAAAAGTAAAAAATACATTCTACATGTTTGAATCTGCGTCATATAGTTCCTATCGTGGCCGTGGGGGTAAAAATCAAAGTAATATTTGTAGGCAAACATAATTATACGAAATCATAGACCATTTGAGCGTTACATGTCAATCGACTAGATAAACACTATCGAATGAAGAGTTGTTAATGGTATTTCGATTTAACTTTTAACTCAGGTGGGCACAATTTGTTTTTAATAATTATAGATAAGCAATACTCTCATCATCCTCCGAGCATATTCCCAACTCAGTTGGGTTGACTTTTCGATCTATAGTCAGATCGAAACTATACTACGAAACTATATTTAGTCGAATCGGCTAACTTTGATATTTCCCGTGAAGCGACTGCCACCTGACCTCTAAAATCTATATCGGAGGCTATATCGAAGTTCTGCAGTTCGACCAGTTATCGCAATTTTTAAGGGCTCCAATTACCCGTAACGACTACCATAGAAATCCGTATGGCAACCAGGACCGACGAGGCTTAAAATGCTTCGGCACGGAGGGGTCTCAATGTCCTAAGAATGGTCAGACATCCTAAGACTGTCCTGGCTAGTATTGCTTAACTTTGCAATGTGTTAACCTACTCGATTACAGCTTAGCCACGAAGCCCTCGACTAATACTCTGCTTTCCCTAAATCCCTAAATGAAAATCAAAAGCTACATAATAGGTTTAATTATAAGTTAATAATGGCATAACATATGGTTAGTAAATAAGAATAAATACTTATTACAAATATTGGGTGTATGGGGCCCCACCAAGACTTTGATTGACAGACGATGCACTGGCATAGGCTTTCCTCTCGGGGCTGAGCGGTCTAACGGCAGTCGCTCCTATAAAAGCCGTATAGGTCAAACCAACAAACAAGAAGAAGAAGGAGTCAACGGACTCCGTTATTATGATACTTAAATAGTAAACCCTGCGTTGCGAGTGACCGGTGTTTTTTTGTTTTTAGTTAAAGATTCAACAACCTCTAAACACATACCTTTAATTGCGATTACCATAATGAAAATAAATAAAATCATAAGGCAAATATGAAATTAAAATTATATTGTGGCCGGTGAAATTAAAACATCGTAAACCATATGGCTAAATTTATTAAGCCTGTAAGAAATAACAAAGTGAATCCGGAACGTTATTGCGGCTCGTTTCGATGGAAAATGCCGCTTCGTTGAAATATGCGACACCAAATGAAATCATAAATTCTGGTAAATACCAAAGCAAGGCGTGAGGCGGTGCATCACAATTCTGTCCCTAACCTTCTTATAATGCTGCATTCGGTACCACATTTGTTTTTATTAAACCCCTGCAAGCAGATGAGGTGGATGGAAAACACTCGGAAGATCAACAACAAATTACTGTCATGCTCAAAACTAACATGCCTATATACCGCGTAAGATTAATTTCCATGAAACAAAATACTAAACTGAATGGTGTATGTTAAATATGTTTTGATAGTCAAAAATCAACATTTCAAGCGGCTATATCGGAATTGAACCATGTGTTCACGACATCACACTGTTACTGTCTCCGACATTTAGACCTATTGCTGGAAAAGATAGTTTGCCTGTTTGATAGATTCGCGAATCGGAGTACCCACCAGGCCTCGACAGGGTTTCGATTCAGTAAAATCACGTTTTTTAAACGTATGATTACAAAACTAACGAACATTAAAATCTCAAAATCGAATTGAAAACGAAATCAACTATGACTGGTTGTAAATCTACTACTACTGAATACTAAAAAAGTTTTTCTTTTGAAAACGTGGTGTTACTGAATCGGGCCCCAGGTTCTGGCCGTCTTTGCTGGTGACTTCACCTTTTTGGAGGAGAGCAAACCCTCCTCCCTTCTTGGGAAGCGCAAGCGAGACACGACCGCGACGCCTTCTCTATGTCGTGAATAAGGTGACAGAAAGTAGAACTAAAAAAAATATATGGTGTACATTACATATTACAATCTCGCCATCTCTCGATAGCCACAACAATTAACTAAAACGCATACATTTACCTAATGTGTCTTCATTTTTCTCTGCTGCAGGAATTGATTCACGACACTTACAAATATTTAACGGCCTATGAGATAATAATATTTTACTGTGTGATTCGTGTGGTGATTTCAAAAAACTCAAGCATTCACTAAACGGTGATTTTATTATAATTTAGAGATAAATCACTGTTTTTATGAATAAGAGATACCATAAAGTTATAACAAACATCAACTTCACCCATAAGCAAATAGTGTGCGACAACCTGAAGCCTAATATTCTTAAACAGATATGTCTTTCATATTTCTCAACAAACATATCTTTAATTCGGTAGCTGCTACAGCTAAATCTTGCACTTTAAATTTTAATAAAATCATTTTTCACACCAAGTTTCGCAGCTTTTGTAAGCAAGATTTTACATTTCATTGAGTTTAATGCTCACGTCGCCGCGTCGGGTCAACATTAAAGCCTTTTCTGATATTAAACTTGGCAAGCTTTATGAATAATTTTAATAATTAATCATTATAGACTGAATTATTCTTAATATGAAAAAGCAGGAAAGCGTATCCTGTATCCGAGGTGAAGCCTCGGATGCAATCGGGACACAAATGTTGTCTTATTGACTTCAATTAATATCTTCTATTGTAAGTTGTAATACGTATACCTATAGAACTACTATTTGCATGATTCCCTAGCGACTGTATTGGGTCTGGTTATACTTTGGACTTGTTAATTATGTTTCATTATCAGCCATACAGCTTATTTTAACCCAAACGCAGCTTCCAACATGGTTTTTTGGTTTAAAATAAGTTTAAAATTCACATTTTGTACGAGTATATAGTTATTTATACAAATAAGGTGAGTACAGTTTTAGTTTAGTAGCATATCGCATTAATATTATGCAAGAGGGCAATGCTCAGCGCGTTCGTAGACGGCTCCGCGCTTTGCTACAAATGTGAATCTAATGCCACCATAAATCGTTCCCCCTCTCCTGCGCATATCCCTCCTCACAACCCACTCCCAAAGCTAAGTAAGAAAATATACCGTGAATTAGTATCGATTACGACTCCAGCATTTCAATCTTACTCAATTCGATAAACTATAATTTCTATGTGAACATTCTTTTATCGTTGCTACTCAACCATTTCAGGTTTTGGATATAATGTCCATTTTTATGTAGGTGCTGTAAGAAATTACACAAATAACTTAAATTTATCTTAAATTGAAAAAGGACCGGTAAATTTAGAACAGAGAATCGGTTTCGTAATACAAAAGTATTACGAATCCGATTCTTTTAATTATTCATTTACATGGAAATTAAAATCCATGTAAATGAATCTTTGATATTATTCTGTAACTGATTTTTTTTTAATCTAAATAACAGTTTTTTTTTTCATATTTAATCTGTTTAATATATAACCAATCCATTTGAGATTATTCCTATGACGGTGCTATTACATTTTGCGCGTCGATAATGATATAAATAATAAATAAGACACAAAATAAGAAAAGCTGAAAAGAGTATGTAAACCTTTCATCTACAAATTCTTACAGCAATGTGTAATAAAATTTACGACTAAAGACGTAACACAGAAACACTTTTCTATAAATAATAAACTGAATTTATCACGTTACACAGGGAGTTTACTCGTCGTTTAAATATGTACTAACTATATTAAAATACGATAAGTTAGATTATAAATTTATTGAAATTTCCATGAAAAAGGTAAAGCCGTTCCTAATACTTACTCGCCCGTTACTGAATGCAAGACGAAACCAGCTAGTGCAGGAGTCCCCCGTTCGCATTACGCATACATTACTCACAGTGCGCTTTCTACGAAATTAAATTTTGATGGCTGCTCGGATGATGCTGAGTAAGTAACTCACTTTTTTCATAACTATGATTGAAAATGCATTTAATATTTTGTTCACGATGTTGAAATGAGAGCTACACATGTTTACAATGATTGTTTAACACTCTCTACACCACATTACGTTAACGTTTTGTTTTATTTTTATAATAATATTATATTTTGATTTATTTATTATTTAATAATTAAGAAGGTATGTACTATTGTACCTATAAGCAGCAACTTTGAAAAGGGAGTTTAAATGCTATATACTTCGCTAAGCCTACCTTTATCTTCGCTACTTAAGTTTTAATAAAATACAGTTTTCAGGTTTTATACATTTTCCAAGAAAGTGACTGTGAGATTGGCATAGTGCTCAAAGTGGTCAACGCACCGGATTTATTACCATTGCGTCGAGTGGTGTGATTCTCAAGTAATGTAAGTATTATGTGCTCATTTCTTTCATCTACCGATTAATGGGATGCCGACTGACACGCTACGAAAGTCAGGGTCAGCCCTGATTTTCGTAGCTTGTCAGTCGGTAGGCGCGGCTGTAATATCCAAAATAAACCAAAACTGGGACCATCGCTAAGATGAGGTTGGTGATTTCTGTCTATTAATTGTGTGCTTAGAACCCTTTACATAATAAATGTTGTGAGGCCGTTGGAAGTAGAATATTGATATAATTTCTATACAATGTACACAATAGCATTGAGTTATAATGAACTACGTACGCTAGTGATATTAGTTCAATGCACAATAGTCAATATAAATAATAGCAGTCTCATCATATAACATGACATAACATAACTTCTCGCCTGTATCCCCGAAGGGGGAAGGCAGAGGTGTATGACACACCCACGATTCGCCAGTTATGTTAAGGTCCCAATGTAATAGGGGGCGAACCTATTGCCATCTACCGGGCACATTATTAAGCGAGTGATAATTAACATTTTAATATAATGATAATGATAATTATATTTTTCAACGTATCATAACAAAAATATAAATACGTTATCAGTTACATTCAGAGAGTTAGATAACAAAACGCTCGACTTGTCGGTAGTGTTTTTCTAGAATTATCATAAATGTATCTATAAATTTATATGTATAGTCAAACATTACCGCATTATGTAGGTATATAATGTTACCCACATAACCCAACTTTGAAAGCATATTTGAATTCGCTCTCAAGATAAACTTAAATAACTTTGGGTTCTTTATTATGTGTTTGACAGTGAGGAAAAACATCAGGAGTATGCACTTAGAGAATTAAAGTTCCACAGAAGTATTCAATGTAATTTAATTTATTCAGTATAACACAAAGTATCTATATAATACATTTAAAAAATAACTTCTCTTCTACATAGTTTGTCTTATAGCATGCTCAGATAAGGAAAAAGAACTCAAAAGTCTCATATAAATTACATTGTATTAAAAATTATACGACGGTCTAAAAGTCACCCTGGGGTTATCCTTTCGAGGGCTTACCCGGGATGCCCGACAATGGACACTTGCGGAGGACACCGTGTGATTTTAGTCGGTCCGATTCCGACACGCCCACCCCATCGTCGGCACCGATGGGGTGAAGCCCGTGGGGGGTTCCACACGTAAAAAATATAAAAAAGGGTCTAAAAGTACGGCGTAGGTACGTTACGGTCCTTGTAAATGCTCTAAAAAAGAATTAGACTAACTTATGTTTACTATACTGACCACTGATATGCAACGCGGATCCATCCTGAGAACACTCCGGCAAGAAACTCAGCAGGCTTTTATGTGGTAAACTTGCGAGCTCAAACATGTTTTGGTACTTAACTTCGGGGTGCGAGGGATATGCTTTATGGGCAACCTTACACCCCGGCGTCTGAAGACCCGAGACGGAGTGCGGTATAAGTCGGTTCAATCCCGACACAACCGCCCCCGCTGTCCGGCGGGGGGGTATCCGAAAGGATTTCCGCACGAAAACATAAAAAATAAAATAAAAAGCTTGCAATTGCCCACTAATAAATAATGTATCTTTGTTATCTAAATAAATTAACTATTGTTATTATGTCCTTTAGTAAATTTAAAATACATATAAATTATATTTTTAAATAATTTCTTTATAAAAATTATTAAAAGTATAAAAAGTAGTGACCCACCGGCATTGGGTACAGGGACCAACAGTGGTGGGGTGCGACTGGTTGGATCACCTCCAAGTTTGGTGCACCCTGGGCAACGTGGGCGATGACGCATCATTGATTGCTCCTCTGGAGTAGCTGGCGTCAACGTCAACGGCCAAGAGTCTGGCCCTTTTCTGGGCCAGCTGACCCCATTGCACGAGGGGGTCGGGGCATGGCGGGCCTGCAAGGCCCGCGGGGGTGGGGGCCGCTCCAGGTCCGCTGCTGTTATCAGACGGGACACTGCGAATGGACCAGGGTCAGTCGGAGTGCGAGGGATATGCTCTATGGGTAACCTTACACCCCGGCGTCTGTAGACCCGAGACGGCGTGCGGTTTTAGTCGGTTCAAGCCCGACATAACCGCCCCCGCTGGCTGGCGAAGGGATTTCCCCACAAAAAAAAAAGGGACCAACAGTGGCGTAGCTACCTTGGGTGGCACCCGGTGCGGAAGTTGGTGGTGTCACCGCATCGAAAGTAAAAAGCAATAAATTTTCTATTATCTATCACTACTTTTTATTATCTATCACTATAGAATAATACACGTTTAACAATTCACGCCAATCAAACACAACATACTTCACAAAACAAATGAGTAATTTTGCAACTGAGACGTCAAAGATCGCGAGTATGGGACGGGGAATCCCCCACGACAGCGTCATCAGGCTCTTTTACGGGAATCCCCGAATTATACATAGAGCTGAGCTAATTAGTGCTAGTGGAGGAATCCCCGAAAAAGAAATTTTTGTGCTAGTGATTTTTTTTTGTTTGTACATTGTTCTTAAAGTTGAGAGACCGGGTGGGTGTCACCCCAAAAAAGTGACACCCGGTGCGGCCCGCCCCCGCCGCTCTCCCTTTGCTACGCCACTGGGGACCAAGCTACCGGTGGTTAAGGCTCCAGAGAGAAGAATCTTCTCACAATACGTGCCGTGTCGAGAGGCACTGCCTTCTGCATCAAGACCTTGACCCAACTGCCTAACACAATTATATTATTATATATTATTATAATTATTGCACCATGGCGATCACACAACTTTATAACAAATTCCATTTTGGAGATCAACATGTATACTTAATAAAGTAAATTAAATTGTCTTTTCCAGAATACCTCGTGGAGACAGACTCTTCAAATACATTGATTTAATCCACCACGACCAGTTACTGGAGAACTTGAAGACTTCGTTAATTTCCTGCCTTCATTCTAGGGTTGAGTGCGAGAAAGGTCAATCTAAATTAGTTGATTCTTTGACTGCGAAGATTGATGTATCTGTCTCACCACTTTTCCAAGTTCAACACTTCAATTTATTTCTTCAGTACTTTTGTCAAACTTCATTATTAAAGACCACCGAAAATCTTGTTATGTTGTAACAATTTTAAACGATATTATAATATACCTAATCAGGTACAATCGTCCGGATAAGAATTTTAATATCGATTCGAAATACCTGAAGCATTCCTTGTCCTAGGTGAAGCGAGCTTTTACGCGATAAATAAATTGCTGGATTTTTAAAGCTTTACGCGTTACTGTGATCAATGGGAAAGCTTTGCAGTTTGTAATGGGAGATTCGGGTGTCTCCCTCTGTCGCGTCTGTATGGCGATTAACTATCCCTATCACGAGTCTCAGGCTATTTTGAGAGGACGTGCAGCCCATAAGTAAAGTAAAACAGAGGGCTGTCAGTTCTCGTTAGCGAATATCACGGTTGTTTTTATTCAGTGGAGCCTCGTTTAATTTGATTGATTCGATGTCCTTCACGCTTTTAAAGAAATATCATACATTTGGCTGTTTGATACGACGAGAGACTGCCCCAGAAGTGTACCGAAAGCTAGCTACTGTGCTACTGTGGATATATACAGGACGTCCCACGGCTATGCCACATGGAGGGAAAGTATCTTAAATAATGTAGATAGGCAATTTTACTGAAAGGGGACTTCATTTTGATTTTAAGAACAATTTAAACTGCATTCAAATATTTTCGAAACTCAATTGCCGCACTCGGTAATCGAACCGGCTAAAATCTGAAAAAATAACCCCCTGAAATTTTATGGCACCAATCGATGGGGTCAGTCATAATGATCAAATTTCTACAGCAAACATGGTTATACATAAAGAAGAATACGGTTTCTGCAGACCCGAGACGGCGTGCGGTTTTAGTCGGCTCAAGCCCGACATAACCGCCCCCGCTGGCCGGCGGGGGGGGGGTATCCGAAGGGATTTCCGCAAAAAAAAAAAAAAAAGTACTCTTGTTTACTATGTAAGCTAATGACTAGCTGTTGCAAGCAGCTCGACCCGCGTGAAATACTGGTTCCGTTACCGGAGCCCCCAGAAACCCATTCCCGAGATAAAAAGAGGTAGAGGTAACCAATGTGCTATTTCCGATTATAATCCATCTTTGTGCCAATTTTCATTGAAGTCATCCTACCGTTTTTACGTGAAAGAGTAACAAATACCCACACACACATCCATACTGATAAACTTTTATATTTGTGATATTAAAACGATATTCAAAAGAAAAAATATCCAAGTTTTATGAAATATATATTCAATTACCTATTTATTAATAGATGAGAGAAACATTTTGATACCGAGCGGCGGTGTTCAGTTATTATTGTATTCCGACATAAAGTAAGTACGAGTACATAGATTACAAGTACGAATTCAATAGATACATCACTTGAAGTACAAAATAGTTTAGCAATTCCTATATATTATAATGTCATACATATTCAATGTCTAACGTTTCATCCCATTTGATTCCATTATTCCATTTTCACTAAAACTATAAATTGACTGGCTTTAATGCATTTTTAAACTGTTCCAACGATACAGCTTAAGTTAATTAGCAGAGTCGTGTGGAAATAACGTTGGCTATTAAAAATTCAAATGGCAAAGTGCAAATCGGTGTCAATGCAGTCGGCTGCATTTAGCGTGTCGTGACTGGACAGGTCGGGACCGTGCACACTTACACCTACCCTCTGTCTGCTCCTCAAATAGAACCGCCGGTACTCCGAGAGCTGCGTCCTGATTTGGTCCATATTTGATGTGAACTCTCTGAATAAATATTTTTTTAATGACAGCCGACTGCTTCCTCTACTTTTATTAAATCTTTTATGCAAGCCCACTGGTTTCAGATGTTTCTTCTGTTAGTCTCTCAAATTTATATAATTGGCTATATAATGATAATTTTATTAATATAAAAGTAAATAAAAAAATAGTAAATGCAGAAAAGACTAGAGTTAATACTATGTAGAGAAAAATTAGGGAATTATCTAGTGTGTGTGTGTGTGACTTCATAAATATACAAATTAACAAACACAAAGTGCGCTTAAACTCAGAAAAACAATACAGCATGTTACCACTGCCACCCGGTTTGAATCTCATAATCACTATCCGTTTGTTGGTCTCGAAATATGATTGGTAGCCATTCAGATGCATTTGGTTGGCCTGAATACCGTCCTAACCTGCAAGTAATTCACACGGGGAGCTCCCGCACTACAACGCTAGAATCCAGACTAAACTGAAAATAGCGACCTGTAAATGTGAAAATTGATTTTGACACGTGGTTCTATATCCGAATGGAACTAAACTGAAGCTCACTGAGCCTCCTATATAATGCAAAAGCTATTTCCGGTATTTACCTGTCTGGCTTCAAAATAAGACAATTGAAATATTGCTTCTCCATTAGCGCGCTCGAATACTTTTCGATTCGAAATATCAGAACTACTTCACAAAAGGAAAATGTGATTGCTTATTTCTCTCGTGTTTGTCTCTAACAGCATAATTGACGTTTAAAATGACTGGATTTATTTTAACAACGCACTTGTTTCTCGATTATGCTTGTCGTGTAATAAAAATATTGTGGACTGGCAGACAATATTTAAAGAATCAAATCAAAAATATAATTCATTTCCGTCTATAAATGATGCTATCGAGGGTGAACAAGACTTTGTTTTCTTTATTTAGGAGCAAAACTCAGTAGCTACTTTTACAAAGTTTCCAGTTGGAATATTTATTTAACGATCCTGCTTCTATTTCGCCTAAAATGTTGGAATAAATGCGTAATTAAACACATCGAAATAGCTACGGCGTGAATTAAAATCTCGACGACTTGATGTTACATCATTAAACAATTCATAAAATAATCTTCTGTATCAAACTGCCCGGTATTCCATAAGTATGTCATCTGAACTATTGCAGTAATTAGCAAAAATATTTTTCAGCATAATTTTGAAATAATAACATTACCGTAATACTTTACACTAAAATGTTAGCATATAAAATTAAGCAAATGCCTATACCTATATAAAATACTCCGTCGGGAAAGTTTCTTTGCAAAGATGCAAGGACAAAATATTTTGGGAATTCGGGTGGTAAAGAGACGGCCGTGGTCTGGAATCATTGAATGTTTCCTGCTCTCACAACTTTAGCAACGCAGACGATCTTCCGACGAACAAGTCTTGTTTTCATTGGTTTGTTGTACTTCACGGAGCCTGACGTGCCTTTCCAAAACTTCCCCGTACTCTAAGAGTGAAGTGAATAGTCGATATTTGTACAATTTGTACTTCTATCTTTTGTATTGAACTTACGTACAACTAAACGTGATTGTGAACACATGCATCGTATTTTTAAATAAACGTTTAACCAAAAATTTCTGCAATACCGAAACATTTGACTTATCTCATTTTTATAACCGGCTATTCGAATTTAACAGTGTGTGACTTAACGAACTATAGGTATTAACTGTAACATAAATATGCCAATTAAGCAGATATGTACGTTTACTTGACTTTGTAGTCGTATACAATAATAAGTAAATCAATTATGCCGGTAACGGACTTGGAATCTATTGTCCATGACTTCAAACGATCAATGTGGGTTTACTTGGGGACTGTGAAGTTAGATAATTAATTACAGCTCCATAAAGCCTTGGTCGCCAACGTTATAGCGCCCAAGAGCCTCGTAGCCAAACGCAGTACCGTACAATACCCTGTTGAATCTACGTAATACGTTTTTGAATTACAACTAGAATGGATTAGCTTCGTCGTCGGCGTCGGGGGAGGATGTGTACAGGAAATTCGAAGAACGTCTGCCATCATAAGTTATATTTATGAACGATTCGTACGATATTATTTATTCAGATTTGACAACAAAATCTGTTATGCGATGGTGATATTGAAACTATTCCTGTACGTATTTTCTTTTGAAGAATATTAGTAACCGAAATTACTGGCGTTCTAACCCTTTCAGCCAGTCCAGTGACATTGATTATTTTAGGAGTCAATTAACGCAAACCTGGGTGTGACAGGTTGAACCGCCTGACACCCTAGCAGAAGCAGGCCGAAGCGGTGGCGCGCGGCGGACACCGTGGTTCTCCAACCGGAGGGGGTCATCACGAAACCGGAGATGGCCCTGGTTCTGCCGGGGTGCGAGGGAAATGCCGTATGGGTTTTCATCTTAGCATCTGAAGACCCGAGACGGCGTGCGGTTTTATTCGGTTCGAATCCGCCATAAACGTGCCCTCGAAATCGACCCAAACCCATTACGGCTTTTTCACAATTATATATGTACCTACGTGAAGATATCGGCCAAACATTAAGAAACAAATCGTCATCCTCCTAGCGATTTCCCAGTTGCATCCAAAGTTAACACCTTAAAGACCTTCGACTTTTCCGGGAGTGACTGCCATTTGGGGTCGGGTTTGGAACCCCGAGAGGAAAGCCTACACCCGAGCCTCATCTGTTGCTTAGCAGGTGCACCAACTAGCAGGTGAGGTTGGCTTGGGCCCCACAGGTGTTGGTAGGGCCTTGTACATGTAAATATATTTCTTAATAAATTAATAAAAATCACAACTTGAGACGTCTTTACACTAAGAGTTTTATTAAATTTTCCAACTCTGCTCGCCTTACTTATAAGTTAAAGATAATTATGAGAAATTAACTTTTCGGCCGTTGGTAGAAATGTTTTTATATTTACTCAGTGAATATATTTAAATAGAAATTAAAAGGTGGCAAGAGGAAACGAGCCAGCGGCAAATGGCAACGTGCTCTATCTACATCGTAACGAAATTAACTGGATGCTGCCATGTAACCTCTGTTACCCTCAAGGTACTTAAATGCTAGAAATGATTTTTGTAAGTATAAACTCTACTTTTGACTCGTTTACTTAGCTTTTAAATTGGTGTGATGTTGCTCCTTCTTTTAATTATTTTTACTAGCTGTCCGACAGGCATTGTCCTGCTTTAACTATGAACATTAAATTGAGAATAGTTATTAAAAAAGCAGTTCAAACCATAGTATTTATTATTCTAATGTTAATGTTAAACTATCGCGCCAATGACAAACGACTGACAGGTATATCAAACGCAATGAGGTTACATTATAAAAGTTAATATGGTCGTTAAGTTTTTCAAATTTTGAAATTTTCTGCGCAAGTTTCTTTTTTTCATAAGAACCTTCTCCTAACAATAAGAAACACAACAAAAAAAGCGTCGGTAGCTTAGTGGTTAAGGAGCCAACCTTACGATCGAGAGGTCCCGGGTTCGAATCCTGGCCATTACACTACCGACGTGTACCCACTCCTAACACAAGCAATTTAGCTTAGCTGGAGGGGTTAGGAGGATATTAGTAATTTCGGTTACTAATATTCTTTTAAAAAAAAAAAAAAAACAAAGAATTAACGAAATCGGTCCAGCAGTTCACGCGTGATGCAGTGACCAAGGGAAATAGGGATTCATTTTTATACATTATAGATGTATAATGGGTGCGTGGCATCCCATATAACAATTAGCTCAAGTACACATACTATAACAATATTATACTAAAAAACATTAATTGACCCTTCCCTGAACCACCCACACTCAGCTCAGTTCGCATCCTCAAGGGGTGCCTTACCAACCCTTAAATACCAGTACAACAATAATAGAAAACAGGAACAGAAAACTAGTGTTTTTTTTTTTAGCAGCACCCATTTAATTCGTTTCGTTTCTTAATTCACGGTCTCCACTCTAGGAATGCGGCCACCGACCGGGTCTTCAGCCGATGTGGCCAGATTCCCACTATTCGTTTTACTCACTTCGGTTTACTACGAGTTATGCCAATTTGCCAAACGGAACGTTAAGTTGTGTACGGAACCCTCAGTACGCAAGTCCGACTCGCACTTACGCATGTCTTCTTATAAAATCACGGAGTAATAATAAAGTGCCTACATTGACAAAGTTGATTAAAATGTTCCTCTGTCGCCTTCACCAGCCTTTTCAGTAATATAGTCCGATGTTGTATTAAAAAAAAATAACATAATTAAACGAATTCCCTGTATGTAATAATATTATTGCAACCTGAAAACACATTAATTTTTAATCAAGTGGAGTGCAGCTAGTGGTACTTTAGCTCGGAGGAATTGACAGGCCCTCTGGGAAATCAGCGCGAAGCGACATGCGAACCAAGCCTAATTCAACTTTGTACCTACGTACATCTAAATGATCCTAATGTCACGTTGTTTTAATTGCCTTTAATACGCAATGCTTTGCTTACTATATGTGAACCGTTAATGATACGTGAGCGAAGTGGGCAACATTCCAGGTGATAATAATGGTAAGTTGTGAACGAGTTGGTGGGCTAGGAAATCTCTTCGCGAGGCGCTATACTTCTGTTGCCAAGGGTGCATCCCTTGGCAACTATTCTGGGTCTAGGTGGCTCCGGTTTCTCCGCATAGCTCTCTGATTATTTGTGGGTAAAGTACAGGCTGGGTAAAAGCTTTTCGAGCAATGGATATCATATTCTTGACCAGAAACTCTTTACGGCATCGGTAATGAAAAGTTATATGAAAAGTTTGTCGATTTCCTCGTCTGCGAATTCGTTCAATTACGTCTGACTCGATCTGATATAGATTAAACCGGCCGGCTAACCCTAAGCCCTGACCAGCAACAGGAAAAAATGGTAGCTTATCGTGCTGCAAGTCACCGACAGACCATTCTGATGGTGACTAGTACGGCAGCCTAGCTCCCTACTAATGGCGTGCTCATGGTTACAGTTGCACCAGCTTCTCAGTGAAAACTTGTTCACCTTCAAAAAGATAGCGTCGCCAGCGATAGTGCAAGACCAGCTGGTTGAATAAAGACGAAATATGCTATTGTAGGTGCCATTTGATAAAATATATGGGGCGGCATTTCTTTCAAAGGTGAAATGGGCGGTACGATCTACACTAAAAAGTAAATATAAAATAAAATTTATAAAACAAAAAAACAAAATAAATTCTTAATATGATCAATTGTGAGTATAAAATGTCAGTTGAAACTTTGATAAGAGCAAACAAACAAACTTAAGGAATAATGTACGTATGTATCATCTTTCTGATGCTTTTAAAGTAATTGTCCTGGGAGAAGATGAGCCTACGGTATTGAGTACCGCGACTGACAACGTTCACTAACTTTATTTTTTATGTGAATTATCAAAACTGTGTGCCATTTGTATCGAAATAAACACGGTAGTTTCATGTAGAAGTACGGTTTTTATATTCATTGCGGTTTTTATATTTTTATCTATACTTATATATGTTATAAAGAAAAATGATTTGTTTGTTTGTAATCGATAAGCACTGAAACTTATGAAACGATTTCAAAAAATCTTTCTACATTAGATAGCTACATTATTCCTAAGTAACATGGGCTAATTTTTATCCCAATATTCTTACGGAATCAGGACATACGCCTGTGAATGCTAGTTATTAATGATAGGCGCGCTTTTGACCACTATCTCATATTAGTTGGTGGGTGATGATGTGGTCGAGGCCGGAACACGCTTGCCTGGATACCCAGGTCGTTCCACTGCTTAGCAGTACGTACAATGAACTTCTTTAAATAGCCATAACTACGTGGGACACTCAGAAAGTTTTGCGAAAATAAAAAAAAGTGTTCTATAGGTAAATATTTTTATTAAATCTTTTCAAAGTACTCTCCACCAGCCTCTATACAAAGTTTCATGCGTTTAAACCAGTTTTCAAAACACTTTTTCCAATCCGCCGCAGATACCTCGTTTACAGCCTGCTCAAACGTTGACAGCGCATCTTCCGGCGACGAAAATTGTATCCCTTTGAGCTGATTTTTTATTTTCGGGAATAAAAAGAAGTCGCACGGTGCAAGGTCAGGGCTGTGAGGAGGGTGACCTAGGAGTTTAACCGGAGTGCTGTCCAGGAAGTCCCTCGTTTTAAGCGCGGTGTGTGCGGGCGCGTTGTCATGGTGGAGTAGTATCCCGCGGAGCCCTGTGTTTGGTCGCTTGTAGCTCACTACAGAGAAAACTTCTGCCAAGCATTTGGTAGTGTATCATTCAGCGTCGATGCTTCTTTGATTTCGTAAAGGGATTGATAACAAGTAGCCAGACAAATTGAAAAAACTCGCGATCAAAATCTTCCCTCCGCTTCTAGATCGCTTCACTTTGGTAGGTGTTGATTCGTTTTGAAACACCCAAACCGTCGACTAGTGTTTTGTTTCTGGATCATACTGAGAAATCCACGACTCATCATCTGTAATGATGTCATAAACACGCCGAGACGCGCCTGCTTCAAACTTGTTTATCATATCACGACACCATTCCACCCGGGCCTGCTTCTGAGCATCGGTGAGATTGTGCGGCACCCAGCGTGAAACTATCCTTCTCACACGAAGATGCACGTGTAGAATCTCGTGAAGGCTTCCCGATCCAATCTGAAGAATGTGCTGAATCTCTTGATATGTGACTCGTCTATTATCTTGGATTAAATTTTTCACTGCTAGCACGTTTTCTTCCGTAACAGCCGTCAAAGAGCGACCACTTCTTTCTTCATCCTCCAAAGTCAGTCGACCGCGCTTGAATTCGTTATACCAACGATACACGGTCGCCTTGGATGGGCCTTCATCCATGAATGCCATTTGAAGTCTATCGTAAGATTCGTCTGGTTTCAGGCGACACTTGAAATCGTAGAAAATCATAGCGCGAAAATGTTCCCGACGCAGATCCATTTTTCAGCGAGACACACTAATTAAAATTATCTTGCAAAAAATGCAGAGAGAAATTTTGAAATTGGAACGTACTTATTTTTACTCATAAATAATCATATTTTAGAAATAGATTATAACTGACCAGTCTCTCATATATAAAAACTTTTTTTCGCAATACTTTCTGAGTGGCCTGGTATGTCCTCCTCATTATACCATGAGAAAACATAAAGTCATGCAACATAAGGCTAGACTCACTGACTTCACGACCTTTGCTGGAAAACTGTTTTCTAACCCTTAATATTTGAAACTAAAGAATAAAAAGCATTATACTTAGGTAATCTGTGCCTATAGTACTAATTTGTATTTTTCTATACTACCTTAAAGCCATCCTCAACTGCTAGGTATTACTGGTACACCTATAACTGATCAAAGGCTCTGGCGCAGGCTATAAGCACTAACAGAATCCTGCAAAAATGACAAAAATACTTGCAGCAGACAGGAAACCTCCACACGTTCCTGACTTTAGTTTAAAGTCGATTGATTAGAATGAGTTTTGAATCGTATATTTGTGATTTAGGTGGCTACATATTTACAGGTTTGTCCTGACTTTTTCCTTCATTCCTGCAAAATTTCATGATACTGCTATCTCAACCATAAGTTTTTGATTCCCTTGCGTTTGTCTAAATATTCAGCATATATGCTGCTTTTCATTACGTTGACTTAGAAGTTTAATATTTTCAGAGTTGTAAGAAGATGGAGACATGGTTATTTGAAATCAATTTCAAATTAATACCTCCACGCGCTCTTGAGAAAAAATGGTCTTGATAGACAGACAGACGGACAACCAAGTGATCCTATAAAGGTTTCGTTTTTTTTTCTTTTGAGATACGGAATCCTAAAAATACTTCAAGTAGTATAACAAATATAACTCGATTTGCAGCATATAATATATTACCCCTTTGGGTCTCACGTGCTACCCGCACGGGCTCAGGCGCCGCGTACAGTAAGCTCACTGAGCTAGCCGTAATCGTTTTAAAGTGACAGTGACATTTAAATCCACCGGTCTGCGAGACCAAAATCAATTTCACCTAATATGTAGATTGCGTTGTTCATCTACGTAAAGAATGTGAGAATCTTTTGTCAAGAGGAAAGAACTGCAGAAATTGGATGGAAACTTGATTCTTAATAGGTACCTAGCACATTTTATTATGTACCTATATCGTACAACGTATCTCAAGTAAGGTTCTTGTTATAAAAAAAAAACGATCAAGAGCGAGACGGACTCGCGCACTAAGGTTTCCGTACACAATTGGATTAAGCGACAAACTAAACGTTACTTTCAGCAAACTATAGTTAACGATATAACTCGCAGCAAATTAAAATGACAATCAACTGGCCACATCTACCGAAGGGCCGATGGCCGCAAAGGAATCCTATAGTGGAGACCGCGAATCGGCTCACGGATGGTGGGACAAACTGAACCCTCCAGACGGATAAGATGACGACCTGTAAAGATAGGTAAGTTAGACTGGTTGCTGCGGCGGAGGATCGGGTGCTGTGGTGCCTGCCTGTATCCAGCAAAAGACCGCAATGGGCCTTAATTAATTTATTGAAATAAGTTTTTTTATCACATTTTTCGTGATGTAGGTAGTAGGATGTGGGTTACATAGGTATGTACAGTATTCGAACTTTTCCCTTTATTTGTACTATAAGACACTGCTGTCTGCTAACTGCTGCTGCTTCTGCTTTTTTACATTGGAATACTTGTAACATAATGGGCAAAGTTAATATGCTTTTTGTTTTGTTTATTATTATATGAAGGAATTTAGAGCCTAAAGTGATCAATAATTTGAATGTGTTTAGCTACTTTTGCTATTCACAACAATGAATACAATTCGCTCATACTATAGCTTGGCAAATTCATGCGCGTGGGCAGGCGTGTAGGGGCGTGAGGCAGGGGGATGGTGAAACATTTTCGCGGGACGTGTGTGGTAACCTGATGGCTGTCCCAAGTTTCACCACTCCCCCCCCCCTGCCTACACACCTCGTCCCGCGCTAACCATGGGAGTATCACGTATGAATTTGCCAAGCTATAATCACTAAAGGCAATGTTACTTCGAGTACTTAGACATTCCTTTGTTTGGTGAGATGCGTGCGCGTACAGTAAATTGTGGTAGTGGCAAATCAAAGTAGGACGAGAGAATTACCCAAGAATCCGTTTTGGGTCGTGCGGTCACAGTGATAAGGTTCGGGTTGCGTAATAGCATTGTTATAACTCTGTCACCCTAATGAGACTGTTTATTTGCCTGTGTAGATTCTTGTTTTAATTAACTTTGATTGAAGGAAAAAATAATTATAAGAATTCCGTCACTTTATAATAGAGTTAATTAATATCATAATTACAGATATAAATATATTTATACACAAAATAACTTTCGCAAGCAAGAACGCTCACACATGAACGATTTGTAATTTAACAACAGCTGACAGTCGAATATCAAATTAACAGTGTAGCATCAAAATTTTACGCTTCCCACTTTCCTATTTGGGGAATAGAGGAAAATTTTATACTAACCAATTTTCAAAAAGAAATCGATTACTATTATTATATTCTAGGACATTCTACACAGCGCTATCTAGACCCAAAGTAATCATAGCTTAACTAGCTTATTGAGCTGAGTGAGACGAAGTCGAGCGAAAGCTCCTCATACCAGACTTCAGGATTTTCTTTGTCACAGGTCTCCTCCTAAACTACTAATCCAATCAGAACCAAATTTGGCATGATTCAAGAGGTCAATCAGAGGAAGGTTTATGGATATATTTTGAAAAAATTAATGCTACCACAAAGGAATGATCACCGTTAAAAAAATTCCAAATGGATTTACATAATAACCGCTCGAGACACTGTGACCAAACTTTACACGCTCAGAAAGCATGTCCAGAGTTGTGACTTTCAAAAAGAATTTTCAAAATCGGACTTGCCATGGAGGAATGATCACTGTTCAAAATTTTCAAAATCTGATTCACGATGTCTCACTCAGCTCAACATTGCAAGCAGCGATTCGCCTTGCAGACCTAGTATTATTTAGTGTTTGCTAGAAATCGATGACTGTGTACTCGTATTTGAAACAAGAAATTATCCTAAACTATTAAATCATGCCATCATTTAATAAGAGCTTTTAATAATATAAGTAACTAGCGGCCCGGGACCCGGCTTAGCCCGGGAATAAATTCGTAAAAAATGACCTATAACCCGAATGAAGAGCCACCTTCCGGATAGATAGCTATAAGAAGCTTACAAATTGAACTTCGTGCTTCTTACTTTGAAAACGACGAACTTTCCATTTAACCGTTTTAGTTTACTGGTGGTAGAAATTTGATGGCACAAATTTGTCACAAAATTCGGCCGGGTAGGTACCACCGTGCACGATTGCGAAAAGCCCTCCATAGTAATGCAATTTCGGTTTGATTGCGTTCACGGGTCAGCAAGTGCATAGCCGGGCAGGGGGATTGTGGTCGCAGCACTAGTGGGACACGCGGTGCTGCGACGACAATCCTCTTCTGATGAGGCCGTCAAGCTGAGTGCCACCATTGTTAACATGGTACGTGTATGTAATGGTGACCCTCTTTCCTGAGACTTTACCTTCAGCTTACCATCAGGCGAGGTGAAGTCAAATTGACGTGTCCTTAAATATAAAAAAAAAATTGGTCGATTTTACCCTGCTGCTTATCACACTTATATAGCGTGATGAGATATAAGTTTGTGACCATACCCTAGAAGAATGATCATGCAAAATTTCTGCTGAAAACGCTCAGCAGAAATTTTGTAATTTTGCTTTACTGGTGGTAGAAATTTGATGACACAAATTTGTCACAAAATTCGGCCGGGTAGGTACCACCGTGCACGAACGTAAACTTTCAACTCTTATTTTACCCACTTTTCCACCTCCTCATTTCCAAACAAAAGTAGGTGTATGAAATTTCGTGCTTCTAACCTTGAAAATGGCTGACTTTCATACAAACGTTCATCCCTTATTTTGCCACCTTAGAAGGGCAAAAGTGCAATTTTCAAAAATCCTTTCTTAGTGGATGCCTGCAACATAAAAGGCATCTACTGCCAAAATTTCAAATTTGTAGGTCCAGCGGTTTAGGCTCTGCGTTGATGAATTAGTCAGTCAGTTAATCAGTCAGTCGGGACAAGTAATTATATATGTATAGATTGCACATAAACTCTAATTGAGGCCAAACGCGATTTAATATTAATATTGTAATTTTTTTTGTTGCACACGATTACAATTTGCAATAGAATATGGCAGTGTTTTTCAATCTGTGGGTCGCGACCGCCAGGGGGGTCTCCGCTAAAAGAAGTGGCGACCGGCTCTGGATATTGTTGTTTTCTTTTCATCCAAAATACGTCAATACTTTACGAATGCAATTTCATTATAAGCATGCCGTTAACAATGAAATCTATACGATTTCCATATATATTTATTTATGGTCTGATTTATTTACTTATCCAAGAAACGGTTCGGAATCCATCTATGCCCGTAATTGTCAGCTTCAGAGTACAAGTCTGGAAGGTATGTCAATAGTTTCACTTACAAATTAAGTATGCAACCTCTGTATCATGCAATGAATGTGAACCCTTACCACAAGCGAATTGTTACTTGTATCATGGAAAAGACTGAAATATATTGTTATGAGAGGTTGACCATATGAGTTATTTGTTAAACAAGTGAGTTTATTCAAAGATTTTATGTTTTTATGTTTATTTAATGCGTGTGCTAACTAGCGAAGTAGTTTAGAATTGATCCGAAGTGATTGATTCGAATCTCTTACTTTCTTACTCACGCTCACACGCAAAAACTCGCGTTTTCATGCAGGAAAGCTGGAGTAGCGAAAATGAAGTTTTACAAGAAATACTTTGACTTTATTTTTAGCTTTGAAAATACACCGCTGTTGGCGACACGAAACCTTTGCAAATCACCGACAGGGTACACCATGGATCCGTCCTTTATCCGCTTCTGTCGAGCGTGGTATTGGACGTTCTGTAGGACAGTGTCAGAAACTCATATGAGCAGCCTCATCTGGTATCATTTGTGACTCCAAAATGCGCTTTGATGTGAAGAGGTAGGTATGTAAGGCCCTGTAAAAGGACAGCCTTTCATACGGCTACGGAGGGTTGCTAGAGCGACACAAGCATGAACTGCATGTCACGGAGAAGATTGTACTGCAGTAGATGTGTGGAGTCACAAGTTAGGATCGCGTGAGGAACTCTGGCATCTGCGGCAGCTTTCATATTCGACATCGTGGACAAAATGCAGGAGATTCGCCTTCGCTGGTACGGCCACATTCTACAGAGACGCGGGTAACAAATTTCTGGCCATGCCACCTCCGCCGGGCCCCAGTAGGAGTAGACCCAAGCAGTGCTAGTTTGGCTTAGTAGAAGATGACATGGGTGCCAATGGTCTCACAACCATGGTTGCCCAAGACCGTGCGTAATGGAGAAGTAAAAGTCAGAAAGCATACCCCGGACTCGATGCGACCGACACAAGGATTATGATGATGAATGATTCAGACTTAGAATCCTTTTAAAAACATTAACATTTCAGCTTTCAGTTCTAGAACTCTTGCCATCTAACCTCATCATCTGCCAAGCCATTTCCTAATGCAGTTGGGGTCGGTTTTCAGTCTAACTACGAAACGGCCAAAGTTCGATATTTTCCGTGAAGCGACTGACCTCTTCTGACCTCCACAACCCACTGGCGATATACATTCTGTATACTATCGGGAATTTGTCAATAAAACAAAAAATACAAATTATTCATCTAAATTTATTTTATCGCCTTCAAAGTAGGCCCCATCGCTTGCAATACAACATCTCCACCGCTTCACCCAGTCTTCCATACATTTTTCATAGGCTATTTGCGGTATGGCCTTTAGCTCATTCAGCGAATTTTCTTTTATGGCTTCTATCGACTCAAAACGTTTTCCTCGAAGTGGTAATTTTAACTTGGGAAATAAAAAGAAGTCAGACGGAGCCATATCAGGTGAATACGGTGCTTGGTCGAGAACTTTTGTTGAATTTTTCGCTAAAAACTCTTTTACTATAATGGCTGTGTGTGATGGTGCATTATCATGGTGCAGCATCCATGTGTTGTGTCGCCACAAATCTGGACGTTCACTGTTTCTCCCTCTGGAAGGAATTCGGAGTGAACCACACCACGGTAGTAAAAAAAAACTGTCAGCATCACCTTGATTTTGGAGCGACTTTGCCGCGGTTTTTTGGGTTTCAGCTCGTTTTCGAGACGCCATTCTGAAGACTGTTGGCTTGTTTGCATGTCATACTCATAAACCCATGTCTCGTCGCCAGTAATTATACGTTTCATAAAGGTCGGATAAGTAGAAGCTCGGGAAACCATGTCTTCAGCGACATGCTTTCGCTGCGCTTTTTGAACAAAATTGAGCTCTTTTGGAACTAGTCGAGCGGCGACGCGTTTCATGCCTAAAATGTCAATGAGAATATTGTGGACGGACTTAAAAGATAATTTCACCTCACTAGCCAACTCTCTCAGACTCATACGTCGATTTTCGAGCACTAGCTTCTTAATTCTGTCGATGTTTTCTGTGCAGAACAACTAGTATATAAGCTTATTTTGTTAGTACATAAGTAATAGTGTATATAATTAAACTGATTTAACAAAAAACTGTAGGAATAATCGTGTATAATAGTTATAAGTTTGCGACGAAGAAATCGTCATTGTTTACCGATCTATAAGTGTAAATTGTATCTTATTTCGTGTCACCTTATTTCTACTACCTATTAGAATACATAATACGGTATATAAATCATTGTAAATAGAAAATAAACACATAATTGTAAGATTGACCGATCGACCATTAGGGTATATCCGCGAAAAGTCGTTAAGCCGCGGTGTCACTAACGAGCCGCGAGAGTTCGATCGGCCAATTAGAAAATTCGAATTAATTGGATTAAGAGTATAAAAAACCGCTGTAAATTGACTCGACACCTCAGTCGGCAAGTAGAAAGTCAAGCGAGAAGTGCTCTCTCCTCTTCATAAGGAATAAATGAAGATACATGAAAAAATCTCTCTTTAATTCTGGAAAATTCAAGTACTCTTCGAGGCTGCCCATAATAAGTGTTCCGCTTAAGACCAGCACCGCAGCGACATCCACAATCCCAGCAAACCCCCAAAGTACACACCCATTGCGTCGAAGTCGTGTTTCTGAGCAGATAAAGTCTCATCGACGGAATTGGCTTTGGGTTGTGTACATTTTTGGTCCTATCGGAGCCGGATTTGGAGTCAACATTGAAGAAAACCTTAAGTGGAACACGAGGGTGGTCTCGAAGAGTGCGTGCCTGAATTTTCCGCTGTGAAGATATTGAAAAATTGAAGATGCCGACTACGAGGTCAGAAGAAAGAAGCCGTAAAGCCGCCTCCGTTCAGGGTCCATCAGACACCGAGGGGACCGCCGAATCCGGGACAACCACGGTAACGTCTACCTCGGAGAACACCACAACGGAGGGAACTACGAGCACCGAGACGGTGACTACCATCAGCCACCGTCAGCTACAGCACCAGGTCCGAAAGCAACGGCACCTGGAACAGAGAAGATAGGGAAGAATAGCAAGTCACAGCCGCCTCATCCACAACCATCCAAGAAAGGGGTAAAGGGGGGTTCATCTGTGCATTCGAAGAGCAAAGCCGCGAAGATCGCAAAAGCAAAAGAAGAATTACTTCGTCTTAAAATAGAACTGGCAGCAGCGAAGATCGCCGCCCTGGAAGAAGATGAAGACGAAGATCAAGAAATAGAAGAATTGAATCAAGAAGAAGTGTCGGCGGCAGCTGAGGAGAAGGTCGGCGAGTGGTTCAGCCGTCACGAATCACCACCTCCTCCCATGTTGGCCATCGCCGATACACCACATCAGGGGCCAGGTGAACCAACGCCGACAGCAGCGCCACCAGCCCAACAGCAGAACTTCAGCGAACTGGCTACCGCCATCACTCAAGCGATCAAGGCAGCCCAGCGACCGAAGTTCATCGAGCTACCAATCTTCAGTGGAAGTCACCAGGAATGGCTGCCGTTCAAGGCAGCTTACTCCGAAACAGAAGATGGCTACACCGCCGTGGAAAACCTCAACAGGCTACGAAGAAACCTCAAGGGGAAGGCGAGGGAGGCAGTCGAGAGTCTCCTCATCACCAACTCGCAGCCTGCTGATATCATCAGAACATTAGAATCAAGATTCGGGAGGCCTGAAGCAATAGCAACTACAGAAATGGAAGTGCTTCGAGGACTACCAAGACTGAGCGAATCACCAAGGGACATATGCATCTTCTCAACGAGGGTCACCAACGCCGTGGCAACACTCAAGGCGCTGAACTGCATCCACTACCTATACAACCCAGAAGTCTCAAGATCAATGGTTGAGAAACTTACACCTGTTCTCAAGTATAGGTACTACGACTTCGCAGCAGCTCAGCCGAGGGAAATAGCGGACCTCTTGAAGTTCGAGAAGTTCATGAGAAGAGAAGCAGATCTATGCGGACCCTACGCTCAACCTGAAAACCTAGCAGTCCAGCACACCACTCATCAACAGAAGCGCCCCCAGAGGATCAACACGGTGATGGAAGCCCAGCAGCAGGTCAAGACGTGCACCATCTGCAACGAGCAACACCCCATCTACAAGTGTGAGCAGTTCAAGACGGCTGACGTCAACGCAAGATGGGACTTAGCCAAGGAACACAGGCTGTGTTTCCGATGTCTACAGAAGATGGAGAAGAAACACACCTGCAGAGAACGACGCTGCGGCATCGACGGCTGCAAGCTACTGCACAACACCCTGCTGCACTACAGAAGAAAAAGGGACTCCACAGAAGAAGAAAGCACGAACACGGCCGAGACGATCAACTCGGCGTGGACGGGAAAGAAGACCACTTTCCTGAAGATACTGCCGGTCCAACTGACGGGGCCAGCAGGGATGGTCAACACCTTCGCGCTCATAGACGACGGGTCAACAGTCACACTACTCGACGACACCGTAGCAGAAAAGATCGGCGCGACGGGACCTATCGACCCACTGCGGGTCGAGACCATCAACAGTACGAAGACAGCTGATCAACAATCAAGAAGAGTCTCATTGAAAATACGAGGCATTAAGGATCCAGCTAAAGAAGAAGTTCAAGCCAGAACAGTGAAGAACTTCAAAGTATCATCTCAACGGGTCACCTATAGACAGTTACGAGGGTGCAGTCATCTCGAAGATATCACCAACGACCTCACCTATGAAGAAGCAAGACCTAAGATCCTCATCGGTCAAGATAACTGGCACCTGCTGGTGACGTCCGAGACCAGAACGGGCGAACCAGACCAGCCAGTAGCATCCCGAACACCCTTAGGCTGGGTGCTCCACGGCAGCGACTCGAGGACCCTAGGACACCGCATCGAGTACGTCACCCACGCAATTGAAGATTCAGAAGACGATCGACTCGAACAACTGGTGAAAGAACACTTCGAGACTGACAATCTGCTCCTCAACCCTCGGAAGCCGAAGACAGATCCAGATGAGCAAGCATCTAGCATCCTGGAAGAACATACAGTCCGCAACGAAGATGGAAGATACGAGACTGGCCTGCTATGGAAACATGAAGAAACTTCGCTTCCGAACAACTATGAGAACTCGTTGAAGAGACTTCACAACATAGAAAAGAAATTGGATCGTGACCTGAGCTTAAAGGGAAAATACAACGAACAGATGGAAGCCTTAATATCAAAAGGATATGCTGAGTTGGCGCCGCCGAGCAAGAACAAGAATAGAACCTGGTACCTGCCACACTTCGCGGTGATCAACCCTATGAAGCCGGGAAAAATACGAGTCGTGCACGATGCCGCTGCCAAGACGAGAGGAGTATCTCTCAACGA
The DNA here is from genome assembly GCA_946251805.1 of Cybosia mesomella. Classification (NCBI taxonomy): domain Eukaryota; kingdom Metazoa; phylum Arthropoda; class Insecta; order Lepidoptera; family Erebidae; genus Cybosia; species Cybosia mesomella. Next base: position 14,213,607 of record OX276403.1, read on the forward strand.
TACTCTTCTAAAGGGCCCAGACCTACTCCAGTCGTTACCAGGTGTAGTGATGCGCTTCAGACAACACGCCATAGCAGTGACAGCAGACATCGCAGAAATGTTTCTTCAAGTGAAAATCAAAGAAGAAGATCGAGACGCACTTAGGTACTTGTGGCGTGGCAACCGTCGTGACAACCAACCCCCAGAAGAATACAGGATGACATCACTCATCTTCGGGGCGTCAAGTTCACCATCTACGGCAATATACGTGAAGAACTCCAATGCTGAGAAGTATAGCGCCACGCACCCACAAGCAGTCTCCGCAATAGTGAAGAAACACTACGTTGATGACTACCTGGATAGCTTCGAGACGCTGGAAGACGCCATCAAGATCGCCTCCGACGTCCGAAACATACACCGGGAAGCCAAGTTCGAGTTAAAACAATGGAAATCTAACTCACCTCAACTGCTGGAAGCCCTCGGTGTCACACAAGAAGACACTGACACGGAGCTGTACAAGAACGAAGAACAAACTGAACGAGTACTAGGCTTGATCTGGAAGCCGGGCACCGATGAACTCACCTTCAACCTCAATCTCACTCGCATCCCGACGGCACTCTGCGACAAGAAGACACCCACCAAGAGGGAAGCTCTATTCGATCCGCTAGGCTTCGCCTCACCAGTCACCATCCGGGCCAAGCAGCTGCTTCAAGAAATTTGGAGACACGGCACACAGTGGGATGAAGAGGTCAATGAAGACATAGCAGTGAAATGGGAGGACTGGATAGAACACCTGAAGAATCTAGCCAACATCTCCATACCTAGAAGATACCTACACTACAGTGACAGCAAGTCCCTCCAGCTTCACATCTTCACGGACGCCAGCGAGTCAGCCTACTCAGCAGTACTGTTTTGGAGAACCGAAGACATGAACGGGGCAGTCAACATATCGCTCATCGTTGCAAAGGCGAAGGTAGCACCGTTGAAGCTCACATCAATACCTCGATTGGAGCTTCAAGCCGCCGTGATGGGCACCAGACTCGCCGAGACCGTCATAGAAGAGCACGAGAGAAAACCTGACTCGAAGACCTTCTGGACGGATAGCAGAACGGTACTCACATGGATCAAGACAGGTTCTCGTTCATACAAGCCCTACGTAGCTCACCGACTAGCTGCAATAGAAGATAGCTCAACAGTGAACGAATGGCGATGGGTCCCCACGAAGATGAACGTGGCAGACGACGCCACCCGAGACGTACCTACGGACTTCAGCCAGAAGCATCGCTGGTACAGAGGCCCTGACTTCCCCTACTCATCAGAAGAATCATGGCCACGAGATACATCGCGACAAGACAAGTTCGAAGATATAGAAGAAAGGGTACACACTATAAGTACCAAGAAGAAAGAAAAATTATCTGAAGCCCTGCCGGTAGTCACCCGATTCTCTAACTGGGACCGACTACGTTACGCTACAGCTCGAGTCTTACAGTTCATTCAATTGTGCAGACGAAAATCGGAACGAGTCAACTACAAACGGACTAAGAAAAACCCTAAGGCAGATCCAGACTGGAAGAAGGCACCACAGAAGAATACAGCATCACCTTCCGTACTGAAAAGGACTTCAAGCGCCGATAGGAAGTACATACCTATCACCGCCGAGCTCCTACGGTCAGCCGAAGAACAGCCGAACTCCTCATGCGAGCATCACAAGAAGACTCCTTCAGCAGCGAGATTGAAGATCTGCAACGAGGAAGAGTGATCCCGAAAGAAAGTCGCCTTCATCAAGGTAGCACCGTGGACATCCAGACCAAGGGAGGAGTGCTGCGCCGGCCGGTGAGGAAGCTGATCGTCCTGCTGACCGAAGACACGAGTTCTGCACGCGAAGAAGTGTGACTGCGTCTCACGGGGGGAGAATGTGCAGAACAACTAGTATATAAGCTTATTTTGTTAGTACATAAGTAATAGTGTATATAATTAAACTGATTTAACAAAAAACTGTAGGAATAATCGTGTATAATAGTTATAAGTTTGCGACGAAGAAATCGTCATTGTTTACCGATCTATAAGTGTAAATTGTATCTTATTTCGTGTCACCTTATTTCTACTACCTATTAGAATACATAATACGGTATATAAATCATTGTAAATAGAAAATAAACACATAATTGTAAGATTGACCGATCGACCATTAGGGTATATCCGCGAAAAGTCGTTAAGCCGCGGTGTCACTAACGAGCCGCGAGAGTTCGATCGGCCAATTAGAAAATTCGAATTAATTGGATTAAGAGTATAAAAAACCGCTGTAAATTGACTCGACACCTCAGTCGGCAAGGAGAAAGTCAAGCGAGAAGTGCTCTCTCCTCTTCACAAGGAATAAATGAAGATACATGAAAAAATCTCTCTTTAATTCTGGAAAATTCAAGTACTCTTCGAGGCTGCCCATAATAAGTGTTCCGCTTAAGACCAGCACCGCAGCGACATCCACAATCCCAGCAAACCCCCAAAGTACACACCCATTGCGTCGAAGTCGTGTTTCTGAGCAGATAAAGTCTCATCGACGGAATTGGCTTTGGGTTGTGTACATTTTCTTTGGTCGTAGCGGTTGAAGGTCTACCAGAACGAGGCAAGTCTACTACTACTTCTCGACCTTCTTTAAAAGCCTTATACCATTCATAAGCCCTTGTTTTCGATATACACGATGCGCCGTAGGTATTTCGCAACATTTTTAGTGATTCACCACATGAAATATCATTCGAAACACAAAATTTAAGGCACACTCTTTGTTCAACAATATTTTCCATTGTAAAAATCGCCGAGGACTCAAAACTATGACCAACAAAAAGTGTAGTTTAAAACAAATTGAATAACAGATCCCGCTCAAATTTTGCGCGCTAAATCAGTACAGTGCTACCAACATGCAGTAAAAAAATTAGAACGACCTTTTTATTGACATATTCCCGATACTTTTTACACAGAGTAGTATAAGTTCAGTAGTTAGACCAGGTTGTCGAAGTTATCCCCCTGGGCCGGACGGAATACCTGCCAAGATCTTGGCTGTGACCCTCGACCACTTAGACGACCGCCTCAGGGGACTGTTCGACGCGAGTCTGGCGAGCGGACGGTTCCCCGAGAGCTGGAAACGCGGGAAGCTGGTGATCTTGACAAAGCCGGGACGGCCTACCGACTCGGTCTCGGCCTTCAGGCCTATCGTGTTGCTGGATGAGACGGGTAAATTGCTGGAGAGGATTATCGCTGCCCGTCTCGTCCAGCACGTGAGCGAGGTTGGCCCCGATCTGTCGGACGCTCAGTTCGGTTTTAGAGCTGGGCGATCGACGATCGATGCGGTAATACGCCTGAGGGCCGTGACCGAAGAGGTAGTGAGCTGTGGTGGCGTGGTACTGGCGGTGTCCTTGGACATCGCCAACGCCTTTAATAGTCTGCCATTTAGCTGCATCAGAAAGGCACTCCGGTATCATGGGATGCCGCTTTACCTGAGGTGGCTGGTGGCAGACTATTTAGAGGACAGGAGTGTTCTGTACGAGGACCGAAACGGAGTGCTGCGACGTCAGCCCATGTCGTGCGGTGTCCCACAGGGGTCGGTCCTTGGACCGCTCCTGTGGAACATCGGGTACGACTGATCGCTTCGTGGTGTTCTCCCCCAGGGGCTGGGCGTCATCTGCTATGCAGACGATACACTTGTCACAGCCTCTGGGGGTTCGTATGAAGAGACAGCACGCTTGGCCACCAGGGGAGTAGCCCAGTTGGTCGAGCGCATCGAGGCGCTGGGTTTACGGGTGGCACGTCATGCAGCTCGCTCCGAAGCTCGTCGGCGTTGCGTCTGCCCTGGGTCGGCTCTTTCCCAACCTAGGGGGACCCAGCGTCGCGTGCAGATGGCTGTACACGGGGATTGTCCGGTCAATGGCACTGTACGGTGCGCCGGTGTGGGCGGCGGCCTTGACCGCCCAAAATAGGGCCCGACTATGGCGCCCTCAGAGGGTTATGACGGTGAAGGCCAGACGTGGTTACCGCACCGTATCTACGGAGGTAGCGTGCGCATTGGCTGGCACTCCCCCTTGGGACTTAGAGGCAGAAGTGCTCGCCGAAGTGTATCGGCGGACGACGCTGTACCGGGCGGATGGCGGCAGTCGGCCTCCGCCCGAGGAGATTCGCGGGTGGTGTGAAGCCGCAGGGAGATTATGGCGAGGTGGTCGTCCCGGCTGGAGGCTCCACGTGCTGGCTTCGCTACCGTGGAGGCGCTCCAGCCGGTTATTGTCGAGTGGGCAGGGCGGCAGCACGGGACTCTTTCCTTCCGACTTACGCAGGTGCTTTCCGGGCACGGCTGCTTCGGAAAGTACCTGTTCAAGGTCGCTAGGAGGGAATCGAGTCCCACCTGCCACCACTGTGTCTGCAGTGAGGATTCGGCGGAGCACACGCTTGCGGCTTGCCCGGCCTGGGAGTCGCAGCGCCGGGCCCTCACTGCAGTCATAGGGAGTGACCTCTCGCTGACGGCTATCGTCCGATCCATGGCCGCCAGCGAAAGGAATTTCACCGCGGTCGCATCCTTTTGCGAGGACGTCATCTCGCAGAAGGAAGGCGCGGAGCGGATCAGGGAGGGAGATCCCCTTGCTGATCCAAACCGACGCCGGCGAGCCGGGCGGCGGAGGCGCGAGTACTTGCGCCTCATGCCGCCCTGAGCGAGGCTGCGGGTGTGAGGGACGGGGTAAGCCCTCCACCCGCTGATCTAGCCACCCGCGAAGGGGATGACGTCCATGTGTGCCTGGACGTCGACCAATTGAGAGTATGGAATGCCCGCGTTAATGGGCATGTGCTAGGGGGGGTCGCCATAGAAGTATCCCTGCATAGTTTCAGGCCCCCCGGCAAGGCGCAGAGTATGGCATACCGTGGGGTTTAGTGGGTATGCCCATCCGGTTAGCGGATGGGAGAGTCCCACACACGATCTCCGGCTACCACCCCGTGGCCGCTGGTGCCGTGCGTAACAGCATTCCCCACGTAAAAAAAAAATGTTGTCGAAGTTATAAGGGCTCCAACTATCCGTAACCACTGCCACAAATATTCGTATGGCAACCAGAGCCCCGATGGCTTAGCGTGCCCTACAATGCCTAGAGGGTTCTCTATAGGTTAAGAATGGTCACCCATCCTAAGACAGACTTGACTAGTATTGCTTAAGCTTGCAATGTGCTAACCGGTCGGTTACCACTAAGCCACGAGCCCCTCTACCATATGCCAGCTATAACCACCTGACATCTGTATAACAAAGGAGATTGTAATGAAGCGAACCCATATCTATATAAACGATTGTGAACAGTTAATTTTTAAATTTCTAACATTTTGTCTATCTATGACACAGGGGGGGTCGAAAAGATGAAGAGGGGGAGATGAGGGGGTTGAAAAGTCGGAAGATTGGCGTAATCAAGAAGATTTAAGATCACTAGAATATGGTAATAAGTTAATTAAGTTCTAACGTGAAGAAGACCCTACAGTAGCCGTCGAGAGTGTACTAATACAATGTAGTAAGAAATAAAGCTTGATTCACATTTTGAGCAATGTGAAGTGTTATTAATTATTAGTTTTTAGTTAGGTCCATGTGCGTTTTCTAGTGCGATTCTAGTAAAGTTCATAAGCTCTAAAACGTGTCACGAATATTCTTACAAACAGATAAACAGACGAACAGACAAACAATTATGTTTCATTCAAATCCATTCAGATGCTCTGGCGTGATTAAGAAAAAAATATCCATCCATCTATCCATCCAAACTCTCTATATATATTAGTAGTAGAATTTTGGTTCATTATACGTTAAGCGTCTTGTTTATCTTAACTTTGACTCCCAATTGACAGGTCACGCAAACCTTGAGTTTGTTCAATTAATAGCTAACAATCATACTACGATTGTCAATTAAATCAGTAGAAAGCGCTTTAATCCCGGTCGGATACTGGACACAATTATTCATCAGTAGAACAAAGCCGGGTAATCCGGCCATATTGACCGGATTGGTGGCGTCGCCGCACCCCCCGTGTGTATATTCGCCCTTATTTGCTATTCAATAACGGTAATGACAGTGGGTGTTCAAAGGGCCTGGTTAGCCGTTATTAAAGCCTGTTTTGTTTATCACTTTGTGTATTTGTTATTTATCGATTCGTTTTTAAAAAAGGTTTATTTAAATTGTTCTGGAACGCCTGAAAGATATCACCTTAACGTTGTTCTCAGTTAAATACAAGGCTTTAACCTCGAAGCCCGGTGTCCGCCTACTCTTTCTCCTCCATTTGATTTGGCTTATCTTGGTTTTTATAGGACTGACTGCCATCTGACCACCCAAAGACCTGCAACAGAGCGTCGTCCGTTGATCAGTAGGTGTAACGGCTCGCAGGTGAGGTTGGCATGGGCCCTTTCATCTTGATAGGGCTCCCTCTCCCTCATGCCGTACCTGAAAAACGTCACGAGGAGTCGTGACATTAACAAGATGAAATGTTTAGTACACTTATTTTCAGACTCCATACTGCTGGGGTGCTTATCTATATGTAGAGCATATGTAGACATTTTATGACTGCTTAAATGTATAAAGCCAATTACGTTTGCTGCACTCGGAAGAGTTAAAAAAAAACAAATTGATTTCAACTTAATTTAATTAAAAGAAAACTTTCACAATTAATATTACAGATAATTAATTATTCTAAATGCCTATTCGAAGTTTGAATATGGAATGCCAGATTAATATATTTTAATTATAAAGAAAACAAGTATGTACGTCACAAATTGCATGTTAAGCTCGCCGTTTCCGTCGCCCGATGCATGATGCTATTGAATATTGGTCAATAAGGGATTTCCGCACGAAAAAAAAAAAAAAAAAAGGTATAGAGTGCTACGTCAGCGGTTCTCTTTACGTAGCAACGCGTAACAAGCCAATATAATTTGTGATTATGGCGTGATTGAGTAATTCCCATTTATAATAGTAGTAAAATTTCCAAAAGCAGAATCATTGAACTTTCATATGTTTTTAACCTACATATGTGGTGCCTATAGAAGCATTTGTATTCGCCATCTGAAGTGCAAAATGGTGCCAAGTAAGAATTTGCTGTGACCGTAAACCCGCTGTTTGAAGCCGGATAAACCAATCGAAATTTTGATGAAATACGTAGTTTCGGATATCTCCAAACATTTTTTTATTATATATTTTTAAATTGATTTAGCTTTTAGCTGAGTGACACGAAGTCGAGCGAAAGCTCCTCATACCAGACTTCAGGATTTTCTTTGTCACAGGTCTCCTCCTAAACTACTAATCCAATCAGAACCAAATTTGGCATGATAAAGAGGTCAATCAGAGGAAGGTTTATGGATATATTTTGAAAAAATAATGCTACCACAGAGGAATGATCACCGTTAAAAAAATTCCAGATGGAATTACATAATAACCGCTCGAGACACTGTGACCAAACTTTACACGCTCAGAAAGCATGTCCAGAGTTGTGACTTTCAAAAAGAATTTTCAAAATCGGACTTGCCACGGAGGAATAATCACTGTTCAAAATTTTCAAAATCTGATTCACGATGTCTCACTCAGCTCAACATTGGAAGCAGCGATTCGCCTTGCAGACCTAGTAAATGAAACTGCTACTCGACATAAGCCTGCTGTGCTTGCCTGGCAGTACAGGATTCAACGTCGTATTGCTGAAGCTAGAACACTCATCGGTAAGCTAACCTGTTTCAGATCAGGCAATACCCGCCCGAACGTGATGCGCTTTGTGACACAAGCATTCTTGAGTACGCTTCATGTGTCACAGAGCGGATTGACTTTCTGAAGCAGAAAGTTTATGCATGGGCAAATCGGATACGACGCTACAAAAAGCGCGTGGATAGGTATAATCAGAATCGCATTTCCAAAAGAATGAGTGGTGGGTTTATCGGAAATGGGAACAACCCGAGTCAGGTGTAAATGACGGTACTCGGCCAGATGCTGACGCTACGAATACATTCTGGCCATTCTGGGGTAGCATCTGGGTCGACGCCAGTCATACATACCGAAGGTGATTGGATGAGAGAGGTTGAACGAAGATGTGAGAATATACATGGAGATTATGGAGCCAATTAACATTTTACCTGAAGATGTTGCAAGTGCAGTCTGTTCGTTATCGAACTGGAAGTTAGCAGGACCGGACGGACTGCACATATTTTGGTTGAAGTGGCTCCATAACTTACATGCTCGTTTAGCAACTCAATTCCAGTCATCCCTAAACTCAGGTTTCCTTCCTAATTTCCTAACAACTGAAATAACCCACCTACTCTATAAGTCTGGTAGTGCTACAGACTTCAGAAACTATAGGCTTATTACATGCCTACCGACGATCTATAAACTTCTAACTTCCATTCTGAGAGTCAAAATTACTGCACATTTAGAAAAAAATCGATCATCTCTATCTTTCAGAATAGATGTAGGAGCGGGGCCCGTGGTACTACAGAGCTCCTTCTAGTTGATATGGCCATTAGCCAACAGGTGCGTCATAACCGTAAAAATCTGGCGACATGTTGGATAGATTATAAGAAGGCTTATGATTCCGTTCCACATACATGGCTTCTGAGGGTGCTAAAGTTGATACAACTCTATCTACCTTCTTGAGGTCATGTATGGGGCAATGGAACACGGTTCTCCGCTATCCGGGATTTTGCCAGACAAACGATGCACCGATAAGAATCGAGAGGGGTATATTTCAGGGTCTGTGTTTCTGTCTAGCACTGAATCCTCTAAGTACAATACTGGAGAATTCAGGGCTAGGCTATCGGTTGCGGAGAGAGGGTCGAGTTATATACATGGATGACCTCAAACTATTTGAAGAAAGAAAGAAAGAAAGAAAAGAAAGAAACCGTTTATTCTACACACACTACACACTGAAATATCAACAAAAAATCAAATAAAAACAAAAAATAAAGGAAAACAATAAAAACAAAAGATAAAAAAAGAATCAAAAACAAAGGATACCTACGTAGATTACGCGGCCCCCGCAATCAACCCGGTCGCGCCCAGTCACAGTGAATCACCATACAGCACGCGCGCGACAGTATTGTCCGAGCCGACTCGCTGGGCATACGCGTGCTGCTATTATGTTTTTATTAAGAATATTATTCCTATTTATCACTGTGGCGGAACCCGGTCGCGCCGAGAAGCGCCCGCATACCCTCTACTCCAGACAATATATAGGTACCCAACCAAAAAGGAATACCGTGTCGTGATGTCTCAATGAAGATTGGTACAACAATACAATATTATACATATAAGACAAATATTCACCTATATATGTACCAGATTCTAGGAAGACGCTCAGCTATTGAGCCCTCGTTGCCAAGCACTATGCTCATCGTATGGCCATACCAAAGGGGTAAGTATCTTTTTGTACCGAATTTCATATTTACTCCCTCAGTACTACGCTACTATTTATTAAACTGCTTCTGTCTTTGTAGCCACTAGTTGCAGAGTGCCGAGCGACGGGACCCACACGAGCACAGCGTCCTGGAGCGGTGGAGATGACACTGTTGCCAGTGGTAGTTCTCCGCATACCAATGGTCTGCCGCACTAGTATAAGTAAGTAAGTAAGTATAAGTACCCTTGTAAGATTACCCTTACAATACATACAATACACACGTTACATTTTATATGTCAGTGTGGAGTGTGCGTCCAAAAGGCCGCAGTTCAGCTAATGCTACAGATTGGGTGAGTACAATCTGCAGCGCTGGTTTTCAACTGTAGACCAATCCCGCCAGGTTGCATGCTGTATTAGCATTATTTGAATAACATAATAGTAACATCTCCTTATACAGAACAAAATTACAAAAAAGAACATTACACACCCACTCGAAATAATACACCTGTTTTGTACATATTTTATAACTAGTTGTAGGCATATTTATATCATTTGTACATTTATATTAGGATAGTTTATAAAGTGATAGTCAAGTAATAATCTTAGTTCAGGTGAAGAAGCAACAATTAGTAATGCATTCAAATAACATTAGATTCCTATATGTAAGATCATTTGAGTTCCCTTATCACAAATTGTGCCGTATTTATAATGATGTACATACTCGTAATCGTTAGAATAGGTCATACTTACTCATACATAAATTGAATAGATACTTTTTTTATTTTATTATACAAGACATGAGCAAAAGAGCAACAAATCAAAGAGATACAAGTAACACAAAAATAAACTTAACTAATAACAAATTCAACACAATATTATTCGCACCTCCAGTTAACCCGTAACTGCCACATTCCCTTTCATTACCACACACACCTAACACAAATAAATTAAATATATATACACATACACATATATACACATGTATATATACATATATATACATACATACATATACATACACACACACATGCATATACATACACGAGTAGTATGTCAGGATCGTAGCAATTGGAGATCCGTGATCTCTGCCTACGCCTATGGGAAACAGGTGTGATTTTATGTATGTATGTATGTATGTATGTAGGTACATACATACACATCCACACACACACACACACACCCACACACGCACGCACGCGTCTGTGCGTGCGTGTGCGCCTACATGCACGTGACGACACATGCACACATACATCCAAAAGATCTCCAGGCTAGACCCCATTATCAGCTTGATTTTTGAACATTAGGCAGGATATTTCTGTACCTAGCTCGGAAACCATGTACGCCGGCAAGCCTTCTAAGAGGCGGAGGAATATTGTTCCATATCTTACTCGCTCGATATCTGAAACCACCCTGAAATGCCGCAGATCTATGCTTCGGAACATGTAGGTTCACACGCGATGCTCTTGTCAAATACCTACTGTTTTCATTGAGCCATTGCAGTTTAGAATACAGATTAAAAAAAAATCCTGTCTTGATAATGCCAAAAAGAACAGTTGCAAGATGTAACTCCCTCCTGTACTTCATTTTCAGTTTGTTGTGATTGTTCAGATACGGCGTCACAAGGCTTCAACCTATAAAAACAGTTCCTCACACATTCCGCAACATGGCGCTCGTACCTCAGTTTCTCGTGACCTTAAAGGAGAAGTAGATCTGTACATCATCTGCGTATATGTGAAATTTGCAGTGTTTTATAACCTCCGCTCGCACCATAAAAATCGATTTGGCTCGATAAGGACCATATGTTGGGCACACAACACGTTGCCGCGATCTTTGGACGATCGATTTAACGATTTGGCGAATTACTAGAAGGTTTTGACTATAAATAAAACCACCACTGTATTCTGATCTTGATCGACAATATATATTTATAAATCTGACCCTTTATAATAGTCACGGTAACGAAACCATATCGTGATTTAGATTAATGGCACAACGCCATCTACCGAAGTTCCACAAAACTAAACTTTATATTTTACAATGCCACGCGATGCAGATAAGCTGAAAATCGCCATCTGTTGACTACAATTTCATGCATGCAACTTTATAAATAAAATAATTAATACATATGTTCTTATTTAGCTTAGTTTGAGTTTTTTTTTGGTATCATATTTAACATTATGTAAATTTAATAAAGGAAATAATAATAATAATAATTGTTTATTTCTCACCACATCCCAATATGTTATTAATATTACACAAAAAGTTACGGCTGTATTGGGTTGTGGATCGCCTGTGGTAGGCAATAGAAACCTGAATTACAGGTCAAAAACTACACAACTACAGTTGAAGAAATATGCACTATTTAAGCTAACGTCTTCGTAAATTGCGAACGGAACGATGTCGGAACCTTTTGAAGAGGCATGATCTGAAAAATATCTTGTCACGGTGGAAGAAAAGTTGAACCGGCAGAACAATAAAGTTTACACTAAAAGTTAACAGATTGCCCTTCCAAACGATGTGATGGTTTAGTAGGATGTTTTCTAAGAGACGCTAATTTACTGTTGCAAATAAGGTTTGAAGGTCAATACTCGAAATTAGCAGAATGATATCATTCATATATTCAATTCAGAGTGATAAACTATTGTCGGTAAAAACTTGATTTTTCAACAGGACTGTGCACCATCTCACAAAGCTTAGTCTAACCCAGCGCTGGCTCGAGTTCAATTTTTCAAGCTTCATCCCCAGTGAAGATTGGCCGCTATCGAGTCCTGCCTGAATCCTTTGGATTATTCTTTATGGCCTGAGTTAGAGTTAAGGGTATGTAGGACGTCTCACCTAAAGGTGGATTCACTCAAGTGAGCCCTTTTCAAGGAATCAAAGCGGATTTCTATTAAAAAGATAATATAATAATAATAATAATCGTGCCGTCATAGATCTGCATTGAGTAAGGTCTATTTATAATGAACTGTTTTTATTACTAACCCTAAGTGCCAATAGTTTCAATTTATATAAACAATAAAATAAGTATTTGATTTTCCTTACTAATATTTGACTTTTACTTTGTCCACAAACTTATGAACATTCGAGATATAAGCATCTATTTTTACGTTAGTAACATCATCAATAATTACAGTTATTATAATCATTCAATTACAAGAGTTTTTTAATGGTTCAGAGCAGAGGAGTTTAAATATTCGTCGTAGCATGTTTACCGTAGCGCCTACATCTACTCGTAACTACATGACATGACATGCGAGTGTTCGTAGCTGTGTTCGTAGCCATAGCAACTAGGACCTTAGAAGCAGAACGTGACTAGACTGCTGCAAAGAAATTCGATTGCTCGCGTGGTTGGTCCGTGCGATAATCCTGAATCAATTTAAGATTAGATCTTTTCATATGAAATTGATGCTACATTTAAGTTTATAATGAAAGTATACATGTTCAGAGTTTTAAAGAGAACTGTATTAATAAAATTTGTTTTCGGTTAGCTATTTAAAGGAAGGAGCCAACGCCTGAGTGTCATCACTGCACCGCGAGCGAGGACTCAGGGCTGCACTCGCTGGCGGACTGCCCGGCGTGGGAGGCGCCGAGGCGTGACGTCGTGGCAGCCATCGGGGTGGGAGTCCTCTCACTCGGCAGCATGATTGCGGCAATGGTGCGGAGTGCGAGCGCGTGGGCCGCCGCCACCTCCTTCTGCGAGCATGTGATGCTCGCGAAGAAGATGGCGGAGCGCGCCCGGGAGAGATTTAGAACTCTCCCGGCCCGCTGATTCCGCAACTTGCTCGCCGCGCGTCGCAGGCGACTCAGGCGCCGGAGGTCGCTTAACGGCCTCCGTCCTCCATGAGCGCAGGCCTGGGGGTGGCAGGTAAGGCCGCCTGTCACCCCAGCAGAAGCAGGCCGGGACGGTGGGGCGGCTAGTGCCCCTCCCCCAAACCGGGGCAAGACAGGGACACCGTCGTTCCCTAAACCCGAGGGGGCCATCTCGAAACCGGAGATGGCCCAGGGTCAGTCGGGTTGCGAGGGATATGCTCTATGGGCAACCTTACACCCCGGCGTCTGTAGACCCGAGACGGCGTGCGGTTTTAGTCGGTTCAAGCCCGACATAACCGCCCCCGCTGGCCAGCGGGGGGGTATCCGAAGGGATTACCGCACGAACAAAAAAAAAGGCCATAATGTCTTTTATAATTGACTAGCTGATGCCCGTGAATCCGCCCGCTCGGAGGTGGGTAGGTCATTAAAAGGATATGGTCAAACTAAACTAAACGTAACAACAGCCGATTATTTATCTTAAAAAATTGCATTTTTCTTTGAATACTAAAATAACACCTCTTATTGGAAAACCCGTTATGAAGGTAAATTGCGGTTTACGATTTATGACATATTAAAAAAAACTACTTCCTAGATCTCGTTCAAACCAATTTTCGGTGGAAGTTTACATGGTAATGTACATCATATATTTTTTTTAGTTTTAGCATTCTCCTATTTTAGAAGTTACAGGGGGGGTGGGCACATTTTACCACTTTGGAAGTGTCTCTCGCGCAAACTATTCAGTTTAGAAAAAAATCATATTAAAAACCTCAATATCATTTTTGAAGACCTATCCATAGATACCACACATGTATGTTTGATGCAAAAAAAAAATGAGTCAGTTCTAACCCCCAAAATTTAATGTTTTTTTCTGTTTTTGTGTTAAAATCGTAATGAGGTTCACAGAATACATCTACATCATCACATACCAAGTTTCTTAAGCATGGTTCTTATAGTTTGGGAAAAAAGTGGCTGTGACATACGGACGGACAGATAGGCAGACATGACGAATCTATAAGGGTTCCGTTTTTTGGCATTTGTCAACGTAACCCTAAAAACCGCATCAAATTCCGTTCAATAGTTGCGTCCATCGCGAACAAACAGACCAACAGATAAACACAAACATATAAAAATTTCAAAAATAAAATTTTGTGTTCAGGTTTGTTCATTTAAGATTATATTTTTTTAAATATCTCAATGTACAGCCATATAGACAGCCATAAAATAACAACAGCAGACACAACTAACTTTTCCAATAGATTGAGTTCGGAAAAAGTGAACATCCAGAACGGGATTTGAACTTCGCAGGAACAGTCCCTTACAGTCGTCCTGAGACGTATAAATATATCGGAGAATTTCGAATGTCTAGGGCGTGTCCAGTAGCTCAGTTGGTCAGAGTATTCCCCCTGGAACTGGTCGTGGGTTCAAGTCCCATATTGGATGTACACTTTTTCCGAGCTAATTCTATAATTTTTATACATCTATTTATGTATCTAATACCTTTAACTAAGCAATTCTTGTATATATAGATATATAAATATATATGTATATAAATATATAATCTAAATCTCGGAAACAGCTCCAACGATTTTCATTAAATTTAGTTTACAGGGGGTTTCGGGAGCAATACATCGATCTTTCATTTTTAGGAAACGGAAAAACATCTGCACCGTTGCCCGCGACTCCGCCCACGTGAAATTCAGAACGTTCGCCTAGGGGTACGAAAAATAGTGTGCGTCCTATTCTTAGACCTACTTTACTTAACATACACACAAAACATAAGAATAAGTAAAGCGGTTTCGGAGGAGTTTTGTTACAAACACTGCGACACGAGAATTTTATAAGCATGTTAGATTAGAAATTAGATATGTGTAAACAATTTGATCTAATAAATAATGTAAGTCTAGCATTACTTTGATTCATATATCAGTGTTATTAAAATAACCCTAATTTGATTGATATAGTTAAGTGCGTCACTGATTCGTGTCGACACTTCAGTATTAACTTATTAAGAACAAAGGGTTCCAATTCAATATCCATTATATCTGAACCAGCTGTTTCAAATTAACCCATAACTGTTTAATTAATTTTCATCTCCCTAGACCTAGGAGAGATAGGTACTTACAGTGGGAAATATAAACTCGTGCATATACAGGATGGATTTTGTATACTGTGTACCTACTCTGAATACTGGAGCCGTTAGCCGTATGATACATTACGTTTGTTTTTTTTGGATAGGATGTAGTAGTACCTGTACCTAAAACACAGTACTCATAAGCCTCATCCATCGCACATGATTTAATAAGATAAATAATGCGTTTTGTATTTAAGTTCGTAACCTGTAGATGAAGTACACATCTACAGGTTACGAACTTATTACGAGACACACATCGCATTCTTTACCTTATTAAATTACTTTTTTATTATTTCTTACGGGAACAAAGTTAATGAATAATTATTGCAATTAACTTGTTGTATTTAATAATACCTCAGGGTTCCTGAAATATCTTGTTTAATGGAAAATATAGATTAATAATTAATTTATTGACTTTACATATTATTTTTTAATTTATTGATTATATAAAAAATAATGTATTGACCGAATTTAATGTTCTGTGATTCTTGGGACTCCTTATAGACAAACCAATAATGCCTATGTTAGGAACCTTCTTTCTTAGTATATTATACACAAATATTTTTTACAATCAATAAATATTTTGAATCCTTCAAATCACGAGATGCACCAGTGAAAACATTAGTTAACAGAAAATATAGCATTGAAAGTACTAATTGAGATTTATACTATGTCCACATACTTACATCCACGAATATGGTAGGTATAGACTCCGAAAATCAAAAGTAAAACCCGAATCATTGGAGTTTGCAAAACCTTTTTTTTAACTCAAGATATTTCCTTTTCAAACGACAAAATTAGACTCTTTAAAAGCCACGGGCGCGAACGCAAATCCGATTTGAGTAATGAAACGAGACCAATTAAAAAGTCGGAAGGAAAATTGTCAGACAACAAGGCTTTATTCGAGAAGCTATTTATTTTTGAGAACTTCTTAATACCTTTGATGTAGGTGTTATGAGCCGAAATTTCAGTACCTGCTTTAACGTTACTTTAAATGAAGAACTTCTCCCCGCTGATCTGGTAATATAAAAAGAACATATGAAATTATTTGCTACTTAATTTTCGCCTCCACAATTGCCTCATATTAACCCGGCTGCTGAATATGGTATATAGCTTGAAATACGGGACGTCGCAAGGAAGAGTGAGAAACCGGCTAAGATCGGCTTACTTCGGTTTTGTAAAGCGTTCTCTCTATCACACACTAGCCTGTCATTTTCATTATAAAGGTATCAAACTGTCAGTACGATGTACGACAGAGAGATCGCTCTACAAAACCAAAGCAAGTCGATCTTAGCCGGACTCTCACTCTACCCGACGTGCCAACCCAAAGGTAAAATGTACATTGTACATGTGTGTATGTCTACTTATTCAAGTTTGATCATAACGTATCCTTGCGGAATCGACGGGTTGCCGATGAATTACAACAGAACAACGAAGCTATAAACTTTGAAAGCCTCCATGCAAAAGATTCGTGCATTGAATCGCGTGCCTTTCTGCGTTTTAGGTGAATGCCTGCTATAACAATATATGGTATGGTATGGTATCACGGGCTAGTATCCGCAACTCCATAACAATATAACTTGTTCACCTTTTTGTGCTCCCCCAAGTAACTCTCCATCCCCTAACCTTATATTCATATCCAAGATAAAAATAATATCTAGCTTATTGGTAGGTATCATATTTTGCTATTATTAGAGGGCCGAAAAAAAATTGTTAGCAGTTTTGACACATGTGTACAAGTTGTTCAGAACAAAGCAGTAGCGTATGTATTTTCTGCATTAAACGGGCGCCCGCATACCTGCACATGCATTAGGCAGCGGACGGCTTTAGTCCTTCGAAAACAACATGAGTACGACGATGTGTTACCTAATACCCGGAGGCTTCCACGCGTAAAAACGAAGTTTAGGTAGGGACCTATGCTACCAAAAATAGTTATTTTGTTTACTATACAAACTAGCGAAGTAGTCTAGAATTGAATGTTCTAGAGTGACTCAAAATGCGTTTTGCTGCGATTTATGCAGTAAATCCTTTTCGTATTGGAGAGGGGCAATAGTACATTGTTACCCTAGGGGTGAAAGTAAGTTATTTAGTCCCGAGACGAGGTTTGGCACCCGAACGAAGTGAGGGCGCCAATAGTTCGAGGGACTAAATAAGTCTTTAATCCGAGGTAAACACTGTGCTTTTCATTACGAATACAAGAAAAGTAAAAATAAAAACATGAATTAGCCAAAGAAAAAATGAGTAAAACCTTCAAATCGAAAAACAAATGAAAATCGAATTGCCGCTTTTCCGCCTATTTTGTTTGTTTTTTTTTCTGTGGCCGGCCAGCTATTCAGCCATTATTTTTGATTTTCATCATTGAAAAAATGTAAATATTTTGCCCAAATCTATGTTATTTTAAGGAAATTGTTGAAACTAAACTAAAGTAAAGTTATTTAAAAATATATATTCTTTAATCAATACTTAACTTCATTTTATTTCAATTTTACATCGCGCTGTAATTGAGTGGCTGTATAGAAAGTTGGTATATGGTTGGTACATTATGAATGTGAAAATAGAATTCGTTTTTTTTAATAATTTGACAGCTGTCAGTTGAAATCGATTCTCCCTAGGGATGAAAAGTATTACTTTCATCCCGCTCCTCAGGCAACTTCAGACCTACTTTCAGAGTATGAGTAATGAAAAATATATGTCACAGTCGTAATCCTATAACGGTTGTGGTTATAGGATTACGACTACCGTTTTTTGGACCGTTATTAGATATAATAAAATACTATATCATAAAACTAATAGTTAACTAAGTAAGCTACGTGCGTGCCTACGAATACCTACTTTACACTAAAATTTCGTTTATATTATTAGTCATTATGAAGCTCACGAAAACGCTTTATCATTATGATCGATCAATCTCACAAAAAATAAGTAAACATTTAAAAATGGAACGCTAGGTAATTGTTGTAATGCACACGAATGGTTGTCACGCAACAAGCACTCTGCACACTGCCAGTGATTTATTACACAGAAATAGGCGTAATAAAAGTTGTGTGAATATTTATTCATAGGTAGGTATATAATTGGGGTGTGTGTTGGGTAACCTCCTCGAGTGTCGTTCCGATTCCGATCCCGCCGGCCAATACCCAACGTGGCGGGAACACATCGCTCTCCGTACTCCTCTGCTTTCAGAGGAGACAGGATGAGCGATGCTGTTAGTGGTGAGATGGCCCAGGGTCAGCCGGGGTGCGAGGGATATGCTCTATGGGTAACCTTACACCCCAGCGTCTGAAGACCCGAGACGGCGTGCGGTTTTAGTCGGTGCAAGCCCGACATAACCGCCCCCGCTGGCCGGCGGGGGTATCCGAAGGGATTTCCGCACGAAAAAAAAAAAAAAAAAAAAAAAGGTAGGTATATAATTGGGGTGTGTGTTGGGTAACCTCCTCGAGTGTCGTTCCGATTCCGATCCCGCTGCAGTCCGGGGGGACCGGAATCGGAGCGGGCGGTACACCCTGGGCGGCGGTCAATAGCTTCCCCTTCATGGGGTTGGCATTGATCGTCGGCTAATACCCAACGTGGCGGGAACACATCGCTCTCCGTACTCCTCTGCTTTCAGAGGAGACAGGATGAGCGATGGTGTTAGTGGCTGCAGCCACCATAGGGTCCTGTGGGATCCAGGGGCGGGTTGGCCCACTGCTAACGCAGGGGCCGACGGGCACTTGTGCCGCCGCCGGTGAGAGAGGACTAGCCATCCTCTCGCGTTCCGTAATCGGTAGGTGATCAGCAACGACCTGACTGGTGGCTACAGAAGGGTACGCTGTGATCTTGCTGACCGGAGGGCTTGCCTTTATTGGCCGGCCCACGACAAAGAAAAGTCTATAACACCCGACAGCAAAGTCGTAAACACCTATGGATACCAGCCGACCTCCATAGTATATAGGCTTATCCAGGTGCAGGGGGCTCCGCCTGGATGGACCACCTTTCCCCCATACTCGTGGGACATGATATGGACAACATTATTCAAATATCTAAGAAACCGGACGGATTTACAACAACAAACACAGGCATTAATAACGGACACGACGGAGTGGTAGTAGTGGAGGGTGAAGAGGCGAGGCCACGGTCTCGCATGCGGTCAGCGAAATCCGCCTTCCCCAGACCCGCTACTCCGCTCCCATTTGGCGGGGAAACGGACGCGGACACAGGGTCCGCGGCGTCAACGGCTGGCACCGCCAATGAGAAAAGTAGGACGAGCAGCCCGGCGGGTCTCGGTCTGAAGCAGACCCGTAAGCGGAGACGGCGCACAAAGTCCCGGCTGGGGAAGAGCGTTTCGGATGAGGACTATACCCTCCCCGGGACGACCTCCTGCAGCAGTGACGAGGTATCAAAGCCGGCGCCCAAAGTGGCTGCTGGCCGCCGAGGGGCGCGAGGTGGAGCGAGGGTTGTGCAGGCCACCCGAGCCCCTTCGGCTCTTGGAAGGGCCGCGGAAATGTCACCGCCGAGGCCTTCCACCTCGGCGGTTTCGGAGCCGTGCTCCGGTCGCGGTCGCTCTTGGAGAGACTCCAGAGGCTGACCGCGTCGTTCCAGGGATCTCCGAACCCCGAGCAGGAGGCGATGCTACGCACGGTGCTCGACATCGCCTCCGAGAATGAGGCCCTCGCAGCGCAGCTGGCCGAGTCCCGTCGGGAGACGGCTCGGCTAGCTGCAGCCGTCGAGGAGCTGAAGAGGGCGATGGCAAGCTTGGCCCAACCGGTGCAGCGGGCGCAACCGGCGGAGCCGGTGTGCGTGACTCGCTCCCGTACCAGGCAGACGGCGCAGCCGGAACAGTCGGCGCAGCCGGCACAGTTGGCTCGGCCAGCGCAGCCAAAGGTACCACCGGTGGAACCATAGTTCGCTTATGTGGAGGCGCTTGAGGAGCGCATGATGAGTCGGATGGAGGCCTTTATGGACTCCATCCGCCGTCCGCCTCTGGCGCCACCGGTGGCCGGCTACTTGGCTGCAGCCCGGAAGGGCCCCACCCGCCCGGCTGCGGGTGCGACCTTGCCGGAACCGGCTCCTCAGCCCCCTCCCACTAAGGGTAAGGGGAAGGGAAAGGGCAAGGCAAAGGGGAAGACGTCCCCAGCCCTGGCCCCAGCCCCAGCCCCAGCCGTGGCTCCGGCTACCTCCACCCCATTAGAAGGGGGCTGGGAGGTGGCTGGAGCCAATAAAAGTAGGCGGAAGGCCGCTAGGAAGGCAGCCAAGAAGGCCAGGAAGGCCGCGGCCGCCGCGAAGGCAGCGCCGGGGAAGCTCCGTGCCCCTCGAACAACGGCCGTCGTCGTCACTTTGACGGCGGAGGCAGCGTCGAGAGGCATGGGGTATGCCGAGGTATTGGCCAGAGTAAACGTGGACCTCAAGGCCCTCGAGATCCCGGGCGTCCGGTGCAAGAGCACACGGATGGGAGCCCGGCTTCTCGAGGTCCCCGGCGCCGCCAGTGGCCCCAAAGCCGACGCCCTAGCGGCTCGGCTTAGGGAGTCGCTGGATGCAGCCGACGTCCGGGTGTCCAGGCCCATTAAATGCGCAGAAGTGCGCATTACGGGCCTGGACGACTCCGTCACGGCAGAAGAGCTCAGGCTCGCCGTTGCGGAGGCCGGAGGCTGCTCCCCGGACACAGTTAAGGCCGGAGCGATACGCTTCGGCCGTGGTGGACAGGGGGCAGCAGTTGTCGGCTGCCCTATCGCGGCGGCCCAAAAGGTTGCAGACGGGCGGAGCCTCCTGGTAGGAGGCTTCCTGAGGGCGCAGGCAAAGCTCCTGCAGGCCCGACCGGCCAGGTGCTTCAGGTGCCTGTCGGTGGGCCATGTGGGGGTGCACTGCACGGCGGAAGTAACGGCGGGTGACCGTTGCTTCCGCTGTGGCCAGCCCGGTCATAAGGCCGGCACGTGTAGCGCCCCGTTGCACTGTTTCAGATGTGCAGCGGGGGGCAAGCCGGCTGTCCATAGGGTTGGCAGCAAGGCCTGCGCCGGAGGGGAGCCGAAGCCGGGAGGCCGGCCTTCCGCCCCTAGTTCGCAGCGGGATGTGGAGATGGGGGTCCCATAATGGATCCTCAACTCCGCATCCTACAGGTGAACGTTGGCCACGGTGCCCGTGCTCAGGACCTTCTGCTCCAGAGCATGGCACAGTGGGCCATAAATATCGCCGCTGTCGCCGACACATACACCCACCGGTTCCTCGGGCCTGCCTGGAAAACCGCGCTGGATGGGTCGGCGGCACTGGTGCACAACCCTGCCGCCGGCAGCCCCCCTCTTGCCGTCGTTGCAAGAGGACCCGGCTGCGTGGCGGCGGCGGTTGGCGATATAGCGGTCGTGGCTGCTTACTTCACGCCGAGCCGAGACATAGCTGCTGACTCGTATGAGCAATGGCTCCGTCAGCTGGCAGTCGTCGTCAATGCCTGCCACCCCCGCCCGGTCCTTGTGCTCGGGGACTTCAACGCCTGGTCGTTGGCGTGGGGTTCCCGTCACGATAGGGGCCCGGCGGGGATAGAGGCAGGGCACTGGAGGACTGGGCCGAAGGACTCGGCCTAGACCTCCTAAATCGGGGAGCCGTGGACACGTTCGTGACCTCGAGGGCCAGATCAATCGTGGACATCTCGTTCGCGAGCCCCTCGTTGACGCGACGTGTTCAGGGCTGGCGTGTCGTTTTGGGGGAGGAGACAAGTTCGGATCACCGATATATTCGGTTTGACGTCTCCGCCCCCGTGAGCGATGCGCCGGCCACACCGGCTCCACCCGAGCCACGTTGGGCACTTAAGCGACTAGATCGGGAGCTCCTCCTGGAAGCCGCCATCGTACAGGCCTGGGCCTCTGCGCCGGACAGGCCTGTCAACGTAGATGATGAGGCGGAGTGGTTCCGGGAGGCCATGACCCGTGTCTGCGACGCGGCGATGCCTAGGGCTCCGCCCTATAATCCGAGGGGTCAGGTCTACTGGTGGTCGTCGGAGATCGCGAGGCTCAGACGAGCCTGCGTGATCACGCACCGCCGGTGGGCCCGATTCCGTAGGAGGCGTCGCCGCCCCGCAGATGCGGAGGCCCGAGAGGCGGAGTTGTACGAGGGATACAGGGAGGCCAGAGGTGCCCTCCGAGCAGAGATAAGGCGGGCCAAAAAGGAGGCCCGCTGCGAACTGCTGGAGACGCTAGAGCGGGACCCTTGGGGGCGGCCCTACCTAATGGTAAGGGGAAATCTGCGCCCCAAGGCCCCGCCGTTGACCCAGTGTCTCCAGCCGGAGCTGCTCGGAGGAGTTGTTAGCTCCCTGTTCCCAGCGCGGGCGGTGGAACATGTTCCACCGCAGATGACTCCGCCTCGGTTGCCAATGGTGCCCGACGTGGATGACGACGACGTGCCCGAGGTCACTTGGGTAGAACTAGAGCTGGCGGTGAGAAGGCTGAGAGCCAAACGCACCGCCCCGGGACCCGACGGCATTCCAGGCCGAGCGTGGGTCCTAGCTCTGGTCGACGACGCTCTCGAGCCCCGACTGAGAGGGCTTCTCAGCGCATGTTTGGAGCGGGGCCAGTTTCCGAAATTGTGGAAGACGGGGAAACTGGTCCTCATCCGAAAGGAAGGACGCCCGGCGGACTCACCGTCCGCCTACCGGCCCATAGTGTTGCTCGACGAGGTGTGCAAGCTCTTTGAAAGAGTAATTGCGAAGCGCCTCGTCGAGCACCCTATCAAGAGTGGTGCCGGACCTGGCGGATGGCCAATATGGCTTCCGCCAGAGGCGCTCCACCGTGGATGCCATCATGCGCGTGAGGGCTCTGGCGGAGGATGCAGTAGCCCGGGGTGAGGTGATGTTGGCGGTGTCCCTGGACATCGCCAACGCGTTCAACACCTTGCCCTGGAGTTGCATTAGGGAGGCGCTCGTGTATCACGAAGTACATCTCTACCTCCGCCGCATAGTCGGGGCGTATTTGACGGAGAGAGCCGTCTTCTACCCAATCGTGACCGGTCTCGGCCAGCGTAAGATGTCGTGCGGTGTTCCGCAGGGATCGGTCCTGGGGCCGCTCCTGTGGAACATCGGATACGACTGGGTGCTTCGCGGTGAGCTCGCAGACGACACGGAAGCCTCTCGTACCGACTGACGCAGGTGATCTCCGGGAAGGGGTGCTTCGGGGACCACCTGCATCGGATCAGGAAGGAGCCAACGCCTGAGTGTCATCACTGTGACGCGAGCGAGGACTCAGGGCTGCACACGCTGGCGGACTGCCCGGCGTGGGAGGTGCCGAGGCGTGACCTCGTGGCAGCCATCGGGGTGGGAGTCCTCTCGCTCGGCAGCATGATTGCGGCAATGGTGCGGAGTGCGAGCGCGTGGGCCGCCGCCACCTCCTTCTGTGAGCATGTGATGCTCGCGAAGGAGATGGCGGAGCGCGCCCGGGAGAGGTTCAGAACTCTCCCGGCCCGCCGAGCCCGCAACATGCTCGCCGCGAGTCGCAGGTGACTCAGGCGCCGGAGGTCGCTTAACGACCTCCGTCCTCCATGAGCGCAGGCCTGGGGGTGGCAGGTGAGGCCGCCTGTCACCCCAGCAGAAGCAGGCCGGGACGGTGGGGCGACTAACGCCCCTCCCCGAAACCGGGGCAAGACGGGGACACCCTGGTTCCCAAACCCGAGGAGGCCATCTCGAAACCGGAGATGGCCCGGGGTCAGTCGGGGTGCGAGGGATATGCTCTATGGGCAACCTTACACCCTGGAGTCTGCAGACCCGAGACGGCGTGCGGTTTTAGTCGGTTCAAGCCCGACATAACCGCCCCCGCTGGCCGGCGAGGGGGTATACGAGGGGTATTCCGCACGAAAAAAAAAAAAAAAACGGGGTCGATCAATTCACTACAAACTGCAGAACGTTGGCGTTTCCACCAAACCTGTGGAGACTGCAGAATGCTAGCGCTTCCAACTAGCGCGTCCACCAAGACCTGTGGAAACCGGCTCTCCACCAACTCTGAGGATAAGGCGCATCCACCAACTCTGTGACGTCTGGGGTCTGACCTCACAGCTCCTCGTGTTAATTAAATGTTAACACAAGTAATTATATTTTTATAACATTTATTTTTCACACAATACTCCTATCAACGAGTTTGAGGGAATTTTACGCGAGATTATTTAGTTTTAATACGAACTGAAGAGAAACGCGGATTCTGCTCAGAGATTGAGCCTAAGATCACTTATACTCTCTTCGTACGGCGGGTCGAGGCCGGAGCCCCCGGTCATCCGCTGTCACCAACCTGTCCGCCAACCAGGAGCAACGCACTGATGCGCAGTACGAAAGGCCACGGCAGGTGTTGCTCTAGTCATGGGTCGAATCCGGCGGCTGGGACTCGAGGTGGCCCTTCATAAATCCAAGGCTATGTGTTCTTACGGGCCTCGGAGAGGGCCACCCACGGAAACCAGCAGAACCGTAAGGGGCGTTAGCATCGGCATCAAGCCCTCGATGAAGTACCTGGGGCTCGTACTCGCTAGCCGATGGGACTTCGGCCCACATCTCCGAAGTCTGGCCCCTAAAAACGCGGCTGATGACTAACACTAAGGGACCCAACGCTACCACTAAGGGACTGTACCTGGAGATCGTGCGAAGCATGGCTCTGTACGGGGCCTCCGTGTGGGCGGAACGTCTGGCGGCCCGCAACGTAGCTGTTCTGCACAGCCCGTGGAAAACGCTGGCCGTCATCAGAGTAATGAGTAGATACCGGACGATCCCCTTCGAGGCGGCTGGTCTCCTGGAAGCGTGGGCCCTTGCGTTGTTGTATCAATGGCGCAAGGAGGCGCTGGAGCAGGGCTACAAGCCGGAATCCCGAGAAATCGAGGCCCAGCGGTCCCAGCTCCGCCAGAAACGTATGGAGACATTGTAGGTGTGACTTGAGCAACCGAGGTGAGAAGCCACTATCTGAGGTGAGGCCGGTCATGGAGTGGTTAGAGAGGCACCAAAGTGACCTCTCCTACCGGATGTTATAGATGATCGGATGACCGGACACGGGTGCTTCGTATCCACAGGGAGACAAAGCCGCAGTACCAGTACTGCGACGATCCGTGGCTAAAGCTGAAAAGTTTATTTGTTTGATTGGTTAAACGCGTTAATCTCAGGAACTACTGGCTCGAATTGAAAAAATCTTTGTGTTGGATAGCCCATTTATCGAGGAATATCATAAATGTCAACAATAAATTACGGATATGTATGGGTATAATGGGTGCCATGGTCGCAGCGAAGCCGCACGGCCCAGTTAGTGTTTTTAATAAAATGAATTATGGATACTGTAGCTAATTGTTGAAAATAGTTCAACAGTAACAAATTTAAAAACGATCATTATATTGAAATAAATCCATAAATAAGTTGATATATAATTATTTTTGTTCTCTTCGATTTTACATTTTATGTAAGTTATAGAGAGTCGGTAGGTACCTTGCAATGTGTTAGGCTGAAACCGAGGGCAACTGTACCTTTTTTTTTCGAGCGGAAATCCCTTCGGATACCCCCCGCCGGCCAGCGGGGGCGATTATGTCGGGCTTGAACCGACTAAAACCGCACGCCGTCTCAGTCTAATAGTCGCCGGGGTGTAAGGTTGCCCATAGAGCACCCCGACTGACCCTGGGCCATCTCCGGTTTCGAGATGGCCCCCTCGGGTTTGGGAACCACGGTGTCCCCGTCTTGCCCCGGTTTGGGGGAGGGGCGCTAGTCGCCCCACCGTCCCGGCCTGCTTCTGCTAGGGTGACAGGCGGCCTCACCTGCCACCCCCAGGCTTGCGCTCATGGAGGACGGAGGTCGTTAAGCGACCTCCGGCGCCTGAGTCGCCTGCGACGCGCGGCGGGCATGTTGCGGGCTCGGCGAGCCGGGAGAGTTCTAAATGTCTCGCGCACCAGGGCAACTGTACATTTGTTTTTTTTTCGTGCGGAAATCCCTTCGGATACCTCCCCCCCCCCGCCCCGCCCCGCCGCCCAGCGGGGGCGGTTATGTCGGACTTGAACCGACTAAAACCGCACGCCGTCTCGGGTCTTAAGGTTGTAAGGGGTGTAAGGTTGCCCATAGAGCATATCCCTATTTATCTAGAGAGCACATAACCATTTTGTTTTGTTAGACCTATTTATTGATGTAGTGCCATCTATTAATAAAAATAAAATATTATTTTAGTAGCACGTTTTGTAGTACATTGGTAAATATTGTAATAGTGAATTGTAGTCCAAAAAACGTCATAGTATAAAATCATCATCCGAGCGCCAATCGCGGTTGCATTCAAAGCTTGCACTTGAGACCCCGCTTGGACCCCCCTCTTAGTTCTAGGAAGAACTAAGAGCCTTGTCCGACAATCAACAGGTGGACCGGCAGGTGAGGTTGAATTGGGCCCCGTAGATTTTGGTGGGGCCCCATACACGCCAGATATGACATCCGTCATAGTATCTTTTTTTTTTGTTCGTGCGGAAATCGCCTCGGATACCCCCTGCCAGCCAGCGGGGGCGGTTGAGTAGGGCTTGAACCGACTAAAACCGCACGCCGTCTCGGGTCTACAGACCTCGAGGTAGTACCTATAAAGTACGGTTTCGTAATTATTATCTTAGCTTCGCCATTACAAATCACGTCATCTATTGTCAAACACTTTTTAAATAAGTACGGTGAACCTCAAAACAGCCTGTTGGACTCTAAAATATTTTAATTCTGCTACCGAGGCTTTTAAAGCGATAGGTAACAAAAGAAATGCAATAACGACGAATGCATGACGAGTTAGTTCTTGAGAGTTAAAAATGAGGTTTTAATTAAAAACAAAGAAATATATTTAGCACATTAGTGTGTTAGTTACAAGACATCGAGGTAATAATATACTACGATGGTTAAAGAGGTTCAAAGAAAGTGTCGTCACCATCCTCTTGCGGTTTCCCAGTGAATCCAAAGTTTGCATTTTAGAGCCCGGGCTCGGCTGATTAATTTAGATTAGTCCCGGTGTCCACCACCAATTTGGCTACCACTGGTGGACAGAGAGACAAATTATGAAATTATGTTCCGCTGTACACTAGTGGTGGACAGAGCAACATATTTTGAAAAGTTGTTATTGCGAAACGACTTTTTGTCGCCAAACGCTGCTTCGACTGAACGATTCTTCGAATATTCATATTTATCAATCGATGGACTGATGTTTCTAATGTTAAATTCAAAACATTGTTTGTAAACATCTCGGTATATAGGAAGCACTGTACACAGAGATCTCTCTTCATAGATAGCACTTCTTACCATTAACTTTTCGGACTAGTGGTTACGGCTCTGTTGGAGTCACAGTTCTAACCTAACCTAACCTAAGGCACTTTACTTATTTTCGGAATATAAGCCGAGCGAGGCAAGTGCGAAATATCCACCAGTGGTGGCCAAATTGGTGGTGGACACCGGGACTAATCAGGTAATACGATTAGTCTCGGTGTTGCTCTGTACACCACTGGTGGACAACGGAAAATAATTTCATAATTTGTCTCTCTGTCCACCAGTGGTGGCCAAATTGGTGGTGGACACCGGGACTAATCAATTAATTGGGATCAATGTCGGCTTTTCCGGGAGCGACTGCCGTTTGACTCCCCAACCCCATGAGGAGAGGCTGTGCCAAAACTTAGTCCGTTATTTAGCAGGTGAAGTTGCTTAGGCCCCAAAAATCTTGGTGGCATCCCCATACACCCCAAAGAAATAATGGTGTATTTTGATCAATAATAATTTATGTAGAAATGGGGTGTGATGTTCCTTCGACATAAAGGAAGGATTCTCCAACCAGGCAAGGCGATCCACGCCTGGAGGGCCTGGGACATGTGGGATCGCCACGAATTTGTTAACAGGTCAATATAACAAAAACAATGTGAAATATGTATGTATATCAACAAGATTTATTTTTTAAATATTAATATGGTAATTCTGTGCGTAGAATCTAATTCTGTTATGAGTTGTATCAATATAATACAAGAATATAACACTAAATACAATCTTACTAGTTCTGCTCAATGTAGTATTATGCGGATCATAAACTAACAAAAATGGTCTTAACACTTTTACTTACATAACCTAGATAATTCAAGGTACGGAAATGTTTAAAATAAATAATATCACAAGAAAATCAAATTACAGTGTCATACAGGACTCCATACTCTAAAGACTAATTACATACAGTTCACGCTTGTATATGTCACATTATCTTCTCACATTGAAATGTTGTTACTTAAAATACATTTACGCATCCAAAAATGATGTAAATTCGAAGAAACTAATTAAATATTTGTTTGAAATTAAGTGAAAATTTGAAACATAGTAATACATTAATAATTACAATACACTGGATACAAGAGAGTAATAACAAAAAAGCTATTACTCTTAACTACTTTACGATATATTCTGATGAACCTTGTTCATACTGTACCCAGTATTATGCACCTGTAAATGTATATACATAGCATGTATATACATACTATGTACGTACAGATGTTGGATTAGGCCCTACACATAACCGTTAACAATCAAGGATCACTATTATTAGCTTAGCACGACGCTTAATATTCATGGAATTTTACTGTAAAAATATTCCTTTCTGTCTCACTGATATGATGTTTTGACTTAGAAATACGTCCATGTTATCGCCGAATATTTCTATCAAAAACATACGTAGATAACGTTTCGAATTCTGGCAACAACAAATACCAAGTCTCAACACTTCAAAGATCTTTTAGTATAAATCTTACGTCACAAATCATACGGCTATCAGAAAACTAAATGATCGTATCTGAAAAGGCTCGTCGCCATTGTGCGTCAAACACGTAGAAAAGTACGCGCCTATTATATTCCTTAAAACTGGAGTTACGAATTTAATGTAGTAACAATAAAACATAACTCTATATTTAAATGTTCACATAGAGGTTGGGGACCAGAAGTTCATTTCACGCAGTTCTGATGGTTTGGGCCGAAAAGCTTGCGACGCTTTGGTTAAGTTGGAAGTTTGGGCGGCGGCTTCATTGCCAATATTTAGGGGCTCCTTCTTAAAGGGTGCAGGGCCCAGGTTTTCCACGGATTCTGCAAGATGGCCTGAAAAGATAAATGAGTTGAGTATAAAGCATAATAATAATAAATATTACGAGTAAAGAAAAACGCTAACGCCAGGCCGATACATCCAAGTTTACTATAACTTCCTAGCTAGGCGAGATGCCTTGGCACGCCTACGTAGGTGCTCCAAACTAAACGTCGTTTTGTCATATTTAAAAAACCGGCCATATGCGATATTTTGTGCCCCCTTTTTTACAGAAATACACCATCTGTGAAAATTTCAATTGTCTAGCTCTCATGATTCATGAGATACAGCCTGGTAACAGACGGACTGACGGCCGGACGTACGGACGGACGGACGGACGGACAGACAGACGGATGAACGGACAGCGGAGTCTTAATAATAGTTAGTTAAACTAGCAAATAATTCGGAACCAAAGTATAAGACGTGGTATTTTATTGACATTGTTGACTTATTTCAAGCAACCCACCCTCAATCAATAATTATAGTTCTTAGTTCATTAAAGTACGGCCGCTGAGTTATTACCGATTTGACAGATTATTCTTAAATTAATCGATATAACCTTGCACGAGCGACACATTTGCCGAATGATTTAGAATACCTCTTTAATATAAAACTTTATGTCAAAATGTCAGAATCAAGTAATTTTCCAATAAACTCTGTTTCAAAACTTAAAATAGTTTGTAAATAATATGAAAACATTAATTTTTTGTTCTTTGGCGCGCTTGTTCAAAGTTACATCGTGCGTCTAGTTTTCATAGTGATGTGCTTGATAGTATTCGGTCCGAATTCATTGGAATAGATATGATATTTATTTTATTTGGATATTTTTATTTTACTTATTCCTTCGAGCAACTAGACTAAATATAATGCTACCATTTTTTTGCGTCTCTTAATTGCACTGTTGCCAGTATCTTATGATTTTTAAGATTTATGTGTGATCCAAAGACAGAAATACTGTTTTCTATGATTTAAAAATAAATACAATTAAAATGATTATGTATAATTTTTAACATTTATAATATATAAAACAACATTTAATAAATATAATTTTCTCCCTCAAGTAAGCAATGTTATAGGTGTATTTTTTTAAGTAATTGGCGATACTATTCTGGCAACATCCTTACCACCGCTATTTTAATCTGTTTAGTCGTCTTCCGTACTCTCGTGCGCACAGACTACGTTCTCTTGTGTAACCGTTGTTTTTTAACTCGGCTTTCTCCTGTTTATCGTTGTGCTTTATTGGACTAATTTTGTTTGACTTAGTAAAGTTGGTACGCGAAAATAAATCATCAAGAGTCCGTTATGAAGTAGATGAGATAGCTCTGGCACATGGACATCGGGTACTTCGAATTCCTCCTTATCACTGCCAGTACAATGCCATTGAGCTAATATGGGCACAAATCAAAGGTATTGTTTTTTATCGCATAAGTTATGAATATGAATAATTTGTACTATTATAACATCCAATATTCAGCATATAAGTAAAAAGATACATAACTAAGAAATAAATATCTCATGTCCCTTACATGTAGGTAATTGTGTAACATTTCATTTATTTAATGTAATAAATTAACGTTATTTAATGTTTACATTACAGGTTACGCAGCTCGTAATAATACGACTCCGCCATTCAGTACTAATAAAATGATGGGTCTATTAAAAGATGCTTGCAGCAAAATAACGAAAGAAGATTGGGTCAAGGTCGTCGAAAAGACTCGAAAACTAATAACAGAAGATTATGAACGCGATATAAGAGTGGACACCATTATAGACAATGAAATTGTCATACAACTGACTGATAGCGATGACAGCTCTGGCGAATCTGGTTCAGAGTCTGAATAATTGTTTTAATAAATGATAGGTAGTCATTTATTAAAACATCTTGTACCTACTCTATTCATTAAAATGTGTAACAGTGTTTACAAATTTGTTTTATTTTGATATGTCCTCGACCAATTATCTACGCCCATCAAGGATACTCCACCTAATAAAGAACCTGTGTCTTTAACTATTATTTGTTTTGATTTTATTTAATTACACACTATACTAGAATATTTAAAAACAAACTGTTCCCAAATGATATTAGGGTTACTGGTTCAGTCACTTCACTAGTATTGTCAATTCGTCATGTGTCAAATCGGTAATAACTCAGCGGCCATACTATAATAAAATATGCACTTTTAATTAACATACCCTACCAAATACCTATATTAATATTTATTAAAGTTATTAATTTTACATGATATTGTCGGAAGTTTACGCGAATGTCACCCATTGAAATAAAACTATTATAACGGATTCTGCTGAAAAGCAATCGCAACGTCGGGATCAATGTAACATAAAATAACATCAAATAAATCGCGATAGAATCCGTTAAAAATAGTTTTATTAATTTTAGTCATTAATTTAATAAAGTTGTTTATTTCATATCTGAAACCTAACTACAAACAATTAAATAATATACATAACAATTTTATTTTTATTAATTGAAACCAAAACTAGACTTCAACGGGCAATCAATGATCATTAATTGAAGAAACCATTGAAAGTAAAGTTTTTCCTGTACGATTTTATAACACAAAAGATGAACTTTGCTGTTATTACAATTACAACTATTTTATCTTGCCTAATTAATTCATCAATATTTGCCTGCCTCTGTCCCAATTTATTTGAGATTGGCGCAACATGTCATTCGCCTCCATACATTACTGTCAAATATTACCTATCTCCTCCGTCGCTC
Organism: Cybosia mesomella; assembly: GCA_946251805.1. Classification (NCBI taxonomy): domain Eukaryota; kingdom Metazoa; phylum Arthropoda; class Insecta; order Lepidoptera; family Erebidae; genus Cybosia; species Cybosia mesomella. The sequence goes on from OX276403.1 coordinate 14,245,666, forward strand.
CATTCCTTGCGATATCCTCTTTCACGCATTCCATCCATCATTGATTTTGGACCTTTTCTAATATATCTAATAACTTTAAACGAGCAATTCTTATATATATGATCTGAAACTCGGAAACGGCTCCAACTATTTTCATGGAATTTAGTATACAGGGGGTTTCGGGGACGATAAATGGATCTAGCTAGGTTCTATTTTTAGAAAACGTCGAAAAAAAAACTGAGGAAAGCTCGGTCGGTCACACAGATATTTAATAAATAAAATGAACTATCTAACAAAACTTACCGCGTTTAATTTCAATAGCATCTTCTTCAGCCAAAGTAGATGTAGACGTCGCAAGGTCTTTCTTGAAGCCCAGCAGAGCCATGGTCAACCAAGAACGGCTTTGAGAATCCTCAGTAGCTTCAAATGGAGATGTGAAGTAACTGTAAGGCAAAATATATTTTATACTATTAAATTAAGAATTCGGTCTAACGATTTAGACATTAGTGTATAAAGATAGTTTTACTTGCTAAGTTTATCTTAGCAGAGCTCGGTTACCCTATAAATTTACTACATTCACCCAATACCAAGCAATATCTATCCTTAAGCTAAATTACGCCAACTACATAAAAAAAAAATCAAATAGGCCTCTCCATTCCAATATGAAGATAGAAACTAAAAAAAAATACAAAGATTTAAATTTTACAAAAACTCCAATCATGTACGATTCGAGTAAAAAAATAATTATATACTCTTTTTTAGGTAAGTAAAACTAGAAAACAAAAATAAGTTTATTTTAACAAAAATAAATCTACAAAAATATAAAATGGGCTACACTTTTTGTTTTGAACCTTTTAAAATAATTTCATAATGCAGCTGGTGCTAAAATAGTAGTTTATGCAACTGTCATTTAAGAAGGGGTATTAAAACACGAGAGCCTGTTTAATAGGGCGATAATAGGTTGACTCGAGTGTTTTAATACCTAAGTTATATGCAGTTTCATACACTACTTTATCTTCACTCATAGGAAAAATTGAAATTAAACAAAGTTGGTAGGTGACAAGGACGCCATTTTCACAGTTCGAACTGCGCATGCGTTCGCCTTTTTTTCATATTCAGCCTAAAACCTTAGACTAGTTTAATGAATAAAAAAAGATAGCGATACTATAATGAGTTTTATGATACAGTTGGCGGGTACTATAATAAGTTTTATTTGTAATTTTATGTATATGCGTTTATAAAGTGCGTATGTATAGAATCGTCTTTGAATTCGTAATTCGAATTTTTCGATTTGAGTGTAGATAAAAGCTATTATGATAATCATAAATAAGACATCAGTATAACTCTCAGTACAACTCAGTATAACTATACTAGTATTATACAGAGAGAGGCCGAATTTTGTGAGTTATCTGTTGAGTGATTTTCAGAACCACTGCACTTATTGGAAAACTTATTTCACCAATGTACATACATTATTGCCGATGGACATAGGCTATGTATTATGTCTAAATTAAAATTCATGTTATTTAAAATTCATAGTTATTTATAATAGTTTAATTAAATATAAGATTTGTTTAACACATTTATACCATTATCTTTTGACGATTCAATAAAAATAAACGTTTCTTTTCATTAAAAGCCCAATTCATGTTAGCATTACGTAAACTCAATGCTGTGTTCTTATGACCGCTAGCATGCCCATCTTGAATGCAATTATTTATACGATGACATTTTAAATAACCTTGAAATCTGAGGAAACCGGTATTTCATGGGTGTGTCTGTACAGGTAACCGGTTGGACTACGTCACGTAACCTGTCGAGCGCGACGAGTTTTGCAGTTTGGTTAACAAATAATTTGACACTTTGTTATCGGTCCCGTGTATTAGTCGACAGGATACTTTTTTTCAGACTCCATGATACGAGTATAGCATAGAGTCTGGAAAAAAGTGAGCTATAACCTAATAACACTACCGGACCCGAGAGTCGAGCCTGGTCCGCAGTCGATACCGCTTGCAAGAATTCTACTTATGATGAGAAAGAGGTTCCTCAAGACAACTAAGGGTGACCTCAGATATACAATATCACATTGGCCGACTTAATCGCAGAGTGTACTAATCTACTAGTACACTCAATTTTTTTTTTCGTGCGGAAATTCCCTCAGGTACCCCCCGACCCCCCGGCCGTATTAGTACACAATAAGTATCTATGTTTACATAGATGTTATCCAACTAAATCATCTGTATGTGACGATATATTAGTGCACTATGCGATTAAGTCGGCCTTCTTGGAATTGTATTACCCTATAACCTTATTTCACTATTCAAATATATAAGGCTTGATGCCTTACTAAGAAGAAACAAGATAAAACAGGGTGTTGATGTTAATATTTCGTAACCAAACTAAATAAAACTAGCTTATTTTATCATTATTTAACTACTACGTTATTTTCTTCTTTTTTTTGTTATATTTTTCTGCAATGTATTCGGTTGCCCTTGTGCAAAATGCCTCAAATGGTGCTGTACGTGTTTCATTTCAAGCATTCTGCACACGAGTGATAAGTAAGAACTGTGTTAGCCCTCATTTCTTATCAAATTTGGCTGGTTAGTGCACGTATCGAGTGAGTATGTAAACACGCCAAGTATGTAAGGCGTGTAAGTCGGCAGGTAAACAGGGATATACTGATCAATTTCATGATATATTGAAACACCGCTCCGCGCTGGCTGCACCGCCGCGGTTTTTTTGTTATTTTTAGTTTTAGAGGATTTGTTCACAAGTGGCCCGGCCCTCCTGCGTTGCCATGTAAGTTTCGCGTCGACCTAAATTTTATAGCAGTTTTTTTAACTTATTTTCAAATAGGATTATGGGTACATGAACAGAACCTAATATTGATGCATACCTATATAGACCTTCATGAATCGGATACTAGTTTTGTTACATTTATTGTACGTATGTCTGTCTATTCTATTATAAAATTGTAAATTAGTCGTGTATGTACCTTGGAGATCTTGGGTCTTGGTTAGACTTTAAATACGGCAGCTTTGAAGTCTAACCAAGACCTTTCTAATAGAAAAAAAAACGATCAAAATTAGTTGTTTTTGCGTCCATCGCGAACAAACAAGAATTCCACAAAAAAATAATGTTTTCGGTAGATTTTTTCACTGCTGGTAATAATTTCAGCTTGGCAACACTCAGTTGTACTCAGTTGTGGGCGGAATTACACTTGTACACTTGACAGTGACACTAATGATTCAATACAATAACTTGCTAACCCAAGTTTCAATTTCAACTTGATACCTTACTTGCTCAGTGAACTTGATGATACTGTTTATATTTATAGATCTATATATTTTTGAGCATACATATTGCCACTTATCTCTATTTTCCGATGGGTTTTTGGTAGTTATTGTTGTAATCCTATTGAATAAGTTGGTGATCCACAGTTTCACGAATAAATTGTGATGAAAACACTTGAATTAACCACTAAAAAGACAATAATTTTTGGAGTGAAATTTACGACGTGCACACTTGACAGAATCCCGGAAGTAACGCCTAAATCTGCCGTATGTTTGATTGCAATTGATTGAGTAACATAACATAACAAACTTCACGCCTGTATCCCCGAAGGGGTAGGCAGAGGTGCACACACCCACGATTCGACAGTTATTTTTAAGTCCCAATGTAATACACACATAACTAAGAAAGTCAGAGGTATGTGCCCGGGACGATTGGGGATCAAACTCGAGACCTCGTCTCGGCAGTCCGTTATGTACGCCACTGGGCTATCGCCGCTTTTTTTTCTCTCTCTTTGATTGTATAGAACCGGAGATATGACCAAAAGTCGCGATAATCAACACACACGCGGGCGGAGCCGCGGGCATTACCTAGTATCTTATATTTATTACACAGTATTCTACGACATTCTACACAGCGCTTTCTAGACCCAAAGTAAGTATAGTTTTACTAGCTTGTGTTATGGGTTCCAGAATGTGGATAAACATACTTATATACTGTTGTTTTTGTAAATACATACATATTATACATAGAAACACCCAGACCAATGCAAATAGATATATTCATGCATACAAATATTTGTACTGAGCGGGAATCGAACCCACGCCCCCTGTCGTAGCAGTCGAATGCACTACCGCTACGCCACAGAGGCCGTATAAAAATTTCTTACCGGTTAGCGTGAAATCTCCTTCGGGAATTGGGGCTGCCAGGTGGCGAGTGTTGAGGGGTGACCGGCAGCGATCTACTGCCGCGACGGAGCATCAGGTTATACTGGCCCATGTCGGGAGCTTCCGCGTCGTCCTCCGGGGATGCTATCGTGAACCCGCGGGACGACTTTGTTGATATCAGCTTGTGAGCGACCTGTCAATTTCAATCAATTATGCATTTTACCCTAAATACTCGTATTCAAATTTAACCCTAGGGACGGATTTTACCCGAGAGACGGGCATTCACACTGGTTAAGGCTGGGTTTACTCAGTGAAATCCGTTTAACTAAATGATTCAACATTCAACTAAAAATGTGGTAACACTATATGGTACGCCTATCATTAGTGAAATGTAGCCTAAATAAAGACTAACAAAACTTGGGAACGCGACAGAGGCCACATAAAAGAGGCAAGAGTGCAGTAATGTTCATAAATATCTAAAAAATGACTTAGAATGATTACTTATTTAATTTTATGACTAATAATTATTTACAAGCTAACAAATTCTCGGAGCTACATTTTATCTTTGAGTTAACTCTAGTACAAATTTCAATATTGATGGTACCTACAAAATGATGGAATAATTATCTATATTTCTATAAACTAAAAACAAGTAGGTTATGAATAAGAGCCAATTATAATATATAAATAAATTATGCCGGCGTTTAATTAAGGTTTTATAATTTATTGGGTATTTATTAGGTAGTTATCTATACTACAAGATAGTATAACCAAACACGGTTTATCAATGTTAAATTTAAAATATTCGGCTATAATTATAAAACCTCTAAAACGTGGGTAACGAACGATATTTTTGCTCTACGGGTGGTAAACATGTGCTGATAAGGAGTGATTACTGTGAAGGACTGTAGATCGCAGTTCGTGTATTTCATATCTACCAATTTAATATTTATTAATTATTAAGCGGTTTTATAGTAAGTATAACTAGGGGTCAAAATCTTGACAATGTATGTAATGATTCTTTGTTGGTAAGTGAGAGGTGCGACGGCCGGCCGGGGTTGTTCCGTATTGATCCCACGACGATTGATCCCATTCTTTATTGACCCCAAATGTGTATTCCTTATTGATCCCACTTTGAAATGTTATTTTATATTCTTAATTGATCCCAAAATCCATTCTTAATTGACCCCAATGCAAGAGGTACTAAAAAGTATGGATAGCATGATCATGCATTCAACTAATTTAATCTTACTTACTATAAATCGCAGGTTTATAAGTGCCCGGTTAATGGCAATAGGCTCGCCACCTATTACAGTATGACCTAAACATGAACTGGCAAAATGTGGGTGCTAGCACCTCTGCCTACCCCTTCGGGGATATAGGCGTGAGTTTATGTTATGTTACTACTAATATTAGAAGACTAAAAGTTTGTGAAGATGTTCGTATGTTTGTTACTTAATCACGCTCCAACGAGTGGACGGATTTGGTTAAAACTCGGTACAGGGTTAGATAATAGAAATTTGGCATGCTACTATAAATAGATTTGTAGCAAATAAAAAAATGAATATCCTGCAGCTGTTGCATATTAAAAAAAAAGACGCGAATTATAAAAAAGCTAAAATAACACAGGTAAATCTAGGAGAAAAATTCCGAAGAAGAAAATGAAGAGCGCATTAATAGTGCTATCCAAAGTTTAGTGGACGGGCGAATAACAGTCGGCCACTGCCTGGAAAAGTTGGTTTGGCCCCCTTTGTTTATTTTAAGTAGCTGTTATATTTTAAAATGGTAGGTTAGATAATATGTAGGTATAATATTTAATTAAAAACGTAAATCTGTGATTTGTCTGTGATTCTTTACATCATTTTAAATGTTTAATTATTGCAAGAATATTGTTAGCAAGTAATTGCAACTACTGTTGGATTTTACACTATGGCCAATGTTGTATCTTATATTACTATGTTGATTTGAAAACATATATATGACATACATATGTTTTCAAATCAACATAGTAATATAAGATACAACATATTGTGTTGATTTGTTATTTTGTTATTTAATTTCATTGATGTTAATTCTGAAGTCTATTTTGTTAGAAATCTCTCTTTCACTTACCAATATTTTGTATAAAACACTTACAAAGCGAGTGAACTTATAATCTATATTGGTTCTGTAATTTTTAACACTGTGTTAGAAATTGTGTTTGTTTTACATCTTTTTTATTGGGCATTGTTTACTTATAAAGTTTATTTTGGTAGCTAAGTATGTAAGGAACATAGTATAATATTTAATTAAAAACGTCAATCTGTGATTTGTCTGTGATTTTGTACACCATTTTGAATGTTTTATTATTGTATGAATATTGTTAGTAACGTATTGCAATTACTGTTTGATTTTATACTATGGTCAATGTTGTATAAAACTGTAAAGATAATTATATATATCTTATATTTATATGTTGATTTGTAAAAAATATATGTGTTGATTTGATATTTTATTATTTAATTTCAATAATGTTGATTTTGAAGTCTATTTTATTGGAAATCTCTATTATACTCACCAATATTTTTTATACAACACAAAGCGAGTGATACGAGTAAAACTATTAATCTAGATTAGTCCTATAATTTTTCACAATGGTTCGTATTGTTTATATTACAACATTTTTATTTGGCATTATCTATCTAGAAAGTTTACTTTAATTGCTATGTCGATTTGCATAAATATTTAATTGTTTTTTTTTTTTTATACAAGTTATCTTTTTTGATAACATTTATAACCGGAGTGTTAAAGCTGTTTCAATCTACCGTATGCATAATTTCGTACAATACTGTAAATCGATAATTATAATTTATATTACTTGTACTTCGAAATTGATATAAATACTCTTTCTTAAGTTTTATTGAATTTTTGTAATATTTTGATTCTTTTGTTTTTTTATTATTACACAATTTTAATCACATGTCCCTTTTTTATATTATTCTCATTAATCCCTTTATTACAATAATTGTAACGCCTTATGCTTGATGAAGAAATTCAGATCTGCGAGCCACTGTAACAAGATTATTTTATTGCCTTTTCAGTCATTCAAATTACTTACCTTATTTGTAAACCGTACCCACAAAAAGTGTTTTTATAAGAAAAAGATGGTTTGGGATCAGTTGAGAATAGTAGACTACACAAAAATGGGATCAATTAAGAATAAAATATAAATAAAGTGCCGTGGGATCAATAAGGAAGTAAAAGTGGGATCAATTAAGAATTTTCGAATTCGGGACAACTTTCGTGGGATCAATACGGAACAACCCGACGGCCGAGGTGCGCCTATCAACCGATCATAGATATACATATTATAAAACTCATCATGGAGTCAAAGGGTTCGCGTCATTGGTTGGTCAGTCCTTTTATTATTTTTATGGTTGACCCGTTAGGTTAGGTTAGGTTAGATGCGCGATCTTTTTGACGTTTGTTCAAGATTTTTGCGTCAAAGTATACACAATAGACACATACAATAAATTAAATATTAAATATACATATAAGCACCTATGCAATCATGGTAAAATAAAACAAGTGGAGGCGCCCCGCAGTTATAGCTTGATGCCACAATGCAGTGAAGATGTTCAACATGATTCGAACGCGGTTGTCTTCTAATTCACATTAACTTGACTTGACGGGTGACCAAAAAATAGGTATACGCAAAATTTTTATGACACTGGTTTCCATAGCAACCAAGTTATCGGGGCACTTTCTCTTGTAAAAACACTTTTTTATATTCCGTGTATACAATAGTAAACCCAGAGACTATAGTAAGAGGTACATGAATCCATGGCGCCCCTACGGTTTCAATTAGGAGCCATCCGCTTGGGCAACTGCTTCCCATATGGTGACATGCACCTTTTATGTAAGAGAGAAGTCAAATCAAGACTGAACTGCTACAATGCACAATACATTTCTTCAGCAATATCAGCAGTATAATATATTTAAAAAAAACTTATTTCAAAATAAAGGAGGAAAGGCCAAACGAAAACGAATAAATTTTCTATTAAATATGTAGGCTACCTGTCCTTTGATTTAACTAAAATATACAAAAAGAACGCGGAATAAAGTTATAAGTATTCGAAAAATAAACATCAATTAATTCTTAATTTAAACTCGTTAAATTGACATTTGCCGTCAGTGGGTATTAAAAAAGAATAGTATCGTCAGTTCCCCAATGCTCACCTTGACAATCGAGTTACCGCAGGCCGCGCCCTCGCCTTTGAAGCCGTCGTCTGTACCTGCCGGCTTCGGCTTCGACGTCACAGAGTCAACTGAAAGTAAACAAGAGTAGTTCGCAATTTAGTTTCCATGTTGCAATATGCAATAAATACATGCGCCTAAGCATGAACTACGTCAAATCCATATAGTCGCGTTTTGTTGATTAAAATGTTTTAATGTGCGTCATTAAACATAAATATTATAAAAATAGATAAATCTTTATTTATGCTTTGTTCACTTTCACCAGGCGAGGCCGCGGTGGCGGCCAAAGTCCGCCGGCAACCCTGGGGTTATCCTTTCGAGGGTTTACCCGGGGTGCCCGGCAACGGACACTTGAGACACGACATAACCACCCCCGCTGGCCGGCGGGGGGGTATCCGAAGGGATTTCCGCACGTAAAAAAAAAAATGCTTTGTTCACTTATCACATTTCTTTTAACTAAAGTAAGTTCCTCCCGAATGTTTCTAACATTTTGCTATTTTAAAACTAAATTGTTATTTCTTAAACAACGGTGGGTATACTATTTCTTCCTATTGCAATTAAGCAAAAAGGGGCTGCTTACTAAAGCCAAGAACAAGTTCTTTATTATCGAAGTTCGTATTAGTCGTCTACCTGTAACTAACGACTACCGATCGTAATAAAACTTAACAATGACATAGACGCGTCTTCTGTAATCATTTAATTAATATTCGTTTGCACTAAGGGCTTATTGTGGTGAATGAATAGCAATTTCTCTGCATTAAGAGGAAACAGACGGTTTTTATATCAGTTGCATCTAAGCTTCAACTCAAAACCCGGAGAGCGCAAGTTTTAAGATTTGGTTAATATGGTCAATGTGTGAGCGACTACCATCTGACCTCCTATCTCTGAATAGGGTACCTTCCTCAGAGCCTCTACTATCGGTCAGCAGGAACACCAGTAAGCAGCTGAGGTTGGTTTGAGTCCCGAAGATCTGGTGGATCTTCACACGCATAAATACTAAATAGAATGAGGGATTAGTTATTTAATCTGAACTTAGTCGTTTCACTTCTAGAATTTGATGGTAACAGACTGATACCGAAGTGCAACAGTTACGATTTAATGTTACTATACCTAAGCTAACCAACTCACTGCACTGTACCGCAAATACTTTCAACATAATCAGCAACACGTTAGAGACATCCCGATGTTTGTTTCACGTATAAGCAGGCATAGGTATGTAAATGTAAATTATTCCAACTATAAATAAAACCGTATACCTACATTGCAACTATAACGAATTCAGAGTAAACAAGACTGATAGTAGGTAAAAATCATGTAGGCACCACAGAACCAGTGTCAATGTCATGCGATAACCGTTACAACATACGAGTCTCACCAGCTGTGTTGATTGGTGGGAGTCCGTGCATCACATCTTGACACGGCTTAGTGTGTTTCGACCAGTCTTTATCCTTGACCATGTTGTATGCTGGGGTAGCCTTGATGTCTTTGACTTGTTCACTAAGCAATTTTGGAACATCCTTCTCTCCAACCGGCTTTCCAAATAGAACGTCGCTTCTAGGGTAGCGAATGAAGAATGCGTCTTCAAGAGCTGGAGGAGACGCCGCAAATGATTCGTACTCTCTGTAAAGCAAAGTATATCATTTATTGACGTGAATCAAATCTTTTGAAATGACTAGTGTATGTCCATTGTAATGCCTAATAATAACAATTGACATGATAATATATATCAATTGCCAATAGTGAAAAACAAAACACTGTAGTTACTATAATAAATATTAACAAAGCAGTTATCTTTTAAACTCTGAAGACATTCACAACACTTACGATAAGATGTTATTGAACTGAGACACCATATTTCTATTTTTCAACATTGTATATGAAATGCTCTAATGAATTCTATAAGAAAGTACGAATCAGCTCTAAAACTTATAAAAGACTGACGCCAGAAAATTAAAATTATCTTTCTGTTACAAAAAACTTGTGAAAGAAAAATGTAAACCAACAAATACGATAGATGGCGCTTCACTATGCTAAATAAATTTAGAACTGAAAATGTGTAGTTCAATTTTCCTTTATATACTCAACTACTCGCCGGTTTCACCCAGCGATAAGAGGAGGCAAGTAAACAATGAGCACGTCACTTTGAAAATAAATCTAATAACAAGCTGATATGACGTCACATTAATACGACCAATGGCAGCGACCTGTTAGCATACTCCCACTTGAACAAGTAGAAACATAATTTTATTATCACGAGACATCGACATTTTGTTTAGTAGAGGTTAAAGACTAGCAGGCGTTTAAAAATAGCACGGCGAAATGTACTTGATCTTGGCAATCGTAAATATGGCATCTCCGCCTCTTTCCACAAATTTAGTTTAGGTGAAACGTGGTATGATGTCATTAACATCAGTAATTGTTTTACGTGTAAAAATTAGTAGCCTTAAAATAGAAGTGAACAAGACTGCGAAAAACTGACTAGTATTCGGTAAACAAAGAAAACCACGTTAAATTGATCACTTGCAGACCCTGCAGACCTTATAGCACTAAAAGAAAACGACTAGCTATGTATTATCCCAGTGAGCCTTCTGCATAAAATGCTATTACGTGCATTGGTGTCAAAATATTGCCACATAAATAATAACGTTGCCCTACCTACGTTTATCATATTGAAATAAGACATTCACATTAAAAGGTGACGTGATCCTATGTTCTTAGATATAATTCTAGAAAATCTGTTTTGCTGTTAGAAAACTATTCACTTTTCTGTGCGAGATCGATGCGAAATTATCCTATTTGCTACATTTTCCCTCTTAGGTGACCTAATTTTTGACCTTCAGGGCGATTGAGTGCCTTTGTTTAATCGGAACCTTGGAAAATACAAATGTATTATTCCAATGTGTTTAAACCAAGGATAATAAATATTTCCCTATTTAGACTCAGCTCAATTCTTGAAACTTACTACTACTTAGGTATTAGGTACAGAAATCAATAAATAAGTCTTTGGAGTCATTGGCCAATCACTAAATCTGAATATTTATTCATATAGAAACTAGATTGAGACTGAATTTTGTACGTATTTTTATTACGAGAATTGGCCCTCTGATTGAATATAAGTAAATTTAAAACAGGTTTTTCGGTAAGGATACTTGTAGCTCTACGTCTTTTAGGCTCTCCGAGCCTTTTCCCAATAAGTTGGGGTCGGCTTTCTGTCAAATTACGAAACTTTAGCGCAGCTACTGCCATTTGACCTCCACAAACAATGGTGATATTAAAGTTCTGCAGTCAGACCAGGTTCTCGGATTTCTTAGGGCTTCAACTACTCGGTAACGAATGCCACAGATGTTCGTACGACAACCGGGCCCGACGGCTTAACGTGTTCTCAAAGGCACTGAGGCACTTCTCAACCTGAATATACCTACATCTTTATTAAAAGAACTGACATTATCAAAGATTGATTATCTGACGTCATATGTTTCTCTTATGTCACGTGTAAATGGAACGAAAACAAACATCGATGCTGGTTAATAATTGCTCTACGATTAGGATTATTATTATAAACATTAAAAAATAATTTTGTAATAGGTACCCATATTTTATTGGTAAGTACACAAACAAAAAACAAATTCTTGATCAATAATAAGCAATTCAAAATTTTCTCAGGTGACGTGTCGTTGTGCCCCACCTCCGTACTTACGTAGTAAACATGACCATTCTACAAATCAAACTGGTTGACCTCGGCACATGTCGGCAGTAATGCCGATTGTTGCTTATGAAAAAGGTATCTATAGCTTGGCAAGTTCATGCCATGATTCGCGCGCGATGAGGGGGTTAAGGCAGGGGGGGTGTGAGGTTGGCGCGAGGCGCGGCCGCGGTGCGCCCTCGTTTCGCTACCCCACCACCACCCTCATCTCGCGCGAACCATGGGAGTGTCGTCTCACGCATGAATTTGCCAAGCTATAGCTAATAAGGCATGCTGACGTCACAATACATGATATGTAGTGCTATTCTGTAATATACAAATTCGATGTCGAGTCTGACTCAAACGAGGATATTATTTCGAGTTGCATAATCACGAAGAGGTGATATCAGCCGGCTGAATTGGAGAAATGTGCGCTGATAGCGTCCAAAGCGAGCTCACCCAAAGTAAGCTCTCTCGTCTAAGTAACTCACGACATCGTGTATATTACCGAACAGCAATACAGTTCACATGAATACCTAAGTAGAAACTGCAGCGTGTGGTGACCATAATTAAATTCTAACAATAAAACCTACCACCAGTAGCGGCAGTAATTTTAAGTCTTTTGTATTTTTGTGAAAGTAAACACGCTTGTAGTAATAACGAAGTATAAATGCAGATTGTGTAATCTAAATCATCGCTGTGCCTTTTATATTGAATCATTCAGTGGTAGTTGAATAATAACTACTATTCTATTTCGCCTTAATTTTATAAAACAGCAAAGATACCTGGGCACAGAAATGAATGCGTTGATTGCAGTTGATTGCTAATTTGTATTTCGATAACGTCATTTTGCAATAGGCTGTAAACCAAAACATTAATGTGGTAGGATCGGGTTAACTCAGGCACTTCTTCAAGATCCCATTGAACAGTCTCTGCCAATTGAACAATAGATATTTGTGTAGTATGCCAAATGTATTGAAGGAAAATTACTCTTATACAATTTTCGTGGATAATACTGTGTACACTCGTTAAGTGTGATTTATTCTTCAGTCTGTGAAATTGAGTAAAGCACCTTGTATTTAAAATAAAATTATTTTCATTAATCTACTAATTGAGTCGGTATTTTGAAAAGTAATAGACTAGTAGACTTGCAAAAAGCGTGTAAATATTTGTCCGTCTGTCTTTCTGTTTGTTCTGACTCTTCGAAATAGCTTGTCCGATTTTGACGGGATTTTCAGACAGATAGCTGAACCCTCAAACCCGAGAACAAGCCTGCGCCAGAGCCTCGTCCGTCAATCAGCAGGAGTACCGGCTTGCAGGTGAGTTTTGCTTGCGCCCCGAAGATCTTGGTCTTGGGTCCCACACACTACAACGCTCATGGAAAAAACACAGGAATTAGAAGTTAAATATACTAAAAGACTCGGACTTTTTTTTTGACTATTGGTATAGTCGTCAGAAACCTTCTGTCTTTACGTAGTCAGTACGTACGCAAGTAATAAAATTTGGAGATAATAAGAACTACAAACAACTAACACGTGACGTCCAAGACGAGCCTCTCTCAGTGTAATCTTAAAATAGAGATCATCGTAACAACTTATTGATACTACTAGTTTGTGAGTGGTAATAAATATGTCAACATTGGTTATGGTTATTGCATACATATATTATATTATTTACAAAAATCCCAGCCAAAGTTAATAAGAATGTTACAATGAACAGTAATTTTTGAGTCACGAACACGACAGTAAGAATATTTATGTTTATTTATTTGTCAGATGAGTACATTAAAAATACATTATGTGGCCGTAGTCAACACGGAACCCTTATAATCTCGGTATGTTCGTCCGTCCACCCTGGTGTTATCCTTTCGAGGGCGAACCCGGGGTATCGGCAATGGACACTTGGGGAGGACACCGTATAGTTTTAGTCAGTTCGATTCCGACACACCCATCACATCGTTAGCACCGATGGGGTGAGCCCGTGCAGGTTTCCACACCCATAAAAAGAACCGCAGCTAGGAGCCTTAGTTCTTGAAAGATGTATTTTGGTATGAGCATTGGATATAATATACTAACAATAACTAATACCCGCCACTTCGCCCGCGTGAATGTCGTTTATCTCGACCAAAAGTAAGCATGAAATTTTGATCCCGTTTTCGCAACCCATGGGAACCTATTCCGGGGATAAAAGTAGCCTATGTCTTATTCAAGGTTATAATCTATCCCTGTACCCAATTTCAGCCAGATCCGTTCATCCGTCAGAGCCTGATTGAATAACAAATATCCAAACATCCTCACCAACTTTCACATTTTTAGGGATTTTCTTTAGAAAAGCCCTATTGCTATCGAGTTGTCGTCGCGACGTCGTCGTTGCCAATTTTCTGTCACGGTTTTGGGTATGAAGGAGATGAGCTATCGAGTTGCTGTTTTCGGTAATAGATTCGTGCTGGGGTGAACCATTGCAAGATAAAGAAAAAAAAAAAAAAAATAAAGATAAAATAAAAGAAAATCCCTTGTATTCGGCTGAGCTCGTCTCAGGAATTCAACTTGTTTGTGATTACTCCTAAGATATTCGATTAAATTATATGGTGTTTGAAGAGTAAAATAATGTGCATTAAATTCTTAAAGCTTATAACTTATTTAAAATGGATGGATGGAAATGGAATAAGGATTAATACCGTATTCGTGTAAATAGCTTTCCAATTACCGCTTTATAATAGCCTATTCTTTTATAGTTATTTATGCAACTGTGGTATAATGAGGGGTATTAACACATGAATGTGGGTTTATCACACGAAGCGAAGCTGAGTGTGATAATAGTATCACATGAGTGTTTTAATACCTAATTATACAGTTGCATACAAGACTTTATCTACACCCATGATAAACTAATAATACATCTTCAGAGAATGATGTACTGCCCTTTGATATTTTCCAATTCATGAAATCTTGGTACGCCTTTTCATACTGTTTTCTAGATTTTTCCGGTAGTAATTTTTTAGAAATGTCCTTTGCTGCATTCGAAATGTCTGGAGGTGTGTTATCAAAACTTGAATCGCTCATTTTCGTAAGTAAACATAACAATTTGCAAAAATAATAGCGGGAATTCGAATTCGAACGAATAAGCTTTAATTTTTTTTTTACAGCGCGCCGCCGCTGTGGTAGTGCAATGCAACGCGCGTGAATGACAGTTCTTTTTTTGAAACTCATACAGATTCCACGCATCGAGCGGTAAGAATTTGGCTGTCTGATGAGTAACCCTTTGCGCGGAAGAGATTGAAAAAGCGAAAGGAGTGTTATTATGAAATTTCATACAACATTATTACACCCGTTCGGATGATATTATGGTTATTAGGACATTTGATGTATTAATGTTGGCAATAAGCTAACTGTTTCAGAATCTTTTATAGAGAATTTAAAGCATGGGTGTAGATAAAGTATTAAAATGAATATTGTAGAGTGTTATACTTAAGGGATAGAAATGCCATCGCAGACTTTTCGGTAGACCTATATAAGATACATAATTCCACCTAAATAAGCGAGGACTCAGGGCTGCACACGCTGGTGGAGTACCCGCGTGGAGGTACCCAGGCGGCCATCGTGGCGGCACTCGGAGGGGGAGTCTTCTTGCTAGGCGTCTTGCTCCCTCCCTCCCTACCTACTTTTCCCCTCCCTACCTACCTACCTTTCTCCCTCCCTCCATTCATTCATCCATCCATCCATTTTTGAACATGAAAAGCGTCACAGGACGGGACATGACGATGACGCGAGTTTCATGATTTTTCTTCACCCAAAAAAGCGCTCATATGGAAAATGTTTTTACTTCAAAAATCACTTGTTGATTGTTCTACATCTTAAAAACCTCCGTTGTCATAGGGATTTTCGCGGTACTTTTATTCCGTCGTGAGCGTTATTGAATAGTTTTAAAAGGGATCTATTTTGAAATTTTTAACGAGGAAAACCGGCCAAGTGTGAGTCGGACTCGCCCATGAAGGGTTCAGTAGCAGCAAGTAAAAATAGTATATTATTAGAGTTGATTGAATGAAAGGTACCTTTTTTTTTCGTGCGGAAATCCCTTCGCCGGCCAGCGGGGGTGGTTATATCGGGCTCGAACCGACTAAAACCGCACGCCGTCTCGGGTTTAAGACGGGGTGTAAGGTTGCCCATAGAGCATATCCCTCGCACCCCGACTGAATGAAAGGTAGGTACCTAAATTGCGGTTTACGATTTATGACGTATTAAAAAAAACTACTTACTATTATAGATCTCGTTCAAACCAATTTTCGGTGGAAATTTGCATGGTAATGTACATCATATATTTCTTTTAGTTTATCATTCTGTTATTTTAGAAGTTGCAGGGGGAGGGAACACATTTTACCAATTTGGAAGTGGCCCTCGCGCAAACTATCCAGTTTAGAAAAAAATATATTAGGAACCTCAATATCATTTTTGAAGTCCTATGGATAGGTTCCACACGTTTGACGAAACAAAAATGTTAGTTCAGTTCTAAGCAAATTAAAATTTATTGTTTTATTTTTTCTATTTTTGTGTAAAAATCTAAATGCGGTTCACAGAATACATCTACTTACCAAGTTTCAAAAGCATAGTTCTGATAGTTTCGGAAAAAAGTGGCTGTGACATACGGACGGACAGACAGACATGACGAATCTATAAGGGTTCTACCTATATCTACTTGTCAATATGCAGTATTTTTAATTTATTGGTTTACAATTCTACATTTTCTGTTCTATTCACTCAAGGGGCACTTTCCCCTTGAGTGATGGTATGTGCATGGGACCCCATAGGTGAATGGGGCCCATATGCCCGTGGGGTCCCAATGGTGTGCGGGGTCCATACGTGTACGGGGGCCATTACGTGTGTGGGGGCCCATTAGTGTATGGCTAGCTATATTATAATATTATAATTATTATAAGCTTTATTCCCTTTATCTAAATGCAAGTAAAAGATCTTCTATGTAAATAACAGTTGCGTCTTTATTTGTGTTAATACTACAACACCACCTAAAGTTAACCTTCGTTGTTTTTCTGTATATTGACGCGATAGACTGGACGTGCACCGCAACCGCTTCGCTGTGGCGTAAAGTGGCAACTTTACTATGCCAAAAATACCTAGTCATCGAATGCCCTAGCCTTAACAAATAAAATTTTAGCTTGGAGTGAATAGGGGGGTAAGGGGAGAACGGAGCTACCATCTTATCTGGCCTTAATGTCAACCTTACCTGCACGCGCCGAAGGGCGACGGCGTGGCGTATACCATTCCGTGGTGCTCCCTGCTAGATAACTGACGAGGCTCTGGCGACCGATTCAGTGGCGGTATAACCACTTTTACAGGCTATCTCAAGCCTTGGAGACCAAATATCTCCTAAAAGAGAGACTGTAGTCCACTGAGGCAGTGCCAAATTCATTATGGAAGTGAAACTTAAAACGACAATACCCCAGGAGGGTACCGGTTACACCAGAGAATCCCTCTCTGAAGTCACTTCAGGCAGCCCCACTGTATCTGGGGGGGGCAAAATTTCGCTCTCAGTAAGTGATAGTGGGGATATTACTGGAAAGATTTCTAAAGACAAGGCAAAGGAAATAATCGACTTGACTGGTGCAACCGGAAAAACAACAACTGGACAACGACAATACTACCAACAAAAATTCCACAAAGGTATGTTTATAACAAGAGAGCGAAGCTACTCCGCTGGCGATCAGCTAAACATACAGACAGACATATACAGAGAGACATATACATACTGATCATCGAGGTGATCTCTCTAAAGAGATACAGTCGCCTGCTGTATCCCACAGCAACTCAAACGCACCATGGCAAATCCAAAAATCAACTCATAATCTCTACCAAATCTGTTGATAACTACAAAACTATGATAGAGCATATCAGAAGTAAAGGTCTGATAGGTCACACTTTTACCCAAAAAGATGAAAGATGCCCACGTTACGTCATTAAAAACTTACACCACAGCACTCCCAAAGATGAGATCATCAAAGCTATTGAGAACACAGGCAACGTAATCAAGGGAGAAATCGTAACCATACGTAAAAGGGGCACCAAAGAGCCAGGGAACATCTTCTTTATCAATGTTTTACCACACGCTAATAATGGTAAAATTTAAGAAATCAAATATATCTTCCACCAGCCTGTGAAAATTGAAGATCCAAAAAGGAGTAAAACTATCCCACAATGTACACGGTGCCAACAGTATGGACACACAAAAAACAATTGCATGCGCCCCTACAGGTGTGTTAAATGTGCAGGCCCTCACAAGACCACTTTATGCCAACTTGACAAAAACACCCCAGCAGTATGCTCCTTGTGCTCAGGAAACCACCCAGCCAGTTACAAAGGGTGTGCAGTTTACAAGGAAATATTTGCCAGAAAATTTGGAAAATATCACAAACAGCACACAATCCCAGAAACATTTAACAATACACCAGCTATAGTTAGAACTGACATAGCCATACAAAAAACGACATGCGACATTGCTCATAACTAACAGTACAGCATCCCTAGCTCGTATAGCCAACCTGTTAAGAATAATGTTGAACAGAACCCCAAGAACAACGATAAAGTTGACACCATTGTGTCACAGCGAACACACCACAGTATAAATTCTGATGGAAGAGCCCAAATTTCACAGGATAAAGACAATTTAGAAAATCTTATAATTAAACAAACCGAAAAAATTGACAGATTGTTAGAACACATGAGCACCCTTATGAATATCATCACAGTGCTTATCAATAAAATTCCGTGACCTCAGAATTGCTATCTGGAATATCAATGGTCTGCTCCCAAATAAACAGGCCCTGATTATATTTTTAAAAGAAAATAAAATTGACATAATCTTGCTATCAGAAACACACATGACTGATGAGAAAAACTTGACACTCAAGGATTACAACATCTACTGCACAAACCATCCCAATGGAAAGTCCCATGCAGGAGCAGCTGTAATAATAAGGAACAAAATTAAACATCACTTTCATAGCAAGTTCCAACAAGATTACTTACAAGCTGCCACTATTACAGTGGAAGATAATCAAGGGGATATAAACATAAGTGCTGTATACTGTCCACCACGCCACAAAATAAAACAAGAAATGTTTGCTAACTATTTAGAAACACTTGGCCAAAGATTCATCAGTGGAGGTGACTGGAACAGTAAACATCGGCAATGGGGATCAAGACTAATAACAACTAAAGGACGCGAACTAAAAAAAGTGCATAGACTTGTTAAAATTGAAGACATTTTCGACAGGTGAACCAACATATTGGCCAACGGATCGGGCAAGGATTCCTGACCTTATTGACTTTTTTATATGCAAAGGCATAGGACAACATTTTGTCGCTGTAGACTCATGCCAAGACGAGAAGTATTGGCATGATTCAGACCACACAGCAGTCATGGGCACGTTTAGCATCCGTCACCAGCATCAGTCTCCTATTGAAAGAGAACAACCACCTACTTTGAATAATAAATACACAGATTGGGATGCATTTGCTGACGTTTTGGAAGAGGAAGTTGAGCTAAAAGTAAGGTTAAAAACAACTGCTGACATCGATGAAGCTGCCTTATATATCTATATATATAAAAATGAAACCCGTTTTCCGTTGTCACGACATAGCATGAAAACGGCTTGACCGATTTGGCAGATTTTTTTTTTGTAGTTTTCTAATACTCTGTACAAGGTTCTTACGGAAAAATTTTTTAAGAAAATCTCTCAGAATTTTTTTTTTCGTGCGCACACCGTACGGTTTTAGTCGATACGCGACATAACCACCCCCGCTGGCCGGTGGGGGGTATCCGAAGGGATTGATCCTCCCCAAGTGTCCGTTGCCGGGCACCCCGGGTAAGCCCTTGAATTCAATTCATGGCGGATCATTTTGACGTAGCGAAGCACGTACCGGGCCGCTAGTAACTAATAAAATCCAGGAAGCCGCATGGCGTGCCACACCCACCGTTACATATAAGAACAGTGCTAACGTCCCTCTACAAATACGGATAAAATTACAAGAGAAAAGAAAACTAAAACGTAGATGGCAACTCAGTAGGTTGGCTGAAGACAAAACTGCCCTCAACAGATCAGCGAGAGAGTTGAAAGAACTGATTAGAAGTGTAGAAAATGAGTCCCTAAATAATAAACTGTCTAATTTGTCAGCCACCAAACAAGGTAATTATTCCTTGTGGAAGATGACGAAAAACTTAAAAAGACCGCAAGAACATATACCACCACTAAGGCGCACTGATGGTATGTGGGCAAGAAAAGCCAGTGAAAAAGCCGACTTGTTTGCAGATTACCTTAAACAAGTATTCAGCCCAAATGAATCCTCTATGGTGGGATTTGAGAATGAAATTGACGAACATATAAATAGCGATCAACAACTGTCGTTACCTCCGAAACCAGTAACTCCCAAAGAAGTCCTTAAAACGATCAACTCCTTGAAGAATAAAAAAGCCCCTGGTTTTGATTTAATAACAGGAGAGATACTGAAACGGCTGCCTAGGAAAGTGATTGTCTTCCTCACTATTCTTTTCAATTCCATTCTGAGAGTGCATCACTACCCGAAACTGTGGAAGGTATCTATAATAAAAATGGTTGCAAAACCTGGCAAACCAATGACGCAACCTAGTTCATATCGGCCAATTAGCTTACTGCTCACTATATGCTGCTGAGTAGACTTCAACCTGAACTAGAAGAGAAAAATGTAATCCCGGATCACCAGTTTGGGTTCAGACCTCTACACTCCACAATAGAACAGGCACATAGAGTGGTACATAAAGTCAGACAAACCCTGGAGCAAAAGGAGTACTGCTCGGCAGTATTTCTCGATATTCAACAAGCCTTTGATAGAGTATGGCACAAAGGAGTCCTATATAAATTGAAATCCCTTCTATAGAACACACTGTTCATGGTCCTGACATCCTACATAGAAGGTCGTAAGTTCGAAGTGAAGTACGAGGAAGAACTATCACAACTCTGCAACATTGAAGCATCAGTGCCTCAAGGCTCAGTTCTGGGACCAGTACTGTACTCCGTGTACACTGCAGACCTACCTGTCACAGCTGGAGTGGAAACAGCCACTTATGCAGACGATACTGCATACCTCGCAAGTGATAAATGTCCAGACAGAGCCACCGCTAAATTACAGGAGCAACTAGAAAAAATACAAGAATGGTTGCGAAAATGGCGTATAAGAACTAGTGCATCCAAGTCCACTCATATCACTTTCACTTTGCGTAAAGGAGACTGCAAGCCTCAAGCCTGTGAAACTGGATGGTGAAAGGTACTGCCTCATAAAACAAGAGTGAAATACCTGGGCATCCATCTAGACAGGAGACTTACATGGTCCACACATATAAAAGTAAAAAGACAAGAAGCTAGCATACAGCTTAAAAATCTCAATTGGCTACTTGGGCGACAATCAATATTATCACTTGAGAACAAGATGCTAATATACAAGGGCATAATCAAACCTATTTGGTCATATGGTATAGAGTTGTGGGGCTCTGCAAGCAACACTAATTTGGAAATTTTCCAGCGATTTCAAAATAATCCCCTTAGAATGATCACAAATGCACCATGGTTCACAAGGAATGAGGAAATTCATGAACACTTACAGATCCCTACGATTAAACAGGAGGCAAAAAACTGCTGCTCGAAATATAAAAAGCGTTAACAAAAGCACAAAAATGTGCTTGCAAGAGCTCTAGTTAGTAATAAACCAGCTAACCAACGCTTGAAGAAGTGGAACATTCTGGACATCGACAAGAGATAATAAACACTTTCAATAGACTGACCATGCTTAATGAAGCATTGTTATTTCATTCCCAAACAACGTGATCAGATCTGATTATGACTTATACTAGTCGATTGCAGATATATGACGGGAGAAAAAAAAAAGTAATTATAAAAAAATGGGAGTTTTTCATGGCTCAATCTAAGATTAAGTATATAATAAAAATAATAAACTGTGACGTCAGCCTCTTATCCTTATCATCGCCTAAGTAAATTATTGCGCTTGGAAACAGATAAGGGTTAATAATAAAGAAAATGTTATGGATATAGCATGAAACGACTGAAAACATCTTATCTATGTACATTCAATCACAGAATAAAGATAGTAGGTGCTTACAGCTTTATCTAAGATTAGTCATCATATTAGCTACTTTAAACCTTGATGCTGAACTGCTAAAGCAGTACAGGACTATGCAGTACAGCTGTAAAGCTTCCGTCCCTTCCTCCCTGATTCCAAGTTGTCATAGATCAGTTGTAAGTGTTCACATCAGGCTACAGCTCTTTACTACTTTTTAAAGAGGGGTTTCTTCTCAGGGCTGTGTCATTCCCACATCAAGTGTCCTTATCACACTTGCATTGCTAACACATTCGCCACTCCAAGAATAGCTGCCTGAATCTTGTCCCAGCAGTCCTAAACAGGTTCACTCTCAGCTCTCACCTATAGCTGAAATGAACTGTTGGAAAGTGACTTCACCAAGCAGCCAATTCTTGATTAATTGCTGCCAATATTCGAAGTGTTAATCTTTGAGCTACACACAGAGTTTGTACCCTACCCTGACATAGTAGTTCTTACCCACTTGCCACAGGTAGGCAACGGTCCTGAGCACTGTATTGAACCAATTCCCTAGCAACAATCTTCTTACTGGGTACAACTTATTAAATGGTCAATTTTCCAATTTAGGTAGGGAAATACAGACGTATAGTAGACTGTACTAAAGCCTCATAATCCCACCATGTGGAGGATCAAAGCCATAACACTTAATGCAGTAGCAATTGGTGAGATAACTACTTAAATCACTGGACCATCCAAGCAGCACATGCAAACAAGATGCAGTACAAATATATTTGCATTCATCATGTTTCAGCCTAATATTGATATCTATTTGACATACTGTATTGAAAGTATCTAAAAGATCAAGGATTTCATTTAATAGTCACATATATGCACAAAAGCTTTGACTAATCAATGAAATCGCAACCTTATTTATTTTGAAATTAGATTAGCTATTCTTTATCTGATAAATATTCCTGTATATTTAATGCTTGCCAAAAGTACCTATCAAACTAAATCTCTTGTATTGCATTCTAATAATACTTCAGATATTTGGCGCTTAGTACTATAACCTACTACAATGTCTATTCAAGATATTAGCACTGAGCACTAAATTTATAGTGAACCTGTATTAATAAAATATTATGAACAATGAAGTTTTCTGCTAGACGATAGTGTGTTTAAACCCATAAAAGAAATACAAGTGGAAAATCAACACCTGATCTATACAAATAAACAAAATTGAAGAGCCTGTTTAAATTAAAATTAAAGTTAAATGTTAAAATAACAGCTGTTGAATAAATGCAGATGATACATTCATAGGTATATGTTTGATAATTAACACAAAAAAAAGGTTTTTTAAATATTTGTCAGTCTTTCTGTCCGTTTGCTCTGGCTTCTGGCTAATCTCTTAAGTTGCTGGGCCGATTTTGACAGTATTTTCACAGCCTGAACATCAGCCATTGTATATACAGAAATAAAGCATAATTTAGAAAAAGTATTAGGATTTGGCACAAATTTTTTTGGTGCTGAATCCTAGTATGCTGATTAAGTTCCTTAATACAAAAAGAGAATGCACTTTAATATACACTTACCTTGTAGGTTTCTTCATCCAAGCACGTACTGTGAATCCGTCTTTAAGTTCAGGGTCACTGGATGCCATTTTCAATTCTTTGAATTTTTTTTAACTATGATTTTAAAGTATTGTTTTATTTACAGTAACTTCTATAAGTGTAAAGATGCTTGTAATGAATGTTCACTAAACACTGAATGTTATGTTTTATCTTGAGCAGAAGTGATAAGATTGTCTCAGTTGGCAATATTGATTGACAACATAAGAAAAAAGTAGATTTTTTTAAGGAATATGAATTATTAAACTAAGGAATTAACTACAAGTGGTGCTCAAGACACTGTTCGGGGCTCAATAGACTTCAGTAAAAGGGAAGTGGAAACCATCTGAAACAAAGAAAAATATTTTAAGTTGTTTATCTTACATTAGCTAGTAATAATACTTTAAAAAGACATAAAATGCATTCCCTAAATCTTGACACACACTACACTTCAGTTACAGAATATATAATTATGTATACTTCAATTCAATACCTATTTACAGATACAAGGGACATGTCATATCTACAAAGGACCAGTTATTTGTTCTTAATTCTTAATTCTTTATTGTACACACATAAAATAGCACAGTAACAGGCATAATTATAATTAGATGTACAAAGGCGAGCTTAACTCAGTATTGAGTTTGTTGCTATAATGTATCACCAGTATTCTCCTTTTTTACAGGTGGCATGTAGACAAGTGTTTAGATAATTTATTTACAATGCACCTGAGTTAGAGCAGGTACTATAGGTTTATGAGTTTGCAAAATCTGATGATTGGCAATTGTGACTGTATTCCTATTCCTCAGACCCCAAATAAATACAAAACACATCTGGCCAACAGTTGTGATGGTCCCTTTCCACCTATTTTTGTTTTCAACTTTCCAATGCTTGTCATTGGTCTATGACAATGACAATACGCCAAGTTGTAGGTAATCTTTTCACGAACCATTATAAAATCATTGCAGTTCAAATAAAGGGGGAATGCTCTGACCAACTGAGCCCCCTAGACACATGTAGTGGTAGAGTCAAGCAACAGTCATTTTGGCCGTTGCATGAATGGGCCGACTCGACCGGGAAAGCACCACCCTCTCACAGAATATCGGCGCCAAGTAACAGTATTTGAACTGTTGCATTCCGTTTGGTGAGTGAGTGCCGGAGCCCAAATATTTTATAATATTTTTAAAAACAAATTGTATGCGCTCCAGTGTCCTTCAATTGCTTTAGTAGATCTCCGATAAAGTTTTGTAAACGGAAAGATTCATGAGTATATGTATGTATGTAACTTACACTTCTGTTTCAAATAATGCCAATTCTACCGGTTTCCCTTTGAAGTAAGTTAAACATTATTTCTATTAAGTCTTGCATCTAGACCTTATGAAAATAATTAACTATAATTCTATAGAAAAATACTTGTTATGTTTTATGTATAGGTGTTATCAGTTTTCTTTTGGCTACCCTTCAGAAAAGATTCCCCTATTTCTACTTGCATAGCTACTTAGCTACATGTAAGGTAAAATCACTAAATCTAATAAGTACAATACATTTATAGACCTACTAGACTTTAATAAAACATGTGAGTAATAATTTGTTGAAGGTCACAGCTTGGTATGGTTTCGCGAGCTGGTATCCGCAACTCCACGACAAGGTGCGGTTTTTGCGTGAAAGGTCACAGCTTAAACACACATGGAATGGAACTGCAAGCTCTTTATTACATTTCACTTTTAATAAATTAGAAGTGGTACATAGGTTGGTACAGATACAAACTACTTATACTAAATGTACCTTTTTTTTTTTTTTTTTTTTTTTTTTTATCGTGCGGAAATCCCTTCGGATACCCCCCCCGCCGGCCAGCGGGGGCGGTTATGTCGGGCTTGCACCGACTAAAACCGCACGCCGTCTCGGGTCTTCAGACGCCGGGGTGTAAGGTTACCCATAGAGCATTTCCCTCGGACCCCGGCTGACCCTGGGCCATCTCACCACTAACAGCATCGCTCATCCTGTCTCCTCTGAAAGCAGAGGAGTACGGAGAGCGATGTGTTCCCGCCACGTTGGGTATTGGCCGACGATCAATGCCAACCCTATGAAGGGGTGAAGGGGAAGCCATTGACCGCCGCCCAGGGTGTACCGGCCGCTCCGATTCCGTTCCCCCCGGACTGCAGCGGGATCGGAATCAGAGCGACACTCGAGGAGGTTACCCAACACACACCCTATACTAAATGTACCTAATTTGTTATTTTCTTTTTCGTTTGTAAAACATGAGTTGTAAAGTATGACTGAATTATAACTACATATTTAGTAAGTATATAACAAAATAAATGAGGATTAACCCACATTAAGTTCGCGAACAGAATGATTGGTCACAAGTGCATAATCTTTTTATACCAAGTAGGCCGTTTCTGTGACTAATGTCACTCAGTTGTAATCATCATAAACAGCACACATGACGTTGTCCAACTCTAAAGATTAGTATAAGAATATTAAATTATATGCCTTTGGTTATTATTACAACTTATCCCACAAAAAATTATGGCGGAAGAACTCTAGACACTACATAAAAGTTATAAACACAGAATTTTCCCATACGAAATTTTACGTAAACGTATAGGTATATTCTAATCATTTAAAAGTATTTTATGGTGATTGTCAATAACAAGTTTTATTTTTTAAGATTTCATTTCACAATAGATCTGATCATAGATTATTAAGAACTATACAACTTACAGTTTCAAAGAAAATATTTGAAGCTTTCAATAAAAACAACATTTCGATTTCTAAGCGAAAAATTGAGATGCTTTAAACAATAAAACTATAATGGATGGAACTCCGAAGATGAACAATTTGCAATTGCAAAATGGTGATGTCAGTGATGTGAGATATTTTTTTTATAGATTTTATTGGCAACTGGAGCAAACTGTAAGATAGCTTTAGTATTTCCAACTTTATTTTCTAAGGGATCGAACAAAACCTTTGAGTATAATACTCAAAGATGCAATGCAAGTAATGCAGCACTTTTCTTCACTTTCTTAAATAGAAAAAATATATATTATATAAAAACAACGTTACTTTTTAAATAATTCTAAATAACATATTAAATAATGCAATATATCTTGGAGGCTATTTAAAACCAAATCCAAAAATCTACTTCCTTCTCGTTCAAATTAATTTGTTTTTTTTTTCGTAAAGAGGAGGCGCCAAGAGAGCACTCCTTTTTTTATACCACTCAGGTGGCAGAGTCGAAGCTGGAAATCTCCGCTGAGATAGAGAATTTCTATGGCCGTCTGTATACTGCACATGCTCCCCGTCCTCAGCGAGACGACCATGACTCCAGAGCCACCCTGACACACCACTATACCGACGAACTGCCTGATATCAGTCTAGACGAGATCGTGTTAGCTCTGAGGCAGCTTAAAAATGGAAAAGCCCCCAGTAAGGACGGAATTACTTCAGAACTTCTGAAGGCTGGAGGAGCTCCTGTCATACAGGAGCTACAGAAACTTTTCAATGCCGTCCTTCACAGTGGGGGAACTCCTAAAGCGTGGAGCGGGAGTTTGGTTGTTCTCTTTTTTAAGAAGGGTGATAAGGCCCTCCTTAAAAACTACAAACTCGTCACACTCCTGAGCCACGTGGAAGATATGTTTAAGACGCTGGACTGGAAAGATAAGGGCATAAATATAAATGGCGACTACATCTCACACCTGCGATTCGCTGATGACATAGTCTTAATGGTGGAGTGGCTAGAGGAGCTAACCCGAATGCTGGACGGCCTAGCTTCAGCCTCACGACGCATCGGTCTTGGCATGAATTTGGATAAAACCAAAGTCATGATCAATGGCCACAATGATCCGGGACCGGTCGTCGTGGATGGCCACCTTCTTGAAATTGTTTCTGAGTACACTTACCTCGGGCAGATTATGCAGTTAGGTAAAAACAATTTTGAGAAGGAGGCCAAGAGGAGGATCCAACTAGGCTGGGCAGCGTTTGGGAAATTACGTCGAGTCTTCTCGTCATTCATACCACAGTGTTTGAAAACGAACGTTTTCAATCAGTGCGTCCTATCCGTAATGACCTACGGAGCTGAGACGTGGACACTCACGGTAGGGTTGGTCCACCGGTTCAAAGTTGCTCAGCGAGCTATGCTTGGAGTTTCTCTGAAGGATAGGATTCGTAACGAATACATCCGACAGAGAACCAAGGTTATCGACATAGCACAAAGAATTATCAAGCTGAAGTGGCAGTGGGCCGGCCATATCTTGCGAAGAACCGACAACCGCTGGGGTAAACTATATATAACTATAGACTCGGCAAACGTAGTGTAGGACGCCCTCCGGCCAGATGGGATGACGATCTGCGAAAGACTGCAGGCAGATGCAGGATGCGGCAAGCTGAAGACAGGGCTCTATGGCGCTCATTGGGGGAGACCTATATCCAGCAGTGGACTAATCATAATAATCATAATCATAATCATTTATTTGCGAAAATGGGTACAAATTTTTTTTTTTTTTTGAACAGCCAAATTCCGCCTCAAGGCATGCAAATATATGTACAAATTTTAAATAATAGAATGAACTACATTACATATAGATTTACACAATCATTTCAACTTTAATAATTAGTGAATCATAACAATGTCAATAAATATGCAATATCATAATTTCATGAGTAAAATTGAAACATAAGAAAAACAAACCATAATCAATGTCATAATTGAGTTATACCAAATGGAAAAACAAAAATACACAATGAATACAATTTTCATAAAATTAATAACATTGTCAATAAATATGTAATGTCATAATGAATAAAATTTCGATTTATATAACGGTAATTATGTCAATATGTCAAGGAGTAAATAATATCATAATGTCACAAACGAATAAAATTAAAATTTTGCCAGACATTACACACACTTGTTATCTAAATATTCTTGCACACTATAGTATGCCTTTTGTACCAAAATATTTTTCAGCTTATTTTTAAATTCGTACATATTATCGGTGCAGCACAGTTCAGTCGGCAGTTTATTGAAGATCCTTGACGTCATACATAGAATACTTCTATTCATTAAAGCAGACTTTTTTTGAATTATTTTTATTTTATGTTGATGCCGAGTGCCACAGAGGTGTTCAAACATCCGCTTATTACCTTTGACAAATGAAGCCACCTCCATGATATATAGGCTTGGGAAGGTTAATAGCTTTAAATTAATGAAGTGTGGTTTACAGCTATCAGTTTTCGAGATTTTACAAACGGATCTGATACATCGCTTTTGGGATTTGAAGATCATTTTCCAGTCCGTGGAGTCACCCCAAAATATTATGCCGTAGCGTATTACCGATTCCGCATAGGCATGGTATGCGGTCACTAAAGTACTTAAGTCTACGGTTTTTGCCAGCATGTATAGAGCGTACGAAATTTGATATAGCTTAGTGCAAACATTATCAATATGTGGTTTCCAATTAAGGTTACAATCGATTGTTAAAACTACATACGTGCGCTATCGGAATTTCTGCAATGGACTGTTGCGTAAACTTAAGGTGGCATACGAGCAATCTGAATTTGCAAAGGCTAAATTTTGCAATCCTAAATCGACCTGGGATACTATCCGTAGAATAACAAACACACAACATGACAAAAAAATTGTTACCGAACTGCTTGAAATCAGCAATAGTCCCGAACAGTCAGTAGATTATGTGAATTCATTCTTTGCTGGTATTGGGGCTGACTTGGCTTCTAAAATAACATCTAACCTCAGTAATAATCAATCCGTAACATTTGAAGAGAAATCACCGCCAGCTAACTCCTTAGTCATACTGAATGTTGATGAGACGGAAATAGAGTATATAATAGGTAATCTTCGTGAGAATTGTGCAGTGGGATGGGATGCAATTTCTTCTAAAATACTAAAGGCTTCACATGCTACTTTGGTGCCACTCATTGCCTATATCTGTAATCTATCAATAAATACTGGCATCTTTCCCTCAGCTCTCAAGAAAGCAATTGTTACTCCCGTGTACAAGAGTGGAAGCAGAGATAGTGTAAATAACTACAGGCCGATTTCGGTACTCTCCGCGCTTTCTAAAATCCTCGAAAGAGTGCTGAATAATAGGTTAGTTGATTTCTTGCAGCACCACAATATTCTTGCGGACAATCAATTTGGCTTTCGTTCGGGAATTTCCACGGACGATGCCATGATAAGTCTAACTAACTCTATTGTTAGGAACATGGATAACAAGCGCAAGTGTATTGGGATCTTTTTGGATTTATCAAAAGCGTTCGATACAGTACATGTGCCTATTCTTTTATCAAAGCTGGAAAAGGTAGGAGGTTAGGGGCATAACGTTGGAAATTTTCAGAGACTATCTGACTGGGCGGACACAGTGTGTTAAGATAGGTGACTATATTAGCGAAGACCTGTCGCTATTATACGGCGTACCACAAGGAAGTATTTTGGGGCCTACACTCTTCCAAATATACGTAAATCATCTCTGTCAGTTAAAATTACCGAACTGTGAGATAATAGCATATGCTGATGACACTGCGTTAATAATATCTGGTGCAGATTGGAAAGAAACTAAAAGCTCCGCTGAGAGTGGTTTGAAGGCGGTCATGGAGTGGCTCCATGCAAATCTTCTCACAGTCAACCTTGCAAAAACAAAATACATAACTTTCACAAATGTAGCATCTTATAGTCCATTGCAAGACCTATCTTTAAAGGCACATACTTGTCACTTCTTGCCTCTCGGCAACAACTGCTCATGCACAACTCTCTCTAGAACCACTGAAATTAAATACTTAGGTGCTCAAATAGATCAGCATCTATCTTGGCACACACATATACGGTCGCTTACTTCTAGAATAAGAAAACTTATCTTTATTTTTAAAAAACTTCGACAATTCTGTAAATATAGATACGCTAAAATTGATTTATTATGCTCTCTGTCAATCTCTCCTGTCATACAGTATTGTAGTATGGGGAGGAGCAAAAAAAACTGTATTCCTGGAACTTGAAAGAGCCCAAAGGGCAGTTTTAAAGGTAATGACTTCGAAACGATTTAGGCATCCAACTTCTGATCTCTATAATGAGTGCCAGGTTCTCACAGTGAGGCAACTCTACGTCCTTCGTACAGTCTTAAAAAAACATTCGACTCTAATATATATACCTGAATTTCTGGAGGATAAGCGCAGGAAACATGCAGTGTGTGATGTAGTGTAGTTAAACATAGAACAACATCTGCGAGCCGCCAATACTACGTTTTAAACGCACGACTTTACAATAAAGTCCAAAAAAGTATCGGTATCTACTCACTGAATTTCAGTAAAGTAAAAGTGAGTGTATCGGAGTGGCTGAAAACACTTAACTATACCTGCACCGAAAACCTTCTTGACAGTTGTTTGTCTTAATCCCTCCAATGCCTATGGTTGCAACACTGTTATATATGCACGTACCATACACATCATTATACGTAACATACATACACTATTTATCTTTATCTCACACACATACACACAGACACACCCTCACACACATAAACACATATTCTTACGAAATTGAGGAAAAATTAAAATCACCCCATGCACATTTACCAAACAATTATTTGTATTAACTTAACTTAGATTAATTCTTGCACACTTTGTATAATATGAAAAGACATGTATTTGACTTCAATTAATGTATGTACCCCTGAGAGAAGACTGACACCCAAAATACAGGTAATAACCTAGTTTGGGTGGCAGCGATTGCAAACACAATTTCATCAAATTTACTTGTCACTGATAATATTTATATAAAAAATTGTATAACTTCTACAGATTAAGTACTTATTGTGTCCAATAAATTATTTTTTATTATTATCTCTTTATTTACTTTAAAATTACTTATAAATTACATTTTTAAATACATATTAAAAAAAAGAAAACATCTATTTAAAAATATAAAAAATTGTGCGCCACCGGCAGCGTGGCAGGGCCCAAGCTACCGGCGGTTGGGGTCACAGAGAGAGAAACCTCCGGACAATGCGTGCCGTGTCGAGGATGACCGCCTTCTGCATCTGACCCTTGACTCAACCATCTAGCGAGAGTCTCTTGAGGTGTTGGTCGAGGCTCTTCGCTATCAGCCCGTTCGCCGAAATGACTATCGGGACAATGATCGTTGAATCGACATCCCACATGGCGGTAACCTCGTGAGCCAAGTCAAGGTACTTGCTGATTTTGTCCTTCTCAGCCTTCGCGAGGTTCTCGTCAAGCGGGATGGTGATGTCAACGATCATTGCCCGGCGCTGGGGCCGGTCGACTACCACGATATCAGGCTTATTGCAAGCAATAGTCCTGTCCGTGATAATAGAGCGGTCCCAGTAGAGCAATGCATGACTATTTTCAAGAACCGACACCGGTGTGTACCGATAGTACGGCACCTCAGACTCAACATGGCCATATCGAAGAGCAAGTTGCTGGTGGATGATCCTGGCCACTAGGTTATGCCTGTGCAAGTACTCGCCGTTGGCCAGATGAGAACAACCCGAAATAATATGCCTGAGTGACTCTCCGGGACGACGGCATGCCCGACAGATGTCGACCGTACCGTCCTTCAGGATATATTTCCGATAGTTGTTCGTCATCATGACCTCGTCAGCAATTGCACAGGCAAACCCTTCAGTTTCCCCAAAGAGGTCCCCGAAGCGTAGCCAGTTCACCGAGGCCAGAAGGTCCACATCGGGCCCTGTTAAGGCTCGATAGAACCTCCCGTGCAGCTCCTTGCCCTCCCATACGGTCTTGCGGTCCGTGACGCTCAATACCGTCGGTCTGCGCCAGTTCTCATTCGCCAAGGAGAGCGGAGTGAGACCGTTGTCTACTGCCACCACATCACGATGCATCCCGCATTCGTTGCTCTGGAAATAATCCCTAAGTCTGCACACCTCACGGTTGTGGAGGTTCTTGGCATTTAAAAAGCCTCGGCCCCCCCACCTCCGTGGGATGTACAGAGCCATACCGAGACACTTATAGGTTTCGGTTTCAGAGAGAGATCTGAGAGTCATAGTCTCAGAACGTTGCAAATTCGTAGAATTCACAACTTTCCCCCGCTGCACATGTAAGACCGCACACTTATCTACACCGAATTCCATCCCAATGGCGTTGCTGAAAACCTGCGTGATTTTCAGCAGCTCCACCAGGTCAGGAAGTTTCGGTGTGAAAAGTTTGAGGTCATCCATGTACAGCAGATGACTAATAACCTCACCCTCTCTCTGAAGCCGGTAGCCTAGACCTGAATCTCTCAACGAAGTGCTGAGAGGATTCAGTGCTAGGCAAAACCAAAGCGGGCTCAGACAGTCGCCCTGAAAGATGCCCCGCTCAGTCCTGGGGGTCAGAGAAGATCTCCCCGCCGCCCGGTTGACGAAGGACTGTGGTCCACTGCCCCATACACGCACTGAGGAAGGATCTCAGAGTTGCATCGATTTTATACAACTCTAAGATCCTCCTCAGCCATGAGTGAGGCACCGAATCATAGGCCTTCTTGTAGTCAATCCAGGCCGCGGACAGAGCCCCCCGGCGCCGCCGGACTTGCTGGCTAATAGTCATGTCTATGAGGAGGAGCTCCTTAGTACCGCGGGACCCAACCCTACACCCATTCTGAGCGGGGGCCAAAATGTTGTTCACAACAGTGTGTGTGTTAATTTTGATGGTCAGAATGGATGTAAGGAGCGTATACATAGTGGGCAAGCACGTGATGGGGAAGAATGTGATCCGTACGGATCGCACAACTCACGTCTTCGGGGTCTATAGTTATAGACGCCATGGGTTCGATGCTCCCACATTCACGTTCACAACGCACATCCAATCGCCCTCTGTGTGTTCGACGGGCGCTGACCAGATACCACGCCAGAAATTAATCATGGCACTGGCTCCTGGCAGCCCCTCATCGACCACACATTGGGTGGTTCCATCCCACTTCCGGTACACCTTCCTTTGGTCACTCTGGAAAAGGCGATTCTGCCAGTACCGATCCACGCGCTCTCTGTACCGGCGAATACGGGCTGCCCATGCATAGACTTTCTGCTTCAGGTAGTCAATGCGCTCCGTGACGTTAGCCTCAAAATCCGGGCGCCGAATACCGGTCCCGGCGAATGCTTGAGTCACGAAACGCATGACACGGGGGCGGTTATTCCCCCGACTGAAGCAGACCAGCTTCGCAATGAGAGTCCTGAATGTGCTGATACGCCGCTCGATCCGTACCTGCCAAGCGGGTACAACCTCGGCGAGCCGCGACGCCCGGTCAGTATCTGGAAACTTGACACGAGCGACGCGGCACACCGCGATTGCTCCACAGTACATGATCGAGTGGGTATCAGACAAATCTTTACTAGCCCGCATGTACGGGAATAGTAAATCATTCAGGGCTCCCATCAGTGCCAGATTTCGCCTATGAGTGGGCAGACGCGGCCTAGATTCAGGCGCGGACCTATACTGGCGAATAGCGTCCTCCAAAGCCCTCCCAATTGCTCACTTACCTGGGTGCTAACAGTCGTACTCACACAATCTCCATCATCGCCCACGGGCTCCACCGAAGTCGCTGGTGTCACTCCTGACAGCGGAGCTGACGACGCGGTGGGTGAGTCCCGTATCAAGGCAGGAGTCGCGCGAGTAGGTTGTGCCTCCAGGCGGAGCCGATCAAGCACAGATTGATCCAACAGGTTACACCGCTGGATAGCTCGCACTTGATCCGACAATCATTGGGCGGACACTGTGATGGTTGGATCGAGGACCTGAAACAGAGCAAGCATCCTGTCACGATACGCCGTTCGAATGGTTTCTCCCTCTGTAGCCCCATAGTAGGCGCGCATGCAATTCTCATTCATAATATGAGTCCATCGCATGCGACGCACTACACCACCGGCAGCGGGGGCCCTATTCGAGGCCGGTGGGCCTCGGGACCCCAAGCAGACCGGGGGCCGGCCTCTCCCCTGCCGACGTACAGGTGTTGGCGACGTCGGCGGGGAGAAAAACTCGTCGCTGGAACTTGAGCTCGACGTCGTCGCTGTCACACCCAGAGAAGTTGCTGGTGGCTGCGGGACGGAGCTGAGCGACGAGTCCGGGGTTGTTGGGCGTGCTAGTCGTGCTTTGGCTCTTGTGATCATCTTTGGTACTTATTTTTGTGCATTTTGAATATTTGTGTTTGACAGACAGATACTGTCATGTCAATAATCGTGTATTTCCAGATATATATTTGTGGTTACATATTTGTTGTTGTATAAATAATCTATTGTAACATATTATTTCCTTTAAATGTATATTGCACTATTGTAGTTAATTGTGTAACAGATTTTTATATTAGCCAATTTTATCTCAAGCACAAAAACTGTTGACCGTTTGATATGAGTGTTGCCAGTTATTATTATTATTATTATGTGAATTGTGTTCATAAGAATGTAATTTTTGAAATTTTTTGAAATAAAAAATATTATTTATATTTATTTTATTATTGTAGTTAAACCTAAAAACTTTGTCGTGTCCACTTCTTTTATATTTGTACCCGCATAGTCAATTGCTACGTCAATTGGCGGTCTGACTCTATTTCTAATATTCTAGAATAGGTTGATGATGAATGATGATAATGTACCGCAACGGTTGATATTGAACATGTCTCATCTCTATGTCGCCGTCATCATCAGCCCACTTTGAAGAAGATACAGTCTCATAGCCGACAGAAAATTCAGCGGGACTTGTGTTTTTAGCTCATCGGGTCTGAACACGGAACGAACGTAAAAAAGAATATTGTTGTAAATTGTTGTTTCATCTCCATTAAAACGCAGCAGCCGGAATCGTTCTTTTGGTTTACAGCTGTTAAAAAATACTGCTTTGCGGCTACTCATTTTAAGTTGAAGATGGCACATTCGGGAGCGCTGACCAGCCGCTGTGAAAGTATAGCTATTGAGACAGCAAATAACTGTTTCCATACGGTGCCACCACTTCTCTTTACTTTCGAAACTGCTTCCCGAATCACTTTGCCCCAACCATATGGCTCACAGTTACTAGCGCACTTTGCCACATAATACGCGACAGCCGTAACGTTGCCACATGGCTGTATATCCTTGTTTCCCAGGATTTCAGGGTTGTAATTATTAACCATGATTTCGGAGGGCGTTCTTTTCAAAATGCAAAATCGGCCGTTATTGGATAGAGCTTGATCGGGACCTAAACAAGTTGTAATGTCTGCTGGTGCTTTAGGAAAGCCAAATTGATATAAACTATCATTGTGGTTTTTGTGACAGGTAGCTGTGTGTTTGTGTATTTGTACATTTCCAGCCAAACTGCATAGTAATGGATCGGCAGAATTTAAAGAGCACTATACATTAGGGGAGATCTATGTCCAGCAGTGGACTAGAATAGGTTGATGATGAGATACAATTTTATCAATTGTTGCTATACCTTCTGTAGTTGTAAAATCTGGAACTCCGGCGCACCTTAACATATGTAAATGCGGACTTCCCCTATTCAAAAATTCTATGCGATACCAATAGTCTTGAATAGTATCTCCTAACCAGGTGTTAATATTATTTAAATAACGCGTTAGAGCATTCACTCGTGCTACAATGCCAAACGTTCTGGAAAATAGAATGACTCAGCGTTACACTAATTACCACCTTCAGCAATAAGTAACCCTTTGGTCATATTTGATCAATTTGAATCGTTAAAAGATAAAGTTACAAACCAAGTAGGAGCTCCGAGACTCCAAAACATGACAACTAATTACTAACAACGCCGTTTCCAAAAGGAAGCAGAACCTCTTATATTTCTTGAATAAAGGTGCATATTCTTCACTAATCCTTGAGGTCCTCGTTCCCCGTAACCTTGTCGCATTCTACAAGATACTGAAACGCTAGATTTCGCAAGAAAGTATTCCATAACAGACAAGGCAAAAACGGTAGTCGTTGCGCAGGTAAAGGTTTCAAAGGTAGTCCATAGTTTCCAATTCCAATTTGTCCAACTTTGCAGGGATAACACACAATGTTATCGAGACTCCGATACCACTCAAAAGAGCAAATAAAAATTACAATTTTAACAAAACAAGGATCAATCATCACGTGTTGGACCTAGCAAAGAATATGAAACATTTATGGAGACATCATATCTTGAAAGCGGCCATAGCCCAGTGGCTTATGTAACGGACTGCTGAGACGAGGTCTCGAGTTCGATCACCAGTTGCCCCGGGCACACACTTCTGACTTTTCGTAGTTATGTGTGCATTAATAATTGTTAATTATCGCTCGCTTAATAATGTGCCCGGTAGATGGCAATAGGCTCGCCCCCTATTACATTGGGACCTTAACATAACTGGCGAATCGTGGGTATGTAATACACTTCTGCCTACCCCTTTGGGATACAGGTGTGAAGTTATGTTTATGTATGTTTTATGCATATCTTGAACGGTTCCAATGAATCATACAAAAAATATAGGAAAGCAAACAATCAAGTATTAAACATGGTAAGACATTTAAGAATGGAATTTGAAAGAGGAATTGTTAAATGTGGACCCAAAGCATTCTATTCCTATATGCGGCAACAACTATCTTCAACAGTATTCATACCACCATCATTGAAGGATGAGAGCGGGAGCATTACAAGTAGTGTAAGGCAAAAAAATGGTAGCTAAATCGTTTGCCCGGCCATTTGACAAATCCTTTGTTATAAATAGGCTACACTTATCCCAGAGATACAGATTCCTCGAGTTGAGCCTTCAATATTATTGAAATGTTCTTCAATGTTCTTGCTCACCAACTGGCACACATTATGAACCTGTCTCTGAAAACTGGAAAACTACCTCAAGAGTGGAAGGAAGCCATTGTGACACCTTTTGTTTTTTTTTCGTGCGGAAATCCCTTTGGATACCCCCCCGCCAGCCAGCGGGGGCGGTTATGTCGGGCTTGAACCGACTTAAACCGCACGCCGTCTCGAGTCTTGAGACCCCGGTGTAAGGGTGTAAGGTTGCCCATAGAGCATAGCCCTCGCGCCCAGACTGACGCTGGGCCATCTCCGGTTTCGAGATGGCCCCCTCGGGTTTGGGAACCACGGTGTCCCCGTCTTGCCCCGGTTTGGGGGAGGGGCGCTAGTCGCCCCACCGTCCCGGCCTGATTCTGCTGGGGTGACAGGCGGCCTCACCTGCCACCCCCAGGCCTGCGCTCATGGAGGACGGAGGTCGTTAAGCGACCTCCGGCGCCTGAGTCGCCTGCGACGCGCGGCGAGCATGTTGCGGGCTCGGCGGGCCGGGAGAGTTCTAAATCTCTCTCGGGCGCGCTCCGAAATCTCCTTCGCGAGCATGTAATGCTCGTAGAAGCAGGTGGCGGCGGCCCACGAGCT
This sequence comes from Cybosia mesomella, assembly GCA_946251805.1. Lineage (NCBI taxonomy): Eukaryota > Metazoa > Arthropoda > Insecta > Lepidoptera > Erebidae > Cybosia > Cybosia mesomella. The sequence goes on from OX276403.1 coordinate 14,283,797, forward strand.
CGCGCTCCGCACCAATGCCGCAATCATGCTGCCGAGCGAGAGGACTCCCACCCCGATGGCTGCCACAAGGTCACGCCTCGGCACCTCCCACGCCGGGTAGTCCGTCAGCGTGTGCAGCCCTGAGGCAGCTCGCGTCGCAATGATGACACTCAGGCGTTGGCTCCTTCCTGATCCGATGCAGGTGGTCCCCGAAGCTCCCCTTACCGGAGATCACCTGCGTCAGTCGGTATGAGAGGCTTCCGTGTCGCCTCTCTAGCCAATCCTCTATGATGGGCCTTACCGCCGCTATTGCGGCGTGCCCTAGCCATTGTGACACCTATATATAAAAAAGGCAATAAACACCTAGCTGCTAATTATCGACCTATCAGCCTCGCAAGCATTGTCTGCAGAACCATGGAGAAAATCATAGCAGGAGAACTAAGATCTTTTATCAGTGCAGACAACATCATCATCGATGAACAACATGGTTTTGTACCTAAGAGATCCACAGTCTCGAATCTCCTTGTATGCCTAGACAAATGGACAAGCCACTGGAACAGTCATCAGCCAACCGGTGTCATTTATTTAGACTTTGAAAAAGCATTTGACCGAGTCCCTATTAAAAGGCTTGTAGCCAAACTTGAACAACTTGGAATACGTGGGCAGCTTCTTCAATGGATAGAGGATTTCCTAACCAACAGGACATTGAAAGTAAGAGTAGGGGAAACACTTTCAGATGCTCATGACGTACACAATGGTGTACCTCAAGGCTCAGTGCTTAGACCAATCCTGTTTGTGTTGTACATAACGGACTTAAAAAATGTAATTCAATCAAAGTTGTCAGTGTTCGCAGATGACACCAAAATTATGGCGAACCCACTAGTCTCTCACAACATTATTCAACAAGACCTGACCGGATAGTGCAGTGGACAAGGCAATGGCAGAACTCACTAAATGTGAGCAAGTGTACTGTTTTGCATATAGGTAACAATAATCCTAAACACAAGTATATGCTTGAATCTGATCCACTACAAGCAGTGAACTCCCAAAGAGACCTCGAAATTATTATCACACATAACCTTAAGTGGAATGAGCACAGCGTAAGTATATCCAAAAAGGCGAACTCAATGTTATACATGATTAGAAAAGCATTCTATGTTATCACCAAGGAATTGTTTGTCAATATCTACAAAACATTCACACGACCTCTGCTAGAATACGCCTTTCAAATTTGGAGTCCATATTTCAAAAAAGATATTCTATTGTTAGAAGGGGTACAAAGAAGAGCAACTAAAGTGGTAACTCTCTGAAAAGTATGTCGTACGAAGAACGCCTTCTGGAACTGAACCTAACCATACTGGAACAGAGAAGGAAGAGAGGAGACCTTATTGAAACATACAAAATACTCAACAAACACTACAACATACCAAACAACGAAAACATGTTCACCATGAACTCCAACAGACACCTCAGAGGCCACTCCATGAAATAATGCAAGCCTCAGTGTACAAGCAACCCTAAGTATCACTTTCTGCCAAATCGTGTAGTGCAAATGTGAAACTCCTTACCCGAAACTGTGATAAGTGCTCCTAATTTTTAAAAATAGTTTGGACATACATTTAAAAAGTTTAAGAACTCAAATGCAGTGATATACACGCATCAGCTTTAAGCTGCTAGTGTATTATAAAATAATAATAATAATAATAGTCAGTTTTTCTGAATCCAATACCCTTGCTTGAAAATAGTCTAGAGCCTTAATTGGGTTATCTTTCTTCTCCAAAGCCGTTTTTTCCATCAGGAAATAAAAAATACCAACCCAATTCCTCCATTCTACGCTCTCGCTCTAAACTTGAAGGAGGAGCACTTTTACGGGTGATTTCTGCTAACCTCATTTCAGCTCGCCTCTATGTCATGGTCATTGACTGAAACAACTTTTCCTTCACCAATAGTGGGAAGCATGCTGGTTGTATACACATATCGTGTCTCTGTGTTAGTGGATTCACTACGACCTTAGGGAAAGATTGGGTGATATTGGATACTATGAACTGATTCCTCAATAATCGGCTGCCTGTGTGGCTGATTTTCCAACTATTCTATTTCTAGTGAAATGATTCATCAATCATAGGGTTTAAAGAATATACGTTTAACATCAAGGAATTCGTAGAACTGTTTTTATTAGAAAGATATAAATTTCGTCTCAAACCGGCATGCAACTTCTCTACACTGGTAAATCGCATGCAGCAAGCTTTACCCCTTGATGGAGCTTTGCACCCTTTAGCACCACGAGCATGGCAATCGAATTTTGTTATTTTGTAAGTATAAGTATTGTTTCTATTATTTTTGGCACCGACTTCAAAAACATCAGTAGGTGCTAGAGCACTTATATTTTATTTAAATTAATAGAAAACAGGTGTAGACAAGAACTGTCACAATGTAATTGTGTAAATGGATTCATATAAGTTGTAATTAGGTATTAAAATAGTGTATCGTAGGTAGGTTGCAGAGGGGAGTTAGGCAGGGTGATATCATCTCGCCGAAACTCTTTACCAATGCAATGGAAGACGCATTCAAGCTTCTGGATTGGAAAGGATACGGCATCAATATCAATGGCGAATACATGACTCACCTTCGACTTGCCGACGACATCGTAGTCATGGCAAAGTCTTTAGAGGAGCTCAGCACTATGCTCGGAGGCCTCAACAGAGTGTCTCAGCGGGTGGGCCTGAAAATGAACATGGACAAGACGAAAGTCATATCAAATGTCCATGTGTCGCCCACCCCCCGTATTATTGTGAGGCTCACCACTCGAAGGTGTTGATGACTATGTCTATCTGGGACAAACCGTCCAACTAGGCAAATCCATTTTCGGGAAGGAGGTCAATCGACGAATCCAACTCGGCTGGGCTGCGTTCGGGAAACTGCGCAGCGTCTTCTCGTCCACAATACCGAAGATCTTGAAGACAAAGGTCTTTAATCAGTGCGTGTTACCAGTGATGACCTACGGTGCCGAGACGTGGTCTCTCACTATAGGCTTCATAAGGGAGCTCGGGGTCACACAGCGAGCTATGGACCGTGCTATACTTGGGGTTTCTCTTCGAGATCAAATCAGAAATGGGGAGATCCGTAGACGAACTAAAGTTACCAACATAACAGAGTGAGTCAGCAAGCTGAAGTGGCAGTGGGCAGCGCACATAGCTCGGAGAACCGATGGCCGGTGGGGCAGAAAGGTTCTTGATTGGAGAATACGTAACGGCAAGCGCAGCGTAGTAAGCCCTTGTAAGGTGGACAGACGACCTAGCAAAGAGCGCAGGGACTTGGTGGATGCAGGCCGCTACAGACCGGTCGAAATGGAAATCAATGGGGGAGGCCTATGTTCAACAGCCCGCTGAGTTTCTTGCCGGAGTCTTCTCAGGACACGGCCGCGTTTCGAACCGGTCCATTTGCCAAACATTGGTTTTATTTTTTTTGACTTTGACGTTTTGTAAGGTCCGTATTAATGGTCTATACAGAATAAATGGTTTTTGACTTGACTTGACAGTGGACTTCCTACGGCTGATATGATGATGATGATGATGATGATAGTCAAAAATAACAAACACTTAACGAAAGACTTAACAAATACAGCAGATAACAGAAAGATAACAAAAGAAAAGCGTATACAAGGCACTATACTCTGTCCGTCATAGATTATTATCTGTCCATTATATTATAAAGTCTTTTGACAGCTCGACGATTGACAAAGTTAGTGATGTAAAAAAGTATCTCAAATGTGATACCATTCCGATTGTACTAATATCATTATTCGAATTAGGTACGTAAACAAAATAAGCGATATCGATAAACGTGCGTTTCGATTTAATATTCTCTTAGATTTCTTGTAAACAAATATAAATCCATGTATTTGCGTCTTTATTTATTAATATAAAAATAAATATTAGAATCTGTAAAAATTGCATCGTAAAATCGTAAAATTATATAAGTCAACTTGCAACATTAACCAACCGTCCGCCCGGTCGCCATTTTGACGTGGTCTGTCACTCGCAACAAAACGCCCGTGCTAATCACACGCATTTACGTTTTATACCTCGAGTTGAGTAGTTTTATTTCTCGCAGAGTTCATTGATCGTGAGAATGCCGAAAGGACGTGTGTTGAAAGGACAATCGAGAGAATTAGTGCTTAAACTTCATGATTACTTTGAGCAAGAAAATCAAAATGGCGGTCCGCTTATACCAATTTCGCAAGTGCGAAACCGAGTTGCGGCCGCGTTGGGGATCAGTCTTTCAAGTGTAACTAAAATTACTACCGAAGCCTACGGCAAGAGCGGCTTTTGAATTTTGACGCTGACGCCATTCGCCGTCATGTATATGACTACTATCTGAAAAAAGAAATTCCAACTTTAAGAAATCTTATTGTTTCTTTGAAAATAAATGGTCTATTTCGTGGTGAAAAATCGTCTTTGGCCAAAGTTTTGAAAATAATTGGCTTTTCATTTAAAAAGAAAAATATTGATGGAACGCACTGATATTGCTTTGACACGATGTGACTTTTTAAAAGAGGCAAAAAAATTCAAGATTGGACAAATGTTGTCTTTACGAATGAAACATGGCTCAACGCCAACCACACCGTATCTCGGTCCTGGACTGACGACACTGCTGCTTCCATCCCCGCAGTAACCCTTTTTTTTTTTTTTTTTTTCGTGCGGAAATCCCCTCGGATAACCCCCCCCCCCCCCCGCCGGCCAAGTACCTATTAGTAAAGGCAAACGCCTCATCATTTGCCACGCAGGTACCGCTAAAGGTTAAGGTTAAATTAAAGAAATCTGGCGATTACCACGAGGAAATGAATGCGGAGGTGTATGAAGAGTGGTTCAAGAATATGCTTCTATCGTTGGAAGAACCATCAATAATTTTTATTGATAACGCGCCCTACCACTCTCGTCAAATTGACAAAATGCCAACACAAGCCAATAATAAACATAAAATTATTAATTGACTACGCGATAAACGAGAAAATGTAGACGATTCTATGTTAAAAATAGAATTATTAAAAAACAAGAAGAAACCAAAACGGTATGTGATCGATGAAATGGCAGCAAAATATGCCCATATCATCCTTAGGATTCCTCCGTATCGCTGCCAATACAACGCCATCGAACTTATATGGGCACAAGTAAAAGGGCATGTTGCAAGAAACAATACAAGCCCCCCATTCACAGCGAATAAAATGTTAAAATTACTAGAAAACGCTTGTACCCACGTGACGACCGAAAACTGGGACGAGTGTGGTGGAGAGAACTAAGAGAGTCATAATGTCTGATTGGGACCGGGACATTGCATTTGATAATTTATGCACACAAGAGCTAATCATAAATATTACTGAAGACTCCTCAACGGACCAATCAAGTTCAAATGAAGTTTCTGACGAGTCATGTTAATAAAAGAAATTGAATTACACCTTATTAATATATTAGGAAGAAATTTAGATTTATTCATAGCATTCATTTCTACCGATTATTTGTAATCTGTGGCACAATCGTAGTAATCGTTATGTCACAGATTACTAAATAGTTACTACGTAACAGATACTTTACTCAGTAGAAAAATTCCAAAACCTACTGCTATAGACTACTCCGTCGCGTCAGCAACCACTGCATGCTAAAATGTGCCTACATGCTTAATCCTACAGTTGAGATTGCTTCGCACCGCGCGATCCCACAGCAATCGCAGGGCTGCCTCTTTGATAAAATTAAATTAACATAACTTTTTGTGTCTATGTTATTGATAACTGTGAATATACTCTGACTACTTCTGACTACAGGTGGTACATAGTTTAAAATTGTATCGTTTATAAAATATTCTTTTATAAATTGGAGCTGACTGTGCAATACATCTAGGTAAAACATAATTATAGAGGTCAGTGTGTAGGTAAAATAAATAAAAAATCTTTAAAAGTTTCATGACTGTGTTTTATTTTATATAATTTTTTATAAATTTCTTACCCTTTCTAAATTCTCGGTTATGAAATTTTAATGTAGAAAAAATCCTGAATCTAATAAATTTTGTATCTGCGCCTTTGATGGTAATGGCTGATAGTATATTAATAATCGAATATTTTGTTTGTGTCGATATTTCCTTAGATTCTGGTTCAGTACTGGCACTTGAAGTAGTTAGTAGAGATGGCAGCAGTTTTGTAGGCAAAGCGTCAAATCGTAATTGTAGTTTATGCATAATCACCGACTTTTCAAAATGAAGACAACACACATAATGACTTCTTGGCTTGGTGTCTGGCCTTGCTAAATCGGGCCTGCCAATCAATTCAGCCCATGTTTCAAGCCTAACACTACAATGAATGATTATTAACATTTATCAATTTATTAATAACTATAACACGGGGCGAGTTCAAGAATTATTTGACGATATCATGGAAAATGAACCCTTTGCAATATAATTATTTTTTATAACTTCAAACCCCTTTAAATTAATTTTTCTTTACATAAACATTTACTTATATATTTTTTACAAATCGCATATAACCGAATCATCCTTATTTGTTTGTTTGTACGCTAACAGCGCGACAAGTTGAGACAGGTTGCCGCGCCGCGCGACATGTGTTGGAAGTTTCGTAGGTAGGTTTGCGCGACTGTCCGTCAAATATTATCACAATTTTATTTTAATAATAATAGCGTTTTAAACGTTGTTAAAATAGTGTTTAAGGTAAGTATGACGTTTCTATGTAACAAAAATATGTAAATCTGTGTCTGAAAGGCAAGCTAATCATGTATCATCTAGACTAGACCTATTAAAAATAATTTTGAAACAACAAAAAACAGTAATAGTTTATCACTTACCTTTCTTCATTGACAGGTAAATGGAAAAATGTTAGGTGTTTATCCCTTCTTTTACTTGATTTGCACCCATCTACAGCACATAAGACATCAGACGGCATCGTAGGTACGCGTACGAACGGAGCGATTAAAATTAAACAGCCTGTAGACAAAGTGACATTCTACTAATGGAATAGCTACGAAGTGAACCTTCAAAAGTTGGAAATGTATGGGAGTGACATTATTTGTTACACGTGACATGTCGACCAAAAATGTCACTCCCATACATATCGAACTTTTGAAGGTTCGCTTCGAAGAGATTCCACTAGTAGAATGTCACTTTGTCTAGGCCCCCTGAATTTGGTCCGCAAACGGCCCGAGGCCGCTCGGCCGGGCGGTAGGTAATTATAGCGCGCAAGTATATGGAGTGAAGGAGGCCTGGTTATGTGTAGCACATCACTAAGTGGGCGGTAACCGTCCCATGCAGTACAATACTATTTGTTGGAAAAATTAAATTTAACTTAAACAATACGAAACTTCATGGGCGTGAGCTGTCAAAAAACCATAGACATAATAAGAGAACAGACGGGGTATACCTACAGAATTGACGTGTATTACCTACGTTCCATTTTTATGAATGAACGTTTGCCGACGGTTACTATGCTAGGGATGTACCTTCTATTATCGTAACATTTGTCGATATCTTTCTATACTACCTGTTAAAGTGTACTAACCATAACTTTAAAACTAAAACCCGACTACTGCAAAATCACGAATCTCTAGAATGTATTGTTTTATTAGAGTAAATGGTATACGACCACGGCTATTCTTGACATTTTCTTGTATAATACTTTTATAGCGTGATTTGCAGTAGTCAAATTTTACTTTTATTCTTAATTTTTATTTATATTATTTTTTTCCTATATCTATGGATAAAGATAAGGAAATGAAGTTAGTAAGGTCCCAATTGAGTATTCCGACTGGGGAAATACCTTTATCCTAATAAATACCACGGCCATAATAACCTCATGTTGAATAACCCCACTGGGGGTTTTTGTACTGCCAATGGGAAGACCAAAGGCTTATCCTGCTTCATCTTCTGTATTAATGGCACAGAAACAGGTGCAGTCGCAGCCTGAAACTTTGCGGTCAAGGTCGTCAGCACGAGTGTGAGTGTGTGAATCTCCTGGTGTTGCACACATTCATAGGCCACGGTTATCACTCTCCATTAGGTGGACTGTGTAATTGTCGGGCACCTGAGTAGTATATAAAAAAATAGAAGACGTTACAATATTGTCAATTCATATTTCTTGAAAAGAGTATTATTTTTATAAAAAAGAGTATTTTCGTCGTCAAATCATTTATTGGAGTACATCACTATTATGCTTGTTGTAGTATGGTCTAGAAAAAATCATCAATGGCTGTCGCAAATCATTCATAATGTTGGCGCAAATCATTCATAAATGTTGGCACCGTCGGCACGCTGTTAAATTCTCATACTCATTTTCCCAAGTGAGCAATAACTTAAATATTTTGTCTCTTTTTTGCAGACACAACTGTATATTAGAAAAAAAGAGACAAAGTGATATATCAAGGTTCAATTCATGTTTGCCTCACATTTGTATAACCAAAATTTCTATATGTTGAACGGGGCCTATCTTTATTCTTCCTATATCTATGCAAAAAACTAATTATAATGGACAGAGTTATAACAGCGCAGCGTCAGAACTTTCTAGTATAATATATATAATAATCTATGGTCAGAACTCGTACTAAATGAATGAAAAAAATGGCTGCCTGAAACGCTGTAGTGCTATCACAATCAGAAGAGCTTTAATAGTTTTATTTTTGTGCCTAAAATCTTTATTATTATTTATGGTATAGTATTAATGCTTTGTATTATACTTAGCTAATTTTATTAAAAAAAAATTGTTATAGATAATTACATAATAATATAAAAAATTAATATAAGTTCGATTTATTCAATTCATTTGTCTATAGCCAATTGTAGTGTATCTTTGCAAGTCTATGTATGACGATTATTTTATATGTATTAATGTGTGTGTAAAAAATACGTTACTTCATAGACTGTCATAATTATCGTCCTAAATTAGACGAAAAGTAGTTTAATTCCATCCGGCGTTCATATAAGTTCATGCAAGCAGCTAATGCTTAATACCCCTCCACGATGCAGCAGACGATTTTTTATTAGCACAGTATGATAACTACTATTCATGGTAAAAGTTTCAGGCGGCGTACTATGACTTTTTTTTTTTACCCTTTTCGCACTTTCCCGGTTCCACACCCACCGCGGGTGCGCTAGGTGACACTTCGTTAAGTTACAAGACTTACAAGTGATTCGAGGTCTTTTGAAAAAAATGCCAAGTAATCGGCGTAAGATAACTGCCTAAAATGCTACGCTACCTCTCAGAATATACATCATATCGCGTTTGCACATCAATAATATCGATATATATTGATAGAATCTCAAAAATCACGAACCACGATGTATATTGCCAAGATAACGCGATATATATTGACTGTCTAATCCCAGCCATTGATTGTATGATGATGATACAAAGGCCCCAGAACCTAACAATGCAATGTTATAAAAAAAAATCACTGACTTATATCACCTGTCAATGACATGTCAAATGTGTCAATACAATACTGTCAATATAATCTAGTTTGTTTCCAGTCATTCATATTCATTTATGATAATTACGAATCTCTCAAATAAAGAATAGTAAATCAAGTAGTAAAAGCGTAACGAATGATATGTTTCCTGAACATTCAAATATATAGAATAACATTTTAAAGTCAAATAAAATAGTATAATGTCTGACGACGAGCCAACTGATTTGGATTGGGTGCAGCTCCGTCAAGAAATGGGAGCTCACTCGAACCCCGAGACAACGCAAGAGAAATTTTCCAGAAAATTTAATGAAAATCCATTTGTCCCGATTGGTATGCTTAGTTTCTATGTTAATTTTCTTTTTGTTACAATTAACAAATGAAACTGGTAACTGAAAGTAACCTCTGCTTAACATTATTGATGTATTGTGTAATTTAGAAAATATTTTTATAGGTTGTCTTGCTACTGCTGGAGCTTTATCATATGGACTTTGGAGTTTCAAAACTGGACGTAAGCGGTTGTCACAGCAAATGATGCGTTGGAGAATTGCAGCCCAAGGATTCACTATTGCAGCTCTTGTGGTTGGTGTAATGATGACCGCAGGCAGAAATTATAAATAATTAATTAATATTTACTTGGACTCATATTCAACTAGAAAGTAACTAAACTCTGCATTTATTTAACTTTTGGCAGCAACTTCAGAATCTAACTGTGCCATTAGTCAATAAAAGTAAACTTGGAAATGCACAGCCAAAGAAATATATAAACAGCCTAGTCATAAGTATCTATTTGGTGCAAAACTGAACAATTTGTAAGTAATGGTTTACACTTATTTGCATTTATTTTGACTATTATAGTTTTGGATTTGTAGTTATGGATTTTTGTACCTACTTCTAATGAAAACCATAAAAATTTTGAAGTTGTCATTATATATTATGTAAGAACAATTAAATTAGGTACTTCATAATAATTTTTTTACTAACTGATGCCTGCAGCTCCACCCGGTGGATGTCTTTATTATTTTTTTGGTAATAACCAATTGCAATCAAACATATGACGGACTTAGGATTAAGTCTGACCAGGTCCCTTCTAATAGAAAAAACTGCATCAAAATCCGTTCCAAATAATTCCAGAATTCCAGAAAAATATATTTTGATGTTTAGAATTGTTCATTTAACATAACTGACCCTACAGCTAGATAATTAATCGTTGTTAATTATTATTTGCCGCATCCAGCATCTGCCCGCAGTCTTTCGCAGATCGTCATCCCACCTGGCCGGAGGGCGTCCTACACTACGGATGCGGCAAGCTGAAGACAGGGCGCTATGGCGCTCATTAGGGGAGATCTATGTCCAGCAGTGGACTAGAATAGGTTGATGATGATGATGATGATGAATTATTATTTCAGTCAATTAAACTCCTACATACATACGTACATGAAAATAAAGTCTATAATAATACATAAAATGTCAAAGCTGTCAAAAGTTAAATAAAGAGTTGGATAGAGTTTAAATAGAATAGTTTGCATTTTATATTTTATAGGTATTTTAAATAAATAGGTAAATATAGTTCTGCAATCAGTTTATTATTTACTGCCACCCATCCTCGCTTAATTTTGGGTTACAATCTTTAAATAATATAAGCCTATGCTACTATTTGCTAGTCGATCAGTAATCAAATAGCTCTAGCTGAATAAACAAACAAAATTTCATAAAAATGGGTCAAGCCATTTTGGATGAGTTTTGTTACAAGCAATGTGACACACAAATTTAAATATGGTTCTGACCCCTTCCTGAATTTGGTATTTTTGTTCCATCCTAATAAAACAAATAATGATGTCATAAACACAAAGTTGTACTAGCTTATCTTAAGATCCCAGACTCACCAGACATTTATTTTCACAAAAGTAAAATGTATGGGATAAAGTAATGAACATACCTTCATTACTTTATCCCATACATTATACACATTACATCTTGAGTGCATGCATATTTGCTAGCTTGTCCCGGTGGCCATTTGTACGAATCACAATCACTCAAATATGTAGTCTTGATTTTTACGTATGTTTTAGAAAATTTTGTTAAAACTTATGAACATTGGTAGCAATGCAACATTCCATCGGTCGGAGCGAAGAAACCTAGAAGCTCCCAAAGAAAATAGATCTTTCCTTAAGTTTGCAATACATTATTACTTCCAAGAAATTGTTCCTACCTAGAGGCACTATCGAGTGGTATGATCAATGGGTATGATGCATCATTTGGATTTTGGAAAATCAATATTCCTAGCCCGGAGTCAAATGCGTTGATTTTGAAAAAAAAAACAAGTATCTTATTAATTGAATAAAGAAGAATAATAATATTATAAATCTTAAGGCTTTCACGGCCGGCGTTGCATATAGAATATACTGCCTCCGGGCTGTTTGGCCATGGTCCATCGGAAAATTGTATTCCAGACGTTTCGTCGACCACTGCGGTGGACATCTTCAGTGGTGCCCCTGCCGTGGCACACGTTCATAGGCCACGGGAACTGCTTCCCATCAGGTGAATCGTGTGCTTATCTGCCACCTAAGTATAAAAAAATAATTGAACCAGACGAAAACTATATTACATTCAAAATACGTAGGGTACCGTAAAGTAGGGTTATTTGGAATATATTATGCGAAATAAAAGTTTTATTTTCTTTTTTTTCTCTTCTGGCGATTACGCAGTTTCCGCCAACGACTTAGCACATGGATTTGAATTCGAGTTTCGACTTGGGGGTAAGTATGCGACTGTGCTAGATTCCTTGGTGTACCCACGGATTAAAACTTTGTGAATGTACAAGAGAAGGTGTATATAAAATACAATAAAGGCCGAAAGTGTTGTAGCACGCTGGAGTACCTGAGTCAAAGCAAAAAAACACAGGTTAGTGGTTACAGCCGACAAACACAATATTACATTCAAAATACGTAGGGTACCGTAAAGTAGGGTTATTTGGAATATATTATGCGAAATAAAAGTTTTTTTTTCTCTTCTGGCGATTACGCAGTTTCCGCCAACGACTTAGCACATGGATTTGAATTCGAGTTTCGACTTGGGGGTAAGTATGCGACTGTGCTAGATTACTTGGTGTACCCACGGATTAAAACTTTGTGAATGTACAAGAGAAGGTGTATATAAAATACAATAAAGGCCGAAAGTGTTGTAGCACGCTGGAGTACCTGAGTCAAAGCAAAAAAACACAGGTTAGTGGTTACAGCCGACAAAGACAATTCTAAATACAGGTTAATATTATTAGAGTTAATATAGTTACATATCAGATATATAAGGGGAGAATTAGTGTAGGTGAGAAGAGAGTTAAAATTTATGGGTCGGGGAATACGGTTGGTGGGTAGGATATCATATAGAGAACTTCTTCTTGGGCACTCAAAGAAGATGTGATCAGTAGTGTGTTCATCCAAGCCACACTCACAGAGAGAGCTGTCCCTGACCCTGATCTTAGCGAGAAATACATTAGAGCAGACATGTCCTAAACGCAGACGACAGAATGACAGATTACCGATGTCGCTCTTTTAGTAGCTTCGCGAAATTGGTAAAACCAGGATTTAGTTGGTATGTCAGGCTGAATGGAGGCATAGTGTCTTCCCTTCACCTTGCTGGATTTCTCCCAAAGGGCGGTCCATCTTGAAATTAGACAGGGTCTGGCGAGTAACAGGAGGTCATGAGCATAGACTCAATATCGAGAGTACCATTGTGTGTTGCTTCCTTGGCAAGGGAATCCACAAAAGTGTTACCCGCTATGCCAGCATGACCCGGGATCCACACCAATGAAACCTCGAGTCCCTTAGTCTGACACCTGAACAAAGATTGTTTTATTAAAAGGATCAAAGGGAATTTTGTTTTACTGGTGAATTGATTAGCTAGGATGGCCATTAAGCAACTCCTGGAATCAGTAAAAATTACTGCCTTGCTTATATTATGCGATTCGATATATAATAATCGACTCACCAGTAAAAATGGAACTAATATTTGGGGATTTGTATGATAATATGACTTGGTATTTTGGAATCCAAACCGCGGATCCCAAGCAGGTAGAATCTGATAATTTGGATGAATCTGTGTAAACAGCCAGCCAGTCCCGCCAATGTTGGCTGATTAGACAATTTAACTCCTTATTAGCATCCACAGAATCTTTACTTATACCAGAATACAAGACGACATTAGGGCTGTAGATAATCGCGGCAAATGGAGATTCAAATAAGGGGATAGTTTTACACCGAAAACAAGGGAAAGGGAGGCGAACATAATTTACGAAGCTGTTAAATAAACATGGATTACTTTTGTGTGTCCAATATCCACCAGAAGATATAAATTCCGATAGTTTATGAAGTTTGGGTATCAGAGGATGAAGGGATAGTTGGGAGGATTTATAAAGATATCTGAGAGGTACTGCCTTCTTAGAAATAGAGGGGGGTCTACACACTCCAATTGTAACGCGTTAATTGGCGAAGACCTCATAGTACCCACGATAAGGCGCATGCTTTTGGCCTGGATCTTATCCAACAAGCTTAAGGCTGCCTTATTGCACGGCTCCAAGAGAAAGCACCCATAGTCTAAATGGCTACGGATAAGCGCATTGTACAATAATTTTGGCAATAAGGGTGGGGGGGTGCCCACCAGACTCCAGACACAGCCCTTAAAATATTAATATTTTTCTCACATTTATGGCTGATGTAATTAATGTGCTCTACCCCAGATAGTTTTGAATCCAAAACCATTCCCAAAAACTTAACTGTGTCTCTTACAGGGAAATTTTGATCATCAAGAGAGATTATACAATCAGGGATGGATCTACGGCGGCTGAAAATTACCACAGAGCTTTTGGGGACTGAAAGTGATAAACCATGGTCAGTAAGCCAGATAAGAGATTGCTGAGTTCAATCTGGACACAGCATCCGTCATATGGTCCGCTGCCACATAGAGGGCAATTGCATCCGCATATTGAAGAATGTTGCAGAAGGAAGTAACTGAGAGATCTATATCGGCGGTATAGATGCTATAGAGGAGGGGGCTTAAAACAGAGCCTTGCGGAAGGCCTCTCCAAATTATTCTGGGAGGCAGGATTGAATTTTGAACTCTAATATTAATGGTTCTCCCAGAGAGGGAATTAGAAATGAAATTTACTATCTTCTCTGGAACACTCAGATTAAGCAGTTTTTGCCTGAGCACAGGAAGTAGTACATTGTCATATGCAAATGCTATGTCCAAGAATACACCCACGCAATACTGATTTTTTGATAGAGCTATTCTAACGTCAGTGGTAAATATACTGAGATTATCCATTGTCCCCAATCCCTTGCGGAACCCGAACTGAGTTTTTGAGAGCAAACCCTGGCTTTCCACTAGCCACTCTAAACGATTTTTTATTAAGTGCTCTAAGATTTTGGACATGGGCAAACCCTGGCTTTCCACTAGCCACTCTAAACGATTTTTTATTAAGTGCTCTAAGATTTTGGACATGGTACAAGAGAGTGCAATAGGGCGGTAGCTGGAAGGATCATCACTACATTTACCTGGTTTCAGGATTGGAATTATAATCTGAAACTTCCACTCTTCTGGGGGGAAACCAGAGTAAAAAATGAAGTTGAGCACATTTAAAAAAATTTTTGGGTGGTTGGGCTGCTCTTGATAATAAATGAGTAAGGGATGCCATCCACACCAGGTGAAGAATCCTTAAGGGACCCTACGACATTCGAAAGATCTTCGAAGGAAAAAGAGGAATCCAAAGGGTGTGAAGTCTGAGAGCTAGAGGGAAAGAAGTTTGAGGACTCGGCAGCAGTAGGAGCTGTTGGGGGAGCAAGTTTTTGTTCAAATTTCTGTAGCCATCGAGAGGGGTCGTTTGAGGTAATGTTGTTGTTGGTTGTAGAATACCTGAACCTTCTAACATCTCTCCATACACACGATGCAGGGGTACGAGGGGCTAATGCTTCACAAAACTTGCGCCATCCATCCTTTTTCTTTTGCGACAAATGTCTAACTGTTTGAGCAGCTACTTTTTGGTAGTTTATATAATTTGCAGTTGTCATGTCATGTTATGTTTTACCCGGAATTTCAGGATGTCTGGAACACAATTCTTTACTGGCGGAAAGTTTAAAAGATGCCAGATCAAATGAAAAGCAAATAACAGTTTGTTGGATAGACCTAGAAAACGCTTTTGGCTCAGTACAACACGTGCTTATGTTGTTTGCATTAAAATGGTATCACTTTCCGTCCATCATTTGGGAAATAATATCCTCTTATTATGGTAAATTAAAGTTTGTGATTAATACCAAAGATGGATACACGCAACCTTTAAATTATAATGTCGGTTTGTTCCAAGGTTGCTGTTTATCACCTATAGTTTTCAATATAGTAATAAATATTTTAATAGACAACATTTCCACACACGACAAGAAGTGGGGCTATCGGTTTAAGCTAAACGGTAAATATACGGAGTCTATCCTCGCATTCGCGGACGATTTGGCAATACTGACTCGTAACCCAAAGCAGTGCCAGGACCTACTGCGTAGAGTAGACGATTTCTGTACATGGACAGATGGAATGAGAGCAAAACCTAGCAAATGCTACTGTCTATGTCTGGGTAGGCGGGGTACCAGGTATACTTCATATGACCCAGGGCTTAGTATAGGCGGGGAAAACGTTTCAACTATATCTGAAACCGTGCCTTTTAAATTCCTCGGAAGAAAGATTGACAACAGAGGTTGCACTCCAGCTTTGGACGAATTAATTGATAGTTTCATTATCGATTTAAAAAAGGTAGACCAACAACCAATAAGTAATAAAAAAGCTTGGATCTATGACAATTATTTAACCTCGCGTCTTAACTGGCCGTTTCTTATATATGATATAAACCAGAGCCTCCTCAAAAAACTAGATGCGAGTGTCACGAAGACACTGAAGTCGTGGCTAGGGCTAGCTCAGTCGGCCGACCCGTCGGCACTATATAGATCCGCGAATAATTTTGGAATGACGCTTAAGAAGCCATCAGAACTCTATAAACACCTAAGAGTAACTAAAATGCACGTCTTATCGGAATCTAAAGACGAAATAGTAAAAGTCCTTCCAAAAGATAAAAATGCATCGGAGCTCGAATCACGCCTCCAGTTCCATAAAAGATTCATGATAGGCTCGCAGACTGGTAGAGTAGGTCTAGGTAATATTCAGAGACAAACAGATAAAGAAATAACAAAATCTTTTCTTCAAGCAGACGAAAACAACACCTATAAGGTGCACGCAATGAACCTAGAAATGCAAAACGAATGGTTGACCCTAGGTGAATTTTGTATTCCCATAGCCTTAAAATGGCGTACCATATTATACGACTGGTCACCGGCCTTACTTAAATTTTACCTAAATGCATTCCAGTTGACCCTCCCCGACCAAAGCAATCTGGTCAGATGGGGAATAGCCACAGACAAAACATGTAACTCATGTGGTGAAGCAACTGGTACGGCTAGGCACCTACTAGTGGGTTGTAAAACGCTATTAGACCGGGGTCATTACTCGCGCCGTCATGATAAGGTATTAGAAATCATACGTGAGGCTGTAAGTTTGGCGGTAGCTAGAGCGAAAAAAGGATTAACCACAAACCAAAGAAATGACATTGCGTTTGTAAAGGAAGGCTGTTCAAAGAAATCACCTCAAAAGCCATATTCAATTTTGATAGCTGCCGTTGACTGGACAATACTCGTAGACACGTATGAGAAGCACTATAGGATACCGGAGGATATCTGTGCCTCATCATCCAGACCCGACATATTCCTTTTTTCACGATCGCATAAGCGTGCAGTGCTTGTAGAACTCACAGTACCGTGGGAAACTAATATACCTAAAGACCACGCTATAAAGACAAACAAATACTTTGATTTGACAAACGAGTTAACCAAAAACGGCTACGTGGTTAAACTCTATGCCGTAGAAGTAGGAGCAAGGGGAATTCCAGCTAAATCCCTGTACAACTTACTTAAAGACCTCGGATTGCCAAGAGCTTCAGTAAGCTCTTTATTAAAACGTATATCAAAAGCGGCATTGTTAGGATCTTACCAAATTTGGATAGGTAGGGGGGGGAACACTACTGACGGTGGAGGTGAGCGCTGATGCATCACAAGGTGGCCACCCTAAACCTACATCTGGGTCGCAAGTCCCAGTCGCCGTCATGGTGTTCCTCTCTGTACCACGCTATGGACCCGGCGACCGCACGGTGAATCCATGGAGTGCTGAGAATCGGATCTCTTCTTTCAGCATCCCTTCTCATTCGACAGGCATCTGAGCAGGTCTGATCCCACCAAGGAGGAGAGGGGATGTTGTTCCTGGGAGCTCTTTTAACAGGAATTGCCTTATCGGCAGAGTTTAGAAGAGCCTGTTTAAAGAGGGTATAAACAGTATCAATGTTACCAGAGTTAGGGACAGGTAAGAAAGATACCTCCTGGTCAAGAGCATTAGAGTACAGTTCCCAATCGGCTTTTGACAGATTAAATTTAAGAAGAGGGTTAAATGGTGGTGACTCCCTGTGGCTGGCTAGAGAGGAGACAGTTATGGGGTAGTGATCACTCTGATGTGAGTCGCTTGCAATCTGCCAAGTCAGGCATGAGGCAAGGGAAGCGGAACAGATGGTTAAATCCACAGCACTAGGGCCTCTTTGGGTTAAAGTGGATCTGCGTGTGGCCGAACCATCATTTAAGATGCAAAGATTGAATGAATCCAGGATATCAATGAATGAGGGCGCTAAATTGTCACAATCTAGTGATCCCCATGAAGTATGATGGATATTGAAGTCACCCAGAATAGCAAGAGGAGAAGTTATAGAAGCTAAAATGTTGCTTAACTCAGCTAGTATAGAGGAATTGGGATAGGGGATATAAATGGAAAGAAAAGTAATGTTTGATACTGTAGCAGCAACAATGTTCCAGCCATCACTGTGAGGAGGTAGAGACACAGAGTTAAAAATAATTGATCTGGAGACCAAAATGGCAACTCCAGCATATCTGTCACCCCTGTCATCCCGAAGACATGCATACCCAGGCATCCTGAAATGGGTGCCAGGTTTAAGCCAAGTCTCCTGAATGGCAAGGATGAGAGGTTTGTGTTGATTAATTAAATAAATTAAGTGACTCTTTTTACTTCTAATGCTCCTACAATTCCATTGAAGGAGAGATGGGAATGTTACTAGTGAAATTTAGCAGCTGAGTGAGTTTTGTTTTATATTTTTCAGGTAGCTCAGTATCATCAAAACGGGTGAGCGTACTAATAAGGGTGGAGAGCAACAGATCCAAAAAGTTGTCATTGGAATCAGCATTAACTTGTGCACCAGGGAGAGCAGCACCATTTGGAAGAGAAGGCGGCGGAGGTTGGGTAATAAGACAATGGGCCTGCCTGTCATAGCCAGGGCCAGAAGCAGGGGAGCTCTGCCTTCGGGGCATGAATGTAGTTCTCCTATATGATACCTGAGGTCCTTGAGACCCCCGGATAGAAGGCGAGGGAGGATGATGAGAATCAGTGTGAGAATTTAGTGGTTGAGAAGATCTAGCTGTGTCGGCAAAAGACTTTCTCACTTGGGGGAATCTAGCCGATGCCTCCATGTAAGAAATGCTCTCCTGAGACATGGTAATCTTTATAGACTTCTGCCTGGAGTGCTCTGGGCAGGAAGGGTCTTTGGCTGTGTGGGGACCTAAACAAAACATACATGTGGGAGTTTTTGAGGCACATGAAATACCCTCATGAGCCTGGGAACAAATGAAACATCGTGGGGCAGATCGACATTGTGTGGAAGTGTGACCATAACGGCAACATTTCCAACATTGTATGAGGGGAAGAACATAATTTTCTACAGGGAGGGAATTATAAAAACAGTAGACGTGTGGGGGCAATTTTTGTCCTGAGAAGGTCACGATGGTTTGAGTGGGAACATATGTGGCAGTGTTGTTTTCACTCGTGACTCTCCTATTGAGCCTTCTAGCCTTCATTATAGACCCGTATCCTGATGGAACCTCAATGGATAGGACCACTTCTTCTAATGTCCACTCCACTGGTATTTGTCGAACTATACCCATTCGTGAGGTAGCAAACGAGGGAATTGAGCAGTTATATTTGGCCCTTGCCAAAGAAGGATGACTAATAAAGTTGTTGGCATCACTAGCATTTCTAAATTCAACTGAAAGTCTGTTACGACCAACCCGCTTAACACTGCCTTCAATAATGTTTGTAATTTTATTCATGAACAAGAAATGACCAAATTTAATGGATCGGAACACTGTTCCCGCAGAGGTATCGCCGACATCCCTAGTCACGTGGACCAAAAACGGGCCAGAGTCCGACTCTGAGTATTTTGAAACCTTGTCCTGAAAATCGGGATGAATATATGTACTTTGAATGGATGCAGTTGCTTGGGAGGGGACAGTTATTGTTTTTTTAGCGGGGACAGCGTCATCCTGTGAGGTATGGATAACACGCTTCTTGGCTGTGGGTGTACTTATTGTAGAAATATCCTCTAGAACAACTCGTGAAGTACCGAGGAGTGGAGTGCCTGGCCGTTCACCGGGGATGCTTCCCCCGCCAGGGTCTGGTGGATGGTTATCCATGGGACTGTCTACGTGTTAAACAAGAAACTTACCCTGAATACGAACACAAAGCACACTTAGACAACACAGAAGCACTTAAATACTCCAGCAACTCAATATCTTCAAGTAAAAAGTTTTTGGAAGGGACGAACACTTGTAGCTAGCACGCGTTCGATCGATCTAAATAAAAGTTATCGTCAGATAAAATTTAATTTTAAACACAAAAATCGTTGACTGTTGACAGATAGTATCGAAATAAAAGTTTTGGTCACATGTAAGTCTTTGACAATATATTTTGGCACCTGGTGATGCAACGACATTTAATATAATTTCAAACTATAATTTTTGCGGTTACCATGAGCAACGCGTAATTTAAAAAATCCAAAAATTTTGGTGTATTTCGAGGGTCTAAGGCGCATCTCCTGCGCGTGCTGTAGACTACACAAAAGGGTCTACACAAATCATATTTTGTGTATACACATTTGGTCTCCTGCAGTTTAATTAAAAAGAAATGTTTAGAAACCTTGCTGTCAAAAATACAAATTACTTTGACGTTTTGCTGTTAAAAAGCCAAATTTTGTTTTAAATATATGTCAAGTATAGATAGAAGCAAAAATCTTGAAAATGTATTCAAGATACGAGTTTAGACGACGAAGTATTTTGTTACATATTCACTTTAAAATAAATTATTTATTTAAGATAAAATAAATGAAGGGGGTTCCCATTGTATAGATAATGGTACGGAACCTTACGTGCTTGGCAGATTTTATTAAATAATTAATATATATACTCTTTGTAATATACTGTTACATAGGAAAAAACCGGACACGGAGCTAAGGATATAGATATTATGTCTGTCCCACTTAGTTCGGTAGTATTACTTATCTATGGTATGTGTGCGTCTTACCATCAATGTTTATTATGTTAAGTGTTCGCTCTCTGATTATAAATCATAAATATAGGAAGATTATAAATTGTAATTTTATTGTTATACATTCTCAATCTACGACCTATTCACAGAAAATGTATAATTATATTTATAGTACCTAGTTACATAAAGAAAATTGTGAGAACCGGTATATCAAATAATTTATGAATAATTAATAGTTATTTTTAGGGGGTTTTAAGTAATGGTAGCGATTTGAAGGGTTTTTGACTTATGCTTTAGGGGCAAATGTTTGGTAACCCTTTATGAATTTGAAGTAAAATAAATCAAATGTGGCTTAAAGGTCTTGTAACCAAGCCGAAAAACTAAAAAAAAAAAGTAAATCAAACCAACTCAAATACTTAGAGAAAAGCGCGGGAACCTTGAAGAGTAAAAGGCGTCAATATTGTTTAAAATTATTATTTTTAGCATATTAGTGTGTGGGACTCACGTACCACAGTGCATTATATCACCGCTCCGACGAACAACATTCCGGCGTCAGAACACTGTGAGCACTGAAAACGAAATACGCCGTACCACAGAATTACACGGTCCGCGCGGTGCGTGCGACGGAGACAGAGAGAGAAGATCACTCGGAATACAATGCTGTTCGTTAACGTCATCGCAACTTGCGAGAATAAATTTTGTATACACAAGAATGTAGTTCGCTAAGACCGTCACTACTTGCGGGAATTTATTTTCACATATAAACTGTACATTGTAAGAAAAATATAAGCAGTCAATCTTTATTGAATTATCAGTGCGTTTTATTTACAAGAACACCTACCTCCGCTACATTGGTGACCCCGACGTGATTTATATACCGACGTGATCTATATACCGACGTGATTTATATACCGACGTGATTTATATACCGACGTGATTTATATACCGACGTGATTTATATACCGACGTGATCTATATACCGACGTGCTCCATATAACATCAAGATGTCAGAAGAAAACTCCAGGGATCCGGTGAACCCAAGTACCAGTACTACTCCAGAGGCGAAGATCGTTCCAGAGCTAGCAGCAGTATCTATACAATCAAGACTGTTACCGTTTTGGCGAGAGATTCCACGAGCCTGCTTTATCCAATTTGAAGCCGTCGTGGATCCTCTGAAGACTTCAGACGACCAGAAGTTTCGATATGTTCTGCAACAGTTACAAGCCGCCGATTTGCAACATATTACGGATATACTGTACAACCCACCAGCTTCAAACAAATATGATGCAGTGAAGAATCGTCTGCTAACTGTATACGATAAATCTGAGGTCAAGAATTTCCAGAAGCTCATCAGTGGTCTCGAGTTGGG
The DNA here is from genome assembly GCA_946251805.1 of Cybosia mesomella. Classification (NCBI taxonomy): domain Eukaryota; kingdom Metazoa; phylum Arthropoda; class Insecta; order Lepidoptera; family Erebidae; genus Cybosia; species Cybosia mesomella. Next base: position 14,306,069 of record OX276403.1, read on the forward strand.
CGATCAAAAACCATCCCAATTGTTGCGGAAGATGCGAGAACTAGGCAGCGGCATGATCACCGATGAAGGACTTCGCATTGAGTGGCTGAATCATATTCCTACGCAAATCCGAGTCGTGCTGTCGGTAAACACCGAATCATCGCTAGATACACTAGCTGCTATGGCCGACAAAATGGTAGAATACTCGGAGCCCCCTACCATCGCTGCAGTATCTACAACATCAACAGATGCAGTGATGTTAGCGCAGTTACAAGTCCTAACTAAGAAAATTGAAAAATTAGACCTAGAAGTAGCGGAGCTGCGCAGTCGCTCTACACACCGATATCAGCGAGGCCGCCAACCCTATCGCTCACGTTCACAATCCCGTGAGAATAGTAAATCTGCAGTCAGGCCCGGAGATCCAAAATGGGAATGCAGATTTCACTATCGCTTTGGTGACAAGGCGAGGCGATGTGAGTCACCGTGCTGTAGAAGAAAGAAGAACCAAGCGTCGCCATCGCCATCTTTAAACTAGCTGCAACATCGACTGTGGCGGACGTCGATGTTCCCGTAACAACTAACCGCCTGTGTGTCTTCGATCGTAACACGAGAGAACGTTTTCTTGTGGATACTTGTGCCGACATCTCCGTGTTAGCCGCCACAACGCGAATAAGTACCAAAACTGCAAGTGCCTACAGATTGTTTGCTGCTAATAACACGCCAATCAATACGTATGGTGAGAAAACTCTGAAACTCAACCTTGGACTTCGGCGTTGTTACACTTGGCGTTTCATCGTAGCAGACGTGAAAACATCTATCCTGGGAGCAGACTTCTTGCGCCACTATAAGTTGATGGTCGATCTCAGTCGAAAGAAACTTATCGACAATCTCACCGAGCTATCAGTCGACGCGTTAGAAGTCACTGCTGTTTTCGACTCAGTACACCTTATCAGCTCCGATCAAGTGTATCATGATATATTGAAACTATATCCGGAGGATATAACCTGTCAGCCTGAAGGAGCCAGCAAAACATGACGTCGTGCATCACATCGAAACATCTGGCCCACCACTTTATGCACGAGCTCGTCCTCTGCCACCAGAGAAGTACAAAGCAGCAAAGGCAGAGTTTGAACATCTGATGGAGTTGGGGATTTGCGAGCCCTCGAAAAGCCCATGGGCAAGCCCACTCCATGTGGTACAGAAGAAGGATGGAGGACTACGCATATGTGGAGACTACCGCAGACTGAATGCGGTCACTCTACCTGACAGATACCCTATACCTCGCATACAAGATTTCACATACCAGCTGCATAAAATGAAGCTGTTTTCGAAGTTAGACCTCAAGATGGCTTACTACTGGATCCCAATAGCTGAACAAGACGCACAGAAGACGGCCATTATAACTCCTTTTGGCCTATTCCAGTTCAGGTCAATGACATTTGGTTTACGGAACTCTAGTCAAACATTCCAACGATTTATGCATCAAGTACTACGAGGTATAGACAACTGCTTCTGTTTTGTTGACGACATCCTGTTATCGTCAGAGAGTGAAGAAAGCCACAAACTACTCTTACACCAAGTGCTACAACGGCTTAAGGAACACGGTGTTATGTTGAACATTGAGAAATGTCAATTCGGTCAGACGAAAATTAACTTCCTGGGCTACGAAGTCTCATCAAGTGGTATAAAACCGACACAGGAACGGACGGAAGCCATAGCAAATTATACAAAACCAAAGACAGTAGCTGATCTACGTCGCTTCCTTGGCATGCTCAATTTTTATCGGAGCTGCTTACCTGGCCAAGCTGAAATGCAGGTGGAATTAAACAAGTTTCTTCATAACCGGAAGCGCAATGACAAAACTGCTATAGAGTGGACTCCAGACTCCGAATTAGCTTTTAAAAAGTGCCGTCAAAGCATTATAGAAGCTACGGAATTAGTACATCCCGTTCCTGGCAGTGAGCTCGGCATTATGACTGATGCGTCAAATTTCAGTCTCGGCGCAGTGTTACAACAGAAGATCAACAACTTGTGGACGCCTCTCGCGTACTTTTCAAAGGCGATGAGAAAGACTCAACAGCGCTACAGCGTATATGACCGCGAATTGTTAGCGATCTACGCTGCTGTTAAACATTTCCGGCGACTCATAGAAGGCTGTAAAGTTACTGTGTACACTGACCACAAGCCACTTGTCTACGCGTTAACACGTCAAGCGAATAGCAGTGACACACCCCGCCGAGAACGTCAGTTACATTTCATCAGTCAGTTCTGCACAAATATCAGATATGTGAACGGAGAAGACAACCCAGTTGCGGACGCGCTATCACGTATTGAAGATATTCGTTGTCCTACTACCATCGACTACGAGAAATTGGCTAGTGATCAAAGAAGTGACGCGGAACTCGAACAACTTCGTAAACAAACGAACTTACAGTTCACCGACGTCACCATACCCGGATTGAGTCAGCCAATCACATGCGAGAATTCCATGAAAAGCCCGAGACCGTATCTACCAAGTTCATATCGTTTTGCTGCATTCAAGGCGCAACATGATTTGAATCATCCTGGCATAAGGACAACGCGGAAGCAAGTAAACGCAAAATTCTTTTGGCCTAACATGAACAAGGACGTCGGAACCTGGGCCAAAGCATGCATAGGCTGTCAGCGAGCAAAAGTTCATCGTCATGTTGTTACCCCATTAGGCGAGTTTCCACCATCAGAAAGATTCGAGCATACGCATATTGACATCGTCGGACCACTCTGTGTATCTAATAACTATAGATACTTGGTGACTATCATTGACCGTTGTACGAAGTGGATAGAAGCAGTTCCTGTTATAGACATCACAGCTGAGAGCGTCGCCCGAGCATTTTACGACAGTTGGATAGCAAGATTTGGATGCCCATTACGAATAACTACAGATCAAGGTCGCCAGTTTGAAGCATCATTATTCAAGGCTTTGATGAAGAGATTAGGCATTACGCGCATTCGTACTACGGCTTTCCATGCTCAGAGTAACGGCCAGCTCGAGAGAATGCACCGTTTAATCAAAGCGTCTCTTATGGCCCGTTGTGTTACTACGCAGTGGTCGGAAGAACTTCCGACTGTACTATTGGGATTTCTTCGTCGCCGGCATCTGTCGAGGACGGACGTGCGTGCGGAGCTCTTTGCCGTTTACTTTCCAGTTTTACCTACTTCATTTGTTCGGGTTTTTCTAAAGTTCGGTCCCTCCTGCTCTCGCATGGGCACTTTCCCGTAAGAGCCGGGCGCCATATTGGATTCTGAGTGAGATAGTGAGATAGTGACTCGTAGTGTAGTGCGGCCTTACATCGGTGCCTCCTGCTCCCTCTTACGCGGTCGCCCGTAAGAGGCGTCGGCCATCTTGCGATTTGTACCGCGAGGAGCGAGAAGGAGTTATTTGTGACAGTGACACTTGACAGCTGTCGGGAATCTGACAGTTGTCACCATCTACGATAGTGACGTTTAACGCTTGACGTTTGTGATACGCGACAGTTCGCAGCTTTAGTTATAAGTGACAGTGACAGTGACACTAGTGCGGGTGACCGCTTAACCAATTTGGCGGGTGCGCGGTGTGTGCCTGTGGGGCGGTTAGCCCGCGGCGCGACTACGCTATAAGATTGGTGAGAATATTGACTTAGACTTTTTAGTGCTTTTCTGTGCTCCGTGCTCAGTCACTCATAGGCTAGTTCGTGTATCTTAAATATACGCGAACGCAAGGTTTACCCCATCGGTAGTAGGAAAGAAATCACAAAAAATTTTTTGTTTTTTTTTTTGTTTCGTTTTTTCGGATCAGAGGGACTCTCCTGGTCTCAGGGAACCCCCTCGGGGGTGTCCCCCCCCCATTGCCCCCCTTTTTCACCCTCTGGGGAAATATTTCCCAATTTATTCCGAGGCTGGAGAAAGGAAAAAAAAAAAAATTTCTTTTTACCTGTGGTCATTTTGTAACTTGTGTGTGCCCTCTCCCCCCCCCCCCCCTTGGGTATTCGGTAATACCCCCCCCCCAAACTTTTGACAATTAAATTTCATCACGGTGAACAGGGGAATAGGGTAATTGGCACCCCCTCCAGGTGAACTCCCCCGCTCCGGAATGGAGGAGGACGACCCGGATCGCCGGGAACGGTACGAGGAGGAGTACCACAGCGAAGGCTCTACGCGCACCGGTGCGGCTTTCAGGCCTCGCAACTCACTACTCAGGTCCCCGCCCTCACAGTATGCTTCGCCGTACGGAACCCCCCCCCCCTCCCAACCACCAACGAATGCCCCTGTGGCCCCCACGGCCTCTACAGCCAAGCGCCCGCTTACATCACCAGAGGACACCCAGGAGCACGCCCGTAGAAAAACGACCCGCAGACCCGCCCCACTCACGGACCAGCTGACGCTGACTATCCCCCCTGCCTCCTCGGCCTTATCAACATCGGCCCCGCCGTCTACCCCCGTGACGCCAGGGATGGACCTATCGTCGGCTGACTACGTCGAGTTGGCGGACTACGCAGGCATGGCTACGGTCGGGATAATGGACACGGTTCGGTCCAAGACGTCCAAATTAAACAAGGACGAGATAGCCGTGATTGGACAACACGTGGCCATGGCGGGCTCGATAATTACATCCCTCATCGCGCGGCTGGCAGCTGCGGAGCAGCGCGCCATGGGGGCTGAGCAGCGGGCTACAGTGGCGGAGACGCACCTGAGTGCACAGCCGCGGGCGCAAGCGCCGCATGAACCTGCCAGGAGCTACGCGAATGTAATGAAACTGGGGAAGGATGCCGCTCCTGCCCCAATCCCCAGGCGGATGGGCCCGGTCGTTGCGGTCTACCCAGCGGAGGACCAAAAGGAAATCCTCAAAACCGCGGACGACACCAAAAAGGCCCTGCAAACCGCAGTGAACCCAGCTGGACTCGGAATAAAGGTCCATGGTGTCCGCAAGATAGGTAGTGCTGGCTTGTTAGTTGAGACAACCAGCACAAAGGATGCCCAGGCTCTGAGGGCCGCCATACCGGCTACCCTGAGAACCGCCGAGCCACGGGAGCGCAAGCCTCTTGTTGCTCTGGTTGGTGTGGACGCCGACCTAAAACCGGACGAGGTTCTGTCTCACCTCCGCGAACAGAACCTCACTGAAGGGCCGGACTCCCAAGACATAAAACTTTTGTTTAGCCGGACCAGGAGGAACAACCGGAGAATGTGGGTAGGCGAATGCTCGGCGGCGCTCAGGCGTCACCTTGTAGAAAAAGGGAAGATCTACATCGGATGGGACGTGGTGGAAGTGAATGATTTCGTGGACGTCACCTGCTGCTTAAAGTGCCAAATGTATGGGCATCCCGTTAAATATTGCAGGGCCAAGGTCATGACCTGCGGCAAATGCGGTGAGGACGGGCACAAGGGGGAGGAGTGTCAGGCTGCGCTCACCTGCTGCGCAACGTGCAAGAAGCTGGGCAGGAAGGGTCAAGCCACAGACCACAAGACTAACAGCAGGGACTGCCCAGCGCGAAAGCACGCAGAGGAGCGCAGCCTTTCTTCAATAAACTATGGCTGACAAACCAACAACGTTAAAGGTGGGCCAGATTAACCTTCAGGGGAAGGCTGTAGCCACATATGAGCTGCCGGCCATTGCGGGAGAGCTGGGTCTGGATATGGTTCTTGTGCAAGAACCATACTCCCAGGCCCAGTCCGGCGTCACCGCACCACGCGGGGTTCACTTCATCACCCCGTCTGGCACCCCAAAATGTGGCATCCTCACCCTGCGCCCGGATATCCCCACTACGGTCCTCCGCCACCTGTGCACCGATCACTGCACCGTGTGCCATGTACACCCGGACCTGTACATCGTCAGCGCCTACTTCCAGTACGCGGATGACATAGCCACGCACCTCACACAACTGGATTCAGTCCTCAACACACTCCGAGGCCACCGCGTGCTGATAGGCGCTGACACCAACGCCCACTCGCCAATGTGGCACTGCCCAGAGCGCAACTACCTCGGAAGGGGCCACGAGGTGACACGGAAACGGCAGCTGATGGAGGACTTCATAGCTGGCCACAACCTCGTTGTCTGGAATCGCCCGGGACAGCCATTCACCTTCTCGACCGACAACGGGGAATCCAACATTGACCTCACCCTGTCCAGGGGTGGGGTCCGCACGGCCAACTGGACCGTCAGGGACCACATTTGCGAGAGTGATCACCGCATGATTACGTTCGGGGTACTTGGTACACGCGGGCCTGCTTCTGAGGCGGAACCGACGGGGGAGCCTCCGAGGTTTCGGGATCGCGGTGTGAACTGGGAACGGTTCCAGGACCTGATCCACGAACGGGTGGGCAGAATAAACTGGCGAAAGTCGGCGCACGAGGTAAGCAAGGCTTTCACTAATCTCATAGTGCGAACGGCGATTGAATGTCTTGGTACGGGCGGCAAAAGGAGAAGAGCATCGGGATATGAATGGTGGTCTCCAGCACTGGATTCCATGCGCAAAAGGACGAACAAAGCGAGGAAGGTCTGGCAGATGAATAAAAAGAAAGGTATGGGGACGAATGTAGATAGTGCGAAAGCGGACTATAATGTATGTCGTAGCAGATACAAGGCTATGATGGAGAAGGCGCAGACCGACTTCTTCCGGGAGCTGGCGAATTCCGGGAACCAAGACCCCTGAGGTCTGGCGTACCGGGCGGCTAGCGGTAGAGCTAGACCGCCGCCAAACGTCATCAATGGCGTAAAGTTCGCGGAAGGATACACCGGGGACGCGCGCGCCGCCATGGGCGCTTTGATCGGGGCCCTATGCCCCGATGATGACGCTTCGCTCGACTCGGCCTATCATAGACGGGTTCGAATCTTGGCGGCGTGCGCGCCCACGGGTCGGGACGCGCCCCCTCCATCCAGAGAGGTACTGGGGAAGATAGTCCGGGACTTACCCAACACTGCTCCGGGGACGGATGGGATTACGGCCCGCATAGTAAAACATGTGTGGCTCGCAGCTGACTCCGAGCTAACGCGTTTATTTGGCCTCTGCGTTGAACAGGGTATTTTTCCCGATGCGTGGAAGGACGGGAAGCTTATTGTCATTCCGAAAGGTAATGACAGGCCGCTGACCGATCCTAAAGCGTACCGACCCGTCACGCTACTCTCGGTCCTGGGCAAAGTCTTGGAGCGGGTCATGCTCCAATGCGCTCCCAACATCTCGCGCAACCTATCGTTTTGCCAGCACGGGTTCACCCGAGGTCGCTCCACCTTAACGGCACTACGAGCCCTTCAGGACGCAGTTGCCATAAGTCCGGCAAAATATGTCCAGGCAGTGTTCCTGGATATATCGGGTGCTTTCGACAATGCGTGGTGGCCCATGATCCTGCTGAAGGCAAAGAACGGCGGATGTCCACCGAACATATATAGTATGCTGGTGACCTACTTCGCTAACCGGCGGGTAGGGTTCTTTGTCGGCAGTGAGGTCTTGTGGAAAACTTCAACCATGGGATGCCCGCAGGGCTCGGTGTTGGGACCCTCACTGTGGAACCTCCTTATGGATGACCTGTTTCGCCTGCCGTACCCACACGGAGTTCAAATCGTTGCATACGCTGATGACGTAACGGTACTAATTGAGTCGAACTCTCGGGCCGGCATTGAGGCTTCGGCCTCGTGCGCCATGGCACTAATAACGGAGTGGGGCGCACGTAACAGGCTGGGTTTCTCCCCCGGCAAGTCATTTTCAATGACCTTGAAGGGGAAGCTGCCCGGCCGCCCACCCGTGATTCGGCTTAATGGTATCGCAGTCAAGGGAGTGCGGTCAACCAAAGTGTTGGGTGTGGTTGTCGATGCAGGACAGGGTTTCGGGGAACACGCCCGATCCATAGGCGAGCGTGCCGCGGCTGCATTCGGGAAAATGTCGCGTGTCTCTGCCTCATCCTGGGGTGTCCGACACAGGGCCCTTAGGGTCCTGTACCAAGGTACCTACGTCGCGACGGTTACGTACGCGGCGGGGTGTTGGTGGAGGCGTACGACCACGTACATGGTGAAGAGCACGCTATTGCGAACGCAACGGCCGGCACTGATACTACTCACTAAGGCCTACCGATCGACTAGCACCGCAGCCTTGCCGGTGCTGGCAGGGGTGCTGCCCGCCGACCTCGAGGTCGCCCGGGCCGGCAGAATTGATGACATCCGACACCTAAACCGGGACGAGTTCAGGACAGGGAGGAAACAAATTGCGAAGGAGACTGTTGCCTCCTGGCAACAGAGATGGGCAGGTGAGGACAAGGGTAGGGAACTCTTCTGTTTTTTCCCGGACGTGCTGGCTCGACTCAGGGCAACCTGGATTGAGCCGGACTACCAAGTTTCCCAGATTCTGAGTGGCCATGGAAGTTTTAAGAAACGGCTGAGTGATATGAAGTTGTGCGAGGATGGCCTCTGCTACTGTGGGGAAGAAGACGAATGTAGGGACCACATTCTGTGGCGATGTCCCCTTTACGAGGATCTTAGGGCCAAGATGATGAATGGAATCACCCGGGAGGGAGAGGGACCTGCATACTACTGCGATCTCGTCAGTTCGGAGACGAACTTCCGTCGGTTGAGAGACTTCGCGCACGCCTGGCACAGGATTAGAAGCAGGCTCGAACACGAGGAACGGACCAGGGCCAGCGACGAAGCCGTCACGTGTGTCGTCGGCCGCCTCGGCGGCGTAATGCTCAATAGTAGAGCCGCCCCAGAAGGGGAGAGGGCTCGGGACAGTAATAGAATATTTGTAGGGAGTCAAGAGAGTGCGCGCCGGAAAGAGCCATCGCAAGTACGGCGCGCATCTCCCGCGATTCGGTCCATATAGCCAAGACGGCTGGAGGGACCATGGGAAGGTGGTGGGATTTGTACTATTGGGATTACGAACAACCCTACGTAGCAGTAACAATTTAAGCCCTGCTATGATGACCTACGGAACTACACTTCGTCTTCCATCGGATTTTATTGCACCCGCAGCAACGAGTATTGACGAGAGCGAGTATGTACGCCGCCTCGTAGACACTATGGCATCAATAAAGGAGAGTACCTGTTCAAATACCAGCGGTGCAAATACGTTCATCCATAAGGACCTCGCTACGTGTACACATGTCTTCGTACGAAACGATACAGTTCGTTCGCCGTTGACGCCACCGTACGATGGTCCATACAAAGTTATTCAGCGGTGTGACAAGTTCTACAAGATACAGCTACCTAATCGGACATCAGTCATATCACTCGACCGACTCAAGCCAGCATACATCTATAACGATTTGACAGAAGATACTGATCGACGTGCCCCTATCGAAGCAGAGAAACAGAAGCCGCTATACGTCACCAAGTCTGGAAGAACGGTAAAACCTTCCGTGCGCTTCGCTTGAGGGGGAGTGATGTGGGACTCACGTACCACAGTGCATTATATCACCGCTCCGACGAACAACATTCCGGCGTCAGAACACTGTGAGCACTGAAAACGAAATACGCCGTACCACAGAATTACACGGTCCGCGCGGTGCGTGCGACGGAGACAGAGAGAGAAGATCACTCGGAATACAATGCTGTTCGTTAACGTCATCGCAACTTGCGAGAATAAATTTTGTATACACAAGAATGTAGTTCGCTAAGACCGTCACTACTTGCGGGAATTTATTTTCACATATAAACTGTACATTGTAAGAAAAATATAAGCAGTCAATCTTTATTGAATTATCAGTGCGTTTTATTTACAAGAACACCTACCTCCGCTACAAGTGTTTTAAGTAACTATTCGCTGTGAAAATGGGCCCCAAAAAAAGGAAAAAAGCTGAAGCCCCTGATGACCGCCTACAACCAGGCTCGGATTCCGACAGTGGAGAAAACACTTATCGGGTGTATAAGGTACCAGGGTACTAGGGCACGCCGCAATAGCGGCGGTAAGGCCCATCATGGAGGATTGGCTAGAGAGGCGACACGGAAGCCTCTCGTACCGACTGACGCAGGTGATCTCCGGTAAGGGGTGCTTCGGGGACCACCTGCATCGGATCAGGAAGAAGCCAACGCCTGAGTGTCATCACTGTGACGCGAGCGAGGACTCAGGGCTGCACACGCTGGCGGACTGCCCGGCGTGGGAGGTGCCGAGGCGTGACCTCGTGGCAGCCATCGGGGTGGGAGTCCTCTCGCTCGGCAGCATGATTGCGGCAATGGTGCGGAGCGCGAGCGCGTGGGCCGCCACCGCCTCCTTCTGCGAGCATGTGATGCTCGCAAAGGAGATGGCGGAGCGCGCCCGGGAGAGGTTCAGAACCCTCCCGGCCCGCCGAGCCCGCAACACGCTCGCCTCGCGTCGCAGGCGACTCAGGCGCCGGAGGGCGCTTAACGACCTCCGTCCTCCATGAGCGCAGGCCTGGGGGTGGCAGGTGAGGCCGCCTGGCACCCCAGCAGAAGCAGGCCGGGACGGTGGGGCAACTAGCGCCCCTCCCCCAAACCGGGGCAAGACGGGGACACCGTGGTTCCCAAACCCGAGGGGGCCATCTCGAAACCGGAGATGGCCCAGGGTCAGTCGGGGTGCGAGGGATATGCTCTATGGGCAACCTTACACCCCGGCGTCTGCAGACCCAAGACGGCGTGCGGTTTTAGTCGGTTCGAGCCCGACATAACCGCCCCCGCTGGCCGGCGGGGGGGTATCCGAGGGGATTTCCGCACGAAAAAAAAAAAAAAAAAAAAAAAAGGTACCAGGGTACTCAAGAAAGTACCCGGAAAATATAAAAAAACAAGAATACATCGTATTTCTTGCCCATCAAGATGATCAAAAGTTCTTCACTGATAAAGACAGGCTTGCTATTTCGCATGCCATTCGAAAATATTGTGTTACAGGCATTCTTCATCTAAAATCAATAAACAAATATAAAATAGGAATCACATTTGACTTGTCCAATAATGCAAATGTGTTTCTACAAAATAAAAAAATGTTAGATGAATTAAGCTTAAAAGCAACCATTCCAGCAGCTGATACCGAGGTCACTGGCGTACTTACTTCAGTCCCTACTGACATATCGAATAAAAGAATTTTTTCGTTGATCGGCAGTTCTAGGAATGTAATTCAGGTAAGACGCTTCATGCGTCGTGTGCGAAGCGAGGGTGGTACGGTTTCGTACCAGCCCACCCAAACCGTCGCCGTCACCTTTGCCTCCACTGAACTCCCACAGTATGTATACCTCGATTCATGGAGATACCAGGTAAGCGTATATGTTCCTCCAGTAAAACAATGTTTGCATTGTTTGAAATTTGGTCATATTGCGAAATTTTGTAGAAATGCTGAAGTTTGTTCAATTTGCACTCTAAAGAATAACTTTAGACAATGCCAAGAAAACCCTGAGAATGCCAAATGTATTAATTGTGGTGGCAATCATGTTGCCATATCCAATAGTTGTCCCATTAAGAAAGCCAAAATTGAAGAAAGTAAAATAAAGTCAAAATCTATTCAATATTCTGATTTATTTAATGAAAATTCTTTTCCACAATTGACTATGTCCTATATTGAATCTCAAATAAAAAATCTTACTAAATCTGAATTTTTCATGAATATTTTAACAAAAACTATAACTAAAATTGTACTTAACCAAAAATATACTCCTATAAACTCTGCATCCATTAAAGAAACCTTACAACAAACACTTCTGAATAGCTCCTTTTCTCCTCATAATGGATCTTAACGTTATGCAGTGGAATGCCCAAAGCATTATAAGTAACAGGATTGTATTTACTAAATTTCTTTACGATCATAATATACACATAGCAATAATATCCGAAACATGGCTAACTCCTCTTAAAGTTTTTAACATAAGGGGATATAATATTGAAAGAAATGATCTTGGCAATAAGCATAATGGCGTAGCGATTTTAATCCATAACAGCATCAATTATAGTAAAATAAATACATATTATGATAACTCGCTACAAAACATTTGCGTAAGAGTTATCTCTATTAAATAATAAAGATATAAGTGTAGTTAGTTTTTATTGTCCAACAAATTGTACTCCATCTTTTAATAAATATAAATTTGAATCTATACTAAAATCTGTTCCTGAACCTATGATATTCGCAGGTGATTTCAATGCTCATCACACATCATGGGGATGTAATTCTGTTAATTCTAGAGGTCGAGATATTTTGGAGATAGTTGATAATAATAATCTTGTTCTATTAAATACTGGTGATGTGACAACAGTGGGTTCGCTGACATGGCGACCAAATGCTTTAGACTTGACTCTGGTTTCTCCATCTCTGGCTTTTTCTTCTGACTGGTCTGTATGTAAAAATCCTCTTGGAGGCTATCACCTTCCTGTAATCATTAAAATTTTAAATAATGTAAATAGTGGCTCACCCAAAAATAATTGTAACATGCAACTACCCATCTACCCTAACTTTAAAATGGTAGATTGGAAAATGTACACACAATATGTAGATTTAGACATAACAAATTTTCAGCCATATGACTTTACTCCATTGGATGCATATACTAGGTTTTTGAAAGTTTTACATTCTGCAGTTGATAAATCTCTTCCATATTCTCCATCTCAGTCCCCTACAAATTCTCCTTCAAATAGTTTTAGTCAGTTTAAGAAGAGACCCCCTCTTCCATGGTGGAATAAAAAATGTACAGAAGTAGTTCAAAATTCCAAATCTGCTTATCTTAAATTTAAAAACAACCCCTCAGATGAGACTTATATAGAGTTCAAAAGATTACAAGCTTTAAAAAAACTTACACTGAAAATAGAGAGATCAAAAAGTTGGGTTGAATTGTGTAATTCCTTCAATCGATGTACTCCACTTTCACGTATCTGGAATTATATGCGAAGATTTAATAGAACATATTCTTGTAACAATAGTGATGAAAGTTGGGTTCATGATTTTCTAAAAAAATATACTCCAGACTATGTAAATAATAATATTAATTTTGCTGATAGTGATAATTCTACAAATAATTTTATAACCAATAAATTTAGCATACAGGAGTTGATTTCTGCTTTATACTCTAGAAAGGACAGTGCTTTTGGTCTGGCGTTCCATACATTATGTTGAAAAAACTCAGTGAAAAAGGACTTCATATCCTCCTACAGATATTAAACAGTTTATGGTTGAATAATGACATACCTAATTCATGGAAATCAGATTGTTTGGTTCCTATTTTGAAACCCGATAAGTTAAGAACAGATCCAAATTCCTATCGTCCCATTGCTCTTACGTCTTGTGTTGGTAAAGTTTTTGAACAACTATTAAAACAAAGGTTAGAATTTTATTTAGAAAAAAATAACATTTTACCTGCAAATCAATTTGGATTCCGAAGGGGAACGTCGGCACGTGAAAGTATCTGTCAATTACAGCTTGATATTCAAAATAGTCTAAATAATAATAAATTCTTAATGTCTGTATTCTTTGATGTTTCTGGTGCCTTTAATAGTGTTAATAAAGATATCCTTTACTCAGAACTGCTTTCTGTTGGAATACCAGATAAACTAGCTAACTGGGTTCGTAATTTCTTAACTGAACGTGAAGCTATGACGTGAAGTTTATGTCAAATATAACTGTCATCTTTATGGTCCAAGATTTGCTTCTGTTGGTACTTGTCAAGGTGGAATCCTTTCACCTTTATTTTTCATTTTATACATACGTCGCTTGAATATGATTCTTGGTTCAGAAGTCAAAAATCTTCAGTTTGCTAATGATTTGGTCATATACGCATCTGGAAATAATTTAATTAGTGTTACAAATACTCTCAATAAATCTTTGGAAGGTTTACACAGGTATTTCTCTTACCTGAATCTTGAAGTAAATGCTTTAAAATCAAACTTGGTAGTTTTTGGTAATTCGAGCCTCTCTATTCCCTCTGTGCATTATAATGAAGTACCTATTCCTGTCTCTCGTGAAGTTAAGTTTTTAGGAGTAACATTTACTAATAATGTTTCTTGGAAAAAATATAGCGAACTAATTGCAACAAGAGCTAATAAAGCTTTCAATATTTTAAAAACACTGTGTAGTACATCATGGGGAGCTGATCCCAAAATATTACTGCTTATAAATAAATCTCTAATTCGCAGTCACTTCGAATATGGCTTTTTATGCTTTGCAAAAGATACCAAAATAGTAGATAGTTTGGATAAAATACAAAACAAATGCTTAAGACTTATTACTGGAGCCTTCAAAAGTACTCCTATTAATGTAATGCAAGTTGAGTGTAAACTACCTTCACTAAATATAAGATTTTCATATTTAAAAGAAAGATTTATTTTGAAACTTTACAGCAAAAATAACAATCATTTATTTGTAAACTTAAAACATTCCTCTTTATCACCCTCTAATTCCCCATACATACTGTTGGGATTTTCGCAATATGTACAATATCTTGAATCTTTGCAAATTTATAGGTCATCCATTCTCCCCTGTTATCAGGGAGAATTGGATAGTAAATTTCCTGCAATGAACATCATTATTGATCAGAAACTATCTTCCAAAGAAGATGTATATAGTACACTTTCAGAGTTTAGTGGTTATAGATTCGTGTATACAGACGGGTCCAAAACTGATTCTGCTGTCTCTTTCGCTATTTTTGATGGTCACCTAAATACAGGTACTGGTTATAAAATAAATACAAAATCAAGTATATTCAAAGCTGAGGCTGTGGCTATTCTAGCTGCTTTGAAGCACATTAAACATAGAAATAATGGATCTAACAAATGGGTCGTAGTTAGTGATAGCATGAGTGTTTTAGAAAATCTTAAGAATAACAAGTTTCAGGCTGACACGAATCATTATATTCATCTAATTAAAGAACTTTGGTTTGATTTATGTTCTGTACATAAAATTGAAGTATTATTCATATGGGTTCCTTCACATGTTGGTGTATTAGGTAATGAGAAGGCAGATTTTTTGGCCAGAACTATTACAAATTCTTCGATCATTATTCCTGATTCTAGCAGTCGTCTTAATGTCTTAGTGCCATGTACAGATATAATCACCTTATTAAAGAATAGATCCATTCAGTTATGGGGGCGATATTGGAACCGATCTGTGCAAATTGAAAATAAAGGCCTATGGTATGCTACTTATAATGTTCCTATTGGATCAATACCCTGGTTTTGCAAAAGCAAATTTTATGCCAACAGGAAATTCTACTCCACTATTCTAAGGCTTCGTTTTGGTCATTGTCGTCTAAGCTATCATCTCTCTCGTCTAAACATGGTAACATCTCCTCTCTGTGAGCATTGTAACTCTCAAGAGGAACAGACTTTGTCTCACATATTCTTTGTTTGCACATCCTTTGGCATTCAGCGCCTTGTGCTAATGGATGAGCTAATTGAAATTTATGGTGAATCTGCATTAGTACCGCGCAACATTCAGACTCTTCTTGTAAATAGCTCCACATACGCAGCTATATATAAATTTATTGTTACTACAGTAGGTCAAATTTAACTAATATTTTGTATGGTTTCTCTGTATGTAAATTGAAGCTATTAATTTAAAAAAAAGAAAAAAATAAAAAATATTATTAATGTATATTATATAAGAACCCAAAAAAAAGAAAAAAATAAATAAATATATATATATATAAATAAAAACTTAATAAATGGTAAATTTAAAAAAAAAGAATATTAACAAGAATAAACTGATGACAAGGCAGCATGGTTATAGAACCTTAGCCTGTTCCGAAAGGAGCAAATATAAAAAAAAAAAAAAAAAATTTGGCTGTCTTTTATTATTTCTAAGCCATTATTAAATGTTATTTTCATCAAAGTTGGAACCCCAAAACAAAAGTAATGATAAGATGACGATAGTAATAGTCATTACACTGAAAGTGAAATTGAATAAAATAATTTCCTGCCAATTCAGTCATTGATTACCTAAAATGAGTGGTTTCATAGCTGTTCATTGTGGTAAACAAAATATATACTTACTTATCTTTACAAATATGAAGCTCATTGAAATAAATCTAATTTTAACGGATTTTATCACGATTTAATTTGATATAGTAATATTTGCGTAAACATTCGACAGTATCAAATATAAAGCTTCCTATTTTAATTTTATTACAAAACTAGTTTAAGTTTCTGATATTGCAGGAGCTGGTTATCATAGTGATTCTTTGAAGAAAGAGTATCAGAAAACATGTTATGCAGCTTGCAGAAAAGCTGCTGAATCCTTGCAACTAGGCGGCAATGCTGTTGACGCTGTGGAAAAGGCCATAATCGGTAATCAGTTATATTTTTTTATCATCAAAGTCTTAGTTGCATTTAGCCACATCAGAATTAAGATGTTTTCATTCAGAAATATTTTTCTGTATATTTTCAGAGCTTGAAAACAGTCCTTTAACAAATGCTGGATATGGTTCAAATTTGAGTTGGAATGGAACAGTTGAATGTGATGCTTCTGTTATGAATGGTCAAACACTTCATTTTGGTGCCTGTGGAGCTGTTGCAGATGTATGGAATCCTATTTCTCTAGCCAAGCATTTATGTGTGAAACAATGTGACAATTTATCTTTGGGTCGAGTTCCACCTTGTATACTAACAGGGAATGGAGCCAGATCTTGGGCAGAAAGAATGGGTTTGGAAATAGTAGGAGATCATAAAATGGTATCTGCCCGTGCCTTTAGAAATTACAAACATTGTAAAAGAAAGCTAAAACGCTACTCTATACAAAATGACATTAAGTTCAGCCCCTTGGACACAGTTGGAGCTATATGTGTGGATTCCAATGGAATTGTTGCATCTGGAGCAAGTTCGGGTGGCGTTTCATTGAAGCATGAAGGTAGAGTTGGACAAGCAGCTTCTTTTGGGAGTGGAGTATGGGCTGTGATGAGCAGGGATGGTTTAAAGCCTTCAGTAGCTGCCTGCACGTCAGGATGTGGAGAACATTTGATTCGAACTCAATTAGCAAAAAATTCTGCGGAAAGTTTACTGGAGTCTTCACCTATACTGGGCTTAGACAAATGCCTAAAAGAAAATTTCTTAGAGTCCCCATTTCTGTGGGATGTTCCTGAAAGATTGGGTGGCACACTAGCTCTGAGGTTTGAGTCATTGAATGGAGAAGGTGAATTACTTTGGGGTCATACTACAAAAACTATGTGCATAGGCTACATGTCCACGGACAATGAAAAACCTAAGGTAAAAATCCTTGTAATGATTACTGTTTTTATAACTGTGCTCAAAGTTTTATAATTTTCTTTTATTAACCTGACATTTAATTCCAGTGTATCATATCATACTTGCCACCAAAAGTTGAGCCTGGACAAAAAGCAGTGGTTTCTGGACAACCGTTTAAAGTTACCATGCAAACTTGTCCAGAGTTGAAATGGGAAGTGAAAGCTGTGCCAATATGTAATGGATCTCTTTAAAATTATATAAAAAAAAATAGATGTAAGCAGGAATAATTTAAGGAAAATAAAGCAGACATGATAAAATTCATTTTTATCTTATAAATATATCAAATATCTTTAAACTAGCAGAATATATTGAATACTTTAATTCTTGTATGTATATAATAAAGCTGTGTTAGTGGTTACCGCAATGAACAGGTGGACTGAATTTCATGGTCTTTGATTTTTTAGATCGGATTCCGCCTATACTGCGCCTTTGTTGGTTTTTTTTTTGCTCTAATTGACACTGTTACCCTGTGTGTGTAATTGTGAACATATATCAATTTTTTTTTTCTTTTTAAGTAAAAGTTAAGATTTCATACCATTTAAAGTTTTGCTTAGTTTCCATTCTGTATAATTGTATCTCAGAAGCGGCTCCAACGATTTTCATGAAATCTTGTATACAGGGGACTTCGGGGGGCGATAAATCGATCTAGATAGGTTTCATTTTTAGAAAACGTCGATAAACCTAGATAATTACTGTTGGCCAAGGACAATGAAAAGAAGTGGTAGTCCCACTTTTGAGATAGTTGAATCACGACCCCAGGTACAAGCTTGTAGTCTAACTTGTCCAACGGAGCAGTCGAACTACCAACGCCTTTCCATTAAAACAGATAAATATTTTGGAATACAGTACACAGTGTTATTTAAATCCAAAGGAAGTATAGCTTAATTAACCACGTTGTAATCCCTTCGAACGCCGCTGTCATGTCGTAACTGTGTTTCGTAACCAGTTACGATTGAAGTATTTTTTGTCTTTGGTCGTAACCAGTTCCTTCGTAGTTCCAATGTTTTCTTCCTAGTTCAAAGCCCGTATTCTATTAAAATCTTTTTTCGTAACCAGCTATGATCGAGGATGTTTTCTTTCTTATTCGAAACCAGTAATATTGTAGAATATACTGCTTCCGGGCTGTTTGGCCGTGGTCCATCGGAAACTTGTACTCTAGACGTTTCGTTGATCACTGCGGTCGACATCTACAGGTCGGGACGCCGTCGAGTGGTACTCCCTTCCTCATCGGCGACTTCGCTGCGACTGATGTAGAGGCGTCAAGTAGTCATCACTGCGACCCAGCAAGGGGCGCGTGGGATCGGCCACTGGGATGCTTCCCTTCGCCGAGGTATCTGTCGCGGTGCCTAAATAGGCACCGGTCCTGGGAGCGGGGGTTTTAATCCCCTTTGGCTTGTGACGCCGCCCGGTAGGCCGCTAGACTTCACGCCGCCCGGCGGTCGACCTGAGCCGGGTGAGGTCACTGATTTCCCAGTGAAGTCATCGTAGTTGATGTCGGCCAGCGTTAGCTCCGCGATTAGTGCCTGCGCTGCCGCCAGTTTGGCGGAGGGGCTGGTCGCTGGGGCGCTCGCTGCCGCGGCCGTCCGCGTCCTCTTCTCCTTCCTCGAAGTTGGGTCTGTCTGGCACGCCGCTTCCACCAGCTCCAAGGCGGGATCCGGTGGGATAGGCGGCGTGTTCCGCGACGAGGGTGCCGGCGTAGCGGCCTCCTCCTCCGTCGTGGGCTGCGCTTTGCGGGACCTTCTACCCCCTCTTCTACGGCGTCTTCTACTACTGGAAGAGGCTTCGGTGTTTGCCCCTCGGGTGGAGGGCGCGTTCGCCGCCGCCATGAGCGACGCGCCTTTTTGACTCTCCCCAAGAAGCTGTGGGTTCACCGGCGCGGGCCGGCTGTGCGGTCCGCCGGTGACGGCAGCTGTGCCGGCCTTCTTGTTCCGGACCTCGCGTGTCGAAAGACGGGGCACGGGACGTGGTTGGCGGGGTGCTCGCCCCTGCAGTTGGCGCAGGTGGCGGGTTGTTCCCGCGGCCGGGGGCAATCACGCGCAGCATGTTCACCGCCGCACCGCACGCAGGCCTGCGTGCGGTGGCAGTGATGGCTGCTGTGGCAGAACTGCTGGCAGCGGTGGCATTGGGCGGGCTTCCGTTTCCCGCGCCAGGCTTCAATTTTAATCCCGGGCATGCCGAGAAGTTTACGGAATTCGTAAACCTCCGGGATGACGCCTCGGGTCTTCTTCAACAACGCCAGCGCGACCCAGCCGGGTCGTCCGCCGCGACCCCGAATAGCACGAATGTATTCGGGGTCGAAGGTCGGCCGCTATTTCGTCCGGCGGCGTGGCGTTCGTAGGCAGCCCTCGAATGGCCACCTTTACTCCTCTGTCCGAGGGGGGGGGAGTACGAATGCCAGGCGACTCCTTCCTGGCTCTCCAGCACTGAAGTAAGCCTGCAAGAGGCGGAACTCCTCTCCTCGGCTGAGTCCGGGCTGCGCGGGCGATGCGCAGGTCCGAGGGCCGATGGGTCGGTCTCCATTGGCGTCGGCTTCGTGCGACGCTTAACGATTAAGCGCAGGTCCGGTGTGTCCGGAGCTGCGGGCGTCCTGGGCGAGTCGCGGAACGACTTAATGGATGGGAGTAGTAATGGATGGGCGCACTTGCGAGCGCGCGCGGCGGCGTCGACGTCTCCTTGGGACTGGTTACCGGTCCCTTGGATGCGGTGGAGCCCTTAGAAGGGCTTTTTGGGGCGGGTCGGGGGTCCCGAGGGGGACTCCGAACCCGAGGAGGCAGCTTGCTTGATCTCTTGGTGGTAGCAGGCAGGGCCGTCTTTACCAGGGAGTGCAAGGGGTGCGGTGCACCAAGGCGCGGAGCGCCCGGGGGCGCCTGTCGATCGCTGAATTTTTGGTATTTCATTGAACTTAACGCCATTGCACAGTTTTAAATACTTGTTACTTACGACAAATATGTATGCGCAAGCAAAAAAAAAAAGTCATCAACAATATTTTTTTTTTACTTTTATTACGCTTTCGGCGCTTGTCATGCCGCATTACTAGTTAACATACACAAATAACAATTTTATTTAATACAACACGCGCGCGGCAAAATCTCTAATCCAAAGAGAGTGTATGTATGTACGTTTGACACGTTGCCGCTCGGTCGCCCGCACTTGAAGCATGCAAAATAATTAATCTCTAAGTCAATAGAGTGTAAGTTCATTTGAAATGGGCGCGCGGCGCGCCACCGGTACTTCTGTTGTGTCCTTTGACATAGCCGTCCGGGCGCTCGCACTTAAAGAGAAATGATCTCTAAGTCAATAGAGTGTAAGTTCATTTGAAATGGGCGCGCGGCGCGGCACCTGTACGTCTGTTGCGTCCTTTGACATAGCCGTCCGGGCGCTCGCACTTAAAGAGAAATGATCTCTAAGTCAATAGAGTGTAAGTTCATTTGAAATGGGCGCGCGGCGCGGCACCTGTACGTCTGTTGCGTCCTTTGACATAGCCGCCCGGGCGCTCGCACTTAAAGAGAAATGATCTCTAAACCACTACAATTAGGTGTAAGTTCATTTGAATTTACAGTGCGGCGCGCGGCGCCTATGTAAGTGTCGGTCAGTGATTGATCTGATTTCTTCTTTTAAGTAATTGAATTCGTTAGCTCATTTCAGTTGCGACAACCGGCGAATTAGCACGGAAGTTCTTAGAGAAAAAATGTAAAGGTAAGTCAATTTTATTTTTTAAGTGTTGGTGTTAGGTACATTGGAATCGGGGTGTGTGTTGGGTAACCTCCTCAAGTGTCGCTCCGATTCCGATCCCGCTGCAGTTCGGGGGGAACGGAATCGGAGCGGCCGGTACACCCTGGGCGGCCCCTTCATAGGGTTGGCATTGATCGTCGGCCAATACCCAACGTGGCGGGAACACATCGCTCTCCGTACTCCTCTGCTTTCAGAGGAGACAGGATGAGCGATGCTGTTAGTGGTGAGATGGCCCAGGGTCAGCCGGGGTGCGAGGGATATGCTCTATGGGTAACCTTACACCCCGGCGTCTGAAGACCCGAGACGGCGTGCGGTTTTAGTCGGTGCAAGCCCGACATAACCGCCCCCGCTGGTCGGCGGGGGGGTATCCGAAGGGATTTCCGCACGATAAAAAAAAAATAAGTAAAAAAAATAAGTAAAAAAAATAAAAGGTACATTGCAATCATTATCATCACATCATCATCATCACATCATTTGTTTGTTTATGAGAGAGTCATGACTGTTTTGTTTATTTGTTCAATTGCAAACATACAAATTCTTAATGACCTTAATGTTAGTGGTTGATAAAAAACTACTTGCTTTATTTAGATTATAGAAAGAAAAATTAAGTACTAAATTGAAATTTGATTTTATTGTAGATGGCCGAATTAGGGGATAAAAGAAACCATCGGGTGCTCAAAATAGAAAAAGGAAACTGGAGAAAGAAGAAAAAATTAAAAAGCTAACTTCCCCGATTGACTCTTTCTTTCGACCTGGTAAGTTCAGTCAGTTGAAGTTGGTACCATAAATAGGTACTCGTAAAACATCTGAAGTGGCATAAATCAGTGATAGAAGTCGCTGGTGTATCCTGCCTTGGTTCGATCCCTAAGTTCCTACCTACTTATTATTATTACACTTCTTATTTTTTGTATAAGTTACCTGTAACTGTATACCTACCTAATAAATGAGTCTTAAATAAAGACGTAGGTTTTTATGATTATGACAATATCTAATTAATTGTTTTTTGCGGATTGCGCACCGGAAGGCGCAATGGTTAGTAACTAACACTCACTCTTGTGCCAAAGGTCTCAGGTTCGAATCCCGGCCGGTGCAATATTTATTTAAATACATACCTTCTCATACCTTGTGTTAAATTTTTGTAATGTGTGATATGTCTTACACGCGTTCCAATCGTGGAGATTATGGCAATAAATAACCCCATAGTTTTGGAGGCTCATATCTAACAGTGGACTGGACTGTCTGTACTTATATGGCTTGTGTGTATGTGATTTGTTTTTGGGGATTATGAATTATGTTTTTTCATGAAGTAGCCGCAGGCGAGATCCGCCAATCGCAACTAAAGTATTTTAATTTCTTACTGTTTGCGCATTGAGCGTGCGTAAGCGCCTCGGCAATTCCACACTGAGCGCGCTCGCCCGGACTAACGGATTAGACTATGCCCGATTGCCCGCCATAACTTTAAGGCGCTGTTTTTAATGTCCTAAAATATTATTGCGTGCCCTGTTACCACACTTGGTTACACAAATTGTTGACTATCTTGTGTTTTTTTAGGTACATCTTCGTCAACATCCACCCTACAGTTAGAAGAGACAGTCAACTTGGAAGAGAAAACTTCTACGAGTATTTCACAAGTTCCAGCTCATACTAGTACCAGTACCTCGCCTGGCTCGCTTACTCCAAGTGAACCAATTCCAATTGTTAACCAATCAGCAACAGAACCAGATGTACGATTTTGTGAAAATGTCGCGAATGATCCTGCTCTCGGGCCGCAAGTAATACCCGATAATTTAAGATTATTTTTAACAGAACGTGGACCGATTCAGATAAAATAAACCAACTATCCTTCAGATAGTAACATGAGGTCGTTTTCAGATACATATTACAGTAAAAAGTTACAAAACAACGAAATTATTCATCGAGTTTGGCTTGTATATTCCACATCTACTGATTCTGTATTTTGTTTTCACTGTAAGCTATTTAATAATAATGTCACTGCATTTAATGCCCCCACTGGTTACAAAGACTGGGGGCATTTGTCGAGAAATATAGAACGACATGAAAAAAGTTCAGGGCACATAATGTTCTTTAAAAAAATATTTGGATCTAAAAAATTACTTATTGAAAGGGCAAACAGTAGACTCGGTAAATCAAACTGAAGTAGACCGCGAAAGAAAAAGGTGGACGGCAGTTTTGGAAAGGATAATCGAAATTATAAAATTTTTGGCAGGTTTGACAGCAGCATTCAGGGGCACAACCGAGAAGTTGTATGACCCAAATAATGGTAATTTTTTAAAGTTGGTGGAGAGTATATCTAATTTTGATAGTACACTATCAGAACACAGTTTTTTCACTCTTCCAAAACATTGAATGCTGGAATAAATTAGAGATGCAAGAAAAAAATCTCAGTGTTATCGGCTCCAAGAAAAACTAACATTTAAAAATAGATTTGATATTGACGGGGAGGATTTATATAATGAATTAGAATTGTTGCCAATATTTTTTCCCAATGCATCAACAAGTACTCCCACTGATATTTTAAGCTATATAAATTCTAATAATTTAATTTTCTCATTTCCCAATATCTCAACAGCTCTGTAACAGTAGCAGAAGGTGAAAGATCCTTTTCAAAATTAAAATTAATAAAAAATTATCTTCGTTCAACCATGACCCAAGACAGACTGACAAACTTAGCTATAAGTATAGAATCCAAAATTGTTATAAAAATAAATGATTTAATTAAAATCTTTGCCAACTCAAAAGCAAGAAAAATTGAGTTTGTTTGATGTATGTGTATGTATGTACATGTAATAAATAGATATTTAGTAATCGAAGTTTTAAGTCAATTTTTGTTAATGACCGTTGTTCATGACAGCCTACCCCTAGTACGGTTCCGAATAGACTGCCACTACTTGGTCTGCTTCAGTGGACTGTATGTTGAGATGTTGAGTCGAAGAATGAAACACTTTGGATGGGTGGCTTGGATGACGTCAGCGAGGCATTGGATGGTCTTGGCCCAGCACTACCCTTGATGCACTACTTCCTGTTGAGCTTCCTTGTTCTTGACCGCGTACTGAGAGAGAGTCTCATTTCCAAACAAATGGTCCCTGCTTTTATAGTCTTTGATAGTGCTGGCCTGCGATCCAAAGTACCTCACCCCCGCATTTCCACACGTCCGGCGATTACGGCTGCTTCGAACACAGACGCGACCGCATGCGCCGGCAGTCAGCGCGCGAATGAGGGTCCGAGCGGCGAGTCCGAGGTAGAAGGCTTGCGGCGGTCTTCCTCGGCAGCTCCGTGCGACGATCCGATGTAGAGGCCCGAGTCACTGGCGTATTTATAGGCGCAGTTGGAGGGGGGAAACGAAGTGATCGATCCTGATTGGTTGAGAGCTGCGGAACCGATGCGCTCGATCCTGATTGGTCGAGGCTAAGCAAGGGGGTGTGGCCTCCCGATACCGGGGATTTTGTTGGCTTCTTTGAATTGTTATGACGCGTGGCTCTCAGTGCTGGGTACCAATCTTTTTGGAGATAAAAACCTTCGTTTTTTCTAATAAAGTTCTTGGGATGCTTGAATATTTCGATGGCTTCTTGACATAGCCGTGGGAAAAAATGTGAAGTGGTGGCTAGAACCTTCGTGTTCTGAAAGTTGATGGTATGATTACCATCCTCCTGGGTGTGTTCTGCAACCGCTGACTTGTCAAAGTGGCTGAGGCGGCAATTTCGTTCATGTTCCGAAAGGCGGGTCTTGATGCTTCTTTGAGTAGTGCCCACGTATACCGAGCCACATGAGCAGGGGATTCGGTAAACTCCAGCTGAAGATAGTGGGTCACGAGGGTCCTTGACCGAACGGTGAAGATTACGTAACTGCGTCGTGGACTTGAAAATAGGCTTGATGTTGTAAGCTTCTAGCAGTCTCCCGATACGATCCGTTGTACCATACATGTATGGCAAAAAGGCCTTCCCTAGAGGGGCAGGTTTCTCCTCATCCTGGTTCGTTAGAGAAGATTTCCTCGGATGAAGAGCTCTCCGTATCTCCTGGGCAGAGAATCCATTGGCTTGGAAGGCCGAGTCCAGGTGGCGTAACTCGGTTTGAAGGTGTTGAGGCTCACAGATGCTCTTAGCTCGGTGGACCAGGGTCTTGATGACTGACATTTTCTGTCTGGGATGCTGGTTGGAGTCCTTGCGTAAGTAACGGCAGCCCGGAAGCAGTATATTCTCATGCAACGCAGGCCGTGAAAGCCTTAAGATTTAAAACTAGTAATATTGTTGCCAACTGCTACTATGAATTGCAGTTAGATACGTAGCGAAAAGTAACTCTATTGTGTGTAGGTGAAGAGAATGTTTTTAAAACTAAGACCTAGTTCTGATATCTTTTCTTCTGGAAATAAAATACCAATTTCAAACTAAAAAAAAAAACTGAAATTTATTTTTCTATTATTAAAAAGTAAAAGTATATATAATATGTCCAGATATTTTATATTCAAAATTCCTTAATAGTGTTTTCAATTTCCATGTCGAGTTCCAAGTAATTTTGTGACTTTTTGTTGATCTTTTTGAAAGTCTCTTCTCTTAATAATATCCACGCCATTGGTGTCTTTACTCGTAACCGGTTTCGAACTAGGAAGAAAACATACTCAATCGCAACTGGTTACGAATAAGGTCGAAAAAGACTTCGATCGCAACTGGTTACGATGGCAGGTTAAAGGCTTGTAATATTTGTTCTAGAATGTGAAAATATACTTAGATTTTCTTTTGTAATTTTTTTATATTTTTACTCTTATTTAGTACCTATATATAGGTATACATAGAAATCTTTAGTAGCAGTGGTCCGGTTGTTCGAACTACTGCAACTCTGTTAGAACAATACCCAGATGAATGCATATTGACATATTCTAAATCGACCCCCGATCTCCAACGTAGCAGTTGAAGGCTTTACCGCTGTCACGTACTTGCATTTGTTGGTATTGATGTTAGTATACTGGTGCCTCAAAATTCTACGAGATAGCTCTGACAAAATAAAAGCCCAGCGAAGCTTAGTCGCCTCTGTTCGTCGCCAGATAATGTAAAGTCAACAGGTTGGTAAAAAAAAGCACAGTTTATTTTAAGAACTGTATTAAAGAAGTTACATGGTGTGCTAAATTATAAATTCGGTGAGAGGCATTTATTATGTAAAAAACGTATATTCATAAATTATATTATAAATAGTTCTATGGAATTAATTGATCTAGAATAATAATAAATTCTTAAATGTTCATGATTTGATTGCTAGATTTTCTAAGATATATAAAAATATAAAATATGCAGCTGCTGTGTCAAAGCAAGTTTGATATTAATTCAAAACGAGATTAACTGTTAAAACATTAATATCATTATAAAACAAAGAGCACCATATTTATAGAACCAATTAGGTATGTGAAATTTGGAAATATTTTAATATTGTTCTCAAATAAATTACGGCTCTACAAGGCACTATTCTTAAATAATTATGATTGGTATAGCCTAAGTATATTACCTACCAATCAACTGGAAAACCTCCCTGTGCATTTTGGGAAAAAGGAAGTAGCAATACGATTCATCGGGAAAAGCTTAGCTGTAACCCGTTAAAGTTCTACCAATGCTAGAATAGCCCGTGATTAGCGTTATTTGGTATCTTCGCCCCTCGTTACAATCTGACACAGGTTTTTGGCCTAAGAGGCACAGTTTCATTTTAGTCAGTTCAACTTGGACTTTCCATACAGAAAAGCAATATGGTTAAAAAAGCTCGTAATATAAAATTATTTTATACAAGAATAAAATAACAATGCTTTGTGAAAATTATTTATAATAAAGCTTATGAATCAATTCATGATTATAGAGTAGTCAAACGACTATATAAAGTTGAGGCTGACTTGTACTGTGTCAAAATGTGATGAACAGCTATAATATATATTATTATAAATGTAAATATTACTGTTTCAGGCGTATTGTTATAAACAGAAAATTGTAGATTCGTACATTAGTAACATCAGTCATCATATCAGCGTCTGATAAAACAACCCTACAACTGTAAGGTGGCCAAGTTTCCCGCTATTGTTAGATGCCCTTTTAACAGTGTAGTTGCGGCAAAATATTTTTAAGTCTTAATATAGAAGAACGAAAGACAGATTAGAGGGGTCTGATGCTCACTGTACATAAACATACAATTTTATACTACAGACAACAGAAATACAGTTTGAAATAAAAGTTTTTTTTTCAATTACGAAGGTTCCTAATCATAAACCCTTGATAACTTAACATATCGAGTTTCTACTGTACATAATAAAATAGTATATTAATTTATTTTTAAAACGTTATAGAAAAAGGGCTTATAATCGCCAGGCAATGACCCACTGTAATTTTATTTTCTCTAAGTCCTTTAGGGCAAAATAATTTCCTCGTCAATCAACTGATATTCTTGGTCCTTCTTAATTGAGTTTTTTAAATTCATACGCAGTACTCTGTGTTTGCAAGAGATTTAACAACTGGGGCAATGTAGGATATCTTCGTCCAATGTAGCGATTTATTTTGGAGTCCACCCTTCTATGTTATTATTACTCCTAACCTATTCGTCGGCACAATAACAAGAATTCAAAAGTTCTTTTTTTTTCAGCCACTGTCTTTTGAAATATTTATTAAATTTTAGTATCATATCACTTTTAGGACTTTTTTTCATGACGTATCGGTATCCGTTCTCAATATATTCAGTAGGTAGGCGTGCTAGCCCGACACATCGTGCAACGTGTCGTTTTTACGTTCTGAGGTTAATCTGTAAAGTTTTCGCTTATCTCCATTAAGAACGGTTGAAATGGAAATAACAACCTTTAAAAATAATTTAATTTAAAGCACATGGTACATTTTTCACATTCCCAGATGTCTACTTTCTCAATTTTGTACATTTCCAGATCATCACATTACCGAATATTCACATGCTTATATCATCATAGTCCCAATTCTTCACGGTTTCAATTCATCACATTAAAAAAAAATCATATTCTTAAATTATCAAATGCTCAATTCGTCAGTTTCCCAATTCTCCAATACCCTTACAAATGACAAGTACAGTTTCAGAAAAAAATGTTGGTAAAATTTAGCTTAAAAGGGAACCGATATACGCGCAGGCGAATCTGCAGGCGGAAGCTAGTATTCAATAAGTATAAACCGCAACAGGTTAACCGTGGCAAGACGGGGACACCGTGGTTCCCAAACCCGAGGGGGCCATCTCGAAACCGGAGATGGCCCAGGGTCAGTCGGGGTGCGAGGGATATGCTCTATGGGCAACCTTACACCCCGGCGTCTGTAGACCCGAGACGGCGTGCGGTTTTAGTCGGTTCAAGCCCGACATAACCGCCCCCGCTGGCCGGCAGGGGGGGGATCCGAAGGGATTTCCGCACAAAAAAAAAAGAAAAGTAAGTTACTATTGCGGTTAAATTCAATTATGTATTATTTATGATCCTTTTACCTACTTAGATTAACATGCCTCGTAATATTGAACTCCTTGCTACGTTAATACTGGCCAGATATAACGATTTATGATAGGGGCCCAGACAAACAGAGTGGGGTTGGGAGTACGAGAGCCAGAAAGGGACCAGGATATACTTAAGTCCTTTCTAAAACAAGACGAAAATGATAAATATCGAGTGCACGCGATGAATTTGGAAATCCAAAATGAATGGTTGACAATGGGAGAGTTCTGCATACCGATGGCCTTAAAGTGGCGCACCTTGATCTATGACTGGTCGCCGGCCCTGTTAAAATTTTATCTTAACGCCTTTCAGATGACCCTCCCAGACCAGAGTAATCTGGTAAGGTAGGGGAAGGCCACAGAAAAACAATGTTATACTTGTGGTGAGGCAATAGGGACGGCTAGACACATATTAGTAGGATGTAGGGTGCTTCTCGATAGAGGCCATTACTCACGCCGCCACGATAAGGTGCTTATCATCATACGTGAAGCAATGAGTCTGGCAGTAGCTAGAGCCCAAAAAGGATTGACTACTAACAGACGTCATATCAACTTTGTGTCTGAAGGTTCATCCATAACACCCAGGAACAAACCTTATTCAATCTTAGATACTGCCCCAGATTGGACTCTCCTAATCGACACGTATGAAAAGCACTACAAAATTCCGGAGGATGTTGGGGTTTCGTCATCTAGACCTCACATATTCCTATATTCTAAGAGGTTAAAACATGTGGTTCTTGTGGAACTTACTGTACCGTGGGAAACAAATATACCGAAGGACCACACAATAAAGAAAAATAAATACTATGATCTCACAAACGAATTAATCAAAAACGGTTACGTGGTTAATTTGTATGCAGTGGAAGTGGGAGCGAGAGGTATACCAGCAAAATCTCTCTATAACCTACTTAAAGATCTAGGCCTATCGAGAGCTACAATAAGCTCATTACTAGGACGAATGTCTAAAGCGGCACTAGTAGGTTCGTATCAAATTTGGTTAGGCAGGGAGGGGAACTTGGGTAGTGAAGGTGAGTGTTGATGTACATCAACAAAAGGGGCCCCTTCTAAACCTACACTTGGGTCGCAAGTCCCAGGCACTGTCCCGAGTTCCCAACTCAGCAACGCGATGGACCCGGCACCCGCACGGAGAATCCATGGATTGCTAAGATTACGGTCTCCAGAGCTATCGTATCGTTTTACAATTGTCATTGTTGTCACTTAGGTTTATGCGGTGTAATAAGTACATAATATGTAATATATATTAATTTATTTATGTGAAATGTTTTATTGAAAACAATGGAGGCACGAAACGACAACTGTGTCTTTATTGACAGTGAAAAAGGAAAGGTTTTGATAAAGGGTGGATACAAATACAGTACGTACCTACGTAGTACAAATTGGCGATGCTCAAATTTAAGTGTAATACTAGCATTACGCTAGATTCTAATGAGAAAGTTACGCGTGAAGGAAAACATTTGTGTTTACCAGATACGTCGAAAAGAGAAATAGAAAAATGTCTTCATGCATGTAAATTGAAAGTACAAACATCTATGGCCCCAGTACAACATATCTATGAAGATGAAATTAGTAAACTTAAAGCGGAGGGGTCCAGTTGTAATATGTTGCAGTGCCGGAATTTTCATCCTGCAAAAGTTCCCTTTACAGAGCGAGATATCGCTATTTGGGGATGACTAAAGGTACTTTTCAAAACATAGAAGATGTTGAATTACCAAAATTTTTTACTGACAATTTTTTAATTTATAATGGATGTTCAGCAGAGGATAAAATTATTATTTTTGCTACTGAGTTAGCTTTAAGTGTAATCAAAGAACAGGGCATTTTCTATTCCGACGGCACTTTTAAAATGACCCCATATCCCTTTTATCAAACATACACTCTGCATGCCAATTTAACTGAAAATAGTGACGAGAATAGATTCATTCCGCTTGTATACGCGTTACTTCCAAATAAAACTGAGAAGACCTACAAAAGTCTGTTTACCATTTTGAAGGAAAAAGTCGCCATGAAAATTACACATTTTAAGTGTGATTTCGAGATCGCAACTTTAAATGCGATCAAAGACGTGTTTCCAGAAGCAAAATTAACTGGCTGTTTTTATCATTACCAAAAAGCTATATGGGCAAAATCAAAAGAACCGGAGCTTCAAAAGTTTGATTTGGTAATCATGTACCTACCCTTCGTACATGATTACCAAATTATGTTGTGTGTTAGCTCACTTGCCTTCTCAAGTAATACCTGAAGCATATTTGGCAATTCAAGAAAAAATGCCAAATGAAGAAAATTTCCAAAAATGTCATAATTATTTTTTAAGTTTTTGGTTAGAAAAAATAACTAGTGGCATATTCGCATGCTTTAACGAAAATGTTCGGACGACGAATTCTATAGAAGGTTGGCATCACAATCGCAAAATTCCAAAACGCCCGGCAATTTTGCTCTTATCAGTTTATGAAAAAAAGAGAGCAAATATCAAGATTTCCGTATTCGGCAAAGTCAACTACATTGCTCTGGGAAAAAGCGAAAGAAGGGGGATGTGGACAAAAATAAGCAAATTCAAAATATTTTTAATGACTGCAACATGGGAAAAACAGAAGTACTCGAGTGTTTAGATCGTTTAATTAAATTACCAACTCAATAGTGGATAAGTGTAAAATTTAATGAAATAAATGGTTAGGAATATATTTAATTTGTTTAAGTTTTAGATACCTAGGATGATAACGTTTTATAATATAAGTTTAACAGTATTTTGTAAGGTCTTGGTTATTTTATTTTTTCTTTCAGAATTGAATTTTCTTACTGATAGTAAATTTGTAGTTTAAAAATGACAGTTTCATTATTTTTCGGCCATTACTATATTTTTCTTGACTGTACTTTGCGTGACATATTAACAGTGTGAAGAATTGGGCATCTAAAATCAGACAGTGTGAAGAATTGGGACTGTGATGAATTGGGCATGTGCCGAATAGAGAATGAGAATAATTGGGGCTGTGATGATATAAGCATGTGAATATTCGGTAATGTGATGATCTGGAAATGTAACAAAATTGAGAAAGTAGACATCTGGGAATGTGAAAAATTTACCATGTGCAAAATTGGGAAAGTGAAGACCTGGGAATAAAGGCTTGGCTGTACATGTAACAATAGCCATAACATCCAAAAAGTTTTATACCTTTTCTATCATACATGTACAATGAAGGTTGCGTAGCAAGAAAATAAAAATATTTTTAGTAACTGGTTGCGAAACTTAGTTGCCATGATGGAAAATGGATTACAGCTTGGCAGCTGGTTGCCATCGATGGTAAAAAATTCTTCCATCGCAACTGGTTGCGAATCACAGTTGCGATGGCGGCCGAAGGGGTTAGATGTAGTACCGCATCGACGGGACACGCATAAAATTAGTATCGCAAAACGTCAAATGAGGCTCGCATTTGTTATGACTCTTTTAACTTCTATCTAATTAACATCCACATCTCCCTCCAGAGATGGTAAGTTGAGGAACGCGTACCGCCATCGCCACAACTATTTTTCAGAGTAGGTCGCCTTATGCTACTGGCCTAAGGAGCCGGATAAACAGAACGGGCGTGAGACGCGGGCGCGCCTCGGACGCGACGCCCTTTCTGTAAGTTTCATACATAATGTATTGAAGCGTTGCGAGATAGAACAAACAGGCGAGCCACGTACACGAGGGTTTCGATGACTGCGCCCCATACTGAAATATACAGAAGCGACGAGACGCGGACAAGACGTCGCGTCGCCGCGCGGGATAAGCGGAAGGATTAAGAGATGCGCGGTTACAGATGTGACACCCGCGCAGCAAAGGTTATTGAGAGAAACGTCTTAAGGTCTCTGTTACGGGACGCGTCTGCGGCGCGCTCGCGTCTCACGCATGTTCTGTTTATCCCGCGCCTAAGAGGCCATGCCCTAGTCGGGGAAAGGGACAGATGCAACTAGAGCAAAATAACATATTTGTAGTCTTGCACTTAAAATATCATGTCCGTGTAGTTAGTAAGTTTAAAAAAATTGTAGGATCAATCCCAATTTTTGTAGTATAATACTACAAAAGAGATAAAATCATAAAAATGGTACCTCAATCTAAATTCAAGAGCCACGTCAGAACTAGGAATAAACATTGATGAATATTTTATCATAATTTGGTATGATTTTGTGAGCATTTGAGAGTATTTAGTAAACAAAACCTGAGCTCAGTAGTGTTAAAATAAAAACAAGATGAATTCCTGAGACGAGCTCAGTCGAATACAAGGGATTTTCGATTTTGCGATTTTTTCTTTCGATAGCTCATCTCCTTCATACCCAAAACCGTGACAAAAAATTGGCAACGACGACGTCGACGACAACTCGATAGCAATAGGGCTTTTCTAAAGAAAATCCCTAAAAAATACCATAAATTATATTATATGGCTCCTGTGACCATATATACGATCAAGAAGGCGTTACCTATAAGGCTTCGAAGCGAAAAAATTGGCCTTGAATGACGTCAACGTAAATTTTACATTCCTTTCTTAAGGGTGACCACATATTGTAGTTACAGAAGTAAATTTCATAATAGTACTAGCTGTGAGTGCGGCTTCGTCCGCGCAGTGTTCGATATGGGTTTTAATTTTTATTTCACGGAACCTAATACTTATCTTAAAACACCGCCCAAGTGCGAGTCGGACTCGCACTACGAGGGTTCCGTACAAACCTTTATATGTCCTAGTAAACATTGCTTCATGCCAAATTTCAAGATTCTAGATCGACTGGAAGTACTTATGGATGATAGGCTCACGTTTGACCTCTACCTCACCTGCTCGTAAGTGACATGTGGTCTACGATGGATCACGTTTGCCTAGAAGGAACCTATTCACTCGAGACTTGAAGATTCCGAGGTTATAGCTTTCCGGAAACACAGACTCAGGCAAGCAATTCCACTCCTTAGCTGTACGTATAATAAAATTGATTGATTAATTTTGATTGCGTTGACATAAAAGTTTGATTTTGTTACAGCTTAAAGGTATTATAGACCTGAGTATTTGATATGAATTTCAAATAAATACCTACCTCTATGCGTTCATGAGAAAAGAAGTAGTAACTTTAAAATTTTCAAAAATATTTGTAAGCGTAGCGCCTCCCTCCACTAGGATCCACATGTGGATCATTGGATACTTTTGCATCCGCTCCGATCCACATATGGATCTTAGGATACTTTTCACTATTTAACTACAAAGCCACCAAAAAGCTACTAGCTGGTTCCGGCGCTTCGCCGGCCACTGCCGCGGCACGCTCGCAACGCTCGCTCGGCTCGCGCTCTGTTGAGGTCACAGTTCTACCCTAACCTAACCCAGAAGCGCCGGTACCACTAGCCCGGAAAGTTGGATTTCGATAGCAAGTTAGTAGCTTTTTGGTGGCTTTGTAGTTAAATAGTGAAAAGTATCCAAAGATCCATATGTGGATCGAAGCGGATATAAAAGTATCCCATGATCCACATGTGGATTTAGACTGTGGATCCCAGTGGAGGGAGGTAGCTTAGCGAGCCGAAGGCGAACGAAGCGTCTTTGGTTTCAAAGTAGCATTGCAAACAAATGATACTCCTCCGAGACCGTTTGACCGATCTCGACCAAATTTGCCACGGTGATCAAGTAGACATTACTGAGTGTCGTAAGGGTTCGAATGTCCAGGTCGGTCTTACCATCGAGGAATAATCACCGAAAACCCAAATCAATGGAAAAAGTCGACCGGTCACGTTGACCTATTGTTGGATAGGCAAATCTCGCTACGCTTATAAGTTTGGGTTGATTGCCAAGCTGGCAACCGTCCTAGTTTATTATATGATGTAACTAAAAATTTACGATTTTTGCAATTTTTCCTTTATCTGTACTATAAGACGTTACTTCGTACCAAATTTCAAGATTCTAAGTTCACGGGAAGTACCCTGTAGATTTTGATTCCCGTGCGAGTTTCGAAAATTTGCGGCATAAACGGCTGTATCTTTTGATTACTTTGGCTTAGAAGTTTGATTTTTTCACTTCAAGGGACAGTAGACCTGACTATATGATATAAATTTCAGTTTGATACCTCCACGCGTTCCTGAGAAAAATGGTCTTGACAGACGGACGGACGGACAACGAAGTGATCCTATAAGGGTTCCGTTTTTAGGGATTTTCTTTAGAAAAGCCCTATTGCTATCGAGTTGTCGTCGACGTCGTCGTTGCCAATTTTCTGTCACGGTTTTGGGTATGAAGGAGATGAGCTATCGAGTTGCTGTTTTCGGTAATAGATTCGTGCTGGGGTGAACCATTGCAAGATAAAGAAAAAATCACAAAAAAAAACGCTAAATCGAAAATCCCTTGTATTCGGCTGAGCTCGTCTCAGGAATTCAACTTGTTTCCTTTTGAGGTACCGTAAAAATAGCTTTCA
The DNA here is from genome assembly GCA_946251805.1 of Cybosia mesomella. NCBI lineage: Eukaryota > Metazoa > Arthropoda > Insecta > Lepidoptera > Erebidae > Cybosia > Cybosia mesomella. The sequence continues at coordinate 14,340,858 of OX276403.1, forward strand.
TACGCTTTATAACGTTTCTAAATATTATTTAAGGTTACTAATAAATTCTGAGTATTATCCAAAATTGAATATCAGTTCAATATAAATTATAGGAAATGCCCATACTACACCATATGAAATTAGATAAAATGATATTACCTACATAAATAATTCATTTCTATACTATTTTATAAAGCTGAAGAGTTTGTTTGTTTGGTTGAATGCATTAATCTCAGGAATTACTGGTCCGAATTGAAAAAATATTATTGTTTTAGATAGCCCATTTATCGAGGAAGGTTAGGCTGTATATCATCACGCTACTATGCAGAAGAGCGGAGCAGTAATCATAAATTCAACAACTCGGTCAAATTACCATTCAGTATTTCAGTATTGTAGAACTAATATAATAATTCATGATTGGGATAAAAGGGTGCCACGGGGGCGAAGTATGCTACGGGCGAAGCCGCGGGGCACAGCTAGTGTAATATACAATTTGATAGTTATATCCGTTTGTCTATATTAATAAAGTAACTAGATGAGTAATTATCCCCCTAATCCCCTTCTACACAGCATTAGCCTATCAACGTATGGCCTGGCTTCCGTCATTCAATGGCTAACGAGACGTTAACCGAGTGAGTCGGCTATCAAAATAGGTAAATGTGTGGTGAAAGAGTGCGTTTTTCGGCCTCAAAACATAATAGAATGAATGAGACAACGTTTCAAGCTTTATTATATTTTTTCTATATTTATATTTCATAAAATAACATTACATACCGTACTATAAAAATTAAAAACTATGTCAAATTTAGGGATCTCACTACAAACTAAAATTAGTTTTCCCACGCATATGGGAGATTTTTTAATTAATGAAATGAACTGATTTGTCAGACTTGTTATAAAAAAATATAGGATCTGATTAATTTTGTAGAATTCTTAACACGCTCGGGGACAAAAGGATCATAAAACGGGCGTCAGCGGCACCATGCCGTCAGCGTAGCTTAGGCTGTTTACACATACATTATCAATATGGCATCCAACACGTTGACTGCTGAGATCAACAATCAATTCATTTATGTCCTACAGGTTGAACAGCTTGTACAATGCTGTGTGAACGGGGCATAAATAAATGTCATTAAGGTCGGAAGCTTCACTTGTTTTTTGTGTAATCTCTGCGTGATTGTCCTTATATGCCACCAACTTCAGCCAGCGCGATGTACGTTGAACGTTATTATACGTTAAGGTCCCGTTCACATCAAAAGAGGCGGCAGAAAAGGTACGGGAGAGAGCTAGCACTGTCCCGTGCCGTAGAAGGCGCACCGGGCGGCGGAGATCGCAGAACGATCTCCGTCCTCCATGAGCGCGGGCCTGGGGGTGATGGTCGGGGCTAGCCGTCACCCTAGCAGAAGCAGGCCCAGGGCGACAGCGCGTTGTTTCCGCGCGCGCTCTCTTAGGGGGAGGGTGGATTAGATCCCAAATAACGTGTTAGGGTCGCCAGCGCTGTCGACCGGAGCCGGTCGGGGTCTCTGGGATATCCTTCCTAGGGCACACCAGATTCCCCGTACCACATGGCTGACGCAAGAGGGACACGTGCGGTTTTAGTCGGTTCAAGTCCGAAATACCCATCTTACCGTTAGCTCCGGTGGGGTGAAGCCCGTGGAGGTTTCCTCACGTAAAAAAAAAATCCCGTTCACATAGCAATATACTGCACGCTATATGATGCTGATGCTGCTGATCTTTTCTTCAAATCTACATTCGGAAACATAAATTGTCCCCGAACGTGTTAATAACTGCTAAATTAATCAGATCCCATATTTTTAGGGATTTTATTTAGAAAAGCCCTATTGCTATCGAGTTGTCGTCGTCGACGTCGTCGTTGCCAATTTTCTGTCACGGTTTTAGGTATGAAGGAGATGAGCTATCGAGTTGCTGTTTTCGGCAATAGATTCGTGCTGGGGTGAACCATTGCAAGATAAAAAAAAAAACAAAAAAAAAGATAAAATAAAAGAAAATCCCTTGTATTCGGCTGAGCTCGTCTCAGGAATTCAACTTGTTTATAACAAGTCTGACAAAGCAATTCGTTTTATGAATTTAAAAATCTCCCATATGCATGGGAAATCCAATTTTAATTTGTAGTAACATCCCTTTTTTACGTGTGGAAACCCCTACGGGCTTCACCCCATCGGTGCCAGCGATGGGGTGGGCGTGTCGGAATCGGAGTCGATCGAATCTCGAAATTTGACAGTTTTTAATTTTTATAATACGTTTTGTATGTAATCTTATTTTAAGAAATATAAATATAGAAAAAATATAATAGAGCGTGAAACGTAATACCATTCATTCCATTATGCTTCAAGGCCGAAAAACGCACGAAAACGTCTCCTGGCACGAAAACGTTTCTAGGCTTATGTTGTATAGGAGGGAATTAGCGCGGTAACTACTGATCTAGTTTCCTTTATTAATACAGACATCAATGGCCCTCCAAAAAGAATTTTCAAAATATCTTCAATGTACAGAATTGGACCTGCTACAGATTTATTATAAGTATAGATAGATAAATTTCAGAATTTGGCCTAAAAAAATATTTGCATCCTACTAAAGGGAGTGAGTTTCCTTTTAAAATCTGAAGTGGCTCCTTTCCTCAATATATACGGACATAAAATATCGCATAACTAACAAAAAAACTGGCTGACAGTTCTTGTGTTAGTTCACGTTTTGAAATAATGCGTTCCCTACTAAATAAAAAAAAACATAAAAAGGTAGATATAGCACTAGCGCACCAGAACTGTTGAAGAAAAATTCAGATATTTTTCGTATTTTTGCACTTTTTTGTATCTCATAAAACAACCAGTTTTACTTCAGATTTTTCTTTCCTTAGCACTATAAATTTTTTTAGAATTTGAAAAGTATCTCTCGTAACTAGTACCAATACTGTCCATTTGAGAGTCGTTCATTTGATTTCCTGAGAGAGTGCTCCTTAACAATAATTTAGATAAGGTTCTGTGTGCCTAGGTAATGAAGTAATAATAATTGTCATAATATGAAGTTAAATGGTGTGCTAAAATATAAATTCAATTTTATTTTGTCGTAAACAAAATAACATAATTACAAAATATTTTGTACATGATGTGCCACATATTATGCTTATAAGGCTTAAATTTAATCACACTGAAAAATTAAGAACATTGTGACAGAACCACTGGCAAGTATATTCTTAAAAATAAAAATCACTTAGTATGCCAATGAAAATAATTAACTTAAAATATGTACATTAGGTTTATATTTATGCATACATTGATAAAATGGATAGCCTCAAAATACGAAGAATCGTCCAGTATAATCTCAAATTATATTAATATCAATAATTGTCAGTGGTTGTTATAAAATTTTATATTTCTCAATAAAATTATGTAGTTTTGAAATACGAAATAATACATCTAAACGCCCCAAAAATCTAATACAATTTGTAAAATCATACGGATATATATTTCTATAGAACTTTTCTATAGAACGGCCATTTTCATATCTTTGTACTTTTAAATAAAATCTTGAAAAAAAAAAAGAAAAATATTTCTATTCTCTAAACCGTCGACGTAACATAAGTATCATAAGGCACTGCGACCCTACTGACAGTTGCGCATAATTTCGATTATTACGTTATTAACTTGGATGTTTTTATCAGTAATTCCTATATTGCGGCACATATCAAATAGTTTACATATTTATGAGCCTCTATTAAAGAAATGTTGGGTATCATTGTACTGTAACATAGATAAAGTTTCAAAAACTGCGTTAATTTTGGCACCGAACAACTAGTAACCAACCTCAGTGTTAATCGAGCTTAAGGTGATGAGACGTCGACGAAATAAAGGATAGCGAATAATTTTTCACGAAGTTTATGAATCTACTTACCTATTACTAAATATTATTTAAATTCTATTGATATTCATTGCATTATGTATATGATATAATATATCTTACATGTTTATTTACGTTCCATGTCAATTAATATCAATTGGTATTACGTAAAAATGGTTACATTATGCGTCTTTAAAGCTTAAAAAGAAATTTATTGTCGTCCATATCAACAAATTAAATGCCAACTAATACTGTTTTATAATAAAAAAATGTTATCACACCCATAAGCCTTTGCAAATTTCATTATACCGGTAAATATTAAAATTTCAATAAATACTCAAGTTATGCAAATATTGAAGTTCCTGAATTCCGAAGTAAAAGGCATCTCGTCAGTCTGATCTATTCCATACTCTCAGCTCAATATAGTTAATCAAAATATATCATACGCAACCATACTCGTACCAAATAGCAGATTCTTTGGAGTTGTCAGATTTCTCATTTCTACTTGAATTTCTTCTTTCATTCCTAAGATCATCTCTTTCAGGTACAGTTTCCTCGGTAGCAGAACGCGAGTGTTCCGACATAGGCCTGTGATGCTCTGCACCCGGCCTATCATTCACACTTTGACAGGCACCATCACCTATAACGGTGGATATTCTGTTGTACACCAAGTAAGTGGGATTCTCTTTTATTGGAGTGCTTTGTGGTTTTGAATTTATATTGGCACTGGGGTCATCATCTGCAACGTACACTGTGCGACGGGTACCGGCTGTACCAAATACTGGCGTTGGCGTGGATGCTGAAAAAAGTGAAATATTATTATATGAGAGTCTAACACACTGACGAAAACTGAAACAAATACAAACGTTGTTGTTTTATATTTTAATATCTTTTAACTGGTTGTTTTCCGCGGTTTCGCCTGCATGGCATTCTGATCCCACTCCTGCAATCCATGGGAACGTAATCTAGGAATAAAAAGTACCCTATGTGTAATTCAAACTTTCCAACACCGTGACACAAATGCAAAGAAACATGATGTGGGACCGTTCTCCTGGATACAAGAGCAACCTTTTCAGGCATTTTCTCTTTTTTTTTTGTCTAATTTATCGATTAATCTATGTAAATGTCATATTATTTTATCAAAAATAAAATTCGTGTTGATCCATGTAATCTATCCCTGTACCTGTGTTGTGTTGTTTAATTACAGAGTTTCTATCGACACCTTCCAGCTCCATCATCAGATCAGCTTCATGTCATCATAATATTGCTATATCACGTGATGAAAATATGCGCAATCGGAATCAAATTTGACTAGCTGATTACAGACAGATAGACAACGAGACAAATGAAACTAAAAACTTTTAAAAACGCTTTGAAAGTTTTAAAACCTGAAAGTACAATTCTCGAACATTTTTTCTGTTTCATAAGAAAGTCGAAAGTCGTTCCCGCAGGGGGAACGCACAGGTAGATTTCGTGAAGCAATTAATCAAAAAACGTTTCGGACATTTATTTTAGAGCAAAAAATAACCTATCGGTTAGAAATATTTTTTGCCCCTCTATGACCTATGCTTCTTCTATGACCCACGCCGAGCGCATTTTTAACATGTTTTAATTTTTTTTCTCGAAAACGGTAACTTTTAGCGAAAAACTTATCACACTTTTATTTTAGACTTAAAAATGGCCTATCGATTAAAAATGTTTCCGACGGCAAGAATGTTCACCGGTTAGAAGTTATGATTTTTTCCCGAAAAATTTTGGTTTTTCCCACCTCCACTTTTAGTTAAAGTTTTAATCTTATAGTTTTATAATTAAAAGTTGTTGGTATTCATGTATACTATGGGATAAAATTAGAACGGTTCGAATATCTTTCATGGAACGTGAAATTTTAAGGAAAGACTGATTTCACAAAAAGTGAGGCCCTACCGTCCCCTTAGGCCGGATTCCACCCGTTCACGAACTTAAACTAAGTTTACACCCAAGCAATTTTTGACCGCAGTTTGAAAGCGATCGGGGCAAAAATGCGACCGTGAGACTGCCGCAAATTTTGGGAAGTGGAGCCATACATACATATATATATATATATATATATATAAACTTTTTGACCAGTGGTCATTTCGGACTCAGGGGGTCATAACTAGACCTCCTATGAAGATTTTTTTTTTAAATTCGACAGTAGTAAAGAAACCAATAGGTAGATTCATCGAAATCTACCTTTTTTTTTTTTTTTTTTTATCGTGCGGAAATCCCTTCGGATACCTCCCCCGCCGGCCAGCGGGGGCGGTTATGTCGGGCTTGCACCGACTAAAACCGCACGCCGTCTCGGGTCTTCAGACGCCGGGGTGTAAGGTTACCCATAGAGCATATCCCTCGCACCCCGGCTGACCCTGGGCCATCTCACCACTAACAGCATCGCTCATCCTGTCTCCTCTGAAAGCAGAGGAGTACGGAGAGCGATGTGTTCCCGCCACGTTGGGTATTGGCCGACGATCAATGTCAACCCTATGAAGGGGTGAAGGGGAAGCCATTGACCGCCGCCCAGGGTGTACCGGCCGCTCCGATTCCGTTCCCCCCGGACTGCAGCGGGATCGGAATCGGAGCGACACTCGAGGAGGTTACCCAACACACACCCCCATCGAAATCTACCTAAAAGTTAAATGGCAAAGTTGTAGGTAATAAAATGATCTACTACTTTTGCATTTACAATTTTTTCACATAACCTTAAAATTTAGGTGAAAAATTCAAATAATCAAGCTTTTGGTTCTTAGGGATTTTCTTTAGAAAAACCCTATTGCTATCGAGTTGTCGTCGTTGCCAATTTTTTGTCACGGTTTTGGGTATGAAGGAGATGAGCTATCGAGTTGCTGTTTTCGGTAATAGATTCGTGCTGGGGTGAACCATTGCAAGATAAAGAAAAAATCGCAAAAAAAAAATTGAAAATCCCTTGTATTCGGCTGAGCTCGTCTCAGGAATTCAACTTGTTTATTTTTATCTTTTTCAAAACAATTTTGTAATTTATTTGATTAAAAATATTTATTTTTTCGCCTAATTTTAACTTAATATCAAAAAAGCACCATATTTTCAATCGAAAATTCTCGCGTCAAAATATCAGCTTTTTCCAAAAACGCGGAGGGCTTTTTGTTCGTTGAAATCTCTACTTCCTGATGGATGGTGTAAAAAAAATACATTACTATAGTAAATGTTCTCAGAAAATGCAAAAAATTGAAAAAAACTCAAATTCGATTTTTTTTAAAAATCATTATGTACAATTTCATCAAAAAAATGTGATTGCTGCAAAGATAATATTTTGATACGAGAATTTTCGATTGAAAATTAGGGTGCTTTTTTGATATTAAGTTAAAATAAGGCAAAAAAATTAATATTTTAAATCAAATAAATTACAGTGTATTTGGGACATAATAAGGTAACTCTTCACCAAACATCGTAGAAAAAAAAATGTTTTGAAAAAGATAAAAATAAAAAACCAAAAACTTGGTTATTTGAATTTTTCACCAAAAATTTGAGGTTATGTGAAAAAATTGTAAATGCAAAAATTGTAGATCTTTTTATTACCTACAACTTTGCCATTTAACTTTTTTCCATAGGACTATGAGATAAACCATTTTTTACCCTTGAAAAGTCAACCCCTCCCACTTCCCGAACTCGGATCGACCGTAATTTATTTTTCCTTTCATTTTTATCATATTCCCCTCCTTTTCTAATGGGTTTCATCCTACTGTAATTTTTTTTGATTTCATAAATTATCGACCTGGTCTATAACGTATAATTCATACTTACAATTTTCATACATTTATTTGATGTAAGTGTGAATTCCATATGAGACCATGACACCGCTAGAATGTATGACACGGTAGATCTACAGATGGTCGAGGCTCTGGCACAGGCTTTTCTCTCGGTGTTGGAAGGTCAGACGGCAGTCGCTCCCATTAAACCAGCATAAGCTAAATCCCGGGCTCCGAGGTGAAAGCTTCGGATGTGATCAGGAACTATTTTTGTTTGATCATAGTTGAAATTGATATAACTGAATGCAAATGTAGTAGAGGTGTTTCTATTAATAGCCAAATGTTTGTAGATTTTAGAAAGAGAGAACATCTAGGACAGGACTTGAATATATTAGAGAATTTCGAATATCTGGGACGTGTCTAGGTAGCTCAGTTGGTCAGCGCATTCCCCCTGTAAGGGACTGGTCGCGGATTCAAGTCCCGTCCTAGATGTTAGAAATCTATAGGAAAAGTAAACATACTAATTGCTTAAAAATTGCATTTAGACAAATGTTTAAGAAATTTCTTACATGCTGGTAATCCTGAATCTCCTTCTATACCTTGGAAGCTATTTCTATGAGTGGGTGGTACCGCTTTGTGTGGTCGTCTTCTCAATGAGGCTCTTATAAGAGCATCGTCCCCGCCACCACTGTGTATCGATGTGCCAGAAAGCCGCCTTACAAAATGCGACTCAGTAGTTAACCTACTTGAATCTAAACTTGGGATTGATCCACTTCCGTCTACATTATCTGATTTCTTGAGAAGTTTATTTTCAAATCGCCTCGAGAAACTGGATTCGGAATGTTTTGGTGATTCTGCACTCGGGTTAGAAGAACCTTGATCTTGGTCAGAGATTTTTGATATCTTTTCTAATTCATGACTACCAGGATCAGACTCTCCAGATTCTGATCCAGCTAGCGTTAGCTGAGACTTCGAACGACTGGCATCTTCTATTCGTTTATTGTTCCGAGATGGTACTTTATTAATCAAATCTGTACCAGCTTTTCGGACTTTTTTCAGAAACGAATCGCCAAATCCACGCCTTTTAGGAGTACAGTTATCTAATTTTTTATAATGTTCCATGATTTTCTCTTCTAACTTTTCTTTCTGTCGACACAAAGCATTCACTTTATCAGCGAACATTTTCTCTTCTTCATGGTAATGTTGTTTATCTTTCAAGGAATGCGCCAGTAACTCATGATACTGGGTTAAAAGTTGTGACACGTGGTCCATTAAAGACCGCCTGTCCGCGTCCAGACTTTTATTCATTTGAATCAACATTTCACAATGTTGGTTAGTTTTATTTATTTCTAACTCCATACTAGTTATAATTTCAACTTTTGTATTGACCTCACCAGAAATTTCAGTATTTCGTAATTTCAGTTGCGTGACTTCACTTCTAAGATTTCTATATTCTTCTTGCATGTTTCTGTATTCATTTTTTAACCTATCACTGGCTGTAAACAAATTTCTAAAATCGTCTTTTAGTTTTGAATGTTCAGCTCTAAGATTTGTCAAATTTCTTGATTCAATTTTTAAGTTGTCTCTTTCAATTTCAAAATCTGATACTTTTTTTTCAAATTGTACCAACTTTTCTTTTAATTCTCGGTTTTCTAGTTTTAAATCTCTGATTGTAACTTTTATAGGCTCCCGTTCACTGAGTAAAGTTTCGTATTCAGTGTTTAGTTGTTCGTGAAGTGTTTGTAAAGCAACTTGGTCTCTTAAAAGGTTATCTTGCTTATCTTTCAGAACTTCTAACTGTTTGACAATCTCTTCTTTTTCCGCAGCGAGTTGACTGTTGGCAAGTTGTAGAGTCATTTGTTGAGATATCAGAGATCCATTTTGAGAATTCAATGTTGCAATGTTAACCTGCAGCTTTGCATTCTCAGCTTGACAATTTTCAAGAGAAGTCTCTAATGTTGCCAGATCCGAAGTAAGCAGTTCGATATGTGGGTTTACCAAACTAGCATCATTATTTGTGGTATCATTGTCGTGGTTGCAGTCACAAGGTACCAATTTCATTAAATTAGCTTTAGCAGCAAGCTCGGATATCAAGCTCTCATGATCAACATTTGTTATAATTTTTTCCAATAGGTCTTCTATACTGAAATCTTTGCTTATTATTTCAGAAGCGTTAATGCCAATTTTTTCTATACAATGTCTTAATTTGTCAAAATTGACTTTTTCTGTTATTAAATCTTTTTGAAGAGTTTGAATAGTTTCAGAGTCAACCTTCTTTTGTGATTTAAGCTCTTGAGTCTTTTGTTCTAAATCTTGGAAGCGATTTGTTAAATTTTGGTTGATTTCCAGTTCCTTTGACAATCGTTCTAAGTCTTTCTTCTTAAGCTCAATTTCAGTAGTTATTTTATCAAGAGACACATCTTTTTCCTCAACAGCCTCTCTTAACTTATTTACCTCTCGTTGTAAGTTGTGGGAGTCTCGTTCACTATATGTTAATTTTGTTTTTAACTCCTCTGTAAGAATTATTAGACCAGTCACTCTATCAGCTTCAGGCTTCAAAATGTTCAACTCTTTTGTTCTTGTATCAAGTGATTTCTCTAATTCATCGGCCCTTCTTTGTATAGAATCACATAACATTTGAATTCTCTGTTTGTCTTTGGTTAAAGATTCTAAGTGCTTTTCAAAGTCTTGCAATTTATTTTTCTCTGAATCTCTATCTATTGCCTGTCGGTCTATAAATGCTTTTTGGCTATCCAAAGAATCTTGTAACTTTCTGTTTTCCTCCAAAGCATTTCGGAAAACTTCTTCGAGTTCTGAGTTCTGTTGCATAAGTCTGCTACAGTTTTCTTGTAACTGTTCACATTTTAAATTCGATCTTTTTTTTTCTTTCTCCAACTCGAGAACTTTATCACTGCTTTCTAATAATGTTTGTTCTCTTAAACTATCAATAGTTGATAACAGTCTTTTATTTTCTAGCTCAAGCTTTAAAGCTCTTGCTTGTGCATTGCTAGTCAATTGCTCAGATAAACTATTTTCACCAGATTCCAATGTACTCTCACCCTCATTATCGGTATCTAAATTACTATTATTACTTTCACTTAGTACTGACTTGGTAATATATTGTAAATTATTGTTTTCTTCTATTAGTTCTTGGATCTTTTGTTGGTCAGCATCTCTTTCCTATAAACATCAAAAAAAAAATATTTATAAATTAAGACCATATTTTCCAAGCTGGATTGCTAATAAACTGTCTCTGCTTCTACATACCAAAGCAATATCATTGGCTTCTCGCTTCAATTTAATCATGGCTGCTTCCAAAGTTAGACATTGGTCAGCCCGCTTTCTTGCTCTTTGTAACTGTTCTTCCAAAGCATCTCTAGTTTCCATCAAAGCTTTGTTATCTTCACGCAATTCTCCGACTCGAGTCTTGTAGTATTCCGCGTCAGCAAGTCGGTCACGATAACGTTGAATTTCTTGTTCTAATCTACAATAATTAAGAATAAAGTTCGTACTTGCTGTCAGTTATTTAATTTTCTTATTGAACAAGATGATAAAACAATAATATACCTGTCGCATCGATCTGCCTTTTCCCTAAGTGCGTCAACTTCGTCTCGGTAACCGACAGATTTTCGAGCTTCATTGAACCATTCCTGGCTGTCAGAACGTAGTTTTGCTAATACTAGTTTCGTATGTTCCAATTCTTCACGGCATTCTGATAATTGCTCAGATTTCTCTTCCCTAGAATAATAAATATGATTATAATTACAAGGACATAACGTAACTTAGTAATATAGCCTTTTTGAATATAATTTAATTACAATTCTTGTCTTTGCTTCCGAAGCCTTGCTTTCCAATCTGCCAATTCCACAGCAAGATGTTGACTATCGCCGTTATTCTGATTAACATTTTGAGTAGATCGATTCTTTCCATTTTTACTTTCATTTTCATTTTCACACAAGCCTTCGTGTAATACTGAGGAGGCCCAATTTTGGAGATAATGGTCACGTTCTTTCGCTAATCGCCGCATATGATTGAACATTGTCGGTGACTGGAAGAGGTCTATGGCATCCGGTGTCAGTACTACGGTCTGCATGTCAGTTACCTAAAAATATATTCAGTTATGAAAATTTGTATTCATACAGCTGCTTTCCATATCATCATCATCATCAACCTATTCTAGTCCACTGCTGGACATAGGTCTCCCCTAATGAGCGCTTTATTTGCGTATAAGTTCTTCGCAAAATATTATGCAGCATCTACTTTGAACAAGCTCGATATTGTTAATGCTCTTTGGACTCGATAGAAACTAAGTGCCAACGCTATCGCTTTTAAAGGCTATCCAATTTTTAAAGTACTTACAATCGTCGTAAATGTCATATTCAAGAAAGTTATTTAAATACTATTTTTAAAATAATTAATCATAATATTCTTCTAAATTTACTTCATACTAGCTGACCCGGTAGACATCTTTCCGCCTTAGAATCAAGTTATGTTGATTTACCTTATCAGCAGAATTTATTTCGTCAATGTCTTAATGTCTCATATTTTAATGATTTTAATTGCTAGTGTGGCGTGTGTTATATACATAATATATAATATAAATACATATATAATTTTGTATTATATAAATATAAATAAAAAAATAAACAGAAATTTATGTATAAATACTGTAGCATAAATAAATGTCAGTTAAGTTAAATATATTTGTATAGGTTCATTGATAAATCAACGAACGGACAGACGGTGTACGTTCGTTATATGTAGTGAGTTGCGCACGGGCAGTATCGCCCCGCGCCCCTCAAGGGGTGTGGCTAGCGCGAGCGCCCGGGCCGCCGCCGGCCGCGCGCCGGCTGTTGAGTTTACCAGTCAGAGAACCACCTTCGACGCGACCGCTATGCTCATATTGCTTGCGCGCGCTTACGCCTAATAGCATAGTTTATTATTATCCTTCGTGTATGTACTATTTCTCTTGCTTTAACTTTACGCTATCGCTCCTTCTAGACTTTCTTCCATTCTATGTATTTCTACTCTTCCGTGTAAATGTACCTACCTACTGAGTAAATGTGTAGTAAATAAAATTAGTGTCTTGAACTGAGAACTTTTAATTGGCTTACACGACAATAACCCTACACTAGTTTACATTATCCCACCGCCCAGACGATGCGGCAGCCCGAGAGGCGGAGCTATATGAGGCATACAAGGGGGACAAAAGGACCCTACAGGTCAATAAAGCAGGCCAAAAGGCGGGCCCGCGAAGAGCTGCTGGAGTCTCTGGAGCAGAACCCATGGGGGCGCCCGTACCTTGGGGTCAGGGGCAAAATCCGCCCAAGGGCGCTTCTACTTACCCAGAGCCTCTAGCCGGAGCGACTGGAGGGGATCCTGGGCTCCGTGTTCCCAGCGAGAGCGGAGGATCATATTCCTCCGCGTATGGCTTCGCCTCAGGCGCCTGACGCTGATAATAGCGAGAACGATGTGCCCGAAGTAAGGGAGGGTGTGCTACGGGCAGCAGTGCTCCGGTCCTGATCCGGAAGGCGGGGCGGCCGGCGGATCAGCAGAGCAGAGCAGCAGCGGAGGGTGCGACTTGAGCAACCAAGGTGGGGAGAATCCACCATCGCGGCAGTGAAGCCGGTCATGGAGGAGTGGTTGGAGAGGTACCACGGTGACCTCTTCTACCGAATGTCCCAGATAATTACCGAACACGGGTGCTTCGGTAAGTATCTATGGCACATCCACCGGGAGACAACGCCGCAGTACCAGCACTGCGAGGATCCTGGCGAAGACACGGCGCGCCACACGTTGGTGGAGTGCTCAGCGTGGGCGAGTCAACGCCGGGATCTCGTTGCGGTCCTCACGCCTGCCAACTCACCGTCGCGGAATAAAACCCGACCCCATACGAGAGGCCGCGATGGCGGCCAAAGTCCGCCGGTAACCCTGGGGTTATCCTTTCGAGGGCTTACCTAGGGTGCCCGGCAATGGACACTTGGGAAGGACACAATGTGGTTTTAGTCGGTCCGATTCTGACACGCCCGTAAGTGTTTCACACGTTAAAAAAAAGGCACAATATCCCGAGAGAACCATCTCAAAGCCGTAGATAGCCCAGGGACAGCCGGAGTGGAATTTTCTTATACACCCACCTTACACCCCAGCATTAGAGAGACAAGATGGCGTCTGGTTTTGGTCGGTTCGAGTCCGACATAAATACCCCCACTGGCTGGCGGTGGGGTAACCGTGGGGTGGAGTAACGTACTTACTGCAAAAAAGAAAAAAAGCTGGCCAAGTGCGAGTTGGACCACCGCACGAGAGGTTCCGTAGCATTGTACGGCGAAACGGGAAAAAATCACGTTTGATGTATGGGAGCCGCCCTTAAATATTGATTTTATTCTGTTTGGTATTTATTTATTTTATTTATATTTATTTCATGGAACAAAAAACAGATACACATTGAAAGTTTACAGTATAGTCATGTACATGTATAATATTTACTAATGTATAACCCACAATATTGTCCTCGTATTACTAAGATAATATTTTATTTTCATTAATAGATGCCTACTACATTAATTAAAGGTCTAAACAAAACAAAGTGTGTTCTCGTTGAGTTTTATGTTATGTGCTCTCTAGATAAATAAATAGATAAATAGGTACAGTTGCCCTCGGCATTAGCCCAACACATTCCAAGCTCTTAGCTCTAATACTTAAAATGAAAATAAAGATTTATATTCCGAAGAGGACTAAAAACACATTTTTTTTTATTTTTTTTTCTTACTGCTGAGTTATTTCCAAGGGCGACCGTACTGTGTAAGGTGCAATAATCCCTAAAATAGATTTTTGGAATCTATGTGCCGTCAACGCAAAAATGTCGATGTCTTCAAATTGTGCATTATAAACCTCGACCAGTCGCCGCATTGGTGATCTCAAACCAGCATTTGTTCTGCACTTATTGGTCATGAAGAGGCGTCGTTTCCTGACAATACGGACATGCATTGTTCGTGGTACAACATAGCAAAGTCTATTAGTCAATGAATTGCAGTCAAAGACGCCATTACACAAACCATGAAGTGTCATTGTCTGCAAGAGCAGCCGTCTACTTTCTAGCGCTGGTAAATTATATTTTACCAACAACTGGTTATAAGATAAGTGGTTCCGATTAGTTCTAAAGTGTAAAGCTCGAAGAAATTTGCGCTGAACCTTTTCTACTTTGTCTTTGTACTTCTTATAATATGGGTCCCAGATAAATACTGCATATTCAAGCTGTGGTCTAATCAAAGACTTAAACAGGTAACTATAGGTTTCTGGGCATTTAAAGTTTTTAGTCGCTCTCATAACGAAGCCAAAGAGTTGGAAAGCCTTATTGACAATTTTCTCGATATGGGTATTAAGCTGAAGTTTTGAATCCAAATGAATACCAAGATCTTTAATTTCATCAACTTTAGCATGTTTGGTATTGCATAGAGAAAAATTTGTGTTAATTATATTTCTTTTTTTAGTAAAGTTAATGTAGAAACATTTCGACGTATTCAAATATAATTTATTGCGAGTACAGTAGCTGGAAAGGCGATTTAGATCTTCTTGAAAAAGTATTACGTCATTATCAGTCTTGATTGTTTTAAAAATTTTTAGATCATCTGCATAGAGTAAAAATTTTGAATTTAGAAAACACTCATTAATGTCATTAATGAATAAAATGAACAGAAGAGGTCCTAATATGGAACCCAGTTGAACGCCGGAAGTTATTTTAATTGTGCTTGATTGGAACCCATTAATAACCACTCTTTGGCTTCTGTTAGTTATATACGAGGAAAACCATCTAAGCAATTTTCCCCGTATGCCATTAAAAGCTATCTTGGTTAAAAGCGCCTGATGGTTCACCTTGTCAAATGCTTTCTGAAAATCAGTATATACAGCTCCAATCTGGTCCCCATCATCCATACCTTCAAAGAGATGTGTAGTAAATAGCAACAAGTTTGTAGTCGTTGATCTGCGTTTTACAAAACCGTGCTGCTCTGCAATTATAATTTTGTGCAGTTGAGGGTAAATAACTGTATGAACAATTCTCTCAAACAACTTGGACATAGCATTTAATATAGAGATTGGCCTGTATTGTTCAACATTTTGTTTCGAGCCTGACTTATGTATTGGAGTTATGTTAGCTAGTTTCCACATCGCGGGAAACACTCCTTCGCTAATACTCATTTTAAATATTATATACAGCGGCCTACAAATAGAATCAGCGGTGTTAACAAGAAATACCGGTGGTATAGTATCCGGTCCAGGTCCTTTGGACTGGTCTATAGCTTTAAATTTGGTTTTAACAGTAGTTTCGTTGAAATGTAAATCGTGGATCTGTACGTCGTTGTTACTATCATCATTAGGAGCCTCCCATTCGTTTAAGTTCAGTGTACATGGTTCGTAAACAGAGTGAAAGAATTCGGAAAACATATTACAGATTTTACCAGGTTCTTCGATGTCCTACTTTTGTAGTTAATGGTTGAAGGAATGCCTTGATTACCCTTGCGGTTATTTATATATCTCCAAAAATGCTTAATGTTTGATTTAATACCTTTCTCTACCGAGGCCATGTATGTTATATAACACTTAGAGCATTCTGTTTTGAAATTCTTTCTGTGCATCGAGAACATCTCATAGTCACTAATGTTTTTGTATTTTTTTCATTTAGTCCACGATTTAGCTTTATTTAATACATGCGAACTAGTGACGGTGAGAACCATATTGGGAAATTATTAGATCGTGTGGTTACTAGAGGAATGTGTTTTTTGATAGTGCTATAAAGCATGTCATAGAATCTAGCAACAGCTTCCTCTACTGATAAGCCGCTGAGTATCAGATCCCAGTCTACGTCACTAAGTTCTATATTGATAGAATTATAATCAGCCCTATGAAAATTATGCTTGGGTACACAGCAGCGCGTCAAGTTTTTAAGGTTACAGTTGGTGACAGATGTTAAGACATAAAAAAGTGGATGATGTGTACCAGGTCGAAGTAACGGGTCATTTACTAGGTGCACGATGCAACCAGTGTTTGAGATCACAAGGTCTAGCAGGTTTCCTGCAGTATTTAAGTTAGAATTATACTGTGTTGCATTGTTTAAAGACATAAAATGGCCGAGTTCTTCCCCAACCAACGATATCTCCACGCAGGTATAACCAGTATTGGTATTATAGTTAGGAACCCATTTTAACGCTGGTAAATTGAAGTCGCCTAATGCATAAAATAAACTAATGTTCCATTGATCAAGAGCCTTTTGAATCGCTTCAAAGTATGTAATATAAACATCACCACGCGTGTTAGGGGGGGTATACAATGCACTAATTAGTGTGTTGTTCATTATGATGTTTATGTTTTCAAGTGTGTCAAAATGTGTTAATAGTGTGACTTGATGTGGCTGGAATTCTCGCCGGACGGCTATAAAAACGCCGCCTCCGTCAGATTTCTCTGTCAGAATACGATCACGATCATACCTAAAAACAATGTAGCGAGGATCAATAAACTCACGATCTGAAATTTCGGGTGTAAGCTAGGTTTCTGTTATTACAATGATATCATAATTGTTCGAGAGTATATTCATATAGAGTGTATTTAACTTAGTTCGGATACCACTACAGTTTTGGTAGTAAATGGATATTTCATTATTTATATCGAATCTTGTAACTAGTAAAATAATTCCGTGTTACCAGCTATTAGTATATGGGATAAGAGTTGGCTACTGTTTCTGTTGTGTGATATAGTGCATGATAAAGCGTTAAAAAGTGTCGAGATAACCTGTACATAACGACATGTCAACATTATTATAAATGCAACATAGCACCCAACTATTAGCGTGACAGACACATTATAATTAATACCATTACATATAAGTAGTATGTTCACATAGACTAAAAAAAGAATAAAAAAAGTTATACATAACAAAGAAAGACTATCCATTAAAAGACATGCATAAATTGATCTACTAAAGATCATCAGTGCGTAGCGATAACGATATAGCAGCATGGTTATAAATGTACAACAGCATCCCACTATTATTATTCTTAGCGTGATAGACACAGTATGATAGATTGCAAAGTATATAATTGTAGTGTTGATATAAAATGTAAAAACCCCAAAAAAAGATATAAATAGCAAAGAATTACTATCTATTGAATTTAAGAGACATGCATAAATTAGTCTTTTATTAATTAGTATGATTTTGGCCCTTAATTTTAGACATATCGCTAGGGTTTCGTATGGCAAATGTAGGTGACGTTTCATTCTCCCTGACCAGTATTGTTGCGTTCTTGATCCAAATGAACTTATAATTGTGCTTTTTTGCAGTTTCACGAGCATCATGAAAAAGCTTTTTGTTTTTTAAAGTGAGGTGTTCATTCATGTAGATTCTGTTTGTTGTGCCTGTGAAACCCAGCTGATCAGAAGTAGCACCTTTTTTTAATCTGAAGGCACTCAGTAGGTATATTGTCTCGGATAATTTTTGACGCAAACTTCACGATGATATTTTTTGGTCGCTTGATATCCTTCACGGCATGTGGTACTCTATGGACTGCTAAAACATCCTTTTGTGCTATAGTGTACTTCATGTAATTTCCAAGTTTTTCCAAAAATACCGGTAAGTTTTCTTCTCGTCTCTCTGGTACATTGCATATCTCCACATTGTACTGTCTTGCATGCTGCTCCAGATTATCGATCTTAAGTTCCAGACTTGATACAACTGATGAATCAGCGTGGCTGGTACTGCTGCTTAAGTCATTAACACGCTTTTGGAGATCATTGGTAAGATTTGAGTTGAATTGTACGGCAAGCTCAATCTCAGTTATAGTTTTTAAAATGTTACTTTGCTTGTCTTCCAAACATAAGACCCGACTCTGAGTTTTTTTATGCTCAACACGTAACGAGTTGATTTCCTCATTGATTTCAGTGGCATTTCGCTTCAGTACATTCAGATCCGCTACCATAATATCAATACTATTACCGATATCCGTAAATTTGCTATTCATTTGAGCACTGAGTTGTGCTATAGATTCATTTAATTTATTTGATAGTTGTACAAATAAATCAGTCATCTCATTCTCAGGTTGTTTACGTTTCCTTTGCATAGTATTACCTGGTGTTTCTGGCTGTGAGGCCGTACACAAGTCGGGATTCGAGCTACTTTGCTTAGAAGGATACATTGTTATTATTGTGCAATAATAATTTTATTACGTGATTTTATAATCACAATTATAGAAATCTAGCTTCAGTGCCACCTATAAATTATCCTGTGTATAATTGTGTTATTTAGATGGCCTTATATAGAAGGCAACAAAGGAGGTATTCGTAGATATTTATATTAATGTTGCAAATCGCCGCAACGTGTCAGTGCACATATGTGTTATTTGTTTACAGTAGTTTTGCTATTCGTCGCTGCACTAGTCAAGATTTTGTCCAGTTGGTAAATAGTACATTAAATCGGCGATAGAGGGCAGCCGAAGAAACACCCAGCGATGTTTGTATTAAAGTCGCAACTCGCCACTATGTGTCAGTGCAGGTAGTTATATTATTTGCATGCAGTAGTCCCGCTATTCGTCACTGTGTTAGTTCAACATTTTCTAGAACCACTGATAACAAAATGTAGGTAGGTAAAGATTAAGAAGATTTTTTCACTGGTTACAATTGATACTACTATCACATGGATATTTACCGCTAAAATCATTACCTGCAGTAACACAGATATAATAATGTGTATTTGTATTTGTTATGATCAATTATTATTAGTTCTTTACACAGTGGAATATCACTAACTTCTCACGTATTTGTATATGTTCACCAATTCTCGGGATTAACACTGGATAACGTTCGCACTAATTATTTAAATGTTTCTTAACAGTTTAGATTCACCTAATCTGTTTATATGCTTGTAATTTATTTTATTTAACGTAATTTTTGAGAGCACTATCACAAGACTTGTTTACTTGATGAGCGCCATCTAGCGTGTTAGCGCCTTAGTGGTGGTATATGTTCTTGCGGTCTTTTTAAGTTTTTCGTCATCTTCCACAAGGAATAATTACCTTGTTTGGTGGCTGCCAAATTAGACAGTTTATTATTTAGGGACTCATTTTCTACACTTCTAATCAGTTCTTTCAACTCTCTCGCTGATCTGTTGAGGGCAGTTTTGTCTTCAGCCAACCTACTGAGTTGCCATCTACGTTTTAGTTTTCTTTTCTCTTGTAATTTTATCCGTATTTGTAGAGGGACGTTAGCACTGTTCTTATATGTAACGGTGGGTGTGGCACGCCATGCGGCTTCCTGGATTTTATTAGTTATATATAAGGCAGCTTCATCGATGTCAGCTATTTGTTGTTATAGCGGCAACAGAATAATATCATCTGTGAAAATTGCAACTATCTAGCTATCACGGTTCATGAGATACAGCCTGGCGACAGACGGACAGCGGAGTCTTAGAGTCCCGTTTAACCTTTTGGGTACGGAACCCTAGGTAGGTACCAACAGTAGCGGGCCATCTCGAAACCGGAGATGGCCCAGGGTCAATCGGGGTGCGAGGGATATGCTCTATGGGCAACCTTACACCCCGGCGTCTGTAGACCCGAGACGGTGTGCGGTTTTAGTCGGTTCAAGCCCGACATAACCGCCCCCGCTGGTCGGCGGGGGGGTATCCGAAGGGATTTCCGCACGAAAAATTAAAAATAAAAAAAAGTTGCCCACAGTGACGCTTAACGACCTCCGTCCTCCATGAGCGCAGGCCTGGGGGTGGCAGGTGAGGCCGCCTGTCACCCCAGCAGAAGCAGGCCGGGACGGTGAGGCGACTAGCGCCCCTTCCCCAAACCGGGGCAAGACGGGGACACCGTGGTTTCCAAACCCGAGGGGGCCATCTCGAAACCGGAGATGGCCCAGGGTCAGTCGGGGTGCGAGGGATATGCTCTATGGGCAACCTTACACCCCGGCGTCTGTAGACCCGAGACGGCGTGCGGTTATAGTCGGTTCAAGCCCGACATAACCGCCCCCGCTGGCTGGCGGGGGGGTATCCGAAGGAATTTCCGCACGAAAAAAAAAAAAAGTGACACTCAGAAATAGCTTAACACATTTCAAGCCATATAGGTACGCATATTGGTGCAATTACAGGGCATAGTTAATTCACCAAACATCTTTTTACTATTAATAGGTGTCATATAATAGCCCCCTATGCAGAGCCTGTTGGAGCACCATTCTCCTACAATGTCCTGTACTGGCGGAATATAGACAGAATAACTAAGGTTTTTGTAATTACCCTTAGGCGTCAATAACGTTGACGCAGTGCATTGCATAACTTTAAATGATTTGCCTTTCATGGAATAATGGCGCCTGAAGTGAGGTGCTTACTTGCGGTTGTGCCCGTGGCCAGAACGACACGTATAAATACGACAAGTTTTCTCGGTTATGCTTACAGAACGTAACTTTCCTTGTGAGTTAAGTTTCCTTAAGTCATCAGTGCGGAATTAAGGCAAGACTGTCGCCGCTACAAAAACCCGACGGCTCAGCGGGCCGGGAGAGTTCTAAATCTCTCCCGGGCGCGCTCCGTCATCTCCTTCGCGAGCATTACATGCTCGCAGGAGGTGGCGGCGGCCCACGCGCTCGCGCTCCGCACCATTGCCGCAATCATGCTGCCGAGCGAGAGGACTCCCACCCCGATGGCTGCCACGAGGTCACGCCTCGGCGCCTCCCACGCCGGGCAATCCGCCAGCGTGTGCAGCCCTGAGTTTTCGCTCGCGTCGCAGTGATGACACTCAGGCGTTGGCTCCTCGAAAGGATAACCCCACACTGAAAAAAATGGTGGTCATCCAACTAAACAAGTGTCTTAGTTGGTTAAAAAGTGATTCAATCAACTTAAGAAAGATTTGAATCACAAATGTCACTTAGTCAATGAAACTTGGACAACTTGATTGTTACCTTGGTTGTTTGTTTTAAATAAATATCATTGTTTTTACAATTATGATAAATTGTTTGTTAAATCCAAATTTTGCACTTAGTTCCCAAGACTTAATTCATCAGATTAAATCTACAAAGCATAATTATTTACTTTTAACAAAGTATAGTGACCAAGCTAACTTAAATTATTTGTTAACTCAAACATTACATTTAGCTACCCAGATTAAGTTAAAAAATTGAACCTATCAAAAACATTGACTTGATCTTAACAACGAATATTGATCAAGCCTACTTGTAGTAATTAGTCAATATAAACAATATTAATTTAAATAAAACCAATATCAATTTTAATTCAAACATTTACAATGTTAGATTCAACCAAGAGCGACCAACCGCCGCGCCGCTTGTTTGCCGCCCACCATAGATTATTCTGTACTGGGTGTGTGTGGCTGCTGGCTGGCAGCGTTTGATTTGAATTGTGATTTTGAATACCCAAGTGAAGTAGATTACTTATTGTTCTTATTGTTGTATGATTGTTAGTATAGCCAAGTGCCGATCAAAGTGATCAAAATGGACGAAGTTTCAGATCTACTAAGGATATGGGAATTGGCGGACCTCATTCCTGTATTTACAGGTAAGTACCTACTTAGATTAATAGTCCAATTTCATAATAACAGGCAATGTCTCCGATCGATCCTTCATGATTGTGACTGAAGAAAGATCGTGGCCACCGTTTTTCCTCCAGTAGGTAGCTGTGAGACAATTTCATCACTACTGCACCATCTATACCTATTCTTTCTTTCTGACCGATTTTTCGTGATTCAATATTACCATCCAATATTTAATATTAAATTTAATTTCTTACAGCACCTTTTTAACCTGAATGCATTAATATATTGATGGTAGCGGTACTTATCAGAAGTCATATACTTGCTTAAGAGGCACATATAATGAGGCTTTGTTAAGGTTTTTGTTTTTAGTTCTCTCTGTCTTTTTAACAATACCATGAGCCTTGAGCATGTATATTTTTTTTATTACAGGACCTGCCTATACAAGTTGAGGAGTATAATATTGTTCAAGTAAATGTAAGTGCCTACATTACACAGTTATTACACTTTGT
Source organism: Cybosia mesomella (assembly GCA_946251805.1). Classification (NCBI taxonomy): domain Eukaryota; kingdom Metazoa; phylum Arthropoda; class Insecta; order Lepidoptera; family Erebidae; genus Cybosia; species Cybosia mesomella. The sequence goes on from OX276403.1 coordinate 14,363,463, forward strand.
AGAAGTAGGAAGTTATTTTCTTTTGGCCTGGTGGGCCGTGTGTATGTGCAGTAGGTATAGGTACATATTACCTGATCTGTGGCCATACTATAGGAAAAGATAAGGTACCTTTTTTTATTTTTTATTTTTTTTTATCGTGCGGAAATCCCTTCGGATACCCCCCCGCCGGCCAGCGGAGGCGGTTATGTCGGGCTTGCACCGACTAAAACCGCACGCCGTCTCGGGTCTACAGACGCCGGGGTGTAAGGTTACCCATAGAGCATATCCCTCGCACCCCGGCTGACCTTGGGCCATCTCACCACTAACACCATCGCTCATCCTGTCTCCTCTGAAAGCAGAGGAGTACGGAGAGCGATGTGTTCCCGCCACGTTGGGTATTGGCCGACGATCAATGCCAACCCTATGAAGCGGTGAAGGTTAAGCCATTGACCGCCGCCCAGGGTGTACCGGCCGCTCCGATTCCGTTCCCCCCGGACTGCAGCGGGATCGGAATCGGAGCGACACTCGAGGAGGTTACCCAACAGTGTTGGGTAACCTCCAACACACACCCCAAGATAAGGTACCTACCTAAATTTTGTGATGTCAGTGCATAATAATAATGTGTTGTTCAATTTGAACAAATAGTATTGTTATTATAACTTTATAAGCATTTCATGACTTCACATATTTCATGAAGTATTTCTTAAATGTTTTAAGTTTAATAGTTATAGTTTACAAAATATACTTATAAAAATACTAAACTTAAAACGGCTGATAATAATTAACAAACTTGTTTTACTGTTAAATTATATTTATTTCTTTATTTTTACTGCAGGAACCAGAGCAACAAACCCTATTAAGAAAGAACCCTCACCATCAAAATACACAACAAGTCCAATATTGGACACCTCTGAGTGTAGAGTAAGCATAAGATCAATTTTTATTTTTCATTTGACAGATCTTTATCATAAGATGGATACATAGCTACAAAGAGGCTCATATGATTACACTCGAACTCTGCTAAATTGTATGATAACACCCACAACTAAAATAAAAGTCTTAAGAAAATACATTGTAATTTTGCCTAGTGAGAATTCTTAATCTTTAATGCTGTTACAGGATCTCGAGAAATTATTGAAGCAATCGCTTGAGGTTTCCACACTATTATTCATAAAGGTGGCGCGACAGATGGAGACAGCGCAAGAAACCTACTTGTGGCCGTGATAGCTAAAGAAATCTTACGTCTTAACGAGATTAATACTCTAAGAGGTGAAATATATTTTCGATGGGTTAGTGCAATCAAAGCACTTTTTCCGGGTGAAAATACTACGACGTATTATGTGCCAGCCTGTACTACAGCAAACGGCTTAACATTGCCGGCCAGAGGAAAACTTGTAAGTCAAGTTTTGAATCTAAGGAAGCGTTTACAAAAAGGTTTTCGAATACTACAATATGGGTATCAAATTAAAAGGCTCGATAAAAGGATTTCAAAAAAGTATATCATGACATAAATCACAGTCGGGTTTTTCGTTTTAGGAATAAATAATAAGACAGCATAAGTCTGTAACATGTTGATTATTAGTTGGGAGTATATAACGTTTTGCTACTTATTGAATTTACGTATATTTCATATTTTATAAGTTTTTTTAGTAAAGAAATATTTTTATTTTGGTTTTTCGTTTTAGGAATAAATAACTTGTTATTCAATTGAATAAAAGTACAACCCAAGGTCACCATTTTTTGCCATTACACAAATTATTCAATAGAGCGAAGACAGCATAAGTCTGTAATTAACATTAATAATTACATGTTGATTATTAGTTGGGAGTATAACGTTTTGTTACTGATTGAATTTACGTATATTTCAAATTTTATGAGTTTTTTAATAAATAAAGAGAAACAAATTTTTATTCGTTTTTTTCTTTCCATCCCTTTTTCACATATTTATATGTATATTAGTTGTTGATTGATTTTAACAGTTTATTTATATCGATTATGTTTACTTTGTTGCAGTTGTCACATGGAAACCGCTTACCCTGATTGGTAGTCAACTATAATGTTACTAAATCATTGAATACCTACATGACCAAAAAATGTATTATGGTAGTTTGGTTTGTATGTTCAATGATTTCGTAAAATTATAGTTGGCTTAGGATGTGCAGATTTTAGTTAGCAACTACAACTAAGTATTTCTGATCGATCCAAATAAGTTGTCTTGTTTGACTCTAATAAAATTCGTAGTTGTCGTGAACATAAATACTGATAAAATTAAACAAGTGACTAGGTTAGTTCAACTTACACTGTTGTATGAAATGAACAAGAGAGACCGCTAATTCAACACATAATGTTGTTCAAATTGACTAAGTTGCATAGTTGGAGGATCAAAATCTATTGCTTAAATTAAATAATGGTCATAGCTAGTGGAACACACCCTCTTGTTCAAATTAACTAAGGTACATGGTTAGTGGAACAAAAACTGTTGTTCAAATTAAATAATGGTCATAGCCACTGGAACTCACTGTCTTGTTCAAATTAACTAAGGTACATGGTTAGTGGAACAAAAACTGTTGTTTAATTGGAATAATGGTCATATCTAGTGGAACACACTATCTTGTTCAAATTAACTAAGGCACATGGTTAGAGGAACACGCCGTCTTGTTCAAATTAAATAATGCTGATGGCTATCGGAACACAAACATCAGTTAGAATTAAACAAGATAAGGGCTTAGAATTACCTTGCAGCTTATTTGGATTGAAGAATAATTAGGGTTACAGAAACCTATCATAGTATGTAAATCTATCAAGCCAGATAACAAATGCTGACAATACGAGTTGGTTCAAGTAAACCGACAAGATGTTAGGCTCATATGGAATCAAGATCTTAGTTAAATTAACCGCGGAAATTACTCAAAACAACTGTTTTTTTTTTTCAGTGCAGGGTTGCCGGCGGCACAGGCGTGCCCTAATATAAATAAATACCTTGTGTTAATTGTGGTTAAAATGGTTTCGGAAAGTGATTCCAGTGACATGGATATTAATTTAACACCCGATAAGATTTAAGAACAGGCAAAAGTTGTTGTTAATAATCTATTTTCAAATTGTTCTAATTTTACTTTAAATTTTAACTGATAATCAATATATACCTACCTGTTTCATTACATGTGTGTGTAGTATTTTAATTTCCTCAAATAGTCGAAATGAATGAATGTCACCATTTCACCCTCGAACTATTATGTACAACTATTATATATATATATTTCTGGTGGAAATATCTCGGGTGAAATGGCTGACTTTCAACCCTTGTGTAACAATCTACTATTTATATAGACATAAAACATATATTATATAAATAATAGTAATACAAAATATATATTATATATATATGTCACAGCAACATCAAATAACTTTAATTACTATTATTACTTATAATTATGATTATAAATTAATATTTCACTACATATGTTTCTTAACAAATGATTCTAGGTTTTTGTTAAATTATTATTCCAATATTTTGATAGTGTATTGATCTAATTAAATCATTGCCATACAAAATCTAGAATCATTTGTTATGAAATGTATGGAGTTAAATATTAATTTATAATCCTAATAATAACAAACTTATAATAATAGTAATTAAAGTTATTTGATGTTACTGCGACATATATAATAGTAGTACAAAATATATAATATATTATACACTTCTCATCAGAAAAATCGAAACACTGTTTTCATGATATCTGTCCTAATTTAACACAAAAGAGTTTTCATTCCATGAAAAAATCACATGATTATATAGCTGGCAGTTTGGCCATTACAGTTGTAAGCGAAAATTCTAAATTCAAAATTAAAATTTCATTTGTTGAACCCTACACCCTGAAAAAGAAATGAATCATTGTTTTGAGTGAGTTGAGACTTTTGACGTTGACGTTGAGTTGTTTTTTTTCTAAAACATATAGATACTTCGCCCACAGAAGCCGCCCAAGTGGTGGCATTGCTGGATACTGGACTTAGTCAGCGTGTTGTGGCTGAAAGATTGCATCTAAGTTTGTCCTCTGTTCATAGAGTCTACAAACGCTATCGGGAGACAGGTTTGTTCACCCGCCGTTCCGGGATTTGGTAGAAATCGGGTCACTTCTGTGCGAGATGATAGATTTGTTGTAACAACTTCCTTACGAAATCGACGCCTTAACGCTTTTCAACTGCAGCAGCACCTTCATGTTGTACGTAGAGTGGCTGTAAGTGTCTCAACCATTAGAAGAAGTTTGAAAGAACGTGGACTGGTACCGCACAAGCCAGCAAATGGGCCGAAATTAACTGCTGACCATGGAAGAGCGCGCCTTAACTTTGCACGTGAGCATCTAAATTGGTCATACCTCCAATGGAGCAAAGTTCTCTTTTCTGATGAGTGTAAAATTACGCTGTATGGTAACGACGGAAGGAACAAGGTATACAGAAGAGATGGAGAACCCTTTGCACAATGCTGCATTGAAGAAAAGGTCGGCTATGGTCGCGCTTCGTGGACGGTTTGGGGAGGAATCAGCGCTGACGGTAAGACAGAGCTTGTCTTCGTGTCTGGGCCACGTCTACCTGCACTAAACTCTCATCGGTACATCAAACAGTGTCTTGAGCCTCACATGGAGCCCTATGCACATTTTATTAGCAACGGTTTCATATTCATGTTCGACAATGCTAGGGCTCACACCGCGGGCGTCGTACGAGACTATCTTACCGAAGTCGTTATCTCCATTATGGAATATGGCCAGCAAGAAGCCCAGACATGAATCCCATTGAACATCTATGGGATGCGTTAAAGAGAAGAATTCGTGCAAGAGATCCGGCCTCAGGAACACATAGCTAGCTGCAAAATACAATCCAAGAGGAATGGAATGGAATGCCACATGTGACCGTGACTCTCATCCGATCGATGAAAACCCATATGGAAACAGTAATAAGAGCTCGCGGAGGGAATACAAGTTATTAAATAAACACTTTTTTCATTTACGTGTTGTTTTATCCACTTTCTCCACACTCCATACAGGGTAAAAATGGCTGGTTAAACAAAATACGAAACCTATGAAAATTTAATCTGAATTTAGAACAATAACATTATAATTTGAAAACCTCATATTTTTCAGTATTAAACGACATTTGACATATTCCTAAATGTACACATTTTTCTGATAATCCTTAGAAAACATAAACTTGCAAGATGTTTCGATTTTTATGATGAGAAGTGTATTTAAAACTAGAATTTTACTATCCTAATAAAGAAATATGTCTGGGGTCCAACAGTTCCTGCCTACCCAGACCCTAAAGTAGCACCTCACTACAATAATCATAAATATATCCTGGTATCAATTGGTGATAGTTTTGATGAGGTTCAGACGCCAAGAGACATACATCTTCATCAAATTGATTTATAAGGAAATCTAATTTTTCCTGAAATAAATTATATGAAATATATGTAAATGGATAACAACATACCTGTTTAATACACTCCACAATGTTATGCTGCAGATCCACATGCAGTTCCTTGATCCTAGTTATAAACAACTCCTTATTAGGACACTGGACAGCTGCACCAAGAAGTAATAGGATCAAAAGCTTCATGTTTTCAAGTCCCTCCCTTGACTCGGGTACTTTTCCTAAACAAATACATTCTGGTACCACTAACAAGGTCATGCCAAGTTCTTCTTCATACAGGCCCTTTACGTTTCTGATAATTGCATCAAAGTTTTTTACTCTACCTAATATCAGGGCTTGATCTTCCAGCCCAGCAAGCTTTGTTATGTGACATGAGGGTTCTGGATCTATCTGGAGGTATACTTGATGCAAAATATCTCCATTGTACAGGGAGGAATACTCTACTATGATGTCTGGATTTAGTAAACATGATTTTAGCTGAAAATAAATAAAAAATATATCAGTCACCCTATATTTCTAAGTTATATAAATAAATTTGAATTTGTCTTATCATCTTATTTATGTTTTCTAGAAATGTATATTTATTGTTATAATAGGTGTATTTTGTTATACTGTTGATTGATGGCACTTGGTGGAACTTGCTACACATATTGAAACAATGTATCACTTGTACTTTCCACAATTTCAGATGTCTGAAGATCACTATACGTGATGACTGTAACATATAAATAAATATTATATAAAAAACCTCTGAGAATGCCGTGAGGCAAAACCGGTCAGGTGTAGTTATTAAATAAAAAAGTGGAAAAGTACAAGTGATACATTGTTGCAATTATAATAGTCTCAAATCTTGATAGTTTCTCAGTGGAATTGATACATATTAGTGAGTATACTGCAGTTAATTGTATCACAGAACAATGGATCAAGGAATGAAAATGCCTGGGAACCACTCTCGAGATAATATTGTACAGATTTTGCGTTGGAGATAGTTGTCATTTGTATCAAATAAGTGCAAATTTATATTGTTTCTACAAAATATTGCTGTAACATTTAAAAAAATACTATTTACAAAATCTGTAGATGTGTTATGAATATAAAAATTGGTTACATAGAACTTAATATTGCCATAATTTTATAATTAATATAAAAAAATATCTCGATTTTACATATCAAGGTAAAAGGAATTTAAAACAAAAAAATGGAAACTGTAACAAAATATATAAAACTATTATGTCAAATAAATGCCCATCCTAAACAACTTTCTATATGACTATCACATGTAACAGATGGAAGGATGTCAAAAAATAAGAAATAATAAATATCACTTTTAAATTAAGATATTCATGGTGTAGATGGTGTGTTGATACAGCTAACGACCTATTATAAAATATGTTGATCACTCAAGTATGACAAGTCCCAAGAAACGGCTATAATCTTTCACCCGTAAGTGGACACCTAAATATGCAATGGTCTCAAAGTAGGCAGAAATGAAAAAAATACTGCTTCCATTCACGCGAAGTGATGCATATTCACCTCACGCTTCAATTTTACACGCGTAGTAATAAAAACACACGCACGAATCATTGTGCACTCACCCACGAAACAAGAGGCCCGTTCAAGAAGTCGTCGATTTCAGTACCAGACGCGGCCATCCTTACCATACGTTAGGATGAACGAAACCTACTCCTCTGATTATGTCCGGCACACATTGCATCGAAGTAGTGCTCAGAATTGATACGAGTAGCAATTTCACTTAACATCTGCAGTAATTTTATAGTGAAAGAAATCTGTACCACCAAAGAACACAATGTTCTAAAAACAAATTGACATTTACCATCAATAAAAATAAAAATGTTTTTTTTTATTAGGGTTTTGGCACAAAGCCTAATCAGCCAAATCCTAAAGATAGAAAAATCTAAACTAACGAAACGTAAAAATTTACGATACAATACTATATAAACAAAAATAACGTAAACAACAAAGAAAAAGAAAATCTTTTTCTTTGTTGTTCTGGTTGGTGTGTGGGGAACTGTGTGTGTGAGTGGGGAACTTACAAGTTATTTACAAATCTTCTACTGTATATGAAATGAAATCATAAATCCTACTATATATACATCGTGATTTTTTAATAATTCTTGTACTGTATACAGAAGATTTCCCAAAATTTCTAAACAATTATTTATTAGTAATAAGCGTTGAAGATTAAATTTTGTACATGAAAAAAATATATGATCATTTTAGTGTTAATTATTAATTTTAACCTAGATAAATGTTTAATGATAAATGTGGAAATTTACAATGCCCTAGTCTTAACCTAAATATCGAAGTAATAAAGTGCCTACCTACTTGTATACATTGTGAGACGCTCAAAACAAACCTTCGTACATGGTTGAGGCACAATTTCGGCTTGACATTTGCCTTTCAACTGTCTTGAGGCCTTCAAGTATGAAGACCATTGAAGCAACCTATTTTGTTTTACAAATGCAATTAAATCTGTATAAGGAGCCTTATATGTACAGAAAGTGGGATCGATATAATACTTTGCTAGCTTATCAACTAGTTCATTAGGTACCGAAAACTCGTGAAAGGCCTCGAACCCAACAAAGTTCAATTCAAAAATAACATTTTTGATTTGAAACTCGTAAATTAAAAATCTTAATTCATACAGCAAATAATTGCAAGATACTGAAATAGTTTTGTTATCAAGAGTGTGTAAAACGTGACTACCTCATTATCCCGACTGACTAACTTCAAACAACGTCAATAAGATAACTACGACGTATCAATAAGGGAACTAGTCCACTCTCGACTTCAAGAGAATTAATTGGTGAAGACTGTACATAACAATCAAAGAATTACCAATAGGAAACTTGGCTTTAATCAAATATAAAATTGTACATTAGAATAATGACAATATTATTAATGACAACTACTTATAGAATAGTTTGTAGTATATTATAATAAATAATAAATATATAGTTATATTTATACTAAGGAGATTATATGTCATTCATCCCCTCAGCAGAATCTGACTCAAGGACATAGTCATTGAGGTAATGCCGGAAATGTTTATCGTTGTCCTTCGAATGTTAGTTAGAAAAATGTGTATATTTAGGAATATAAGTCAAATGTCGTTTAATACTGAAAAATATGAGGTTTTCAAATTCTAGTGTTATTGTTCTAAATTCAGATGAAATAATAGGTTTCGTATTTTGTTTAACCAGCCATTTTTACCCTGTATGGAGTGTGGAGAAAGTGGATAAAACAACACGTAAATGAAAAAAGTGTTTATTTAATAACTTGTATTCCCTCCCCGAGCTCTTATTACTGTTTCCATATGGGTTTTCATCGATCGGATGAGAGTCACGGTCACATGTGGCATTCCATTCCATTCCTCTTGGATTGTATTTTTCAGCTAGCTATGTGTTCCTGGGGCAGGATCTCTTGCACGAATTCTTCTCTTTAACGCATCCCATAGATGTTCAATGGGATTCATGTCTGGGCTTCTTGCTGGCCATATTCCATAATGGAGATAACGACTTCGGTAAGATAGTCTCGTACGACGCCCGCGGTGTGAGCCCTAGCATTGTCGAACATGAATATGAAACCGTTGCTAATAAAATGTGCATAGGGCTCCATGTGAGGCTCAAGACACTGTTTGATGTACCGATGAGAGTTTAGTGCAGGTAGACGTGGCCCAGATACGAAGACAAGCTCTATCTTACCATCAGCGCTGATTCCTCCCCAAACCGTCCACGAAGCGCGACCATAGCCGACCTTTTCTTCAATGCAGCATTGTGCAAAGGGTTCTCCATCTCTTCTGTATACCTTGTTCCTTCCGTCGTTACCATACAGCATAATTTTACACTCATCAGAAAAGAGAACTTTGCTCCATTGGAGGTATGACCAATTTAGATGCTCACGTGCAAAGTTAAGGCGCGCTCTTCCATGGTCAGCAGTTAATTTCGGCCCATTTGCTGGCTTGTGCGGTACCAGTCCACGTTCTTTCAAACTTCTTCTAATGGTTGAGACACTTACAGCCACTCTACGTACAACATGAAGGTGCTGCTGCAGTTGAAAAGCGTTAAGGCGTCGATTTCGTAAGGAAGTTGTTACAACAAATCTATCATCTCGCACAGAAGTGACCCGATTTCTACCAAATCCCGGAACGGCGGGTGAACAAACCTGTCTCCCGATAGCGTTTGTAGACTCTATGAACTGAGGACAAACTTAGATGCAATCTTTCAGCCACAACACGCTGACTAAGTCCAGTATCCAGCAATGCCACCACTTGGGCGGCTTCTGTGGGCGAAGTATCTACATGTTTTAGAAAAAGAACTTTTTTTCAGACGTCCCAAAGTCTCAACTCACTCAAAACAATGATTCATTTCTTTTTCAGGGTGTAGGGTACAACCTGGTTCTACAAATGAAATTTTAATTTTGAATTTTGAATTTTCGTGATTTAGAAACTTCTGTCTTTGATTCTGCAGCTTGCTCAGTTGGTGCACATACTTGTATGATAGTCCAAGTCTTGGTATAGTTAGGTATGTTGATATTAAGCACTGCTATTCTATCAGAGATACCAAAGATGTTTTGTATTTGCTTCTTCAGAGTCGTCTCTTTTTCTCCTTTGTTAAACAATATTTAATCTTGGTATTCATATTTTGTTTCACCTTCTCTTCTCATTTCGCTGATTCTGAGTATGTCCCAGTTTCGTCCAAGGCTCAGTTGCAAATAGACATGTTTTCAGTTTATTTAATAAATTAATATTTCAATTACGATATTAATACGTGCACTATAATAAATACAATACAAATTCAAACAAAAGCTGGCATCAAGCGCTCGCGCAGTTGTTACGAGGCCAGGCTACCTGCGCGACCCACGAGTGGGCAAGACAGTCACACCTCTACAGACCGGGGCGGGGCGCGAGGAAGATACAAGCTGCTTAGCGGATACAAGCTACGAGTACCTACATACTGCGGCCCTTTTGTTTCAACGATATTTAGAGATCCGATTCTCAGCACTCCATGGATTCACCGTGCGGTCGCCGTGACCATAGCGTGGTACAGAGAGGAATACCATGACGGCGACTGGAACTTACGACCCAGATGTAGGTTTAGGGTGAAGCATCAGCGCTAACCTCTACCGTCAGTAGTGTTCCCCCCCTACCTATCCAAATTTGGTAAGATCCTAACAATGCCGCTTTTGATATACGATTTAGTAAAGAGCTTACTGAAGCTCTTGGCAATCCGAGGTCTTTAAGTTGTACAGGGATTTAGCTGGAATTCCCCTTGCTCCTACTTCTACGGCGTAGAGTTTAACCACGTAGCCGTTTTTGGTTAACTCGTTAGTCAAATCAAAGTATTTGTTTGTCTTTATAGCGTGGTCTTTAGGTATATTAGTTTCCCACGGTACTGTGAGTTCTACAAGCACTGCACGCTTATGCGATCGTGAACAAAGGAATATGTCGGGTCTGGATGATGAGGCACAGACATCCTCCGGTATCCTATAGTGCTTCTCATACGTGTCTACGAGTATTATCCAGTCAACGGCATCTAGCAAAATTGAATATGGCTTTTGAGGTGATTTCTTTGAGCAGCCTTCCTTTACAAACGCAATGTCATTTCTTTGGTTGGTGGTTAATCCTTTTTTCGCTCTAGCTACCGCCAAACTTACAGCCTCACGTATGATTTCTAATACCTTATCATGACGGCGCGAGTAACCTGGTCTAACAGCGTCTAGTAGGTGCCTAGCCGTACCAGTTGCTTCACCACATGAGTTACATGTTTTATCTGTGGCTTTTCCCCATCTGACCAGATTGCTTTGGTCGGGGAGGGTCAACTGGAATGCATTTACGTAAAATTTAAGTAAGGCCGGTGACCAGTCGTATATTATGGTACGCCATTTTAAGGCTATGGGAATACAAAATTCACCTAGGGTCAACCATTCGTTTTGCATTTCTAGGTTCATTGCGTGCAACTTATAGGTGTTGTTTTCGTCTGCTTGAAGAAAAGATTTTGTTATTTCTTTATCTGTTTGTCTCGGAATATTACCTAGATCTACTCTACCAGTCTGCGAGCCTATCATGAATTTTTTATGGAACTGGAGGTGTGATACGAGCTCCGATGCATTTTTATCTTTTGGAAGGACTTTTACTATTTCGTCTTTAGATTTCGATAAGACGTGCATTTTAGTTACTCTTAGGTGTTTATAGAGTTCTGATGGCTTCTTAAGCGTCATTCCAAAATTATTCGCGGATCTATATAGTGCCGACGGGTCGGCCGACTGAGCTAGCCCTAGCCACGACTTTAGTGTCTTCGTGACACTCGCATCTAGTTTTTTGAGGAGGCTCTGGTTTATATCATATATAAGAAACGGCCAGTTAAGACGTGAGGTTAAATAATCATCATAGATCCAAGCTTTTTTAACATTACTTATTGGTTGTTGGTCTACCTTTTTTAAATCGATAATGAAACTATCAATTAATTCGTCCAAAGCTGGAGTGCAACCTCTATTGTCAATCTTTCTTCCGAGGAATTTAAAAGGCACGGTTTCAGATATAGTTGAAACGTTTTCCCCGCCTATACTAAGCCCTGGGTCATATGAAGTATACCTGGTACCCCGCCTACCCAGACATAGACAGTAGCATTTGCTAGGTCTTATTCTCATTCCATCTGTCCATGTACAGAAATCGTCTACTCTACGCAGTAGGTCCTGGCACTGCTTTGGGTTACGAGTCAGTATTGCCAAATCGTCCGCGAATGCGAGGATAGACTCCGTATATTTACCGTTTAGCTTAAACCGATAGCTCCACTTCTTGTCGTGTGTGGAAATGTTGTCTATTAAAATATTTATTACTATATTGAAAACTATAGGTGACAAACAGCAACCTTGGAACAAACCCACATTATAATTTAAAGATTGCGTGTATCCATCTTTGGTATTAATCACAAACTTTAATTTACCATAATAAGAGGATATTATTTCCCAAATGATGGACGGAAAGTGATACCATTTTAATGCAAACAACATAAGCTCGTGTTGTACTGAGCCAAAAGCGTTTTTTAAGTCTATCCAACAAACTGTTATTTGCTTTTCATTTAATCTGGCATCTTTTAAACTTTCCGCCAGTAAAGAATTGTGTTCCAGACATCCTGAAATTCCGGGTAGGAACCCTTTTTGGTGGTTTGGTCTGAAATAGTTATTATTGATCATGAAAATTGTCATTTTAAATTGAAGCCATGAGAAGAAAATTTTAGAAATTGTATTGGTTAATGCTATTGGTCTAGCGTCTTTTGGACAAGTTACTATTTCTTTCTTTGGAATGAGCACAAAATTAGCCTTGCCGAAGGCCGCTGGGACTTCTTTACTCGACCAGATCCTATTGAATATGCTTAGAAGATGTTTACGTACCGATGGGCATTTTTTATAGATAATGTAAGATATGCCATCAGGCCCTGGGGCGGTTTTTGTTGCTTTCTTTTTGATTTGGTGTTCTATTTCGTCTAAGACAAACAAATACTTTGATTTGACTAACGAGTTAACCAAAAACGGCTACGTGGTTAAACTCTACGCCGTAGAAGTAGGAGCAAGGGGAATTCCAGCTAAATCCCTGTACAACTTACTTAAAGACCTCGGAATGCCAAGAGCTTCAGTAAGCTCTTTACTAAATCGTATATCAAAAGCGGCATTGTTAGGATCTTACCAAATTTGGATAGGTAGGGGGGGGGGGAACACTACTGACGGTGGAGGTGAGCGCTGATGCATCATAAGGTGGCCACCCTAATCCTACATCTGGGTCGCAAGTCCCAGTCGCCGTTATGGTGTTCCTCTCTGTACCACGCTATGGACCCGGCGACCTCACGGTGAATCCATGGAGTGCTGAGAATTGGACCTCTAAATATCGTTGAAACAAAAGGGCCGCAGTATGTAGGTACTCGTAGCTTGTATCCGCTAAACAGCTTGTATCTTCCTCGCGCCCCGCCCCGGTCTGTAGAGGTGTGACTGTCTTGCCCACTCGTGGGTCGCGCAGGTAGCCTGGCCTCATGACAACTGCGCGAGCGCTTGATGCAAGCTTTTGTTTGAATTTGTATTGTATTTATTATAGTGCACGTATTAATATCGTAATTGAAATATTAATTTATTAAATAAACTGAAAACATGTCTATTCGCAACTGAGCCTTGGACGAAACTGGGACATACTCGGAATCAGCGAAATGAGAAGAGAAGGTGAAACAAAATATGAATACCAAGATTAAATACTGTTTAACAAAGGAGAAAAAGAGACGACTCTGAAGAAGCAAATACAAAACATCTTTTGTATCTCTGACAGGATAGCAGTGCTTAATATCAACATACTTAACTATACCAAGACCTGGACTATCATACAAGTATGTGCACCAACTGAGCAAGCTGCAGAATCAAAGACAGAGACATTCTATGCCGAGCTGGCAAAAGTCAGCAGAAATTATACCAACAATCATATTATATTGATGGGTAATTTTAATGCTCAAATGGGGGAAAAACAAAACGAGGAGGAGTACGTATTAGGCAAACATGGACATCTCAAAAGAAGCTCCCACGGTCAAAAGCTTGTGGAATTTTTGCTAGAACACAACTTAATTCTTCTGAACAGTATATTCAAAAAAGACCCAAAGAATAAATGGACCAGGGATTTCACCAGATGGCAAATATAAAATGAAATAGATTATAAAATAAGCTATTTTCCCAAGGCATTTTCAAATACAAGCGTGATCTCAAAACTCAATTATAACACAGATCATCGAATGGTCAGATGTACAATTCTGCCGGCCTCCTCCTTGGGTCGTATTCCTCAGGATTGAGGGTCGTGACCACCCTTTGGAAGAACTTTGTTCTGAATGATCTTGCGCCATCTTGGCCTATCTTCGGCATCATGCAAAGCACCGTGAAGAGTCGTCTCAAGGTTAGTGCGGACCTGGTCAGACCAACGTATCGGGCTGCGGCCGCAAGGCCTTTTCCCTTCGAGTCTGCCGGTCACCATGAGCTTCTCGAGGTTGTCCCCACTCTTCCTGGCTATGTGCCCGAAGTACTCAAGGACTCGACGAAGGCAGATAGTTGATAGCCTAGTGGTAATTTTCAACTCTTTTAGTATCGATACGTTGGTACGTCGCGCTGTCCAAGGAATGCGTAGCAGCCTCCTCCAGCACCACATCTCAAACGCGTCGACGCGACTGCGACCGGCTTTTTTCAGCGTCCATGTTTCGGCTCCTTATAGAAATATGGAGAATACCAGGGTACGTACGAGTCTGATTTTGGTACCCTTGGATATGTTGCGATCCTTCCATATTTTGTCGAGCCGCGACATTGCGCCTTTGGCCATCCCAATCCGTCGACGGATCTCCGGCTCACAGGAGCCGTTATCACTGATGTTGGAGCCCAAGTAGACGAAATTGTGGACGACATCGAGGTTTAGAGCGCCAGTGAGCGGTTGCTTGGCAAAACGATCCACCATCATGACTTTGGTCTTACTTCTGTTAATTGAGAGGCCCAGTGCAGAGCTAGCCCGCTCTATTCGTCCAAGCAGTTCGAGAAGTTCGGCTGCCGATGTGGCGATGAGAGTGGTGTCATCTGCGTATCTGAGGTTGGTGAGCTTAACGCCGCCTATAGTGACGCCTCCATTCCAATCTTCGCAGATTTGCCTGACTACGTACTCTCCATACGCATTAAACAGGATCGGGGACAGAATGCAGCTCTGTCGTACACCTTTCTCAAACGCAAACGGACTAGAGGTCTCACTCTGAACTCTTACTACTCCCTGATTACCGAGGTAAAGACTCTGGATGAGTGCTGTAAGATGCTGTGGGACTCCAAGTTCAGAAAGCACTTTCCACAGGCACGTCCAGTCTACGCAGTCAAAAGCCTTGCTGTAATCAATAAAGCACAACAAGACAGGCGTGTCCAACTCATAGCACCCCTCCACCAGCTGACGAACGTTGAGAATCTGCTCCCGCGTGCCTCTACCTTTGACAAAACCTGCTTGTTCCTGTGGAATCTGCCAGTCGAGGAAATGTCTGATGCGGTTGTTGATGATGTATAGGAGAATCTTGCTGGCATGTGAGATCAAGGCTAGTGTGCGATAATTGTCACACTTCTTAGTCGAGCCTTTTTTTTGCAATGGGAGTATCACCGATCTAGTCCAGTCGTCGGGCCACTTCCCCGTGCGCCAAACAAGATCACAGATTCTGTGCATCATGTCAATACCCCCATCTCCCGTAGCACAAAGGATTTCAGCGGTTAAGTCATCCGGGCCTGGGGCTTTCCTAAACTTCAGTGAAGACATGGCTGCAATGATTTCCGATCGAAGTATAGTTGGTTCCAGGTCAATGTCGGTCCAATTAATTGGGCGCCCGGAAAATGGAGAGTCACTTTTGTACAGCTCCTCACAATAGCCACGCCATCTGTCTGCGATTTGGGCAATCTCTTGTAGAGGGTTTCCTTCTTCATCATCGATGACCAGAGATTTGGGCTTAAATTGCTTGGAGAGCAGTCGCACTTTCTTAAATAAATCGGCAGTCTGGTACTTATGAGCGTGAAGTTCGATCTCGCTGCAGACGTTTTCAATGAAACGGTTCTTGTCGCGGCGACATTCCTTCTGAATGATCCTACATTCTGCCGGCACCACCCAAAAAAAGCAAGGGAGAACATTACCACTTACAGTTCAACCCAAATCACCATGGAGAGTTTCAAGGAAATTGGCCAGTTATTAACAGACCATCTACAAGAGCTGACGTATGAAAATGGAGGCGATATCATAGCAAACTATGGAAAATTGGAAAAACAGCTTACCATCACTAATAATAGCAAAAAAAGCAAATACCCACTTAGCGATAAACTCATAAACCGCAGAAAATCTTTACTGGCTAAGGAAAAAACAAAGAAAACATATAAAATAATTACAGAAATAAGCAAACAAATTAATAAATATATTAGAAGAGACCGCAAAAACAAAAGACTAGAAGAGTTAGGGAGACAAATCATGAGAACAGGCAGGGTAAGAAAAACTCTGAAAGAACTTAAGGAAACAGGAAAAGAGTGGGTGCCTAAACTAAAGAAAAAAGAAGATGCCATCACAAACAGGAAAAGAATACACGAACTGGCTACGGAATTCTACAAAAGAACTATATTCAAACAAAGACGCATGTAAGCATCCTGTAACACAACCATCTAAGAGCGAAACAGCAGATAGCCCGTCAGAGTGGGAACCTGATATCGTCGGTCGGAATCATTATAGGAACATGGACATTGGAGTACAGCATCAATACCGGTATCCGAAGCATCGGTTAACAGGCATAACGGTGCGTTAAGTATCGGATGCGTCAGTGTAGTTGCGTCGAGAATACTTTGTTGACACTGTTGAAATGCTTTTTCGGCTTCTGGTGTCCACTGAATAGGTGATATGTCATTCTTCTTGGCATTGTGTAGATACTTATTGAGTAAGTACTGGTGATTGGCTTGGTGGGGTAGACAGTTGCAATAAAAGTTGATCATTCCCAAAAATCTTCTTAATTCTTGTACTGTACTTGGTTTTGGATATTCACATATTGCTTGAATACGTTCGTCTGTGGGTTTGATTCCCTCCGATGACATTTCGTTACCGAGGAATTGAATTTTTTTCTTGCTGAAATCGCACTTCTCAATACTGGGTGTAACGCCGTAGTGATTTAAGCGTTCGAGAACTTTTAGTACATTGCGTTCTTAAATCTTGTATTCTGGGTATAAGGTATCTGTCGGGGATTGTGACAGCATTAAGTCTTCTATAGTCGCCATATACACGTAGAGAACCATCTTTTTTCTTTACGACGTGCAGTGGACTGGCCCATGGGCTGTTGGATGGCTCACAGATGCCCATTTCCATAAACTTCGCAAATTCTAACTTGGCAGCTTTATGTTTGTCTGGTGGTAGAGGACGCGGTCGGGAGTATAAAGGCGGTCCTTTTGGTTCTATGCGATGAGTCACGTTGTGTTTTGCTGTAGATTTGAATGACATTGGTCGTAAAACATCTGGGAAGTGCTTCAAAACATCGTGATAAGCATGATTCTGGTTGACAATGTAGACTGATTCTTCTGTGCTGTATATTTTGATAGTGTTCACGGGGAGGTCTGTGATACTGTCGATAAGTTTCTTCTGATGCAAGTCACCCAATAATTTATATTTTGCTAGAAAATCTGCGCCTAATATAGATGTCTCCACATCTGTCTTTAAACCTATTTTTATTTGAATAAACTAAAAAAATACAAAAGTAATTAAATTGAAACAAAAAAAATATATCATAAAAAGTCATGGGATTTTCTTGGCAACACTAAAACCTGTCCATGACGCCATGTCGCCGCCGCCGCCATTACATGACGTAGTCTTTCGTCGTTGTGCGAAGTGACTGTGCGTTTTTGTGTGTTCTGTGTTATTTTCTTCCGACCCGGCTTCTTTTATTGGACTGATCTTGCTCTGACATTTACCTGGTTATAATTTGGACTCCGATTGCTTAACGATTTGTACTGTTGTTATTATTTTACCATGTCGAAACGAGGGAAAACTCTAAAGAGTAAAGCTCGTGAACAAGTGGTGGAATTGTAAGAGTATTTCGAACGAGAGTGTGTTAACGGTGGGCCTCTTTTACCTATAACACAAGTGAGAGACCGCGTTGCCGAAGCATTAGGAATAGGGAAGAAGACTGTATCCCAAATTCTGAAAGAAAAATACGGACCATCAGACTTAGGAAAGAATACTTCACGAACTCCAAAAAAAAAGGATTGTGTGGTTTTATGAAACCACGGTAAAAGTGAAACTTTTTTTCACATTATAGACATTTAACTAAAAAATTTTGGAATAATATTCCATTAAGGGTATAAAAATCGCTTAATCAATCTTAATTTTTTGGAAAATTGGAATGATAATGGGAAATACTAAAAGTAGACTAAGTCTCCAACTAATATTTTTATTGAACTCTGTGTCTTAGAGAGTACGACATACATAATACTTAACAATTATTTAGATTATATACACATATTAAAACAAAATAGCGTAGAGCACTGGCACAAATGAGTAATAGTCACGCGACATGCAACACACAGACGAAAAAGTTTGAGACGATGTAATAAAAGTTTCACTTTAAAAAAGAATCCTCTTCTGATGAGGCCGTCAAGCTGAGTTTCACCATTGTTAACATGGTACGTGTATGTAATGGTGACCCTCCTTCCTGAGACTTTACCTTCAGCTTACCATCAGGCGAGGTGAAGTCAAATTGACGTGTCCTAAATATAAAAAAAAAAAAAAAAAAAAGAACATCTTACACGCAAAAAGCTTTTGGGGTCGTTAAATGAAGCAGGTTTATTTTCTGGTGGTAAAACGTCCCTGTCAAAGGTTTTGAAATCAATCGGCTTTAGATACAAAAAATCTGACAAGCGGAAAATCCTACTGGAACGCTACAATATCATTTTGAAAAGAGTAACACTTTTACTTCAGATAAACAAAATTACTGATTGGGACAATGTAGTGTTTATTGACGAAACGTGGTTGAATGCGAACCATACAGTTTCCCGGACATGGACCGATGATACAGCGGCCTCTATCTCAAAAGTACCATCGGGAAAAGGAGCCCGTCTTATTATTTGTCATGCGGTCTCAGCTTCTCAAGAATTTATTCCAGACTGCCCCCTCGCGTTCGTGTCAACAACAACGACAGATTACCATGAAGAGATGAATTTTGAGATTTTCAAAGAGTGGTTTCAAAAACTGCTGCTCACTTTAGAAAACCTTTTTTTATGAACAATGCCCATATCACTCTTTGCAAGTTGACAAACCACGAAGCCAATGAAACAAAAAACAAGAAATTGTGGCGTGGCTGGAAAGGAATGGAGTGGAAGCAAGTCCAACTTTGCTGAAAGTGGAGTTATTGCACTTGGTAAATGCAACTAAGCCGTCCAAGCCACGCTATGTAATTGACGAGTTAGCCTTAGAGCATAGGCACGAAGTCATTAGATTACCTCCCTACCACTACCGATACAATGCTATTGAGCTAATTTGGGCACAAATAAAGGGTCATGCAGCGCGCAACAATCCTAAGCCACCCTTCAGCACGGGACAGATGCTGACTCTGCTAGAAACTGCGTGTGCAGAAGTCACTGTAAAGGACTGGAGAAAAGTCGTCGAGAAAACGAAAAAATATATATTGAACGATTTTGTACGTGATGATTATTCTTAATAGTGTGGCAACACTGATACTGTCTACATCATCTCAGTATTTTAAATTCGTAAATAATTTAAAATAGCCATTTAAGTGATTAAAAAGTGGTGCGTCCGAGTGCAAAAACAGTTCTATTAAAGTGGTATTGTTTGTGAGATCTACTATTAAGCATATTCATTGTTGAGATATTTTTATGATGAAGTATAAATAAAGACCTAAATACTCTCAATATCATAACAATACGTGATTAAAGTGACAAAAAACCGCACTACCCCTTACGGTGTTAAGAACTGACTATTTATTACGCTATTTTCTTGCATATTCCATCTAATTTATGCGAAATCCAAGAACTGTGAATACGTTAAGTGAAAAATATTCGAAAAATGAACTTTGGACTCAACAACTAGCACCACTTATTCCATACAAGCGGTGAATAGTTGAACTAAATAAGTTCAATTATTCGGCGCCAGAGGGCTCAATGATGCCATATTAAATAAATTGGTAAAATCTGGTATAAAAAATTCTACTACGGTGACTGACTAAAAAAAAAAAAAAAAATGAAATGAAATGAAATGAAATGAAATAAATTATACTTCTAGTGTAGTATTATTGTAAATACGAAATTTTTTCCCGAAAAATATTTACATCATGTCAGTACGACGTTCACCCGTGTCCACTCCAACTACTTCTGTGGAACATACACAATCGGAATCCGACCTAAAGGCACTGCAATTAAGCGATCCAACTTTTACTAACGTAAATCGGTACAAAAGGCGGCTCACCAACCAACCTAGCCCACCGGATCCTGAACCCCATCAGGATATTAAGGAACTACTGATTACCTGGAAAGCGGAATTTCAAGTCAAATTTGACGAGATTTATAATAATCAGAATACGCTATCATATATATATACAATAATATATCATATATACAATATCAGAATTATAGAATTAAAAAAACAAAATATTAAACTACAAAAATCTAACGAGGACATAGTTCAGTCCATGCTTTTTATGAACAAACAATATGAAGACTTCAAAACTGGGTTGGATTGTCTACAGAAGGAGTGGCTTGAGCATAGAAGATGCATTGAAAATCTCGAAAGAAAGATACAGGACATCCAGCTCAAAACTAGATCTTCGAATGTAGAAATAAGAAACATACCTCAGCCCGAAATAGAAACCACACTAGACCTACAAAATACATTATGCGAAATTGGACAAACCATCGGAACCCCCATTTCTCCCTCCGACCTGCGGGATATATTTCGTCTTCCCGGAAAACCAGGGACAATGCGCCCGATCATCGCTGAGTTCAGGACTGTACAAATGAAAATGGACACAATTTCGGCAGTTAGGAATTACAACAAAGGCAAAAAAACAGATGAAAAGCTGAAAACGGAGGTGATCAAGATTCCCGGACAACGACTTGCCGTATATGTATCAGATCATCTTCCTGCAAGCTCCAAGAAATTGTTTCATCAGGCACGCGAATTCGCAAAACAGAACAACTTCAAATACTGCTGGACCTCAAATGGAAACATTTTCCTTCGTAGGACGGATGGAGAGAAACAAATTCTAATTCGCTCTGATAAGTGACTTGCAGACATAGGCTTGAATATGTGACTAGTACTGTCACCCTTACATAGCCTAATAAGTCTTACAGTACTACTAGCTTTTAAAACGCCAATAACGCTTTATTACTTAAACACAATATGTAAAAAGATTCACACACACTTTTGTATATATCCACATTCTCACAATATCTCTCTCACAAATACATGCACACAACTTCACACATCCTACCTTCCTTCACACTCACACTATATTAACAATAACACCCTGAAAAACTTGCTTTCCAAAGATTATAAGTGCGTTGCTTCTAGTCCCTCAAAGATACTCTTAAATCGTGATTTTATAAAACACACAAATGGCTAACATAAATGATATTAACACCGAGTTAGATAATAACTATACTGCGCGGTCATTTTGCTGTCAGCCAGAGAGCTGCGCTAGTCATCTCATTAATTATAAACAAGCGTTAAAAATAATTCACATTAACATTTGTAGTATAAACAAAAATTTTAATCAATTTTGCTTGATGTTATCGGTGACCCAAGTTACATTTGATATTATTGTGCTCACTGAGTGCTGGCTCAGTAAGGTCCGTACTCTACCTACCCCTGGACGGTTATATAGCACACTCGACAAAGTCATTACTAAACAAAAATGATGGTATAGTAATCTATACCAACAAACAACTCACATGTAAAATTAGTGAGCCTTACTTTAAAGGTGCAAGCTGCTTGGTCTGCCAAGTTGACAAAAGTACTTCAATTGTCGCAATTTATCGCTCACCATCGCTAAAAACCAATGACGATCATAAAAACTTTATAGATAGCCTAAACCGTGTGTACAACAGCCTAAAGGCGCAACATTCGATTCTTGTTGGCGATATAAATATCAATATAAGTTCTAATAACCCGGACCCGTTGTATGACGAATATTTGACTTTGAATGCATCTCATGGATATTTCCCAACGCATACTTTTCCCACAAGGATCAGTCAGAGATGTCTGGACCACATATTTAGTAAATCTCATCGCAAGTCTACAACCTTAGTACTGGAATCCTATATCACTGATCACAGACCAATAGTTTTGTTCTTGGACCAACCCAAACCCATTAATTTTCAGTGCTGCACAAAATCTTGTACCAATTACTCAACGACCAAAACAGAAATAGATAATACTGATTTTTCATACATACGAGATATAAGTGATGCAAATGAAGCAACGAATAACTTTATTTATACCTTATCATCAATCCTCAACTCAAATACGGAAGTTATCAAAACATCAAAAAGGAACCGATTGCTCAAACCATGGATGACACCAGGGCTTATTCGATGTATTAGAAATCGCGACAGATTGCACATCAAGTCAAGGAAAGCACCCGATAACATGACACTAAAGGTAACCTATACCCGTTATCGCAATTTCTGCAATAGGCTGCTGCGTAAATTAAAATTAGAATACCATAAAAGCATTATAGATAATGCTGGTTCTAACCCGAAGGCTCTCTGGAAAGCCATTAAAGACGTTACGGATACTCAAAAAAGTAGGAACAGTCCAACGGAGCTTCTGAGGACGTCCATTAACCCTAAGCAATCAATTAACAACGTCTGTAACTTCTTCTCTTCCATTGGAAAAATCTTAGCCGAAAGAATTGCACTCACTGCTCCTCCTCATTCTACCTCGCCATTGACAGCTAACCCTACTCCAACTCATTTAGTGAATTCCATAGCTATACTAGAGGTGACGGAGGCCGAAGTAGAGGCTATTATCATGCAACTACGCTCAGATTCTGCCGTGGGGTGGGATGGCATTTCGCCTAAGGTCTTTAAACTGTCCCGTAAAGCTTTGGTCACTCCTATAACCCATATCTGCAACCTAACAATAAACAGCGGCGTTTTTCCGGATGCTCTAAAGAAAGCATTAGTCCACCCAATCCACAAGAGTGGCGACAGAGACTGTGTCAACAACTATCGACCAATTTCAGTGCTATCATCTCTATCGAAGGTCTTGGAGAGAACTCTGAACAATGCACTCAAGAAATACATTAGCAAATTTAACATCATAGCTGAAAATCAGTATGCCTTTAAATCAGATACTTCTACTGAAGACGCCGTGATTGATTTAACTAACACTGTTGTTAAGAATTTAGATAGCAACAACAGATGTGTATGCATATTTATAGACCTTTCCAAGGCTTTTGACACGGTCTCTGTGCCAATCTTACTGGATAAAATGGAGGGACTGGGAATAAGAGGGTGCACCCATGATCTGTTTAAGAGCTACCTCACTAACAGACATCAGAGAGTGAAAGTTGGGGATCAATTGAGTGATGAGGTCCTTGTCTCTTACGGTCTCAAGGTAGTATTTTAGGTCCAACGCTCTTTCAGTTGTACGTGAATGATCTATGTACTATGTCTCTCCCTCATACTAAAATGTTAACTTACGCCGATGACACCGCGATTGTAATAGAGGGAGCTACCTGGTTGGAGGTAAGGGAGCGTGCAGAATACTCCTTAAAACAAATTATGCTCTGGCTTAATAAAAACTTACTGACGCTAAACCTAGACAAAACACTTTACATCCCCTTCTCTTTGTCCAAAATTAATATACCTGCTGAAGATTTCTCCATTAGAGCTCACACTTGCCTGGGGGATAATAGCTGTACATGCCAGGAAATAATTCGAGCTACAAGTGTAAAATATCTTGGAGTACATATTGATAGCAGACTAGCTTGGGATATCCAGATTAGCGTTGTAAAGACTAGAACTAGAAGGCTGCTATATCTCTTTAAAACACTGCGTGATATCATCAATCAAACAAGATTGAGAATGATCTACCTCGCCCTCTGTCAGTCTATTATCCAGTACTGCATTCCGGTGTGGGGAAGGTCTGTAAAAACAAAAGTAATCGAACTGGAAAGAGCACAGAGAGCTGTACTTAAAGTTATGAACCAAAAACCATTAAGATACCCTACTGTAAAACTTTACGAAGAAAATAATGTTCTAACAGTCAGACAGCTCTATGTGCTCAGAACAATCCTAAAAGTGCATCAGAGTGTACCACCCCCTGACCTCAACAAGCGCAGTAAAAAACCTGCTTGTCATAGCTCTCGTTGCAGAACCGCCTTCGCCAGGCGTCAGTTCAAGAGTATGGGTAGCAAGCTTTATAACCAATTAAATAAACTTGAAAATATAGTGGGACTTAATAGCCACAAAGTTAAAAATATAGCTACTTGTTGGCTTCTCCAACTAAACTATGAAGGCACTGAAGCACTACTTAATTATTTGGAGTAAACAGCTGTTTCCCCCCCCCCCCCACACACACACGCACACACACACACACACACACGCACGCACACACCCTTACAGACACACACACACACACACACATGCATACACGTATGCCCACATTCACAATTTTTAATGCATTAATATCAAAAACATGTTACATATCTAGGTTATCTAGGTACTACAATGATTGTAAAGTTATTTATTCACGATGTTAATTTTATAGATATTGTTAAGCCTAAAATGTATAAGATGTCGTTCTTTTGCGTATACTGTATCATATGTTTCACTGGAAACTATCTACCAAAATACAAAAATTAATAACAAAAAAGGTTACTTATCTTGATTATACTTAATATATATGTGCAGAACAACTAGTATATAAGCTTATTTTGTTAGTACATAAGTGATAGTGTATATAATTAAACTGATTGTAACGTTGTGGAATTGTTATAAATCAATTAAAATTATATCAATAAAATTAATCGATATTTTAGTATGTTTCGCTACTATTACTATTTATCTATGGTTGTGCAAGCGAGATTGGACAGCACTAGCCCAGTCATCAACTGACGGCTCTTATATCGTTCCTATCCTTGGCAACCTTCGCCGAGGAAGGTCACTTTGACCCCGTGGCCAACTGCTGTCGGCTCCGGGTAAGTTTTGAGATCAACATTTCCTACTTCTTTCTACAGGTGAAGACCTTCCAGCGGTGCAGCTTATTGCCTGCTAAAATGCATGGCTTACTAAATTTTGTTTCATACTGTGTGCTATTTCAGCCTACGTAATTAATGCCACGAGGCCGATGATCCCTACGGTCAAAGGTCGCGGCACCAGCTTGTGCTGCCTATCTATATTCTTTTTTATTATAGCTTCTAGCTACGCTGCATTGCCGCTGGGAGATTCTCTTCACCTGCTATTTTAGCGGGTCACTTGGACGTAATTACCTAGTGACAAACTGACCCGCACTTTTTCTATTTCCAGGGTCTTCGCACCGGCTTCGCACCATAATGGCGGTAGCGAGGCACACCAGCGGAGACCCTGGCACGCCGGCATCACCACCAGCCACGTGTCCACTAGCTAAGTGCATACTACCATCTTTGCACAACGGACCGAACAACGCCACGGCAGAATATTTATTAAGAATCCATTCCCTGAGGTTCATTTACTCATATACCTAAAATAAATTTATGTAACGTTACCGATTATAATCTCTTATTATATTGTAATCAATCCTTTTATTTATCTCTGCTCGCCCTAGCCGGTAGTAGTCTCAATTACATCAATTACTTTATTAATTTTTACAGTGCATAAGTCACCCCTTAAACTTTATGTAAACTTCATATAAAAACCTTCTATAAAAATATTAATCGTTACATGATTTAACAAAAACTATAGGAATAATCGTGTATAATAGTTATAAGTTTGCGACGAAGAAATCGTCATTGTTTACTAATCTATAAGTGTAAATTGTATCTTATTTCGTGTCACCTTATTTCTACTACCTATTAGAATACATAATACGGTATATAAATCATTGTAAATAGAAAATAAACACATAATTGTAAGATTGACCGATCGACCATTAGGGTATATCCGCGAAAAGTCGTTAAGCCGCGGTGTCACTAACGAGCCGCGAAAGTTGGATCGGCCAATTAGAAAAATCGAATTAATTGGATTAAGACTATAAAAAACCGCTGTAATTTGACTCGACACCTCAGTCGGCAAGTAGAAAGTCAAGCGAGAAGTGCTCTCTCCTCTTCACAAGGAATAAATGAAGTTACATGAAAAAATCTCTCTTTAATTCTGGAAAATTCAAGTACTCTTCGAGGCTGTCCATAATAAGTGTTCCGCTTAAGACCTGCACCGCAGCGACATCCACAATCCCAGCAAACCCCCAAAGTACACACCCATTGCGTCGAAGTCGTGTTTCTGAGCAGATAAAGTCTCATCGACGGAATTGGCTTTGGGTTGTGTACAATATAGTTGTAATACTTACTAAAATATAAGGTATTTAATAACGCCGATGAATTACTGTATACTGAGTCATATGATTTTGACTGAAAACTGTCTCCCAAAATACAGGCGCCAGCCTAGTTTGGGAACCAGTATCAGAAACGTTTGTGACTCTCACTACAGCATAGTATAAGACAAAAATTGTATATTTTCTCTAAGACCAATAAAAACATTATTATTATTATTATATTATTATTATTATTTAAAATGATTTAATCATATCTTTGAGTGCAGACAGCAGTGATGACAGTAATAGTCAAGGAGTATATACAAGAGGTAGTTATGACACTGATAGATCGTCAGTATTTTTTTTTTCAAATTATGTTCGCGTTTTTATTTCATTGTTTACCAATCTATAAGTGTAAATTGTATCTTATTTCGTGTCACCTTATTTCTACTACCTATTAGAATACATAATACGGTATATAAATCATTGTAAATAGAAAATAAACACATAATTGTAAGATTGACCGATCGACCATTAGGGTATATCCGCGAAAAGTCGTTAAGCCGCGGTGTCACTAACGAGCCGCGAAAGTTGGATCGGCCAATTAGAAAAATCGAATTAATTGGATTAAGACTATAAAAAACCGCTGTAATTTGACTCGACACCTCAGTCGGCAAGTAGAAAGTCAAGCGAGAAGTGCTCTCTCCTCTTCACAAGGAATAAATGAAGATACATGAAAAAATCTCTCTTTAATTCTGGAAAATTCAAGTACTCTTCGAGGCTGTCCATAATAAGTGTTCCGCTTAAGACCAGCACCGCAGCGACATCCACAATCCCAGCAAACCCCCAAAGTACACACCCATTGCGTCGAAGTCGTGTTTCTGAGCAGATAAAGTCTCATCGACGGAATTGGCTTTGGGTTGTGTACAATATAGTTGTAATACTTACTAAAATATAAGGTATTTAATAACGCCGATGAATTACTGTATACTGAGTCATATGATTTTGACTGAAAACTGTCTCCCAAAATACAGGCGCCAGCCTAGTTTGGGAACCAGTATCAGAAACGTTTGTGACTCTCACTACAGCATAGTATAAGACAAAAATTGTATATTTTCTCTAAGACCAATAAAAACATTATTATTATTATTATATTATTATTATTATTGAAAATGATTTAATCATATCTTTGAGTGCAGACAGCAGTGATGACAGTAATAGTCAAGGAGTATATACAAGAGGTAGTTATGACACTGATAGATCGTCAGTATTTTTTTTTTTCAAATTATGTTCGCGTTTTTATTTTGTTTCCTAAATTTATATTACGATAGAAAATAACAATAAGGCAGGAATTCGACTTGATTTTTTCGACCAATCACTATTATAAGCTGATGAAGACATCAGCTTATAATAGTGATTTCTTAAGACTAAATATGGACGAATGTACATTTTTGTCTCGTGTCAAGATAAATAAAGGTATATAAAAAAAAAGTTATAATAAAATTTAACCCAAGTTAAACGTTCAAATAATTGAAAAAAGTTAAAAATTGGTATTAAAAAAGGTCGCGTGCCTACTACAGTATTATGCTGTAGTTGTAACATTTTAGCATTTTAGGAGGAGTCTGCACCATGCTCAAACCAGACATTTTTGTCTTTAAGATAGGACTGATTCAGGCAATTTGTTATAAAAGTGTATACCTTCCCCCCCTAAAAGAATCACTAACTTTGCTAAGCCGATAACATGGAAGGATCAGTCTATTTTTATTACGCAGATTTCTGTCTGTAATGTCACTTACTTTTGTAAAATTGGATATATTTTTCCTGACATACAGTATGTTCTCGAATATATATTGGGAAGCTACAGTTAAAATATTAGTCTTTTTAAATCGTTCCCTAAGAGAATCTCTCTTGCCTAAAGAATAAATGGCACGAACTGCCCTCTTTTGTAGTATAAATATAGTTTCTAAATCTGCTGCATTCCCCCAAAGTAGTATTCCATAAGACATCAGACTATGAAAGTAACTAAAATATACCAGCCTAGCAGTAGGTTCATCTGTCAACTGCCTAATCCATCTGACAGCATAAGCAGCAGAACTGAGTTTATTGTCCAAAATAGTGATATGGTTGCAATTTCGAATCTATTGTTATGCCTAGAAAAGTAGTGCTATTTACAAATTCCAACCTTTGGCCCCTCCAGCACGACATTAACGTGTGCTTGCCTCACATTAGGCAGTGTAAACTTAATGCATTTGGTCAATTCTGCATTCAACAATAGGTCGTTTGCATAAAAGCAATTTGAAATGGCCTTCAAAATATTATTAATATTACTCGCATCTGTACTACGCCGATCTACTTTGAATATCAGTGATGTATCATCTGCAAACAATACTATGCCAGCTTGAGCCTCGATCGTATAAGGCAGGTCATTGACATACACCAAAAAGAGAAAAGGTCCTAGGATTGATCCCTGTGGTACGCCTATTTTGACGTTTGATCCGTTTGACTTGACGTTATTCACAACAACAGTCTGAAGCCTATCTGTTAAGTATGACTTTAATAGTTCTATTGATTTCTCCTCAAAACCATATCGACGTAGCTTGAGCAAGAGTGTTTGATGGTCAACACAATCAAATGCTTTAGAAAGATCACAGAATACCCCAATAGCATCCTGCGATCCCTCCCAAGGGTCATAAATTAGGCTGACTAGAGCCACTCCCGCATCGGTGGTAGATTTCCCGCCAGTAAAGCCATATTGTTGGCTATGGAAAAGATTGTTGGTCTTGAAGTACAGTTGCATCTGATTGAGCATCACTCTCTCAAACACCTTACTCAGGGCTGGCAAAATAAAGATGGGGCGGTAGTTTCCAAGTTCCGACTTAGATCCTTTCTTAAATAATGGTATTAGTTTACTGTGTTTCATTAAATTAGGAAATGTGCCTTCATCTATACATTCATTAAATATGAGTGCTAGATTAGGTGCAATGATATTAATTAGGTAACTGAAGCGTCGCCAAAACAAAGATGCTTGTATATCAGGTCTACGTGGAGCCTGATAAAAACGTCCATGCAACTCTCTGCTCTTTCATACATCTTTCAAAATCTATTCTATATATTCATAGATTTTCGCAAATTCTCTGTAGCCAGACCGAGCGGAGTAAGTTCGTTACCCACTTTCACTACATCGCTATGCCAGATGCCTATCCGAGCCATTGTACAGGCAATATACCCTAAGGTTGCATACCACACGATTATGGAGGGTTTTGGGATTATGAAACCACGAACCCAGCATTTCCGTGATATGTACAACCCCATTGTAAATATACGCGAGTAATGCATTACAAATCATTGCATGAAATTATTAAAAATATATAGTAGCTAATAATACTTAAATTTCCGGAGATTTCCGGAGAAAAAATAACCGGTTATTCGCAAAATCCACAATCTCCGGATATTCACCGGTTTTGTTGTCTCGCTCCGACTCCGAGCAAAACCCTACACTACACAGAGTATGGTGCATTGGGATTTAAATTCAAACTACCTACCTATTCAAAGACCGGGCATGTTTCGGCCTGCAAAAATGAAAATTTCGATATAAAAATATATATATATTGATAGATCTTCATTAGCCCTTTCGAACTACGTTAATTAATTTATGAGCCCGTCTTTCGTTTTCCCAGGAATAATCAAAATATCATTTTACTTTTTTCACCTTTTCAAATCTCTTTAAAATATGGTTATTTTTTATTCTACCAAGCGTTGAAAAATTGCCCTTGAGCTGATTTAAATTGCCCGCGTGTCAATTATTATAAATATTTAATAATAATAATATAAAAAATAAAAAACCGTCATGGGATTTCGAAGACAATTATTTGCGCATTGCGCATGCGCGGTAGAAAAAAGGCAACAGGCAAAGGCAGCATTTACAACAAAATATGAAAATATAAAGTTATTTCTCGTCGTAAGTCATAATAAAAAATGAAGCAGATGATTAAAGTAATATTTCAATGTAAGTGTTTATTATTACTAGATTTTTATTATCATTAGGTATATTGTGGGGATAATGTTGAGTTAAACGTGAGTTGACAATGGAAATTAAAACATTGTTTTATTTTTACGTCTTCGAAATCCCATTACGGTTTTTTTATTTTTTATAGGATTATTTATTATTATTATATCAATCAATCAATCAATCAATCATTTATTTTGCTAAACATGGGTACATAGTAGGGTGTTAGAACTGTGGTTGTCCAATCCATGTTTTACCATGTTGGTGTGCAAAAGAGTCATATTTTGTTGTAAATGCTGCCTTTGCCTGTTGCCTTTTTTCTACCGCGCATGCGCAATGCGCAAATAATTGTCTTCGAAATCCCATGACGGTTTTTTATTTTTTATATTATTATTATTAAATATTTATAATAATTGACACGCGGGCAATTTAAATCAGCTCAAGGGCAATTTTTCTACGCTTGGTAGAATAAAAAATAACCATATTTTAAAGAGATACAGGTATTTGAAAAGGTGAAAAAAGGAAAATGATGTTTAGATTTTCCCTGGGAAGACGAAAGACGGGCTCATAAATTAATTAACGTAGTTCAAAAGGGCTTTTTTTTACGTGCGGAAATCCCTTCGGATACCCCCCCGCTGGCCAGCGGGGGTGGTTATGTCGTGTCTCGACTAAAACCGCACGGTGTCCTCCCCAAGTGTCCGTTGCCGGGCACCCCGGGTAAGCCCTCGAAAGGATAACCCCAGGGTTGCCGGCGGACTTTGGCCGCCACCGCGGCCTCGCCTGGTGGGGTCGAGTTTTATCCCGCTTCGGTGAGTTGGCAGGCGTGTGTCACACGACACGCCTCCGCCACGGCCTGCTTCTGTAAGGACGGCGAGTCGGCCGACAGCGGGAGACACCGTGGGGGATCGGTGCTTCCGCTGCAGTCAGCCCGGGCACAAGGCCAGTGCTTGTGATGCTCCGCCGCGCTGCTACAAATGCGTAGCGGAGGGAAAAGCAGCGGAGCACTGGGCGGACAGCAGAACCTGCGCCGCCTCGAGGCCAAAGCCCCGTTCGTCCGCAACTGGTAGCGGGGGTGCCGCTCAAGAGCGGCCACATTCGCGGCGGGATGCGGAGATGGACTACCATTAATGGACACACCAATCCGCATCCTGCAGGCGAACATAAACCACTGCACCGGTGCTCAGGATCTTCTGTACCAGAGCATCGTGGAGTGGTCTATCAATGTGGTCGTGATCGCTGAGCCGTACTGGGTCCACCCCGGAAGCCCGGTGGACCTGGACGGCGTAGCGACCGTCTTCGGGGGGTCCGCCGCGGACACGTCGCGCCTTGCACTCATTGCAAGGTGCAGACGCTGTGTCGCGAAGGACTAAGAAGACTTGGCTGTCGTGGCCGTCTACTTCGCGCCAAGCCTTGACCAGTACGAGCTTGAGCTAAGGCTCGCTGAACTGGACATTGTTCTCGCTGCGTGCCGTCCTCGTCCTGTCTTGGTCCTGGGAGACTAAAACTCCTGGTCTCAGGCCTGGGGCTCCCGGGAAACCAACGACAAGGGGCGAGTACTGGAGGACTGGGCCAACACCCGTGGTCTAGAGGTCCTCAACCGGGGGAGTTTCGCCACCTGGGAGCGGCGGGGGCTCAGTTCGGTCGTGGATGTTGCATTCGCGACCCCTGCTCTCACCCGCCGCGTCCAGGGTTGGCGCGTGGTGGAGGAGGAGGAGACGGATTCCGACCATAAGTATATTCGGTTCAACGTCTCCCCTCCAACTAACCTGCCGCCGACAATCGCGAATCCCCCGGATTCACGTTGGGCGCTCAGACGCCTGGATCGGGAGGCTCTCCTGGAGGCATCAATAGTGCAGGCCTGGATTCCGTCACTGGCCAGGCCTGCCGATGTCGACGCAGAGGCGGAATGGTTCAGGAGAGCCATGTCGCATATCTGTGATACGGCGATGCCTAGGGTTAAGCCCGGCCCGGCAAAGAAACAGGTGTACTGGTGGTCAGCGGAGATCGCACAGCTGCGAGCAGCGTGCGTGACCGCTCGCCGCCAGTACACCAGGTTTCGCCGGAGGCGTCGCCGCCCAGACGATGCGGCAGCCCGAGAGGCGGAGCTGTATGAGGCGTACAAGGGGGCCAAGAGGACCCTCCATTAAGTCATAAAGCAGGCCAAACGGCGGGCCCGCGAAGAGCTGCTGGAGTCTCTGGAGCAGAACCCATGGGGGCGTCCTTACCTTGCGGTCAGGGGCAAAATTCGCCCAAGGGCGCCCCTACTGACCCAGAGCCTCCAGCCGGAGTGGCTGGAGGGTATGCTGGGCTCCTTGTTCCCAGCGAGAGCGGAGGAGCATGTCCCTCCGCGTATGGCTCCGCCTCAGGCGCCTGACGCTGATAATAGCGAGAGCGATATGCCCGAAGTCAGGGAGAGTGAACTGGGGGTAGCAGTGCTCCGGCTTAAAGCCCGGAAATGCACTGCCCCCGGACCCGACGGCATTCCAGGCCGAGCATGGGTCCTGGCCCTGGAGGAACTAGGGCCTCGACTGGTGGCGCTCTTTAGCGCATGCCTCGAAAGGGGTCAGTTTCCAAAGGCTTGGAAGACGAGGAAACTGGTCCTTATCCGGAAGGCGGGGCGGCCGGTGGACCAGCCATCCGGTTACCGGCCGATCGTGTTGCTCAACGAGGTGTGCAAGCTCTTTGAGCGGATTATTGCAGAGCGCCTCGTCGAGCATCTCACGAACGGGGGCCAGATCTGGCGGACAACCAGTTCGGTTTCCGCCGGGGGCGCTCCACCGTGGAAGCGATCATGCGCGTTAGGCGCCTGGCGGAGGAAGTAGTCTCGCGGGGTGGGGTGGTGGTGGCGGTGTCTCTCGACATCGCCAACGCCTTCAACACCCTACCCTGGAGCTGCGTTAGGGAGGCGCTCGCGTATTACGGAGTGCCTCCTTACCTTCGCCGCATTGTAGTTCGAAAGGGCTAATGAAGATCTATCAATATATATTTTTTTATATTGAAATTTTCATTTTTGCAGGCCGAAACATGCCCGGTTATTCAAAGTACTCTGTGGGTGGTAGTATCCTTAGTAGTCTGTGGTTTATAGTATATATATATATAATAATCTATGGTCTGTGGGATTGTCATTGTGGTGGATAGGTAGTATAGGTACTGAAATATATAAAATATATGATACTGAATGGAGGTGGAGTGTTTTTAAGTCGGTTGACCGTAATAAATAAATACCTTTTTTCAAGGCGCTTGTTATATAAATTAGATGATGCCGATGAAAAGGTTTCATAAAACTTATATACAGAGATAACTAAAATTCTTAGTCTCTTAAATAATGTATAACAAAACTTCAAACAAAGTGAAATTTCAGGATCAACAACTGGATGATTATGTTCTCGAGGTATCTGTAATGAAATTATTTGCAATTTAAATTGTAACTTAATTCTGTATTACACATTGGGATTCTATTCTATAAATAATTACGTGATAAGCTAAAACCTCCAAAGCATGTTATGCATTATTTTAACTACAAATATAATGCATTTAGAAATGCAGTTTAAAATTACCATCTAACATTTTGAAGAATTTTACTGGTTACTGAATAATTAATAGTTTTGTGTTGTATACTATTTCAGAATTCTGTATTAAAAAGCAAATTGCAGAGTAAGATAGATGCTCTATCAATAATGAGTAGGGAGCTAGATAAAAGTAGTATGGAAAGAGACAGATACAAAGTATTAGTCGAACAAATGATGTGTAAGAAAGCAGTGCGTTTAAAATCTAATCCGGCTTGTAATAACATAGCATATAGATTGACTCCCACAAATACAATTAGCGGTGGCGAGATGCTTGCTAATCTTCAGGATCATAACAACATGTTAAAATTGGAGGTATATATTTTTATCGATTT
This sequence comes from Cybosia mesomella, assembly GCA_946251805.1. Classification (NCBI taxonomy): domain Eukaryota; kingdom Metazoa; phylum Arthropoda; class Insecta; order Lepidoptera; family Erebidae; genus Cybosia; species Cybosia mesomella. The sequence goes on from OX276403.1 coordinate 14,397,822, forward strand.
GTCAGCTGTTTGAAGGTATGTCTTTCGCATTATAATATAAATAAGAGACAAAATAAAGTAAACTTTGCAGGTGTTTTTAAAACTACGTATAAATTTATCCATAACCACAGATTACCATTCACTATAAATAATTTTGAATAATTTGTATACCTATATCTGATTCCAATCCAATTTAACCATAAAACTTGTTAGTGAAGTTATTTTTAAAACTACATATAAATTTATCCATAACCACAGATTACCATTCACTATAAATAATTTTTTAAAACCTATATCTGATTCCAATCCAATTTAACCATAAAACTTGTAGTTGCTAAGAAATTCTAAAATGTAACTGTAAATGTAAATGAAACTACATGAAATCCAAATGAACGCATCTAGAATGAGTGCCAGCCACTAATGATCTCCTTTGGATACAATCTTACATGATAGATCTTTGGATTTTACTAGCTGTATACAATAATAAATAAATATTATAGAAATTAACTTTACAAGGATTGGTACCACTAGCAAAAGCAATGTGATTATATGTTTTATGCATGTTGTGTAGAATATACCAGCCTCGGTAGCCTAGTGGTATGGGTAATGGACTGCTGAGACGAGGTCTCGGGTTCGATCCCAGGTTTTACCATGGCACACACCAATGACTTTCCGATGCTTTTCAAAGTTATGTGTGTATTTATCGCAGGTTCATAAGTGCCCGGTTAATGGCAATAGGCTCGCCACCTATTACATTGGGACCTAAACATAAACTGGCGAAATGTGGGTGCTAGCACCTCTGCCTACCCCTTCGGGGATATAGGCGTGAGTTTATGTTATGTTATGTTATGTTAGAATGTTTTTACCCGACTATCCCAGCGAGGGTAATGTTAGATAGATACTCTTTATTGCACACCAATTAAAGGATAAAAATCACTGATATACAAAAAAATAACTTGTACAATGGGCGGTCTTATTGCAATTTCATCCAGATTGATGCTGTCTGTCCATTGGGGTTAAATTGGGTGGGTGTAACACAGATGCTGGGTGGGTGATTGGTGAGATCCAATATTATGTCATCATCTTACAAGTTGAAGTTTACTTTGCAAAATTAATTTGTCATGGTCTACAATTTGATCATATGTCATTGACCTCTTTTTTTCTATAGTAGGTGGATGCTCCTACTACAGTGGAGATTTCTTTTTTAGTTATTTTTATTGCCTTTGTTGCATCGTACTTGCCATAATGATTAATGAACAATTATAAACAATGGCAATTAGAAAAGAGTTTCATGTTTTATTGCCAGAATTATATCTATTTCCATGTGCATCTGGCTGTAAGTATAAATGTAGAAACATTAATCATGACATTCATCATTGTTACTGGGTCAATAACAATATTTTATTTTAGGTTCTGGCACTAATAGACAATAAAAAAGGGGCTCCCTTGGGATACTGTGCTGTACTGATACTGATCTCAAAAGATGACCCAGGGTCAGCCGAGGAGCGAGGGAATTGCCTTACACTCCGGCATTAGAGACGCCAGATGGCGCGCGGCGTGCGGTTTTGTTCGGTTCGAGTCCGACATAACTGGCTCAAAAATCACCATGGTTGCAAATTTCTCAAGATTGGTATTATGTACAAACAAAATTTCTTACTATAATGATGACCTATCAGACAAGACTACAAAAAAATACGGTATATTAAGTAATGACAGGAGTTAGTAGCTTAAATTTATCATTAATATTTTGAACTTGAAGATTCTACATTAGAATGCGTTCCCTAAATAAGTTTTTCTGCATTTATATTGTTTTATTTTACAATGTACTTCTTTAATAAATCGTATTATTTGATAATACCCACAAAAGAGGTTAGTTGCAGTATCTTATTAATTTTCTTTTCTCAATAAAGTAAAAAATTAAAACATTAAATTGCTGATTTTGAGCGTTGGCTCAACCCCTCACTGGCCGGCGGTGGGGTAACCGTAGGGATTGCCGCAAATAAAAAAACCACAAAAAGACACAGTATAGACGGAGACAAATCTAAAAAATCAAAGATAATGAATATAGGTCCACCCATTCTAGAGTTATAAGTGGTCATCAGTCATCACTAACAAGACTTTGTTTTATATACACACATCAAAAAATGTTTGCAATCATTTTGAAACTTTGAAATCTTTTTTGTACGGTAGATTATTTTATAATTTCTTCTTCTTCTTTTTATATTCTTTATTTAAAAATATAGAATTAGAATGTAATACAATAAAACACTTACTTAAATTGTTTTGACATGACAACGTCTTATAATTCGATGGAGCCGGCTGCACGCACGAAAAAATTAGGTGTTCCATTTAAGGCTTGAAGTGCAAGCGAGAGCGCGGAACGAGCGACAAAGAGGCACAATCGGCCTCCGCGTTCGGCAGCGTTCGACATCTGTCTCTCTCCTACTTGAGTGAGCGATGCGTCCTCGTGGACAGCTGCTATACAATAATACTGCCGTCATAAGAAAGAAGGCCGTAACTAACAATTTTGTCAAAAATGAGTTATTTATTTATTCGGAATCAGCAAAGAAAATGCTACCTTACGATCTTACTCCCAAAGTTGTAACTTGTATGAGAGCAGAGATATCATAAGGATTTTAGCCTTAACTACGACAAAAATTCAGGATTTTGACTTTAAAAAGGCATAATTACACAATAAGGGCTTTTTAAAATAGCATTTCCGAAATGCTACTCTGGAAGGTCATAATTACCAATTAGGGCTTTTCAAGTAAGCAAAATCTTTAAAAATAGTAAGATAAAAAGCCCTAACTTTGCAATAAGGCCTTTTCTTATAAGTTTACTGAAGGGAAGAGCGCTCCTTTCGAGGGCTTACCCGGGGTGCCCGGCAACGGTCACATGGGTAGGACACCGTGCGGTTTTAGTCGAGACACGACATAACCACCCCCGCTGGCCAGCGGGGGGGTATCCGAAGGGATTTCCGCACGTAAAAAAAAAAAAAAAAAAAAGGGAAGAGCGCGCGGGAGCCCGTTGCCAAAAGGCAAAAAAGGGAACCCTTATAGATTCGTCATGTCTGTCTGTCTGTCCGTCCGTATGTCACAGCCACTTTTTTCCGAAACTATAAGAACTATGCTGTTGAAACTTGGTAAGTAGATGTATTCTGTGAACCGCATTAAGATTTTCACACAAAAATAGAAAAAATGCAATAAATTTTGGGGGTCCCCATACTTAGAACTGAAACTCAAATTTTTTTTTTTCACGTAACCCATACATACGTGTTTGGTTTCTATGGATAGGTCTTCAAAAATGATATTGAGGTTTCTAATATAATTTTTTTTCTAAACTGTTTGCGCGAGAGACACTTAAAATGTGGTAAAAAGTGTCCCCCCCCCCCCCCCCCCCAGTAACTTCTAAAATAAGAGAATGATAAAACTAAAAAAAAAATATGATGTACATTACCATATAAACTTCCAACGAAAATTCGTTTGAACGAGATCTAGTTAGTAGTTTTTTTTTAATAAGTCATAAATCGTAAACTGCAATTTACCTTTCATTCAATCAACTCAAATACAAAAAATAAAAAAAAACATTATTATGTTATTTGCTGCTACGGAACCCTTAATGGGCGAGTCCGACTCGCACTTGGCCGCTTTTCTCTAAACTGAATAGTTTGCGCGAGAGACACTTTCAAACTGGTAAAATGTGTCCCTCCCCCCCTGTAACTTCTAAAATAAGGGAATGACACAAGTAAAAAATATATATAATTAACTTCCACCAAAAATTGGTTTGAACGAGATCTACTAAGTAGTTTTTTTTTTATTCGAAACTAGCTGACCCGGCAGACTTCGTACTGCCTCAATCGATGACAAACCTTTTAAACCTTCTCTCGACCTCCACAAATAATTCAAGACCAAAATTAGCCAAATCGGTCCAGCCGTTCCCGAGTTTTAGCGAGACTAACGAACAGCAATTCATTTTTATATATAAAGAGAAGATAAATCGTTAACCGCAATTTACCTTTCATTCAATCAACTCAAATATAAAATTTATAAACAAGCATTATTATGTTACTTGCTGCTACGGAACCCTTCATGGGCGAGTCCGACTCGCACTTGGCCGCTTTTTTATTTATGAAATAATATTGATATCTTGTTAAGTAATGTTTGTTTACGTTACATTATAATGCGAAAATTAGTAGTTTATCTATAAATAATTATAAATTACTTAGTTCAGTGTGAGTTATCTTACGTGTACGTACGTTATTATTTTTATTGAGTGTTTAGATGAACGGCGATTTACTACTATCTATATTACAATATACTATCATCATTACAATATTTACAATGTCATTTGATATTAGTTTTATTAAAAGCAAATCCAAAACAAACGACAGGTTTATTACACGTAGCTCTCGACCAGTTTCAAGCGAAGCGATTATTACCTTAAGTTAAAAAAAGGCGCAATTGCGTATTTAAGGCCTTACATGTAAGATATTTGGACTTAAGTAAAGATCTAGAAGATCAAATTCCTGCTATGAAAAGTCGTAATTACATTCTACGCAATTACGGCCTTTCAGGTAAATATTTCATAATTTATTAGTATTTTTTTGCTTAAACAAAAGGGAAAATTTTAAATAAAATGAATACCTGTGTATAAATTTAAATAAATTATGGTTCATATTAAAGCCTATATTTTTTTACATTTTATAAAACAAGAACCACTAAACAAAATCGATTAATAAATCGCGGGCCTTCATTTTGGATAAAACTTCAATTATCTCGGAATCAACATTGAAGTAGTTACGTCCTTCCTTCTTATGACGGCAGAATACATTTACATGTTTTCGTCAAGTATGAAGTGCAGTGAATTCTAATAACCGATCTTAGTGGTTACACAAATAAAATTAAAATTTTCTTTTGAAAAAATGCAACCATTCCATCAGTATTTTCTTATGACGTTGTCACGTCGTCAGTAAACCGACTTTACAGACAACCGATTTTTTCCATATAAAAAGGCTTTCAGTCCTAGCTTACACTCATTTACAAATCTGATTTGGTCAATTTTAACGGATTTAAAATACTTTTCGCGGAAAGTTGTGATTGAAATAATGCCAAGAGGATTATCAGAAGTTTTACGAGCAAGAATTGTAACTTTGAGGGAAGTAGGATCCACCACGAGAGAAATAACACGCAGTGTTGCTATATCCCAATTCTGTGTCATGAACATGTGGCAGACATACCACGAGATGGACAACTCTTAGCTGACCGATCCCACAGTAGTAGCCCAACTGTTTTAACTGCTGCCCAAAAGACCTATATTAGATTGCTGGCAGCCCGTGATCTAACAATCAACGCTACTAAAATAAAAGCAGAACTTCGGGCCGACTCTGGGCTTGAAGTTAGCACTCGGAATTGCTTTCACTAGGTTGAATCACGAACACAGTGGTTTGGCGAGCTCCTCTGAAATCCCGGCAACGTCAACGTCGGAAATTGCAGTGGGCTAGACTTCGCCAAAATGAAGAAGGAAACATTTGGCAAAACTGTGTCTTCGTTGACGAATAACGAATCGGTACTCATCTAGATCACCAACGTGTCCGTATCAGGAGAAAACCAGGCGACAGTGGAAGACTAAGAACTGCCACAGGAACAGTTCAGCAATGCCGGAAATCGGTGTCCTTTTTGGGGTGGTATTATGATTGTAGCTAGAATGACTTGCATCCCGTATCGAGGTTACCCCAATAAATGTGGAATAACTTGATTCTCAGCATGCCCAAGAGGATCTCCCCCTGTGTTCGTGCCAGGGGAGGAGTTATATTATATTCTATACCTTATATTAATAAATTGTTGTTTAAGTTTGGTTAAACAGTCTTTTTATTTCTATCAAATTTCTGTTACAATTACATTATGATTAATTAATGACTAATTTTTTTTAATAAAAAAATATAATGTTTTATTTGTTAATTTCAAACAGGGTATTTCTATAAAGAAAACACACAACAATGAATTTTTCTTTATTATTTTCAATAAAAAAAAATATATCAGTTTATGCTTGTGATCACAAACTTTTTTTTTTGATGTGTGTATATATTAATTAATTACTAATTTTCTTTTTTATAAAAAATAAAAAAATAGTTTTGTTAATTTCAAACAGGGTATTTCTTTAAAGAAAACACACAACAATGAATTTTTCCTTATTATTTTCAATTTAAGAAATTATATCAGTTTATTAATATGCTAGTGATCACAAATTTTTTTTGATGTGTGTATATAGATTTAGAAGAATTCCTTCCCTATGACAAAATTAATAATAATTGTAATTTTGACTAAAGGTGGAAACACTTAAAGGTAAATTAGAAGAAGCTACTGGTGACATTTTGGTTCTGAGGAAACAGTTACATAAGAACGAATCTACGATTGAGGAGACTAATGGAAATAAGAAGTTTTCTAGCTTCTTCACTTATTCCAATAAGGATTATGAGCAGCTTGTTAGTGAACTAGAAAAAATTCAGAAAAAGGTAGGTACCTACTGTGAAAGGAATAAAAAGATCTTGAGCTTGACCATTTCATTTTATTATTAGGCCTCTTGCTTAACGCCGCAGACTTATCTACGCCCGGGACTACCGACCTCCATGATCGGGGCTTGAGGACGGCCGACTCGCCGTTTTTACAGAAGCAGGCCATGGCGGAGGCGTGTCGTGTGTGCCCTACACAGGCCTGCCAACTCACCGAAGCGGGATAAAACCCGACCCCACCAGGCGAGGCCGCGGTGGCGGCCAAAGTCTGCCGGCAACCCTTATCCTTTCTAGGGCTTACCCGGGGTGCCCGGCAACGGACACTTGGGGAGGACACCGTGCGGTTTTAGTCGAGACACGACATAACCACCCCCGCTGGCCGTCGGGGGGGTATCCGAAGGGACTTCCGCACGTTAAAAAAAAAAAAGCCCTTTCGAACTACGTTAATTAATTTATGAGCCCGTCTTTCGTCTTCCCAGGAAAAATCTAAACATCATTTTCCTTTTTTCACCTTTTCAAATACCTGTATCTCTTTAAAATATGGTTATTTTTTATTCTACCTTACCATACTACACGAAGTCTATCTTAAGTCAAAGAGTAATACTTCTCAACCTATTTGTGATGTTTATGAATAAAATTCTAGGATATTATATACAGTGCTATCTGGACCTAAACTAAGCATAGCTTAACTAGCTTGAATTATAGGCTGTGAAAGGAATGTGAAATATTTTGTTTTTGTAAATACATACATATTGTAGGTAGAAACACCCAGACTAATGCAACTAGACTTATTTATAAATACAAATATTTGCATGGAGCGAGAACCAGCGACCTCTGAGTTAGCAGTCGAATGGTCTGCCGCTACGCCCGCGCCACACAGGTCGTCAAACTGTGATGGAAAAGAAATAGTGATGGGTAGATAAATAAATGAAGAGTTTCTTAGCAAAAAGTTATTTTAATAATTCTGCAAGCATATCTGCATGATAAAAGTTTTATAAAAGGTCAATTTTCTACTTTTAAGTATCAGTTTTTACATGTTTATATATTGACAATCTCTCCAGTCAGCAATCATCTTGAGGACAGAGTTGGAACTTACCCTGGCTCTGCGCACGATGCGGGCGGCGCGCTCCCACGTTTTATTATAGTATATAAAAACTTTACTAAAAACAATTTTTTATTAACAACTAAGTAGCTGACCCGGCAGACTTCGTACTGCCTCAATCGATAACAACTTCCATATTTATTCACCTTTTAAACCTTCTCTGGACCTCCACAAATAATTCAAGACCAAAATTAGCCAAATCGGTCCAGCCGTTCTCGAGTTTTAGCGAGACTAACGAACAGCAATTCATTTTTATATATAAGAAAGAAGAAGAAGAAGATAAAAAAAAACTGTCTTTAAAAACCACTAAAAAAGAGACACTGAAAAAGAAAAGTAACTGAATTACAGATTTAATTCAAAAGACAAAAATACGCGTAAGACTTTTCTTCTGAAGGCGGTGTTCCTCAGAATCATACTATCAACAGACTAGTTTCCTCAAAATCACTAGATAGTATAAAACAAAGTCGCTTTCTGTCCCTATATCCCTATGTATGCTTAATTCTTTAAAACTACGCAACGGATTTTGAGGCGGTTTTTTTTAATAGATAGAGTGATTGAAGAGGAAGGTTTATATGTCTAATAACATCCATTACACCCGTGCGAAGCCGGGGTGGGTCGATAGTGATACTATAAAGCATAGTCTGTGCCTCTTACTCAGAAAATAAATGGCTTCTTTTCTATCTAACATAGCCTACACTCTTTGCACTATATGAATAGTGATATCCAGACACCTATTCATTTTTCAGTATCAACACATCCAGTTGGACTATAGAGCCACTCTGGACGAAAAAGAGGAACTTGTTTCTGACAGGGACTATTACAAGAATAAAGTGCAGAGGCTAAATCATCAGATCAGCTATATCTTAACCAATAGAACAAAAGTTCAGGACAGGAAAGAAATAGATCATCCAAAACCTATAGTCGATATTGATGCTTTAGTGACTGAAAATAAATATCTGCATGAGAGAATCACTCAGCTACAAGTTGAAAAAGAAATTGTGAAACGCACATTAACAAAATACAAGGTAAACTATTTTCCAATTATTCGTAAATATTTCATGTTATACAGGAATAGCATTTGATTAATAATTTGTATAATTTTATGGTTTTCAGACACTACTAGACAATAGAAACAAAAATTATTCTTTGCATATCAAAAAAGGATTTGCAGATGTTATGACTCAAAAACAAGGTAGGTTTAAAACTTTTTTTTCCTTCGGATACCCCCCCGCCGTCCAGCGGGGGCGGTTATGTCGGGCTTGAACCGACTAAAACCGCACGCCGTCTCGGTTCTTTAGACGCCGGGGTGTAAGGTTGCCCATAGAGCATATCCCTCGCACCTCGACAAAAGAAGGTACCTAAGGAAAATTCTACAAAACTTTATTATGTAATGTTTCCACAACATGACAGTTTACAAATGTTGACATTACACATTAACATTTCTTGTTTGTATCCATCTATTTAAGAGCCCATTTAGCTTTTAAATAGATGGACACAAACATTATGATTATTTTTTAAATTTTATTATCGAGTTACACACACTATATTTAGTCTGAAGCTACTAAGTTAAATAATTATTATTTAATGTTGTAATAACTTTCAGACTAAATATAGTGTTACTAAATGTTAACTCATTGTTATTTGTTCAATGTAGGTACTATAATGTACCCGCAATATAGACCCACATTAAAATTCGAATTACATTGGCCGCAATCGCAGGTAGGCTGATACAACTAATCAACCAAAATTGTATCTATATCTGTTTTGCAGTACGGGAATTTCTGGATAAGATTAATTCTAAGATCAACATGAAGCAAGCGTCAGCAGCTGAACTGAAATCTTTGTGTCTTGGATTATTTGAGGCATTAAACGACAAATCTATTGCACTACAACATCAGAGGAAGACCAATCAGTAGGTTTTTTTGCAAACTTCATTGCTTTTAGAAATTTGAACTATTTGCCACGGAACATAAAATCAAGAGGAAGTGCCCTTCAATCTCATAAGTATAGGAAAAAATCACGCCACAAAAATCAGTGCCGTAATGGCTTATATTATAATGTTCTGTAATTTTAGGTAGTTCTCCCATTGTGTAATAAAATCAAGGCCTCAACCGATACCATAATCTCATCCTACATGAGCGGAAGTATCACGACGCCGACACACCTACATAGTTTTTGATAATAATTTAGTGGCTATGAGCTTGTAAAAAACAATACATTTATTTTATTTGCAGAATTCTTGCTAACAGAATTACTGAACTTGAAAAGACATTAGAAAGCTGGTGCAATGGCCAGAAGTATATTCCAATATTTCCATCACAAATGCTAATGGATGAGTTTCTAACCGATTCAGAAAGATCTCTTCAATCAAGTGACTCAAAAGAAAAAGAGAAGTCCCACGATAATGGAGAAAGTAATAGATGCAAGTATTCTGACAGTGATGATGAAATCAATAAAGATACTAGTGATGGATCTTCTGGAGATTTTAGGAAAATTTATGGTGGAGATGAATTTCAAGAAAATGGTGAAAGTCGAATTAAGTCTAAAACAGTTCTGCCTCAAGAACTAGAAGAATTAGTCAAAGAAGCTCTTGCAGAGTTAAAACCATCAGACTAAACTAGGCTTATTATTAACTACGCTTACTGCTTTTTAAGAGTACAAACGTTGAAAATGACCTACTTTCAAATTGTGATAGATAAGTAGGTACACCAAAGACATTCTAAAACATTCTAGTCTATTTGAATCAACTATCTAGTCTATGTTATTATTATGTATGTCTAATTATTGTTATAACTGTTTTATGTCGAATAATATACATTATAATGACACATGCCTTGGTATTTATCTTTTAAAGGTCCTTAAACAACTTCATTAATCAAATTACCACAATACAGTTTCATCACGTACAATCATTGAGCAATGCTGGGTGCAGAAAAGTGACTTGTAGGTTCACCCTGTGCTTCGGAAACCCAAACGTCTGATGTTTGGGGAAAGCGTATTTCTATCGGTTGAAGTTGTACTGAGGCCGGTTGCTGGCTTCTCTACGTGTCTCTCTGTCTAACAGAGAATACAATGCAGAGATAGCGTGGGGGCGAGCGCGTTCTTCGTCTCTAGATTCTTACGAGGGTTAAGATAGATTCATAGTTGTAAATATGACCGGCAAGGAATAGTGGCTTAAAGGCGGGGTGGTGCCGTCTGAGCATTTCTTCAAAGACAGCTGTAATAATTAACTAAGGTAACTAATTGTAAGAATGTAAGTAAAACTAAGAAGAAAGACTCATTTATTATTGCAAATTCCGTGAGACAAAGTGACAGGTAAAACAGAAGGAGAGAGACATAAATATTATTTAAACGATAATAGCATGTTACTTGGTTAGATACAGATTAAAACAGAGTCGAAAACATAGTTGTCACAATGCAAGAAAGACACGCGTCCCAAAGGTTGCAGTAATGAACCCAGTTCAAAATCTACCAGGCCACAAGGACCTGACGCTGGTTTTCAACTGGGCCCTTATGTAACTCACGGATGCCATCAACCTATACAATACATCGAACCATTGCTACAAAAAAATCGCAAAGGAAAAAAAGAACCTTACTGGTCCATCACACGAAGCATTAACCTAAACACCTAAACATATAAGTAGGTACACCAAAGACATTCTAAAACATTCTAGTCTATTTGAATCAACTACTTTTTTCTGGTGGTAGAAATTTGATGACACAAAGTCACAAATTCGGCCGGGTAGGTACCAACCTACCCGGCCGAATTTATGGAGGGTTTTTCGCAATCGTGCACGGTGGTCCGTGCACGATTGCGAAAAACCCTCCATAGTAATCCAATTTCGGTTTGATTGCGTTCAGGGGTCAGCAAGTGCATAGCCGGGCAGGTGGATTGTGGTCGCAGCACTAGTGGGACCGGTGGGTGTCACGCGGTACTGCGACGATAATCCTTTTCTGATGAGGCCGTCAAGCTGAGTGCCACCAGTGTTAACATGGTAGGTACATGTATGTAATGGTGACCCTCTTTCCTGAGACTTTACCTTCAGCTTACCATCAGGCGAGGTGAAGTCAAATTGAGGTGTCCTAAATATAAAAAAAAAACCTATTTCCCTCATGTGTAAAATTTTTATAAATATGTACCTACCTACTTACCTATCGGTGATAATGATATTTATAACATAATCTACATCTACACACTAATATTATAAAGAGGAAAGATTTGTAATTTTAGTAAGTAATGAATAAACTTGTCAACTCACCGAGCGCAGAAATATGGAAATGTCAACAAGAACGCAGGATATTTGAAGTTATAAGAGAGTGGATACTACCGCGCTTGGTATAAGAGAGTGGATACTATCGCGCTTGGTATATATATTAATGTTAAACTACTGGACCAATTTCAAAAATTCTTTTACCGTTAGAAAGATACATTATCACCGAATAACAAAGGCTAAATTTATTACTAGAAAAAAAATGGAGATCCTTAGAAATGCCTACTAAAACCAACCCAATGTGTAAATAAATCAGTCATAAAATGTCTTTCGTCGCGTGCGCTGCGGGAAATATTGACGATAGAAAAAAAAGTTCTATAATATTACAAAATATATCAATATCTACAGATGCACTGTCATCTACATGAAGATGGGATTAACTCACACAACAGTTATGGAACCTCAGGATATTAGGGAATTTAACTATTTAGTATGCAAAGTAGGTAAAGACATAGCGATTGTGACTATATATAGATCGAATTCTTATCGACATATGGATACTTTCCTTATCGGACTTAATGATATCCTACTGACCCTAACCTCATATAAAACCGTTTGTATCGTAGGCGATATAAACATAGATATAAAACAAAATAGTATCGATAATAGATCAGGTGACTACCAAAACTTCCTAATGTCACACAGTATGATACCGACACACACATATCCCACACGAGAAGATAGATGCCTCGACCACGCAGTACTCAAAACGCAATTATCGTCTATCACCCTGGTTTTGGAGAGCTTTATAACTGATCACCGTCCTATAATTGTATCACTGTCACTTAAGAATCCGCTTGGGTCTTCTTCCGTGTATTGTAAAAAATAAATTATACAGCTATTCACAACGGGATAAAACACTGTTGCCAACACCTTGCCCTGGAGTTGCATTAGGGAGGCGCTCGTGTACCACGAAGTGCCTCTCTACCTCCGCCGCATAGTCGGGACGTATTTGACGGAGAGCCGTCATCTACCCAACCGTGACCGGTCTCGGTCAGCGTGAAATGTCGTGCGGTGTTCCACAGGGATCGGTCCTGGGGCCGCTCCTGTGGAACATCGGATACGACTGGGTGCTTCGCGGTGAGCTCGTAGGCGGTGCCACCGTCACGTGCTACGCGGACGACACGCTCGTGACGGCGTGCGGAGCGACGTACCGCGAAGCGACCCTGAAGGCCACGACCGCGGTTGCCCAAGTCGTTGAGCGGATCCGGCGGCTGGGTCTCGAGGTGGCTCTGCATAAAACCGAGGCCCTGTTCTTTCATGGGCCTCGGAGCAAGGAGGGATCCAGTCTCATCGTGGGAAGAAATCGCATCGGCATCAAGCCCCAAATGAAATATTTGGGGCTCGTGCTCGACGGCCGATGGGACTTCGGAGAGCACATCCGAAGTCTGGCCCCCAAATTGAAGGGCACAGCTCTCGCTCTGGCTCGGCAGTTGCCCAACATGAGGGGGCCTGATGACTCCTACAGGAGACTCTACGCGGGGATCGAGCGGTCCATGGCCCTGTATGGGTGCCCAATATGGGCGGAGGCCCTGAGGACCAGAACTGTGCGGATGCTGCGCGCTCCGCAGCGAGTTATGGCCATCAGGGTCATCCGCGGGTACCACACGATCTCCTTCGAGGCGGCGAGTCTCCTTGCCGGAACTCCGCCATGGGACCTGGAGGCGAGAGCCCTTTCGCAACTGTACCAGTGGCGAAAGGAGGTGCGGGAGCAGGGATGGAACCCCGAGCCTCGAGAAATCCAGGCCGTGCAGTCCCAGCTCCGCCAGGCCATTGTGGTGGAGTGGAAGGAACGACTTGGGCGACCAAGCGCAGGGCACGCCGCAATAGCGGCGGTAAGGCCCATCATGGAGAATTAGCTAGAGAGGTGACACGGAAGCCTCTTGTACCTATTGATGCAGGTGATCTCCGGTAAGGGGAGCTTCGGGGACCACCTGCATCGTATCAGGAAGGAGCCAACGCTGGAGTCCCGCATGATTGCGGCAATGGTGCAGAGCGCGAGCACCACCGCCGCCTCCTTCTGCAGTAAGGCCCATCATAGAGGATTGGCTAGAGAGGCGACACGGAAGCCTCTCGTACCGACTGACGCAGGTGATCTCCGGGAAGGGGTGCTTCGGGGACCAGCTGCATCGGATCAGGAAGGAGCCAACGCCTGAGTGTTATCACTGCGATGCGAGCGAGGACTCAGGGCTGCACACGCTGGCGGACTGCCCGGCGTGGGAGGCGCCGAGGCGTGACCTCGTGGCAGCCATCGGGGTGGGAGCCCTCTCGCTCGGCAGCATGATTGCGGCAATGGGGCGGAGCGCGAGCGCGTGGGCTGCCGCCACCTCCTTCTGCGAGCATGTAATGCTCGCGAAGGAGATGGCGGAGCGCGCCCGGGAGAGATTTAGAACTCTCCCGGCCCGCCGAGCCCGCAACTTGCTCTCCGCGCGTCGCAGGCGACTTAGGCGCCGGAGGTCGCTTAACGACCTCCGTCCTCCATGAGCGCAGGCCTGGGACTGACAGGTGAGGCCGCCTGTCACCCCAGCAGAAGCAGGCTGGGACGGTGGGGCGACTAGCGCCCCTCCCCCAAACCGGGGCAAGACGGGGACATCGTGGTTTCCAAACCCGAGGGGGCCATCTCGAAACCCGAGATGGCCCAGGGTCAGTCGGGGTGCGAGGGATATGTTCTATGGGCAACCTTACACCCCGGCGTCTGCAGATCCGCCCCGCTGGCCGGCGGGGGGGTATCCGAAGGGATTTCCGCACGAAAAAAAAAAAAAAAAGGGTTCTCTCCCGCTCCCTCTCTGCCGTCTCTTTCGCGCGCATTACCTGCTCGCAGAAGGAGGCGGCGGCGTGCCACTTGCTCCCGTCGGAGACCACGGCCCTCACCATGGTCTCCAACGAGAGAACGTCCACGCCCAGGACCGCAACGAGATCCCGGCGTTGACTCGCCTATGCGCATCTATGAGTGTGCGCATCTATGAAATAGAAATAAAAAAATTATACCCCCTAAAATAACATACATAAAACAACAAAAAATTATGTAAAAATATGTATATAAAAAAAAGGTTTGCGGGCGAAACCACGGCATCAGCTATTTGTTGTAAAATTATATTGTCTTTATTTTAATATCCCAACATACCTACCAAGTGTTTGAACATTGAAGTAAAAACAATCTTAATCTTGATATACTATTACAATAGTATAATGAATCTTGTCACTACACGATACATATTACCTAATTACATATAAAAGAATTTTAAAATTAAGATACGTAACTAAACTAAATGACATTTCAGAGCATTATTATTTTGGGAGAATGTTAAAAAAATCTGTCAAACTAGTGGTCATTCGGAGATGTGTCTTGTCTAAGTATTGTCTGTCGAATAATCGTCTGTCGAAGTAGTGGTAATTCGAAGGTGTGTATTGTCTAATTTAGTTTGTTGTCTAATATGTCTTTTCGAAGTTCGCTACATGTCGAAATATTGTATGTACTGTCTAAATTCAGTCCGTAACTCTAGCACAAATCTCAAGACGCCCATTGTCAGAAAGAAAAGAAAAGAATAAAGTATTTATTCTATAAAAACAAAGTTACGCTTACATTTTTGTCTGCCAAACTGTAGGACAGTTTGTTGGCAGATTTTAGCTCCCATACTGTAGGTACGTTTGTTAGGAGGCGCCGGAGGTCGCTTAACGACCTCCGTCCTCCATGAGCGCAGGCCTGGGGGTGGCAGGTGAGGCCGCCTGTCACCCCAGCAGAAGCAGGCCGGGACGGTGGGGCGACTAGCGCCCCTCCCCCAAACCGGGGCAAGACGGGGACACCGTGGTTCCCAAACCCGAGGGGGCCATCTCGAAACCGCAGATGGCCCAGGGTCAGTCGGGGTGCGAGGGATATGCTCTATGGGCAACCTTACACCCCGGCGTCTGCGGACCCGAGACGGCGTGCGGTTTTAGTCGGTTCAAGCCCGACATAACCGCCCCCGCTGGCTCCGCACGAAAAAAAACGACCCCTACCGACTCGTAGCAGGCCTCCTTCACTCCATATACTTGCGCGCTATAATTACCTACCGCCCGGCCTAGCGGCCTCGGGCCGTTTGCGGACCAAATTTCAGTGCGGTTTTCGCTAGCGAAGCGCACGCACGCTGTTTAATTTTAATCGCTCCGTTCATACGCGTACCTACGATGCCGTCTGGTGCCTTATGTGCTGTAGATGGGTGGAAATCAAGTAAAAGAAGGGATAAACACCTAACATTTTTCCATTTACCTGTCAATGAAGAAAGGTAAGTGATAAATTATTACTGTTTTTTGTCGTTTCAAAATTATTTTTAATAGGTCTAGTCTAGATGATACATGATTAGCTTGCCTTTCAGGCACAGATTTACATATTTTTGTTACATAGAAACGTCATGCTTACCTGAAACACTATTTTAACAACGTTTAAAATTATTAATAAATTGATAAATGTTAATAATCATTCAATGTATTTATTAGTATTATTTATTCATAATATAAAATTTTAGGATTGCCTAGTTTGGGATCTATTATAAATTCGTCATGTCTGTGTCATTCTGTCCGTCTGTCTTATCTAGGTACCCATCTCCTTCCTTAGACCTGTCCAATTTTTTATTTTTTTAGGCGTGAAACATGGGCTGATTGATTGGTAGGCCCGATTTAGCAAGGCCAGACATCAAGCCAAGAAGTCATTATGTGTGTTGTCTTCATTTTGAAAAGTCGGTGATTATTCATAAACCACAATTACGATTTGACGCTTTGCCTACAAAACTGTTGCCATCTCTACCAACTACTTCAAGTGCCAGTACTGAACCAGAATCTAAGGAAATATCGACACAAACCAAATATTCGAATATTAATATACTATCAGCCATTACCATCAAAGGCGCAGATACAAAATTTATTAGATTCAGGATTTTTTCTACGTTAAAATTTCATAACCGAGAATTTAGAAAGGGTAAGAAATTTATAAAAAATTGTATCAAATAAAACACATGAAACTTTTAAAGATTTTTTATTTATTTTACCTACACACTGACCTCTATAATTATGTTTTATCTAGATGTATTGCACAGTCAGCACCAATTTATAAAAAAATATTTTATAAACGATACAATTTTACTAGGTGCCACCTAGTCAGAAGTAGTCGGAATATATTCAATAACATTACACAAAAAGTTATGTTAATTTAATTTTATCAAAGAGGCAGCCCTGCGATTGCAGTGGGATCGCGCGGTGCGAAGCAATCTCAACTGTACGCTTAAGCATTTAGGCACATTTTAGCATGCAGTGGTTGCTGACGCGACGGAGTAGTCTATTAAAGCAGTAGGTTTTGGAATTTTTCTACTGAGTAAAGTATCTGTTACGTAGTAACTATTTAGTAATCTGTGCTCGTAGTCACACCACATTATCACACCAGTATGACAAACGGTAATTTTTTCACGTTTGTCACTACTGGTTTTTACACAACATGTAGTGCCAACATAATAAAGTCGGTTTGCCGACAAGTGATGCAACTGACCTATAACCTATGGCATGTCTTCAGATGTGAATAATCCGTGTACTTGGTCAAAGATACAGAACCAACAACGTTTGTGAAAGTTGGCACTCACAGTTAACCAAAAAATAAATAAAAACTACGTAATCATACTAAAGTCATTACCAGTATTATTAAATGAAAAGGATATTAATATACAAAAAAAAAAGAAAGGTCGACCAAACTGATAAAGATACTTTTATAATTGCGTGCCAATTAAAACTATTAAATAGCGAAATATCATTGGGACATTTCCTTGAAATGTTGCGTTAAATAAAAAAAATCCGTTCCCGCAGGGGGAACGCACAGGTAGATTTCGTGAAGCAATTAATATTATTTTATATAGAGAACTACGGACTTTAAACAGTTTAATTTTTTTTTCTCGAAAACGGTAACTTTTAGCGAAAAACTTTTCAGACATTTATTTTAGACTTAAAAATGGCCTATCGATTAAAAATGTTTCCTACAGCAAGAATGGTCACCGGTTAGAAGTTATAATTTTTTTCCCGAAAAATTTTGGTTTTTCCCCCCTCCACTTTTAGTTAAAGTTTTAATCTTATAGGTTTATAATTAAAAGTTGTTAGTATACATGTATACTATGCGATAAAATTAGAACGGTTCGAATATCTTTCATGGAACGTGAAATTTTGAGGAAAAACTGATTTCACAAAAAGTGAGGCCCTACCGTCCCCTTAGGCCGGATTCCACCCGTTCACGAACTTAAACTAAGTATACACCCAAGCAATTTTTGACCGCAGTTTGAAAGCGATCGGGGCAAAAATGCGACCGTGAGAGTGCCGTAAATTTTGGGAAGTGGATAGAGAAGTGGAAGTGGAAGCCGGAAATTTTTGCATACATACATATATATATATATATATATATATAAACTTTTTGACCAGTGCTCATTTCGGACTCAAGGGGTCATAACTAGACCTCCTATGAAGATTTTTTTTTAAATTCGACAGTAGTCAAGAAACCAATAGGTAGATCGATTTCGCTGGCCGGCGGGGGGGTATCCGAAGGGATTTCCGCACGATAAAAAAAAAAAAAAAAAAAAAAAAAAAGTTAGATCGAAATCTACCTAATAGTAAAAATTTTAAAACAAGCTTTTACTGTTACTGCTTAGCTAAATTTCAGCTCAATCGGAAACCGGAAAGTGGGTCAAATTCAACATGCAAAATTCCATTACAGACAACGGGACAGGTGAAACTAAATAAAATCTTGTAAAGTATACGCTACTACATACATTGTTTGATACGTAATTTGAAGTTTTACTGTAGTGTAACAAAGTAGTATAACTCGGACAGCACTAGTTCGGAAATAAATACATTACATGGTGTGTAAAAATCAGTAGTGTGACAAACGAGAAAAAAATTACCGTGTCATACTGGTGTGATAATGTGGTGTGACTACGAGTCGGTAGGGATTTCGACATGTAGCTAACTTCGAAAACACATAATAATATATCGCAAGCAATGCAATGACTTGTCGATCTATGTGTTTTCGAAGTTCGCTACATGTCGAAGTATTGTACTGTCTAAATTCAGTCTGTAAATGTTTGTGCTAATCTGCTTATCCTCTTGCTAACGTGGTGTATCTATTTAGGTACATCGTATTACCCCTATTGAGTTCAGATTCCTGAAATACGGTGCTACGGCTTTCTAAACAGTGAAATATATTTTTTAAAGTTTCTTAATTTGTCGCTTGCAATTTTTAGGTATCGTTGAAAAAGAAGTCAAGATCTGATTCACAAAAATAATTTATTTAATATTTCCTAACATACAAAGTTCATATTTTATAAGCGTTTTATACACAAGTATTATTATCCAAAGTGCTAAAGATTACATCTAGCTAGACGCTTGTTATTTTCCCCAAAATATTATAGGCTCATAATTATATCATAACTAAAATGCCAATACTAATAAATACACTTAATACAATGCTACTTTACCATATTGTTTTGCTACTCATCGGGATATGACTCAAACAAAACATAAACAAACAGGAATCATATACAACGAAAGGATAACCTAGAGATAAATATTTTTTACATCTAATAGGTACCATATACCTTCCGAGGTTCATACTCTGTTTATTGACCTATTATTTCAGTATTATTTGAATATATGAAATAACACATGAACTTCCTTGGAAAAATATCAACCAAATTGTATGTAAACTTTCATTATCCAGCAATAAATTAGCCAATGGTAGGGATTCACGGGAAAATTTTCAAACTTTACATTGTTCTGGTATATTTTTGAAAATGCGCATATTTTCACTAAAAATAAGATATCATCGTTATCATCATCTTAGCGTTGTTACTGGTTGCAATCGATGCTTTCACGCCGGGGTGCGCTTCTCCTCTTTTTGGTTTCGCTTATTCGGCTATTTGGAGTCACTGCCGTTTGACCTCCGTTTGTATGTAATATCTATACATATTATACGTACTTGTTGCTCTTATGATTTAGCATACTTTAGTCAACCAATATGAATAGGTAAGGATTACAAGATAAATACATATTATGTACAGCAATATGACATAGATCAGGCAGTGTGAATGGCTTAAGTTTCTTATTAGCAGCATGTACTTAGTAGTTACGAACTCTGGTCCGGTTTTGACAAAATTAGGGCTTAACCACATGTGACTGCGAAGCCCACATGTGTCGCACTTGCTTTCGTGTCCCTTATGTCCTAAACTAAAGACAATCTCGACGAAACCACTGACAGCGCGGAAGAGGTGGCACATCTGTAGGTGTAAAATAATGTGAATTCTATACTACTCTTATTACAAGGTCTGTGATGTCTTACATACTTTTTTATCAGTCGATCTGCATTCAGGAAAAGCTTAGCTAGTTAAGTAAATATTTAGTTGCGAGTGTTGACATCTTCTATATTTCTTTTATTGAATGTTCTTTTTCTTCTTTTTCCTATCTTTTTGACACTTTTTACATGATACCATTACGACTACTTTTATGTCTCTTTGCAGACTGCCAACTCGACTTTAAGGCAAAGGTCGCGGGTTCAATTCCCGCTCAGTGCAAATATTTGTAATTGTAAGCATTTAATTATAATATGCATTATTTTGGCTAGTATATCTATTTGCATTGGTCTGTCCATATCTATGTATAATATTTATGTATTTACAAAAAAATGGTATCGTAAGTATGTATAATTGCTTACTAGAACCAATATAACAAGCCATGCTCAGTTTGGATCTACACAACGCTATGTTATATGCCCAGAGCATTATTATAATGTTATTAATTTAAATACCCGAATTCCTAAAATTAGGTGTAGTATCGGACTTCCATAACGTTAATTATATTCTTCGACACTGGATTGCCGTGATGAAAGTATTGAAACTAGTTGTACGGAACCCTCGACTCAACTCTTGTGTCATGTAGCTTGCGTGTATATACATTGTTATGTTTATACACGCAAGCTATATGACACAATTTTTTTGTTTTGATAAACCTTTTAATAAATCTCGATGGCTACTGTACTCGTAATATGATATTCTGCATGCCAGTCATTTAAAAGCATTTGATACTTAAGAAATGGTGTAAAATGGTCTAACTTCATCTTATGAATATACATTAAAAGGTCTATTCATAAGAAAATCTAAAATATATACGAAAAGTATATCAGTAATAAATTACATGGTATATTGGTACTTAAATCGTAGCCTGCCTATACATTGTTAGACATAAACATAAGGATATAAAATATTCATAAACGACAAATATATTATGTATATTTGACATACGGAATCTCTTGGATTTAAATGTATAGGTATTAGATATAACCCAAAACTTAATATGTAATAAATTCTAGTTTAAGAAAAATCTTGATATTAAGATCAAATTGGATATGATCACAATGACTGCTTTACATAGAATATCTACGCTTTAATCCTTGATCCTTTTAGTCAAATTCCTGCAAAAATTTTGGGTAGACAAATAAAGTAGATTGATAAATGTTTATATTTTGTGAACGGATCCGATACGTCACTTTACCCGTTGCTTTAAATGTAATTTTGGAAAGCAGTTGGACTGTTTTAATACTTTCATGAAATGCTTGTGTAGTGTTCAAGTGCCGCGGCGGTGTGGTGATGTAGGGCGGAGTTGTCGCTCCGTTGTCGGGCCGCCAACACCAGCCGCGACAACAGCGGCCGGTGATCTCTCTCGGTGTAACGCTCGTAGGACTCCAGGCCTTCTTGAAGCTTGAGGATTAAGCTGTCGTAATTTTTTCGGACAACTTCGAGAATCTGTAACAAGATACGTCCATATTAGACATCATCTTTTTCATTTTTAGTTCCATTAGTAGTAGAATATGGGTGCATCACTAGTTTTATCAGAGTATCTTCGTAGTCTGTTGTAATGAGGTTTTGGTTACTTACCTGATCCTCTGTAGGTGTGGACAGATTCTGTGAGGCCAGCCAAGCTTCTATCTTTGGAGAGAAATGTTGTATAATGGCACGTACGTTTACTAGACAATTTGCTAAGCGCAGTGCTTCTTGTTTGAATTCACCGTCACTAGTGGAGTACCGTAAAGCTAGAAAAAATATGAAATAAACTAATTAATAGTAGAAATAAAACGATTCTTACTGGATTATATCGACATATATATCGGGCCGAATCTCGAAATGAAACCCTGCGTCAGAGCCTCGTCCGTCGATAAGCAGGTGAGGTGAGTAGGGCCCCCCAACAACACCTAATTTAGCTTATTTAATAAGTTTGTATGTGGTATTGTCGGCAGACTACGCGCAGATTACATCTTGAAATAAAACTATTATTAAAGCTGAATGCTGAAAAGCAAACGAAACGTCAAGTTCAGTGTAAATAATAAAATAACCCCAAATAAACCGCTAAAAATAGTTTCATTTCAAGTATGTAAGTATCAGTAACAGACAAAGCTAAATTATTACAAAATAACTCACCCATATAGAAAAGATTATCGAAGACTTGATGCATTCTGATCAGTTCATAATACAGCTGGTCATAAGAAGCAGGTGTTGGTAAAAATGTGTCACCAAATGTGATAAACAAATTGAAAATGTTCACGACCTACAACATGTAACACTTTATTTTTAGCATTAAGTACTCAGCAGACAAGGCGCTTGTCACGTTTGGCAGTGTTATCTTCTAGAAATTAGCTCAGCTAGAAATTATACTTACTTAATCTAGGACATTCTAGACAGAGCTATCTAGACCCAATACAAGCTTAGCTTAACTAGCTTGTATTATGGTTTCTACAATGCGGATTAACATACATTCAGTCAAAAAAGTATCGGGAATGGATGATTATTTATGGTTCCAAATTCAAATTACTTCGGGCCACCAACCAGGTGGACACCGAAGTCTTAAAATCGCGCAAAAAAAAATCAAAATCTTACACCCACTTTTTATCACTTTCCTCGACGTTTCACATGATTCTAAGTCTAATTAAGCAAAAAAATTTTTTGTGTCGGTCTGTCTGTTGGTCTGGATGGCTGTTTACGCAATAACTCAAGAACCACTTATCCGATTTAAAAAATTCTTTCGCCAATCATCTTGTTTGGTTAATGGGAAGAACTGATTAGATTTTGGGGTTTGTACGTTCAAGGTTTCGGGTACCTTTTCTCTTTTTTTTTTATCAGAGTAACGCGTATTTGACTTTGACATTTGAGTGACAATGACAATACGTATATGTATATTGTATATTTACATAAAACAACCAGACTCTGAAAGAAACTGAAATATAAACGCGTCGAATAATATGCATAAAGCCTGAGGTCTGTAATTTTGAATAAAAATACTGCAACAAAAATATGTAAGTTTGGCCCGAAGTTTGACAATCACTGTGTGATTTCCGCCCCACTAGATTTTTGTTTATGTATTGTTGTTGTTAGATTGGCACAACTGTTTTCCATTTTGGCTCCGAGTTTGAGTTGCATCTGTTATTTATATTAAATACATTGCTATTTTTAGTTAAATCATATCTAGAGTGTATAGCGAATTTCATTATGGACAAAAACATCGAACAAAGAGTTTGTCTTAAATTTTGCATCGCCAATGGAATTTCGTGTTCGGAGTCACTGAAAATGTTACAGAAGGCTTACGGTGAATCGACTTTATCAAAAACACGTGCTTATGAGTGGTACAAAGCGTTCAAAAGCGGTCGAGCTGTGATGGAAGATTTGCCTCGCTCTGGTGGGCCATCAACGTCTGCAACTGAAGGTATCATCGCAAAAGTGAAGGAAATACCTTTTTTTTTTTTTTTTCGTGCGGAAATCCCTTCGGATACCCCTCAGCCGGCCAGCGGGGGCGGTTATGTCGGGCTTGCACCGACTAAAACCGCACGCCGTCTCGGGTCTTAAGACGCCGGGGTGTAAGGTTACCCATAGAGCATATCCCTCGCACCCCGACTGACCCTGGGCCATCTCCGGTTTCGAGATGGCCCCGTTACTTGCTCTCCACTGTGCCCTCTGCTAATCAGAGGGACACGTGGAAAGCTTCCGAACAGCCCTTAACAGGGCCGTCCTCGCCTCGGTCGGAGTTGGCCGTAGGCGGCAGCGTCTCTCCCACCCTAGGAGAGAGCCGCTGCCGTCTCCGTTGCCCAGGGTGCACCGCGTGGAGGTCCCCAACCAAGCACCCCTCCCCAACCAAGCACCCCAGTGAAGGAAATACCTAGTGACAGAAAATCCACATTCAACTTTGAGAGAGATAGCCGCCGAACTTTCTGTATCTCACGATTCGTACTATTTTAACTAATAATTTGGGTATGAAACATGATACCGCTCGGCTAGTCCCAAAAGACCTGAATTTTCTCCAAAAAGTCAATAGCATGAGAGTCGCTGAGGACATGCTAGAACGAGTCAATTCCGACCCAACATTCATGAACGTCATTGTTACTGGTGACGAGACGTGGGTTTACGAGTTTGACATGCAAACTAGTCAACAAGCTTCGGATGAGTGGCGCCTTCCAACTGAACCGAAACCGAAAAAACCACGCCAAAGTCGATGAAAAAGACAAAGTCATGTTGACTGTTTTCTTTGACTATCGCGGTTTTGTGCACTCGGAATTCTCGCCGGAAGGTCAAACGGTAAAAAACAATATTATTTGAGCGTTTTGCGGCATTTAAGAAAGCATATTCGACTAAAAAGGCCAGATTTGTGGAAAGAAAATTCTTGGATTTTGCACCACGATAATGCGCCTCCGCACAAGGGCATCATGTGAACGAATTTTTTGACCAAACACTCAACAAATACCAACCACCATATTCACCAGATATGGGTCCAGCCGATTTCCTTCTTTTTCCTAAACTGAAATTACCACTTCGTAGCGCCCGTTTTCAATCGGTAGAAGACATAAAGGAGAATTCGCAGCGAGAACTGAACTCAATACCGGAAATAGCGTTTAAAAAATGTTTTGATGATTGGATTATTTGTTGGCGTAAGTGTATCGTTTCTGAAGGAGCATACTTTCAAGGTGATAAAATAAATTTGGATGACCAACCAACATTTTGTGTATTATTGATCTTTTCCCGTTACTCTCTTGACAGAGTAGTATTTAAGCGAAAATCACACAAAAACCACTATTATTATATATTAGGCAACTGCTATTTATATACATTTTATTAATCTATGATGAGGATGAGCAATTTTACGTAATATCAACTAAAAGTTAGTTACCAATTAAAAAACAGTACTTAATAAAAATTCGACAGTTCAGTTGACATACCTGCTGTGCCATAATAAATATGTTATGTCTTCTTAATAGAGTACTCTCATTAGCAACTAAAAACTTTAATAATGCTATAAGTGCAGCCCACAACGGTCGCCAGTCCCTCGCGAGACGGACTCGACATCGCTTTTGGTAACTCAATAGCCGTAGCAACACTCCGACACATAGCTGGTATAGTTCCCCAGGGAATTTCTTTAGTAAATGGCACATAATGAACTCAACGAGTAAATCTGTAATACACATATAAGAAGTTATAACTTGTGGCTTACAATATCAAAATTTTGAATTTAAATACTACAGTATTTAAATTCAAAATTTGGCAATAATGAATAACAATATTTTTATTTAAAAAAGCATAAAAAACATAACTTCACGCCTGTATCCCCGAAGGGGTAGGCAGAGGTGTATTACAACGATTTTTATTTCTTGAATGAAATGGAGCTATATAGTCGTATTCGTGTCGTAGGATATTTAAACAAACCTATTTTGTAAACCTAAGTGAATTTTTAAAGCAGGCGTTGATGGCGTAGTCCGAAACTATGAGGAATAGCGAAAGGTACTTAAAGGAGTTTGGGCCTGATTGAAATTTTTTGAATGAATGATTTGAATGATTGCAAAATCAATATTCTTAGCGCTTTTGCAAGCGCTTACCCCCATCTACTTTCTCCTAATTAATTGAATAAAGTTATACCGATTACTTAAACAGTGAATACAGCAAAATAAATGTATACTCTACCTATTAATGTAGAAGCTAGTGGCTGTGAAGGTGGCTCTTCTAGGACAATTTTCCTATGTCGCATGGGTAGCCTATACAACTGGACCTATAAAATACCGACAGAATCATTCCAATACTGCATAGTCTGTAATATCTGTTCTACATATTCAGTACAGATTCAGTTAAAGAAAATTTGATATAAAATGCTTGTAAAATCTTTCATTGTATTCGTAGTTCGTAAGAATTACGATAGATGGGCGTCGCCCAAAGACGTATTCTCGTCGGAGAATTTTGAATATCTGGGACATGTCCAGGTAGCTCAGTCAGAGTGTTCCTCCGTTAAGCGACTGGTCGCGAGTTCCGACTTAAAGGAATAGGAATATTAAGCATACTAATTGTTTCAAAAATTTCATTAAATAGATATATTTATATTTCAATCTACTGAGTCGCTCCGTCGGTTCCCGCATATATAACTGCCTCTTTTGTAAAAGATACATTGAAAACGAAATAAGTACGTATTCTTTTGTCTAGGAGTACGATAGATTGGTACACATCTCATTACCAAATTCCGTGGGGCCAGGCAGCCAGACGGACACCACATAGAATTGGTAATATAACTAAATACAGAATCACACAATATCAAGGGCGGAGCCGTGGGCAGTTAGTAAACAGTAAAAAAATTACCTTAAATGTAAGATTTTGGTCGTGCATTATGGAATTAGCGAATTGCTCTTCTACAATACAAGTGAGTATGATGAAGCAGAGACTACATTTGTTTATGCTTGATTCACTCCGGGTGTCGGCCATTACAATAGAACTGGAAAATTTTCAACATTATATCAGAATTGTTAATTGTTCAGATAATTTAGGTACTGTGCTACTGTTTTCTCTAACAAA
This sequence comes from Cybosia mesomella, assembly GCA_946251805.1. Lineage (NCBI taxonomy): Eukaryota > Metazoa > Arthropoda > Insecta > Lepidoptera > Erebidae > Cybosia > Cybosia mesomella. The sequence continues at coordinate 14,424,552 of OX276403.1, forward strand.
ACGTTTTAATATAATAGTTTAACTATGGGTTCTAGAATGTGGATAAACATACTTAAACCTATTTTCTTTTGTACCAACCCGCTACCGACGTAGCAGTCGGACGCTCTACCCTCACGCTATAGATGTCGTCATTTAAACATTATTAATAAAAAATGTACTATATACTAACCAATATTGGAAGAAAGTGACTAGTAAATTTGTTGGTTGCTCGTTGTCAAGCGCTTGTATTTGTGATAAATTTGGAGGACTCTGAAACAGTACACTAACATGCGTCAATAATACTTTTTAAACCTGGGTTTCAAAACTGTCGCCCTCAGAAGTGAACATATTCCACATTACCAATCACCTTAGCTCAAAAACCTTTCATAAAATAATAAATAAATTATGAAGATTACATGAATTAATTAATGAAGTATTTCAATATAAGAATCGGCTGCAAATTTGTTAGTGTTGAATTACTTTTAGGGCGATTTTAGGGCGGCTGTACTATAACAGCATACTGTTACCTACTTATCGTCCATATTAATTGGGGTAGTGGTATTTCACGTTGCATTTATGCCTGACAAAACATGATGTAGGCACCGATTTGATCCAAAAATAAATGAATTCAAAAAACAAAAATGCCTAATTATTTTATTTGAAGGTACTGTACAATATTCGGGGTGCGAGGGAAATGCCCTGTGGGCAACCTTACACCCTGGTGTCTGAAGACCCGAGACGGCGTGCGGTTTTAGTCGGTTCAAGCCCCACATAACCGCCCCCGCTGCCCGGCGGGGGGTATCCGAGGGGATATACGCACGAAAAAAAAGGTGCAGTACAATATTGTGTCTAAGATGTTACCTGATGAGGAGGCAGCGTCGCCGGTGGTGAGGGAGGCGCTGACGAGGCCGCAGCCGACGACGAGTGTGCCAGCGTCGTCATGAAGTTGCGATTCAGATGTGCTGCCTCGTACAAGGCCAGTAGCATGCCTTCTTCACCACCACTGTTGGTTGAAAGTGATGTTTTCAATTAGGAAATTCTCAACATGACGTTGTTGGTAACAATGTTATAGGTAATTAGAGCTGCTATGTTTCATACCTGTTTCGTTGTCCTCTTACAACTGGTTGTGTTTCGTCACTAGTGAGAAATATCCCACCTACCATACTTGTAAGGGAAGACAGCCATCCACCGCCGCCACCGCCACCTTGCATGCCTCCAAAAGTCGACATCACGTAGTCGTTCAGCGCAGCCGTTATAACTTGGCCATAACTAAACCATAACGGAGTATGGAACATATTAGCAGAAAGAGTATGCGACAACAACAACACTCATTTGCAAGGCGCAAATTTATTTATATTTCACACTAGCTGTTGCCCGCGGCTCCACCCGCGTGGAATTCTGATCCCATTCCCGCTGCCCATGGGCACCTATACCAGGGATAAAAAGTATTTTATGTGTTATTCCAGACTATAATCTGTCCCTGTACCAAATTTCAGCCAGATCCGTTCAGTCGTTTCTACGTGTAAAGAGTAACAAACATCCATACATACAGACAAACTATCGCGTCTGCCAAGATTTCTTTGGACTTCCGTCCTAAGACCTTGCAGTCCTCGGAAATGAAATTATAAAAGGAAGTCTATGGAATAGTGCACAACCATCTATATCTTTTTTTTTTATACCAATAAGGTGGCAGACAAGCACACGGCCCACCTGATGGGAAGGCGTTACCGCGGCCTATGGACGTGTGCAACACCAGTGGCGTCACACTCGCGCTGCCGACCCTGTAAAGGAAAGGGGATGGGAAAGGAGTTTGGGAGGGGATGGGAAAGGAGTTTGGGAGGGGATAGGAAAGGAATTTGGGCTCCGGCACTCTCACTCACCAAACGGAACGCAACAGTTCAAATACTGTTACTTGGCGTCGATATTCTGTGAGAGGATGGTGCTTCCCCGGTCGAGTCGGCCCATTCATGCAACGGCCAAAATGACTGTTGCTTCACTCTACCACTTCTAAATGTCTTCTAAATATCTATCTTACAATAGTAAGTAATAATAAAATTGTAAATTAGCTGTGTCTGTACATTGGATATATTTGAAAAGAAAACTTGGGTTATGTTATGTTACATGAGCGATTCTGAACACAAAAATCTGTTTGTTCGCTATGGACGCAAAAAACTTCTGAACGGATTTTATGAAGTTTTTTTTTATTCGAAAGATCTTGGTCAGACTTAAAATCTGCCGTGGGTATGTTTAATTGCAATTGGTTAAGTTGAACCGAAGATATGACAAAAAAACGATAACCAACCTCCATATTTAATATTTCATAAGAGTTCAAAGGGTTTTCAGAAATTATTTATTTATCTACAGTAAACGGCGCTTTGGTTGGCACGTCGTCGGGTAACAAAGAGAGTGTACGGCTAAGATTGACGTACTTCGGTTTTGCAGAGCGTTTTCTCTGTTGCACATCAGACTGACAGTTTGAATATAAAGTTGTAGACAGAGAATAGATATAGATACAACTCTAAAATAAAAGACTGAAACATATTGTGCGACTAGAATAGATAGCTAGTTCAGTAGGTGACGGCCGCTTTTGATGGCTCATCTTAAATTATTCTCACAATCATAGAGCTAAATTTCCCAGTATTCGACATTTAAAAAGCAAAGTTCCCACATATCCTTTTAAAAATATACAGTTATGAATGCAATATGAAATATAATACAGTATGCAACAAAACTAGTGTCCGATCAATAAGGGGCACACATAGGTTAGGTATCCTTAATTCATAACAATTTAAGAAACAACACTACCATAGCCCCTCAGAGAGTTAATTACTTAATCTGCGTTGGCGCTTAGGGATCGTTAAATATATATACGCAAATACGTATTATGAGCAGCACTAGATTTTTAAGCCCCGACGCGACGCCAAAACGACGGGGTGTTATAAGTTTGACGTGTCTGTCCATGTGTGTGTCCTATGGCTCCTGAACGGATGAACCGATTTTGATTTTGTTTTTTTTTTTTCATTTGAAAGGTGAATTAGTCGGATGGCTGATTACATTTATTTTCTCACAACTCCCTCAACGTGGGTATCAAATGAAAGGACTTGACTAGTAGAATACTATACACTAAAACAAATTTAAAATCCAAGAGGCCATCACAAAATCGCTAATTACTTTCTTTTTTTTCACAACTCTCTCAATATGGGTATCAAATATAAAGGCTGGACTAGTAGAATACTACATAATACACTATGACAAATTTCAAATCCAAGATGACCGTCACTACAAAATGGCGAATTACCTTAATATATTTCACAACTTCCTCAATATGGGTATCAAATGAAAGGGCTTGAACATTAGAATAATGTACACTATAACAGATTTCAAATCCAAAATGGCTGCCGCCACAAAACAGCGGCTTTCAAATTTTTTTCACAACTCCCTCAATATGGATATTGAATGAAAGGGCTTGACTAATAAAATATAGAAATGAAATAAAAAAAAATAGAACAAAAAAGGCATGAACGTGAAACACTGTAAAAAGAAAAAACAAGTTGAATTTCTGAGACGAGCTCAGCCGAATACAAGGGATTTTCGATTTTGCGTTTTTTTGCGATTTTTTCTTTATCTTGCAATGGTTCACCCCAGCACGAATCTATTACCGAAAACAGCAACTCGATAGCTCATCTCCTTCATACCCAAAACCGTGACAGAAAATTGGCAACGACGACGTCGACGACAACTCGATAGCAATAGGGCTTTTCTAAAGAAAATCCCTAAAAATTATGACCCTACTACGTAAGTAGGTATAACGTTTTAATAAATTTTTGAAATTTCCTAATGTAGGTAAATACCTACTAAATATTTAAAAGGCCTTTTATGTACATACCTCATTATTTTATACATATAATTCATAGATAATAAAATAAATATTTCATTATCATCTATACGTTATAGGCCGCTAAATAAAAATAAACTGCACTAATCAAATTAAATCCAGTGGGAGAAGGCCAATGCGAGCAGCCGTGCAGTACCTTTTTTTTTCGTGCGGAAATCCCTTCGGATACCCCTCCCACCGGCCAGCGGGGGCGGTTATGAAGGGCTTGAACCGACTAAACCGCACGCCGTCTCGGGTCTAAAGACGCCGCCACCGGAGTGTAAGGTTACCCATAGAGGATATCCCTCGCACCCCGACTGACCCGGGGCCATTTCCGGTTTCGAGATGGCCCCCTCGGGTTTGGGAACCACGGTGTCCCCGTCTTGGGGGAGGGGCGCTAGTCGCCCCGCCGACCCGGCCTGCTTCTGCTAGGGTGACAGACGGCCTCACCCTGCCACCCCCCAGGCCTGCGCTCATGGAGGACGGAGGTCTTTAAGCGACCTCCGGCGCCTGAGTCGCCTGCGACGCGCGGCGAGCATGTTGCGGTTCTAAATCTCTTCCGGGCGCGCTCCGCTATCTCCTTCGCGAGTATTACATGCTCGCAGAAGGAGGTGGCGGCGGCCCACGCGCTCGCGCTCCGCACCATTGCCGCAATCATGCTGCCGAGGGAGAGGATGATGCCCCCACCCCGATGGCTGCCACGAGGTCACGCCTCGGCGCCTCCCACGCCGGGCAGTCCGCCAGCGTGTGCAGCCCTGAGCCGTGCAGTACCTACCTACGCTACGAGAACGCGCGCGATCTCACTCACGGAACGGCCCAAACTGCGACCTTCGTATGTTACCGTATATTATGCTATTGTGTGCGGGGCAGCGCGTGCCACTAAACACAAAACGCTCTTGTGTTTTTTTTGAGGTTTGTTCACAAAGTTGCCCTTCTGTGTTGCTATGAAGTTTCTATATTGACCTACATTTTGTTGCAGTTTTACTGGGGTAATTATTCCTAATTTATTTTCCTAAGATTCCTTAATGCCTGTAAGATATTGCTTTTAGCGATAAGGCTGCCATTTGTACATATGTTAATTAAGTTTACGATATATGCTTATTTTGATTGGTGTACAATAAAGTTTATATCTATCTATCTATCTATCTACATAAACAGAATTACAGAACATTTATTTTTGTGCAGAACTCTCCCCGGATACACACCCGCCTGCCTGCCTGGTTATGTCGGATTAGAACCGACTAAAACCGCACGCTGTCTCGGGTCTTCAGACGTCGGGGTGTAAGGTGGCCCTAAGGCATTTCCGGCGCACCCCGGCTGACCCAGGATTATCTCCGGTTTCAACATAGGCCCCTATGGTTTGGGAACCACGGTGTCCCCGTCTTGCCCCCGGCCTGCTTCTGCTAGAATGACAGGCGGCTCCACCTGTCACCTCCAGGCCTGCGCTCATGGAGGATGGAGGTCGTTCAGCGACCTCCTCCGTCGCCACCGCGCCTCGCGGGCTCTGTAGATCAGGAGAGACCTGAGTCTCTACCGGACCACTTCCGCCACCTCCTTCTCGAGTATTATTTGCTCGCAGAAGAAGGCGGCGGCGGTGGTGGGTAACCGCCGCCGCCTTCTGCGCGCACTTCGCGCCTTCACAGTGAGCAAGACGCCGAGCGAGAGGACTCCCACTCCGAAGGGCTGCCACGAGAGCCAGCCTCGGTACCTTCCACGTTGGGCATTCCGCCAGCGTGTGCAGCCCAGAGTTACATAAACAGAACCTAATATTGATACTTATGTAAACCTTCACGAATCAGACACTAGCTTTGTTACATATTGTATAGTCTAAACGTAGTGCGTGTACATTTAACAATTAATAATATACCTAGTCTTGCCATAAATACTGTAACAAAGAAAAAAGATTCTATTGCAAATAACATAATAGAATAACAGAATATACATTGCTTTAGCGATAAGGCCGCCATTTGTACATATGTTGACTGTGTATTCCAAGTAACTATGCATACTCTGATTGGTTTACAATAAAGTTTATTTCTATTCTATTCTATTTCTAACATTTATTACTTTTACAGTGTGTTAGCTTAATACATAAATATAAAACAATTTAAAATATAAAAAGCTTATTCGAAGTGGTCTCCATTGGCTGCAATACAGTCCTTTAAACGTTGAGGCCAGTTATCAATATAGAAGCACGCACTCTTTCCATGGCAAAATTCTTCACTGCCAATCGTATGTTTTAGGGATTCCAAATTATCATGGCAAACAAGCCGTAGTCTCTAAAACTTGCCATAAAACATAATCCAGCGGATTAAGATTGGGACTAGAGGACGGCCAGTCTTCAGCTCTGATGAAGTCCGAAACGTTCGTATCCAACCAAGACTGTGTAGACCGAGCTTTATGACCCGACGCCGAGTCTTGCTGCAAGGACCATTCTTGGTTATTGAACATGGTGTTGTTAAGGGGCTTCACTACCTTCTCAAGAATGGTATCTTGATACACTTGTGCCGATGTTTTGATAACTTTTTCACAAAAGTATGGCTCAGTCACTCCTTCATAGCTAATACGCCACCAAACCATCACTGAAGTCGGATAATGCCCACGTTGCACTCGGTCGACTAATTGGGAAGTTTCCTTAAAGCTGTGAGCATAAATACCGTTATTTTGTTTGTTAAAATGTTGCTCAATTGTAAAGAATTTCTCAATCGTAAACAAAAATTTTCTGTGACCTCCCTTTGCGTACCGCTTTAGTAGTTGTTTCAATTTTACCACCCTATTCTTTTTTAGGAATTTTCTTTAGAAAAGCCCTATTGCTATCGAGTTGTCGTCGTCGTCGACGTCGTCGTTGCCAATTTTCTGTCACGGTTTTGGGTATGAAGGAGATGAGCTATCGAGTTGCTGTTTTCGGTAATAGATTCGTGCTGGGGTGAACCATTGCAAGATAAAGAAAAAATCGCAAAAAATCGCTAAAAAAAAAACGCAAAATCGAAAATCCCTTGTATTCGGCTGAGCTCGTCTCAGGAATTCAACTTGTTAAATTATCAGTTAAGAAATGACCAGTACGTCTCTTATAGGCTGCAAGTCTTAGGTCATCTTTTAAAATACACGACATGGTTCTAGGTGCTATCTTCATCTCCCGAGATTAAATCTTTTGCTTTCGGACAGGATTTCTTCGAATTCTTTCCCTTACTGCTTTGACCACCTTGTTCGTACGCACACTACGTGGACGGCCAGATCTTTTTCGGTACACAAAATTTTACTAATACCAAGCGTATGGAGAGTTTTAAAAATTGCATTTGGCTCCATACCTACTTTGTGTAATGCAATTACAGCGATTCGGTTCTCTTTATCACACCACTCCATTTTAATATCGCAAAATATTGTACAATGTATTGGCGGAGAAAACACAATGAACAATCATTTCAAATTCCAAATTCAAATGTAATATTTTGTTTATTTTTAATTGTAACAGTATTTATGGCCAGACTAAGTATATAATAAAATAAATTAATGTTAATTTACTTGTAAATGAGGCAGGGTCAGATGCAGTGTACTGTGTAAGTATTAATGATTGATTAGGTATTTGACAAAATCATTTTGTTAATAAAACACAGTCAAGTGCGAATCGAACTCGTGCGCCGAGGGTGCCGTATCTACCCAATAAAACAAAATGAGTACCATAGGTATTAATTTCATTATGAAGGTAATAATAATTATTACGCAATAAATATTTTATTTTATTTTACACAATAGCACAATTTTATTTATTTGCCTTATTTGAGGCTGGTGCCAATTAAGCTAGACCCCTAAGTTTCAACTAGATAGGGTCCACCCATTCCAGAGAAAATCGGCGGTGATACACGGACAGAGAGACAGACGGACAAGAAAGAAGTAAATCGATCTTAGCCGGACGCTGCTTTCCGACGACCTGCCAACCAAAGCGCCGTTACATTTACTATTACAGGTTACACCTAATGCAATACTGTTTCACATTATACTTTTTTTTGTATCATTTAATAGTGTTTCAGAATATTTACAAGATTTTCAAATTTTTGTAAAGCTTTTTGAATACGACTATCCCTTGAACTATAATTATGTTTATTAAATTTGTAAATAATAATTTTCTTCATTGCTTACCACACCTGAGTCGAAACATGAATCCACCCAAGCAATTAATAGTACTTACCCATTTAACGCTAATTCATCATCTAATATTGACAATTTTACAACATATGGATTTGCCGATTCCTGTTTCTTGTAATTCACCAAAAACATCAACAGCATCACCACATCATAACCTAAAACGCAATAAATTCTGTTTTTTTTTTATATTTAGGACACGTCAATTTGACTTCACCTCGCCTGATGGTAAGCTGAAGGTAAAGTCTCAGGAAAGAGGGTCACCATAACATACACGTACCATGTTAGCAATGGTGGCACTCAGCTTGACTGCCTCATCAGAAGAGGATTGTCGTCGCAGCACCGCGTGACACCCACCGGTCCCACTAGTGCTGCGACCACAATCCCCCTGCCCGGCTATACACTTGCTGACCCCTGAACGCAATCAAACCGAAAATGGATTACTGTGGAGGGTTTTTCGCAATCGTGCACGGTGGTACCCACCCGGCCGAATTTTGTGACAAATTTGTGTCATCAAATTTCTACCATTAATACATAATTACCTGTCTCCTTTGAAGCGACGAGACTCCTGGCCGTGATTCTACTATGGGATCTGGAAGCGAGGATATTTGCCTCGTTATTTCAATGGGAGGTTCTGAAGTGAGACCCAGGAACTACAAGTGTATCAATCAATTTGCCTATTGCAGTCCACTGCTGGACATAGGTCCCAATGTGCGCTATAGCACCCGATCCCCCGCCTTCCGCATACAGTCTATTTTAGCTACCTTTATCAGGTCGACAGTCCATCTGGCTGGGGGACGTCCTACCTTCAGTTACCGATGTATGGTCGAGTGGAAATAACGACTTGGGTGAACTACCGTACCAAACCTGTCATGGAGGGGCCAGGCTCCTCATGGCAATGGTTGTCACGAGGACAATGTAGGTACTATAGACCGATTGAGACCGCAGTACCGCGCCCGGGGTATGTGCGCGGCGAGACGGGGGGTGGAGTACCGGCCGTCAGTAGAGATGGGCGTTTTTGTTAATTATTCCTATCGATACTCACCGATATCGCGCTTACAGCATCCGTCGTCCGCACCGTTGTTTTTGGCAACGGTGCCGCCAGCGTAAAGACAATATAGGCTTATGATGTCGTTGCGGAAACCATTATTTAGGCACTTCGTCTTTAGGGCTCCGTGCCCCAAAAGGAAAAGACGGAGCCCTTGTAGGATTACTTAGTTGTCCGTCTGTCTGTCATAATTAAATGAATTATTTAGGCATACTCATTTAACTAATTCCCTATTCAGTTTAAAATTTAATACATGTATACGAATGGTGTGTTTAACCAAAAATGATTAAATAGGGAATTTTAATATATAATATCAGGCCTTAACACTGTTGAATAATATCGTAAAATCTGTCCGACAATGTCGTTCTATCGATCTTATCGACTCATGCTCTTTTCTACCCCGTCCAGCGATACCGTTCGCACTATACATGATCAAGTGAAGTGATCAGCATGGGCGAAGATTTAGGTTATATATTATGATTGATATGTTTAAAGATCTTGTTGTTATTTTAACAGTGCTGCAGAGTTGCTGTCGCCGAATTTTTCCGTTTGTTTATAACTTAATTTATAATACTGTGTTTACACTTTACGTTTACTCTGAGGTAGGTAGAGACAACAGCTTGCCATCTGCTTCCACCCACTTCATGAGCTTCCTCTACTGTCATTACTTACTTTTAAACTTATGCATTCCATTATTTTTTCATGGGAATTAGATAATTTTCTATAAATAAAATAAATTGTTTGACTGAGCTTATTAAATAAATAAACTTTACTCCTCTTCATTTAAAAAGCTCAGTAATAAGGTTCTAAAAATTACGCCCTTTCTTATTTTACCGTTTTGAAAATTCAGACCATACAAATGTACATAAATGCCTCTACTATAATCGAGTCCGTTGCTGGAAACATAATCATACAAGATCATCATCATCATTACACACTCCGTGTTTTTTCTATTGTCACACCCATCTGTTCAAACAATCCAAAGTATTAATTTAAATATATTACCATGATGCTGTCTCTCAGTAGATGTGCATAGAAGTTGTATGAGGGGCTCAAATAGTGAGTTATGCATGAAATACTCAACAAGTGGATTATTATCCATATTGTCTATGCCTGTTGCTATAACTAGAAGCAGTTTCAATACAGTTGACTTCAAACTGTCTGGAACATCACCTGAAAAAAAAACTTTCATTATTTTCTACTACTAAGGTTACAATACATGTTGTTGTACATTATATGATAGCCTATAAACGGGATACATATGTAGTTTAGAACGCTACGAACTTCGAACCTGTGAGGCAGTGGAAAAATAATTCGCAACAGCGTGTGTCGCAACATCGGCGTTCGAAACTACATTCGGGTGTATAGGGCCCATCAACATCCTAGAAGCCCAAGCCAACCTCACCTGCAAGTTGGTGCACCTGCCAAACAACGGACGAGGCTCTGGCGCAAGATACTGGTGGCACAATTTTGGTCCGGGTTGGTACCACCATGCAGTTGCGAAAAACCCTCCAAATAATCCAATTTCGGTTGGGTTGTGTTCAGGGGTCAGCAACTGCACAGCCGGGGATGAGGGGCAGACGATGCATCAGGAATGGGACCAGCGGAGTATTGGTGGAGTCGAGTGTGGTCATGGTTTGGGTCAACCCGCCGGACAGGGAGACTCGTAGAAAAGGTGTTTTCACGCATTCCCTTTTTTCACACTATGGCAGCGCAAAGTAAAAGTACACTTTCTACAGCGGCATACCCCTCTCCCACCAAGTCAACACCTTTTGAGGTAGAGTTCACGAACATCCGTGGACTCCATTCAAACCTCACAGCCGTCCACCATCACCTAGAGGTGGTACGGCCAGCTTTGCTTTTCCTGACGGAGACACAAATACGCCGCCCTGATGACAAGTCTTACTTACTCTACCCCGGCTACTCTACTACCTCCGTGATAGAGGAAAACTTCCTGGGAAATGCTGGGGTGTGTGCGTTTGTCAGGGCGGATGTTTGTTGTCGTCGCTTGTGCTGCCTGGAGGACCCATCCTTTTCTATCCTCTCGCTATACGTGGACCATGGCCCTTCCAGCCAGGTCTACGTGTGCGTTTACCGCTCCCATAAAGGAGGAGACACGGAGACGATCGACTCTTTGACCACCTGAGTCACGCGGCAGACGTTGCGCAGGAGCGGTTTCCGTCCGCGGAATTGGTATTTTTGGGAGATTTTAATGCCCACCATGAGGAGTGGCTGGGATCTCCCAGAATGGACCATGCGGGTCGGACCGCCCACGCATTCGCTCTCACGCATGACTTGACACAACTGGTACTCCAGACCACCAGGATACCAGACATAGCAAGTCACGCGCCCTCTTTGCTTGACCTTCTGCTGACGACCCACCCAGCCCAGTACAGTGTTTCGGTGCGAGCCCCATTGGGTTCCTCCGACCACAGTCTGGTCTGTGCCAACGTGCCAGTCGCTGTACTTCCGCAACCTGTGGAGGTAAAGCGGCGACTATGGCACTATAATAATAATAAGGACGGTACGGTCGACATCTGTCGGGCATGCCGTCGTCCCGGAGAGTCACTCAGGCATATTATTTCGGGTTGTTCTCATCTGGCCAACGGCGAGTACTTGCACAGGCATAACCTAGTGGCCAGGATCATCCACCAGTAACTTGCTCTTCGATATGGCCATGTTGAGTCTGAGGTGCCGTACTATCGGTACACACCGGTGTCGGTTCTTGAAAATAGTCATGCATTGCTCTACTGGGACCGCTCTATTATCACGGACAGGACTATTGCTTGCAATAAGCCTGATATCGTGGTAGTCGACCGGCCCCAGCGCCGGGCAATGATCGTTGACATCACCATCCCGCATGACGAGAACCTCGTGAAGGCTGAGAAGGACAAAATCAGCAAGTACCTTGACTTGGCTCACGAGGTCACGATTCAACGATCATTGTCCCGATAGTCATTTCGGCGAACGGGCTGATAGCGAAGAGCCTCGACCAACACCTCAAGAGACTCTCGCTAAATGGTTGGGTCAAGGGTCAGATGCAGAAGGCGGTCATCCTCGACACGGCACGCATTGTCCGGAGGTTTCTCTCTCTGTGACCCCGACCGCCGGTAGCTTGGGCCCTGCCACGCTGCCGGTGGAGAACTATTTTTTATATTTTTAAATAGATGTTTTTTAATTTTTTAATATGTATTTAAAAATGTAATTTATAAGTAATTTTAAATTAATAAAGAGAATAATAATAATTTAATTTATTGGTTTCAAATGAACATATACATAACGGTGTTAGATGCATACAGAAAACATAGCAAAATAATAATAATTTAAGTACAAGCCAATGATTCTCTGAACCCCACACTAGGATACCCTGTGTCGTGGAGTTCAGTCTCTTCCCAGGTAAGTTATATTAAAAAAAAAATACAGAATAAAGTAGCTAACTATAAATAAAATTGTTGCAACTAAACATATGTGCACCAATGTCATGCATATTATATAGGAGTGTGTTTGTGTGTGAGTGCATGTGTGCAGTGTGAGGGTGTGTATGCGTGTTTGTGTGAGCATGAGTGTGTGATTGTGTGTATATTTGTGTGTGTGTGAGTGTATATATGTGTGTATGTGCGTGAGGGTGTGTATGTGTGTGTCTTTCTACTTTAACACCTCTACGAGCGCCTCCGTTTGAGCATAGTTATTTGGCTCCAACCACTTTATTATAGTGCGTTTAAGTACGTCATATTAATTATAGTATTATTTGTGTTATAAAGTTTGGTGTATAAATAGGGCCCGAGGAACGCAAACGATCTACGTGCAAAGGAGGTGCGTACCCGGGGCCGATCCCACTTCAAGGTTCTGTATGATGAACGCGCTAATTCCTTTGCGTACCTGTGGAATCGGAGTAAGGTTGACGAAATAAATAATTGTCTCACGCGTAGAACGTTACATTCGGCATAGAGCAAATCAGTCGGATAGCGCCACGGCTTTTTATTACCTATTTTTAGGATAGCCCGCTGTGCTCTCTCTAACTTAAGCAGGTGTGTCTTAAGAGCTACTCCCCAAGCCGATACACAATAACTCAGTATTGACTGGCACAGAGTGAAATACACTGTTCGCATAAGTTCAGGTTTCGCTACATACTTGAGTTTTTTAAATATATGTGAAAGCTTCTTTACTCGTTTGACGAGTGTGTCAATCTGTGCTCGCCATGTCAATCGCTCATCTATCAAAATACCTAGATATTTAATATACGGAACTTGTTCAATGGGTGTACACTGGCACAAGCTATCTTGATCAGTATCACTATCACACGAATGGAGTTTTATGTTGAGTGGTTGGGCAGGGCACTATTCGTCAGCAGATTAGGACGGACTACGTGACTACTTCGCTTCCGTTCCGTGGACTCAGCGCTGCTTTGATGGTAGGGACTCATCAGATTGGGCCTCAGCCGTCGCTGGTGAAATCAGCTTGGGTATGGAGTATTATATCCCATACACCGAGGTCACCAGTGCTCGCCTAGCTCGCCCCTGGTTCGAGCGTGAGTGCAATGACGCTGTTCAACAAAAGCAGTCGGCGTTCCGCGCCTGGGTCAGGGCACGCGCAATGCGCGATCCAAATGTGGGTCACCTCAAGGCGGCGTATAACAGAGCCACAAAGGACTGCAAGAGGGCATACATTATAGCGGATGCTCAGCGCATAGCACGGCTTGGTCAAGAACTCATGTCGCATCCCGCAGGCAGCCGCGGCTACTGGCAACTGGCCAAAGCCGTGCAATCCAACTTCTGCCAGCCTTCGCTACCGCCACTACGGTACCCTGATGGTTCACTGTCTCACGAGCCGCAAGAGCAAGCAGACATGCTGGTTAACCTCTTCGCGGCTAATTCTCGTGTCGATGACTGTGGACTACAGCCACCAACGCTACCCAGCTGCGACCACTCAATGCCTGATATTCGCATCAGGCAATGCGACGTTCGAACAACCCTACAGTCACTCGACATCCGAAAAGCCAGTGGACCTGACGGTATTCCTGCGTTGGTCCTAAAAAAATGTGCAGCGGAATTGTCTCCAACGCTAACACGGCTATATGTCTGTCCTATTCCTCAGGAAAAGTCTCGCGGGCTTGGAAGGAGGCGAACATACAACCGGTCCCTAAAAAGGGAGACCGTTCGGACCCGGGCAACTATCAACCCATAGCTGTCACCTCAGTCCTCTGTAAAGTGTTTGAGCATATCATAAACACACAGCTCATGCGTTACCTAGAAGATCACTCATTAATTAATGCAATATGGCTTTAGACCGAAGCGGTCAACGGGTGATCTTCTGGCGTACGTCACACATCTCTGGGGTGAGGCTATGGACAGGCATGGCGAGTCATTGGCTATCAGCCTTGATATCGCCAAAGCCTTCGATAGAGTCTGGCACAGCTCGCTTCTTTCCAAGCTTCCGGCCTACGGTCTGCCTACTCGATTGTGCAATTGGGTTGCCAGCTGCCTGCATGAGCGCAGCATCCGAGTTCTCTGTGACGGCCGAGCTTCAGAGTTCATGCAGGTTAATGCTGGCGTGCCTCAGGGGTCCGTCCTATCACCCACTCTCTTTCTTCTGCATATCAATGACATGCTGTCTACTGGCAACATAGCACTCTGCATGGGGGATACTACGGACACCCTGCGGCCAAGCGGACCGATATTGAGGAAAACAGACGACAACTTGTCACTGAGCTCGACCAGGTCCTGACCCGCCTTTCCCAATGGGGATCTGAGAACTTGGTCGAGTTCAATGCCAAGAAAACACAAGCGTGCGCGTTCACAGCTAAAGTATCCTCCTTCCTTCCTCTCCCAACTCTTCAGAACACACCGCTACCACTGCAAGACCACATTAACATGCTCGGAATGGACGTTCGCTGCAAACTGAACAATAAAAACTACATCGAGAGCGTCATCAAAACAGCTTCACGAAAACTCAGAGTTCTGAACAGGGTGAGACGGTTTTTCACGCCGGAGCAGCGGTGTCTTTTGTACAAGACACAAATTCGCTCCTGCGTGGAATACTGCTCTCATCTCTGGGATGGCTCCGCAAAGTACTTATTAGATGCTCTCGACAGATTGCAGCGGCGTGCCATCCGTATCATTGGGAGTCCTGAGATTACCAATAGCCTAGAACCTCTGCAGCTGCGTAGAGACATTGCCTCTCTGGCTGTATTTTACCGCCTCTACCACGGCGAGTGTTCTGAGGAGCTCTTTCAACTGATCCCACCTTCTCCATTTCGATCCAGAACAACACGTGCTGGACTGCGATGCCATCCGCACACGGTGGAAACCATACAGTCCGGAACGGCTCGGTGCTTCCTTTCTTTGTCGCACGATAAAGAGCTGGAATGCTCTGCCCGCGCACGTGTTTCCTTCTTCTTACAATCCCGGGTTCTTCAAGCGGGGCGTGAAAAAGCATGTTTTGAGGCCGTCAAGGTAGGGGCTACCATTTTAGGATCGTCAGCATCTGGGATGGTGGCCCATATCTTCTGGACTTCACCCTAGCTTCTCACCATCCAGCGGGTGCAGTCAATTGACGGAATAAATATAAAAAAAAACATACGACTACGCCTATAAACAGTATGAACATTTGCAAACACCAGAGGTATCATTGGCGCATTGCTACCTGCAAAGGGGAAAACAGATGGAAAAGAGTAGATGAACCTATTGAATAACTTAGAACATGCCATACCTGATAATATAACACTACAATGTTCAAACAATTTTTGCATTTTGTTGTCGGCCTTATCAGTTCCAATCAATATTGTTTTGATATCAATGTTGGAATCCTGGGTAGCTCGTTGGTACATTGTAATTAACAGGGCACTGAGAGTTTGAAGTGCATAAACCAATCTGAAACAACATTGGGAAACAATTAAATTTCACGATATACCATGTTAATTCTTTAACAATATTTTTCTTACCTAATTTAAGTTTTAAACAATGGGATATATTTTTTCTATTCTTAACAATCTCCGAATAAAATAATAATTAAAATATGTGCACATTCCATATAGGTAAAAGGGAGAAATTTTGTCATGAAAAAAAGGTTAAATATGAGATGAAATATTAAAATATGTGTGTATAATGAAAATTGACTCAATTTATGGCAATAAAATGTCTATCACACTTTTATATATCTTCTTTTTGTCTTATAACACTTAAGTGGTAGACAAACGAGGCCCACCTGATGGAAAGTACTAGCCAGTTACTCCAGCCTTTGGACGTGTGTAACACCAGGGTCTTCATTGATCATAGTGTAGTTTAGAACATAGTAGAGGCCCCAAACTTTTTTGTCACATAGACCGCACATACCATATTTTCCAGGTGTGGGTGGACCCCTACCTAGCTTAGCTAATATTGTATTTACTTATTCATGAATTTCAAAGGTGTTTTCACCGATTTCAAATTGTAGTGAGGTGTATAGGTATGTGAAAAACAATAGAGAATGAATATTTGTTTAACAAACCTGTAATAATACTAATGTCATTGGTTTTTTTTATCATATCAGATACAAATACAAAGCAACAAATCAATTGTGTATGTGGATTAATTCATTAATGAATGGCAAATCGCAACTAAAGACCTGCTTAAATGAAATTCAGTATTGTGGACCAGTTACATCTCACCGACCTCCAATTCATTTTCTCCCTTACATGGACCTCTTGTAGGTCATGTCATAATCGACCCTTGTAGTCTAGTCAACAATTGCTTTTAGGTCAAAACTTTTTCTAATTCTCCGAACAATATGATCGAGGTGTCGTTCGATTCGGAACAGCAAGAACATGTTTGAAAAAATATAGGGCCGCTCGCAAACATTGCAAAAATTATATTGTTACAACGAACGTCGATATCTCGAAAACTACTGATCGAATCTTCTAGAAATTAAAACGCATTGTTAGTGTCTAAGTACTCTATCGATCCGTGTAGAAAAATCTAGAAACGCCAATACAAAACCACAAGTACTTCGAATACCTAATACCTACTTTACCTACAAATCTTGAATACAAGGTTATTCACCTCGAATGTCGGCGCGACGGTATAGGTACTTTTCTCGAACGCTCTACTTAGATACCTAACATGCCTTATCTCTAGATGATTCCGGAACATTCTACTCTCCTAATTAAGAGCTATAAAAGGCGCCCGGCTATCGACGCGAGTCAGTTTATTTTCGGAAGCGAAAGCGAACACATCTTACCGAAGCGATTCAAGAGGATTGTACCTGCGCCTTAAGCAACGACTGTGGACTACTGTGAACTTCTGAGCGACTTGAACTGTTGAAGAGTACTGTGCGTGCTAGTTATTTAGTTATCTAGTTTGTAGTGAGCGAATAAACCTCTTCGTTGTATAAACGGAATTTAAATTGTACCCCGCGCACGTAACAATATACAATGTGAAAAAAATGGGGATTGGTTTTTTACAAATTTCTAAAATCTTTTTTAGATTTTTCAAATTTGTTAATAGATTCAAAAAGAAGAGGAAATTTCCCAAAAAAAATTCTTAGCTTCCGGAACTGTAGCACCAATATTTATAATTTTCCAAGTGGGTTGGAAATACGCCTGAAAACGGGTACTCTCGCTTTCGCAAGTCACGCCCACTTTGGACCTTTAATGAATAAATATTATTAAAACTTAAGAACTAAAAAAAACGTCTACAGGGTAGAAACAATAATCCACCGACCAAACATGTGTATCGTTATTTTTCATTATGTTATCCATCAGTTAATTAACCATTTTTTGTAGCTCGAACATTAAAATTTAAATTTATTTATTCACATACATTAATATTACAGGTTACAAACCTAATACAGCAATGTAGAAATGAGAGAAAACACATAAACAATCACAAAAAATAAAATAGTAAAAACAACCATAACAACCATAGATATTTTTCTTTTCTTGGAGTTACTCTTCAGAAAATATTCTCGTTGGCAAAAATTAATAGATTGTTGATTTGTTACTAACAATTTACTTAAAAATTATAAAGCTTGATTAAGGATCGAAAATAAAACATTAAAAAAAAATCCTATATATCCGTTTTCTTATGACCAGAAGCTACATGATAATTAATTTTAAGAATTTTATCTCCTATTGTTTAAAAAATTGTTATAAAAAATGTGATGAGATCATTAATTTTTTTGACGATAATATAATCCTCGATGAATCTTATGATTTAAAAAATATTTGTTCCTTAAAATCATTTTATATTGCTTAAAAACGGATTTTACGGTTCACTATTTATTTCAACCAAAACTTAACATGCATAATGGAATTCCTGTGCATCGCATGTCTCTTATGGTAACGTACCCAGAAGACTGGCAATATTGCCATGTTGTATGGCAATGCTTATTCCGTGGTAAAAAGAAGCCAGCCTTCTGGTCACGCGAAGCGTCGATCATACGCTTCACAATCTCTCTGAAGAGATTGCGAGCACTCGGACCCCATGGCCCATGGCGTTTCGACTCCAAACGGCACAAATTCATAATCACCAATGAGATTTGAGTATTTGCGCCGTTTGCGAGTCTGCAGAGGGAGCACCATCGCACCATGGCACAGCCAGCCGTACTGGTAATATGGGTAGGAGCAATGGTGTTGACACATGTTGCGTCCCACACCATAGTTCTTTTTCCCAATTTCCAAAGCATTTTAATGACATGCCGTCCGGTCTCTTGCCATCGTCGCGCAGCAAACTGTTCGGCTCAAGTACAGCTGGTACACCGACGGAGACAAGAGCACGTCGGATCATCTCATTATAGGTTGGCGTGCCGTGGTGTTCGCCCAGCGCTCCTGCAGCATGACAAGCCATAGTGTCCGAATCTGTCGACGGTTTCTCCACAGCGACATCTATGCAGAGGAACACACGTGGCACCTAAACAAAGGTATGTTCCAATGAGGAAGGTAGTGACATCTAACATACTTCCTATGTTAGACGACGGAAGAGCTTGTAACCAAAGACTCGACCACACGGACATACCGCCAGTAAACGGGCACGCTCAGCAGCATTGGACCATTTTTTTTTTTCATTATTAAATGTTGTCTTACTAAGCTGAAAAGCGGCCCGTCCCGCTGTCGCTGTGAGAAAAGGTGTGTGCCAAGCATTCACTGCATCAGTCTTACATGGTACTTCAGAGTTAACCATTGTTGGTGCTAGAATTTTCCTGGTTAGTTCTTCCGTACTAAGGACAGAAACGCTTGTAAGCTAACATCCAAAGTTTTACGAACATCGAATCCACCCAAGCGAATCGGTAGAGACGCTTGTAATGTGTCATTCAAGGCCACATTTAAGATTATCGTGAAAGTTCTTTGCATAATTTAGTCCATTTTCTCATTTCCATTTTAAAGTGTTAAATGTTTATAAATTTGGGAGGATCAAACAAAAAGACAATACCGAAGAATAGTAAAAGCCATATATGGATATTCATTTCGGGTAGGTAAAGTCACAAAAAAAAGGATTTTCTTCTGTATAAAGGAGTTGTAGGCATCCTCTAAGACCCGGGACCCAAAGAGGCGTATTGATATTTTTGCAATCATTTTTATATTGGGTATTAGTAAATTAAATTTTGAAATAAAGGGTCTTTCAACAAGGACGGGTCGATGTTAAAATTGAATAAAACAAGATGTGTGTGAGATATTAACGATATTTTTTTTATTTGAAAGGCCCATTTGTGCCATTACGAATGGAATATAACATCGTTCAAATGTCCGCCGCGGCTTCGTATGGTGGCACGAATCCGAGAGGTCCAATTTTCTGCTGCATAGATCCCGCTGAATCTGAGCGATGGCCTGCGTCATGTTGGCTTTCAGGGCAACGGTCGATTGTGGCTTATTGGCATTGACCTGCAACTTCATAAAACTCCACAAGAAAAAGTCTAGCGGAGTCAAATCACACGATTTTGGTGGCCAATCCATGTCACCTCTGCGAGAGATAACCCTACCCTCAAACCATTCATGCAGAATTTCCATTGTGTTGTTCGCTGTGTGGCAAGTAGCGCCATCTTGCTGGAACCACATGTCGTTTAATCATTGATCTGTAGCGCTAGCCGTTGAAGGTGATGGCCTCGCCGACGTCGTTTTCGAAGAAGTACGGATCAATGACGCCGCCAGACCAAAATCCGCACCAAACAGTAACTTTTTGTGGATGCATTACCACCTGGTGAACCTTATGTGGGTTGTGGTCATCCCATATACGGCAATTTTACTTATTAACAAAACCGTTCATCCAAAAATGTGCCTCGTCGCTAAAGATTATTTTTCGGCCAAAATCGGGGTCCTCTTCAAAGTGTTTCGAAGCCCATTCAGCGAACATACGGCGTTGTCTATGGTCATTAACTTTGAGGTCTTGGGTCAGTTAGATCTTGTACGGATGCAGGCCCAAGTCCCGACGCAAAATTCTCCAAGTTGAAGTCTGCGAAAGGTTGTGTTCTTGTGCACGGCGAGAAATCGACTGCCTTGGAGTCTCATGAACACTCTCACGTACAGTGGCGATGTTCTCGGCCAATCTGGCCTTCCTTTGACGTAAAGGTGTTGGTTGGTTGTTTACCGAACCGGTCGTCTCAATCGTGGTCACCAATCGTTGGAGAGTAGACTTTGAAGGGCCACCGCGTCTGCCGTAAAATGGGCGCAATGCGCGCAACGTTTGCACTAACGAACACTCATTTTGTACCTAGACGATGGGATGGAGGGGGAGATATAGAGACTGTTTTACAAGATTTAGCCTACATTAAAAATTAATGTAAACATCTAGGTTGGACTCAATGCAAATAAATGTAAACTTTTTTGAATGAAAATTTGGACAAAACTGCAACTAAAGGGTCTTTCAAATAGAGCGGGTCGATGTAATTTGTGAAGGCCATTTTATTTTGGCGGCATCTGTCAAATCTGTTGGTACCATAAATTGGGTCTCCTTGTTGACATCCAACAGCAGATTCCAAAAAGGTTGTTGTTATATAATAATTTGGAGGGGTTTCTGTAATATTGCCATGGGGGGTTCTAATTTAGCTTGTCTCAACAAGGTATCCCTGTTCCTTGAAGATCACCTCTCTTTGCCCGGATCCAAGGTAGGATGACAAAGTATGTTTGACAGCCTCACAACCCGCCTTCAAACCAAAACCAATTTGTTGGAATTTCGTAGTAAACCCATTTTTATAAAATTGACTGCAAATTTTGGATGCAATACGTCGGTAAGTACATACTACGGCAATGTAGAATATACTGCTTCCTGTTGTCGGTAGTTGGTGGTCTGACAGTTTCACCACTATAAGGCGTTGATCCAGACTTGGACTAGACTCTTGTTTTCTTGGGAGCCTGTCAGATTTCCTCCTCTGTCATGTAGAAGCCTGCTCACTTTCCCAGGTCATGGTCTTAAAAGTCAGTTTTTCACGTCTACTTCGAAAAGCCATCGAAATATCCCAACACAAGCATCCCAACACAAGATTCATCTGGACCACGGCGAAACAGCCCGGAAGCAGCATATTCTACATGCAACGCCGGCCATGAAAGCCTAGAGAATTATATACCACGGCAATGTTACGAATGCCACCATCTCCTTTACTTTCATCATCCCCATACAAAACTCCACGCGTTTTACAACGGACAGGTAAGTAGCCCCCCCCCCCCCCCCCGCGACATACCTTACCTCTCTGACGCGCTGCCACAAGCACTGCTTGCGACGAACCGTTTATTATAACTTTACAAAGTTAAGTACATATTTAAATATTAGACAATGTAGGTAGGGAGATACATATAGACAGGACCTTATGATTACTTAATTTAATTATATTTCTACATTTTCATAATGGGTAAGTACATAGTAGGTAAGTATTAGGCAGATAAGTCTGTATTGTAGGGTACTTACGCAATGTAGAAATAAAACATTGTATAAGTTTCCGTGGAAGATATAATACATTTCTCATCAGAAAAATCGAAACACTTTAGTTTTTATGATATCTATCCTAATTTAACACAACAGAGTTTTCATTCTATGAAAAAAAGTCACATCATTATATAGCTGACAGTTTGGCCATTACAGTTATAAGCGAAAATTCTAAATTAAAAATTAGAATTTCATATGTTTATCCTAAAAAAGAAATGAATTGTTGTTTTGAGACAAATGTGTTTTTAGAGTTGGAGTACATCCCACCTATGAAATTAAAAATTAGCGTTTATCTTGAAACTTTTTCTTCTTTATTTGTTTACTGTGACTTTGGGACGTCTGAATTTTTTTTTCTAAAACATATGGATACTTCGCCCGCAGAACCCGCCCAAGTGGTGGCATTGCTGGATACTGGACTTAGTCAGCGTGTTCTGGCTGAAAGATTGCACCTAAGTCTGTCCTCTGTTCATAGAGTCTACAAACGCTATCGGGAGACAGGTTTGTTCACCCGCCGTTCAGGATCTGACAGAAATCGGGTCACTTGTGAGCGAGATGATAGATTTATTGTAACAACTTCCTCACGAAATCGACGCCTTAACGCTTTTCAACTGCAGCAGCAGCTTCATGTTGTACCTAGAGTGGCTGTAAGGGACTCAATCATTAGAAGAAGGTTGAAGGAACGTGGACTGGTACCGCACAAGCCAAATGGCAGACCATCGAAGAGCGCGCCTTAACTTTGCACGTGAGCACCTAAATTGGTCATACCTCCAGTGGAGCAGTTATCTTTTCTGATGAGTGTAAAATTATGCTGTATGGTAACGACGGAAGGAACAAGGCATACAGAAGAGATGGAGAACGCTTTGCACAATGCTGCATTGAAGAAAAGGTCGGCTGTGGTGGCGGTTCGTGGACGGTTTGGGGAGGAAAGGAAGGAGGAAGGACGGTAAGACAGCGCTTGTCTTCGTGTCTGGGCCACGTCTACCTGCACTAAACTCTCATCGGTACATCGAACAGTGTCTTGAGCCTCACGTGGAGCTCTATGCACATTTTATTGGCAACGGCTTCATATTCATGCACGATAATGCTAGGGCTCACACCGCGAGCGCCGTACGAGACTATCTTACCGAAGTCGGTATCTCCATTATGGAATGGCCAGCCAGAAGCCCAGACATGAATCCCATTGAACATCTATGGGATGCGTTAAAGAGACGAATTCGTGCAAGAGTTCCTGCCCCAGGAACACTTAGCCAGCTACGAAATGCAATCCACGAGGAATGGAATGGAATGCCCCAACATGTGATCGTGACTCTCATCCGATCGATGAAAACCCGTATGGAAGCGTAGTGCTCGGGGAGGGAATACAAGTTATTAAATAAACGTTTTTTTTTCATTTACGTGTTGTTTTATCCACTTTCTTCATACTCACACAGGGTAGAAATGGCTCATTAAACAAAATAGGAAACCTATGAAAATTTAATCTGAATTTAGAACAATAACATTAGAATTTGAAAACCTCATATTTTTCACTATTAAACGACATTTGCCATATATTCCCTAAATATACACATTTTTCTGATAATCCTTAGAAAACATAAACTTGCAAGGTGTTCCGATTTTTCTGGTGAGAGGTGTAGTTCGAAATAAAAACACATATACACCGAACACAGAAGTTACGATAAGAGAGAGAAGGCACAAGAATAGCAGAAAACCAGCAAGACAAAAAAAGGTGAATAAGTACACTTTTTGAACTACGCGGTAGGCGTAAAGATAATACATCCCAGCGACGCGCAATATACCGTGTCGATAGCTGCGTAAGACTGACCGGCCACGGCACGTGTGCCGCCGGCGGGTTCCCCAATTTTGCCGATCTAGTCGGTCATAAACCAATTTATAAAAAGTTGTCGCAGGTAAAAAATTACTGGTTCCTATTGTTATCAAATGACTAGAGAACAATAGACAACCCGTCCCGATCTCTTATCGAATGCACCAGTACGCTTGTTTAGTCGGAAGTTAGTCATCGCTTTAACTGCACGTATTTTATGCATTTCCTAAGTGTGATAGTGTCTGACAAAAAGTTGAATATTTTCGTGACTACTGACTTCTGTTGAAATATTGTTATGGATATGGATCAAGGAGGTAAGAACGCATATTGCTAAAATATTATCATGTATTTTTTTTTAAATGGATATTGTTAATAGACGTTTCAAAATATGGTTTAAATTTTTTTAAATATCCAACCCAATTTTAAGTTTGAAAAGGTTTTTGTTGTATTTCCGGTTTCTTCCCGGTTATAATGTTAATTGATAAGGACAGCTTATAGGTATTATAACATTATTATGGCCTAATTAGCCGTCCATAACCGCCCCCTTTTTTGCCAGAGGTGACAGACCAAGACAATGAAAAACATAAAAAAATGATTTGGAAATTACACTATGTTACCTTGGTAATTATTTGGTTTCAGGGTCACCTGGTCACTCAGGTGTTAGAGTAGTGACCCGTAGATCACTTTTTTATAAAATGAAAGTGCAAAATTTGCCTAATTTTGAAGAAAAATTAAATTACTTAGAAAATTGGATTTTGTCCAGCGAAAACTATTCTGAAGATGAATTAAAGGCGTTGAAGCACACATTTTCGCATATTAAGTCGGAATTTAAACAAAGGTGGAAAAAAGCTGATAAAACGGAAGCTAGATTTCTTCATAATAATGACGAATGGCTAAACAATACATTCGAAATATCGAGACCACAGCCTAAAAGTTCGGGTCGACCATCAAAGCCATTTAATGAGCTATGCGAAAGAAGTAAGAGAAGGAAAACTGAAACCTTACTTAATACAGCGGATAATGATATGTTGATACATGCTGCATAAACAAATTTACAAACATCAGGAAAAAAAGATGCTTCAAATATACTTAAGCAGATTATGACTTCTCCAACGAGAGCTACAAAGTTGAAAAAAGCATATAAATCAGTACAATATGACAAAGAAAAACAGCTAACACCTTTATCGGCACTTTCTGTATTCGTGGAAGCTGACCTCACTCGGCGACAATATGAAATAATGAGAAGTGCCAGTAAAAAGTTGTTTCCTAGTTACAGCATCCTACAAAAAGCAAAAAGTGACTGCTATCCGCCCAAAGAGTCATACGAAGTGACTGAAACATGCGCACTAGTAAATCTTCAAGATATATTAAACCATACTGCAACTAGATTACTGACGTATTTGAAGGATGTTCTACGTGATCTAAGACCAGATGATTCGGATTCATTAGAGCTGTTTTGCAAGTGGAGCTGTGACGGATCACAGCAGGCCCAATTCAAACAAAAGATGGAAAATGACGCCACAGATAGTAACATTTTTCAAAGTAGCTTTGTACCACTTCGTTTGGTATGTGGTACCAAAACAGTATGGCAAAATCCAACTCCATCCTCACCGCGATATTGTCGTCCTATTAGAATCAGATTCGTTAAAGAAACTGTGGATATAACTCAAGAAGAAATTGAGTATGTGGAAAATGCCATTAACGCCCTACAAAAAACAATATTTTTACTAGAGGAAAAGTCATATTCTGTAAAACATACTATGATGCTTACAATGGTAGACGCAAAGGTATGTAATGCTGCCACACAGACCACGTCAACACTGAGGTGCTACATTTGTGGAGAACCATCGAAAGAACTCAACGATTTAACCATCAAAAGAGATGTTGATGCAGACGCACTTTCATTCGGATTATCCATTTTGCACGCCAGAATTCGTCTGTTTGAGAGCATATTGCACCTCTCATACAAAATCACTGTAAAAAAGTGGCAGGTAAGATCTAACGTTGACAAAGCTATTGTTAAGGAGAGGAAAAAAAAACATTCAAGAGAAATTTAGACATGAAACTGGTCTAATAGTGGATGTACCGAAAGCTGGGTTTGGAAATACCAATGATGGCAACACAAGTAGAAGATTTTTTTCCAATCCTGAATTAGCTGCAGAAATAACTGGTGTTGATTATAATTTCATTTACCGAATCAAAGTCATCCTTGAAGTCATATCAAGTGGTCACAAAGTCCATTTGGACAAGTTTGCAGATTATTGCATAAACACTGCGAAACTTTATATAAGTTTGTATCCGTGGCATCCTATGACACCTACGATGCACAAGATCCTGGTGCATGGTGCTACTGTCATAGATAAGGTATTGCTGCCAATTGGGTTGCTCTCGGAAGAAGCCGCTGAGGCACGGAATAAACATTTCCGTCTGTACAGGTAGAATTTTGCAAGAAAATTTTCAAGGGTCAAGTGCAACACTGATATTATTAATAGATTATTACTCAGTTCTGATCCACTGATCACCGGAATGAGACCAACCTGCAAAAAAAGAACGTTGCCATTCACGAAAGAAGCAATTGGTTTGATGATTTCTGCTGTACCTGACTCTGAAAGAGACTCAGATTCGGATTTGGAGGAGGTTTCTGGAGGTACTGAAAGTGATGAGGATAATGAAGAACCATGGGGTTCATCATCATTGTAGTTACGTAAATTTATAACATTTTGTTTAAGAAAATAATAAATATCGAAGTTATAAATTACTAAAATATATTTTTATTATATTTTTCCCCAATATTTTAAGTAAATATTCATTAAAAAGAAAAATATGGCGTATAGTTAACCAGGGCAAGTCCCTGGAGTAAAAAAACTAAATAAATAATTTTGACCGGCTAGATCAGCAAAATACCCCTATGTGCGACGGAGCAAGTCGCGTTAGCTACGTGTGCGTTTCCATAGCACGACATGGAGTTCGCTACTACGCGGGCGAACTTTTCTATGAAAATGTATAAATATGTATTGTTGGTATTAGTGTTAATGTATAAAATATAAATGTGTATGTATTGTGTGTGTAACATATATGGTATGTGGTGTGTGAGTAGATATGTATAGTATGTGTACCCCACATCAGTCCTCCCCAGACGCGGTCAGGACGGTCGTTAATAATCCAGGAAACGAAATCTGCGGCTACATCGGGTTGATCTATCGGGTATCGGACATGGAAGCGGGTTCGATACATTGAGGCGGTCTACGGTTACTGTGACACTTTTTCCTTGAAAGTATTTTAAAATCTTTGTCCCCACGCTCGAGCACAGGGTAAGGGCCAGTATAAGGTGGCTGTAATGAACTCCTTATGGTGTCATACCTTAAAAATATGTGACTCGAGGACGACAAGTCTTAGTAAACAAAGATGTTTTTGCTACCGTGGCGACCGGCCGGTGTGGGGCGGAGCTTAGGTTTAGCTTAGCTTAAGTTTCTTACGCGCGAGGTAAAATCTGATAAATAAGTTGTACCAGGAGTAGGCGTCAAACGTCAGACGTCTGCCTGGTGAGTTCTACCAGGCAGACGTAATGGTTCACCATAAAAGAGTTCTGCTGATGAACTGTTGAGATCTTCTTTGAACGAGGCTCTTATGCCCAGTAGGACTAAGGGCAAGATCTCTGCCCAATTATGGTCTGTGTGGCACATTAGAGCCGCTTTAAATTGGCGGTGCATCCGTTCCACTAGTCCGTTGCAGGCTGGCCTGTACGCGGTTGTGCGGAGATGTTTAAATCCGATCACTGGAAGTACTGGAAACGTGTGGATTCGAATTGCCAACCGCGATCAGTTACGATATCCGTAGGACATCCAAACCTGGATATACACGATATCAACGTCTTCCCAACTGTTTCAGCTGTTATGTCAGTCATTGGTGTGACTTCCGGCCAACGGGTGAAACGGTCCGCCAGCGTGAGGCAGTAGCGGTCTCCTGGGATATAGGCATAGGGCCCATGATGCCCGTGTGTATGAACGCGAAGCGCGCGTTAGGCTAGTCGAAGGTGCCCAATGGTGCTGACACATGACGGTCTACCTTAGAGCGTTGGCACTCAAGACACTCTAGCAACCAATCCCGACAATCCTTGCGTAAGCCAGGCCAGACAAATCGCTCGGCCACCATCTTGGTGATCGCCGTAGCGCCTGGATGGCTCAGACTATGGAGGTTATTTCGTGACGAGAGGTCTTGGTTTATATGCAATCGTGTCGCAGTATAATGACACATTACTGAACGGAAGCTTGAGCTTTTGTAGGCGGAGAGAAATTCTCCATCTTTTGTACAAATTTCTCCAAATTTTAGTAGCTCCTCGTCAACAGCCTGTGATGCTGCGAGTTGGTCTAGGTCTACTGGTGTGTGCAGTTAATTGACCCGCGACAATGTATCGGCGACGAAATTGTCTTTCCCCGAAATATGTTTGATATCAGTAGTGAACTGCGATATGTAGTCCAAGTGTCGGAACTGGCGTGGCGAACAGTTGACCTTGCGTTCGTTGAAGGCGAAAGTGATAGGCTTGTGGTCGGTAAATACAGTGAAGTGTCTAGACTCCAACATATGCCGAAAGTGCCTTATGCTCTCATTGCTAAGGCGCCATCAGAATATCAGCGCTGCTCATCATATCTTTAGCATGTGATGGGCAGCATTTATGCTAAGATGGCAACCTGTTGAGGCTCGAACGTCTATCATCTATATGTAGATATATACCTATATATATATATATACATGTGTTGCTACCTATGTGTGCGTGCTCCAGCTTCCAGGTCCAGCTTCAGACATCTGATACCTTAAAAAGGTTACCTCAGAAGCTTCGAAGATGCACTTCGAGGTGTTGATAAATACACCGTAATCCTTCTTGCGCTGGAACAGCTGCTGGAGGTGGTCCTCGTGGGCAGAAGGCTATTCAGAAAACACGTAATCTTTATAAACGTCCTTTGTAATCTATCTTTCTACCAAGAAATTTAAATGGCACCGATTCAGCGACTGTGGAAACTGGTTTACCCCCAATGAAGAGTCCCGCGTCGTAGGAGGTAAATTTGGTGTCCCGTCTACCCAGACACAGACAGTGACACTTACTGGGCTTCGTCCTCAGTCCATTTGTCCACGAACAGAACTCATCGACTTCCTTTAATAGTTCCTGACATTGTTTTGGATTACGCGTCAGTATTGCAAGATCGTCAGCAAAAGCTAAGATGGACGCTGAGTATATGTTATTTACTTTAAACCGATAACCCCATTTCATTTCGTGACGTATTAACTTGGTAATTAAGATATTAATTAGTATGTTAAATGCTATTGGCGACAAGCAGCATCCCTGAAACAGTCCCACATTATACCGTAATGGTTCTGTGTGTACTTTTTGGAAGCTTATAGCAAATTTTAGCTGCGGGTAATACGACTCGATTATCTCTATGACCACGGGTGGAAAGTTATACCATTGCAACGCGTATACCATAAGGTAATGTGGAATTGAGCCAAATGCATTTTCTAGGTCTATCCAACATACCGTTATCTGTCTTTCGTATTTTCTGGCATCTTTTAAGCTTTCCGCTAACAGACTATTGTGTTCCAGACAACCAGAAATGCCGGGTAAAAACCCTTTCTGGTGGTTAGGTCCGAAATACCTATTGTTAATCATAAAATGACACATTTTTGTTTGCAGAATTGAGAAAAATATTTTTGAAATTGTGTTAGTTAGTGCTATCGGTCTAGTATCTTTAGGATGGGTCACTTCATGTTTTTTTGGAATGAGAACGAAAACCGCTGCGCCAAATGCGACTGGTATATTCTTTTCTGACCAGATTTTACTGAATATATTTGTGAGATGTTTACGAACTGTTGGACATTTTTTATACACTATATATGGAACCCCATCAGGTTACCCGATAGGTCTTGCACCACAACGAATTCTCTTAAAATCGAAACAGAATTTTTAAATGAAATTTTGAATGACCTGTGTATCTTTGCCGAAAGGGAATTTCAATATTATTTTTGCAAACTTTGTCAAAAATGACAGCCGAGAAGGGTTTGGAGATACATAGTGGGGTTTGTGTACTTACCCGACATGTGTATTCAAACGCCGCTCGCTTTTAATAAAATGGGTTTGGGAACATTGAGGACATTTAATAATGCTGTAATAGGTTGAATTGCCTCCGCATCCCTATTATTTGTACATTATGAAAGTAACGAAATAACACTTAAAATACCTAATAATAACACATACTTACAGAATAACACTATACAAACAGGAATATAATAATAGAAAATGTATAGTAAAATTATGACAGTTGCATGGGCAGTTTTAGCGTGGCGAGCTGATTGACCGTTGTGAGCCATCCGTGGGATATGTGGGGATACTAGGCTATGATGATTGTTGGTGGGCGTACCTTTTTCAGACCTTTTTTTTTCTAATTCCATTTCGTTTTATCTCTTTATTAACTTTATGAACTCTGTGGTAATTAAATTTGTATTATAGGTACCTAAAACGATTAAATATAAGATTGTTGGTCTAACCCATATTAAATGGTATTTTAAAATCCAATGAGAAATATAAATAAAAGTTATTGTCTTAATAAACAACATATGGTTGTTTTTCTTTTATTGTGTAGAAAAAGAAAAAAATCAGAAAAAGGAAATAATTGTTTATAACAAATTGTTTATTAAATACACACTAAAATTTTAATAAAAATATTTTTTCTTTGAATAATCAAAGATGAATAATGATTTAAAAAAAGATTCCATAATATTAATTACTAGTGATAGAAAAAAATTGATAATTAACAAATTAGTCAAAGCATTATAAAATCATAATTTTCATCAAGGATTATAATACCAAAATATATTCTTTTTAATTATTTTATAAACAATGCATTATCTATGAACATTAATTAAAATAATACGAGATAAAAATTCTAATAACCTATTTTTTTTTCCACTTAATTGTTTATAAATTTTGCATATTTTGCAAGTGGCCCTTAATTTGTTTCAATAATCATCTACATTCTACTTCGAATCAATGGTCACCTTGATTATATTTTTTGAGATTAAAAAAAGTTTTTTTTTTTTTTTTTTACTGAAAATTTGAGTGCGTTTGACTGCATCTCACCTGATGGTAAGTGACGATGCAGTCGAGGATGGTACACGCAAACGAAGGTCCCCAAATTATAAGAATCGGGGAACACAGACGCAGGCACTAAAAAGCACTTGTGGACTAGAGTATTGATATCATTGGTCTATAGGGATTAAATTTGGTCATACAACAACACCAGAAGTTCATGTACCTAGAAAATAACTACATATACTAAAAGTAAAAACTTGTGTAATTCCTTTGAGCACTTCTTATCTACCTGATAACATATTTCCTTAGTAATCATCTAACAAGTTAAGATTACTTAAATATAACATGGTCAATTTAAAAACCTATTTCTTGATTGATTCTATTAGTTGTTACTTTGAATACTTAACTTTAAGAAATTACCTGATGTGATGTTCTTGACCCAACATTTCAACACATTGAGATACTAGTAGATTCATACTGTCTTTCATGTTCATTAACTGTTCTACCGACAGCTTGTGTATTTCAGCTTCTAACTGAGGTATCTTGGGTTTTAACAAAAAAAATTCATCCCAGAACGTCGTATTATCCGTCGTTAAATCTTCACCTCTGAAGAACGATTCGTAAATCTGTACAACCTTCTCTTTCAGGTGTCGCTTAGATCCTGAACCACTTCTCTTGCGTGTCGCCATTGTAAAGGATATTTTATATAATATATTACTGAACTCAGCACGACTTCTAATAAAATTACCTATAGTACCTATGCTAACGATGCCATAACGGAATTTCGTAAAAACATTCTATTGAACATAATTCCAGAGATACCTACTAAAAAACTTGATTTGAGAACAATTGAGTTCTTGAGTCTTATGATATTTAATGTGAACAATATTGAATAAAAGCAATTCACAGAACTGAAAATTCAACAAACCGTAAGTGTAAGTGTAAATCGTAAACCTAAACTTTACTTTCGTCTTTTGACATTTGGTGTTTACGTCAAAATTGACCAAATAGTGACAGAATGTGACAGTTTCAAATTGGACCATAGACCATAGTAGATTTATAGAAACATTTAATTTCTTCGTCTACCTACTGTGGTGTCTGAACTCATTTCACACCACGATGCGGTTACCTGGCCATCATGTGTCAGAGTTTAAAAATAATTATTTATTTGATTTAAATAGAGCGTAGGGAAGAAAAAACAATTGCTGCGTGGAGCTGCATTCGGCTGTGCGGCTGACAGCGGGCGACTAGACGCGCCGCCCGGGTCCGCCGGCCGAAGAGAAGATATCAGTGTATTAAATTTAGGCTCAGTCCTTGAGCGGAGTCCGCGATTCCCTAGTTCGCATTAATATAAAAATATACGCGTAAAAACCCCCCTAAACCCGACATAGGAAGCTTTGTTGATATAATAAATGCCCATTTAAATTTCTTCCTCTGTGTTTATCTTATTATCTACACGAGGTATTGTGGCGTCCAACCCCCGGACGCTACACTACCTATATAATAATAACTAATCGAGGATGCTAATTTCGTCTGCGTTACGCCAGCATTCGTCATTCGTTTCTGTTAAGTTTTGTTGTTATTGTTATAGTTTCTGTTAAGTTTTGTTATTTAGTTATAGTTTCTGTTAAGTTTTGGTTGTTTTTGTTATAGTTTCTGTTGAGTTTTGTTTTTTATCCTTTATTGTTAAAATTAAGTGTAAAACTCTGCATAGTGGAGAAAGAGACCTAGTGCTTAACGTGCTAAAGTTTTTTTGAAAACGAAAAGCGTAATAAACAGTTTTTTTTACCCGTTGACCAGGTAGTAAAAAGAAACCACCAACCCCCGGCACATCTGCGGCGGCGGGTGAAATTAAATTGTCCACTCCGGGCAAAAAAAGGAAACCGAGGCGTAACCATAGAGTATACATTTTGTATACTCTAAGGGCGTAACCGAATCCAATAGGACGCTTTGACAAGTGCGCCTTGCGAAATATTGTGGACAGTTTTACACGACTCGTAAAGAAATCCCCACATTAAATAAAATATTGGCTATGGCTAAACGAGACCTTAATTTCCAAGGACAAAAAACTTACATAAGAAAGCTCCTGGTAGAAAAATTGGGCTACAAATTTAAAAAATGTAAGGACGCTAGGCATTTCCTGTTTCAGTAACAAGACATTCGAGGTTGGAGAGCAAGGTACCTTCGACGGCTAAAAGAGAACGCCGACTTATGTGCCGCCAAAAAACCTTTTTTTTTGTCGATGTGACGTGGATCCACTCTCACTACACAGTGAACAAGTGCTGGCAGAACAGTAGGTACTGATGCCTCCGTGAAGAAAAACCACAATCCCGTTCAAAGATGGGTGATAGCTCACGCAGGAGGAGAGAATGGATTTGTGAATGGGGTGGCATTAATCTATATGTATATGCAAAAGTAAGACTAGAGACTACCACCATGAAATGGATACAAATAATTTTAAAAAGTGGGTGACTGATAAGTTGATCAATAATTTGCCGCCAAATAGCATAGTCGTGCTAAATAACGCACCTTACCACTCGACACAGTTAAATAAACCACCCATAAGTGTTGCTAATAAAGACACCATTAGGCAACGATTAATAGACCACAACATAACATTTAATGAAAATATGAAGAAATCGAGGTAAGACGTCCCCCAGCAAGATGGACGGAGCTGGGATAGATTGGATGCGCAGGAGCATCGCGGCAGCATCGTGTGATATGGCGTGCAATGGACTCTTCCATTCCCAGCCTATGTCCAGCAGTGAACTGCAATAGGCTAATTGATGATGATGCAGAAATCGGAATTGTACCATCTACTTTACAGAAACATACCAACAAAAAAATGTCATGTATGAAATTTTTATAGACCAGGTCAAGAAGTTCTTCGGTTACCTCCTTATATGTGTGATCTAAATCCTATTCAGTATATACATATGGAATTTAATTAAACAAAGGGTAGCAGACAAGAACATAAACCAATCACACCACCTTGTACAAACACCTTGTATAATATGAAAAGACATATTATACTTTACTGTATTTAACTTCAATTAATATATGTACCTCCGAGAGAAAACTGACACCCAAAATACAGGTAATAACCTAGTTTGGGTGGCAGCGATAGCAAATACAACACAATTTCATCAAAACTTGTCACTGATAATATTCATATAAAAATTGTACAATCCGCATTCTGGAACCCATAACACAAGCTAGTTAAACTATGCTTACTTTGGGTCTAGAAAGCGCTGTGTAGAATGTCGTAGAATATTTATTTATTTATTATTTATTTATTCTACAGATTAAGTACTTATTGTGTCCAATAAATTATTTATTGTTATTATTATTATGATTATAATTACTTTCTCGAGCTCTTATTCAAGATAATAATAAATGCCGCAGGCCTGTGTTTGTGAATCATTCATATCTCTGTGTTAAATCTTAGACGCACCCTTGATATGTTATGCTAAATACAGTGAACTTGAATAATTAATCCCCCATGGACCATGTTAATTTCTAACAAAAAGACCCGAGATAGGATACAGGTACCAACGTGCCACATTATGATATGTTTTTTTTCTTTTAATTTTATTGTGAACTCTTATTTGTGCAAATAAATTATTATGATTCCCATCAAAGTAATTCACGCCTCCCTCTTAGTTTGGGAGAGGCGGCAGTATAACCCCGGCGAGGTGGGCAACAGTCGGCCGGGCCGTTAGGGCGATTGGCAGAGGAACCGCCGGACTATTCGGGCATTGTCGAGCAAGACCGCTTTCTGCATATTATTATAATCGGAAAGAGAAATCGAACAGTCGACTAAGCACACAATTAACAGCATCACCAAAAGCGATTGGCGAAAAGAGATGAATCATGTGGACAGGCTCCGGCAAAAATATTGGGACGATGATCTCTTACAGGAAACTAATTAGACTGAACTTTTAATAAATTTGCAGTCCAATACCTCATCAAGCGAGGACTCTAGTGATGATGAGGTTGAAGGTATAGCACCACTCATGAGTGACTCTAAATAACAGATTTTGGAATAATAAGAAATATATAATGTATGTATACCTAACAGTGTTTTAATTATTATATTCAGTCAATATTTTCAATCATTAATATACATTATATGAGAATCACTTTTAACCATAAAATAAAAAAGAAGTGTTAAAGCAGCTTTTACAGTAGAAAACCGAAACAAAAGTATTTAGGTTAAAATTAATAAATGACACTGTTTGTAAATATTGCAATTACTATTATTGTTATCTTGATCATATATTTTCCTGCACAAAATTTAATCTTCAGCGCTTATTAGTAATAAGTGATTGTTTAGAAATTTTGAGACATGTCCCGTGTACAGTACAAGAATTATTAAAAAACCAGGATTATATAATAGGATTTATGATTTCGTTTCATGGTAGGAGATTTGTTTATAAATTGTTATAAGTATTTTAATTTATTTGTGAAGCTTTTCTTTTTTTTTTTCTTTTTCTTTGTTGTTTTAAGTTATTTTTGTTTATATAGTATTTTATCGTTAATTTGTTATGATTTATTTCTGTGGTTTCAATCTTTAGGATTAGGCTGATGGCTTGTGCCAAAGCCATAATAATAAAAAAAAGAAGGTTGGCGTTGGTTTGGTATTGAGCATAGATTAATATATATATATATACTGTATTGAGCGTTGAGCGCAGGCCGGTGACACTCGCCTATATCCCGAACGTTTTGAGCTCGACCAATCAGGTGAGAGAGCTTCGACCCTTCAACACGCCACTCATTAGTACTCATATACTATTACACACAGATTACCAAATAAAAACTGTGTCACTTTTTTCTGAAAGTTGGTAACCTAGGCTCGTTAGTTTCATGATTTTAGTAATAGTTTGAAAGGTTACTACTCTACTCTACCTACCTACCGGAGTTTTCATTCAATTTGAAAAAAAATACCGGTGCTTTTGTTCTTTAGTGAAATTTTCTCGAATTTGACGATTTTAGCATCAATTGGGCATAAATATTCACTGTTTACGTTGACTTGAGCAACTGCTCCTCCGTAGCATTGGATACTGCTAGTTGCTACTAAGTGTTTAGTGTAATTGCGATTAAATAAGTACCGTGTTTGTGGTTATGACTGAGACCTTTGTGTACTCTATTTAACTTACTGTGATCAGCTCTGAGAGGTTTGTATAGCTAACCTACGATTACGAATATTATCATATCATTAGCATAAGTGTACAGCGCATATAATTGAGTACCTACAAATAATAATAAACTTAAGATACACCCCATGTCAACTTCAACTGTTGATAGTGGCTATTGGGGGAGCTGGATACCCCATATCTCCAACGTAGAGGACCAGCTGTTGCCCTCACTATTATTATATAAACTTTTTTAATTTAGTGATCCCTGTATGTCGTATAAGGCTATCAGTTCATGAGTGATGTAGGCCTAAAAAGTTACTCATATAAGATAGTTATAATATTATTTAGAAAAATGTCTTAAATATATGTAGTACATATATAAATTTTATACAACTGCCTATAAAACAGATATAGACTCATATTTCAATATGAAAATGGCAATTATGTTGCACATAAAAAATTAACAACTAACCTTTTAGCACAAAATTATTGAAAATTGCATGTAAACTGAAGAAATCATAAAATAAGATGCATCAGAAGAACTAACAAGCCCACTATTATTATTCTTATGCATTATTCTTCATTCAAGTTATAGCCTATCAAAAAATATGTTATCCTGAAACTATTCTTATACTTATTTTAATGTACGTTTATTGCTGACGCAATGATAAAAGGCAGGATTTTGTTATGACTATGTTGCGGGCTCAATGGTATTTGATGAGATCACCTGTATCGATTGTTGTATTATATAATTATATTCTAATGTTTCCAATGTGCAATCTTTCCAGAAATCTAATGAAATATTCAAGATCACAAGGTCATCTCTACACATATTTAACTGCCCAGTTTAACTAATAGTGTCATAGTGTACAGTGGACCACCCTTAATCCAGTGCCTCTTGTAATCCAACATGCTTATCACTGTTAAAGTAGGTGGGTATACATTGTTTTTGGAAATCATCACTAATGTAGGTAATGCATGATTGAAGCTCTCCATTGTATTGTTTAAATTAATTTGATATACGAGTATATATGTTTTGTAGCTCAGATATAATCTTATCATATTGATCTGCAATTCTTTAGTTACTTCAGTTTGAGATACTTCCGAGATATGAATCTATGATATTAATGATAAGAATAACAATTACTAAATTACCTATTTATTAAGTTTACAATGTGAGATCATTGCTACGGAATTTGACTTTAGTTTTACTAGTAGTCATGAAGTGTGATTATCCCCATTACAGCACAAGGAAAATGGATGAAATACCCCACACATAAAGGGTAGATTGTCTGCCCGGTCGTTGGCATCCCCATTGGAAATAATAGTGTCATTATGTTGTTTTTCCAGGAATCTGTGTTATAATGACAGGAACTAATTTTACAATGATTTTGATTATTATGATGATACAATATACAATATATATAATTCTATGAAAATCGAAAGATATATCTTCATCTGATGAAAAAAATCTGCATAAACATGTAAGTACTTATGTCTAATAATTCTAGCCACATTTCTTCAGATCAGTCTTCGATTTTTGCTGGTGCTTTCTCCAGCTTTGGTATGGTTCATTCATTTCTTATTCCATAAATAATATTATCTGCTTACCACAAGAATCCCATTAATTTTACATAGCATTTATTATGAAACAAATTTAATTTAGCAAGTTTCTTCTAACATTACTGATTTTGTTATTAATCTGTACTATAATATTATAAAGCTGCAGAGTTTGTTTGGTTGAACGCACCTATCTTAGGAACTACTGGTTCGAATTCAAAAAATCTTCTGTGTTGGATAGCCCATTTATCGGTTGGGACAAATAGGTGCCACGGGATGGAGTTTGTCATGGGCGACGCCGCTGGGCACAGCTAGTATTAAATATATATGGTAGTGTCTGATAAATGGGATATTTAGATGTATTGTGTTTTATTCAAAAACAAGGTTCCTTCTGGTGTTCAAGGTGACTTCTAAAAATATATATATTGTGATATACTGCTTATATTTTCTGATTTTCAATTGAACAATCACTTTACTTATCTAATAAATTATGGAAGATAAGTAAAGGTGAAAAGGAAAAGTATTACCCAGTTTCTGAGTTGTGTCCTTAATAAATAAAAAGTACCTTATAGTTATATTCACTGACTTTTTCTACTTAACACATGCCATACTAAAAACTATTCCTTTTTTAGGTATCTATTGAACTTTTCCACAATGGGTCTCGGAACGAAAATAAATGTTGCACTATCTGCAGAAAAAGAAAAATGCCAGACTCTTATTTTGCACTATTTAAATTGCCCAAGGATACTGATCGGTGAGCTTATTTTAAAATTAATTTTTAAAATTATTTTGGTTTTCTATTATTTTGAAATCTTGTTATTTTTTATTTATTTTTATTATTTGTCTATTTTAAATAGACAAATAATGGCAAGAGTGGTAGAGTCAAGCAACAGTCAATTTGGCCGTTGCATGAATGGGCCGACTCGACCGGGGAAGCACCACCCTCTCACAGAATATAGACGCCAAGTAACAGTATTTGAACTGTTGCGTTCCGTTTGGTGAGTGATTGTGCCGTAGCCCAAACTCCTTTCCCATCCCCTCCCAAACTCCTTTCCCATCCCCTCCTAAACTCCTTTCCCATCCCCTTCCCTTTACAAGGTCGGCAGCGCGAGTGTGATGCCACTGGTGTTGCACACGTCCATGGGCCGCGGTAACTGCTTCCCATCAGGTGGGCCGTGTGCTTGTCTGCCACCTTAGTGCTATACAAAAAAAAAAGTTTGTTATATCATTTTTTATTATTATTAATGTTTTGTTTTGACGCAACCGCGAAACTATGATGATGGAATTTTTGAAAACGCTTGCATGTTCAAAAATTGATATATTGGTCATTTTTGAAGATATTGCAAAGCTATCAACCGATATGCAATCTGAATCGCTTAATCCACAAAATGACATAATTAAAATTAAAAAATTAAAAAAGGAATTTTTATATGTTCACAATTTGTACTTTTGCAGTTCCCATACATTTAAGATGGCCAAAGTACAAATTGTCAACCACATAACGACGTATTTTTTTAATTATGTTATTTTATAGATTAAGCGATACAGATTTTAAATCAGTGAAAAGTTTTACAATATCTTTAAAATTGGCGAAATAATCGTCTGGACAAACTTATAGTTTCCACCCTGTATATCATATATACATATATATACATACATATCATATACATATATATAATATATATATATTAAGGCAATGATTACTACCACCATGAACGGGAACGAAATTGCATTAAATTCAAATAAAGTATAACAAAATTAGTGTCCAATCAATAAGGGGCACATGGTGTCTTAAATACATAACCATAAATAAATAATGAAAATGTATTAATGGGATTTAAAATATCATTTCCTAGTATAATCACCAACTATCTCCCCAAAATCTAAAAATCTGACAACACCATAAAAAAACAAAAGTCCAAAAATATTTAGCACCCTCCTGTGTTGCCATGTAATTTTTCTCATGGTTCTCTTGCAGTTTTGGTGGGGTAATTTTTTGAACTTATTTTCCAAAAAGGATACATAAACAGAACTTACCTGGGAATTATTTGTCCAAGGTGAAACAAACACCCATGCAGCAGTATATTATCTAAATTGGATCTTAAACTTGAAATTTAACCATATTTGACTACCTAATACTTGGTAAAATGAAACTTTGCCATGTAATTATTTGTTAAACAATAAATTGCCAAAAATAGTATTGCTGTAATAGTAATAGTGTAATAGTGTAAAATTGCGAAAACTTGTTTTGCCAAATGAAAATTTGGGAAACATACATTGGCATGTGACACGTAGGGGAACGTTTTTTGCCAAACCCTTAGGGGTTAAGTAAACTACTGGTACTGGTATATAGGTATCAATATTAGTATTGATACCTATATACCAGTACCAGTAGTTTACTTTGTCAATGTATAACATACGTGATAGACAACGTATAATGTACCTGATTG
Source organism: Cybosia mesomella (assembly GCA_946251805.1). NCBI lineage: Eukaryota > Metazoa > Arthropoda > Insecta > Lepidoptera > Erebidae > Cybosia > Cybosia mesomella. Next base: position 14,464,531 of record OX276403.1, read on the forward strand.
ACAATATATTTTTAAATCATGCTGTTACTGGTATATTTTTTCCACTATGATATCAACTTTTGATTTTTGGTTTATTCCAGCTTTACCACAGGCGACTCAAATAGTAACCACATTGATACCATCAACTTCGCGCTGGTGGGGGCAGATAGAAGCAGATTAGCGCCACGTGTGAAGTTGTGGAAGGAGGCGTTTCAAAGAACGGCGGTCTGAAGCTTAACGTGAAGGTGGCGAAGACTGAATACTTAGCCTTGAACTCAACAGATTATCATTGAAGATTCCAAAATGCCGGCTAGGTTGAAGGAGAATAGGTCTATAAAACCATTATTTGGCCTGTCCTTTTGCACGGCTTCGAAGCGAGTGCTTGAGTGACACAAGCAGGAGCTACGTGTCACGGCGTATTAATGCTGCGGTGGACATGTGGTGTGGAGCCGGAAAGCGGATCCCGAGCTCTGAGGGCTTCGTATGTGACTGGGACTCAACACTGAGATGATGATGAGATTTTTGATGTTTAATGCTATTCAGCTCTAGTCTTCATAAGACCATATCACTAGTCGACTCTAGGGTCGAATAGCATTAAAAAAAACATCACTGTTTATATATATATGGTCTGAAGCCCGAAAATATGCTAGACAATATTTAGGGCTTAATATTCAGATGTGACACTGACCATGAATAAATGATGATTCACGCTACAGCGGGCTGTTTCCGTATATTCTTTGCACGGCCGTATGTGTTGTTTTGTGGTGCGTTGCATTGCTGCTTGCTTCACAAATAGTGTATTCATTATATACATTTGCAACCGGCATTTATTACGGCATTCATTTATTTAGGTAAAGTGATGAATATCTTAATAAAATTACTGTCTTTACTAACACGATGGAGCTTGAATAATGCTAAATAAAACATACTAAGAATTAAAGTGATCGAAAAAACAATCGCAGATTTTTTTTTATCTTCAGTACTATTGCCGGTCTTGGTTTTAGGGAGCGTTGCCCTAAACTCCTGTAAATGTTTGACCGCACCCCAGCCGGGGCCCATCCTGGTCGCGACACAGTGTATCGTGAATCATCCTTTATACGAAGTATTTGAAATAGGGTCTTCAAAATATTGTTAACAAATCAAAAAAAATCTCTTCGTTTTTCAAGCTTTTCTGTTTGTCTTCATTTTTTATTTCTTTACGAACAAATTTTAATGATTTAATCAATTTTTCAATTATTATTTATTATTAATTACCCACCAATTACTTAACTAACAAATTTTTCCGTTTTGTTTATCATTCTACATTTCTTATAAAAGTTCAGAACAACGGTACTTGTAAATATTTATTGTTTTGAAGTGGGTACTTATTCACTTTTTGAACGTCCAGCGTATATAGGAGTGGCCTGATCATTATGTGCATGCATAAGTGTATGTTCAACATTAAAAAGAAGATACACTTAACATGACACGCTTGAATCAAAATATTACTTTGTTACTGGGCTAACCAACACGTTTTAGTTTTGCTTTTTGGAAGATTTTATTTGTGTTGGGGGTATTTTAAATATTTTTATTGTTATTTTATACCTTTTAAACTTAGATATACTAGTACTCACTCATTGAGACCATTCCAATGAGCTCAAACACGCTATATCTGTTGTAAGTAGCTGAAGACTAAGATTTGCCGCAGACTACTTGAAGCTGCAGCTACAGGCCAAGGTTAATATATATCTTAGACATACTACCAACTTAACGGTACAACAAATTTCAAATTAATCGGTCCTGTTCAAGTAAGATCTCATCATTAACTAGCAAAGAGCTGATGATCATCAAACGGCTGAACAAATCTTCATAATTTATAGCTAAGAATTATCTCGTTAAAAATTCTCGTTAAAATATTCTTTCCTCCAGTAATTTGAAATTCGCGCGAAAATTGCGCAATCTATTCTGGCTGTGACGGCATATTTCAATAAACAAGGAAACTTTATAAAACGCGACATTTAATTCTGTGAGCGATCGTCACACAATGCTCAAACAGCCCGCGTTTCAGTTTCTCCTAAATCTCCTAATCCACCGACAACAAAACTCTAATTTATTTTAATGCAAAACACATATTGTGTAATTATTGTGAACCTTTACGCTACTGTATCTAACAGATTAAGTAAATTATTGTAACATTATCACAACAATTGTCAAATAGCCAACTTATATGAAAATTACAACAACATACATATTCGTTATTTATATGTTTCTTCTCTCAGTAATTATTTAATGAATATTCGAAGAGACAGTAATTTTCTAATCTAATTAAGAATCACCATGTAGGTAAGGTAAGGTTGTATAAATTTAAATCTTAAAAAGTCAACCTCCAGGACGGGGCTTGGAACACATAACTAGTCCCATTCTAGGGGGACTCCCAGAAACATACCAGGATCTGTTCTGAAAAGCCTTAACATAGAAGGGAAGTCCCGGGTTCAAGTCCCGTCAAGGATGTTGATTATTTCCTATTTAAATTCATAGGAAAAGTTAGCATACTTATTTTATATAATTAATATATTGTGTCATTTTTATTATGTAAGTAAGTACCTACTTAAATATGTACGTTGAAACTTATTGATTAAATGGAACCCTTACCCTTACCCAGATAATGTATAAAATAAATAAATATTCTAGGACAAATTACACAACGCCATCTAGATCCAAAGTAAGCAGAGCTTTTCATATGGGTTCTTCATACTTAAATACTTTTTTTTTGTAAATAAATTCATATTATACATAGAAACACCCAGACCAATGCAAATAGACATATTTGCACTGAGCGGGAATCGAACCCGCGACCTATGACTTAAAAGTCAAACGCACTACCGCTACGCCACAGAGGTCGTATTGTGTACCTAATGTATCATATCATTTGTGTACTTATGTTCAAACCTATTAATGATAATTTATAAGAAATTTCATGTATTTTACGCCAAATAAAGAAATCAAGATTATTTCGGAAATTTTAATTCACTCCCAAATACTTAAAGGTCCTAGCATTACTAATCGAATAGATTTAAATCGATAAATAATCATGTTAATCGATTTGGAAATATCAGCATTAGTCGATTATTATAAAACAATTTATTTCTCTAATGCAAGGTCCTGATGTTGGCAGCATTGTCGCCGTTCGGCCGTCATTTTTCTGAATTTCGTAATGGCCTCTTCGAACTATAGACAAAAGAAATGAAGAATGTTCTGTCTATGGACAGTCGGTGAGCTCAACTATTTGTTAGAGGTGCCTTCTCTTCCCTCTTAAATACTCTTTGGTTGAGCGTGCATTTTGTTTTTACAGTCATTCACTGCAGAAGTTTTGTGAAAGTAGAGGCAGTATTACATTCAAATTATAAAAAATGAAATCAAAGAGACGCCATCATACATCATCAGAAGAATCGGCGGATTCTGATGCTAGCGGGAGTAGTTCGTCAGAAAGTGATAGTGACGACTCTTCAGTATCGGAACATCATTATAACAAAAAGAAAAGGAAACATGCTGATTCTTCAGACTCAGATAGCGAATCGGACGACCATAAGCGATCAAAGAAACGTAAGCACAAGAAAAAGAAGAAGAAACATAGCAAAAAGAAGAGGAAATCTGGTTCCGTAGGTGATAGCGGTTCACTGGAAGAGAATTTTACGTTCAGTGAAGGTGAGACGTCTGCAAAGAAAAAGCGTAAACATAAACACAAGCATAGCAAACGCACGCGTAGCTCATCAGTCAGTGAAAAAGGTAAGCATTTTCTACATAACATGGTCTAGCATATATTATTTTGTTTATTATCTAATCACGAATGTTCCATAATGTATTTTGTTATCTAAAGGTGAAGAACACGTTCAACGCCGTCTGCACAGTGTCGTAAAAGAGCGTCGTGGAACATCAGAAGATGAAGGACAACCTACACGCACTTATTATCAGTATGTTATTATCTTGCTAATTATTTCACCTAACACAGTTTTCTGATATTTAGGGTAACAAATAGTTAATTACCTTCATAGTTTATCTGGTGATGAAAATGGTGTGATTTCTGTTTGTTTAATTATTACATTACTACTTCACCTTTAGTTTAGATGAGGAGTCAATAGGGTTTTCCTTAGCATCAGAAAGTAGAACAAAACAATATTTTGGGTTGACAATTACTACTACAAATCATGATAATTATAACATCCTTAATCTTTGGTTGACAACCTAGTCTAAAGGTATCAATAACACAGGTGAAGTCTCGCAGATGGACAAAACGTAAAAAAATATGAAAAATATTTAGAAGATAATTTGGTCTTGTAGCTTTTACTATTGATAGACATATTTAGGGTAACTAAACTTAGAATTTAATAACATATTACCCTTTTAATTTTAAGAATATTGATCATTTATTCATAGGATTGCAATAAGGGCTTGCTTAGTTTAAGGAATTTACTGCAGCTTCCATTTTTGTTAAACTAACATAAAAATAAACAATAAACTTGAAATTCCTCTTAATACTATGATATCAAATTTTAACAAAAATGAGCAATATGAGTATAAAAGCAAAAAAAACCCCTTGCAATGGGTACATTCACTGCCATACTTTGCAGTCACTGCACACTTTGCACAAGTTGCATTGATAAGTCCTTAGTTCGCCTTTTAAGGCAAGTAGGACAAATCGCGCAGTTGTCGTCACTTTCAGCCACAATGGGATCACTATCATGATGTTGCAAGTGTTTCCAAAGGTGCAGTGAAGACCAAATTTTTGTCAACAGAGGGATTACTCCGCTTCTTATAATGCCTTTTCTTCTCCCTAGGAGTTCCATAAAATTATTAAACGATTTACACACACTAAAGCTATGCACAATGCAATCCAGGCTCTTACTTCTTACCGAACCATATTGTTAGAGAGTGAAACAGACTTAAAAGAAGTTTTATTGGCACGCAATGTGAATGTTTCCAAACACAAGTTTGATAAAATGTACAGATGACAAGACACACATGCATCAGGTCAATAGCTGCTAGTGTGCTTTACATAAATAATAATAATAACTGTGTGTTAAAATGTTATATCATTATATACTATTAATATGTCCGTAATAACAATTAAAACACGAAATTATGTAACTGCATGTTTATTGTGCTAGGTAGCAAGTCATATTACATAGATTGAGAACTACCCCCACTTAGTTTATCTTATATGTCAACAAGACAAACAAGTACCTGCAACTGTCAATACACACATATCTGAACTACACTCACAAACTACAATCATGTATATGACATACCCTTCCCCCAAGTAAACACAAAATAATAAAGAATAACATTCTACTGATTACAACATAACAATTAACAATTTAACATCTTAAGAATCAACTTAACAATATTATTATTTAGGTATTCCTAAAATATCAGCCCAAGACTCATCACTAGGAATTTCTATAATTTGCTTTGGTTCCTGGTCTGTCACGTCTCCAGAGTCTTCCCTTATCTCTCTTCTCTCATCTTGTGGGCTTTCGACATGCGATGCAACTTTAATAAGTTGATCAATATGTCTGTTGACAATAGGACCATCATCTGCTTGCACCTTGTAACTGGACGGACCAGTTTTCTCCACAATTTTGCCGGGTAACCACTTCGGACCATCGCTGTAATTCCTGTATCTAACTCTACAGCCTACTTCAGACTCTCTGTTTCGCCTCTGATTATTGTCTAAGACCTGTTGTTCAGTCTTTTTTCTTTGTATATGATCCGGGTGTATCGCGTCCAGTAAGGTGCGCAGTTTTCGACCCATCAGGAGTTCTGCAGGACTCTTCTGTGTTCCAGCACACGGTGTCGCGCGGAGGCCCAATAGCATACTCGGAATTTTTCCCACGTCATGTTGTCCATTTTTCGTATCTTGTCCTTTACCGTTTGGACCATCCTCTCTGCTAATCCATTGGTGGCAGGATGATACGGCGCTGTCGTGATGTGTCTTATTTTATTTGAGTTAAGAAACTGTCTCATTTCTTCGGACACAAAAGCTGACCCATTATCGGACACCAATATCTCACATAAGCCGTGAGTCGCGAATACCATCCGTAGATGTCGAATTACTGCCGCCGTAGTTGTGTTGTTAACCATGAACACCTCGGGCCACCGTGAGTAAGCTTCGACGATGATCAAAAAATTTTTGTTTCGGAAAGGCCCGGCGAAGTCGATGTGTACTCTAGACCAAGGTCTGGTGGGCATGATCCACGTATGCTGTGATCGGGGAGGCATATGTCGGTGTTCGAGACACTTGTCGCACTGGCCCACAAGTGCTTCTATGTCTTCATTTAAGTGGGGCCACCAAATGTAACTTCTTGCGAGTGCTTTCGTTTGTACGATTCCACTGTGCGTCTTGTGTAAGGCCTGTAAAGTAGCTGTGCGCAGCGGCTGTGGCACCACTACGCGGTTACCCAGTAACAGACACCCGTCTTGCAAAGACAGTTCAGTACGGTGAAGCCAGTATGTATGCAGATCTGCCTCCTTCACCTTGGCAGGCCAGCCCCGTTGAACGTAGTGTACAACCTGTGATAGTGTTTTGTCTTTCAACGTTTCCGCCGCGATACTCTCTGCATCGAACGGGAAAATTTCTGGTTTTTCAGCCATTAGCAATATCTCACTCAGTTCTGCCTCAGGTCGCTCAGGCACTGGTTGTGGCCATCTACTCAACTTGTCTGCGCTACCTATTTGTGTTCCAGGTTTGTACCGAATATCATAGTCATGAGCGGTAAGCGCAATTCCAATTCTTGTCAATCGAGGTGATAGTATGTTTGGTGTCGGTTTTTTAGGACCAAATATACGCAGCAGAGGCTTATGATCCGTGACTACGGTGAATGGCCTTCCTGCCAAGTAGTTGTGAAATTTCTGTATTCCAAACAAAATTGCCGTTGCCTCTTTATCTAGTTGTGAATAGCGCCTTTCGGTGGAGTTTAAGGTTCGGGAACTCATAGCAACAGGACTCTCTTTGCCATCTTCCCTCACGTGTGATAATACGGCTCCGACGCCGTATTCTGAGCTGTCGCATGTCAGTATCAGAGGTTTATTTAAATCGTAGTGCACTAAAGTCATGTCAAATGTTAGTGCCTGCTTAGCAGTGTGGAAAGCGTTTTGTTCCCCCTCGGTCCAGCGCCACGTTTGACCTTTGTCTAGTAACCGATGTAAAGGTTCAAGTATGGTGGCTTTGAGGAGTGATAAACCTCTCGTAGAAATTGTATAAGCCGAGGAACGCTTGTAATTCTTGAATATTCTTGGGTTCTGGAGTGTTCGTAATTGATTCTATCTTACTCGGTGACGGATGAATGCCATCAGCATCAATGATGAATCCCAAGAAGTCGACTTTCTCTTTGGCGAACTTGCATTTCTTTTTGTTGAGGTGAAATCCTGCTTGTTCAATGCGTTGCAGAACCCTGTCTAGGCGCTGTAGCATCTCAGGCATGGTGTGCCCTGCAACTATGATGTCATCGATCAGCACTGCGACTCCTGGGATGCCCCCTAGTAGTGCTGTCATCAACCTCTGAAAAATACCGGGGCAGGCCTTCACCCCAAATGCAAGTCTATGAACGGTATACAATCCTTTACAGGTATTCAAAGTTAAAAGCTTGGCTGTTTCATCTTTGACCGTCACTTGAGTGTAAGCACGGTCTAAGTCCAATGTTGTGTAGAATTTTCCACCCGCTACAGCAGCAAATACTTCATTCGCCGTTGGCATCGGATAAGTGTCTGACTCTGTCGCTTGATTAACTGTACAACGGTAGTCGCCGCACAACCGAATCTCGCCCGACTTCTTCACAACCGGCACTACTGGCGTGGCCCACTCAGAGTACACAACCGGTCGCAGAACGCCCTCGGATACAAGGCGGTTGATTTCGTTCTCCACTCTGTCCTTGATAGCGTATGGAACGGGACGGGCTTTTAGAAATTTCGGAGCAGCGCCCGGTTTCAAATGTATCGCTACTAGATCTCCACGGTACGTACCGAGACCATCCTTGAATACATCACCATGTTTAGCAATTATTTCCTCCAGTTCAGCGTAATCTCCGTTCGATATGAAATTAATATTCATAGTAATGCCTAGATGCATAAGCCAGTCTCTTCCCAACAGATTCGGTCCGTTGCCCTTAGCCACTAGCAACGGAAGGCGATATTCAATGTCCTTATAGCGCACGGGCAGCACCGTCCGGCCCAGTAGGTGCACGGGCGCGTTGGTCCACGTGCGCAGCGCGAGCGGCGCCGCGGCGAGGCGGTGCGGAAGTGGCAGGCGCGCCCGCAGTGCGTGCCACGTGCGCTCGTTCACCAGCGTGTAGCAGGCGCCCGTGTCCACTTGCAGCGTGACGGGCTCGCCCGCCACCGTCACGCGAATCACGTAGGGTGGTACTCGACTGGTACTCTGCACGACGTATATGCCGTTTGAATACGCGTCTTTCTCCTCTGTAAAGTTCACTTTGTTTGCGTTCTTTTTAGAAATACAGATTTTCTCCAGGTGTCCCTTTTTGTTGCAATATCGACACGTGACGTTGATGAATCGACACTCGCCCTCGTGGCGATCACCACAACGATAGCAAAAACGAGGCGCGGGGCGCAGAACGGGGCGCGGCGCAGCGGCGCGCGGGGCGGGCCGCGGGCGCAGAGCGTTGATGTCCATAGGCTCCGGCGGCAGCACAGACGGCGGCGCGGCGCTGCAGCCGGCGCCGTCCCCCACGCGCATCATGCGCACGTCGACACCGGCACTTTCGGATGACAGCATCGCATCGACTACATTGTGGTAGCTTAAAGAGTCTTTCTTTAATAGCTCATACTGCAATTTATCGTCTCTCATACCACACACAAGCCTGTCACGTAACGTACGTTCTAAATCACTGAAATTGCAGGCGAGCACTGATCTTACGAAGTTGAGCTATGTACTCGGCAGCCGATTCACCACGATTTTGATCGCGTTTATAAAACTTGTATGACATAGATATCTCGTTCGGTTTCGGACTGTAATGTTTGGTTAGAATTTCAATGGTTTCATTGAATGTCACTTCAGTGGGTTTTCGTGGTGTAATTAGTGCCAAAAAAGTTTCAAACACTTGCGAACCACACACAGTAAAGAAATTAGCACGTTTTACATTGTCTATCACGATCCCGTTGGCCTCGAAACAAAACTTCAGTCTATCTATGTAATTGTCCCAATTGTCCGTTTGTGGGTTAAACTCACTGAACTTTACACCTTTACGATCCATTTTCACTTATTTTACTCCGTCGTCGCCACTAATATGTCCGTAATAACAATTAAAACACGAAATTATGTAACTGCATGTTTATTGTGCTAGGTAGCAAGTCATATTACATAGATTGAGAACTACCCCCACTTAGTTTATCTTATATGTCAACAAGACAAACAAGTACCTGCAACTGTCAATACACACATATCTGAACTACACTCACAAACTACAATCATGTATATGACAACTATTAAATACCATGAGATATTATGTAATTCTATATGCAAATACTGAGGTGGAGTGTATGGTACAGAGTTTATGGACCAAGTTTTGGTACATAAACATTTAAGTATACATCTATGAGACGTCAATTGCATCTGTATGGACACATGTGCACTTGCACCGCACAATGTGTGGGTAAAAAAATAATTCAATAATAAAGTGATGACATCTGTGAGACAGGCAGGTCGGTAGATAAAAGGTTAATTGTGTTACTGCTGTTTTAGGAAAGAATACCATAGATCAGTTTCGCCTGAAGATTATGAACGGGAACGAGAAGTACAGAGATTCTACCGGGGCTCCAGTAAAGAAAGAAGACATCAATATCAACAGGAACAGTACAACAATGTACGGCAATATAATGATAGGTAAATATTTTTATCTCAATTGTACTACCATACAATATTTCAATAGACTACATGATTGACTCATTGCAGATATGTACAATATCACCAAGAGAAATATGATAGGACTAGAGAAAAATTTGGGCCAAATTCACAATATAAAGAATCTAATGAAGAGTACAATAGGAAGCAGAATGACTATAATGAGTATAGAAGGTATTATCTTTTTACTCATGCAATAAGACATTTACCTGTACTGGGATTCTATTGTATGCTGTAAATTGCTGTTCAACTGATGGTTCATATTGTTGAAAGCTAGGGGGAATATGATGGTCAATTTGTAAATACTATATCCTATTAGTATTGTTGAATTATGATTATTACTCATTAGAATAAAGCTAATTTTAATGGATTCTTCTAATTTAATTTGTGTTACTTTTATATCCACACTATTGTGTAGGGAAATAGCCATCATCATCTTAGCATGGTTTCACCTGAGGCTCTCTTTCAATACTATATTCTATTATATAAGTGTAGTGTTGCCTTTTGAGTATTTAGTATGAGCTGTAGATATTCAAATAAATGTAATAGCTTTGTTCAATTTTTTAATTTAGTAAACATTATAGGCACCAAAGATATGAAGATCAACGATCTGCAGAAGTAGACTACCATAATAGGAGACCCAGAGAGCAAGAAGATAGATTTCATCAAAGGGAAGATCCAAGAGGTTTGTAGTTGCATGAAATTTTAAATTCCTTTAAATTTATTATTTAATACACAGAAATAATAAGAGGTATAGAAGTTTAGACGCTTGAGTTTTCTACTAAAACCGATGTCCCCACCTTGAGCTAGGCAATCAGGCACACAACATCTTTTACATTTGCTTACAAATAATTATGAACGTAACCTATAAGTGACAGTGTTGATTAAACACATAGCATAAATCATATTCACACATACATTAACGTCGCTTTGGTGTGCTATCGATGTGTCGTTCATGTTACATAAATACCTACGCTAGAGATTGACGCACGATAAAATCATTTTACACATAAATTTAGTAGGATTGATTAGTTAGTTGTTTAACAAGTGCAAAAAATCTTTTGCTTATTAACTCTACTAGAGTAATCTGACTAATTATCAGAGATCGGAATAGGTAGTGTATATTTACCTAAAATTCGAGGACGGACGTAACATAGAATTGATTTCTCCTCCTCTAAAATCCCGGAATCAAAAACATGAAGATTAAATCCCAGGATTTAAGAAACTGCAAATTACTTATTGAACTTGAACTAAATTACTAGGGATTCAGTGCAGGGTGCGACTGAAATATATTGTGCTGAGCGAGCAGGACTCTTACTTGAAAATAGGACATCTTACTACGGTCGTCCACTTAAGAAGACCGCGCGCTCGTGAAACTGTTTTTCGGTGATTATTCCTCAATGGTACATCGGACATGAACCATCTCGCTTCAAAACACTTTTTTTTTTTCAAAAATATGCAACAAAATAACTCTGTTTTTGCCGCCGTGCCGTCTATTGGCCAAAAATGCAAAAGCATATAACCTGAGGTTCCAAAAAACTATTTTACACATTCGCACTCAGCAAACTTGCTTGAATAAAAGTGAAAATAAATAGCAATTCCTCCATGTGTGAAACAGATAGTAAATTATACTGCATTTATTTGTGTAACAAGAGCCATTTAGAAACAATAAAGAGTGCCGCACCACCGCTTTTTTTTTTTTTTTTTATCGTGCGGAAATCCCTTCGGATACCCCCCCGCCGGCTAGCGGGGGCGGTTATGTCGGGCTTGCACCGACTAAAACCGCACGCCGACTCGGGTCTTCAGACGCCGGGGTGTAAGGTTACCCATAGAGCATATCCCTCGCACCCCGGCTGACCCTGGGCCATCTCACCACTAACAGCATCGCTCATCCTGTCTCCTCTGAAAGCAGAGGAGTACGGAGAGCGATGTGTTCCCGCCACGTTGGGTATTGGCCGACGGGGGTGTGTGTTGGGTAACCTCCTCGAGTGTCGCTCCGATTCCGATCCCGCTGCAGTCCGGGGGGAACGGAATCGGAGCGGCCGGTACACCCTGGGCGGCGGTCAATGGCTTCCCCTTCACCCCTTCATAGGGTTGGCATTGATCGTCGGCCAATACCCAACGTGGCGGGAACACATCGCTCTCCGTACTCCTCTGCTTTCAGAGGAGACAGGATGAGCGATGCTGTTAGTGGTGAGATGGCCCAGGGTCAGCCGGGGTGCGAGGGATATGCTCTATGGGTAACCTTACACCCCGGCGTCTGAAGACCCGAGACGGCGTGCGGTTTTAGTCGGTGCAAGCCCGACATAACCGCCCCCGCTGGGAGGCGGGGGGGTATCCGAAGGGATTTCCGCACGACAAAAAAAAAAAAAAAAAAAAAAAAAAAGGGTATTGGCCGACGATCAATGCCAACCCTATGAAGGGGTGAAGGGGAAGCCATTGACCGCCGCCCAGGGTGTACCGGCCGCTCCGATTCCGTTCCCCCCGGACTGCAGCGGGATCGGAATCGGAGCGACACTCGAGGAGGTTACCCACTCGAGGAGGTTACCCGCTACCTGAATAATATTAACCAAGTTGAACAACAAAATGAATTTAATGCATAAGTTAAAATGTATTTAATATCCACGTAAACAATTCCAACTAAGTTTTAGTTTAACTATTTGCCACCTTTTTTAGTTTTACTATGAATGTTTGTTCGCGATTTCCTCGCGTTTGGCTGAACCCATTTTGATACGGATTTCAGACAAGTATTTTTTATTCCAGAGAAGCTTTAGTTTACAAAAAAGGCAGTATGTTTGTCCGTGATTAGGTATCTCGCGTTTAGTTGAACCTATTTTGATGCGGTTTTCAGAAAAGTATTTGTTACATTCTTGAGAAGGTTTTAGTATACTTAACCGATTTATTAAAATCCGGGTTTTAATTGTCATATTTATGACTCCGGGATTTTAGAGGAGGTATTATCAACTCTATAATACTTACTGCTTCGAGCTAATTATACACAAATCCCTATATATTATATAATATTAAAAAATCGTGTTTAATATTATTTTTTATAATGATAATAACTACATTTTAGGCATTGCTTACAAAAATAATTGTTCAACTAACATAACATAACTTCACCCACAATTCGCCAGTTATGTTAAGGTCCCAATGTAATAGAGTGCGAGCCTATTGCCCAGTGCCACCGGGCATATTATTAAACGAGCGATAATTAACATTTATTTTATTAATGCACACAACTATGAAAAGTCAGAGGTGTGTGCCCGGGGCGACTGGGGATCGAACTCGAAACCTCGTCTCAGCAGTCCGTTACGTACGCCACTAAACATTCTAGATATGAATAACAAAGTCAATGCTCAATATAATAAGATAATGTGAAGTTTTTATAAAACTAACAACATTTTAGACATACAGACAAATAAAAAATTCCAAATATCAGTGTGGAGGAACGAGGTGTGATGCTCCTCCAACACAAAGGGAGGATCCTCCGACCAGGCAAGGTGAAGGCGCCCGGCGGGCCGAGACCCTAACTGTTGAAGTTAGAATTCTGTATATATACTACTCAGCGCGTGAACTACACTTTCGCGATGCAGGATTGTGACATAAATCACGTGGTAGTTGTGACATAGTAGACGGTTCTGCTTGTTGGTCGCTAGGTGGCGCTGATTTCATGTGGTATCGAAGTAGTTGAGCTTATTGTTGCTAGATGTCGCCTGGGTACTTGTGGCCACAAGAGTTTTCATTTTCCATGTACAATACTTATTACCTTTACAGTTTTATTATATTGTATAGATAAATAATTATTCATCTATCATTATAGTAGATAACGTTTCTGCTGGTAGGTTAAATTCGATTTGACGACATATCCCCATATACCATTATAATTGAGATAATATGCGCACAGCTTCCAATTGTACGCGCCCCTGTTAAGCAAGTGCAATACCACTGCTTAATGGCATGTCTGTCAGTTTCATTGTGGTTTATCAATAAATAATTATAGTAAACGCGTGACCTTACATGTCTAGACTGTATGCGTCCTCTGATCAACCAGACATTATCTTCAGGAATGTTAAACCTTGGTAAATCATTTAATTGGTTATCTTTGAACAATTCTATATGATATATAAGTAAAGTAAAGTATATAAGTATGTTTATCCGCATTCTGGAACCCATAACACAAGCTAGTTAAACTATGCTTACGTTGGGTCTAGAAAGCGCTGTGTAGAATGTTGTAGAATATTTATTTATTTATTTATTTATATATTCCATTCCGAATATGTTCCGCACAGTATGATTTGGCAAGTTGTATGTGGTAGGTCACCAAAGCAAATAATATAATATCATCTTCAGTGAATTGCGGAAACTCCTCAAAATGTGGCATATTAATAATACAATAACGCACAAAAAAGTGAACACAGCGAAACGTAGTAAGCACGACTGAAGTGCGCGCGCGCCGCTTAGGTTGGAGTCGAAAGGACGAGTGCAGAGCGAGGCGGGAGGGGGCAGCGCGATAGACCCGATTTTTTTGTAGATCTTACGGCGGGGCTCTTTCAATAGTATTTTTATAGTTTACGGTTTTTTGCATGGTCCTTTGATTACGGATTTATTGTTTTATTTGTTATCATAGAATTTACTGAATAAAATTACTTACCGGTGTAATGTAATCCCTTTAGCAGCATAACCACCCTTCCCTGATCTGTTACTACTGTTCGAAACGCTGCAATGAACCAATTTAGTTTTTGAAAAATTCTATCCTTCGATGCAGCGAAGCGATTTTTTTCAGACGGCAGTGCGTGTGAAAAGAATATGTTATTTATAACCAGAGATCGGAATAGATACAGTATATTTACCTAAAGTTCGAAGAAGTAAGTAACAAAGATCTGATAATATCTCCTCTAAAGTCCCGAAATCATAAATATGATAATTAAATTCCAGGGATTATAAAAACATGAACTACACTATAGTTACATATTATTAATTTGAGAATCACATTCCAATTTTTAGGGTTCCGTAGTAAAATTGTGTAATTTTGTATAAATAGTTAAATAAGTTGGATTTGTTTACGGGGATATTAAATATTTTTTAACTTATGCCTTAAATACATTTTGTTGTACAGTTTGGTTAATATTATTCATATCTAAATATCTTTGATTACACAAATAAATGCGATATAGTGTACTATCTCTTTCATAGATGTAGTAATTGCTTTCTATTTTCTCTTTTATTCAAGGAAGAGTTCTGTGAAAGAGATAGCAACCATCGTCCATTCCTAAGTATTATTCTGTCGATTGCGAATGTGTGAAAACGTTTTGTGAAATCTCAGTTTTGACCCCAGCTTGAATTGAATCGAATTGTATCTGCTTTATCTGACATTTGTATTTTTGCCCAATAATCGGCACAGTGGTAAAAACAGAGTTATTTTGTAGCAAATTTTTGAAAAATGTATAACCACTTTATTATAGTTCTGTTTTAAGTTTATGAAAGAAAAGTTGTAAGTTTTCCTTTATAAAAAGGAAATAGCATCCTCATCTTCTAAACCTTTTCCCAATTACATTGGAGTCGACTTAAATATCAGTATTATACGTAAAGCGACAGTCATCAGACCTTCATAACCCAGTATGAAACGAGTATGATTCTTAGTTAGACCAGCTGTTGTGAGACTTTTCTTAAGTATAAATATCACAGTATAATTTATGAGCATAAGACACATTTTGCCATTCCTCGTGGCATGCAAACATAAAATTGGATTGAATTTTAACAATTACAAATACAACAAGCACTTAATACAAACTGACACACATGCAAAATTATAAATTATCAAATTCCTAATAATTATATGTCAATAGCCAATATTAATATTACATGACATAACATGAATTATATTATAATTGCAATGCATTTTTAAAATGATAAGAGCGGGAGGCAAACTTTTTTAGAAAATCATTGACGGAGTAGAAGCTCTCGTCTATTAACCATTTCCGTAAAGCCAGACAGAATTTACGATACGGTAGATTAATTATATGCTCAGTTAGCGCATTATAGATAAGCGGTGCCATATAGACACAACTCCCTCTAAACATCTCAAGTCGAGGTACTGGCATTTTTAGTTGCATTTGTGTAACTTTCCGCTTATTTATATTATTGTGCATTTCAAATAGTTCCTTGTTAGATTTTACAAATTTGGCTACTTCGTAGATATATATACAAGGAACAGTCAAAAGATTTTCAGATGTAAAAATCGGCTTTCATGATTCAGACCATTTCATATTAAATATAGCACGAATACATTTCTTTTGTGCAACAAAGACCCGCTGCAAGTCAGATGAGTACCCCCAGACTATTATACCATACCGAATTATAGAGCAGACATATGCCTTTATTCCGCCCTGTGCCACTGGATTTGCCACTGGGGTCACAAAACGGAAAAAATCTTCCGGTTTGTGCCACTGTTTGTACAAACATACTCCTGTTATACACTTTGAATTTGCAACTTGTGTAACATTCAATACAGGTAAAACCGCAGTGCCGACTTATGAAGATTCCTATGCATTTAACTACCAACCCTTTATTGTTAAAAACTGTTTTATGTATGGATAACGAATGATTCTAACGATACTTACGTTGAAAAACAATATTTTTTTTTTTTTTTTTTTTTTTTTTTTTTTTTTTTTTTTTTTTTTTAGAAAAAAAGAATATTAGCAACCGAAATTACTAATATTCCCCCTAACCCCTCCAGCTAAGCTAAATTGCTTGTGTTAGGAGTGGGTTCACGTCGGTAGTGTAATGGCCAGGATTCGAACCCGGGACCTCTCGATCGTAAGGTCGACTCCTTAACCACTAAGCTACCGACGCTTACGAATTTTATATATTTATATATATATATATATTTATATATATAATATTTTTTTTTATAAAACAATTTTTTTTTTTAAAGAATATTAGTAACCGAAATTACTAATATTCCCCCTAACCGCTCCAGCTAAGCTAAATTGCTTGTGTTAGGAGTGGGTTCACGTCGCTAGTGTAATGACCAGGATTCGAACCCGGGACCTCTCGATCGTAGACTCGGCTCCTTAACCACTAAGCTACCGACGCTTCAAATTTATTTTTATATCTTCAAATATTTATTTATTCAACATAACATAAGTGGCCAATGCATCGTACGTAATTAGATTATGCTTTATTTTTAGAACAGTGGCACAAACCGGAAGATTTTTTCCGTTTTGTAACCCCAGTGGCAAATCCAGTGGCACAGGGCGGAATAAACCGACATATGCATGGTATACCATTACTGATGTTTTCCTGGAAGTCACGTTGTTAATTTTTTTTAAAGCAAATACAAATCTATTTATTTTTTTGCTGAAGTTGTCAATTTGTGCTTTCCATGTCAGGTGTTCGTCCACTATAACACCTACAAACTTTGTGCTAGGCACCCTCCCGATTGTCACGCTATCAAACTCAATATTGAAAGTTATGTCTTTGATATTAGTTGACCTAAAGTGAATAATTTTTGTTTTTGCAATGTTTATTTTTAGTGCATTACTATGTAACCATTTCCCTACATCTTGTAAAACCATATTTAATTTACTTTCACACGTGTTCATATTATCAGATTCAATAATAATGGTGGTGTCATCCGCAAACAAAACGCAATCATGATTATGAATTGCTCTAGGTAAATCATTAATATAGATGAGAAATAACAGGGGGCCCAAGATACTCCCTTGTGGAACTCCGTGGAAATTAAGTCTAGGTTCGGTCAAAGGTCAAAGGTCTATTTGTGATATCATTGAACTTTTTAACTCTAACTATTTCTTTTCTGCCAGATAAATACGATTCAAACTATTTTAGAGCTATACCACGAATTCCACATTTTTCTAATTTTTCAGCAAGTACATTGTGATTTACAAAATCGAACGCTTTACTTAGGTCCAAAAAAAGTACCACCGAAGGCATTTTCTTGTTAATTCTATTAATTATTGATCTTATCAAAAGAAATGTGGCAAGTTGAGTTGATTTATTTTTCCTAAATCCAATTTGCACTTTAGCCAAAACATCAAATTTATCTAAAAAACTTAGAACCCTTCTATTCACAACTTTTTCAAAGATCTTGGATAGTATAGGGGTCAACGATATGGGTCGATAGTTATTATTTCTGTGGGTTAGTGACAGATATAATTAATCCAAATATTTTGAAAATGAAAGCAGAGCCTCTGTACTACTTTTTCCATTTTAGTATTTTTATATCTGATTGTGTGTGTACATAAATAAATAAATAAATAAATGTTTTCATTGAAACAAAACTATTTTTAACGGTTCGCGGTTTATTTGATGTTATTGTATATACATTTTTTTTCTCAATGTGTAACATTCGCGTAAACTTCCGACAAAATGTTTTGATATTTTTTTTTATTTTTTTATTTTCCCCCTCAGAATTAAAAAGTATTATGTCACTAGCTGTTGCGCACGGCTCCGTCCGTGTGGATGTCGGTTGCCGCGACTAAAAGTAGCATGACTTTGGATGTCCATACGAAATATCATCGCCTATTTCAATCCCATACAGGGCGAAATTTCTATTAACGCATATTTATTCATTATCAATTACGTATAATAATACAAAGTTTCATGATGTTATCTTTGAAAATGACGAGTTTTCGTACAAACTGTCATCCCTTATTTGAACCCCGTAAAGCCATTTATTCGCTATATACTGTAGCCTATTTCCCAAGCTATAATCCATCACTATCAAATTTCATCAAAATAGCTTTAGTGGTTTAAGCGTGACAGCGTAACAGACAGACAGAGTTCCATGCTCGCGACCGCATGATCCATAATCGCATTCTCTATATCACTGCACTAAACTTATGACATCACAAATATTACCTGATCAATCTCTTGTCTGACTTTTATTTATCACTAGATTTTTTTTGGGTTTCTCTGTTAGGTATCTATACTATTATAAAATTGTAAATTAGTCTTGTCTGTCCGTTGGAGATATAAAAAAAAACTTGGGTTATGTTGAATTAACGATGTTGAAGACAATTTTTTTTTTGGAATTCTTGTCTGTTTGTCTGTTTGATCGCGATGGATGCAAAAACTACTGAGCGGATTTTGATGCGGTTAAGTTATTAGAAAGACCTTGATCAGACATAAAATCTGCCGTATGTTTGATTGCAATTGGTTAAGTAGAACCGGAGATGACCAAAAAACAATAACTGACCTCCGCGCGGGCGTAGCCGCGGACATCAGCTAGTTTCTCAATAAGTTAGTAGTAACAAAAATTGCCCAGTTGCGGCAATAGGTTCGCCCCCTATAATGTAAGGACAGAAAGCAGCTGATGAACTGCGGGTGTTTAATATACCTAATAATTTATCGCTGACCCTGTGTGTACCTCGTTAACCTAACCTCGATTTCACTAGTGAAAATCCGTATTAGCTAACCTCACCTGCAAGCCAGTATACCTACTAATTAATGGTCGAGGCTCTGGTGCGAGCTCTCCTCACTAGGTTGAGGGGCCAGGCGCCAGTCACTCGCATAAAATCCAAGATAAACTAAACTAATCCTTAAGGAAAGAAGGAATAGGACAGCGGAGCCCGGGCTCCAAAGTCCAAGCTTTGAATGCAACCTGGATTGGCACGTGGATGATGATGGGATTCTTGAATATTATGAAACGCACAACTCAAGAAGCTAGTTCAGAAATCCAATTTCATTTTCAGGTTTCAACCGTTTCCATCAATATGAAGAACGTGGACCTAAAAGACGAGACTTTGATGACAGAAGAGAATTTCGTGAAAGGTAAGATTGAATATAAAGTTATTTAAGAAGTATTTAATATATTATAATAAAATGTGATATTGTAATGAGCCGTGATTATGCAACATTGATTGCTTAATTATTTAATTAGAAGTGATTTACTGATATCACTTTATGACGTAACGCTTTGTGCTTCCTTTAATTCCTTAAGGTAACATGTTAATGTCTGCCTCCTTCTGCGAGCAAGTAATGCTCGAGAAGAAGGCGCCGGAGCGGGTTCAGCGGAGGAGATCCGCAGAGCCCGCGAGGCGCTGAGGCGACTCGTCGGAGGTTGCTCAACGACCTCCGTGCTCCATGACCGCAGGCCTGGGGGTGACAGGTGGAGCCGCCTGTCACCCTAGCAGAAACAGGCTGGGGCGGTGGCGCGTTGCGCACCCCCCTTTTTGCTGGGGCAAGACGGGAACACCGTGGGTCTCAAACTCGAGGGGCCGTCTCGAAACCGGAGATGGCCTTGGGTGAGCCGGGGTGCGAGGGGAATGCCTTATGGGCCACCTTACACCCCGGTGTTTGAAGAGCTGAGACGGCATGCGGTTTTAGTCGGTTCAAGTCCGACATAACCTCCTCCGCTGGCCGGGGGGCGGCATATCGGAAGGTATTTCCTCTTCCAGAGATTGGATACGAATAGTCAACGCAAATATTATCGATCGGATTATGCATTCGGATCGCTTCTTTGCTAGGTTAACGTGACTTCTCGGCACATACCCTGTGTACCGCGTAGACTCGTAGAGCATTTTATGAGTATTCCTTTTTTTTTATCTTTCGAATGATTATTGTGAAATTGTAATTCTCGTGACGGCACCTTAGTTATTCTCGCAAAGGCGAGGAATTGTTAACAATGCATGTCAACGGTTAATACACAAAGGTAATTGAAATAAGTAATAGCTGTTCCGAAATTTAATCCTAATAACACTGTTCGCAGACGAGGTCCACCCGATAACGATCGCTTCCGTGAGAGAGAGTTCCCTGACAGGAAGGAGAGGTATCATGAAGATGGATTTTCTTCTGAAAGGTATGTGTTGAATTTTTCTACAGCAATTAACTAGTTATAAATATTTAAATATGCAGGAGTACATATGTAGCGTAGATTTATTGGATACTGATATAAGTGTGCAGTCTTTATTTTGCTAAGCATATAATAACTACTTCTTTAATGAACACAATAAACAGAGTTGTTGCATGAGTGCTTACTGGCCAGTTTGGCTGGTAACAGTGTATCTGCGACGTTAAATAACTATATTTATTTTTACAGTGACCACTCTACAGAAAAATGTTATGATCAGAACATGTCGGTGTTGCAAAGATATTTTAATATTTGCACATTAAATGATAATAAACAGTATAGGCACGTGTAATTTATTGGAAAGTTATTTAGAAACAGATATTATTTTTCGATCTGGATTATGCAGGCGCTAAAAAACTTCAAAGATGAAAGATATTTATAAAGGTTCAAGTACTTACACCACTGTTTAATTAGAAGCAGATGATTGCACACCAACGAAATTATCTATTTCTTAATTTCGAAGTAAACAGTTTGAGAAATATTTTTTGGAGAAGCAATATAATTGTTCACATCGAAATTACATGAAAGATGTAAGATAATAAAAGAAAACGAAGAATTTAAAGGTGTATGTCGAAGCTGGCAAGACAATGGAATAAGGATTGAGAAAAACAAAGCATTGTATGAGTAAATCTAGCTATTATTCATTCTTACTTCTATATAAACGGGTCACTTGAAGTCAATGAAACCGTCGTAAACATTGGATTGAGTACTAAAAAGGATTGGATTGGAAATGTTTATGCCGCATCCAAACATTTCATACGGATTTTGATAATTTTATTATACTTATGTATATATTCAATGTACTATTTAAATTCGAAACTATATTATATAATTAGGTACCAAGGCAATCTTAGATTGGGACTTATGCATACATAGATATACATACGTAGCTGTTTTGGTGAGGAACCATTGAATCAAAATAGTTACATATTTCCTGGTATCTTTTATTTGAAACTGAAAGCGTTAACAGTTTTGCTATTGCTGCATCATTAGATATAGATTTATTACAATGATTATACCCAGAAGATAAATATGGTCCCTATAAGAGGGCTTAATACCTCTAACCAAACTTATGCAGATTTTAATGAACATGGAAGACTTATTGTAAACAGTATTTATTACCATGGAAAGTAAAGAGATTAAACTTGGATGGTTCTAACCACACGTAGATGAACAAATTTAATCAACAAGCATCATAAATAATACAAAGAAGACATAGAAATGAGTAATGATTTAAAAGAACGTCATGATTAGCAGAATAAAGCTATCACTCCATTTTAAGAAGTTGGCTTCACACATGATTGTGTGATTTGACTGAACAAAGATAAGTCACATGGCTCCTAGACTATTTACGAGCTAGCTGCTAGAGATAGATTCGTTTACTACATAATGACTAGCCAACAAGTCACGAGAATGACAGACTGTAGTAGGTATGTTCGCGAAATCATCATTCTATTTCCAAAGTAATGGTAAGTGTACGATTTATAGGAGTGACAAAAATAATTGGTTCTTCGCGTTGAAGATAATTTTAATGAATATATTGTTACGCTCAAACATTTTTATCTATGCATAGGGCTCTAGCATTTATTTTTTTGATTGTGTCGATAGAGATTTGAGGTTGAGGTTTATTATAAGTAAAACTATATTACTGAGAAATCCTCTAACATATATCGACCATGATAAAAGGATTTTTGAAAGAGGTCTACTTCAGTTATACTATATAATATGTATATAGTCATTCATTTGTTGTATTTCTTTTTAGTTTAAGCTTTTGGAACATGCCTTATGGTGGAGTTAGTTTTGCAATGAATTATCTGAGTAAACCATCCCACCAATAAAAGATTTTTCAGATTTATCAATTAGATCTTTATCGGTTACAGAACTCGGGATGTTCGGCGTGAGAAGACTATAAGTACTACTGGTAGAATCGATAAGCCGTCTGTATCACACCACAGGTAAGAAGGCAATGGTTTATGTCTTAATAATAAGTCGTGGTTGGTAACCTCATTAGTCAACAGTGATAATGTTTAACTACTAGTAACTACTAGGATGAAGAATTCTAATTAACTCGACCGATTCGTTGAATATTATATTAAAATGGTTAAACAGGAGGGCAAGACAACCTATGTAATATTACTTCTTTCATTTGACTTCTTTCTTTATAGAGAACGATCAAGATCTCGAAGTCCGGAAGAGCGCTATAAGGAGAGGAATCGTAAACCCGACATACGGGAGGATCGATACAAGGAGGTTCGAAATGATGAAAAGAGAGAACGACCTGCAAGAGATGATAGGAATGCTGATCGTGGAAGACCTCCAGTCAAAACTGAGCTCAGGCAGCGAGACCGTAAAAGTCGGTTAGTTTCAACTACCATTTTTTTTTCGTGTGGAAATCCCTTCGGATACCTCCCGCCGGGCAGCGGGGGTGGTTTGTCGGGCTTGAACCGACTAAAACCGCACGCCGTCTCGGGTCTTAAGACGCCGGTGTAAGGTTGCCCATAGAGCATATCCCTCGCACCCTGACTGACCCTGGGCCATCTCCGGTTTCGAGATGGGCCCCTCGGGTTTGAGAATCACGGTGTCCCCGGTTTGGGGGAGGGGCGCTAGTTGCCCCGCCGTCCCGGCCAGCTTCTGCTGGGGTGACAGGCGGCCTCATCTGTCACCCCCAGGCCTGCGCTCATGGAGGACGGAGGTCGTTAAGCGACCTCCGTCCTGTTGCGGACTTGGCGGACCAGGAGAGTTCTAACCCTCTCCCGGGCGCGCTCCGCTACCTCCTTCAGAGCATTACATGCTCCCAGAAGGAGGTGGTGGCGGCCCACGGGCTCGCGCTCCACACCATTGCCGCAATCATGCTGCCGAGCAAGAGGACCCCCACCCCGATGGCTGCGACGAGGTCACACCTCGGTGCCTCCCACGCCGGGCAGTCCGCCAGCGTGTGCAGCCCCGAGTCCTCGCTCGCGTCGCAGTGATGGCACTCAGGCGTTGGCTCCTTCCTGATCCGATGCAGGTGGTCCCCGAAGCTCCCCTTGCCGGAGATCACCTGCGAGTTTCAACTAGCCTAAAATTTGTAACACTTACATAGTCAAACTACTCCCGGTATTAAGTAGTCCCACTCCCCTTTTTAATATCATTTCATAAGCAAACTCTGGAGGGAGATAACACACGGTTAATATTTACAAAGAGATCACTATTATTGTTTCCCATATCTCACTTGATGATTGGTTTATCTGCAGATTTGCGGATGCTGAAGACAGTAAAGAATATTCTTGGGGTAAAACCGAAGTAAAAAAAGATGATGATAAAGACCCAGCGGATAAAGAGAAGCCTAATTTCGGGCTGTCTGGTAAACTAACGGCCGACGCCAATACTGTTAATGGAGTAGTCATTAAGTACACAGAACCCGAAGACGCTAAACAGCCTAAGAGGAGATGGAGGTAAATATTAATTTACGTGTGAATGTATGGGTCAGATTAATCAGTAAATCTTAATTGAAATACTAATTAACCTAACACATACATTGTATGTTAGATTAATTAGTATTTAAAATGCACATTTCTTCATATCATTTTTGCATCAATTCAACCACATTCAACATTGAGAATTTGAGGAATACACACGAGTATATCTAATAACAAGCAATTCTTTACTAAACAAATTATATACTAAAACCTTACTCGAGAACCACTCTATCCATTGGTGATATAATATAATAGTATGAAAATCGGTGCACTAGTTTTTGAGTTTATCGCGAATAGACAAAAGACACCCAGATATTAAGTATTATGCAAAAAATAAAAATCTCCTGTTTTCATTATTATTAACTTATGCTCATCAATAGCTCCCAGTATAAAAAAAGGTTTACAAGTAGGATAAAAATCATCATCAACCCTCCATTGGCATCTGTCCAGTTCTTGGCACTTTTTTGAGTTAAAAGTGAAAAATAAGAAATATAATAATATTAATAATATATAGATAATAAGGTTGTCAAACAAAAAATTATTATTATTTTCGAGGCGGTTTACCCTACAACCCCATTGTGTTTTCTGATTATTTATAGGATCTAAGTTTACAAGATAAATATTACCTTACCTTATTATAGTTTGTTAACATTGCTTTTAAATCTTTCAGATTCTATCCCTTCAAAGGCGATAAGGCATTACCGATTCTGTACATTCATCGACAATCAGCATTCCTGATCGGACGCGACAAAAAAGTGGTGGATATTATGCTCGAACACCCATCCATAAGTAAACAGCATTCAGCATTGCAGTATCGTGCTACACCGTTTACTAGGCCTGATGGTTCCCAAGGGCGGCGGGTCAGACCATATATTATAGACCTTGGTAAGTACACACCAATATTCAAGAATAAACCTATTCTACAGCATCCTTTGTTAGCCGCCGACTCTGTCGTCAGACCAACTCCCGAACCTTCTTACATTCTAAGCCTTTCGGTAACTCATTCAGTACTTTCGGTTAGTCATACCGATTTGTCATCGTTCTTTATTAGTCGTGCTATGTAAAAGAGGTCGAACACAGATAGTCACTGAGATCCGATGCAGAAAATAATAATATTCTAGAACATTTTACACAGCGTTATCTAAACCCAAACATACAAAAGTAAAACTTAACTAACTTTTACTATGGAAAGAATGCGAATAAATTGGGGTTTCGTCATCTAGACCTGACATATTCCTATATTCTAAGAGGTTAAAACATGTGGTTCTTGTGGAACTTACTGTACCGTGGGAAACAAATATACCGAAGGACCACACAATAAAGAAAAATAAATACTATGATCTCACAAACGAATTAATCAGAAACGGTTACGTGGTTAATTTGTATGCAGTGGAAGTGGGAGCGAGAGGTATACCAGCAAAATCTCTCTATAACCTACTTAAAGATCTACTATCGAGAGCTACAATAAGCTCATTACTAGGACGAATGTCTGAAGCGGCACTAGTAGGTTCGTATCAAATTTGGTTAGGCAGGGAGGGGAACTTGGGTAGTGAAGGTGAGTGTTGATGTACATCAACAAAAGGGGCCGCTTCTAAACCTACACTTGGGTCGCAAGTCCCAGGCACTGTCCCGAGTTCCCAACTCAGCAACGCGATGGACCCGGCACCCGCACGGAGAATCCATGGATTGCTAAGAATATAATTTTTTTTAGATTGTAATTTTTTAATTTAAGATTTAAGAAAAATTTTTTAGATTGTACATAAACATTATTTTCTTTTAAAATGGTATGGTAATATGCAATTATGAAATGAATTATATTCGTTTGTCCACAGAGTCAGCAAACGGTACATTTGTAAACAATAAAAAGATTGAACCGCGTCGATACGTAGAGTTGCTCGAACGTGATGTCGTCAAGTTTGGCTTCTCCCAACGCGAGTACGTCCTGTTACACGAGAACAGCAAAGATGACGCCCAGGACGACGATCATCAAGAGCCAGCCGGCGAAACTGACGTCACCACCACTGACCAAATTAAACGTGAAAAGCGAGCCAAGGAAGAAATCGCAGAAGACGGCGAATAAATTTATTATAAGAGAAGCGCCATGAGTACTCGTTTATTATTCGTTACACGGCATACTGGGCCATTACTCCCGAATAATTCATTTTGACTGGCAAGGTACTCTGAAAAGAATCACAAGAATTAAAGAATGAAATGATGTCTAAGAGTTTGTGGTCTCATAATTACGACATTTAATATTGTAACTGTTTTACTCGTCGTATCGTTTAACATCGTAGGCTGTTGGCGATACTAGACGTCCAACACCAGTCCGTAGAATTATTGTATGACACAAATACCCTTTCACTTTAGTTCACCGGAAATGGAAGGTTACGAGAAAGTTTATACTTCCTTTCGCATTCCTATTAAATTCCTATTAAAACTATACCGAGTCTCGGCAGAGCATTCGGTTCGGTGAAGGTTACTCGGTAAAACTTGTACTCGGCGCATCTCTCAATTTATTATTGTGTAAGACATTTAATTTTTATCTAAGTAGAAGATATTCTTACATTGTCCATGTAAACATTTAGTTTTTTTTGACGAAGAATCATGACGTCAAATCGTGTCAATGACAAAATCAAACATACCATGGTACAATGGTATTTATTCTTTATTTCAAATAATAGTAATTTTTAGGCAGGTTTGACTGGCCTTTTTACTGCATTTGACGCTACTAGTATGGCATACACGTGTAGCGACATGGTAGTTAATAAATAGTTATATATTTTTTTTTATCAAAGAGTACTAAAATTTACTTATTGGAAATTGGTCAGTAAAACCTTACAGCATGGTAGTCGTGCTGAGCATTGATATAAGTAAGCTATTTCATTTATGCACTGTATAATAAACGTGAAGTAGCAGGTAAATTTATCATTCAATAGTACATATATAAAGTAAAATAAACCTTAAATATTTATTCGATATTTTATTTCATATTAACATTTTGGATCTCTTATTTTTATTAACACCTTAAGTGAAGTATCTGCCACTGATTTGACTTCAAGTATAATTATTTGTTCTATATACAATCGTATACTTACTGATTAAAATGTATTAAATTTGTGGCGATACCACATATACCCAGCGCCATCTAGCGACAACAAGGTGAACAACTTGGATACTACTACATCAATACCAATCCTGAATCACGAAAGTGAAGTTCGCGCGCTGGTATAGAATATATACAACATCCCAACGAGAACCGTTGGGCCGCGGCCCGCCAGGCGTGATCACCTTATTGCCTGGTCGGAGGATCCTCCCTTTTTGTTGGAGGAACATCACACCCCGTACCTCCACAATTAATTTTAATAACATGTAATTGTAATTTTTATAACATTTTTCAAGTCAAATGAACTTTACCGTCTAGAATATGCCTCCGATCCTCGTTTCATTATCGCTTACCACGTTACGCATATTCGCCACTCAATCAAACTTAATACTCCTGGTCCATAAAGCCAGTCTTGCAAAATTGAGTTTATATATTATAGGCAATGTATAAATAACAAGAAATTGCAATTAGGTAGTAATATAATATACCCGATCTCAACGCCAAGCAAGACGACTGCAAGAAACGAATCGTTGGCCTCTCACTCTGTGCCCGGCAGACCCTACCCAGGGGTAGCCAGTCGATCGTGGCACGGCAAACCTAATAAACATACTTGAATATGCATGTACATGTACTAAGCTTAATTGAAAATGTTGATACATTGAGTTAATGTTTTACTGTTTAATTTTTATTAGGTATACTTAATTGAATGTAGTATACTGAACTATAGCATATTGTCTCATTTAAAATGTTATGTAATTTGTAAATCGCAGAGGCTTTGGGTAATAAACAGTAGATCTTGGGTCAAGTTGGCCACCCCGCCCTATACAATGTAGTGCCACAAAGTAATATCATTTATTTTGAAATGTGCGAAAAAAAATGTTCGAGCCTCGGGGTGCTCCCTTGATATTTGTGAGATATCTTTTAAACTAACGATAATGGAGATACGACCACATATTTACATTTTACATTGGTAGGTATGTCTATTTAGTTAACTGGATTGTAATAAATGCGATATTTTAGCCACATCGGTGGTTTGTAAAGTCTTTATGGCTTTAATCATAGCACGTTGGCTTATAATAATATATACAACGAAATTAATATTTATTTACAAGTGCTATCTAGTTAAATAAATAATATTTAATATTTACTTAAAAACCTAGAACGTCCTCATTCGGTGGAAAATTTACAAATTGCGTTACTTTTTTCTAATATCACAGCTCAAAATGGAGTCTTGAAAATATGTTTATCAAAATCAAAATCGACACGTGGTTGATGTCGCGACGAGGACGCTCGAGGTTCCTGTGACATCATTTCTTCACACAGCGAGGCTCGTTTGAATATGCCGTTCCGTAGAGGAATTATTGTGGCGTTCGGCGGTCGCGTATGTGTTCTTAAGGAATGTGTTCGATACAAAGGGGGTTTAATCAGTCTATTAGGTGCGACACCGACAATACTGTGTCTTGAGAATGGAGCCATGTAGGTCAGTGGAGCTCTCGGTATCTCATAACCGTCACAGACAGTGCCCGATGCCGAATCGCTGTCATACATAAGTTCTAAATACTTTGGTACTCGTTCAGGAAGCAACCGTGAAGGCTCCATGTGATGCTCGGAAAAATCTTCATCTGTTAAAAAGTAATAAGATTCTTTATAAAAAAACTATTTACTGAGTAAATGGAGACAAAATAAAGATGATATGATAATAGTAACGAACCTAAGCAGGCGTTTTCATTCTCGTCCAATAGGTAGGTGCGGTTGTCGACAGCATCTGAACATGCAGCCATGCGCAAGGCTTTGGTTAGTTTATTTTCTATTGAATAAATTCAAAGATAGTATTTAATTTATAGCAAATAATACGGAAATATAGGAACATGTGTGACATGCCAGGGATGCAGATTTGTTAGATTGTGTTACACGAAACAATCGTCTGCAATAGTAAAGCATACATACATGTTCTCACGCCTTTTTCGGCCGTGGTAGGCAGAGACAACAGATCGCCATCTGCTTCTGTCCTTCATACTTGAAAAGCTTCCTCTACTATTATTTAACTTTTCATGCAACCCCACCGGTTTTGAGTACCTACGGTCAAACCTTTGACCGAGAGTAAAGCTTTATTTATATACCTACTAGCTTTTGCCCGCGGTTTTGCCGGATTGAAATTCTATTGCTGTTTCCCCTTCCCATAGGAACCTACTTCAAGGAAAAAAAATAGCTTATGTGTTATGCCAGACTAGATTCTATCCCTGTACCAAATTTCAGCCAGATCCCGTCAGCCGTTTTGGCGTGAAACAGTAACAAACATACCTACATCAATTGTACAATAGTAATTTAAAGTCTTTAAGATTTCTAATCAAGATCGGAATTACATGTCGATTATAAATCTATCCTCTTTGAAGCGAAACTGTAGATATACCGTAAATAGATAATTTAGTTCCAATATTTTTGCAAAAGCACGGTAAACAATCTTACTCTCTTCTATCTACCTATTCAATAGAAAGTAAATTAAGTTAAACTATTTAAATAAATCACATCAATTCCATAAAGGTAATCAGTAGATACGTATATCACAGATATCTACGTTTATTTTTTGAAATTGCGGTAACTGAATGTTAAAAAAATTAAGTAGGCACCTTCTAAGAAGAATGCATGCAATATATAAGTATTATCAGTAATTCAAAATGTTCTTACCATCGCCCAACAGCGTGAGGTAATGGGGTGCGGGTGTGGCTGTGGCTGTAAGCGTGATGTTCGGTGACGTTTTGTCTCGTAAAGTAGTCACAATTTCTAGGCAGTGTCGAAACGAAGGGCGTGTTTCCGCTGAGTAATTCCAGCATTTCTGGAGGAGGTCGTAGCTGCGAACAAAAAAAAAATCAATAGGGTTAGGTAATATTTTGAATATTTTTACTGAAGAATGACCTAGAAGTGGTGTCATATGACTAGGTAGGCATTTAACTACAACTTATTAGTATATATATTAATTTATATTTGCAAGGAACCACACTTCAGGTACGTCAGTACTAATTTCTATTCTTAATTTTGGTCTGAAAAAATAACGCTTGATACATACAGTGCCGAGGGACAGTTGGGTGGCCGGTCCGGTGTGCCTCCTGCTCGTACGTACGCCAACACTTCACGGTTAGTGCGTGCGGGATATGGCTGCTGACCCAGTGATAATACCTTAAACATAATAAATATTGGTCACAATAACACATAATATTACCCTCAACTACAACACGGATGGCGCAATGGTTCAATAGAGCGTCGAGGGTTGTGGATTCGAATTCGATCCTGCATGGGATAATTATTAATGTAATTCCCGTTATCATTCAGTACCTACTGTTTTAATCTTTGAGAATGCTATGCACTGTAGGTACGTATTAGATGCTCTCGACAGATTTCAGCGGGGCGTGCAGTTCCTTTGCGTGAGGTAATCCCCTCGGATACCCCCCACCGCCTAGTGGGGAAGGTTATGTCGGGCTTGAACCGACCAACTCGGGATCTTCAGATCAGTCTTCAGGGTGTAAGGTGGCCCCATAAGGCTCCCTCACACCCCGACTGATCCAGGGCTATCTCCGGTTTCGAGATGCCCGCCTCGGGTTTGGAAATCACGGTGTCCCCGTCTTGCCCCCGGAAAAAGGGATGGCGCACAATGCGCGGTCACCCCGGCCTGCTTCTGCTAGTCTGAGTCCAGCGTCTGAGTCGCCTGCGATGCGCGGCGAGCATGTTGTCGGCTCGGCGGGCCGGGAGAGTTTTAAATCTCTCCCGGGCTCGCTTCGCTGTCTCCTCTAGCATGACTTACTCGCAGAAGGAGGCGGCGGTGGTGCTCGCGCTCTGCACCATTGCCGCAATCATGCGGGACTCCAGCGTTGGCTCCTTCCTGATACGATGCAGGTGGTCCCCGAAGCTCCCCTTACCGGAGATCACCTGCATCAATAGGTACAAGAGGCTTCCGTGTCACCTCTCTAGCTAATTCTCCATGATGGGCCTTACCGCCGCTATTGCGGCGTGCCCTGCGTTTGGTTGCCTAAGTCGCTCCTTCCACTCCACCACGATTTCCTGGTGGAGCTGGGACTGCACGGCCTCGATTTCTCGAGGCTCAGGGTCCCATCCCTGCTCCCGCGCCTCCTTTCGCCACTGGTACGGTTGCGAAAGGGCTCTCGCCTCCAGGTCCCATGGTGGAGTTCCGGCAAGGAGACTCGCCGACTCGAAGGAGATCGAGGTGCGTGCAGTACCTAGATATCAATGGGAGTCGTAAGATCACAAACACTTTAGAACCTTTGCATCTGCGCAGAGACATTGCCTCTTTGGCAGA
Organism: Cybosia mesomella; assembly: GCA_946251805.1. NCBI lineage: Eukaryota > Metazoa > Arthropoda > Insecta > Lepidoptera > Erebidae > Cybosia > Cybosia mesomella. The sequence goes on from OX276403.1 coordinate 14,496,148, forward strand.
AAGTATTTTACTGACTCTGCCATGTCGAGTGGTTCCGTCTATTATTCGCACCCACCAACTCACGCTATCCAAAACAATACGTCCTGGACTGAGGTGTGGTGTCACCCTCATACGGTGCAAACAATACCGTCTCAATTCAAACGGTTCACTCCTTCCTTTCTTTGTCGCACGATATTATAAAGAACTGAAAAGCACTGCCCACACTCGTGTTTCATTCTCCCTTTGTTTGTTATTCTTCCTGTGTTCTTTATCCGGGGCGTTAAAAAGCATATGTCGAGGTCGCCAAACTAAGGATCGATAGCCTTTACTTGTTGAACTTCAGCTTCATCCTAAATGCTTACCATCAAGCGGTACAGTCAAATGACGGACTAAATACAAAATAATTTATTTTTAAAAGAATCAGAAAAATGCTATAGTTATTTGAAGATAACTTACCTCCCAACATAGAACACCCCAAGCCCATACATCGGACTGGCAGGAGAAGACACCGTCCACAAGGCATTCCACCGCCATCCATCTCACTGGCAGCAAACCTTCAGAATAACATTCTTTAGTTGGTTCATTTTTAATTAAACTTTTAACGGTGCCCTCTTGTACACAATGTCGTATATAACCTAATTAGTGTTTTTATCAGTGTTTAGTGTCCGTTATTTTTTTAGGACTTGTCCACTTTGATTTACTTTCATCGTCGTAACACGTCACTGTACGTCCCACTTCATGTCCCATGTCCTTTCCTATCCAGAACAACACTTGCACGGCTGAGGTGTCATCCTCGTACGGTGTAAACAATTCCATCAAGAACCAAGCGGTTCGGCACCTCTGTTTTATGCCGCACCATAAAGACTTGGAATTCTTTGCCAGCAGACGTGTTTCCTTCTTCCTACAGTTGCGGGTCCTTTAAGTAGAGCTTAAAGGACCCGCAACCATTCTAGCATTTTCGGCGTCTGTAATGGTGACCCTAATTCCTGAGACTTTATTCCTGAGACTATACCTTTAGCTTAACATTAGGCGAGGTGAGGTCATAATGACGTGACTATTAAAAAAAACTACAATACATTCAATATTGGGGGACCGCATCATGATATAACTATTTCTACGATACACAATGTACCTAGGTAATTAATGTTTTTTGTGTTTAAGAGTATTTTTCGACTCACGTGTATTTCCCCAGTGCGGGAATTATAGTAGGTATAGGATCTGTCTTACCTTCTCCTTCTTTTCTGTAGTAATCATTTTTATAAATATCTCTTGCAAGTCCAAAATCACCTATCTTCACGACTCGACCATTAGCGCGATGTGCCACTAAGCAGTTTCGACAAGCCAAGTCACGGTGAACAAAGTGCATCTCTTCTAAATAACGGCAACCCTTCGTTACGTCCACGCACATATTTAGAAGATCCAGCAGGGTTAGAGATTCAGGGGTGTACTGTAAGAAGTATATACTTACTAGTTTAAGATAGGAACTAGGAGTACCTAAGTCTTGGTCAAGGTATAGTTTATGACTATAATGAATGCATGTCACATAGCGATTAACTCTGTGCTACCGAGCTAAAGTCTTTCGATGATGTGAGATGTCACTTAGGCACCGGACAAACTGAATGCATGCGCGTCTTAGACGTGTCTTTGTAACACCTCGCGCACCCCTGCGCGGGGTGAGCGGAGAGGTTAAGGGGTGCGCGGGGTGTTACAAAGATACGTCTAGGACGCGCGTCCGTTCTGTTTGTCCGGCCTCTTACGAACTACAATGAGATATTTAAAGAACTTACCAAAGAAGCACGTTTAGCCCTTAGGTAACTGAGTAAGTCGCCTCCTTCCATCAACTCCATGATTATATAGTTGGGATCATTATCCAAGCATACTCCCAAAAGACGTAATATATGTTCGTGCTTGAAATTGGACATCAGAGCAGCTTCTTTCAGGAATTCAGTCTTTTCTTGTTCAGTAGCGCTCTTTCGTAATGTCTAAAATGTAATGTTAGTATTTTTACCAACACTATTGAGAGTACAATCTCTATAAACTTTGATAGGAAGAACTATTTCTTCTATGTAAATGTTACCGGAAATGTATGAAATCTAGGAATTGTATACAAATCCTAGGAAATTTATATAATTCCGAAGCTATTTAGGAAATGTATAAAATATTGTTTCAAAAACTATTTAATACATAAATGTCCTAGGAAATGTGCACAATTCCGTTTGGGAATTTTATATAATTCCAATATCGCATTAGGAAATGTATAAAAATAATGCTTATAAAACACGTTGTTAAAATGATTATCACAAGTCACCTAACACGAAGGGTTATTGCGGAGGTCTCGCAGAGACCTAAGAAGAAACCCTTCTAACCTATCTCTATCCGTGTCGGGGCGCGCGGTGTCCACGAGCTCGCTTCGCTCGCTCCCGCGGTTTCATCTTAGCGTTTGTAACGTTAACAAACGCTAAAGTACTATAAAATCGCTTTTTCATAAGCGCGATGCGTGATTCGGTAGCCATTTTGAACAACAACCCATTGATATCTCAAAGTTTACATTTCCGATTGCTATTTAGGCAATGTATAGATTTCCTAGGAAATGTATCTAATATAATTTATTTTATACGTTTCCGTGCGATTTTAGGAATTACATACATTTCATAGACATTGTATACAATGACGGATTACATACATTTCCGGTAACATATACAATGACTTCTATATATAATAGACTGGTAGTGCGAAACAAAAAATTGTGATAGATTTATTACGGCCACTGGACTCACAACATTGCGCCAGTGTAATGGCCCCAAAATACAAATAGACATATTTTATAAATCTCTTAACAATTGAAATATACTTAACAATTGTTTAAAACGGAGGATCCGTTCCCGCCTCACCCCAGAAATGTGACACACTTTTTGTTCTGAACAGCTTCTGTAGTGTACATAGAAGTCATTGTGGAAGAATGGTAAAATTCAAAAAGCACGATGACAAGAATGTCATGTGCACTATAGGTAGATATCCAAGCAGAAATATTGAAGATTCAGGCTATAATGGATATTTGCTGACCTTGACAGCTACTTTGGTATCAGCAGTACTACCGTTGATCTGCCTAGCAACACCTTCAAATACTTCTCCGAAAGCTCCCGATCCGAGAAATTTAGTCAGCGTTATTTGCTCGCGACGAATGTGAGGCAGTCCAGCTAATTCTGCATCCGTTGGACAAAGGACACCCTGAGGAAATATTGCATTGAATAAATTCTAACAATTTATTGATTTTGGAACAATTGTAACATACTATGATAGCTCACGAGTACCTTACTATCTACAATACATTATTCGTAAATATTTGTACTCACCTGATTGTAGAGTATATTAGTAGAATGCCTAGTTGTTGGCAATTGCCGTAGTGTTGCAAGTTCAACATCTGGTCCTCTTCTAGGAACGTTTGTAGTTATTTGGTTTTCTATAGCAGCCTTCTTTTTGGCTCGACTGTTGTATGCTGTAATGTTAAAATGTGATAAATTGTATTTAAAAGAAGCGCCTTTTAAAATGTAAATGTTTACTGGACACTGCGTTTATTATAAGTAGATTAGTAGGTATATGATTGCATATTCCCATAAACTGCATTTATGTATTCTAGTAGCATACCTATATTGTAGTAGCATATAAAATGTGTTGATTTGCATTTGCGCATCATTCACTGGGGAGAGCTACTTGTAGTCGTCAAAAATTCATGTTCAAAAAGTGCAAGTGCGAGTCGGACTCGCCCATGAAGGGTTCCGTAGCAGTAAGTAACATAATAATGCTTTTTTTAAATTTTATATTTGAGTTGATTGAATGAAAGGTAAATTGCGTTTTACGATTTATGACGTATTAAAAAAAAACTACTTACTAGATCTTGTTCAAACCAATTTTCGGTGGAAGTTTAAACAGATACAGGGGGGGGGGACATTTTACCACTGTGGAAGTATCTCTCGCGCAAACTATGCAGATTAGAGAAAAATTATATTAGAAACCTCAATATCATTTTTGAAGACCTATCCATAGATACCTCACACGTATTAGATATTAGATACACACGGGTTAGATAAAAAAAATATTTTGACTTTCAGTTCTAAGTATGAGGAGCCCCCAAAATTTATTGTTTTTTTCTAATTTTGTGTGAAAATCTTAATGCGGTTCACAGAATACATCTACTTACCAAGTTTCAACAGCATAGTTCTTATAATTTCGGAAAAAAGTGGCTGTGACATACGGACGGACAGACAGACAGACATGACGAATCTATAAGGGTTCCGTTTTTTGCCATTTGGCAACGGGACCCCAAAAAGGTTTAAAAAAGCATTATATTTTTTTGTATTTCATTCGCGTGATTTACGGAGCTAACTCTACCGATTATAATGACTAACACATGAAAAATGAAGACATAAGTAAGGATTGTTATTGTAATAATAATTTTGTTGTATTAAATGTGCTAGTGATTAAATTCGATGGAGTAAGATCTGTAAATAACATGCAAATGCAGTTCGAAAGAGTTTTAATCCTTTTTGGATTCCGTACCCAAAGCGTGAAACGGGACCCTATTACTAAGACTCCGCGGTCCATCTTTCACCAGGCTTTCTCATGAACCTAAATGATGATGAAAATAAATTAAGGTGGGCTCGCATTGTATTGCTAATGTTACGGGACCCTTCGTGCGCGAGTCTTTCTAGACTTGGCCGGTTTTTACTAGCATGATTTTTTGACGACTATAAGCAGCTTTTACTGTACATTGTATGTACAGTAAACGGCGGCGCTTTGGTTGGCACATCGGGGTGTAGAGTGTCCGGCTAAGATCGGCGTGCTTCGGTTTAGCGTTCTCTCTGTCATACACGTACTGACAGTAAACGAAGACAGATTATGACCTATTATAAAGCGTATACGAGAGAGGAAAAGCGATAGTTTCTTTTATTACCAGGCTACGAATTTTACCCATAATATAGGTATTGTAATAAACCTCATTTCAATTATAATTTAACACGCTGTATTAGAATACTAAACTAAAAGTGAAAATAATTGTTAGTACCTTTTTTTTTTTTTATCGTGCGGAAATCCCTTCGGATACCCCCCCGCGTGCCAGCGGGGGCGCTTATATCGGGCTTGAACCGACTAAAACCGCACGCCGTCTCGGGTCTACAGACGCCGGGGTGTAAGGTTGCCCATAGAGCATATCCCTCGCACCCCGACTGACCCTGGGCCATCTCCGGTTTCGAGATGGCCCCCTCGGGTTTAGGAACCACGGTGTCCCCGTCTTGCCCCGGTTTGGGGGAGGGGCGCTAGTCGCCCCACCGTCCCGGCCTGCTTCTGCTGGGGCGACAGGTGGCCTCACCCGCCACCCCCAGGCCTGCGCTCATGGAGGACGGAGGTCGTTAAGCGACCTCCGGCGCCTGAGTCGCCTGCGACGCGCGGCTAGCAAGTTGCGGGCTCGGCGGACCGGGAGAGTTCTAAGTCTCTCCCGGGCGCGCTCCGCCACCTCCTTCGCGAGCATTACATGCTCGCAGGAGGTGGCGGCGGCCCACGCGCTCGCGCTCCGCACCATTGCCGCAATCATGCTGCCGAGCGAGAGGACTCCCACCCCGATGGCTGCCACGAGGTCACGCCTCGGCGCCTCCCACGCCGGGCAGTCCGCCAGCGTGTGCAGCCCTGAGTCCTCGCTCGCGTCGCAGTGATGACACTCAGGCGTTGGCTCCTTCCTGATCCGACGCAGGTGGTCCCCGAAGCACCCCTTCCCGGAGATCACCTGCGTCAGTCGGTACGAGAGGTTTCCGTGTCGCCTCTCCAGCCAATCCTCCATGATGGGCCTTACCGCCGCTATTGCGGCGTGCCCTAATTGTTAGTACTTTTTTTTTTTTTTGCGGAAATCCCTTCGGATACCCCCCCCCCCCGCCGGCCAGCGGGGGCGGTTATATCGGGCTTGAACCGACTAAAACCGCACGCCGTCTCGGGTCTTCAGACGCCGGGTGTAAGGTTACCCATAGAGCATATCCCTCGCACCCCGACTGACCCTGGGCCATCTCACCACTAACAGCATCGCTCATCCTGTCTCCTCTGAAAGCAGAGGAGTACGGAGAGCGATGTGTTCCCGCCACGTTGGGTATTGGCCGACGATCAATGCCAACCCTATGAAGGGGTGAAGGGGAAGCCATTGACCGCCGCCCAGGGTGTACCGGCCGCTCCGATTCCGTTCCCCCCGGACTGCAGCGGGATCGGATTCGGAGCGACACTCGAGGAGGTTACCCTACACACACCTCAATTGTTAGTACCTAAGTTTGAGATTAGAAAATAGAGTCAGAGAGAGTAAAGACAAAACATTTATTTTATTGGTAAGCGTCTTAAAACTTGTTGGTTATAGCAAATTTAGATTAGATAAGCTAAAACCTCGTGAAATATTATTCAAGACCCGGTCCAGTTCAATAACATGAGCTGTCTTTTATCCTCAATGTCAAGTGTATTGTATTATACTGTATTATACTTTACCTGTACTGTATTATAAACTATAAAAAAAAACCGACTGCCCAATAAAGACCGAAATAAGTTTGAAAACGAGCGGGACCCATTAATTTTCTCGGTCTTTTTAGGGCATTCGGGTTTTTTCGATGTTTTTAATGAATAAATGTATTGTATACTTTTTAGTTATGATAAGTATGTATATTTTTTTGAAATAACCTTTTAAAGCTCTTCATTTTAATCCTACCCGAAAAGTATGAGTAAATATTTCTTTAACAACATACATTTTAGCGCCAAAAATCCGCCATTTTGTATGTTTTTTTTTATATACATATACCCAGTGTCACTCTCACAGTAAATACGAATCTAACGATCTAAAATCTATCGAGCCGTTCAGGCCGCAGAGCTTACCAAACAACTCTCTTTCTGGCGCAGTCGGGGGAAATAAAGGGTAGTTCCTTACCCTTCATTTTTGGCTTGGTATACTAAATCTCAATATTTAGAATATTCTGAAATCTTAGACTAGCAATAGTTACCGTAGAAAACAGTAGCTACTACACCCAGCAGTATTGCAAGCAATGCAAACAAAGCCAACGCTAGAGCAACTGCAGGGGGTCTATGTGGAGCAAGTGCCGCTGCGTCTAGTTCCGAAGGTGGTGACAGTGTTCCCCAGCCGTTACTGTTGCGCGCTTGCACGCGAGCTACCCAGCCATTGCCCACAGTACCGTCGCTTAGAAGCCAGTATGTTTCTAGAAAATATACAAGATTATACAGATTATCCAGCAATGCTTGTTTACGTAGTAGGTATTAAATTGAATGTTATTAGTGAAGTTAATTCCATGATCATTTTGACGCCGGTTCCTATGTATTTATAGCTCATTAGTTTTTTAGGTATTCTAATGAACATAAGGCCAAACAAAAACTGATCAATCTGTACCATATACCATATACTGTACACTATCTACCTACCCCTGTTCGATCCCCATAGCGACTGCCTAGTAAGTTGCGTCCAAAGTTTACCCTTTGGAGCTCGAGGTCCACTTATTATTTTTGAATGGATCGGCTATTCTGGGAGCGACTGCCGTCTGACCTCCCATCCCCTAGAGGAAAATCTGCGCTAGAGCCTCGTCCGTTGTTTAGCAGGTGCACCTACTAGCATCTGAGGTTGGCTTGAGTTTCAAAGATGTTGAGATACTTGGTGTACAGGGTTATACCATAACACAAGCTAGTTAAACTATGCTTACTTTGGGTCGAGAATGCGCTGTGTAAAATGTCGTAGGATATTTATTTATTTATTATTTATTCTGTGCACTAGTGTTCATAATATACTCATTAAAAAATGGCAGGTCAGAACCATTTGTCCCATCGGCGGTTATCATGAAAGGTTTAATGATAGTAGAAGAAGCTCGTGAAGTGAGTAAGAACATAAGCGGCTGGTAAGCTTGCGATGGCTCTGCATATTACTTATTTGACGCTCTCGACAGATTGCAGTGGCGTACAGTCCGTATCATTGGGGCTCCTGAAGTTACTAACTGAACTGCCTCTGGCTAATTTTACCGCCTCTATCACGCCGGCGAGTCTTCTGATGAGCTCTTTTAGCTAATCCCACTGTCTCCCTTCCTATCGAGAACAACACGTGCAGGACTGCTGTGTCACTCTCATACGGTGGAAACAATACCTTATTGATCCAAGCGGTTCGGTACTTCGTTGCACGGTAAAGAGCTGGAATGCACGTGTTTCCTTCTTACAATCCCGGGTTCTTTAAGCTGGGCGTGAAAAGGTATCGGTCTAGGCCGTTAAAGTAGGGACACCATTTTAGGATCGATAGTATCTGGTGTGGTGGCCCATATCTTCTGGACTTCAACCTAACTTCCTACCATCCAGCGGGTAGAAGTCAATTGACGGGCTAAATATAAATCAATATAAAAATATAACGAACTTACCAGATCCATTGTGCAGTAGTTCGAGTCCTTCACGAGCGATGCGCACTTTCATATTGTCGTCAATATCAGGCGGAAGGTTCGAGGGCAGCAACTCACTGATGTTTCTCGTCATATTATCGTTACCGTGCCCAACTCTGGATAATAGAACGATTAGGTACAAAGTTGGTTTATATATTATGTAGTTTAGTTAGTTCTAACTGTATTGTTAAACGACGATGTGGCGTGTCGGTAGAGCGTTTGAATGCCGCCATTGCCCCCATTCCCGCTCAGTGTAAATATTTGTATGCATGATTATGTATATTTGCATTGGTCTGGGTGTTTCTATGTATAATATGTATGTATTAACGAAAAAACTTATCTATTTACGTATGTTTATCCGCATTTTAAAACCCATAACACAAGCTAGTTAAGCTATGCTTATTTTGGGTCTAGATAGCGTTGTATAGAATGACGTAGAATAGTATTGATATTTTTGTTTTGCTCTTTTTCCTCAGCTTTTAGCTGATTTTAACTGTATTTACGGGCTTAAACCAAGTAAATGCAGAATGCGGTGTGTATTATGTAGGTGTGTTTTCCTCCAACTGCATGAACTTTCTCACAATTCTACATGTGTTTAATATAGCTGCTTTCTGTAAATTTATACAGAGATTTATTATTATCATTAAGCAGTCATTTGGCAACTATTGCACATTATTATATATGCATTTGATTAGTTTGCCCTTAAAAGTTGAACTGTTCTAACGTGCTTGTATCTATTGATTATACGTCCTGTGCTAATGAAAAGGAAGGGACTAAGATTTGTTTTGCTACCTTTTTTCATTACGTAGATACATATATATTACAATATGTATGGTTCAGGTAAGTAAGTAAATACATTTACTTATTATTTTCTCTGCTTTGCTATATGTATTTCAAGAACATAGGTATGAATAGTTAATATTATCTTCATTATAATTACAATATGTATGGTTCAGGTAAGTAAGTAAATACATTTACTTATCATTTTCTCTGCTTTGCTATATGTATTTCAAGAACATAGGTATCAATAGTTAATATTATCTTCATTATAATAGAGTAACCCAATACAAACCTGTGTTGAGGGCGTCCCCAAACGCGGTAATCGGTGACAGGTGATCCTCTTGGATCTGGCTCTGTCCACCAGACTCTTAACACTCTGTCGCCGACGCCCTCAACCCGTAAAGGACCTGGTGGACCTGGTACATCACCTGAGAACATCAAATTTTATTTCACTCTGGATCCCAGTCGCAAGTAAAAGTTATAAGGTATAAGAGTAAAAATAATGTACAAAGTGTTGATTTGCATTTGCGCATCATTTCCAGGGGAGATTAAGCTACTTGTAGTCGTCAAAATTCATGTAAAAAATGGTTTTTAAAAACCTTATGTGTTTTTTATTTCATTTGCGTGGTATTTTAGGAGCTTACTCTGCTGATTCTTATGACTAGTATATGAAAAATGAAGATATCAAAAGCATTGTTATTTTAAGGATAATTTTGTAATAAATTCGATAGAGTAAGCTCTGTAAATTACATGCGAATGCAGAAAATACGCGATTCTATTTGTTGATCCTTTTTTTTAACATGAATTTCTGTAGAGTATAAGTAGCTCAACCCCCCCATGTGAATGTAGCGTAAATACAAATCATCACATGGTATATAACAACGTACCGAGAGTTTCATAACTGTAGCGGTCATCATGTGGCCAAAAGTAAGGCGGTCCATTGGCAACGTATTGTAATCGCAGGCGAAATCGATATCGTGTTTTTGGTCGAAGTTCACTTGCCATCCATTGGTCTCGTTCTACTTGGGAACATGGCTTCCAATGTCCTAATGCAGGTATGGCTTCACCGTATTCTACTCTAAACCTGTTATTAGATTTGGATTTGTAAAAAAGTTGAAAATTATTTTATTTACCTACCTATTTTTAATTAACACATTACACAAAAAAGGTTTTCGAAATATTCAGTGCTTAGTTGTGTTACATTATAAAATATTGTAATTATCGACGGCTCTCTAACGCGGAAGCTCAGCTTCATCAGATTCAGTCTTATTCCATAGAAGTCGAAACATATTAATAAAAGAGCAGGAGAACGGAGCCCGGACTCCAAAATCCGAGCCTTGGTGCTACAGAGATTGGCGCTCGGTTAAAGAAGGTAGGTAGGTTAGAGAGATCATGCATCCGTCGTCGCATCCATTAAGGGGAGTTTATTTGTCAAAAAAATATTTCATTTCGTGCATATTATGCGGCCGACGATAAAGAATACATTAAACGGCGCGAGGAGCAACGAACCGAAGTGCGGCACTAAAGGCCACGACAGGTGTTGCTCAAGTCGTCGGTCGAATACGGTGGATGGGACTCATCGTGACTCAAATCCGAGGCTGTGTTTTCACGGGCCTCGGAGGGGGCCGCCTGTGATCCAGCATAACCGCAGGGGCGTTCGCATGGGCATCAAGCGCTCGATGAAGTATCTGGGGCTCGTCCTCCATAGCCGATGGGACTTCGGGCCATATATCTGAAGTCTGGTCCCTAAACTGAAAGGGGCTGTGGCCGCACTCTCGCGGTTGATGCCCAACATGAAGGGACCCAACACTCCCGCTAGGAGACTGTACCTGGGGATCGTGCAAAGCACGGCCTTGTACGGGGCCGTCGTATGGGCGGGACGTCTGACGGCCCGCAACGTGGCTGTTTTCCACAGCCCGTTGAAAACGCCGGCCGTCAGTGTCATATGGGGCTACCGCACGATCTCTGTCGAGGCAGCATGTCTCCTAGCCGGGACCCCTCCATGGGACCTGGAAGCGCGGGCCCTTGCGTCGTTGTATCAATGGCGCAAGGAGGCACTGCGCGCTGGAGCAGGGCCTAAGGTCGGGACCCCGAGAAATCGAGGCCCAGCGGTCCCAGCTCCGCCAGGAACTTATGGAGACATGGAAGGTGCGACTTGAGCAACCGAGGTGGGGAGAAGCCACCATTGCGGCGGTGAGGCCGGTCATGGAGGAGTGGTAGGAAAGGCACTGCAGTGACCTCACCTACCGGATGTCACAGATGTTTACCGTACACGGGTGCTTCGGTAAGTATCTGTGGCGCATCCACCGGGAGACAACACCGCTGTGCCAGCATTGCCAACTCACCGACGCAGGATCAAACCCGACCCCAAAGACGAGGCCGCGATGGCGGCCGGAGTCTCGCGAATCCCTCTTAGACTTAAGGGGAAAATCTACAAGACCATGATGGTCATCATGCATGGGTCAGAGAGCTGGCCCTTAAAGGGAAAGGATGAAAGACGGCTACATGCAGTGGAGATGCGAATGCTGAGATGGATGTGTGGTATGACAAGAATGGATTAGATTAGGAATGAGTACATTCGAGGAAGTTTAAATGTAGCGCCAATTACAGAAAAGTTACGAGGAAATCGCTTGTCCTGGTTCGGACATGTAATGCGTAGGGATGAAAGTAATATCGAAAGGAAGGCATTACGTATGGAAGTGGACGGTTACAAGGGGAGAGGAAGACCTAAGAGGAGATGAATGGACTGTGTGAAAGAGGATATGGTTAGGAAGGGAGTGCATTTTAAGATGATCGCAAGTAGAGATGAATGGAAAAAGCACACATGTTGCGCCGATCCCAAATAAATTTGGGATAAGGGCAGGAGGATGATGGTTCGAACAATAACCCTCCCACCCCGATGGCTGCCACGAGGTCACGCTTCGGCGCCTCCCACGCCGGGCAGTCCGCCAGCGTGTGCAGCCCTGAGTCCTCGCTCGCGTCGCAGTGATGACACTCAGGCGTTGGCTCCTTCCTGATCCGATGCAGGTGGTCCCCGAAGCACCCCTTCCCGGAGATCACCTGCGTCAGTCGGTACGAGAGGCTTCCGTGTCGCCTCTCCAGCAAATCCTCCATGATGGGCCTTACCGCCGCTATTGCGGCGTGCCCTGCGCTTGGTCACCCAAGTCGTTCCTTCCACTCCACCACGATGGCCTGGCGGAGCTGGGACTGCACGGCCTCGATTTCTCGAGGTTCGGGGTTCCATCTCTGCTCCCGCGCCTCCTTTCACCACTGGTACAGTTGCGAAAGGGCTCTCGCTTCCAGGTCCCATGGCGGAGTTCCGGCAAGGAGACTCGCCGCCTCGAAGGAGATCGTGCGGTACCCGCGGATGACCCTGATGCCCGTAACTCGCTGCGGAGCGCGCAGCATCTGCACAGTTCTGGTCCTCAGGGCCTCCGCCCATATTGGGCACCCATACAGGGCCATGGACCGCACGATCCCCGCGTAGAGTCTCCTGCAGGAGTCATCGGGCCCCCTCATGTTGGGCAACAGCCGAGCCAGAGCAAGAGCTGTGCCCTTCAATTTGGGGGTCAGACTTCGGATGTGCTCTCCGAAGTCCCATCGGCCGTCGAACACGAGCCCCAAATATTTCATTTGGGGCTTGATGCCGATGCGATTTCCTCCCACGATGAGACTGGATCCCTCGGGTGGCTTGCTCCGAGGCCCATGGAAGAATAGGGCCTCGGTTTTATGCAGAGCCACCTCGAGACCCAGCCGCCGGATCCGCTTAACTACTTAGGCAACCGCGGTCGTGGCCTTTCGGGTCGCTTCGCGGTACGTCGCCCCGCACGCCGTCACGACCGTGTCGTCCGCGTAGCACGTGACGGCGGCACCGCCTACGAGCTCACCGCGAAGCACCCAGTCGTATCCGATGTTCCACAGGAGCGGCCCCAGGACCGATCCCTGTGGAACACCGCACGACATTTCACGCCGACCGAGACCGGTCACGGTTGGGTATATGACGGCTCTCTCCGTCAAATACGCCCCGACTATGCGGCGGAGGTAGAGAGGCACTTCGTGATACACGAGCGCCTCCCTAATGCAACTCCAGGGCAAGGTGTTGAACGCGTTGGCGATGCCCAGGGACACCGCCAACATCACATCACCCCGGGCTACTGCATCCTCCGCCAGAGCCCTCACGCGCACGATGGCATCCACGGTGGAGCGCCTCTGGCGGAAGCCATATTGGCCATCCGCCAGGTCCGGCCCCACTCTTGAGAGGTGCTCGACGAGGCGCTTCGTAATTACTCTTTCAAAGAGCTTGCACACCTCGTCGAGCAACACTATGGGCCGGTAGGCGGACGGCGAGTCCGCCGGGCGCCCCTCCTTTCGGATGAGGACCAGTTTCCCCGTCTTCCACAATTTCGGAAACTGGCCCCGCTCCAAACATGCGCTGAGAAGCCCTCTCAGTCGGGGCTCGAGAGCGTCGTCGACTAGAGCTAGGACCCACGCTCGGCCTGGAATGCCGTCGGGTCCCGGGGCGGTGTGTTTGGCTCTTAGCCTTCTCACCGCCAGCTCTAGTTCTACCCAAGTGACCTCGGGCACGTCGTCGTCTTCCACGTCGGGCGCCATGGGCAACCGAGGCGGAGTCATCTGCGGTGGAACATGTTCCACCGCCCGCGCTGGGAACAGGGAGCCAACAATTCCTCCGAGCAGATCCGGCTGGAGACACCGGGTTAACGGCGGGGCCTTGGGGCGCAGCTTGCCCCTCACCATCCGGTAGGGCCGCCCCCAAGGGTCCCGCTCCAGCGTCTCCAGCAGCTCGCGGAAGGCGTCCCGTTTGGAACGCCTTATCTCCGCTCGGAGGGCTCGTCTGGCCTCCCTGTATCCCTCGTACAACTCCGCCTCTCGGGCCTCCGCATCTGCGGGGCGGCGACGCCTCCTACGGAATCGGGCCCACCGGCGGTGCGTGATCACGCAGGCCCGTCTGAGCTGCGCGATCTCCGACGACCACCAGTAGACCTGACCCCTCGGATTATAGGGCGGAGCCCTAGGCATCGCCGCGTCACAGACACGGGTCATGGCCTCCCGGAACCACTCCGCCTCATCGTCTATGCTGACAGGCCTGTCCGGCGCAGGGGCCCAGGCCTGTACGATGGCGGTTTCCAGGAGGAGCTCCCGATCAAGTCGCTTAAGCGCCCAACGTGGCTCGGGTGGAGCTGGTACAACCGGCGCGTGGCTCGCAGGGGGGGACACGTCCTCCCCCGAAACGACGCGCCAGCCCTGAACACGTCGCGCCAACGAGGGGCTCGCGAACGATAGGTCCACGATGGAGCTACCCCTCGAGGTCACGGACGTGTCCACGGCTCCCCGATTTAGGAGGACTAGGCCGAGTCGTGCGGCCCAGTCCACCAGTGCCCTGCCTCTATGCCCCGTTGCGCCCCTTTCGTGTCGGGAACCCCAGGCATACGACCAGGAAGGAGTCGACCCTACGATCGAGAGGTCCCGGGTTCGAATCCTGGCCATTACACTACCAACGTGAACCCACACCTAACACAAGCCATTTAGCTTAGCTGGAGGGGTCAGGGGGAATATTAGTAATTTCGTTTACTAATATTCTTTAAAAAAAAACATTTAACGCAAAAAAAATAGTGAGCGAATTGGGGCGTAGGTTGAGGGACAAAACGGGTGACTCCCGCTACGGCTCGTATCTGGTGCAAAGGTTAGCCATCGCTATTCAACGGGGCAATGCCAGCGTGATGGGCATCTTTGCACCGGGTACGGTGAGGGGCAGGTTAATTTAATTATTTATTTTTAATGTGAATATCTTGACTTTTAATTAATATATAAATATAATAATACATAACATTTATAAATAACAATATTTGTTTTCTCGTACCCTTTTTTTTTTTTTTCGTGCGGAAATCCCTTCGGATACCCCCCCCCCGCCGGCCAGCGGGGGCGGTTAAGTCGGTCTTGAACCGACTAAAACCACACGCCGTCTCGGGTCTACAGACGCCGGGGTGTAAGGTTGCCCATAGAGCATATCCCTCGCACCCCGACTGACCCTGGGCCATCTCCGGTTTCGAGATGGCCCCCTCGGGTTTGGGAACCACGGTGTCCCCGTCTTGCTCCGGTTTGGGGGAGGGGCGCTAGTCGCCCCACCGTCCCGGCTTGCTTCTGCTGGGGTGACAGGCGGCCTTACCTGCCACCCCCAGGCCTGCGCTCATGGAGGACGGAGGTCGTTAAGCGACCTCCGGCGTCTGAGTCGCCTGCGACGCGCGGCGAGCAAGTTGCGGGCTCGGCGGGCCGGGAGAAATCTAAATCTCTCCCGGGCGCGCTCCGCCATCACCTTCGCGAGCATTATATGCTCGCAGAAGGAAGCGGCGGTGGCCCACGCGCTCCGCACCATTGCCGCAATCATGCTGCCGAGCGAGAGGACTCCCACCCCGATGGCTGCCACGAGGTCATCGGTGCCTCCCACGCCGGGCAGTCCGCTAGCGTGTGCAGCCCTGAGTCCTCGCTCGCGTCGCAGTGATGACACTCAGGCGTTGACTCCTTCCTTCCTTCCGATGCAGGTAGTCCCCGAAGCATCCCTTCCCTGAGACCACCTGCGTTAGTCGGTACGAGAGGCTTCCGTGTCGCCTCTCTAGCCAATCCTCCATGATGGGCCTTACCGCCGCTATTGCGGCGTGCCCTGCGCTTGGTCGCCCAAGTCGTTCCTTCCACTCCACCACGATGGCCTGGCGGAGCTGGGACTGCACGGCCTCGATTTCACGAGGCTCGGGGTTCCGTCCCTGCTACCGCGCCTCCTTTCGCCACTGGTACAGTTGCGAAAGAGCTCTCACCTCCAGGTCCCATGGCGGAGTTCCGGCAAGGAGACTCGCTGCCTCGAAGGAGATCGTGCGGTACCCGCGGATGACCCTGATGGCCAGCACTCGCTGCGGAGCGCGCAGCATCCGCAGACTTCTGGCCTTCATACAGGGCCCATACAGGGCCATGGACCGCACGATCCCCGCGTAGAGTCTATCGGTGAACGCGACCGCATATATGGGTGAAAAAGAGTAAGTGTGATAGTGATAGCGTAAAAGCGAAGAGAGAGGGGAAGATAGACTCCCTTTCATTTAAAAAAATTGAGATTGGTAAGTATAGGTTACTAATTGCTCAGTAAAAGGCTGATTTGTCTTACTTCTATTTTATCCCTAATTACCATTTTACATAATTGTGAGGTCCCATTAACCGTTCTACGAAAATAAAAAATACATCAATATCTCTAAGGACAAAAGAGTAATTACTGTGCCTTCAACATAATTCAGCTGTAACTAATAAATACTTTACGAAAAATACATAAAGAACAAGATCAGGCGCATTCTTTTTTTTAAACCTACAGATATGCTCCAAATGAAATATTCACCCGTATAACAACGAAATAGAATGAAGTTATCATTTACTGCTAACTTTGAAATTGAACTTTCTTAAAGGTACTTACTGATGCAGTTGATAAGTTGTTGGAGGTGGCCACAGCACATGTATTTCGTAAGGCGTAACATCCTTTAGAGCGATGGATGGTGGTGAAGGATACGTTCTTAGACGCAAAGGAAGTGAATCCGCTACAACTGCGCTGTGCTTAGAGCATGCGCGGACCCACACATTGTAAGGGGTATTTGGTGACAGACGTGTTAAGTTTGCGCTGCGGCCTTCTGTAACTTCGAATGTATTGTGTTCTGTAAAAGGGTTTATTTCGATTATTATTTCGTACGTGCTTTGAAGCTTCACATGAACTTGCGCATGGTGGAAGTTAACGTGTAAATAGAATGACTTTAATCTGATAATTGTCTTTTGTTGTCTTAGTACCTAGATTGATAATTCACTATTTATTATAGGTGGAAGTTACCAAGACTCCGTCAAGACGCGAAAACTATTTAGCTTGATGACAGCAGTTGTATATTGTGTCTATAGCTTTTTCTTTTCTAATTAATGGCTGTTAAGAGCTCCACTAATGATGAGCACCACGGAGGGGGCGGAGAGACGCGCGGGGAATCGATAGTATCGTCGCAATTTCACCAATCTCATGTTAAATGTAATCAATGTTTATAACATTATTTATGGCGGGGACGCCAATATCAAATTTTCCAAGAAATCCACCACAGCCACGGTAGCCACGTCAGTAAATTATTATATTATTTCCGCGTGTCTGCCCCACACGAGATCAGGTGGTCGTCGATAAGGACGTGTGATTGAATTTTAGGGGGCTACCTTTTTTTTTTTTTTTTTTTTTTTTCGTGCGGAAATGCCCCCTATAGCTTGAATAGTGTAAGTCATCTGACTGTCAGTCAGTCAGACAACTGATTTCATGATGTTATAATGTATCTGAAAATACCTGCCTTTTAGTTTATGGGTTGGTGACGGTAAATCATCTGTGCGCCAATGCACTTCATACCAAAGGCCCGGTTCTGGTTTCCATTCAACATGGGCGAGTACTGGACTTAACACAATTCCAGTCACGACTTTAGGAGCCGAAGGAGCTGAAAGTCAAATTGCACTGTCTGAATTATACATTTATGAACTTAAATACCTATTCAAATCTTTAAGAAAACTGCAAATGAAAAATTATCAGCGTAGTGTGTTACATAGTATAGGTATATCATCTAAATAATATTGAAATAAATACCTTCTGCAGCTGTTTTTAAAGTCCAGGGTACACCTACAATTGATTTGATTTCATGTAACTTCGCGTAATAATTCGTCGCTTCCAACATCACTGAATAATTTGTAAATGGTTTTAATTCCTGTATAACAACTTCAGTGTTCGTTGTTGTGACAAATGGACAAGATTCTCTGTCACAGACAGTGACGTCGGCCTTTGCTTGCATGCGGTAGAATATCGTGAACTCTGTCATCGGCAGTTCATACCGTAAATGGTGGCATTTCATAGGTTTATCGACAGGAGGCATTTCTAAAGTCATGCTGTTTGCAGAATTAGATACCACTTTCGGTCTTAGGTGTTGTATTTTAGGGAATAAGCAATATCTTGGAGGATAGGGTTGATTTCCCGGATCTAAAGTCATAATTTTATATCCATATGAAGTTTTCCTCTGTTCTATTCTACTCTTATAATACTTAGTCGTATAAAAAATCTCCTTGCCAGTAGAATTGAACCAGTACACATATCGACTATCGACTGCAACAGACATTGGCGTAAACCCGTATTTCTTCTTTTCAGTAGCATCTACAACTATTCTGCATTTACAAGCATCCATATCTGTAGCGATTATTTGATGAACCCAAGGATCAATCCAATACAATTCGTAATTATTATTTCTTGTCATATCTATAACAAATGTCCTAGCAACTTGTGGGTTTTCAGGGCAATTGCATTCGCTATCAGAAGTCTTGAAGAATTTGTTAATATTAGATCCATTTACATGCGAAGTCATAAGCGTTCCTAGACCTGGATGTCCAGTTTCTTCGTACCAGAATAGTGACCTATCGGATGAAAAGACAATACACTTTATATTTAATTTACTAGTTATCTAATTTTAACAGACCCTGAATCTAAAATGCAAGCTTTGTATGCAACCGGAATTAACATTGGGAAGATGATAAGAACATTTTAGATTCTTATCCTATTCTGATGTATATTGGATCCGCGTGACGCCGGACACGAACAGCTAGTATGAAAATCAATATCTTTAAACTTTAAATGAAATTCATTACACTATACGCATTAGTGTAGTTAATTAAGTAACTTACTCATTTAATGGTGCAATTTGCAAACTATAAATGGGTTGTTTTCTAGTAAATATACGAGTTATATGCGGTCGTGCATTGGGAATCCCAAGATCAGCTCTATACACGACGTAATACTCAATGGATCTGATCTCCAACTGCGCCCAGTAAACGGATCTACTAACCCAGTCTACGCATATACTTGTTGCCGAACCATTGATAGATGTTAGCTGTAAGTAGGACAAAACAGAAGTGTAGAGTGAGAAAACTGAGTCAAATGTAACAAAAAAGAACAATAGAAGAAGATCAAACAATGAATTACTTACTTTAAAGTGACCACTGCCATTGATACGGGAAGAAAATATTTCCTCCAAATTATTAACCCAATATATTATGTTTTCTTCTGTAGAAACTGCAAAGTCAATAGGTATGCCAGTACTTTTCGGAATTGTTTCACTCTCTCCCGAGTCCAAATCGATAATTTTGATCGATTCTTGTGATGATATCATCACTTTTGGTATAGGATTCACTTCGTCTGACGATATGGATACTATTTCAGAATATTGACCAAACCCTGCATCTGTATAAGCTCGAACCTGAAATATTAAGACTTTTATAGCCGTATCATTGCAAATTTATGCAAAAACCGGCCAAGTGCGAGTCGGACTCGCCCATGAAGGGTTCCGTAGCAGCAAGTAACATAATGTTTCTTTTTATTTTTATATTTGGGTTGATTGAATGAAAGGTAAATTGCGGTTTACGGTTTATGACGTATTAAAAAAACTACTTACTAGACCTCGTTCAAACTAATTTTCGGTAAGTTTGCATGGTAATGTATCACATATCTATTTTTTAGTTCTCTAGTTTTTAGGAGTTCCTGGGGGGGGGGGGGGTCACATACCACTTTGGAAGTATCTCTCGCGCAAACTATTCAGTTTAGAAAAAAAAAATATTAGAAACCTCAATATAATTTTTGAAGACCTATTCATGGATATCCCATCCCACACGGTTGGGTTTGATGAAAAAAAAAATTTCAGTTTCACTTCTAAGTATGGGGAACCCCTAAAATTTATTGCTTTTTCTATTTTTGTGTGAAAATCTTAATATGGTTCACAGAATACATCTACTTACCAAGTTTCAACAGCATAGTTCTTATGGTTTCCGAAAAAAGTGGCTGTGACATACGGACGGACAGACATACCTACAGACATGACGAATCCATAAGGGTTCCGTTTTTTGCCATTTGTTTACGGAACCCTAAAAAGTGAAGAAATGGCATCTTCCATAATGACGTCGGAAAGGAAGATGGTTTTTGAGTTGGGTTTCCAAAGATTTAAGATAGGTATCACACTTCTCCAATGGGCAATCATCGATGGGATAACTTGGCGTGTTCGGTACATACTAATTAATATTAATTCATTCATAGGGCGACATGAAATAACTTTGTATTATCATCATACATGTACTTCTGCACTCATGTAACATTGTAAAAAAAGGTATCTACTCCAAATAACTATTACCTTAAAGAAATATGTCGAAGCTGGAGTCAAATCTCTAAGCATTAACTGTGTATGAACTGGTGACAAATGAGCGTCGGCACAGGCAGTAGGCTTCGTGGCTGCAGAGGAATCTGATCCTAAGACCCAGCATTGAGCGTCATAGCCACGAATCACACCATTGTTGCGGGATGGACTACCCCAGCGGAATATTGCAGATAGAGGACCACCACTGAAAATCATTATACTCCTTTACAACCAACGCCAATGTATTATCGACACACGTAGGTAGGCGTAGGTATCTAAAAGTGACTAAACATTTAGCTCTTAAAAATGCAGAACAAACATATGCGTTAATTGAACTAAGTTCATATGCATTTAAGACTTGCAATTAACAGTCAACCATAAGACATTTACTAATCTATTATCGACAGTTCCATCTATTTTAAAACATTGTCAACATCAATACGATGCTGAGTTATATGTGTATAATTAGTAAACTATAGTTGATTTTCGAACTTCTAAAGTTGGATTTCACCAAGGTTCATTGTTCATTATGGAGTTTTATTTATAGTAAAATATCGTATGGAATACAAATTATGGTCTAACTGACGCATCTCTTTGAAATTATATAATGATAATTTAAGTAAGTACTTGGAGAGTATCAACTATTTCCACGGGACCAGCTTATAATAATTTAATAAAATATTGAAGCTTTCGAATCTATATTTCGTTATATTTAATTGTGTACAGACAATCGTGCATTATTTAGCTATTTCTTATACATAATTTTTATTGATGATAGTCGCTGACGGCATGATTTTGTATATTGACTATGTCAACACAAATCAGTGTAATACTGTGGCCCAAGCGCTACATTTGATCCAGCTCGAAGGACTAAATGTAGCGCTTGGCGCTACAGTAGTAGTTGCTAGATGATGATGGTGATAAGTGTATGACATGTGATAAATTACGGTGTTTGAGGTAGTGACAAGGAAACAACCACTCTGCTTGAGTATGTTTATTACACTGATTTGTGTTGACATAGTCAATATACAAAATCATGCCGTCAGCGACTAACTATCATCAATACAAATGTTGTATAAGAAATAGCTAAATAATGTACGTTTTTCCGTACAAACCGTGTAATCATTTATCCTCGCAAACGTTTGTTTAATATTGTAAAACGAAGCAAAAACCACGGCATAAACGAAACCACAAATAAAGAATAGATCCTCACCTTACAGCTGGTTGTACGTAAATACGAGGCGCTCTAGGTGCAGAGGGTGACGCTTGTGGTGAATGTAACATGGCCCGTGCCGCAGGCCCGCCACCCCAATGCGTATGCGCACGGACTGTTACCTCCATTACACTGTATGGCGCTATTGAACGTTCACGAACCTCTACCCAGGCTACCTCTACGGTTTTCTGAAAATACAGTTTAGTTTCGAGAAACTGGTATAACTAGGAATTCAGTGCAGGGTGCGACTGAAATAAATTGATCTGAGCGAGCAGGACTCTGAATTGATTGATCTTACTTGAAAAATAAGGCATCTTTACAACGGTCGCGCGCATTGCTAAGGCCGCGCGCTCGTGAAACTGTTTTTCGATGATTATTCCTCAATGGTACACTGTATTTGAACAGTTGACCCCTCTAAACACTCAGCGGTGGCTACACTATCACCATGGCAAATTTGATCAAGATCGGTATTGTGGTTCCGGAGGAGTACAGTCTCGACCAAACGGCTTAGCCACGTATAAGAGCTTCGCTTCGCTCAGCTCAATTATCTAACTCCTTAGCAATAAGCATGGTATTCTAGCACAACTCAACTTGACCACGCAAGAATGAAACATATTATGATTCCGTTACGAACAAACGGTGTATGCGAGCCGCTCAGTCAGACAAATAACAAAACATTATGATTTGGAAACGATTAAAGAAGATATTGGTTAATCAAATATAATTAGATAAGTACAATATTAGAAACACCATTATATTGCTTTTTGCAATAATTGTTTAAGTTTTAACTATTCTGTTCATCTACAAATTTCATCAATCCTGATACAAAAATATTAATGGTTAGATACTAATAAAAATCGATAAAAAATGTAGGTATTTACGTCTTTGACATTATTACATACTCGTAGAATTGTTAAAACATGAGACAGATTTTCCAAATATCAGACGCCGGGGTGTAAGGTTGCCCATAAAGCATATCCCTCGCACCCCGACTGACCCTGGGCCATTTTCGGTTTCGAGATGCCCCCCTCGGGTTTGGGAACCACGGTGTCCCCGTCTTGCCCCGGTTTGGGGGAGGGGCGCTAGTTGCCCCGTCGTCCCGGCCTGCTTCTGCGGAGTGACAGGCGGCCTCACCTGCAACCCCCAGGCCTGCGCTCATAGAGGACGGAGGTCGTTAAGCGAGTAGGTAAGTACCTCAATTTTATAATGTCCGGAAAAATGCAGATTGACGTCATAATATACGCGACTGTTGTTCACGTTAACGCGCGTAGCTGGGTTCCATGTAACATTGAAACGATCCCACTCCCCGTAAACGGTGATTGATGACGAGTTTATCGTCTCCGGTATAGCTACAAATGATTCTGAAATATTGAAAACGTTTTAAACATATTATACTTAGTACTAACACCTTATTCCAATTATCGTCAAGATTTGCAGGAATGGCAAATTACTGGATTCCACAAAACTGACTGGGTGTGTTCACACGCAGAAGTTTTATTCTTCCTATTTTTTTTTTGATTCATCATAATGTATATTTTTTTTGTCTATAATAATAAATTATCATGCGCACAGTCGTGTCGCCAATAAGCAGAATCCTGTAAGTGATCATTCCTGCGAACTTTAGCGTGGTTTAAAAAAGTTTAATACCACTATCAGCATGTAGAGTAGGATCCCTAATAGCAATTACATTGACTCTTGGCAATAGTTCAGCCGTATATCTGCCCGCTAAGTCTGACACTACTGCCCTTGATGCGTCTTGCACCCAAACTAAACGGCCGGTAAAGTAACAAAGTGGTCCAAGAGTGGCTGTGCCTGGTAAGCGAGTTACTCGTGAACTGGATACCTGAAATAACATTCACATCATAAAGATAAAGGGTACACCCTACGGACCGAAATATCACATAGGATACAAACACGTCAAATCACCAAAAAAAAACTCGAAACGATAAGAGCAGTGAATACCTACGGCGAGAGAACCACCAAATATCTGGTTCCCCGCCTATTGAACAGTTTGGATCCATCCTTTATTAATAATATGTCAGAAATCAACATGAAATCCAAATTACGCTCGCACTTTTTAAACAGCCTGTAGATGCACCGGCCCCGCCCCAAAACAAACTGGTTCCATGCGCTGCGCCGGTTGCGCAGCGATGACGCTGCCTGCCTGCCGCTTATATGTCTTATGACTGTGTACCTGCGTATGAGTGCCTAAATCTGTGGGTAGTTGTGAATCTTATTTCCTATAATCAGTATTGTATTGTCTAACTAAATGTTCGCTCACTTTCTTGTTTTATAGTATTTTATGTTATACCAGAATATCTCCTATTTATATTTAACTATAGTATTGTTATAAACATATAGGAAAAGTACAGCACTCCAGACAAGCTCAAGTAGCTTATGGTTTGCTTTCTATGTACGCAAATTGTATATTGTGAATGGTAATAATTAAAAAAAAAAAAAAAAAAAAAAAAAACATACAAGATAGATAATTTATTTCAACGGTTAGACTAACCTCACTGACACCAAGCGATATCTGGTCTGCCGTACGAGCTCTGTGAAGCTCAGAGCCATCGTTGCTCCTCACTAACCAATAAAGCCATTTGTTCTGCAGATCTGCTGTCAGCCCCATCACTAAAACAAAACAATGGCGCTCCTGTATTCACGATATGTACTTTTGCAAACATTGGCTCCTGTATTCACGATATGTACTTTTGCACTTTGACCTGCATGAGGTTGATTTCAAATTTTGCTAATTTCTTCCTAACTTTGGATAATTATAGATATGCAACTAAGTCAAATGCTTGGTTGAATTCGCAGTATGAGCTACTTTAATTCTATATTGTGTACCCACCGACAGGTTGGTGGGTAGACAATATCTCTACTGCAATTTAATGAACCACTACGCTTTAATAAAACTCACCTTGTTTTCCACTAAATAGTTGCGCTGGATAGTAAATCATTTTATTTTCCCCGTTCAGTCTAGCGGCCTCAACAGCATGGCCTGTATTCCAATAGATGTAGGCTCCTATTGAATCTATTGTCAGTTCTTTAGCCACAGTCACAATTGGTACTGGTTCCCGGTTGCTTCCATCCAAATTGCCTCGCGTGATCTATAGAAGATATTTCTTTTAATTTGAGAGGCACGTAGTTGTTTTGACAAGAAGAATATTCAATTTAGAAAATTTCTTACCAATTGCTGTTTTGGATTGGACCAGTAAATTTTCTTGCCAACCCAATCCACAGCTAAGCTACCGACATTATCCATGTTAGACATTAAACCGTTTTCATGTGACGTAGTATTATACCAGATAACAGTAGATGCATTCGTAACTAAGTAAAGTTTGTCGCGGTACCAGGAAATATCGGTGATGTAAAAATTTCTTAGGTCGGCTCTGAAATCAAAAGAGGAGAAAGTATTATGTAGGGCGCTGAAACAAGAATCTCCAAAATAATACTAAATTACAAAATGGAAGAGCTTACTGATGTATTAAGATTTGCAAGTTATCACCAGTTAGATCAGTTTGCAAAAGTCCGTCCGGTCCTGACCATAATAATGTACTGCGTAAAGTATTTGGCGATAATGCTAAAGTTTTGCCTACAAATTCTGAAGACCAGGGACCTAGAAAAATATTTAAGTAGATAATTGTTGTATATTATCAATTTGCAGTCGATTTCACAAAATAAATTGAAAATAATTTGATTCTTATATTTATCAAATAAGTTGATAGCTTTCATTAACATTATAAATTGCGGTCGTGGATGTCGCATTCGCGACCCCTGCTCTCGCCCGCCGCGTCCAGGGTTGGCGTGTGGTGGAGGAGGAGGAGACGGATTCCGACCATAAGTATATTCGGTTCGACGTCTCCCCTCCAACTAACCTGCCGCCGACAATTGCGAATCCCCCGGATCCACGTTGGGCGCTCAGACGCCTGGATCGGGAGGCTCTCCTGGAGGCATCAATAGTGCAGGCCTGGATTCCGTCACTGGCCAGGCCTGCCGATGTCGACGCAGAGGCGGAATGGTTCAGGAGAGCCATGTCGCATATCTGTGATGCGGCGATGCCTAGGGTTAAGCCCGGCCCGGCAAAGAGACAGGTGTACTGGTGGTCAGCGGAGATCGCACAGCTGCGAGCAGCGTGCGTGACCGCTCGCCGCCAGTACACCAGGTTCCGCCGGAGGCGTCGCCGCCCAGACGATGCGGCAGCCCGAGAGGCGGAGCTATATGAGGCGTACAAGGGGGCCAAGAGGACCCTCCAGGTAGCCATTAAGCAGGCCAAACGGCGGGCCCGCGAAGAGCTGCTGGGGTCTCTGGAGCAGAACCCATGGGGGCGTCCTTACCTTGCGGTCAGGGGCAAAATCCGCCCAAGGGCGCCCCTACTGACCCAGAGCCTCCAGCCGGAGCGGCTGGAGGGGATACTGGGCTCCTTGTTCCCAGCGAGAGCGGAGGAGCACGGCCCTCCGCGTATGGCTCCGCCTCAGGCGCCTGACGCTGATAATAGCGAGAGCGATGTGCCCGAAGTCAGGGAGAGTGAACTGGGGGTAGCAGTGCTCCGGCTTAAAGCCCGGAAATGCACTGCCCCTGGACCCGACGGCATTCCAGGCCGAGCATGGGTCCTGGCCCTGGAGGAACTAGGGCCTCGACTGGTGGCGCTCTTTAGCGCATGCCTCGAAAGGGGCCAGTTTCCAAAGGCTTGGAAGACGGGGAAACTGGTCCTTATCCGGAAGGCGGGGCGGCCGGCGGACCAGCCATCCGGATACCGGCCGATCGTGTTGCTCGACGAGGTGTGCAAGCTCTTTGAGCGGATTATTGCAGAGCGCCTCGTCGAGCATCTCACGAACGTGGGGCCAGATCTGGCGGACAACCAGTTTGGTTTCCGCCGGGGGCGCTCCACCGTGGAAGCGATCATGCGCGTTAGGCGCCTGGCGGAGGAAGTAGTCTCGCGGGGTGGGGTGGTGGTGGCGGTGTCTCTCGACATCGCCAACGCCTTCAACACCCTACCCTGGAGCTGCGTTAGGGAGGCGCTCGCGTATCACAGAGTGCCTCCTTACCTCCGCCGCATTGTCGAGGCATACCTATCCGAGAGGGCCATAGTTTACCCGAGCTGGCTAGGGCCAGGGCGGCGAGAAGTGTCGTGCGGTGTTCCACAGGGGTCGGTCCTAGGGCCACTCCTGTGGAACATCGGATACGACTGGGTGCTGCGCGGTTCGTTGCTCGAGGGTGTCAGCATAACGTGTTATGCTGACGACACCCTCGTCATGGCGCGGGGAGCAACGCAACGTAGCGCGGCACTAAAGGCCACGGCAGGGGTTGCTCAAGTCGTGGGTCGAATACGGCGGCTGGGACTCGAGGTGGCTCTCCACAAGTCCGAGGCTATGTGTTTCCACGGGCCTCGGAGGGGGCCACCTGCGGGAACCAGCATAACCGTAGGGGGCGTAAGCATCGGCATCGAGCCCACGATGAAGTACCTTGGGCTCGTACTCGATAGCCGATGGGACTTCGGACCTCATCTCCGAAGTCTGGTTCCGAAACTGAGGGGGGCTGCGGCCGCGCTATCGCGGCTGATGCCCAACGTTAAGGGACCCAACGCCCCCACTAGGAGACTGTACCTGGGGATCGTGCGAAGCATGGCCCTGTACGGGGCCCCAGTATGGGCGGAGACTCTGGCGGCCCGCAACGTGGCTGTATTAAACAGCCCGTTAAAAGCGATGGCCGTCAGAGTCATCAGGGGGTATCGCACGATCTCCGTCGAGGCGGCATGTCTCCTAGCCGGGACCCCTCCATGGGACCTGGAAGCGAGAGCCCTTGCGCTGCTGTACCAGTGGCGCAAGGAGGCGCTGGAGCGGGGCCATAGGCCGGAGCCCCGAGAAATCAGGGCTCAGCGGTCCCTGCTCCGCCAGGAACTCATGGAGACATGGAGGGTGCGACTTGAGCACCCAAGGTGGGGGGAATCCACCATTGCGGCGGTGAGACCGATCATGAAGGAGTGGTTGGAGAGGGACCATGGGGACCTCTCCTACCGGATGTGCCAGATGGTTACCGGACACGGGTGCTTCGGTAAGTATCTGTGGCGCATCCACCGGGAGACAACGCCGCAGTGCCAGCACTGCGAGGATCCTGGCGAAGACACGGCGCTCCACACGTTGGTGGAGTGCCCTGCGTGGGCGAGTCAACGCCGGGATCTCGTTGCGGTCCTGGGCGTGGACGTTCTCTCGTTGGAGACCATGGTGAGGGCCGTGGTCTCCGACGGGAGCAAGTGGCACGCCGCCGCCTCTTTCTGCGAGCAGGTAATGCGCGCGAAAGAGACGGCGGAGAGGGAGCGGGAGAGAACCCTGCCCCCCGAGTTTCGCAGTCTGCGGCGAGGACGCCGCAGACTCATCTACGCCCGGGACTACCGACCTCCATGATCGGGGCCTGAGGACGGCAGTTGGCCGACTCGCCGTCCTTACAGAAGCAGGCCGTGGCGGAGGCGTGTCGTGTGTGCCCTACACACGCCTGCCAACTCACCGAAGCGGGATAAAACCCGACCCCACCAGGCGAGGCCGCGGTGGCGGCCAAAGCCCGCCGGCAACCCTGGGGTTATCCTTTCGAGGGCTTACCCGGGGTGCCCGGCAACGGCCACTTGGGGAGGACACCGTGCGGTTTTAGTCGAGACACGACATAACCACCCCCACTGGCCGGCGGGGGGGTATCCGAAGGGATTTCCGCACGTTAAAAAAAAAAAAAAAAAAAAAAAAACATTATAAATTGAATCTTAGATTTGTGTCTATTAATTTCGGAAAATATTCGGTATACTACCTGAACCGGATTCAGTTACTGCAGCAACCCTTATCATATATTCTGCATCTTGCTTCAGATTTACTACTGTACACATCGATTCATTTATATTTTTGCTGTAAAAAATATTTGATTTACTCACAATGGCAGTTTAATAATGACCTATCTAAGGTAATGGCATGATTATCGGTGCTTACATGTCTATGATTTCTCCACTATTAACGTGTGTAAGTTGAAGATGAAAAATCCATTGCTGCCAAGCACCACTTCCTTGATGACCTAACAGATGAGGTGGTGACCATGATACCTTCGCCTTGTTAATACCCATCACACTTTGCAACCCTAAAGGTGGATTTACAGGAACTGGGATCGGCTGACAGCTCCTTAAAGCCACTAAAACTTGTCTTGTTTCTATAGACTTTGTGTTATAAGCTAAAGGATATTCATTATGGAAGTAACTATCACTTTGTGCATGATACTCTTCAGTCAGCATTTCTTTGCCATTAGTCCAGTAAAATAGTCCACTTGCGTAAGCTATTGAACGAGTTGATAGAAACATTGGTGTTTGTGTGTTGCTTCTGAAGTCAGTCACTTCCCGCCTGGAATGAAACGTTAATTACTTACAAAACCTATTTAGTGGTAGGTAGAATTGTTAGAAGTAATGTAGAATATACGAAATACAACATTTCTTCATATTTTTCTTACCCATCTAACGAAACTGCCAAAACAGTGTTTTTTCTAAGATGTGCCACGAGTATTCTAAAATCAGCATGATCTACTGTGAAAGCACCTAAATTAGGATCTCGTACAATTATTTCTGGTGGTGCATCATGGCGCACACCATTAGATATGTTTGCCAAGTCGAGTCTATAAAGACCTCCACGTTCACCTCCTTGTTGAGCCCAAAACAAGTACCTGAAAGAAGATAATTTAATCCTATGAATGCCTGCAAAAGGGTTATCATTTGGACATTGAAACTACATGAAAATAATTGAAAGGAACGGCAAACAGTAGCCAGATCACTTGTACAAAAATCTTCTATCTAAGGTGTCTGTCAGCATTTAGCTCAAAAAGAGTTCACAATCATAATTTTTAATAGGACTTATTGCATATTTCTCGAATACTAAGTTAATAATATATTAATATTGTTGAATTGCGCTGATGCTTGTATTAAAAAAGTCCTTCCAATCTTGGGAGCCTCTTAATGATTGGAAGAATTTCTTAATGTACTCCGATTTTGAGGTCGAATAATTTGTATGCAACAAAGTCTTATATCAAGCAACCTAGCCTATGCTTTTTTGCCACCTTATTGAGCCTATCATCTACTTGAGTATGTCTACACAGAATTTTTTTTGAGATGTGGGTAACTACATATTTCAGACTTTTCCCTTTACTTGTACTATAAGACCTTGCTTCTTACCAAATTTTATGAATCTAGCTCAACGGGAAGTACCCTATAGGTATTGATTCCTTTGCTATTGTCTGAATATATTGCATAAAGGGCAATGCCTTTTGATTGCGTTGACGTAGAAGTTGGATTTTAACACAGCTTTAAAGCGTTCGAGACCTGAGTATTTAGTAAGAATTTCAATTTGTTGACATAACGAGAGAGTTAATATATAAGAACACGTCAAAAACTCACCCATTATACGCGTCTACTTCAAAGTGTATCGGACGAGAATTAAAACCCGACAACGCTATTATTTGGTTCTTCCCATCAAAATCACATCGAATTATTTCCCAGTAAGCGAAAAATGTCATATTTGACCAGTCAGAACTCTCTTTTGTGTAATTAACTTCACCAAGAACGTATAAATGACGATTCAACCAATCCACGGATAAGTCTTGCGGCTTATAGGATATATTTTTGGGACTGAGAATTGATTCTGACGTACTTTTTTTAGAAAGTGAACTGCGATAGATGTATCCATTTGATACAGATATGAAGAGACAATCACTGGATATATCAAGGCCGACACCTGAAATTCAAATCAAACATGATTTCAATATGATATCGTCGGAAGTTTACGCGAATGTCACACATTGAAATAAAACTATTTTTAACGGATTCTATCGCGATTTATTTGATGTTAATATATATAATAGTTTTATTTCAATAATATCAGTAGATATGTTGAAAATATTTAGACACATAAAAATTAAATTATCTGGGTTTTAATGATTTACGTACCCGTAATTGAGTGCTCGGTGCTGTATAGCTCAACTGGATCAGACAACATATCGTTGGCGGATGCTGCTAGAATATTCTGTTTTCCTCCCAAAATTAAAATTGGTTGTTGACTAGGCACGGCTGTAAAATAACTCAAATATTATCATAATACAACCTCAAATATCTACATATATATCACATGATACCTAATTAAATTATGTTGTCAACTTAATAGTAAACTGCAAGGCGAATTGCTGCTTGCAATGTTGAGCTGAGTGAGACATCGTGATTTGAATTATTATGAGCGATTTATTTATCAGGACTTTTGGACGACTGTTTTGGCGCCAAAACTTGTTCAATAGATTTGACCGCTATTGCGGAATCAGATTTTGAAAATTTTGAACAGTGATCATTCCTCCGTGGCAAGTCCGATTTTGAAAATTCTTTTTGAAAGTCACAACTCTGGACATGCTTTCTGAGCGTGTAATGTTTGGTCACAGTGTCTCGAGCGGTTATTATGTAATTCCATCTGGAATTTTTTTTCGGTGATCATTCCTCTGTGGTAGCATTAATTTTTTCAAAATATATCCATAAACCTTCCTCTGATTGACCTCTTTAGTCATGCCAAATTTGGTTCTGATTGGATTAGTAGTTTAGGAGGAGACCTGTGACAAAGAAAATCCTGAAGTCTGGTATGAGGAGCTTTCGCTCGACTTCGTCTCACTCAGCTCAATGAATATGATATAATATGATTACATATACCTAAAGGAAATATTATAGGAATACATATTCAACATTATTTTGTTTAAAAGTATCTCAAGATCGCGGGTGCAAGTCCCGTCCTAGATGTTCTCCTTTTCCGATCTAAATCTTTAGCAAAAAGTAAGCATACAAAATGCTTAATAAATTTAATTGAAATAAAAGTATCTAGATAGGTATATATAATACTAGTATTTGGCGCGGTGCGCGAGCTGCAAGCAGCTCGCGATCGAGTGTTATGTAAAAAAATCGATTCGCCATCTTGGATTTTTCAACTTTTTTTTTCAAAAATTCAAAATCAGAAGCCTCGATTTACTCAAAAATGACACCCATGTTGCCATGTCATCAAAGATGGCGGAGAAACGACTACCATGTTGGCCGCCATCTAGAATTTTTTGACGTTTCGGATTTTTCCCATAGTCACCTCAGCTCTCTCTACATTTTTCCCATACATCATCCATATCCCCCATTACTCCTTCTAGGAGAACAATTGTGTCAGTGAGTGAGTGAGTGGTAATCGATAGTTTGTGAGTGCAGCTGTACCCTTCATTATCAGGGTTGAGGAGTTGGGACTTGAAATCTAACCATGAAGTCGTTGCTTGGTACCTTTTTTTTTTTTTTTTTTTTTTTTATCGTGCGGAAATCCCTTCGGATACCCCCCGCCGGCCAGCGGGGGCGGTTATGTCGGGCTTGCACCGACTAAAACCGCACGCCGTCTCGGGTCTTCAGGCGCCGGGGTGTAAGGTTACCCATAGAGCATATCCCTCGCACCCCGGCTGACCCTGGGCCATCTCACCACTAACAGCATCGCTCATCCTGTCTCCTCTGAAAGCAGAGGAGTACGGAGAGCGATGTGTTCCCGCCACGTTGGGTATTGGCCGACGATCAATGCCAACCCTATGAAGGGGTGAAGGGGAAGCCATTGACCGCCGCCCAGGGTGTACCGGCCGCTCCGATTCCGTTCCCCCCGGACTGCAGCGGGATCGGAATCGGAGCGACACTCGAGGAGGTTACCCAACACACACCCCCGTTGCTTGGTACCTATAATATTAATTCACTATGAACACTTTCTGAATCTTGATAACCTAGGTTATCAAGATTCAGAAAGTGTCTAGTGCCTAGGCGGGCAGTAAACTTTCAGCATCAGGATTAAGGAGCTGGATCCAGATTTTTTTATGGGATCAAGACGAAAACTTCTACTGTTTATATAAAAAAAAAACTTTGCAAATCGGTCCACAAACCTCGAAATAATCGGTGTACGTACATTGAAATTAACCGGGCCGTTTTGAGAACCACCTCTTTTTTGGAAGTCGGTTAAAAGCATATCAAAGTCTTGCACATTTGTCTCTTCAATATTCGCCTTATATTTTGTATGGAAAAATAAATTTCGCCATTTTGAATTTTTTTTCTATTCATCGAGTAGACCTCTAGGTCCTGATCATCTTTTGCCAAAAAACCTCTCTTCTATCTTATATACTTTGTGAGATAGACGCTGTCGAATTTTGTATGGGCGCCATCTTGAATCTGCCATTTTGGTTATATTTTTAGCTCACTGGCAATTGGATGAGATTCCGAGTGGTTTTTATTTGAGCACCCCCTACCTCTCTTCAATACCTTGGCCGTGCTCTTCACCCGTCTCCAAAATCCTCAATCATCAGCTCCCTCCATATTTTTCCTCCGAATGAATTTTCGTCCTTTATACGAAAGCATCAGGGAAAAAAATTACAGCAGAGGTGAACCGAAACACAATTCATCCATCTTCAATACTTTCTGAGAGAGACCCATGACATTTGTGTTGACGCCATCTTGAATCCGCCATTTTGGATTTATTTTCATCTCCCTGCCAATTGGATGCGGTTCCGAGTATTTTTTGTTTGAGCAGCTCTCACCTATCTTTAATACCCTGGCCATGCTCCTCACCCATCTTCCAAATCAATCAAAATCTCCATATTTCAGACTGAGAGTTCTTCCATAAAAACATTCTGAAAAGGAACCCTATCAAAGTCTTGCATAGTTCCCAACTTGCAGTCTCTTCAATATTCTCCATATATTTTGTATGGAAAAATAAATTCCACCATCTTGAATTTTGTTTCTGTTCATTGAGTAGACCTTCAGGTCCTGATCATCTTTTGCTAAGAAACCACTCTTCTATCTTTTATACTCTCCGAGATAGACACCGACGAAATTTGTATGGCGCCCATCTTTTTTTCTCCATTTTGAATTTTTTTTCAGCTCACTGCCAATTGGATGAGGTTCCAAGTATTTTAGGTAGATTTCGATGAAATCGATCTACCTATTGGTTTCTTGACTACTGTCGAATTTTAAAAAAAATTCTTCATAGGAGGTCTAGTTATGACCCCCTGAGTCCGAAATGACCACTGGTCAAAAAGTTCCACTTCCCAAAATTTGCGGCACTCTCACGGT
This sequence comes from Cybosia mesomella, assembly GCA_946251805.1. NCBI lineage: Eukaryota > Metazoa > Arthropoda > Insecta > Lepidoptera > Erebidae > Cybosia > Cybosia mesomella. The sequence goes on from OX276403.1 coordinate 14,529,922, forward strand.
CGCATTTTTGCCCCGATCGCTTTCAAACTGCGGTCAAAAATTGCTTGGGTGTAAACTTAGTTTAAGTTCGTGAATTGGTGGAATCCGGCCTAAGGGGACGGTAGGGCCTCACTTTTTGTGAAATCAGTTTTTCCTCAAAATTTCACGTTTCATGAAAGATATTCGAACCGTTCTAATTTTATCCCATAGTATACATGAATACCAACAACTTTTAATTATAAACCCATAAGATTAAAACTTTAACTAAAAGTGGAGGGGGGAAAAGCCAAAATATTTCGGGAAAAAAATCATAACTTCTTACCGGTGCGGTGAACATTCTTGCCGTCGGAAACATTTTTTAAGTCTAAAATAAATGTGTGAAAAGTTTTTCGCTAAAAGTTACCGTTTTTGAGAAAAAAAAATTAAACTGTTTAAAGTCCGTAGTTCTCTATATAAAATAATATTAATTGCTTCACGAAATCTACCTGTGCGTTCCCCCTGCGGGAACGGATTTTTTTGTTTGAGCAGCCCTCACCTATGTTTAATACCCTGGCCGTGCTCCTCACCCATCTTCCAAACCCTCGATCATCATCTATCTACAAATTTATGACTAAGAGTTCTTCCACGAAACCATTTTAAATGAAACCATAAATCAAAGTCTTGCATAGTTCAAAACTTGTAGTCTATTCAATATTCGCCATACATTTTCTATAGAAAAATAAATTCCGCCATCTTGAATTTTTTTTCTATTCATCGAGTAGACCTTTGGATCCTGATCATCTTTTGCGAAGAAACTACTCTTCCATCTTTTATACTCTCCGAGATGGACACCGACGAAATTTGTATGGCGGCCATTTTTTTTTCGCCATTTTGAATTTTTTTCAGGTCACTGGCAATTGAATGACATTTCGAGTGACATTTGCTCAAGCACCCCCAACTTATCTTCAATACCTTAAGCGTGCTCTTCACCCGTCTCCGAAATCCTCAATCATCAGCTCTCTCCATATTTTTCCTCCGAATGAATTTTTATCCTCTATACGAAACCATCAGTGAAAAAAAAAATTTTCATACAAAATTGTTCAGGAGAGGTGATCAATGAGTGAGTCAGTGAATCAGCACGAGCAGCTATATATATGTTAATGCTCTGTATAAGAGTACCTTTTTTTATTTAGATCACGACGAACTTTATATTTGTAAATATCTACTTCTAGTTAATAGAAGTCAAAAAATTTTGGACGACTTTGGTCTGACCAAAACCTACCCAATCAGTATCTGGAATGTACCCGATCAGTATTTGGAAACAACACGAATATCGCTGCACGCATGAATGGATTGTATAACAAGCAATCCAACAACTTACAAGTTGGTAATGGTGGTGTGGATATCCGAGCGTAAGCCCTTGGACCCTCGCCTACAGCATTCCTCATTGCTACTGAAACTTCATACTCGCGAGCTGGTGCCAAGTTTTGAAACATATAGAACAAAGTATTGTTAGACGCTGGCATATCCTGAAAAAGAAATTGAATCTCAAAATTTGGTATATTTAAAAGTATAGATGCAACGATAGGGTACTTGACTCTCAATTTAAATCAGTCGTTTAAAATTAAGCAATACACTAACATTAAGTACTGTATCACGAGTCTGAAATAAATAATGATGATTGTTAAACGTCAAAACGATAAGTTCTATGGAAACTTGTATGAAATATAAAAGTATGACGTCATTAATTAATTATGGTAAAATAAATTACAATTATGTAGTGGTTTAGTAAATGATTTAAATGAAAAAATCAGAACGGACATAATTATGATCACTCTTTAATTTTTTTCTTTATTAAATTTACTCAGTTGAATAATTTATTTTAGCGATACGAAAGTACCCAATTACCTCTAGTGCATCGTTTGTGTGAGGCTGTGTGTTTGTGAGTCTTAGTACGTAAGAGATCAGAGGTCCATTAGGGAACTGGCCCGGTTCCCAAGAGATTGCAACACGGCTTGAATCGGGTGCAGCGGCACGTAAAGAATTCGGTGCTGAACTAGGTTTACCGCTCTCTAATGTCGATATTACCACCGAAGGTGCTGAGTAAACTGGATCTCCAGTGCCTCCGCGTCCTGACAGAAATATAGCGACGCGAAACTGTTGAAAAAAATTGTCATTAGAAATGCTTCACTCTGCTGTCTGTTATTCATTCAGGTTTCTGTATTGCACAGATATATGCATGCCCAAATCACATGCATGTTTGTTTTGAAGCTTTGCTCAAACATTTTGGGCTACAACAAAATAATCTCAGCACCATTGCAAGTTGCATTCAGTAAAGGGTTGCTCTGTATTGTGAAACGGGATGAAATAAGTGAACCACGTGGTTAACAGTGTGACACTCAATTTGCAATGCAACGGGTAGAGCTCTGAGGAAAGAGCTCGGGGCAAAAAAATTCATGGGACTGCTCTTTTATAATCGCTAAATAACGATGGTTGGCTTTAAAAATAAGACAGAAGTAAGGTACTGCAATCAGTATACCAAGCATCAAAATAATAATAAGGGCAAGAAGCTACATTGTAAGATATATAGAGTCTTCAAAACTCCGAGATAGATCTATTAGCATCCGTATGGTGCTCACGTTTTGGTGATCTTTTTGAAGAAATCGAAGGTTTTTATACATCCAATTGCCGATGAAGTTTTCATGACGACTAATTTACCGGAGAAGTATCTTGATTCTAGAAGTAAGGAACAAATGACATTTGTCGAGCGTGTCCCCAAACCGGCGAATCACTCAGGTATATAGTACTATAATATTTTTTAATATTTGAACTCAAAAATTCTTACCCGATACTTCGTATATGGACGTAGGCCATCAACGTGAATAATGGACTGATCTGAATGACTAGTATTAGAGTAATATTGCCAGGTCCCAGGCAGTTCCTCGTATCGCCATTGTACCATATAACTCAAATTGCCTAAATTAGGCGCCTCCCACACAAGCGAGAGCGATGTAGCCGTCAGGCTATCGGCCACCAAGGCTGGAGCAGTTGGTGTCCCGATTAGTTCTGTAAAATAGTGTTGAGTAGTGGAGAGCTGTATTTTTAACAAATAACTACAGTACCCGTTCTTTGATTTGGCACATTGTGCGTTGGGAAGTAGGGTAAGAGTCCAGCTAAGATTGGATTTGCTTCGCTTTTGTAAAGCGTTCTCTTTATCACACAGCGCATGTCTACAGCTTGGTATCTTTTTAGAGTATTAACTACAGTTTTAATATCTTATGTACATAATTACCATAATTACACATACCTCTTAAATTTTGAAAGTAAGTATTTAGAGCTTCATTGCATCCCATAACACAATATAGTTCTCTTGAGAAAACAGTTTCTGATGACACGTTCTGAAATGAGTTAACATTTAGACATTGGCTTCGATTATTCATCAAGCCGGGTACACACCTAGCGTACGATCGCTAACGAAGGCGTTGTATTTACGCACCTTGAAGTTAATTCGGATTTCGCCATCTTGGGCCTCTATTGCGGTATACTCTTAAATGTGTTTCATGGTACCGATTTCCTGAAACTTCCGTTCGCAATTTCGGAAGTACGTTAATGGTATATCTGGAGATCTAACATAAACGTACTTCCGAAATGCAGCGAAAGTTCACAAGTACATTTTTTATAATTAAGGCACGCTTGACAGCGTGCGGTAATGATCAACAAATCCTACTGGCGTGCGTTCGTTCGTCTGTATTCGGTCTGTCTGTACCCGGCATATAAGCAGCTTGATTGTTATTTATTCATTACTTACGCAAATTATCGGACACGAGTTTTCTAATGCTTCTTGCCATAAACTGCATCCCAGTTTGCACTTAAACAAAGAAAATGAAGATAAAGAATCTGTATTAGTAATTTCGGACATGCAGACAATTATCAAAAATCAATTTATAAGCCATAGCCATTCTACCATTAACCACGGTGAGGGTTTCCACTTGTCAAATAATACAATTTCAAGTGACCACAGGGTTAAAGATTTGAAATAAACTAATTAAATTGAGTAGGTTAGCCAGCAGGAAATGTATTATATAGACTGGCAAGTATATAATATTGTGTAGCAGAGTAAAAGAGAAATACGCATACCTGCCTACCTAAACTATATAAGGATCTATTAAGAAGTTTAGGGTCATTTAGTAAATTATGTCAACAAAATGTGCATATACTCGTATTTATTTCACGGAATAACAAATTAACGTGCGGGTTGGTTTAAGAAACTTGTGATAATTAAAAAAATATCTTTCTGTTAACATGATGGTTGTGATAGTGGCTGAACTTCCTTATTTAGACCATGACTTGTTCTGCCATAATTAATGGTGCGGGCTTTAATCCAATTACCAGGGTTAAATAGAAATTCTATGTTTATTTATAGTAATGACACGTGAAACCAAACAACATAGAAATAGAATAATTGACTACATTTTAGCGCTCTTCGAATACGTACCGTTTAAAAAAATTATAACAATCCTTAATTTTATTATTATGCGTTTTTAATTGTTCACAACAAGGAATTTATTTTGGCATGTGTTTACATTTCACAGGCGCACACATGGTTGATTGCCCAACCTTTCCGTTTAAGCGAAACAGACACAAAGTGTCTGCACACTGCAGACTCATGCTAGACGCAATTTAAGTGCAAACAAAGCCCCTTGTATCGAAACTTCTGTTTATTAACATTCTAAACAAATAACGCTAAAAGAAGCTAAGAAATGCTCAGTGAGTATGGTGAATATCAAGGTGTCGGTGTGTTTTTGTAACGGACCCTTTTCCCATGGGTATAAGAGGTTAAAAAAATGTTACTTGTAACGGATTTTCACGGTCGGGTAACGTCCTTTACGGATCGTAGGTATTGTAAATTGTAACTGACCGGAAGCCACAGGTGCACACCCTTTCTTACACTAGTAGCATTAGGCAATCTGCGCTAGTAGATTCAATTCTATGTAGATCGTTTCGATAGAGTTATTCTGTGCGTATCATCAATTTTTTTTGTCGCTGTCCATCATGTTTTCATAACTCAATGCTATGACAAGAGCTATGCAATTAAAGTGTAATTACATAACAGATAAATTTTATTAGATTGTGAGGGCCTTTTTTTTTTTACGTGCGGAAATCCCTTCGGGTACCCCCCCGCCGGCCAGCGGGGGTGGTTATGTCGTGTCTCGACTAAAACCGCACGGTGTCCTCCCCAAGTGTCCGTTGCCGGGCACCCCAGGTAAGCCCTCGAAAGGATAACCCCAGGGTTGCCGGCGGACTTTGGCCGCCACCGCGGCTCTCACCATTACCTGCTCGCAGAAAGAGGCGGCGGCGTGCCATTTGCTCCCGTTGGAGACCACGGCCCTCACCAGCGTGGTCTCCAACGAGAGAACGTCCACGCCTAGGACCGCAAAGAGATCCCGGCGTTGACTCGCCCACATTGTGAGGGCCTTGACATAATATTAAATGTTTTAAGTATTTATTCCTTGTTTTTAACGATCCAATGATTAGTAATAATAAAAATAATCTGCGCACTTTGAATACGCGACCCACAGGAACCTCTGGGATAAAAGTTTAAAAAAAACCTTTGTCCTAATTCAGTCAGTTCGGGCAAACTCATTCAACTGTTTTTGCGTGTTATCTTGGATAATTATCCAAGATGACACGCAATAAATTGTAATTCGTTGTCCTGCGGCTCTACAAGTACGTATGAATATTAACTAATAGATGATGAACATAAAGTACTTATACGGAAAAATATTTATTTCTGGAATTTTCTGTAGGTATACTACCACTGCTAGAGGTATTGTTGACGAGCGATCAGTGCAGGTGATAATTTTGTATTCTCATGATTTCATGCTCGACCTAACACTTACCCTTCTTGTCAAAGTAAAAGTAAATAAATAGGGTAAGGGACATTACAGTCAAAAATAATCTAAGAAGACGACGCACGGATTTAGCTTATTCTCATATAACTTATTTTTTAGATAAATGCTAATGTGATTAGCATGATTCTAAAAGTGCTTGCTTGAGGGTGTACCAGACCCTACCAACATCCGGTGAGGTGCATGAGGTGCAAGCCAACCTCACCTGCAAGTCGGTCCCCTGCTAAACTGCGGATGAGGCTCTGGCTTTCCTCTTGGGTTTGGGGGGTCGGACGGCAGTCGCTCCCGGCTAAGCCGACATACCAATCAAAAACAATAAGCGGACCTCGGGCTGCAAAGTACAAACTTCAGATGCAACTAGGAAATCGCTATAATGATGATGATTAGCCACAAGGCAGGAGCAACAATATCAATGAACAGCAGTTAAGTATTTTCTAATGCTAGTTCACGCACCTAGCAAGAAGAAAGACGAATGGTGCATAGTTACAAAAGTGACAAACCCAGTGTAATTTTATTATGATGTTAGTTAACATATCACAGTGGATAATCATCGTGTATTTCAACTGGATGGTGGGACATAGTTCAGATGACATTTGAGTCATCTCATTGAGAGTGATGTGACAATGCGCGGAACAATTAAAACGGATGCAATACAAGTGCGCGCGATCTGTGCAGTTTGTTTCGGCTGTATAATTATGGGTCGTGGCCCGAGCCACGCACTTCCATTGCTAACTGGGACATTTGTGCCGTCAGATCGTACTAATCGTGCTATATTGCTGATATTTCTGAGGTCAAGAATTGTTAGTGGCCAGATATTTGTTCTATGAGATCTTTTTTTTAAATAGTTTTCAAGTTTTTTTGTCATAAATTAATTCTTGAAATCGCTGTCTGTGAATTAATTACTATCCAAAGACGGTGGAGAGCACCGTTAAGGTAGCCCTTGTTCTGTATTCTGAGGGTAGCCCGCTTCTGACCAGCAACTGAAAGGTACGGTAGCTCTCCGTCAATAGGAAGAAGAAATCTCTTCATAAATCATCTAATGGCTTAATGGTGCCGAGCAGGGTGTGTGAGCTGATAAAAGTATATCGTAAATTTCTAATAAATGCTGCAAAATAAAATAATATAAATTAACATACATATTTGAAAATTCGGTAAGGTTACTAACGAATGTAATCTTTATCCCAGCAAAGAGTTTTTTGTATGGTAAATAGCATTTCAAAGATTCATAAGGTCTAAAATGAGCTTGTGAGCCTTTGAAATGCTTTTCACTATTCAAAAGTTATTAGATCTCATGCTCAATCTCATGTAAAGACAAAGACTGCTCTAAGTGACAAAATCTTTGTATTTCAGAATAGTCGGCTGCTTTCGATATTTTATTTTTATTATTCGATAAAACTACAGATCAGTTCATTTATTTGGCTACAACGTGTGTAACCACGGACGCCAAATGCACGAACATATGAAAAGAAGTTGAAAATTGAGTAGAGTTGTAGAAATTGTTATTCCTCGTAGTATGAAGAGCTGACTCTATCTAAAGTATAAAAATTGTTGTATTTTATTAGTCTGCAACATATGTCATATCCTTAGAATTTGAACCTATATGTAGTATCAACCAGTAAAGTTATAAAGGTTGAAAGATACGACAAAACACTACGATAAAAAACCGAAACTAGCCTTATAAATGAGCCAAAGATTTAAAGTATGTACCTTACTGTTACTTATAAACGAATCTCAAGATCCCATAACTTTCTCCATAAAAGGTACTTACCTCTGATCTTAACTTATTTTTTTTTAATAATTTTTATTATGATTCATGAAAGATGCGTCTGAGCCCCTACCTACCACGGTGTCCCTAACATGGCTCTTCCGTCATCATTGTCACAACAGCCCGCCCCGAAACACCCTCTGTCCAATTTATTAATGTTTGTGTGACGGATGAGCACGATTTTGGATATATTGTCAATATTGAGTTGTCAGTTTATATTAAAAATGACTGTTCTGTTAGGGTAGACTAGTTAAGTAATATCTGTATTCAAGAGAAGAAAAATAATTATATCGGTTTGATTTTATTACCTATAACTTATATTATACCGGGTGTCTATAAAAGAACTCCGGGGTTTTAAAAATTCATATCTCACTAACTATAAAAGATAGCAAAATTTAGTCGATTTCTCTGAAAAGAGTAGCTCAAAAAGTTTTACTCATACCAATTGGGAATGTTTGTATCAACTGTTGGCGGCGCTGCAGGGCGTTGACCTTGAAATGACGTCGCGAAATTTGAAATGATGGCGACTCCGCAACAAAAGGCTCAATGTGTTTACTTTCAACAAGATGGGGCAAATATTTTGCCTCTAAACCCCGGAGTTCTTTTATAGACACCCTGTATTGTGATTATCTATAACTATAATATATATATATATATATATATATATATATATATATCTACATCACAGTACTGATCTTACGTCCTTTCATTTCGCATTAGTATAACGTCCACTACTTTTAGTTCATCTTTATAAACTATGACAGCGAATATTGGTCCATTAAATTATTCCAAAAATCATTCATTTCATGAAAGGACGTAAGATCAGTACTGTGATGTATCTATATATATATATATATATATATATATATAACTATAACTTTAGAAGCGGCGATAGCCCAGTGGTGTACGTAACGGACTGCTGAGACGAGGTCTCGAGTTCGATCCCCAGTCGCCCTGGGCACACACCTCTGACTTTTCGTAGTTATGTGTGTATTAAAAATGTTGATTAGCGCTCGCTTAGTGTGCCCGGTAGATGGCAATAGGCTCGCCCCCTATTACATTGGGACCTAAACATAACTGGCGAATCGTGGGTGTACAATACACCTTTGCCTACCCCTTCGGGGATACAGGCGTGAAGTTATGTATGTATGTATGTATGTATATTTATAACTTATAAGTATTCATCCTGTGTAAATATAATTGCAATTAATATTCAAATACAATAGAAATAGTGTAGAGTACCTAGTCTGAAGAGAAATTGGACTACCTACCTCTACCTATTAAGCGTACCATCAAAGTTTTTTCCAACTTATAAGCACTTAGTCTACTTCAACTGTAACAACGCTCCGGTAAAAAAACATACTTTAAAAAGACAAAGACTTGAAGCAAAAAGCATTATATATCCGTATCTATATCTAACTTTACAGTCCGTGTTACAATAATATAAGACACAAAATATAAATAGGAAAAAAAAAGAATGTGTGCTTGGTCTTAACTTGGTCCGGTTATTGGTCTTGAAACTAAGTTGGTTATAGCAAATTTAGATAAGAAGATAAAACCTTGTGAAATGTTATTCAGGACCTGGTCAAGTTCAGAGACAAGAAGCTGACTTTTATCCTACATTTCAACCTGTTTTGAATTTAGTAAAATCATGTTAAGTTAACCGTCAATTATAAAAGAAATGGAAAATCGTAGGCCAATAAGTGTTTAGATTGAGTGATTATGGTATAAAAAAATCTCATATTTTTAGGGATTTTCTTTAGAAAAGCCCTATTGCTATCGAGTTGTCGTCGACGTCGTCGTTGCCAATTTTCTGTCACGGTTTTGGGTATGAAGGAGATGACCTATCGAGTTGCTGTTTTCGGTAATAGATTCGTGCTGGGGTAAACCATTGCAAGATAAAGAAAAAATGGCAAAAAATCGCAAAATCGAAAATCCCTTGTATTCGGCTGAGCTCGTCTCAGGAATTCAACTGGTTTTTATCTTAAAATATCTAAAATTAATTCAATTCTGACCATATAAGTCGAATAATATGAAAGTAACTGTACATTCAGTTGTTTTATTATAAGTATATATTACTAGCTGTGCCCGCGACTTCTTCAGCGTGGATTTAGATTTTTATGGTTTTTGTTCTTTTGCGCGGAACCCTAATCATTTTTCTAAAATTAAAGTACCTTATGTTACGCCTTGTAACATTACCTATCTGCCAGTGAAAGTCCCGTCAAAATCGGTGCAGCCATTTCATAGATTAGCCGGAACAAACATACAGACAGACAGACAAAAATGGTTAAAAATGTTATTTTGGTGTATGTACCGATTTTCATATACATGTAGTAAAAAACGGTTATTTCAATATTACAAACAGACACTTCAATTTTATTTATTTGTATATATAGATTGACTGTTAAAACGCACTGCGTTTGCACTATAATTGTTCTACGACATTCTACACAGCGCTTTCTAGTCCCAAAGTAAGCATAGTTTAACTAGCTTGTGTTATGGGTTCCAGTATACGGATAAACATACTTATATAGTTTTTTTTGTAAATACATACATATTATACATAGAAACACCCAGACCAATGCAAATAGACATATTCATGCTTACAAATATTTGCACTAAGCGGGAATCGCACATGCGCCCCCTATCGTGGCAGCCGAATGTATTATCGTTACGCCACAGAGGCCGTCGAATATGTATAATTTCATACCTGTATATTTTTTAAAAGGGTATGTGGGAACTTTATTTTTACATGGCTGAACACTAGAAAATATATCTCTATGACAATGAGAATAATTTAAGATCCATTAAAAACCGCCGTCACCTACCGAACTAGTGCTTTCTATTCCAGTTCAATAGTATGTGTCAGTTTTTCATTTTTGTCTCGTGTCCATATTTATTCTTTGTCTACAACTAACTGTCAGAAAGGTGTGTGACAGAGAGAACGCTCTACATCTACAAACCGAAGCACACCGATCTTCGCCAGACTCTCTGCTTCCCGACGACGTGCCAACCAAAGCGTCGTTTACTGTACAATAAGTGCGTTTTACTGTGACCCCACACTAAGCAAGCCTGTTCGGTAGATGCTTACAATTTTTTTTTAAACTTAATAAAGTAACGAAGTGAATTAACGGCTAATTACTCAGCTTCCTGTCTCGTACCATAATAATAACAAAATAATAACTACGCCCTTTAGAGTCATTAAAATCGTCGCGTCAGCCTATTATTGAAGCGATTTCGGAAACGCGCTCGGAAGTCCAATTGGGAGCGCATGCGCACGCCGGACGCAAGGCGCTGTGAAAGCACTCATGTATAATTTACTTGATAATTACTTCATATCAAAGTTGAACTGCCAGTAGGTACTTTTCTTTGTTTAGCATGAATAGGTACCAACAATTAGTTCTACTACTCGAGTTGGTAGTCTTCTAGTGCTGTAAGCAGGTGTAGGTCTGTTAGCAATAGTTATTCACGCGTAAATAAAACTACACACAGTACTTTCAATGAGAACTGTATGTTATTTTTGAAATCCTATTTGCATAGTAGGTAAGTCTTTCTTCTTAAAGAGATCTCTGATTGTTCAAACAGCATTAGCTATTTAAATTTCCAAGGAGAAGTTAGAATAGTAAATGCTTGAGATATTCATTCTATCAAGGAATTTATGCAGATGTGGGAATGCGTTAGAATTTTTCAGGCTGTCTGTGCTTAGAATACAAAAGTTGATGCTGGTAACTTTGAAATGGTCATATTATTGCTTTGTTATCTCTAAGAGTTATCTTATCTTATCACACAATAAAAACTGTATTTAATTCGTAAAGTCATTATCTACTGGTATTTTTAGTAGGTACTTAAAAAATGGGTATTTAACATATTTTCAAAACAATAATCTATAATCTTGTTACCAGTTGTCGCGTACCTACGCATCCTCTTCAACGTTTCATTTTCATACGAGGCCGTGTGTCAAGATAAAGTTAAAAAAATAGGTACAACGGGTAAGAAAAACAACACTATATTTTTTATTTAAATTAATTAATGACACCAGTTATCTTAAGCTGAATCGTACAGAAGCGCCAGTAGAATAGGTACAAATGTGTGGGGTTATGTTTTTCTCATATAGTACGTAACTGCCCTGAGATAAACTCTATAGATAGCGTACCCCATATTTATTTTACACACAGTTTATAGCTAACTTAGATTAAAGTTTCTAACACGAGTTGATCATCTGTCAATGGCATGAAATACGGCTAGTGATGAACTGACTATAGGAATATCGAATTGGAAGCGAAACCATTCGTAGTAAAATTGGAGTCCTGGAATAAATATTTTCTTATAGTGCTCCTACACTGCCATCAAAGAAAGTCTGCAGTCAAAGAACTGCGAAGCGTCGGTAGCTTAGTGGTTAAGGAGTCGACTTTACGATCGAGAGGCCTCGGATTCGAATCCTGGCCATTACACTACCGACGTGAACCCACTCCTAACACAAGCAATTTAACTTAGCTGGAGGGGTTAGGGGGAATATTAGTACTTTCGGTTACTAAAAAAAAACCCAGTCGTTCCTATCATCTTTTAGATTTAGGCAAATAAGACAATGAACAACACATAGGAAAATTATAAGCTTCATGAGAACGTGTTCGGTTCAAATCTTGCAGTCTTAGTTTTAACCAACTAATGTAAAATTAGTCAATAGGAATGCCAGGCTAAGCTTACGTAGAAACTGCACTGTATTCTAGCGCAAACCAGTATCTACACTGTGGGCCAGAGGTTACTGCTGCATAAGTCGCAAGTCTGGTCCCACATGGAGTAGGACAGATGTAGGATCTGCTGGTTTCACAGGTAAGAAAGTTGTCACGGAAGTGAACATACTGCGGAGGATGTGATCACACAATTTTTTAAATATTGTACTAGCTATATGCCCGCGACCTCATTTGCGTCAAATATCTATCTATCCGATGGTGACAGTTCTGTCGAAATCAGCGAAGCCGATTCGCAGATGAGCCAAGTCAAACAAACAAACAGAGGAACAGACAGACGGACGGACAAAACCTTAAAAAATGTTTATAACTATTAACTTTTTCTCATTTAAGTATACTAAATATCTACATTTATATGTATTCGCAAAAGAATCTCTTATTTTAATGTTACGGACTTCAAGTTGATTTATCTGTAAGAATTATTATTATCATTGTTTAAAGCTAATAATAATTTCCTTTGCCTATTGTTATTTTTTGTTCAATGAACTTACGACTGCCAAATAAATTAATCTGTGGTAAACGGTGATGGTGGTAAATTTAATTCTACCTTTATCCAACTTAAGCTACCCTATTGTAATATATTACTGTTTGTTTATCGAAATAAATGAAAAACAGAATGTGTAGTGTCAAGCGTTAGGCGTTGCCCTAACATTCAATAACCAGTATCCGCTGTAAAGCATGTACCTACTAGTTTGAACAAAACACATACTAAATTAAAAACAAATATTAGCTAGGGCCTCAAAAATCGTGACCGAGTCTCGCGCTGGCCCACGCCAACCATTTTATTCTGGCAATTGGATAATGTTCAGGCAAATTGGGCCCCACCGGCGGTGCTTCCCGCCGCCTCGTCGCCTCGGCCACGCTTTCATCTCGAGAGCTCTTCTGTTACTGCTCTTAATATAGATCACTTTCGCTTGCCTTTATCAGTCCACTCTACAACGGGTACAGTATCACCAAACAATGATTGAATATGTAGCATCTCATTTGTTTCCTGGTATTCATGCAGTTCAACGTTTCGGTAGACACGTTTCGAAAGCAATGATATATACTTATATTATTTACCTAGTACTTGAATGTTATCTATCTGTGACGCAGTGTGTGTGGAAGTACCGAATATAGAAAACATTGTCTGTCAAGATGAAGGTTAGCAATGGATGCACTCTTGCCCTTATTCAGTACATTTTAATTTGAAGCTGAGAAAAGCTTTTTGAGCTGATTCTCTCCTTAATCAGAGTACTTACAGTGCTTCGACAAGTCAATGAGATGTAAAGTCACTAATAGTAGTAGTACTAATAGTGTTGACATTTTCGAATACTATAACCTTTAATTGTAGAGAACGAGTCGGTGCGACGATACTAGACATGACAATAATTTAATAGCTTTTTTTTCTATCTCTATCTAACACATCAGCAAATTTTCTAACGCAATTATGAGTACCTAAGTGCTTTCATCATCATTATCTTGGCGTTCTTCCCAGTTGCATCCGAGGCTTTCTCCTCGGAGCCCAGAGCTATCAGACAGGATTAGGTCTGTCTGTCAGGTGTGCTAGTAGATATACATATAAGTTTATTAGTCAGTGCTCCTGTAGATTAACCTCTGAAAGACCTAACAGGTTTACACCACTTTTATATACCTATACCATAATATCATCGTCGTCTCCGCTAACCATCTTATCTCGCTTTTAACATTTTTCCAGGACAACCGTTTATCGGTTTAGCGCTACAATAATGTCCCTGTGGATTCATTGTTTGCGATTTCATTAATGGTTTAATAGCATTTTATTATAGCTTTCAGCTTACTTTTCGAATTTGTAGCCTTAAAGCTCTTACGCATTATACTCATTGTTTTATGCTGGCCTCAGCATAAAACACACTCTGAGAATGAGTTTTATTTTACCTCTTGTGACAGTTAGGTCGTCAGTATTCGGTTAATTAAAATGTAAGGTGACGCTGCGGTAAAGTTGTTGACAAATTCTAGATTTATGAAACAAAATTGCCATTAGTTGCCAATTCGTCAAATATTTTGGTGCCGAAAACAAATTCATTAACTTTAACAAGTAATGGTGTACGGACACCACACTATCTTTCCGATTGAAATATTGAGAATTAATGGGTAGTAAATAATAATTATTCGTATTTGCATCGCTAAGTAACGCCACTGGCAACAATCAGTTCCTACTGAAGGCTGCAGATCTCAGTAGAGCACAGAATTAGTATATATGTTACTGTAAAAGCCCGAACTACGGTAAATCCTAACATTTTCCGGTAAATCTTAGGATTTACCAACACGAGTTGGTAAAAGTTATATTGTTATTATTATTATACTAATCAATTCCGGCGCTTCGCCGGCCGCTGCCGCGGCACGCTCAGAATATGTAAAATATAGATATAGAAATAGTACAGCTAATATAATACAATTGACACAGTTATAATAAAACTTATTACAACAATGATAAAGAATTTGTTGGAGATCAGTAACCAAGTGTCCAATAAAAGCACAATAAATCAAAACACTTAACAGAAGCTGAGTACCCTCTAGGTAATTCTACTCTACAGATTGATATCGCGGCGTGTTGAGAAGCGGCAGGCAGGCGGGGATAATGGACCACGCGAGGGGGCGAGGAGAGAACTGCGCGGCGTGCCGGGAGAGACGTCTGAATGGGCGCAAGCGCAACTCGCAAGCGGGGAACCAGCCAACTAATGAGGAAATAGGAATTAGCGGGCGACGACCAAGTTGAGTGCAGTTCTTTACCATAACCGAGCGTTTCTTTATGTATTAAGCATTAAGCAAAGATTTAATAGGAATTTTAGATATAAATTTTTGATATCACTGAATTAGATTTTCCTACCAAAATTGTTTCACGACGTACTTTCCTTTCTTGTGAATACCGATCAAGTATAGTCGGACTCGCGCATTGAGAAGCCGTGCAAAGCTGGATGTAGAGCCACGTTATTATTGGGAAACTATTGAACCAATACATCAATCGCGATCAATTCACCGACTACAAATAAGTTTCTACCACTAGTACGTCCTACCTGTTATGATTTGCGATGCTGAATAGTGGAAATTAATGGAGAGGCTCGTCCACAAATCTAAAAGTAGCTATGGAGCGATCTATGCTTAGATTTTCTTAGAAGGATAGAATTTTAAATTAGGTCATCCGGTCAAAGTACTTAAGCTATAGTGAATACAACTTTCAGAATAAGTATACTGAAGTGACAATAGGCAGGCAGGCCACATCTACTGTAGGATCAATGGCCGCAAGTGAGTCCTAGAGTGGAGACCGAGAATCGGTAAACGAAAGGTGGGACGCTACCCAGCCAGATGATCTACCGACCTGAAAAAGGTAGATCAGATAGACTAGATGCGAAATGCGGAGATGCCTATGTCTGGACATAGACTTCTTAGCATTTGAGTAGATTAACTACATACAATAGACTAAAATTGATTGAATGAAATAAGTTTCTCATTGCAATTTTTTAGTTTGTAATTACAAACCTTCTTGCTAAGTTTCATGATTCTAGACCAACGGGAAGTTGCAGCATGCGCAACAGAATCAAAAGCAATAAGGGTACTCGGCGTTTTAAGACCCGAGACGGCGTGCGGTTTTAGTCGGTTCAAGCCCGACATAACCGCCCCCGCTGACCGGCGGGGGGTATCCGAAGGGATTTCCGCAAGAAAAAAAAAAGAAAGACAAACAAAGGTATTATCGGTATGGGGTGCGACTGGTTGGATCACCTCCAAGTTTGGTGCACCCTGGGCAACGTGGGCGATGACGCATCATTGATTGTTCCTCTGGAGTAGCTGGCGTCAACGTCAACGGCCAAGAGTCTGACCAACCGGCCCTTTTCAGGGCCAGCTGCACGAGGGGGTCGTGGTATGACGGGCCTGCAAGGCCCGGGGGGTGGTCGCTCTAGGTACCCCTCTGCTGTTATCAGAGGGGACACTGCGAATGGCCCAGGGTCAGTCGGAGTGCGAGGGATATGCTCTATGGGTAACCTTACACCCCGGCGTCTGTAGACCCGAGACGGCGTGCGGTTTTAGTCGGTTCAAGCCCGACATAACCGCCCCCGCTAGCCGGCGGGGGGTATCCGAAGGGATTTCCGTACAATAAAAAAAAAAAAAAAAGAATGTCAAAATATACTGCATAAGCGGTATAGAGCCGTTTGACACAGCATATTTTGACACTGATTTTTGATTGCTTTGACTTTGAAGTTTGATTTTTCACAGTTACCAAGTGTGGACCTGGACCAGGACCTGAGTGTTTGAAATTAAAATCAACTTGATTGATACTTGTCTGTCCATCAAGACCATTATCTCTGGAACGCGTTTCCTGAGAAAAAGGTCTTGTTGGTCAGACGCACATCGTAGGTAGTGATTCTATAAAGGTTCTATTTACCTTTTGAGGTACCCTAAAAACAGTCCGAAAGATGTACCATCAAAGATAACAATTAGTTACTTTTTATATAAGTAGATTTTTTTACACTTGTTAATTGGCACTCGCAGGGGTGGATTTCTCATAAGACCGACTAGGCTGGGCCTAAAATATATTGACACACAATACTATGCAAGTATTTCCCTTTACCTGCAAGTATTTACCTGCAATGTTCTATCGGATTCCAAACGCCGAAAAATAGGGAGGATAATGTTCTTCCTCAGTTCCTCCAGCTCTCCAGATAATGTTCTTCAAACTAAATCGCATAAACACTTTATGATGACTGAAATCCGTTATACGCTGTCCTACCTCGCACTAATAGAACCAAAAGCCTTAGTCGGTAATTCGAAACTTTAGTAGGTTAATCAATATTCGATATTATTTTAATGTTTTCAACAGAACGGAAGCGAGATGAAATAAAATCTTCAAAAGAAAATCATTACCTTAGAAGTTATTTACTTTAGGTAAAAGTATCATTTTAATTGGCTCTGGAATGTTACTGTATATTCGATAAAGCTAGTTCAGAGAGATTGTTGGACAAGTCCGCTTCAGGAATTAAGTCGTCTGGCTTTCAATTAACGCTAGACTACAGCTAGAGATTAACTCCGAGAAGCTTGAATAACGAAAAAGTAACAATTGAATTAGAAGCAACTATTAGTGTAGCTAAACTTAGCTCCGTGACCACTTCGCACAAGGTCTTTGTCGAGTTAATTAAAGAGCAAGCAGGTTTAATTAAACCTTTCATTAAGTTTAGAACAATGTAATTTGTTAAATAGTTGATTGTTTATTACATACCTAAATATTTTGTAAGACAATCTGACTTACTGACAAGGTGGCTACTTACTGTCAATGCACTTTACTGGTTAATTGTTACTAGGTTTTTAAGATACAATACAATAGCGTACTACTTATAGGTCGTAAAACTTCATGAAAATTAATTTCGGAGATGATTAAAATACAAATATAACTTTTAGCTACCATTTAGCGATAAAAACGAGAATAACTTATGTTGGTCTTCTTAGGGCAGTCGGGTTTTTGAGTTATTTTATTAATAATTTTATTGTATACTTCTTAGATTTGAAATCACCTTTTAAAGCTCTTCATTTTGATACCCGACTCGATAAGTTTCGAGTGAAAATATTTTTTTAACAACATAGATTTTAGCGCCAAGTATCCATCAAAATACCTATTAAGTATATAATATCAGTAAAACAAACATCAGCGTTTATTAGCTAATGGAAGGGCCGACTCGACTTTATATCGCACTTATCACAATTAATCGTCTAATTGGTGCTTACACGACATGGGCATTCTTCGGACGCAACTGAAGAAAGTTCTCGTGTGACATAATCTTAACGTTTGAGTTTTTGAGAACGTACTCGTACATACTCATGGCATTTTTTTTAAATACTTTTAGTAACATAGGCGCACATTAATAGTATTCTCAGAACCCCTCCAGTTTAGTGGTATGCATATACATGTTAGATGGGGTCTTGAGCTACCTCCTAATTTAAAGTACTTACTAATTTTTTAAGTAAAATACTAATTTTCATTTGGAAATTGTGGCATAGCACACATTACCTACCCTAGAATAATACTACTACCCTCAATAGCCACTCCCAACACCCAACTGGATCTAGCGTTGGACGTTTGAACCAAGAAGCAATTTTATTGAAAAGTAGGTCCATCTATACCTACTATTATCATCAGATTTCAATTTATCCATCAGCCTATCGCTATCCACTGCTGGTTATTAGACTTCATTCCAATTTGCGCCACGGCACTCACACTGCAATTGCATTTTGATCAGCTGCACCTCCTATCACCATGGCTAATACCTACTAGAAGTCTTCATGATACTCTTAAGTAAGTCCCTACTAGGGCTGCAAGGCGAATCGCTGCTTGCAATGTTGAGCTGAGTGAGACATCGTGAATCAGATTTTGAAAATTTTGAAAATTCTTTTTGAAAGTCACAACTCTGGACATGCTTTCTGAGCGTGTAAAGTTTGGTCACAGTGTCTCGAGCGGTTATTATGTAATTACATCTGGAATTTTTTTAACGGTGATCATTCCTCTGTGGTAGCATTAATTTTTTCAAAATATATCCATTAACCTTCCTCTAATTGACCTCTTTAATCATGCCAAATTTGGTTCTGATTGGATTAGTAGTTTAGGAGGAGACCTGTGACAAAGAAAATCCTGAATCTGGTATGAGGAGCTTTCGCTCGACTTCGTCTCACTCAGCTCAACTATTTAACTCTTATTCCAAGTTATGACTACTTCCAATATCCCGTATCCTATTGCATATTGCCAAGATCAAATATTTCCCCTTATGTCAGTAGTACCATTGAAGAGTACCATTGATGGTACCAATGACACACCTTTGTATCTACTACTAGTGTACTAGTAATACTAATTTAGGATCAGTAGTACCAAAATGAATACTGTTGAATCACTGTAATTTGTATTGATCGTAGTAACTAAGCAAACTCGAAATACCTACTGTTGAAGTACTAGAGTCTAGTTAAACTATGCTTACTTTGGGTCTAGCGAGTGCTGTGTAGAATGTTGTAGAATATTTATTTATTTATTCTCCGTCTACGTTTGAAGTACATTGCAGTGATATAAAACCTGTCTTTCCTACTGTTAAACTCCATGGATGCCATTTTAATTTTATGGATTAGTTGACTTGGAAAGCTAAGATGCTAAGCATACAAAAAAGACAAAAAAAAAACAACGACACAAATTTAAACAAATTTATTGTTTTGTCTATTGTACTACTATTACTGCTTGATACTGCCTAAAGGGAAAATTGAGGAAGATTGGAATTATGTGCTAGCAAAAAGTCAAATTATTGGTACTCATCGTAATCTCGCATCATTTTTGTCTTATATTGTAGTCGGTCCGAGCCTGGCCGGCGGGGGGGGGGGGGGGGGGTATCCGAAGGGATTTCCGCACGAAAAAAAAAAAAAGGTACTGGATGCCGTAAAAAGCAATGTGGTTTTGTTTTGACGAAAGGCATAGAACAACTAACGTATGTGAAGGGTGGAATGGGTAGTTCCATAATCATTTTAGGAGAAAACCCTCAACAATTGCCATCTTTGGAAATTGCTTAAGGAGGATGCAGCATTCGTCGCTGTAAAAGCAATAACAACGTAGACGTTTAAAAAACGGTCAAAATCCGTCATTGAGCGAAATGGATATATAAAGCATGTTCAAATGCAGCTCATTAATGGAGAAATTAATGTGCCGCTATATTTAGAAAATCTACGTCGTTAGTGGTGTTTTGGTTTTCCTTTTTACTTGTATAACAATACAACAATTGCATATAGTGGCTCTACTTTTCTTGATTGGGTAAGTTTTGTAAAGTTTTCATTGTGTACATACAATTACGGAGTAATATCTTTAATTTTCTTTAAAGATACTAAAGATACAAAGTTGTGTCACTTGTACTATCTTTGGTACTAGTCAATGGTACTACTGACATAACAGCAAATATTTGACTTTATTACTATACTAGCCGTTGCCCGCGGCTCCGCCCCCGTAGATGTCGGTTATCGCGACCAACGAACTATTTCGTGTATTTTTAATTTCATACTAGCTGTCTCCCACGGCTTCGCCCGTGGCATACTTCGCCCCGTGGCACCTATTTATCCCAAACATGCCTGTAATTTTTTTTATGCAATTTTTTAAACTTTTCTCTCCGTAATAACCATCCTTGGACTTCAACGAACATTTAAAAAAAGAATTGGCCATATTGATCCAGGCGTTGTTGAGTTATGCGCTTACCAACACATTTTGCGATTCATTTTTATATATATAGATTAGAGGAGTCGCTAAGCCATTTTTTTTTTCTCGTGCGGAAATCCCCTCGGATACCAAGCAGGCCGGGAGGACTCGCTAGGCCCTAGGCTAGATCGTACTCGGTACCTACTCTGTTATTTTTTTTTAATAAAACCTTTACTCTGTCTAAAGACCTTATGAGTATAAAAAATATGTTACATTATAACCCATTATGTTAGTTCATTCATATCATGAGCAAATTAAAAGAACGAAAAATCCCACATTTTAATGTAACAGCATTGAAATTTGTCAAAATTATTTAGAATATTCATGAGTGCACCTGACGCCAAATGCGATCACATTTTAGTTCCACTACAAATTTGACTAAATTATACATGTGCTTGTGCTAGGGCACGTTGTTTTTATTAAAATCTTTTTAGCACCCTTGTGTATGTTAATTGACGACAGATAAATAAACTTCACGTAGGTTATCGATATTAAATAACACTAAACTGATCTTACGTCGCATTAAAAAAATGCTTTTCGGAGAGCCTGGGTCCCGTTTCAGCCCGAAAGGAGATTCCATAATACTGATGTAGGTACCGGTTTTTGATATTAAGGTAGTTAAAACAGAAGCAATACTTTTAATATTCTGTTTCTTCAATCACGCTCTAACTGCTTTTTATCTCTGGATTAGGTTCCCATGGGAAGCGAGAAGGGAACAGATTTCCACCAAGCGAAGCCACAGGCAACAGCCAGTACTTCACGAAGGCATCAAACTGTTAGTCTAATGTACGAGAGAGAGAGAATGCTCTACAAAACCGAAGTAAACCGATCTTGGTCAGACCGTCTCAAACAGGAGGGTGAGAGTCCGGGGAATCAAAAACCGGGTACTGTACCTAGGTGTATTCCAAGAGGATTTTTTGGCAGAAAGCTCCAGCATTAACACCTAACTAAATACGAGGGTATTTAATATTTTGTTAATCTCACTTAATTCATTAGGAAGCATAATTATTGTAATCACTCTTCGAGGTAATTGTTAAATTAAATTATACATGACCCTTTCTTTGGCGGAACTCTGTTTGTGAGAGCATTGGGCTAGTAGTGGATTTTACCTTGCTCTGTATGTATGTTAGTGCGGATCAAAACTTGTAACTTAATTTTATGACAGTTATCCTCAACGGATTGAAATGAAATGCATTCACGTTTAGTTTATATAACAATGCACTAATGAGGTACCATGGAGCTGGGTGTGATGATGAATTAGGAAGGTAGCTACAGCAATTACTAAACTAAACAAGATATAATTATACATATATATTAATAAGGAAGGCAATATAGATGCAGCATTCGGTAGCAGCGTTTTATTGCAATTTGAATGTTTATCGTTCTGATTCAAAATTTGTAGTCTTATTACTAACAACCAATTGAACTGAAGTTTAACATACCTATGGAACTTGATAATAAAATAGAACAATAAAGTACCGAATATGGAATATAGATAGAATATGCATCTAAAAGTGTCCAGAAAATGAATTCTACAGGGTCCCAACGCCATTTAAAAAGACGACAAGTACTAAGTATATATTTTTTCTAAATTAAGCCAGTTCTAGGCAGTAAAAAGAAAAATACACAACTTTAACTTTTAACTTTTAATAAGGTAGTTATCATGTTCAATTAATCATATTTCAAATAAGAAGATACAGTGCTTTTAGATACACAATTCTTAAATAAAGGTATCCATTAATGCAATATTAAAATCAGCTTAAATATTTGCCTCTAACAAACCAAGGGTCAACAGAAAACATTCCAATAAACATACTGAAATAGTTTCACACATAAATTATAAAATAATCACAGGTTACCTTCACTTCCGATATGTGATTGTTCATTTCCGAACTAGACGCAACGAAGCGCGTATAGGGGACCGAATTGACTGGCACCATTCAATATCCATGCATTCTATCACTTTTTAGGGTTCCGTAGCCAAATGGCTAAAACGGGACCCTTATAGATTCGTCATGTCTGTCTGTCCGCCCGTATGTCACAGCCACTTTTTTCCGAAACGTATAAGAACTATGCTGTTGAAACTTGGTAAGTGAGATGTATTCTGTGAACCGCATTAAGATTTTCACACAAAAATAGAAAAAAAAACAATAATTTTTGGGGGTTCCCCCTTAGAACTTAAAATGAAATTTTTTTTTTCATCAAACTCATACGTGTGATCTATGGACAGGTCCACCAAAATGATATTGAGGTTTCTAATATTTTTTTTTTCTAAACTGAATAGTTTGCGCGAGAGACACTTCCAAAGTGGTACAATGTGTCCCCCCCCCCTGTAACTTCTAAAATAAGACAATGATAAAACTAAAAAAAATATATGATGTACATTACCATGTAAACTTCCACCGAAAATTGGTTTGAACGAGATCTATGAAGTAGTTTTTTTTTAATACGTCATAAATCGTTAATCGCACTTTACCTTTCATTCAATCAACTCACATATAAAAAAATTACCTGCCGCTACGGAACCCTTCATGGGCGAGTCCGACTCGCACTTGGCCGGTTTTTTTATTATAGGTAGTACTGCGGTCAAGAACGTTTTCACAGCACAGTCTCCAAGTATGTTTATCTGCATTCTAAAACTCAAGTTACAAGCTAGTTAAGCTATGCTTACTTTGGGTCTATTTAGCGCTGTGTAAAATGTCCTAGAACAACACTTTCTTCAGCATAAGTATAAGTCAGAGCATTATCTTTTCTGTTTCCCTACAAATGAACCTTGAAGAAATAATTTTCATGTTCTGTAATATCTATGGTAATATTATAGATTTTATGAGATTTAAGGAAATCAGGGGCCATATCCTGACCTCAACGGAGACGCTGAACAAGAGTAGTTCAGTTGAAACACTAGGAAAATAAAAGATACCAGATACCATTATTTACACGTTTAACCTATTATGAATAAAACGAATGAAATCTAAAATAGATCCGAGGGGAGCCTGCCAACTAGAAGCTTCCTTCCTGCGTTCATCCGGCGCTGAATCTCACGCGACCCTTGTGCGTGTGCACTGCAGGTCACCACCCGAACCATTGTAGATCATCATAATATGTATATGAAATTTTTACTTCCTAAGTTGTCAAATTGAACATGCTATGGAAAATTTTACAACTATTCCTTGCCACTGCCCACATACATTGTGAAGTAAAAGACCACGCAACGCTAAACTTGTCAGATGGCTTGTCCAAGGAAATGTAAACTTGTCTTAAAATTGAAAGGGCAAATAAAATTGGCATTGGACGTTTGAGAAATTTTTGAACTATAGAATAAGCATAAAATCAAAATTTGAGTTACTTTTATATAGAACTTAGTTACTTAGTTAGGTGCATTTATATAATTTACAAGTAAATATATATGTATAGATAGATTTTATAAGAGGGCTTAAAAATCATCACCTTTGTACTACAATTATACCGACTTGATATTAAGGTTCTGTAGCTAAATTATTTACACAAGCTGACTATTTATAAAGCACACGCCTAAAGAAGTCTACTTACCTACATATTAAAATTTGTTTAAAAGGAGTTATCAGAAATCGATTAGATTTTACTCGATTTCTGGCAACTCCTTTTAATTAGTTTCGTAGGTCTTTTCTGAAAAAAATATGAGAAAGTTTTCATAGAAGCTGAAGAAAGAACGTATATAAAATTTATTAATTAACAAACTGAAAGATGGTACTTATAATAAAAATACAATTTAAGGCTAATTATAAATAAATAAATAAATATTCTACGACATTCTACACAGCGCTTTCTAGACCCAAAGTAAGCATAGCAGCTTGTGTTATGGGTTCTAGAATGCGGATAAACATACTTATATACTTTTTTTTTGTAAATACATACATATTATACATAGATACACCCAGACCGATGCAAATAGACATATTCATGCATACAAATATTTGCACTGAGCGGAAATCGAACCCGCGGCCTCATGTCGTAGCAGTCGAATGCACTACCGCTACGCCACAGAGGCCGTCAAAATAAATGTAAAGAAAACTAAACCTAAAACGTATATATATACAATACGTCATAATGTTGTAAATAAGTCTCGGCATGACAGATAAGGTACGTAAGAAATGGGTTTGTATAGTGACGACGGGACGGGTAATGCAGTCCATGCCGCACCTTCCTTACGACCTGTTGACTGACGTTGAGCAAAGCAATGCATTTTAGAACTACTTTACCAGCACACGTAAATAAAGTTCCCATGCTTTTATAAGTGTGCATTTCGAACTACAAGTGTGAATGTTACTTCCATAAACAAGAAAATTATAAACATTAGGTGGGTTCATGAGGGGTGTGTGTTGGATAACCTCCTCGAGTGTCGCTCCGATTCCGATCCCGCTGCAGTCCGGGGGAACGGAATCGGAGCGGCCGGTACACCCTGGGCGGCGGTCAATGGCTTCCCCTTCACCCCTTCATAGGGTTGGCATTGATCGTCGGCCAATACCCAACGTGGCGGGAACACATCGCTCTCCGTACTCCTCTGCTTTCAGAGGAGACAGGATGAGCGAGTGGCCCAGGGTCAGCCGGGGTGCGAGGGATATGCTCTCGTGCGGTTTTAGTCGGTGCAAGCCCGACATAACCGCCCCCGCTGGCCGGCGGGGGGGTATCCGAAGAGATTTCCGCACGATAAAAAAAAAAAAAAAAAAAAAAGGTGTGTTCATGAAATACCAACTAGGTTTTGATGCATGCGGGCGCCCTGTTTCGTGCAAATAGTATGTTTTTTTTTAAGAATGATAGGCTCACGTTTGACCTCTATCTCACCTGGTCGTAAGTGACGATGTGGTCTACGATGGAACACGTTTGCCTAGAAGGAACCTATTCACTCGAGACTTGAAGATTCCGAGGTTATAACTTTCCGGAAACACAGACTCAGGCAGGCAATTCCACTCCTTAGCTGTACGCATAATAAATGTGTCGCCGAAACGTTTCGTGCGCATGAGTGGAATATCCACCATGTAGCGGTGGCGTGTCGCTGTGCGTCTGGTCGTTCGTTGGTGGAAAGGACTTGGAGGTATCAAGTTGTGCAATTCCAGCGCACACTCTCCGAAATGCATCCGGTAAAAAACCGATGGGCCTGCAACTTTCCGTCGATGTTCAAGGCTCTGAAGCCTTGTCTCGACGAGTGCATCGTTATTAATGAGCCTCTTAGCCCGTCTCTCTATTGTCTCAAGAGCTTCCAGGTGGTATTTAGCTGAGCCATCACACAGGTACGAGCAGTACTCCATGCAGGATCGAACCTGCGCTTGGTACAAGTTAAGCAACTGTTCCGGTGTGAAGTACCGTCGCACCTTCAACAGAATACTCAGCTTTTTAGCAGCAACTTGAGCTTTAGCCTCAATGTAAGACCCAAAGTTGAGGGTGGACGTCAGAGTAACGCCAAGAAGCTCGAGGCGGTCGGTTATCGGCACGGATGCATGTCCGAATGTGGCGTTTGGCTGAAGTTGACTTCGCTTGGCAGAGAAAAGACACGCCTGGGTCTTGGTAGCGTTGAATTTGACCAAGTTAGCATAACCCCAATCGGAGACCGCCTTCACGGACAAATCAAACGCTCAACCGTAGCCTCTCGGAGAGATCGAATCTGTCCCACGCTGGCTCGGGGGTTGGACTCGTAACTCTCGACTACTGTGCTGTCGTCTGCGTACCCAAAAGTACCGGGCTTGAGCAGGTCGTTAATTTGCAGCAAGAATAATGTAGCCGAGAGTAGCGACCCCTGAGGGACCCCAGCGCTGATCGCTAATCGGTCAGATGTGCAGCCGCCAATGAACACCCGGATGGACCGATTCCTCAGGAAGGCAGTGATCCAAACACATAAGTCAGCGGGTAGGCCGTAGGACGGAAGCTTGCCAATTAAGCTATCGTGCCAGACCCTGTCAAAAGCCTTCAAGATGTTGAGAGAAACGGCAAGTGCCTCAATGTGGGTGGCATACACAAGAAGGTCCCCAGTGGAACGGTTTTGGCGAAAGCCATATTGCCGATCACTGAGGAGATCGTTCATTTCGAGGTATGCCAGGAGCTTTTTGTTCAGTACACGTTCCATAGTGTTACAGAGTATGGACGTTACTGAAATTGGTCTGTAATTCACAGGGTCCGCCCGGCTGCCCTTTTTGGGCACAGGTTGCACGTTGGCTTCCTTCCAAGCCTTCGGCACTTGACCGGTCTCATATGAGAGACGAAACAGGCGTGTCAAAATAGGAGACAACTCAGGTGCACAAGTCCTGAGCACTATTGCTGGTATCCCACTGCTACGAGATTTGAGTGCACACCTCGGATATTAGTGAGGTGCACTTTGACAGAGAGGTAGGGCAGTCGCTGTCGAACTTTGCACTTTTTGTTCCTTGTCATGAGATGTGATGAGTGAAGAATAGGTGAGAGAATAAAGTGAGGTTCCACGTCGGTAACCCGTACCGGTAAGTATGTACTTTTGGCCCGAAATTCGTAATATATTAATTGCACATAACAGGTGCATTGAATTCCTACCCCATGGACCCCACCCGCCAAGTTTTCACCACTGCGTTGTACCTACTCTACTTGACTTGAAAAGGTATACAATGGTATAGTATAACCTTAACAATGCTACAAATTACGCAGTTATGTTAAAATAGAATGGGAACAAATACTTAACAATAAATGGTAGCAAGTCAATTGATTCCGTTTGGGTTCGAGGGGTGCGCATACGCTACCGCCACTTGAACTTTTTGCGCCTGAGGGCGTAAATTGGACATAACTGATAATTTTGACGTATACCAGTACCTACTAGCTGTCAGTGTTTTGAACTTTGTGCCGTTTTATGTTAATTTTGGTCCACATCGTTATGATGGATATGGATAACACCACGGAATATTAGTCATTACTACTTGTGCAGTTCACGACACTTGTTATACATACTTAAAGGGTACATACATCTAAAGTTTATAAAAAGTAAGAACTATAATTTCTGAAAGTACTGATTTGTTTTACATATGAATTAAACGGCCTAGTTGACAAAAAAGTCTGAAGTCTCTGTAGTATTTTTCTGTTTTGATGTCTGTATAGCGGTTTGATTACAATATTTGAGCTTTTAGCAGTAAAAAAAATCTTTATATACTTACATTATTCCTCGGGGAAGCTTACAAATAAACGAGCAGGAAATATAAATGAGCAAAAAATAACATTTGCGAGCTTCCCGAACATACGCAAAATGAGCTACCTTCCTTCTTAGTGAGACTATACATGAAATTTTTATATTACAGAATACCACTATAGCAGCTTCGCATTGGCGGAGAAGGTTCGTATCTCTCAAATCGCTTCGACCAATGAAAGAATAAAAAATCTGTCACGTGACCTCAATACGAGGGCTGGTACTTAAACATTCCTCTAGAACGCCCAGTCTGCTATCTATTGTTGTATTTTTTGAATTATAAGATTTTAACTATTTATTATATATGTAAGATTTATGTCTACAAATCATTTGACTATCTAAAACAACACATTTGGAATATCATCAATCAATTAAAATCCAATACTCCAATTCTCAGTCTAGTCTCGATCTCCCAAATGTCAAAAAAGTTGTTTCAAAATTTTCAATATTTTCAACAAAATTTTGTTAGATTGAGACTGAATTTTGAACATCTTTTTATTACGAGAATTGGCCACGAGAAGTGGCCCTTTGATCCTCCGCCTTTCGTAACTAGTAGATCATAGCTACCGTTATCAAACTGATGATCCATCTAGTCGGGATCTTCCTACATTATATTTAGCTCCTACAGCCTACGATCGGTAAATGAACCAATCCTTGCCAATTCAGCTTGCTTATGCTGTAGGCGAGTGTTATTCGCGGATGATCTTGAAGCGAATTTTATTATTTATTGACTCCTTGTATAGGTTTCTCCTTAGCCCACTCATTCGTGAGCTTTAGTCTATGGACTAGCCACTACTCTATATTTTTATATTTTTTTAATTTTCAATCCGCCAATTGATTGTACCCCGCTGGAAGGTGATTCTATGTAGTATTCATAATTAGCGTAGATATAATAGTAACCTTCACATGTGTGGACCTAATAGGTATTCATTACCATCTTAGCGTTATTTCTGGTTGCATCAGAGGCTATCACCTGAGAGCCCGGGGTCCGCTTACTCCTTTTCCTGCTTTTATGGGTAAGACTGCCATCTGACCTCCTAAACCCAAGAGGAAAGCCTGCACCAGACCCTCGTACTTCCATCGGCAGGTGTACTGGCTTACAAGTGACGTTGGCTTGGCCGCATAGGTCTTGGTGGAACCCCATACACCCGATATGAAGATATAAGATTAGTTTTTAGAACTACAGTCACAGATCAATCAAATAGTTGTTCACAAAATCTGTACCTTTTTTTTTTTTTATCTTGCGGAAATCCCTTCGGATACCCCCCCCCCCCCCCGCCGGCCATCGGGGGCGGTTATGTCGGGCTTGCACCGACTAAAACCGCACGCCGCCTCGGGTCTTTAGACGCCGGGGTGTAAGGTTACCCATATAGCATATCCCTCGCACCCCGGCTGACCCTGGGCCATCTCACCACTAACAGCATCGCTCATCCTGTCTCCTCTGAAAGCAGAGGAGTACGGAGAGCGATGTGTTCCCGCCACGTTGGGTATTGGCCGACGATCAATGCCAACCCTATGAAGGGGTGAAGGGGAAGCCATTGACCGCCGCCCAGGGTGTACCGGCCGCTCCGATTCCGTTCCCCCGGACTGCAGCGGGCTCGGAATCGGAGCGACACTCGAGGAGGTTACCTGTTGGGTAATAGAAGAATATATCAGTAGGCACACCCCACAAAATCTGTACCTACTGATATATTCTATGAATTATTTAAACTAAGTTATTTTAAGCAACAATGGAAGTAGGATAGTGTCCGAGGTAACCTGTTTTGTTCATGAGCATTGTTGTGCACGGTCTAGCTACTTTCAATAAATTTTGTTGCCAACAAATGCCTTTTGTAAGCATATACTCTTGTGAGTTTTGTTGCGCCATTCTAACATGGAAGAGTTATATTATATAAAAAGAGTGCGACTAATATGTATGTATGTAAGCATATTGTATTCGAAAGAAATAGAAGTCAGACAGATACTGATAATTAATTTTGGTGGAAAAGTATGCTTCATAAAAATAAATCTTTTCGAGGTTAACTTTTGCCCTCATTGGTAGGTTATATGTAGTGATAGTGATGGTAGGTACTTATTACAAATACTTTTTATCATAATGCCAAAGTCAAAGTCAAAACTTATTGATTATGTATAGACCATTAAAACGGTAAAATTAGACTACTAATGTTTAGCAAATGATCCACTGGTTCGAAATGCGGCCCTACCACAATTTGCTAAAAACAATTCAATATCGGGCCGCTCAGTTAAGGGAGAGATGGAGCTATATACCGTTTAAAGCGCCATCTATCTCTGTCAGCTAAGCGGCCCGAAACTGAATTGTTCGAAACGTGTCGCAGTAAGTAAGCATATATAGTAAGCAGTGTCCTGAGAAGACTACGGCAAGAAATTCAGCCTGCTGTTTATTTTCTGGTCTATTTACAAACATGTTTACTTAATCTATCTTAATGTTTTGTTTAAGTAGCGTACTGAGAGAGCAAACTATTCATATCCAAGCATATCTGTCGTCTAAATGTTCTTGAATAGCCTTTTGGCAAAGTTTAGTTCTAATCTTAATTTTAAATTTATGAAAAGGTTGATCCTTCATTTCATTAGGGAGCTTGTTGTATATGCTACTATGCCTAGCCGTTGGCCGCGGCTTCACCCACGTTGAATTTAATCCTGTTCCCGCTACCCATGGGACCCTGTTCCACCATATATCCACCAATACATCATTTTGGTATATCTCAAAGGCTTTAGGCAGCGTTTTCGTCGGAAACCCCCAGACGAATTGTTTTTTTCCGATACCGCCAACAAATATCATTATATTTTAACCAATGTGATAGTAGTATGTGTAGTTTTGAGTTTATCGCGAACAGACAGACAGACACTGCGGAAGACTTATTAAATATAATAATATGTAGTGATAGTGATAAAATTGTAAATTAATTTGTGTCTGTAGGTACCTGTAGGTAGTCTGTAGGTAAAGTAGCCGCGGTAGCCTAGTGGTATGGGTAATGGATTGCTGAGACGAGGTCTCGGGTTCGATCTCAGGTTTTACCATGGCACACACCAATGACTTTTCGAAGTTATGTGTGTATTTATCGCAGGCTTATAAGTGCCCGGTTAATGGCAATAAGCTCGCCACCATTACATTGGGACCTAAACATAAACTGGCGAAATGTGGGTGCTAGCACCTCTGCCTTCCCCTTCGGGGATATAGGCGTGAGTTTATGTTATGTTATGTAGGTACCTTGGAGATATTAGAAAAAGAAAACTTAGGTTATGTTAAATGAACGATACTGAACACAAAAATATTTGTTTTTTGGGAATTCTTGTCTGTTTGTTCGCGATGGACCTAAAAACTACTGAACGGATTTTGTGCCGTTTTTTCTATTAGAATGGTCTTAGTCAGCCTTAAAATCTGCCGTATGTTTGATTGCAATTGGTAAAGTAGAAACCCAGATATGACCAGAAAATGAAAACCGTGATTCCGTCGGTTCCGGTGGTTCTGTTGGGGTCACAGTTCTAACCTAACCTAACCTAAGTTGGATTTCGATAGCAAGCTAGTAGCTTTTTGGTGGCTTTGTAGTTAAATAGTGAAAAAGCCATGTCGAAACATCGTAGACAAAACGACCTGACGGCGAATATTCCATAATTGAAAAGTCCTGTCGTCGAAACAAACAAATGCGAACCATTCTGTCGGCGAAACATCCATAGGTGAAACGTTCTACCGACGAATCTATCAAAAACGAAACGTCTTGTCGGTGATCAGTCCAAAAGAGAAACGACTGTCGGCACGCTTGCAGACTGAAAAACTATATGTACCTTAGTCATCTTGTAGTTCTTTACTCATAATAGGGGTAGGTACTTACTGTATTTAATAGCCATGCAGATAAATGAAAGCATTAAGTTTCAAGTGTCAAGTGTCTCTCACGCGGGGTTATAGGTGAGAGACTGTGATTCCGTTATCATGTGTGTTATAAATTGTTTTAATACTATTCGTTACGTAGAGGACACCTATCAAGACTTTAAAAAAATTATTAACAAAACAATGTTTACGTATATTACTATACTACTAGTGGGTAATCTTTGATATTACGATTTCCGTCACAGAACCGTAAAATGTGTTACCCAATATTGAGCCTACAAAAGTATAAATAACAAATAATTTTATTGTAAACTTACTTATCGGTTCCCTGCATTTTACGACCGCTTGCGTAGTTATGGTCGATCAATTTTTAAATGTTTTGACGCACAACAGTACAAGATAATTATGATTATAAGGGAGAGATTATATTCTCATAATATACTAAGTCATCGTTATTATGTATATAGAATTAGAATTAAATAATAGTAATCACATTATTCATAAGAGTTTTAAAGTGAACTTTAGCTATGAAATTCGTTGCTGTTTCCACTCCTGTGGCAACCGTCAAATGAAACAGAAGAGCACCATATATTCCTACAAAAAAACACGAGGTAATAAACCCAAAAAACGATAAATTACACTATACTTAAGTATGTTAGATACCTACCCACATACTTAGATAATTTTCATCCCATACAACGATAACCCTAATAATACGTACGATGGGGCACTTCACTCTCCCCAGAGCCTCCGGGGTAGGTAGAATCAGGAGCCAATAACAGAAATGCAAATGCAACTGTTTCTAGGTTAAAATAAAATATTGTTAGCGTTTTTGAGAGTGTGACTGATTTGATTTTAGAAAATCGTAGATTTCCTCAGATCTACCCACCGAACTTATTATATTATCTATTCTGTGACCGAACCCAGACTTACGTTTGTAACTATTTATTAATCTGTGCCCAGACTAAACACAGTATACACCCAAACCAATGAGAAATATTTTTTCGGTTTATATGTAAATAAAAGATTAGTAATGGGTAATGGTAAATGGTAAAGCCATCGTCTATATTTTATTCGCTCCACGATCATGAATGGAAATGTAGAGTACGTAATTCGAAATTTCTACAGAAATTAATGACATATTTCTTTTTGCCTGATAATATATTAACAGGAATTTTACTAATATTAATAAATGTGTAAGTTTCTGAGGATGGATGGATGTACCTATATGTGTTTGAGTGTGAATGTTTGTTACTCTGTCACGCAAACAGTTTGACGGATCTGGATGAAATTTGGCACAGAGTTAGATTATAGTCCAGACTAACACCGGTTACTTTTTATACGTTCCTATGGGTTGCGGCAACGGGATCAATATTTCATGTGGGCGGAGCCGCTGGCAAGAGCTAGCATAAAATTCTATAATCATAACTTACTTGTTGCACGCTGCAATCGGACCCACAACTCACATCAAAATGGCCGTCACCAGTTCGATTCTGCAAGAAGAAAAAAAAATCTCCAATTAATTTATAACGGATATTTAGTAGGGTGATCATAGGATGTACGAAGTTATGTCGTGATAACTTCCGCTGCGACACGGTCGTCGGCGCAAGCGCAGCCACGCGTGACAATCGTCATTAGGCGCACGGTGTACCTGTCTCTACAATTGAGGTTTGATTGATTCGTGAGGTTTTTAAGTCATGTAGGTATAACTAGGTCCCCTATCAAGTTTTTTGTACCAATATGTGTAATGGCATTGTTGAACATAGTTAAGAGTTGAACTGTTAAACGCAGTGGAACTGATTCTCCCTTCTTCCCATCTTCCGAGTGCTAATCCCGGTTGCATCAAAAACTTGCACTTTAGAGCTCGGGGTTCCCTCCATTATTTGGTTTATTTTGACTTTTATGGGAGCGACCGCCATCTGATTTATCCTATTCCTCTAGGGAAAACCCGCGCATAAGCGTCGTCCGTGAGTCAGCAGGTGTACCACCAGCTTGCAGGTGAGGTTGGCTTGGACCTCAAAGATCTTGGTAGGCCCCATACACCCATTGGCCTTTGATTCCCCCCATACTGAAAATGCTTTACTTAAGAAAAGCAACTATACACTAACGCATTGCGCCTTCAAGAATACGGTAGTAAGTATTAAATATACTGGAAAAACAAATGAACATTAAAAGAAATAAAAACATGCATATAAATAAAGTAATGTAATGATTTGACGGCGTACGGTTTTAGTCGGTTCAAGCCCGACATAACCACCCCCGCTGGCGGGATTTCCGCACGAAAAAAAAAAAAGGTACCTGATCTTTAAAAGTTTTTATCTAGATATAGGTATGTTGGTATCCCGTAGATAGAGTTTTTGCAAGCGTGTGACCGGAATTGGTTTGGTCGGCAGCACCTACGAGGCTTCATTTCGAAATGTGATCCATCCGCGGTTTTAACATTTCGGGTTTGTATATACAGATATCAATCTTTTGACAAAATATGGATATATTATATTATGGATATTTTTAAGGTGAGGCGGCGCGTCAGATTACATTTTGAATTTCCAATTTTGAATTCTCAGGTTGTATTTTTTTTTTGATAAATAACGGTTCAAGCCCGACATAACCACCCCCGCTGGCCGGTGGGGGGGTATCCGAAGGGATTTCCGCACGAAAAAAAAAGGTACGAGTAGTTTTTAAATACTTGTAAATAGGTAATTAAATATTTTTTGTGTATTTACGGATAAGTAACGGACTAGTAACTTTAAATTATCACTCAGTCTAGATTAGTCATTGAATTCAAATTAGAAATCTCAATTGTGAGTTCATCCATAACTTATACGTGCTTTTGTAAGATCTGTTAAATTTTTTTGTACCTAATACTTATTTATAAATTTATAATTATTTTATTTTTCTTTCTGATAACAGTTAGCTTGCTTCGATTGCACTGGACCACGTGCAGTGTTATGTTTTTTATCAATATACCTACCTAACCTTCAAACAATGATAGGGTCTTTCATCACCCCTCAACCCTCAACTTATTATTTTATTAATAATTCTTGGAAACTTTGTAATCTATACATATAAATAAAATTGGAATGTCTGTTTGTAATATTGAAATAACCGTTTTTTACGACATGTATATAAACATTATATACGGTACCTACATACACCAAAATAACATTTTTTACAATTTTTGTCTGTCTGTCTGTCTATCTGTCTGTTTGTTCCAGCTAATCTCTGAAATGGCTGGACTGATTTTGACGGGACTTTCACTGGCAGATAGGTAATGTTACAAGGCGTAACATAAGGTACTTTAATTTTAGAAAAAAAATTAGGGTTCCGCGTAAAAGAAACAAAACCATAAAAATCGAAATCCACGCGGTCGATATCGCAGGCACAGCTAGTAGTTAATATATCTCAAATAAGGACCTCACATTTCTTTATTCATAAATGGCGGCGAATTATGTACCATCCACACAACCGCCCCGCTTGACGTTCGGTGTAATGTTGGTCTATATTTAGCATGTTTTCGTTGATTATAGTGGTTCGCTAATTGTCGACAATTACTTAGATGTGCGTTGAACCTATACGACTGTCGCCGCAAATAAACTATAGAATGAACTAAGATCATCGTTTTATCCTCGACCAATAAATTGTTAATTGGGATCTTTATCAATGAACGCATGAAGCTGAGAGATGAGGAATGTTATTTGTCACCTAGTAAACGTCTAGTTAATAATTATTATTAAACTAACATGTTTACGAGAATAGTGTTTTAGTAAATGATATTAAATATTATGTGGATTGGTAACGAACCTGGAACGGGCATTTTTGATAGCATCGAGCCACGGCTTCCGCTCCAAATTTCTCGGTGATGGAACTGTAATCGCAGCCAATTGTCCGAGCGGACCAAGCCAATCCGAGCAGCGACAACACTAGCCATTTGTGCCAATTCAGCGGTGCACTCATTGTGCCTACTGGCCACAGCCACTGTCGCTGAATTCACATCTGCACACCTTCACACGAACCGTACTTCTTTCTTAGTTTTTTCTTTAATAATATTACTCCATTTATAATTTAAGTACTTCACGTAATCTCTGGCGAGCACTAGATTTAATTTTGAAATTGCTACACAAGTTGCTAAATGATAGTGACTGTAGTAGAAGTCTACATCGTTTCAATTCGAAAAGCGCGGCAATAGGGGTCTGTGCGGTGCGCGTACGCAACCAAAGCTACTCATGAACTGGAGTCGCGCGCATCCGCTCGTTGGCGCACGCGCTACGAGGACGAGGGCAATACGTTTGGGCGCTACGGACGGCTATTATAACTGAGCCCCTACCTGTCCACGCACTTGTACCTACAGCTGTTGACGTCCTCAATCATTCAAAAATAAATGGATCAGTTTTAATTTTGTATATAAATTGATACTAACTTTTAACTAGAATTTAACTAAGTAAGTAGACAAGTGTGGATTAATTACTGATTTAATTTCTTTAATCCATTTTTTTTAGAGTCACGTGACATTAAAAGGCTTCATTGTGTTTTGGAAGCCTGGGACACCCACCATAGATAGGGTAGATAGCCCAACGCTTTCGCTAGCACGCAAGAGTTCTCTCAATTGGTACTGCAGCCCACCAGGATACCAGATATATCTAGCGTTAAGCGATCTTTTTCGCTAGACTTTCTAGCTCAGCAAAATGTTTCATTGGGTTCCTCCGACTGCGTTCATAAATATCTTAATTTATGCTTTTCTATACAACCTCGGGTAGTACAGTGGCTCCACCAAGATTTTCGGTGTCCACGCTTACTTCATCTGCTGGCCCATCCCGTACAGATACGGTACGGGTCCAATTTACACCCCGGCACCTGAAGACCCGTGACGGTTTTAGTCGGTCAAAACCCGATATACCACCCTCGCCAATGGGCATCCGAGGGGACATCAGCACAAAAAAAAAAATTACGGTACGTGTAATTAGCAGGTGCTAATTAAACGGATCAGGCTCTGAGGCTTTCCAAAAGCCAAGATAAGCCAAATTAGGAGATAAGATTCGAAAGTAGAGCCCGGGTGTAAAGTGCAAGCTTTGCATGCAACCGGGATGGGCACTCTAGTGATGATGCCTTATGGCTACAATCTCTTGAAGCTGTGATAAAATCAAGCTTCTAACTCAACGCTATTAAAAGATACATCCAAACGGCTATAACTTTTACGCAGTACTAGCTGTTGCTCGCGACTACATGCACGTTAAGTTTGAAATAAATCAATGTATTTTTTTCGATACCAACTTGTGTGAGGTAACACCATCATTACATTTTTAGTTTATCATAAGCTCTACTTTAGATACTAACACTGAGAAAGGCCTTTACACGTGACTGATTTTTTATAGCGAATAATCCCAATAATATCGTAAATGTGACAGTTTGGATGGATGGATGGATGTATGGATGGATGTTTATTACTCAATCACGCCAGAACTTCAGAACAGATCTGGCTGAAATTTGGCACAGGGATAGATTAGAGTCTGGAATAGGACACAGCCTACTTTTTATCCCTGGAATAGGTTCCCATGGGAAGCTGGAACAGGTTCGAAATGCAACGCGGACGGAGCCGCGGGCAGCAGCTAGTAATAAATAAAATAAATATTGTAGGACATTCACACAGCTTTTTGCTTACTTTGGGTATAGACCCAAAGTAAGCAAAGTAGCTTAACTAGCTTGTATTATAGGTTCTAGAATGCGGATAAATATACTTAGATACATTTTTTGTGTAAACAAATAGTATTACACCCAGTCAATTCAAACAAATGGACATATTGCATACAATGCAATACAATATGTTAACAAATATTTACACTGATAATTAATCGAATCCGCAACCTTGTCGCACATTTTTACTCGTGGACACTGCCCCATTTATGCTAGGGAAGGACACAACATTGAGAGTCAGCTAAGTATAGATGTAAAAGTGACTAATTTTCCCGAATTAATGCGAAGACACAGGGAAGAATTTCTCAGATTTGCTGAACAAATAGTCAAGAAAGTGAATAATATTTTTTTTATTTAATAATCTTTTGCATATAATGGTATACCTGGCCGGAAGGTTAA
Organism: Cybosia mesomella; assembly: GCA_946251805.1. Classification (NCBI taxonomy): domain Eukaryota; kingdom Metazoa; phylum Arthropoda; class Insecta; order Lepidoptera; family Erebidae; genus Cybosia; species Cybosia mesomella. The sequence goes on from OX276403.1 coordinate 14,567,637, forward strand.
ACTTTTTGTGTACAAATGAAAGAAACTAAACCGGTGTAAATATAAATATAGTGTTAGAATTATTAAAAATGTTATATGTAATTATAAGTAAAATTAATATGTAAGAATGTAAAAGATTGTAGTAGGTACAAATTAGCAGATAAGATAAATGGAGAAAAATAAAGAAAGCAGCAAATATGTAGTCCCCTAACCCTACCCCATATCCCATTAGTATGAAAGGAACGGAATGAAAGTGCGAGAGGAATAAAAGCGAGAACTTGTATGGTACTAGAGGACAAGAATGAAAGCGTGATTTACATAAAATTAAGAATAGATAGAACGAAGTTAACCCTGTGTGGATTTTCTTAACATAAAGTAGAGAAGACTAGTTAACATAAAGTTTTGGAACGTAGGCTTTGGCCATGCCAAAGATGTTAGTATTTTAAAAAAAAAACCGCAACCTCTAACTTAGCAGTCGACCGCTCTACCGCTACGCCACTTATAAAATATTTTTCACGTAGCATGGGTACGGTGACGTTTGGGATTTGAAGTTACTAGAGATGTAGTCAAAATAAAATCGCATGAAATAAAATCGATTATATATCTTATCGAGATCATTTATTAATGAAGAAGAAATCGATTCTATTAACTAATAATTTTGAAGAAAAAAAGTAAAACAAAATTGATAACCTGTTTAATTATTTATTAAAAATCAAACATGTTCATCATCTTCATCATCATCATCATCATCATCATCGTCATCTGACTCGTCGACGTGAATAATTATTTGGGAATCAATTATGCAGTCTATTCTAATGTCTCGCTCCCAGTCATGTAAGATTAGATTTTTGGTTTTCTCCACTACTTTCTTCCAGTCATCGCCAGTGACATTTTTGCATCCCTCTTTCAATAACCCCATCATTTTTGTGGCTGTAAAAGGCGGAGCTGTATTTTTTCGTGCAGCGTATCCTGAAACAAGATAAAAAACAAATTGATTCATAGAATTCAAGTAATAAACATAATCATATTTTTGTCAGTATGTAAATAGACTATGGTTAAACAAGTTACCTTTGATTTGGGCCCAAATTAATTCAATGGCATTGTACTGACAGTGGTACGGTGGAAGCCTCAGGACTTCGTGACCATATTCGTTTGCCATCATATCTAATTTGTATGTCGTTTGGGGCTTGTGCATTTTTGCGAGCTTCACTAGCTCCACCTTTAATTTCGTCTCATCGGCTTCCACATTATTGGCTTGGAGCCACTCGATCAACTCGCTCTTCTTATTGGAAGAAGTCGGCGGTTTGTTCAATTGCACGGAGTGATATGGGGCATTGTCCATAATAATTGTGCTGGGTTCTTCTAAATTGCTAAGCATATTTTGAAACCACTCCGTGAATACTTCCGCATTCATATCTTCGTGATATTCTCCCGTCTTTTTCGATTTAAAAGCAAGTAGCCCATTTTCTATAAATCCTTTCGATGTGCCTGCGTGACAAATAATCAATCTCTCCCCTTTTCCTTCTGGCACTTTGGTCGAGGCATGAGGTGTATCGTCAGTCCACATTTTACCGACCGTATGATTGGCATTCAGCCAAGTTTCATCCAGGAAGACGACATTGCTCCAATCGGTAATCGCTTTAGCCTTTTTCAAAAAGGTAACCCGCGCAAGTGCTATATCGCCCCTCTCCATGACAATTTTTCTTTTGTTTACTTTTTTGAATTGGAAACCAATGTCCTTCAATACGCGCCACAAGGATGTAGGACTTCCAGTAAACAAATCAGCATCTTTTAAAGACTTGACCAGCTTTAGAAGCGTCGGTAATTCTTTATTCTGGTAATAGTTATAAATGTGGCTCCGTATAGCATCGGCCGCAATACTGTCTACATCTGTTACAGATGCCTTTTTGGTTCGCTTTTTATTAGGGGTGGACAACTTATTTTCTTCTGTATCGTGAGCACCATATTTTTCTCGAGTGATTCGAGAAACCGTGTTCCGCCCAATGTCTAACGCATCTGCCACTCGATCCAAAACGTTGGACACAGGCAATAGCGTTCCGCCATTCTCACGTTCCCGCTCAAAGTAATCCCGCAATCGAACTACAAATTCACGGGCTTGACTACCAAGCACTGTCTTTTTCGTTCTTTTTGGCATTTTGCCAAAAAAAAACAACAAAACAAAAGTCAATAACAAAAAACGGTAACGAAAACAACAAAGCACAACGATAGTCAATAACAAAAACAAGTAACAAAAACACCACGCAAGCTCAAAACAAAGAAAACAGACCGCATACAAGGCAGACGCACTCGTACTGAGTTGATATAACAAGATGGCTGCCAGCTCATGCTTAAGCAGTGTTGCTATATTATAATAAAGCTCCACAAAGACAAAAATGCTTTGTTTAAAGATTATTATTACATAATTATATTTTATAATCGTATTTTAGTTAAAAATACAACTAACGATTTATGATACTTTATTCGACAATTTATCGATTATAACGATTTTACTATGTCAATCTCTAACGCAACCTGTTTCGATTCACGCATCAAGAATTATGTATTTGGAATGTTTATATTTAAAGTTTAAATAATTACGGAGAAATAAAAATAGTTTTAAGTTAAAAATGCAAAATAAAACAGTTTTCTTTTTATCTTCGTATTAAGTGTTGTTTCCTGTATTCCGCGTTATATAAATTGTTTCGAAATGAATCATGCATGAAATGGAATTAGTCAAATGTCACCGTACCCATGCTACGTGAAAAATATTATAGGTCGTCAGTGAAGTGTAGTGTACCTGCCTACTAGTGATTTTATGTTTTACTGTTCTTCCGCCTCACCTTTTAGGTACAGCGTGATGATGATGAGAACAGAGGTGTTTTTCACGATGCCTACTACAGCAAGGGAATAGAGAGAAAATAAGACAATATGCAATATAGAACAGAGATGATAAGTAAGACCTCCAGCTCATCCTCCTAGCGATTTCCTAGAATAGAAATAAGAATAGAAATAAACTTTATTGTACACCAATCAGAGTATGCATAGGTACTTGGAATACACAGTCAAAATATGTACTAATGGCGGCCTTATCGCTAAAAGCAATTTCTTACAGGCAACCTTTGGATGGATACGAATTGGAACATTTATGGGTAGTTATTGGTGTGGTTAATAGGAAAAAATAAATAAAAGACAAAATAAATAAATAAAAATATTGTTCATTCATCCCTACTATTATAAAAGCGAATGTAAGTTTGTTTGTTACGCTTTCACGCAAAAACCACTGAACCGATTTTGCTGAAATTTGGAACAGGGGTAGATTAGACCTTGGGAAAAGACATAGGCTATGTTTTGTCGCGATAACCGACATCTACGCGGGTGGAGCCGCGGGCTAAAGCTAGTATAAAATAAATATCAATGTCAACTTATAGGGTATATACATATTATACATAACTACATAAGATATATACGATACACAATAAGAAACTAAGAAGCCAGGTAGTGATCCTTAACCATCTTTTTAAAGGTGGCCAGAGATTGGGCGCGACTGATGTTTAAAGGCAGTGCATTCCACAGCCGTAACGCCTGTACAGTAAAAGATTTATCATAAAAGTTTGTGGAATGCTTGGGTACTGCCAATTCCAATGATACTGATGACCTCAAGGACCTCGAATGTGTGTCATTAAGAAACCCAAAACGTTATTTTAGGTAACTAGGAGTAAAGGGATTAAAAAGGATACTGTAAAGCATGGAAAGAATATGAGCATTCCGGGGAAGTCGAATTGGGAGCCACTTGAGCAAGTTGCGAAACTCGGAAACGTGATCATATTTGCGGAGACCAAATATAAATCTAATACAAAAATTTTGAAGGCGCTCAAGCTTATCAAGTTGCTCCTCAGTGAGATCAAGATAGCTGACATCGGCATAATCAAGTAGAGGAAGAAGAAGAGATTTCCTAGTTGAGTCCAAGGTCTACTTATTGTTTTTGAATGATTTGTTGGCTTTTCCGGGAGCGATTGCCTTCTCCCAACCCCGATAGGAAAGCCTAGGCCAGTGCCAGCGGCTCGCCAATTGTTAATCAGGTACACCAGCTGGCAGGTGACGTTGGCTTGGACCTCGAAGTTTTTAGTAGGGCCCGAACTCGCACTTATTCAGCATAAAAACAGTCGATATAAGTACACCAACCAGAAAAAAGATTAAGTTCAAACAGTTAACCTTGTTGATCTTAATCTGTAAGTATGTTTTATAACGTCGTATCTTGGAGCAAGGCCGTCGATGATACGAGAGTTACGGCGCATGGCACGGAGAGTTCAATTAATTTAACTATGTACCTAACCTACTCTTCATCTTATAACTTCCCACGCTTACCAGGATTCCTTTCATTGGATGATTTCATTTCTTAAATATAATATAATATATATATGGTTCGAAGATAGGTCGTCGACTTCGTAGGACGACCCAGCTTGTATTTCGTAAAGCTTTGTGCCATTTTACACTTACCACTATTATGCTATTTCGCCTGTCCTTCAAACGCCCATCCCGGCTGCATCCAAAGAACATAGTACAATAGCTTTGTAGCCCAGAGTCCGTTCTCCTACTCCTTCTTTCCATTACATGTTTTATATTGACTTTTATCGGAGCTATTACAATCTGACCCCCAACCTCGAGGGAATAAAGCCTACACCAGATCCAGATCTCACAATTATGATACCAAAAGAACAGCTGGATTTATTTTATACTTCAATAAATTTTTAGGGGCTTCTGAATCTTAAAATACCGGGCATATTATGTTGCCAGTTGCTAGGTAAGTACTATATTAAATTGTTTTTTGCAGTTTGCATTTATAACCTTATCAATTATATTTGAACGTAACAATATTACAAAATCTTAATGGTCTTTATGACCAACCGTGAGGCATAATATTATACATTATTATAGTGACAAGTTTAATCATCAAATTTAGTACAAGCTGACCCGGTAAACATCGTTCTGTCTTAGAATCCGACAAAGCCCCCGCTGGCCGGCGCATTATGGGATCAAACGGTGCTTTCAATCTCAAAAATGGTTTCGATGAAAGTGGTAATTCCAGAGCCTTCTTCACAGTTTTATACTTTCAAAGAATTGAACTATCATATAAGGCAGCATAAATTGAAAATATCCTAGTTTTACATTTGAAAATTACCGGAAATGTTGGACTTCTACATTGCCGTACCAGTTACACGTAAAGGAAGTTTAACGCATAATCATTGATAGTTTTTTAAGAATTTATATCAGAACGTTATTATACATTATTAAATGGCTTGGCATTTAGAGTTTGTAACCACGTTATGTTTTTAGTGACGTAAAGAAATTTTCAGATTGTTAATGTTCAATTGAAGTTTTCTTTGTTGCCGAAAGCGGCCGGTGTCTAGTTGATAACTCTCTTAGAGACCTTGCCTACCTCAGGAATGTAAGGATAAAAAACTGCGTCATTTCTGTGCCAAACTGAACTAGAAGCAAGAATGTCATCCAAGGAAAAGAAATCTGAAAATTACAATCTAAAATAATAGAACATTATCCAGTTTTACCTATAGGGCCATTATCCGAAGATCCCGAAGACCTTGGCCGCTCGAATAAAGATTGCAAGATAATAGGTTACGTCACGCTCGGAAGTGTTCGAGATCAGCCACTAAATACTTAGTTGTATAATATACATCTGATCCTTATTTATCTAGCATAGACAGACCAAGTTTTATCCAAAAAAAAGTTTGATGAATCTAAAGAGTTGTTGGTAATAACAAGCAATGAGTAGGATAGGATACTAAAAGGATGGTCGTTTTGGTACTGAGTCAAATCAAGATGAGTCATATATCGTTGGATAGTTCTTTTCAAGTGAAAAAAAATATTATGGCGACCAAACCCGTATATTTGTCCGTTTTGAAATATCATTATATTGAAGCAAGATTTTTATTAGTATTACTATTTAAGAACACTGAGTGCAAGTAAGTAGATCACTACAGTAATGCAGGTGACATACAAACTATATTACAAAAATATATTTGTAAAGGTAGGTTTTCACCCAAGTCATTGTTACGTAATCGTTAGTTCACAGTAACAACTCTAAAGCGCCTTGCCCTAAGTAATACATAATGATCCTACTTTAAAACCAGCAGACCAGCATTATCAATGACCTACTAGTCTGAACAACCTGCCATGAGTGTGGCTAGGGTAATATCATTGAATGAAACAATATCATGACTATTCTTCATTTGGTAAGTTTCGAGCTTTAAAACACTTGTAAGGATGTGTTAGGAAGGTAAACTACGTTAACTACCAAATGCGAAATTTCGATTTGGATAAAAAGCTAACACGACACAGTCCGTCTGCTAACCACAAAATAGTCATTTAACACTTCATTTTCGTGAAAAGCTACAGGCCCGTAGCCAAACAATACATCATAATACAACTCTGGTATCGTTCCAGTTCATCAGGCTTATAGCACGATAATGATATCTGGCCTCGCGGTTAAGTCATTGGAAAGTTAAGAAATAGTAGCCAGGTCAATCTTAGGATAGGTAACCATTCTTAACACATTGAGACCACTCCGACCCTCGGAGAGCATGTTAAGCCATCGGTCCCGGTTGCCATAAGAACATTCTATGACATAGAGCAGGTGCTACGGGTCTATGAGTTTGCTAAATCCGATGACCGGTAACTGTGACCGGATTCCTATTCCTGTGACCCCAAATAACTACAAAACACATCATGCCACCAGGTGTGATGGTCCATTTCCGCCTACTTTTTTTTACAACTTTTTCAATACTTGTAGTCTACAACAACGAAAATATACGATGGTGTAGATAAGCTCTTCACAAATATGAAACCGTTTGAAAAATCATCGTAGGTTATTCGGAAACTTTATTTTGGCCATTTTACAAAAATCCTTTTCTTTGTTTTTGCCTGCGTTACGTGAAAACTTATGATTCAATTCTAATAAAACTAGAAACTGAAAATTCTAACTAGAAACTGTAAGGTATAAAAAAGCTACAAGATGATCAAGTTTCAACTCTTCATATTGATTAAAACGTAAGTTATCGACTTTCAAAATTTTGTGCCAAAAACACGGTTTTTCGCAATTTACCGAAGAACTACTAAAGTGATTTGTTATTAAGGCAAGGGTATTCAACGACTTTAGGTATTTTGACATAGTAAAGATGCCACTTTACGCCAGAGCGAAGCCGTCAATATACAGAAAAACAACGAAGGTTGACTTATGGTGGTGTTGTAGTATAAACACAAAAAAAGTCACAACGAACTAGGTTATGGAAAGGAGAAGTAGAAGAGCGTACCCTGGGCTCCAAACTGTAAGCTTTGGATTCAACCGGAATTGGAGCTCAAATTCATGAGGTAAAACCCCAAAGCAGCTTTTGCTTTGGGGCTTATGAAGCTTTTTCATCAGCAATGAAAACAACAAACATACATATTCAGAGGAAGGTAGTAATAGTATTTGGTACTATTGAAAATTCATATCAGTTTAAATTGTACTGTTCCCAATATTTAGTATCACCATTCGATATACGCCATTAGTATCAATGTCAATCATTACAAATTCTTGTATTGAATCGACTAATGTCGTAAGACATTTAATGCTATTATAATGCCGATGACTTAGTTTTAATATTTGTGCAATGAGTAACTACTTACTTATTTACACAACTTATACTTTACAGAAAACAGTGTACTAATACTAGCATTGTATTCGCAAAAGTTCGAGTCTCAACTCTTTATAATTGGATTTGTACATCTGGTACATTCTCTACGATGTGGCATTGACGCTAGGTACCTTTTTTTTCGTGCGGAAATCACTCCTCGGATACCCCCCCGCCGGCCAGCGGGGGCGGTTATATCGGGCTTAAACCGACTAAAACCGCACGCCGTCTCGAGTCTTCAGACGCCGGGGTGTAAGGTTGCCCATAAAGCATATCCCTCGCACCCCGACTGATCCTGGGCCAAGTATGACGCTAAGTACCTACATTTAAAAATCGTACGATTTCGCTGTGCATCTGCCGCAAACTGACACGCTCTATCGCATTCCGCTCGGGACTGATCGACTCTCCGAACGCGTCATATAGGTAGAAAACGTAGGTAGGGGTGTGTGTTGGGTAACCTCCTCGAGTGTTGCTCCGATTCCGATCCCGCTGCAGTCCGGGGGGAACGGAATCGGAGCGGCCGGTACACCCTGGGCGGCGGTCAATGGCTTCCCCTTCACCCCTTCATAGGGTTGGCATTGATCGTCGGCCAATACCCAACGTGGCGGGAACGCATCGCTCTCCGTACTCCTCTGCTTTCAGAGGAGACAGGATGAGCGATGCTGTTAGTGGTGAGATGGCCCAGGGTCAGCCGGGGTGCGAGGGATATGCTCTATGGGTAACCTTACACCCCGGCGTCTGAAGACCCGAGACGGCGTGCGGTTTTAGTCGGTGCAAGCCCGACATAACCGCCCCCGCTGGCCGGCGGGGGGGTATCCGAAGGGATTTCCGCACGATAAAAAAAAAAAAAAAAGGTAGAAAACGTAGGTATTTTGAATTTTCATTCATATAATTCAGCATTTATGTAAATTTTGATAACCACTTTTCATTCTCCTATCAATGACCTTTATTTTGGTATCGTTTTTATTTTTGTAACCTGAACACAACTCGATAAAACTGGAATCCGTTTTGGGTTAGACCAATCTTTGAGAGCAAATTCTATTCAGGAAAGTAAACGTCATCGTCTATCGAATAAAATACTAGTTTGAATAGCCTAGAATAAAATATACCTAGGGTAAACTACCCAATTATTGGCACTTTAAGCAATACTGTACCTTAACCTGACTCAAATTTTTAATATCTGGGTAGAGAGGTTTATACTATCCGTTGTAATAATTCACTATAATGTGGCGATCATATTTGACTACCTTTTTTCAATATTTAAATGGTAAATAAAGCATTACACATGTTTTCTTCAAATACACCATAATACCATTTATTGGCATCTTTTGACATATTATTGGCATGTGTTGGACCAACTATTGGCACTCCAGTGCCAATAATATGCACTAATTACTCTATTATTGGCATTTACTACTTAAAAATCTTCTAAGACGTCTAGGTGTTGTGAAACCCTGGATATTATCTACATAATGTGTAAGCGAAATAAAACTAGTACTCTCTAAAGTATATTTTATTTAGGTACCTACCTACACGACATAACCGTCCCCGCTGGCCGGCGGGGGGGTATCCGAAGGGATTTCCGCACGATAAAAAAAAAAAAAAAAAAAAAATGCAATTTGGTACATTTCTTAGGTACAAGGGGTAATCTAGGAAAATTTTGGTAACATAATATTATTTCAGTCTTAAGTTAATCAACGTTAAGCATCAATCAGCTACACACTGCACATGCTCCCCGTCCTCGACGAGACGAACATGACTCCAGAGCCACCCTGACACGCCACTATACCGACGAACTGCCTGATGTCAGTCAAGACGAGATCGTGTTAGCTCTTAGGCAGCTTAAAAATGGAAAAGCCCCCGGTGAGGACGGAATTACTTTAGAGCTTCTGAAGGCAGGAGGAGCTCCTGTCATACAGGAGCTACAGAAACTCTTCAATGCCGTCCTCCACAGTGGGAGAACTCCTAAGGCGTTGAGCGGGCGTTTGGTTGTTCTCTTTTTTAAGAAGGGTGATAAGACCCTTCTGAAAAGCTACAGACCCATCGCACTCCTGAGCCACGTCTATAAGCTGGTTTCACGAGTGGTCACGAATCGTCTCTCCAGGAGACTCGACGAGTTCCAGGCACCGGAACAGGCTGGGTTCCGCGGAGAATATGGCACCACATTTACACAGTGAGGCAGATTATACAGAAGTCCGAAGAGTATAATCAGCCCCTGTGTCTTGCTTTTGTGGACTATGAAAAGGCCTTTGACTTCGTCGAAACTTGGGCTGTTCTGGAATCATTACAGCGATGCCAAGTAGACTATCGTTATGTCGAGGTTCTGAGATGCCTTTACGAAGCCGCCACTATGAGTGTCCAACTACAGGGTCAGCAGTCTAAACCCATCTAATTGCGCAGAGGAGTGATACAGGGGACTGTCATATCCCCGAAACTGTTCACGAGCGCATTGGAAGATATGTTTAAGACGCTGGACTGAAAAGGTAAGGGCATAAATATAAACGGCGATTACATCTCACAGCTGCGATTCATTGATGACATAGTCTTAATGGCGGAGTCGCTAGAGGAGCTAACCCAGATGCTGGACAGCCTAGCTTCAGCCTCGCGACGCATCGGTCTTGGTATGAATTTATATAAAACCAAAGTCATGATCAATGGCCACACTGATCCGGGCCCGGTCGTCGTGGATGGCCACCTTCTTGAAATTGTTTCTGAGTACACTTACCTCGGGTAGATTGTGCAGTTAGGTAAAAACAATTTTGAGAAGGAGGCCAAGAGGAGGATCCAGCCTGGCTGGGTAGCATTTGGGAAACTACGTCGAGTCTTCTCCTCATAAATACTGCAGTGTTTGAAAACGAAAGTTTTCAAATTTCATTTCGAATTGCTTGAGGAGCTTTTTGCACACTTTCTTCAGTATATTTTTTCCGTTTTTGTACTCCTACTTCACTTCTTTTTTTATCCGGTTTCTTATTAGGTTTTTTACCTTCATCTTGGACACCTAAAACCAATTATTGACATGCTTTTACCAATTATTGGCATTACTGCCAGTAATTAAATTTCAACTATTGGCATGGGGCCAACATTTGGAAATCTTGTAGAAAATACGATGATTTCTTTGTATTGCTGTTAAAAACTTTTAAAAGCTGATTAAAATAAGGTTCCAATTGCAAAAAAATATTTGTCATACAACCCCATTTATTGTCAGAGTGCCAATAAATTAGAATTATGTTTGAATCGCATACCGGTTATTGTCAGGGCGGTAAATTCAAAACATTTCTTAATCATTGCGAATACTAGGACAAAAATACGTGTGTAAACTATTCAAAACCCAAAAAACATTAATAATTATGTGTAGCCTTCATAAATTAACACGAAAACAGCTAAAATAGGGTGGCACTCACCTTAATAAAATCTTAAGTAACTGGTAACAAAACACAAAACCTCTTAAGACGTGAAAGAAATTTGAAAGTTTGGCGGCTGAGTAATTTTACTGACAGTTGAGTGTTGCCAATTTATAAAATTAGTTAACCACAGATTCGTTTTATTTTTGTAGAAACACCGTTTGTTGAACTAGATCCTTATTTTTTACTGATAACATTGGAGTGCCAATAAGTTGGAGGGGTGCCAACATTGGGTCATGTTACCCTATATACTTTTCAGAATAAGTTGCATTCGAAATTCGAATGATTTTTATGATAGTTGACATGATGTCTGCATTTTAATCAACCAGTCAAAATCGGTGGAACTAATTCTACAAAGTAATGTTTTTTCCTCAACTCAAATATTATATATACAACAGTACATTAAAAACTTTCATAAATATCATAAAGCTTTCGAAATACAAGTGATTCAAAAAAACTTTTTTTTCCTGATGCAAAGGTAATTCCGAACTAGTTCGGGTAATTGCGAAAGCCTCCTAAAAATTGGTTTTATTGACATGTGGTATAGGGTTCACATTCCTTTTCCATTCAGCCGAAACACATGTTGTCGCAATTTTTATTTCGGAATTACCCGACAGAAAACTTGTGATTCTCAAACTTTAATTTGTTATACGAGTGCTAAATAAGTACCGTATAAATGAGGTTTCGAATTTGAAACGACCTTAATACGTTGATTTAAAGAACACAAACAAAGAACCTATTTTATGTGTGATATGTATGAAAGTGATAAAAATACTGAAAAAACCTGACCTATTATTATGTAATTAGTTCGTGGATCGCGTTACGTTTGTCTATTATCTACCTTTTTTTTTTATCGTGCGGAAATCCCTTCGGATACCCCCCCGCTGGCCAGCGGGGGCGGTTATGTCGGGCTAAGAAACAAAAATTGCAATATTGAAAGAGTTATGCGGTTTTCTCTAACGACCACCCCCCTGTATCTCGAAAACTATAAGTCGTATCAAAAAACTTTTCAGACAAATAATTTAGAGCAAAAAATAAGCCTTCATTTGAAAGCCTTTCCGATCTTTCAGGGAAAAAGTTATGAATTTTTTTCGAAAAAAAAATCAGTTTTATGAAAAATCTCCCAAAATTTTCGATTTTTCAAAAAGTTTATTTGGAATGATTTGTAGGTGATATGAAAAAGAAATGAAATCAAAATTTTCCATACATTAAGAGTTATGACCATAAAACTGTTTTCAGAAAAAGTGAGTTGCTGACTCAGCAATGGGCCCGATTGTGCCGGTTCACGAACTTAACCTAAGTTAGAACGATTTTTGGTTAAAATTTGAAAACAATCGGATCAAAATTGCGATCGTGAGAGTGCTCTCAAAACGAACTTCTACGTTAAATTTTTTTCAAGATTCGAAAGTAAAGAAAACCAATAGGATTTCTATACGAAATCTACCTAAAACTGATTTAACGAAATATTTCTGTATTTCAATAGATTGAGAGCCACTGACAATGGCTATGGAAAAATCAATTTGAAAAAATGAATTTATAGTTCGCATTTGCCCTCTTCGTTCAATTCCGAAAAAAACAAAAAACATGAGATATCTTGTTCTGAAGCTATTTAATAGAGTATCAAAAACGTTAATTTAACTGACAAAGAAACAACGAATTGGTTAACTTACCAAATTTCAAAGTTATGAATGTTCGGGTAAATGCGAAAATCCAAAAAGGCGCGATAATCCACTCCTTCTCTAAAAAACGACAGCGTACACGAATATTCACTTGTAACGACCTGAGTCAACCGAAGCAGAGGAGCGGAGTAACATGGCGCCTAGGTGAAGGTTCCCAGAGTAAAATATACTTTCTCGTTTTTTAGAAATTTGGAATTTTTGGAATTACCCGATTTTCGGAGTTAGCCGAATGCACCTTACATAATAAAAACAACCTTCCTCAGGGACCTAAAAAATAATCATTTTTATATAAAGCACTTATATGTACGACCGCAAGTTTTCTTTTAAATCATGGATAGCCGTTTATACACTAAAATATAAATGATTACTGTAATAATCATATGTACCCAATACATTCCGTTTACAAATAACAGTAGAACGGGTAAAAATACGAGTACATAACCGTCAAGTTCAGCATTATTAATATTTCTAACCTACCTACCTACCTGATAACATATTCTCGTGATAATAAGTGAGTTCTAGCCTTCTCTGAGTATATTGTTCTGTGGTTCTAGCGATACTGGGATCTTGAATCATAAGGTTTTTAGAAAAGAAATTGTAAGTAGCGATTTCTTTACTTTATTCCTTAGTCAACTTTGGAAGAAAATACCAGGCCAGTATGAGTGTGAAAAAAAAGTGCTCAAAAGTAACAAAAACGGTTTTTCACGATTAACAAGAAAACTTGAGGTCTTTTTTTTTACTTGTGGAATCCTCCACGGGCTTCACCCCACCGAAGCCGTCGATGGGCTTGGATGGACTTGAAGTCTTACATAAACTTGCTAGACATAAAAAATGTGTATTTTTAAAAAACAAATCGAATGAGCTCCGGTAGACCTCAATCAGTTTAATATTTAATAAAAGTTTCTAAATACCCTACGATGATTTTTCATATTTTTTAACTTATCTACAACATGGTATATTGTCGTTGTCGTAGACCAATCGCAAGTATTGAAAAAGTAAAAAAAAAATAGGCGGAAATGGACCATCACACTGGTGGTAAGATGTGTTTTGTAGTTATTTGGGGTCTCAGGAATACGAATCCGGTCACATTTGCCGGTCCTTGGATATTCCAAACTCGTAGGTATGTAGCGCCTGCTTTACCAGTCGTTGCGGCTAGTTTCAGCCCTAAAAAGTCCGCCAACTGGTCTAACTACAGAACTTTGATAGTAGTCGCTGGTATTCGCTTCACGAATAAATCGTAGTTCGAGTGCTTCGTAGTTAGATCAAAAAGCCGAGCTCGGAGGAGGAGGAATAATATCTATCCCCCCCAGACCGGGGCAAGATGGGGACACCGTGGTTCCCAAACCCAAGGGGGCTATCTCGAAACCGGAAATGGCCTAGGGTCAGTCGGGGTGCGAGGGAAATGCCTTGCGCAACCTTACACCCCGGCCGGAGTCTGAAGACCGGAGACAGCGTGCAGTTTTAGTCAGTTCAAGTCCGACATAACCGCCCCCGCTGGTCGGCTGGGGGGTATCCGAGGGGATTTCCGCAAGAAAATAAAACGGTACCTATTACTTGGATATTGAACCACGTAATTATTGTACGTAAAACCAGCCCAGGGTCAGTCGAGGTGCGAGGGATATGCTCTATGGGCAACCTTACACCCCGGCGTCTGAAGAACACAAAAAAAAAAAAGGTACGTAAAACCATTAAACAACGGCTTTTAAGAATATATGTTTCGAGGACAACAATACGAAATTCACGAAAATGCTTGACTTATGAAAAAAGCAAAAATAAATATTTTGCTACATATTACAAAATAGAAATGTAAACAAATTGCATCTTTGTTGCACATGTTATGTGTTATATCGTAGGCTATACTAGACTCGAAGACTTTACCACAACTGCTAACCTGCATTGGTCAGGGAATGTAAGGTGGCCCCCCATAAGGCATTTCCCTCGCACCCAGACTGACCCAGGGCTATCTGGGTTTCGAGTTTGGAATCACGGTGTCTTGTTCCCGGAGGAGGAGGAGGGGGGGGGCTGCTTCTGCTAGGGTGACAGACGGCTCCACCTGTCACCCCCAGGCTTGTGCTCATGGAGGACGGAGGTCGTTTAGTGACCTCCGACGTCTGCGTCGCCTCTGCGCCTCGCGGGCTTTGCGGTTCGAGAGAGACCTGAGTCTCTCTCACTAACCGGAGCATTAGCTGTACCCTTCAATTTAGCGCTAGACTTGACTTGAGATGTTCCCCGAAGTCTCATCAGCCGTCGATCAGGAACCCCACATATTTCATTTGGTGCTTGATGCCGATGGGAGTGCCTCCTACTATGAGGCTGGAACCCTCAGGTGGCGCGCTTCACAGCCCATGAAAGAAAAGGGCTTCCAATCTAGTCGCTTAAGCGCCCAACATGGCTCGGGTGGGGTGGAGGCGTCCCTGTTAGGTCCTTTATTGTTTAATCTTTTTATTAATGACATTGCATCCTGCTTTATACATTCAAGATTTTTGATGTACGCAGACGACATGAACATGACATGTCCCTACCAGATCAGTTAGAATACCTGTTGTTCTCCACATACCTCGCAGTATTACCAATTATAGAAGCAACTCATATTTTCTTAGAACAGCACAATTTGTGAACAGAACATCGGAATATGATTGAAAACTGAATTGGATTTATTTAATACGGATCCTGCTAATTACAAACGTATAGTCAAAGATAACCACTGGTTAGAATTGGCTCTCTAGGCGTTTGGTGTCATTCTTCGTAATTATTCTTTCATTTTTCTTTTTAGACTGTAAGACAGTCTTCATCTTTTTAATAATATATAAAGCCGTCAAGTGTCTATTTTTTATATACATGTTAAAACTTATAAATGGCTTCTAGTAATGTAAGTAGTAATATTATTTAGTTAGAATACTGTTTGCTTTCCAAACAAAAAAAAAAAATTAACTAGGCCGAGTCTTTCGGTCCATTATGTGTCCGCATCCCGCTGTGAACTGGAAGCGGATGCTGGCCTTGCTGCCAACCCTGTAGTCAGCCAGTTTACCCTCCGCAACACACCTGAAGCAGTGCAAAGGAACATAACACGTGCCGCCCAAGCATCTTGATACCTATTTTTTTTTTGTCGTGCGGAAGTCCCTTCGGGGCGGGGGGGGCCGCCAGCCAGCGGGGGCGGTTATGTCGGGCTTGAACCGACTAAACCCGCACGCCGTTTCGGGTCTACAGACGCCGGGGTGTAAGGTTGCCTATAGAGCATATCCCTCGCACCCCGACTGACCCTGGGCCATCTCCGGTTTCGAGATGGCCCCCTCGGGATTGGGAACCACGTTGTCCCCGTCTTGCCCCGGTTTAGGGGAGGGGCGCTAGTGGTCCCGGCCTGCTTCTACTGGGGTGACAGGCGGCCTCACCTGCCACCCCCAGACCTGCGCTCATGGAGGACGGAGGTCGTTAAGCGACCTCAGGCGCCTGAGTCGCCTGCGACGCGCGGCGAGCAAGTTGCGGGCTCGGCGGGCCGGGAGAGTTCTAAATCTCTCCCGGGCGCGCTCCGTGTGACGGTCCAACCATCGAGATTGCATTGGCGGTTTGAGGATGGGGGCTTGCTGTTCAGAACGGCTTCAGACGTTGCAGATTAACATTAAAATACCCTTCTCACTGCTCATACATTGTTGGCCTAAAGTAAAATAAAAATTAAAAGGACAATTCAAGACTTAATGATTCCTTTTATTAACTTTTAATATAATTTTGGTATAATCTCATGTTAATTTGGTTACAAGACAATTTAAAGAGTAGGAATAGTTGAAGTGAATTTATTTGTTTAGGCTGATAGCTTCCGTTATTAATTTCAAATAGTCGATAGTTAGTAGTGGCTTTGAAACATATTGTTTTATGGCAACTCAGAAGAGATGACGTGTAGTGGCGTGATTATAGGAACGGGGGGTAGTAAGAGGTAATAAAAGGAGCGTACCGGGGAATATCAGGGAGAGTCGTCAAGAATTCGTCGCGAACTATAAGCAAGCGGTAGCTCTGCCCGAGCAGCCTTCGATCAGTCGCTGCTCAGCTTAGGATATAAGATGGGTCTTCAAGAATTCGTCGAGAACCTAAGTTACTGAAAAGTTCATCCGAATTTTAGAAAGCATTGTAGCCTGCGTGGTGAGTTATCTTAGTTTCTGTTCTTCTAATTCTTAAAATGTTGACTGTATTTAGGTTTCATTAATTGTATTCATGATAATTTATTTTTGTGGGTTGGAGGTAGAAAAATAAAATAGAATATAAATTTTTCCTTTAAAACCTAAGATTTATATATCTGGTGTGGTCATGGTATGTGAACTGGGTTGACTTTGGCCAAGTCAAGTCAGGGATCAGACTGTGGCTATGCTATGATAGCGTTCTCTGTCGATTCATGCTGGGTTTAGAGTACTCGAGGCTCTCTATCTGGGATGAGGTGACTGGGTTCATGCAGTATGTACTAAGCTATAAATCTAGTTTAGAATCCTAAATTTTAGGGCAAACCTTGTAGAGATTATTCCATTTGCTTGCCACTGGGTTGAATGTAGGTGGGTTAAGGGTAATTTCATAGCTAGATTAGGGCGTGTCTCACGATATAGGTGGGGTGTGGTTTGGTGTGAAGGTGGTAGCAGAAATTGTGAGTATAAGAGACGCTCCAGCAGCGGGTTGGTGAGAAGTGAACAACTTATTAACTTGAACTGTATCTATGTTGTGGCTTTCTTCTTTTGCGTCTGATCACATGTCCCTATGGAATGTTGACAGACAATATTTGTACTATGATTTACAAATTTATTGTATGTCCTGTGCGTTCTTTCCATAATCATTAAAATCTAGGTCACCTGAATAGATTACAAAACTTTTATTGCCGTTAACCTATAGGTGTGTAAGCAATTTGCTACTAACATTTTCTTTTAATGCTACCTTATCTAAATCTAGATGGCTAGTTCCTATAAGCCTGGGATGTCTATTGTAGATTATTAGCCTGTATCTGTAATGGCATTTAATATTCAAAGTGTGATTAATGGGTCATATGACTTGTTAAACTAACTTATAAAATATTACTTTATACACTCATCATTACACTTATCCCGCACACAATACCCTTGTGTACACGACATATGTAGTTCTAGGCACGCTTAAGAGCCTCCCAAGTTCTTGAGTTTGCTTGGAATGAGGTAAAGGTTTGAGAAATTGAGCTATTTTATTTTTTACGATGGTTCTACTGAAATTCAACAGTCTGTCTGGGATGAGTCCAGGGGATGGCTGTATTCGACCGTTGTTTTATTATAGGGAACCCCAATTGGGCAGAGCCCGTTCAGCGTTGGATATCGCATTCTATGTGCTAGACAAACTAAATGTTTATTCTAGTGGATGGATGTAGCGTCCCTTTACTTGCCTAGTCTGCCGAGACAACAGTACTGTACGCAACAATAGCTAGTAATGGATTGTCGATGTGTGTTGTGAAACCTTGCTTAATCAAGTAAGGTAACATAATCATACCCTGACTCAGTTCATTGCTGATATTGGTTCGGTCTGAGGGGAGGTTTAGTGACGAACTGATGCCCCTTAGCTAGCTCAACCCTACTGAGCTCATCTTGTAGTATCATACGGTTTCTCAACTGGTGATAGGACAAGATCAGACAGTCCACTTTGTGTCGTATTGTATATACATACAGCCATCTGCTGGACTATTATTCCTATCAAATACAGACCTCACTTTCATTGTAAAGATGAGAAGCTCAAAAGGTACGGTAATTACTTGAGTAAATGATTGTTATGTCTTTTAAAGCAGTTTCATTTAACTCTTGACAATTCCTTTGTCTTTATCCAGTCCTTGTGTGTGCCTGATTTAATTCAGACATTTAAGACGAATTATTTGCAGGATCGATGTTCAATTTGATCTACGTATCCTGTTTGACGGATGTGAGCTCGTTTCATTGTGGTATGTCATGCTAGGCTAAGCCCTCGCAATGCATGCTATCATACTTACCTACCTACTTATTATTATGTCTTTATCGGTGTGGGGAAAATACTTGTGTCTTGAAAGCGTTTGGTCGCTGTATCGCTTGACCCTGAAACGTGGACAGTTGCCACAAGCTCGCGTTGTGTCTTGAAAGCGTTTGGTCGCAATATCGCTTGACCCTGAAACGTGGACAGTTGCCACAAGCTCGCATTGTGTCTTGAAAGCGTTTGGTCGCGGTATCGCTTGACCCTGAAACGTGGACAGTTGCCACAAGCTCGCATTGTGTCTTGAAAGCGTTTGGTCGCAGTATCGCTTGACCCTGAAACGTGGACAGTTGCCACAAGCTCGCATTGTGTCTTGAAAGCGTTTGGTCGCGGTATCGCTTGACCCTGAAACGTGGACAGTTGCCACAAGCTCGCATTGTGTCTTGAAAGCGTTTGGTAGCAGTATCGCTTGACCCTGAAACGTGGACAGTTGCCACAAGCTCGCATTGTGTCTTGAAAGCGTTTGGTCGCGGTATCGCTTGACCCTGAAACGTGGACAGTTGCCACAAGCTCGCATTGTGTCTTGAAAGCGTTTGGTTGCGGTATCACTTGACCCTGAAACGTGGACAGTTGCCACAAGCTTGCGAAACCTTACCATATATATTACCATGTCTGTTTACAGCTGGTACCCATATCAGCGCTAGTAACTCATTGGCCGTGTTCTAGATGAACTGCCCAAGGGGTTACCCAATTACTGCCTGTGTATGAATACACTACAGCAATGATTCGAGCTATGCATTCGTTAGACTGGATATATTTTCATCTAACCTATGGGCACTCATTCCCAATTCGGTACTATTTTTATTTTGTAAAGCACCAAGGTTGTGCATAACTTAAAAGTAGTATGCCTTCAGCCTGGAGAGGATTGGTTGCTCGTTGGGGGCCTGGGGTTTTGGCGGATGCGGCCTCCCCGGTTCCAGCAATGGAACCGGTCATAGGATTCCTTATTACCTATAAAATTACCCCATCCTAGCAGTCTACACATATCAACAGATGCTTCATTTCATTTTTCCGGCTACTCTGAGATAATCTACTATGTAGGTTATCTCAAGGTAACTAATTATTAACCACATATGTATTTAATCACACATTTTATTTACTTGACCACCAATATTTACTATATCTTTGTCTAAATAACTCAAATTGTATATAAGAAAACTATATACATTTCCTTTGCAGGGTCCAGTTATGGTAAGACAACTCCATATTGTGTGTGTTATATCTTTACTTTACCTAAACTAAATGCTTATATATCATACTGTGAAATTGAACTAGCTTGCATTTAAAGGTACACAAAACTTAAAATGTCTATATCTAGGATCACTTAGGAATGAACTTAGTATTCAGAATTTTATAAATATCACTAATTATCACTATAGAGACTAGGTAGCTTCTAAAATCAAAATCTTAAATCATATTAGGTTCAGGGATTCAATGTAGTTGTATAGGAACATTATTTAACTTTATTACTAGATAGAATAATAGTTATAGGAATTAGATTGAAATCAGTGTTCTCAATACCATGTACTCTTGTCTTGTCTCAATGTACCAAATAAAGGACTATGAGTTTATACGAAGGGTTATTAGACGATCACAATAAAGCCAAACTTTTAATAGTATCTTCCTAAACTTGGAAGATATAACAGTAACGGATACTCTCAGTGCCTTCAGCACTGTAATCAGTTGCTGCATTCAGGTCCATCGTCTCATCAGTGAGGGAAATACTTTCGGACACTGTAAAGGGGGGAGCGTTACATCCGCCATCTCCTTCGCGAGCATTACATGCTCGCTGAAGGAGGTGGCGGCGGCCCACGCACTCGCGCTCTGCACCATTACCGCAATCATGCTGCCGAGCGAGAGGACTCCCACCCCGATGGCTGCCACGAGGTCACGCCTCGGCACCTCCCACGCCGGGCATTCCGCCAGCGTGTGCAGCCCTGAGTCCTCAGGCGTTGGCTCCTTCCTGATCCGATGCAGGTGGTCCCCGAAGCACCCCTTCCCGGAGATCACCTGCGTCAGTCGGTACGAGAGGCTTCCGTGTCGCCTCTCATGGACCTAGCTGTAAATTTGTACGTTAGTTAAGCTAACATAGCGTTGTTAAATCCCAAAGTATGCATAACCAGCTTCTTATATGGGTTCTAGAATGCACAGAAACATATTTTGTAACACATAAAAAAAGAATCAACATTTAAATTCACCTTTTGATACCTTTAGCGACATCTATGATCACGAATCGATAAACCACAACTCACAGCGTTATCGATGTACAAGTAAAGTTTAAAAAAAAAGAAATTGACTAACTAGCTTAAACTAAATAAAAGTGAATTGTTTAATTAAATAGTTATATTACACAAAAATTAACAAATGCTGACGACTTACTCAAAGGTGCCTTAATCAAAACTTGGAGAAACGTGCGTAGAAAAAGCGCAATAAACAGCAGTGTCCACAACAAGCATTTGTTTTAATTAATTGTCGAATACGCCACACACCACCCCCTGAACAGTCTCATGTCTTTCCATTGGATTTAATCGGTGAAGCAGTAAGTATCGCAGAATACGAGGTTGCAATTTATTAGACATATTGTTTTTAAATAGATTATTTATTATACCTACATAGAAACACCCAGAACAATACATAATAATACTTGTACTTAGCGGGAATCTTCGACATCTCAACATCGCGAGGGAGTTGAAAAATTATATCGTTCACAGAATAGAATAGTTACGTATTATTTATGTAGTGTTTTTAATATTTTATTGTAGTGATAAGAAATACGCCATCTATGATATATTAGTTAACTAATACAGTATCAACTCCAAGCATTTAGTTTTCGAGCGAAAAAGTTAGGTGGCGCCCAACCCGCAAAGTTGGAAAGAGTCTCCGTGTGGCGGCGTTAAAATCCATATAATTACATCAATATGCTTGCTTACAGGAAAATGGTGAATACTGTAATTTGAGTCACAAGAGATATAATTAGTGTTTCAGCTTCTGTTATTATCGTGTATATTTGTTCTGCTGATAGTTTTTTAGTTAGGCATTTGTATCATGTGCATAGCTATTGGAGGGTAGGGTTGCCAAAGCTAAAAGTCTTTTTTATTATGGAAATAAATGTTACTTGCCTTGACAGTTGTTAAATGTTGCGACATTTGCGACATACCTTTCATTAGTATTTTTTATGGTTATCCTGATGAAGAAATGCCTTACGTGTTCGCTAGACCTCTGCTTAGGCTTTTTTTTTTACTTGCGGAAATCCCTTCGGATACCCCCCGCCGGCCAGCGGTGGTGGTTATGTCGTGTATCGACTTAAACCGCACGGTGTCCTCCCCAAGTGTCCGTTGCCGGGCACCCCGGGTAAAAAAGCCCTCGAAAGGATAACCCCAGGGTTCCTCTGCTTAGGCTAACTTATACTCTAGTGACTAAGACTTGCTATCAAAAGGTCATGGATTCGAACACCGACCGGGCGTGAACGTGACGTATATTGTCTACATAGAAACATAAACAAATTCAAAATATAGGATTTAAACTTTTTCGATTTTTTTTATATCGGGTGTCCCATAAGTTTAATTGGACCCACGACGAAGTGTGAATGATAGAAGGAGCTTGTTATTGTCCTAGGCTTTGCAGTTTTATTGTTATAATTGTGACGCGAGCCAACCTTTGATTGAGCCATGTTCGTAACATGGCTCTTGCGGACGCTTTCCTCTCAGAATGGGTCAGATGGAAGCCATGTTGGTACATGCCAACCAAATCAAATTATGGAAACGAGGAGAAGGAGAGCGGACCTCGAACTCTAAAGTAAGCTATAAGTATATGCAACCGGGATTGGCGCTCGGATGAAGAATAGGTGAAATTTAACCTGCTTAAATGAACATGTTACAAATGACTAGACAAAAACCATGACATCGGTGGCTGCCTGTCATCATCATTACTTGTCTCTACCATACTTTCCTGTCAGACGGTGACCGTGTCAGCGTCTGACATTCAACATTAATGGCTAAAAAATGTACACTGGTACTGTTTTTGGTCATGGGTCCCGTGTGACTTGTACCCAGAACGGGACTCTTGACCGTGATTCGCATATCCCAGGCATAGGCCGATCGTGTAAGGGAAGCCGAATTTGGTGGAGTTTGGGAGTTCATCTTCAAAATTAGAGACCCACAAATTAGTCTAGTCGACAAGTTCAAAATACTCTAAAATAGAGATACTGCTCTTAAAATTATGTGTAATACCTCATTGGATTCGGAATGACGCCTAGAAAAGTTATAAACAATTAAAGATGAAAAAAAGGCATTTCGTAATTCACCAACATTTCATAGACTATTAATATTAAAGAAACTGAAAAAAAATTTCTTAAAGTGATGGAAATTTACAATAGAAACTACGATCTCCCGGAATTGTAACTCCATTATTTATAATTTTAATTTGACGCTGAAAATGGGTCTCCGCGCGATATTTATAAGTTGCACGCGCGCGTGTCAAAAGCGAGTACGATACTTTTTTTTTTAAGGTAGGTATTGAGATTTTTTAAATTAAAATAGTGTGGGGTATTCTGAACACATAAACAAAAAACCGTTGGATATTTAACTTCAATTATTTTTTTCTACAAGTTGAACGATTAACAAAATATTCTTGAACCTCATTTCATTGCAAATGAAGAAAAAATGTTTAAATAATTCTCGTAAAACTGTTTCACTTCGTGGAGCCTTTCTTATAAACATACTTTTTAACACCCTTGCACGTAAAGCTGATGTAATTCCACCGGTTTTACATATGTAAAGCGGGTCATAAAAAACGCATGTGTTACCAAAGCAAATAGTTAAGTTATAGTCCATACAAATTCCATAACAGTATTATTTGCAGTTTCAAATATGGAACTGATCGCCGCCGCACGACTCCAGCTAGTGAGCAGCGCGCTGTTGCTATTCAAATTTCGAACTAAAATCGCCGCGCGGCGCCAGTCAGTAGGCGGCGCTAGCGCGCTGTTAAAATGGCGGTAAAGCAACAGTGTGCATTCACAGATTGAGTTTATTTAAAATGTTTTTTTTTCTGTTTCCTCGCAAATGTGTTAAAAAACGTCGTACGATATACGTGCGTATTGGTTATAACATGCTCGGCTCAATTACACCCTCGCCTGCGGCTCGGGCTGAAATTCCGCCTCGCATGTTATAACCATCTTAACGCACTAATATCGTAATGTACTATAACAAGATCACGTCATAAAAGTTAATAAAATATTCATACTTTGTTTATTAACATAACATAACATAACATAAACTCACGCCTATATCCCCGAAGGGGTAGGCAGAGGTGCTAGCACCCACGTTTCGCCAGTTTATGTTTTAGGTCCCAATGTAATAGGTGGCGAGCCTATTGCCATTAACTGGGCACTTATAAACCTGCGATAAATACACACATAACTTCGAAAAGCATCGAAAAGTCATTGGTGTGTGCCATGGTAATACCTGGGATCGAACCCGAGACCTCGTCTCAGCAGTCCTTTACCCATACCACTAGGCTACCGCGGTTTGTTTATTATATTTTTTATATTTGAACCAAACCTGAAAATCTAAGTAATTTTGTTTACTTTAAGAAAAAAATCCAACGGAAATAAAATTTTTAAAGTGTTCAAAATACACCATATTTTTTCAAATTTAAAAAAAAAAAATTTAAGACCTTATGTAAAATAATCAATGTGTTGTTAATGGCGGGAAAGCAACAGTGTGCATTCACAGATTGAGATAGATAGATAGATAGATACTCTTTATTGTACACCAACCAAAGGATACAAATTACTAAGATACTTAGAAATAAACTTGTACAATGGGCGGTCTTATCGCAATTTGCGATCTCTTCCAGACAACCTTTAGATGGACTAGATTGCTAGAAATGGGTAGATAAAGTGGTGTACCTATTATAAATTATAATAATATTGCAACACATAAATACATAGCTATACCTATCTTGCGAGTATAAATGATAAAAATAATGTATATATATATTATATACGAGGGTCAAACTGAAAGTTCTTAGAAAATCAAAAACTGATTACATTAGCCAGTTATTAGTTTTATTATATCTTTTCAAAATATTGTCCATTCACGTCAATACACCGCTGCATGCGATGGAACCACTGGGAAAAGCACTTTGCCCACTCGTCCTTAGGGGTCTCTTCAATGGCATCGCGATACGCAGCCACCGCTTCTTCAGCATTCATAAACCGCTTTCCTTTAAGTTTTTCTTTAATTTTTGGAAATAAATAAAAATCACAAGGCGCGAGGTCGGGGCTATACGGCGGGTGACCCAGTAATTCAACGTTTGATGTCGCCAAATAGTCGATCGTTCGCTTGGCGGTGTGCGACGAGGCGTTGTCGTGGTGAAGGAGGATCCTACTGCGAGGTCGTTTCTCTCGAACTTTTTCCAAGACAAGTGGCAAACAATTGGTAGTGTACCATTCTGCAGAAACTGTTTTTTGGTCCTCTAACACAATTGTTACGAAATGACCTATCCTTCCAAAGAACGAGGCCACCATTTTTTTTCCCGCACTTCGATCTCTCTTCACTTTAGTTGGCAACTCCTCGAAAGGAAACACCCACTGAGCAGATTGTCTTTTGGTTTCAGGATCATAACAGTAAATCCAGCTTTCGTCACCTGTTAGTATGTCGAACACAGCATTAGAGTCACCTCCGTTAAATCTTTCAATCATTTTACGGCACCAATCCACACGATGGAGTTTTTGAGCCTCAGTCAAATTATGAGGTATCCACCGGGCGCAAAGCTTCCTGACCGCTAAATGTTCGTGGAGGATTTTGTGCACTTGACTCATACCGATGCCTAAGCTTGTCCGAATCTGCTGATAGGTCACTCTTTTGTCAGTCTCTATCATACGCCGCACAACACAGATGTTATTTTCAGTCGTCGCCGTAGAAGGCCGTCCCTCACGTAAATCATCAGTGAGATTAGTGCGACCACGTTTAAACTCATTAAACCAGTTGTAAACAGTCGCACGAGATGGGGCTTCATCGTGAAAGGCCAATCGTAGTCTATCATAACTTTCTTGTTGACTTAAATGACATCGAAAGTCATAAAAAATCATTGCACGAAAATTTTCTCGTGTTAAATTCATGTTAACGTGACACAGACAATTTTCAATTTGCCGCCAAATCGTAAAACAAATGATAAATGAATGAAATATATACTCAGTAATATTGGCAAAGAGTTCTATTTTCAAATTTTAGAATTATTTTTTTATTATATTGTTTATAAGTGGCCAGTTCTAAGAACTTTCAGTTTGACCCTCGTATACACAATAAATGATAAAAATAATGACGAAAAATAGAACATTGTTTTTAAAGCGTTAAGTAGTGCTCTTTGACGAGTTTTTGGAAAGTTGGTAATGACTGTGCTCGTCTGATAGATTCAGGCAGAGCATTCCACAGGCGTGCAGCTTGAATTGTGAAGGATTTGTCGTAAAAGGTTGTGGCATGCTGCTGAATTTCCAGAGTTAAATTTTCCGAAGATCTCAAGTATCTCGTATGAGTGTCGTGCATAAATTTGAAGTGATTTTTAAGATAGAGAGGAGCAGCAGGGTGGAACAAGATATTGAAGAGAAGAGAGAGTATATGAGTATTCCGGCGAAGGCGGATTGGCAACCACTTGAGTTTAATACGAAATTCGGAAATGTGATCAAATTTGCGCAAGCCAAAAATGAATCTTATACAGAAGTTTTGGAGCCGCTCAAGTTTATCAAGTTGGTCCTCATTTAGATCAAGATAGCTGACATCAGCGTAGTCAAGAATAGGAAGGAGTATAGATTGCGCTAGTGCAATTTTAGTTGCTGTTGGGAGGAAATTACGTAATCTCCTTAGAGATGCTCCGGTAGCGAATACTTTACGACTAATATTCTGCATCTGCGCCGACCATGACATGGTTTTGTCAAGGTATATTCCCAAATTCCTGACTGTATCGCATATAGGAATAATACTGCCATCAAAATAAACCTGGGGCAGTACTAACCAGTCCACCCTATCTAACAGTCTGGAGCTGCCAATGACAGTAACCTGAGTCTTACCAGGGTTAATACTGAGTCCATAATTTGCAGTCCAATCACTTAGACGGACTAGATCTGCATTAATCTTGGCAATACCATTAGACAAATCGTCCAAGCCCACTTGACAGTAAATTTGTAAATCATCTGCATAAAGGTGGTAGGAACATAGAAGTCGATTAGAGATAGAGTTAATGAATATTGTAAAGAGTAAGGGAGATAAAACGCCACCCTGCGGGACACCAGTAGCGGTATCAGACCAAGATGAATAACTATCATTCAGTCGGACGCGCTGCCGCCGTCCAGACATGTAACTTCGAAACCAGTCAATAGCCGATGGAGATATGTTGAGAGAGCTTAGTATGGCAAGGAGAACGTCGAAATCCACAGTGTTAAAGGCGTTGCTAAAGTCCAGTAAACAGAGAATTGTGAGATTAAAAACAGTTTATTCGGTAATTTAAAAACTTGGCTGCATGCTCTAGCGTCTTTGCCAACATTTTCACGCAGCCACGGCAGAAAATAATCCTCGCGCCATTTTTCTCAAATTTTCTTTTCTTTGTACTTGTATTGTGAATATCTAAAAATGACAACAATATATTAGTTCAACTCCACCGGATATACTAACAGAAGCGCGAACCGCATGCGACAGCTTGCTGCCGTCAATATCCAAGGACAGATACATAACCACGTCGCTTAACGACCTCCGTCCTCCATGAGCGCAGGCCTGGAGGTGGCAGGTGAGGCCGCCTGTCACCCCAGCAGAAGCAGGCCGGGACGGTGGGGCGACTAGCGCCCCTCCCCCAAACCGGGGCAAGACGGGGACACCGTGGTTCCCAAACCCGAGGGGGCCATCTCGAAACCGGAGATGGCCCAGGGTCAGTCGGGGTGCGAGGGATATGCTCTATGGGGGGCAACCTTACACCCCGGCGTGCGGTTTTAGTCGGTTCAAGCCCGACATAACCGCCCTCGCTGGCCGGCGGGGGGGTATCCGAAGGGATTTCCGCACGGAAAAAAAAAAAGATACATAACCCCGTATGAAAATTTCTTGAAGTGGAAAAACATGTAAAACGCCAAGTCATTTTCCGAAAATGTAGTTTTGGCGTATTTTAATGAACTAGCTAGTAAATATAAGCCTAGCTCGTTGTGGACAACATATTCTATGCTGAAAAGTACCCTCAAGATGAAAAATGGTGTCGATATTAAATTATATTCAAATCTCATTGCATTTTTAAAGAGACGCTCTAATGGTTTTATAAAGAAAAAATCTAAGGTACTGTCATCAAATGACGTCGAAAAGTTTCTAAAAGATGCTCCAGATAGCCAGTACCTGGCAACAAAGGTCAGTTTGCCTCCTTATTTTATGTATTGATCTACCTACTGTACATACTCTTGTAAGTACCTATACCTTATCTAACACATTTTTATTTATTTTCAGGTTGCGTTAATATTTGGTATTAATGGTGTATGTAGACGGCAAGAGCTTCACAATATTACCACAAAAGACATTAAAAATCAAGGCAAAAATGCTTTTAGTTAAAATCCCAAGCACTAAAAACAAAATACCCCGATCTTTTATTATCGACGGCCCATTTTATGACGTGGTCAAAAAATATGAAGCTCTGCGTACGACTTAGGCAAAAAATAATCATTTCTTTCAGAATTACCAAAAAGGTAAATGTACTGCGCAACCTCTTGGCATAAATAAATTCGGTACCATGCCAAAGGAAGTCGCCAAGTTTTTAGGATTGCCGGATGCTGATTTTTTTACAGGGCACAGTTTCAGAAGAACGTCAGCTACATTACTTGCTGATTCGGGAGCTGATATATTGACTTTAAAGCGGCATGGCGGGTGGCGTTCTAACGCAGTAGCAGAATCTTATGTATAAGATTCCATCCAAAACAAAGCAAATATAAGTGCCAAAATAACTCAGGCAATATATTTGGAGCCACAAACGAAGAAGTTTTGCCCTGAGCCGCGCCCCTCTACTTCTACTGATGATACTTTTTTATTTACAACTAATGACGAATTACAATGCTCTTCTGCCGCCTTTCAAGAAGTTTCGTCGTCTCCAACATTTACCCTAACACAAAACAATGACATTATGAATAGTAATAATAATAATAAAAACATAATTAAAAAACCAACTACAACTACGTATCATTTTAATAATTGTAATTTCACTATTTCAATAATTAAAAAATAGCGGCCAAGTGCGAGTCGGATTCGCCCATTAAGGGTTCCGTAGCAGCAAGTAACATAATAATGTTCTTTTTATAATTTTTATATTTGAGTTGATTGAATGAAAGGTAAATAATAATAATTCATTTATAAATAATTCATTTATTCATAAATCAAATTGTAGCTTTACAAGCAAATGTTGCATACTTAAAAACATACCAGGTTGTTCTACAATACTATATAGGGTGAGTTACTGCTCTCCTAGATAGGTCATAAGTAGCCTGTGTTAAGGAGAAACAGGACCATCCCCCTGATATGATAGGAGTTTTATATCAGATTTTAATATTTTAAATTTAAAGCAGCATTCGATAAACAGGTATTGGGAACAGAATTAAAAAATAAAAATAAATACAAAATTAAAAATAAAACAAAGTGTGACGGTGTGTATGTGGAGGTGTCTGTGTAGGGTATTTGTGTGTGATGTGTATGTGTGTTCAGGTTAGGTTTAGTTAGTAACAAAATTTTCAGAGTCCTCATAGTTCAGATTTGAGAGAAAAATTCGCAATGTCTTCTTCGTGTTATGGTATGATAATCCGAAGATTGGACATTTTGAATTAATTTTATTATAGAGAGATGATGCAAGATATATTGAAAAATGTTTGATGAAAGAGGTACGTGGGGGTGGGATGGAGCAGATTATGTCTTTCCGGCGTTTGGTAATATGACGGTATGGTGTTCTGGCGTGTTGAAATAGAAGAGTGTGTAGTATGTATAATTGTCGAATATTCAGAACGTTGCAGGTTTTATAGAGTTCGGTGGATGGGAACAAGATAGGACGAAATGTAGCAACTTTAAGTATAGCTCGGTGGGCGATCTCCACAGGCTTCATCACTGATTTGGAAGCACCACCCCAACAAGTAATACTTTAGGAAATCTGGGATTGACATAGCGCCGAGTATACATTACGAATGATAAACCCGTTTGCGATATATCGTAAAGTTTTAAATATGTAGATTCGTTTCCGTATACGACCCGAGAGAGTAATGGTATGCAACTTGAAATTCAGATGTTTGTCAATTATTACTCCTAGATATTTAGTGTTATCAACTGAATTTAAAGTTGGACACTGGCAATTAAGTTGCGGTGCAGGTGAGCATGAGTGTGGTTTTAATGATAGAGATTGTCTTGGCTGGGTTTTTGAAGTTATAGTGAAGGTTATAAAGTTTGATTTCTGGATATTTAGAGTAAGAGTGTGTGATAAGAGCCAATTTAGCGCAGTATTAAAGCCGTTCTGTGAAGTTAGTTCTAACTCAGGCCACGACTCAGCACAGAAGGTCATTGCGGTATCATCAGCATAAGAGATAATCTGGGCGTTTGGTATATTCAGATTGCAGAGGTCATTAATAAACACGAGAAAGAGTGTAGGGCCCAGAATACTCCCCTGTGGCACGCGGCGGTAAATTGCGGTTTACGATTTATGACGTATTAAAAAAAAACTACTTACTAGACCTCGTTCAAACCAAATTTCGGTGGAAGTTTACATGGTAATGTACATATTTTTTTTTTAGTTTTATCATTCTCTTATTTTAGAAGTTACAGGGGGGGGGACACATTTTACCACTTTGGAGGTGTCTCTCGCGCTGACTATTCAGTTTAGAAAAAAATGATATTAGAAACCTCAACATCATTTTTAAAGAACTATCCATAGATACCACACACGTATGGGCTTCATGAAAAAAAAAAAATTGAGTTTCAGTTGTATGTATGGGGACCCCCAAAATTTATTGTTCTTTTTCTAATTTTGTGTGAAAATCTTAATGCGGTTCACAGAATACATCTATTTACCAAGTTTCAACAGCATAGTCCTTATAGTTTCGGAAAAAAGTGGCTGTGACATATGGACGGACAGACAGACAGACATGACGAATCTATAAGGGTTCCGTTTTTTGCCATTTGGCAACGGAACCCTAAAAATGAACAAAATATAAAATGTTTTTTTTTCTGTTTCCTCGCAAATGTGTTAAAAAACGTCGTACGATATACGTGCGTATTGGTTATAACATGCTCGGCTCAATTCTCAGTTATAACCATCTTAACGCACTAATATCGTAATGTACTATTGACGCCGCGCGCGCAACATAAAAATGTCGCGCGGAGACTCATTTTCTGCGTTAAATTAAAATTATAGACTCCACCATTCATGGCTCCGTCTTAAGCGCCCAACGTGGAAGACGACGTCGTGCCTCAAGTTACTTGGGCAGAGCTAGAGGTGTTACGGCTCAAAGCCAAAAACACCGCTCCGGGACCTGATGGCATTCCAGGCCGAGCATGGGTATTGGCTCTAGACTCTCTCGCACCCAGACTAGTAGGACTATTTCGCGCATGTATCGAGCAGGGCCGGTTTCCAAAATTATGGAAGATGGGGAAACTGGAAACTGCATGGTCCTCATCCGCAAGGCGTCCTGCGGGCTCACCGTCCGTCTACCGGTCCTTTGTGGTTCTCGACGAGGTGTGCAAGCTCTTTGAGCGAATAATAGCGAAGCGCCTCGTCGAGCACCTTACGGAATAAGCTTTTCGATGCATCTGATCTACCCAAGTAGAGTAGGACTCGGTGTTCCACAGGGTTCGGTGTTGCGGCCGCTCCTGTGGAACATCGAGTACGACTGAGTGCTTCGTGGTGCTCTTTTAGAGGGTGTCGCCGTGACGTGTTACGCCGACGACACTCTCGTGACGGCGCGGCGATGGCATCCAGAAAGTCCACAGCCGGATTTTTCCAAGTCGTTGGATGTATTCAGCGGCTGGGTCTCGACGTGGCCCTCCACAAATCCGAGGCTCTTTTTTTCTATGGGCCCCGGAGTCGAAAGCGGCCACCAGAGGGATCCAACCTTGTCGTAGGAGGTGTACGCATCGCCATCGAGCCTTCGATGAGGTATTTGGGGCTCGTACTCGATGGGCGGTGGGACTCCGGATATTACTTCCGAAGTCTGGCTCCCAAGCTCAAGAGGGTGGCGGTTGCGCTCGCGCAACTGCTGCCTAATTTGAAGGGGCCTCCTGTAGAAGGCTCTACGCTGGGATCGTGCGGTCCATGGCCTTTTATGGGGCCCCAGTATGGCCGGCGAACCTGACGGCTAGCAATGTCGCAATCATGCGATCCCCCTTGCGAGTGCTAGCCGTCAGGATCATAAGAGGATACCGCACAATCTCCTTTGAGGCGGCGAGTCTCCTAGCCGGGACGCCTCCAAGGGACCTGGAAGCGAGGACCCTTGCGGCACTGTACCAGTGGCGCAAGGAGGCGCTGGAGCGAGATTTGAGGCCTGCCCCACGAGAAATCGAGGGGCAGCATTCACAGCTCCGCCAGATGCTCATGGAGGAATGAAAAGAACGACTTGGGCAACCAAGCGCAATAGTGGTGGTAAGATCCGTCATGGAGGATTGGCTGGAAAGCCTCTCCTACCGGCTGATGCAGATGCTCACCGGACATGGTTGTTTCGGTGAGTTCCTGCATCGTATAGGCCGGGAGCTGACGCCCGAGTGCCATCATTGCCGGGGCTGCCCCATGGACACACCGCTCCACCCACAGGCAGAGTGCCCAGAGTGAATGGAGCGGCGCCGTGTCCTCGAGGCAGCTGTCGGGGCGGAAGCCTCACGCTGCAGACCCTGGTGCTGGCCATGGATGGTTGGGGCTAGTCGTCACCTTAGCAGAAGCAGGCCCAGGGTGGCGGCGCGAGGTGTTTCCGCGCGCGCTTCTCTATAGGGGAGGGGGGATTTAGATCCCTTACATCACGTCGGTCGGGGTCGCCACTACTGGCGGCCGGGGCCGGTCGGCGTCTCTGGGACATCCTTTCTAGGACACACCAGGTTCCCCGGCCACGAAGGCCGATGTGACAAAACACCGTGCGGTTATAGTCGGTTCGACTCCGACACGCCCACCTCACCGATAGCTCCGGTGAGGTGAAGCCCAACGGGGTTTCCGCACGAAAAAAAAAAAAAAAAAAAGTTAGGTACAAAAATAACAGGGGTGTGTTGGGTAACCTCCTCGAGTGTCGCTCCGATTCCGATCCCGCTGCAGTCCGGGGGGAACGGAATCGGAGCGGCCGGTACACCCTGGGCGGCGGTCAATGGCTTCCCCTTCACCCCTTCATAGGGTTGGCATTGATCGTCGGCCAATACCCAACGTGGCGGGAACACATCGCTCTCCGTACTCCTCTGCTTTCAGAGGAGACAGGATGAGCGATGCTGTTAGTGGTGAGATGGCCCAGGGTCAGCCGGGGTGCGAGGGATATGCTCTATGGGTAACCTTACACCCCGGCGTCTGAAGACCCGAGACGGCGTGCGGTTTTAGTCGGTGCAAGCCCGACATAACCGCCCCCGCTGGCCGGCGGGGGGGTATCCGAAGGGATTTCCGCACGATAAAAAAAAAAAAAAAAAAAGGTATTGTTATATTTTAGAATCTTGACTAGGGATTGGAATCAGGTACGAATATAAATTTGATGGTACAAATCTGTCTCAAATTTGGACCAGGTAGGTACCACCGTGCACTCTTGCGAAAAGAAAAACCATCCATAGTAATCCAATCTCGATTGGATTGCAGTGCAGTAGGTGCATAGCCGCGGTGATTGTCGTAGCACTTGTAGGTCCAACGCAATACCCACTGGTCTATTGGGGATGGCGCGAGTCGACCCGCCGGACTGGGAGACCTCTAGAAACGGTGGTACCGCTGGCT
The DNA here is from genome assembly GCA_946251805.1 of Cybosia mesomella. Lineage (NCBI taxonomy): Eukaryota > Metazoa > Arthropoda > Insecta > Lepidoptera > Erebidae > Cybosia > Cybosia mesomella. The sequence continues at coordinate 14,601,321 of OX276403.1, forward strand.
GCCTGTGGCGTAGTAGCCCATAGGGCCCAACTGGGGATAACCACCCTTGAAGGCTGTCTCTCCAAGTCACGCATAATCCTGATGAGGTTCGTCGTGCCGGTTGATGACCGAAGTGGGAACCCGGCGACAATATTCGGGAAGGTACGAGGCCCTTTCGTTCGGCGGCTTAGCTTCCGCCATGCCTCATTTTCATAGACGAAACAAACAATCACCTCTTTTTCCGAAAAAGTGCAAGCTTAGGATGTAACCAAGATTGGCACTCTGATAAAGAAGGTTAGACATTTTTTTTTTATTCAAAGGCATCTCAACTTGTTAATTGTGACTGGTGACATAAAAGCGGGAAAGAGGAGCGTCCTCACGCGAAGATTCTAAAACCATGTCCCGTGTCCCGCACGCCCACCAACGCCCGGCGCGCCGCGACAATTTTGGGAGAGCTCCAAGATTCAATATTTCAAAAGCCGAAGTTCGATCAAACCAGTGGGTAACTATTACCTAACCATAATACTCGTCTTATTTAGTGGAACAAAACTGTATTGATACACAAAAGTGAAATCGTTTATCGTTCTTTTCAAAACAGCTCGCTGTTATTGACTATAGTTAGTTTTACAATACATTTTATTTGTAAAGTACGCTATAGTCATATAGCAGTAATTCAGCGTGATAGGACGTAATTTAGATAAACATTATAGGTACCGTTGCAAATGTCGAGATAAAGGCTTTTATTGTAGAGCTTCATAGAAAAGGCGCGGTGAAGGAGTATTTGACTTATTTCTATATTAATTGCGCTACAGAGTGTGTCGGTGATAAAATTTCAAAATCAGAATTATGCCTGGAGACCTGATTGATTACAAGGTAACTGAATATTTTTATAATATAGGTAACTCTATAGACGTTCCATAAGGCACAATCTGTACAATAAATATTTGTGTATGTACTTAAATTCAATTACGTAACGCTTCTTGATAATTTATTGCGAGTTTACAGTGTTTTGAAATATATAAGAAATACTAATTGAAATAATTAAGTACCTTTTTTTTTTTTTATCGTGCGGAAATCCCTTCGGGTATCCCCCCCGCGTGCCAGCGGGGGCGGTTATGTCGGGCTTGAACCTACTAAAACCGCACGCCGTCTCGGGTCTATAGACGCCGAGGTGTAAGGTTGCCCATAGAGCATATCCCTCGCACCCCGACTGACCCTGGGCCATCTCCGGCTTCGAGATGGCCCCCTCGGGTTTGGGAACCACGGTGTCCCCGTCTTGCCCCGGTTTGGGGGTCTTGCCCCGGTTTGTAATGACGTAAGGCAGTTTTTTTTAAATGGTACCTATAACATAATGCCTCTATAATAAATAAAGAAAAATGAATAGGTACCTACATATTTTGAAACTAACGTACTAGTTATATACCTATAGTACCTCGGTAAATAGGTTTCGTATTCAAGAACTTCTCTTCAGAAACCTTCCAACCAATTTGGTCAAGCCAAGCCCCTGTATTCCAGCACGACCGTTGGTAAATAATCTATTTACGTTATGTTCGTATATAATGTTTGTACTTTTAATTGTTTTAATTAGATAAAGCATACGACAACTATGACCATTCTAGCTCATTATTTCATTGCGGTATTATACCTTCGCCGTAGGTATGTAGGTACCTACTTTATTTACTCTACATGATATCCCAGATCATGCGCCAAAGTCATTCAATGACAAATTATACTAATGAATGGATAAGAAAATCTAGACCGACACCAAAAATGGATAAGATAATGCGGACGGCCATTCATAGTACCTACTTAGTTCAGTGATAGTGCCAATCTAAATCGATTTCAAAAAGAATGTGGCTAAAGTACTACTTGTGGCTTAGGGTTTGGATTTGCCTATCTAAATGTAAGTAGGAATTTTACTAAGAATGTGACAAAGATGGCTAACGACTGTATACTAGTGGGCAAGGCTTTCGAATTGTGTTTCAGAAGTCGCGATTTTTTTTACCCCTCTTTACACTACACACTTTACATTACACAAGCAGAGCGGCTTAGTGGGCGTCCGTTAATTACTATAGGTAATTTTGGCAATATTTCTACCCCCCTCTACCCTTGGTGAGATGTCGTGAGATATCGCTTGACCCCCTCCCCTTCACTTAATTTCACGTGATATTTTTGTAAATGCTTAGTTTTATGTAAATAAGTAAATCGTTGAGTTTTATTGCGTTGGAAATAATTATTTAATAAGTACTTTATTTTATATTTTGGTAAAAAAAATTGACAGACTTCTAAAAGGCACAAAAAGTGAAAAATAATTGAATTAGTGATTTAATAAATGTCTCTCTCAAAGAAGAAAATATACAACCTAGGCTATTTCCAAATAGAGTATAAAATATCTCCATAAGCATTTACGAGCTGGCAATAAAAAACTGAAAACTACAAGCCCATACGACGATAGGTCCGTAAATGCTGCTTACTGCTTAGTCCTATAGGACTTAGCAGTAAGCAGCATTTTCAACGACCTATAATGCTACTATAACGACCTATAATGGTACTTTAGTAGTAAGGTACCTGTAGGATCATGAATACTCCTTCAATAACCTAAATGAGACATTCGTAATGTTTGTCGTTAAGGAATTCCATTGTCTGCTTTCTTAGTTCAAGTCTAGTCCAATCCAGCATGTCTGCACCCATAGTTAGATACATCTACCTCATAAGATCGGCATAATACCCTCAACAACTTGAACGAGACATTCATGCTGTACATCTTTAAGAAGTTATGTTGCCGGTCTTCAAAGTTCTAGTCTAGACAATTCCAGCCCGTCCTTGACCGTGACACGTGTCACAGCATGGTCATAAATTAAAAAAATACCTCGATCATTTCACATTTTCTATTTAATTTTGAGGAGTCCCCTGGTATGAGATATGAGACTATCTCGATATGAGACTATCTCGCAGCTAAATAAAATCGAAAACCAAAATATTTTTTAAATCAGTGCATGAACGACGGATATAGAACTGAATATACTGCATACGTCTGCGAGCCCATTTAGCGCATATAGGCATGATGTTATATCATGAAATTACAAAACCAATGCCTAAAATATGCGATAGCAGCAATCGCAGATGAGTTACGGCATTCATTGAAGAGTTACTACTACCAAACTTGTCATCAGTCAGATTTTTACGAAATTTAAATGGGACCATTCGTAATAAATGTCTGTCTATCAAAACAAGAATTTTGCCAATCCGTCCATATACATATAAAGGTTGACATTCTTTGTTTATGAGAATGATCTTCACATCGCAAGTAAAATTCATGAAATATTACAAAAAAAAATACGGAAAAAAATATTACGTGAGAGTTGTCGAGACCACCCTCTCCCCAACGTGGGATTGGGTGAGGTTTGAGTTGACCCCCTCCTCCTGCCCCTAACTTCACGTACCTTTTTTTTTTTTTTTTTTATCGTGCGGAAATCCCTTCGGATACCCCCCCGCCGGTTAGCGGGGGCGGTTATGTCGGGCTTGCACCGACTAAAACCGCACGCCGTCTCGGGTCTTCAGACGCCGGGGTGTAAGGTTACCCATAGAGCATATCCCTCGCACCCCGACTGACCCTGGGCCATCTCACCACTAACAGCATCGCTCATCCTGTCTCCTCTGAAAGCAGAGGAGTACGGAGAGCGATGTGTTCCCGCCACGTTGGGTATTGGCCGACGATCAATGCCAACCCTATGAAGGGGTGAAGGGGAAGCCATTGACCGCCGCCCAGGGTGTACCGGCCGCTCCGATTCCGTTCCCCCCGGACTGCAGCGGGATCGGAATCGGAGCGACACTCGAGGAGGTTACCCAACACACACCCCTAACTTCACGTACCTAATGAATGGCCACCCCCTTAGCTGAAAGAATTAGCGAGAATACTAGCACAGAATAAATAGTGAACAATAATTATTCAAAATTGTCCTAAGACATGTGCTCTTTAGGCTGAATTTACCAATACCGAGCGGCTTGATAAAAAATATCGATAGATTTTTGTCCAATAAGCTCACACCCTGATAAAACTTGGAAGTGAGCAATTTGCCGGCCAGGGGGGTGTTATGTCGGACTTGAACCGACTAAAACCGCACGCCGTCTCGGGTCTTCAGACGCCGGTGTGAAAGGATTTCCCTCGCACCCCGGTTGACCCAGGGCTGTGGCGATACCACATATACCCAGCGCCATCTAGCGACAACAAGGTGAACTACTTGGATACTACTACATCAATACCAATCCTGAATCGCGAAAGTGAAGTTCGCGCGCTGGTATAGCATATATACAACATCCCAACGACAACCGTTGGGCCGCGGCCCCCCCAGGCGTGATCACCTTGTTTCGTCGTTGTGCTCTCTAAACCATGCTCTGGTCAATCTTGCAGTGTGTACGGGTGAATTGTCGTGAACAAAATTAAACGGATCGATGCCTGGATATCAATTTCTAACAGTTGGTATCAAAACGTCTTCCATAATATCAACGTAACCTTGAGCATTCAATCGTCCACCAATTTCTATTAATTCTCCAGGCCCAGCAGACGACATCCAGCCCCAAAATCCAAGGTTTATTCTGCCGCTTGCATAAACATTGACAATATTTCTTTCAAAATACCTTGTGTTATTAATTCGCCACAAGATGACCCTTCCACTTTCATCTGATGTAAAAGTTTTTTCATCACTGAATATGACATTCTCGAAATTGAAGTCTAGATAGTCTCGTGCAAATCTCAATCGTTCTTCCTCGTGTATTGCAGTCAGAGCAAGCTTCCTGGCCGGTTTGCGGTGATGTACTCCTGCTTTATGCAATACACGTCGGACTGTTGACCGTGATATATTAAACTCAGTAGCCAAGTTTGCGACTGGAGTAAACCCATTGTATCTTGTCCTTCTAACAATTTCGTTACGTGAAGAAGCAGATGTAACAGTCGGTCGTCCTGTTTTTCGGATTTGATTAACATGTCCTTCGCTGTCCCATCTATTGATCCAAAGAGTAACGGTATTTCGAGCAACACCAACACGTCTTGCGATGTCACCAATTGGTAAGCCATCTTCATGAAGCGTTACTATACGATGTCTTTCATGATCTGATAGATAATGCGACATATCGATGATAAAGGAATTAAGGAAATTTACTAATTTGTAGTGCTATTTAATCAAATTATGACTTCCTAGAAATATATAGTTGCCTAACCTACTTAGGAATAATCAGTAATAGATTATATTCAGTTCAGTTCTTGGTTTATATAGCCACTTCAAGTGACAATTCTTGACAATGCCATAAAACAAAAGGCAGAACACAATATTTAAATCAAAATATACATCAGCATTCTAAAAAGGTTTATGTTCGACGAAAGTTTTATTCTTAATTCAGGTACTTGAAACTTTTAATGGAACCATTGTGTGAAAAACTTTTGAAAATTTCTGATACTGCTTTACTTTTGATGGATAGTTTTTTTTGCATTATGAAAATATTAATGTACCAAACACTTTTGCGACGCGATTTTGTCAGACTATTGTGATATATCTTGCAATGCATTTCTTTTGGACAATTCAGATACTACGCTACTATTGATGTTGACTGTACAACATAAATTGTTTGCAGATTATCTCAGTGAAAGGTATCAAAGAGTGAGAGTCGGTGACACTGTTAGTGCTGATCTACCTATTACTTTTGGAGTACCGCAAGGCAGTGTCCTCGGCCCTACACTCTGTCTTATATATATAAACGATTTATGTAATCTAGAACTAAAGAATGGTAAAATCATAACTTTCGCTGACGACACTGCATTGGTATTTAGTGGAGATAATTGGAGTGATGCTTGTTCTTTTGCACAGGTGGGCTTCAATGCCGTTTCATTATGGCTCAGGAATAATGGATTAACGCTCAATGTTGATAAAACTAGATACATGCCATTCGCTATAAAAGCTCTCCGACAATCCTACCAAATGATAGCGTCATTGTGGCCCATAACTGTTTAGAAAATCACTAATGTGCTTGCAACCAGCAAAAAAGTGTCACCAACATTAAGTATCTCGGCGTCATATTAGACGATACTCTAACATTTAACTACCACATACCTAGATCTTCTTTCAACCAGAATTCGCAAACTCATGTTCATTTTTAAAAACTTGCGCCACATAGCGGATAAGAAGATCCTTAAAATGATCTATAGATATATCTTCATGCCAACCCATTTTATCATACTGCATTACAGTATGGGGTTGCGCCTGTAAAACCAGTTTGATAAAAGTCGAAAGAGCTCAAAGGGCAGTGCTTAAGGTCAGTCACTTTTTGCCTTACCTTTATCCTACTACCGAACTTTACCAACATTCGGATGTCCTTACAGTTCGACAATTATATATTTTAAATATTATTCTAAAACAACATTCTCTCCTTCCATACGACTCTTCTACCACCAGGAAACGTCTGAAGCATAAGGTTTGCCCTCCAACTGACTATCGCTCGCGTACAGCATTCGCAAACAAACTTTTCGGATTTCGCGGACGGTACCTTTAAGCCGCGGTAGCCTAGTGGTATGAGTAATGGACTGCAAAGACGAGGTCTCGGGTTCGATCCCAGGTTTTACCATGGCACACACCAATGACTTTTCGATGCTTTTCGAAGTTATGTGTGTATTTATCGCAGGTTTATAAGTGCCCGGTTAATGGCAATAGGCTCGCCACCTATTACATTAGGACCTAAATATAAACTGGCGAAATGTGGGTGCTAGCACCTCTGCCTACCCCTTCGGGGATATAGGCGTGAGTTTATGTATGTATGTATGTATGTACCTTTATAATAAAATAAATCAGAAACTACACATTTACTCTCTCACTAAATATCAATGCGAAAAAAACTGTTGAAGTCTCTCAGTTACGAAGAAACTGAAAATTTAATAACTATTCCAACGTAACTCATCACCAATAAATAATAAATCTGTCAGCTGTGTTCACACTGTTTATCATGAAGCTCAGATTATACCATAGGAACGTTTGCAAACGAGACATATACATATACACAAACACACACACACACATACACACACAGAGACACACACACACACACACTATTATTAACTTGGTCATCTCACAAAATTATTATTACACCTATGTCTATTTACTTTATATAGTTTTCTCCAAGTACAGTTACCGTAAGACCTTCTTATTTGGAGTTAGGAGAGGCTGGTCATCTATCATACAGGTTCCCACCTAGTACGGATACCAGTTCTCTCACACAGATCTCACCTTTTAGGTGATGTAAAACTAGGTCTTAAGCTATTTATTGTTATTGTTATGCTTTACTGTGTGAGAGAAGAAATAAACATTTTTATTATTTATTATTATTATTATTACTTCATGGGCGAGTCCGACTCGCACTTGGCCGGTTTTTTTGTAACGCGCAGTCCGTTTCGTAACCACTGACTCAACGCGGGACTTCAGCGACTTTTCTTCAGTTCTGGGTTACATAATTATTTACAAATGTAGTGTGTATGTAGTGCATATAGATTCTCTATCTCCATAACTATTTTATAATGGCGTATAGTAAACAATTTCTTTTTAATACCTGTAGAAATGCTTTTATCTTGGTCGCTTACTGAAGGTAGTCGCGCTACCGGCGCAATAGGGTCTACTAGCCCGTTCCCTGCTCAAATTCTTTATTTAAGGTTAATGTTAAACACCCGCTTTAAAGTTAACATCAGTTTTATTCCATTTCCAATTTTATTTAAAATGTAGCGAAATCTTGCTCTTTATTTTTTTTTTCTACATAATAATCTTATGTTAATGTTATAGAAAGAACTGTATTTCTTGGGAATAACTTTAGGTGCCTAGTTGATGAATTGGCTATGGCTTAATTGTTTACAAAATCTAGGTGGTATAATTTGATGGCACAAATCTATCTCAAATTGGACCGGGTAGGTACTCTTGCGAAAAACCCTCCATAGTAATCCGGTCTCGGTTGGATTCCGGTCAGGGTTCAGCAGGTGCATACCCGGCATGAGGTGGCGGTTTTCGCAGCACTTGTGAGACCAGTGGGTATTGGTGTAGTCTATTGGGGATGACGCGGTTCGACCTGCTGGACAGGGAGACCTGTAAAGACGGTGCTGCCGCTGGCCGCCCGCGGCTTAGTACAGGGGCTCAACTAGGACTAACCACCCTGGAAGGCTGCCCACCAGATTGCGCATAATCCCGATGTGGTTCGTCATGCCAGTTTGTGACCGGAGTAGAAATACGGTGACCTTCCGTTCGGCGGGTCAGCTCCCGCCATGCCTCCTTGCCCCTCATGCCGCAGAACAGAGATAATGGCAACACAGCTGGTCGTCACTCTTCCACAATCTCGCAATTTGTGGTGGAGTCCATTAACATGTATGAGCTCCATGCAAAGCTCAACGTCGTCCACCAACATCTTGAGACGGCGCATTCAGCCTTGCTCTTTATACATTACATATATTACATACATATATTATTACAAATACGCCACCCTGACGACACACATGACTTACTTGCCTTACACCGTCTACGCATTAAGGAAAGTTTCCGTATGAAAGCCGGGGTGTGCGTGTCTGTTAGGACGGATTTATTTATGCGTGCCTCTACCGTTTCCATACATAATGACGAAAACGTCAGGGTCTGGCGGCAGATGATGCACAGGAGCGGTTTCCGAATGCTGAAATGGTATTTTTGGGGGATTTTAACGCCCACCATGAGACCTGGCTGGGCTCCGCTAGAGGATCACTCCTTAATTTATGATCGGCAATAGCTGCAGCCTATACGAAACGGTCAACAGGTGATCTTCTGGCGTACGTTTCTCATCTTTGGGGTGAGGCTATGGACAAGTATAGCGAGAGACAGAATCCGGCACAGGTCCTTTCTTTCCAAGCTGCCTGCCTTTGGTCTGTCTCCTCGATTATAAAGCTGGGTTGATAGCTACCTGCAGGAGCACCATATTTGAGTGCTTTTTGCTTCGGAGTTCTTCAGCTAAATGCTGGCGTACCGCAGGGGTTCATTTTGTCGCCCACTCTCTTTCTACTGCATATCAACGACATGCTGTCTGCCGGCAGCATTCGTTGCTATGCAGATGATAGTATCTTGCACGGGCGATATCACGGACACCCTGCGGCCAAGCAGGCTAACATTCAGGAAACAGGCAGCTTCTTGTCTCTGAGCTTGACCGGGTCCCGAATCACATTTCTCACTGGGGCTCAGCAAACCTGGTCGAGTTCAATGCCAAGAAGACGCAGGCCTGTGCGGTTACATCAACGGTATCTTGTTTCCTTCCCCTCCATACTCTTCAGGACACACCATTGCCACTGCAGGACAATCTAAATACACTCTGTATGGATCTTCGCAGCAAACAACAAAAACTACATCGAAGACATCATCAAAACGACCTCGCGTAAACTTGTAGTCCTCAATAATGTGAGATGGTGCCCCGGAGCAGCGGTGTCTGCTATACAAGACACACATCCTTTCTAGCGTGGAATACTGCTCTTACTTACTAGACGCTCTCGACATGTTGCAGCGACGTCCAGTCCGCATTGTTAGGAGTCCTGAGGTCACCAACAAACATGAGCCTTTGCAGTTGCGTAGAGATATTGCCTCATTGGCAGTATTTTACCACAATTCCATAAAGAACCAAGCTGACCAAGCGGTTCGGCACTTCTTTTCTATGTCGCACCATCAAGTCTTGTTACCAGCACACGTGTTTCCTTCTACCTAGAGTCCCGGGTCCTTTAAGTGGGGTATAAAAAACCATCTGATGAGGCCGTCAAGCTGAGGGCCACTATTGTAGCAATATCGGTATCTGTAATGTTGATCCCCATTCCTGAGACTTTACCTTAAGCTGAGACAATAAAAAGAAAACCGTTCCCGCAGGGGAAACGCACTGGTGGATTTCGTGAAGCAATTAATATTATTTTATATAGAGAACTACGGACTTACACACACAAGTAAACAAAGTAACATTTTTAACATGTTTAATTTTTTTTCTCGTAAACGGTAACTTTTAGCGAAAAACTTTTCAAACATTTATTTCAGACTTAAAAATGGCCTATCGATTAAAAATGTTTCCGAGGGCAAGAATGTTCACCGGTTAGAAGTTATGATTTTTTTCCCGAAAAATTTTGGTTTTTCCCCCCTCCACTTTTAGTTAAAGTTTTAATCTTATAGGTTAATAATTAAAAGTTGTTGGTATTCATGTATACTATGGGATAAAATTAGAACGGTTCGAATATCTTTCATGGAACGTGAAATTTTGAGGAAAAACTGATTTCACAAAAAGTGAGGCCCTACCGTCCCCTTAGGCCGGATTCCACCCGTTCACGAACTTAAACTAAGTTTACACCCAAGCAATTTTTGACCGCAGTTTGAAAGCGATCGGGGCAAAAGGGTCCGTAACTAAACTTCGAGAGTTATATGTTCGATGAATGGAAAGTCGACAGAACGTTTGATCGAATATTGCTATTTCGAATGAACCGTTTATCGCCAAACGCAACTTCGACTGAACGTTTTATCGAATATTTATTAATCGATGGATTGCTGTTTCGAATGAGATTTAGACATGAAATTTTATGAAAAGGAAGATAATAAACTGATTCCAGCGCTTCGCCGGCCGCTACCGCGGCACGCTCGCTCCGCTCGCTCGGCTCGCGCTCTGTTGGGGTCACAGTTCTAACCTAACCCACTTTACTAATTTTCGGACATCAGTCGATCATCGATTGATGATGATGATGATTGATGATTGAACATTTTTAACATGTTTAATTTTTTTTCTCGTAAACGGTAACTTTTAGCGAAAAACTTTTCAAACATTTATTTCAGACTTAAAAATGGCCTATCGATTAAAAATGTTTCCGAGGGCAAGAATGTTCACCGGTTAGAAGTTATGATTTTTTTCCCGAAAAATTTTGGTTTTTCCCCCCTCCACTTTTAGTTAAAGTTTTAATCTTATAGGTTAATAATTAAAAGTTGTTGGTATTCATGTATACTATGGGATAAAATTAGAACGGTTCGAATATCTTTCATGGAACGTGAAATTTTGAGGAAAAACTGATTTCACAAAAAGTGAGGCCCTACCGTCCCCTTAGGCCGGATTCCACCCGTTCACGAACTTAAACTAAGTTTACACCCAAGCAATTTTTGACCCACTTTACTAATTTTCGGACATCAGTCGATCATCGATTGATAAATATTCGATAAAACGTTCAGTCGAAGTTGCGTTTGGCGATAAACGGTTCATTCGAAATAGCAATATTCGATCAAACGTTCTGTCGACTTTCCATTCATCGAACATATAACTCTCGAAGTAAAATTACGGACCTGGGGCAAAAATGCGACCGTGAGAGTGCCGCAAATTTTGGGAAGTGGAACCATACATACATATATATATATACCTATATAAACTTTTTGACCAGTGGTCATTTCGGACTCAGGGGGTCATAACTAGCCCTCCGGACCATCTGACCACCATGAACTTGCCACCGGTTGTCAATTGAGACGAAAACCACCCCATTTTACCACTGGTGGTCAACTGGGAAAAACTTATTCCCAATTCACCACTAGTGATAAATTGCGACGATTTTAGTTCTAATTGACCACCGGTGTTGAGATGGTGTAAAACTTTACCACTAGGGGTGAAATGGGACAAATAGGACTAATCTGCTATCCGTAAACACAACCTAGCCTGTTACGATTTGCTTTGAGTAGAATCCTCCTTAATTATTTTATTGCAAAGTAAACATGTCGAGATTGACACACATCATTGTGAACTTTTCCTGGTTATCTAACTCGAAGAAAATCATTTCTAATGATTACTTTTTTTTTTGTTGTGTGGAAATCCCTTCGGATACCTCCCCCCCCGCCGGCCAGCGGGGGCGGTTATGTCGGGTTTGAACCGACTAAAACCGCACGCCGTCTCGGGTCTACAGACGCCGGGGTGTAAGGTTACCCATAGAGCATATCCCTCGCACTCCGACTGACCCTGGCCCATTCGCAGTGTCCCCTCTGATAAGAGCAGAGGGGTACCTGGAGCGACCCCCCCCCGCGGGCCCTGCAGGTCCACCATACCCCGATCCCTTCGTGCAATGGGGTCAGCTGGCCCTGAAAAGGGCCGGTTGGTCAGACTCTTGGCCGTTGACGTTGACGCCAGCTACTCCAGAGGAGCAATCAATGATGCGTCATCGCCCACGTTGTCCAGGGTGCACCAAACTTGGAGGTGATCCAACCAGTCGCACCCCTCTCATGATTACCTACTTATTAGTGCAGTATTTCTGTGAAAATGTGTGATCAAGATTCTGTGCCTACATGCAGTAACCCAATTACTTACAAATATAATTATATCAAGCCAAAGGGTGGGCCAGCTACTTTTGCATGACCGACGAAGATATCAACTAAAGAAGACCTACAAAAACAGTCACAAAATATGGGTGTGCTGTAACAAGAAGTACTGCAAAGGTAAGTCTAACGCTTAATGATAAACAAATAAAGGTAAAAGAATCTGTCCACGTTCCAAATTGTCTCCAATCCCTTTCAAGAAACATTGTAGCAAAGCATGTAGACCAATTAAAAAAAGATGTTACTATAAATTACGACTCGGTTCCCCGCCAATATTTCTCTATGGTAAGTCGACTACACGATCAATGTGTAAATGTACAAGAAATGTCGAAATATTCTTCAGTAAAATCTACGTTATATCGATTTATGAAAAAATCATGCAGTAACAGAAATAAAAGGGTGTTTTTATCACTTCAACCATTGTCTATGGAGAAAGGCAAAGGAAATTTGAAAACCTCAGTAGAAAGACGCCATGTAGCTTTAAGTGCTGAACTTGCTCTGATTCCACCAGAACAACTAAATGAAGGATGGAAATACATACTTCAACGGACTCCTTGTACCGAAACAATTTTAAAATTTAATGAGTATTTCAAAAAGCAATGGCTTGATAATAAACTATTGAGTAACATGTGGAATTGTGAAGGCGAAGAGTATCGAACAACAAATCATTTAGAGGGATGGCATTCAAAAATTAACAGATTCATAGGCCAAAAAAATCCTACATTACTACGACTGTTAAATTTTTTAAAGAAAGACGCTCAATATTACTTAATATTCGAAAGTAATAAGGATTTTAATATTACAAAAAAAAGTCGTGATCGTGCCGAAAACGATGAAAAAATAAAGAGGGCTGTAGGAGCATTAAAGGATAACAATGTTACTGTCGGCCACTGTCTAGAGATAGCTAGCCCCTTTGCTTACTAATGCCAGAAACCCAGAAATAGGTACATACATTTTTTTATTAGAATAACAAAGAATAAATTTTAAATGAAGTACCTAATTTAGATTCAAATAGTTTATAATATAAATAATATAGGTTATGATAGCTAAGAGCGAATAGTTTGGTTTAAGTAAACAAATAAATACAAATAAATGTTTTGGATATAGTAAACGGTATGACTTGAATAATGAAGTGGTTTAGATAGTCTTGATTTTACTAAATTGAAACTGATCTTATAATTTGACCACTGGTGGTAAAGTGCTACTGATGTTGTTTTATTTTACCACTAGTGGTAAAATGAGACAATTTTCACCACTGGTGGTGATATGGGAGTAGTACTGTGTTATTTGGTCACTGGTAGTCAGTTGGGATATAGAAATCCCAAGTCACCACCAGTGGCAAGTTCATGGTGGTCAGATGGTCCGGAGGGATAACTAGACCTCCTATGTAGATTTTTTTTTTAAATTCGACAGTAGTCAAGAAACCAATTTTCATCGAAATCTACCTAAAACATGTGAGAAACATTAGTTTCATTAGATTTTTTGTGTTAGGAAAGTTACACAAAAATACAAAAAAAATAATACAAAATATATAGAAATGAGAGCGCTTTCGCATTTATAATATAAGTAGTATTTCATATGTTGGCAGAAATACAGAGATTTTTCTGTAAAATTCATAAAAAAGCTAAAAGATATCAATTTGACGTCTTCACAAGGAGACCCCCTCGGGCTGGTAATCTTCAGTTTAGTTATTCAACCTATTGTTCGGCAGTTAAATTCTAAATTCAATGTATGGTATCTAGACGATGGGACCTTAGGAGGAGGTATAGATACTGTTTTCCAAGATTTGGCCTTTATTAAAAATGAATTTAAATTAATTGGTTTAGAACTCAATGCAAATAAATGTGAACTTTTTTAAATGCTGATTTGGACAAAATTTCAACAATTTCAAAATTTAATTCATTAGCACTGAATATTAAAATTATTGAAAAAGACTCACTACGCCTCCTTGGGTCCCCAATTTTAGAAGATGCCTATAACTCCTTTATAGAGGAGAAAATTCAAAATTTTTGTGATATTTCAGATCGCCTACTCAAAATTAATATCCATTCTGCTTTTACTATTCTTCGGTATTGCCTTTTTGTTCCAAAATTCACCCATGCCCTCAGATCTTCCCATTTTTTCAAACATTTAATACTTTTAGAAAAAATGGACAAAATTATGCAAAGCACTCTCACAAAAATCTTAAATGTCGGTAGCTTAGTGGTTAAGGAGTCGACCTTACGATCGAGAGGTCCCGGGTTCGAATCCTGGCCATTACACTACCGACGTGAACCCACTCCTAACACAAGCAATTTAGCTTAGCTGGAGGGGTTAGGGGGAATATTATTAATTTCGGTTACTAATATTCTTTTTAAAAAAAAAATGAATGACCTTGAATGACCTAGCTTCACTACAAGCGTCTCTACCGATTCGCTTGGGTGGGCTCGGTGTTCGCAAAATTTCGGATATAAGCTTACCAGCGTTCCTGTCCTCGGTCCACAGTACGGAAGAATTAACCAGGAAAACCCTTGCACCTACACTGGTTAATTCTGAAGTATTCTGTAAAACTGATGCAGTAAATGCTTGGAAAATTGCAGGCCCGAACACCGATTTCCTAAAGAACCTTTTCTCTCAGCGACAGTGGGACGGGCCGCTTTGCAGCTTAGTAAGACAACATTTAATATATACATGTTCTAATGCTGCAGAGCATGCCCGTTTGCTGGCGGTAGGAGTGTGGGAGTCGGGTCTTTGGTTACAAGCTCTCCCGTCATCTAACGTAGGAACTATGTTAGATGACACTACCTTCCGCATCGCAACATGCCTTCGTTTAGGTGCCCCGTGTGTTTCTCCGCATCGATGTCGCTGTGGAGAAGCCGTCGACAGGTTCGGACACCATGGCTTATTGTGCTGCAGGAGCGCTGGGAAAATACCACGGCACGCCAGCCTCAATGACATAATCCGACGCGCTCTTGTCACTGCCGGTGTGCCAGCTGTACTTGAACCAAATGGTTTGGCATACGCGACTATGGCAAGAGACCTGACGGTATGTCATTAATGCCATGGAAAATGGGTAGGACTCTGGTTTGGGACGCAACATGCGTCGACATCATTGCTCCTACCCATATAGCCAGCACGTCGCCAGCAGTCCGAGTGCTCGCAGTCTCTTCAGGGAGATTGCAACACGTATGATCGAGGCTTCTCGTGACCAGAAGGCTGACTTTTTTTTAGCACAGAGAATAAGTATTGCCATACAACGTGACAATGCTGCCAGTCTTCTGGGCACGTTACCACAGGAGGCATGTGATGCGGAGGAATTCCACGATGCATTTTAGGTTTAAGTTTATTTTCATTATTTATTTTATTTGAGTTTTATCTAGTTTAGTTTAGTTGTATTTCATTTATTATGTAAACATCACTTGTGTACCTATTCAACAAATAAAGCATTACCTTTTTCTGTTTAATTTTTCCATACATATAAATTATGTTCATAAATAAATAGTTTAATTAAATACTCGAAATAACTTCTATCACTTTACGTTTAGCTTACCATCAGGCGAGGCAAAGTTATATTGATGTGTCCATTATAAAAAAAAACCACTCACAATATCCTACCTACCTGTGTTGAGCCAGTCAAGCTGGTCTATATCAGTTATTTTCATAGCTTACTACGAAAAGGAAAGGCATTCCCATGTCGAAAGGCATACTTTTATAGCACAAAATAATTTGTGCTGGTGGTAATTGAATTGTTACCTTACAAAAGCGCACGTGCCGCGTGCGCATGACCACCAAATTGAAATTGAAATTGAAATCAATGAATACATACTTAAAGTAGGTAGGACACTATCTTTAAAACAAGAACAACAAGTGAACCGCAAAATTAAGCAAAATAAATCAATATCAACTTATCAAATAGCATTTATAAGATCACAGAGTTCAAATAAATATTGCAGCTCAAAGTACACAGGTCAACCATAATTTGATAAGTCTAATGACATTTATTATAGGTATGAAATTTCTTTATCTAGGTACACCTACATAACATACGAAACCAAATCGCAACGAGTAAAAAACTTTAAGTACTTAACCCTCAAATCCCGTAGCGTAGTCGCCTGGGCTACCTGTCTTCGCCTAATCCTACTTCCTATTTCCTATCCTACTAATATTACTTATATAAGGTGTCACCGAATTAGGTCTCTGAATTTGGTGAGATGACTTGGTATCGACAAAATATGTATTTGGAACAAAAAAAAAATAGCGGGTCAAATAAAAATAAAATATATACTTAAATAAATATAAAAATTTAAAAAAAAACTTAAAAAAGCGGCCAAGTGCGAGTCGGACTCGCCCATGAAGGGTTCCGTAGCAGCAAGTAACATAATAATGTTTTTTTATATATTTGGGTTGATTGAATGAAAGGTAAATTGCGGTTAACGATTTATGACGTAAAAAAAATTACTTACTAGATCTCGTTCAAACCAAATTTCGGTGGAAGTTTACATGGTAATGTACATCTTATATTTTTTTTAGTTTTATCATTCTCTTATTTTAGAAGTTACAGTTACATGTGTCCCCCCCACACATTTTACCAGTTTGGCAGTGTCTCTCGCGCAAACTATTCAGTTTAGAAAGAAATTATATTAGAAACCTCAATATCATTTTTAAAGACCTATCCACGTATCCACGTATGGGTTTGATGAAAAAAAAATCAAAATCTTAAATAAAACAATAAATTTTGGAGGTCCCCATACTTATATGGGGACCTCCAAAATATATTGTTTTTTTTTTAATTTTGTGTTAAAATCTTAATGCGGTTCATAGAATACATCTACTTACCAAGTTTCAACAGCATAGTTCTTATAGTTTCGGAGAAAAGTGGCTGTGACATACAGACGGACAGACAGACAGACATGACGAATCTATAAGGGTTTCGTTTTTTGCCATTTGGCAACGGAACCCTAAAAACACCACCAGCGACCAGCGTCAGGTGACGCGACCAGCACACGTGACGCTGGTCTCGATTTAGGTATTTCCCACACATCCGCTTGGAGGCCTTACTGCGAGGAGGACTGCACGCCTACCACTTTCTGCGGGTGCAAGAGCTCCTTACCACAGATTTTGATCCGCGGTTAAGATTTTGTAGGTGGTTAGTGAAAGATCCTACCAGAAAAGACAGACGAGTCCACTTTTACAAGAGTGGGCTTGTTTAATATGATCTATATAATATGTGTATATGGGACGCGGGTTCGATTCCCGCACAGTGCAAATATTTGTATGCATAAATAAGTCTATTTGCATTGGTCTGGGTGTTTCTATTTATAATATGTGTATAATTTGTGTATTTACAAAAAAAAAGTATATAAGTATGTTTATCCGCATTCTGGAATCCATAACACAAGCTAGTTAAACTATGCTTACTTTGGGTCTAGAAAGCGCTGTGTAGAATGTTGTAGAATATTATTATTATTATATTATATTCACAAGGCACACTGGTGGTGTTTATTTTTATTTTTTTAATATTTTTTACATTTTTTTGTATTTACCCAATTTTTTTTTGTGTCAAATACATATTTTGTCGATACCAAGTCATCTCACCAAATTCAGAGACCTAATTCTGTGACACCTAAAATAAGCGAAAGTTTGTGAAGATGTTTGGATGTTTGTTACTTAATCACGCTCTGACAGCTGAACGGATCTAGCTGAAATTTGGTACAGGGCCTTACCTTGATGACTCATAATCAGTTCAGTTTCGGAGTAATTCCTTACAAGTTTGTAAACTGGGAACGGCTCTGATCTGTACCATGGCATGCTTGAACTGAAACGCGTCCGCGTTTCGTTCGTTTGTTGATATTTGGAACGTGAAACTAAACGACTTAATACGATGTCATGGTATATAATGGTATAGGCCTGCTATTGAATTGATATCAAGTGGACATTGTTAGCCCCCAGGGATAGATTATAGTCTAGAATAACACATAGGCCATTTTTTAGGGTTCCGTAGCCAAATGGCAAAAACGGAACCATTATAGTGTTAGAATAATATTATGTAATCTGTGCTTATAGATTGGTCATGTCTGTCTGTCTGTCTGTCCGTCCGTATGTCATGTATCGTCAGCCACTTTTTTCCGAAACTATAAGAACTATGCTAGGAAACTTGGTAAGTAGATGTATTCTGTGAACCGCATTAAGATTTTCACACAAAAATAGAAAAAAAAAACAATAAATTTTGGGGGTACTTCAGTACCTACTTGGAACTGAAACTACAAAATTATTTTTTTCTTCGATCCCATAGGTACGTATATCTATGGATAGGTCTTTAAAAATGATATTGAGGTTTCTAATATAATTTTTTTCTAAACTGTAGTTTGCGCGGGAGACACTTCCAAAGTGGTAAAATGTGTGTCCCTTCTAAAATAAAAAGAGAGTAATAAAACTAAAAAAAAAATATGATGTACATTAACCATGTAAACTTCCACCGAAAATTGGTTTGAATGAGATCTAGTAGTTTTTTTTAATACGTCATAAATCGTAAACCGCAATTTACCTTTCATTCAATAAACTTAAATATAAGAATTTTACCTGCTGCTACGGAACCCTTCATGGGCGAGTCCGACTCGCACTTGGCTGATTTTTTTACAAAGCGTGTAGCGTAAAACTTTTAATAACTCCCTGTTGACTAAACGCATGCCGCATGGCACCACCGAAACGACAAGTGCTCGCCAAGCTTCTCGATGGTTGAAGGAAGCCGCCGAGTGCTTACAGACCAAACCAAATTGTAACTCAAAAAAATATAGGTACAGACTGGGTGGGGTGCTTGGTTGGGGACCTCCACGCGGTGCACCCTGGGCAACGGAGACGGCAGCGCCTCTCTCCTAGGGTAGGACAGACGCTGCCGCCTACGGCCAACTCCGACCGAGGCGAGGACGGCCCTGTTGAGGGCTGTTCGGAAGTTTTCCACGTGTCCCTCTGATTAGCAGAGGGCACAGTGGAGAGCAAGTAAGGCGGCCATCTCGAAACCGGAGATGGCCCAGGGTCAGTCGGGGTGCGAGGGATATGCTCTATGGGTAACCTTACACCCCGGCGTCTTAAGACCCAAGACGGCGTGCGGTTTTAGTCGGTGCAAGCCCGACATAACCGCCCCCACTGGAGACCCCCCGCTCTCCAGCGGGGGCGGTATCCGAAGGGATTTCCGCACGAAAAAAAAAAAAAAAAAAAAAAGGTACAGACTGGGTACATGGGTTGGTATATATCAACCTATTCCATTTACAAACATTGAATCGAATGGGAAATTATTTAAGGTTTACCATGTTTATTGTTTGTTTTGTCGATCTCAATGTCAATCTAAAATCGAATAGATATGTAATATTTTAAATTATTCGTATGCCATTTTTAAGAAGTCTGTAACCTTGGGTCTCGCTAATAAATTGCTACCTATCATCAGTGAGTAGGTATACAGGCATTGACATTTTAGAAAAGCAGCTAATTAGTCAGTCGGTCGACTTTTGAACGTTAGTAACTACCTTAACTTTAGTAACAAAAAAACAAGGTTGACCTTTAAACTTGAGCAAGGACCTACCTACTTACTTAGTATTTGAAAAAAACCGGTCAAGGGCGAGTCGAACTGGTGCACCGAGGGTTCTGTACCTACCCATTATACAGCCATAATAAAATTGGTATAAGTTTTATTGGTTTATGAACCAGTCAACACGATAAGAAATTTAGATTTCAAAATTTACCCTAATTTCCAACATTTTTTAATTTTTGGGCTTTTTGCCAAATTTCGTGATTCTAGGTCAACGAAAACTACCATATAGGTTTTCAACTTAAAATGGTTGACCTAGAATTGACAATTTTTGTTAAAAGAAAGGTCTTACAGCACAAGTAAAAGGAAAATTTCGAAATATAAAAATAGTTGAAAATTAAAGTAAATTTTGGTAAGTAGGTACTTATATATTTTCGCAAAAATCAAAATTTGCCCATATCTTTTTATCGTGTTGACCCAGGAGGACCTAGATCCTAGTGTATCTGGTATAAACTTGCTAGGTCCACCCGTTCCTTAGAAATTTGGTGGTGACACACGGACAAACGGACAAGATAGTGATCTTATAATGATTCCTTTTATTACCTTTTGAGGTACGGAACTCTAACAAGTAGGCAGGTACTCACTTGTAGAACTAAGTTAATAAGCTCTTTATTACAGTGGTTGATGAACTTCCATAACATACGATAAGTTCCAAGGGTTCCATACTACTAATAATACTACTAATATAATCTATAGTGGAAGGTTTATATTATACAGCATTAATAAATTAATGTTAATTATCGCTCGCTTAACAATGTGCCCGGTAGATGGCAATATTCTCGCCCCCTATTACATTGGGACCTACACATAACTGGCGAATCGTGGGTGTGTAATACACCTCTGCCTACCCCTTCGGGGATACAGGCGTGAAGTTATGTATGTGTGTATGTATGTTTATATTAGAATAATATTATGTAATCTGTGGTTAAACAGATTATTAGTGGTGAAAACCAGCCTACGTAAAACGCAGTTTAGTTGAATTTCAGTGGTGACATCCGCTCTAAGAAATGAAAAGCAATTATACATATACAGGTGAATTTGATTTAAAAATTTTAAATCTCCGACACAAATTTATTTATAGCTAAGATCCATCTTGATTAGGTATATCGGCATTCCACATACATAGACACGTCCAATTTATAAAACCCCGTCGTCGTTTTATGTCGGGGGTTACTTAATTAAAGGAACGTACTTATTGTAAAATTAGACTATAAGTGTATTGTAAAGTAAAATAGATAATAGACTGATAAGCGGAAGCGACAGTGAAGGAAGGGGACGGGGACCATGCCATACGTGACGTGACGTCACTTGAGCGCGACGTGTTTGGCACGAGGAGGGGAACGGGCCGAGGCGCGGGGGATCGACGAGGTCGAGGGTGTGGTGCACATGCGCCGCAAGTCGCGTCGCCTCAAGGTGACCCTCAACTCGCCGCACAAATATTCTGCGTGGCTCGCACTACAGTTTGTCGTTCGTACGTTCCTTTCACTTCTGAACGGGTGCCGATACCGGTATTTACCTAAAAACTGATACAAGTCTTGTCTAGTGCCGTGTTGAATTTATGACAGCACGCTGTGGACGGCAACGTTTATCGTTCATCATCTTATATCTCAATCGTCAAGACTGACAACAAGAATCGATATGCGTCAGGCGAGAGATGTTGTGAGTATTACGATAGTATACCTAATAGGTATTCTACAGGCATCATAAGTATTCGGTATTCAATACCGTCAATAATTTTTATTATGTTTTTAATTGTTTTCTTCATATTTTTTGTAAATAATGTTTAGTAGAGTAGGCGAAGTCAGGGAACAGTCTGAAGACAGTTCCATACATTTGCTACCACAAATCTTGCCTGTTTGCTTTACCGACCGGCTTAACTTTGCCCGAAACACAATATCTAAAGAAATAAACTAATATCACAAAAGTATCAAACTTACGACAATATTCGTAATATATCTTTTTGGACTTTTTTGGCTTTAAAGGTGTATTTTGCGGGCCAATTACTTCAGGGTCCTAGTATTTAGCTGCTCCAGGCAAAGATAATTTTTGCCGCCCTTAACATACACTAACAACTGACGGTACTGAATACCGAATACTTATGATGCCTGATAAATCATGAGATTGTTATGTTGGGGTTTTTATGTATATAAGTAGGTACATAAAATATAATATATGATATTATTGGAATTATACCTATAATAATCACATCAGCCTATTCTTCTGAAGAGGTATGCACCTATACGAAAATTAATGAGCGTTTCATGTTTGTAAATGTATACAATGTCATCATCATCATCCCCGCATTGTGTCCCGATTAAATCCGAGGGCTTCACCTCGGAGCTCGGGGTTGCACGGTCTTCGGCAACCCTGGCAGTCACCTTCTACGACGCTCAGCCAGCAATGGCTTCCAGGCCTAGATGGGGACTCCATCGGGTTCACCGCTTTCCGATCTTCATGCGGCAAATAGCCATCTGGACTTCTGTAGGCGTCATCAGTGAAGCAAGTCCTTGATTCGGATAGAGGTCCGGTTGCTCCTCTTTATGCTGTTAGTTCAGCAGCTCGTAGAAGTATGAGCGCCATTTCTCGTTAACGGCGGCTTTCTCGTATAAAATATTGCCCCAGGACGCAGTGGCACTAACGCGTGCATTTAACGCAGTAGCACTAGGAAATATCCTGTACCGTTTTGACCCTAGAATGTGCCAACTTATAGATGAGCTTCCGCTCCTCAGACGATTCCAATTTGTGGTACAACAGTTGAAAGGGAATTCGCCTGGCTCTGGCTACAGGTTTCTTTGTGCCGAGCTTTGCATCTCTGTACGCATCGCGATCTTGGGCAGATTTGGACGCGTGCTCTTTTTACCCCAGTCTCCCGCTGGACTGTGTTATTCCACCACCAAGTGTCCTCGTCACACTTGCAACCACTCTCAGATATGCCGAACACTACCTTCGTCGCTTCAAAAATAGCTACTTGAACTTGAACCGTGTCCCAGTCCCAGCAAACCTGAAGCCATCGTCGTTGCCATCGAAAACTGAGGTGAACCTCTAGGACGTGACTTCGTCAAGCAGTCACCACTTGATTCGACCTTGGCAATGCTTGACACTTTGGTCTTTGGGATTCACGTAGAGATCCGTTACAAGGAAACGGTGTTTCACAGTGAGACTCTCCGTACCCAAAACTCTGTGGGCATGTTCAATTGTAAGATATAGGTAAGATACCATTTTTATCAAGAATATAAAAATGTCTGTGTTATATAGGATGAGGAAAATACATATGATAAAGAGTAACTTTATTGAAGGATCACTTTTATTACCAAAATGCTTTTACTGGTCTTATTATTTATGGCATTGAAATAATAATAATAATAATTTATAATTTCGCTAGTATTCAGGTGGTGCAATGTTGGCTGAAAGATCAGATAATTTTACCAGCCTTGAAAATAGTTTATATGATCGAGAAAAAGATGACTAATACTAAATTTTAGTAAACCAATGCATGCATATATGATCTCTGTGTCACAGACACCAAAATATGGCCCAGTTTGTATACAAAATTTTTGAAATATGTGTTTTATTTTAAAAATTGGGTAATCTTGGTGTGTTTCACGGTAACTTATCCATTAAAGTTCAACGAGAGATCCCATAGATGTTTTCTGCTTCGTAAGAGGACATTGCCTTGTTTTTAGGGTTCCGTTGCCAAATGGCAAAAAACGGAACCCTTATAGATCCGTCATGTCTGTCTGTCTGTCCGTCCGTATGTCACAGTCACTTTTTTTCCGAAACTATAAGAACTATGCTGTTGAAACTTGGTAAGTAGATGTATTCTGTGAACCGCATTAAGGTTTTCACACAAAAATAGAAAAAAGCAATAAATTTTGGGGATTCCCTATACTTGAAACTGAAACTCAAAAATATTTGTTTCATCAAACCCATACGTATGTGGTATACCCATACGTTTAGGATCTAGTAAGTAGTTTTTTTTAATACGTCATAAATCGTAAACCGCAATTTACCTTTCATTCATCAATTCAAATATAAAAAAAAAACCTTATTATGTTACTTGCTACTACGGAACCCTTAATGGGCGAGTCCGACTCGCACTTGGCCGCTTTTTTAATGCTTCCACTGTTTGCCTTTATTCATAATTCTTTCAATGTGGATATCTTTTTTTTTGTCCGGGAATTCCCTCGGATACCTACCCATACAACAAACTCAACACCTTAAAGTCAACTGCCAATATTTCAAGCTTGTAGCCCTAGCGGTGGCTTTACGTTGATGAATCACTCAAGACAAGCAATAAATTTTAATTATAATATAGAATTGCCCGGTGGTAATTCCCTTTTATAAGCTTCAGTCACTTTTTGTAATGCACTTTTTCCTTAAAAACTTTAACCTTCACTACTTAATGGGTTGGTGCCTTCGGTCACGTCATCATGAGTTTATGCCGATGTACTAAGTTCTACAGTAATAAGTGTAATTACACTTCTAATCAAATATTCATACCAAAAATCAGAGATATATCTCACCTGCATGTGCCTAATTGAAATAATGTCCTCAATCCGTAGGATAGGTAAGTAATTTATGCTTATTAGTGACATTTGTACGACAAAAACTTATCATATTACATAATATATATATATATATATAAATACATCATATAAATAAGTAAGTAATTTATGCTTATTAGTGACATTTGTACGACAAAAACTTATCATATTACATAATATATATATATATATATAAATACATCATATAAATAAGTAAGTAATTTATGCTTATTAGTGACATTTGTACGACAAAAACTGGTTATATTTTATAATATTAAACAACTCATTTCAATACATCATTACATTCTTTAAATAGCTAAGGTAAATATAAAAAATGACTTAAATATTACATCACGTGTGTAATATAACAATTTTTACTACAGAAAGTAGTAAGAAATCAGAAAATTACAAATAAAAACGAATAAAATAATAACTTTTAGCCATACATAGTCTGGGTAAAAGTGCAAATAGATTGACAACATGGAGTTCCGATAGAGACGATATCTCTTCAGGCTGAAAATGTCTAGTCTCCTACAATATATGCTATATAGTCCAGTGTTTTTACAACAAATCTCGTATCGGATCGAATACGACTTGCACAAAAGAGATCGAAAAGTATGTAGAGAAAGAGAGCACCTACCTACTACTTGCTACTACTTATTATAATTGAAAGATAGATTTTTGTGACTTTGTGAGGTTTCTAAGACAACGCAAACGTCGTTCAATGATCTATTGATTCTGGATTTTAGCAGGGAAAATCCGTGCAACGATAAACTTGAACATAATTACTTACACTGACGAAATCCGACGTTAATTAAATACCTAGCAAGATTAGTATTTTAAACTTACTTGCCAAATAGACTAGTGAATAAAGTCTTAGGAATGATTTGCGGCAAATGAACACATTCTTATTTGCGATGATTTGATTCTTGACAAAACCGGTTACAAGTGGTTATGAGTTTTGAAATATGATATTTTCCTCATGAATTCCACCTTAAAAAATGAATCAAGGCTACCTATCGATATAAAGGCTTATAGTAGGGGAACCCACATAACTAAATGTGGATTTACTTGAGCGTCGCGCGTCGTTGGAACTTATTGGGATTATGAAGATTAGATGCTAAACGGGAAAAAAGGTAATTATAATGTTGTATGTCCTTTCACTTGTGGGTTAAGCTTGTACCGACTGCTTTGCAAAATAAAAAAAACAGCTAGACATTCTCGAGCGCGTTAGAATAGCGAATAGTTACTTGGAATAATCTATGGTACCCTTTTGAGATGTCCAAAATTATTATTATTATCATAGAGCTATGACACGCCTCACCCTAGAGCATTATTAGGTTATTATTATTATTATAACTGCGCGGGAATAGGTATAAGCACAGATTACATAATATTATTGTATAAGACGCGCCGCCTGACGCGGTGAAACAGGTGAGGACACTGACCGCTTTAGGTAGGTACTCCAATATTTGCTTCGGGGGCCACCTGCATCGGATCAGGAAGGAGCCAACGCCTGAGTGTCATAACTGCGACGCGAGCGAGGACTCAGGGCTGCACACGCTGGCGGACTGCCCGGCGTGGGAGGCGCCGAGGCGTGACCTCGTGGCAGCCATCGGGGTGGGAGTCCTCTCGCTCGGCAGCATGATTGCGGCAATGGTGCGGAGCGCGAGCGCGTGGGCCGCCGCCGCCTCCTTCTGCGAGCATGTAATGCTCGCGAAGGAGGTGGCGGAGCGCGCCCGGGAGAGACTTAGAACTTGCTCGCCGCGCGTCACTGGCGACTCAGGCGCCGGAGGTCGCTTAACGACCTCCGTCCTCCATGAGCGCAGGCCTGGGGGTGGCGGGTGAGGCCACCTGTCACCCCAGCAGAAGCAAGCCGGGACGGTGGGGCGACTAGCGCCCCTCCCCCAAACCGGGGCAAGACGGGGACACCGTGGTTGCCAAACCCGAGAGGGCCATCTCGAAACCGGAGATGGCCCAGGGTCAGTCGGGGTGCGAGGGATATGCTCTATGGGCAACCTTACACCCCGGCGTCTGTAGACCCAAGACGGCGTGCGGTTTTAGTCGGCTCAAGCCCGACATAACCACCCCCGCTGGCACGCGGGGGGGTATCCGAAGGGATTTCCGCACGGTAAAAAAAAAAAAAAAGGTACTCCAATATTCACTTTCGTACTTTATGACAAAGGACATAGGACCGTGTCGTCGGAAACACTTTATTAGGACAACATTTAACGATAAATAACTTTGTGGTCTATTTAGTGATAGTAAAATAAACACAACAACGGACTGCGAATAGGTATTTCAGACGTAGGGTTCGTGCGGAAATCCCTTCGGATACCCCCCCCCCCCCCGCCGGCCAGCGGGGGCGGTTATGTCGGGCTTGAACCGACTAAAACCGCACGCCGTCTCGGGTATAAAGACCCGGGGGTGTAAGGTTGCCCATAGAGCATATCCCTCGCACCCCGACTGACCCTGGGCCATCTCCGGTTTCGAGATGGCCCCCTCGGGTTTGGGAACCACGGTGTCCCCGTCATGCCCCGGATTGGGGGAGGGGCGCTAGTCGCCCCGCCGTCCCGGCCTGCTTCTGCTGGGCTAACAGGCGGGGTCACCTTTCACCCTCAGGCCTGCGCTCATGGAGGACGGAGGTCGTTAAGCGACCTCCGGTTCCTGAGTCGCCTGCGACGCGCGGAGAGCATGTTGCGGGCTCGGCGGGCCGGGAGAGATCTAAATCTCTGCCGGGCGCGCTCGCAGAATGAGGTAGCGGCGGCCCACGCGCTCGCGCTCCGCACCATTGCCGCAATCATGCTGCCGAGCGAGAGGACTCCCACCCCGATGGCTGCCACGAGTTCACGCCTCGGCGCCTCCCACGCCGGGCAGTCCGCCAGCATGTGCAGCCCCGAGTTCTCGGTCGCGTCGCAGTGATGGCACTCAGGAATGATACCGGCACAAACCTTCACATAGAACGCTAACCGAGCTACTGGAGAGGGCGCCGCGCCGTGCGGGAGGGATGGTACCGTCGCCGCCGGCAGCGGTTCGAGAAGTTACATGTCGCCGCTGGCGCTAAGAATGGGCTCGGATTGGTTGTTTACCGAATGCGGAAATGTTGAATGAAAATAATCGTATTAAAACGTAGTAAGCGTATTACATGAAGTCGAAAGGAGTGTTTTTTTTTTATGTGCGGAAATCCCTTCGGATACCGCCCGCTGGCCAGCGGGGGTGGTTATGTCGTGTCTCGACTAAAACCGCACGGTGTCCTCCCCAAGTGTCCGTTGCCGGGCACCCCGGGCAAGCCCTCGAAAGGATAACCCCAGGGTTGCCAGCGGACTTTGGCCGCCACCGCGGCCTCGCCTGGTGGGGTCGGTTTTTATCCCGCTTCGGTGAGTTGGCAGGCGTGTGTAAGGGCACACACGACACGCCTCCGCCACGGCCTGCTTCTGTAAGGACGGCGAGTCGGCCAACTGCCGTCCTCAGGCCCCGATCATGGAGGTCGGTAATCCCGGGCGTAGATGACTCTGCGGCGTCCTCGCCGCAGACTGCGAAACTCGGGGGGCAGGGTTCTTTCCCGCTCCCTCTCCGCCGTCTCTTTCGCGCGCATTACCTGCTCGCAGAAAGAGGCGGCGGCGTGCCACTTGCTCCTGTCGGAGACCACGGCCCTCACCATGGTCTCCAACGAGAGAACGTCCAAGCCCAGGACCGCAACGAGATCCCGGCGTTGACTCGCCACGCAGGGCACTCCACCAACGTGTGGAGCGCCGTGTCTTCGCCAGGATCCTCGCAGTGCTGGCACTGCGGCGTTGTCTCCCGGTGGATGCGCCACAGATACTTACCGAAACACCCGTGTCCGGTAACCATCTGGCACATCCGGTAGAAGAGGTCCCCATGGTCCCTCTCCAACCACTCCTTCATGATCGGTCTCACCACCGCAATGGTGGATTCCCCCCACCTTGGGTGCTCAAGTCGCACCCTCCATGTCTCCATGAGTTCCCAGTGGAGCTGGGACCGCTGAGCCCTGATTTCTCGGGGCTCCGGCCTATGGCCCCGCTCCAGCGCCTCCTGCATATATATATAATATATATAATATAATCGTGTTTCGTGTTAGTGTTGACTACAGACAACTCGAGACCGGGTGGAACGATTTCCATGATTTTTGATTTTTTTAATTTGTCTCCGCCTATAGTGTCCCTTTTTTCTTATTTTTTGCGGAACTCCCTACGATTAACCCATCGACGGCCAGTGGCCAGTTATGTCGGACTCGAACTAAGCAAAACCGCACGCCGCACCGTCTCGGTTGTTTAATTCTGGAGTGTAATGCAATTCCCTCACACCCCGGCTGACCCGGCGTGGTCTACGGATTTGAGATGGCCCCCTCGGGATACTGTGCATATATGAGATATTCACGAAATAAATTCAGCTGATAAGGTAACATAACTTGATTCTAAGGCGGAACGATTACCTATTCAAACAGAGATACAGACAGACTAAAGTTTAAAACAATTGTTTTTTAAAAAATGTAAATACCCTATAAATAAATGTATAAAATCATATACAATTATTGAAAAACTGTTAGTTTAACGTTACAAACAGACACTACAATTTTATTAATTTGTATACTAATCAAAGAATTACTACTCCTTACTTATACAAGTACGGACCTTTTTCTATCGATGGTACTAAGCTCTCCCCTCCCCGTCCCTAAACTATGTTGGCTGTAACTTAGGCTGGCTTCTCTTTTCAATAAAATAACCTGTATCTGGGTGCATATTTCATTTGATGCTTATTTGAAGTTTTGAAAAAAGAAATTAAAGATTGCGCAGTAAAGAATCAAATTCTTTATGTATTTTCGTAAGGTATTTAATAGTTACAACTGAGTTTTATTGAAGGCACAGTGCTCTTCTGTCCTTAGAAATATTGATGTTTTTTTTTTATTTACGTAGAACGGCAATGAGATTTCACTAATACGGTAATCAGATCACAGGCTATAGTAGTGAGATAAAGTAAAATGGTAATTAGAATTAAACAAAAGTTAGATAAATCAGCCTTTCACTGCACAATTAGTAACTTATACTAGCTTTAGCTTACCCTCTCTCTTCGCTTTTACGCTATCACTATCACACTCACTCACTGTCACCCGTGTATGAGGTCGCGTTCGCGTTCACCGCTGCGTACGAGAAAACAAATTTGTTATTAATAAATGTCGTTATTGTTCGAAAATGACTACGAAACCTGTTTCCAAAGTATGTTATACACACCATATCATCACTTGTATCTATCATTATATCTATCACTGGTGGTAGAAATTTGATGACACAAATTTGTCACAAAATTCGACCGGATGGGTACCACCGTCCACGATTGCGAAAAACCCTCCATAGTAATCCAATTTCGGTTTGATTGCGTTCAGGGGTCAGCAAGTGCATAGCCGGGCAGGGGGATTGTGGTCGCAGCACTAGTGGGACCAGTGGGTGTCACGCGGTGCTGCGACGACAATCCTCTTCTGATGAGGCCGTCAAGCTGAGTGCCACCATTATTAACATGGTACATGTATGTAATGGTGACCCTCTTTCCTGAGACTTTACCTTCAGCTTACCATCAGGCGAGGTGAAGTCAAATTGACGTGTCCTAAACATTAAAAAAAATATATATATATACATTTATATGTTAGACATGCATAGTCGGTATGCTAAGAATTAGTTATTAATTAGAATTACCGCTCCTTTTTTTAATTTTAGTTTGAAGTAAAAAGGCTGGTAATTAATGGTAATTAGAAGAATGGTAATCATATTTTCACTTTTTTTTATAAATACGTGTATTTTGAATAGGTTAACACTTTTGAGTTTAACAGCATAATTATAGAATTATTAACATTGGATATACCTAGGAAATCATTTTATTAAAAAAAAAAACAAAATATAATTACCCTGTAGTCTTTATCGTCGGCCACGTAACATACACGAAATGAAATATTCACCCATCTACCACCGATAAAGTGATGACAAAAGATCCAATCTCAGAATAGTTATTCTTTTTATGTGAGTTGTCTGTTAGAATTTAGATATCATCTACCTCCGTATAATGACTGACGCACTCGGTTTCCCCTAATGTTGTATTATTACTAAATATATTGATATCTTAAAATAAACATCTGTACATATGCCAAGATTCGTCTTGAACAGCGTGCGTAAATCCCAACTAGTTGTAAACAATACCTATGTATCTACTTTTTATCAACTACTGGGAAATTTATTACATATTAATTTGGTACTTTTTAGGGTTCCGTCACAGTTCATAGAAATGGGCCGCTGCCGGTTTAGATGTATGAGTGTGCGCCGGGCGCAGCTGTGTAGCGTAGGTAGGTACTGGACGGCTGCTCGCATTCGCATTCTCCCAAATAAAAATTAATGGATTTAAATTCATTCATCATCAACCTATGCTAGTCCACTGCTGGATCGGTCTCCTCTAATCAGCGCCATAGTGCCTTGTCTTCAGCTTTTCAAATTGATTAGCGCAGTTTATTTTTATTTTGTGGTTTATATCAAAAAGACGATAATGAAATATTTATTTTATTATCTATAAATTATATAAATAAAATAATGAGCTATGTACATAAAAGGTCCTTTACATATTTAGTATTTACATTAGGAAATTGTATAAATTCATTAAAACGTTATACTTACGTAGTAGGGTCATAATTTCAAATTTTATTTTCTTTTTACAGGGTTTCACGTTCATACCTTTTTTGTTCTATTTTTTTTATTTCATTTCTATATTTTATTAGTTAAGCCCTTTCATTCAATATCCATATTCAAAGAGTTGTAAAAAAAAATGAAAATCGCCGTTTTGTGGCGGCAGCCATTTTGGATTTGAAATCTTTTATAGTGTACATTATTCTACTGTGCAAGTCTTTTCATTTGATACCCATATTGAGGAAGTTGTGAAAAAAATGAAGGCCATTTTGTAGTGGCGGCCATCTTGAATTTGAAATTTGTCATTATGTATAGTATTCTATTAGTCAAGCCTTTTCATTTGATACCCATATTTAGAGATTTGTGAAAAAAAGAAGGTAATTCAACATTTTGTGGTGGCGGCCATCTTGGATTTGAAATTAGTCTTGATTTAAATATTCTAAATATTTAAATTATTAAAGATTGAAATAGTCAAGCCCTTTCATTTGATACCCACATTGATGGAGTTGTGAAAAAATAAATGTAATCCGCCATCCAATTAATTCACCTTTCAAATAAAAAAAAATCTAGATCAAAATCGGTTCATCCGTTCAGGAGCTACGATGCCATAGACAGACATACACACAGGCAGACACGTCAAACTTATAACACCCCGTCGTTTTGGCGTCGGGGCTTAAAAAATCTAGTGCTGCTCATAATACATATTTGCGTATATATATTTAAAAAATTACGTGACAACCCTAAGCGCCAACGCAGATTAGGTAATTAACTCGCTGAGGGGCTTCAAATAACCTACTGTTCTTTTATTATACTATGGTTCCGTCCCCCAAAAGGATAAAACGGAACCCAGGGAGGATCATTGGTGGTCCCTCTGTCTGTCTGTTTATGAATGAATGAATATATTTTCATATTTATATTTCAGGCAATTATTAAATCATATTGAAAAATAAAATAAAATAATTAAAAACTAAAATAAAATAAAGTAAAATAAAACACATTGCAAATAAATAAAAAATAATAACAATAAGATTAAATTTCAAATCAAATTAAAAACAATTAAATTCAGATGAGAATGAAATTAAAAATTAAATTGAATGAAATATGTATTATGTTGTATTATATATGTATCTATGTATTGTGTTATGTTTATCAAGACTTTTTCTCAGGAACGCATCGAGTTATTAATTTGTAATTAATGTCAAATAATCATTCGAAACTAATATCAAATAATCAGGTCTGCACTGCAACCTACTACTTGCACCTGTGAAAAAAATCAAACTTTTAAGTCACGCAATCATAAGATGCATTATGTAGCGGATTTAGTCAGGGCACAAGGGAATCAAAACCTACCTACCTAGGGGACTTTCTGATGAACTAGAATCACGAAATTTAGCAGAAAACAAGATCTTACATGTCAGTATAAGTAACTGTCCGAGTCCGAACCGTAAATATGTTGCTACCTACATCACAAACGAATGCGATTAAAAACTGATTTCACTTATAATTATCAATTTTAGCCTATCTCAGGAACGCGAGGCGGTATTAACTTGAAAATAATACTTATCAAATAATCAAGTTTCTAATGTTTTGCACCTGTGAAACTTCTTAGTCAACGCAATGAAAAGGCACAGACGTATATGCAGCATATTTAGATAATCGCAAGGAAATCCAAATCTATAGGGTAGGTACTTCTCGTTGAGGTAAAATCATAAAATCGGGCAGGGGGATTGTGGTCGCAGCACTAGTGGGACCGGTGGGTGTCACGCGGTGCTGCGACGACAATCCTCTTCTGATGAGGCCGTCAAGCTGAGTGCCACCATTGTTAACATGGTACGTGTATGTAATGGTGACCTTTACCTTCAGCTTACCATCAGGCGAGGTGAAGTCAAATTGACGTGTCCTAAACATAAAAAAAAATTGCAGGAAGTAAGGATAATAAAACAAATAAAGGGAAAAGTTCGAAAACCGTTATACCTACGTAAAAAATAAATAAATTTTAGCCTATTGGAAATTTTTAAATTCTGTTAACACAACAATAAACCAACAGTCAATGTCACTCCCTCACTCGTCATATAGGGTGAGTAGGGAGAAGGTCGAAAGTTTTTTGTCGAGATGAGAAGTAGGTATTGCATTGGAAAAAAAAATTGTTAAAGAGTAGGTAGGTATATTTTACTCTCATACGTACGGATAAAAGCCTGCTAAATCTCCTTTTTTATTTCTTTTTGAATATTCTAAGACATTCTACACTATCTAGCCCCAAATTAAATATAGATTATGTTGTGCGTTATACTTGTGCGGAGAAACATACTAAGACACATATTTTTAAACATTCATACATGTATACATTCCTATAGAAACCCCTAGATCAATACAAATATGCACATTCATGCACACAAATATTTGCACTGAGCGGGAATCGAACCCGCGACCTCTGACGTAGTATAGCCGTTTCGATTACCGAGTATGGCAAGCGAGTTTCCGAAAATCTATGAACGGTGGAAGGAATATTTCCTTGCAGTAAAATCTGCTGTCTCCAGTACTTAGAGTAGGTAGGTACTTTTCCTCTGGGTGCAGAGTCTGTATATTCATGTAGAACTGTTTTCGTTTTACCGAGTTATTACAAGTCTTTACAAGTTAGTACTACCTAATTTTATTTCATAGTAGGTATAATACCCTACGTATAACAGGCATGAAGTGGAGAGCAATTTTATTAAAAACGTGGATGTCTATAAATCTATACTATTAATAAATTGTAAATTAGTTGTGTCTGTACATTAGAGAAAAATACTTGGGTTATGTTAAAGTAACGATTCTGAACACAATTTTTGTTTTCGGAGTTCTTGTCTGTATATCTGTTTGATCGCGATGGACGCAAAAATTACAGAACGGATTTTAATGCGGTTTTTTCTATTAGTCAGACTTAAAATCTGCCATATGTTTGATTGCAATTGGTTAAGTAGAACCGATGATATGGCCAAAAAACGATAACCGACCTCCGCGCGGGCAAAGCCGCGGGCATGAGTCAGTTAAATAATAAAAATAAAATTCACAAAAAATAGGTATTATCTATGCAAAAGTCTATTATTTCACGCACACGACCTGTATCTACTAACTAGATTTCTAATATGGTGTGCACCTTATCATAATATCATATCAACTATTTGTACCTACACGTAAATTTAACAAGTTCACCACACACCACTAATGCAAAGTAAATGTGAATAAAATAAAGCCACTAGCCAAGCCACTATCATATCAAGGAATGCCATGACGTCAAAAGCGAGCCCACGCGTTAGCCAATCAGATTCGTACACAAAGGGGCACGCCTTAGTAAATCACGTTAGTATTGGCTTTGGAATGTTAAAAACGAATAAACACTTACATACTTTCGATAAGTACTTTATTACAGAAGATAACTTTTTATATTGCTAATTTTTATAATTCTAATTTTTGCAATGTAACTTTTATTTTTCACTTGTCATATAAAATGGCATTCTTTCTGCACTATTCTGACCCATAAAATTTAAGCACATCTGACTGAGATAGCACTATTTTACTATCATGATTCATGAATGAAAAAGATTGCGTACCTACTGTGGCTATGAGTAGCAGAGCATTCGCGTTCCAAGTTCCAATCCAATCTAAAGTATCCAATCCAAACTACTCTGCCTGCTGACGTCGACTGACGGCGACGTCCGTTTTACTTTTCCGTTTAATAATTCAGTTAGCAATTGCGGCTGCCGTATATTTGGTAGACTTGCGTAGCGTATTCTTCATTTTCTTACGGCTCTAACAAGACGTGTCGTACTTTAAAAAATACTGCACGCGCTCAGTGTTTTATTAATTCATAAATTGATAAAATAAGTGCTTCACAATGGGTTTAGTTGTCAATAATTTACCAAAGGTGAGTGCTAGTGATAGGTGTTTTTAACTCGATAATATAAACCTCGGCTTGACTTTGGAAAGCAACGGCTGTGTTGTAATGACCGTTTTGACCTTGTGAAACTCGCTTGCGATAAGAAACAACTTAAGCCTGCAAGTATTGCAGTCATAGAAATTAAAACTATAAGTTTAATAAAAATAATTGAGTTTAAAATAATGCACAGGGTTATAATTAGTAATTACATTAATTGCATAACCTGAAAATTGAAACGTAACGAAGAAATTATTGAAACCGATTTTATAGTGGTCCTTACCTTTTTTTTTCGTGCGGAAATCCTCTTGGATACCCCCCCGCCGGCCAGCGGGGGAGGTTATGTCGGGCTTGAACCGACTAAAACCGCACGCCGTCTCGGGTCTTCAGAAACCGGAGTGTAAGGTTGCCCATGGGCATTTCCCTCGCACCCCGACTGACCCTGGGCCATCTCCGGTTTTGAGATAGCTCCTTAGGTATAGTAGGTACCTAAATATGTAAAAAATACTCTTAAATAAACCTTTTTTTTCTTTTTGTTAGATATGGGTTGTTTGATATCAAAAATTTTAGTATACAACATTTCCTTTTTACAGATCCGCGAAGAATGTGAAGTCCTACATATGACAGATAAACAAATTAGAGAAATTATGAGCAGACTTAATACAAATTTGCTCAGAGGGCTTGGAAAAGACACACATGCAAGTGCCATTGTCAAGTGCTTTATTACATACATTCAAGATTTACCTAATGGAAAAGGTAATATAGTATTTACTTGAAGTAATTATATATATAAATAATAAATATATGTAACATTGCCTAAAGACTCACCCACTATTTTTCTATATTAATTTATTTTCAGAACGTGGTAAATTCCTAGCATTGGATCTAGGAGGAACCAATTTTAGGGTATTAATTATAAATTTAGGAGAAAACCACTTTGATATGCAATCTAAAATTTATGCTATTCCAAATCACATAATGACCGGTACGGGAGTTGCTTTATTTGATCACATAGCTGAATGTCTAGCAAATTTCATGAAGGTGGGTATTTCAATTATTTTTCAATGGCACAAATTTTGTGTTCTTTTTAATATAATTTCCTCATTCTTTGATAATACTCATATTACAAAAATATGAAGGGAGTGAATAAGTTCTTTACTTGTTGAATCAGGATCATGAAGTTTATGAAGAACGGCTAGCCTTGGGTTTTACATTTAGTTTTCCACTGCAACAATTAGGACTTACAAAAGGAATTCTTCAACGGTGGACTAAAGGATTTTCATGCTCTGGAGTAGTTGGAGAAGATGTTGTTCAGGGGCTAAAAGATGCTATTGCTCGACGAGGGGTAAGTAAAGATGATATTATCAGTACAATATCTAAATTTGAAAAGATTCTAAATAATAAATACTTCTATTCTAAAATAAGACATTGCAAAAAGAAAACACTAGCACCATCATTATCTGAAATCCTTCATGCATGGAAGCTTGTATAATATGTAAAAAAGAAATTTTACAGGATGTTTCCCTACAAGTGATGGGCATCCTAAATGATGCGTCTGGCACACTTATGTCATGTGCACATAAAGAACCAAATTGCCGAATAGCGGTCATAATTGGTGAGTTGATGATGATAAGAGCTCTCTCTCTCTCTCTTTCTCTTAGCAATGTAAGGCATGATTACTGGTGTCAATATAAGAGAGCCAGTAGAGGCTTTCACAATAAGTAACAACTCAGTCAGTGGATAGGATTTTGGTCTTGTCTTGCATTAATTAAATTATTATTTTTTACGTTTTTTGGAGCATATGTAGTTTTACAATATTTATATTTTTATAAACTTTAAATTATTATTTTTTCTTTATCTGTTTGTTTTCTGATAATATTCATTAACAATTTAAATATGTACCAGAAATATGCGAACATTTATATCCTGTTGTAAACAAATCAAATCACATTGGTCACATGAAAACGCCAAAACGTAGTGTGAATAGATTGATTAATTTGCTTGAACGTTTCATCAAAACGTAGTGTTCATTTTTTAAGTTGGTATAAGCTTGATGACAGCTGACACCGACAGCGTACAATGTAGATGCTGGTTGACACCTTAACGCGCATGCGTGCCCGCCCCCGCGCTTCTCCGCCCCAGTGATACCTAATTTGCTTCATTGCGCATCGTATCGTCCTTAAATTCAGAGTGGCCAATAAATTTGGCGCGAGGTATATCTGCAGCCCCTTATGTCGTTGGGACAAAATTTTACATTTGTTCCCAACCCAGTACTGTAAAATTTTAGAAGAACAAAATATGTAACAAATAAATGAATCATTTTCTTATATATTTATTGTATTTTTTTTTAATGAAATGAAACTCATAATTTAAGACATAATTATATAGTATATTACCCTCTCCTGTACAAGTGGCGACTCGTATCAATGGTTTCAGAGACTAATACGATTTATGGATATGTCATAGTATTAAGATAAATGCGGTATAAACGATAATATACTGCGATATACAACTGCAAACTCAAACTTTAATTCTGAGTATACATATTTGTGGTACTAGTAATCATATCGGATGTTCTGCTCACCACTGTAAGTCGTCCGGCTGTTCTCGGAAGCACCCGTCACGTACGGTGGTTGTGATGATGAAGAGAGCTATGTTTAAAGCTAGGCGGGCCGCTTTAATTAGTTTGACCACCACCTCTAATTTAGAGATCGGTTCCTTCATCGGGTCAACCACTGCTTCCTCATTCCTGGGTCTTCGCTCCTTCTCAGGAACCGGGTCAGTCTGGCACTCTACTTCCACTAGCTCAGGGGCGGTGGGCTTGTATGGGATGGCTGGCGTGTACCGCCACAAAGGCGCCGTTGTTGGTACCACTTCGTTCGCTGGCGCGTATTGTTATACTCGTGGCCTTCTGCTCCGTGTCCTCTTCGTTCGACCTCTTTTGGAGGTGTGGGTGAAACTGCGAGAGCACTTACACGCTGCGTGCTCATAAGCCTGCGTGCAATGGCAGTGATGACTGCTACTGATGATTCCCGCATTAAGTTTCAATCTTGATCCTAGGTATGCCGAGAAACTCTTTGATATCATAAATACCTGGGATAGTGTCTCTGGTCTTCTTGACTATCGCCAGAGAGATAAATCCGGGTAGTATCCCAGCTCTAGTAGGTTGTCGGATATCTTCTCTGGTGTGGCGTTCGAATTGATGGCCTGATTTGATTGATTCCTCTTTCGATTTCCTCTTCTTTTGGCATAAAACATAGGGTCGACAATTCCCGCAGGTGCTGCGCAAAGTTCGGTAACACCTTCAATATAAGTGAGGGATACTGCTCGCCTCGCCATCATCCGAGGCCGAAATGTGGGCTTAGTTTTTCCAGCAAAAGCCCAAGCCGAGATTCGACCCCACATTCCCAGAAGGGTACCCTTCACTCTTTTACGGTTGAGAAGCCTCCCCAATAGTCCGGGTAAGGCCATGTAGAAGTAGAGGCCATCTGTGGCCAACAACCGATGTCACAAAAAATAAAGCCAAATAAATTATTATGTTAATATTAATAATATTTCGTAAGTTATCAAGTCAGTTTTATTTTCGAGAACACCCACCCTGGGAGCGGTTGGGAACAAATTTAATGTAAAATTTTGCCCTAACGACTACCGGATACCGCAGTTTAGCGGTGGCCGTTGGTAATAAACTTTCTTATACCTATTCCGAAAGTTCTTTTCAAAAGTACCTACCTTCATAAGAAAAAATTTGTTTCTCATATATATAATCCATCTTAACTAATTATGTCGTATCGTAGATATCAACATGTATTTGAATTTTTGCAACGGTAATTCCTTCAAATGTTTTGTTACACTTACATGTTTCATGTACCGCATTATTGAGCGAAGCTCTGAAAGAGTGAAGCTCTCTCTTAGACGACTCATGTATTTCGGTTGTTCGCTAACTCCTCTTAAACCACTCAACCGACTTAGATCAAATTTGATATATATATATACACAACATATGAGTGTGGAGGTTATATGCTAGGAAAATAAAAATCAAAAGTACCACGCAGGGATAAAATCACTGGATAAATTTTTTAAATCTTATTTCTTAATGAACAAACAGGCCTCATTTACGCGATTGGTGTTAAATTAAGTAATTTGTTCATATATACAAGACAAAAAAAGAAATACGAAAATCGGATTAGCCATTGAGGAATTATCACCGTTAGAAAAGGTCCTGGTGAAATTGCGACTAAGCTGTTCAAGCCATTGTGATGACACCTACTATGCGCTCGCTGCGTGCCATCAGTGTCCATTTTGCTAAACAAATTCCAAAATCAGACAAACCACGGAGGAATAATCACCGAACTAACATCTGTAACGGAGTAAACAAATAGGGTACGTGCAAAATAGAACTTTAATACAAAATAACTGGCTGGTAAAAAAACGAACCATTAATAAACTATTTAAACAAATTACACTGATGATGGTTATCAGTCGGGGAGCTTCGCTCAATTTTTGCAACAGCAGAATGTTTTGCAGACCTAGTATATCTAAGTAGGTACATTTTTTATGATCCTATTGTTAAGATGCTTCTGTATGTTGTAAACTAGCAGTGCCCGTAACGTCGCCCTCGTGGAGTTAGATCTGGGCTTCATTTTTTTTTGCACGGGACCCTAACCTATGTTACGCCTTGTAACTTTACCTATCTGGCAGTGAAAGTCTCGTCAAAATCGGCCGAGCTGTTCCAGAGATTACCTACCTTATTTTTCGTGCGGAAATCCCTTCGGATACCCCCCCCCCCCAGCCGGCCAGCGGGGCGGATATGTCGGGGTTGAGTCGACTAAAACCGCACGCGGTCTCGGTTCTTAAAACGAGAGATTACCTACCTAATTGAAACAGACAGACAAAAGTTTTAATAATTGGTTTGTGTATATGTTACCGTTAGACTACAGAATACGTTATTATGCATATTAACTAGGTAATCTGCAAATTATCGCGAATGACTCGTTAAAGTGTGAAATTGGACTCTAAGTAGCAGATGTCTCACTTTACCTAGTTAATCTGCATATTAATGGATGACGGAAAACAGTGAGCGAAACGGTTTTTGGTTAGGTATAGTTCTTTTCTATCTTGTCATTTAGAGACGCCAACGGAGCCCCGGCCCCGCTACGCGGGGCTTCTATTTCTTCGTGCATTATAACAAGTAACCTAACACCATGGGTTCCAACCCTTCTAACCTATAGGTATCTAGCAGAAGCAGGCCGGGACGATGGGGCGACTAGCGCCCCTCCCCCAAACCGGGGCAAGACGGGGACACCGTGGTTCCCAAACCCGAGGGGGCCATCTCGAAACCGGAGATGGCCCAGGGTCAGTCGGGGTGCGAGGGATATGCTCTATGGGCAACCTTACACCCCGGCGTCTGTAGACCCGAGACGGCGTGCGGTTTTAGTCGGTTCAAGCCCGACATAACCGCCCCCGCTGGCACGCGGGGGGGTATCCGAAGGGATTTCCGCACGATAAAAAAAAAAAAAAAAAAAAAAAAAAAAAAAAAAAAGGTATCTATGCGTGTCGGGGCGCTCGGTGTCCACGAGCTCTTTTCGCTCGCTGACGAAGCGACGGCTATAACCAAGTAAATAAATGATTACAATAAACCTGAATGTTTTATTCAAGCAAAGAACCTGTTTTATTAACTTTACCGTATGCTTGGCCGTAAATTTGCAAGTTACCTAGGAAGTTTGCAGATTAACTAGTTAATGTTAGAACTGAAACGTTTTTTCACTTTTACGGATTGAATCAGGTAATATGCAGATTAACAAGTTACACTCTAACTGATTTACGCACATTAGCAGCGGTAACATATACATTCATTGAAAAACTTATTTCGACGTTACAGACACTTCAAGTTTATTTATTTGTATGGAAGATGTACCAGGATAAAATAATTGACATTAAATATTTAATTCTTTGAATTAATTATTTTGCTGCTACAGTTACCATATTACTTTAATTAATATGTTATTTATAAAAATATTATTTTTTCGTTAAAAAATATACACCCATTCATGTGGTCCGACCTCCCCCAAAATGATTCAGTAGGTATTTCGTGATATCGCTGGTATGAAAATTTTATAGAATCAATATTTGTCGTTAGTAGCAGTTTACTAGAATTTATCATTAAGTAATACCTACCTCCATTATCATGACTTGTGATGCATTGTCATACAGAAGTTTTAACATCCATGAAAATAGTAATAATTACGCACTAATAACAGTAATAACATATAGGTTGTTTAAAATAGTAAAAGGTATTCAACAATTTGATACATCTTCACTGTCAAACCGTTAGCGTCTCTGAAAGCCTCTACAAATCAATCATCTTCAACTTTAACTTGGTATGACCATGATCTTTAAGGATCTAGAATTAATGTGACTTAACCTAATACGCATGTTTTCTTGGTCTTTAGGATGTTCAGATTGATATATGCGCTATACTGAATGATACAACGGGCACATTGATGTCATGCGCGTGGAAAAACCACAACTGCAAAATAGGACTCATCGTTGGTAGGTTTAAATTAAGTACAGGAAAGAAAAATAGTCCATATGGCTTGTTTGCACAGTCATTTCGTGTCATGAGTTTGTCGCTTGCATACAATAACCATTGTTCCATGATAATAAACTTTGTCAAATCACTGAACACGAGAGCATGTGTCATTTCACACCGTAATAAAAAGAACTATGATTATATTTTCTGATAGAGGTCTCCGTCCAATATATCGTACCTTACGAAATTAAGCGTATCGATCGGCGTGTGCAAAATAATTATGATGTAAAAAAAGAAAAAAAAAATTGTGAAGCTCTGAGTCAAATCTAAAAAACACCAAATCGTGTGTACACCCCTTTAAGTAAGATATTGTTTGGGACAATATAGAACTAACATAATTTTGTTATCAGGGCATAAGCTGATATGAATCGCTGCTTCTCAAATATCAACTACAACTCGTAGGTAATAGAAAATGCTAAATTAGTGGCTCAAGAATGTTTTCGTATGATCTGACCCTTTGTTGTTTAGATTTTTTCTCGGAAACCGATCGCGTCGG
Organism: Cybosia mesomella; assembly: GCA_946251805.1. Taxonomy (NCBI): domain Eukaryota; kingdom Metazoa; phylum Arthropoda; class Insecta; order Lepidoptera; family Erebidae; genus Cybosia; species Cybosia mesomella. The sequence continues at coordinate 14,643,442 of OX276403.1, forward strand.
TAATTTAGAACTTGTATTGGACAGTGTTGCGAGCAAAACCTTTATACTGTCTATTCAGAGTAAATTTAGGGGCAAAAATCTTGACAATTCACTCACGCGCCAATCAATCAATCACCTATCTATATGTAAACCGGCCAAGTGCGAGTCGGACTCGCGCTCGAACAGTTCCGTACCCATTATGTACGGTAATAAAAAACACGTTTGTTGTATGGGGGCCCCGCTTAAATATTTATTCCATTTTAATTTAATTCTTGACTTAAAATGACGAGATGAGCAAAAAAAGATCACGTTTGTTGTATGAAATAAATATTTAATTTATACCCCCTTAAATATTTATTTTATTCTGGTTTTTAATATTTGTTACATCGGCAACATAAATACATCATCTGTGAAAATTTCAACTGTCTATCACGGTTCATGAGATACAGTGGTGGCAGACCGCTCCGTCATGCCTTAGGAATAAAACATAGTCGTGTTAGTGATGACCGGGATAAAACTCGTGAACGGGTGGTCCGATTGTCATGATCTATGATTTTTTAGACTTTTACTCCGCCTGTACTGTGCTTTTTTGTGGTATTTTTGCGGAAAACGCCGCGGGTTCTGAGGACTCGAACCGACCAAAACCTCACACTGTCTCGGGGCTCTCGGATCTCTCATTCTCATCAAGGAGACATTCACGAAATAAATTAGCTGATACGGTAAGTTTGCCGAGTCAACTAGTATATAGGTATAAAACAAAGTCGTGTTAGTGATGGCCGTTTATAACTCGAGAACGGATGGACCTATTTTCATAATCTTTGATTTTTTCGATTTGTCTCCGCCTATACTGTGTCATTTGTTTCCGAACCTACTTAAACCGTACGCCGTCTCCGGTGTCTAATAACGGGGTGTTAGGTGGCCAAATAAGGCAATTTCCTCGCACCCCGGCTGATCCTGGACCATCTACGGCTTTAAGATAGGCCCATACAGTATCGCCTATAATATCAGTTGGGATAATAAAAAAATATGAAACATTCGCGAAATAAGTTCAGCTGATAAAGGTAACCAACATAACTTGATTCTAAGGCGGAACGAAGTTTGCCGGATAAGCTAGTAGAGTACTAGTAGAAAATAAAACTAATCACGGGCAACCAAAGTGATCAACCAATGACCCTTTGAGGCTCGCGTCATTGCTTGATCACTCCTTTTATTGGTTTTTTTGGTTGGCTAGTTAGTGCACATGCGCGAACAATTTTTTCAAGATTTTTGCCCCTTATTATACATACGGCCGCGGCCGTGGTACACATCGCCTTGCTACAGAAAGGTAGACTGGACCGAGACCTTTATTTAGAATGTATTAAATTAACTATGAACAGCTCACGTTTATAAATCTTAACAATCATTTTCCATTTCAATTCTTATTAACTGTATGGGTTTATGATTTTGCTTTGTAAATTTAATTTGACATCTTCTAATTCATAAACGTGTGATAATCCCACAAAAATGTGACCTCTATCTTTTTGGGAATATAACTGAAAGAAATTTATTAATCTTCATTCACGAGTGCATCCTCATTGCAATAGATATGCACTTTTGTTCAAAGAATAATAAATTATAGACACATGTTACACATTTATATATATGGCGCTATATGTATGTATAAGTATATTATAAATTTGTATCATTCTAGTTGTGTGATTGCACATGTTATAGTTGACTGAGTAACTGGTTAAAAACATTAATGCTCGTACTAAAATAAAAAATTGATACTAAAAGCCTGTGCTTATATTTTTTTTATTCAAGGATGTCATTTTCATACAAGTATCTTCATATTGATTTAAATTCAGGTACGGGAAGCAACGCTTGCTACGTAGAAAAGACAGAAAACTGTGAACAATTTGATGGTGAACCCGGCAAACCTGAGCTACTAGTAAACACAGAATGGGGTGCATTCGGTGATGATGGTGCTTTGGACTTTGTTCGCACAGAGTTTGACCGCGATGTCGACCAAAATTCTATCAACCCTGGAAAACAAATGTAAGACTTTTAACGACTTCAAAAAAATCTTTCGAATATTCTGTATATTTTTCTATTAGTTTGGACTTATGTCCAAACTTATAACTTATGAATTATGGGGTTATCCCCATAATTCATAAACAGCTGAATCAAACTTAATTTTTATTTACGACTTCGGTTCAGTGATCCTATTTTACTACCATTATGGGCTTCTTAGTCCTAGATTCCGTAGAGAACAAAATCAAATGGAATAGGTTCCTATGGGAAGCGGGAACAGGATCAGTGTAATTCATAGTTTCGGAATATGGTGGTTTATTTAATTTAAACGATTTTCATTAAATTTAGTATACAGGGGGTTTCGAGGGTGATAAATCTATGTGACTAGGTTTCATTTTTTGAAAACGTCGAAAAAACGGTCAGTCATCCAGATATTAAAATGTAATCACGCCAATTTGACTAGGTATGGTCTCTTCTTTATTATTCGACAATACTCAATAACCTTAAGTACTCAATGCCTCAGTGCCTAGATATCACATCAAGTCCCCATTGTATTATTATTTCCGTAAATTTTCATACTCTACAATCTATTTTTGTAATCCTGATTACATTCGATGATCTATTGCCGGGAGAGACAGTGCTCTCCAACCCCCGACAGATCTTTGCTATCAATGCTGTGACGACCGAAGTAGCTATATGTCCAAGTCCCAGCGCTCGCGTTAAAAAGAAAATTAATTACTCATAACGTGGTATTTGCACACGGAGCTATGTGCGAGCATCCAATCTTTGTAATCGATAGCTGATAAAGATTGTTTATGTTTATTTCACAAGAAATATGTTCACCGAATAAATGGGTATTTCATAGTATGACTCATTTTTGCAATCGTGTTATCAAATTATTATTTTATACTTGCTCACGCTTGTTTATAACCGAAATGCAAAGGTTTATCACTAAACTTAACTTCATTATTGATACTTTTTGTTTCATGTAATTCAAGCGATTATTCGCTTGATTATTCAAGCACTGTATATTAGGTTATTATGGTAACGATGGCGCTCGATCGATGTAGACAGTTTCGACAATGTCGAACAAATCTTTTGCCAATGTTGATCTATGATATTTGAAAAACTCGATATCTCTTTAAATGTCATTCTTAATTAATATAAAGCCCCAAACAAATTCACGACGTGAATAATTGGTAGGTATTTACGTAATGTCTAATTCCGGAAATGGTCACTTAGTCCTGAAAATACCTTTTATTAAAATGTGCGAACATGTTCAACATAATTCGCAACGTTCTATCTTTCGATTTTAAATCGTGTTAAGGCACACGTGTTTTACTCTACACACTACACAAAAAGATCTACACAAATCATATTTTGTTGATATACACATTCGGTCTCCTGCAGTTTAATATAAAGAAATGTTTCGAAAACTTTTGCTGTCACAAAGCCAAATCACTTGGACGTTTGCTGTCAAAACCTAAATTCTATTTTTAATATTTCAAGTAGAGATATGGGGAAAAATCTTGACAATGTACTCTAGTTTTTAGGTCTCTTTGGGGCGGGGCGCGACGCATCGGAGGCATGCTAATAAACCAATCATAGATATATAAAAGTAATCACGGGCATAAAGAAGTCATTGGTTGATCAGTCTTTTTATTGGCTTTTTGGTTGGTCAGTTTGTTCACTATCCTATTTTATTTTGGACTCGTGAATCTAATCGCGGGGCCAATGCTGTTAGTTGCAGTCAAATCAAATAACATAACAATACTCTACCCCCTTCACTCGCGCGGGGAGAAATATGTGGATGTTTTCCATCGACCACGAAAAGCAAAATCATTGTTGATACCAACATTTCATCACCCAAAATTTGTAGCGAAAACCATAGAGTAAAGAGCGAAGCCGTATTTTGTGTAAACCTTTTTATGTAGCATGTAGAGTAAAACGCGCGCAGGATACGGGCCTTAATACGCGCACTGCCATACAACTTTTTACTGATTGCTGGAACAAGCAAACTATTGAACGTCTCAAAATCATCGCGGTTGGCTCTTATGCTTGTTCTCTGACCAATGGCGTAAGGAGGCGCTGGTACGGGGTTCATAGGCCGGTACCCCCAGAAATCAGCGAGGCCGGTCATGAAGGGGTGGTTGGAGTGGCACCACGGTGACCTCTCCTACCGGATGTCGCAGATATTTACCGGACACGGGTGCTTCATAAGTATCTGTGGCGCATCTACCGGGAGACTACGCCGCAGTGCCAGTAGTGCGAGGATCCCGGTGAAGACACAGCACTCCACACATTGGTGTAGTGGGCGATGCAACGCCGGGATCTTGTTGCGGTCCTGGACGTGAATGTTTTCTCGCTGGAGACCATGGTTAGAGCCGCGGTCTTCAACGGGAGTAAGTGGCACGCGGCCGCCTCCTTCTGCGAACAACACTATATACTAATGCGTGCGAAAGGTAGCGGTACCCTACCCCTCGAGTTCCCTTACAGAAGCAGGCCAAGACGGAGCCGTGTCGTGTGTGGCCTCATACACCTGCAAACTCACCGACGCGCGATTAAACCCGACCCTTAGACGAGGCCGCAATGGCGGCCAAAGTCCACCGGTAACCCTGGGGCTATCTTATCGAGGGCTTACCCGGGGTGCCCGGCAATGGACACTTGGGGAGGACACCGTGTGGTTTTAGTTGGTCCGATTCCGACACACTCATCCCATCGTTGACACCGATGGGGTGAAGCCCGTGGGGATTTCCGCAAGTAAAAAAAAGCTTGTGCTCTGTCGAAAAATATAACCACAAATTAGCTGGTCCTCTCCGACTTTGCCCTTGGTGTATTCCGGACCCCGTTTGCACCCTAAAGGATCCATTGGCCCAAAACGAAAGATTCCACAAAATTCCTAAGTTGGACTTCACGTATGGATCCACCCTTAAACGTAGTCGTAGCCAACAGTTACATGAAATAATATTTAAAACAAATGGCAAGGATTGATTTTGAAACCCTAATATTTTTTTACCTATTTTATATTTATCTATTTCTTTTTGTAAATTAAAACCCAACTTAAAAGTCACCCGTTTTAAAAATAATGTATGGGAATCTGCCGGACTTGTTGACATTTATAATTACTGCTCCGCTCCCTTGGGTAGTAGATAGATGATATATAACCTATAACACTCATGAGTAATGTGGCTTTCCATTGGTAACACAATTTTCAAAATCGGTTCAGTAAATTCCCCCCTACAACCTCACAAACTTTACCTCTTTATTATATTAGTATAGATGTGAGTTTGGCGACACTAGTCTCCACACTAACGAGGTTTTATAGCACATTATCTTGATTTTATATTCAGTGGGAAGCCCTGTAAGATTTTTTTTATTTTTTCTATTCGCTATTCTATATCTATTCTATTATTTTTTAAATCTGATATCTAGATTACTACAATTTTTTTTTAGATCGTCTTTATTTCCGCCATAAGTAGTCGATCTTTTATTGATTACAAATGCAAAACTAAATCTTCGAGTACCCTCGTAAACTATGATAATCGTAAACAGTAAATTGATAAAATGAAATACTCTTTATTTCAGTCAAGAGAAGATGATATCGGGCATGTATTTGGGAGAACTGGTGCGTCTAGCTTTAGTGAAATTCACGAAGATGGGTCTATTATTCGGGGGCCATGGCTCTGATCTCTTGTTCAAACGAGGCAGCTTCTACACTAAATACGTATCGGAAATTGAATCAGATAAGACTGGAGACTTCACTAGTTGCTTGGAGGTGCTAGAGGAACTCGGTAAGTGATCTCACTATACTAATTTGCAAATGGCGAAGTGCGAGTGTCACCTCTGGTATCACTTAGCATCAGGGCGACCGCGTGCCTTTTTGCTACCATAGTAGTCATTATTATCTGTAAGCCGTAGAAATAGCGTGGACTTGAACTATGTTCCACGATTCGTGACAAGTGCAACTTCAAGTTGTAATCGTGAATCGTTCTTCTGAAGAACTAGCGAGTCGCTGATTCTTCACAAAGCCAATAACTAGTTATGATGTTGATACTTTTCGCTGATTGTCTTTTGTATATATTACACAAATAATCTTTAAGAATCATAAAATTATAACATTTATAACCACTTGTAACCGCTATAAATACTAGGTTATGAAATGACCTCGTGAGGTAATGGGTATGGGCACCTAATACTAAACACTGCCATAATAAATGTAAATAAAAATAAGCTGTAATATTGAATTTCATGCGTCTTACTTCGAAACTTAAGCACTTTCCATAAAATGGACTTCCATACGACCCTCATCCATTATTTGGAAAGGGGTGAAAAATTGAAAAACGCTGATACAAATGTACATTATTTCTTACCAGAAGCAACAACTATATGAAATTTCGAGCTTCATTCTTTGAAAATGACGGACTTCCCATATAAACTTTAACCGCTATTTCACCATCTTAGGTGTACAATTTTGAAAAATGCTGATATACATGTCCATTTATTTCTAACCAGAAGCGAGTGCATGCAATTTGCTTCTAACTTTGAAAATAACGGACATACAAACGTTCATTCCTTATTTTGCCACCTTAGAGGGGAAATTTCAAAAAAATCGTTTCTTAGTGGATGCCTACAACACAAAAAGCAGCTACTGTAGAAATTTTAAGTTTTTAGGTCCAAAAGTTTGAGGTCTGTTAATGTTAATGTTAACGAATAAAATAAAGTTAATGAATCAGTCAGTCAGTCGGGACAAGTAATTATGTATGTATAGATAGATAAACGTACTGCTCGTTGAATCTGCGTTACACGATTGCGAAAAACCCTCCTTAGTAATCCAATTTCGGTTTGATTGCGTTCAGGGGTCAGCAAGTGCATAGCCGGGCAGGGGGATTGTGGTCGCAGCACTAGTGGGACCGGTGGGGGTCACGCGGTGCTGCGACGACAATCCTCTTCTGATGAGGCCGTCAAGCTGAGTGCCACCATTGTTAACATGGTACGTGTATGCAACCCGAATTTGTGTCACTTCCAATTTCAAAATTAGAAACATCAAAGTGAAGCTCCCGCGTCGATATATCTAGATTTTGATTTTTTAAGCATCAAATAAACCATTTTAATAAAAAGGAATTCAACTGACTTCAATCGCCAAAAAGGCACCGAAAAGTGTAAAATAACTGAATTACAGATTTAATTCTAAAGATAAAAATTTACGTAAGACTTTTCTGTTGAAGTCGATGCCAAACCAAATAGGAATTGAGTAAATAAGGGTAGGTCCACTTTCGCCACACCATGAGTGCAAGCGATAAAAATGTGTAAGCGTGAGTGAGGTCACCACGTCTGCGGCAAAATACATCCGATCACGTGCTTAGTATATTTTAATAACTCTGTGCGTGCGGGTATATTGTGCGTTATTAGGAGTAGATGACCCTATTGAACTTATGATGCTTTTATTTTGTTTCGGCTATGGCATTAGAAAAGTCTGTTTTTTTATTTTTGGAATTAAATCTGTAATTCAGTTATTTTACACTTTTCAGTGCTTTTTTGGTTATTGAAGTCGGTACTCCTCCTCCTCCAACTCCAACTCCTCTTCCTTTTAATTTGGCTTATACGGCTTTTATGGGAATGACTGCCGTCTGAACTTCCAACCCCGAGAGGAAACCCTGCACCAGAACCTCTTTCGTCAATCAGTAGATCAGTAGGAGTACCAGCTTGCAGATGAGGCTGACTTTCTAGCTAAATAAATGATGTAGATGGTGCCCCACATCGCAGGGCTAGAGCTAGGTTTAAGTGACCTAACACGAAGGATACACAAAGGAATACACTTTTAACCTAAACTTTCCGCGTCGGTATGCGCTGTTTTGGTAACTCCACTCCACTGTCCACTTCACTCTTCTCTCGTCACCACTATTCACATCACTCTCCACTCCATTCTCCACTCCACTCTCCTCTCCACTCAACTCCACTCTCCTTTCCACTCAATTTCACTTTCTACTCCTCACTTCTTTCCACTTCACTCTCCACTCTCCACTCCCCTCTCGAGTCCACTCTCCATTCCCCTCTCGAGTCCACTCTCCACTCCCCTCTCGAGTCCACTCTCCACTCCCCTCTCGAGTCCATTCTCCACTCCACTCTTCTCTCCTCTCACCACTCCACTATCCACTCTACTCTCCACATCGCTCCACTCCACTCGACTCTGCTCCATTCCACTCCGCTCCACTTCACCCCACTTCACTCTACCCCACTTCACTCCGTTTCACTTCACTCCACTCCATTCTCCACTCCGCTCCACTTCACTCCACTCTATTCTCCACTCACCACTACATCACTGATGTATCGAATGTTCGTAACTGTAAAGTTATATTACCTACTTTGATTTGCTATTGAATTCATAAAATGGCGTTAATTCTGTTGCTCTTCTTACTAAATTGTCTCTAAAACTATTCCATTTGAATTTCGAAATTTTGTTCTATGTGCCGTTGGCTTAAATCTAGACTATTAAAAAGGTAGTCTAGTTTAGAGAATTTTGTAACAGCAGAATCGGCACCTATAGAGATCCGATTCTCAGCACTCCATGGATTCACCGTGCGGTCGCCGGGTCCATAGCGTGGTACAGAGACGAACACCATGACGGCGACTGGGACTTGCGACCCAGATGTAGGTTTAGGGTGGCCACCTTGTGATGCATCAGCGCTCACCTCCACCGTCAGTAGTGTTCCCCCCCCTACCTATCCAAATTTGGTAAGATCCTAACAATGCCGCTTTTGATATACGTTTTAATAAAGAGCTTACTGAAGCTCTTGGCAATCCGAGGTCTTTAAGTAAGTTGTACAGGGATTTAGCTGGAATTCCCCTTGCTCCTACTTCTACGGCATAGAGTTTAACCACGTAGCCGTTTTTGGTTAACTCGTTAGTCAAATCAAAGTATTTGTTTGTCTTTATAGCGTGGTCTTTAGGTATATTAGTTTCCCACGGTACTGTGAGTTCTACAAGCACTGCACGCTTATGCGATCGTGAAAAAAGGAATATGTCGGGTCTGGATGATGAGGCACAGACATCCTCCGGTATCCTATAGTGCTTCTCATACGTGTCTACGAGTATTGTCCAGTCAACGGCAGCTATCAAAATTGAATAAGGCTTTTGAAGTGATTTCTTTGAGCAGCCTTCCTTTACAAACGCAATGTCATTTCTTTGGTTTGTGGTTAATCCTTTTTTCGCTCTAGCTACCGCCAAACTTACAGCCTCACGTATGATTTCTAATACCTTATCATGACGGCGCGAGTAATGACCCCGGTCTAATAGCGTTTTACAACCCACTAGTAGGTGCCTAGCCGTACCAGTTGCTTCACCACATGAGTTACATGTTTTATCTGTGGCTTTTCCCCATCTGACCAGATTGCTTTGGTCGGGGAGGGTCAACTGGAATGCATTCAGGTAAAATTTAAGTAAGGCCGGTGACCAGTCGTATATTATGGTACGCCATTTTAAGGCTATGGGAATACAAAATTCACCTAGAGTCAACCATTCGTTTTGCATTTCTAGGTTCATTGCGTGCACCTTATAGGTGTTGTTTTCGTCTGCTTGAAGAAAAGATTTTGTTATTTCTTTATCTGTTTGTCTCTGAATATTACCTAGACCTACTCTACCAGTCTGCGAGCCTATCATGAATCTTTTATGGAACTGGAGGCGTGATTCGAGCTCCGATGCATTTTTATCTTTTGGAAGGACTTTTACTATTTCGTCTTTAGATTCCGATAAGACGTGCATTTTAGTTACTCTTAGGTGTTTATAGAGTTCTGATGGCTTCTTAAGCGTCATTCCAAAATTATTCGCGGATCTATATAGTGCCGACGGGTCGGCCGACTGAGCTAGCCCCAGCCACGACTTCAGTGTCTTCGTGACACTCGCATCTAGTTTTTTGAGGAGGCTCTGGTTTATATCATATATAAGAAACGGCCAGTTAAGACGCGAGGTTAAATAATTTTCATAGATCCAAGCTTTTTTAACATTACTTATTGGTTGTTGGTCTACCTTTTTTAAATCGATAATGAAACTATCAATTAATTCGTCCAAAGCTGGAGTGCAACCTCTGTTGTCAATCTTTCTTCCGAGGAATTTAAAAGGCACGGTTTCAGATATAGTTGAAACGTTTTCCCCGCCTATACTAAGCCCTGGGTCATATGAAGTATACCTGGTACCCCGCCTACCCAGACATAGACAGTAGCATTTGCTAGGTTTTGCTCTCATTCCATCTGTCCATGTACAGAAATCGTCTACTCTACGCAGTAGGTCCTGGCACTGCTTTGGGTTACGAGTCAGTATTGCCAAATCGTCCGCGAAAGCGAGGATAGACTCCGTATATTTACCGTTTAGCTTAAACCGATAGCCCCACTTCTTGTCGTGTGTGGAAATGTTGTCTATTAAAATATTTATTACTATAATGAAAACTATAGGTGATAAACAGCAACCTTGGAACAAACCCACATTATAATTTAAAGGTTGCGTGTATCCATCTTTGGTATTAATCACAAACTTTAATTTACCATAATAAGAGGATATTATTTCCCAAATGATGGACGGAAAGTGATACCATTTTAATGCAAACAACATAAGCTCGTGTTGTACTGAGCCAAAAGCGTTTTCTAGGTCTATCCAACAAACTGTTATTTGCTTTTCATTTGATCTGGCATCTTTTAAACTTTCCGCCAGTAAAGAATTGTGTTCCAGACATCCTGAAATTCCGGGTAGGAACCCTTTTTGGTGGTTTGGTCTGAAATAGTTATTATTGATCATGAAATTTGTCATTTTAAATTGAAGCCATGAGAAGAAAATTTTAGAAATTGTATTGGTTAATGCTATTGGTCTAGCGTCTTTTGGACTAGTTACTATTTCTTTCTTTGGAATGAGCACAAAATTAGCCTTGCCGAAGGCCGCTGGGACTTCTTTACTCGACCAGATCCTATTGAATATGCTTAGAAGATGTTTACGTACCGATGGGCATTTTTTATAGATAATGTAAGGTATGCCATCAGGCCCTGGGGCGGTTTTTGTTGGTTTCTTTTTGATTTGGTGTGAATGTGTATTCCAAAATTCCTAATAAAAGACATTTGACATTTGACGTCATATTCGATTATACACTCGATAATTTCACATTTTCTGTTTGATTTTGACGACTTTCCTGCTGCATCTCCGGAGTTCTAGGTCCAATACTGGTAAAATTTATACGGGCCCAACTTGAAGTTAAACCGAACCCAATGCAAAAATAATGTTTTAATTCGGTTCATAAAATACGAAAATATCGATGAACATACAAAAGAAAATAGATACAGACGAACATAGAACCTCCTCGTTTTTGAAGTGGCTGACGGTTCCAAACAGCTCGCTTATGAGCATCCCACGGAGATCACTTTGAAATTTTACCTTATTATACAGAAATTCTATATATTTACAAAACGTATTGTTATAACATTTGGAAAGAATATTTCGATGAACGGTCAAAAGAGAAAGGAATTTGGTACAAAACTATTCAGAGTCAACCTCCTCATTGCCCTTGGTTTGCTGAGTCTACCCTTAATAGGATTTTAGTGGTTACAGCTTTGAGACTGCGTTCTGGTCATATTCCATCACGGAAATTTGGACATATGATGAGAGTGAATGATTCGCCCAACTGTTTAACATGTGGCACAATTGACGATGTCCAACATTTGTAGTTGGAGTGTGACCGGAATCGTAGTTCTAGGGAAAAAATAATTTTAGAATATAATATTAAAATAGAAAATATAGGCTCATTCCACAGTATTTTATCTGCACCTCATTCAGATGCTGCAATAGGTGTTTATGAAATGTGTAGAAATACCTGGCAAAGTTAAATGGTATGTAATTAAGTTTAGAATAGTTTGTAGATAATGTAATTTGTTACAATAGGACTGACATGTCTTAGGATAAAAAATAAATAAAGAATTTAAAAAAAAAAAAAAAATGAGCATCCCACGCGTCCTCTATTGAGCTTAAGTCAGGCGAGCCGGCAGGCCAGTCTCACCTTGTGTTGTCGTATTCTTGGAGAGCAGCATTGACGCGTTGATCACGATGGGCGAGCACATTATCATCGACCAGTACAAATTGGTGCTCATGGTTTACTCGTAATGGTCTGACAATTCCATCAACAGCAACTGCTTTATACATGTTTGCTGTCATGAAGCCTCGATACGATTGAAGGCGTTCTAGCTTCAATCATAATAACACCCCAAGGACACCGATTTCCCGCCTTGCTGAACTGTTCCAGTAGCAGTTCTTTGCCTTTCACGGTCTCCTGGTCTTCTCCAGACCCGGAAACGTCGGTTATCTGGATGAGTACTGATTCGCTGTTCGTCAACGAAGTGACTGTTTTGCCAAATGTTTCCTTTTTCATCTCCATTTTGCTGAAGCCTAGCCCACTGCAATCTCCGACGTTGACGTTGCCGGAAATTCAGAGGAGCTCGCCAAGACCTCCATGCTCGTAAACCAGCCTGGTGTAAGCAATTCCAAATGATCTGACGAGGCACAGCTAGCTAGAAATAAAATAAAATACAACAATTTAAGCAAAAGAACGTAAATTAAGGAATTTGAGTAGACATATTAAGACACACCTTCATCATCATCATCATCATCAACCTATTCTAGTCCACTGCTGGACATAGATCTCCCCTAATGAGCGCCATAGCGCCCTGTCTTCAGCTTGCCGCATCCAGCAAAGATTATTATTAGACACACCTTAATCAGATTAATTATATCTATGCATTAATAAATCATAATTCAGTCTTAAATAGATTGAGATTATATTACTAATCTATACATATACTAAAATCGTAACGAGGTGTAAACGGTACATTGCATATTTTTCCAAAAAAAAATTATTATGTGTGTCTAGAAGCGAAACAGAAAATGTGATTTTTAGATATTTTTTCTGTTTGTCTACTTTTTATTATGGATGTTCGAGCATCATTTGAAAACCGCTGACCATATTTGACTGAAATTTTGCATGAACATTCTTCTAGGACATGATCGTAAACTGCGCTACATAAATATCATCACGCTATTATAGTTATGATAGGAGATAGAGCAGCATCGGTCTAAACTATTATTGATAACAGCTTTATTATTACAAAGGTAGATCCTTACGATTTTTTTTAGTTCAGCAGAATTCAGGCATGGTCAAAATCCGAACTATAACTCATCACGCTATACCTGAAAGGTGATGAACAGTAAAATATAACATCTCGAAACTCCATAGAGTTACCCACGTGTAAAAGATAGTTGATTAGAGACGCATAAACATTTCATAATTAATATCATCACGCTATTATATTAAGGAGTCGGGCAGAATTGATTTCGATGTTACATATAAACCTCTACTTCGAACGAATTGTCAATGTAAACCGAGTGCACTACACCACCACATCCGGCCCGTTAATAAAGTAATAGAAGGAATCTGCTGTCCTAATTTAGTAGTTTTAGCTTTAGTAGTTTAGCTCTATGTTGATGAGTCAGTCATCCGAATGTGGCTTTAGTTTTCATAATAAATAATTGCAAATATAATGATAAAATAACTTAATACATGTTGGAAACGAGACTGCAGAAGTAAACATACCTTGATCTATTCCGAACTTAACGCAAACGAAGTCACGGGCAACAGCTAGTAAACTAATAAATATTATACCTACGTTATCATATAATAAGGAGGATCACAGATAATAAGAGTTAGTGTACACGTGTAAGTACCTGAATAATTATATAAGTACTGCAACCTGTAATCTTCTTCAAAGTAAGTAGATTGCGTTAGTCATAGTAGGCATCATAAACGTTTGTTCATTAGTTTTAATAGATAATCGTGGACATACAAAGATACATACTGGTCGGACACAGGACATCCTTTTTTGAAGTTGGTTAAAAATAATATTTTTTGGTATATCAAATAATATACCTAAATAATTACTCTAATTTGTGATGAAATACTTAATAATAACGATTACTAGGCATTATCACAAAAAAAAATGTTTACATTTCAACCCAACCACAACATATACAAATAAATGAAATTGAAGTGTCTGTTTGTTATGTTAAAAATGCATATGTGTACAAAACATAATTATAAAAAAACTGCTGCTGAAAAGACTGAAAGTTTGATAGCAGGCGGCAGCCATTTGCAAATCCTACACCGAAAAGATTTAAGGGGCCGACTTGCTATCAAACTTGTTTCGGTCTTTTCAGCAGCAGTCGGGCTTTTTATTTCTTTTTATTATTTAGTTCTATTTGCAGCTTTTTAGTTTAAAATATAAAAGTTGTATATGTTTTTGAAATCACCTATTAAAACTCTTCATTTTGATACCCTACACGATAAGTTTGAGTGAAAATACTTTTGACAACATACATTTAGCGTCAAAAATCCACGGTATAGTTTTGGTTCACATTTTATGTAATCTATGACACTCGGAAGATGAATCCCTTTCATTTGAGACCTAACTCATCGAAATCTGTGCATCGATTTGGAAGATAGGAGGTAATAAAGAACATGCATACATACATAGAAGGTATTGGCAGTCGGGTAAAAAGCATACATACATATACTCATGCCTTTTTCCCTCCTGGGTAGGCAGAGACAACAGCCCGCTATCTGCTTCTGTCCTTACATACTTCACGAGCTTCCTCTACTAACATTAAACCTTTCATGCAAGACCACCGGTTTCGAGAGCTTTTGACCTGCCTTTTTCAATATTTTATTAATTTGATCAGTGTATGTGCTGCGAGGTCGCTCCGGCTTAGGTAGGCAGGTGCCTACTTACATCTGCCTTATATACTTGGTGTGTCAGTCGCTCAAAACTCATTCCTTCTAAGTGCCCAAACCACCTTAACATACCCTTTTCAATTCTTGTAACAACATTCTGTTTCTAGCACCATTCTCGTTTATCTGTATTCCTTTTCCTATCAGCCAACCTTACTCCACACATGCTACGCATTGACCGCATCTCCACTGCATTCACTCTACTTTCATGATTTTTGTACCATACTTCGTACGTACATACTTTATACGTACCAACTTTCACTTCCATACATCAATGTGTCGACTAGTACGCCGTTATGAACCGTCAGTCGTGCCTTCTTCGGCCTGAATGACCACTCATGAAGGAGTGTAGCGCACCATTCACAATTTCTCGCAGTCACTCTCCTTTCAATATCTCCATTGTTTATTCCATCCCTTGTGAACAAACTACCCAAGTATACAAACTGACACTTATCTGTTTGTTTGTTGCGGCTAATCTCTGAAATGCCTGGGCCGATTATCTTTTGGGCTTTTAGCAGATAGCTGGTATTATGAAGCGTAACTTAGGCTACATTTATTTTAGGAAAAAATTAGGGTTTCACGCAAAAAAAAAAAAAACCCAGATCTAAATCCAGGAGGTAGAAGTGGGCGCAGCTAGTCTAAAAAAATTCTGATGCTGTATGCGGAAAAAAATAGGCTACCACGCAAAAAAATTCAAACAGATCTAAATCCACGCAGAGGTAGTCTCAGGCGAAGCCAGTCTAAAAAAATTCTGTAAAAATGCTGTAAACCTATTCGAAACTTGCAACACCACCCTCCCTTCGCTTCGGTTTATCAGTTTTTTTACTCAAGCCATTGTAATTTATACATAATATATCCATCGGGGATAATGTATCTTTCAAATGGTGAAAGAATTTTGCCAATAATTGCAGTGGTGCCGAAGATTAACCTCAACATATAAACTAACTCATAAAATTCACCCTCTCTTTTCTATCCAAATACATAAAATTGAAGTGTCTGTTTGTAATGTTAAGACTTAATGATTGCACATGAATGTATACCTACATGATCTTATAACGTACAATTTTTAAAATTTATGTCTGTCTGTCTGCCTATCTGTCTGTTTGAAAGAGGTAATCTCTTGAACGGCTGGGCCGATTTTAACGGGACTTACACCGGCAGATACGGTAGGTACGGGTAGTGTGTAACTGGCATTAGTATATTTAATACATTTTAAGTACATAACACAACGTAAGATTAAATGCAGCAGCTTCCTGTACATAATACATAAATTAGATATTTTCGCACAAAATGAATTACATAATATCTTTTAAAAAAAACATTGAATATTCCAGAAGTAGAAAATGTATAGCACATTATGTATACCTATAGAGTTAAGAGTATAATATATTATAACTTATCAAAATTAAAATACTTTCCTTTATCTTACCTACTATTGCATAATGTATGAAATGTTTAACAAACAACGCGGAGCGACGGCCAATGATCTTATATCAAAACTAGTATATACCCGCGACTTCGTCGGCGTGGATTTCAATTTTTAGGGTATTCCATCTCAAGAGTTTTATTATTTTTGCGCGTATTTTTTTTTTCTGATATAAAAGTACCCTAAGTTCACGACTGATAATGTCAGATATCTGCCAGTGAAAATCCCTTCAAAATCGACAACTTCGGAGATGCACTCCAATTTTATTTTATTTTATACATGAAGTAGGTACCTAGATGTTTTCTTAATATTATTGCGATGTCAAAAGTGTACCGCAATGTTTGACAGAAATCATAATTTTTCTCATTAGCACTAACTGATTAATTATGTAGTTCATATCCTGTTGCACCCGTGCTTGCGTTGAGATAGGCGAGTCCGTCTAATTTCAAGTGACTGTTTTTAAGCACCAATACCGTATTTACCTCTTTTGGGATCAGACTCAGATAAGATCATTGGCGACGGCTCATGGTTAGTATGTATTGTGTAGCTTTCCTCATATACAAATGTTATGTAAGCTGGTAATCGAAAACCACGTATCAAAATCGAGCTGACAGATTCTATTACGCAACGGCATCAGTTTTCTGTCCTTACCTTAGTAGAGTATACATGAGCACTCTATAGAGTGCGCGTAAGAGTATTTCTCCACTATGCAAAGGGTAATCATATGTTCTATACATGAATATGTGGATGTAATAGTTGAATAAGCATGTACATTGACGTCTCGATATTGTCGATCGATTTTTGTTGGGCCGAGGTCATGCACTATTAAAATCTTCAGACTTTTTTTTTATAATTTCTGATACGCAATTTCATTTCGAGAAGAAAGTAAGTTTTTTTTACTGAATAGATAAGAGGGATTAGTATGATGATGATAATGGTGGAGATAAGAGGGATTCAAATGAAAAGAAATTAGAATTTGGTAAATCTTACATACGTATAGAAATGTTAAATGAGGTTTAGGAGATGAATAAAACACAGCTATAATTTTATTAGTAATATTATTCGGGTACCTTTTTTTTTCGTGCGGAAATCCCTTTGAATACCCCCCCGCCGGCCAGCGGGGGCGGTTATGTCGGGCTTGAACCGACTAAAACCGCACGCCGTCTCGGGTCTTCAGACGCTGGGATGTAAGGTTACCCATAGAGAGCATATCCCTCGGTACCTTTTTTTTTTTTTTTTTTTTTTATCGTGCGGAAATCCCTTCGGATATCCCCCGCCGACCAGCGGGGGCGGTTATGTCGGGCTTGCACCGACTAAAACCGCACGCCGTCTCGGGTCTTCAGATCCCATAGAGCATATCCCTCGCACCTCGACTGACCCTGGGCCATCTCACCACTAACAGCATCGCTCATCCTGTCTCCTCTGAAAGCAGAGGAGTACGGAGAGCGATGTGTTCCCGCCACGTTGGGTATTGGCCGACGATCAATGCCAACCCTATGAAGGGGGTGAAGGGGAAGCCATTGACCGCCGCCCAGGGTGTACCGGCCGCTCCGATTCCGTTCCCCCCGGACTGCAGCGGGATCGGAATCGGAGCGACACTCGAGGAGGTTACCCAACACACACCCCATATCCCTCGGTACCTATTGTATTTCTCATTCGGGTGTGTAAAAAGAACGTATACAATAGTGGCGAACGGTGAAAAATTTCCAAAGGGACGCCGCCGGTGAAAAGAAAAATCTTACCTCGATCTAATTTGTCACGCACCCTGCGGTAGATGTACTTGCAATAGATATACTGGCTCGTGGTACTGCTGATGTTTCGACTTTTGTCACCTTCACTATAAACTCACGTAAACTTTGATGTAGTGGACAAAGCCTTTCATGTATGATAAGGGTGGCTTTTAAAAAAGCCTGAACTCGAGCGAAGACGTCGTTGCGGTGTTTTATTGGGATCCCCTTGAAACGCATAATTTTTTTTTCCTAATATACTTTGGCATAACTTTTAAAACCATAACAACACTTTGGCATAACATTTTTATGGCATACTGTTTCTTTAGGCATAAATATCATTAAGACTAATTTGTTTTGGTCTAATTTTGAATCGCATAAACTTATTAGGCATAAAATTATTTATTCATATAACAGTAAGTTAACAACATACATTGAATATCAAAAGGCACGAATATTTTTATTTTTATTTTTGTTGTTGCATTATTTTCCTAAGAAAGTTAATTCACCCAAAACAAATAGTAAATACGAGGGTCAAACTGAAAGTTCTTAGAACTGGCCACTTATAAACAATATAATAAAAAAATAATTCTAAAATTTGAAAATAGAACTCTTTGCCAATATTACTGAGTATATATTTCATTCATTTATCATTTGTTTTACGATTTGGCGGCAAATTGAAAATTGTCTGTGTCACGTTAACATGAATTTAACACGAGAAAATTTTCGCAATGATTTTTTATGACTTTCGATGTCATTTAAGTCAACAAGAAAGTTATGATAGACTACGATTGGCCTTTCACGATGAAGCCCCATCTCGTGCGACTGTTTACAACTGGTTTAATGAGTTTAAACGTGGTCGCACTAATCTCACTGATGATTTACGTGAGGGACGGCCTTCTACGGCGACGACTGAAAATAACATCTGTGTTGTGCGGCGTATGATAGAGACTGACAAAAGAGTGACCTATCAGCAGATTCGGACAAGCTTAGGCATCGGTATGAGTCAAGTGCACAAAATCCTCCACGAACATTTAGTGGTCAGGAAGCTTTGCGCCCGGTGGATACCTCATAATTTGACTGAGGCTCAAAAACTCCATCGTGTGGATTGGTGCCGTAAAATGATTGAAAGATTTAACGGAGGTGACTCTAATGCTGTGTTCGACATACTAACAGGTGACGAAAGCTGGATTTACTGTTATGATCCTGAAACCAAAAGACAATCTGCTCAGTGGGTGTTTCCTTTCGAGGAGTTGCCAACTAAAGTGAAGAGAGATCGAAGTGCGGGAAAAAAAATGGAGGCCTCGTTCTTTGGAAGGATAGGTCATTTCGTAACAATTGTGTTAGAGGATCAAAAAACAGTTTCTGCAGAATGGTACACTACCAATTGTTTGCCACTTGTCTTGGAAAAAGTTCGAGAGAAACGACCTCGCAGTAGGATCCTCCTTCACCACGACAACGCCTCGTCGCACACCGCCAAGCGAACGATCGACTATTTGGCGACATCAAACGTTGAATTACTGGGTCACCCGCCGTATAGCCCCGACCTCGCGCCTTGTGATTTTTATTTATTTCCAAAAATTAAAGAAAAACTTAAAGGAAAGCGGTTTATGAATGCTGAAGAAGCGGTGGCTGCGTATCGCGATGCCATTGAAGAGACCCCTAAGGACGAGTGGGCAAAGTGCTTTTCCCAGTGGTTCCATCGCATGCAGCGGTGTATTGACGTGAATGGACAATATTTTGAAAAGATATAATAAAACTAATAACTGGCTAATGTAATCAGTTTTTGATTTTCTAAGAACTTTCAGTTTGACCCTCGTAAACTTAACTTTTCTCGAAGGAAGTACATGTGGTTCGCGGTTATGACTCTGTGCCTATTTGGATATCCCAGGTCAGTGTTAGGATGAGTGACCATTCCTTACACGTTGAGCTTTCTGAGCAACCAAACAAAGTGTGATACAACACTGAAATAGGAACCCCGCGGACGTTAATTTTTTTTAAGTCCCAGTAACAGTTTTATGTCGGTCGACATAAAGTCGACCGACATAAACTGCTACAATATAATTATGCGTTTATAATGTTCTGCTTTAGAAAATTATGCTTTCAAATAGTTATGGTAAAACAATTTATGCCGAATGAACGTAATGCGTTTCGATGTTCAGGAGAACTGAATGTATGCTGCTATAAGTATGTCATAAAATGTTCTGCGATCCAATAGGGAACTGTGACATTGAATACTGAATTATCATAAATCACGTCAAAATTATGCTTAGTCATTTAATAACTAAGATTCAAAATTATCGATTTTTCTCTTCACTACTCAAAATCAATTTGTTTTCAAATCAAAGCAAATTGAAAAGAAAAATCAAAGCAAATTGAAAAGAATATCCACCAGCTGCCGTAGGCCACCCATGATTTCGAGAATGGAAGTTGCACTAATTTGTATAGAACAAACGAAACTCCAGATGTTGGGCTCCCAGTTGGACCTTTTTATTGCGGTTACCCACTTATTTGCAATTTCTCGAGTTTTCGGAAATAATATTATAAATTATAATAGCAAATCATGCAAGGTATTTAATTTATCATGAACAAATATTTGTAGATATATATAATAAACTAGCCGATGCCCACGGCTCCGCCCGCGCCGAGGTCGCTTATCATTTTTTGGTCATAGCTCCGGTTGCAACAGATTATGAACTACATAATCAGTGAGTGCTTATGAGAAAAAAGTAGGATTTCTGTCAAATATTTTGGTTGCTTTTGACATCGTGATAGTATTACTTGTAGTAGGTACTTGTTTTTAGTATAACACAAATAATGACGCAACTGTTATAAAATTTACATATAAGATCTTCTAGTAGCACTTTAGATTAAGGAAATAAAGCTAACAATAATTAATATGGCTAACAGAAAGTACACATATGTTACTCATGGGGCCATAAACCTAAGAGGCCCCATGCACCCAGGGGTTCCATATGTATCTCGGGCCCAAGCAAGAGATCAGACGGCAGTCGCTCCCGTTAAAGTTACAATGAAACAGGTTATGGAAAGGAGAATTAGACAAGCGTACCCTGGGCTCCAAACTGTAAGCTTTGGATGCAACCGGGATTCGAGCTCAATACACGTCCCTACGACCCTAACCCTTCTTTAAGTACTTAATAATACACATATAGGTAAAGGATATCTGATGCCAAACGACTGAGGTGTAGATGGTGTAGCTTACGTACCCAATAACTCAATTGTACCAAGATTCGCGGGTGCTAACTGTACGTCAGCTTTACATTCTGATACAAGTGTATCAGAATAAAATTATTCCATAAAATAGAACATTCTTCTGTTGTGACGGATGAAAGTTCCAGAAGGAAGCCAATATGGAGGAAGCGCACATGTAGGCTGGATTATGGACAAAAAGCATTAGAATATTTTGTGCGTGTCAATGATGATATGAGTGATATTAGTATCACTCATATCATCAAAATATTAATTATTAACAATAAAACAAACAACAATTTAAAAAACTTAAATAAAATCTACCCATAAAAATAACTTCCTCTAATCACTTCATATTATAAAGGTCATATGTACAGAAGGTTATTAAACTTATCACTTATTAAAAAAAGGTGAAAATAATCGATAAATAAAAATATTCGTATTCAATGTAAACCGGGGAGTGTAAACTACGGGACTAACTACTACTACTACTACGGGAAATGTAAACTAATTCTAAACCGGGGAGGTTTGAAGTGCGGGATGTGGAACCACGCGTCTCTCTCACATCTTGAGTAATTATTAAAAAGATCAGTGTTTTAATAGCAAATAGGACTTACTGATGACAATAAATGTCCTTATTCTTTTTATTTTGCTAACTTGAATCTAAATCAAATCTAAATAAATAGTAGCGAGATAAACAATCAGTGCGCGTTAACCTAATGGCGGCAATTTTCTGTTCATACCGGTGCCAGTGCTTACAGTTCATACAGGCTTACGCGCGCTCTATAGCTCGCACACATCATAATCGCACGCGATGGGTCAAAGTCCAGGTACCCTGTTTTTTAAAGAACTTTAGCCAAGCGTCACCACATACTTAAATGTAGGTACTTATCTATTTATCTATACAAATAAATCAAATTGAAGTGCCTGTTTGTGACATTAAAATTAATGTACTCATATATACGCTTACACCCCGGCGTCTGTGGACCCGAGACAACGTGCGGTTTTAGTCGGTTCAAGCCCGACATAACCGCCCCCGCTGGCCGGCGGGGGGAGGGGGGGTATCCTAGGGGATTTCCACACGAAAAAAAGGTACTTTCAACAAAAATGTTTTTTTTTTTTATTTTGTTTTCGGTCTGTTCGAATTAGGTAATCTCTGGAACGGTTGGGCCAATTTGGACGGGACTTTCACTGGTAAATGGTTAATATTACAAGGCGTAAAATACGCTACTTAAATTTTTTTTTTAAGAATTCCGCGCAAAAAAAAACCACATACTTCTTAAGTCCACGCGGGCGAAGTCGCGGGCACAGCTAGTTCTAAATAAATGGGTGTAGCAATAATACAGAATGTGCGTCATGCGATAATAATGACGGTTCACAAGAGTATTATTAGTAATGAATAGATGCGTAATGCTTTAAAATTTTACTTACGTAGGCATTTTTTTTTATATTTAGATATGGAACTTGCAATTGAGGGGTTGTGGATTCAATCCCGTAAGTTTACCACCGGCGTAAATATACTCATACATAATACAGGCATTTAACAGGCAGGCTTAACCGGCAATTTTAACGAGAATACAAAAAGTTTAACCCAATATTTTGACGGCCTCTGTGGCGTAGCGGTAGTGCATTCGACTGCTACGACAGGGGGCGCGGGTTCGATTCCCGTTCAGTGCAAATATTTGTATGCATGAATATGTCTATTTGCATTGGTCTGGGTGTTTCTATGTATAATATGTATGTATTTACAAAAAAAATTAGTATATACTTAAGTATGTTTATCCGCATTCTGGTACCCATAACACAAGCTAGTTAAACTATGCTTACTTTGGGTCTAGAAAGCGCTGTGTAGAATGTCGTAGAATATTTATTATTTATTATCTCTTTATTTACTTTTAAATTACTTATAAATTACTTATTTATTATTATTATTATATGGGTTACCAATGGTCTCTACAAATAATACTACTAAGGTCGTATTTCACAAATTAAAATAATTGCGATTAAGGCGAAGATCCCTGAAAAATCTTAATCTTAAAACACGTAGGGTGTTTTAAGATTAAGATTTTTCAGGGATTTTTCGAAAATAAGAAGTCCCTGTATTCTGAATATCATATATGTTATTGTAGGCTATTCAAACTAGTAATTTTGGTTATCCGATACACGATGACTTTTACTTTCCTCAATAGAATTTTGCGAATACAATGCTAGTATTAGTACACTGTTATCTGTAAAGTATAAATTGTGTAAATAAGTAAGTAGCTACTCATTCTACAAATATTAAAACTAAGTCATATATCGGCATAATAATAGCATTAAATGTCTTATGACATTAGTCGATTCCATACAAGGATTTTGTAATGATTGATATTGGTACTAATAGACGTAAGATAATGGTGGTACTAAATATTGAAAACAGTACCTACCAGCGACATAATTTTAACTGACAGGAACCTTCGACACTACCAAATACTACTACTACTGGCCTCTTAATATCTATATGCTTTCATTGCTGATGAAGCTTTTGCTTTGGGGCCTAACCTCATGAATCCGAGCTCCAATCCCGGTTGCATCCAAAGCACTACAGTTTGGAGCCCAGGGTACGCTCTTCTAATTCTCTTTTACATAACGCTCGTTCATTGCGACTTTTACGAGAGCGACTGCCGTATCACATCTTGCTTGGGCCCAGATGCTCTACGGATCTTCATGGTGCCCAGGGTATATGGAACCCATGGGTGTATAGGACCCATGAGTATATGGGCCCCATGGGTAACGTATATGTATGTGTACCTTGAGTGATGTGTGTGAGTGGCGCCCAATGGGCGTACGGGCGCCATGGGTTTCATATATGTATGGGGCCCCATACGTGTGTAAGGCCCATTAGTGTATGGGCCCCCATGAGCATAGGGGCATAAAGGCCCTATGGATATATGGGGCCCATCAAGATCTTGCAGCTTGGCGCCCGGGATCCACTCTTCTATCTCTTTTTCATAGTTTGGTCCATATAACTTTTTACGGGAGTGACTTTCTGATAGCTATCTCTTATCTTACATTTCTGATAGGGAATAAAGCTTATAATTATTATAATATTGTAATATAGCTATAATATTATAATTATTATAAGCTTTATTCCCTTTATCTACAGTGCAACTAGATCTTCTATGTAAATAGCAGTTCCGTCATTATTTGTGTTGATACTACAACACCACCTAAAGTTAACCTTCGTTGTTTTTCGCGGACGCGGACCGTCAGCGCCTCGCTATGACGTGAAGTCGCAACTTTAATATGCCAAAAATATCTAAAGTGGTCGAATACCCTCGCCTTAAAAAATTTCAACTTTCTAACTATCAAGGTTTATGAGAATAGTAATAGAGTCCGTTTTTCCCTTTGCATACGGAACCCTAAAAACGAAAGTAACTTTTAAAGTTTAATAATTAACTATTGAGGTTAGCTATATTTTCAAAAGTAAGCTGTTTGCACGTTGTTGTCAAATTTTCCGCCGCCGTGCAATGTAGGTACCACAGAAACTGTACATTTTCTGAAGTAAAACGTAGCATATGAACTATGCCAGGCTATAATTTATTTATATTCGTGCCATTCAGATTCGTTCAGCTGCACTGGCGTGATTACGTAATAAATATCCATCCATCCATCCAAACATTCGCAATTATAATAGTTTATGTATGATTTTCTATTTTGGCCTGGACAGGGATTAGGCAACATAAACGGCCGTTTTTCTATTCTTTTATTTTTAGGCGAGGCAAGCTTTTTGAATGAAATTTTGATGCAATTAGTATGCTAACTTTTCCTATAGGAATTAAGGT
Organism: Cybosia mesomella; assembly: GCA_946251805.1. NCBI lineage: Eukaryota > Metazoa > Arthropoda > Insecta > Lepidoptera > Erebidae > Cybosia > Cybosia mesomella. The sequence continues at coordinate 14,668,429 of OX276403.1, forward strand.
CCCTTATAGGGGGAATATTCTGACCTACTGGTCGCGCGTTTAAGTCCGTCCTGGATATCCCTTTTTTCCGATCTTAATAAGAAAAGTTTTTGAATGTCCCTTTGCCATTAGGTATCCACCGAAAACAAGAGCATAATATAAAAATGACACTGTCCACTCGGTCATTATAATGTAATATTTAGACATTTGTTTCCAATTATAGAAATTGACTACACCCTACTTCTATGTGATCAGTCTTTTAGTACCTTCAGACTTGTAGAACCTACCGCTGACCACCGACGTAAGTATAGACCTATAACATCTATGGTAAAATAAAGATAAAGTTTTGCACTTACAGGTCTATCACACGCAAGTGAAGTGGACATGGCAGCAGTTCGGCATGTATGCGAGTGTGTGTCGAGGCGCGCGGCTCACTTGGTTTCCGCCGGCATTGCTACCCTACTAAATAAAATGGATGAACCCCGCGTCACTGTTGGCATCGATGGTTCAGTGTACCGCTTTCACCCACACTTCCACACGCTCATGTGTGAAAAAATTGCGCAGCTTGTGCGTCCTGGTTTGCAGGTAAACTATTATGTCGTACAGAACATAATTTACTTACTTATGAATTATGATTAATAATAATTGCTTGTAAATTCCATGTAAGTCTAAAAAAATAAAAATACAACATTGTTTAAACTTCAGGACAGTCATAATAATTATTATTATCGTATAATATATAATACGTATAATACATAAACCATTTACTTAAGTGGCAGTAATCTTCTACACTGTGTAGGTATTTCTTAAGCGAAGAGGCTCCGCTTTTTACAAAGGTACCTACCCAATCTATATTTAAGTACTTTTAATCTTGGTAATCTCTATGTAACAGTAGGTATTAGTCAAATTATAATAATTTATAGTTTCTCTCTGTCTTTAAAATTAAGAGTTGTCTTTGGAGTAAACGCCACTCTACTATTTCCTCTGCCAAGCTATTCACATGATACGATCCGACTTGTATCTTTTCCATAAACACTCTTAGCATTATTTATAATAGGTACCTACATATAGGGGTGCTTGGTTGGGGACCTACACGCGGTGCACCCTGGGCAACGGAGACGGGAGCGCCTCTCTCCTAGGGTGGGAGAGACGCTGCCGCCTACGGCCAACTCTGACCGAGGCGAGGACGGCCCTGTTGAGGGCTGTTCGGAAGGTTTCCACGTGTCCCTCTGATTAGCAGATGGCACAGTGGAGAGCAAGTAAGGGGGTCATCTCGAAACCGGAGATGGCCCAGGGTCAGCCGGGTGCGAGGGATATGCTCTATACCCATAGAGCATATCCCTCGCACCCGGCTTACACCCCGGCGTCTTAAGACCCGAGACGGCGTGTGGTTTTAGTCGGTGCAAGCCCGACATAACCGCCCCCGCTGGTCGGCGAGGGGGTATCCAAAGGGATTTCCGCACGAAAAAAAAAAAAAAGGTACCTACATATAATTACTCACGAAGAGCCTACCACGCACAAAATTGGCCCAATGATAACCATAAAACTTATTGTCATACATAATGACAATAAATTTAATTTGATCCAAAACTTTATATTTTTACTATTTATTCTCTGAAAGTGTTTTCGCCGAGGTGGGACTCACCCCTCACAGATTCATGTCATAACGATGTGAGTCTTCTCTATCTTCCTCGTATTTTTAATTGTATGTCTTACTAACGGCCCGAGACCCGGCTTCGCCCGGAAATAAATTCGTAAAGAAATCCTATAACCCGATTGCATTGCCACCTACCGGGTCCAATAGTATAAGTAAACAAAAATAAGCTTTAATACTGAATTAAAATTGAAATAGAAAATGCCGGACTTTCCATACAACCGTTCATTACACCTTAGGCGTAATGAAAAAAGGTTTTTGAAAAAAGGCAAATTTTGAAGTCACGCCTGTTTCCCATTGCGGTAGGCAGAGATAACTTTTCCACTTGCTAGGATCCTGGCATACGCCTTTTGCTTCTACTACTTTCATAATTATTTTCACACATTCCGGTTGCGAGTAGAGTACCCTTTACATCTTATTGTATCTTCTTATATATTTTGTGTTACCTTAGCACATACAAAATTTCAGGCCAGTAACAGTCAACCTGTCTAAAGTCATAATAGAATAGCAAGATCGATTACTCGAAACGCTAGAAATATGTACTATAATAACTAAGCAGTTAGCTTCTTAGATAAGTAAAAATCATGCTGTTGATTTTTTTAATAATCATGACTAAACAAAGTTGATATCTGATGGTATATTATTATTGCCGCAGTGACGCAATATGTGATAAATAACTTTTTGATTAGTGTATATAAAAACAGTATAATTTGGCGTTTTGAAAAGTGACCATGAATATGTTTATCTACACGCTCAGTTTTCACAGGCTCCAAGTACCTTTTGCTTGGCGATCAGAACATTGAATAAAATATAAATAATGTTTCTCAGTATTGTGTTGTGACCTACGTGATAAAATTATTTGCTCGAATTATGTAGGTATTATAAGTACATATGGAAACTATTTCAATTTCAACTATTCCTAAATCAATATCAATTGTAATTATAGGCTTCCATACCTCCAAAGTTCTTCGTTGCCCATCTGTCAAGACCTTTTTCTCAGAAATATGTGGATGCATCAAATTGAAATGAAAACCAAATACTCAGGTCTGCAACGCCATTGAGCGGTGAAAGAATCAACTTCTAGGTTATTGCAATCAAAAGATACAGTCATTTATGTAGCAAATTTAACCACCTGCAAGAGCATCAAATCTATAGGGTACTTCCCGTTGAGCTAGAACCATAACATTTGTCAACAACAAAGGTCTTATACAAATCTTATAGCACAAGTTAATAAAAAACATCTGTATGTCTGTCAAGACCTTTTTCTCAGAAACGCGTGGAGGTATCAAGTTTAATATCAAAATTAATATCTAGTACCCAGGCTTATAATGTCTTGAAACTGAAAAAAAATTTCTACTTCTATGTTAACGCCGTCAAAATAGACGGTCATTTATGCAACATCTTTAGACACAACGTGTTCTTGAGTGGAGACCGCGACTCGGCAAACGTAGTGTAGGACGCCCTCCGGCTAGGTGGGATGACGATCTGCGAAAGACTGCGGGCAGATGCTGGAGGCGGCAAGCTGAAGACGGGGCGCTATGGCAACAGTGGACTAGTATAGGTTGATGATGATTTAGACACAATATTAAATTCGTCCCTCAATCCAGTTTTATACAGAAGCCTCAGTGCGTAGGCCCGACTCGCACTTGACTCGTTTTTTTATAGGTACATATAAAATTACGATTCATACTGTTCAAATGTATATTTTTTAATATTTGGGTATTTACAAAAAACAATCTGTCTGTTTATCAGTATTCTAGAACCCATAACACAAGCTAGTTAGGCTATGTTTATTTTGGGTTTAGTTAGCGCTGTTTAGAATGTCCCGGAATATTGATTAAATTTGAATATGATTGTTTCTCGTACAGTTCGACCTAATGCTGTCAGAAGATGGCAGCGGTCGCGGCGCCGCGCTGGTAGCGGCCGTGGCGTGTCGCCAGCGGCAGGCGGAGGCGTAGAGCCGGCGCGAGTAGCGGCCGCGCGCTCTCTCCGCCGCCGCCCCGCCGCCCAGCCGCCCCGCGGCAGCAGCCAGAACATTGGATGTAAGCTAACAGGCACTGGAGGGATGTAAAAACAGAAATATATCTTTACATTCGTTTACCTGATATTTTTTGTATATCGTAATGAAATGTCAGTTTAACTTTGAATCCATAATGGGTATCTCAAAAAATAAAACTTAACGTAACAGATTGGGTCTGTACATTTCTTTTAGTTTTTATCAGAGATGTTTTGAAATTCTCTAAGGGCTGTGTTACGGTATATATATTTTAAATTTAGTTTTTATTTAATATAAATTTTATACTGTGGTGTGCTACTTTCTGGTGACGTTCATGCATTCGTTATTTGTTACAAATTATCCTAATAAAAACACACAACATACATTATGATTGCTTTAAATAATTCCAAAATGTATATTATAATACCTATCAAGTTTACTATCCAGACTAGACACTAAGATTCAATAATTGGCGAACGTATAAAGGTACTTAAAATTCTCCAATGGATGTTATATGTACTTACTATAATTTTTGTCTAGTCACGATATTAGGAATTCTCTCATGTATTTATTGTATGTACGCTCTTTGGCACTTTTATTTTATAAAAATAAGACTGATTTGAATCGATGATGCGAATTGTCATCTTTAAATATAATCTGCAAAATTACTTTGAAGTTAATGACGTTGGTTTACAGCGATAACGTAAGCATTTCATTGCCAGCACGCAGAATGTGGCGCAGAAAATTCTCTTCAGTGACTTATGTTTCAGCAATATGTATGTATGTATAGTAATGTATATTTTATCGGAGAGAAAACTCTTATACTGTTAAGTAGATATGTAATTTTATATATTATTAGCAACTGTTGAAAAAATAATTTTAATGATATTGTAAATTAATTAACTTAGCAATAATGCAGAGCACTTCTCTAGAGTAGTTATGATATGTTATTAGGATAAATATATCGAGTGATTTATGTAGGTGTAGATAAGGTATTCTCTCACTTAAAAGTCAGTTTAGAGCAGGTTGGCACGATTATTTCTATATTACATTATTATCCTATTTTCAGGGTCTCTTAAATGTTCTCTTGCATCTGTACAAAGTACTCAAAGACAAGAATCCGATTCCTAATCTGATACTTTTCTGAATAAATAGTTCATCAAATTAGGAAATTGTTATCCATTATTTTTACTGGTGACTATGTGCGCATGTCAGTAACATTTCTGTATTATATCCATACATCAATTAGTTTGTTGTTTACGAAAGATTAAAAAAGAACTCAGTTGTCATGCTATTGTGCGCATTTAGCTATTCCTTTTAAGAGTCCTCATAATAAATTACTTATACCTTCTTATATATAGCGGGGATAGCCCAGTGGTGTACGTAACGGACTGCCGAGACGAGGTCTCGAGTTCGATCCCCAGTCGCCCCGGGCACACACCTCTGACTTTTCGTAGTTATGTGTGTATTAAAAATGTTGATTATCGCTCGCTTAGTAATGTGCCCGGTAGATGGCAATAGGCTCGCCCCCTATTACATTGGAACCTAAACATAACTGGCGAATCGTGGGTGTGCAATACACCTCTGCCTGTATCCCCGATACAGGCGTGAAGTTATGTTTATGATACCTGCTTATGTTTTGATATTTTACTGTGATAGAACTAGAACTAGTTCAAGTAAAGGTACTTAATGTTTTAAATACACATTTCTTTGCTACATTCAACTCAAATATTGCCTTCAAATTGCTTGATTAATTTCAGTAAATATTCATTTAAAGTATAGGTAAATGTCATTATTCATGAAAGAACAGGTCATCATTATTATTATTTAAATTGTACTGGAAACTTCGCCCCTAATGTTCCTAGCTTCAATAAGTAGTTGCATTTTTATTCATGTAGGTATGTCGAGCGCAGTGCCCCGAGCATACGGCCGGTCTGACCTGCCGGCAATAAACTTGCGAGATGTTGGTATTTGTCATTTTAGGAGCTTGTATATACCGAATGAAGGCTATTGGGCAGCCTTCGCCGCCATAAGCAGCGGATGGATCAATGTAGCCTATTAATTTAATAAGCACATATATTATTTTAGATTGTAGTGAAGTCTTAGAACTTGTTTTAGTAAGTACACAATGAATTAGTTCAAATAATTTTAATTCAGTTGACCAAGTCAAACTTTCATTACCACACTGTCACGCTTCAAGCGTGAAATATCGGTGGTATATTTCGTACTAAGGCACAACAATCTGCGTTAATAATATCACTCCTTGAAATAAATTTTCAAGACTTAATACTTGTCTAACAATATCACAGGCGTGTATTTTAAGGATATGGAAACTTTCTGCCTCAATTAACTAAAATACCACATTCCATTTATTTGGAGGGTCATTAGGTGTTGAAAACCCGCAGAAAATGTACATATCAATGTCGGAAACCGTTAATTCAAAAATTAGGCGTTATGTTTAATTAGAAATAGTCATCTAAATGTAAATAAATAGTTCGCCCGTCTAAAGCGACGGCTTGAAGAGGTTCTGTTGTTTGAACGGCCTGAGTTTTATTATAAATAATATTTTTATAAATTTTACACATGCTTTATAAAATAATGTCTGCAATTAAATAGATTATGTTTATGCCAGGTAAAGGTAGTAATCAATAATTCATTATGTGTAAGCTCCAAAAGAGAGCTTATAGAAATGTTATTTAAAAAATAAATTTGTATAAAACCTATTGAGTGTTATTATTTTACTACGACTAACTATACTGTATCGCATGTCTTAACTAACATACATAATCATATTCACACCTGTTATCCCAGGAAGAGTCAATACCTCACATTTCACCAATCTCTACTACTCCCACGTATCCATCGGATAGTGACGAGCTTGGTACAATATTTGAAGTTTTGCACATAACGGAGGAAAACTCCTCATGTAGGTATCGTCCTGCCCGGAAATGGCTCCCCATCGGCAGCCCTTTCCCATGACGGAATCCAGGCCTGCACTATGGATGCCTCCAGGAGAGCCTCCCGATTCAGGCGTCTGAACACCCAACGTGGATCCGGGGGAAACGCAATGGTCGGCGGCAGGTTAGGTGGACGGGAGACGTTGAACCGAATGTAACTGTCCTTTAGTCGGACGACGTCTCCTCCTCCTCCACCACGCGCCAACCCTGGTTGCGGCGGGCGAGAGTAGGGGTCGCGAGTGCAACATCCACGACTGAACTGAGCCCCCGCCCCTCCCAGGTGCCGACACTCCCCCGGTTGAGTATCTCTAGGCCACGGGTGTTGGCCCAGTCCTCCAGAACTCGCCCCTTATCATTGGTTTCCCGGGAGCCCCAAGCCAGAGACCAGGCGTTGAAGACTCCCAGGACAGGGCGAGGACGGCACGCAGCGAGAACGATTGGCGAGTCAAGGCTTGGCGAGAAGTAGACGGCCACGACAGCCATTCCCTCGTAGGCGCGAGGTGTCCGCGGCGATACTCCCGAACATGGTCGCTACGCCGTCCAAATCCGGGCTTCCGGGGTGGACCTAGTACGGCTCAGCGACCACGACCACTCCACGATACTCTGGTACAGAAGATCCTGAGCACCGGTGCAGTGGTTTATATTCGCCTGCAGGATGCGGTTTGGTGTGTCCATAAATGGACGTCCATTTCCGCATCCCGCCGCGAATGTGGCCGAAATAAATCTTAACCAATCACAACGCTCCGTTTACGCGCGCCCAACATAGCAATTTCCTATTGGTTGATGCATGCGCGGCATGTTCGAACCCACCGCACCGCGGTGCCGCGACTGTCGCGAATTGTACTGTGAATGGGATACGTCTCTTCATCTTACCGTACACTTGAAGACAACAAGTGAACAATTTTATTTATTATGTCTTTACTTAAAGAGGCAGACCTTTAAGAGGTCAAAGTAGGGAAATTGTGTATAACGTGCATCAATTTATGCAAAAGGAAGCCCAGCAACTTCAAGCATTTAGAATACTCAAAGCCCAGCAATCAAAAAACAAAATGTTTAACAAGGAACATTTTCAAATAGTGATGGAACGTACAGCACATGCTACAGGAGTCTCAAGAAAAACAGTTTCTGTTAGAAATATAATAGTGTACCTATATCCTCGACTTTGCTACAAACGTATATGCTGTACTTACTTAATGACTGTTTTTCATACATTCATTCATTTGCAGCATGCCTTTCGTTTTACTACAGAATGGACGATATTTTACAACACTTTATTTAACACCCTTGCTCGTAAAGCTGATGTAATTCCACCGGTTTTAAATATGTAAAGCGGGTCATAGAAAACGCGTGTGTTACCAAAGCAAATAGTTAAGTTATAGTCCATACAAATTCCATAACAGTATTATTTGCCATTTCAAATATGGAGGTTAAAGGTTAACCGCGGTAGCCTAGTGGTATGGGTAAAGGACTGCTGAGACGAGGTCTCGGGTTCGATCCCAGGTATTACCATGGCACACACCAATGACTTTTCGAAGTTATGTGTGTATTTATCGCAGGTTTATAAGTGCCCGGTTAATGGCAATAGGCTCGCCACCTATTACATTGGGACCTAAACATAAACTGGCGAAATGTGGGTGCTAGCACCTCTGCCTACCCCTTCGGGGATATAGGCGTGAGTTTATGTTATGTTGTTATGTTTTAAATATGGAACTGATCGCCGCCGCACGACTCCAGCTAGTGAGCAGCGCGCTGTTGCTATTCAAATTTCGAACTAATCGCCGCGCGGCGCCAGTCAGTAGGCAGCGCTAGCGCGCTGTGAAAATGACGGGAAAGCAACAGTGTGCATTCACAGATTGAGTTTATTTAAAATATAAAATGGTTTTTTTTCTGTTTCCTCGCAAATGTGTTAAAAAACGTCGTACGATATACGTGCGTATTGGTGCTCGGCTCAATTACGCCCTCGCCTTCGGCTCAGGCTGAAATTCCGCCTCGCATGTTATAACCATCTTAACGCACTAATATCGTAATATACTAGGTATTTTAATTGATTATTATTTCTGTAATTATCTTGAGAATCATTATAGATTTTTGTGTAACATCTTGTACTGAGGATATTATGAATATATTGACATGTACAAGAAGAAGTTGTTTTCGTTCAATCCATCATAATCATAATCATCATTTATTTGCGTCCTTACTTACGTACGTTGCGTACTTACTTATTTACACAATTTATACTTTAAAGAAAACAGTGTAGGTACTAATACTAGCATTGTATTCGCAAAAGTTCGAGTCCCAACTTTTTATATACTTTTTATAAACAGGTCAAGACAGACCCGACTAATAAGATATTGAAACAAACTCGTGATATCATAAATAAATACTCCGAAAAGTTACAAATCGACGTAAATACATTAATACCTTCGTGCATAAAACCTCCAAAACTATATGGGTTACCGAAAATACACAAGGAAAATGCTCCCCTACGTCCTATTGTAAGCCAGATCGACACACCAACTTACAGACTGGCTCAGCACGTAGCGAAGGTACTCTCACCACTTCGAGGTAATTCAACAGCATATGTTAGAGATTCTTACCATTTTGTTAGTGAAATTAAACACCTACATCTCACTAATAATGAAACAATGGTCAGTTTTGATGTACAGTCATTATTTACATGCATACCTGTACATGACTGTATAGACATAGTTAGGAGAAAGTTAATAGAGAACACCATGCCTGAGGAATATGTAGAAATACTAAATCACTGCTTAACAACTGGCTACCTGTTGTGGGATGATAAGTTCTACATACAAATCGATGGCGTGGCAATGGGCTCCCCAGTATCGCCTGTTGTTGCTGACATATATATGGAGGCCTTCGAGGCGCGAGCTATGCAGACGGCTGCCATTACACCTAGATTTTATAAACGGTATGTAGATGACACCTTCACTACACTACCAACAGATAGTATAAATACATTTTTAACACACCTTAATTCCATTAATAACAACATACAATTCACTATGGAATTAGAGGCAAATAATTCATTAGCTTTCCTAGATGTTCTTGTAATCAGAAACTCTAATAATACTTTGAGCCATACTGTGTATAGGAAAAAGACCCATACTGATAGGTACTTAAACGGTGAATCTCACCACCACCCTAAACAGTTAGCTACCGTGGGAATGTCTTTGTTTCAGAGAGCCCGTGGGATCTGTGACAAGAAACACCTGGACGCTGAGCTACAACATGTCAAACAAGTTCTGTATGACAACAAGCTCAAACAACCGCGCATCAGTCACAGATCCCGAGAAAAGCCAGCCACTGTCGAGCGCCAGCCTGCAGTCCTACCATACATACGAGGGGTCACTGACAAGATTGGCTACATCTTGAAGCGAGCTTCAATTAACACATACTACAAGCCGCCAACGAAGATATGTCAATTTTTACCATCTGTCAAGTGCCAATTGCCTCTACAAGATGCAGGGGTCTATAAAATAGATTGTGACTGTGGGCTCTCTTATATTGGTCAAACCAAACGAAGCATTGGCACTCGCGTCAAAGAACACATAGCTGACATAAAACACCAACGCTCAAAAAAGTCTGCTGTATGTGAACACGTGCAACAGGGGACCAAACATTACTTAAGGTTTGATAAACCACAGATACTCGCCAAAGAAAGTCGATTCCTACCTAGGATGCTCCGCGAAGCTATTGTAATTAAAAAACATCCTAATTTTAATAGAGAAGATGGTTGGAATGTACCACCAGCTTGGGACCCAGTCATTCACTTAATTAATTCCAAGAAAAAACAAAATACAACAAGACTTCATGACACTGTGAGCTCATTCTGCGTAAATAGTAACACCAACAATTCAACATAGTTCGGGTACTTTGAGATAACTTTCACTTCAAACTTTAAGACAACAACCATCTTTAGTCTCCCCGTGACCATGGCTGCTGAAAAGCAACCGAAACGTCGGGTTCAATGTAAAATATAAAATAACATCAAATAAACCGCGATAGAATCCGTTAAAAATAGTTTTATTTCAATGTGTAACATTCGCGTAAACTTCCGACAATATCAAAAAAAAATGTTTTTAGAGATAAACGCTAGTTTTTAGATTCAAAGGTGAGATGTACTCCAACTCTAAAAACATATTTGTCCCAAAACAATGATTCGTCTTTTTTAGAATAAACAAATGAAATTTTAATTTTGAATTTAGAATTTTTGCTTACAACTGTAATGGCCAAACTGCCAGCTATATAATCATGTGATTTTTTTCATGTAATGAAAACTCTTTTGTGTTAAACTAGGACAGATATCATAAAATTAAATTAAAAAACTAAAAATTTATAGAAAACCGAACTAAAAAATAGAAAATAAGTTTTAATAAATTTAAATTAAGAATAGTGTTAAAAATTTCAATAAATATAAATTAATATTAGTGTTAATATGTAGGTACAAAAAATGTATTTCATTAAAAAAAAAGCGTGGTTGCTTTTTAAGATTTTAATAAAATGATAATCACTCTACTCATGTCTGTCAATAAAAAATTATATCTATTAACCCATGCACACCACGTTTTTTTTAAAATGAAATACATTTGTTTTGTTACAGAAATAAATATATTTTCATTTTTCATTTTCATTGGTCTGGATGTTTCTATGTATAATATGTATTTATTTACAAAAAAAAAAGTATTTATATAATGTATATAATATATAATTTATAATGTATAATATATATAATTTATATAATATAATATTTAATTATGTTTATCCGCATTCTAGAACCCATATGACAAGCTCTGCTTAGTTTGGGTCTAGATTGCGTTGTGTACTTTTACGTACAATATTTATTTATTTATATTTATATTTATTGACGTTTTAACACTATTCTTAATTAAAATTATTAAAACTTATTTTCCATTTTAGGTAGATTTCGATGAGGGGTGCTTGGTTGGGGACCTCCACGCGGTGCACCCTGGGCAACGGAGACGGCAGCGCCTCTCTCCTAGGGTGGGAGAGACACTGCCGCCTACGGCCAACTCCGACCGAGGCGAGGACGGCCCTGTTGAGGGCTGTTCGGAAGCTTTCCACGTGTCCATCTGATTAGCAGAGGGCACAGTGGAGAGCAAGTAAGGGGGCCAACTCGAAACCGGAAGTGGCCCAGGGTCAGTCGGGGTGCGAGGGATATGCTCTATGGGTAACCTTACACCCCGGCGTCTTAAGACCCGAGACGGCGTGCGGTTTTAGTCGGTGCAAGCCCGACATAACCGCCCCCGCTGGAGACCCCCCGCTCTCCAACGGGGGCGGAATCCGAAGGGATTTCCGCACGAAAAAAAAAAAAAAAAAAGGTAGATTTCGATGAAATCGATCTACCTATTGGTTTCTTGACTACTGTCGAATTTAAAAAAAAATCTTCATAGGAGGTCTAGTTATGACCCCCTGAGTCCGAAATGACTACTGGTCAAAAAGTTTATATATTTTATTTTATTTTATTTTATTTTATTTTCTTTGGAAAACTTACAGCTAATACAATTCATAGTCGCAAATAATATATAGCTGAAGGCCATTTACAGGTTTTCACGAATAAATATATATATATATATATGTATATATATATATATGTATGTATGGTTCTACTTCCCAAAATTTGCGGCACTCTCACGGTCGCATTTTTGCCCCGATCGCTTTCAAACTGCGGTCAAAAATTGCTTGGGTGTAAACTTAGTTTAAGTTCGTGAACGGGTGGAATCCGGCCTAAGGGGACGGTAGGGCCTCACTTTTTGTGAAATCAGTTTTTCCTCAAAATTTCACGTTCCATGAAAGATATTCGAACCGTTCTAATTTTATCCCATAGTATACATGAATACCAACAACTTTTAATTATAAACCTATAAGATTAAAACTTTAACTAGAAGTGGAGGGGGGAAAAACCAAAATTTTTCGGGAAAAAAATCATAATTTCTAACCGGTGAACATTCTTGCCGTCGGAAACATTTTTAATCGATAGGCCATTTTTATGTCTAAAATAAATGTCTAAAAGTTTTTCGCTAAAAGTTACCATTTCGAGAAAAAAAAATGTTTAAAAATAATATTAATTGCTTGACGAAATCTACCTGTGCGTTCCCCCTGCGGGAACGGATTTTTTTTTACTTCGGTTTTCTATAATAAGCGTGTTTTTAGGTTTTATAAACTATTATTTATTTCCTACTTTTTAGTTTTGTTTATTCATAAATAAATTAACACGCTGCTGTTGCCACCTATTTCAGAGTTTTTATTGTGAAATTATTCGCTACTACGTGATACAAAGTTGACGGGATAGATGGCGCTGTTATTAAATATTTACAGAGCTTTCAGTAAATATTTCGCGAATTCATTAGTTTAAATTATTTTGCAAATTGAAAAATGGAATAATTTTATCAAATTAGTGTACTGTCATCGGTCCTCGATAAATCTTTTTTTAGTTAGTTTTAACGAAATCTGGCCGTTTAAAGTGGGTCAAAATCGCGCCCAAAGCAGTCGGTTACAAACAAACATAGAAACAAACATACAGGTGAAGCTAATAAAAAGCGTATAAAAAAAGACAAAATCCACGGTCCAATTTTACAAGTGATTACTATCAAGCGAATGGGTTTAGCCCACATTGCTGTTTTTTCGTACGGAAATCCCCCGGGTACCCCCCGCCGGCGCGACTATGCATTCAAACCGACTAAAAACGCACGCCGTCTCTTTCGACGCTGGGGTGTAAGGTGGCCCATAGGGCATTTCCCTTGCACCCCGGCTGACCCAGGGCCATCTGCGGTTTCGAGATGGCCTCCTCAAGTTGGGAACCCTTAAATTTTCTATCACAAAAATTCTCGATTGTTGTAGCTAACAGGTTTAACAGGGATAAAATATTTCGATTCGACGATTCTCAAAAATGTAAGCGACGCTATAAAATTAGTCTTTCTGACACATTATATGTACCTGATTTGTCGAATAATCTCATTTCTGCAACCAAAATTACGGATCATGGCTATAAGGTTCTATTTGAAAAGTAACAAGCCAGTGTCACAAAAGACGGGAAAACTGTATTAAAAGCTAACAGAAGAAATGGATTATACTATCTTGAATTTGATAAATCGGAAGAGATTGCAAACTTCACGCCTAGTGATGAAAGCGAAATTATGAAATGGCACAACACATTAGGTCACGTAAATGATAGAGACCTAAAAGAAATGGTTAAAAATTAAAAAAATAAAAGAAATGGTTAAAAGAAAAAACTTTGGGTACCTTTTTTTTTATTTTTTTTTATCGTGCGGAAATCCCTTCGGATACCCCCCCGCCGGCCAGCGGGGGCGGTTATGTCGGGCTTGCACCGACTAAAACCGCACGCCGTCTCGGGTCTTCAGACGCCGGGGTGTAAGGTTACCCATAGAGCATATCCCTCGCACCCCGGCTGACCCTGGGCCATCTCACCACTAACAGCATCGCTCATCCTGTCTCCTCTGAAAGCAGAGGAGTACGGAGAGCGATGTGTTCCCGCCACGTTGGGTATTGGCCGACGATCAATGCCAACCCTATGAAGGGGTGAAGGGGAAGCCATTGACCGCCGCCCAGGGTGTACCGGCCGCTCCTATTCCGTTCCCCCCGGACTGCAGCGGGATCGGAATCGGAGCGACACTCGAGGAGGTTACCCAACACACACCCCAAACTTTGGGTACCTGTGAGACTTGTATCAAAGGAAAATTTTCCACTCTACCATTCCAAAGCCTAATAATCTCTAATGAAGTGCTCCAGATAATTCACAGTGACGTGTGTGGCCCATTTGAGAATGAATCAATTAACGGATCAAAGTATTTCGCAACATTTATTGACGATATACAAGATACTGCTGTGTATAGTTCTTAAAAGAAAAGAGCGAAGTAATCGATAAATTCAAGGAATATAAAAACTATGTTGAACTGTTTCATAAGAAGAAAATTCAAAATCTACAATCTGATAATGGAGGCGAATACAGGTCTAAAGCGTTTGACATATTCCTCAAAGATAACGGTATAAGCCGAAGACTATCTGCACCTTATACCCCACAGCAAAATGGCATGAGTGAAAGAAGAAATCGGTCGCTGATGGATAAAGCCAGATGTCTGATGCTAGATGCCAATATTCCTGAAAAATTTTGGGCAGAAGCAGTAAACAATGCAAACTATTTGATAAATAGAAGCCCAGCAAGAGCTCTCAAAGGCAATTCCCCATATGAGAAATGGGTACAGCGAACACCATCAGGAAATCACCTATACGTATTCGGAAATAGAGCGTTTGTGATGAACAAAAACTGAAGAGGAAAATTCACGGCCCAAGCCACAGAAGGAGTATTCTTGGGATATGCGGAATATACAAAAGGTTTTAGAATCTAAGTATATACCCGAAAGGAATGATGTTGTTATCAGCAGAGATGTAAAAGTAATCGAAATGATGCATTATAGCGGTACTCCTGCTGACAAACGCGAAGATCTTACTCCAGAACCTGAAACAGAACAAATTGAAATTCCAGAAAAAAAAAAGAGAACTTACCTTTTCAGGAACCTAACCCCCTTTATTCCACCTCTAGTCAAGATCCTGTTGATGAACCATCTCCCTCAAGTGGAAGACCACAAAGAGACGTGACACCACCGGCATGGACCAAAGATTATGGGTTAAATCGCTACGTGACCAGGTTTACGTCAGAAAATAATGACGACTATGACTGCTCTTTACTCACATACAAAGAAGCTGTGACTGGCACAGATAGACGAAATTGGGAGAAGGCGATACAATCTGAAATAAAATCATTACAGAAAAATATCACCTGGGTATTAGTTGACAAGTCAGAAGTCAAAGGACACAAAATACTATCGAACAAATGGGTATTTCGGATTTAAGATGACGGTACGTACAAGGCTAGATTAGTCGTACGTGGATGCGAGCAGAAAGGAAACCTGGATTTCGAAGACATTTATAGGCCAGTAGTAAGTCAATCTGCATTAAAAACTTTATTAGCAATTGCCCCATCTGAATCTTACTACTCCATGACATTTGACGGCAAGACAGCTTTATCTGTTAACTCTCCGTATTCTTATACGGTGAGTTAACAGATAAAGTTTATATGAAATTACCTGTTAGCTATGAGAATGACTGCAATACTACTGAAGTAGTTTGCCGATTAAAAAAATCGTACGGATTAAAACAAGCTCCATTTACATGGAACAAAACTCTTACCCAAGCAATGTTTGATTTGGGATTCAAGACAATCAAAACAGATCGATGCGTTTTCATAAACGAAGATCAGTCAATAATAATCGGATTATTCGTTAATGACGGACTTTTCATAAAAAAAGACAAGAAAAAGATCGAAGCTATTTTGAAGAAACTTGAAACCAAATTTGAAATGAAAAAGAATGAAAATCCAAGTACTTATCTGGGTATGGAAATAAAAAACTCAAAAGAAGGAATAATTCTTACTCAGAGATCCTACATAAATTACGTACTGGAAAAATACAACATGAAAAATGCCAAACCTTGTGACACGCCCGCAAGTAGCGATTCAAAGTCGATACAGGAAACTGCCCAGGAGAAGGAATATCCCTATAGGGAAGCAGTGGGAAGTTTACTGTACCTGTCTACCAGATCCAGACGCCAGACCAGATATCGCACAAGCGGTCAATCTATTAAGCAGGAAGGTCGAAAACCCCACTATAGAAGACGTCACAAAAGTCAAGAAAATATTCAAATATTTAGTGGGAACCAAAGAGAAAGGCATTTTGTTCAAACGAAACAAACCTATAGAGAACATCGATGTTTACAGCGACTCGGATTATGCTGGTGACCCATTGACGCGAAGAAGCACTTCTGGCTCCGTGCTAATGATAGCCGATGGACCAATATCATGGGCATCCAAGAGACAGCCTATAGTAGCGCTATCGTGGACTGAAGCCGAGTACATAGCCGCAGCAGACTGTTGCAAAGAGGAATTGTATCTCAAATCTCTATTACAAGAATTAACCGGTTTGGACATAAAAATAAATTTGCATGTTGATAATCAAAGTTCGATTCAACTTGTGAAGTGTGGATCCTTCAACAAAAGGTCGAAGCATATAGACGTGCGGTACCATTTTATACATGAACACTTCGTGCATGGATTAATAAATATTAGCTACTGTCCCACAGAAATTCAGTTAGCTGACGTAATGACAAAACCATTGTCAAAAGTAAAGTTTGAAAGACACTGTGCAAGATAAATGCATGTATAGAAACGTGTCTCGGCAACATGAGAGAACATCAGGAGGTGTTGGAAGGTCGTGATGCTGTCCACGTATACTTGTCTATGATGCACTGCATTTTTTTTTTTTACTTTTGATGTGCGGTGTCATTATGTAATATATATTTTCTCATATACAAGTAAACACAATGTTTTCAAGTATTATTTACGTTTTAACTAATTGCTATAGCCGCTAGTCCTCCCTATCAGAAAGATTCATTTTCGTACGTAACCCGACAGATTCCAAGCGACGCTGTGACTAAACAAAAGTATTAATCCTAATACTTTCAACTGTTTTGAGATTCAAAATTTAAACACATTTGAATATAGAACAGGGGGCCTACCGCCCAAGTGTCGTCGACATGAACTCGATTCCGACGGTTGATTACGATGCCGATTGCACCTAACACTGGGCTACTATGCCTTTTATGGGTGCGACTGCCGACGAGTGGGTTCTGCCCTCCTATTGCACCTAACACTGGGCTACTATGGCTTTTATGGGGGCGACTGGGTTCTGCCCTCCTATTGTACCTAACACTTGGCTACTATGGCTTTTATGGGGGCGACTGCCGACGAGTGGGTGCTGCCCTCCTATTGTACCTAACACTGGGCTACTATGGCTTTTATGGGGGCGACTGGGTTCTGCCTTCCTACTGCACCTAACACTGGGCTACTATGGCTTTTATGGGGGCGACTGGGTTCTGCCCTACTATTGCACCTAACACTGGGCTACTATGGCTTTTATGGGGGCGACTGGGTTCTGTCATCCTATTGCACCTAACACTGGGCTACTATGGTTTTTATGGGGGCGCCTGCCGACGATGGAATTTCGTCCTCCAACTCCTTCGCATATTCCTTCCTTCTGAAACATACGAAAACAACAAACAACACAGCAAAGACGTTTAAGTAGGTACGGTAAAGATTAAAGAGTTTTAATTAGTCGCTAGAAAGCAGAATAATTAAAAAAAGCAAGCTAAAATTGGAAAGACTAAAATTATTTTCAAAGAAAATAATATTCAAAACGACAGCTCATGAGGTGCCGCAATGAAATGACACTTCAAAGCGACGCGTCGTAATGGCCGTCGATTTGAATTTTTTTAGGCGGCAGCTATTTAACTGTCAAAAACAGCGTTTCATTCATTCTTACGCCGCGCCGGCATCGGTATCAATGGGGCGGTGCAAAATGGCCGTCAAGGTCGACGGCTATTTTGTACCGCAACATTTCGACGGCTGTGATATCGACGACACTTGGGCGGTAGGCCCACAGTTCCAAATTCAAAATTGCCGGGAAATATGGAAACGACAGAACTTACAAGGCATGCCTAGTAGTAAGTACTGAAATATTTATTTAGAAATGATCAAAAAACAATTATCCAACATAATTTTCTGCTTTGTATGATTTTTAGGTGAATTTGTTAATAGTTTTTTTTTAGTTTTCCTGTCTATACGTAGGTATCTTCTTTCAAAAACTTAACTTGTAATGTAATTTAGTGTTTATGAATTTGTAGTTTGTCTTATGGACTTGAAACATTTATTTATAAATAATCAAAATAAATTTTATCATATATTCTAACCTTGAATTGGATAATAACTTTACAAGTGAGCCATTGCGGACCTAACCAGTCGACTATTTTCCTACTGGCCATAAGACCACACTAATTAGCTTCGCTCAGCTCTTATACGTGGCTAAGCCGTTTGGTCGAGACTGTACTCCTCCGGAACCACAATACCGATCTTGACCAACTTTGCCATAGTGATAGTGTAGACACCGCTGAGTGTTTAGAGTTATCTATGGTTTAGAGGGGTCAACTGTTCAAATACAATGTACCATTGAGGAATAATCATCAAAAAACAGTTTCACGAGCGCGCGGCCTTAGCTATGCGCGCGACCGTTAGTAAGATGCCTTATTTTTCAAGAGTCCTGCTCGCTAAGCTCAATTTATTTCAGTCGCACCCTGCACTGAATTCCTAGTATTATAAACGAGAAAGTTTGTATTAATGTTTGTTATTCCTTCGCGCTAAAACGGGTCTAGATGAAATTTGGCACAGAGATAGATTATGGTCTGGAATAGGACATGGCTACTTTACATCCCGGGAATAGGTTCCTGTGAGTCGCGGGAACGGGATCATTAATCTGATTATAGACAACAACAGTGATTATTAATCATGATTTTATTATTAATTTTGGTGTTAATTAATTAATATTGTTTAAAGACATATTTTGACTATATAATGTGCTGAATTTCATTTCAATCCGTGACAAGTGACTTTAAGGTGGTTTATCTAATATAAATTAAAATCATTATCAAGCTTACACATTTAGTTCATCTCACAACCTGACAGACAGGACAATAAGGTGTCTTAATATAACACAAAATACAGCAAAATGTGATAACATATTACAGAACATTTCTGATGTAAAACATGGCTAAGCCACGTTTCAATGTTTTGTAATCTTACTAATTTATATCATCAGATCTGTCATAGGGCAGGATTCTATTTTCTTCAATCACATATTATATATCCCGATACATAAATATGTCGTCACATAAAAGAGAGACTGAATAAAGATTCACAAGTAAATTCAATCTGCCAGCAGATCTTACATACATCATAATCTACATAGATGGTCTGTTACATATGACAAGCACAGTCAGATGGTGTTCTTACTGGTTTCTTAGGGGCGCTTAATCTCTTAGATGTGCCTGTGCCATACTGAATACCAGAGCCTATCCTCTCAGGATCGAGCTCACCATTTTCAATCTTGGCCAAAATTGTTTTAGAACATTTCAAAAATGCTTCTTCTACATTTTCTCCTGTCTTAGCACTGGTTTCTAGGAACATAAGTTCTGTAAATAAAAAGAAGAATGATGCAGAACAGACAAATCAAACAAGACAGTTGAGGTTAAGGCCGTCCGTTGCGTTGAGTGGGACCCGGCGCGGAAATCGGTCGCGGGCACGTACGTCGCAAATAAATCGTGTGACGGCCTACCCGCCTGCTGCAACGTTGCTCTATGTATGTGCATCAAACAGCACGACCCACGTGTGCTCGCGCTCGTGTGCCTGCTCAACGTGCTCAACGCAGCGGACGGACCATACAGAAAATTTTATTACCATTTTCTTGGGCAAATTGACTTGCTTCTGTAAATGTCACTTCTCTGGATTCTTCCATGTCCTTTTTGTTTCCCACAAGCAGAATAACTATGTTGGGACTAGCTAATGTCCTTGCATCTCTCAGCCAATTGGAGAGCGCATTAAATGAATCTCGGGATGTGATGTCATAGACAAGCAGAGCGCCAGCCGCACCTCTATAATATGAACGTGTAACTGATCGAAATCTTTCCTGGCCCGCTGTGTCCCATATTTGTAATTTTGTAGACTTTCCACCAATATTTACAATTTTAGAACCAAATTCTACTCCAATTGTGTGACATCGATCCTCTTTAACTAAAATAAAAACATGAATTGTACATAGGCAAGTAAAATATTATTTTCTCCCTAAATTTTATGAATAATGAGTACAGCTGATTTTCATATTGAAGAAAAGATTGTCTCTGAATAATGAACAAACTTTGCTATGTCCCCGGGACTTAACAGGTTTTTACAGGTTAGTTTTATATACATATTTGACCAAGAATATATATATATTACCTACTGCAATCAAATTAATAGTTTATACTATTATGGTAGTTGAATGAAATGTTTTTCGACTTAAAAGGGCTCTGGCCAATAGTCCAGTCAATAAAAGAGTTATAGAGTGCATGAGCATGTGCATAGGAAGTGAACATACGAAAAGTGCTGACTACTCAGAGGTGAGCCAGAATGCAGGGAGAGTTACAAAGGTACTTTGAAATTTTTTGCTAATAGCTCAGAAAGGGTGCATAGCCTGAGCCTAGAAAAAATCCTGCTATTAAATGAAAGCCTAGAAAATTATGGACTACTCTTATCTGTCCACTTGTCCAATTTTCCAACCTTTTTCGAAATGCATGCCCCAAAATGTGAAAATAAATGTTTTATTAATAACATAATAATTCATTTTATTAATAACACTAGCTGTGCCCCGTGGCTTCACCCGTGATATACTTTACTCCCCCTGTGGCACCCATTTAACCCATCCATGCGTAAACTGTTGTTGACATTCAAGATAACTTCTCCACTCTCCTTAGTAGTAGATGTATCTTAGGTAGTAGATTGATGACCTCCTCGATAAATGGGCTATTGAACTCAAAAATAATTTTTCATTTCCAACCAGTATTTCCTGAGATTAGCATGTTGAACCAAAACCTATTTATTAGGTTTAGAACCTTAAAATAAGAAATGTTTTTTGATGAAAGTCAATTTTCACTTATCCAGAGTGTGCATCTCAAAAATGGTTGGGAATTTGGAGAAAGTGATAAAAGTTAGAGATAATCTTATGAGCTTTCATTTAGTACTAGGACACACCATTTCTGTGGAATTAGCAAAAAATCCAAAAGTGGTACCTTTGTATCCCTTGTTGGACTCACCTACGAGAGGTCTTCTTTATATTGACCTACACTCTTACCTACTATAGTCCATATACACATGAAAAACTTAGTAAGTCTTATAAATGACAGTGGTTCAGTGTTCTCTGTCTGTTGACCCATAAGTCTACAGTAAGTACCTACACAGCTTTTGATATAACACATAGAGAAGGGAAGACTCAGCTAAGAGCAGCTTCCTTCAGCTTTCTTCCTTAGCTTGAGTCAGCTAAAGCTAAAAGCTTGATGTCCATATCCAAATTGAATATCAGAGTAAGTTTAATAAATGATCATTGTAAATTGTAGTCTCCCGACTTCAATTCAAAAGATGGCACTTTCAGGGGGAATACTCTGCCAACTGAGTTACCTGGATATGTTTTAAATTAAATTTTGGGGACATTCAGCATAGAAACTGCTTCAAACACTTCATTCATTAAATGATCATGAATTCATAAATTCAGTACAAGTACACTTACTTAAACATGTATCAAATTACACATAACAAATACATTGAACGCATAATATTATGACACATAACAAGGTAATAATGAAGTAGTTTCATATTTGTAAACTCACATTTATTTCCAATAAAATTGTTCAGAAGGCTTGATTTGCCCGTACCTGCACTACCAATAACAAGAAATTTAAATAGGTACTCTGAAACAATAAAATACGCAATGTTATGACTAAGGTACAGTTTAATTTTTAGTTTACTAGAATTCGTGTAAAACATATTCACCATATGATTCAGACATTTTAAAAACCCATAGGCGTACGCAGAGCACGATTTATAATAACGTATATTTATTCTAGAATTTATCACTAACTTTGTTCTACCAGACAGTAAATACTATTTTACAAAAATATTACGAAAATATTACTTGTAATAATTTTGTGCATTGAGTTTGACAGCATTCATTTGTGCCAAAAATGTGTATGTTTATGTATCATATCGATATAGGTACCTATCCATACATCGATACAAATATCAAGTAAAAGAAAATTTATCCAACCTCTCGTTTAAATTTCGGAAATAAAGCAAGTTAATTATGATATTTTATAAACATCAAAAACTCAACGGCATTAAATAAAAGTTAAAACAAATACACAAGTTCAAGGTACATTATACCAATTAATATACCTTGGACTTGCTTGTGTCGCCGAATTAGAACCTTTTGCTAGGCAAAATTCATTCGGTATATTTTAAATGGGCTCGGTCTCCCATACCACCCATGGTCCCGGGTCCCAACTGTTATGGTCTGCATTGGTCGCACAGTCGCCTAGTAGTCGAGAATCCTACTAATACCACAAATGTGAAAGTTTGATATAGAAAGTTTGGATGGATTGGATGTATGTATGTGAATGTTTGAGCATATAAACATTTTTATTGTACCTAGGGTTTGTGAACACTTAACCTCTTAATGTTATCTATACTATTATAAAATTGCAAACTGGAGCGGTTTATCTGTTAGAAAAGTCTTGGTCCGACTTAAAATCTGCCGTATGTTTGATTACAATTGGTTAAGCAGAACCGCAACTATGACTAAAAAACGATAACCGGCTTCTGCGAGGGCGGAGTCGCGGGCATCAGCTAGTGAATAAATAGAACTGAAGCGTATAAAGTATTATTTTTATCAAATTATTACAATTTTATTTGTACAGGAAGAATATAAAATAAAATAAAGAAGCTTGTAGCAAAAGCTCAAATTTGTTTGATTTATTTAAGTGTTCTCTTATACTTTGTTTTAACTACTTGGAACATATATTTATTTCAGAACAATTGCCCGCCCAGCAATTGGGCACTTATTTGGACGTATCTCGATATACGCCTACTAACGCCCGTTTTTACATATTGGGCCTAAACCCTCGACCCATCACTGCTCTTGAGCGTTCGGTCCAAAGAGGTTCGGTCATAGAATAAATTCTGTGTAGGTAGTCATAACATTACCTACACTGAGATCTTAATCCCATCCTAACGATGGGATTAATAGTAGTTACTCCTTTGTTAAACATTACCAATGCAGTTCGTACCACAAACGCAATCACGACGTTTACGTAATATCGATATCTTTTATCACTTCTGACATCCCTCCCAGCCTGCAAAATAATAATATTTGTAATAAAAAAAATACTAATCGCTAGATTTTCAATAGCTCAATTCAACTACGTTGTCCTTTAAAATTGCTCACCCGTTTTTACACATAAATAGTATTATTTAAATAATTAATTATTATGAAATTAAAAATCAATAAAGTCGTTGAAAAAAATTTCATTAATTATCCGTACTTTCAAACTCCTATATCTTTTGATATATACAATATTTTAAATTGCTCAAAGTGTTAAAAAACTGCTCAAGTTGCATTTATAATTGCTCAAGTACAGTTTGTAACAGCTCCATATACCACGGTACTATTTATAGTCATTGGTTTCGGTTAGCTTAGAACTGTGACCACAACGCACGAGCCGAGCGAGCGAAGCGAGCGTGCCGCGGCAGCGGCCGGCGAAGTACCAGAACCGAATTGATCATAGATTATAGATCATAAAGTTATTGGTTTAGGTACGGTTAAAACTGCGGTATAAACTCCCAGGCCATAAAAATAACCGTAAATACGATATTTTATCTATATACGTTAAATTTGTTCAAACTATTTCTATTTATTTAATCTATTTATTTATTATAAAGGAAAGTGGACCTTTTACAAACTGTACTTGAGCAATTATAAATGCAACTTGAGCAGTTTTTTAACAAATTTAGCAATTTAAAATATTGTATACATCAAAAGATATAGGAGTTTGAAAGTACGGATAAATAAAAATGTTTTCAACGACTTTATTGATTTTTAATTAAATAATTTAAGGTGAGCAATTTTAAAGGGCAACATAGTTGAATTGAGTTAATGAAAATCTATCGATTAGTATTTTTTTTATTACAAATATTTTTATTTTGCAGGCTGGGATGGGGTAGCTCGCGCATTCCCTTCTCGCTCCCGCAGTCGACACATCCGCGTATCGCTTATCTGAGCTCCCGTGAATATTAGAAAATGGGTGATTGTGCAGTGATAACGTGTAACAAGTGTTCAAGAACATCAAATCTTGCCAAAGATGGTATTCCATTTCATAGGTAAGTGTATTTCTTAAGGTATTTCTATTAATTACTTATTGATTTTAAATAATCATTTGCATGACTTTTAACCTATCGGTTGATAAATAAATGCACAGATCACTATAATTTGTAAATAAATGTCGTCATAGATTATTATATTATACTAGAAAAATGTCGTGGTACAGGGGATTGACACCGCAACTCCAGTAGGGATGTCCACAACGTGCGAATGAATGATTGAATTAAATGTTTACCGATGCGAACAACAATTTAAAGTAGAAAGGTCTGAAAAATATAATCTTTATTTTATAACTTAACATGTTATATTATAGTAATACTAATTTATCCTATACTACTATATATAATGTTATAAATGTGACAGTTTGTGAAGATGTTGGGATTTTGTTTTGCCCCGAAGATCTTGGTGGGGCCGTAAACATTTCAAGCACTAACTAATCATCACCAGCATTAGCCATAAGAATTACAAAATGTAAGAAACTAAACTATTGCCGGAAAATTTTGTACAAATTTATTGAGTAGTACTTATTACATTTCATTACAAGATGTAATTATATTATGTTGATTCTTTATTTATTTATTTTAATCAAATTCTGATGAATCGTCACTGTCACTCGATGAACTCTCCTCAACATTTATTATAAGTTCCTGTACTTCTATATTATCGAATGCGACATGAATTTCCCAATCCGACGCTATAATGTTTTGGGTTCTTCTCACAATTTTTCCCAGTGTTCGGCAGTTACTTCCGCACATGCATTTTTTAATAAATCTAACATCTTGTTTGCCGTAAAAGGGGGATGGGTATTGTTTCGAGCGGCGTGTCCTTTGATTTGTGCCCATATTAATTTCATAGCATTGTACTTGCAATGATACGGCGTTAGTCGAAGAACCCAATGACCACATTCGGTAGCTATTTCGTCGGAGGCTTTTTTCGATTTTAAAATATCCACTAATTGTACTTTTAATAAAGTATTATCCACATTTTCGCCATGACGTTGGAGCCAGTCAATTATCTCTTGTTTTTTATTGGCCTGCGTCTTATCAAATTGTCTGGAGTTATATGTAGCGTTGTCCATAATAATTATCGATGGTTCTTCCAGAGATTGCACCATTTCGAGCTAAGAGCATCTGTGAGCCTCAACACCTTCAAAACGAGTTACGCCACCTGGATTCGACCTTCCAAGCCAATGGATTCTCTGCCCAGGAGATACGGAGAGCTCTTCATCCGAGGAAATGTTCTCTAACGAACCAGGATGAGGAGAAACCTGCCCCTCTAGGGAAGGCCTTTTTGCCATACATTCATGGTACAACGGATCGTATCGGGAGACGGCTAGAAGCTAACAACATTAAGCCTATTTTCAAGCCCACGACGAAGTTACGTAATCTTCACCGTTCAGTCAAGGACCCATCTTCAGCTGGAGTTTACCGAATCCCCTGCTCGTGTGGCTCGGTATACGTGGGCACTACTCAAAGAAGCATCAAGACCCGCCTTTTGGAACATCAACGTCCTCCTCCCTCACTGTGGCCCTGCCTATCACACGAAATACCCTCCCAGAGGCCCTCCCTGTCTTGTTTTCCGCAGAAGTCCTTCCAACTTTCGACCTGTGCCTTTCTTACTTCACTTTCATACTTCTCCTTTCGTTCCAGATACTGCTCTATTACAAACGTTAATCGTACCGGCGCTGCGTTCCTGATGCGACGCTTGTAGGTGACCATTTCCTTTCTAAGTTTGGCGAGTGTTTCCGACCACCATGGCGCAGCGATCAACCCCACCTGTTTTTTGACTGGGATACTTTCTCTGCACGCACCCTCGACTGCTCTCGTATATGCTTCGACTAGGACATCCAGCTCTTCGTGGTGTCTTGTTTTGCCTATCGCTATATCCTAGAGAAGCCGAGTTATGTTGGCTTTGAAAGCATCCCAGTTGACCTTTCTGGTATTATAGACGCGAGTTGTACGCTGTATATTCGTACCTTTCGCCTTCTCTAGGTTGAGGTTGAACGCTATGCCATTGTGGTCTGAACTCGGCGCCAGTTTTGTATCAACCTTCCAAGCGTCGACCCAGGCGAGCACATTGCTCGTACAGACCGTTATGTCCACTGAGCTGCAGTATCTCCTTCCACCTCTCACAGTGTCAAAAGTTGAAATTCGAAAACGATGACCCCACCAAGTACTTTTTGAGTTTGCATCCCCCCCAAGAAGAATAAGACGGGAACCTAGAATTCTCCTCACCTCTTTGAGCCGCTCTAAATAGGGCCCAAGTGGTGTTGGCTTCGGTTCAAAGTAGAAGGACACCAGCGTTATCTCTCAGGCACTGGTCCTGTTCTGGAAGACCCTGACGCCCTGGTATGTCTTCATCTTCGCCGAATTGCCCACGTAAGGCTCTTGTATTAGAGCAACTGTGGCTTTGCGCCTCGAGGCTTCGAGTATGAAGTCTTCGGTTGCCGTCCTATTCCTTTGGAGGTTCACTTGCAACACTTTGTATGGAGTCCTGTTCCCTGGGACAACGTTAGCACTGGTACTGAGTGGTGGTCCTCGCTATGTTGTCCCACTTCTCTCTCACTGGGCACAAGTCGCTAAATACACTGTGCCCCGTGTTGCCCAGCCTCTCCCTCTGGCAGTTACAGCAGACAGGTTCCGCACCAGCAGCGTAATCTGGGCATTCGGCTCTTAAGTGGAGCCCACCACAATGAATGCACATAGGTTCCGTACTGATGCAGAACCTTCTGGTGTGTCCGTATCCCAGGCACAAGGAGCACTGCACCAAAGGTGACTGGTCTGCTACCCTTATGGGTTGCAGATCAACGTGCAGCCTCCCTGTGTCCAGGGCACGGGTCCAGACTTCCGGGGAGACCCTGAGCACCACGTGACAAGTGTGGGGGTTTCTTGTTGTTCTTGTTTGTTCTTAATTTGTTCGACGGCTAGGTTTTTCTCCCTTGCCTCGAGTCGTTCTTGTGTCCTCTTTCTTTCTTCATCTGTTTTATAACCTATTATCACTCTCCTATCTTTCGCCTTTCTTAACTTTTCAACCGTCACCCATCCTTCATCCTCATTCGCAACTTTTCTCAGTCGTTCTATCACTTGTTCACTCGTTTCTGTTACGTTCTTGGATGTGACTACAACAGAGTGTAGCGTCGCCCGCTCCGAGGTCTTAGCTCCAGGGCGGCAGACCGCCACACCCGCGTAAGTCAGTATCCCTTTCTTTCTCTCTTTCATCCTGCCTTTCTATTGTCTCCATTAACTCACTCATCACTCTTCCATTCTCTCTTATTAACCTTTCATTCTCCTCAATTTTCTTCAAGATCTCATTACTACTGTTGATAGCAGGGGTTGGGTTGGCGGGAGTCGCCGTCTCCGTCATCCCAACTATCTGCCTTCCATGGCTCTGTACCTCGCTCTCATAGTCCCTTATTTTTTTTTATTTTTTTTTTATCGTGCGGAAATCCCTTCGGATACCCCCCCGCCGGCCAGCGGGGGTGGTTATGTCGGGCTTGCACCGACTAAAACCGCACGCCGTCTCGGGTCTTCAGCCGCCGGGGTATAAGGTTACCCATAGAGCATATCCCTCGCACCCCGGCTGACCCTGGGCCATCTCACCACTAACAGCATCGCTCATCCTGTCTCCTCTGAAAGCAGAGGAGTACGGAGAGCGATGTGTTCCCGCCACGTTGGGTATTGGCCGACGATCAATGCCAACCCTATGAAGTCCCTAGTTGCATTTTCTAATTCGTTTGCCATTTTCTCAATGGTATGCCTAATCTCTCTTTTTAGATTACATGAGATGGTCACTTAGTCTGTGATGACTTTGCAATTCCAGATTGCGCGATCAAAGCGATCCAGTGGGCCCTGTGGGCCTACCGCCGAAGTGTCGTCGATATCACAGCCGTCGAAATGTTGCGCTGGTCAAGGTCGACGGCCAATTTGGACCGCCCCATTGATAATCGATCCCGGCGCGGCGTAAGAATGAATGAAACGCTGTTTTTGACAGTTAAATAGCTGCCGCCTAAAAAAATTCAAATCGACCGCGTCTCATGAGCTGTCGTTTTGAATATTATTTTCTTTTCCGACGGTTGATTACGATGCCGATTGCACCTAACACTGGGATAGTATGGCTTTTATGGGTGCGACTGCCGACGAGTGGGTTCTGCCGTTCTATTGCGCCTAACACTGGGCTACTATGGCTTTTATTGGGGCGACTGCCGACGAGTGGGTTCTGCCCTCCTATTGCACCTAACACTGGGCTACTATGGCTTTTATGGGGGCGACTGGGTTCTGCCCTCCTATTGTACCTAACACTGGGCTACTATGACTTTTATGGGGACGCCTTTCTGCTGCAGGTTTAGCCTTTTCGGCGGAAGATGTTGTCCTCACCCTTGATGTTGAGGGTCCTGGCATACCAGGTGGACTTCTAATTGTGGCCATTGTTCAGAGGTGCGCGTGCACAATACAAATTAAATTTAAAAAATATCTATAAAATGTAAAATAAATTTTCAATAAAATGTATTTGTAAATAAATAAATTAGATCAAATTCAAAAGAAGAGCCGGGCCAGTTTAAATATTGAAAGATGGCGGTGACGTATAGGCACGCGGTACGATATGGTGCCGCCTTCCGATCAGGATGGTGTCCCTGGAGTATTATGTGTGTGTAGTGTAATGTGTTGATGTGTGTATGTGTTCTGTGGTGTATGTCGGTGTGTGTAACCCAGGGAGTGTTTCGTAATGTGTGTGTGGTGCACGTATGCAGATCACAACTGCAGCCTGATTGTCTCCACTGGACCCTGAGGGGATCGCGCCCTAAACGCAAGATTAAAACCTAAAAAAAATATACAGACTTATCACAAAAATAAAGTAAAGGCTCTATATAGGGCTAAGTCTCAATAAAACAAAAGGTCAACTATTCTAGTTTATACGAATAAAGTAGAGTCAAATAAAATTAAGTATAAAATAAATAAGGTAGAGTCGCTCTACTTGTCCTCTGTAGCCCTGCTACTAGTCACAGTCAGACAATAAGGGCACTAGTCAAAACTAGGCTCTAAAGTTAACTTAAACTACTTAGTGTCTAATTACCCTATATGTACAAATCGCTACGGGCGAATGTCTTGAGGCTACTTGAGACGACTGCCTCTCTCACTATATTGCACACAAGTCAATTCGGTGTGCCGTTGCTAAAAAAATTTGAAACTCATCTCCAGTCTCTAAATGAGCTCTATGTAGAGTCGCTCTCTTGCACCGAGCGGACAGAAATTGCACCTTGTCCCCGAAAAGTGTAGGGTGGGATTTGCGACACTCCCCCGATGTCCCCAGTCGAAACCAAATAAGTCTATCCAGGCCGGAGAAATCTAAAAATCAAATATGGTACTAAAAAATTTAAAATGGCGGAAATTACAAAATTCCTTATTTTCGATGCCTAGTTTGGGCTCAGGCAGGTGGATTAGGCCTTTCTGAAGCCACCCCCGACGCTAAAAGTAAGGAATTATTACCCGTTAAAGACATTTTTATTAAAAAGACTAAAAATTTAATAACTCCGGAGTGGATAGAGCTAAAAATACCTACACAAAAAATATTAAAATTTAAGTAAAATCGGGGTCTAGCCGGCACAACAATAATACATTTAAAATGTTACAATTCAACAAAAATAATGTTAAAAATGTTAAAATTTTTAATTTTGATTCGCCCCGTCGAAAATTTTAGTCCGAAAAATCTCAAAACTTGAAGTTCTCTTCTGCTAATAAGCGCGCAACTTATAGCAGTTGCAGAATTTCGCTGACTGCTCCGGTTCTGCTGCTATAGTGCTGCGAAGTTTGCAACTTCTAATTAGAATATAACTTATTCTAATAAATGAAAAAAAAAATCTGAGGCCGCGAAAAAATCTTCAATTACTGGGGTCCTCCTGCCTGCAAAATTTCAGCGCCCTCTGACAGCCGGAAAGGCCACGTGCTCACGTGGTACTTGTTTTTTTAGTTTTCCCGGAAAAACCACAGGTTTTCGGGAAAAGCTGACCAACGTGGAGAGTGCAGCTCCGCTGCCCGCAGCCGGGGACACTTGATGCTGGAAAATGCTTACACGGGTTCCGTAATAAACTGTACTTTTTCACTTAAACATGTGGCAGACCGAGCCAGAAAGTCGGTTTCTGGGCTTTAGCGGGTACACACGTATCGGGCGTGAGCTGCGCGATATTCCGGCAGATGGAGGCCGTTGGGACGCAGCTTTTGAGACCTCACGCGTTGAAATCGGTAGCTAAAAAACCACTTTCGTATTTTAAAGTGCGCAGCGAGGTTAAAAATCAACTGATTGTCGCGGGAGGTACTGGGCAAC
Source organism: Cybosia mesomella (assembly GCA_946251805.1). Taxonomy (NCBI): domain Eukaryota; kingdom Metazoa; phylum Arthropoda; class Insecta; order Lepidoptera; family Erebidae; genus Cybosia; species Cybosia mesomella. Next base: position 14,699,242 of record OX276403.1, read on the forward strand.
CCTCGGCGCACTGGTTCGTAAGGAGATCCATGACTACCTAGAGATGCCCACTGTCAGGGAAGAGGCCAATAAAAACAGCAAGAAATATAAGGAAAGATTAGAGAACCACAGGAATGACCTGGCAAAAGACCTACTGAACAGGCACGAAAATGTAACACGCCTTAAGAGATGGCAAATATTGGACTTAGACCGAAGAAGCTAAATTCTGGCACCCGATGTGGTGTCATTTATTGCAATGACACCTAAACGCTATTTCATTGGAGCTTATCTGATTATGGCTGAATAGCCGATTGCAGATCAAAAATTGGAAAAAAAAAGTTAAAGTAAAGAAAAAGACAACACCAACCTGTAAATTTGAGATATTAAAAAAAAACCAATCGACCTATCTTAAATAGTTCTTTCCAAAATTATTTATTACTAGCTTTTGCCCGCGGCTCCGCCCGCGTAGATGTCGGTTATCGCGACAAAACATAGCCTATGTCCTTTCCCAAGGTCTAATCTACCCCTGTAGCAAATTTCAGCAAAATCGATTCAGTGGTTTAGGCGTGAAAGCGTAACAGAAGAGTTACTTTCACATTTATAATATTAGTAAGGATTAAAACAGCACCCTCTTAGTTTACGAGTAAAAAATAAATAAAGATACTACCTGCTACACCGTCTATATCACTTGAAATACTTCGAATTTCGTACTTTTTGCACTGTGGAAAAACTGCACCCTACTCGAAACTAACTGCACTATCATTAGAATTTCATAAAATGCAATAGTTATTGCAACAAACAAATAAAACTTAATCAGTCAATTGCCGAAGGCGCGTGGTACGTTTGCGCATGCGCAGGCCATACATCTAGAGCTACCCCACCCTAGTCATTGGTTTAGGTTAGGTTAGGTAGAAGTGTGACCACAACCAGGCCTCCGTCACTCGCTCAAGGCCGCGCGCTATATACAAACAGGCAGAGGTTTCTAGTATATATATAATAATCTATGGGCAGAGGCCTGCCGAACGCCCGCCTGAGCGCTCGCATCGGACCGCACTGTACGTTTCCCGCGCTTACGCTTCGAAATGCAGAAACCACGTAATTATTGTGCAGTGGATGGGTGTAAAAGTCAAAAAACAAAGGAAAATTTGTCGTTTTTTTCATTGCCGAGAGACGAAGAAAGTAGTATTTTAAATCTTATCTATACGAATGTTGTCACCATTTATTTCTTCAAACATAAGTAGGTAATAAGCCGGTATGTAAATCGTAAATTAAAGGAGTTTTTTGAGTCAGTTATTATAAAAGTTTTGTTTTATAGGCAATTCTAATACTGTAATTACCTAGTACTTACGCAATGGGTAATGTCCGTTAATTTTAGATTTCTTTGATATTTTAGCTATGGGTAGGAATAAGCGTCTATATATAGGTATTTAAACTATCATGGTCATTCACATTTGTATTAAAGTTATCGGGATATTTACCATGTTGTATATTAGGCACTGCGCCAGCTATATAGGTATATCTACTGTAAATTATTTCGTATTTTATACCAATAGTTGAACAAACTGACAAAATAATTAATCTAAATGCATTCAAATTTGAAAAAATCTTATGAGAAAGCTGTATACAGTATACAGTAGGGCCTCCCTAATCCGGATAGGAAAAAGAATACCCCTTCCGAAATATCATGGCGTCCAGATTATAGTAGGTATGCAAATGGTATGCACTATTTTAATAATAACAAAATGCATTTTTATCTTGGGTTTCATTTACTTACATTACTTTTTGTTTTTCGTGCACCGGGATTACGTTATGTTTGGCTAACAAAAAAAGCGGCCAAGTGCGAGTCGGACTCGCCCATGAAGGGTTCCGTAGCAGCAAGTAACATAATATTTATATTTTTAAGATTTATGGCGTATTAAAAAAAAGCTACTTACTAGATCTCGTTCAAACCAATTTTTGGTAGAAGTTTGCATGGTAATGTACAACATATATATATTTTTTGTTCTATCATTCTCTTATTTTAGAAGTTATAGGGGGGGGGGGGGGGGGCATTTTACCACTTTGGAAGTGTTTCTCGCGCAATCTATTCAGTTTAGAAAAAAAAATATTAGGAACCTCAATATCATTTTTGATGACCTATCCATAGATACTAGGACGGTTACCAGCTTCGCAATCAACCCAAACTTAAGCGTAGCGAGATTTGCCTATTAAACAATAGGTCAACGTGACCGGTCGACTTTTTCCATTGATTTGGTTTTTCCGTGATTATTCCTCGATGGTACGTCGGACATCAACTTTCGACCCATAGAGACACTCAGCTAACTGAGCTTGATAACCGTGCCAATTTTGGTCAAGATCGGTCGAGCCGTCTAGGAGGAGTATGGTTTCACGCGAAAACCCGATTTGTGGAGAAAGACGCTTCGCTCGCCTACGGCTCGCTACGCTTAATAATTTTTTTTTAGGGCTCCGTACCCAAAGGGGAAATACAGAACCCTATTACTAAAACTTCACTGTCCATCTGTCTGTCTGTCTGTTTGTCTGTCCTTCCGTCCGTCCGTCTGTCACCAGGCTGTTTTTCATGAAACGTGATAATTAGTATACCTTGAACCGTGACATACTAAATAATGTATTTATGTTGCCGCTATAATGTCATAATGAATCGGCCTGGTAGCACCGTATTACAAATGTTAAAAACCGTTGATTTTCCGTAGCTTTGCTCCTGTTTTCCTTATGATTATTTGTTAAAATTATTATAGCGATTTAGGATATTTTCGACTATAAAATTTAATAACAGAGAATTCCGAGAAGGAAAAAAAACATTATATAAAACTAAAACATATTTGATTGAGAAATAAAAAACATGGTTGATTCCTAACATTCGTTTTATTACAATAATCACCATAGGTACAACCCTAGCACATTCTTACGATAGCGTCACTCGAACGGCGGGCAACACAGTCTCGACTCTATGGACACGTATTTAAGGTACAATTCTTCTCGTTTTGTGCAGCAGGTTTTATTATTAAAATTTTGTAGGTGAATATAGACTAGGTATTTTCGCTTTTGTATGGGAGTGATGTATCTGTTACGTTAGTAACTATTTATTAATCTGTGCCACAACCATAGATAATATATATATACTGGTAGCCACAACGCACGAGCCGAACGAGCGAAGCGAGCGAGCCTCGGTAGCGGCCGGCGTAGTGCCAGAACCGAATTGGTCTTATAGTTATTGACTTAGGTAGGGTTAAAACTGCGGTATAAACTCCCAGGCCATAAAAATAACCTTATATACGTTATCTATATACGTTAAATTTGTTCAAACTAATTATATTTATTTAGTAATTAAGGAAAGTGGAGCTGTTACAAACTGTACTTGAGCAGTTTTTTAACACTTTAAGCAATTTAAAAATTGTATATATCAAAAGATATTATTATAGAGTTTGAAAGTACGGATAAATGATTTTTTTTTCAACGACTATGTATTGGTTTATAATTAAATAATTTAAGGTGAGCAATTTTAAAGGACAACGTAGTTGAATTGAGCTATTGAAAATCTGAAGCAGAAAAGAAAGCGCAGATAAGGTTAGGTTAGGTTATTATTATATATTATTAGGTTACGTTTTATTTGTTTGTTGCAATAACTATTGCATCTTATGAAATTCTAATGATAGTGCAGTTAGTTTCGAGTAGGGTGCAGTTTTTCCACTGTGCAAAGTACGAAGTATTTCAAGTGATATAGACGGTGTAGCTTGTAGTATCTTTATTTATTTTTTACTCGTAAACTAAGAGGGTGCTGTTTTAATAATAAATAATTTTGAACATAAAAAGTCTCGATTCCCCGTTTTACAGTACCTATAGTTTCAGGTAAAAATCAATTGAAATCTCAAAGAAGCAATTATATTGTTCTTTAAAGTGAATAATACGTAATTTTTATTACTCATACATAAATAATAATGATTTTTAAAGTTGTTTATCAACGTACGAGGCAGGTTTGAAAGTCAAAGTACGAGATTTAGTCTGGCCATCGGTTCTTTGCACAAGAAAAGAGCGGTAAATTCAAAAAAGCAAGGGGTGACAACACCGACTATAGACTGAAGAAATGCGTTTGATACTATTATTTTTTATATTCAATTAAAGTTATTTTATACATTTTTATTTATTACGTGTTATCATACCTGTACATTTTATATAACAAACTGAGTCGGATAAGCTGCACAAACTTTAAAATTAGCTTAGATATCATCATTATAGCGTTTAGTCCCGTTTGCGGCCCAAACTTGCACTCCGGTATTTATGAATTAACGGTGACTGTAGCCTAATGGTTATGGCATTGGACGTACAGTGTTGAGGTTACAGTTTCGATCCCCAGTCATTGCACTACCGGTATGAACCCACACAAGCAGTTTTATACTAGTAATTTCTGTTGCTAGTATGCTTTTATTAAAAAATAAATTTCCAACTTACACATAAAGTTAACATACATGCTTGCTCATCATGCAAATAATGATCATGTCCAGGATACAAGAAAAAAAATTACAAGTCATTAATATTTATAATTTTATTATGATTCATAATCAGTCTGATTCTATAAATTCAACACCTGAAAATGAACTGTCACTATCGTCATCATCATCACGTACATTTATTATAAATCGTTCCAGTGCTGTTTCTGTGATTCCATCTCTTAATTTGTATTCATTTTCGACGTGAATAACGTGATCTGTGCATTTCTTCCAATCATCAGCCGTTACACTAAGAAATGACTCTTTAATTAAGTTTTCCATTTCTGCCCCTGGTACTCCTATATTTTTGCTAGCCACTTTTCGTTTAGCTAAACTCCATATGAGCTCAATAGCATTTAAATCACAGTGGTATGGAGGTAGTTTAAGCACTTCGTGGCCATGTTGTTTTAGAAGTTCTTCTGCTTTATACAAGGGTTCAGGCTTATTCTCTTTAACGAGGCACATTAATTCATCTTTAGTATAAATTTCTTCAAATGGAATGTCGTTTTCTCTAAGCCATTTCTGTATGTCACTTTTTAAGTTCTGCATTGTTGGTGGTTTATTTATTTGTGTAAATGGTAACTAGCATTGTCCATCACAATCACACTAGGCTCTGTCAAATTTGGAATCAATTTCTCACCTAACCACTTCATAAAATTTTCTGCGTTCATGTCATCATGATAGTCAGCTGTTTTTGATTTGGTACTAAATACTAACAGTGCATTGGGCACAAAACCCTTTTCTGATTCAGCATGTACTATAATATGTCTCTTGCCAGACGACATTTTGTCTATCACTCCACTAGTGGAAGGACCTTGCCATGATTTTTTTACCTTATAATTTTGGTGAACATAGGTTTCATCAAGATAAATTATTGGTTTCCCTTGTTGTCGTTTCTCAGCAATTGTTCGAAGATATCTGTGTCTCCAAGCAGCTATTTCAAAGTTCTCTATGAGCAAAGACCTTTCATTCTGGTTTTTCTTAAACTCGAAACCATTTTTTTTCAATATCTGCCGTAATGTTTCACGACAGCCGGTGAAGCTAATTGACTCTCTGAGTTCAACAAGTAAATTCCGTAGAGTAGGAACCTGTTTTTTTACACAGTAAAATTCATGAATCTTATTCCTAATAGCCGTTAAATCAAAATCATCCAGATTTGACACCGTGCCCTGACGAGGGTGTTTCTTGCCGGGTGTATTCCATTCTCCTTGGTTTATAGAACCCTCCTTGATTGTTTTAATAGTTCTAACAGATATTTCTGCAAAGGAAAAATATAAAAATGTAATTGAATGTAAAAAATATAAAAGCCTAACAATAATTTAACTGTTCCACTATACTATGAACAAAGGTAAACTTGTATGCAAACATTGAAAATAATCGTACAAAGATTTTAAGACATTTTACAAAACCATAAATTTACCTACCTGTCATAGTAGCAATTGTATCCAAATATTTCGTTGCAGAGTTCAACGCTTCCTTTTCCTCAAAACATTTTAACTCTTTCACTAACGTCTTGACTCTCGCCAGGTCACCTTCTAAAACACATACAAGAAAAATAAATAGTAAATAGTATTCACACATGATACCCGGACATAAATATCAAGCCAACTATCAAGAATACTTACCAGCAGCTGTAAGGATTTCGTCTAAGCGATGTATTTTTTCGTTCTGGATTCGTTCATTATCAAGTTTTATGTCTTGATACTTGCCGATCATGGTAAATATCAACTTTCTAACTACGCCTTTGATAGCTTTCGGCATTTTTCAATAATTTCAAAAGAATATTGATTGAAAAACACTATAAACACAAAAACGGGACAATCCGTTTGACAGTGACATGACACTCATGACAGTTCAAAAATATTGCCATGTATAGATTTTAAAAAACAGTCCAGTACAGAGAACCGATAGCCAGACTCTAGCTGCTTTGTACGAAGAAAAAAGTATATCATTGGCAACCCTGGGCTACGTCACGTGTCAAATAGAATTCCGAGGCGGGAAATTGAAAAGAGTGGGCGCGATTTTTTTCAATTCTTTCAACATTTATATTTAAAGTTGTAAATACTTGTACAAACCCTGCATAGTAATAAAAATAGTGTTTAGCACTTGCTCAAAATGGAGGAGGACGAAGGCGGGGGTGTTAATACTCCCCCGAATCCTAAAGTGAGGAAGAGGAAGGAAGACAATGTTAGGACTGGCGACAGTGGTGAGGAAAGTGAAAAAAGTTATTTGCCTTTTTTCAAACCTAATTATAAAAGACTCTATCCAGAAAATTCTAATTATACCGAGTTCAATGTGTTCGTGGAAAGCCGTGATAAAGACCGTATAGGGAATAAGAGCCCTATTTACTTGAACCATATTTTTGCATCGGAAGTAAAGGGAGTGGTAGCTATAAGGCGAATTAATGCCAATCGAATTGGTGTTATATTCAAACAATATAATACTGCAAACAATTTTATTAAAAATGAACATCCTAGAGAAATACAAAATTAAAGCCTTTATACCTGCAGCACAAATTGAGCGCATAGGTATAATTAGACATGTACCAACAAACATTTCCAATAAGGAATTATATTTGAAGCTCTCCTCAATATATGAAATAGTTGCAGTACGCCGATTTACTAAGAAAGTAGGGTCCAGCTGGGCCCCACTGCAGACAGTCAGCATAACATTTCTATCAAATATCTTACCAAATAATGTCCAATATGATTTATTCTCATACAGAGTGTCTGAATACATCCCACCTCTGCAGCAGTGCTATCGCTGCTTCAAATTTAATCATTCTGCTAAGGTTTGTAATGGTAAACAGCGCTGCAGCTGTTGTGCAGGTGATCATTCTTATAAAGATTGTGACAAGCCTAATGAATTATGCTGTGTTAATTGTGGTGGAACTCATTTGGCTGTAGCTAGGACTTGTCCAGTAAAAATGAGGAAGATAGTAGAAAAAAAAGAAAAAATAAGTTATTCAAGTGTAGTTAAAACTAATAAAAATGATGTTAAAGAATTTCCTCTTTTACCAGAAAAGTCCCATAGTGTAAATAAAACATTTAATAAAACAGGAGTAAATAATATTGTAAATAGCTCTAATGTAAATACAACTGAGAAATCTCAGACTGAGAAGAAAAGCTCTACCTCAGATGTAATTAAACAAGTCATAGGTAATAATGATATTCTAATGGCCCTTGTACAAACTTTAGTACAACTAGGAAACAAAATGGATGATGTGCCTATCACCACAACATCCATAAAACAAATGTTACTTAAAAATTTATCATCTTAAACAATGGATATAAGTGCCAGTAACATAAGTTCTAACTTACGTATTGCACAATATAATATTCAAAGTGCCAATAGTAAAAAATGCCTATTAATCAAATTTTTACATGAAAATAATATAGATATTTGTTTACTAAATGAGACATGGTTTAAAAACAATAATAAACAGTTTAAAATACCTGGGTTTAATATTTACTTTAAAAATTCTGTGAATGATCATAATGGTGTAGCAATTTTAATAAAACCATATTTAAAATACAATGTTTTAGATACAACTTTCTATGAAGAAATACAAACAATTGCTATTTCAATATCCACAGAAATTGGTAATATTACTATCTTAAATGTATATTGTCCTCCTAAAAGTGGACATATAAGATTAAATAGATTATGCAACATGATAGGTAGTCTTCCAAAGCCCATCCTTGTTAGTGGAGATTTCAATGCCCACCACATTGCCTTTGGCTGTATAAGTACGAAAGGGCGCGGTCGAGATTTGTACAATGTGATAGATGACTGTGATTTATGTATTTTAAACGATGGTAGCTTCACTACTGTTAATAGTCCTAGGCATAACCCATCTGCAATAGATGTTACCTTTGTTAGTCCGAATTTGGCACCACTTTGTAAATGGTCCTTGCATGATAATGCTATGGGTAGTTACCATTACCCAACAATTATTAGTATTGCACTGAGTACTGACAAATATCAAATCAATCCACCGGTTGATAAATATTTGTATAATAAAACAGATTGGAATAAATTTCGTGACCTCTCTCAAAATATTTTCACTGACATGACATCAACAGTTGATGAACAAGATCCAATGTCTGTATATTTAGACTTTTGCTCTCGTCTAGACAAACTTAAACAACTCGCTATCCCAAAATTCGTAAAAACTAGTGATTTTAAAAGTAGGCCTCCATCACCCTGGTGGAATGATATTTGTGAGAAAAGTGTTAAAACGTCATACAATGCCTTGAAATTATATAGAAGTGATCCAACTATAGCAAACTACATCAATTATAAAAGATTGGACGCTTTGAAAAAGCGGACTATTTCCGAGCAGAAAAAGAGTGGTTGGAATGACTTCTGTAACACTTTCAACAGAACTACTCCAATAAGCAAGATTTGGAATTTAATTAAAAGATTCAAGGGTGTAAAAGCTGGCAATAAATCTTATAAGGATGAGTTTGTTCAACCATTTTTGTCTAAATTAGCAGACAGCAATAATTTGATAGATTTTAGTTCATATTGCAATTATTTTAATGTGAATAATGATAATCCCAAATCAATGTTTCTCTTAGATACTTTTACATGGAGTGAATTTATGATGAGCTTACAAACCAGGAAAAATACAACTCCAGGTCTTGATGATTTTCCATACATTTTAATTAAAAATCTTCATGTGTCCATACAACAGTTATTTTTAAAAATTCTAAATATGCTCTGGCTACAAAAAATCATCCCTACACAATGGAAAACACAATGTGTCATTCCCATTTTAAAGGCAGATAAACCACCTGAACTACCCAGTTCGTATCGACCTATCTCTTTATCGTCATGTCTCGGTAAGATATTCGAAAACATGCTCAAAAATCGTCTTGATTGGTATGTTGAAACAAATAATTTTCTTCCACGGATCCAATATGGTTTTCGAAGAGGCTGCAGCTGTGTAGATAGTTTCACCTCACTTATAACAGACCTGAAAAAAGCCAAAAATTTAAGATTAAATACTGTTTGTGTATTTTTGGATGTACAAGGTGCATTTGATAGTCTCGACCCTGGGATTTTAGTTAAGATTTTAACTGGTAGCCTAGGCATACCTGGTGAAATCTCTAAATGGTTACACAATTTTTTAAACAAGAGAGTCCTGTATGTACGACACAATAATATTCTGTATGGCCCAGAAGAGGCCTCTAAAGGGACAATGCAAGGTGCAGCACTCTCACCTTTATTGTATAATTTGTATACTTCTGAAATATGTAAATATGTAAATTTGAAAAATGTACAGATTCTGCAATTTGCAGATGATCTGGTTCTTTATAGTTCTGATAACAACATAACTAAAGCAATAGACAATATTAATTTAGCCTTACATGAACTCAAGAACTATTACCAAGATATTTTAAATCTGAAAATTAATGCTGGTAAAAGTAGTGTGATGATTTTTAGTGATGAGACTCCCCGTACAGATGTTATATACAATGGTGACATAATAGATAGAGCTAATCAACATAAATTTTTAGGTGTTATTTTGGATCAGAAGTTAAACTTTGAACAACACATTAAATACATTTCTCAAAATGCTCTTAAAGGTGTTAATATCATTAGATGCTTAGCTGGTTTGTCTTGGGGTGCAGACCCCAATATATTGTCCCTGTTATATAAAGCAATTGTAAGGAGTCACTTTGATTACAGTACTCTAGCTTATGTAAATAGTCCTTATGTACATAGATTAGATGTGATTCAAAACAAGGCTTTGAGAACTATTTCTGGAGCAATGTGTTCTACTCCTATTAGAGCAATGGAGGTTGAAACCAAAATTATGCCTCTTATACTAAGGAGGATTCTACTAATTGAAAGATATTGTCTGAAACTGTTAGCACTAGAAAATAATGAAGTTAAACATAAAATAGTTCCTCACCTTATTAGTATATCAGGCCCATTAACTTCCGCAGACGAATTGTTAAGAGATATCTCTCCTCAGATATGTAGAATTTTTCTGCAAATTCATGAAAAATGCACTCATGTTAGAAAACAGTCACAATGGCCATGTTATTCTCATTCATTCAAAAGTATACTTCATCCTATTACTATTTTAACTCACAAAATTTCCTGTAATTCTGACATGTTACAATTCTTAGAAGAGAATCCTCATTATTATACTTTGTACACTGACGGTAGTAAGAGCAACGACCATGTGAGATCTGCAGTGTTTGATCCACAAACCAATTTTTCTCAAAGTTTCGTTTTGGATAACAATTGTTCAATATTCACAGCAGAGGCATATGCAGTTTTAGAAGCTTTAAAATTAATAATTCATTTGAAAACGTGTAAATACTTTTTAATTCTATCAGATTCTTTAAGCCTAGTAGAAGGTTTAAATAATTTAAAAATTAACTATAAAACAAACTATATTCTGTATCTTATTAAAGAGATTATATATAAATTACATTTACTAGAAATAGAGGTAGTCTTTATGTGGATACCTTCACATAAAGGTATCTCTGGTAATGAGATAGCAGATAAAACTGCATTTGAAGGGATTAACGCTTTAAATGTTAAATGTGTAATGGACATTCCACTGACAGATTATTACTACACTCTAAAAATTGAAATATTGGGATTCTGGAGAGATATGTGGAAGAAAGATCAAGATGAGAAAGGAAAGTGGTATGGGAAAATTCAAGAAGAGATACCTACTAAACCTTGGTACTACAAATTGACGTCAGCAAGTCGAGAGTACATAACAACTATGAACAGGCTTCGATTCGGACACTCCACCACCCCCTTCCACCTGGCAAGGCTGGGAATTATAACCGATAATAGGTGCAAATACTGTAATGTGCCACAAGCAGATATCGAACACGTGGTCTTCTGCTGTCAAAAGTGGAATATGCACAGGTTAATACTCGCCAGTGAAATAAGTGATATTATGGCAAATAATTCCTCCCGCCACTTGTACGAATTATTAAAAAACAAACAATGTTATAATTCATTATTTAAATTTATTAAAAACACCATAGTAAAAGTTTAAAAACGCAGTGTATTGTGACTTGTGAAGCTTGTGAATGTAATGTGAAGTGAACTATGGAAGTGAATAAACAAAACTATTATAAATAAAGACATGGCTTAAAGGTCTTGTAACCAAGCCAAAAATCTTCAAAAAAAAAAAAAAAAAAAACGTGTCAAATGAGTCGTGCATAAAATTCGTCAATAACAAATATTTTGTTTATTTATTAGTTTTTTTTAGTTCAATAAAAATAATCATAATGATGCACACTTTGCGTTGTGTAATATATATTTTTTATTCTTTTCCATATATTATTATATCAGACAATTTTTATATCTGCGTATTGCTTTCAGAATTTTACGTCCGCTCAGAAAACGTTGAAAATTAAACATAATCAAGTGCGGTCGTTTTGGGAATATGTAAACATGAAGTTCAATTGTCCTGATAGTGACCGCATTAAAGAGTTCGGACCAGATCGAGTTTGTGCTGAATGGGTGCTTCGAAACGGAGGAAAGGTGGTTTGGTCGGATGGAAAAAAACTAGCAGATTATAACTTGTTGCCACCAGAGTCATCTCATTCTAAAAATAAAGTTATTGAAATAGATGGTACAGACTCATCTATTTCTCATTATGGATTCTCTCATTTAAGTATGTTTTTTGTCAAGTTGATATCTTTGTCAGTTTTCTTATAGACAATAACAATGTGTTATGTTTCAGTTGGATGTACTATGCTGAAGAAAATAATCCTTCATAATAGCAGTTATATAGATGACAGAGCTATGAAGGGACTGTCATATGGTAGTGATACATTAACTTATGTACAAATCTCCAAATGTATTAATGTAACAGATGATGGACTAAAATCATTGGAAGCACTAATCAATCTACAGACATTAGTAGTATTCAATTTGGAAAGTGTCTCAGATCTAGAAGGATGCATACAATATTTGAGACAGAAAATGCCTAAATGCAAAATTGGAGGTATTAAATAAAGCATACTTCATTTTGTTCCTTCAACTATAACCTCCTAGCACATTGATGTTTGACGCATGGTTTATCTCATACCGGGACACCAGTATGCAACAGGTAAATCTTATGAATTTAACATAATGGTCTGCAAGGCACCATACCGGGGTCCCGGTATATATATACAGTCTAGAAAATGTCTAACAATTTGAACTTTTTTTATGCTACTTGCATGTAAACAATAAGAAAGTAAGCACACTTGCTGGTGCTGTATGGATGTTTGTTTTAGGTAAGTAGTTTCATGATAAATAATTAATATATAAAAATAATTTCAATTTTCAGATGAGCACCAAAGGGAAGAAAACACAGAATAAATATGATATCATTCAATCTATGGACATTTTGTTACCATAAACACTTTATTTAAATAGAAATTAGTACATGCTTTGCATTTTACTTATGAAACTCCTTTCCCAACAGCTTCATTGACATTGTTGTATCCATCTTTAGTCAAAAGCTCTGCCAATTCTATTTTAATTTTAGACACAACAGGGGGACCATGGTAGATTAAAGCTGTGTATATTTGTACTGCACTAGCACCAGCCAGAATTTTTTCATAAGCATCCTGACCAGAAAACACACCTCCAACACCAATGATTGGTATTTTTCCTAGAATTATAAAGTACATTTATTTAAACATAATTACTCCTCAATGTGAATATTCTTCTGGTGCAAGTACAAGGGCCTCATTCATGATGATGAATAAGATGATTATAAATTAAATCAATTGGAAAAAACCTACAAAGTTAGCCTCCATTTAATACAGTCATAATATTGTCTTTATATGATGCACTTGCCATTATAGGGAGTCCCAGCAAACCTCACCTGCTAAATGACAGACAAGTCTCTGGTGCGGACTTTCCCCTCGGGGTTGACAGAGTTGGTCCCACCAAAACCAAAACAACCAATCAAATAAAAAGTTCAGAGAAAGATCTTGCCAGGGACAGGAAGCCACCGCAAAAAGGCGCGCAGGAGCCTCGCCCACCTTCTGCGGTAAGTGGGCAAGGGTTACAGAACTACCAGAGTGGAGCACGGCTAATGATGCGACACCCTCAGAAAGCCCGAAAACTCCGCAACATGAAACATTGGCACGCGAGGGAGTTGACCGACGCCCTCTCCAGGCGGCGGAGGGTGGCCGTGGCGTACCCGCAAGGTATTCGGGGCTCATTAAGGATGGCTACAAGCTGATTTACACAGGTGCTAGTGCGGAATAGTCATGGTGCTCTCCCGGGAGCTTCAGAGTGACATCGAAGATGTGAAACACTAGCACCTCTTCAAAAATCTTGACCTATGAAACCTTTTTCTCGAAGGGCTCGCGTGATTGGTTGCGCGTCAAGGTCAAATTATCAAGTTGTTCGGCGACGATTATAAGTGTCTGCGTACACCAAGGATCTGTGCTTAGTCTACTTAAACATTTCCTACTCAGTGTACAGCAAGTCTTAACATGTTAAGAATTAAAAAAAAATGTATCACTTTTAAGTAAGTGACATACATACTTGCTCAAGCACAAACTTTTCATTCATCAAATCAAATTTGTTAGAGTATTATAGTGGACAAACCTTTAGTCATTTTGTACATTGTTTTAATCATTTCTGTGGTTCTATTTGTTAGTGGTTTTCCACTTAAACCTCCTACTTCATTTCTAAATGTTGTATTATTTAGTTCAGATCTATCTACTGTGGTGTTTGAGATAATGAGTCCATCAACTCTACTCTCCTGTTTGGAAACCACTGAAACTATTTCTTTCATCTCATCAGAACTGAGGTCTGGGGCAAGTTTAAGAAATAGTGGAGGTATTTTCTTCACTGCTATAGACTCCCTTGCTTTGTTAATCTCAATGAGAAGATGTTTTAGTTCTTCTTTCTTCTGCAAAGACCTCAATCCTGGAGTGTTAGGGCTGAAATAAATTTGTAGTAGTAATCAGACTGCAATGGTATTTCACAGTATCAAATAAACCTTAAATAACTCAATTTAGTCATCTTGGATTTAGTATTTCAACTATTTAATCTTGCTTTACAGAGCAGACATCCATTGTAAAAGAATTATTGCATATGCACCCTCGCTCTGTCAGTTCCCACAATAGCAACAGCCAACCATAAACTTACATGACTGCCTAGATAAAAACCGCATAAATTCGCGAATTGCAGTAGACCATTAGGTAAAGGAAAAGCTGGAATTCTCTGCCAAGTAGCCCTGAAGGATGCCTTGTGTATTGGGAAGTACTTGTGGGAGGTGGTCGGCACTGAGCCGGAGCCTACGTGTCGCCACTGTAGCGGTGGGGCTGTGGACACGGCGGAGCATACGCGCGTCGTGTGCACGGCATGGAGCGGGGAGCGTTCGGCTCTAGTAGGTAGGATCGGACAAGACCTGTCGCTGCCGGTCGTGGTTCGCGCCATGGGCGACAGCGAAGAGAGCTGGGCCGCCGTCGTCTCATTCGCTGAGACAGTCATGACGGCAAACCGAGAGACGCTTAGAGAGAGCTTTTTGTTTGACGCTTCCTCCTCACCGTCGGGGCGGCGGAATACGCTATAAGCCTTGGAAGGAGGATCGGGGGATCCACCTACCTAATAATGGCACCGCGATGTAGCACCCCCTAGTATTCAGGGGGTGCTAACATGTGACGTTACAGGGGAAGGGCACTGGCCCAACCCCTGGGAGTCGAGGCGTTTGCTCACTGCGATCCGGCCGGCCCATTGGGGTTGCCCAACGAGCGGGCCGGCCGGATCGCAGTGAGCAAACGCCTGCCTATCCTGTGATCTGACCTGAAGGCGATGAAGTGAACATCGTGAGGTTTAGTGGGTATGCCCGACAGAGTGAACTAAATACTGTAGATTAATGGTATGATATGGAGGTACATATTAAGTCTAGTAAGCAAATTTACTTAATTTGAAAGTGTTTTGGCATTACTTTCTATTGCAGTGCAATAGTTTGTTGCTAAATATTAAGCAAAATATGAACCAGAATTTAAATGTACACACCTGCTTATATTAATAACAAAATAGTCTGCTAGATTTGAGAATTTTTTGATTCCTAAAACGTAATCCTGTATGGGGTCTGATGATTTATTTTTCCCTAAATTAATACCCAACAAGCCTTGGTCCAAAAGGGACTCTTTTGCATTTTCAATTTTTTTATACACTCTTTCATGTCCTTCACTGTTAAAACCATATCTGTTAATGACTGCATTGTCCTCTGGTAGACGGAAAACTCTTGGTTTTGGATTTCCAGGCTGTGCTTCAGGTGTTACAGAACCAACTTCCACAATGGAGAAGCCTAATTTCTGCAACCCTACAACAGCATCACCATGTTTATCAAATCCAGCAGCAATTCCAATCGGATTCTTTAAATCATAATTGAGAAATTTAGTTTTCTGTAAAGTAAAGCAGAAAGTTGTGGTCTTATGTCCTAATAATGTAATACTTACCTATATTTATATAAAACTACTGCGCTACGCCCCAGTACAATTACAGGTATGGTAGGGTGCTATAATTGCACCTTGAATTTATCTACATAGACCTCATCAAATTGGATATTTTTTTAATGTGTTTGCTTTTGTCAGAACAAGGTGTGATCCAAGCAAGGACTCAGGGCTTCACTCTCTGGCGGAATGCACGGCGTGGGAGGTGCCGAGGTGGGCCTTCATGGCGAGCCCTTGGAATCGGAGTCTTGCTCACGGCGAAGTTGCGGACTGCGAGCGCGTGGGTCGCCGCCGCCGCCTCCTTCTTCTGCGAGCTAATAATGCTCGAGAAGGAGGCGGCGGTGGGGAAGAGACTCAAGTCTCTCCCGATCCGCACAGCCCGCGAGGCCTGGAAGCGACTCAGGCGTCGGAGGTCGTTGAACGAGAGCGAAGGCCTGGCGGTGATAGGTGGAGCCTTAGTCGGTAGGAGTTTTAGTTGGTTCGAGTCCGATATAACTACCCTCGCTAGCCGGCGGATTTCCGTACGATAAAAAAGGATGTTTGTATGAATGAAAAATTTAGGAAAGTCCAGAAGTCAGGTAGTATATTATATTAGCAGCATAATTGCAGTGGGGCGAAGCCAGGGCGTGCAGCAGTATATTATAAAAACTTAAATGTAATGAGGCACTTACTAAGACTTTTGGATCATCTATTTTTTCTGGCGGAAAGAAACCATATTTTATAGCTGCCACACCAATTTTGTGTGCCATTTCTGGACTAAGGTATTGACTGAGTGGATGTAACACATGCTCATAATAACCATTGAAGTCTTTCTTGTAATAAATATACTGATAAGCTACAACTCCTCCAAGAGTCACAGCACAGAATGATTTAAGTTTTTTCTGAAACAAGTATTTGTACTTTTTTTTTTTCTTGCAGATAGTTTGACCTGCACCGCAGTACCGCTCGTTCCTGCGCCGCATGTTCTGTCCTAGGGAGCGGTACAGGTACCGGTCAAACTATTGTACTATTCTTACTAATGTTGCTAGACCATTTTTATAGAAAAAGAGGTTATTGTTATATATTCTTTTGTGATGCAAGACACTGCATAATTTAGGAAGGGAGGGACCCTTTGAGAAATTAATTTTATACCATGCAATATCTAACAAATTCATTTAGATAGAAAACGGAAATGTAAACTGGATAAAGGTTGGACATACCACTGCCTTTGCTTTAGCAGCCATCGCAATAAAATTAGTATGGATAGAAATGTATAATTATCAGTCCCAAATAAAAAATATAAAGCGCTTTATAAGACGACGTGAATGATTATTCTTTTCCGTTGCTTTGTTGCTTGTTGCTCATGCTACCGTTATTAATACACTAAAAATTAAATTACAGCATGACTTATGACATGACATGACTTGACATATGAAATGCACACAGTTTTAAGAATAGAAAAAAAAAATCTTATATTTATGGAAATCATAGATATAGGAGAATAGAAGATAGGCCCTAAAGTTGCATATATAATTCATGGTTATGCAAATATGATTCGAACATCAGTAACAAAAACATTTCTGTCTCATTCTAACACGCCATGATTTGCGAATGCAAAGCAAATACAATGTATTGACATTACTCTGTGACGTCACAAAGCTCCGCCTTGAAGCACATCCGCCATTTTAGGATTGCACTTTCCATAGACTAATATGCACTTTCATAAGTACTTTAGCCGTCAGTTTCACGAAATTCGCTGTTAATTTTCAATTTTCTATTGAAGTGTGTTAGTTTCGGTGCATATTGTCCCATTTAAAAGGTTAAGTAAACGGTAAACAACATGAAAAAGTGTCGTATCAGAGGATGCAATTCGAATTCTCGATGGAATGACGGAGGATTGTCATTTTTCAGGTTAGTTTCCATTTTTCGATGATATGGCATATTTTGCGCATGGATTACTTCTTGTAAACAAGTAATTTGGATTTTAGATTTGATTTCCCGATATTTACTGTAATACTTATTACATTTTATCAATTTAATCAAAACAAGAAAACATTTGCATTGTTTACATTTAAAAGTAGTGTTGGTTCCCACCTGTTTATGTATTAACTATCGATAAAACTGTATTCATGTATATATATTCTGAGAGGTAAACTTATTCAAAAAATTTCTGTCAAAAATCATCTTCAATGTGTATCATTTCATCAGTAAAGTGAATATAACAAAAGTGATATGTCAAAAGTTTTTTGTATAAAGTAATGAATGGTTTAGAATTATTCATTTTAGTTTGATCTTTATTACAGATTTCCTAAAAATGAAACACTTAAAAAGCTTTGGATGGATACCATAGGTAAAGAAAACAAAAAACCAGGAGCACTATGTGTATGGAGCATAATATGTTCCCAGCATTTTGAAACAGATTATATAAACAAAACATTAGATGTGGTACTCCTGAAAGATGATGTGGTGCCCACTCTTTTTCCAGTAAGTATCTATTTGGCCTCTGGAAATATGTAATATATATCTTTAAATATACATTTTAAATTATAATACTGCTCATAATTTTTATATATTTTTCAGTTTACTTGTTCGTCAATGGAACCTAGAGTGGCATTGTCAACAAAAAATGATAATATATAACGGTTTTACATAAAAATAAAACCGATATTATGTGCCGACCGTTTGATATCTGTCAGCACTGACAAACCAGCAAGGCGGGCATCGCTGTCGCTTAGATTGTCATAGGCTTCACCAGGAAGATCTTCCTGCGATACTGTATACTTTCCTTCTCGGCACATAATATCGGTTTTATTTTTATGTAAAACCGTTATATTGATGTGCCTCTGGAAAGCATACAGTATCGATTGAAGACGTGTTTGTTATCTGCTGGTGAAATATAGAAAACACAACGCTATGATGATTATTATGGATTGAACCGTAATCGGAAAAGGAAATTAGTATTTATAGTTATCATTACTGCAACTGTTACTGTCTTTATTATAGACCATCTATAAAACTTTCAGTACTTCGTGATCGTTATTTATTATACTTAATCATTCTATCTATCAGTTAGTTACTATCTATTTCCTTGTCCATATTTTAATTATTAAGTTAAGAATCAGAAATATAAACTATCATTTTGAGTACCTCACTGTCTATGAAAGTTCTTTTTTTTTTTAAAGACTTAAGATAGGAATTATGATTTTCTTTTCAAACTCTATTTCACGACAATATTGATTAAAGAATATATTAGAAGACTCAAGTAACCTCGAGATAATATCTCGTCATCGTAATGAGTCACCTGCCACTAGCAGGAGATGCCGAAATTCGACCATCACGAAGGACAATTTGAAACAAGTTTTTAATTGAAGTACGTGAGGTAGGTTATATTTTATTGTTAACTGCGATGAAGGGACTATTCAAACCCCTAACTGCAGTTCTCTTAGAACTATATTTCTCGATTAAAAGTCAAACTAAAGTAACCGGCATATGTCATAATCATGGTGTCTAGATAATCAGTTTTGGTCCGACTGCGGGTAGTTGTATTTGTAGAAACATTGTATTTTATCAGTTATCATAGAAGTATCACTTTGAATGTAAAGCAAAGTAAGGCCGTGAATATCTATATTGGCTTTCAGCACGCTATGACAAAGAGCGTCTTTAAGAGAGCTAGATGGTAAGACCGATCTGGACATTCGACCCCTTACGACACTCAGTAATGTCTACTTGATCACCGTGGCAAATTTGGTCGAGATCAGTCAAACGGTCAACTTTGAAACCAAAGACTTTGAAATTTCGAGTCTTGAGACTCGAAAGCCCTGACGCACTCTGTAGCTACCTCTAGCGAAGAAGAAGCTACTTCCAAGCACTGTTCAGGTATGCTGACATTCTGGGCAATAGGGAGAGTGGCGGGGTGGGACCCTTGTTACTAGATAGTCCCATTGTTTACGAAAGGCAGCCTTCGATCAGCAGTTTATATAGACAGATGTGTTCACTGCTGTAATAATGTGATGGAAAAGTTATCTGAAACTTGCCTATGAACTGTAATATTTGGGGTTAGTATCAGTAAGGCAGGAGATTTCATCTCTCCCCCTGCTGGACATAAATACAAATTGACTCAGCACATGCGGCTTCTGCAATGTTGAAATGGATGGCAGGCTTCTTGTGAATAGGTACTGTGTATGTGGCTCCGTACCACCAGCTCATCTCTAGGCATCTAACATTGTGGAACCAGCTGTATTGTCGTGGTTAACAGAAATATCTAGGTAGTAAAATTTGCATTCGAAGACACTCCTGGCTAGTATTATCAGTCTTTCAATGTGCTAATCTGTTTGGTTGCCACGCAGTCACGAAGATTTTGTTCGGTGGATCTCCACAGTCCAATATGTGTGAAGCCAGGCCGATGGGTCCGCGTATATAGGGATTCCAAGCACCTCATGGCTTCCGCAGCCTCAAGGCATAACTTGGCTTGGTCTTGACTGACCAATAGGCAATTGTATTAGCATACTAAAGGCCTATATCCCTTTGCAAGCAGGGTCTCCGCGACCCAACATGCTACAGAAGAAAGGTGTAATGCTGAAGTCAGACCGAATGGCAAGCATGTATACGGTCCAAGTGCCGCACTGCTTCCGCAGCCTGAAGGCATAACTTGGATTGGCTTGGCTGACCAATAGGCAATTATGTAAACACATTAGAGCCTAACATCCCTCTGCACGCTGGGTCTCCGCGACCCAAGGTGTCTGGAGCCAGACCGATTGGTAGCCATAAATAGGGATCGGCAAAAGAGAACATCTAGGACGGGACCTGAACCCGCGACCAGGAGAAGTAAGCATACAAATTGCTTAAAAATTTTAATCGAATAAATAGGGATTCCAAGTGCCTCCCGGCTTCCGCAGCCTGAAGGCATAACTTGGCTTGGTCTTGTATGACCAATAGGCAAGCCCTATATCCCTATACGTAGGGTCCATATAGGGGTGCCATGAAACAGCTTGTAGGCATAAACAACTTGTAGACATAAATAGGGATTCCAAGTGCCTCACGGCTTCCGCAGCCTGAAGGCATAACTTGGCTTGGTCTTGTATGACCAATAGGCAAGCCCTATATCCCTTTGCGTAGGGTCCATATAGGGATGCCATAAAACAGCTTGTTGTAGGCATAAACAACTTGCAGGCATAAATAGGGATTCCAAGTGCCTCAGGGCTTCCGCAGCCTGAAGGCATAACTTGGCTTGGTCTTGTATGACCAATAGGCAAGCCCTATATACCTTTGCGTAGGGTCCATATAGGGGTGCCATGAAACAGCTTGTTGTAGGCATAAACAACTTGTAGGCATAAATAGGGATTCAAAGTGCCTCACGGCTTCCGCAGCCTGAAGGCATAACTGAATCAACTTGTTATACATTTTGATTATAAAGTCTCCCTGTTGGAGAAAATCTGGTAAAAAAGAATGAGTATTCAGACAAATATGTTTTACTTTTACCAATTGGTTCAGTTCTCAAAGATTGAGAGCCTAGTTCCATCACTTTTCTTCCAAAGTAATAGTTAACGACGATGAAACGAAACTTATTAAACGAATCATAATGAGGACTGGTTGTACTGTTTGTGAAAGAACAGGATGACATTTTGTTGGCATTGATAGTTTTCTTATATAAAGCTTAATAAAAAATAAGACCCACCATGAGGTGGAGTATACGGCGCTAGTTTTGTTTTATCAAATATAAATAAGTACATATATCCTTCTTGAAGGCATATCACTATTTTTTGTCTGAAATTTCGTTGAAGTTTCAATACATTACAGAAATATTGTTAAAGAGGGTAGATTTTAACTCCGAGGGATTATTATGAACCTAGTCCATAATGGCTTAGTAAATGGGCTTGCCCTTTGCGCCATAGTGTCTTCTATTGACGCCCAAAAATATATATATACCTTCTTTTAAAGCATTTGTTTCATCGTTAATTTTCAAATAGCAAAAGCACGGAAATGCCATTCATGGCTGTCGATTCTCTCTTATAATATATATACTGCCACGTGGCAGTGTTAACCTGTTGCAGTTTTATCAGCTAGAGCAATCGTTTCTCATCAGGTTGAGAATTTTTCCACGATAAAAGCAGTTTAATAAGACCATTAAGTCTAACGATTTAAATCGACGGATTTGCGAACATTACGTAATAAGTCGACTCAATTACGTGGTCCTGTTTGTATTCGCGTTAGGTGTGCATTGTTTGTGCAATATTAAATTTGTAATAAAACTGACCTTGTCGTATAACGCATCGATCCAAGGATCGATCGTTACCTGTGCACGTTATTGTTTCCTCCTGGCTGGTCCATCTGGCTCCGAGTACTCTGACCCGCTGTCCGATGAACTGCTACTTGACGGCGACTCTTGTTGTAAAGAGGTCAGTAAGGACGTCGGGGATTCCGATAAAATCGATCGCAAGGCATTGGGTGCCCTGTTGCCGTCGTAGCTATTCGCTATATTAAGAAATATCACTAATATTTTCGACTTCGCGATTGAAAATATATGAGGAAATAAACGCAATATCAAATTATGTAACACTTTGGAACACAATACTTTTCAATATATTAGGGATCAAGGAAGTATTTAGAGATTACGACCGCACGCGGGGAAAGTATACAACGCTATGACAATCTAAGCGACAGCGATGCCCACCTTCTTCTTCTTCTTTTAGTTAATGGCTTCTGCAGAATCACCGCAATTTCGCCAATGTCAAGTAAAATATAGTAAATGTTTATAAAATTATATTAATCTAAGCATTTCAAATTAACGGCAACGTCGTACGGTTTTCTCAAAGAGTATCAAAATATAATAAATGTTTAAATAATTATCAATGGCGAAGACGCCAATGTCAAGTCCGTCTATACAGTCGAGAGTCAAAAGTCAAAGTCCGATGCCCACCTTGCTGGTTTGACAGTGCTGACATATTATATCAAACGTCAGGTGAAACGTAACCATAGAGACTGCATTTATGGCTAAGTATAGACAGCTTCTTCAATTGATACTGTATGCTTTCCAGAGGCACATCAATAAAAGTGTACAAGAGGTGAGCTTCATATTTTTATTTAACTTACACACATCAGTCTGAAATGCACACATTGCAAGTCTTAAAATATGACAGAAATAGAATGCTTGTATAATTAATGGTTTGTTAGAAATTTGATGACACAAATGTGTCACAAAATTCGGCCGGGTAGGTACCACCGTGCACGATTGCGAAAAACCCTCCATAGTAATCCAATTTCGGTTTGATTGCGTTCAGGGGTCAGCAAGTGCATAGCCGGGCAGGGGGATTGTGGTCGCAGCACTAGTGGGACCGGTGGGTGTCACGCGGTGCTGCGACGACAATCCTCTTCTGAAGAGGCCGTCAAGCTGAGTGTACCAGAGTAACATGATACGTGTGTAATGGTGACCCTCTTTCCTGAGACTTTACCTTCAGCTTACCATCAGGCGAGGTGAAGTCAAATTGACGTGTCCTAAATAAAAAAAAAAAAAAAAAAAAAAAAGCACTTCAAGTTATCTTCCAGCTGAAGAACAATGTGCAACTGATATTTTACCATCTTGTAATGTAAGTTTTTCTTCTTTCATCTTTCTTAAGGGCAAATGCTCAAACACCATTCGATTTTAAGTTGCCCTCAACTCTCATTCTGTCACCGTTGCTTTAAGGCGAATAGTTGCGACAGAAATATATTTATATAGTTCAGTATCGTTTGAACATTAGGCCGTTAGTTGTGTATTGCTGGAATTATTAAATTAGTTTAAGTTTGCGATGATATAAATATATTTGATAATAGTTCTTTTTATTTATGCTTATATTGCATTTAGAGACATGCATATTATATCTCTTCACCCGGGTAGATAAAAATGTAAATAAAATTAACACAATTTTTTACCTTAGGATAAATTATAGCAAATTTTCAAAGCAATCGCCAATTTAAAATAATGAAAAATAGTTTTCGTTCGTCATAATATACTTATAAATATAATGTTATATTACTTTCAGGTGTTGGCTGCTAATACAAAAGAAAAAATGCGGCAGTTAACGAGGCAAGTGGAGATTCAGCAAATAAAAATAAAGGTCCTCAATTAAAGCCGCAGGTTGAAGCAGAAAGTTCTTACATTCCAACATATATTTGAAGATTTGAAGAAACAAAATTTAGTTGCTAATGAAGGTGCTATTGGAGATTATTGGAGAATGTGCTGGATTTCCAGAATTTCTTTCTCGGCAAGTTTTGAAGCATAGGGGTGAAACTGTCTGCACATAGCAGGCTTCCTAGCCACGAAATTGACAAGGTCTTTAAAATGTGATGAGTGTAATGGACTTTAACATGGTTCAACGCAGCAATACACAATCAGTATAATTGAAAAGAAAAATAGGTGGCTTAATTTAAATCGCCGTCCTCAGCTTAATTAAAATTATCAGGAATGCAGCAAAAATTCAACAAAATTTAATCCATAAAGTTAAGCCTAAGAATGATTATATTTATATATTCAAATTTTTATGGAGATTTTTTTTGAAAATCACTATAAATTAATAATTAAGCGTAGCGAGCCGAAGGCGAGCGAAGCGTCTTTGGTTTCAAAGTTGACCGTTTGACTGATCTCGACCAAATTTGCCACGGTGATCAAGTTGACATTACTGAGTGTCGTAAGGGGTCGAATGTCCAGAACGGTCTTACCATCGAGGAATAATCACCGAAAAACCAAATCAATGGAAAAAGTCGACCGGTCACGTTGACCTATTGTTGGATAGGCATATCTCGCTACGCTTAAGTTTGGGTTGATTGCCAAGCTGGCAACCGTCCTAGTTATTAATAAAAGCTGTGACTTTAAGTTATTTGGATTCAAGATATAAGGTCTACGAAAAAAAACCATTCGAAACATGTGTCCAAAACATTTGTTAACCAAATTGATATTATTCCTTAAAATGAATAAATTATTAATTCGTTTGTTCTGTTCTGTTTGTTTTGTTATGTTCGATTGTGGAATCGCCTTCCTCATTCTATTAGAGATAGTCCTTCATTAGACGTTTTCAAGAGAAGAATTAAAGAGCATTTTCTCTCTCAATCATACTAATATATTATGTATGTTTATGTATTTATATATAGTATATATTTGTATTAAATATCTATATTTTATATTCTATTTATAGTATGTACAGTGTATGTAAGTTTATATTATTGTATACTTAAAAGTATACACTTAGTTTACAATAGGTATATATGACATTATATGTATTTAGTCATAGGTAGTTTATTTTCCTCTTTATAATTTTCAATTTATTGTACATTTCCATTTACCCTCCAAAGTATCTCTTTCCTCTATCACTGAAGGTTTGCTGGAAGAAAACCCATTTTAGTGGTTAAGCTCGCCTTTGTACATTAATTTTAAATTGTACTAATTATATTGTATTGTGTTTCTTGTATTTTTGTACATTAAAGAATTAAGAATTAAGAATTAATTCCTTATGAGTAATCATTGTTTTATTTTGCTATTGTTTATTTCTTATCTTGAAACCCAGACCCATTCATGACTAGTGATTAAAATGTCCGTTATCGCTGCAAAAAGTACCCAATCCAAATTTGTTTAGTACTTTTATCTTGAAGAAGCATTTTGGTTAGAGATTGGAAAAAGCTTCCTGATGACATCATATCGGCACAAACTGTTTACCAATTCAATAAAAAACTGGATATCTTTTTACAAATGCTTTCAACCCTTGCTTGGCTTGGGTTGTGCTAAGCGTTAGCAAGGGTTGCAAGCATTATATCATTACTTCCGTTTTAGTACAACCGATTTTTTTTTTAAGTTTTTTAATAATTACTTTATTAAGTAATAGAAAAGACAACATTACGTAGATACACAGGATACAGCCAACTGTTAGTTGTAGCAACTGCCTGCCTGATTAAATATATAAACATTAATAACATAATAACAGTAACAAACACTCACAAATTTTCACCTTTATAATATTAGTAGGATAACAATCGATGTTCAGAAAATTGTGAGCTTAGTCGGCACACATTTATTTTTGTTGAAGTTTTCTAAAATTCTAGTAATATCTCAATTATTGTCTTTATTGAGTTCTTCACAAAAAAATAAATTCGATGTGAGTGATTTGCCTGAAGTCGGCCATGTCGTATGAATTATATAAAATACTAGCTTTCGTCCGTGACTCTAATGCAATGAGATGAAATGTAGTTTGTACCTCTGCGTGCCCTAAACTGAACGGCGTGTGAAGGATTAATGTGTTGTTTGAGTGCTTATGTCCGATATTAGTCGTATTAAGATGAATGATAAACAAAAAGTAGATGCGAATTATGTTTGAAACAAAACATTAATAACAGAAAAATTTAATGTATAACCTTTACATACAAAAATGTGCCAGTATAGCTTTTTTATCGATATGGGCACCATCATCCATACAGTAACAACACTATTTGCAGTAGGCGGGGCGACCCCATTTTAGGAAAACATTTAGCTTCAGGTCACGTGACCTTATTTCATATCTTCTATTCTCCTATATCTATGATGGAAATGCAGGCGAATGAATGTCATGGACCATGAACCATAGATATATAAATCTATGTCATGAACAGAGAGTACCTAACTAATACTACTAATACTAGAAAATTTCTTATATCTATGAATACTACACTCTGTCTAATAGGCAGAAGAGGCAGATAGCTTTTTGCGGTCGTTTTCTGACACCGACAGATGGCGCTAAATGCGCGAAGTGTCACGGCTATTATCATAAGCCTTGCGTAAGCATTCCGACTGAAGATACAGTGCCTTCAGACTGGTTTTGCCCGGGATGCAAACGAAAAACTGTCAGGAAGAAGAAAGGTGACGACACACCTGTGCGGGGGGCGCAGTCGGAGGCCAAGCGGGATAAAGTCGTGCGGTGTATGTATAATTATGACAGCTCAAGTCTATTATAGTAACGTATTTTTTATTTTTTACCTATTATATATCTATGTTTTTTACAGACCTCTACGACTATAGCGACTTGCAAGGATACAGTACAATTGGCTATAGACAAATGAATCGAACTTATATTCATTTATTAAAATTATTAAGTAATTATCTAGGTACTATACTTGAAAAACCCTAGTTTGATCTCTGCGACATTTGTTAAACTGACATTCCTAGGGTTGTTATGATACAAAAAAAAATTTTGATGGTAATTTTCGGCGTTTCTTACTTATCGATGCCGTAATTACTAGGACGGTTACCAGCTTCGCAATCAACCCAAACTTAAGCGTAGCGAGATTTGCCTATCCAACAATAGGTCAACGTCCGGTCGACTTTTTCCATTGATTTGGTTTTTCGGTGATTATTCCTCGATGGTAAGACCGATCTGGACATTCGACCCCTTACGACACTCAGTAATGTCTACTTGATCACCGTGGCAAATTTGGTCGAGATCAGTCAAACGGTCTCGGAGGAGTATCATTTGTTTGAAATGCAACTTTGAAACCAAAGACGCTTCGCTCGCCTTCGGCTCGCTACGCTTAATAATGGGTAATAAAATGAAACCAATATTTTAATACATACATTTATTAATTCCAAAGGAGGACACCCCAAATCAATATCCGAATCACTTTCAGAATCGCTAGAGCAATCTTGTAAAATAATGAACTCTTGTTCGCAAATATTATCAAATCGAACGTCCCGCTCCCAATCTTCTTCCATTAATTTTCTGCATTTGGTAACTACCTTTTTCCAATCTTCTGCAGATACATTTTCAACCGCAGTGTTGTGTTATATCTAGCAGCCTAACCTTGAAAGAAAAACATATTTTAATATCATAAATTATACAGGAGTTAATACATAAAGAACCTGTCTAACTGAAATTCGAGCAAACAAACCTTTTACTTGGGCCCAGATAAGCTCGATCGGATTATACTGGTATTCTAGTGATATGGAGGCAGTCTTATGACGTTATGACGCTTTTCTTGGGCTATGTCTTCTAAGACATACGTTGGTGTGCTGTGTTTGTGCAGACCAACGAGTCTCAATAATTCGTTTTTAAGCATTGTTTCATTGGCCTCTATTCTTAATAATTATTGAAGAAATTATTTCTAACTTCCTGTTTGCCGAAGTTGGTGGTTTGTGCTTTTGGACCGAGTGATATGGGGCGTTATCCATAATTATATAATGTGGCTCCTTCAAATTATCTAATAATTTTAAAAACCACTCTTTAAATTCATTTCTTCATGGTATTCATTGGTCTTCGTAGACGTCCCAGCATGAGTTATTATTAATCTTTGACCTTTGCCTTCGGGTACTTTGGTGGTCGATTGTGCCGTATCATCGGTCCAAGCTTTGGATACCTACGGTATGATTGGCGATTAGCCATGTCTCGTCTAGATAGACAACTTTGTCCCAATTTGTAATTTTTTTGACTTTCCGGAGAAAATTCACTCGAGCAAGAGCAATGTCTGTTCGTTCCATTATAATTTTTCCTTTGTCACTTTTTTTGTAGGAAAATCCAATATTTTTCAAAATCTTCGATAGTGACGGCAAGCTTCCTTTAAACAAGTCTGCGTCTTTTAGGGACGCCGCCAGTTTTTTTTATGTAGGTAATTCGCCCCGTGTATAATAACCATATACATGGTTGCGAATCGCAACGGTGTCAAAGTCGTCAATTTTTGTGACAGGAGCAACCTTTCTTCTTTTTTTATTTGGCGTTGAAAGCTTTTTTCCTCGTCTTCAGTCAATACTGCGGTTGAAGATTCACCATTTTTTTTTTATTTATTTATTTATTAAATTATATTTGTACATGTGCTACATTCTTTGTCCCCCAAAACCGAGTTGATGGTTTGACTGGGGGATCTAGTCTCAATGTTACAATTCTCTAATATAATATAATACAAATCGCGATTGTTTAAATACACTTACATAATTATAATGACAACAAACCGCTATCGTTATGATAACGGAATGTACCCAATCATTCTAATAAATCTAAAAAATATCTTTTAAGTTTTTTCTTAAACACTAATTTGTCTGGCTCTTCTCTAATGTCCAACGGCAGACTATTCAGATAATAAGGTATTCGTTTTTTCAATGTTCTATCACCGTAATAATTGTGTATCCTTGGAACAATATATCTGCCGGTGGTCATCGAGCGAGTGTTGTATTCATTAGTTACTTTCGTTAGGTTAGTCTCTCGATTGCCATGATTATTGACTAAAAGTAGGTACTTGTGTTTTAATGTAACTGGTAAGATTTTACAAATTTTATATAATTTATTGTAATCATTCTTATATTTTTCTTTAAGCTTTTTGCTAATGAGTAATTTTATGAACCTGATTTGAATTGCTTCGAGTTTTTCAATGTATGATTTAAATGTAAGACCGTAACAATCGAGGGCATAACTGATTATTGAATCCACCAGTGACATATATATACATCTTAGTGTACTGATAGGAACCTTATAACTAAGGTGATAAAATTTACTTAATAGTATTCTAAGCTTATCACAAATATTTTTGATTTTTACTGTCGCACGTCCAATGCCGAGAGCATCTGCAACTCTGGCACAAACTTTTGCCATGGGTAATAGCGGTCCACCATTTTGGTTTTCTCGCTCAAAATATTCACGCAAGCGAATCACAAGCTCACGACTTTGACTGTTCAAAACAGTTTTCTTCGTTCTCTTTGGCATTATGCCAACAAACAATGAAAACAAACAATAACAACAAAGAAACTAACAATAATATCTAAACTTAACAAATTAACAGCAATAGTAACAAAATCAAAGTGATGAGAACGGAAAACACGTATACAAGGCGTTAGCACTCGTACTGAGGAGAATGGGTAGAATGGGTCATGTGGTCATGTCAAACAAGATGGCGGCGCGTTGGCGCCATCTTGCGGAAGAAGACACGCCGCGACCAAACTTCTCTCGAACCCCAAAGTTGTCGGAAGGAATGTTACGAGTAGGTTAGAATTTAGATTTTATTTTAAAAAATGTTTTTTTTTTAAATATTCAATACTGTTATTTTTTCAATTAAATGATAAATTAATTTTGAATTAAGTTTTATACAAAATATCGATAGTTTATAGTCTGTGGTCACGATGATTCGTCGCTTATCACTAAGTAGCTCAGCATGCCCATAAAGTATGACATTGACTGGTACGTTTGTCCTATAGATATATTTATGGTATGTCCGTACTGTTAAATTCAGAACTTCATAGGCGCGATTTTACTGACAGCTGTCCCAGAGATCAAGCTATGTTTTTTTTAGTATAGGTACTTTTTTTTTTGTAAATTGAATATTAGCTAAGTATGATACAAAACATTAATACTATACCATAAATAATAATAAAGATTATAGGCACAAAAATAAAACTTTATACAACTCTTCTGATTGTGACAGCACTATAGCTTTTCAGTCAACCATTTTTTTATTCATTTAGTACGAGTTCTTACGCTGCGCTGTTAGTGCGTTGCATACGCTTTTCTTTTGTTATCTTTCTGTTATCTGCTGTATTTACTAAGTTTATCGTTAAGTTTTGGTTATTTTTAAAAAGACAGTTTTAAATAGTGAATGTCGTGAATTTGTGGTTCGTTTGGAACTATTTTTAACGAGATGCGAGAGTATCAAAATGGCGGACCACTGCTGCCTCTATCTCAAGTTGGCAACGGAGTTGCGGACGGTTTTGACCTCGGACGAGCTACGGTGTCCCGAATAACACAAGAAAAGCATGGTGAGTCATCTTCAACTCAAGTTACAGATGAAGACACAGAAAAGAAATTGACGACTCCGAATAAGAAAGAAAAGAAGAAGAGTCTCGAGTCTAGACTGTCACCAATATTGATGACTTTGATGCTTCCGCAATGGGAGATTTTTGACGGTCAGAAATAAAAAAAAAGTTCTAGTTAATGAGACGAGATGGCGCTGATAAATAGCGAAGTCAGTGTGACGAAATAAACTAAAATAACGAGTTCGAAAACAAATCAAAAGGTATCATTTTAATGTTATATTATTGCAAAAAACATATGCGTTTCCTGAAATTGCCTTCTAGTTAATTTTCTTTCAAAGAACACAATTTTATGATCTTGTATTGTTTTTTTAATCTTTTTACAGTAACACTTACCAGTTACCAGTCACTGCATGACACTCCAGTGACATGCATTTTCAAATAACGCATTTTATAAAAAGTGACAAGATTGACAAGCGTAGCATAGAAACGTGGTGCGTGCGTATTTTTTGGCCTAACTTCTATTCTTTAAGCTTACTTTTGATCATTTCGTTACTCGCGAGCGCCATCTATCGCTGCTTAACGAACTAACTTTTTTTTTAATAGCTGTAAAAAAAGTCGCTCATTCGCAACCATATATATGCATACTGCAGACGTGGTCAATATCCCACTCTAAGAAAATTTACCATGTCACTTAAAGACTGAATTATTTAAAGGGCTACTGTACTGCACAATATTCGATTTTCCTACAAAAAGTGCGACAAAAGGAAGATTATTATGGAGCGAACAGATATTGTCCTGGCACGAATAGAATTTTTAAGAAAGGTGGAAAATAAAACTAATTGGGATTTGGCCATTTTCTTGATGAAACATGGCTTAATGCTAATCACAGCGTGCCAAAAACATGGACCGATGACTCGGCACAATCCGTTACAAAAGTATCCGAAGGCAAAGGACAACGTCTTATAATTACGCATGCAGGGTCGGCAAATGGTTTTGTGCCTAATTGTTTGTTGGCCTTCAAATCAAAAACAACAAATGAGTATCACGAAGAAATGAACTTTGAGAAATTCAAAGAGTGGTTTATTGTTGTTATTGGATAATTTGCATAAACCACATAAGTACCATAATAATGGATAACGCGCCGTACCGCTCCGTGCAAAAGGACAAAGCTCCAACATCTGCTAACAACAAACTAGAATTAATATCTTGGCTCCAGAGCAAAGAAGTGGAAGCAAATGAAACGATGCTGAAACAAGTTTATTTTTTTATATTTAGGACACGTCAATTTGACTTCACCTTGCCTGATGGTAAGCTGAAGGTGAAGCCTCAGGAAAGAGGGTCACCATTACATACACGTACCATGTTAACAATGGTGGCACTCAGCTTGACGGCCTCATCAGAAGAGGATTGTCGTCGCAGCACCGCGTGACACCCACCGGTCCCACTAGTGCTGCGACCACAATCCACCTGCCCGGCTATGCACTTGCTGACCCCTGAACGCAATCAAACCGAAATTGGAATGGCTTAAAGGTCTTGTAACCAAGCCAAAAATCTTCAAAAAAAAAAAAAAAAACCGAAATTGGATTACTATGGAGGGTTTTTCGCAATCGTGCAAGGTGGTACCCACCCGGCCGAATTTTGTGACAAATTTGTGTCATCAAATTTCTACCACCAGTATATTTACTCGGTTTGGTAAAAGAAAATAAACCCAGAAAGCCAACATACCTTTTGGACGAGATTGCTGAGCAACGTGGCCATAAAGTTCTTAGAAGTGCCACCGTATCACTGCCACTAAAATGCCATCGAACTGATTTGGGCTAATATCAAACGCTCTTTTTTTGTTATTATACCTTTTTTTTTTTTTTTTTTTTTTATCGTGCGGAAATCCCTTCGGATACCCCCCCGCCGGCCAGCGGGGGCGGTTATGTCGGGCTTGCACCGACTAAAACCGCACGCCGTCTCGGGTCTTCAGACGCCGGGGTTTAAGGTTACCCATAGAGCATATCCCTCGCACCCCGGCTGACCCTGGGCCATCTCACCACTAACAGCATCGCTCATCCTGTCTCCTCTGAAAGCAGAGGTGTTATTATACCTAGCACCTAAATTTGTAAAAACAGATAAGTTATGTTATTATATATATATATACTAGGAATTCAGTGCAGGGTGCGACTGAAATATATTGAGCTGAGCGAGCAGGACTCTTACTTGAAAAATAAGGCATCTTACTACGGTTGCGTAAGGCCGCGCGCTCGTGAAACTGCTTTTCGATGATTATTCCTCAATGGTACATTGTATTTGAACAGTTGACCTCTAAACACTCAACGGTGTCTACACTATCACCATGGCAAATTTGGTCAAGATCGGTACTGTGGTTCCGGAGGAGTACAGTCTCGACCAAACGGCTTAGCCACGTATAAGAGCTTCGCTTCGCTCAGCTCAATAAGGTGTCACAAAATTAGGTCTCTGAATTTGGTGAGATGACTTGGTATCGACAAAATATGTATTTGAAACAAAAAAAAAAAATTACCGGGCAAAAAAAAACAAAAAAAAAAAAAAAATTGTATTTCAAAATGAAAAAAAAACACAACCAGCGACCAGCGTCACGTGACGCGACGAGTCCGCGACTCACGTGGTAGGCGTGCAGTCCTTCTCCTCGCAGTATTCTCCAAGCGGATGTGTGGGAAATACCTAAATCGCGACCAGCATCAAGTGTGCTCGTCGCGTCACGTGACGCTGGTAGCTGGTGGTGTTTTTTTTTTCATTTTTATATATATTTTGCCCGATATTTTTTTTGTTTCAAATACATATTTTGTCGATACCCCGTCATCTCACCAAATTCTGAGAGCTAATTTTGTGACACCTTATATAATATAAATATATATATATATGTTGGGTTGACGGGATATTTACCATGTGGTTCTAAGAATGTCCGATATTTCGGCACTGTTGCAAGCGCCATGATCACGGAGGAACTGAAGAGGCGGTTAACGGTGAACGAGTTTAAGAGTAAATATATCGATCTACCCTCTTTCGTGCTCGTCTCTGACGCGCAACACCACTACCACTGGTCTCACTACACACTCGAACTCGATCACGATCGCGACACACGACGCTTACCGTATCTACTCGCGAATTGGTTTTGGCTTGTTCCCGGTTATTTTTGCACAGACGGACCACTGGATGCCAGACGTTCGGCAATTGAAACCCATCCTCACGATTGAAATTTCTGTGCTTTTTGATTTCTATCGCTTCCCTAACCAATCTTGGTATGTAGTGGCGTTCTGTCGAGAGCATCTGAGGGTTATGTAACTCGATCCAGTGGTCGGTACCGGACTCCAATAGGTGTTCAGCGATTGCAGATTTTTGCGGTTCATTGTTTTTGACTGCCCTGATGTGTTCTTTGATTCGGCACGTGACCATTCCTTTGGTTTGTCCTATATAAGAACTGCCGCAGCTACAGTCAATCTTGTACACTCCCGGCCTGTCCAGTGGAAAACTATCCTTGGGTGTGCGTAGATATTGTGACAGCTTTTTAAAAGGAGTGAAGATAGTTTTGACGGAAACCTTCTTCAGGATGTTAGCGACCTTATCTGTCACTCCTTTGATGTAGGGTAAAAAAGCTGGATGTCTTTCCACCTTATAGTCAGGGAGCTTGTTCGAGCGTCTGGGTGGTCTGATCCGTCCATTGTACCCATTCTTCTTTAGAACGCCGCTTATGTGGTTCAACTCCTTGTCTATATGTTCCTGGTCACATAGGTTATATGCGCGGTCAGTAAGCGACGTCACCACCGAGTTCAATTGGTTCAATTAGTGACCATGATAGTTTAAATACCTATAATGTTGGGTTGAATAATACATCTGACTCCATAAAATTTTAACGGCGTTTATTCGTGCTTAGTAAATTACAAAAAAATAGCGGCGGGAGACGTGCGCTCCGCGCGGTGCTTAGTTGAGTCGATCGCGAGCCGGTCGGCGCCCGCGCCGCCCGCACCCTTCCTCCCGTGCGTATATTGGATAGCAGCTTTAACATACTCCCCTCTCTCGAGCAGGTTGGGCTTCGAGAAGAGAAGAAGCTGCTGACAATGGAGCCGATGTTGTGGAGGTAGTCGTCGCCGCTGAAGGTGACTCCTTCGGTAGTGCACAAAGCTTGTGGATAGCGCGGCGAAATACGCCCCTTGTTGTTTGGACATCGGCGACCCTGGCTATGCCATCATTGCCATGGTAAAGTTTCTGGATACGCCCTAAGCGCCACTTCATTGGAGAAGCGTTGGGCTCCTTGAGGACGACCATATCGTTGAGTTGTAGGCCTTCTTGATTGATTCTCCATTTTGTTTTATGTTGCAACTCGTTCAAGTACTCATTGTGCCATCGTGACCAAAATTGTTGCTTAATCCTTTCGATGTGTTGATACCTGCTGAGCCGATTGGGATTCACGTTGAGCAGAGATGGTGAGGGTAGTGACAAGAGTGCTTTACCGATCAAGAAGTGCCCCGGAGTTAAAGGTTCGAGATCATTCGGATCCGAAGATAAAGGTGTAAGAGGTCGCGAGTTTAAAATCGATTCAATTTGTGTGAACAGAGTCGACAGTTCCTCAAAGGTCATGTGTGTGTTGCCAAGAATTCTATTTAAATGAAACTTTGCGGATTTGACTCCGGCCTCTGTTAAACCGTTGAAATGAGGGGAATAGGCAGGCGAGAAACGGAATTGTATGCCTTCGTTTTCTGCGTATGAAGCTACGGAATCACCATCAATCTTAAGAAATCTACCTATTTCGTTACTTGCGCCTACAAAGTTCGTGGCATTGTCTGAGAATATTTTGCTTGGTTTACCTCTGCGAGATATGAACCGCTTCAGACATTGAATGAAACAATCTGCGGTGAGGTCGCTAGCCAGCTCTAGGTGCAAAGCCTTTGTCGAGAAGCAGACAAACAGAGAGAGGTAACATTTAGTTATTCTGCAGCCGCGTCCTTTGCGGTCTGTAATCAAGAAAGGATCCGCAAAGTCTACGCCGCAAACCTGAAATGGGAGGTTTGGTGTTACCCTAGATTCGGGTAAGTTACCCATGAGTGGATTTATATTTTTTGCTTTCATTATCGCGCATATTTTACAGTTTTGAACTGTGGTTTTTGCTAATGTTCTGCCTCTTAAAGGATAGAACGTTTCTCTGATTCTACTTAATAGTAATTGTGGGCCACCATGTAGCAATTTGATGTGCTCATATTTAAATATTAATTTTACAAACTGATGATTTGAATCCACTAAAATAGGATGTTTTTTGTTATATGTTTCAGGAGAGTTCTTTAAACGTCCACCGACACGCAGCAGCCCGGATTCATCAAGAAAAGGAGTAAGTGAAAGTATACGAGACTTTACAGGTAAAGATCGATTATTTTTTAACTTATTTATCTCTTCCGTGAAAGACTCCTGTTGGGATTGTTTACTTAAGTAATTTAATGAATTATTTAATTCATCTACAGTCAAATGATTTAACATTTTTGAATGACGATTTTTTAGGTTATGTATGAATCTCATTACGTAGGCGAAGGCTCTTTGCAAGGTGGACAGTTTTGAGTATCTGCTGAAGTCCACAACCTTGGAAAGAGCGCTCGCCGACTCCTTGCGTTCTATTAGTTCAGTGAATGTTTTTATTTCAGGTACATCGGTACAGATGCTGGACTGACTCAACTGTGGCCAAGTTGACATGTCATTACTCAAGAACGAGGGACCCTGCCACCACAAAGCTGAATTACATAGCTGCTGAGGGTCGACTCCTCTAGAAGCTAAATCGGCAGGATTCTGATCTCCTGGGATATGTCTCCACATACCGCCTGGAGACAGTTCCTGAATAGCTCCTATGCGATTTGCGACAAATGTTTCAAGGCTACGCGGTTCGGCCTCGAGCCAACTGAGGACTACAGATGAATCTGTCCAATGGAAGACTTGGTTAATGCGACACCGAGGAGCTTGCTTAACCTTAACTGACAAACGTACAGATAATAAGGCGCCTTGCAGCTCCAAGCGTGGAATTGAAATGGGTTTTAATGGAGCTACTTTAGCCTTGGCGCACAGCAGCCGCACCAAAGTTTGACCTTCACTGTTCATGGATGATAAATATATACATGCACCATAAGCATTTTTAGATGCATCACTAAAGGAGTGCAAGGTAATTGTTTTATAATTTGTGCATATTACGCACCTTGGAATGTCAATCTCTGTTAAATATTTTAGATTTTCTACATAATCTTGCCATTTTTTGGATAATTCTGTAGGAATTAAATCATCCCAGTCAAGTCGAGTGAGCCATAGCCGCTGTAAAATAATCTTTGGGGTGATTGTAATTGCACTCAACAAACCTAGCGGATCAAATATTTTAGCAGAGTTCGATAATATAGCACGTTTTGTCACTGGTGGCGTAATATCCAATTGAACTGAAAATTGCAAATTGTCATTTGCTCGATGCCATGTTAGGCCCAAAACACTAGACTGGGTTGTGACGTCCAAGTCTTTCGGTATCATAGTACCAAGACAATTTTTTACGACCAAAGGGGCGTTTGTATGGAATTTGCGAAGAGGAAAGCATGCAGAATTTAATTTATTAGTGACAGATTCACAGATGTGTCTTAATTCTACTTCCGTATTAGCTCCGGTTAACAGATCATCGATATATAAGTCATGTCCTATAACCTGTTTGATGGTTTCGTCTTCGCATTCTTTAGCTAATTGTAATAAGCATCTAGTACTTAAAAAAGGGGCACTAGCAGTACCATATGTTATAGTATTTAATTGTAGAACTCTAATTGGTTCCGTTACCTCATCTCTCCATAGAATTAGTTGTAAGAAGCGTTGAGTAGGCTTAATGAGCACTTGCCTATACATTTTTTCGACGTCTGCTGTTATGACCTACATATGTTGTCTGAATCGCATTAAAATCGAGATTAAATCATCCTGTACGACAGGGCCGACATACTGTATGTCGTTTAATGATTTCCCGGTTGTAGTAGAAGCAGATGCGTCGAAGACTACGCGTAAGCGTGTCGTCTCGCTCTTTTGTCTAATTACTGAATGATGAGGAAGATAATTACCAATTTCAGGTTTTGAGATTTTTGTCAGATGTCCTAGGTTCTCGTATTCGTGAATGAAATCGGAATAGGCTTGTTTAATAGATGGATCCTTTGCAAGTCGTTTTTTGATGTTGAGGAATCGTTTTTCTGCCATTTTGTATGAATCTCCTAAGACATCTGGCGGTTCTCGTAATGGCATTGTAACTACAAATCTTCCATCTGAATTGCGATAGGTGGTGTCGGTAAATAGCTGTTCGCAGTACGCATCTTCCGCCGACACAACCTTTGTAGTAGGTAGCTCTTCCAGTTCCCAGAACTTTGCTAATTGATCCTTTATGTCTTGTGAGAAGTTACATTTCAGTTCTTGTGAACTCGAAGAACTACCTCTGCTCCCCCCAGTGGGGCCAGCTATTATCCACCCCAGTTCTGTCTCCGTTAATACTGGTTTATTTCTACCTAATCTAATTTGATTTGAGCCAATGAGGTCCCAGAATACATCTGAGCCCAGTAAAATATCGATCTCAGAAGGATGGCAGAATTGGGGATCCGCTAGATTTATATCTGTGGGGATATTTAATTTAGTCGCAACTTTCATGTTTGGGAGTTTATCTGTGATGGTAGGCACCACAAAAAACTTCACTGAAGTGAAGAAGTTGCTATGCATTGAATTGATTGTTAGATCACAGTGTTTATTTATTTTTAGAGTTGCATTATTAATCCCTGATACTGAACGGTTAATTTCAGTGGTATTACAATTAATCATTTTCTGTGCCTTTTCAGAGATAAATGAGCTGTTGAAAGTAAGACTTGATCGCAAGGCACCGTGGACAAGGAGATGGACGTTTGAGCTTGCGCAGTACCAGGCTGTTCTACGGGCTCGCTGGACTGAGAGGCAGTCGCTTGAGGTAATTGACTATTTGTAGTTGGAGCAGCAGCATTTTCGACATTTTCATTATTTAATAAGTGTTGATTATTTACTTGTTTGTGTAATATAGTACTATGTTTTCTTTTGCAGATTCTACAACCACTGGAGCGGCACTGGAATGTATGATGACCAGGCCGAAGGCAATTTTTGCATAGTTTCCATTGCAAAGCCTGTGCATAACGATCATCGATTGAAAGCGATTTAAACTTCGGGCATTCAACCAATCTATGATTTTGCTTACAGGATATGCACTGAAGACTAGTCGATGGTGTGTTAGAAGCGGAAGCAATAAATGATTTAGTCTTAACAGCAATGTGTCGTTTTTCGTTTTTAAAATCGGACCTTGTAGAATAAACCGTTTCCAAAACATCAGCCCGGTTGCGTAAAAACTTGAAAAAGTCATTTAAAGTGGGAGAATCTTTAATATCATTCCTAAATTCTTCCCACTTGCGTGCAGTAGCGTTATCAAGCTTTGATGTAGCCATATAGATGATAAGCGTATCCCATTTATCCGTGCATTCACCTAAAGTCTTAAGAGCTAGCAGATTTTTTGATATAGAATCGATTAAATTGCGCAAACCTCTGTCTGTCTCTCTAGACAAAGGTTCGATATTGAATAAGCACTTGAGATGTTGGCTGACTAGTAAACGTTTGTTATTGTATCTCTCACACAAAAGCGACCAAGCAATTTCATAATTAACAGCAGAGACAGTGACCGATTTAATGACAACACTGGCCTCACCCTCTAAATAAGACTTTAAGTAATGAAATTTACAAATATCATCCATGTCCTCATATCAGGTAAATATCACGAAACTCAAGCCAAGAGTTCGGATTTCCATTAAAAAGAGGGAGCTTCAATGGAGGTAATTTAATTTTATTAAGGCCTGTAAGACGGCTAGCATTAATTGAAGCTTTCTCCTTTTGAAAGATCTCCTGCCACGTATCAATCCTATCTTGGGCCTGGCTCATACTACTATAAAAGGAACTTTCTGTTTCTTCCCTTTCTTTAAGTTGTTTACTTGAGGTGTCAAGCATATCTATTTTATCTTGAATTTCATCAAACGTATTTAATGAACTTCTCATTTTACCCAACCTCATTGATAACTCATTAATTTGGGCCCTAGTAATGTCATTAGGGTCAAGCTCTGATAAAGAACTTAAAAACTTTTTAAACAGCGTTAAGCGGGTTCTTTCCACTCCTCTCTGCTGTATTAAATCATTCAATTCACTCATAATGCAAACGCAAGCAACGCAGGTAATTAGCAACCAGATAGGTAGGTAAAAATAGAAATAAGTAAATACCTAAATACTCACAGTTTTTATGTTGTAATTGATGGTGATACCTTACCTCAGTTCTCAGTTTTAACTTTGTAATACTTGCTAATAACTCGTATGTAGCTATAATTCTATTCCTTTATTCTCGCCAACCCGTTCCGATCACTTATTTTACTTGAAGTTAATCTGAAATAGTCGGCAAATTACTTTAAAACACTTATTAAAATAAGTACTCAAATAAGTAGGTATTGGTAAATTATTTGTAACATTTGAAGCTTAAAATTTACGTATTAATTATCAATTTATTGAAAGTAAACTGCATTTACTAATTACGTAACAACTTCCTAATATCTATCACATACTATTTAGTATTACAGGTAGGTAATTAATTGTCAATTGAAAATAGTTACTCACTAAAGAACTGAGTTTAAACTTAATTAAAAGTTTTAACTTGTTATCTACGCACTTAAGGCCGGTAGGTATGTAATACGCTCTTTGAGCAAAAAACTTTTTCTAGAAGTTTCGAAATGAGACTATCACCGCTGTCACACAAAACAAGCTAAATTACTTTTAACTAAATAAAATAGAAACGGGTACACTTCCTTCGTATTTGCACATATAGTAGCTTGTATCTTCATCAATTCCCTTTTAGTTTCTTTGTTTGAAGTTGTAACTTAACTGTTCCGTGCGTTGTTCGCCGCCAATACTTTTCATATAATTCCGTTATGTTATATAGGCGTGTAATAA
The DNA here is from genome assembly GCA_946251805.1 of Cybosia mesomella. NCBI lineage: Eukaryota > Metazoa > Arthropoda > Insecta > Lepidoptera > Erebidae > Cybosia > Cybosia mesomella. Next base: position 14,739,900 of record OX276403.1, read on the forward strand.
TATCCTTGCTTGAATATCACGTCGTGGTCTCCATATGTTGGGTTGAATAATACATCTGACTCCATAAAATTTTAACGGCGTTTATTCGTGCTTAGTAAATTACAGAAAAATAGCGGCGGGAGACGTGCGCTCCGCGCGGTGCTTAGTTGAGTCCTCTCGTGCGCGAAGCTGCAGATCGCGAGCCGGTCGGCGCCCGCGCCGCCCGCACCCTTCCTCCCGTGCGTATATTGGATAGCAGCTTTAACAATAAATATATATATTTATATATATATATAAATATATATAACGGTTTAAACAACAAAATACCGCAATTTTATTAAAACCGGTTAACCGACAAACCCTCAAAACGGTCAAAAGGCATTCGAGGAACCGCCCCGAACTTAGACCAAATAAAACGAAAGTAATATCAAAACTTCCCGGGAAGTAGAATTCCCGTTACCGGGAACCGGTTAGTTCAGTCAGAATCGACTACCAAAAAATTACCCGGAAATCCCGAGAAATATTGAACTATTAAATTAGCTATTTTAAATGCTCGGATACAAACATACCAATTTATACATTACTTTCAATTTTATAGCAGGTAAACACCGATAAATATCTATTCAGACCTCCCGGCGGGTCCAATCAAACACATGAATAAACAACAAATCAAATTTAAACAGATTTTTATCACGTACTTGTTTCAATAATCAAATTAACCCGCAATTGACCCGCGATCGAAATCGACCAGGAAATATTTTAATTACAATAACAATTCCAAGTTTTAAGGTGAAAATAGTCAAATTCAATTTTCGAATTTGCAATCTTTCGCGGAAAGTCGAAGAGCTCTGACGTAGTCAGAAATCGTTTCGTCGACTCGTTGTTTGCGATTGAATACGATGTGTCGAGATAGAATAGTATTTTTCGGATACCCCCCGCCGGCCAGCGGGGGTGGTTATGTCGGGCTTGAACCGACTAAAACCGCACGCCGTCTCGGGTCTACAGACGCCGGGGTGTAAGGTAATTGAAAGTACCTACAAGGATATGGTAAACACTATGACAGAGTTGTCACGTTTGGTTTACAGCACTATGGAGGTCGTATACGACCACGGAGGTCGCATTTCACCTCAGCCATATTTCATCCAAAAACACAACAAGCTGCCAATTTTCAATTTCTTTCACTTGCCGTAAAAAAGTATATCTTGCCATCACAATATCAAATCTATTCATCAATATTTTGCATTTGTTACATTGTTTGTCTTCAAAATCTTTGTTAAAGAACTTTCCCCACAGAAGAATAATCCAGCTTCCTGCAGTGATTGCACTAAACATTTTCTTATTGGATACTTCTTCCGTAAATAGTAGCCGTACGCATGTCTTCGAATGGCATTGGCATCAAAACTATCGATGCCTACGACTGGTTTTGCTCGTTTTCTCTTTTTTGGTGTGTGAAGTTTATTTTCTTCTGTGCCAGCTCGCCATATTCTTCTTTAGTTATTCGTCTAACAGTTCGTTGTCCAATATTAAGCGCATCAGCTACGCGTTCCTCTACTGACGTTATAGGTAAAATTGGCCTTCCATTTTGAGATTCACGATCGGAATAGTTACGAAGGCGTATAATGAACTCACGTGCATGACTGTTTAGAACCAGTTCTCTTAGTACGTTCAGCCATATCGACGAAATCCACAACAAAAGGTGTAAACAGAGTCCAAATTAACGAGCAAGGGTCAACAGTAATGCAGTATCAATTTCCGAAATCCAAAGCCAGGTAAATGACTAAATGGCATTCATTACATATTTGCCAAAGAAGGAAAAAAAAAATATAATCCGAAACTTTATTATTGGACAAACGTCAAACAAAAAATATCGTACCGATAGTTTTATTCACAGAAAGATATGTACATAGTTCAATTTCATGTTGATATACGCCGATATTATTTATGTTTGATGTTCAGTGTTTAACATAGATTCAATATCTTCAGTGATCAATTGCATTCCAATCTCTTCACTTCATATATAAAATAGATTATGTACTTTATCTATATTATGGCTAAATATTTTTCTTGCAGTCATCTGATATTTACTTCGTAAATAATTTATAAGATCAGTGATATCATATAAATAAATAACTGGCTCAAAATCAAACATAAGAAAGAAAGAATAATATAGTACACCTATATTTATCAAAGTGAATGATAATTATCAGCAGTTTACGTTAATTTTTTTACAATGACGAAACCGATTAATACCAGACTTCCTCTAAATATACAGGCTTCGCTAATATTTGACAGTGCTAATGATTTGCTCTTTGGAAATTGGAATGATCACTTTATAAACCGCTTGAAGGCTTTTGGTGTGGAAGGAAATCATGTGAGTTTCTCTGTATATCGTTAATTATGAAACCATATTGGACTTATTTTATTTTCAGGCACACAAGGATTGTGCATTAATCTTGTTAAAAATCATGTGATATTTGCCAACTCTATATTATTGATGAAATAATTATTTACAATCCCAAGGAAACCATGTTAGTGTTATAAAGCCAATCACTTTATTGTGTTACCTCTCTGTTCACTTACAAACTAAGTGATAAGAAATAATTAATTTTAGGAAATTGAAGATGAAGTACCTGATAAAATCAAAGTGGCTCAATATTTAGCGCCTATAATCACTTCCCAAAGGGTAATGGCTGCACAGTTTGGCAATACATACTCTATTATGCATTGTGAAGACAATACTTCCATACTGTTTGATGAGGTAATTTTTATTAATATGGTAGATATGTAAGGTCCACAAAACTATTTTTAAAAACAAAGTTTCTATTGCAAACCCCCTAATAAAAATGTAATAATAATATACTTTCTATGACATTCTACATAGCGCTTTCTAGACCCAAGGTAAGCATAGTTTTATGCTTATGTTATGGGTACTAGAATGCGGATAAACATACAAAAAATTTGAATTCTCGAGAAGTTGCTGGATGTGAGCTTCGGAGATTAGTGTACCGCCTTGTTTAGTCATAGTACTGTTCAACCGCCTCAGGTACTTTACTTTCTCACATTTTCCGACCACACTATTCTTCTTCAGGAAAACTTGAGATTGAGGATTCTCACCCTATCGATTCCGTTCGGCATCAGTAAGTTTCTCGCTGTTATTAAATTTTGATGACTGCCGGCATCTTCCACAATAAGACTCTATATCTTTCTTCTTGGTTCAGTCTTCCCAGGAAACCTCACTGGCTAATGTTTCCGATTTAGGAGCTAACATCGTATCCGTTAAACAGTAAAGACTGCACGGGTGCGATCCTTGTAAACAAACTTCCTGATCAGGAAATCTCAGCACTCCTGTAGGTATATCCAAGACACATCGGTGGTGCCTTAAGAAATCCAGTCCCAAAGTGCAATCATCAGTAATATTAGCAATTAATACTGACGGGTGACATATTTGATCACCAATTCATACCTCCACATCTGTTTCACCGAGGACAGTTACTGGCTGGCCAGTAGCTGTCTGAAGCTGGCACCTCGGAAATCGTTTTTCCTACCTTATGGTGCGTTTCAGCAATTCCGGCCTAATAACTGTACGTGAAGCTCCAGTATCCACTGTTAAACTGCAAGGTTGATTGTCTAAGGCGACCTCGATGATCAGACCATTTCCATTGCCAATTTGAGTTATAGTGATAGTTGAGGCCTCATTTAGGCCAGCCAGCGCCCGCCTCGCAGCCCTGGCGACATTTAGTTTAAAGGAACATCTTGATCCACTTGGGTGCCGGAGTCCGTGACCCTCCTCCGTTTCCTCGAAGGACACTCTGACTGGATATGGCCCCTTCCTCTACAGGAATAACACGTTGGGACATACCGCGGCTTCCTCTCCTCTGCAACGAGCTTGACCTCCCTGACCTTACTTATACCGGCATTCTGCCGTACGATTTCCACCTCAAGGGCATAAGCTAGTGCTTCTTTTAAGGTCTGGTGGTGACGCAACTATACACTAGTTTTCACTTCTGCGTCCCGTATACCATTTAGGAAGGCCTCCAGTAGAGTGGTCTCGATCATCACGAGTGTCGATGAGTAGGCCCGACGAACGAGCCTTTCAACCTCTACAGCCCATTCCTGGAGGCTTTCACCAGCTTTTTGTTTCCTCTCCCGTAGTTGGGCTCGGTAGACATTCTCCAGGTGGTTGTCACCGTAGCTTAGAGACTCCAGTGTCCTTCCTTCAGGCGGCAGGTTTTCTAGTATTACTAAGGCATCTCGTAATGCAAGTATTAAGGCCATAAAGGACTCCTCGTTGCTCCAGGTTTTAGTTTTTGCCAATATCTCAAATTGGTACTTGAAGGCTGTCCACGAGGAAGTTCCATCGACGTGGTAGGTTGAATTTCGTTAATGATGGTGAGGTCACGGCAGCAGGTCCGCAGGTTTCTAGCTTGACAATCTCTTTTTCAAGCTCTTGCAAGCGGTCGTAAACAGCCTAACCTATTTTTAGCCTAACGATCTCTTTTTCAAGCTCTTCGTCGTCAATTGTCCCAGTCTTCAAAGCCACTTCCTTATTCAGCATTTGCAAGCCGTCTTCGACGTTTTTCACTTTATCTCCCAATGCATGGATGCCGGCATCGATTTTACCCATGACAGCTTCCTGGTTGGCCTGTATCATCTCTTGCATGGAGGCATGCATCGTCTGTCGACTAGTCTCTATAGAGGCCTGCATCGTCTGTCGACTAGCCTCTTGAATGGCCTGCATTTCTTGTAAGGAGGCCTGCATCATCTGCTGCTTAGAAGCCAGCGACGACATCATGTTGGTATTTGCAGGGGTTCCATCTGGTGCTGCCGTAGTTTCCGCTGAGATAGCAGCATCCACCTGACGCCCTTCCTCTTCAAGGCTCCGTTGACGTGCAGCATCCATTTCCACTTGACGTCTGGTCCGTGGAGGACGCCCTTCGTCTTCCCGTGGTGATAACGGCATCGCCCTTCTGACACCAGTTGTTACATGCGCGGGGTACAATTTAAATGCCGTTTATACAACGAAGAGGTTTACTCGCTCACCACAAACTAGACAACTAAATAACTAGCACGCACAGTACTCTTCAACAGTTCAAGTCGCTCAGCAGTTCACAGTAGTCCACAGTCGTTGCTTAAGTCGCAGGTATAATCCTCTTGAATCGCTTCAGTAAGATGTGTTCACTTTCGCTTCCGAAAATTAACTGACTGCGTGTCGATATCCGAGCGCCTTTTATAGCTCTTAATTAGGAGGGTAGAATGTTCCAGAATCATCTAGAGATAAGGCACGTCAAGTACAGCGTTCGAGAAAGGTACTTACACAGTAGTAGGTACAGAGGCGTCAACATTCAAGGTTAATAACCTTGTATTCAAGATTTGTACTTAAGGTGAAACATACGGGCTGTTCCCAGCCATCTTCTCGCTAGATGGCACTGAATTCAAAAATTACAGTTTATTTCGTTTCTTTCCAAATTTCAGCATTATTAAGTCGAAGAAGAGTTATCGGCGACACTAGGATATGCCACTTTATTGAACTTAATCGAATTATTGCCTTAAAATCCAACCAATTTTAGAAATTGATGTAAGTTTTTATTTTTTTGATTACAGGGTCGTTTACACACACATAGACGTGAGCGTTTACTTTCTAGAGCCCAAATTCAGCTCAATAATGACCAATAGATGGCGTGAATTTAAAAACAAACGGTCTCGTAATTTATTATTGTTACGTGCGCGGGGTACAAATTAAATGCCGTTTATACAACAAAGACGTTTATTCGCTCACCACAAACTAGACAACTAAATAACTAGCACACACAGTACTCTTCAACAGCTCAAGTCGCTCAGCAGTTCACAGTAGTCCACAGTCGTTGCTTAAGTCGCAGGTATAACCCTCTTGGTTCGCTTCGGTAAGATCGCTGGTGGTAGAAATTTGATGACACAAATTTGTCACAAAATTCGGCCGGGTGGGTACCACCGTGCACGATTGCGAAAAACCCTCCATAGTAATCCAATTTCGGTTTGATTCCGTTCAGGGGTCAGCAAGTGCATAGCCGGGCAGGGGGATTGTGGTCGCAGCACTAGTGGGACCGGTGGGTGTCACGCGGTGCTGCGACGACAATCCTCTTCTGATGAGGCCGATATTACCCGCCAGCGATATTATTACCAGCGATACAGGCATTTGGGATATTTCCCTTCCCCGAGGCTTCATTCGCGACGCCTGAAAAGACGCCGGTCCTGTGGGCGGGGGTATTCCCCTTTGGCTGGTGACGCCGGCAGGCCGCTAGAGCTCAAGCCGCCCGGCGGTCGACCCGAGCCGGGTGAGATCACTGGTTACCCAGTGAAGGCCCAGCTCCGAGTGACCAGCGACGAGGCGGCGTCTTTCCTGCGACCTCCGGCGTCCGTGCGTCTTCTGTTTTAGCGGCGGTCGCCCATGAAGCGACTCGCCACCAGGCTGATGGACGCGATGATTGCGTCCACCAGTTGTTGGGTGTCCTCGTTGGTGATGGCGCGTTTAGCCTCAGCGAGGAGTGCCTTCGCCTCCACCAACATGGCGGAGGGGCTGGTCGCTGAGGCACTTGCTGCCGCGGCCGTCTGAGTCTTCTTCTCCCTCTTCGGAGTGGGCTCCGTCTGACACGCCGCCTCCACCAGCTCCCAGGCGGGCTCCGGTGGGATGGACGGCGTGTTCCGCGACGAGGGTGCCGGCGTGGCGGCCTCCTCCTGCGTCGTGGGCTGCTTATTGCGGGACCTACGGCCCCCTCTTCTGCGGCGTCTTCGTGAAGAGGCTGCGGGGTTTGAGGGCGCGTTCGCCTCAGCCATGAGCGACGCGCCTTGCCTCTCCCCGAGAGGCTGTGGATTCACCGGCGTAGGCCGGCAGTGCGGCCCGCTGGTGACGGCGGCTGTGCCCGCCTTCCTGTTCCGGGCCTCACGTCGGAAGACGGGGCACCGGAAGTGGTTGGCGGGGTGATCGCCACTGCAGTTCGCGCAGGTGGCGGGTTGTTCCCACGGACGGGGGCAGTCCCGCGCAGCATGCTCACCGCCACACCGCACGCAGGCCTGCATGCGGTGACAGTGATGGCTGCTGTGGCGGAACTGCTGACAGCGGTGACATTGCGCGGGCTTCCGCTTCCCGCGCCAGGCTTCTATTTTCACCTCGGGCATGCCGAGGAGCTCCTTAACATCGAAGATGTCCGGAATGACACCTCGGGTCTTCTTCAACACCACCAGAAAGATGCAACCGGGTCGTCCGCCGCGACCCCGAATAGCTCGTGTGTACTCGGGGTCGAATCCCAGCTCGCGAAGATCCTCTGCTATCTCCCCTGGTGTGGCATTCATCGGCAGCCCTCTGATGGCCACCTTCTATCTGAGGGGGGAAAAGTATGTATGCCAGGCCACTCCTTCCTGGAGTAGGCCTGCAGTAGGCGGTATTCCTCACCGTCCTTGGGAATGAAGCGCAGCCCTTTCCCGTAAAGGCGCGCGTTGGCCGGTCTTCCCAGTTGGGCTTTCAACTCCCGCAGATGTCGGGCGAAGTTAGGCAGCTCCTCCACGATGATCGGGGGGTACCTCCTGCCTCGACCATCTGCGGGCGCTGCGGTTGCAGTTTCGGCGGCGGCGGGGGCGGCGTCTTCTTGAGACGCGGCGGCGTCCGAGTTACGCGTCTTGTGACGCTTGACGTCCTCCACGGCGGAGTCGGGGCTGCGCGGGTGACGCGATGGTCCGGGGGCCGATGGGTCGGTTTCCATCAGCGTCAGCTCCGGCTTGGAGCGACGCCTGACGAAAAGTCGCAGGTCCGGGGTGTCCGGGGCTGCGGCTGCGGGAGTTCTAGGTGAGTCCTAGAAGGACTCAATGGAGGCGTATGAGATTTCCAGGTCGCTTGGCGCGTGAGCCCACGCGCGCGAGGCTGGGGACTCGCGGGCATCGTGGCGCGGGGAAGCCGCGGCCCGGTACTTCGCCACCGGCGTCCGGATCGCCTTCGACGTCGACGCCATCACGGACGGCGGAGTCGAGGCGGGCGAAGCGCGCGGCGGCGGTTGCGGAGCGGAGCTCGGGCTCGCACGCGGCGCGGGCGCCTTCGCTGGCGCAGCGTGAGACGCGCTCAACCCGCCCGGCGGCGCGCGGGGGGGAGCGGATGTCCTCGATGGGGCAGCGGTCGGCGCACTGGCGAGCGCGCGCGGCGGCGTCGACGTCCCTTTGGGACTGGTTACATGTCCCAGAGAGGCGGTGGAGCCCTTAGAAGGGCTTTTTGGAGGGGGTCGGGGGTCCCGGGGGGGACTCCGAACCCGAGGAGGTAGCTTCGAAGAAGACTTCTTCATGGCTGGCTGAGGCAAGCAGGAGCGCAACCGCGATCCGACAACGAAACGTTGAGCAGGGCGTGAGCGCGCGCGACACGTCCGGTGACTACGGCTGCGTCAAAAACAGACGCGACCGCATGCACCGGCAGTCAGCGCGCGAGTCCGGGTCCGAGCGGCGAAGTCCGAGGTAGTGGGCTTGAAGGCGTCCTTCCTCGGAGGCTCCGTGCGACGATCCTCTAACTCGTGTCCGGTGAGTCGTCACTGCGTCCCCTAAGGGGCGCGTGGGAGCAGTGGCTGGGGATTGTTCCCATCTCTGCGGCTTCATACGCAGTGCCTAGAGAGGCACCGGTCCTGGGGGCTGGGGTTTGTCCCCTTTGGCTTGTGACGCCGGTAGGCCGCTAGACTTCACGCCGCCCGGCGGTCAACCCGAGCTGGGTGAGATCACTGGTTACCCAATGAAGGCCCAGCTCCAAGTGACCAGCGATGGGGCGGCGGCTTTCCTGCGATCTCCGGCGTCCGTTGTCTTCTCTTCCTCCTCACGGGCGGGCGTCCGGCAGGCGCTCCGCCAGGCTCTCCAGTGTGACGTCGATACACTTAAGTATCGACGCCGCGAGGTCGTCATTGTTAAAATCAGCCAGCGTCAGCTCCGCAATGAGAGCCTGCGCTGCCGCCAGTTTGGCGGAGGGGCTGGTCGCTGGGGCGTCCGCTGCCGTGGCCGTCTGCGTGCGCTTCGCCTTCCTCGGCGTGGGGTCGGTCTGGCACGCCTGGCTCGCCGTTTCCACCAGCTGCAAGGCGGGCTGCGGTGGGGCGAGTGGCGCGCCTTGCGACGTGTGTGCTGCCGGTGCGGCGGCCTCCTCCTCCGTCGCAGGCGTCTTTCGGGACCTTCTGCCCCGTCTTCGGCGGCGTCTTCCAGCGGAAGAGGCTGCGGGGTTTACCCCTCGGGTAGAGGGCGCGTTCGCCTCCGCCATGAGCGAGGCGCCTTGCCTCTCCCCGAGAGGCTGTGAGTTCACCGGTGCGGGCCGATGCGGTCCGCCGGTGACGGCAGCTGTGCCCGCCTTCCTGTTCCGGGCCTCGTGTCGGAAGACGGGGCACCGGAAGTGGTTGGCGGGGTGTTCGCCCTTGCAATTGGCGCAAGTGGCGGGTTGCTCCCGCGGCCGAGGGCAGTCCCGCGCAGCGTTTTCACCGCCACACCGCACCCAGGCCTGCGCGCCGTGGCAGTGATGGCTGCTGGGGTGGAACTGCTGGCAGCGGTGGCATTGCGCGGGCTTGCGCTTCCCGCGCCAGGCTTCGAAGCGCACCTCGGGCATGCCGAGGAGCTCCTTCACCTCGTAAATGTCGTGCAAGACACCACGGGTCTTTTTCAGGACTGCCAGGAAGATGCAGCCGGGTCGTCCGCCGCGACCCCGAATAGCACGAATGTACTCGGGGTCGAAACCCTGCTCGCGAAGTTCGTCTGCGATTTCTTCCGGCGTGGCGTTGGCAGCCCTCGAATGGCCACCTTTACCCCTCTGTCCGAGGGGGGAGAGTAGGAGTGCCAGGCGATCCCCTCCTGGCTCTCCAGAGCAATAAAGTACGCCTGCAATAGGCGGTACTCGTCGGCGTCGGTTGGGAGGAAACGCAGCCCTTTCCCGTAGGGGCGCACGTTTGGTGGTCTTCTCAGCTGGGCTTTCAGTTCCCGCAGGTGCTGGGCAAAGTGAGGCAACTCCTCCACCATGATCGGGGGTACCTTTTTTTTTTTTTTTTTTTTTCCTGCGGAAATCCCTTCGGATACCCCCCGCCGGCGGTGGTTATGTCGGGCTTGCACCGACTAAAACCGCACGCCGTCTCGGGTCTTCAGACGCCGGGGTGTAAGGTTACCCATAGAGCATATCCCTCGCACCCCGACTGACCCTGAGCCATCTCACCACTAACAGCATCGCTCATCCTGTCTCCTCTGAAAGCAAAGGAGTACGGAGAGCGATGTGTTCCCGCCAAGTTGGGTATTGGCCGACGATCAATGCCAACCCTATGAAGGGGAAGCAATTGACCGCCGCCCAGGGTGTATCGGCCGCTCCGATTCCGTTCCGATCGGGGGGTACCTCTTTCTGCCCTGGCTGGCTGCGGGTGCTGCGGTCGCGGCTTCAGCGACGGCGGGGGCGGCGTCGGCTTGGGACGCGGGGCTGCTTGCGGCGGCGGCGTCTGAGTAACGCGTCTTAGGACGCTTAGTCCCCTTCTCGGCGGAGTCGGGGCTGCGCGGGCGGCGCGCAGGTCCGGGGGCCGATGGGTTGGTGTCCATGGGCATCATCGGCGTCGGCTTCGTGCGACGCCTGACGAAGAGCTGCAGGTCCGGTGAGTCCGAGGCTGCGGGCGTCCTGGGTGAGTCGCGGAAGGACTCAAGCGACGCGAAAGAGTCCTCGCTTGGCGCGTGAGCCCACGCGTGCGGGGCTGGCGACTCGTTGGCGTCCTGACGCGGGGATGCCGCGGTGCGGTGCTTCGCCACCGGCGTCCGTATTGCCTTCGACGTCGACGCCGTCTCGGACGGCGGAGTCGCGGCGGGCGGGGCGCGCGGCGGCGGGGCGGAGCTCGGGCTCGCACGCGACGCGGGCGCCTTAGCTGGCGCAGCGCGAGACGCGCTCAACCCGCCCGGCGGCGCGCGGGGGGGAGCGGACGATGTCGATTCGCCTGCGGTCGGCCCACTGGCGAGCGCGCGCGGCAGCGTCGACGTGTCTTTGGGACTGGTTACCGGTCCCTTGGAGGCGTTGGAGCCCTTAGAAGGGCTTTTTGGTGGGGGTCGGGGGTCCCGGGGGGGACTCCGAGCCCGAGGAGGCAGCTTGCTGGCAGTGGCAGTCTTCTTCATATTGAAGGCAGGAGCGTGACCGCGACCCGACAACGAAACGTTGGGCGGGGCGTGAGCGCGCGCGACACGTCCGGTGACTACGGCTGTGTCGAATACAGACGCGACCGTATGCACCGGCAGTCAGCGCGCGAGTGCGGGTCCGAGCGGCGAGTCCGAGGTAGATGTCTTGCGGCGGTCTTCCTCGGCGGCTCCGTGCGACGATCCCCTCTAACTCGTGTTGATAGCCGGGCGTCCTTTTATAGCTCTTAATAAGCGGGGTAGAATGTTCCGGAATCATCTAGAGATAAGGCGTTAGGTATTTAACTAGAGCGTTCGAGAAGAATACCTGCTTAGTAGTACAGTCCGCCCAAGGTCGAGGTGAATGCCCTTGTTATCAAGATTTGTAGGTAATGTAGGTATAGGTATTTGAAGTACATGTGATTTTGTATTGGCTTTTTCCAGATTTTTTTACACGGATCGATAGAGTACTTCGACATTAACAATGCGTTTTAATTTCTAGAAGATTCGATCATTAGTTTTCGAGATATCGATGATCGTTGTAACATTACCCCTCTCTTAGTCATGCTCGTCCCGAGCATCATTTGTTCCATGATATCGCGTCAACCTATCCACATGGACTACCTTTGGTTTTCCCCTAAGCCCCTTCTTAATGCGGTAGGTGACCGTATAGTGTCCTTACCAGCGAGCTTGAAGTTTTGGAAATTTTCCTTTTCTGCGTAGCGGATTGTGAAACCATACCAGTGTTTCTTCTTCAAAACCGTTGGTGTTTGCATTTGTATCGTACCGGGTTTTCATCCTTATACCTGTCTTCAGATTGTTTTCCCGTACCATTCTGTGCACCTCGTCCAGCCGGTTTTGAAGTTCACTCACGTAGTCCGTCAGGGGCTTAGGACTATTGGGTGGCCTGCCGGTTATTGCATCCACGGTAGCCTTATCTCTCGACCAAAATTTACTTTAGCTGGAGTGTGTCCCGTACTGTCATGCACCGCAGATCGATAGGACATCAGGAACAGTGGGATGTACTGGTCCCAATCTCTTTGGTGTTCGTCGACAACTTTAGCCAAGTGACTTTCCAACGTCTGGTTAAACCTCTCGACCATTCCGTCTGACTGCGGGTGCGCTGGAGTTGTACGGGTCTTGTTCATTCCGAGGAGTTTGCACATTTCTTGAAATAGAGCAGACTCGAAGTTCCGTCCTTGGTCGGAGTGGATCTCCATAGGTGCGCCATATGGACTGACCACTTCCTGAACTAGTTTCTTGGCTAAAGTGACTTCTTCCTGGTTGGGTGTCGTAAATACTTCCGGCCACTTAGTGAAGTAATCTTGCACTACTATGATGTATTTGTAACCCTCATCGCTCATTGGAAAAGGTCCAGCAACATCAATGGCGATACGTTCCCATGGTGCTCCAACGTTGTACAGCTTCAATTTTCCTTTGCTTCTTGTCTGTGGTCCTTTAACCGAAGCACATGCAGTGCATTTACGGCACCAGTAACGAAGCCAGTAAAACGGCTGTCGTACTTTAACCAGAGTTTTCTTGACTCCGAGATGCCCGCCAGAAACACCATCGTGGATGTGCCGTAAGAGTGGGGCCACCTTGCTTCGTACCACTGCCTGGTACCACTACTTGCATGTTTACTTCCTTGCCGTCGTTCGACTCCCATTTCCTTATACCTGTCTACCAGAGCAAGGCTGTCCCACTGGGCCCAATAGCTTTTGGTAGTCGAACTGTAAGCAGATACATCACTCCATTGAGGTTTGCTTCCAGGCTGTTTCCAGTGCAGTATAGGTTGTAGATCATCATCATCCTCTTGCGCCTTCTTCATACTACTTCCAGTCCATTCGTCGTCAAGTCCATTCACCTTTATGACTTTAATCTCTTCTCGGGCTTCGTTCCTCTGACAATGCTTGCTATCGTCGACACATGGCCTTCGTGACAAAGCATCAGCATTGCCGTGCCCTTTTCCACTTCGGTGTTCTATCACAAACGGAAATTCCTGTAGTTGCTCCATCCATCTTGCTACTTAGCCTTCCGGATTCTTGAATTGCAGCAACCATTGTAGTGCAGCATGATCTGTCCTTAGTGTAAACTCTCGTCCTATAAGATACTTGTTAAAATGCTGTAAAGACTTCACCACAGCGAGAAGTTCACGACGAGTAACACAGTAATTCCTTTCCGGTTTAGATAGCGATTTACTGAAGTATGCTATCACAACATGACGATCTCCCTGCACTTGTGACAACACTCCACCTATTTCGGTGTTACTGCCGTCCGTGTCCACAATGAATCTACCTTCCCTAGTAGGATAACCCAATATAGAGGCTTCGCACAATTGTTGTTTAAGCGTACTTAAAGCTTGCTCGCAATCCGGGTCCCAAATGAAGTCTCGTTTATCTTCCGTCAGTCGGTGTAGTGGTTTTGCAATATCCAAGAAATGCTTAATGAAGTATCTATAATACGCGCATAGTCCCAGAAACGCGCGAACCTCCGTTTTGTTCTTTGGAACAGGCCATTCTTGAACGGCTTTTATCTTCTCGGGGTCGGTTTTGACTCCTTCCGTTGATATGACATGTTCAAGATAGCTGACCTCCTTTTTAAATAGAGGGCACTTCTTTGGACTCAGTTTAAGGTTAGCCTTACGAATCCTAGTAAAAACTTTTTCCAGGTTCTTCAGGTTTTCTTTGAAACTGCGTCCCATAACTATAACATCGTCCAGGTAAACCAGACAGACGTCTCCGAGTAGACCCACCATTACTCTTTCCATGAGGCGTTCAAACGTGGCCGGTGCATTACATAAACCAAATGGCATGACATTAAAATGCCATAAACCGTTTCCAATTCCTGTACTAAAGGCTGTCTTCTCTTTATCGTCTGGACTAATCTCCACCTGCCAGTAGCCACTTCTTAAATCGATGGTTGAAAACCATTTCATACCACAGCATGTCCAGGGTATCGTCGATTCTAGGCAAAGGATAACTGTCTTTCTTTGTCACATTATTCAACATTCGGTAATCCACACAAAACCTTGTACTGCCATCCTTCTTTTTCACTAGTACCACAGGTGATGACCATGGACTCGTAGAAGGTTCAATCACCTTGTCATATGTCATGTCACCTGGCCATATCTTTAATCATAACTGCTACCTCCTCTTCTCTTGCCCATGGTAAACGTCAATGTCTTTGTTTTATGGGCCTGGAGTCACCTGTGTTTCACGAGCCCAGTCCTTCCACAGTCATTTCCGGTTGCAAAGATGTCTCTAAATCGTAGCAAGAGTTCTCTGGCTTGATGCAATTCTGATGCAGACAAGTTTTCCTTTGAATTTTCGAGAAGTTGCTGGATGTGATCTTCGGAGATTTGTGTACCGCCTTGTTTATTCGTAGTGCTGTTCAACCGTCTCAGGTACTTTACTTCCTCACATTTTCCGACCACGCTATTCTTTTTCAGGAAAACTATTTCGTCACTGAGCTTAAGGATTCTCACCCTAGCGATTCCATTCGGCATCAGTAAGGTTCTCGCTGTTATTAAGTTTTGATAACTGCTGGTATCTTCCAGCTGGTATCTTCTTTGTTCAGTCTTCGCAGGAAACCTCACTCTGACTAATGTTTCCGATTTAGGAGCTAACGTCGTATCCGTTAAACAGTAAAGAGTGCACGGGTGCGATCCTTGTAAACAAACTTCCTGATCAGGGAATCCCAGCACCCCTCTATGTATACCTCGACTTGAGATGTTTAGAGTGAGTTGTGTCTATATGGCACCGCTTATCTATAATGCGTTACCTGAGCATATTATTAATCTACCGTATCGTAAATTCTGTCTGGCTTTACGGAAATGGTTAATAGACGAGAGCTTCTACTCCGTCAATGATTTTCTAAAAAAGTTTGCCTCCCGCTCTTATCATTTAAAAAATGCATTGCAATAATAATATAATTCATGTTATGTAATGTTATATTAATATTGGCTATTGACATATAATTATTAGGAATTGGATAATTTATAATTTTGCATGTGTGTCAGTTTGTATTAAGTGCTTATTGTATTTTATAATTCATTGTTAAAATTCAATCAAATTTTATGTTTGCATGCCACGAGGAATGGCAAAATGTGTCTTATGCTCATAAATTATAATGTGTCACCTTTATACTTACCACATTTTTAGCAAATAAATCTATTAATCTATTATTATTATTATATCCAAGACACATCGGTAGTTCCTCAAGAAATCCAGTCCATCCAATATTAGCAATCAATACTGATTGGTGAAATATTTGGTCGCCAATTCTAACCTCTACATCTGTTTCAAGCTGTCCGAAGCTGGCACCTCGGAAATCGTTTTTCCCACCTTATGGTGCGTTTCAGCAATTCCGGCCTAACAACTGTACGTGAAGCTCCAGTATCCACTGTTAAACTGCAAGGTTGGTTGTCCAAGGTGGCCTCGATGATCAGACTATTTCCATTGCCAACTTGAGTTATTGTGATGGTTGGGGCCTCATATCGACCAGCCAGCGCCCGCCCCGCGGCCCTGGCGACGTTTAGTTTTACGGAACATCTTATCCGTTTGGGTCCCGGATTCCGTGACCCTCCTCCGTTTCCTCGAAGAACACTCTGACTGGATATGGCCCCTTCCTCTACAGGAATAACACGTTGGGACATACCGCGGCTTCCTCTCCTCTGCAACGACCTCCTTGACCTCCCTGACCTTACTTATGCCGGCATTCTGCCGTACGATTTCCACCTCAAGGGCATAAGCTAGTGCTTCTTTTAAGGTCTGATGGTGACGCAACTATACACTAGTTTTCACTTCTGCGTCCCGTATACCGTTTAGGAAGGCCTCCAGTAGAGTGGTCTCGGTCATCACGGGTGTCGATGAGTAGGCCCGACGAACGATTCTTTCAACCTCTACAGCCCATTCCTGGAGGCTTTCACCAGCTTTTTGTTTCCTCTCGCGTAGCTGCGCTCGGTAGACATTCTCCAGGTGCTTGTCACCGTAGCCTGTGTCTAATGCTTCCATCAGGGACTCCAGTGTCCTTCCTTCAGGCGGCAAGTTTTTCAGTATTACTAAGGCATCTCCTCGTAATGCAAGTGTCAAGGCCATAAAGGACTCCTCGTTGCGCCAGGCTTTAGTTTTTGCCAATATCTCAAATTGGTACTTGAAGGATGTCCACGAGGAAGTTCCATCGAAGCGTGGTATGTCGAATTTCGCTGATGACGGTGAGGTCACGGCAACAGGTCCGCAGGTTTTTAGACTGATAATCTCTTTTTCCAGTTCTCGCAAGCGGTCGTCAATGGTCACGGCAACAGGTCCGCAGGTTTTTAGTCTGACGATCTCTTTTTCAAGCTCTTGAAAGCGGTCGTCAATGGTCCCTGTCTTCAAAGCCACTTCCTTACTCAGCATTTGCAAGTCGTCTTCGAGGTTCTTCACTTTATCTCCCAGTGCATAGATGTCTGCATCGATTTTACCCATTACAGCCCTTGTTGGCCTGTATCATCTCTTGCATGGAGACCTGTATCGTCTGTCGAGTAGCCTCTTGGTTGGCCTGTATTTCTTGCAAGGAGGCCTGCATCATCTGCTGTATAGAAGCCAGCAGCGTCATCATGTTGGTATCTGACGAGGTTCCATCTGGTGCTGCCGTAGTTCCCGCTGAGATAGCAGCATCGGGCTGATGCCCTTCCTCTTCAAGGCTCCGTTGACGTGCAGCATCCATTTCCACTTGACGTCTGGTCCGTGGAGTACGCCCTTCGTCTTCACGTGGTAATAACGGCATCCCACTTCTGACACCAGTTGTTACGTGCGCGGGGTACAAATTAAATGCCGTTTATACAACAAAGAGGTTTATTCGCTCACCTCAAACTAGACAACTGAATAACTAGCACACACAGTACTCTTCAACAGTTCAAGTCGCTCAGCAGTTCACAGTAGTCCACAGTCGTTGCTTAAGTCGCAGGTATAACCCTCTTGGTTCGCTTCGGTAAGATGTGTGCGCTTTCGCTTCCGAAAATAAACTAACTCGTGTTACGGTTGTAGTCATCACAGCGACTCCGCAAGGGGCGCGTGGGATCGGGCACTGGGATGTTTCCCTTCTCCGAGGCTTCTGTCTCGGTGCCTAAATTCGCGTTCGCTGCCGCGGCCGTCTGCGTCCTCTTCTCCCTTTTTGGAGTCGGGTCCGTCTAACACGCCGCCTCCACCAGCTCCAAGGCGGGCTCCAGTGGGATAGGCGGCGTGTTCCGCGATGATGGTGCCGGCGTGGCGGCCTCCTCCTCCGTCTTCCAGAAGTTTGCGGAGTTCGCCCCTCGGGTGGCGGGCGCGTTCGCCTCCGCCATGAGCGACGCGCCTTTTTGGCTCTCCCGGAGAGGCTGTGGGTTCACCGGTGCAAGCCGGCTGTGCGGTCCGCCGGTGACGGCAGCTGTGCCCACCTTCTTGTTCCGGGCCTCGCATCGGAAGACGGGGCACCGGAAGTGGTTGGCGGGGTGTTCGCCCCTGCAGTTGGCGCAGGTGGCGGGTTGTACTCGCGGCCGGGGGCAGTCCCGCGCAGCGTGTTCACCGCCGCACCGCACGCAGGCCTGCGTGCGGTGGCTGCTGTGGCGGAACTGCTGACAGCGGTGGCATTGCGCGGGTTTCCGCTTCCCGCCCCAGGCTTCAACTTTTATCCCGGGCATGCCGAGAAGTTCGCTGACGTCATATATTTCCGGGATGACGCCTCGGGTCTTCATCAATACTGCCAGGTAGATGCAGCCGGGTCGTCCGCCGCGACCCCGAATAGCACGAATGTATTCGAGGTCGAAACCCAGCTCGCGAAGATCGGCCGCTATCTCTTTTGGCGTGGCGTTTGTGGGCAGCCCTCGGATGTCTACCTTTACTCCTCTGTCCGAGGGGGGGGGGGGAGTACGAGTGCCAGGCGATCCCTTTCTGGCCCTCCAGCATCGTAAAATAGGCCTGCAACAGGCGGTATTCTTCGGCATCTGTTGGGATGAATCTGAGCCCATTCCCATACGGGCGTACGTTGGCCGGTCTTCCCAACTGAGCCTTCAACTCCCGCAGGTGCTAGGCGAAGTGTGGCAGCTCCTCCACTATGATAGGGGGGTACCTCTTCTTCGGCTGGCTGGCTGCGGGCCCTACAGATGCAGTTCCAGCGGCGGCGGGGTGTGCGTCTTGCGATGCCTGGCTGCCACTGGCGGCGGCTTCTGTGTGACGCGTCTTGGGACGCTTGCCCTCTTTTTCGGCCGAGTCGGGGCTGCGCGGGCGGACCGCACGTCCGGGGCACGGAGGGTCGGCTTCCATGGACGTCGACTTTGCACGACGCTTGACATAGTCGCAGATCCCGGGTGTCCGGGGCTGCGGGCGTCACGGGCGAGTCGCGGAATGACTCAATGGATGCGAGTGAGTGAGCCCACGCGCGCGGGGCTGGAGACTCGCAGGCGTGATTACGTGGGGAAGCCGCGGTCTGGTACTTCGCCCCCGGTGTCTGTGTCGCCTTCGATGTCAACGCCGTCACGGATGGCAGAGTCGCGGCGGGCGAAGCGCGCGGCAGCGGTTGCGGAGCGCAGCTCGTGCTCGCACGCGCCGCGGGCGCCTTAGCTGGCCTATAACGATGTGTTAATAATAACAATAATGTTTATTTCACAAATAAGGAGTACATAGTAACATTACAGAGCAGTGAATGAGATATCAAATGGAAATCAATCAGAATCAGATAGTGTGATGTAAGCATATTACAACATAGGTAGTACTTAGTTACTATTATTGTTAACCCTACCTCTTAAACTAGGGTTACCCCTGTATCTTAAGAGGCAAATGTTAAGCGGGGAGTGAGTGCGCGCGCTACACGTCCGGCGATTACGGCTGCGTCGAATACAGACGCGACTGTATGCGCTGGTAGTCAGCGCGCGAGAGAGGATCCGAGTCCGAGGTAGTAGGCTTGCGGCGGTCTTCCTCGGCGGCTCCGTGCGACGATCCAACAACTCGTGTTTATAGCCGGGCGTCCTTTTATAGCTCTTAATAAGCGGGGTAGAATGTTCCGGAATCATCTAGAGATAAGGCGTTAGGTATTTAACTAGAGCGTTCGAGAAGAATACCTACTTAGTAGTACAGTCCGCCCAAGGTCGAGGTGAATGCCCTTGTTATCAAGATTTGTAGGTAAAGTAGGTAATAGGTATTTTAAGTACATGTGATTTTGTATTGGCTTTTTCCAGATTTTTTTACACGGATCGATAGAGTACTTCGACATTAACAATGCGTTTTAATTTCTAGAAGATTCGATCAGTAGTTTTCGAGATATCGATTATCGTTGTAACATTATGTATTCAATTAAATTTTTAAGCATTTTGTATGCTTACTTTTTTCTAAAGATTTTTAGATCGGAAAAAGAGAACATCTAGGACGGGACTTGAACCCGCGACCAGTCCCTTACAGGGGGAATGCTCTGACCAACTGAGCCACCTAGACACGTCCCAGATATTCGAAATTCTCCGATACATTATACGTCTTAAGGCGACGTTGGAGCCATCTACCGTAATTCTTGTGAACTACGGAAACAATGAATAACTTTACAGTCATTTTTAAACATTGTTTTTTGATGACTCCACCTAATTAATTCAATTAAATTTTTAAGCATTTTGTATGCTTACTTTTTTCTAAAGATTTTTAGATCGGAAAAAGAGAACATCTAGGACGGGACTTGAACCCGCGACCAGTCCCTTACAGGGGGAATGCTCTGACCAACTGAGCCACCTAGACACGTCCCAGATATTCGAAATTCTCCGATACATTATACGTCTTAAGGCGACGTTGGAGCCATCTACCGTAATTCTTGTGAACTACGGAAACAATGAATAACTTTACAGTCATTTTTAAACATTGTTTTTTGATGACTCCGCCTAATTAATTCAATTAAATTTTTAAGCATTTTGTATGCTTATTTTTTTCTAAAGATTTTTAGATCGGAAAAAGAGAACATCTAGGACGGGACTTGAACCCGCGACCAGTCCCTTACAGGGGGAATGCTCTGACCAACTGAGCCACCTAGACACGTCCCAGATATTCGAAATTCTCCGATACATTATACGTCTTAAGGCGACGTTGGAGCCATCTACCGTAATTCTTGTGAACTACGGAAACAATGAATAACTTTACAGTCATTTTTAAACATTGTTTTTTGATGACTCCGCCTAATTAATTCAATTAAATTTTTAAGCATTTTGTATGCTTACTTTTTTCTAAAGATTTTTAGATCGGAAAAAGAGAACATCTAGGACGGGACTTGAACCCGCGACCAGTCCCTTACAGGGGGAATGCTCTGACCAACTGAGCCACCTAGACACGTCCCAGATATTCGAAATTCTCCGATACATTATACGTCTTAAGGCGACGTTGGAGCCATCTACCGTAATTCTTGTGAACTACGGAAACAATGAATAACTTTACAGTCATTTATCAATGTCGCCTTAAGACGTATAATGTATCGGAGAATTTCGAATATCTGGGACGTGTCTAGGTGGCTCAGTTGGTCAGAGCATTCCCCCTGTAAGGGACTGGTCGCGGGTTCAAGTCCCGTCCTAGATGTTCTCTTTTTCCGATCTAAAAATCTTTAGAAAAAAGTAAGCATACAAAATGCTTAAAAATTTAATTGAATTAATTAGGCGGAGTCATCAAAAAACAATGTTTAAAAATGACTGTAAAGTTATTCATTGTTTCCGTAGTTCACAAGAATTACGGTAGATGGCTCCAACGTCGCCTTAAGACGTATAATGTATCGGAGAATTTCGAATATCTGGGACGTGTCTAGGTGGCTCAGTTGGTCAGAGCATTCCCCCTGTAAGGGACTGGTCGCGGGTTCAAGTCCCGTCCTAGATGTTCTCTTTTTCCGATCTAAAAATCTTTAGAAAAAAGTAAGCATACAAAATGCTTAAAAATTTAATTGAATTAATTAGGCGGAGTCATCAAAAAACAATGTTTAAAAATGACTGTAAAGTTATTCATTGTTTCCGTAGTTCACAAGAATTACGGTAGATGGCTCCAACGTCGCCTTAAGACGTATAATGTATCGGAGAATTTCGAATATCTGGGACGTGTCTAGGTGGCTCAGTTGGTCAGAGCATTCCCCCTGTAAGGGACTGGTCGCGGGTTCAAGTCCCGTCCTAGATGTTCTCTTTTTCCGATCTAAAAATCTTTAGAAAAAAGTATGCATACAAAATGCTTAAAAATTTAATTGAATTAATTAGGCGGAGTCATCAAAAAACAATGTTTAAAAATGACTGTAAAGTTATTCATTGTTTCCGTAGTTCACAAGAATTACGGTAGATGGCTCCAACGTCGCCTTAAGACGTATAATGTATCGGAGAATTTCGAATATCTGGGACGTGTCTAGGTGGCTCAGTTGGTCAGAGCATTCCCCCTGTAAGGGACTGGTCGCGGGTTCAAGTCCCGTCCTAGATGTTCTCTTTTTCCGATCTAAAAATCTTTAGAAAAAAGTAAGCATACAAAATGCTTAAAAATTTAATTGAATTAATTAGGCGGAGTCATCAAAAAACAATGTTTAAAAATGACTGTAAAGTTATTCATTGTTTCCGTAGTTCACAAGAATTACGGTAGATGGCTCCAACGTCGCCTTAAGACGTATAATGTATCGGAGAATTTCGAATATCTGGGACGTGTCTAGGTGGCTCAGTTGGTCAGAGCATTCCCCCTGTAAGGGACTGGTCGCGGGTTCAAGTCCCGTCCTAGATGTTCTCTTTTTCTGATCTAAAAATCTTTAGAAAAAAGTAAGCATACAAAATGCTTAAAAATTTAATTGAATTAATTAGGCGGAGTCATCAAAAAACAATGTTTAAAAATGACTGTAAAGTTATTCATTGTTTCCGTAGTTCACAAGAATTACGGTAGATGGCTCCAACGTCGCCTTAAGACGTATAATGTATCGGAGAATTTCGAATATCTGGGACGTGTCTAGGTGGCTCAGTTGGTCAGAGCATTCCCCCTGTAAGGGACTGGTCGCGGGTTCAAGTCCCGTCCTAGATGTTCTCTTTTTCCGATCTAAAAATCTTTAGAAAAAAGTAAGCATACAAAATGCTTAAAAATTTAATTGAATTAATTAGGCGGAGTCATCAAAAAACAATGTTTAAAAATGACTGTAAAGTTATTCATTGTTTCCGTAGTTCACAAGAATTACGGTAGATGGCTCCAACGTCGCCTTAAGACGTATAATGTATCGCAGAATTTCGAATATCTGGGACGTGTCTAGGTGGCTCAGTTGGTCAGAGCATTCCCCCTGTAAGGGACTGGTCGCGGGTTCAAGTCCCGTCCTAGATGTTCTCTTTTTCCGATCTAAAAATCTTTAGAAAAAAGTAAGCATACAAAATGCTTAAAAATTTAATTGAATTAATTAGGCGGAGTCATCAAAAAACAATGTTTAAAAATGACTGTAAAGTTATTCATTGTTTCCGTAGTTCACAAGAATTACGGTAGATGGCTCCAACGTCGCCTTAAGACGTATAATGTATCGGAGAATTTCGAATATCTGGGACGTGTCTAGGTGGCTCAGTTGGTCAGAGCATTCCCCCTGTAAGGGACTGGTCGCGGGTTCAAGTCCCGTCCTAGATGTTCTCTTTTTCCGATCTAAAAATCTTTAGAAAAAAGTAAGCATACAAAATGCTTAAAAATTTAATTGAATTAATTAGGCGGAGTCATCAAAAAACAATGTTTAAAAATGACTGTAAAGTTATTCATTGTTTCCGTAGTTCACAAGAATTACGGTAGATGGCTCCAACGTCGCCTTAAGACGTATAATGTATCGGAGAATTTCGAATATCTGGGACGTGTCTAGGTGGCTCAGTTGGTCAGAGCATTCCCCCTGTAAGGGACTGGTCGCGGGTTCAAGTCCCGTCCTAGATGTTCTCTTTTTCCGATCTAAAAATCTTTAGAAAAAAACATTATGTATTCATTATAATTGTGTCTGTGGGGATCGGCAGAGCTAAAGAAATATCAAGAATATTAAAAAATAAATGTTATTTTGGATGTAAACTATTAAGTTTTGTAAAAAAAAATTATGTGTATACCAACTATATTACATTTTAAAATGGTTTTATTTGATTACCTTGAAAATTGATACATGTACAATTATTATAAACTAGCTGTTACCCGCGGCTCCGCCCGCGTGGGATTCTGATGATATTAGAAACCAGATCCGTTCACCCGTTTTTGCGTGAAAGAGTAACAAACATCTATCCATCCACACTGTCGCATTTTATTATATTAGTGGGATAATTGAAGCAACATTCACGCAAAAGAAATCAATATTTATATTTTTTAACTTTTATTTACCGGGTGAGGAAAAAGTATGGAAACCCTGGAAAAATCGGAAAACCGTACGAGGTTAGTCGTGAAAAAATATCATACCGTAGGTAACTTTCAACGAGGAATCCAACAGTGACCTCTGATTTGACCTTGAACCCTTTTTTCAAGGTTATTTCAAGGTCAACGTTTTTTTAAAAATGGGAACCCCTATTTTTTATACGGGAATCGAAAAGAGCGTAAAATTTTACGTCCGGATACGTGTTTAGGTATGAGGTTAACGTAACCCCTGAAGGTCAAATAAAGGTCTATCAGGTCTGGTTTTGTAGTAGTTCTAAAAAAACTACTACAAAAGTACAAAAACAAAAATCAATCGCCTCCTTGATTTCGCCCTCTGCCCTGGAGTCTTCTTGCCTGGAAATACCGCTACACAGCTGCTGCGAAAGAAAATAATTGAACTTAGCATAGTTATTGCATTTGGTAAACTATTATTCTTCCATTCATTTGAAAATGTTATTTACTTACCATCAATCTTCGAAGCTGATCTAATATGATCCTACACACTTGAATTAGGAATGTTTCCAACATTTGATGTGGATGTTGAAGGATGATTTTCCACTAGAAAAAACAATAAAAAATATATTAGACATTGAAATTGATGCTAATTATAAAGTGAACAACTTATAATACTAGTAGTCCTAGATGTTCTCTTTTTCCGATCAAAATCTTTAAAAAAGTAAGCATACAAAATGCTTAAAAATTTAATTGAAATACTAGTAGTAGTTACTAACAAAACTGTTAGAGTAAGTACCATCCTTATCATAACATTTTTACTTCTGACAGAAAACTTAATTGTTTATACTATTTACCTGCCACATGAACATGTCACTGGCAAGAACCTCCTCTCCTAAACTAATTCGCTTTCCACAGTTGAATTTAATTATCACGCTCATAAAATTTTCTGCCACATTTGTTGTCTCGTTTGACAAACGGCCAGCCTTCAAAGCAATTCTTTCATTGGCTGCATACATCAGAGCACATAGTTCTAGAGCTTTCCTTTTCAGATTTTCTTCCTTTTCTTCACTTGTATTGGACGATACTTTATTGCAGTAATAATCCTTGCAGTTTTCATGTACTCCAACTTACACTTTCAACTTTCTCGACTTACACGGCCCTGAATATTTGTGATTTTGGTAAGACCTCTTATTCGTTCGACTAGACATTGTAGATGAAATCCGAATCTCAACATATAAAACAAACAAATGATATATGTACAAGAGAATATATATGTTACTTTTATAAACTCAGTATTAAAGTGCGCGCCAGATAAGTCTGCGCGCGGCCAAAATTGGAACTATTCGCACGCCGCCACAGTGTCGCCAACTTAGGAGTTTCCCCCCCAATTTTTAGGGGTTTTTGAGTTTACTCTTCGGACGACAGTCTGCGCGCGACTGGTGGCTTAACTAATGTTGCCAGTTATGGGAAATGATTTCCCGATCAAAAATATAAATTGGAGATGAGGAAAAAATCTAACTAAATCAAGTGAACTACGACCAAACAATAGTTGAATAGTAATAATAAAGATAGGAAGAATATGAAATATGACCCTATTTTAATCTACAGACATTTTGCTTTTGGCATCGACCGACCACTGCCGCGGCACGCTTCGCTCGGCTCGTGCGATGAGTTGTCGCAGTTTAAACCTAATTTTAACCTACTAATACTTGGACGTTGAGGGTGTTGGGGCCTGCTGGTTGTTAACTAAAAGTGTTTGTACCTTAGAAATAAAAACAACATTAAATATTATTCGAAATCTGTTATTCTAAATCTGTATCTAGCAGTACTTTTAAACTTAGGATAATTGTGGTCCGCAAGTGGGTCAATGCCTTCCATACAATCATTATTTTCCGGATCTTCGCTCATTTTGTCGTCCGAAGAGTAAACTCAAAAACCCCTAAAAAATGGGGGGAAAACTCCTAAGTTGGCGACACTGCGGCGGCGTGCGATTAGTTCCAATTTTGGCCGCGCGCAGACTTATCTGGCGCGCACTTTAATACTGAGTTTATAAAAGTAACATATATATTCTCTTATATCATTTGTTTTTTTTTATATGTTGAGATTCGGATTACACCTACAATGTCTAGTCGAACGAATAAGAGGTCTTACCAAAATCACAAATATTCGGGGCCGTGTAAGTCGAGAAAGTTGAAAGTGTAAGTTGGAGTACATGAAAACTGCAAGGATTATTATTGCAATAAAGTATCGTCCAATACAAGTGAAGAAAAGGAAGACAATCTGAAAAGGAAAGCTCTAGAACTATGGGCTCTGATGTATGCAGCCAATGAAAGAATTGCTTTGAAGGCTGTCCGTTTGTCAAACGAGACAACAAATGTGGCAGAAAATTTTATGAGCGTGATAAATAAATTCAACTGTGGAAAGCGAATTAGTTTAGGAGAAGAAGAGGCAAGAACCTCCTCGTTCTTGCCAGTGACGTGTTCATGTGGCAGGTAAATAGTATAAACAATTAAGTTTTCTGTCAGAAGAAGTAAAAATGTTATGATAAGGATGGTACTTACTCTAACAGTTTTGTTAGTAACTACTACTAGTATTTCAATTAAATTTTTAAGCATTTTGTATGCTTACTTTTTTCGAAAGATTTAGATCGGAAAAAGAGAACATCTAGGACTACTAGTATTATAAGTTGTTCACTTTATAATTAGCATCAATTTCAATGTCTAATATATTTCTTATTATGTTTTTTCTAGTGGAAAATCGTCCTTCAACATCCACATCAAATGTTGGAAACATTCCTAATTCAAGTGTGTAGGATCATATTAGATCAGCTTCGAAGATTGATGGTAAGTAAATAACATTTTGAAATGAATGGAAGAATAATAGTTTACCAAATGCAATAATTATGCTAAGTTCAATTATTTTCTTTCGCAGCAGCTATGTAGCGGTATTTCCAGGCAAGAAGACTCCAGGGCAGAGGGCGAAATCAAGGAGGCGATTGATTTTTGTTTTTGTACTTTTGTAGTAGTTTGTTTAGAATCTTACATTATTGTTTACAACCTTATTTGTTGGATACCACAAACCTAAAAAGGGGTCAGTTCACCATTAGTGATGGATGAATTTTTATTCGCGTATTCAGGATTGGTTCATGGTAAAAGTTGTTCATAATGATGAGTGCAATGACCACTTTTCAGGTTACCAAGAAAAATCCTGTTGTTTTCTATTTGTGTTCTTGTCTTGTAAAAAAATCTATCTAATGGTCTGTAAATAATGTAATAATGATAAAGTATTATTATAAATTATCATCATTGTACACTATAGATGTACAGGGTGAGGAAAAAGTATGGAAACCCAGGAAAATTCGGAAAACCACACGTGGTTAGTCGTGAAACAAAGGTCATACCCTAGATAACTTTCAACGAGGAATACAACGGTGACCTCTGATTTGACCTTGAACCCTTTTTCAAGGTTATTTCAAGGTCAATGTAATTTTTGTAATGGGAGCCCCTATTTTTTATACGGAAATCGAAAAGAGCGTAAGATTTTACGTCCGAATACGTGTTTAGGTATGAGATTAACGTAACCCCTGAAGGTCAAATAAAGGTCAAAGTATGACTTCTTAAAAGTCTCACTAGTTTAGTGGTAAAACAAAACAAACAAAGGTCATACCCTAGGTATCTTTAACGAGGAATCCAACGGTGACCTCTGATTTGGCCTTGAACCTCAATTTCAAGGTCAACCTCATTTTTTTTAAATAGGACCCCTTATTTTTTATACCGGAATCGAAAAGAGCGAGAAATTTTACGAGTACTTTGACCTTTATTTGACCTTCAGGGGTTACGTTAACCTCATACCTAAACACGTATCCGGACGTAAAATTTAAAAAAAAATAACTTCCTTGAAATAACCTTGAAAAAAGGGTTCAACGTCAAATCAGAGGTCACCGTTGGATTCCTCGTTGAAAGTTACCTAGGGTATGATATTTTTTCACGACTAACCTCGTGCGGTTTTCCGATTTTTCAAGGGTTTCCATACTTTTTCCTCACCCGGTAAATAAAAGTGAAAAAATATAAATATTGATTTCTTTTGCATGAATGTTGTTTCAATTATCCTACTAATATAATAAAATGCGACAGTGTGGATGGATAGATGTTTGTTACTCTTTCACGCAAAAACGGGTGAACGGATCTGGCTTCTAATATCATCAGAATCCCACGCGGGCAGAGCTGCGGGTAACAGCTAGTTTATAATAATTGTACATGTATCAATTTTCAAGGTAAGGAAATAAAACCATTTTATAACGTAATATAGTTTGTATTCACATAATTTTTTTTACAAAACTTAATAGTTTACATCCAAAATAACATTTATTATTTTAATATTCTTGATATTTCTTTAGTTCTGCCTAATCCCATAGACAATTATAATGAATACATAATGTTAGAACGATAATCGATATCTCGAAAACTACTGATCGAATCTTCTAGAAATTAAAACGCATTGTTAATGTCGAAGTACTCTATCAATCCGTGTAAAAAAATCTGGTAAAAGCCAATACATAATCACGTGTACTTCAAATACCTATACCTACTTTACCTACAAATCTTGATAACAAGGGCATTCACCTCGACCTTGGGCGGACTGTACTACTAAGTAGGTATTCTTCTCGAACGCTCTAGTTAAATACCTAACGCCTTATCTCGAGATGATTCCGGAACATTCTACCCCGCTTATTAAGAGCTATAAAAGGACGTTCGGCTATAAACACGAGTTGTTGGATCGTCGCACGGAGCCGCCGAGGAAGACCGCCGCAAGCCTACTACCTCGGACTCGGATCCTCACTCGCGCGCTGACTGCCGGCGCATACGGTCGCGTCTAAATGTATTATACATGTCAAACGCAAACCAACGAACGAAGTTTGGCAACGAGGATGTCGGAACGGCATCGTAGCTTTTTGCATTTGAGTACAAAGTCTATAAAATTGAGTTGCCAATATCACAATAATACATCCTCAATTTTTTGACAATTTAAGCAATATATGATTGTTTAATTGTATTATAATGTTTTTTTTTATCGAATCCCATTGTTGTATATAGTTGATACATATAATGCTTTTTATAAATTTATTATATCACTTGCACGCCATCTACGATAAAATTTCTAATGTTACATAACTAGATGTTTAAAAAACCAGGTATTAAGAGGTATAACTGCTATTGGCGTCCTTCGCGGCGCCATGATGGCTGTCAAAACTCACTCACACTACGACGCAAAATCTCAAATTTCGCTCTATTTTAACAATCGTTTTTCTCAATAAATCATGCAAGTTGTTAGAAAAAGGTAAACTTGCGAGCCTATCTATTGTAGAAAAGTACTAAAATGAATAGTCCTATGGAAAAAAGTGTCTATGTTTAGAATAATGATGTTGAGTAAAATGTACGGAAGGGCCGGTCGGGTTGCGACTGGTTGGATGACCTCCATGTTTGGTGCACCATGGGCAACTTGTGCGATGACGCATCATTGATTGCTCCTCTGTAGTAGCTGGTGTCAACGGCCAAGAGTCTGACAAACCGGCCCTTTTGAGGGCCAGCTGACCCCATTGCACGAGGGGGTCGGAGTATGGCGGGCCTGCAAGGCCCGCGGGAGTGGTCGCTCCAGGTACCCCTCTGCTGTTATCAGAGGGGACACTGAGGGGGCTGCAATGGCCCAGGGTCAGTCGGAGTGCGAGGGATATGCTCTTTGGGTAACCTTACACCCCGGCGTTTGTAGACCCGAGACGGCGTGCGGTTTTAGTCGGTTCAAGCCCGACATAACCGCCCCCGCTAGCCGGCAGTATCCGAAGGGATTTCCGCACAAAAAAAAAGGGCCGGTCGGAGCGTTCACCTTAAACTAGGAATAGGTATTCGAAGTAGTTGGGCACGCCGCAATAGCGGCGGTAAGGCCCATCATGGAGGATTGGCTAGAGAGGCGACACGGAAGCCTCTCGTACCGACTGACGAAGGTGATCTACGGGAAAGGGTGCTTCGGGGACCACCTGCATCGGATCAGGAATGATCCAACGCCTGAGTGTCATCACTGCGACGCGAGCGAGCACTCAGGGCTGCACACGATGGAGGACTGCCCGGCGTGGGAGGCGCCGAGGCGGGACCTCGTCGCAGCCATCGGGGTAGGAGTCCTCTCGCTCGGCAGCATGATTGCGGCAATGGTGCAGAGCGCGAGCGCGTGGGCCGCCGCCACCTCCTTCTGCGAGCATGTAATGCTCGCGAAGGAGATGGCGGAGCGCGCCCGGGATAGATTTAGAACTCTCCCGGCCCGCCGAGCCCGCAACTTGCTCGCCGCGCGTCGCAGGCGACTCAGGCGCCGGAGGTCGCTTAACGACCTCCGTCCTCCATGAGCGCAGGCCTGGGGGTGGCAGGTAAGGCCGCCTGTCACCCCAGCAGAAGCAGGCCGGGACGGTGAGGCGACTAGCGCCCCTCCCCCAAACCGGGGCAAGACGGGGATACCGTGGTTCCCAAACCCGAGGAGGCCATCTCGAAACCGGAGATGGCCCAGGGTCAGTCGTGGTGCGAGGGATATGCTCTATGGGCAACCTTACACCCCGGCGTCTGTAGACCCGAGACGGCGTACGGTTTTAGTCGGTTCCAGCCCGACATAAGCGCCCCGCTGGCTGGCGGGGGGGTATCCGAGGGGATTTCTGCACGAAATATAAAAGATACTTAGCGTAAATGCTACATCGCAGAGAATGTGGCAGATGTAAAATGTTGAGACTCGGACTTTTGCGAATAATTGTATTAGCTAGCTAGTATTAGTACACTGCTTTCTTTAAAGTATAAGTTGTCTAAATAAGTCAGTAGTACAGAGGTGTCCAGGAGAGAGAGGAGGAGTGACCAGGAGAGCCTGGTCACTCCTCCTCTCTCTCCTGGACACCCTCCGCCGCCTCCTTCTCGAGCATTATTTGCTCGCAGAAGGAGGCGGCGGCGCGCTCGCGCTTGCATTCAGCACCATCGCCGTGAGCAACTGCCGAACTGACCCTAGTGTCCAGGTAGCTCAGTTAGTAGTTAGTGTAAGGGCCTGGTCGTGGGTTCAATTCCTTTCCTGGATGTTTACTTTTTACCGCACTAAATCTATAGGAAAAGTTAGCATACTAAAGTTCGGCCGTTCAGAGAATGCGTTCCTGACACCTATCAGTTAGTCACGACTAGTGATGGGCACAACATAACACTGAGTTCGTTACCGTTCCTCCAAAATGAACCGCCGCGTTATTTTTAAGATTATTTTCGATTTAAATTGGCGGAATCATTTAAAATTTATATTTTAGTTATTTAAGTGGAAACCAAAAAAAGGTAATATTAATATAATAAAATTGTTTTATTTATTCTTTGTTACAAAGTTACAATCTGTATTTCTATGCAATAAAGTACATTGAATTGAATGTGCGTACAGAATATTAATCAGACTCCGATTCGCTTGAGGAGGTTTTGTCTTCATCATCATCTTCGCCTACATGTACCTATAATTATATTATTATCAATAACAGAATCAATCCTGATATCTCGGTCAAAATGTTCTACAATCAGGTTTTTAGTCTTCTCAACAACCTTTGCCCAGTCATCTCTTGTGACTTCCCCGCAGGCTTCTTTTAATAGGGTCATCATCTTTTTCGTGCTGAATGGCGGGTAATTATTTTGGCGGGCGGCGTAACCTTTTATTTGAGCCCAGATTAGCTCAATCGCGTTATATTAGTAATGATACGGTGGAATTCTTAGAACGCGATGACCGTACTCCAGAGCTAATTTATCGATTTCGTATCGCACATTTGCCGCTTTATTTTCTTTAACTAATTTAATTAATTTAATTTATCTTCCGTGGCAGTAGAGCCGAACTTTTCTTTATTAATATTTGTTATCGTTCGTTTGCTAACTCCAAGCGCCTGAGAGACGCGTTCTTGTACTTGTTCGACAGGTACACAGTAATCCTCCCGCTCAAAGTATATAAGCAAGTAATCTTGCAGCTTGATGATTAACTCACGGGCTCCACTTTTCAATGTTTGTCCACGTTTAGGCATTATTATGCACCAAAAGTAAAAAGAACGCAATACAAAACACAATCGAAGTCCGATTTAGCGCCGATGTCAGTTTGAAAAGCAGAAACAGTCCATTAAATGGGTAATCAAATAAAAACAGATCGAAACCACTTGAAGAAAGTGGTCTATGCACACGAAACGACAACAGACGACTGTTTTAGCGTCACAAAATGGCGGCCCATAAAGCCATTTGGGGTTACCATTTTTAATCTAAGTATAAAAATGCTAGTAACGCCATTTGGGGTTACCATTTTCAACCTAAATATAAAATAGCTACTTTCTTTCGCGCGTTCGGTTTGGTCGTAGTTTTATTTTTATATTTAATAAAAGTTATCTTATAGTCCATTATTTTCAAATTCTTAGAAAGAAAAACAAAACGTATTATTTTATAAAGTATAACTGTATAAGAACAGATTACGATACTATTATTGTCTGTTATTGTTAGCACAGCACTACAATATAAAGCGCTGACATAACCTTGTAATAGCGCAGTATAGATTTAGAAAAATATTGTTTACCAAAAAAAGATAATAAACATGGTAAATAACATTAAAACATTAAAATTAAAATTATAAACGGGAGTTTATAATTTTAATTTTAATGTAAATGACCATGTCAATCTAAATTCATATATATTGTTTACCAAGTTATTTGACACACACTCAGTTTGGCACAAAATTATAACATTAATTGATTATTGATATAATAATGTTGTTTTAATGCTCATCAATTGTTAAAACGGTAAACAACCAGCAAATATATTTTTATCGTAACTGCAACGCCATTACAAAGTTACGTCGTCAGTTCAATCGCGACGTGTCAGGAACGCATTCTCTGAACGGCCGTAGTATAATTGCTTCAAAATTTCTTTGAATATGTTTTTCATTATTTACTTAAACTATGCCGATAAGTAAATTGATCCAATCAATATATCGACTTATGCATAGAATACATGTGATTATGAACTGTCACTTTTTGTAATTTTGTCGCTAATATTTCTTAATAATTAATTTAATGTTCATGTAAAAGAATCATGTCTCTATCCAGATGATAAAGAAAAAAGTTACGGTAAGTTATGTGTAAGACAAACATAAATCGCTAACCGGAGTGTCCGAAAAAGTAGAGATTGTCCAGACAGTTTATTTATATTTATATTTAACTATTTTTTAAATTTTGGAAGTCTATATCATCCATTTTCGATTTTTCGTATATTCCACAGTTGCTTGATCATATTTTCATGATAATTAATGATGGTGATTCTGATGATGCACATCGAGAAATGTTGGACTTTAAAACATTTGTACAACACACTTGTGGCCAAAACATGAATCTGTAAGTTGATATTAATAGTTCTTGTAAGGCCGTCAACTGCATCGACCGGAACACGCGTGATTGCTTAGGTGCCGGACAAACAGAACGGGCGTGAGCCGCAGGCGAGCCACGCGGTTTAAGTATATCAAACAGACGGGGCAAGGACAGGGCGCGAAGACGTTTCTCACATTTTAGCTTGATTGCGCAGGGGCGCGGGTGTTACGTGTGAAAAGTACCCTCTCCCCGCGCACCCCTTAATCCTTCCGCTCATGCCGCACACCCCTTAATCCCTTCCCTCATCCCGCGCGGCGACGTCTTGTCTGCGTCTCGTTTCTTCTGTATGTTTCAGAATAGGGCGCAGTTCGAAAGCTTCGTGTGCGTGCCCCGTCTTATCTGTTTGTTCTGTGTCGTGACGCTTCTGTCTTTGCCTTACACCTGTTCTGTTTATTCCACGCTTTATATCGCGAACAAATCGCGTGACAGGCGACCCCGCCTTCTCTATGATTGTACGAAACATCGACCGCACACTGATCCCGCTCGACGCAGCGGACGGCCTTATGCTTAATTATTTATAAATAATAGGATAAATTTAGTGTAGATAATCCTTGATATTATCTACAAAAAAGGTAGATATCCCACTAGCCCGGCAACTGAGTAACAGAAAATTCAGCATCCGTGAGGATTTCCGCACGAAAAAAAGTACGCTCAATTGAATTATGTATTAGCTAATTAATTTGACACCCTATACGCATGCAGCGCTATTAGGGAGTTTTCACTCGAGCGCGATTTTTTTCAGCGTAGGCATCGCTTCCTGTTTAGAAACATTGGAATTAAATGCTTCAATTCTGTAATATAAAGTTTAAAATATGTCGATGTAAAATACGCGCGCTCGCTCAGCGGCGCTTAATTGGTTACAGCTTGCACGCGCGTCGTGATCGCGCTGCGCCCTATTCCTATCAGTGCCCGCGCCGCTTTCGCACATAAAACATATCTACTCGATTATGCGAGCAGCCCGAATGAACTGACCGTGACTCTGCGCTATTGCGACGTCGGCTATTATTTACGCTATTGCCATAGAAAATAACTGTTTTTACTGATCTTAACATTCTATCTTTCAGCCTCCATTCACCGATATACCAACAGTGGATTTCAGCTCTTCTTGACAGCCGCACCAAGGGTGATACAATCCCAGGTGCTAGTGGTATAATTGGTGAGACCGGTGCAACTGCTGTAGCCCTTAATGCACTAAAAGCAGCTTCAAAGGATATTAAATTGTCTTATCAGCATAGCCATTTCATGTTATTTGTTGGAGATAAATTGTTGGCACTTTACTCCAGGTAATTATTTATTTATGTAGTTATTATTAATTTATTCTAGAGATATTTTACTTGTTTATTACTCGTATGTTTTCTTATTATTATAGTTTTATCGTGCATACCCAACCAGTACATTTTAGAAAATGTACTCGTTGGGTATCATTATCGTTAAAAAATTATCGTTATTCCTTTCTCGTACTTATACGCTGATAGCCAGTCAATAGTTCATGATCTGTCTACGTTTACTGTCATTCCGATGTACGACAGATAGAATACTATAGAAAACCGAAATAAGTTGATCTTAACCGTACACTTATCTCTTCTTCGCGACATCCCAACCTAAGCGTCGGGACCTGTACAAAACTGTCTAAACTAGATTACCATTTTAAAATCTAAATTTAATTCTATGGCAAATAGAACAAATTACGTAATTCAATTACAGTTATTTTAGTTTTTATTATTTTAGTTTGCCGCCATTGTGTGAATTCAATAGCAAATGAAAGATTTGTTTTATAGCTCTAGGCTGTTATTTTTTTCCATATCTTCGCACAATTTTGAGCGTCAAGATGACTGAGTCCTCATTATCAGCTTTTGAAACTTTTTTGACGCTCTGTAGCATCACCAGCTCTTGACGGATTGTAACATCACCAATTTTTGACGTTCTGTAGCATCACCTACTTTTGACACCTGGATATGATCATCCATTTTTTACGCTGACTGTACTGTACGATACGATACCCTACAATAGTAATAAGTACATGGTGGCACTACATAAACTTATACACATCACGTTATTATAAGTGCAAAAAAACCGGCCAAGTGCGAGTCGGACTCGCCTATGAAGGGTTCCGTAGCAGCAAGTAAATTTTTTATATTTGAGTTGTTTAAATGAAAGGTAAATTGCAGTTTACGATTTAAGACGTATTAAAAAAAAAACTACTCACTAGATATGGTTCAAACCAATTATCGGTGGAAGTTTACATGGTAATGTACATCATATATTTTTTTATAATTTTATCACTCTTATTTTAGAAGTTACAGGGGGGGGGGTTACACATTTTACCACTTTGGAAGTGTCTCTCGCGCAAACTATTCAGTTTAGAAAAAAATGATATTAGAAACCTCAATATCATTTTTGAAGACCTATCCATAAATACCACACACGTATGGGTTTGATGAAAAAAAACAATGTTGAGTTTTAGTTCTAAGTATGGGGAACCCCCAAAATTTATCGTCTTTTTTCTATTTTTGTATGAAAATCTTAATGCGGTTTACAGTATACATCTACTTACCAAGTTTCAACAGCATAGTGCTTATAGTTTCGGAGAAAAGTGGCTGTGACATACGGACGGACAGACAGACAGACATGACGAATCTATAAGGGTTCCGTTTTTTGCCATTTGGCAACGAAACCCTAAAAAGTACTAACGGCCTAGTTAAAATCACTCACTTACCTTGAAACAGAAAGACTCCTGGAGTATATTAAATAGTGACCCTTACTTTTTACATGCTAACCCCCCCCCCCCCTCCTCTCTCTCTCTCACACACACACACAAACCCATCCTTCCACACCCTACACTCACAGACACACCAGCACCACAAACCACAACACAGATCACATACATAGGTTTAATAATTGTTTGTTTTTCATTTTGTTTGATTTTGATAATCATTTTAATTCTGATTTGGATTTTTAATTGATTTAGATTTAATTTTAAATTATTTCGACCCACCATATTATGGGAGTACTTACCTTAGAAGTTGGTTAAATTCACAGATAATATAATAAACATATACGTAAAATAGAAAGGCTGATAACACTTAATTTGGACACCATTTGCATTAAAATAAACACAATATTTATTAAACACAGTATATATTCATGTTTTTTTAAACTGGAATACCTTTTTTTTATATTTTTTATTTTTTTCCAGCCAGCGGAGGCGGTTATGTCGGGCTTGAACCGACTAAAACCGCACGCCGTCTCGGGTCTTCAGACGCCCGGGTGTAAGGTTGCCCATAAAGAATATCCCTCGCACCTACTAGCTGTTGCCCGCGGCTCCGCTCGCGTCAAATTCTGATCCCGTTCCCGCAACCCATGGGAACCTGATAAAAGTAGCCTATGTGTTATTCCGGACTATAATCACCCTATCCCTGTGCCAAATTTTGGTGTCGTTTTGCATTTACGCAAACGCGTGAAATAGATCATTAGGTACCGTGTAATAAGGGGTGTGTGTTGGGTAACCTCCTCGAGTGTCGCTCCGATTCCGATCCCGCTGCAGTCCGGGGGGAACGGAATCGGAGCGGCCGGTACACCCTGGGCGGCGGTCAATGGCTTCCCCTTCACCCCTTCATAGGGTTGGTTTTGATCGTCGGCCAATACCCAACGTGGCGGGAACACATCGCTCTCCGTACTCCTCTGCTTTCAGAGGAGACAGGATGAGTGATGCTGTTAGTGGTGAGATGGCCCAGGGTCAGCCGGGGTGCGAGGGATATGCTCTATGGGTAACCTTACACCCCGGCGTCTGAAGACCCGAGACGGCGTGCGGTTTTAGTCGGTGCAAGCCCGACATAACCGCCCCCACTGGCCGGCGGGGGGGTATCCGAAGGGATATCCGCACGATAAAAAAAAAAAAAAAAAGGTACCGTGTAATAAAATTATACTTGTTATATTATCAAAGATAATGAAAATCAGAGAACCTTAAACCTTTTCATCTAGAGTAAAATCTCCTACATCAACAGTTTCATTTTATGTTCCGAGTGCTGGTAGACATTTTTGGGTAGGTGTTTGAGGCAAACGGAAAGTTTGTCAGATGCCTTCCCCATAATATCTTTGCAGAAACGCAGACTTTGCTGGAGGGTTACGGTCGCCATTTCACTTATTCGCCAAAAAATTACACACACTCCTTTATAACACGATATTATAAAAAAATGTTTTATTCATAAAATGTGCTTTTTGGTTGCCTCAAGCATATTTTTTGCATTTATTTGCAAAATAGTCTGGTGAGGTTAAAATTCCTCATAAATGGCCTGGCTTTATTTATTTTGTCAATATTTAACTTTTACTTTAAAAAAATACAAGTTGCCTCAAAGATACTCTTACAATATATATTTTTTTTAAATGTTTGGTACTAACTATAATAGGGGTTGTAAAATGATATTAATGAACTCTAGCCAGCAAGTATGTGAGAGGCTTCTGAATTGTTTTTAGATTGTCTCAAGCCCAAAATGTCGTAAGATTTCCTCGGCACAAAACAAAACACCTAAACTAGGTATGTACATTTTATAATTTTAGCCGTGGCAGTGAGGATTTAGCACCTCCAGATTTGATTTTATTGAGCATTCAATGTGTTGCTGCCCAGGAGCACTGGCAAGAATATGGTGATGATGAACAGGAAATTATTAGACTACCATGTGAGTATTTATAATGTATTTATAAGATTTGCTGCATATTTTTACAAACTATAGTATAGTGGCACAGCTTTAGTGAGTACGACTGCTGTTTCTAAATGAAGTCTCCGGTCACGACTTTGATTGTCGGATCGGGCAAAAGTATCAACACCTGCTCAGTGGACGCGATTATATAAAACAAAAGCTGAGTATATTAAAACTGTAATTGCTATGGAAAGGCAATATTTACGAATGAAAAAGTCACATTAATCAGCTTATCGTAATCCTCTACTGGACACAGGCTTCTTACAATTTGCCCAGTCCTTCGTCTGCCACACTCGGTCTACTTTGGGCCGTCCGCTGAAAATCGTATGTGTTTTTTACATGAAATTATTAACAGCATTCGCATTATATTATTTGCACGACGTGAGGCGCCCGAATGCCTGATACGCATGAGGCTGGGGACGCCATTAGCCACATTTTTTTGGTGAGCGTCCTATTTACGTTTACCGATCCTCGATTTCCTCCTTTGCCAACTCACTACCAAATTGTTTATTCAGCAAGTTAAGAGCATCTGGTCGACGCCTGTCATACATACATAAGATGATTGGATGGCAGAGGTTGAACGAGCGTATGAGAATATACAGATTTTAGAGCCAATTATAATTTTACCGCAGTAAGTGCAGTCTGTTCATTACCGAAGTGGAAGTCAGCAGGATCGGACGGATTGCACATCTTTTGGCTGAAGTGGCTCCGTAACTCATATGCTCGTTTAGCAACTCGATTCCAGTCATCCCTAAACTCGGGTTCACTTCTTAATTTAATAACAACTGGAATAACCCACCTACTCTATAAGTCTGGTAGTGCTACAGACCCCAGAAACTATAGGCCTACATGCTTTCCGACGGTCTATAAACTTCTGAGAGTCATAATTACTGAACATTTAGGAAAAAAAATCGATCATCGATATTTCTCAGGTTAGGAGGCTCGTGGCACTAAAGATCTCCTTGTTGACCCGGCATTAGCCAACAGGTGCGTCGTAACCGTAAAAATCTGGTGACATGTTGGATAGATTATAAGAAGGCTTATGATTCTGTGTCCACACACATGGCTTCTGAGGGTGCTATTGTTGTATAAAGTTTGTGGAGTCTGTGGAGGAACGGGGTGTGATGTTCCTCCAACACAAAGGGAGGATCCTCCGACCAGGCAAGGTGATCACGCCTGGCGGGCAGCGGCCCAAGGGTTGTCGTTGTGATGTTGTATATTAATGTTATACCAGCGCGCGAACTTCACTTTCGCGATTCAGGATTGGTAGTGAGATGAGATCCGATTCTCAGCACTCCATGGATTCACCGTGCGGTCGCCGGGTCCATAGCGTGGTACAGAGAGGAACACCATGACGGCGACTGGGACTTGCGACCCAGATGTAGGTTTAGGGTGGCCACCTTTTGATGCATCAGCGCTCACCTCCACCGTCAGTAGTGTTCCCCCCCCTACCTATCCAAATTTGGTAAGATCCTAACAATGCCGCTTTTGATATACGTTTTAATAAAGAGCTTACTGAAGCTCTTGGCAATCCGAGGTCTTTAAGTAAGTTGTACAGGGATTTAGCTGGAATTCCCCTTGCTCCTACTTCTACGGCATAGAGTTTAACCACGTAGCCGTTTTTGGTTAACTCGTTAGTCAAATCAAAGTATTTGTTTGTCTTTATAGCGTGGTCTTTAGGTATATTAGTTTCCCACGGTACTGTGAGTTCTACAAGCACTGCACGCTTATGCGATCGTGAAAAAAGGAATATGTCGGGTCTGGATGATGAGGCACAGACATCCTCCGGTATCCTATAGTGCTTCTCATACGTGTCTACGAGTATTGTCCAGTCAACGGCAGCTATCAAAATTGAATAAGGCTTTTGAAGTGATTTCTTTGGGCAGCCTTCCTTTACAAACGCAATGTCATTTCTTTGGTTTGTGGTTAATCCTTTTTTCGCTCTAGCTACCGCCAAACTTACAGCCTCACGTATGATTTCTAATACCTTATCATGACGGCGCGAGTAATGACCCCGGTCTAATAGCGTTTTACAACCCACTAGTAGGTGCCTAGCCGTACCAGTTGCTTCACCACATGAGTTACATGTTTTAGTAGTATTGAAGTAGTTCCGCTTGTTGTCGCTGGGTATATGTGGTATCGCCACAAGTTAATACAACTTTATCTACCTTCTTGAGGTCATGTATGGGGCAATGGAACACGGTTCTTCGCTTTCCAGGATATTGCCAGACAAATGATGCACCGATAAGAATCGAGAGGGGTATATTTCAGGGCGACAGTCCGAGTCCCCTGTGGGTCTCGCACTGAATCCTCTTAGTACAATACTTAAGAATTCAGGACTAGGCTATTGGTTGCAGAGAGAGGGTCGTGTTATATCCCACCTCCTCTACATGGATGACCTCAAACTATTTGCTACTAATAATTTACAATTGATGGAACTACTAAAGATGACTGAAAACTTTAGTAGCTCTATCAAGATGGAATTTGGGTTAGATAAGAGTGCTGTCATGCATGTGGAAAGGGGTGGTATACTGGAATCCGAAGGGGAGATACTTTCTGATTCCATTAAACTTAAATCTCTTTCTACAACCGAAACCTTCAAATAGCTAGGTATGTCACAAGCATTAGGAATCTCTGAGTCTGGTATGAAGCAGGCATTGCAGGAGTGCTTCTTTGGTCGCCTAAAAAAGTTCTGAAAAGCCATTTATCGGGCGGCAATAAGTTGCGCGCCTGCAATGGTTGGGTAATGCCAGTCCTAATGTACTCCTTCGGCATACTTAGATGGATCAGACCGAACTAGATTCCCTAGATAGAAGAGTTCGGTCGCTACTGACCACATTTCAGATGCACCACCCAAGATCATCTGTAATGAGGTTGTCTATCCCGCGAAAGCTATGGGGTCGTGGCTTTCTAAATGCTAAGACTCTTCATAACCGCGAGATATACAATCTTAGAGAATATTTTCTTCGAACAAATACAGATATATATGCACCGTGGTCGCAGCAGATAACGGCTTAACCCCTCTTGCGTTGCGAGAAAACTGGCGCAAACCTGTAGTACTTCGTACTGCTAATCGCAAGGAGGAATGAAAGGGCAAAGAGCTACATGTACGCTTTTATCGGGGCATAAATGGACTCTATTTGGACTTAAAAGCGTCTGTATCTTAGCTGCGATTGGGTAGTCTTTTTGGAAAAACTGAAGGTTTTGCCTTTTCAATTATGGACGAAGTTGTCATGACGAACAACTATCTGAGGTACATTCTGAAGGACGGTCAAATCGTATCAAATCATCAGACACATTATTTCCGGTTGTTCTCGTCTTGCCAACGGCAAATATGTCACAGACACAACCAAGTGGCCAAGATTATATATCAGCAACTTGTTCTTAAATGCTATCTCTTGTATCTTCGGAGGACCATACTACAGGTATGCGCCTGACCCAGTTTTCGAAAATGGTCGAGTCACATTATACTGGGATCGATCTATAATCACTGACAGGACTATTGCAACTAATAAGCCTGATATAGAGTTGATAGATTGATTAGAGAAGCTTGCAATGATTGTTGATATCACCATTCCTCATGACGAGAACCTAATGAAAGCTGAAAAGGATAAATAAATAAAGTATTTGGATTTAGCTCATGAGGTTGTCGACATGTGGAATGTAGATTCGGCGATCATTGTTCCGACAGTTGTATCAATCCACGGACTGATTGCTAAGAGCCTCCACCAACACCTTAAGAGGCTCACGTTGGGCAGCTAGGTTAAGGGCCTGATGCAGAAGGCAGTCCTACTTGACACGGCACGCATTGTGAGGAGGTTTCTATCTCTGGAGCCACCGATAGCTTGGTCTCTGTATCCGATACCGGTAGACAGCTATTTTTTATATATTTAAATTTATTTTTTATTTTATTATTAAGTGTATCGAAAATATTATTTATAAGTAATAAACAATAGCTGGCAACACTAGTATCAAACAGTCAGCTATTTTTATGTATAAATTAAAATTACATAAATATAAAAATCTGTTAAAGTAATAAACTACCAATATTGAAATATATATCAGAAGATAAAAATAGGTTTAAATTGATAGTAAATACAAAAAATATGTAACCAGAACTACATATACCACAAAATACAGCGTTTCTTGACATGACAAAAATCATCGAAAATGGACAATAATAACTATAAAAAATTACAACAGGACCCAAGGCAGCAGCACGCCTAACAACCCGGACTCGATGCTCAGCTCCGTCCCACAGCAGGTTCTCTGGATGTGAAAGTGACGGCTTAAGATCCAGCGACGAGATTTTCTCGCCGTCGACACCTGTACCTGGGCAGGGGAGAGGCCGGCCACCGACTCGCTTAGAGACCCGACGCCCACCGACTTCCGATAGGGACTCCGCTACCGGTGGTGATGTGCACCGCATGCGATGCAGTAGGTACTTCTATGAACGAAAACGGCATGCGGGCATACAGCGGGAGGAGTCAACCTCACTGCGTACCGTGTTCGTATGCTGCTTTTGTTTCAGGTATTTGAACCAACTGTCAACGTATCGGCACACAGCTGTCGGATCAAGTGCGGGCCATCCAACGTTGTCATTTGTTGGATGACTCGTACTTGAGAGGCTACGCTCTAACGTACGAAGTAGTCCGGGTACCACACCTTCGCAAACTGTGAGACAACCACGGAGACCAACTCACAATACATCTGTAGCGAAGAAGTGATAGATTCCGGGGCTATAGACGTAAGTACCGAGTAGGTACAACGAACAATTCAGGAGCGCTTTGGAATGGGCTATGCGGGAATATCGATCCATGCCTTCTGTTAATACTTCGGCCACCACGTTTGCCAACGCATAAAAAATGTAGCTCAAGGATGTGCCCTGGATTCGTTATTATCAGATTATTTTGATAATAGCGAAGATCTCGGTGATACACATTCTATTCTATATTACGCGACCGTCGCAGCATGTCGAACAGCTAATATTCAATTTCCAAAGTGCGACAAAGCAACTCGACCGAAATCTGTTGTGCCAGCTTGGCAATTTAGCGACGTATTGCCAAGGCTAGGGCACTCATTGGAAAGCTCATTTGTTACAAGTCGGGAAATGCACGCCCAAGAGTGCGCTTTATTAGTTGAGTGTTCTCGGGGATTGACATTAGGCCTCGAGAATTTTCGGCACGAGTCACTGAGCGCATCGACTTCCTGAAACAAAAAGTTTATGCGTGGGCAAACCGAATTCGATGGTATAATAAAAGAGTGGAGCGATATTCTCAGAATCGCACGTTCCAAAGGGACCAAAGGTGGGTCTACAGAAATTGGGGGCGCCCTGATTCGAATGGGAGAGCGTCGACTAGATGATGATATTACTAATACATTCTGGCGTAATATCTGATCGATGCTCGTCAGTCATACAGAGGGTGATTGGATGCGGGATTTTGAGCGATCGTGTGAGCCTATTAAGATCATTGATCCAGTAACTATCCTGCAAGAGTATGTAACCGATGCGCCCCGTCTGTTGCCTAACTCGAAGTCAGCGGGACCAGACGGACTGCATATTTTTTGGTTAAAATGACTGAGAAGCTCACACGGTCGTTTGGCATCACAATTTCAATCATGTCTTAAATCAGGATTGATTCCCAACATCATGACCACTGTTGTAACCCACTGTCAAGTCCGGTGGTGCTACGGACCCTAAAAATTATAGACCTATTACATGTCTACCTACGGTCTATAAGCTTCTTACATCCATCCTGAGAGAAAAATATATTCACGCTTAATCAAAAATTCTGTCTGTGTCTGAGAATGGATGTAGAAGTGGGTCTCGTAGCACTAAGGAGCTCCTTCATGTTGGATAGACTATAAAAAGACCTATGACTCCGTGCCGCATACATGGCTCTCGAGGGTGCTTGAGTTGTATAAAATTGATACAATGAAACTGATATGCATCGTGATGTAGTAATGGTCGATAACGGACTTACCCCGCTAGTTTTGGCTAAAGAAAACTGGCGCAAACCTGTGGTACTAAGTATTAATGACCGTATGGACCGATGTATGGAACAGCAAAGAGTTGCATGGTCGTTTCTATCGGGCTCTCCATGGGTCTGATATAGATTTACCAGCATCTGTGTCTTGGCTATACGCTTCGGTGACCTATATCACGTTATACTGGGATCATACTGTTACAACGGTCGTCGATATCTCGAAAACTACTGATCGAATCTTCTAGAAATTAAAACGCATTGTTAATGTCGAAGTACTCTATCGATCCGTGTAGAAAAATCCAGAAAAGTCAATACAAAATCACAAGCCCTTTGTCTACCTATAACTACTTTACCTACAAATCGCGATAACAAGGGCATTCACCTCTATCGTCGGCACGACTGTGTAGGTACTTGTTTTCTCGAACGTCCCAGTAAATACCTACTATTCTCGAACGCTCTAGTGCTCTAGATGATTCCGGAATATTCTACCCCGATATAAAAGGACGCCCGGCTATCGACACGAGGCAGTTAATTTTCGAAAGCGAAAGTGAACACATCTTACCGAAGTGAACCAAGAGAGTTATACCTGCGACTTAAGCAACGATTTTGGACTACTGAGCGACCTGAACTGTTGAAGAGTACTGTGTGTGCTAGTTATTTAGTTGTCTAGTTTGTGTTGAGCGAATAAACCTCTTTGTTGTGTAAACGGCATTTAATTTGTACCCCGCGCACGTAACAACTGGTGTCAGAAGTCCGATGCCGTTATTACCACGTGAAGACGAAGGGCGTACTCCA
This sequence comes from Cybosia mesomella, assembly GCA_946251805.1. Lineage (NCBI taxonomy): Eukaryota > Metazoa > Arthropoda > Insecta > Lepidoptera > Erebidae > Cybosia > Cybosia mesomella. The sequence goes on from OX276403.1 coordinate 14,784,220, forward strand.
CGGACCAGACGTCAAGTGGAAATGGATGCTGCACGTCAACGGAGCCTTGAAGAGGAAGGGCGTCAGGCCGATCCTACTATATCAGCGGTAACTACGAGAGCACCAGATGGAACCTCGTCAGATACCAACATGATTATGCTGTTGGTTTCTATGCAGCAGATGATGCAGGCCTCTATGCAAGAAATGCAGGCCAATCAAAAGGCTAGTCAACAGACGATGCAGGCCAACCAAGAGGCTAGTCGACAGACAATGCAGGCCTCCATGCAAGAGATGATACAGGCCAACCAAGAGGCTAGCCGACAGATGATACAGGCCAACCAGGAAGCTGTCATGGGTAAAATCGATGCAGGCATCCATGCACTGGGAGATAAAGTGAAGAACCTCGAAGACGGCTTGCAAATGCTGAGTAAGGAAGTGGCTTCGAAGACTGGGACCATTGACGACTGCTTGCAAATGCTCAGTAAGGAAGTGGCTTCGAAGACTGGGACCATAGACGACTGCTTGCAAATGCTGAGTAAGGAAGTGGCTTTGAAGACTGGGACCATGGACGGCCGCTTACAAGAGCTTGAAAGAGAGATTGTCAGGCTAAAAACCTGCGGACCTGTTGCCGCGACCTCACCATCATCAGCGAAGTTCGACCTACCACACTTCGATGGAACCTCCTCGTGGACAGCCTTCAAGTACCAATTTGAGATATTGGTAAAAACTAAAGCCTGGAGCAACGAGGAGTCTTTTATGGCCTTGACACTTGCATTACGAGGAGATGCCTTAGTAATACTGGAAAACCTGCCACCTGAAGGAAGGACACTGGAGTCTCTGATGGAAGCGTTAGACACACGCTACGGTGACAAGCACCTGGAAAATGTCTACCGAGCGCAGCTACGCGAGAGGAAACAAAAAGCTGGTGAAAGCCTCCAGGAATAGGCTGTAGAGGTTGAAAGGCTCGTTCGTCGGGCCTACTCATCGACACCCATGATGATCGAGACCACCCTACTAGAGGCCTTCCTAAACGGTATACGGGACGCAGAAATGAAAACTAGTGTACAGTTGCGTCACTGCCAGACCTTAAAAGAAGCACTGGCTTATGCCCTTCAGGTGGAAACCGTACGGCAGAACGCCGGGATAAGTAAGGTCAGGGAAGTCAAGGAGGTAGTTGCAGAGGCGAGGAAGCCGCGGTATGTCCCAACGTGCTATTCCTGTAGAGGAAGGGGCCATATCCAGTTAGAGTGTCCTTCGAGGAAACGGAGAAGGGTCACGGACTCCTGGACCCAAGTGGATCAAGATGTTCCGTTAAAACTAAATGTCGCCAGGGCCACGGGGCGGCCGCTGGCTGGTCGATATGAGGCCCCAACCATCACTACAACTCAAGTTTGCAATGCTGATGCTTTGTCACGAAAGCCGTGTGTCGAAGATTGCAAGCATTGTCAGAGGAGCAAACCCCGATGGAGTGATGTATCTGCTTACAGTTCAACTACCAAAAGCTATTGGGCCCAGTGGGACAGCTTAGCTCTGGTAGAAGATGTCCTGTATAGGAAATGGGAGTCTAACGATGGTAAGGAAGTAACCATGCAAGTAGTGGTACCACGAAGCAAGGTGGCCCCACTCTTACGGCACATCCACGATGGTGTTTCTGGCGGGCATCTCGGAGTCAAGAAAACACTGTTTAAAGTGCGACAGCGGTTTTACTGGCTTCGTTGTCAGGAAGATGTCGAGGATTGGTGCCGTAAATGCACTGCATGTGCTTCGGTTAAAGGACCGCCGACAAGAAGCAAAGGAAAATTGAAGCTGTACAACGTTGGAGCACCGTGGGAACGTATCGCCATTGATGTTGCTGGACCTTTTCCAACGACTGATGAGGGTAACAAATACATCGTAGTAGTGCAAGACTACTTCACTAAGTGGCCGGAAGTATTTGCGACACCCAACCAGGAAGCAGTCACTGTAGCCAAAAAACTGGTTCAGGAAGTGGTCAGTCGATACGGCGCACCTATGGAGATCCACTCCGACCAAGGACGAAACTTCGAGTCTGCTCTGTTTCAAGAAATGTGCAAACTCCTCAGTATAAACAAGACCCGTACGACTCCAGCGCACCCGCAGTCAGACGGAATGGTCGAGAGGTTTAACCAGACGTTGGAAAATCACTTGGCTAAAGTTGTCGACGAACACCAAAAAGATTGGGACCAGTACATCCCACTGTTCCTGATGTCCTATCGATCTGCGGTGCATGACAGTACGGGACACACCCCAGCTAAAGTAAATTTTGGTCGAGAGATAAGGCTACCAGTGGATGCAATAACCGGCACGCCACCCGAAAGTCCTAAGCCCGTAACGGATTACGTGAGTGAACTTCAAAACCGGCTGGACGAGGTGCACAGAATGGTACGGGAAAACAATTTGAAGACAGGTATAAGGATGAAAACCCGGTACGATAGAAATGCAAACACCAACGGTTTTGAAGAAGGAACACTGGTCCAAAAATCTCCAAAACTTCAAGCTCGCTGGGAAGGACCCTATACGGTTGTTACAAAAATCAATGACATCACCTACCGCATTAAGAAGGGGCTTAGGGGAAAACCAAAGGTATTCCATGTGGATAGGTTGACGCGATATCATGGAACAAATGATGCTCGGGACGAGCATGACTAAGAGGGGGGTAATGTTACAACGGTCGTCGATATCTCGAAAACTACTGATCGAATCTTCTAGAAATTAAAACGCATTGTTAATGTCGAAGTACTCTATCGATCCGTGTAGAAAAATCCAGAAAAGTCAATACAAAATCACAAGCCCTTTGTCTACCTATAACTACTTTACCTACAAATCGCGATAACAAGGGCATTCACCTCTATCGTCGGCACGACTGTGTAGGTACCTGTTTTCTCGAACGTCCCAGTAAATACCTACTATTCTCGAACGCTCTAGTGCTCTAGATGATTCCGGAATATTCTACCCCGATATAAAAGGACGCCCGGCTATCGACACGAGGCAGTTAATTTTCGAAAGCGAAAGTGAACACATCTTACCGAAGTGAACCAAGAGAGTTATACCTGCGACTTAAGCAACGATTTTGGACTACTGTGAACTGCTGAGCGACCTGAACTGTTGAAGAGTACTGTGTGTGCTAGTTATTTAGTTGTCTAGTTTGTGGTGAGCGAATAAACCTCTTTGTTGTGTAAACGGCATTTAATTTGTACCCCGCGCACGTAACAATACTATCATCACTGACAGGACTAATGTAGCTAATAAACCTGATTTAGTGTTGATATATTGATGAGAGTGCCGCGCAATAATTATCGATATCACCATTCCACATGACGAGAATCTTGTGAAAGCTGACAAAGAAATACAAATAAAATATTGGGATTTGGTTCACGAGGTTGTCGGCATGTGGAGTGTGGATTCGGCAATTATTGTCCCGATAGTCGTATCGGTTCATGGATTGATTGCCAAGAGCCTCGATCAACATCTCAAGAGGCGTGCGTTAGGCAGTTGTGTCAAGGGCTTGATGCAGAAGGCAGTGCTCCTCGACACGGCACATGTGGTGAGGAGATTCCTCTTTCTGGAGCCCTAACCATCGCTAGCTTAGTCCCTGTACCCGATGCCGGTTGGTCACTATTTTCTATTTTTTTATGTTTTATTTTATATAGAATGTATTTAAAAATATAATTTATATGTAGGTACTTTAAAATGTAGGCCCATCATGGAGGATTGGCAACAGAGGCGACACGGAATCCTCTCGTACCGACTGACGCAGGTGATCTCTGGGAAGGGGAGCTTCGTGGACCAACTGCATCGGATCAGGAAGGAGCTAACGCCTGAGTGTCATCATTGCGATGCGCGAGGACTCAGGGCTGTACACGCTGGCGGACTGCCCGGCGTGGGAGGCGCCGAGGCGCGACCTCGTGGCTGCCATCGGGGTGGGTGTCCTCTCGCTCAGCAGCATGATTGCGGCAATGGTGCGGAGCCCGAGCGCGTGGGCCGCCGCCACCTCCTTCTGTGAGCATGTAAGGCTCGCGAAAGAGATGGCGAAGCGCGCCCGGGAGAGATTTAGAACTCTCCCGGCCTGCCGAGCCCGCAACATAGTAGGTCGCTTAACGACCTCCGTGCTCCATGAGCGCAGGCCTGGGGATGGCAGGTGAGGCCGCCTGTCACCCCAGCTGAAGCAGGCCGGGACGGTGGGGCGACTAGCGCCCCTCCCCCAAACCGGGGCAAGACGGGGACACCGTGGTTCCCAAACCCGAGGGGGCCATGTCGAAACCGGAGCTGGCCTAGGGTCAGTCGGGACGGATGGCGTGCGGTTTTAGTCGGTTCAAGCCCGACATAACCGCCCCCCGCTGGCCAGCAAGGATCCGAAGGATCCGAAGGGATTCCGCACGAAAAAAAAAAGGTACTTTAAAATGTAATAAAGGAAATAATAATTAATATACTATCAAGTTACATTGATACATAAATACATAGGAATTAGACATAACAAACATAACATAACTTCATGCCTGTATCCCCGAAGGGGTAGGCAGAGGTGTATTAGAACCTTACCTAAAATATATGCGTAAGCGATATTTTCGAGAAGTTTTGGACGGGCTTCCTCTGCCAAAACTTTGAGTTAAGGTTCAGAAGGTCTTGTGTGTAGTGGAAATTTTACAGTTCGTAGTCTTGATTCACTCCTATCTATGCAATTTCAATATTAGGGCTTTCCATCAACAGGCCTAAACTGTGACTTTTTTATTTTTATTATCTTGACCTCACCTATATATTTATGTACTCAACGTTATTTTTCCATTCAATTTTTACCTACTTCCGGACGTAGGTAGTAATTTGAAATTTTGTCCAAAATTCTCAGGCGTTTAAGCCAATTTATTTCTGAATAAATTACAGGGTTATCAACAGAAAATAGTGCCATAGTGAATCTATGCGCTGGCTCGGGTGGCCCTTGTGCGCCGCACTCTCTACACATCGCCCAAGTGGCTCCACGAATCACTTTTGTAGTCGTTGTTGATATGGAATTGAGGTATGTACTTTCAGTGAATACATTTTTAAAACAAGATATTTGTTAGAATTTCGAGAAATTGCACTTTTTTGTGTCCCAAAGCCCAGCGTGTTTATCCCATAGCATAATAGAGTTTTTGTATAAAAAAAAGAATATTAGTAGGTAACTTAAATTACTAATATTCCCCCTAACCCCTCCAGCTAAGCCTAATTGCTTCTGTTAGATCACGTCGGTAGTGCAGTGGCCAGAATTCGAAATCCGGGACTCTCGATCGTAAGGCGTTCTCCTTAACCACTAAGCCACTGGAATCATGCGGGTAACGCTTTCTTCGTCTGGTTCGTTTGGTTTACGTTACGTTCTGACTGTGAGACACCCCGTACAATGTTAAGTATTACGAATATTAACCTGCACGAGTTTGAATTTTACAGGGAAGTCGGGGCTGCAACTGATACTGCTTATCAAATTCTAGTAAATATTAAAAGAGTACTGTTGCAACGTGCTCTAGAAATGTTACCTAACATGTTGGACTCTCTAGATACCTCTTTGAAAAAGGTAAGAAACTTACAAATGCAATGACTTCTATGTATAGTTATACTACTATAGGCCTACCGCTTAACTGAGTCCTTGCCTACGGGGTACAGGGGCGGGAAGGCAGGACGATTACGGGGACCTCAAGAGTTGCGGGCGGGGGGCGCTCGTTACGTGGTACACAAGGCGAAAGTGCAATAAACAGTTCGTAATATGTGACGTCAGAGTGGTTACCGGTGAACAGGTGTTGATTTTTTATTAGAAAATTAATCGATGACTTTAAAAAAATATGGAAAACAAATATGTGTAGGTAACCATATAAAATATTAGGTAATAAAACTTGTGTACTGTGTATTAAGCAAAATTTATTAAAATTACAAGTTAGTCACTAATATCCATATCAATATCACAGATATCACTTTAACTTGATTCTTCACTTCCACGCCATTATCAGAATCATCTGAATCGTCCTGCACGTTAACAATAAAATCAGCATCATCTAGAACGACTTGCATGTTTGCAGTGTTCGTTCTCGGCCTTTTCGTTCTCTAATTATATGATTATTACAATGCTCCCACTTCTCTACGGAATATTTAGCAAGTAATGCCTCCAAAAAAATTTTTTTTGGTCCAAATTAGAGTTGATACTTTTTTGGGCTAACTGTGTTTTAATATCACCCTAGACCAACTCAATTGGGTTCAGGTCTGGGTAGTATCACAGATTACATAATATTATAAGCCACGCGCCCTCGGAGTAGAAAGAGATGGTGTTATTTATAGCTATATGAAAATCTAGTGGGGCGGAAATCACACAGTGATTGTCAAACCTCGGGCCAAACTTAGATATTTTTGTTGCAGTATTTTTATTCAAAATTACAGACCTTAGGCTTTATGCATATTATTCGACGCGTCTTTCGCATCAAATCAAATCAAATCAAACGTCTTCGACGTCAAAAACACAAAAAAATGATTTTATATTTCAGTTTCTTTCAGAGTCTGGTTGTTTTATGTAAATATACAATGGTAGCAATTCTGTTGTTCAAAAACTCTCTAAACTAAACTAAAAATCACTAAAATTTAGTTTAGTGATGTCAAACGACGTTTTGTATTCTGAAAACGTATGACTAAACTATTATTAGTTTGACACAACCAAAATTAGCTTAGTTACTCAACTTAGTCCAAGTTTGCTTATTTGGTATTCTGTTGTACGTCCTAAACGTCTAAAATTAGAAACGTCACACTAAAATTAGACGCCATCTAAAATACTGCCGACCAGTTATAGTGATAATTGTAATTTCGTTAAAATTTTGTGGCAAATAACATTTTTATGATGAATAACATAACTTCACGCCTGTATCCCCGAAGGGGTAGGCAGAGGTGTATTACACACCCACGATTCGCCAGTTATGTTAAGGTCCCAATGTAATAGGGGGCGAGCCTATTGCCATCTACCGGGCACATTATTAAGCGAGTGATAATTAACATTTATTAATGCACACATAACTATGAAAAGTCAGAGCTGTGTGCCCGGGGCTACTGGGGATCGAAGTCGAGACCCCGTCTCAGCAGTCCGTTGCGTACGCCACTGGGCTATCGCCGCAATGATGAATAACGATTTCGTGATTTTGGCTTCAAGTCAAGTTCAAGGAGTCAAAGTCAAAAATCATTTATTCTGTATAGACCATTAATACGGAACTTACAAAACGTCAAAAAAAATTAATCTAATGTTTGGCCGGGTCGAAACGCGGCCCTGTCCTGAGAAGACTCCGGCAAAAAACTCAGCGGGCTGTTTTTTTGGTCTATTTACAAACATGTTTACTTAACCTAATTACAATATTTCATTTGAGTAGCATAGAGAGAGAGCAAACAGTTCAGATCCAAGCTTGTTTGTCATCTAAATAGTCTTGAATTTTATAATAGCCTTTTTCGCAGAGTTTACTTTTACTTTGTCTTTTAAATTTATGAAGAGGTAGATTCTTCATTTCACTAGGAAGCTTGTTGTAGAAGCGTATACAGTTACCCTGAAAGGAATTACTGATCTTGTGGAGTCGACTATTACAAACCACAAGATTGTTTTTATGTCTAGTATTTACGTTATGTATATCACAAAGCCTTAAAAAATTGGAAATGTTTCTTCTAACATACAAAAGATTTTTAAAAATATATTGAGACACTACAGTTAGAATGTTTATTTCTTTGAACTTTTCTCGGAGGGAGACTCTTGGGCCCAACTTCTAAATTGGGCAATTTATAAGTTGGGCCCAAGAGTCTTCGGTCTCGGGCACAGCCCGCTTTTGCAATACAAAGATTGTATTTAAATCTGCGGCATTACCCCAAAGGAGAATGCCGTAGCTCATAATACTATGGCAATAACTGAAATAAACTATTCTAGCGGTATCTATGTCTGTTAAACTCCTAATCTTTTTCACAGACAAATTCGGGCAGAATTAATTGAAAGATATTTTAATTAAAAACATGTTTATTATTATTATTAAGCCTTTATTGCTGATATACATTTTGTTTAATTTCTTAATCTATTACATCGGTTGTGTCGGTTTGCGTGATCAGCGTGTCTTGTGACACATAGGCCTCTTCCAGCTGCTTCCATTCTGTTCTATTTTGTGCTGTTCGGGTCCAAATTGAGCCTCCTGTTCTTTTTATGTCGTCTGCCCATCTTTTGATCTGTCTTCCTCTTTTCCTTTTTCCGTCTCGTGGTTGCCATTCCGTGATGATTTTTGTCCATTTCAACCTGCTGTCTCTCGTCATGTGCCCGGTCCAGCGCCATGTCAATTCTCTGATTCTCTTTATAATGTCTTCTACTTTGGTTATTACTCTTATATCTTCTGCTCTTTTACGGTGTCTCAGTGATACACCCGCCATACATCTTTCCATTCCTCTGACAGGTTCTTAATTTTAAAAGATGTTTCTGTAATAATGCCTAAGTCTGGCAGCCGTATGTGACACATGGAAGGACACATAAGTCGAATACCTTCTTCTTAGCTACCATTGGAAAATCTGCGTTTTTTAGTATTCCCTTAAGGGACCAAAATCTCTTCCAGGCACAAGACACTCTCTTCTCTATCTCAAGGTCCGTCTGGTCTGTAAACGATATTATTTGCCCTAGATATACGTAATGTTCTACATATTCAATAGTGTCACCGCTTATTTCTATAGTAATGGCTTCCCTGTTAGTCATTATTTTCGTTTTAGATTTGTTCATTGAAAGCCCAACTGCCATGCTTGCTTCTGTCAACTGTTGCAGCATAGTTTGGAGCGATATTGCATTATCAGATATGAGCACTAAATCATCTGCGAACCTTAGGTGGTTAAGTTGTCTGCCGTCGATGTTTATGCCAACGTTATCCCAATTCAAATTTCTGAATATACTCTCTAAAAGGGCTGAGAAAATTTCGGGGACAGCGGGTCGCCCTGTCTCACGCCTCTGGCTATCGGAAATTCTTCACCCGTCGTTTCAATTAAAAACATGTAATTCGTTTTAAATAAAGCTATTTTTTATACATATAATCACCAAAAATTATGTTTTACTTAAAGCTATTTTTATTTATTAAACATGTAATCAACAAAGAGACAAAAATAAAGTATTAGGCAAGAAATCAAACGAGCTTCTTACGTATGCCCTTGCAAGAAAGCAATAGCGGTTTACAAAAAATACAAGAACTACCAAAATAACACTAACCTATAATAAAGTTGGTCCAACTTTATTATTGGTTCATGTTATTGCTATGGCTTGAAACACGTACTGAAGTGATTGCTGCTGCTAAGATCTCAGCAGCATGTAGTGTAGCAGCACTGCTGTCTCTCAATGCAGCTGCAATCACATCAACACTATGTCGAATAGTTTCTTGTAAGGTGCTATTGCTTTCATGCATTGCATTCACTAAGTTGTCATAGGCAGGAGGTCGTGAAGGCCTAGGCAAGATGCGGCGTCTCGGCACAATCCGATGGCTAATGGGGCCAGCTTCTGCCGAGACACCAGATTGAGGCAGTTGTGGCTGCTGTACCTCCTGAGGCTCCTGAGGAGAATGATGATTACAGAGGGCAGCAATAGAGATACAGGTGGCAAGCTGCTCAATGTAATTCCCTAAAATAAATATTAAATTGTTCATGTATTTCAAATCAAGCAATTATTTCTTTGCCAAATTTTTAACTGATCTGATATGTCAATTGTGTCATGTCACGTCAAATTGACTTGCACAGATTCCAGCCCGAGATAGTTTAGTTGCGTAGATAACAAACAGTTTTACACCGAGTTGCCAGGCTAGTGAACTGAATAAAACCGTTTTTACTTAGCGTTGAACGTACAAACCCCAAAATCTAATCAGTTCTTCCCATTAACCAAACAAGATGATTGGCGAAAGAATTTTTTAAATCGGATAAGTGGTTCTTGAGTTATTGCGTAAACAGACATCCAGACCAACAGACAGACCGACACAAAATTTTTTTTGCTTAATTAGACTTGAATCATGTGAAACGTCGAGAAAAGTGATAAAAGCGGGTGTAAGCTTTTGATTTTTTTTGCGTGATTTTAAGACTTCGGTGTCCTGGTTGGTGGCCCGAAGTAATAAAGGATAGCAAATATTCGTATTGATGAAATAAAAGAAATCAAACAGATTGACATTTCGTTGATTATTCCCGCTGTTCTTGTTAAACTTGTTATTGACACGTTGTTTTGTTTATGTATTTAGAAGTAGAATATTGTTACATCTGCTTCTGTCCTTACATACTTCACGAGCTTACTTCACTGTCATTAAACCTTTCATGCAAGCCCGCCGGTTTCGAGATGGCGGGCTGTTGTCTCTACCTACCGGAGGGAAAAGGGCGTGAGTATATGTATGTATGTAATATTGTTACAGTTGTTCTGCTGTAATTTAGTTAATTATAATATTTAATTAATGTAAATCTTACATACAATATAAATCAGACAGCCCGGAAGCAGTATATTCTACAATAGTCGAATTTTTGTCTTAAACCGATACCAAATTTACAGTTCCGTACAGCCTATGTAGTAGTTCTACATTGAAGTCAATGTGCAAATGTAAAATAATGCCTTTGTAACCCGTTTGGTTATTATTTTACAGTTTTTTTTGTTGACAAGTGCTTTTGGCTTAAGTTTACGAGTCTAGAGTCTAAAGTTAAGTCTTTAATTTGGTTTCATTATTTTCGTTTACCTAGATTAAATTCAGTATATTTTAAACACAGTCTTCGCAAACGCCTAGTCAAAACAGATGGTTGTTAATTAAAACATTTGTTTATTTTAGACCACAGATGCTCTTCGCAAGAGTAAAGGAAATAGTAACTTGTGTGCTCGCTTGTCAAGTCGAATGTTGGAACTGCGCAAGTCTTGCACCACCACTACTCCATTAACTCCAGAAACAACCTCCACGGCCATGCAAACGGCTCTAGAAGCCGTTATAGAGCAGTTAAAACCTGACATTCCAAGTTTGAAAATGGATCATCCTCTGATAAGACTAAAGGAGATTCTTGCGCCATACGTCCAGTTTCTATGCGTGAAGGCGAAGAGATACTTCAGTTTGGCACCATATCCTTTTCAACATCATTACTATTATTGCTATGTTAGGTGGTTCTTAATTCTTATTGTTATATATGTTTTGGAAATTACACAATTTGTTAATTCAAAATGCCACTTAATTTGATTATAGAAAATTATTTAATATTACATTGAAACTTGTGTACCTAACGCATATATCAATGTTTAGGTCAGAATATTGTTAAGAAAATTTCAGCATTATTATGAGACTAGATTCTGATCCTCAGTTCTGAACTGAAAAAAAATCTGATACTGCGAGATATTATACCGAATATGCATTATGTCTGACATGTGACCGATACGATCTCGATCTAATTGATACCCAATCATATTTCAAATAATGCCTATAGCTACTGATGGAGCGAATGCTGATAATTTAGCTTTAATTGTATGAGTCTTTTAGCATGCGCGTATTAAAAGTGTTAGGTGATTAATCTTTCAGCAATATACCTAGTACCTATATTTATCACAACAAACCACCAAACATATACCTATATATGTAAATATTTCATAGTATTGTGATACCGTGCAATATTATCATTTTCTTTTATTTGCTTTCATAAAAATCATTACATGACTAATTCTGCGGTGTAGCGATAAAGAATTTGACTGCTATGTACGTTGGAGGTCGCGGGGTCGATTCCCGCTCTGTGCAAATATTTGTATGCACGAATATGTCTATTTGCATTGGGCTGGGTGTTTCTTTGTATAATATGTATATATTTACAAAAGAAAATGTATCTAAGTATGTTTATCCGCTTTCTAGAACCCATATTACAAGTTAGTTAACTATGCTTATTTTGGGTGAGTCGTAGAATAATATATTATAATGCTGTATCATTCATTAAAGTTGAAATTGTTTTGTGACGGTAGTTAGCTTTATATTTTACCTAACTAGCATCACCGTGCGGCTTCACTCGTAAAGTCCTGATCCCGTGGGAATATCGGGATAAAAAGTAGCGTATGCTACTCAGGGATAATGTAGCATTCTTATGGTGAAAGAAATTTTGAAATCGGTCCAGTAGTTTCAGAGCCTATTCAATACAAACCTCTTTATAATATTAGTATAGAAATCTTGGACGGTAGAATGAATATCTTCATTTATAAATATAATTAGACTTAGGTTTTAGTCGGTTCAAGCCCGACATAACCGCCCCCGCTGACCGGCGGGGGGGTATCGGAAGGGATTTCCGCACGAAAAAAAGAAAAAAAGGTATTCGTACGCTACAACAGCTACTTATAACGATTATAATGTATGCTTGAGCAATCCTTAGGGTCAATAAAACTTTAATTTACTAGTATCATTTCATCTTAAAAATATATCGAGAATAGGGAGCTAAGGTGTTAATTAATAATGTTATAGCAATCCGATAATTTTGTTAAAAAATATGAATGAAATTTACTAAAAATGCCTGACCGAAGTCAACTACTTAAGACTTGTAGAATATACTGCTTCCGGGCTGTTTGGCCGTGGTCCATATGAAACTTGTGTTCCAAACGTTTCCTCGATCTGCGACTGATGATGACTCGGTCGCAAAGAAGTCGCCGCCGACGAGAGCTCTACGCACTTGTCGCCACCCGGACCTGTAACACTGAAGATATCGACCGCAGTGATCGACGAAACGTTTGGAACACAAGTTTCATATGGACCACGGCCAAATAGCCCGGAAGCAGTATATTCTACATGCAATGCCGGCCGTGAAAGCCTAAAGGTTTATATACTTAAGACTTGCTTTTTAAGTGTATTATTATATAAATGCTGCTTTAAAAACAGCTTTTTGCAACAATAAGTTTCTTTGAGTAAAATTGACACTTCAGCCAACTTTTAATTCATTACTTGTCACAAAACAATGAACGCATCATTTTTGTATCGATTATTTCGCTTAATGTGGGTTGTTTGCACGAGAGAACCAGAGCCGAGTTGTTCCCTAACGCTGCACAAGTATGTGGAGGAGTTTCCTGGTCTTATCCACTTTATCTTCGTGGACCGCACTACGGGAAGATTTCTCGCTCCTGATATGGCTGACGCCGCAGATATGCTAACACAGGACACTGTAAGTATCTGACTTGCGACTTTGATCAACCGCAACAATACAGTTAAAGGAGACATAATAAGCGCAATTCACCGCATAATGAGTGTACCTCTCTGCGACGAAATCCTGGCAACCTGTTATAGGTAAATGATCATTCTGGCGTGAGCCTCAAGACTGAATCCTCATGTCAATTCTAAAAATCTGTAACGGAATTAGTGCTCACAAATTTTGACGATTTGACGCTTTGACCCTGCTCTAGCATGATTGATCCTCATCCTTAGGTACAGTTTTGCTCCCGAGGGGGCCATCTCGAAACCGGAGATGGCCCAGGGTCAGGCGGGGTGCGAGGGATATGCTCTATGGGCAACCTTACACCCCGGCGTCTGAAGACCCGAGACGGCGTGCGGTTTTAGTCGGTTCAAGCCCGACATAACCGCCCCCGCTGGCCGGCGGGGGGGGGGGTATCCGAAGGGATTTCCGCACAAAAAAAAAGTTACAGTTTTGCTTTGGACCTAAGCTGTACTAGGTTTTAAGTAGTGTGATTTTGTGAGTCAAGAAAACAAAACAACAAAACAAACGGTCTCACTTGCGGTTATTTACCGCGATCTACTTTAAAGCTTGACGGGCGACTGCGCGGTGTAGCGGTTAATCGTGACATCGTGAACAACCAACCAAAAAACCACAAAAAGGACTGATCAACCAATGACGCGAGCCCTTTGATACCGTGATTGGTATAATAACACCGGCTGCAGCCGCCACAGCCCGCACAATCACCAAAGACACTTAAAAACGCTTTCTGCGCAGCTAGAGTACATTGTCAAGTTGTTTGTCGGTCATTTTATTATGTAAAGCAGTGCTGAAGGCGGGTGCTTATGCAGGTGCGGCGCGCCGTGGGGCGCACGTTCAGCGTGATACACGAGGGCTACTGCGGCGGCACGTGGCGGCGCGGCGCGCTTCACGGCGTGGCGCTGCTGTGGTGGGAGCGGCGCGGCGCGCCCGTGCGGCCCGCGCGAGCTCTAGCGCCCGCCGCCGTGCGCGCGCTGCCGCCGCCCGGCGACGTGCAGGGCGCCTTCTACAAGTGAGTTACTGTAACAGGGTGTATGGGGCTGAGCTAACGTCATCTCTGGCTGCGAGCGCAAAAACGGCCTAACCGACATTTAAGCCGTCTGCTGCGTCGAGCGAGACAGTATGTGGAGGAATACGTCGAGCGGGACTGTATTTGAAGGAAATAGCAGAACCGTGCGAACGCCTGCTCAACGCAGTGGACGGTTTTAATAATTTGTAGATCCGTTAGTTCAAAGTAGTAACATCACACTCGTAATTTTTATTCGTTTTTGTTGGTAAAAGTGCGAAAACCGTGATAAAAACATTGTAATAGTGTCGTACATACCTTCAGTGTGTATCAGTGTTATTTCTACGAAAGAAACAATAACTTTATCTAAAATAGTGCAAACATTTTTACATTTGACATAAAGCCAGTACATAAATTTTTAGCCTACCCTCCATTTTCTTGTTTTTGTTATGACATTGAAGCAATTTGTGTCAGATTGTCAGAATTCAGTGTTGTCAGTGCAATAAAAACTAAATACCCAAAAAATGAGTTCTAAGAAAAATTGTACTCCCAATTTGTCTCAAGAAAAATGTGGCAAGTGTGCTAAACTGCCAACTGATAAAAAACCACCGGTTAACTGTGATTCTTGTAAGATCCTACTGTGTGGAGATTGTCATGGATTGTCGCCCACTGAAGTGCGTGTGCTTGAATTGAAAACTGTTGCCCGGGTTATGACCTTTCTTTGTGGTGATTGTAAAGCTGCTATGTCTCAACTGCCGATGATTATGAAAAAGTTAAATGAGCTCACTGAAGAAGTGCAGCACCTACGCGTGAGACAAAGCATGCTCGCAACAGAGTCTGCTATCCAAGAGATGAATGAAAGGGCCAATAGAGCCAGTAATATTATCATCTATGATGTGCCAGAGTCGGTTAGCGATGTGGTTGATGAGAGGAAGGAACATGATTGGAGGGAGTGTGAAGCTTTAGTGGAGACAGTCACAAAAAAGGTAAAACTAGATGGTATAAAGCTTTTTCGCCTCGGGTCCCCTAAAAGAGACTCCTATGCCAGACCACGTCCATTAAAGGTTGTCGTCCGTAGTAAAACTGATGCTCTGGAAATACTTCGTTACAGAACCAAGCTGAGGAAGCCCACTTCTATCACAGCTGATCTTACTCCTATGCAACGAGAGTATATGAAAAACCTAAGAGAAGAACTTAACAAACAAATGGACAATGGAGAGACAAACATTATCATAAAGTATATCCGAGGATACCCGACTATTGTAGCAAATAATTTTCAAAAAAAAACTAAATTACAGACACAACAACTCTAAGCATGCCCCTTATAAAACTGATAAAACCAAAAATATCATAATAGAAAAAGTTACACCACCGCTAATCACAATTTCCATTCTTTGCACGAACATTCAGTCAGTGACATCTAAACTGGATTTATTCATTGCAAGAGTCGATACTTTAAAACCTGAACTAATAATAATAACGGAAACGGGGAACCAAACCAAATATACCTGATTCAATGATAAGAATACCAGGATATGACCTACACAGAGATGACAGAATCGGTAAACGAAGTGGTGGAGTAGCAATATACTCCTCAAATCAAACAAATTTTATGAAAACTAAATTAAGCACCAAATACAATTCGAAACATAAAGCTTCAGAATGTTTATGGCTGGATCTCAATGTTGGAAACAGGAAATTTCTTTTATGTGGATTATACCGAGGACATGACTCAACGTTAGATGAGGATAATATCTTACTGACCCACCTGACCGATGTGTCCGAGACTAACACAGTTATTATAATGGGAGACTTCAACTTTCGAGGAGTGAGGTGGCCACTTGATGAGAGTGGATACCTCACACCAACCTTGAGCAGTTGGTAGACAGACACACCAGATTTCGACAGGGAAATCAGCCATCCTTTCTTGATCTAATTTTAACCAATGATGCACCACTAATAGCTAATATTGACTATCAAGCAGCCATTGGAAAGAGTGATCACACTTGTTTAGTAACCACTATACAACTTCAAGCACCTAATCAAAACAAAAAACTAGGACGTAGATATAACTATAAAAAAGCGGATTTTCTTAAAATCAATGAAAAATTACAGACTTTGACACCTGAAAGCATAGCCAGCATTAACTGTGCAAAAACCCAATATGAGACTTTTTATGGTGCACTTAAGAAAGCAATCAACCTGCATGTACCTCGTACAACATGTAAACAGCATACTGTAAACAAACCTTGGATATCAAATGACACAAAACAATTAATCAAACAGAAAGTTGCACTTTGGAATAGATACATCTTGACTGGGCTTGATGAGACTTACAAAGAATACAGGAAATTAAATAATAAACTTATAAACTATAATAAAAAAGCACGTATGCATTATGAAACGGGTGTATTACAAGCTGGACCGAAAAAATTCTACTCTTACATAAGGCAACAAGTTACATCAAAAACAAGCATCCCAACGGTTCTGTGTAATGCTCAGGGAGAAACTGTTACAACGTCTGATGAAATTGCCGCAGCTTTCGCAGATCAGTTTGCAAGTGTATACCAAATAGAACCACTTAATCAATTCCCAACCTTGGATCCATCACTCCGAGTTGCAGATCTTATCAGTGACATCTTGTTCACATAAGAAAAAATTCTAAATGCTATTAAAGAGATGAAAACAGATTCTTCACCAGGTCCAGATGAAATCCCTGTTGTCATACTACAAAAATGTGATCTTACAGAGTATTTAACAACTATTATGCAGACATCATACGACAAAAAATTATAGTTAAACATATAAGGGACTTCTTTACTAACCATCCCGTAATCCCTGACCAGCAACATGGTTTCTGCCCACATCGCTCCACTATATCCAACTTATTATCATGTTTATCGTCGTGGACGAAGGATTTCAACATTAGAGAGCCTATAGATGTTGTTTACTTGGATTACGAAAAAGCCTTTGATAAGGTGCCGATTAGGAGACTTTTATATAATCTGGAACTTGTGGGAATTCGTGGAAAGTTGCTAACCTGGATCGGAGCATTCCTGCAAGAAAGATCCTTTCGTGTGAGAGTGGGTGAATGTTTGTCGGATCAGCGAACGATAACCAGTGGCGTACCACAGGGCTCTGTCTTAGGACCATTTACACTTTTGACCTACCTTGCTGCCTTAAATGTAATGTGAGTATCTTTGCTGATGATACCAAACTCTTTGCCAATCCACTGACCAATTATGAAGATGTCCAAGCAGATTTATATAGAATAGCAAACTGGTCAAAAGAATGGCTCCTTAATCTGAATGCCTCGAAATGCACTGTATTGCACATAGGAAACCGCAATCCCCACTGTACATATACATTAGGTAACACACAACTAATGGAAGTCAAAGTTCAGACAGATCTAGGAGTGAAAATTACCGAAGACCTGAAGTGGGAGGCCCATATAACATCAATTACTAAGAAAGCAAACAGCCTCATCTACCTCACCAGAAAAGCATTTGGAACCTTAACTCCAGAAATGATGTTGAAAATCCACAAAACTTACATAAGACCTATATGGTCCAGAAGCCAGTGACAGATTTTCATGACCAAGTCCCTCCCAATCGAAACTTCGTAAAATGCATAAGGGACATACTATGAATACTCGCGACCGTCAGCTGCGACTCCGTGGGTGGGGTGGGCAGTGGCAGCCTCCCACGCATGGAGAAAAAAAAAGTTTTTTCAGTCATTTCCTCTCATTTGAAAATTTATCAGAGTATAGTTTATGTAGTATTTTGAAAGAAAAACATAGTCAGCTGACCATAACACGGTGGATTATACGTCAGCTGGCTCCTTGAACATGAAAAAAAAAATTATATTTTCAATGATTTCCTCTCAACTAAAAATTTACCTAGTGATCGTTTATATGCTACTATGAATGAAAATTAATGTCAGCTTGCTGTATCTCAGTGGAAAGTTTGTCAGCTGGTACCTTGAAAGGATGACCTACTGAAACTTATCAGCTGACGACTTTTCCCTTGGCTTACAGCTAGCTGATTTTTTTTATTATTTACTAGAGTATTTTAACAATTCTCTGATAAATTTTCATCCGGGAGGAAATAACGTTTCTTAAGTTATTCTTTACTTCTATATTGCAGCTAGATTGTAAATTAAAATTACCTTCTCCAGATGCTATACTATAGCAAAAGGTGCACTTGGAGAGGGTAAAGCTCCGTACTCACATACGGTTTTACTCGATCGAGCTATCATGTCGACTAAAATCCATGGCATGGGCTTTCGTCCAAACATTCAGCATTAATCTATCGAGTGACGTGCACCGTGCAGTATTCACCGAACCGTTCGAGCCAAAACATGTCTGTTCAACAAAGGAGACGGTGGCTGCTACATTTAGCAAGTCTCGCAGTTATTAATTATAAAAGAAAATTAAAGAAAATGAAAAAGCTCGTAAATCCTTTGGAATAAACTCGTAAATCCATTTTTTTATTCTACACGTGTTTTCCCGACGATCAACAATGGCGGACTAACGCTCGATTCGCGCCACTCGCAGCGACGAACACACGCTTGAGTCAAGCTCGACGGCTCGCTTTGAGTAGGTGCGAAGGAAATTACTTTTATTTAATTCCATCGAGCCGGCTCGATGCGAGCCAACTGTGAGTTTTGCTGTCCACACGTTCATATTTACTCGTTTTGGAGTAAAACTATCGAGTAATACCGAATGTGAGTACGGAGCTTAAGTTTTACCCATGACTGCGTACAAAGGCCCTTTGTTGTGTAAGCGCCTGCAGAAGATTTTCGGTAGAAAAAAAAAAGGTGGGGACCAATATTAAACCAATTTCCTCCAATATTAAAGTTCATATTTGTTATCACAACTCTCAAATCAAACATACTGCCAAATAACTTAAGAAACATTATTTCCTCCCGGATGAAAATTTATCAGAGAATTGTTAAAATACTCTAGTAATTATAAAAAAATCAGCTAGCTGTAAGCCAAGGAAAAAGCCGTCAGCTGATAAGTATCAGTAGGTCATAGATGCTGTTGCGTTACGCCTTTCAAGGTACCAGCTGACAAACTTTCCACTGAGATACAGCAAGCTGACATTAATTTTCATTTATAGTAGCATATAAACGATCTCCAGGTAAATTTTTAGTTGAGAGGAAATAATTGAAAATATAATTTTTTTTCTCATGTTTAATCTCATGTATAATCCACCGTGTTATGGTCAGCTGACTATGTTTTTCTTTCAAAATACTACATAAACTATACTCTGATAAATTTTCAAATGAGAGGAAATGACTGAAAATACTTTTTTTTTCTCCATGCGTGGGAGGCTGCCACTGCCCACCCCACCCACGGAGTCGCAGCTGACGGTCGCGAGTATTCATAGTATAAGTCCCTTATGCATTTTACGGAGTTTCGCTCGAGAAGAAATAATTGACCGAAAATGTACCTGGCTCCTGGACTAATACTAGAATACGCATTCCAAGTCTGCAGTCCCTACTTTGTTAAAGATATAGATCTCCTTGAGAGAGTGCAACGAAGATTTACCAAAGTCCCTAGGAAGCTCAAACAACGAACATACGAAGAGCGTTTGTCGATGCTAAAACTCCCAACTCTGAAGGATGGCAGGTACCGTGGAAATCTTATTGAAACATTTAAGATCTTGAATGGTCACTATGACATAAAGAGCTTTGACACCATGTTTGTGCGTAATGAAAATGTCCATCTTATAGGACACCATCTAAAGTTGTGCACTAGGTTCTCCAACAACAATCCCCACAAGCATTTCATTGCGAACTCTGTTCGCAATGAAATGCAATGAAAGAAACACAGAAACACAGACACGAAGTGAAACTAAGAAAAACGTGGTAAAAAAGTAAACGAAAAGGGTTGCCAACTTGGAACATTTTAAATCTCTACTTTTTTTATTAACCCTTCCGACCAATCACAATCACACAATCTTTACTGTTGTGATAAGACAAAATGTCACACATTGCAAACAGTGTATTGGAGTCTACGGAGACAGAAGTATAACGAAGCCATCCAAAGTGCGGTATTTATTATTTGTGTTACCTACTTTAATGGAGTGATGAGAAAAACTATCACAGCTGTTGATAATTTTTTATTTTGCTTTACATATGGAGTTTAAAAAAAAAAAAATTATTCACTATCCTGTAAAGCAAGCAAAAAATTTTGTGACGATAAAAAAATTATCAAAAAATTGTCATTACATTTGAAATTTTGAGGAAAAAAAATATTTACGATCGTTCTGAAGGGTTCACACAATGTTACGGGATGCGTAGTTGAAACCCCGCCCTTGTAACGCATCGTAACGTTTCAGAAGATCCGCTCTCCCCCCAAAATCGTTACGGAATACCTTTTTTTTTTTTTTTTTCTCGTGCGGAAATCCCTTCGGATACCACCCCCGCTGGAGAGCGGGGGGTCTGCAGCGGGGGCGGTTATGTCGGGCTTGAACCGACTAAAACCGCACGCCGTCTCGGGTCTTAAGACGCCGGGGTGTAAGGTTACCCATAGAGCATATCCCTCGCACCCCGACTGACCCTGGGCCATCTCCGGTTTCGAGATGGCCCCCTTACTTGCTCTCCACTGTGCCATCTGCTAATCAGAGGGACACGTGGAAAGCTTCCGAACAGCCCTCAACAGGGCCGTCCTCGCCTCGGTCGGAGTTGGCCGTAGGCGGCAGCGTCTCTCCCGCCCTAGGAGAGAGGCGCTGCCGTCTCCGTTGCCCAGGGTGCACCGCGTGGAGGTCCCCAACCAAGCACCCCTGTTACGGAATACCTGAACGCTCCCCTAGCCTAGAACCCCCCCCCCCCCCGCCGGTGTCCCCAGCTGATCTCCAATGAAACTCAAGAATCAGCTGTACATACATATATTTATAAACAGAGAAAGAGAAAAGATACAGACAGAAATACAGTAGAGAGTTACACAGAAAATAGGAATAAAGATATATAAGTTAGGTTCAGAGCAGAAGTTTCAGGTTACAGCACACAGACAGATATATAGAATAAGTTACACAGCAGGATACAACATAACATAGGTACAGGTACACTCATATGTAGATATGTAATCATTTCAGTACACAGAGGTGATACTCATCAGGTGCCAGTCAGGAGTGGCACAGCTCAGTAATATTATACACGCCTAGCGCCGGTCCGCAGTAATGCAATGAAATCACAATTACAATAAAAGATAGCTTGACCTTATTGATCTCAAGTATCCGCGGGGCCCCCAGTGGTTGTACACCGGCAGAACAGATCCCGGAGCTTCCCTTGCGATCTGCTTCCCAATGTCAAGGTATCCAGGCCTCAACGATTGACAATCTCAGAGTCACTGCCGTCTGCAGTGTTTGTTCCAAGGCCTAACGTCCCAGATTCAAATTCTGGGCACCACACACTATCTTCTTCTTTCTCTTATATATAAAAATGAATTGCTGTTCGTTAGTCTCGCTAAAACTCGAGAACGGTTGGACCGATTTGGCTAATTTTGGTCTTGAATTATTTGTGGAGGTCCAGAGAAGGTTTAAAAGGTTTGTCATCGATTGAGGCAGTACGAAGTCTGCCGGGTCAGCTAGTAACCTAATAAAAACGGGTAATATAGTTTTCTGACTTATAACAATTAACACAATAAAGACTTGTATGGACACGACTAGTGACCTCTCAAACAAAAAACTCGCGAGCATGTTGCGGGCTCGGCGGGCAGGGATAGTTCTAAATCTCTCCCGGACTCGCCTCCTTCTCGTTCCGTACCTCATAAGAAGAAACGGAACTCTTATATAAAGGATCATTGCGTTTTCCGTCTGTCTGTCCCTTTTTCTCAGGAACACGTAGAGGCATCAAGTTGCAATCATCATGCCAAACTAGCTGACAAGGCAAACTTCGTTCCGCCTTAGAATCAGGTTATGTTGGCTACCTTATCAGCTGAATTTATTTCTTGAATGTCTCATATTTGCACAGTATCCCGAGGGGGCCACCTCAAAGCCGTAGATGGCCCAGTTTCAGCAAGGGTTCGAAGGAATTGCCTTATTTGGCCAGCTTACATCCCGGCATTTGAGATCTGAGACGTCGAGCTGTTTTGGTCGGTTCGGTTGCGCAAGAAAAACCCATATAATGGCACAGTATACGAGAAGACAAATCTAAAAAATCAAAGATCATGAAAATAGGTCTACCCGTTCTCGAGGTACAAGTTGTCATCACTAACACAACTTTGTTTCATATATAGATAGATACTCAAGTCTGTAACGCCTTGAAGCTGTAAAAAAATCAAACTTCTAGGTCATTACGATCAAAAGATGTTGTCATTTATGCAGCATATTCAGACGATCGCAAAGAGTCAAAACCTATAGGGTACTTTCCGTTGTGATAGAATTATGATATTTTGCAGAAAGTAGTCTTATAGCACAGGTAAACGGAAAAGTACGAAAACCGTAAATATGTAGTTACCCACATAAAAAAAAAGCTGCATGTCTATCTGTCAAAACTAGAAGCTCTACGGCAGCTTTAAGTTCGCCCTTTAGTACAGTTTCGTAGGGAACCCTTAGCGTGCGCGTCCGACTTGCACTTGACTGGTTTTTTTATTCCAACAAGAGCTGGATTTTCTATATCATGAAAATCGATGTTAGGACATATTCGGCTGGCTAAATAAGTCACCTTGAAGCGACGACGGTAGCTTAGTGGTTAACCGAGTCGTGGTCAAAGACGCGTACCTATGTGTCAAAAAATCCCCAGCCAGATCCATGACGCATATATACGTCATTTGTATAATCTTTGTGTTAATATACATGTTAATTTTTAAAAAACAAGTTCTTGTCGATGTGACGGGCTTTAAGCCACACCGGAGAAGTATAGGTATTAAGCTATCGCCTACTTCATTTTTCATCAGATATCGTAAAAAACAAGAGTTTTTGTGGAACAAAACGTTCGACACTCGTAATTTATCCGACCCGTTCGATTGACACGATTGGGCCGCCAGTACCAGTGCTGTGACCATCTTTTTCCTTTTCGCCATTAGGTAATTAGACTCCTGAAGAGTCGTCATACTGGTAGAAATGACCTGGAATTTTCTGTCATCATCTCTCGGTTTATTAGGGGAATACTAACAATTTCGATGACTAATACCTATGCCTTTTTTTAGCTGACTAAATTTTGATAAAATATTGGTTAACCCGTTCTTGCGCGCGCGGCCTCAGTTATGCGTATGGGAGGTTAGGTGTATGGAACCAAGCCAACCTCACCTGCAAGCCAGTACCCCTGCTGATTGACGGACGGAACTCTAGCGCAGGTTTTCCTCTCGAGGTTGAAAAGTCAGATGGCAATCGTTTACATAAAAACCGTCAAATCCAAAGGAGATCGAGCAAGCGGACCCAGGCCCCGATGCAAGTTTCGGATGCCACCAGGATGAACACTAAGATGATGATAATTAGTGGATCAAGGATCAAGGCAATGTAAAGTTTGATAGCATAGAGACGTCGACGAAATTGCATTTTTATGAATACCTGGTTTTTTCAGAAATTAGCAATAGTACCTTTTCTTTTTTTTTTCGTGCGGAAATCCCTCCGGATACCTTCCCCCCGGCCAGCGGGGGCGGTTATGTCGGGCTTGCACCGACTAAAACCGCACGCCGTCTCGGGTCCTAAGGGTGTAAGGTTACCCATAGAGCATATCCCTCGCACCCCGGCTGACCCTGGGCCATCTCACCACTAACAGCATCGCTCATCCTGTCTCCTCTGAAAGCAGAGGAGTACGGAGAGCGATGTGTTCCCGCCACGTTGGGTATTGGCCGACGATCAATGCCAACCCTATGAAGGGGTGAAGGGGAAGCCATTGACCGCCGCCCAGGGTGTACCGGCCGCGCCGATTCCGTTCCCCCCGGACTGCAGCGGGATCGGAATCGGAGCGACACTCGAGGAGGTTACCCAACACACACCCCTAGCAATAGTACCTACTTAACATTGTTTGTTACGCAGGCAACTACTAGAGATGGCGTTCCCAGGTGAAACCCGTGGTGTGTCTATTAAAGAGCTGATTTGTCTTCATCTCGGTCTGGTGCCTGCGTCTACGGCAGTGCAACAGTCGCGTCGACTCATACACCTGGTCAATGAATTAGCAGGAGACACGCCGGTTGGAGCCGCTGATCTTCTTTAATCAATTATTATCTTACCATCTAAACATTATGACTTGGAGTAATTAAATGTGAACATTTATTAAAATTATTTGGAAAATGACATTTCCAAAATTATTTGGAAAATGACATTGGGATAAAACTGCCACAAGTCCATTCCATATAAAATCGGACAAATGAAAATGTTGAGTTTTACATTTCATGTAGAATTTTCAAGAATTTAAAATATTCGCATAATGAAACTCAGATTTTTTTTTTATTGTAGTCAGGCGCTTGTCGGCTTTTGAAGGAAACTCACAAATTGACATTTAAAACTAAGTTTAATGTAAACACTGTAAACTTCCGATTTTCAGTGTCTGTCCTATTGTAATTACTTATTAAGAAACGTTGCTAGATTTATTAAACTGATCATCAAATAACAGATCCATTTTTTTATAAAATACTTCTACTTAGCTATGTTTCTTGTTGTCAAGCAATACGAAAATTATTGTTTATATAGTCGGCATCAGATTGATCTTGACTTGCAAAGTAAGCAAAATGATGTGCACAACATAAATTGAAAAATATATAAGCAATATGTTTAAATCGTGGCAGGTATCCAGAGCAAAACGGCTTAGCAATCAGTTTTCCATATTTATGTGAGCTACCAGTGCAGAGTGGTCATACGTAGCTCAATGGTATCTATGTACCTAAGCATTGTAAGTATATTTTTATGCGACTGCACCAGAAGGAGGGTTATGTTTTTCGAGAGTATGTATGTATTATGTATAATTGTTTGGCACGCTCTGCAGCCTGAACAGCTCGATGAATTTTACCTTGAAAGGTGTCGTTAGATTCGTATTAACTGTGAGAGTGCTACCAAAATGAATAAAATACAAAAATGGCGAATCTTGGCGCTAAAATGTATGTTGTTAAAAAATATTTTCACTCAAACTTATCGACTGGGGTATCAAAATGGGGTGATTTAAAAAAAAAAAATTCTAACTAAAAAGTATGCAGTAAAACTATTGAGTTCAGTATTTATTGTAACAATTTACACCTTTTAGTCACATTTTGTATTTTTTTTTCTTGAATATTCATCCCTTTCATTTCTTTTATAACATATGCAATTGATATGTCCTCTGTATTATTTTTTATTCAATAGTAGTCTAACCAGTAGCTTAATGACAAAAGAGTAGTAATACGGGCATTTAAATGAGGTAGAGCAATTTGATTCTTTTAACAGGAATCCATTTAGAAGATGAGACGTCCATCATCTCTAAAAATTTAAATACTCAGTAACTGGGCTATTTAAATTTTGTAAAGCATTTACGTGCAACCAGCCTTGTTTGTTGGATATGACTAAACAAGTTTTACATATTGTTTATGATTCTGAAACAAAAGACATTATTTACGTCATGCAAGAAATGAAAGGGATGGATATCCTACTAAGATTATAAATGTGAAAGTTTGTGAAGATATTTGTAAGTTTGGAAGTGTTACTCAATCACGCTCTTGTAACGACTGAACGGTTACAGGAACTTGGTACAGGGATAAATTATTGTCTGGAATAACTTATAAGCTACTTTTCATCCCTGCAATGGATTACCATGGATTGCTGAAACGGGCCACGGGTCAGAATTCCACGCGGGCGTAGCCGCGAGCAAGGGCTAGTTTAAAATAAAAAAGGAAACAAAATGTGATTGAAGTGTATAATAATTTGTTACAAAAATTACTTTAGTTACTTTAATCACAACAATTAGTTTTACATAATTCGGAAGGTATTTTTGAACACTGCATGCTATACCATTGAGCGATGAATTCGTACATATAAATATGAATACTTTGATAGTTTATTAATTTGGATTTGGATACTTACAACAATGTAAATACTGTGGTGCTTAATATTAATCTGAATTTGTGTTGTGCGTATCATTTTGAGTAAGCAAGCCAAGATCAATCTGATGCTAACTGTACTTAGAAAGTAAATTTATATCTATTTCGCAAGAAGAAAGGAATCGGCTAAAGACCTAGCATTATAGTAACTACTTATATAGTAGCTATTAATATAATCCTGTGCAAGCAGCTTATTTTTAACCAAACACATTCCATATACTATTTATTAGTAACCTGGTTACTTTTTTGTGACGTTTTCTAAAAATGAAACTTAGCTAGATCGATTTATCGTCCCCGAAATCCCTTGTATACGAAAGTTACATTTACATACAAATATTTATTTATTAACACTTGTACACAGGCAGGGCCATCTTTAAACTACTGGGCACATTAGGATACCTAATGGGACCCCTATGGCCTTGGCAAAGCACTATTTTGTTGAATAGACAAAGAAAGTATGTAAACAAGGTTCTACATTTAGTTTTATTTATTTACAGACTAACTGAACAGGCACATACATACATATATTACTTGTCCCGACCGACTGACTGATTCATCAACGCAGAGCCTCAGACTACATTAATATCTTTTAGTCTGAGCGCGGAGCCTATACCGCTGCAGATTAGAGCAAAGATATTGGAAGTAAGGAGATAAAGTAGGGGAATTAAGAGAATTTAAAATTGTAAACAGCGTTGTAACGCACGTATGTTTCGAAGCTGACGAATCGGCAACTAATTTAATTGGGACCGACAAGCAGACACATGGTCATACTTGCGGAGATTGAAAACAAATCTACTATAGTTATAAGAGCTGTCACTGTGCTATGTGTATATATATATACACACAAGAATTGCTTGTTTAAATGTATTAGATACATAGATTCGGTAGTAATTAACTTAGTATTAGTAAGTAGGTGTATCATGTATACATTGTATTGTCAGTTGAACATGTACTTACCTTTTTTTTTTTTTTTTTTAATCTCGGGTCTTCAGACGCCGGGGTGTAAGGTTACCCATAGAGCATATCCCTCGCACCTCGACTGACCCTGGGCCATCTCACCACTAACAGCATCGCTCATCCTGTCTCCTCTGAAAGCAGAGGAGTACGGAGAGCGATGTGTTCCCGCCACGTTGGATATTGGCCGACGATCAATGCCTACCCTATGAAGGGGTGAAGGGGAAGCCATTGACCGCCGCCCAGGGTGTACCGGCCGCTCCGATTCCGTTCCCCCCGGACTGCAGCGGGATCGGAATCGGAGCGACACTCGAGGAGGTTACCCAACACACACCCCTACCCAACACACACCCCTGTTGAACATGTACCTAAGTTTAAGACTGTTTTTAAGCTATATTGCTCTGTAGGTACAAATTATTGAATGTGTCGTGTTTTCCTTCCTGCCGCGACTTCTGATCCGTTTTTGCAAGATGAGGTTCGGTTTTTGAAGTTATTTTACCTAATCCGTACTTTCATTTGTTTAACTGTATGTATTTTAGTACATAAGGAAAGTTTTTGGTATTTTTATTTTATGTGCCATATTGTATTTTGTTGCAAATATAAGATTTTGTCAAAGAAAAAAGTATTTTTCTCTAATTTGTCCTGCAGGTACTTAGCTGATTACGGACATGGACATTCATCTAGGAACATGGATACCAGTTCATTAAGAAAATAAACTCATATTCTATTAAGATAAGCACAACACCCGTCGTACCGTATGCACCATTGACCTGCACCATCAATGGTGCAAATGAAACTAATTAGTCTCATGTGCACCATCCGTGGTGCAAACGAAACTGTTGATGGGTATTCTCATCGGCACCATTGACATAAATAGGTTTCTAGAAAAGTTAAGGTAAACAGTGTTCTTTATGGAACCCGCTTAAGTCAGTCCTCGCCTGCGGGGTACAAGAGAGGGGTGTAAGACGAGAACGGAGACCGCGACATACTGTACTGGGCTGGGCGATTCGTCAGCAGTAGGTCCAGCAAAGTGGGCATGATCTACGTGTAGCGAAAGGACAGAGAATGAGGGGTTCTTAAGTCAGTGCCAAACGGCGCAGCAAACATCCGCCCTAACGAACACGCACACCCTGGCTTTATCGCGAAAATGTTCCTCGATCACATAGCCGGGATAATGCAGGTAAGACGTATCGTCAGGGCGGCGTATTTGCGTCTCCATGAGGAACATCATCGCAGGCCGTGCTGTCTCGAGGTGATGGTGGACGGCGTCGAGGTTTGCATAGAGTTCACGGATGTTAGTGAAATCCACCTGGAAAGAAGAAGAATTTGCGGGGTATCGGGGGGCCGCTGTGGCACGTTTTTTTTCTTTTGCACTACCATGATTGATAAAGAAGGGGAAGCATGAAGACGGCGCGATTTTCCTTAAAATAGGTACAAGTGTGTGTGTGGATTGAGGGATTTTTTTTTAGTTTTTTGAAAATACTATTTTTTTTTAATAATGATGTTTATCATTATTAAAAAAAACTATATACCTAGTATTTTATTTAATTAATTAAATAATAATGGTGCAATTATAACTAATTAGTCTCACCGATCCAGGTCAATAGTGCATACGGTAAGA
Source organism: Cybosia mesomella (assembly GCA_946251805.1). Lineage (NCBI taxonomy): Eukaryota > Metazoa > Arthropoda > Insecta > Lepidoptera > Erebidae > Cybosia > Cybosia mesomella. The sequence continues at coordinate 14,813,002 of OX276403.1, forward strand.
AAGTATGGTATAATATATAATATAATATAATAATAATATAATATATAATAATATAATATTTATTTATTTGCATGGAATGTAGGTATTACATGAGGTGTTACATTTTAACAATGAGGTTCCTGATACATTCTACCATTTAGGCATACAAATATTAAAAACATGTTAATCATGCACTTAAAACAAAGAATTTAGTCAATACATAGTCAAATAAAGTCCGATTATAAGTTCAAAGTACAGTCAAAATATAGTTAAATGTCAGTTCAGAATTACAGATAAATTATTTGGTTATTTGCATTTAAGTTTGTGTCACAAAAATAAGGTACATTATTCTAGGTTGGTATCAGCTTGTCATCCAAAAAGTCCGATACCGAGTAATAACATTTGTTTAGTAACATAGCGGTTAAATTCTTTTTCAATATTTTTAACGGATGTTCTCTCATACTGCTTGGTAACTTGTTGTAAATCACAGGAGCCATGCCAATAACACCTTTTTGTAATAACGCAGTATTAAAACCCCCAGTTCATAGTCGATTCTGGTGTTGAGATCTCATGGGTACAGTTCTTATTCTAGTTTCGCTAACTTTTCTAAACAGATCAGGGTTGTTTTTTACGAACAGGGAAATTTGCAGAATATACAGGCATGGAAAAGTCAACAGCCCATTAGCCCTAAACATTGGCTCACAACTGTCTGTAGTTTTCAAATTGAACATAGACCTTATGCAGCGTTTTTGAGATTTAAAAATGGCTTCTCTCTGACCACAGTTACCCCAAAATATGATGCCAAACAAGCAGTTGTATAAATATTGATGGTGCAAATGAAACTAATTAGTCTCATTTGCACCATTGATGGTGCAGGTCAATGGTGCATACGGTACGACGGGGCACAACAGAAGCAAAGATACATAGAAGATAATTATTTTATTTACAAGAATACAAAACAAAATTCGAACAAATTAGTACACTACTCGATTTACATAGGTACATTATACTTAGGTAAGTTTAAGTCGTCATGTAACGGGTCACTAAATTTATTTTTAATGTACAAGCATGAGTTTATAAAATATAGAACAAGAAATACATGATACAACATAAATTTTCGTGCTCATAATTCATGAACAGTTACTCAGAATCATACTAGGTTTTATAATATTGTGTGATCTTTCAAGAGACAAAACCAGTCTGCAATAAGAAAATTTTGTATGGCAAATAAATTATGTTCTTTGCAGTGTCTAGCGAAAGTGTGATACTTAAAACATACCTACACAATATGTGTAAGTATTTTCTAAGGGTATATAGGTGGCTTCTAAAAAGCAAACAATCTTATCCTTGTGAAAATTTAGAGTAAACAGATTAATACATACATATATAGAGTTTAATTTCTGCAACTATTTTAATGTTATTACAGTAGATAGTAGAAAAAGTAAAGTATATCTAGGTGTCTTTGGGTCTATAGCCACCAGACTAAAGTATTTTTGTAGTTGATTTATTATCATCTATAACTTTTCCAGAAGATAGTTAACTTAGAAAAATCAATATTCTGTTTTTTATGTATACTGCTCACACCTAGTTTGATAACACACAGTATATTCAAATGTTATGAGAATTTGAATTGAATATGATCCCTACTGTGTATCCTTAACTGGTTATGAAATCTCTATTCAGCAAATAGCTTTTAGAGCATTGGACATTTTAGAGAATTAAATTTATTGTGTCAAGCATTAAGCATGATTTTAGCACAATTATCAAGTTTATCTAGTAAGAAGTGAAGCAGTTGATAACAATGAGTGAAAATCAATTGGTTTGAGTATTACTTAAATATTAATAACAAACAAAAAAATTATATATTTAACATTTTACTTATGTATATAGTAAGTTCCTTATTAATTAAACACTGGTAGAAAAGGCACTTGTTAATATTCTGGTGAACTGTCACCACATTTCACATCTTCATTTACAATCAAAGTCTTTTTTGTATGCTTATCTTCTACATCAAATGTTATCAGATCTTCATTGATGATATTTTCTTTCTGTAACCATAATGCTCTCATTAGATACAGCATATAATGGATAATATAAATAAAAATATAATACAAAGATATATAAAATATTTCTTTTCAATAACAGTATTAAATAGAATGAATAGCTTACACTTGTAGATGCCACTTCATTTCTAGTTTTCAATGCAGCAGCATAGTTTAAAATAGGTTTTGCAGTGCTTGATGCCACTAGAGAAGGCAATGGAAGTTCCTTAATATCCTCTACAAATTGAGTTGAATTCTCACTCTCAGAATTATTAGTTTGATTCTGATTATAAACATTCAAGATGTCTACCCTCAATGGTGTATTCAGAGCTTCCAAGCACGCTTGTGCCATTTCAATCTCTCTATTTTCAAACTTCTCTACTAGATATTTATCATATGAGGCGTGTAGCTCAGTTGAATGCTTTTCTGATAAAATGCTAGCCATTTCCCTGATTTCGGTCTCAAGTTCTCGGATTGTGTTTTCATTTTTGGCTGCAATTTTTGCTTCTTTTTTAAGTCTTACATCCACTGCTTCCTGTATATGCAATATTGCATCACTTGTATTATTACTTTGCACATTACTTTCATTGACAATCTTAGTAAAAATACTGTGTGGAGACTGCCTATATCCTTTTTTGTAACCAGTATACCTTTCACCTAGGTTAGCTGTTACATCCTCTACATATTCATACATATCAAAGCAATTAATTTTACCAAACCTGTACATAAATGTATGTGTTGATCCTGCAGAAGAGGGTTTGCTTGTCAAATTGCAAGTTACAAAATTTTTCTTCCCATGATACTTTTCGAAATATTTTTGAAGACCTTTTGAAATTAATTTATCTCTAAAAGTAGGTTTAATGTTAGTATTTCTTCTATATTTGTACCAACCAACGACTTCATTGGCTGTACTAGAAAGTAAGTCAGACAGCACATCCTCTTTTATTCTGCCCGTAGGAAAATAAAACAGTGAAACTGAAGGCAACGGTAATACAGTTCTGATAACAATTTGTGTATCTAGGCGCGCATTATCATTTTGTAAATCAGATATATGAGTGGTTAGTTTTGAAGTGACATCGCCGATAAGGAAACCTTCCTGAAAGTAAAAAAAAATTAAATGATGACCCAAACTTAGATATTTCAATTTATGACTAATGTTAGATATTCAAACCTGGCTGTTTGTCGAGTTAACACATTCGTAAAATAAAAACGACAAAGCTGTGCCACTTAACAACACCTTTTCAGTGTACGCCATAACTACATGTACTGATTACTGTGAGTACTTTAATAAACAGTTTGACCGTATGTAAGAATACTTATTATTTAAAAACAGTTCCGCAAATATATTACATTAGAATGGAAAACAAATTGACAATTGGTGACAAGTGACAATTAGGGATGATCTAACTTGGGTCGGATTCTTCGTGACGACTCGTGTTTAGATTGGTATTGGTTGTTCATAAACGAACTAATTGTAAGAGCGAGAGCACGAATTTTTCGGGCCTTGTGCGTAATTATTATGGTTATGTGGGTGCCGAAACCCCGAAATTCTGGTCCTATACACACCCACTAAGTCTTAACCCTTCCGCCCTACGCAGCTTCGTCTTGCAAATTTGAAATTTCTTTTACCCGAGTTGAATTCTAGTTGCGTAATTCACGTTCAACTCGAGGGAATTTCAAATCAATCTAAGTGGAGCCGAGTTTTTCCGTGTTGGCACATCACTACAATTATTATCGTTTGCGGAGCTCGCTTCCGCGGATATGAATACGAGTTTGTGTGTGGCATCATGTTTACTGTTCACTTGTTCCTTCTAGATGTGCTCCTATTACTTAACCTTGTAACGTTAAGAATAGTGACCCACCCTAAGACCGACCTAGTGCTTGTAGTGACACAGGACACGGAGCATCCAGATCAACATCGAAGCCGTGCGCCAGCACGCTCCAGCGCACCTCCGCGCGCCAGTAAGGAATTCGTGGAATGAACCGGTGGCGGCGGCAGTTGGACCCGCCGTTTTTTATACTAGCCCAATACTAGCCTATAGTGGCAGTATTTGAAAACGAGGCCGTGCAGCGCCGCGCGTGTCAACGACGAACTAATTGTACATAATAGATGTAAGATAACGATTGTACAAAAAGCTGATTGGTGGAAAGAATATTATTGCTCGTGTAAGTAGTATCTACTTGTAACTGAATATTGTATATATTAGACGGCTAATTTTTATCAATAAACACAGTTCACCCTTGCTCTGTCTTTCACTTGGCTACGGTTCCCCATTCCGGTCCAATAGTTGAGAGTAGATCCCTGGCGACGGTACGAAGGTCTGAGAGCAGACCTGGCCGGTCCAAGGAACTTAGCCAGCTGCCATAGAAATTAGAAAGTACATCCAATTCGGGTCAGTGACCCCACAGCTGACCACAATATCAGCTAGCTCTCAACACACGTCTGGTTAGGCGAACCACTGCCTACACCAACATTGGTGACCCCGAATAACCCGAACAGCTGATACCTACATACCTACGGTAACGACACAAGGCGTAGCAGCGAAGCAGAGAGACACGCGTAGAGATCACGTGAGGAACTCCCGCATCCGCGGCAGTCCGCAGCCTTCATATCCATGACATCGCAGATAAAATGCTGAGAGTAGTCTTCGATGGTGCGGCCACGTTTTGCGGTGACCACCAGGCTACGTGGGTAGTAAATATCTGGCCATGACCAACCCAAGAAATGCTGACTTGGCGTCGTAAAGATAACATTCGTGTAAATGGTCTCACTGCCAAGGATACCCAGGAAAAACCGGAAATTGGACCCCCTGGGTCCAATTTCCGGTTTTTCCTTCGAGTTGAATGCCTTGGATGCAACTGGGTCATAACGCTGAAATGGTGATGACGCAATGAGACGGGTAACAGTGTATGTTCCTCTGCTTCAGGTGTTACACGTAATAATTCTTATAAATGAAACAGATAAGTACTCCAAATTTATATCACATTTTTAGAGAGACTATTGGGGCTAGGGTACATCGTGCAAACCATACACCGATGTTTCTGTAGTAAAATCTTCAGTATTTCCAAACATCGACACATCATTTTTTTTCTAAACTATGTTTTAGAACAGTTTATAACATCTATGTTCCAACGTTCTCAGATAGATGGCATTACATTATATAGTGTAAATAGTGTGATCAATCAATAAAACAGTAGCGTAGTTTCTGTTAGATTGACTGATATGTATGTATACAACATTTGTTAAGTTTTTTTGATAATCAATCAATCACCGGATAAAATTCATTTTAAGGGTTGCATTAATTACGGTTTCCCATGTAAAATTCATAAAAGCTTACATATAAAATTTGATAATCAATCCAGCTTTTATGAATTTTGCAAGGGATAACAAACAAAAAGGTAGGCATTTACTAAAGTGCCTTCCTTTTTGTTATAGTTTTTGCGTTAGTGTCATTGTTGTAAACATTTCCAATATTTTTCTTGATATATTTCTCTATTTCAATATTAATTTCAGCTGAATATATATTATTTTTTTATTTTTGTAAAACCTTTTTATAAAAAATGATGGCTGTCACCCATATACCGCCTGGATGAGTTCCGAATTAATCTTTAAATTCTAACTAAAAAATTAACAATTTGAATTTTATTATAAAAAATATCGATGATGTGTACGTCCAGTATATAATAAGTCGATTTTATTACAAATCGATATATATACTGGTTTTTTTTTTCGTTTTTTTTTCAAAATTTTGATGTATCGATAAATCGATGTTTTCCTTCACGATGTATTCATCCCTAGACTGCCCTAGACTAGGGAACGTCTATGTGTCCAAGGCTGTCCAAGGCAGTAGCCAGTAGCACTAGCACGTTATCGTTACCGTCCACGTAAATTCAAAAGCGTCTCCATACAATTCCATTCATTTTCTCTTCATATTGTACCGTGAGACTGTGATGGTAAAACGTGCTGTTACCGTTCATAGTGTCATTAAGCATCCTATTCATACCTATAAATAAACGATTAGATGTGAACCCCGAACCGGTATTCAAATTAATTATCAGAAATGTTACATATGAAATCTGTGATTTTATTAGTCGAACGAACTCATAGTACCTACTTGTAGGTAACTTCTTTCTTATGCCGTACTTTCCTACGGCTGGCATAGACTGTAAGAGATTGTACTTATAATATTCTAATCTGTGGCTCTCACTGTCTTAGCTAGGGCTTTGCACCGTTGATGATTATAATCTCCGGAGATTATACGCCGGTTTTCAATAATCTCCGGTGAATTACCGGAGATTATCCGACTTGAATCGTCCGTCTTAAAATCAAAATACATTGTTAAATAAATCGTAGGGAATGAAACGTTATTTATATAATTATTAGTATTACGCTTTACTCAACAAACATATCTTCAAATATAAATTTATTGCGTAAATTGTAAATCAATAAAATACTATAATTTATTAATTATTCACAAGAAATATTTTATAAAATCTCGTGCAGGGATTATAAACTCATAAAACAAAAGATTATTTCTTATGACAATAAAATCGATTTATTGAACTATTGAACAAAAGGAACATCGGTCAATATATTGAAAAATAAGTCAAGTAGATAGTATCAAGAAAAGCTGTTTGGTATTTGAATAGAATTACAGATTCATACAAAGAATCGATTTTGGTTTAAAAGATACAGCATTTCTACTGAATCTGGTAATAATGCACGTCTAGCAATTCCTCCATAGATCGCTCAGAGGTTCAAATACTTCTTGAATACTCTAAACGGTGATATACAATACTGTTAACGGGAATTATCGTGATAATTTATAGGTATATACATGCCTTTGGATTGCCTGACGTTTCGACCAGGTTACACTGGCCGTGGTCATAGGCTGAGGTATGTATATACCTATACATGATCGCGTTAATTCCCGTTAACATTATTGTTATCATGGATATCTTGGAGACCATGGATAATTGTAAATCATGCAACGCTTAAGTTTGAAAATTAGTACTCTATACTGTGGCTTTATATTATGGTCTCAAAATTACACGGACGAAAATTGCCATAAACGAATATTGTGTTGTCTCAACGTATTTTGTTTTCACTACACTTACTAAACTCATTGCGTAATAAAGTATTGTAAGGTATTGTATTGAGAATAAATGAAAGTTAGCCACTTATCTAGATAAAAAATCTCCGGAGATTACAAAAAAAAACCGAAAATCTATTATCTCCGGAGGTTCTCCGGTTTTCTGTCGCCAGATTATAGCCCTATTCTGACTTCTGAGCATTCAGCTTGCAGCTTACTGCACAAAATACAAAAGACGTCAGATCACTAGATCAGCATACGTAGTATCCCTACATAGTCTGTGCTAGTGCTAGATCAGCTGGAAAGGCAGTTGAAACTGTGCATATAATTGAATCTATATTGGTATTTATTAATAAATTGTAATTCCTGTGCTATATTTTTTTATTGGTTTACATGCCACAGTATCAGAGAGGTAAGTTTATTTACAAATGCTGTATAAGTTGATTTTATACTTATCTTCAAAATTAGCTTGCTATTTATGGACATTCAAAATTTTCACTCAATGTATATTTTAGGTATATTTGAAGGTATTCATCACAGGCTGACTCTGGTTTCTTTTCAGAATTCTTTAATATATAATCAAAAAGTTAAAGCATCCATCTATAAAGTACACAAGAATCGCATATTCTATGGTAGGTTCCAGCTTAATAAAATTGGTCAGTTATTATAGGGTCGTATTCGATTTGAGATGTTATTATAGATTATCAACAGGGCTGTCATTTTATTTATTTTTTAAAGCATTTAACTGTACTATTCCGAAAATCTTAATTTATACATAAAGTAAATAAATGTTTATAAAATATTTTATATAACAAGTTGTAGTTGTAGTATCATATTTTTTTATACACTACTAAAATAAATGTTGTTTTCTTCCTTATTTATAGTACTTGTACTTCGAAATCCCATTTTAAATAAAACAAAATACATCTGTACATACTTAACACAAGTATCATTATCTTATTGCATCAATAAAAAATGGAATGTTATATTTTAATAATTATAGTTTTAAAAATCAAAATGATAAACACAAATTGTTTCTTGGAATCAGTCCAATTCTAGTTACACAGAATAATTTACAGGATAAACGTTAAAACCAAATTAATGCCAGAATGGGATTTGGAGAGATCAGTCTTGATGGCTGTTATAACAAAGCATAGTTTCAATGTTAAAATTGTTATTATTGGACCAATGCATTTTTGCTTAAGCTAAAAAAGTAGTTTCTTATCTATAATTAGACGGATTTTATATTGTAATCTGACAGCCCTGGATCTGGATAATAAATAAATCCAATAATATATAATTAATGTTTTTTTTTGGATTTATGTACATATAAATTAATTATGAACCTGTATTGTGTGCTTACTAATTATACTTCATCCATAATATATACAGGTTCAGTAAAAGTTGATAGAAATTAAACATCTCATTATTTTGTATCTATAGTTAATGTAGTTATCATTGGTCGTCCAATAGCTTCCCTACACAAAATTATAATTGTAGTTAGATGAGTTTGTTTAAATGTATTTCACTTAACTTTCACATTTTTTTTAGATAATAAATAATTAAATAGTAAAAGGAATTTCATTTGCATGAATATATTACTAAATAATCTCTTAAAAACATCAGGAAACCAAAAATTTCGTAGCATAAGCTTTCATTTTTGTAAAAAGGATCAACCTAAGATGGCATCTCCAATCCAAGGCTGTGTTAAAAAGGAATGTAAAGATAAAGTTGAAACTACTGTTATGTCTGCAACTGTCAAGAAATACTACAGAAGAGCTGAACACAGGTAAGGTTCATTTCAGTAATTACCTATTTACTTATTAACATTAGTAATACCATGCACATAAAATTAGTATTTAGTTTCACCAATAGATGACACTAATAGTTTCATATTTAAAAAATGAATAAAAGAAATACTTATTTTGGCCATATTATGCTGTGTAAAGCTTTCTAAATCCAATACTAGGTTAATCAGTGTCCTTGTGACTATTTAAACTTATCAACAACGTAGCTATGAGAAAACTTATAACATTATATTATGTGACAGCTTTTTAATGACTACAAAATGGTTTTCGATCCTTCTTAATAACTTATATATTTGACCATAGATGGCATTGTACTAAATTTCAACTATTTTTACTACACATCGGAAGTACATAATATTATTAACATATATACCAAATTGAAACATACATAAGTAATTTGCATTGGAAATAAGCACCACTACGTTATTACCATTTACGTAGGTACAGTCAGTGTCAAAAGTTGATGATTATACCCAGGTGTCAAAAGTAGCTTTTTACACGCAGGACCCCCACCCCTCACACACACATCCTCCCACACCCCCCACTAACAGACACACCAACACCACAACACCGATCACATAGGTTTAATATTTTTTTGTTTTTCATTTTGTTTGATTTTGATAATCATTTTAATTCTGATTTGGATTTTGAATTGGTTTAGATTAATTTTAAATTATTTGGACCCGCCATATTATGGGAGCACCTTGGTATGGTATGGTATCACGGGCTGGTATCCGCAACTCCACGACAAGCCGCGGTTTTTGCGTGAGGGTGGGCATTTTATTCGATCCACACCAGCTCATTGAAGAACGCCAGCAAGCTACTCACACTGCCGGCGATCTCCCGGAGCGTACCTGTGTTTCCGAAGTACTTAGCCCTGTATGTGGCGGTTGCAGGGCACTGTAGGAGCACGTGTGCCGCTCTTTCTTCCTCTCTCATGCAGGCCCGTGTTTATTGAAGGAGCCATGCCCCGCGATTGCAGCTGTGGCCGTGCGCAGTTGCCGTTTGGTCAGTTGTCGAAGACGCCTGGTCAGTCTAATTTCAAGCACAGGGAGTGCTTCCCTCGCCTGTCTGCAAACTTCCAGATTTATCCAATAGCTGTTGTGTTGATCTCTCGTTCGTTTGTTTACTATGGTTCGTAGGTATGCAAAGGGGATCGGTATTGTGGGCTCAGGTCCCATTATCACCATGTCAGATCCTCTCCTGGCAAGCTCATCTGCCGCATCATTGCCGCGCGAGCCGCTGTGGCCCTTAATCCATTGCAGGGTTATGTTGTTGAAGTGGCCTATTTGGTTCAATTTAAGATGGCACTCCAGTATTAGTCCCGAGTTTATAGTGTGGCTGTTTAAAGCTTGCAGCACGGCCATGCTATCGGAGAGCATGCGTATTAAGTGGCCTTCCACTCTCCTGGCCATTACCGCTGAAGCTGCTAGGGTAATCCCCATGCATTCAGCTTGAAATACTGTATTATGGGTCCCCAGCGGTAATTTTAATTTTGATTTTGATTTTGACGTCGAAGTCGAAGTCGAAGTCGAAGTCGAAATCAAAATCGAAATCGAAAATAGATTTCGAAATCGAAATCGAAATTAAAATCATAAATTAAAATCAAAATTAAAATAAAATTAAAATAAAATTAAAATAAAATAAAATATAAATCAAAAGCAGCATTTTCGAGCTCGTCGACGAGCTCATCGACGAGCTAGAAGATTGACCGTAGAGAATAGCACTGCTGGTTCCGCTTCATGTTTTGACAGGGCGGCCTTAATACTGGTGAAGCTGGTTTTGTCGAAAACTCCTTCGATGTCAATGAACGTTCCTAGGCAGAAGCCTTTTAGTGCACCATCTCTCAGCTCCCTCTCGCATAGGCGTTCCATGCTCTTTAGCATGAAGGAGGTCATACTGATTATTGGTCGATGTGCTTTGGGATTCGTGTAATCACCCTTTCCTGGCTTCGGGATGAAAATGACTCCTACTTCCCGCCATCCTTTCGGAACGTATCTGTGTGTCAGACAGGCTTTAAAGACACGCTCCAGTCTGCTCGCGACTGGTTTGTCGCCCCACTGTAGCATAGTAGGGATGATCCCGTCGGGGCCAGCTGCCTTATAAGGGTGAAAACTACTGATGGCCCACTGGACTTTTTCCAGTGTGACCACTTTGCGTACTGCCAGTCTCGGGCAGTAGGTGTTATGATTTCATCGTGCCAGTTGATTAGTGTCGTGAAGACGCATCCAGGGAAGTGGGTTTCAAGCAGTAAGCGTCTAGATTCTTCTGGCGATGTTGTGAGTGTGTTATCCTGTTTTTTAAGGGCGGTCAGTGCCATCGGTTTTGTCTGCGCTAGGACTTTCCTTACCCTGTTTGCTTGTTGGCATGATTCTATGTTCCCACAGAATTTTCGCCATCCCTGTTTGCTTCGGTATCTAATACATTTTTTGTATCTGGATTTGGCTGAACACCAGAGCACCTTAGAAGTTGGTTAAATTCACAGATAATTTAATAAACATATACGTAAAATAGAAAGCCTGATAACACTTAATTTGGACACCATTTGCAATAAAATAAACACAATATTTAATTTATTTATTGTATGTTTATTATTCTTTTTTAAACTGGAATACATGTAACAATAATTGAAGTAAAAATAATATAATCCTCGAGCACAAAGTTAATTTATTTCATATTCTGTTTATTATTTTACAAATGGTTTCAGAGCTAAGGTGATTCGTGAATTAGAATTTGTTAGGCTACTTTTGTCGTTGACTGTACAAAGGACGGCCTTATCGCTAAACGCGATGTCTTCCAGGCAACCTTAGAATGGACTGGCATTTTTCCCACGCACAGAGCAATCAAATGACCCCTGTGGCGTAGTGGTAGAGCGTTCGACTGCTAAGTCAGAGATCGCGGGTTCGATTCCCGCTCAGTGCATATATTCGTGTGCATGAAGCACCATTACGTTATTACCATTTACGTAGGTACAGTCAGCGTCAAAAGTTGATGATTATACCTCTATATCTATAATAGATATAGATGCATTGGTCTGAGTGTTTTTATGCATAATATGTATGTATTTACAAAAAAAGTATCTAAGTATGTATTGTATATCCACATTCTAGAACCCCTAAAACACAAGCTAGTTAAGCTATGCTTATAGCGCTTTATAGAATGTCGTAGAACAGTTCTTTATTAAATTTGATTTATGCTCTTCTGAGTGCCCAGTGCTAGTTTTGTTTAATTCGTCTCACAAAAACGTGCGTATACGTGAAGATTATTTTGTATGGGAATTTAAACAGTGCAACCTAGATAATAAAGAATAGAATACGATACTATCGATACAGAGTCATCTAGCGACAAACGCGAGAACTATTACAAATGTCTCATACAAAATGAACGCCGTTCGCGTTTGTCGCTAGATGACTCTGTATCGATTGTATCGTATTCTATTCTTTATTATCTAGGTTGCACTGTTTAAATTTCCATACAAAATAATCTTCACGTATACGCACGTTTTTGTGAGACGAATTAAACCAAACTCGCACTAGGCACTCTGTTCCATAGACTGAGAATGTACCTATATGAGGTTTTATTACCTATGTTATGGGGAAATTTCACAGTCTGGCAATAAAAAAACTACCGCTATTCCTCTCTCGCATACGCTGATAGCCAGTCTATAGCCAAGGGCGGATCCAGCTTTGGTGCCAGGGGGAGGTCACATAGTCGTGGTCAAGTCACAAGTTATAATTTAATTTTTATAATCATAGATACAAGTAAAAAGTAGGTATTTTATTAATGTATGTAACTTATGTAATGTATGTACTTAAAAATACCTATATTTAAATATCAAAATCAATGTTTCTTTTGCGTCTTCTCCCGAAACGCGTTATCACTTCATCTACTTCAATGGGTACGTTTTTATGGACGTGGAGAAGTGCCAGTCCGGTTAGACGTTCTTCAACCATTGAAGCTCTTAGCCACGATTTGATTCTTCGCAACATAGAGGAAGACCTTTCCGCTGTCGCTACACTAACAGTAGTGTAGCCATAGTACATAAAAAAAATCTTATATTAGGATAGATCTGAATGTCGCAATTTGTAAGCAATTGCAAGTTGTGTCACGCTCATGAAGATACACTTATTTTCATTGTGTGAATTTATCTGAGAATTAAGGTTAGGTTAGTTGGTTAGTAAGCTTGGGCTCTTCAAACTCCCTCGCCCAAAAAAATTATATAGGTATAAGTAGGTACATAAGTCACACACACACTCTTTCAGTAAGTAGGTACCTACTTACCTAGGGCACGCCGCCACCGCAATAGCGGTGGTAAGGCCCATCATGGAAGATTGGCTAGAGAGGCGACACGGAAGCCTCTCGTACCGACTGACGCAGGTGATCTCCGGCAAGGGGAGCTTCGGGGACCACCTGCATCGGATCAGGAAGGAGCCAACGCCTGAGTGCCATCACTGCGATGCGAGCGAGGACTCAGTCCTGCACACGCTGGCGGACTGCCCGGCGTAGGATGCGCCGAGGCGTGACCCCGTGGCAGCCATCGGGGTGGGAGTGCTCTCGCTCGGCAGCATGATTGCGGCAATGGTGCGGAGCGCGAGCGCGTGGGCCTCCCCCACCTCCTTCTGCGAGCATGTAATGCTCGTGAAGGAGATGGCGAAGCGCGCCCGGGAGAGATTTAGAACTCTCCCGGCCCGCCGAGCCCGCAACATGCTGCAACAGGCGCCGGAGGTCGCTTAACGACCTCCGTCCTCCATGAGCGCAGGCCTAGGGGAGGCAGGTGCGGCCGCCTGTCACCCCAGCAGAAGCAGGCCGGGACGGTGGGGCGAATAGCGCCCCTCCCCCAAACCGGGGACACCGTAGTTCCCAAACCCGAAGGGGCCAGGGGGGGGTCATGACCCCCATGACCCCCCCCCCTGGATCCGCACTTGTCTATAGCTTTAGCTTGTATTCTCACTCGACGCTCTGTCCCTTGACCTTGACGACCGTAGACAGTTTACGTAGATACCCGTTCAGTGCCTCAAAGCCCGGTTGAAATTATTTGAAGTGAACGAAAATTTAATACAACGCCATCTATTACATCTTTGTACAAAATCTGCATGGAATCTATCAGTATTGTAGACATCTATTGTAGGAAAAATTAGACTACACGACTTACGGTGGCTTCAAATTTTTGTTCTAGTTCGTGTATCTGTATTAGAATAATATTATGTAATCTGTGGTAATATGAAATATTATCAAGATAACTTAATGTTTATATATTTTCACATGCGTGTATAGGGCCCTATCACTATTACTACCGACTAGACGGGCCAGACGGAGACACCGTGCGTGGTTCCCAAACCCGAGGGGATGGCCGGAGATATCCCAGGGTCACTCGGGGTGCGAGGGAAATGCTTTATGGGCAACCTTTCACCCCGGCGTCTGATAAAAAAAAGACCCGATACGGCGTGCGGTATTAGTCGGTTCCCCGACGTAACCGCCCCTGCTGGCCGGCGGGGGGGTATCCGAGGGGATTTCAAAATACCTACGTTTTCTACCTATATGACGCGTTCGGAGAGTCAATCAGTACCGGTCGGAACGTGTTAGAGGTAGATCTTGTGTCAGTTTGTGGCAGATGCACAGCGTATGGCTCCTCATGGGTTTAGGTGGCCCTATGGGTCCACTCTTCTATTACTCTTTTTCATAGTTTTGTTCATATAAGCTTTTACGGGAGCTACTTTCTAATAACTACATTACAATATTATAATTATTATAAGCTTTATTCCCTTTATCTAAAGTGTAACTAGAAGACATCTAGACAATCTAAAGTGTAAAAAACCGCGGTATCCTAGTAGTATGGGTAATGGACTGCTGAGACGAGGTCTCGGGTTCGATCCCAGGTTTTACCATGGCACACACCAATGACTTTTCGATGCTTTTCGAAGTTATGTGTGTATTTATCGCAGGTTTATAAGTGCCCGGTTAATGGCAATAGGCTCGCCACCTATTACATTGGGACCTAAACATAAACTGGCGAAATGTGGGTGCTAGTACCTCTGCCTACCCCTTCGGGGATATAGGCGTGAGTTTATGTTTATGTATGTAACTAGTAGATCTATGTAAATAACAGTTGCGTCATTATTTGAGTTAACCTTGGTTGTTTTTCGGTATATTGACGCGAAACACTGGACGCGGGGACTGGGGACCGCCAGCGCCTCGCTGTGGCGTAAAGTGGCAACTTTACTATGCCAAAAATACCTAAAGTCGTCGAATACCCTCGCCTTAAACTCCACAATGCACTTGCGGGTAACACGTACAAAGACATCGCTCACCAACACGAATGTGGAAACGCGTTTATTAAAATATGTGATCAAAATCGTTATGAAAAAATTAAATCGTAACGTGTAAAATTTTTTAAGCAGTTATCCACGGAAATCCCGTTGCGTTTGATGGAGATAGGGACACGAAAAAAGTATCGATACTTTGTGGTATCGAGTACTTTTCCTTTCGTTAGCGATCCTTTTGTACTCGATACGAATACATTTTAGAAATAAACTACTTACACTTAACTTTACGGCTCATATTTTTGGCAACACCAACTAGTTTAATCAAGTTGAAGCGTCTGAAACATTATATTGCATTCCTTAGTGTAAGAAAATGATACAAGTTGGCACGATAATATTTTATCAATTGGCTATATGAGTGTTTTGTTTTTAGAAATGATACCTCCGAAGTACTCGATACCTCGAGGAATCGATACTTTTGTTTTGATACTTTTACGAGGACATTGCTAGATTCCTCCAAAACTCTGTTTCCTTCTATCCTACTAGTTATAAATAATTAAAAAATACTAAATGAAATGATAAATATTGGTACTCATAAATAATTTTAACAAGGTAGAAACAGACAGAGTCTGAGAAGGAAACATTGGAGCATTATACAGGTAATAGCTGCTGAACATTTTAACTGTCAGTTTTAAGTACGAGGGCTGTTTGATATGATGTAGCCGTTTTCTAAATGTACTAATATCACTGGCCGAAAATATGTATACCACCTTTTTAAGCCATTCTTCAGAGGCGGGAAAATTAAAAAAAAACCGCAGTCTTTTGTTTTTTTTTTTCTTATTTGACAGCGATTCAGTGGAAGCGTGAATGTAAAATTGTTAAAATGGAGAAAGAACAGTATCGGTCTGTAATTAGGTTTTTGTTTTTGGAAGGGAAAACATGTGATGAGATAAAAGTAAGATTGCAAGCGGTTTACCATGAATATGCTCCTTCTATGACAACCGTTAGATACTGGTACAACGAGTTCAAGCGAGGGAGAACAACCGTCTTTGACGAGGATCGCCCAGGCCGCCCAATTGAGGTGACTACAGACGATATGGTTAAAAAAATTAAAAATATCGTTCTAGCCGACCGCCGAATTAAACTTCGAGAAATCGTTGATGCTGTAAACGTTTCAATTGAGCGAGTAGAAAACATATTAGAAGAAAAATTGGGTATGAAGAAAGTATCGGCGAGGTGGGTGCCGCGTTTACTCACGGAGGAGCAAAAACGGAACCGACTGACTACTTCGGAGCAGTGTTTAGCAGTGTTCAAACGTAACCCGAAGGAGTTTCTGCGTCGTTTTGTGACCGTAGACGAAACGTGGGTTCACCACTATACCCCGGAAATGAAAGAGCAGTCAAAGCAGTGGATTTTACCGGGTGAACCTGCTCCAAAGAAAGCAAAAACCGTCCCATCGGCTGGAAAGGTCATGGCCACCGTTTTCTGGGATTCGCAGGGTATTATACATATTGACTACTTAGAAAAGGGAAGAACGATAACAGGGCCGTACTATGCTAATTTATTGGATGAATTTGAAGCTGTGTTGAAGGAAAAACGACCCCATTTAAAGAAGAAAAAAGTACTGTTTCATCACGATAACGCCCCAGCTCATTCGTCCAGAGTCGTGACAGCCAAAATTACACAATTACGATACGAACTATTGCCTCACCCTCCGTATTCTCCAGATTTGGCCCCATGCGATTTCTTTTTGTTTCCCAACCTGAAAAAATGGCTCGGTGGTAAGCGATTTAGATCAAATGACGAAGTCATTGCCGCCACAGAGGCCTATTTTAATGACTTTCCGAAATCATACTTTTTAGATGGTTTATTGAAGCTTGAGTATAGGTGGAATAAATGTATAGAGTTAAAAGGAGACTACGTAGAAAAATAAATGCATATTTACAAAAACGACTGATTGTTTTTTTCATAAACGGGTAGTTATCAAACAACCCTCGTACCAACACCTGCAGGTCTAAAAAGGCCACATTCCCAGCAGATCCCAATCAATTTCTCTAATATTCGTAAAATGGTCACTCATCTGAGCAGAGTTACAATATACGCAGATTCAAATTTGGTGTAGATGTTGCCGCATGGAAAAAGTAAAGATCGGATTTTTACCGGTTATTTTTTCTGTACAGTTTTTACAAACTAAGTAGGTTATTTTGTAGAATATGTGTATTCAAAATAAATCGATCAAATACCAATTACCCACCATTGAATTATTCCAAATAAATTTATAAGAAGCAAATCAAAGCATAAGTGTTGCCATAATCTGGTAATTTCAATAGTTTGCCAAGGTCATCTGTTATCCGTCAACATCTACTTGAGTCGAATTTCAAAACATTTGGTTGTGTTGTACTTAAAAGCAATAAATATTTCTTTCAAATTCATTTCTAAATATTTCTAATACCAAAAAACCTTTTTTAAATCACCCATTATAAGTACTCTCTCAGCAAATCATCCAGTTATTGTAGTTAGTAGCCATGAACATAAGATTAATTGAATCCACTTACACTAGATGGTGCTGTAGGGCAGCATACCTATATAATGGCTTAAGATAAGAAATAATAAATAATTTTTGAATAAAACATATCACAAAACGTTAATTGTTTCTTACTTTCTTCATATTATATTGCATTTGTTAGAATATGTGCAAAAGGAATTGCAGATGTTGCTCTTGGGTAACATCTTTTGATTCTGCGAACTGACGTTTAACGAATTCTTACTTTGTGGACCATTTTACGAATTTCCATACAAAACTGTCAACCACAAGAATTGCGACATTTGAATTGAACGTAGTTCATAAGGGTTACAATCATCTCGTCTTAAACGCAACTGGTAGAAGTAGCATCTGGTCTAAAACGCAGCTGGTCTAAGGTATCAATTAGTCTAAAAATACAAGTCGCCTGAAACGCAACTGGTCTAAAACAGAGTTAGTCTAAAATTCACGTAGTCTAAAACGCAACTGGTCTAAAATGCCAATGGCACAACCAGTTGTGCTAACGTAGTTGTACATGAGGAAAACGGGCTAAATAGTATCTCATTGTCGATTATTATAAAAGAAGAGAAATAGCTATTAATAGTTATGTATTTTATTACCTTAAAACATAGGAATAATCTTAAACACTAGAAAACTATAAAACTAAAAATGCTCCCTGTACAACTAAAAATGTTCCTTACTTTAAACCACAGAACAACTAAGCCCACGTTTATTCAATTTTTGGAGAAATTACTACGAGAGGCGAAAATACTAGATATTTTAAAGCACAGAAAAGAGAAGACTGCTCTAAACAAATCTTTGTACTACACTATTGTTTATTTTATTTTTTTTCTTGCTTCCGTTATTTTCTCTAGACAATCGAATGGTGTAATCAATCCATTTTCCAAAGCAGTCAATAACTTCGAGTACTCAGCATTGAATTTCTTATCTCCCATTTTTTTATTATTGACATTAAACACATTCTTCTTCACCAATATATCTTGTATTTTCGCCTCTCGTAGTAATTTCTCCAAAAATTGAATAAACGTGGGCTTTGAGGGCACTTGACTATTTAATCTACGATGCCATGCTTCAACACTATTTGTCGTGCGGTGCTTTTCGTGAGCAGAGCTAATCATTGGCAAAGACAACCATTGTCTGTTATCATAATGATGGAATTTTTGCATATATTCTGTGTCAGATGCACTTTGCAAAATGTTTATCCACGCATCGGATATGTAGGTAGTAGGAAGCAATGGTAAATTTGCAGTCAATCTTACAGTTTGTCTTCCTTCATGTGTATTGGTAACATTAAGATCGTTTCCTTTTTTCCATATAGCTTTATTAAAATGAAAGTAGCATCCGGTTAAGATCGCTTCAGGGAATACTGTTTGAACAGCGTTATACTGGGCTATTTCGTAGTCGCATTTATAAAAATCTATACAAAGTGATAGTTTTGTTTTGATAGCCTCGAACAACCGGATGTAAGTATTTTTATTTTTATTAGGTAGCAGGGCATAGACCATCGGTGCAATGTGGGTATGGTCTTCATCACTCCCAATATCCAAGTGCAGAGTAAACAATTGGTAGAAGGGTTTGGGTACTCTTTTGAACGTAGAGTCTCCAAAAAACTGATGGCCCTTTAGTTTGTTCAAAGTGTTCCGACTTTGTTTGGTACAAAAAACCAATACTTTGTCATTGTTGTCCCCATCACTCCACACTAAAAAATCACGGGCAAAAATTTCAGGCACTTGGATTTCGTTTAAATTTTGAAATTCTGTCTTTTTTACATCTAAAAATCTTCTCTTTCTATATAGCGTATCCTTTTTTGAAACAAACATGTCCATTTCGGCTATTTTATGTTTTGAACTTTCATGCAATTCGGATATTTTTTCTTCGAAAATTTGTTTTACCGGTGCATAATTTTTGCAGACTTCTTTTTTACACGAATCAATAATTACATCAATTTCATTTCTAAATTTATTTCTTCTGCAGAAATGTTTGGTTGGGAGTGTCGCTACATTTTTCTTCCTGGACCTAATTTGATCGACGCACTGCATTCACCACGATTTGCACAACGCCAACTAGTACTGCCATCTTTCTTATTTGTTTTATTTAAGTTGTATCTATAGCCGTTATGCAATAGAGATGGATAACCCCTCTGGGTCTCTATGAATACCAATTCTGGTTGGTTAGCGTGTCCATTACTACTCGGTCCCGGGTCCATTTCAATTAAATTGTATTGAAAATCAAACAAACCATACTTTACTGCAGAAAAATTGGAAATAATAGGATGACAATAGTCACATGTCAATAGTCAAATTACTTATAATCTAAAGTGGGCAGTATTTATCTTTACTATTTGAAGTAGTTTCTAACTCGTAACAATAACTACAGTATAGGAACCGGAAGTTAGAAGAACACACTTCTAACTTCAAATAATAATGCGTCACAAAGTTGATGTGTTGTTATCCCTTACTAGCTGTTCCGGCGAACTTCGTACCGCCATATTTTTCCCGTTACCGCTGCACCTATTTTCTCATCCTTTAAACCTTCCCTGGACACCCACGAATATTTCAAGACTAAAATTTACCAAATCGGTTCAGCCGTTCTTGAGTTATAAAATAACAACGAAAAGTGGCATTGATTTTTATTATATTCTATTCTTTATATTACATTTTACGTATTATATTACCAGTTTAGAGACAGATTTAGAAATTTTAGACCAGTTTCGTTTTAGACGAAATGATACTTAGACCGGCTGCGTTTT
The DNA here is from genome assembly GCA_946251805.1 of Cybosia mesomella. NCBI lineage: Eukaryota > Metazoa > Arthropoda > Insecta > Lepidoptera > Erebidae > Cybosia > Cybosia mesomella. The sequence goes on from OX276403.1 coordinate 14,833,475, forward strand.
ACACCAGATACTACTTCTACCAGTTGCGTTTAAGACGAATTGATACTTAGACCGGCTGCGTTTTAGAACAGATACTACTTCTACCAGTTGCGTTTAAGACGAGATGATACTTAGACCGGCTGCGTTTTAGACCAGAGGCTACTTCTACCAGTTGCGTTTAAGACAAGATGATTGTAACCCGTTCATAATTATGATTCATCAATGTGTGACCATTTTACGATTTTCAGTATGACCTATATTATTTTCCTAATACGATTCCAATTAAATGACCTTTTTAGACCCGCTGAACGTAGACTTGAATTAAATGAATTGAATGTGTTGATTAATCGCAGTATTCCCAGGGCTGCAAACCTTACGATCTGTTTAATTTAAGAAAATTATGGATTTATTATCGTCGTTATCGTCTATTTTTGACTTTGATTTGACTTATCTGGGGGCCTCTTGAATCCACGCCATTATGGTAGATCCGGCCCTGCACCCCACTCGTCAATAGCTGTATAATATTAGACTTATAGTCTACAAGCTGATGCTCGTGACTCCTCCCAGGCTAAGGTCAGTTAGGGTTATTTGGACATATCTCAGGTTTTACTAAACAATTGAAAAAACCGCATCTAAATCCATTCAGTAGTTTTTGCGTACATCGCGAACAAACAGACAAGAATTCGAAAAAAAATGTTTTTGTTTTCAGAATCTTTCATTTAACATAACCCCAAGTATTTTTTTTAAATATCTCCAATGTAACAATCACAAATTAATATACAATTTTATAATAGTATACATGTCAATTTTATTATTGTTTTATAAATACTTGTAATTGTAATACGATGGTTCGTAATAACGTAACATAAAACAGAGTAGGTAGGCAGGAGGTAGGTCATTATATATGTTTTTATACTAGCCCATCTATAAAAGTAGTAGATTATTTAACTTAGAATGTAAAATTAAATGGAATCATTGTCTTTATGTTGTCGTGAAGGGCCACACATATTTTTATGTAACTTGATATTTGACTATTTATGGATCACGGCACGACATGAAAGTATATAAATCTTAAGGCTTTCACGGCCGGTGTTGCATGTAGAATGCATGTGGTCCATAGAAAACTTGTTTCCCAAACTTTTCGTCGATCACTGCGGTCGACATCTTCAGTCGTCAGGTCCGGGCGCCGACGAGTGCGGAGAACCCTCCTCGGCGGCGACTTCACTGCGAATGATGTAGAGGACCGAGTCACTGGCGTATTTATAGCCTATAGGCGCAGTAGGAGGGGAGAAACGACGTGATCGATCCTGATTAGCCGAGAGCTGCGGAACCGACGCGCTCGATTCTGATTAGCGAGGCTAAGCAAGGGGGCGTAGCTTCCCGATACCGGGAATGGTGTTGGCTTCGTCGTGTTTGAACCGTGATGACGAGCGGCTCTCAGTGCTGGGTTTTCATATTCAAAAAGATTGGTACTCAGCACGAAAACGTGATACGACGCATGAAAACGAAGGTTTAGATATTAAGTGTAAATTACTTTCTGTCAATCTGTACATCACTCTTCATGTTTGTCGTCGAATAAACTTACCAATTTATTATTGAGCTGTTTGGACCGACACACGGTTTGTTCCCGGTCCCGCCCGCGTCGGGTCCCGCTCAACGTAGCAGATGGCCATGAATTATAGTAAGTAGAGTTTTTACAGGTCTACAATTGGTAAAGAAAGCCATCATGTATCTCTTAACGTTAAGGCAGTATTTGCGTTTTGGCTCTTCTTTAGATATCAAAGACAGATCTTTAGATACCAAATGCTCATAACTCGTTGTATCTGAGCAGTCCCTGTCCCTTGCCAGTTGGATTTGCTGACGGATTGGCTCCTCTTCAAACGAATTTCATCCCAGTTTTCCCACTATGTCTTCTGGTGGCAAATCATTAGCCGGATGATCTGTTGCCAAAATTTTACAATTTTTGGTAAAATGAATTTTATTTAGCAATGACCAGTGAACCTAAATTATTATATTTATAGTAATGTTAAAAGTAGCTGTTGAACAATGTGACATTTTGATGTACGCAAACGCCAACTTAACATTTACATCATTTATTGCCCGGTCAGGACCGGTCATGAGTTATCGCCATACGAGGTTATCTTTATCGTTTGCCTGTTTTTAACATGTTGTTGTGGCGTTTTTCTTATGACGATGTCAGTTCTATCGCAATACCGCTATTGACTAGACCTTTTAGTTGTAAACAAATACGAATTTAAAAAAATGCCTGACGGTTTCGAAAGTGCGTATCCTCTTTCACCTTCTCTTAATCCTCAAGATATACGAGCACGTGCAAATTCATCTTCTAAAACAAAACAACCAGTAATCGCTTTCTTAGCTGGTGATGAATCCATAGAAATACCAGACAAGTCAGAGGTTGGAGTAATGAGACCATTAAGAAAATCGGAAGTAGAATTTGACTGCTTCGCAGAACCACTTATGAACGTGCAAGGACATCCAAGCAGTACTTGGCGTAACAAAAGAGCGCTTCAGCACAGGTCTGTATAACATAACTTATATTCGTCGCTTATCACACAAACTCAAATATGAATTTATAAAATATTGTTATTGAATAGATGGGAAATCAGGTAAATAGTAGGTACATGCCCGACATAACCGCTCCCATTCGCCCTCGAGGGGGTATCCAAAGGGATTGCCGCACGAAAAAAAAAAAAAAAGTACATATACAGTCATTGGAAACATTCTTTCTACTACTTCTTTACATTCTACTATTGCTATTAATGTGAATGACACCTAACTTCAGTACCAATTCAAACAAATAGTAGTCATAGCTGAGAAACACCGTAGAAATATTTTTATCTACAGCCCACACTTTGATACGCGGTAAATTTAGATTGTACCGTCCGCGTCCTTGTGGAATTTTTTGTCGTACAAATCCTAAAGTTCAAACTACCAAGCAAATGCTAGAAAAGGTCATTATGGGCCAACCTAAATGGCATCTACTACCGAGAATAAACACTCAGCAATCAAGTTCATGACCGAGCAGAACACGGAGGACAATAACGATGACGTGGTGAGCTCCATACGATGGTCTCTCTGAACATATAAAACACTTTCAATAAGTATAAATCTTAAGGCTTTCACGGCCGGCGTTGCGTGTAGAATATACTGCTTCCGGGCTGTTTGGCCGTGGTCTATCGGAAACTTGAATTCCAGACGTTTCGTCGATCACTGCGGTCGACATCTTCAGTAGTACAGCTCGGGACGCCGTCGAGTGCGGAGAACCTTCCTCGGCGGCGAACTCGCTGCGACTGATGTAGCGGCCCGAGTCACTGGTGTCTTTATAGGCGCAGTTCGAGAGGGGAAAGAACGTGATCGGTCGTGATTGGTTGAGAGCTGCGCAACCGATGCGCTCGATCCTGATTGGCCGAGGCTAAGCAAGGGGGTGTGGCCTCCCGATACCGTGGATGGTGGTGACTTCATCATGTTTGAATTGTGATGACGCGCGGCTCTCAGTGCTGGGTACCAATCTTTTTGGAGATGAAAACCTTCGTTTTTTCTATTAAAATTGTTGGGATGCTTGAATATTTCGATGGCTTCTCGACATAGCCGTGGGAAGAAATGTGAAGTGGTAGCTAGAACCTTCGTGTTTTGAAATTTGATGGTATGATTACCATCCTCCTGGGTGTTTTCTGCAACCACTGGCTTGTCGAAGTGGCTGAGGCGGCAATTTCGTTGATGTTCCGAAAGGCGGGTCTTGACGCTTCTTTGAGTAGTGCCCACGTATACCGAGCCACACGAGCAGGGGATTCGGTAAACTCCAGCTGAAGATAGTGGGTCACGAGGGTCCTTGACTGAACGGTGAAGATTACGTAACTGCGTCGTGGGCTTGAAAATAGGCTTAATGTTGTAAGCTTCTAGCAGTCTCCCAATACGATCCGTTGTACCATGAATGTATGGCAAAAAGGCCTTCCCTAGAGGGGCAGGTTTCTCCTCATCCTGGTTCGTTAGAGAACATTTCCTCGGATGAAGACTTTCAATAAGGTGAAACCTTATGATGGCCTATGATGGTCTATTTTCACTGATTGCGAGACCAATTTTCAGGATAGGAGCTAATATACATATAGTTCAAATAACTAGGAGACAACTTGTAACCAAATGCGTATGGGATTCAATGGCGTAGCTATCAGAGGACTAGGCGGTGCGGGGCACAGGGACCCCCGAGCCCAGTGGTTCCCTAAGCTCAGAGGGCCTTCGAACCCTGTCTAGCAAACCTCATATTGAAATAGCGAAAAATTCTCCCATTTTCGGAGTGATAATAAAATGGGTTGCAACATAACTAATTATGGCAAGATGGCAAAGATTCGTCGACACGTCTTTCGTTAGAGGGCGCTGATACGTAAACACGGGTTTTATTACTGCTCCTTAATCATGTAGTTTTATTACAGAAAATTTTACTTAACATAACATAAACTCACGCCTATATACCCGAAGTGGCAGGCAGAGGTGCTAGCACCCACATTTCGCCAGTTTATGTTTAGGTCCCAATGTAATAGGTGGCGAGCCTATTGCCATTAACCGGGCACTTATAAACCTGCGATAAATACACACATAACTTCGAAAAGAATCGAAAAGTCACTGGTGTGTGCCATGGTAAAACCTGGGATCGAACCTGAGATATCGTCTCAGCAGTCCATTACCCATACCACTAGGCTAGCGCGGCCTTTTTAGAAAATTTTATTTAAAACTAGCTGACCCGGCAGACTTCGTACTGCCTCAATCGATGACAAACCTTTTAAACCTTCTCTGGACCTCCACAAATAATTCAAGACCAAAATTAGCCAAATCGGTCCAGCCGTTCTCGAGTTTTAGCGAGACTAACGAACAGCAACTCATTTTTATATATAAGAAGAAGAAGAAGAAGAATAATAAAACCGACTTCAAAAACCAATAAACAACTACAGTCGATTTCTCATTGTCAGAACTGCACCAAATTAAAATGGGACCACAAGGAAGCACCAGCTTTCAAATAAAAAATGAATCATCTGAATCGGTTCATCCAGTCGAAAGTGCTAACGTAACAAACATTTAAACAAAATACACTCGAATTAAGAACCTCCTCCTGTTTTGAAGTCGGTTAAAAATAGTCAACTATGCCGATCTGTGGAAAGTGTGTTGTGCATAAAAGTTCTAACAGACTCATATGAACGGTGACAATGTTAGTGACCGATTAGATACCCAACCCATAGAAAAAGAATACAGTGATATGCAAGTTCTGCAATCATTGACGAATCTGCTCGTCAGAAATGAGTCTTTAAAAAAACTTCACTACAAAATATACTACAGTACTGCAGTAGGTATGTAATCTATCAAAAATCTGATGAATTTGTATAAATATATAATCCATTTATTTCAGACATACCTAGGTCCATATGTGTTAGTAACAATGATCTTAAAACTATGTTAGTTCTACATTACAAACAAAATAAAACAATACCATTTTGATTATAAACGCTTTTATTACCTTGGTATGAATGTTTGTTTATAAAGGAATCTTTGAACTCGATATGGGCGCACTTCAATTCAATCCGTCGCGGGTCGAAATTTTGCAGCACTGTTGTCTATATTATTAAACTAGCTGATTCCCGCGGCTTCGCCCGTGCGGAAAGTAGGTTATGATTTTTTGGTCATATCTCAGGTTCTACTTAAGCAATTGCAATCAAATATACGGCAGATTTTAAGTCTGACCAGGATGTTTCAAATAAAAACCCGCGTCAAAATCTGTTTAGTATTTTTTGCATCCATCGCGAACAAACATAAATACACACAAGTAACTTACAATTTTATAATATAACTAAATTGCAGACTGATCAATTATCAATGAAAATACACTAATTTAAAGATTAGTTTTTTTATTAACACGCTTTTATTAGCTTTGTATGTAGGTTTTTAACGGAATCTTTGAAGTCGATTTTTGAGCACTTCAAAATATCGGATATTTGAAATTACGCACACTACAAATTACGACTCGCTGACAATAAAATAGGTATTCAAATTAACTAAAATAAAAAATAAATACTAGTTTGAAAAACTTAAAGAACACACTTTAATAGAAGACCTAACAAAAAAGTAAAAAATCCGTTCCCGCAGGGGGAACGCACAGGTAGATTTCGTGAAGCAATTAATATTATTTTTAACATGTTTAATTTTTTTTTCTCGAAAACGGTAACTTTTAGCGAAAAACATTTCAGACATTTATTTTAGACTTAAAAATGGCCTATCGATTAAAAATGTTTCCGACGCCAAGAATGTTCACCGGTTAGAAGTTATGATTTTTTCCCTGAAAAATTTTGGTTTTTCCCCCCTCCACTTTTAGTTAAAGTTTTAATCTTATAGTTTTGTAATTAAAAGTTGTTGGTATTTATGTATACTATGGGATAAAATTAGAACGGTTCGAATATCTTTCATGGAACGTGAAATTTTGAGGAAAAACTGATTTCACAAAAAGTGAGGCCCTACCGTCCCCTTAGGCCGGATTCCACCCGTTCACGAACTTAAACTAAGTTTACGCCCAAGCAATTTTTGACCGCAGTTTGAAAGCGATCGGGGCAAAAATGCGACCGTGAGAGTGCCGCAAATTTTGGGAAGTGGAACCATACATACATAGGTATATATATAGATATAAACTTTTTGACCAGTTTTCATTTCGGACTCAGAGGGTCATAACTAGACCTCCTATGAAGAATTTTTTTTTTAATTCGACAGTAGTCAAGAAACCAATCACCCCAGCAGAAACAGGCCGGGACGGTGGGGCGACTAGCGCCCCTCCCCCAAACCGGGGCAAGACGGGGACACCGTGGTTCCCAAACCCGAGGGGGCGAAACCGGAGATGGCCCAGGGTCAGTCGGGGTGCGAGGGATATGCTCTATGGGCAACCTTACACCCCGGCGTCTGTAGACCCGAGACGGCGTGCGGTTTTAGTCGGTTCAAGCCCGACATAACCGCCCTCGCTGGCACGCGGGGGGGGTATCCGAAGGGATTTCCGCACGATAAAAAAAAAAAAAAAAAAAAGGTAGTGTCCGTTATGTTAGCGTACACAAGAGCTATATCGAGTTCGTTACTATGCCATTAAACTCTGTGTAAATACTGCCTAATTAGTGTAAAAATAAAAAAACTCTTCCTCTTTAGTCTAGGAAATAAACACCAATTTCACTGTGTACGCTGGCGTCACGATCAAGCTAGCGTACACATGGCCGTACTCGAAAACTGCTAATTGTAAAGCAACAGCGTTTACACGCAAAAATAGTGCTCTAATACTTCTCCCACTATGCAAAATTTCATAACGATTGCTCTTGTAGGAACAGAGATATTGAACAAGACTTTTCAATGACATTCGGAGTTATGGCAGCGTACACATAATAGTTCTCATAGAAAGGGAACTTTTCTTTTAATAAATGCTATATGTATAAATAGTGCGTGAAATTCTGCCTCTATTAGTGTAAATACTTTATACGAATTCGCAGTGGGGGGGGGGGTCCCCGCCGGCCAGCGGGGGTGGTTATGTCGGGCTTGAACCGACTAAAACCGCACGCCGTCTCAATATAATTTCTCGCTCGAGAAAGAGTCACGTGTCACAGTTGGTTTAGACCGGCTGATAAGCGTTTTATAGTCTAGGAGCTAGCAACCAAATTCATTAAAAAAAATACAATATATTTACTTACTGATTACTTTTTATTGGTTTACGTAAGTAAATACTAAAGGTAACGCGGGCGTGACCTGTATTTATTGCTTACTTAACTGCAAATGCCTTACTTTTATATACTTTTTTTTTACCATCTTTAAATTGCCGGTTGTTAAATTTAATTGTTGCATATATGCGAAACCTACAAAACAATTTTAATACATATTCCACTGGGAAACATGCACATGGTGATTGTGGAGGTAAATTTCTAAAAAGTTCTATAACTTTGCTGCCTGGATTACTTTGAACACAATTTTCAAAATTTTCTATGAAAGTGGTTTCTAAATTTTGTACATACTCTATAAAATCTTTTGGTGGCATTTTTAAGCTGCCATAAATACTAGATTGGTTGTTGAATGCTTTGTATCTAGTAAATCGATTAGTCTCGTCTAAGCCTGCAACTGATCTTGAAATTTCATCTATTAAATCATTTGAAATTTCATCTATTAAAAACGTATAATCCGAATTTTGATCATTGTTTCCGCAACCCGCAGCAATGCAATATTTCATTGCCCTTATTTTATACATCGTATACAATATGCGCTTGCGACGTTGTGTCGAGTGCCGAGTGTCGCGGCCCACGTCGGGGCAACCACTGAATAAGCAACCCCGGGGATGCCGCCGGCATGTACTTATAATTTCTCGCAGATCGGCGGAGTGACACCCCCCTGGCAGTATTTACACAGAGTTTATTGGCATAGTAACCAACTCGATATAGCTCTTGTGTACGCTAGCATAACGGACACAATAGGTAGATCGATTTCATCGAAATCTACCTAAAAATAATTGTTAATGATTTGAGATAAGAAAATAGGTTAGATAATATTTATTTAATTGTCAAAAAGCGTGGGGTGCTTACAGCAATCATCATCGAGCATCCCACCAATTTTTTTGGTTTACTATTTGGTATGGTCTTGTATTAAAGCGTGTTTTTTTAGTTTTGTAGTTTTCTACAGCAAACACGACGTACGACATAAATAAGTGTACCACTAACAACAAATAGGTGTATCGAAATCAACAATAATATGCAGTAGTCGACCAATAATAATAGTAGCCCTATGTAATGATGGGGATAAAAATTAAAAAAGAAAGTCACTTGGACATTTTCGAGAGCGTCAGAAATGAATAATAGTGTGGACGCCTAGTGTATTTCCAAACCATTTTTTGAGTATTTGTAGACATTCGATTGGACTGAAATGTGACATACACGTTTAGTTTGGATGACAATGCAATAATATAGTACCATAGAGCTGGTCTCTTTTTTTTGTCTTAGATACTCTCTGGTGTTACATGATAGTTAGTGTCTGAAGATGGAGTAGGAAGGTGGCCAAAGGAACTCCTACACTAAACAAGATAAACTTATCGAGTCTGGGCTCGTTTGTTTTCCCTTGGCGAACTCTTTGTTGGTACATGGTATTCAGGTTTACTCTGGATGTTCACTCAGGTTCACTCTACGCTACGTGATATTACTAAAACTAAAAGTTCAAAATAAGATAATTAATAAAAAAAAAGCTATTGTGCAAAAATACAAATTTGCTTTGAAACCAAAATGTGAGCCCCACTTCCTTTTTTGCATCAGGGCCCTTAGTCACCTAGCTACGTCACTGATAGGATTCGTTAAAATAAACAAAAGTAGTCCAAATTCTCGAATTTGACTACTTTTGCTAAAGTTTACTAAAGTAGTAAAAAACTACAATAATGTTGACAGGAATTAACGCGATCATGTATAGGTGTCTATATACATAACCTTTGGATTGCCTGACGTTTCGACCAGGTTATTCCGGCCGTGGTCATTAAAAGTCCATTGAAATGTTACATTTTTATGCTATTAAATACAGCATCCGTATGTGGTCGTAAAACCCGAAATCGACTTGAAATTTTGACCTTGGTTCCATTTTTACCCAAAGGCCAATAATTGACTTGAATAAGTAGCTTTACCTACAACAAAAGTAGGTACAGTTGGAGCACGGTGTGAAACTCTCATAATTTCGACTATTTCTGGTTTAGTGTTTTCTAGACACTTACACACCAGTAATGGACGCCAGGCACGTTAAAATACGTAAGTGTTGGAAGTTTCAGCATAATTTATTTTAGACGGTCCTTTTACGTAAACATAAATACGACTGCTTCGTGAAATTACTTGCTGGGTGTTCCATATTATGCTGAATTCATTCTAGACCCAAACAGAATTTATATGGACCTACTAGGAGTCCCTGAAGCGTACCACTATCCACATCCTGACTCCAACATCAGATCAGCTCGATGGTGTCAAATTATTATATACTATTATCCGGATGCCTTTAATAATTGTCCGGATGGCAGTTATTAGAAGCCGATTCCCATATATACATGGCCTTGAGATGATGTATTTCTGTTGCCGCTATAACGACAAATATCTAGTATTTGTACTCAAGATAATAATTAATTGGGAGAAGAAATTTATTTAGTATTATTAATACTTATGCAAATTGTTGTTATCAATATCGAGCAAAAACGAGCAAAAAGACACGTTAGTATTTGTACTTAAGATAATAATTAATTGGGAGAAGAAATTTATTTAGTATTACTAATACTTATGCAAATTGTTGTTATCAATATCGAGCAAAAAGACACGTTTGTTGTATGGGATATAATAAAATGTAATATTACTTTTATTTTAATTCAATTATTTATTTTTGAAGTGAAAAGAAAACGAAATATGAATATTAAGCATCTACCTGATGCCGTTATGCCTACACGTACATACAAAAAAGGGAATACTTATGTGGCTTAAATATTTCTTGGTTTACTTTACCATTATGCAATGACAATGGTTGTGAATGGCATTTCAATCCAAACTTCCTTAACTTTGATTCATTATTTATTCACTCTTTGGAGTCAATGCTACTACTTTGGAACTCGGAGTAACTCTTCTACTTTTTCACTTGATTTGGCTTATCTTGGCTTTTTCGGGAGCGACTGACGTGCGATCCCCCAATCTCGAGAGGAAAACCAGAGCATCATCATCCTCATAGCGATTTCCCAGTGGTGGCCAAAGTCCGCACTTCAGAGCCCGAGGTCCGCTTATAGTTTTTTATTGATATGTTGACTTTTCCCGGAGTGACTGCCGCCTGACCTCCAAACTCCGAGAGGAAAGCCTACGCCAGAGCGACATCATTTTCATAGCGATTGCCCAGTTGCGTCACTAGTCCGCGCTGCGGACCCGAAGTCCGCTTATGGTTTTTGGTTAATATGTCGGCTATTCCGGAAGTGACGATATCTGACTCCTAATACTAGTTGTAGGTAACTAACCAACGACGTTATGCCATAATAATGATGATAACGCAAGGAGGTACGGAAAAGCAGACAGCTGCATGGACGTTTTTATCGGGCCTTACATGAGCCCGATGTAGATTTAACAGCACGATTCGGATTCGGATTCCTGGTTACGATACGGAGATCTCTTTGCAGAAACCGAAGGTTTTATAACATAAACCCAAAACACAGAATAGTTTTGTGTTATGCTTTATAATTTGGGTCTAGATAGCGCTGTGTAGAATGCCCTAGAATATTAATCACTAGCTTGCCACCTGCGGCTCCGCCGGCGTGGAGGTCGGTTATCCCCACAAAGTCTTTTTAGGGTTCCGAACATCATAAAGTAAATAAGGAATCCTTATAAGATCACTCTCTTGTTCGTGTGTCACCACCGATTTTCTCAGGAACGAACGGGTGGACCTAGCAAGTTGAAATTTATACCAGATACTGCGGGCTATAGTTCCTATTGGGTGTATAAATAGGACAGCACTAGTAAATAGAAAATTCCGCAAAAAGTTAAAATGAAGGTAAATTTTGGTACTTAGAAGTTTTCGCGAAAATTTGCCCATATCGTTTTATGAATTTTTCTATTTATCTGTACCAATAGAAATCATGCCAATTTTATTATGGCGGTATCATGGGTAGGTACGGATTCCTCGGTGCACGAGTTCGACTCGCACTTGACGTGTTTTTTTAAACTGACGAACCTCCGATATAAACTTTCAACGCCTACAATTCCGCATGATGAAAATCTCTTAAAAGCCGAAAAAGATAAACTAAAAATGTTTGGATTTGGCTCACAAGGTTGTCGACATTGGAATGTGGATTTGGCGATTATTGTTCCGATAGTCGTATCGGTTCACGGACTGATTGCACAGAGGCTCGACCAATATCTCAAGAGGTTTGTGTTAGGCAGTTGGGTCAAGGGCTTGATGCAGAAGGCGATACTCCTCGACACGGCACGCATTGTCCTCACGATTATCCCCTCAGATAATATACACGAGGAAACATTTTTGTAAGTGTGAATGCGCTTTAAAAAACACGGGATTCCTCAAATTTATTTTGGTGTTGGCTTGGGCGCCAAGACTTTGCCCAAGCCAATGGCACCTGCGATTTACGGATGATTTATGGCACAGGCTTTCGTTTCAAAAAGGTCGGCAGTCGGTTCCGTAAAAGCCAAGATAACCCATATCAGGATAAGAAAGGAGTGCGGACCCTAGGTTCCGAAGTGCAAGCTTTGGATGCAGATAAAGAGCATGTCATCCAGGCGGGGTCCTCGAAAAGTGTTGCGAATAACGTTTAATTGAAGTGTAAGTTTAGTGAGAGAGAAATACAACAAGCTATCAGTATTCCTTTTGAATTCCACATTTTTTGAAGTTGTTTCAAGGTCGTCCGGGGCAAACCACATTTCTCCAAAATATTCGAGATTTAAAGAATTTGCCTACGACGACGGGATTATAAGTGAGAGTATTATTGTTAGTACCCTTACTTATTATGGTATCGTGAAACAATCTAATATAACGTAGCATTTATCTAAATTTGATCAAGTCAAGTTCAGAATAATTCAAGCAATTTAAATGACATTAGAACAGAATATTTTTATTAATTTGCGTTGTTAACTGCGTATTAATCACAGCAATGTTGGTCATTATTCATTTTTCGATTAATTCATGACATTGCATTGCTGATGACTTCATATCTGACGGTGCTAGCGAATCAGCTGTTCGATCGCGAGGAAGTGAATGTTGTGGGGCCTGTAGCGTATAGACTGTATATAGGAGCGTCGAGTCGTCAGTATTCGCGAGGCCCTCGTCGATGCACGCACATTACACAAACTGATATAATTTTGTTATCATCGCGAGTTTGTTACGTTCACTTAATGTAAAGTTTGTATTGTGTTTTGTGGAAGATTAGTTCAATGTCAAGTTGAAGATTAGTGGTGTTTTCAGAGTCAATTTTGTTTACTTCCAATATTATTTCCTGTTATATATTTTCAAATCATTTAATTAACACGGACCGTATGACAGTAACAAGGTTTAGTATCTTAGCGCGTAGGTGTAACGACTCAGTAAACTGCGCATATAACTCATTCATGGTCTGCATTATTTGTTGTGCAAGCGATGATTTCCAGTTTAACTGGTTCAAATGCCCCACATACAGTTTCTAATGCGGCTATACGTACTTACGTTACAGCGATAAATTGTGAATGGTAAATTAACAAGTGCTATTAATTCGTAAATACAAGTCATTGTTTTCAAGTTTTGTTGTTGCTATTTTCTTTGTGAGTCATATCAACAATAACATACCTATGTATATACTCGTACCATACGTGCGTGACGTTATTGGTTTCAATTCGGATACATGCTGTAGTATTTTCATATGTTACTTATTTTCAATCATGCGAACAAGGTCAATGTATAAAGTAGAATATTACTGTAGATATTTAGTTAATTAAATATGTAAAATACAGAATGAGGTCAATATCAATTATTGTCAAGAGATCTGTATCACAATTGAAGTTAGGTTTCCACCGATATCGATTTGGTTTCCTGGCAGCCGCTCCACCATGCGCCCTGCAGTGCATTCCAAACTAGATATATATCATTACTAGCTGATGCCCGCGGCTCCGCCCGCGCGGAGTTCGGTTATCAGTTATCATATTTTGGTTATAACTCCTGTTCTACTTAACCAATTGCAATCAAACATATGGCAGATTTTAAGACTGACCAAGACCATTGGAATAGAAGAAACCGAATCAAAATCCGTTCAGTAGTTTTTGTGTCCATCGCAAATACAAATAGATGAATACAAGATTTTAAAAATAATCGTTTATTTAACAAAATCCAAGATTTTTATTTAAATATCTTCAATGTACAGACTACTAATTTACAAATTTATAATAGTGTAGATATCTCTCTCATCCAAATCTCTTATTAAATAGGTATGTATATTCAATGTTAATGTCGAAAGAGCTGCAAGCTAAACAAATATATTTAGGTATAATTTAAGGTTAATATAAAGGTACCAATTTATAATAATAATTAAGTATACGAAAAATTTCATTGTTCTTATCTCTTATAGATTTAGATCGGAAAAAGAGAACATCTAGGACGGGATGTTCTCTTTCTCTGATCTAAATCTATAGGAAAAGTAAGCATACAAATTACTTAAAAATTATTTGAATTTCATTGTCGTAGATTTATGACCTCAAAGTTTTTTTTTGGAAAAAACCTTGTTAAGTGCAAGGTTTAAAAGACTTTATTTTAAGAACATTTTACACTTTTTTGTAAGAACATTATATTAACCATAAATAATAAGTACCTAAGTATTATCTAAAGTATAATAGTCACAGTCATCGCATGGCGGACACTTAAGTTGTTAGGTTAGGTCGTTGTAAGTCCATTTACAATTTAATTCTCGAGTTAGGTAGTCTATATGAAGATGGACCGTTCTTTTTAACCTTGTTACTGTCATGAATTGTCACTCAAACGTATCCTGTGTTTCGCTGCAATGGTAACAGTGGATCATGACACCTATCTGTATAATTTGTATCTATGTTATTATATGAAAACAAACGGTTTGTTTATAGAGGACCAATCTTGTAAGCATTAAGAAGTGCACGTAGTTCGTTGTTATTAGTACTGAATAAATAACTGATAAGTGATTTAATATGAGAATACAGAGTGTGATGGCGAACAGCACTGCGGAAGTTTTGTCCCTACAGTCCACGGCTAATGGATCCTCATATGGCAAAGGGGACAGGTACACGGCAGCGCCTAACGAGTGAGTTGCTATTTGCTAATAACCCTGAAACTACTGTTTTGAAATGTAGAGTTTCTATTACAAGATATTCTACTTATTCAACTCGCGTAAATAATAATGTTATCGTGTTATAATGTATGTAATATACATTAATGTTTTTTTTAGACAAGCTTTTTTTATTCAAAAATGTAGTTGCACTAAAACGAAAATAATTATTTTTGCAAGGGCTATGCTGATTTCAAAAGCTTGAATGGCGTAAGTAATTTTTCTATTTTCTATTGCGCTATAAGCTTTTGAAATCAGCACAGCCATTGCATGAAATTATTATTTTCGTTTTAGTGCAAGTACATTTTTGAATAAAAGCTTGTTAAAAAAAACTTTTGTTATTAATTATTATATTTTCAACTTTTGAGTTTTAGTAATATCATTTAGCACCAGAGTGACCCTCAATACCATGTAACAACAAAGAGTTCTCCAAGACAAAACAAATGCCCAAACTCGTAAGTTTATCTTGTCTAGTTGAGGAGTTCCTATGGCCACCTTCCTACTCCATCTTCAGACCCTGACTATACCATTTAATTACCGAGGAATTTGTCAAGGCAAAACAACTGAGCCCAGACTCGATCAGTTTATCTTGTTTAGCTTAGGAGTTCTTATGGCCACCTTGCTACTCCATCTTCAGACCCTGACTACCATGTAATACCAGAGAGCTTGCTAAGACAAAACAAATAGGCCCAAACTAGATGGGTTCCTCTTGTTTAATTTAGAAGTTCCTATAGCAACCTTCCTAATCCATCATCAGACCAGCTCCGTGGTACCATATTAATGCATTGTCATCCAAACTAAACGTGTATGCAAAATTTCAGCTCAATCGGATGCCAACAAATGATCGAAAAATGATTTGAATGATCGAAAAGTGCAAGTTAAATTAAAGCTACTAAAAATAATATACTTCAGTATAGGTAACTAGATTTAAAATTCTTATTTCAAATATGAAATGTAGGCAGTTTAGTTTACACAACCTTGACATGTTCGCACTATGTTTAGGCAAAGTTAGCACTGCAACATTCGCTATGCGTTTTTTTATAATCCACGTAGTGAATCTTATGGCCTTGTTCTCCACTCTAGTTATGGCCAACGGCTTTGGTACTCGTATGTAGAGGCCGTTAACTTACACCAACGCATGGCGAATAAAATTCCTCGCGCTTTTTGTCAGTTTTTACCTTTGATAGTAATAAAGACATCAATGGTTTTTACAGTCAGAAGTAGGCACAGTCGAGTACTTTAGTATGTATCCATTTCAAAGCTACATAATTAGATTAGATTAGATAATTCTTTATTGTACACCAAAATCATTGGGGATACAAATTTGTAACATTTACAGTTAAATGCACAATGCCACACACAATGCCTTATCACTAAAACTGATCTCTTCCAGGCAAAAAGGTTTCTACAAAAATTATGTTTCCAATTAGCTTTAGCAATTAGCAATTTTCAATGTGTCATATTTATTTACTCAGCAAGAAGGCCATCAATATGTATACAGTTTAGGAAAGTTTTTTTTGGCGGGGGGGGGGGGGGTATCCGAAGGGATTTCCGCAGGGAAAAAAAAAGGTACTATATGACAATTTAATGTATAGTTTTAAAACGTGTTAATTATGTATTCGTTTGACGTTGATGAGACACCTGCCATTTCTTCGACGAAATCAATGACTGACTAATGAAAGTGAACTTGCACTTCTTGTAGTATAACAGATCGCTTTCATAATTTCATCCATTCTGATTTTATCAGTAGATACCAGTGAATCTTTCACTCCGAAGTATGGAACGATAATTCCATACTTGTATCTCATCCACACCTCGCTCATATAGACTTTCAAAATATGTCTTCGAACGTTCTAAAACCAATCTTTCTACATATGATTTTAGATTGACATGGTCATTTACATTAAAATTAGAATGATAAACGGGATATTTACCATGTTTAGTATCTTTTTCGAGAATCCGATATTTCGGCACTGTTACAAGTACCATGATCACGGATGTATCACATTCAGAGCAGCAACACGACAGTTACTGCCTTCTTGTCGCCCCTTCGAGAAAGGTTTGACGTCTGGCGAGTACCGTCGCCACCTCTCCATGTAGCTTTGTCCCCCCCCCCCAGCCCCCCAGATACGTGGGACTGCCTCTTCCTGTGAGGACGAGGGAAGGCCTCTCCGGTTGGTCCGGTACCTCCCTGGGGTAGCTTTTGCTTTGGATCCACATGCATTTCTCGATGGTTTTTTTTTAGTTGTATACTGTCAGGACGAACAGCCCCATCCCTTAGTCGCCTTTAACGACACCCACGAGAAGAGATGGGATATCTACCAGTTCCACGTTAGCCACGTCTCACGTGATCAGATGGTCGATCCCGACGTGTGTTTGGACTTTAGGGGACACTTTTCGTTTCTTTACTTTCGTTGTATGTGTAGTACAATAAAAATACGCCCACACAATATTATGCATTGCGTCAGTCTGGGTGCGAGGGAAATGCCTTATGGGCCCTTACACCCCGGCGTCTGAAGATCCTAGACGTCGTGCGGTTTGAGTCTGACTTAACCTCCTCTGTTGGCGGAGGGGTGTCCGAGAGAATTTCCTCACGGGAAAAAAAGGGTCCATATCACCAGCTTCTTCAGTTCTGAGGGTTGGCCACTATCTTCCTGTATTGCTCTCTCTCAACAGCCAGCCGGAACAGTTGTTCATTATGGGATTCTTAGCGGCCAACAATTCCTCAGAATGCATGTTGATCCCTTTCAATATCCATAATGAAAGTAAATATTCTATTTTGATTAAGATCCAAAACTGTTTACTACAGTTGGATTATTTTGTTGACATTAATACAGTACCTATGTATCTTTGGAGCGAACGGTTCAATGTCTCACGCGCTCTTGGCATGGTACTGGAATTTTGCCACTGGTAAGATGCGTGTTATTCAATGCTTATCTGTAGGCGTGCGTGTCACAAAACTAATACATGTATGCAATATGGTAATTATTAAAATGGACGTCAAACTGGAGCCAAGAGTTACGTTTCATTTTAAATTGTCTTACGAATGCGTGAAGTTTTCACCTTGTTTGAAGTGTACCTTCACAGCAATATATACGAATATGACGATTTGTTATGACAATAGACTGTATTATTTAATTAACTGTAACTTATTTAGCCAGATCGAAATAGATTCAAAATGAATTGCCAAAAAAAAGGAACTTGTAGGTATCAAAACCAATTTGTTTGCTAGTTTAAACTCAGTGAATTTTTGTTAGTGTCGTAAATAATATAGAAAATAAATTGGTCTGTAACATAGAACCTCCTTTTTGAAGTCGGTTAAAAATAATCTAATTGCGGAAGTTATAACGTAGCCCCGGCGTCTGTAGACCCGAGACAGCGTGCGGTTTTAGTCGGTTCAAGCCCGACATAACCGCCCTCGCTGGCCAGCGGGGGGTTATCCGAAGGGATTTCCGCACCGAAAAGAGAAGGTACTTCAGTTCTATATTCCATACTGCCTTGGACCTACATATTTCGCATATTTTTATGAGGTCGTTTAATATTTATTGCCATAGAATGTTTAATAAACCTCCGTAAATAACTTATCATATCCTTGATATCTGTTTGGAAAACAGTCCGAATATTTTTAAATCCGCCGGTAGCAGCGTAGGTAATCTTGTCTTTTTGTTTGTATGATCGCCACTTTAATGATAAATATCTGGGTTTTTTCTTCGGCGTTTTCAAAATCGGGCTCAAGACTCCTTTGAGCATTTTTCGCTATTCCTCATAGTTTCGGATTTGGCCATCCACGCCCAGTTCAAAATTTCACCTCGTTCATGCTCGTTTAAAGGTATTAACATAGATATCTATGTAAAATGGTGAGAGCATCTGTTTGTTTTATGTCATGTGTCAATTAAAATAGTGCTGATACAATACTAAAGTGCCCCGCGGCTTCGCCCGTAGTATACTTCGCCCCCGTGGCACCCATTTACCCCATACAATGCCAGTAATTTATTAGTTCTACAATATTGTATGGAAATTTACCCGATTTGTTGACATTTATGATTACTGCTCCGCTCTCCTGGGTAGTAGCGTAATGATATATAGCCTATAACCTTCCTCGATAAATAGACTAAGATATTTTCATTTCGAACTAGTAGTTGCCGAGATTAGCGCGTTCAATCAAACAAGCAAACAAACTCTCCAGCTTTATAACATTAAGTATGTAAGTATCAATATCGCTGACTTCAACGTTTTGACGTACCTACTTCTTAATCCTTTACTTGAGATTCTTAGAATAGGAACGGATGCGATGGATGCGTGTTTCGTGCGCTAGGTACTTCCTGACTTCAGAGGGCTAATTCTCGTAATAAAGCGATGTTAAAAATTCAGTCTGAAAATTGTTTGAGGCTGAATTTTGAACATCCTTTTATTACGAGAATTGGCCCTCTGCGGTAGTTAACAAGAAAAACCGTTAGAAGTTTATTTTTATGTAAACCTATACTTGGAGTAGGTACGTAAGAAGGTACTACATTAGAATAATACCTTTTTATTTTATTTTTTTCGTGCGGAAATCCCTTCGGATTCCCCCCCGCCGGCCAGCGGGCCGGTTATGTCGGGCTTGAACCGACTAAAACCGCACGCCGTCTCGGGTCTACAGACGCCGGGGTGTAAGGTTGCCCATAGAGCATATCCCTCGCACCCCGACTGACCCTGAGCCATCTCCGGTTTCGAGATGGCCCCCTCGGGTTTGGGAACCACGGTGTCCCCATCTTGCCCCGGTTTGTGGGAGGGGCGCTAGTTGCCCCACCGTCCCGGCCTGCTTCTGCTGGGGTGACAGGCGGCCTCACCTGCCACCCCCAGGCCTGCGCTCATGGAGGACGGAGGTCGTTAAGCGTCGCCTGCAACGCGCGGCGAGCATGTTGCGGGCTCGGCGGGCCGGGAGAGTTCTAAATCTCTCCCGGGCGCGCTCCGCCATCTCCTTCGCGAGCATTACATGCTCGTAGAAGGTGGCGGCGGCCCACGCGCTCGCGCTCCGCACCATTGCCGCAATAATGCTGCCGAGCGAGAGGACTCCTACTCCGATGGCTGCCACTAGGTCACGCCTCGGCGCCTCCCACTCCGGGCAGTCCGCCAGCGTGTGCAGGCCTGAGTCCTCGCTTGCGTCGCAGTGATGGCACTCAGGCGTTGGCTCCTTCCTGATCCGATGTAGGTGGTCCCCGAAGCTCCCCTTCCTTGAGATCACCTGCGTCAGTCGGTACGAGAGGCTTCCGTGTCGTCTCTCTAGCCAATCCTCCATGATGGGCCTTACCGCCGCTATTGCGGCGTGCCCTGCGCTTGGTTGCCCAAGTCGTTCCTTCCACTCCACCACGATGGCCTGGCGGAGCTGGGACTGCATGGCCTCGATTTCTCGAGGCTCGGTGGTACTACATAAAAGTTTACTTCGGACATGAAAATTACTTTTCTAGTCGATTTCATATATAAGTCCACTACTGATTAATTAGTTAGAGTTAAACTCCCAGTATTATTGCATTTTTTATTCTATACACGCTTCTACTTTGGGGCCCGACATACTGACATTTGACATACTGGCTAGTACGGGAGCAACTGCCCTCCGACCCTCCAATCTTGACAACAAACAATGAACCTTTTTTTGAATAAAATTTTAATTGAAATAACTGATTAATTAATTTTTAAATTCCTTAAATCTTGGTAGCGGCACAAGATGCGACCGTCTGTTTCCAAGCCGGTCGTATTTGCTAGCCAAATGCGAACGGACGTTTATGGCCACGCAAAAAAATGTGCATAGTACCTAATTCCTCGGTAGCCCAGTCGTAGTGCTTTTCTGTAATGTACCAATTCGATGACGAGTCTCGTGGCACAATTACACTTTGTTGTTAGCCCGAATTCGATTGCCTATCGAATTCCGACAAATGACCAAGTGTAAATGAACGTAGTCGTTTTGGTTACTTGGCGCCATTTTTCTTTCAATTGTCAAGCAGTACCTACTGTGCCAGTTATGGCTCGTTCCAACCCGAACGCGCGTGCAGGGTCGTTTGCCCGTGTTCCAGTAACCGAACCAATGTAATTAGTGCTTCGGGGGCCCGAATTCGAGTAACGTCTGTTGTGAACCCGAATACAGGCTAACGACCAAGTGTAATTGCGCCATTACTCAGACGAGATAACTCACTTAGGGTTTGTCGGTGGAGCTCGCCTTTAGTGCTAACAGCGCACCGTAGTCAATCAATTCGCTCTCTGCACGCTGATAGCGCTATGCAGGCCGGCTCTACGTAAATACGCAAAATGAGTTCTGTCGTCTAAGTGAAACTCGACACGGAATTTGTATGTTGCAGAATAGCAACTGCCAGAGTACGTAGTGCTACCACCGCCTTTGTGTGAGTAACCGACTCAGAGCTGCTCCTAGGGCATTGGTTACCCCCTAAGAGTAAGATAGGAATTATTACTATTCTTCTATTCTTCATCTTTCCTTGTTACCGTTTGGATAGCTGATAGGGAGTGCCGTAGTAATCTCGCCCAGGTCGCAAATACCTAGTGCCAAAAGCGGCCATGAGGTTAGGGCTCTTTAAAAAGAGAGTCCTAATAAGGCATTAGAAGAGTCTTGCCCAGTAATCGCTTACTACTAGGTAGGTACTGGGTCGCATGGACCCCAAATTTAAGTAAAAAAAACGAAAAAAATAGTATCGATGTGTACACCTTAATGCTACAAAAACGGTCCTGGAATGTACGAAGAGGACTATTACGATACCATCTTTTTGATTTTTTCATTACATTTCAGTACATTACACACACATTTTAATGTAGGCATAATAATTGGCACTGGACCGTATGATAATGATAACTTTTAAACTTTCGCGTAATCATCGCGATAACGCGTTCTGTGATCACGTTAATTTTCATTACCATAACTGTTTGATAATGTTTTATTTTTGAACCCGTGAAAATAAATGAGTTTTAGGGCCTACGCTGCGTCGAGCGTGCCACGCGCGCGTGTTACATCGTGAAATAGTCGTGTGACTGGCGACCCGTCTAACGTTGCGTTGCTCTATTGTATTTGCAAGAAAAAGCACACGCGCGCGTACACGTTCGTAGCGCAGGCCCTTAGTGATCCGAAAGAATTTAACTGCGACTCTTATCTAGATATCAATAAAAACTTCATTATTTTTATTTGTTTCAGAATTTTTGTAAATAGATCGCTACATCTAGAGAATGTCAAGTTTTATGGATTTGATATGGACTACACTTTGGCTGGTAATAATAACCTTTGTTTTGGTTGTAGATTTAGTAAGATATATGCGTATGTATTTATAGATGTGTATTAAAAAATGCCTAAATTATATTAATGTTAATTATCGCACGCTTAGTAATGTGCCCGGTATATGGCAATAGGCTCAACCCCTATTACATTAGAACCTAAACATAACTGTTGAATTGTGAGTGTGATACAACTTTGCCTACCCCTTCGGGGATACAGGCGTGAAGTTATGTTATGTTATGTAGTAGTTTTGCGCGGAATCCTCATTTTTCTTCAGACAGACAGACAGATGGACAAAAGTTTTAAAGATTGTATTATTGTTATAAGTATCGTGTATACATTCATATGCAATCATTAAAAATCTGTTATTTTGATATTACAAACAGACACCTCAATTTTATTTATTTGTTTCTCCATGTTATTGACGGAAGTTTACGCGAATTTCACACATTGAAATAAGACTATTTTTAAGGTGAGGGTCCCTGAGAAAGATTGTTTTTAGATAAGGATTTTTCGAAAATGAGAAGTCACTGTATTCTGAAAGTCCTGTATGTTATTTTAGACTACTCAAACTAGTATTTTCGGTTATCCGATACACGATGACTTTTACTTTCCTCGATAGAATTTCCTCTCAAAGATTATTCTAACCCAAAACGGATTCCAGTTCTATTTGAGTTGTGTTCAGGTTATAAAAATAAAAATGATACCAAAATGAAGATCATTTATAGAATAATGAAAAACGGTTATCAAAATTGACATAAATTCTGAATTATACCATGAAAATTCAAAATACCTACGTTTTCTACCAATATGACGCGTTCGGAGAGTTATTTAGTTCCGAGCGGAACGTGTTAGAGGCAGGTCGTGTGTCAGTTTGCGGCAGATGCACAGCGAAATCGTATGATTTTGTGTGAAAATCTTAATGCGGTTCATAGAATATATCTACTTACCAAGTTTCAACAGCATAGTTCTTATAGTTTCGGAAAAAAATGGCTTTGACATACGGACAGACAGACGGACATGAATCTATAAGGGTTTCGTTTTTAGCCATTTGGCTACGGAACCCTAAAAAGTTGAGACTCAAACTTTTGCAAATACAGTGCTAGTATTAGTGCACTGTTTTCTGTAAAGTATAAGTTGTGTAAATAAGTAAGTAGTTACTCATTGCACAAGTATTAAAACTTAGTCATGTTACGGCATTAAATGTCTTATGACATTAGACGATTCAATACAAGAATTTGTTATGATTGACATTGGTACTAATAGACGTATATCGAATAGTGATAGGTACTAAATATTGGGAACAGGACCTTTTTGTTTCGTGCGGAAATCCCCTCGGATAACCCCCACGCGGGCAGCGGAGGTGGTTATGTATAATCTTGTTGTATTTTGATTTTTGATTAGAATTAATTAAGTGAATGACTGGGTCCTAAGCTGGTACATTTCAGCCATCTTCTCTATTAAAATTAGGATGTTTCTTAATTTCAATAGCCTCGCGGAGCATCCTAGGTAGGAATCAATTTTCTTTAGCGAGTATCTGTGGTTTATCAAATTTCAAGTATTGTTTAGTCCCCTGTGCTCACATACAGCAGACTTTTTTGAGCGTTGGTATTTTATATCAGCTAGGTGTTCTTTGACGCGAGTGCCAATGCTTAGCTTGGTTTCACAATTATTAGAGAGCCCACAGTCACAGTCTGTTTAAATTAATCGCGATAGAATCCGTTAAAAATAGTTTTATTTCAATATTTGTTTCTTTTTCTAACGCCTTTGTTACGCCTTGTAACATTATCTATCTGCCAGTGAAAGTCCCGTCAAAATCAGCCCAGCCGTTCCAGACACTTAAATTTTATTTATTTGTATAGATTGTACTATCGATTTAAAGATACATTACAGGTAGGTACTCACCTTCACCCCCTCACGAGGGGGCCATCTCGAAACCGGAGATGGCCCAGGGTCAGTCGGGGTGCGAGGGATATGCTCTATGGGCAACCTTACACCCCGGCGTCTGTAGACCCGAGGCCGGCGTGCGATTTTAGTCGGTTCAAGCCCGACATAACCGCCCCCGCCGGCCGGCGGGGGGGGGTATCCGAAGGGATTTCCGCACGAAAAAAAAAAAAGGTAGGTACTCACCTTTTGCAACTGTTCACCCGTTATATTCGGTTATATAGATTACATACATACATATAGTCACGGGTCTTTCACATTGGGGTGTGCAGAGACAACATCTGTCCACTTGCTACGATCCTGGCATGCGTCATTATCATCTCACACTTTCATTTCATTTCTTCAAAACGTCCTCGATCTGATTGGCAAA
Source organism: Cybosia mesomella (assembly GCA_946251805.1). Classification (NCBI taxonomy): domain Eukaryota; kingdom Metazoa; phylum Arthropoda; class Insecta; order Lepidoptera; family Erebidae; genus Cybosia; species Cybosia mesomella. Next base: position 14,857,862 of record OX276403.1, read on the forward strand.
CATACGCCTAGGCTTACATTTACCGGGTTGCCCAGTAGCCCTCGCTTCATAAATCTGTTTCGTTAATCTCCTTTCGTCCATATTCTCTACGTGTTCGAACTATTTAAGCATCCCTTTCTCTACCTTGCTCACTACGTTTTCTACCATACCACATCGTTCTCTTATCACGCTGTACCTTACTCGGTCCATTAGGGTCACTCCATTCATACTTCTCAAACTTCTCATTTCCACAGCATTCAGTTTAGTTTCATGTTCCTTCTGCCACACCCAACATTCACTACCATTCATAAGATTGGGGACGAGCACTTTTCTATGTACAGCCACTCGTGCCTCTTTAGATACTTTCCGGCTGCTCATAAAATTATACAGCCCCCTATTCACTTGGTTTCCAGCCATAATTCTTTGCTTTTTGTGTAGAAGCCAATATTCAGTTCTTCGTTTTTACTAAAGATATTGGCTGGTAGTAGATGAGACTTTTCTCATCTCCTCGTTTTTCATCGTACTTTAAATGGCTAGCTGGAACTCACCCCTCGCACTAAGGTTTGTTTATAATTATCATCTTGGCATTGTTCCCAGTTGTTTTCGACACGTTCGCCTCGGAGCCGTCCGTCCGTCCGCTTACTACCTCTCTTCCTTTTAGCTTATACGGCTTTTATAGGAGTGACTGCCGTCTGACCTCCCAACCCTGCCTTAGCCTGCGCCAGAACCTAGCTCGTCAGTCAGCAGGTGTTACGGCTTGCAGTTGAGGTTGCCTTAGCCCTTAAGGTCTTGAAACCCCAACCAGTATTCATAACTTTAAAAAAACACATAAGGACATTCCTCAACTCCGATCGAATATTATTAGCCAAATCAGTACAGACTGTTACCATTATTTATTCACATTATATCCTCACTGGTTAATTTTTTTCCAGAATACAAATCGCCGCAATATGAAACTTTAGGCTTTAATTTAACCAAAGAGAGGTTGGTGCACAAGGGATACCCAAAGGAAATATTAGAATTCGAATATGATCCTTCATTCCCAGTTCGGTGAGTATATTTATGTATACCTGATTATTAATACCCCTAAATAATGTTATCTATTCTAATTTTCATTTCGTTTTTCAGAGGTCTATGGTTTGACACTTTATATGGAAACTTATTAAAAGTAGATGCGTATGGGAATATTTTGGTATGCGTCCACGGATTTGATTTCCTTAAACAGTAAGTTCACTTTTTTGATTATTCATAATTGTATCCGTCTTCAATATTCGCTTGTTTTGTATCGTATTACACGGGACAACTTGGATTGTTTTAGCACGTGTAACGTACGTGTGTAGAGCTACTCTATGCTGGACTGTGATGCCAATCGGTGACTTCATTCAGATTTATTCTAGGTCAAAATCTGTTCCTTACACTATTTTTGCATTATTGTTATCTCCATGTTTATGACTCTCAAATGTAGCTACAGAGCTATTTAAAATAAGCAGGATGTTTATATTTTCAAATAGCATAAGTAGGTATGTTAAATCTCGGCTTTTACTAAAGTACCTACCTAAGGTTAATGTTACAAATATTTTTACGAAGATATAAGGCTATTGTTACCACGACTTAATTAATTTATTTTTGAATTTTAAGGCGAGGTTATTTGATAACATTAAGCGCATCGGCGCCTCATGTCGCTGTCCCGAATTTTCGCGACTATTATTAGTGATATCAATATTTATAATACAGCCGTTGTTTACATTGGAGAATTGTTGTTTACATTAGGTACTTAGCGCAAATAACTTTAATTAGTGATACCTTTCCACGTTAGAACTAGCTGCGTTCAATATGATTTTCGTATTGTAGGTACCTATTTAAATAAACCTTACTATGCTATACTATCGTAGTATTTCAAAACATTTAACATTTATTTACATTTATTCGATATGTATCACACCCATACAATATCGGCACACACGTGTATAATTGTATTACGAACCGCATACCAACTACCTAGTATTTATTTATCACTAACTGCTTTAGTAACGGCTAAATGAAAAAAGGCGATAAATAAATTACACTCTAAGTACCTACAAAACTTGCCCACACACTATCCTTCCCGTGGCTTCGACTGCAGGTGTAGGGCCAGCCGCGTCCCACCCTCCCGCGTCCACATTCAAGGTAGGAATGAGGTGCTAATATATAAATAAATATTAATTTAATATACTCTATGGCTATGACAGCAACAAGAAGTGGCGCCAAAGTTGTGTCCAGTAGCGTCCAGAAATCCATAACAATTTTCTTGTTCTGAACAGCCAGTCTAGTATACATAGAAGTCATTGAGCGTACAGCGCTATAGCTGGGCCACCCTGATCTACAGCTGTTGATAAAAGATACGAGGACCGGCCAGTGGACGCATCAGAAATGCTGATGATATCACACTGGTGGACGAGGATAGGGACAAATTAGTGCAACGTGTGAAGCTAAATGTGACGAAGACTTGGCTTTGAACTGACCGCGCTCAAGAAGCGCTGTCTTGACCTCGTCAATGATGACATGCTTGCCAATGGTCTCACTACCATCGATGCCCAAGACCGCGCGAAGTGGACAAGTAAAAGGCAGAAAGTGGACCTCGGACTTCTGAAGTTTAGAGCCTCGGATGCGACCGGGACTAACGCGAAGATGATTATGATGATAGAGATATTATTTTATCTTTTTGTATTGAACATTATTAAGGTAATAGATCCGTAATAATCCGCCAAAGAATAACGGATACGGATATCCGCTGATATGGTTGCAGATATGCGACACACAACTAGTAAATATGTATATTCGTGAAGGTGGAGGCAGGGTTCCGTTACAACCCTAATTTAGACCAATCTTACAGAATTAATTCCATCTAAAATAAAAGGTATCGTGTATTTAAATACCGAAACAACTTTATGTATAATATACCTCTAAAAATCTAAAACACCAGTCTTGTCGACTGATTTGAGACTATGTATCTTATCTACGTTCGTTGTAGTTGGCAGAACTTGTGTGAAAGTTTCTGAACAAAACAATTGAAAGTAAAAATTTCGCTTGTGTATTAAATAAATTTAATGTTATTTTATGAAAGTAGTATTTGAGTTTTTTTTTTCAGTTCACAAGTATACGAATTGTATCCAAATAAATTTTTGCAATTGGATGAGTCAAGGGTGTATGTCTTAAACACGTTATTCAATTTGCCAGAAACGTATCTCATAGCTTGTTTAATCGACTTCTTCACTAATTCGCCACAGTACCAAAGGTAAGAGATTGCATACCATACAAATTATTTTAACATTTTACTACAGCAGTATATAATTAGACTGTGCGGTCCACATGAGCAAATGGATGAAAAGCTCTTTATTTTTTTAAGCTTAAATGACTGTAATCGTAACACATACCTATTGCCATACTAGGTGAAGACAGTGATAGACTTAACACTCTTCAAACCTTTGTCATATTCAGACCTTGAAGTACCTATACACAGCGATGATGTCAAGACATAATAAAATATTACTAACTTTCTATATTTCTATGGTGGTGTACAAACTACTGCCAACATGAGCACACTCTTAGTGCACCCATTGTTACTTGGTTCCAGGGCTTATTTTATTTCCGTTTTTAAAATAAAAGAATAAAAATCAAAAACTATCCCCACAGTTCTGTATAAATATCAACTGGTGAATAATCTATTTTTCTTATATAACAGGGAAAAAACTGGGGTAAGAGCTGGGGATTTAGCTATGTCATTCAAATCAATCTTCCAAGATGTAAGAAATGCGGTTGACTACGTCCATGTACACGGTGATCTGAAGGTCAAGACAACAGAAAACATGGACTTATATCTTAATAAAGATGAAAGGTTGCCTACGTTTTTGTCAAGAATAAGAGAGAGTGGTGCCAAGGTATTCATACTAACGAACAGTGAATACAACTTCACAGATAAAATTATGAACTACCTATTCGATATCCCGCGTGACAAAGCCCAAGGAAAGGTAACATATTTATTAATATGTCTCTTAATTTAAACTCTTATAACTGTTATATTTCTGCTTATGCCTCCGTCATCGCAGCGTAAATTAATAGCGAACAGTTTAATCAATACATAGGATCAAGATATGGTAAGATTCGACAAATACTTTTGTATACATACACTTTTATCGAATACTTTTACAAATACTTTTGTCGAATACTGACAAAACTAAAGGGCCTATGAACCAATAGTGTCAGACCGAGAGCCAATAGGACTGATATAGGAAGTTGGTCGGATCCTGCAATATCGTTATCGTTGTTGGTACTAATTTTAAGCCTTACCAGCTTAATAGCAATTTGAAATCCCTACATAGGTGCTTTTTATTAATTGATTGAATTGATTATAATATAGGTAAGTTCTTCTGCCTAGCCTTATTATCCCCAATTATGGATTATATTCGGTTCGGCTTTTAATCTAATCAGATTTCGCTAATTATTAGTTTTGCGTGGTTCAATTGCCCCCCCCCCCCCCCCCAGCCCTTGGGCCAATTTGCAGTAAAAAATAGTAAATTAATAAAGAGGGCTTCCGTCGGGGTAAGTTGATCACTTAATCTGCCATCCGCCACTGCGGCACGGGCCCCTCAAAGGTGAGATGTACCCAGTGACCGATAGTATTAAATCTACATGATGAATTGTAAATTATCACTATCATGTAACTCTTATCAACGATGTTGTACTTGATAAGAATGATAAGCAACATGTCATAGATTTTGTATCATTGTTTTCATAATTATCTTACATGTATTAGTATTACACTGTAACTGTCTACTTTTATTTGTACAAGGTTCAAGCATCACACAAAAACGATTGAATATATTTGATGAACTTCCTTGTATTTAAAATTTTACCTAGATAAACTATTAACCATAAACAACATTTTTTTTTAAATATTGTACCCCTTGTGTATGGTATAACAGTACCTATATGGGCCTGCACTGTCGCATGCGTGCCACGTATGCATCTTGCAAATGGTATGGATTTTTTTTTGGGTGCTTTTATGCAAATTGCATGCACACTGCGTTGCTCATGAAGCTAATATTTATTTCAACTTTTTAGTAAACCTATCTAAAATATAGTTTCATAAAAAATATACAGTTTACATCATCAATTATATGAGCTTAAGATGATGATTGATTAGCGTATTGACGATGCGGCTACCTGCCAAATAATCCACCTTTTACATGGCGACTTATACCGCTGTGTGAATAATCTAAATATTTTTTCATCTAATTACGAGAAAAAGTTTATTTTCTATGTACGTAATATTATGCAAAAGAAGTTACTCCGTGTTTAGAAATTAAGCATTGTTTTATTTGCAGGCGGCAGAGTCTCATAGAAATTGGAAGACTTACTTCGACTGGATCGTAGTAGATGCAAAGAAACCATTGTTCTTCGGTGAGGGAACGACACTGCGTCAAGTGGATACTCGCACTGGAGCTTTGAAAATGGGCCACCACGTCGGACCACTGCACGAGGGACTTGTTTACGCGGGAGGTAAATTCACTTTAAGTTTATGTTGTCTTAATTACGGGATATTATTAAGCTGATGATCGTCTTGAATAACAAGTATTCGTTCACTTGTATTTTAGTAAGTTCTATTCAGTATTTATGAGGGCTCCAATTTGAATTTATATTCGCTTGTTTAAATATTGCATAAAGGAATTTGTACTCTAATTGCCATATTAGCACAAGCATGCAATATATGAAAGCCACTATTGGCAGGTTTCTGAATTAAGAACTTTAAGTAGAGTCTACCTTAAAGCTTACTTAAGCACAGTTTTTTAATGAAATTGTGCTTAAATAAGCTTATGTTATCATCACACTTCACCATTAGCACCAGTGAGGTATACCACCTCAGATGTCAGTCACGGACCCAGCTAGTAGCTATCTGGAACATGGTTAATAAATAAAAATAAGATTAAGCTCTGCACTCTTCAAAAAACGATACACGTTCCTGAAACGACTATATTTGGCAGCTGTAATAGACAGCCTAGTATTAAAAATAAACAGATGTTTGTCCATTTACCTGAGGTTATTTATTCCTAACTACCGATTCCGAGAGGTGATAGAGTGGTTTATTATTAGCACAGTCGGTCGAGACTACACTTTGAATACGCCGTCTATTAACGTTTGACTATGTTTGTAGAACTGATTTCTAATTACAGTACCTAGTAGATGCTATTTGTGATTAGTTACCAACCAAGATTCTTTTCTAATTTCGAACTTATTGTCATCACGACAATAAGTTTGAAATTAGAAAAGAATCTTGCATTAATCTAAGCATTTATTAACCTGATTATAATAATAATAAATAATAATAATAATATTTATTGTTTCAATTAAATTTTTAAGCATTTTGTATGCTTACTTTTTTCTAAAGATTTAGATCGGAAAAAGATGTCCCGTCCTAGATGTTCTCTTTTTCCGATCTAAATCTTTAGAAATATTTATTGTCTCAAAAATAATAATTACAGACGTTTTCTTAAGCAATAGGTAAGTATTAAGTTTACATTCATTGAATATTTATTGTCTAATAGCAGCATCTGCTGCTGAACTAGGCTTGAAGCCTGTATTTCAGCACACAGCGCATTTCCCTGCAATAAGTTATCTAAATATCTAGAAGTTAAATTTAATTTTTCTACAGATAAATTCTTACTTCAAAAGCAATGATTTCGAATGAACAACAATTATGAAATTGAAATTAGCTATCGTGTGGCTAATCGTTTCATGTCCATAAACCGGCCGTCTCCATAAATCTTCGAATACGGTTTGATGCCAAAACAGAAAATCACAATATCTAGACCCGATAGGTGACGCTGTGCAAGGTCAATAAATAAAAGTTACTGGTGACAGTTAATTTAATTACATACATAATACAATATCTACACTTTAATAATATAGACATCAATGCTTAATGCCTACAATACAGTCAAATCTTTTACCTATCTATGGGGTCATTTGTCAGTCAATCGATTATTATTTGCCATACTTACGTAATACGAATTTGCTTTATTTTTATCGTAGTCTTTTAATCAGTCAGGTTCTATCGTTCAGAATTTGTTATAGTTATTGACTCAAATCCACTATATTATACCTATTATTAGATGAGCTACTTGAGATTAATATAGGTATGCTAATTAATCACATAGGTCCGATTAATCATTTTACTTGGAATCGAGTTTTATATAAAAAAATATTTTTCTATAAATCGAAATCCACGCGGACGAAGTCGCGGGCACAGCTAGTAGTTAGCTGTGCCCGCGACTTCGTCCGCGTGGATTTCGATTTTTATGGTTTTAGTTCTTTTGCGCGGAAGCCTAATTTTTTGTGGACCAAATTGTGAATCTAAACCATCCTCGAATCCCCTTGAACTCACACAAAAAATTTCATCAAAATCGGTCCAGCCGCCTAGGAGGAGTTCAGTGACATACACACGCACACAAGAAATATATATATAAAGATATGTTGCAGTACAACTATTAAGCAAAATGTATTGATAATTCACCAAGGTTTATGTTCTCAACAGATATCATGACGTGGTAATCACGCTAATTACTCTCTTAATCGATTTAAAATTATATATTATATTATAGATTTATTTCTTAATATTATTTTTACATATTACACAGGTAGGTACTCAATCTATAGTCATCAGTGTATTGAGCGAAACTGTCAATAGGACTTGTTCTAGCAAAATATAATATTAACCCACATAAGGATACGGCTACTGGAGTGTATGGAGACGGGTATGTCCAACACAATCGACCTCAACTGCTAGCTAGTACACACCTGTACAGAATAACCCAATAACACTTTTTGCTTGACCCGGGCATCGAACGTTCGCACTTTGAATTACCGAGGTAGTCAGTTGCTCTACTGTGATGCATTACTGAGGATTTTAATAATAAATTTTATTTAATATGAATTTTTGAAGTGAACATTTATATTTCTCGCGAAAATAACCTTGCGAAAATTATCAATGTTAACCTCGCAGACTTCTTGGTTTACATCGCAAACTACATTTGTAAGAAACAGAGCGTACCAACAGTATTGGGACTGACACTGATTCGAGTACCATCCTAAGAACTGATTTTTCCAAAGTATCCCTTATTTATTCACCGGTATTTCAGAGCGGGTTCCATCGAAGACCGTGTCGCGTTAGGTTAGGTTAGGTTAGTTTGTAATAAAATAGACAAAAAATCAAAGTGCTGCGCATTTTACACATGAATATGAGTAGGATTATTTTTGACTGTTCCCCAGGTTTTCTCGATGTTAATTTAACATAGGTACATAACGTTTCATTTGAAGTTTCACTAGTTAATTCTTAATATTGTGTTGTAGGATCGTGCGACGTATTCACACAAATGATTGGTGCTAAGGGTAAAGATGTGCTGTACGTTGGCGATCACATTTTCGGTGACATTCTCAAATCAAAAAAAATTGGCGGCTGGCGCACGTTCCTCATAGTGCCCGAGTTGGTTCAGGAACTTCATGTATGGACAGATAAGTGTCAGCTGTTCCAAGAGCTTCAAAATTTGGATGTGGCACTAGGCGATATGTACAAGTAAGGACCATTTTTTCTGTAATTTATCTTTAAATGTTTTAAACGATCTAGGTTAAATAACCTTGCCTGGAGCTTCTTGAGAAGAGTCTATACCATCAATGGGAGAACAATCTTCCCACCAGGCCCGCATTGCCAGTTTAACTGTATACTGCGGTTACGAAACTTCCTTCCAACTTCTACTAAAATTTCGCTTGCTTCCCTTCTTTCCTATACTAGATAACACCGATGTCAGCTATCCTGATCTCACTGAGTAGCAACTTGATAAGCCTGAGCGTCGCCAGAATTTTTACATTAGATTCATATTCCGTTTACATAAATATGATCACGTTTCTAAATATCGTAACAGACTCAAGTGCCTCCTATTTCGTCTTCGCAGGAATGCTCATATTTTGGCATTTAACGTTTTTTTTTTCAATCTCTACTCCCCACGTATCACAAAATACGTTTTAGATTCCTCCGTGACACACATGTGAGATCCTTGAGGTCATCTGAGAACTTGACGTTGGAATTATTATTATTATGGCAAATCTTTTACTGTGAAGGCTGTTTGTCTATGGAACGCATTGCTAATAAACATCCGACAGGCACAATCTACAAACATTTTAAAATATTTTAAAGAGGCTCTTTATTGTATTCGTTGATCACTTTTCACATTCACATTCTATTTATTATGTCTATTTATTATATGTATGAATCTGTATATTTTTATAATATGTAATTATTATTCATGTGACGAATTCTATGAAGTTTTATACAATTACACCAACACTCACTTATATTATGTACTCTTCATTTCTGTCCATCCTAAGGTTGCCTGGAAGAGATCACTTTTAGTGATAAGGTGTGCATTTAACTGAAAACGTTCCAAATTTGTGTCCCTAATAATTCTAGTGTACAATAAAGAATTATCTATCTATATGTCTTTTTCCTGATCTTGTGTTATTACATGATTCCCCTTACATTTTATGAATATAATTAAGACCTTGATAAAAGGTAACCGACTGAAATAAAGCACCAGTAATATATAAACAATGATCCTAGCTCTGAGGGAATGTATATTTCAAGTTCTCTTTACCTTACCAGAGACGTGAGCACTATGGGGCGCAAAATAAGCATGGATTTAAACCCAGAACATCAAAATTTCCTGACAATATTGTTTCTTTGCAGAGACTTGGACTCCAGTACAAAAGAGAAACCGGATATCTCACAGTTGCGAGTAGCGATTCGCGACGTGACGCACAAGATGGATCTAGCGTACGGTATGCTCGGCTCATTGTTCCGCTCCGGATCTAGGCAGACTTTCTTTTCTTCCCAGGTTTGTGCTACAGTTATAGAATTCAAACAATACCTAATAACACTAAAAACAGTTTTCAAACATCCTTTTTAGAGAATTTCATACATAGTATGACTCTTAATACTATTAAACGAGCAATTAATCAAATCTAACAGCCGCTTTTCTCTGCAACAGATGCGATTCAAAAATAATAACTTCAAAAACTTTTATTCCGGTATACCGTACAGATATTGGAACTGAAGATTTCATAAATATCCCTACCCTACCGGTGGAGATATATCAGTATGGGTTTTATATGGAATAGCCCATAATTAAAACGGTTATGCTAATTGTTTCATGAATTAAAATGATAACTATTGAAACGATCAAGATAACAATGACGTAGGTACAGTAGTCATGATCGCCGACGCAGGGATTGCAATGTAGTGGGTACGACAAAATGCCTCGTTTGACTATATACATGGACCTTTATAGGTTTTCGTACACAAAACACAATCGTGTTTCAGAATGAAACAGCGACATCTAGCGAGGAAATTTACAACTTAATACCGTCTTAAACACTGGTGAAATATGGCATGCTGCCAGAAAATAGGCATTGGCTACTGCCAAAGCCTATTTTCAGAATTTCTGTATTACTATAATGTAATACAAGGCCTGCAATATTGTGCAGTGTTTAACTTTACCGCTCTAAGTCATAATTATCAATTGTGATAATAAGTATTAAATACAATGTGTTTAGGTAGTTTTCTGTACCCCGTCGTGGGCGGTGCCGAGGCGGGCCCTCGTGGCAGTCCTCGGATTGGGAGTCCTCTCGCGCGGCGTTTTCATCACGGCGATGGTGGCGAGTGCGTGGGCTGCCACTGCTTCCGTCTGCGAGCAAGTAAGGCTCGAGAAGGAAGCGGTGGAGGGGGTCTGGCAGAGTATCAGGTCTCTTCCGATCCGCAGAGCCCGCGAGGCGCGGAGGCGACTCAGACCTCGGAAGTCGCTCAACGACCTCCGTCCTCCATAAACGCAGTGCTGGTGGTGGCAGGTGAAGCCGCCTGTCGTCCAAGCAGAAGCAGGAAGGGAAGGCGGTGCGTTACGCGCCCCCCTTTTTCGGGGGCAAGACGGGGACACCGTGGTGTCCGAACCTGAGGGGCCATCTCGAAACCAGAGATGGCCTTGGGTCAGTCGGGGTGCGAGGGAAATGCCTTTTATTATTTCCAACGGGGACGCCGATGACCTGGCGGGTGGGTTGATCCTTCTATAGTGGGTCATTTCACCCATTTCCCCTGTTCCTTCCTTTTGGGAAGGATGTGGTTACCCAGCAATCACGGCGTTCCGTCGAACCTACCTGTGTCCTTACAAAATCTTACGATCTGGTCCACCTTCAGATCCTCCAAGTCTTCTGTGTCCAATGTATCCAACCCCATTGTCTCCCATCTTATCAGTGAGTACATGGGGCATTCGGCGAGCAGGTGGAAACTGGTCTCGTCACCGTCCATGCACTCTGGGCATCTGGGGTCGGTTTTCACACCTATCAGTGTCAGGTGCCTGTTCAGTCGGCTGTGTCCTGTTAACACTTCTATGACGAGCCTCATGCTTACTCTTGAGAGTTTTATTAGTTGGCTCGTCCTTTTTTTGTCTAGGCCATTTATGAATATCTTCGACTGTCTCATGCCTGTCGATGATTTCCATCTCCGGTTGGTCTCTGCTTCAATGCTTCGGCTGATGACTCCCTTGGTTATTTTGTGGGGGATTGGTAGCCGGGGCTCCGGGCCAACCTGGTTTTCATCAGCTCCTTTCCTGGCCAGTTCATCTGCTATTTCGTTGCCTGTGTTACCCTCGTGTCCGGGTACCCAGGCAATCGTCACTTCAGCTGTTCTGGACAACTTTTCCAATGACTTTTTGCACTCTTTGACAACAGCTGATGTTGTCTCTACTTTGCCAAGTGCCTTCAGCGCTGCCTGGCTATCGCTGTAGATGGTGACCTTTCCCATGTTGTTTAGGTGGCCCGCCATTTCTGCGCATTCCATGATAGCGAAGATTTCTGCTTGGAAGACACTTGCAAACTTTCCTAGGGGTATTGACCTATTTTTCTCTGTACCGTCTGTGGACTTGATGTGTACTCCGGAACCAGAGAGCTTGGTTGTTTCCTTTCTGGAGCCGTCTGTGTAGCAGATGGTGCCATTGGTGTTCATCTGCCAGTCGTCTCTCGGTCCTATGTGTATTTTGTACTTCTTATCAAAGGTCCTTTCTTTCTTTATCAGATCATTATTTGAAAGGATCATTGATAGTTTTTCTTCGTAGTCTTGACTGATCATGGCATGGCCCTCATCAAATGTGTTGCCAATCCATAGGCCAGTACTTTTCAGTTTGAACCATTGTTCAATCGCTCTCTTTTTCGTTTCCAAATCTAGGGGGTTCAGGCCCAGTATGATCTCAAGCGCGGCCGTGGGTGTAGTCCTCATCGCGCCGGTGGTCATTAGGGCCGCCAGTCTTTGGACTTTGTCTAATTCTTGTTTATTCCTTCCTATGTTGGCTTTATGCCACCATACTAGGGCGCCGTGTAGGATTCTCGGCATGATAATTGCCTTATAGATCCAGAGTACTGTGGCTGGCTTTATTCCCCAGCTTCTTCCTATTGCACTTTTGCATTGCATCATGGCCATTTTCGCCTTTGAGCATGTGTTGCTTATATGAGTCTTGAAGGTCAGCTTGCTGTCCAGTGACTCCCAGATACTTGACTTCTTTCACTACTTCCAAGTCATGATTATCCAGTCGTACTGGTTCAGCACTTCCAATTTTCCTTTTGTTGGTGAAAAGAACTAGTTTGGCTTTGTCAGGGTTGAGGTTAAGGCCTTTGCTCCTGCACCACCCTAGTGCTTCTTTCAAACCTCTGTTCATGATATTGCATATGACACTGAGGACTTTGCCTGTGATTAGGAGCACACCGTCATCAGAATATACCTGTGTATATATGTGCATCCTGTTTATCTTGTTGACTAGCTCGTCTATTAGCAGGCACCACAGTAGTGGCGATAGACATCCACCTTGAGGGAAGCCTCTCCTAGCTATCACCGTGCGCCTTGTTCCTGCTATCTCTGCTTGTATCAATCGGTGTTTTAGCATGTTTTTCACCCATTCTGATATGTCTTTATCTATGCCTTCGCGGTTTAGGGTATCCTCTATTGAGGCCGGAGTTGCCTTGTCAAAGGCACCCTCGACATCGAAGAAGCAACCCAGTGCATATTCTTTGTTGCTTATGGATCTTTGCACTTTGTTTACCAGGTTGTGGAGTGCAGTCTCAGTTGACTTGCCTTCCATATACGCGTGTTGGTTATGGTGAAGTGGAGATCCGCTTTTGACTATTTGTTCTCTTATTATTCTGTCTAATATTTTCTCTAATGTCTTAAGTAAGAATGAGGAAAGACTGATACATCTGAAGGCTTTTGCCTCTTGGTACGTAGCCTTTCCAGGTTTAGGCATGAAGACCGCTCTTACTTCTCTCCATTTCTTTGGGATGTATTTCATTCTGATGCTGCTATTGTATAGAGCCAGAAGATCGTCACTTATGTACTTGATGGCTATTTGCAGCATTTTTGGGAAGATCTCGTCCGGTCCAGCGGCTTTATAGGGCTGGAATGACCGGACACTCCACATTATGTGCTCTTTTGTGATTAGTGCCTTTTCCATCGTCTCCACTGTGGGATTCGTATCAGCTGGCGTTTCCTGTGTGTTCTTCACATTCTGGAAAGTCGGTTATTAGTTCGTCTCCGTTCTTGATACTTCTTAGTTTGCAGGTATTGGTTTTTGAGAACATTTTTACTAGACGCGCTGCGTCGGGGTATTTCTCTACTCCTTCGCAGAAAGCTTTCCAGCTGTTTCTGTTCTCCCTTCTGCATTCTTTCTTAAATATGTTTCTTTCTCTCTTGTATATGAGCCAGCTTTCCTCATCGCCCTTTTTTTGGGCCTTTCTGAGAGCTCGTCTGGTCATTTTTCTTTTCTTCTCTAGTGCCCTTGTCCACCAGGGCTGTCCTTTACCTGATTTGATCTCTTTGAGTGGGCGTGCCTTATGGTATGCTTCTCTTAGAGCTTCATCCAGTCTGTTGGCCTCTTTTTCTATCTCTCTGCTGTCTTTTATCGAGGTTTGGTTGCCTGGGCTCCACTTTTTTATGTGAAGTTCTGTAGCGTCCGGGGGTTAGACGCCACAATACCTCGTGTTGATAATAAGATAAACACAAGAGGAAGATTTTTATATTTCAAGCAAGCAAGCTTTCATTTATTATTTCAACAAAGCTTCCTATATCGGGTTTAGGGAGGTTTTTACGCGTATATATTTATATTTATGCGAACTAGGGAATCGCGAACTCCGCTCAAGGACTGAGCCCGCTGTCAGCCGCACAGCCGAATGCAGCTCCACGCAGCAATTGTTTTTTCTTCCCTAAGCTATTCAAATGAATATGTATTTATTTTTAAACTCTGACACATGATGGCCAGGTGAACGAACCGTGGTGTGTCGAACGAGGTCGCACACCACAGTTCATATGTAGTCCAGTCAGTTTTCCTCGCATTCCTAACTAAGGTTTTCTCCATTTTGGTTCCCAGACTAAAAGTTATTCTTCTGTGGTCCGATTTCGAGTCGCTTTCGTCTACTTTCCAGTCTGTTATGTACCGGCTTATCCTGTCTGTGGCGATTGTGATATCCAGTCCTTCTCTTCTGGTTTTGGTAACGAACGTTGGCGTGTTGCCTTCGTTTATTATGACGAAACCTGTTGCGCTTATAAAATCTAATAGTAAGTCACCTTTAGTATTGCAGTCTGTGCTGCCCCATACCACATGGTGGGCATTGGCATCACAACTTAGAATAATCGGAATGTTCTTACCTTGGTATTTTCTTATTATGTCTTCCATTTCTTGTGATGGTGGTTTGAAGTCTGCCTCACTGGGTAGATATGCGGAGACTAAAAGCACCCTCTCTTTGTTGCCTGTGTTCGTGTGTATTGTCGCTGTGGCACTAGCAAGGTCACTGTAACAATCTGTCTTTATTATACCTAGAGATCTTACCCTACTGCTGGCATATATGCATGCCCTAGGAGTTGACTCACCCATTTCGTGGTAGATGATTTCTCCTCCCAGGGAGCTGAGCCCTGACACACGTCCTTTTGCGACGTATGGCTCTTGCAGTAGAGCAATGTCTATTTTCTCATCCACCACGTGTCTGCAAAACTCGATCATAGCATCGCGGCAGTGGTGTAGATTTACTTGAACTATTCTTATTTTTTGTGTGTGTGTTTGTGGTGTGTTATTGTGTCTGTACATGTATGGTGTTATTGTGTTTGTGGGTCTGTGAGCGTTAGTGCTCCCTCCTTTACTTCGTCACATCGGTGGACTCTTGCCCAGCCAAGACGGTTGCAGTAATGCAACGCTTGGTGGGGGAGTCCGATCGCTCCGTGTCGTAGGGAGGGGATGTGTCGTGTTTTGCTCTGGGCGTGTCTGTTGGTGGGGAGTTTGGTTTGCGGTCGTCAGCCCCTTTGGAGCTTTCGTCCGCGCTCCATTTTCCCCTCCTTCAGGCCCAGAGCTGTGTGTGTCTGGCGCCTGTTGTGTGCTGTTTGGGATCGAGCGCTGTAGGTACGGTCTGCCTTCGTCAGTGGCTCCCCTCTGCGGGGTTGCGGACTGAGCGTTACTGCCGCGTTCTACAGGTTCTTCTCCCTGTGCCTTTGTGTGAGGGTTGGTGGGATGGACTAGGAATGGGCATGTGCGCTTGTCAGGAACTTGGGTTGGTCCTTTTCCCAGGACCCGGGCATACACCTGTGTGGCTTGGTAGTTGAGCCACACGTGGGCTTTTGCTGTTTCTTCAGGGACTCCCACCACAAGTCGTACTCCCAGTGGCAGTATCTTCTTGCGGATGAGAGTCCACTCCGACAGCTTCAGTTCCTCCCTGTAGTTGTTCTGGATCCTGATGAGTTCCAGCAGGTCAATGCGTCGACCTCCAGTGCTGCCAGGGAGCCAGATGGATAGCCTATGGATATCCAGCTTTCTAGGCTTTAATGGGACGCCGTTCCACTCACCGAAGTCGCAGCCAAGCAGTCAAGTCATCGCCTCCTCGGTGTTCGGGCTCACGAGGAAGTATCCCTCGGCTACCAGTCCCGATGCCGCGAATGAGAGGCTCTTGCCGCTTACCCCGTCTAGAGCAGCTTCCTCGATCTTATCAACTATTCTAATTCTAATTTCAGCGGCCGTAGCATCGTCCATCGCTTGTTTCCCCGATACTCATGCTAGTGAGGCCGTCTCCGAGAGATTGCTGGGGATCTTGGCAATACTTTCTTGGGATTGGGTGTGCGCTAATGTGCCCCCCCCAGAATACGAGGGGCTGCCTGCATCACTAGGTGATACAGGGAGGGATTCTCCGGCATTGCCGGTACCCTCCTGGGGTAGTTTAATCTTATCATTTGCGCTCATTTTCGACGTTTCCGGAATTGCCGGTTTTGGGTTTGGGTTGGGGATGGGATGGGTGGGGAGGGATGCCGCGCCCCTGTGCCGCGGACGCCCTACGAGCTCTCTCGCGTCACGTCCGATGCACAGGCGCGGGCTGGGATGAGGATGAGGATGGAATGTGGGAGGGGTGGGAGGTGGCCCGGTTAGAGGTTTTTGTTACGTCTGTTTCTTAGGGAATCAGACCAATAACAGGCGGCAACCTCGAGAAGGATAACTCTCTAACCTTGCCCTGAGGATCCTCACGACTTGCGCTCTCCCCCAAGGCCTACGCCAGACTCTGCACCGGACTAGGTGCCGAGAATAGGGTGTCTCCGACCAGACGCACTTATCGCAGCTCGGATCCACCCCGCCCAGGGAAATGCCTTATAGGGCCTCCTTACACCCTGGCGTCTGAAGACCCGAGACGGCGTACGGTTTTAGTGGGTGTTATTCCGTCATTTACTTCCACGCTGGAAGGCGGGTTGGGGTGGGGGGTTTATACGAGGGAATTTCTGCACGGAAAAAAAGGTAGTTTCCTGTAAATAAAATAAATTTTTAACTGCGATAAATGACCCCCCCACCCACTCGTTCGTCTCCTAAGTATCGTAGCGTGATGTCAAGCCCATAACGAATACATAAACGAAAGCCACAACCTTCCCCATGAAATGAACTAGCAAGAAGTATTTTTCAAATCAAACCGGTATAATGACTGACAAACATCTGGACCTATTCTGCTGTGCAGAAAGCATTTTTTAGGTATCCAGTAGATAACCAATCATAGATTATATTAAGCTAATTACGAGCTTGTTGACTTGTATCGTTGATTGATCAGTCCTTTTATTGCTTTTTGGTTGGTTTGTATATACAGAGCTTACGCGCGAGTTTTTTGCCATTTGTTGAAGATGTTTGCCGGCATTTATAATAATGTTTATATTTTCAGGTGGTGAGGTACGCTGATTTATATGCGGCGTCATTTTTAAATCTGATGTACTACCCATTTTGCTACATGTTCCGCGCCCCGGCGATGCTTATGCCGCACGAGTCCACGGTTGCACACGAACAGCGGTTCACTGTCGACACACCTACTATAGATAGGTAGGTTTTCACCTGCGTTTTCTTCTTTAAATCCGAATACAATATTTTAAATTGCTTGAACTCTAGACTCAATATCTTATAATCTTGTTACATTACCTAGTATCTAGTCATGTTTTATCACTATTGGGTTATTCATAAAGAATGAAATAAAAACCGGCCAAGTGCGAGTCGGACTCGCCCATGAAGGGTTCCGCAGCAGCAAGTAACATAATATAAAAGTTCTTGTAGTTTATGAAATTAAATGTTTTTTTTAAATTTTTATACTTGAGTCGATTGAATGAAATTTCTGTTCCGGATTACGATTTACTTATTAATATTAATATTAAATATTATTTAATATTATATTTTCAATATTACAGACATTTAATATTTAAAAAAAACTACTAAACCAATTTTCGGTGGAAATTTACATAGTAATGTATATCATATATATTTTTTTGTTTTATCGTTCTCTTATTTTAGAAGTTACAGGACACATTTTACCACGTTGGAAGTGTCTCTCGCGCAAACTATTCAATTTAGAAAAAAAAAGATATTAGAAACCTCAATATCATTTTTGAAGACCTTTCCATAGATAGGGTTGATGAAAAAAACTTTTTGAGTTTGTTCTAAGTGTAGCCCCCATTATTTATTGTTTTTTTTTCTATTTTTGTGTGAAAATCTTAATGCGGTTCGGTTCCCACAATACATCTACTTACCAACTTTCAACAGCATAGTTCTTATAGTTTCGGAAAAAAGTGGCTGTGACATACGGACGGACCGACAGACAGACAGACATACATGACGAATCTATATGGTTTCCGTTTTTTGACATTTGGCTACGGAACCCTGAAAAACTAGAACTTTAATAAAAACAAGACAGCCAACGAAACGAATATCCTAAATAAGAGGCGATTTCATTTCGAGCATTGCATTACTGTTCAGTGCGTGAACTGAGCGAGCGCAGTAATAAAAAAAATAACAATTTTAACAGCTCTGCTACCAGTCTCCTTTAACCCAGAGACAAGGGTCAGGAGTGAGACCACGAGCAGGTAGTATCCAAGCCGTAGCCCCACCACTCACTTTCACGCAATCACTACTTCGTTCCGAAGCGTGATCTAAAGCGCGACAGTGGAAACGCAAGTAAAACTAAAACTTAATATGTAACTAAAATAAAGTGTCTAATGATCCGAATTTACACAAATGTGCAGGCAACCAACGGTACAAAATCATTAATCAAACACGGGAAGTCGGTACGTATATAAAACGTTTCAAACAACAAAAAAACCGCTATTTTATAAAAATCGGTTAACCGACAAACCCTCAAAACGGTCAAAAGGCATTCGAGGAACCGCCCCGAACTTAGAACAAATCAAACAAAAGTAATATCAAAAATTACCGGGAAGTTGAATTCCCGTTACAGTGAAACGGTTAGTTCGGTCAGAATCGACCACCAAAAATTACCCGGAAATCCCGATAAATATTAAACTATAAAATTAGCTATTTTAAACGCTCGGATACAAACAAATCAAATTATAAATTACTTTCAATTTGATAGCAAGTAAACACAGATAAATATCTATTCAGACCTCACGGCGGGTCCGATCAAACACATGAAAAAACAACAAATCAAATTTAAACAGATTTTTAGCACGTACTTGTTTCAATAATCAAATTAAGCCGCAATTGACACCCGATCGAAATCGACCAGGAAATATTTTAATTTTAATAACAATTCCAAGTTTTAAAGGTGAAAATAGTCAAATTCAATTGTACCAAAAGGCAAAATAGTAACGATAAATTAATAATCAAAATGGCGAACTTGAACCGCGTGTTAAGTATCAAATGGCAAACCAAAATTAAACCAATCCATTATTTATCATCAACAGGCGTCAACAATACACTAAATATATTAAGAAATAGGTCACTAACCTTCAATGGACCGGGATTCAGCCGGAAAAGTAGCAAAGATTGGAAAGTGTGCCTATTTATAGTGTATCTAACTATATGTGACATGAATGTACGTGTAATTGAATATACAATAAACTAATTATGCAGTAAAATAAAATTTGAGGTTTACTTCCCGTAGAATGTGTTTTCCACCGCAGCAAGGTTCCAAATCCAACGAATGCGAAGGGCGTATTCACTTTATTTAACAAAGAAATAAATAACTAGCTCGATAATTAATTTTCACCAATATATCAACATTCAACAAACTACCAACAAATCACAACAATTTTGCTCCTTCAAAGCGCGTGGTGAGTCCAACCAAAAACGCGCGAGCACGTGATCTACCAACGAGCTAACCTTAACCAAAACCCCCTCGCGTTCAACTGTGTTGTACAGGCGTCATAGTTCCCGTACAATAATGAGCGGGTACGTAAAGAAAAAATAATATACAAACACCGACATTTTAATACACAGTAAAAATATCAAAATATAAATATTTAACGATTAAACTAAACAATTACAATAGCTCCATCTCTATAATGTACTAATCCAATCTACGAGCATTTGGTAACCGCCTTTTTTTTTTTACGTGCGGAAATCCCTTCGGATACCCCCCCGCCGGCAAGAGGCGGCGGCGTGCCACTTGCTCCCGTCGGAGACCACGGCCCTCACCATGGTCTCCAACGAGAGAACGTTCACACCCAGGACCGCAACGAGATCCCGGCGTTGACTCGCCCACGCAAGGCACTCCATCAACGTGTGGAGCGCCGTGTCTTCGCCTGGATCCTCGCAGTGCTGGCACTGCATCGTTGTCTCCCGGTGGATGCGCCATAGATACTTACCGAAACACCCGTGTCCGGTAAATATCTGGCACATCCGGTAGGAGAGGTCCCCATGGTCCCTCTCCAACCACTCCTTCATAATCGGTCTTTGATAACCGCCTGTAACAACAAACAAGCCATAGTTGTTACTAACTCAACATTCTAAGATAAAAGATACCTACGCATTCAGTTATTTCCACAATGTCATGTTAGAATGTGCACATTGTAATTATCGGTTCCGCTTTTAATACTGGATTTTTAGACAATAGACATTGTATCATTACAAGTGGACACACTGTGATGGTTGTCTGGACGTATT
Source organism: Cybosia mesomella (assembly GCA_946251805.1). Classification (NCBI taxonomy): domain Eukaryota; kingdom Metazoa; phylum Arthropoda; class Insecta; order Lepidoptera; family Erebidae; genus Cybosia; species Cybosia mesomella. Next base: position 14,878,363 of record OX276403.1, read on the forward strand.
CACTGATATTATGTTACTTTGTTTATAGTCCAGTCAAAATAGACAAAAATAAGTCATAACTTGGGAATAATTCGCATAGAGCTGAAAATTGGTAGAGACGTTAAATACACCATTATAAATAAAATGTCAAAAATCCCCATCGATCCTACATCTGCAAAATTTTTTATTCAAGGTCAAACGCACAAAATTAAGGTCTCTTCCATTTTTCTCGAAAACGGTAAGTTTTATCGTGAAAATTGGTCAGACAAAGTTGTAGATCATACAATTCTCTATAAAAATGGTTCAGAGACCTTTTCTCTTACGACTCACCATTCGTGAGATATCGCGGTGTTAATAATTATAAAATTCATATTTTACATACGAGTAATATGCACTAAAACGCAGCCTGTACACGTCATCGAAACTATTGGTTTCGTGTTACTTACACAATAAAACTTGTATAAATTGAATGAGTATTTTAAAATAAACTAAAGAAGTGGGGGGTTGGGGATGAATTTTGGGAGCACTCGCGCTCGCACTCAAAGGGGAAACCCTCTGAGTAAGAGTTACATTTTGATATCAGACGAGGACGTATCAGTTGCTCTGATAAGTGATATTTTAACATAGTTGTGCGTTGAATCTGTGTCAATTATAACTTAGCTTTTGCATTTATTTCCTAATTTGACCTAAAACCTATCTTACGGCTTATCCAAGCTCCCAGTAGGTATAGTCACCTTTATCTCTACCTATACTTTCCTCATAGGTGGTGCGGAAATGTGTGCATATTATGTAAAAAGTGAATTTTCTAATTATGAAAACCGCGATTTCTCACGAATGGTGAATGGTGGTCATAAGAGAAAAAGTCTCTGGACCATTTTTGTAGAGAATTGTATGATCTACAACTTTGTCTGACCTATTTTCACCATAAAACTTACCATTTTCGAGACAAATGGAAAAAACTTCAATTTTGTACGTTTGCCCTTGAATATTTTTTTTTGCAGAAGTAAGGCCGAAGGGGATTTTTGACATTTTATTTATAATGATGTATTTAACGTCTCTACCAATTTTCAGCTCTATGCGAGTTATTCCTTAGTCAAATGTCTATTTTGACTGGACTATTATTAGTTTTGACACATCGTGGTACCTACTACGTAGCCGTGGGCACGACGAAGCGGCTTAGCCGGAGTTGAACAGATTAAAATCAAACGGTGTCTCCGAAATCTGATATGTTAACGGGAGCGGCCGCTTGCCCGCAAATTGGAAAGTTCAGTAGCCCTCGACGATTTTTGCCCACCAATACGCGATCCCACTTTTTTTAAGAGAGCAATCCCTCCTTCCATCTCGAAAAGTGCGTGCAAGACACGAGCATGCCTTCTCTGGCCCGTTAGGAAGTGTCGGGCTGCCCAACCCGTTACTTCGTAACCTTCAGGCCTTCAGGGTAAATATTACAGAGGGTTTTTTGTCGCGACCCCAACCAGCATTCCTTTCCGTTACCGGTCAGTGTTACGGATTGGCCGGACGGTGATCCTGTATGAGTCCAAATCCGTCCTCCAAACCTGGGGTGCTTCTTTAAATATTTTTATGTTCCCAGCCCAAAGAACTATTGATCTTGCCCATTGCTGGCCAGGATTACACCCTGGCCGGGTGGAGGTCTATGGCGGACAATATCCCACGCTCTGTAAGAGTACAGAGAATGTGCCCCTCACTGTCTCTCCAAGGAGCCCTCTCCTAATAAAAGAGTCATGCCAAGAAATTGAGTAATCCGAAACATGAACCACTCCCGACTTGGCAGAATATTCCCCAAAGAACCAACAACAAAATATAGACCCCAAACGAAAGAAACAGACGCGTTGCCACTTCCATTGCCCTTTGTGCAGGAGATATTTAAGCCCAGCACTCTATGTTACATTACTCCTGGTGAAGATACTTTTACGACAAACGTCCTTAAGATTTTACATGATATTACATTAATTTTAGATCGAGAGCTCCAGTTGCTCGGATAGTTGCTATGACATTGGAAGATCCATCGGAAAAGTCTGTACCCAAAGAAGATATCTACACTCAAGACCTTAAAGTAGGTATTTTATTCCGTAGGTTCACGCTAGTATCATTGTAAATATTTAAAAAAATTGTGTAGAAATTTAATTAAAAGTATGTATTTTTATATACTGTTTTTAGCTTTTATAATATCACCGAAGGGGTTCTACCCTATTATGTAGAAATGAAAACAGCAGGCCAAATATACTTATCATAACCCTTCGGTGCGTGAGTATATGTAATCTAAATTTACCTATAAAATTGGAAGAAGGAAAATTAATTTAGACGTTTCAGCGTAAAAGAAAATAAACTAAAAATTCACACAGACGTTGATATTTATAATACTTGTGGGGCTCACGTTTTTTTTTTTTTTCTGTCATAATCATTATCCGAACTCGGCGGCCTCTAGGGCTCCAAAGTTTGCACTATGGAGCCCTAGAGGCCGCTATCCTACTCTTTCTCGTTTGGCTTATCTTTGCTTTTACGGGAGCGCCGTCTGACTTCCCAACCTCGAAAGGAAAGCCTGCACCAGAGTCGCTCCGTTAATCAGCAGGTGTACCGGCTAGTATAGCAGGTGAGGTTGGTTTGGGCCCTGATGATCTTAGTGGAGACACCTCTTTATTATCCACCTCTTCTATAAGTATATCACCACCACATCTATAAGTCCCCACAAAAGTTACTAATTTGGTTGTCTTTATAAGTTAAAGCACAAATGTATCTGTGACAAACCCGGAGGCCTCGAGATCTGTAATACAGGCGTCGTACAGACTCGCTAAGGAACATAGTAACACGCAATATTTTTTTACCATTTTACTTTGTGAGACAAATAATTAAACACTTATTACATTATCTTATTAAATAAATAATAATGATAACTTTGCCTGCAGGGCTCCGCGTCCGTGCCGCACGTGCGGCCCGAGACGCCGCGCCAACTCACGCACACACACGACGAAGACTGCTCCGATGAAGAGGACGTCACCAAAACTATGCACTCTAAATAAAATACCTTCTAAATTTGCCTCGATGCTTACCTCACCGGTTCCGACGACCCTGAGGTCCGTTTCTGGGTACTATTCCCATGATGGGCAAAATGTTGGTCAGTTTTCTATTTATGGAATCTCACTAGCATTTCGGAGTGGAGCTATTCTAGTAGACGACAATAGGTTCGCCTTGTAACGTTATATTATATAAACCCTACTGGCGAAAAATGCATGTACGATCTGTACATTCGCAATCAGAAAATGTTTATCGGTTTTCGTCTTGCAACAAGGTCTATGAACTTTGACCAAATAATATACTTACATGTATCTATGTTTATGCTGCAGTTCAATAGTTACAACAAAAACTATTATATATTTATGTCTTGAAAATTTCAATAACTTGACAAATCAAACTTTATATTTTTATCAGAATACCAAAGGATTTTTGGAACAAATTCCAATTCCACTATCACTCCAGCAACGACTGGTATGCCCGGATCGAAAGTGACCCACGAATACGTCCAGTGTGACACTCGGGAGTCCAAAGTTAAACTGTGTTAGAATTCACAAAAAATTAAATCACAAGTAAATTTAAGGAAATCCATTTCCCTTCTATATATTATAAATTCACAAGTACCAAGTTAAAGGCTGCCTTATTGAACAGATTTGTGGAAGCGATAATCGAACTTAAAATTGTCGATTCGTGCTAGCAATTCGCCTTCTAAGAGTTATGCTTATGACATAATTATAATATTACCTATCTCGTTAAATAAAATAAGCAATGCAAAATAATAAATGAGTGAAATAAACATATTTGGTCGTTTAGTCGCGATTTGGGATTTCGATATTGGTATACAATAAATGACTTTAAAATATAATTTATAAGTAACTGTAATCCGTGTTCATTGTCCAAGTCTTAATTCACCGATTTAAGGCTTCCGTTAGCTGTGTATTTCGAGATATGAGTGTTATCGAAATGTTTTTTAATTCATTATGATTATTAATATATAATATACGTTTACATAGTTGGCTTTTATTTTATAATAATGATTGCAATTATTTAATTCAATGATAATATGCGACAGGCTGCTTTATTAAATATCAAAGTGGGTCCCTGCTATGTATATGTACGTAGATTTATTATACTTACCTCAGAGCCTCGTCCGTCAATCAGCAGGTGTACCAGCTGGCTCCCTCATCCGAGTCTTTGACAGAATGCCACTGATGTTCGTATTCATATGTAAAGGAGACCGATGTGACGGCTTAGCCTGCTCTCCGAGGCGCGGACACCGAGCATACATGCCGAGCACGTATCTTTTTTTTTTTTTTTCGTGCGGAAATCCCCTCGGATACCCCCCGCCGGCCAGCGGGGGCGGTTATGTCGGGCTTGAACCGACTAAAACTGCACGCCGTCTCGTGTCTACAGACGCCAGGGTGTAAGGTTGCCCATAGAGCATATCCCTCGCACCCCGACTGACCCTGGGCCATCTCCGGTTTCGAGATGGCCCCCTCGGGTTTGGAAACCACGGTGTCCCCGTCTTGCCCTGGTTTGGGGGAGGGGCGCTAGTCGCCCCAACGTCCCGGCCTGCTTCTGCTGCTGTACCAAAACTAAAGTATCATACGTAGACAGCCTGCAATGCTCGTTGATCGCTACTACTCATCTTTCCTATATCGCCGTTGGTTCCGTCGCTTTAGCACGTTCTACTCCTAGTAAATAATAGTATCTATGAATGGGTCTAGGCAAATAAAATAGGTAAATCATAATAAAACTCAAATGTAGTCTATTAATTTTTTGTCTCAGGTAGAAAATATAAATTCCGTATTTCTAATGTTGAAAACTGCATGTTCCTTGAGTCCGAAAAAAGTGTAGTATTTCGAGGTAGGAATATGCTGTATATACTTTTTAAGTCGAGCACAATCTTCACTCAAAAACTTAGGAAGTTTGGTTTGCCATCTGTTTTAAAGGTCAAGGTACATCAACAGCCAGCTCTGCCACTCCACAGAGATTCTCAACACTATGTATTACTACTACTTACTTACGTAGGAACGCGCAGCGTGGTGGGGTATGGGGTAGGAAAGAGCATGAATCGATGAGATCGATAGTGCCGCACTGTATTTAATTGTTTTAAAGCCTGATTTTATTAAAATTCCCTATTTAATCATTTTTGGCTTTACACGCCAGTCGTTTACCTGTAGTTTTTAAATTTTAAAATGAATAGGTAATTAGTCAAATGAATATACCTAAATAATTCAGTTAATCATGACAGACAGACGGACAACGAAGTAATCCTATAAGGGTTCGTCTTTTCATTTTGAGGTACGGAGCCCTAAAAACGAAGTGCTTAAATAATGGTTTAAGCAACGACATCATAAGCCTCTATTGCCAGCACCGTTGCCAAAAACAACGGTGCCGACAACGGATTACTGTGACCGCGATATCGGTGAGCATCGATGACACAAATTAACGAAAACCCGTTTCTACTGACGGCCGATACTTCCGCCCGTCTCGCCGCACAAATACCCTTTTTTTTTGTCGTGCGGAAATCCCTTCGGATACCCCCCCGCGTGCCAGCGGGGGCGGTTATGTCGGGCTTGAACCGACTAAAACCGCACGCGGTCTCGGGTCGGTAGGGCGGTCTATAGTCTATACCTAGCAGTAGCGAATTTAAATCGGTTAAAAAAATGTTATAGAAAGCAATAAAACGATTATCTCTATTAACCAGAAATATATTGTTTTAATTTTATCTATTAAAGTAGTAAATCTTCTAAATAATCTTCGAATTCTTCCTCTCGCGATTTTTCTTCTATATCTTGCACACCTAAGGGATTAATAAAACTTCATTTATTGAGGCGCTTTTGGTAAGCTGGTGGGTATAAGTATACTTAAATTATTCCAAAGCCTAATCCTATTGTGTACTATAGACCCAGGAATAACTTCTCGCTACAGTTAATGCTCTAAACACTCGGCAAGTCGGACGTTGTAACATTCTTATATCTATAGAATGTAAATCTGAATGCCGCACTGAGAACGCTCTAGCAAAACTAAACTTTGACCGTTAATTAATTATTGGGATCGGACGGACGGGAAGTCAGTTACTTATCAAATGTTTCTTTTAAATTCATTTGCCAATAAACGGCGCGCTTGCGGAGTGATAGTTTTATTATACACACTCTTGTATTTTTCCCTCTGTCATTAAACCTTTTATGCAAGCCCGCCGGTTTTGAGGAGGTAGTACTTTTGACCTGCCCTTTTTTAATACACCATCAATTTTATCAGCGGAATTCCCGCCGGCCGGCGGGGGTGGATATGTCGGATTCGAACCGACTAAAGCCGCACCCCGTCTCGGGTCTTTAGACACACTTTGTAAGGTCCTAAGGCATTTCCCTCGCACCCTGGCTGACCCATGGCCTCTTCGGGTTTGAAAACCACGGTATCCACGTCTTGCCCCCGGAAAGAGGGGGGGGGGGGCAGCATGCGCTCACACTGCACCATCACCGTGAGCAAGACGCCGAGCGAGAGGTCTCTCACTCTGAGGGACTGCCTCGGCACCTCCCACGCCGGCTATTCCGCTAGCGTGTGCAGCCCCGAGTCCTCGCTTCCATCACAGTGATATTTTTGCCTATCCCTTCGGGGATAAAGGCGAAGTTATGTTATGTTTTGTGAGGTCGGCCGCAGTTTTATGATAACCATTTCTTTTTCTTTTTTAACGTGTGGAATCCCCCACGGGCTTCACCCCATCGGTGCCAACGATGGGGTGGGCGTGTAGGAATCGGACCGACTAAAACCACACGGTGTCCTTTGCCGGTTCCCCGCAAGTGTCCATTGCCGAGCACCCCGGGTAAGCCCGTCGAAAGGATAACCCCAGGGTTACCGGCGGACTTTGGCTGCCACTGCGGCCTCGCCTGGTGGGGTCGGGTTTTATCCCGCGACGGTGAGTTGGCAAGCGTGTGTGTAAAAAGATACATACGACACGCCTTCGTCTTGGCCAGCTTCTGTAAGGACGGCAAGTCGGCCAACTGCCATCTCCAGGCCCCGATCATGGAGGTCGGTAGTCCCGGGCGTAGACCGTCGCAGGCCGATCTCTGGGGGCAGGCCGCTCCCTCTCCGCCGCCTCTTTCGCGCGCATTACCTGCTCGCAGAAAGAGGTGGCGGCGCGCCACTTGCTCCCGTCGGAGACCACGGCTCTCACCATGCATGGTCCACCAGCGAGAGAACGTCTACGCCCAGGACCGCAACGAGATCCCGGCGTTGAATCGCCCACGCTGAGCACTCCACCAACGTGTGGAGCACCGTGTCTTCGCCAGTTTATGATAATCATACCTTTTTTCCATAAAGACACTTCATTATTTTCAGGTGCAATATTTTCAGTAGAAGTTGAAGGCTCTACTGGAACTTCAGGTGTTGTGCAGCGGTCTACATTTTTGCTGCCTGTATGTGCCTCGCTCTCGTCCGCCTTATCCGCTCGTTTCCTTTTCTTCTGATTTTTCTTTAACCTTTTGATTTCACGTTTCTTTGATCTGTAGTTCAATTTTTCGGAACATTCTGGACACAGACCTAACAAAAGATTTTTAGTATCATTATTTAACTCGACGTTAACGACTATGTACATTGCTGTCTTTACCCGGGGGTGCAAGTGGTGCGGGGCACCGGGTGCAGGGCCTCAGCGGGCCCAGGCCGATCGCATGAAACCAAAAATTTCATGTGCATCAATTACTTTTGAAAATACTTAACATTCGCTCTTCACCTGCCTACAAAAAATACTTACCTATATGTATAGGCAACAAAAAACTCAAATAAGTAGGTATAGGTAAATAAGTATTATTTAAAAAATATATAGAAAATTTTTGTTCATTTTAGTCGGAGCTCGCCGCTAGCCTCCGCCCAAGAGGGTGGGCCAAAATAGAGGCCGGCCAGGAATTACTGGTGACTCTCGAGCGTGATCCGTGGGGGTCCCCCATCCCTATCTTATGGTGAGAGAGAAGTTACCCTATGGGCGTCCCCAATATCCCGGAGTTCCCAGCTGGTGCCACTTTAAGAAGACTTAGGCGCCTTGTTCCCTGCGACGGTGGAGGAACACACTTATACAATAAACGATAAACAAACAAACAAACTTCACCATCGATGGCTCCGCCACAAGCGCCCGACGTAGAAAATGACGTTAGCCGAAGCCGACGCCCTAAGTCACTTGGACAGAGCAAGCGGTAGCGGTGTTGCGGCTCAAAGTAAGAAACACCGCTTCGGGACCAGAGTGCCTAGTGCGAGTTGAGTGCTCAATAAACGCGAGAACTAGGTTAAAATTACAAATTTCTCATACAAAATGAACGCCGTTCGCGTTTGTCGCTTGATGACTCTGTATCGATTGTATCGTATTGTATTCTTTATTATCTAGGCACTGTTGCACTGTTTAAATTCCCATACAAAATAATCTTCACGTATACGCACGTTTTTGTGAGACGAATTAAACAAAACTCGCACTAGGCACTCTGACGGCTTTCTGGGCTCTAAAGACTCGGATTCTGACTAGGAGGACTCTTTAGTGCATGCCTCAAGCAGAGCCGATTCCGAAAATATGGAAGACTGGGAACTGGTCCTCATACACAAAACGAGGCGCCGTGGGGACTCACCGATTGGTGATGCCCGATAGGGGTTTTCGCAAGTCTACACTTACGATACCCTCGTGGCGGACCTCTAAAATTTAGAGGCTCTATTTTTCTATGGCCCCTGAGTCGGAATTGGCCACCTGAGGGATCTAGTCTTGTCTCAGTAGGTGTACGCATCGCCATCGAGCCCTCGATGAGGTACCTGAGGCTCGTACTCGATGGATGGTAGGACTTCGGATATAATTTACGAAGTCTGGCTTCTAAACTCAAGGGGCGGCTGCACTCGTGCAGGGATCGTACGGTCTCTGGTCCTTTATAGGGCCCCCAGTATGGGCGGCGAAACTGACGGCCAGAAACGGCGCAAGCCTGCCGCAAGGAGGCGCTGGAGCGATATTAGAGGCCTGCCCCGAGAGAAATCGAAGGGCAGTGATCCCAATGCCACAAGGTCCTTATGGATGAGTGGAAAGAACGACATGGGCAACCAAGCGCAGGAAACGCCACAATTGTTGCATCCCCTCAACGAGGAAAGGGGCGCCACAGTAGCCTCTCCTACCGACAGACGCAGGTGCTCACCGGACATGGCTGTTTCAGTGAGTTCCTGCATCGTATGGGCCGGGAGTCGACGCCCGAGTGCGCTTACTGCCGTGACTTCTCCGTGGACACGCCGCTTCACACACTGGCAGAGTGCCCAGAGTGTATACAGCGGTGCCGTTTCGTCGAAGCAGTCGTCGGAGCGGGAAGCCTCACGCAGCAGACTCTATTGCGGATCATGATCCGTGGAGAGAGCGTGCAAAAGAGGCGCTGGAAAATGAACGGAAGAGGTGTAACACTCGAAAATCGCAGAGCGATCTTCGTCCTCCATGAGCGCGGGCCTAGGGGTGACGGTAAATGCTAGCCGTCGCCCTAGGTGTAGCAGGCCCAGGGTGGCGGCGAGTCGTGATGTGGATTTTGATCCCTAACAACACATCGGGGTGGTCTTTGTTGGTGGCCAAGGTCAGTCGGGGATTACGGGATATCTTTTCTACGGCACACCAGATTCCCCGGCCATACACGAAACACCGTGCGTACCCACCTCATCGTTAGATCCAGTGAGAGGAAGGTCGAGGAGGCTTTCACGCGCAAAAAAGGGATTTCCGTACGTTTAAAAACACTGAGGGGGGAGAACAAGAGGAATTTTTGCACACCGACGCCTAATATGGTTAAGACGGCTCTGACTATGCAGGTAGTTTCATATTACAAAGTGAGTAGCAAGTAAGTATATATCTACAAAGTTATTTAGGTAAGTAGGCACCTACCCCATATAAAAATAAACAACGGATTTTACTTAGGCCAGGCTAAAACCCTCCGCTTATGTAGCATGTGTAACGAGACCCAATTGGCGTAATTACCGCACATCCGGATCAAAATGTGATGACAGTACAGATACCTATCTAGGTATGCACACCTTTTTTCTTTTTTTCTTGTGGAAATCCCTTCCATATGCATATGCCGGCACCCAAGTTTTGTATACAATGTCATACCTGAACAAACCCGAGCAAAGGGTGATATATCTTTTTATTTTTTTATTTACTTTTGCGTGCGCAAAAACCCCTCGGATACCCCCCCGCCGGTCAGCGGGGGCTCTTATGTCGGGCTTGAACCGACTAGACTAAAACCGCACGCCGTCTCGGGTCTTCAGACGCCGGGGTGTAAGGTTGCCCATAAAGCATATCCCTCGCATCCCGACTGGCCCTGGGCCATCTCCCGTTTTGAGATGGCCCCCTCGGGTTTTGGAACCACGGTGTCCCCGTCTTGCCCCGGATTGGGGGAGGGGTGCTAGTCGCCTCGCCGTCCCGGCCTGCTTCCGTTGGAGTGACAGGCGACCTCACCTGTCACCCCCAGGTCTGCGCTCATGGAGGACGGAGGTCGTTAAGCGACCTCCGCCACCTGAGTCACCTGCGACGCGCGGCGAGCATGTTGCGGGCCGGCGGGCCGGGAGAGTTCTAAATCTGTCCCGGGCGCGCTCCGCCATATTATTCTCGAGCATTACATGCTCGAAGAAGGAGGTGGCGGCGGCCCACGCGCTCGGGCTCCGCACCATTGTCGCAATGATGCTGCCGAGCGAGAGGACTCCCACCCCGATGGCTGCCACGAGGTCGCGCCTCGGCACGTCCCACGCCGGGCAGTCCACCAGCGTGTGCAGCCCCGTGTCCTCGCTCGCGTCAGAGTGATGGCACTCGGGCGTTGGCTCCTTCCTGATCCGATGCAGGGGGTCCCCGAAGCTCCCCTTACAGGAGATCACCTGTGTCAGTCGCTACGAGAGGCTTCCGTGTCGCCTCTCCAGCCAATCCTCCATGATGAGCCTTACCGCCACTATTGCGGCGTGCCCTGCGCTTGGTCGCCCACGTCGTTCCTTCCACTCCACGACAATGGCCTGGCGGAGCTGGGACTGCACGGCCTCGATTTCTTGAGGCTCGGGGTTCCGTCCCTGCTCCCACACATCCTTTCGCCACTGGTACAGTTGCGAAAGGGCTCTCGCCTAGGGTGATATACCTTCTTTTTTTTTTTTTCGTGCGGAAATCCCTTCGGATACCCCCCCGCCGGCCAGCGAAGGATGTTATCACCTGCGATAATATTTGCAATCGGCAACGATACATACGTAGGTATCTATTTACATATCGGGTCAGTCAGTTCTTTATTGAATACTTTACACACGGTTTAAATAAGCTACTTTACTTTTTAAAGGATAAAAGGATATCCAAATTATCCAACTCACGAAGTTTCACAAGAGCATTTTTCTTTTCATTTTCTTCAACATAAGCGAAGTTCACCTCCCAGGACTTGAGATCTCGGTCACTATTGCACACCTTGTTGCCGCATTGAAACTGACCTTTGCCAAGTACAACTTCTTTTTCAATCCGCCAGCGCAGTGCGACCTAGTTAAAAAAAACTGATGTACAGTTACCCGGTCTTTGATTTGAGACGAAGAGTAAGAGTCGGCTTACTTCGGTATTGTAGAGCGTTCTCTCTATCGTACAATTTCGTGATAATTTGATACGTTTATAGAGTAGATAAAGCCGTGTGTACATAGAATATTACTACCATTACTTAGGTTTTAACTATTCTAAATAGATATCAAGCTGTAGACATGCTCTGTACGATATGTAGTGTACCTATAAAGTAGGATGTTCGACTGCTAATTCAGTGGTCGCGGATTCGATTCCCACTCAGTGTAAATATTTGCCGGAATTTTACTCCAGATAGGTGGTGTTATAAGGCGTTACTTTGGCTACTATTATTTTAGAAAAAGTATTTAGGTACTGTTCAAAAAAATAAAACCCAAATCTAAATCCACGCGGATCAAGTCGCGGGCTCAGCTTTTTATAAATGTACCTAAAACGGTAATGCGGCAGGTTGTTGCATACGCTGAACAAAATGCGTAAGCACTGCAAAAATAACGGCGCCTTTGACCGTTTTGTCGCGAGAAAATGATACCTTTAAGCATAGAAACGATAATTTGCATCATGTGCTGGATTAGACGATTTCTGGATTATTGATTCAGCGCTGCGGTGAACACAGAATTTTATATCGAATAGGTAGCAGCTTTTCTGGTAGGTACTGATATAGTAGGTATTGATACTAAATATAACTACCAACCATGATACAACTCCATCAGGGATTGGTATTTATAGGTAGTAGGTACCTAGGTACTGTGAATAGGTATAATCTAGTTAGAAAGTACCTAACTACTTAAGTTCAATAAAATAGGTACGGAAAGGTTGGGTTTTTGGGTTTCTTTGTCTAAATGGTGCAAGTGGGCAATAAACATTTTTACAATTTTTATACTGTCTTGTCTTCGTCCGAACGCTTATCCCGGTTGCATCCAAAGATACTTTGATGCGCAGAGTCCGCTCTTTCACTCCTTTTTTAGTATTATTTCGGCTTTACGAAAGCGACTGCTGTCTGAACCACCAACCCCAAAAGGAAAGTCACGCCTGCAGGTGAGGTTCATCGCATTTCTATGTATAATATGTATGTATTTACAAAAAAAGAGTAGGTACCTATATAAGTATGTTTATCCGCATTCTAGAACCCATAACACAAGCTAGTTAAATCCACGCGCTTAAATTGGGTAAAGAAAGCGCTGTGTAGAATGTCGTAGAATATTTATTTCTTTCTTTCCGAAATTATAAGGGCAGAATGAAATCATTAAGATTTGGTAAAAAGCAAGGTTTCTTCGAAGTAGGTACCTCCTTATAATAAATAAAAGGAGTTGAAATAAGTCTATTCAAATTATATCAACAAAGACACATGCACTGATAAGGATAAAAAAGTCGTGTGTTAGCAGCGAGAGACAAGCGAGCGTGCCTTTTTGTCATTGATTTTGTGGGACAAATGGGGATCGGCCCGGGCGGCGGCGGCGGCTGCGCCACGAATGGCCAGATGTGCGTTACTGTGTATCGATGCGGGTGAATATATAGTGCTATATTTAGCTTACAGAAAGGCAGCACCGAACACGGCCTTTGTTGCACTCCCCAGTATTACACAAAGGAAGGTCTCGCAGGCAAAAAAAAGCAATTGGAGTTACATAAGCGATCGTCCCCATCTCAGGCTTATTATAAGTAGGGGAGACCTTAACGGTATGATTTCTATAACGACCTTTGCAACCGTTTGTAATTTTATAATTCAAATATTTGCCAGCGACATAGAATATTTATAAATAACTAGAGGTTCGGTGCGTATTAATAATTCCTATCTGCCTAGAGGTAGTAGGTACTTGTATCATGCTATTTGTGCCAAGATTTGAGACTTCTATAATGGTTTTCAACTCACTTTGTTTTCCTTATATCTGCTTAGGTCAGAAATGCAATATTCTTTGAAGAGTTTATCATAATATTTCTTAGCTAGTTGTTTCTCCCAAGTATCAACAATCTCGTCTTCATCCCACAAAAACTTGTAGTTTTCTCTTATAACATCGAGGTCAGTTCTATCTTTAGACGCGTCCCGTTTCAGATGTCCAGTGGAACCTTTTTTATTCAGTGAATATACATTTACTAAGTATTTATGCAACTCATAGGGATTAAGATTACGCAACCTCGCAGACATCGCTAGTGCGACCTAGAACAAAGGGAAAATGCTTATTTATAAAAATAAAACATATTATGCAACAAACAACTCTTTAATAAAATCGCAATTGTCATCAATACATACACATTTCCATAAAATATTTATATTTATTTATCAAACTGATCTTAATCTAATTGTCATGATGAGTTTTAACAAGGTGCATTTTTGATAAATAGTAAATTGTAGTACATAAACAGTTTGAATAAATAATTGTTTTTGTGCACAAACTAATACCTACTCTGAATATTATCGTCAGTCTTGTAGATTTTGCGTTTTATTACATTTGGCTCAATATCTTTACTTACATCTACAAACAAGTCATGCAAAGTTAAATATCTAAAAAATTAAATATTATAAATATATTAAAATATGATTATTGTCTATTTTACAATACATAAATCTAGACAATTTTCTAAGGCATATATTACAACCAGTTTTTAAAGTGGCACAATAGAATATAACATAGTATACATTGATGTACAAAAATATTGAAGTATAAGACTTTTTTACAGCCAATTATAAAATATGTCAATACATTATCTTTGGGATTTTGTTTCATATTTTGGTTTTAAGTCTTATTCTATACAAAATACTCTTGCATAGAAAATAGTTTCACTAATTAACTAATGTTTCTCATCAGTTACAAATAAATATTTGCACTGTTAAACATTTGTGATGTTTATACATTCATTAACTTATCAATATATTGTTCAGTGTCTAAATTATAAAAAAATAGGAGACCATAAAAAAGGAAATATTGTGACAACCTATAAAGCATCCACATATGAAATGGAAGTAACTTATTGGATACTTCAAGTTTTAATTTGCTATTTTGATTAGCACTAACAATTAAATTATTTGGTATACTCATAATTATAATATTATTAGGAATAGGCACATAAAATGTTATTGCTTTGGTTACAGCACAGTACAGTTATAAAATCACTAGAAATACTTATCTAAAATTTGGCAGAAGTTTACTTTGTAACTGGTAGTTTAGTACCTCATTGTTTAGGTTTACAAATGTATATATTTGTGACATCAACATTATTAGAAAGGCTTATTGAATAGTAGACATCTTTCTTTATCTAAAGTAATCATTACAATAAGGCTAATTGAACATTTGGACATTCCAACCTACTTAATATCCATATATTTAAATATCACTATCATATCTAAAAGGCAACATTGGAGATATGTGTGACCTTATTGTAAAGCACCTGCAAAGTCACTAATATACTTATCCCAAACATACAACTGAAAGTCATATAAATAATATCCTTGAAAGCAATTACAGCAGCACACCTGAGTGTGACAACACACATAAACACAGAAACACACCATAATATGACTAACATATGAACTAGATTGATAGCTTCAATTTATAAACAATGTAAAAGTTTAATTCTTAACATACATACAACTAATATTTTTGGCAATAAGAGAATCAGAAATCATAGCATGCTGAAATATTACACCACACAATGCTTTGGCAGCTTATTTGCAGGCATGACTTCAACTTAGACATCAACAGCTTGATAATTTTGACACTAAAGTGCAATTTAATTGCACAATATATTATGACATTATTAAAAGTTTCTTCTTCTCATTCAGTCCTGATATGAATGGTTACCCATGTGTCTTCTCGTGCTTCTTCATATTATCAGAGCGAGTGAAAGCCTTGTCACATACTCCACAGTAGTAGGACTTCTGCTTAGTGTGAACTGTCATATGACGAGATAATTCACTTTTTGTTACAAATTTCTTTTCACATACTGTACAAGCATGTTTGCGAACATTGAGATGAAATTTCATGTGTATTGAAAGTGAGCTGGATTGTGAGAAAGCTTTGTGACAAAGTTCACAAACAAATGGTCTCTCACCTGTATGTTTACGTAAATGATTCATGAATCCTGTTTTAGTATAGTCTTTCTGACACAAGTGACAAAAGCTTGATTTAGATTCCAACATACCAGGAAAATGAATACTGAGATGCTTTCTTAGATCCCAGTAGCTTGGAAATTTTTCTGAGCAGACGTGACATGGATATTTCTTTTCTTCGGTGGGTTTAGCACTGCATTTGTGTGAGGCAAGTAAGGTCTCATGTGAAAATATTTGGTTACATTGGTTACAAGTATGACTAGCCTCAGAGTCAGTAGACAAAGTGACTTCCAAGTAGTTTTCAATTGACATGACATTTCCATTAGAGCTATCTGGATCGTCGATCTGGATTTGAGTTATACGGTCCTTTGGAGAAATATCTTTTGTATCTAATTTTTCGACATATTCTCGGTAATCTAACGAATCTTTACCTGAATTATTGTTATCGGGTTCTACGAGATGTAAAACTGGTGATTCGCTTTGTTCCCTATCTGGCGACGTAGTTTTATCGTTGTCAGAATGATCGGGTCTGGACGACACATTATTATCAGACTCCCAATCATTTTCGACTATTTCTACGTCTGAATCAGAGTCTTCGGCGCTCGAGACAGTATTGTTGACTAGGTGAAATCCGATATCATCAAATCGTAGTACATTTGAAGGCAGTTTAACCCCAACGATAGCTTGAATCGCCTGCCATGAAAGCTCTTGGGGGTTGTTCTGCATATTAGATCGCACTACTATAACCTACAAACGGGTATAAATAATTACTAAAATATTCACTTGCAAGCTACTGATCTTAGAAAACTTAAATACATAATATAAACTTTACCTTAACTGTACAGTACACGATCAACAATATTTTTGTATTAATTATTCAGATGACACCTTTGATTTCTACATCTAAAAATATTATGCTATGCACAGATGCACTACTACTCTGAGTACTCTGACCACAGAGCACATTAAAATTATCAACTTCATTGAACTTTAACATACGTTATCCAATCAAATCGTGTTTTTTGGTTTAGAGATAGCTTTCCCTGTGGGCGATATCTATGGTCCGAAAAAATATGACGACATTCCTACTGATTCAATGATATTATATAAACAAGAACTGATTTTTCTAATCTTTATTGTGTTATCAAAATATTTTCTAAAGCTTCAAGCTTGCTTCAAGCTTTCGCGGGCAAAAATCAGCTTGCTATAATATTTAAAAAAAATAGTTTGCTTATATTTTTTAACGTCCGGAAATTCTTTCCTACGTTTTCTTTCCTCTCTTGCTATGCTTCTATATGCTTGCTTTCTTGTTACCAATCTGTGTCTGTGTCAGTATATTAGTGTTCTGTGGTAACAACTTTTCTCTCGGAGTACGTTATCGAGCGCTCTAAAATAAACCGAAAAAATAATCATAAACATTGCAGATAGTAGCAACAATAAGAGCAACCAAGAAACTTTGGAAGCAACTTGGTAGCAACTACTGCAACTATAGCAACCAAACGTCAAACGTATTGATATTTGATACAATCTTTGAAGTTCACACTAATTTGCATTTTGTATTACATTAAAAATGGTGAAATCATTAGCAGAATTAAAGGAACTAATCAAAACACAGGATAATTGCAGAAATTTCTTAAATAGCTCCAACGTTCCTGATATTTGTAAATCTGAGTCATGTATGCTTGGTGTCGATGAAGCCGGCAGAGGACCTGTTTTAGGTAAATGTTTTAGCATTCATTTCCGTACTTGTAACTTTTAATTTTGGTACTATGAGAGGAGGCTTTAGAAATAATTTAAAATTTACAAAATTATGAAGCATACAGTTATAGTAGCCGCAATCACACAACCACAAGAGTTATGATGTTAGAATTGTTAATCTAGCATAATATGTTTTCGTCCATAGTGGAGCGGGGAAATCTTAAAATTTGTGAGCTATTTGTTGACTTTGCGTAGTAGTACTTAGTACTTACTTAGTAGTAATGTTTTGACACCATAGCTCTAATAGAAGTTTCTTTAAACTTCACTGAATTCAATGTGCTTGAATGAAGTAAGGCAGCCAAATTGATTAATTTTGGAAATATAAAATTGCTTTAAAAAATTTCAGGGCCTATGGTATATGGCATAGCATATTGTCCAATAAGTCAAACAAAAATACTTCAGGACCTGGGCTGTGCTGATTCAAAGGCATTAACAGAAGAGAAAAGAAATGACATTTTTACAAAAATGCTATCTAATGACGACTCATTGAATAATGTGGGATGGATTGCTGAAGTTATCTCACCCAATTATATTTCAAATTCAATGTATAGAAGAGCAAAACATTCTTTGAATGAGGTTTTAATTTTCATGTACTTTTAGAATTATCATCAAAATTAGCAATCAATTTAAAGGGTAGCAACAATGGTTTAAAAGTTTCAAAAACTCTTTCAAAACTTAATTCTGTGATATGTAAATCTTTTACAGGTATCAATGGATTCAGCTATAAGTTTAATTAAGAAAGCAGTAGAGGATGGAGCAAATATCACCGAGGTATATGTGGATACAGTAGGGCCACCGGAGAAATACCAAGCCAAGCTGTCAGAGATTTTTCCTGATTTCAAAATAACTGTAGGTGATTTCTACTTAACTTTAAATGTTTATTTATATTCATCATATAGCTTCATTAATATATCATTATCTGCCTGTGCTTCTCTTCCTTTCTTTTCTCTCAGAGGTTGTGTCCTCAGTTGCTTCTTTCCTTGTCACATCCTCATTCACACAATCAATCCATCTTTTCTTAGGCCTATCTATCTAGTTTCTGTAAAGGATAACTAGATATCATATACACATACACATAAATAATAAAGAGATACATCAAATTTTTTCATGGGAGTGTAGAGGGCCCTACCAACATCTTTGAGGCCCAAGCCAACTACACTTGAAATTCGATGCATCTGCTAAACAACGGATGAGGGTCTAGCAGAGGCTCTACTCTCAGCTGCCATACCTCAGGGTCCAAAGTAAGCAAGTAACTGGTGGTAACTTTTACTGGTGGTAGAAATTTGATGACACAAGTTTGTCACAAAATTCGGCCGGGTGGGCCACCGTGTACGATTGCAAAAAAACCCTCCATAGTAATCCAATTTCAGTTTGATTGCGTTCAGGGGTCAGCAAGTGCATAGCCGGGCAGGGGGATTGTGGTCGCAGCACTAGTGGTACCGGAGGGTGTCACGCGGTGTTACGACGACAATCCTCTTCTGATGAGGCTGTCAAGCTGAGTGCCACCATGGTTAACATGGTACGTGTATGTAATGGTGACCCTCTTTCCTGAGACTTTGCCGTCAGCTTACCATCAGGCGAGGCGAAGTCAAATTGACGTGTCCTAAATATAAAAAAAAAAAAATATTAAAAAAAAGTTAAGTAAAAAGTAAAAGCTAATTTTGGATGCAACTGGGAAATTGCTATGAGGGTAATGATGATCCAGTTTGTTCATTTTCTTCTAGCTAAACTACTGCCATGGCTATCACTACTAGTATATATATATATATATACATACATATGCTCACGCCTTTCTCTATTTGGAGTAGGCACAGACAACAGCATTCTGTTTGGTTCTGTTGTTAACCATATCACGAGCTTCCACTACTGTCAATAACTAACTAAAACTATATGCAATTAATTAAATTTCAGGTTGCAAAGAAAGCTGATTCAATATATCCCATAGTATCAGCTGCAAGTATAGTAGCTAAGGTTACAAGAGACCATGCATTAAAAGTATGGAAGTTTCAAGAAGGTTTGGAAATGACTCACACAGAATTTGGCAGTGGATATCCTGGGGGTGAGCTACCTATATTAAAGATATGTTGTCCCAATTTCTTTAACAAATTGAAGTTCAACTGCCATTGAATGAAATGTCTTGTTATTTTCGATAATCATGTTTCATGGACAGCGTTTAATTGTATTTCAGTATGGAATATAAGACTAAAGCAATGGCTAGTGAAATGTGCAACTTTGCAAACTCTTCTGGGTCTATAGTGTGTTAGTGTATGTGTCTTTGGTTTTTACAAGCTTAACAAGCTTTGTCTACTGATATTAAACCTTTCATGCAAGTATTTGTACCGTTCATGTATGTATAGATATATTCATGTATGTATGTGCAATGACAAATAATTGTATATTCCAGATCCTTTGACAAAGAAATTTATCCGAGAGCAAATTGACAATGTGTTTGGCTATCCAATGCTTGTGCGGTTTAGCTGGTCTACAGCTGAATTGATGCTTCAGGAGAAAGCCGCAACATGCAGCTTTGAGGAAGTTGACGACCAAGGATGTACTAAGAAAGTGAATACAAAATCGATTAGTTCATTCTTTGCGCCAAAGACGGATGAGGGGAGAGCCAGAAAACAACACAAATTTTTTGAAGAAAGATGTTTAACTGTTGGCAATCCATTTGAATGAAATTAAATCTTATAAGAAATAAATGTGTAGTTTCCTAAAAATCTAATATGACAGCATCTGATAAGAATTTACTTTATGAAGTCATGGGAAACATATTCTGGGTAAATGGGTTACCAACAAGATGTTTGGCCCAAGCCAACCTAGCCGGTATACCGGCTGATTGGCAGACGCGCAGGCTTTCCTCTCGGGGTGTCATCGCTCCAGTAAAAACCGAGATAAATGAATAATAGAGAAGTAGGAGAGCGGACTCCGGGCTCCAAAGTGCATACAAAATGCTTAAAAATTTAATTGAATTAATTAGGCGGAGTCATCAAAAAACAATGTTTAAAAATGACAAGTTATTCATTGTTTCCGTAGTTCGCAAGAATTACGATAGATGGCTCCAACGTCGCCATAAGACGTATTAATGTATCGGAGAATTTCAAATATCTGGGACGTGTCTAGGTGGCTCAGTTGGTCAGAGCATTCCCCCTGTAAGGGACTGGTCGCGGGTTCAAGTCCCGTCCTAGATGTTCTCTTTTTCCGATCAAAATCTTTAGAAAAAATAGTACATAAGTAAAAATATAAAAGGACAATGGGCAAAAATGTATGGCGCTTGTCCCATCGGCGGCCACATCTGTCCTATATATTTTTTAGTCTACAATTATGTATATATTAAGACTGCAAAAAATTATTTCGGCAACTTGTTTAGATAAAAAGTTATAAAGCGTTGATCATATAAAAAAATCGAATTAATTAAACCGAAAGTACGTAAATGATAAAACGTAATGCATATTTAAGTATAAGATAATGATGGATTAAATAAAACTAAAGGTTTATTGGTTATTAAATACATCGATTTATTGACAGACACATATACAATGCTCGTATATAATGCTAGTATTCCTTTAAAAAAAGAAAATTTTGGGATTCAATTGTCGTCTACAATAACATCGTTTAAAAAATGAGCTGGTAAACGGATCTCTTCCTCTTGGTTTCTCGCCCACCCTAAATACCACACTACACACATAATGTGGGCACAGCAACCAAGAGTGCGCTTACCGCTTAGACAACTGCAATAGTAGTTTTCTATGGCTTCTCTGCCGCTTTTCTCTCTATCTACTATAATGTACGAATAATATATTTTTGACCTAGTATCTCTAGATTGTATTCGACATCTTAGCAGCCAAACATTTGTTGCTGTGATGCCGTACCTGCCTAGGCCTGTAACATCGGGATCCCTATACGTTTCTATATAATAGAGACCTTGTCGCACATGCTCCGCATAATAGCTGCGGGCTATCTTCACTTGGTATGTACCAAGTGCAAAAATGGTTAAATCCTCCTCAGTCAGCATAGGAAAATCACTTATGTTAGGTTGGTTTCCTTTAATGCTATCGAAACTAGCCCGTCTACGATTAAGGTTGTTGGCTAGGACATACTCTGCTAGGTTATTTGGTTGGTTCACTCTTTGGTTTATAACCTCTATAAATGTTTCAGCGTGAACGCTATCTGACAATGGTTCTCTGCAAGCATTCAATAATGCAGCACCTATTCTAAAATCTGTCATCATATGAGGCAAAGCACGATTGAAAAAGTCTTGTCGGAATAGTTTAAAATCGCGTTTGAACCAACCATTTATAACTTCAACAACCCAGCGGCACATAGTAACCAACCTAGACTTATTCGCTTGTTCTGTCGTCAATTGATCTTCGTCTCGATTTTTTGTTTTCGGTAAGTGAGCTTCATAACCATAGGCATGTAAGTCGTCGATTACGTCGCGAAACCCACGGTCTAAGATGAACACATCTCCATGTTCAAAAAACCAATGGAAAGGATTTCCTTCGTCGTGAATCATATTTTTCAATATTTGTGCATCTGATTCTATGGCTGAATATGGCCCAAAGGCATCTAAAATGTGGCCATCGCAGCACACTATTAAAAACGGTTTCAACAAATTGGTGTATTTGTGTAGACTGTATGATCGCTTTTGGAATAAATAGTTTGCGGACTTTTGTATATATATATGTGGCGTCTGCTATCACAATTGCCTTTCTGTTTAAGGTATTTGCATTTCCAAAAATTGCATTTGGAACTTGTAGGTTTCGGTTAGCTACATCAATTCTATTGAGATGATCATAACCAAGATGCCGGGGAACGAAGTCCAGTAAAAGAGAGTCTCTGGCGAACGTTAAATGTCGTTCTAGGGTTCTACGGCTCATATTAAAAAGCGTCGCCAGCCTTTCATTTGCTTCACCGCTTCGCAGTTTCATTAAGTAGCATGCCAAAGATGTTTTCGGGCGTGTTGATACGTTCGACAATGAAGGAGTTTGTTCCAAAATATTCATAAATTGGTCTCGACTAACGCCTAATCGGATGTATACTTCATTTGGGTCCATGTCATCTATATTATCAAAATCTAGTATAGATTCTCGAAGCACCGCGATTTTCATGAGACTCTTGATATGCACAAAATGTGTCGCATTGAAGTCGTGGAGCAAGTTAGGGCTGTCAATTATTTGATCCCAATCATTGGATACCAAATGATGATCGCAAACTCTTGCACTATTTGGAATATAAAAATTAAAATGAATCAAGAATGTCACTTTAATGTTATCCGGAATCCTTCGGAGATCCGGTCGTCTGCAGTTTTCATACATACAACGCGTTGCTGTATTAGGGAGTCTTGAATATTCTTCAATATGTAATACACATTCGTGTGGACGGTCTTCTCTTGGCTGCGCAGCTCTTTCTGCCCGTTGCCAGCATGGTCGACAAATGTACTCCTGGCCATTGTATTGTATCTGAAAATGAGAGTATTACAATTAGTCAAAACGCTTAGTTATTTTCATTGAACGCTGTTCAAACAAAGCGAAATATAAAGAAAAATATTTTACTCGATTGCCTAAGCAGTATTAATTATCTCGCTTACTCATACGTAAATACCGATACTTCTATCCCGTTCTCGCCCCGTGGATCAAACGGAACGACAACGTCGCGCGTCGGTAACAGTTTACTTACTACTTACAGAGAAATGTAATCTCAATGCGCGAGAGTTAAAACACTGTGACCACCTCAAGTTAAACAGTACTATATTGTTGACGTGACAACTAAGAAATAATGATTTCGTTTGATGTACTTACCTGATGTTCAGAGGTAAGAGCTTCAAAGATATATTGGCCTACAGCGGGATGTTCTTCAAACCGAGCACGGGGTATTTCGTATCTTCTTCTGTTTATCACGGATCGATTACATAAAATACACACTTGGCGATTATCTGCCATTGTTATAGGAATCTGCTTAAAAAAAGTCCAAAAAAACGAGCACAAGTCACCAAGATAGATATTAACAAGTCCGATATGCAAGCCAGAGTCGAAAGAGATTGTCAAACAATAATAATCGCACAGTACTCAACGAAACAAATGTCAACGATGGACTGCGCTGTGCGCTTGAGCATAACGGTAATCGCCGAGTCGCCGAATGCGAGCGGCGCTCGTCGCTGATTGGTTGACGCATGAAACATGGCGAGACCGATTTTAACAAAGGTTCTTAGACCTCTAATAGAAAAAGTATTGAATATTAGGATACATAAATAATAATGAAAAAAAAAAGTCTTTTAATAATAGTATTTTAACTATATTTTTTTTCCCAAACGGTATTTCATAGTACTCCTTGAACAATATTTGTTGTCAAAGATCTCCCCTTTCAAATGACACTAGTTTCATTGATGGCCGCTCATGGGCCGCAATGCCCATTGTCCTTTGATAAAAGTGGAACTTCACTCATCATAAATTTTGACCATACCATCAGGTACGTTGGTACACTAGGTATGTATCGCAACATGGGTCGGCACACGGGTGTATGGGCCCTACCACGATCTTGGCGGCCCAAATCAATCAACATTACATTTGGTACACCTCCTAATGAACGGCCAGGGCCTCGTTTATCAATTAGCAGGTGCAGGATTTCCTTTCGGTGTTGGGCGTTACGCGTCAGACGGCTGTGTCCCCCATAAAATATAAATCCGTTGAAAGTGGTTTATTTCAATGTGTGATATTCACGTAAACTTCCGACAGTATCAATAATGAGATTTTAGAATCCCCTGCATAGGGAAATATGGGCCACACAAGTTGCGAAACAACAATTCATGTAAAATGGCCCGTATCTTTTGGACTTCACCCTAGCTTCTTACCGGATGGTATGAAGCTAGGGTGAAGTCCATCAATTGACTGCACCCCGCTATTCAGCGTGGTGCAGTCAATTGACGAACTGAATTTATTAAAAAAATAACACGACATGTATAGTCTGCGTCAAAAGAAGATGATCATGTTCATATTTAGAAAATAGAAGATTTAATTTTTGAATAGAGAAATTTGAATTTCTTAATGTAAATGTTTAACTACTGAGCTCTATTATAAGAATCTCGAATTTTAATTAAAATATAATTAACAATTTTCAAATGTACAGGTTCCTAAGTTTAAAATCTTTAGTGTAGGTACGATCATTTACTTTTGACGCTGACTACCTACCAACTCTCCAATTCACAAGTCGCGAGGATTAATTCCAACTTGTGCCCTAGCGTGGGCGAGGCTTAAGGCCTTTACATATTATGCATATGTATTTAAGCAAACTGAAGGGATAGGTATTTAATTTCATTCTAACTTAGCAAGTGAAAATGACACGAGCGTGTATTGCTGATCAGTAGAAATCGACTACAATTTAAATACAATTTATGCTGATGTCGTATAATGTACTTACAACTGTATTTTGTCATGTTGGAGTTTGCCAAGTCGGAAATGTTGGCTGGATTCTGTGCTTTCCTGACAGGAATGCCAAATAAGATTTTTTTTATTATTAAGTAGGTACCTATTATTAAGTATGTACCTTTATGTCGGTATTATCGTGCCTCGAAAAGAATATAAGATTCTTGGTATTAGCTGAAGGAACTTCCACATCAGGGACCCGATTCAGCAACGTCAGCCACGTTTTCAACACGCGAGATTATTACGATTCGATTAGTAAGAAAAACTAAAAAATATTTTAGTAAGTATTTTGTAATGTCTGTCAAAACATAACCTACCTTCACTTTAGGGAGGTTATTAAACACTAGCGGCCCGTCCCGGCTTCGCACGGGTAGACATTTATTTTTTAATTAATTTGGTATAAACGTACAGTAAATGCAGGACATTTCCAGACGCGCAACACATACCGTTGGTTTCATCAGTCCATTTTTTAGCAAAACATTTCGGACAAATATTATTCATTGCTCCGATTTGGATGCTGTTCTGATGAGCATAAACAATTTGTTGATCGTAGCTGAATGCCGATCTATTACTATGGGCTAATATTCTATTGCGCGTTCTAGTTCTTAACGACTGTTTCCTATCTCTCTGTTCCATAAGCCGCTGCGAGCGTTCCGCGCTAGATTCCCGTGCACGCGTTTGTGAGTTTCTAACTCTATTCTCAGCGAGGCGCTGCGAGTGTTCAGCGTTAGATTCCCTTGCACGTGCTCGTAAGATTCTGTCTGTATTTTCAGCAACGCGCTGTGAACGTTCGGTGCTAGATTCCCTTGCGCGTGCTCGTGAACCTGGCCCGGTTTTCAGCAAGGCACTGAGAACGTTCGGTGCTAGATTCCCTTGCACGTGCTCGTGAGCCTGGCCCGGTTTTCAGCAAGGCGCTGCGAACGTTCGGTGCTAGATTCCCTTGCGCGTGCTCGTGAGCTTGGCCCGGTTTTTAGCAAGGCGTTGCGAACGTTCGGTGCTAGATTCCCTTGCGCGTGCTCGTGAGCTTGGCCCGGTTTTCAGCAAGGCGCTGCGAAAATTCGGTGCTAGATTCCTTTGCGCGTGCTCGTAAGCCTGGCCCGGTTTTCAGCAAGGCGCTGTGAACGTTCGGTGCTAGATTCCCTTGCGCGTGCTCGTGAGCCTGGCCCAGTTTTCAGCAAGGCGCTGCGAAAGTTCGGTGCTGGATTCTCTGGCTGGCGACTGCGATACGTACCTACTCTGTCTGACTTGCGAGAGGATCTGAATTTTCAGAAGAAGATACGCCGTATTTTTGCTAATCTCGCTTGGGAACTATTTTGAGATTTATTTTTCTAGGCATATTTTTAGTTTCTTTTTATAGGAAAGTTGGAATAAACTAATTTATAAGTAGGTAGTTCTGAAAAGGGGTGCGACTGGTTGGATCACCTCCAAGTTTGGTGCACACTGGGCAACGTGGGCGATGACGCATCATCGAGTGCTCCTCTGGAGTAGCTGGCGTCAACGTCAATGGCCAAGAGTCTGACCAACCGGCCCTTTTCAGGGCCAGCTGACCCCATTGCACGAGGGGGTCGGGGTATGGCGGGCCTGATAGGCCCGCGGGGGGGGGGTCGCTCCCCGGCCCCGGGTCATTCGGAGTGCGAGGCATATGCTCTATGGGTAACCTTACACCCTGGCGTCTGTAGACCCGAGACGGCGTGCGGTTTTAGTCGGTTCAAGCCCGACATAAGCGCCCCCGCTGACCGGTGGGGGGTATCCGAAGGGATTTCCGCACAAAAAAAAAAGGTTGTTCTGAAAATAACTTTAACCGGAAGGTTTAAATAGTTCTGAAACGAACTTTTTAATTGGAAGGTTGAAATATGTAGTTCTAATCAGAACTTTTGGTAATAAGCACTTAGTAGTTCTCAAATAGTAGTTTATGCAACTGTCATAGAAGGGGTATTAAAACACGGTAGTCTGTGATTAATAGGTTGACGCGAGTGTTTTAATACTTAAGTTATATGCAGTTTCATACACTACTTTATCTTTACTCATAGGAAAAATTGAAATTAAACAAAGTAGGTAGGTTACAAAGAAGTAATTTAGCGTGCGCCATTTTTTTCACAGTTCGAACTGCGCATGCATGCGCCTTTGTTTTTCATATTCAGCCTAAAACCTTAGACTAGTTTAATGAATAAAAAAAGGCGGCGGCGCGGCGTAGCGGCGAATTAATTTTATTTCAATTTTATTAAACTCGTAATTATTTCAATTCAATTTGATTAAAATGTCCGATTTTAATAAAGTAAAAAGTAATTTACAGGCCTATTTAAACAGCCTTGCTTGAGAAATCATTTATTTAGGTAAGGATTAAGTCAAAGGTATAAATAACTTGGTCAAATTTTGGTCGGAATTTCTATTAAAGTTAAAAATGTTAAAAAGTAGTTAAGTATAGTGACATAACTACAATAGTTACACACATGCTATCGCGACATTTTTGTAGATATTAATATGTCCTTTAATATTGTGGAACATGTTTTTGTTCTATCATCAATAAGTACTTAGTTTTCGCAGCGCATGCGATGAAAGATATTTTATAGGCATTTTTTACACCTTGGGTAACATTATTGTAGTTTTAGTAGGGATCCTTATTTTTTTCTTGCAATTAAAATAACCTATATTAATCAGTGATAATGTAGCATTCAAATGGTGAAAGAATTTTTAAAATAGGTCCAGTACTTTTTGAGCCAATTCTTTACAAACATACTTACATATAAACCATCTAAATTCCCATTAAACTTTTTATAATATTAGTATAGATTTATAGTCATAGTTGATTTCGTTTTCAATTAGATTTTGAGATTTTATTCTTCGTTAGTTTTGAAATCATACACGGAAAAAAATGCTCGTGGAATTAGTTTTCCTTCAAGAATAATATTATTCTCAGGAATATTGTTTTATGTTAAATAAATAAATGCTTGAACTAACAATAATATCTCAGCTCAACAAACTTGATATTGTCCATGAAAAACAGTATTATTCTTAGAATATTTACTACAAATAAAACAATATTTTATAATTCAAGTGTTTCTGAGTGTTGGCTGAATAAAAAATACTGTCTAAAATTAAGATTTTTATGTGTTTTAATATAAGAAAAAGTTGTTTGAGTTCAAGAACCTTAAAGTTTTGAATCAAAAGTTGCACTATTGACTTAAACTCAAATATCAAAATTGGTTAACTGGAGAATATATTCTTAAAATAAAATCGATATTTTCTCCGATTTAATAAATTTAGGTTTCTCATAGCAAAAAATAGGAATGTTTTCAAACAAGAAAACATTTATTTTGTTCAAGAAAATTAGTTTTTGAAGGAGCATTTAATTGAGTTGAATTAAGAATTTAAAATGGTTCAAATGAGCCTTTGAACGTTTTTTTATTAAGAATATACATGTTTGGTTTAAAGACATTTTATTTAAGAGTAAGTAAGTCAAAGCATTGGCGTAAGAATCCAATTTATTTTAACTAAAACATTTCAAAGTTTTCAGACAAGATTTATTCGTTTTGTGATAAATAACTATAGTATTAAATAACTAATAATATTAATATTTCTTAAAAAGAAGGATTAACTTTTTTTTAAAGTTATTTAATTGTTTGGATAAAGAAAATAATATTTTAGGGTAAGTAAGGTTAGCAATTAGCGTAAGCATACAAACTATTTGGACTGAAATCGTTCAATATTTTTACACAAGACGTTTTTGTTTTGTAAGAAGAAAAATATGATATTCAACTAATAATATTAATATTTCTTAATTAGAAAGAATAACGTTTCTTCACAAGTTGTTTTAATTTTTGGATCAAGAAAAATATATTTTAGGGTGAGTAAGGTTAGCATTAGCGTAAGAATTCAAATTATTTTAACTGAAATAGTTAAATGTTTTCTCACAAGAATTTTTCTTTTTCTGAGAATAAATTGTAGTTTTCAGATAAAAATATTAATATTTTTAAATAAGAAAGATAATGTTTCTTTAAAAGTTGTTGTAAAGTTTGGATCAAGAAAAAGTATATTTTAAGGTAAGTACGTACAGCATTGGTGTAAGAATTCAAACTATTTGAACTGAAATAATTCAAAGTTTTCACACAAGACTTTTTCGTTTTCTGAGAATAAATTATAGTGTTCAACTAATAATATTAATGTTTCTAAATAAGAAATAAAAACCTTTCTATATTAGATGTTCTAATGTTTGGACCAAGAAAAATATGTTTTAGGGTAAGAACGTACAGCATTGGCGTAAGAATCCAAACTATTTGAACTGATATAGTTCAAATTTTCCTGATAAAACTTATTTATTTTTGTAGGAATAAATGTAGGTATTTAAGTTAGAATCTTATTGTTTCTAAATAAGAAAGAATAACGTTTCTTCCTTCAATTAAATTTTTAAGCATTTTGTATGCTTACTTTTTTCTAAAGATTTAGATCGGAAAAAGAGAACATCCTTCCTAGATGTTCTCTTTTTCCGATCTAAATCTATAAAATAACGTTTCTATCAGGAACTGAAAACCGTTGTGATTTTCGGTACCGGTTTTGATGAATTCTGGTTACCTCTACGGTTTACATAAATTACATAACCTTTACTTAGATAATCTTTTCAGTGAGTGAGTATAATACCGCTTTTTATAAGTTGAGTTCACAGATTCAGAGAAAAATAATTAAATGCCTATGTGTAGAAAAATAATCAAATTGCTTAGATTGGTAGGTAAAATAATTAAGTCTATAGTTTTACGTCAAGTTTAGGCTCTATTAATATTTTTGGTAATTTCTTTTCTTCATAAGCTTAAGTCATTGAAGGGGTTAACCCCTTCACGTGGTTAGTATTATAAAGGTGTTAATCATTTCGCTGGGTTTTGAGGATGTAATTCGAACGAAAGGTAACACTGCGATATGAGTTACCACATGTACGGGTTACCCTGTCAAAAGGCTTAACCCTGTAAGCGGTGTTGTCCGGTCCCTGGTATATCGAGGTTATAGGTACTGCTAAATGGGGGTGCTTGGTTGTGGACTTCCACGCGGTGCACCCTGGGCATCGGAGACAGCAGCGCCTCTCTCCTAGGGCGGGAGAGACGCTGCCGCCTACGGCCAACTCCGACCGAGGCGAGGACGGCCCTGTTGAGGGCTGTTCGGAAGCTTTCCACGTGTCCCTCTGATTAGCAGATGGCACAGTGGAGAGCAAGTAAGGGGGCCATCTCGAAACCGGAGATGGCCAAGGGTCAGTCGGGGTGCGAGGGATATGCTCTATGGGTAACCTTACTAACACATATTAAGACCCGAGACGGCGTGCGGTTTTAGTCGGTTCAAGCCCGACATAACCGCCCCCGCTGCCCGGCGGAGGGGCTTGCGAAGGGATTTCCGCACGAAAAAAAAAGGTACTGCTAAATGAACATTGAGCTAGATAGAGTACGAGACCCAGGTTAAGTATCCAAGTAGAAAGGTAGGTTAAGTTAACCTATAGTTATACCTACATAGATAAACATAATATGGCAACAAATTGTCTAATTTACTGCTATATCAACAGCCAAGACAATGAATGTTCTTGAACGAAAAGTCAAGAAAAACGTTCTTATTCTAAGATAACGAAAATTCTTGAATTATCAGTCAAGAAACACAATTTTAATCCAAGAACGAATTTACTTGGATGATTGGAATTTATCAGACTTCCAAGAATAATAATTTTAGATGAAAACTAATTTTCTTGACTGACACTCAATCGTAATTGATTGGTCATACACACACACACGCCACGCCGGGCAACGGAAGAAACGAAAAAGCATTGAGTGTTACCATCTCAAATTAAGTACTCCTCAATTTTGCGATTGTTCGGACGATGGATGACTTTAATATTATTAGGGACAAGGCAAATAAATTATGAAAAGCTAATATTTACAAAATTAATGGGGTGCTATCGCGGTATGTACAGGGAATTTCATCGAGAAGAGTTGGTAATGGGAAACTTTAAACAGTAAAATTATGTAGGTATATCTAAAAATTCTAAACGGACTCGCGTCACAGATTTTGTTAAGTTATATTTTGCTGTATTGATTTCGGATACATTTACGAGTACCAAATCAAGAATGTTACGTGCTGTTTAAACCATGCAAGTCATTTATTGCTTCAATTTAATTGTATGCAACAGGCAATAAACTTGCATCATGTAAATGGCGCTTAAGTAACGCTAGTCACTTACTTATACTCAACTTACTCAAGTCACTTTAAAGAAATAATGTTTGTAAACAAACTGTCACTCATAAAATTAAATAGCTTCGGTAGGTAGGAATAGGGTTCGTTTCTAGACCGAGTTGATAGTAATTTATATTGAAGTGAGTGGTCACAAATCCTCACTAGTTACGAAATAAGTTTAAAACTCCACAGAAAAAAAGTTATTTTTAGATTAAGTATTGACAATTTGTTTAATACAAACATTCTACATCGAATTTGGCTGAAGTAGGTATAGGTACATCTAAACTAGTGTTAACGTTGCGCTATCTACTTACTAATATTATGCACGTAATTCAAATAAATCATTCATCATTCATTCAAACCAAATAAAAAAACTGAGCTTGATTATTTAATTTAAAAATATTATCTTAAATTTTTTATCGGTAATAAAATAATTGGTTTTGAGTGTGGTTTTGAGCGTTTACAAACTTTTTTACGAGATTATTAACAGCTGCCCCAATCTCATCGAATTCCAAGCGGATGAAGTCGTAGGCAACAGCTAGTTAACTACTATAATACCATAATCGAGCAATGCTCTAAGAATCGAGCCACATTTTTTTTTATTGTCTGTTTGATCCATTTCCCTTAAATACGCGCGTCGCGCAGCTGGCAGCTGGCAACTCTGGCTTAGGAGTCGACCGTTCGCGCACAGAGTACCTACCTACTTTTTTATAGCATTGGCGGTTGGCGGTCGATCGTTGGTGAAATCGAAACAAAAAAAATATTAAACTTCAAAAGTATGTAAAGTATTGATAAATTATCGTATTGGATTAGAATAGCTTAATTCATTAAAGGTATGTATTATCCCTATTGTTTTAGATGAACGAACAATTTGATGTAGTCGCTGCCGGAGCAGACAGAGAAAATACTATTGAACACGTGGAAAGTTGTTTCTCAGACTCTGACAATATTCGTTCATTACTGAGAAAATGGGAAGTCCCGGAGTCTGTCATTATTCGGTTCCAAGGTAAGTACCATTACTTACTAGGTATATTAAGTTGTAGTGGACCTATCCTACCGACCGACCAGTATATATGTAGGTATGTTGCTTTTGAAGTGCAGGCCCTCGATACTATTGCATTCTAGCCTCTAGTCTCGGTTCGGATCTGGCTGGTCGAACCGGCCCGGGCCGGTAGGTCTGTTGCTGCCCTATCACGGTGCGCAATGATTTATAAGTAAAATTGACTTAAAATATCATTGACATTTTTCTCATCATTTATTCTCAAGGGCGCGACGCGCGTGCTCCCGCGTTGGTTCATTTAATGAGTACCTACCTACCTACTTATGTAAGTAATAAAACCTCTCTATTCCAGAAAATGAAATCAAACCAAATCAATGAAGGCACCTAAACGAAGACATTCTCGAAGAACTTTGCCCGCTAATAGGCCACCGAATTCTCATAAAATCTAAATTGGATGAATTTTACACTGGACATGTAAGTACCTACTATTATTACATAATGATATACACTCCAAGCAGGATGTCAGTCCAGGCCCTACCACCCCACACAGAACCCTTTAGACTGGCTTTTTATTGCAATATTTTCATTTGTGAACCAAACGGTTAGCCCAGCAGTAGGCTACTCTAAACTAACAGGTTTAAAGTTATTTGTGGAAGAGAAAGTGTTTTTTCCCGGTGGTAGGTTGTATGATATTGCAAAAGTCACCGGACCCTATATTTGAATACCACTATTAATAATAATAAATAATGCTGGAAATTTCACACAGCATCATGTAGTCCCAAAGTAAGCAAAGCTTGTGTTATGGTAACCACATGACTGATATACTACTTAAATACTGTTTTTTTTTGTAAATACATAGAAACACCCAGACCGGAGACAAATATTTGCAGGTCATACAAACATATGTCCCGTGGTGGGGATTGAACCCGAAACCTCATGCGACACAGGTGGGCCTTCACCCACTGCACCAAAGAGGTTGTCACTATTTATATTATTTGATACTCAGATGTTGTGGGTCCAGATGTTGGGTTTTTCTAGAAAGTTTACTTCTGCAGATTCTGTTTTGCAAGCGAGAACAAATGCTCTTTGTAATATTGGAAAACTATCCCATTAACTATAAATAAATTCAAGTATTATTTGTAGTTTTCCATGATACTATAATGACCAATAAATGTTCATGTTATTTGAAACTATTATTCTTGACTAACAAAATTATAATTCTTGCTCGAAAACATCTCCTTTATCAGTGATACTGATAAATCCAATAGATTGTTTGTTTTTTTTTTAAGTTTTACTTTTTTTCAGATCAACTTGGATTTTGAAAAGAAATACCTCGACAAAACATTGAACTTCTTTACGAAGTGGCATCCATTTGTCAACCGGGTCATCAATTTGAAATTTAATAGCACCAAGGATGATAATTTGTCATATTTATATGAAAATATATGCCAAAACCCCGATGATGGTAAGTGGCATAATTTTATCTTTTTACCCGACTTCAAAAATCGATTACTCCGTCAATTGTAGAACATTATATTAAAACATGAATATGTTATTTGAACAAATTATTCTTATTCGCTTTTGAGTGTAATTTTGAACTCGGTTGGATTTTTTTTTGAAAATTGTTTATAGTGCCTACTGAGAATGTAAACAATGTATTATTTTTTATTCTTTATTTAAACATTGTCAAATTTTTTTTTCAGACCAGAAAGTGACCGATCAGATAAAACTACTATGATACCTGATCCCTCCAAGAGGGAGGTTGAACAAAAAAACTAAATTCACTACACTAGAATGCATCGAAAATTTTATAGCTGAAGTTGAAGTAAGTTTCATTTTTACCGCCTAAAAAAAGGGGTGTTATAGGTTTGAAGTCTGTGTGTTTCTGTGTCTGCCTATACTGCCGGTGTGGAGTCATGGTAGTTAACTAGATCGGCTCATATATAACTTCTTTTTATTCTGTTTTGGCTCATAAGTTAAAGGGTCACTCTGCAATGCTCACATTCAGTCCATCAAAATTTATAAGCAGGCCTCTAAAACTCCACTGCACGTCTGACATTGGCAGAATTGTCGACACATACGTCGACTTCAGTTGCCATATATAAAAATTGAATTGAATTGATGTTAAAGGGTTCGGGGTCGTTTCCCGCGACAGGTTAAAAGGTGGAAGGACGACCTCATCAAGGTCGCCGGGAAGCGCTAGATGCGGGCTGCTTTAGATCGGTCATTCTTGAAGTCTATGGGAGAGGCCTATGTTCAGCAGTGGACTGTGTGTGGCTGATATGATGATGATGATGCTGATCAGTTATCTTGTTCCCATAGTACAAGATTTGCTTAGTTTGGGGCTAGATGGCGCTGTGTGAAAATGTCCACCAATATTTATTTATTTATTTGCATCTGTAGACAAAACGTGGAATTTCTTGTTCTGTGTCTAGGAGTTTTTGTACCATGGTTCTGGTAGTCCTTGGTTGTTTATAGACCTAAAATAATAATAATGTAACTTGTTTCAGAATTTTGGAGATATTTCTAAAAAAAATCAAGATCGATAGCATCAGCAGCTCAAAAGCAAACGCAAACATTGCAACCATTTCTAATCAGATGTGGGTCTGCTGGAGATAACATTTTTAAATATTATCTAGTCATCGACAAGGTGAAATACAGGTTTCAATCGGCAACAAAGGCATTTGATACCTTATTTAAAAGCTACCACATTCTTAACGCCAGATACCCTGCCGCTGCTGCGCATATATATCTAGTTATCCAAAGATGTGTGTATGGATTTTCAACAAAATATGATAAAGCAGTCCCTTAAATATCTGATGTATTATCTATAAATATATAAGTAGGTTGGGTTTTAGGTACTCAGAATTTCGAAAACATGTTAAAGTGTAATAAGTGTGATAATGTTTATGATAATTTTCGATTTTATTTCTACCATTTGCGATACGCTCATGATACTACTAATTATTTCCCGTGCCCTGAAAAGGACTGTAAAAGACTGTATCATTCTAAAAGTGTATTGGAAAAAAATACGGCCTCTTAAACTAAGGTTTTTGTTTGAAAATTGGTAGCATAATAATGTGTTGTCTATTACTTGTTATTTTGTTATATAATTATATTATTTGGTTTGTGATTGTTGATTTGTGTGTACCTTGGCAAGGCCAAACGTTTTTATAACCCAATAAATAATGTTTCAATATAATTATTGTTTACTTTCATTTTACAGATTAAGGACATGACAGAGAGCAGATTTTTAAGGTATTAATAGTCTTAATTTAAATAGCCTGTGGTTTCACACTAAAACCTAATGTATCTTAGGTGGATTCTTTCTGTGCTTTAAGAGAAAATAATTTGCTTAACTCAAGCGTTTTAAATCATAAGTGGAAAGTAACGACGATTTTGAGTTGAGCAAGCAGATTTTAGGATAAGAATATTCTTAATTCAAATAAGAGGTTTCATACTAAAACCGGATTTATTTTAGGTGGTAACTTTCAGTGCGTTCTTCAGATAATATAATTTGCTTAACTCGAGCATTTATATCCTGATTAATTTAAAAATCCGGGAAGCAAAATCACTACGCGGAAAAATAGGGCATGATAATTATTTTAACAAGTCAAAACATAATTTATGCCCTTTTTTCCGCCTACTGATTTTGCTTCCCGGATTTTCAAATTAATCAGGATTTAAAAGGCGTGAGTTAAGGTGGATGTGCCGATGTATAGCCCGCGAAATTAAAATTTTCTTGTGTTTTGCAATTTTTAGAACTGTGTCAGGTTATATGTTGAATAAAATATGATTCGCGCAAATAACATAGGTATTTCCATAATCTTAAACTTAAAAATCATTAACTTTTTTTTAACTTCATTTTTATTTTTTTTAATAACCTAGTACAATCCATGACTATATACTGTGAAGATAAAGAGAAGTATTAATGATTCCTATATGTTTATTATTATGTAAATGTTATTTGCGCGAATCATATTTTGATTAAGATTTATAACCTCACACAGTCCTCAAAATTGCAAAAAAAAACACAAGAAAATTTGAATTTCGCGGTTCACATCGGCACATCCACCTTAAGTAAATTATATTATCTAAAGAACGCACAGAAAGTTTCCACCTAAGATAAATCAGGTTTTAGTATAAAACCTCTTATTTGAATTAAGAATATGAATATACTTACCCTAAAACTATGCTTTCTCGACTCAAAATCGTCGTTCCTTTCCATTTAAGATTTTAAATGTTGAGTTAAGCAAATTATGTTCTCTTAAGAAAGCACAGAATGTTTCCACCTAAGATAAATCAGGTTTTAGTATGAGACCTCTGGTTATTTGAAATAAGAATATGAATATACTTACCCTAAAACTGTGCTTTCTCGACTCAAAATCGTCGTTCCTTTCCACCTAAGATTTAAAATGCTTGAGTTAAGCAAATTATGTTCTCTTAAGAAAGCACAGAAAGTTTCCACTGAAGATAAATCAGGTTTTAGTATGAGACCTGGTTATTTGAATTAAGAATATGAATATACTTAGCCTAAAAATGTGCTTTTTCGAATCAAAATCGTCGTTTCTTTCCACTTAAGATTTAAAATGCTTGGGTTAAGCAAATTATGTTCTCTCAAGAAAGCACAGAAAGTATCCACCTAAGATAAATCAGGTTTTAGTATGACACCGCTGATACTTTAACAAAGAATATGAATATACTTAGCCTAAAAATGTGCTTTCTCGGCTCAACATCGTCGTTTCTTTCCACTTAAGATTTAAAACGCTTGGGTTAAACAAATTATGTTCTCTCAAGAAAGCGCAGAAAGTATACACCTAAGATAAATCAGGTTTTAGTATGACACCTCTGATACTTGAATTAAGAATATGAATATACTCATCCTAAAGATGTGCTTTCTCGACTCAAAATCATCGTTACTTTCCACTTAAGATTTTAAATGCTTCAGTTGAGCAAATTATACTCTCCACAGAACGCTCAGAATGCTCAGAAGTTTTCTTCTGCCAACATAAGCAAGTCTTCAATTAAGATTCGAAGGTTTTGGTGCAAGTTCAAGAAGTGACAAGTCTTCGTTCAATGATGCAAGTCTTAGATGTAAACAGCGCCAATGTGACGTTTTGGCCTTTTTGGCCTTTTGGCAAATATGCGACACTTTCATTCCAAGAAGTCGAATTGTCGAGCTAAGACATGTAGTTTCTGAACAAGACAAATGCATTCTCAAAAAAAAAAGAATATACTCTTGGATAAAATAAAATAAATTCTACAATGAAAAGTCAATTCTTTTCTGTTCAAAAAAATCGTAAATTTTTAATTCAAGAAACTTGTTCCAGTTGCCCAGAGACATTGCTTATTTCTTCTATTATGAATATATCCTCTTAATTTGAGATAATAAGGTGTTGGAAACCAAGACAATAAAATTCTAAATTCAAGAAAAACGTGTCTAGCTTATATAGGAAACTGTATTATTCTTAACCAATAAATATTGTCTTGTTTCAAAACATCTTTTCTTTCCGTGTACGTTTAAAAAACGTAATTTTACTGAATCGAGCCCCAGATTCGAATTTGGTTTACGTTACAATACTACTCACTGCATGACTACCATTCGCTTCTAATGATGTTACAGGCGTATCAAAATGTTATAGGTAGGTAGGGTCGCATTGCGCACTGTAGGTAGGTAATGCTCGATTCCTCTATTTCAATGATGTAATGCTTGAATTGTATCATTAGGTGTATATAGGTTGCGCACTGTAGGTTCGGTTCGCCTAACTAAATTAAAGCCGGGTTTAGTCCAGACGAGTGTAATCTATATATGTCATGTCATGAAAAACACGAAAACTGTGTCTGGAAGGCACTACGAGCATTACATGTAAGACTAACACCATACTGTTGAACTTAAATTATATGTAATCTTAGATTTCGCGTTAGCGCCATCTGAATACAGCTTTAGGCATTTGCCTCGCGACTTCCGATTGGTGCGATGGCTCGCGATGTCGGTTTTTGTGAACGGAAATGAAATCGTGAGTTTAAACGTCCTTTAGCCTTTAGGCTCCAAGTCCCAAACTATATCGTTGACAAGTTTCATTTATGAACGGTGAACGAGACAAGGTAAGAAACAAATAGAATATTAGGAAGGTACTTTCGCATTTATTTAATTTTTATAACATTAGTACATTTAGTACCTATATATACCTACTAATAGGTATCTCTTTCATTGGGTACACAGTGTGTAACTTGTTTTACTTCGGGCCACCAACCAGGTGGACACCGAAGTCTTAAAATCACGCAAAACAATCAAAATCTTACACCCACTTTTTATCACTTTTCTCGACGTTTCACATGATTCTAAGTCTAATTAAGCAAAAAAAATTTTTGTGTCGGTCTGTCTGTTGGTCTGGATGTCTGGATGTCTGTTACGCAATAACTCAAGAACCACTTAACCGATTTAAAAAATTCTTTCGCCAATTATCTTGTTTGGTTAATGGGAAGAACTGATTAGATTTTGGGGTTTGTACGTTCAAGGTTTCGGGTACCTTTTTTTTTTTTTTTTTTTATCGTGCGGAAATCCCTTCGGATACCCCCCCGCCGGCCAGCAGGGGCGGTTATGTCGGGCTTGCACCGACTAAAACCGCACGCAGTCTCAGGTCTTCAGACGCCGGGGTGTAAGGTTACCCATAGAGCATATCCCTCGCACCCCGGCTGACCCTGGGCCATCTCACCACTAACAGCATCGCTCATCCTGTCTCCTCTGAAAGCAGAGGAGTACGGAGAGCGATGTGTTCCCGCCACGTTGGGTATTGGCCGACGATCAATGCCAACCCTATGAAGGGGTGAAGGGGAAGCCATTGACCGCCGCCCAGGGTGTACCGGCCGCTCCGATTCCGTTCCCCCCGGACTGCAGCGGGATCGGAATCGGAGCGACACTCGAGGAGGTTACCCAACACACACCCCAAGGTTTCGGGTACCTTTTTTTTTTTATTTTTTTTTTTATCGTGCGGAAATCCCTTCGGATACCCCCCCGCCGGCCAGCGGGGGCGGTTATGTCGGGCTTGCACCGACTAAAACCGCACGCCGTCTCGGGTCTTCAGACACCGGGGTGTAAGGTTACCCATAGAGCATATCCCTCGCACCCCGGCTGACCCTGGGCCATCTCACCACTAACAGCATCGCTCATCCTGTCTCCTCTGAAAGCAGAGGAGTACGGAGAGCGATGTGTTCCCGCCACGTTGGGTATTGGCCGACGATCAATGCCAACCCTATGAAGGGGTGAAGGGGAAGCCATTGACCGCCGCCCAGGGTGTACCGGCCGCTCCGATTCCGTTCCCCCCGGACTGCAGCGGGATCGGAATCGGAGCGACACTCGAGGAGGTTACCCAACACACACCCCAAGGTTTCGGGTACCTTTTTTTTTTTTTTTTTTTTCGTGCGGAAATCCCCTCGGATACCCCCCCGCCGGCCAGCGGGGGCGGTTATGTCGGGCTTGAACCGACTACCATACAAATTGTCCCTAAAAAATAACCCGAAGTAACTTATTTATTAAACTTATTAATTATTTGCTTACTTTTGTCATACAATAACCTACAAAGTAAATTTCTTATTACTATACAACATAATATATACGTATCTATTTGCCCAATATACCTACAAGTCACTATTACACTATGTAGGTACATACTAATAAATAAGCATTAAATAAATTATACCTAACTAACCAAATTAAAGCACAAAAACAATAATATTTTTATTTAAATTAAATTAAAAAAAAAAATTATCAAGAATTGATTTTTTTCTGTCATCAAATGTATTGATGATAGTTTCAGAATCTCATTTTGCTATAGTTAACAACATCTCTTTCTAATCCGCGGACACGTGGCTTATAATGGGCGA
Organism: Cybosia mesomella; assembly: GCA_946251805.1. Lineage (NCBI taxonomy): Eukaryota > Metazoa > Arthropoda > Insecta > Lepidoptera > Erebidae > Cybosia > Cybosia mesomella. Next base: position 14,918,211 of record OX276403.1, read on the forward strand.
AGTATTTCTGAAATTTAACCAATAAAGGTAAGAGGAAAAGGTACAGAAATATGTAATCAAGTACTTCAAGTATTGGTAAGGAGTGAGAAAAAATATCTCTTATAAGGCGATCGCTTGTGACGGAATCAGATGCTCTGGCCCTTGAATGTTTACCTAGAATTCTTAATATTCTTATTTATGCTTGAACGCTGCGAGCAAGTTCTTGTTGCAAGACATAGGTATTCAACTCAACGGTATTAATTGATTGCGGAACTTGAAAGTTGCTATAATTTTAGCAGAGGCGTTTGTTGTTACCTTTTTTTTTCGTGCGGCCAGCGGGGGCGGTTATGTCGGGCTTGAACCGACTAAAACCGCACGCCGTCTCGGGTCTTAAAACGCCGGGGTGTAAGGTTGCCCATAGAGCATAATATCCCTCGCACCCCGACTGACCCTGGGCCATCTCCGGTTTCGAGATGGCCCCCTTGGGTTTGGGAACCGTGGTGTCCCCGTCTTGCCCCGGTTTGGGGGAGGGGCGCTAGTCGCCCCACCGTCCCGGCCTGCTTCTGCGAGGCCTGCGCTCATGGTGGACGGAGGTCGTTAAGCGACCTCAGTCGCCTGAGTCGCTTGCGACGCGCGGCGAGCATGTTGCGGACTCGGCGGGCCGGGAGAGTTCTAAATCTCTCCCATTACATGTTCGCAGAAGGAGGTGGCGGCGGCTCACGCGCTCCCGCTCGTGCGGAGCGGGAGCGCGTGCGTCAATTGCCGCAATCATGCTGCCGAGCGAGAGGACTCCCACCTCGATGGCTGCCACGAGGTCACGCCTCGGCACCTCCCAAGCCGGGCAGTCCGAAAGCGTGTGCAGCCCTGAGTCCTCGCTCGCGTCGCAGTGATGACACTCAGGCGTTGGCTCCTTCCTGATCCGATGCAGGTGGTCCCCGAAGCTCCCCTTACCGGAGATCACCTGCGTCAGTCGGTACGAAAGGCTTACGTGTCGCTTCTCTAGCCAATCCTCCATGATGGGCCTTACCGCCGCTATTGCGGCGTGCCCTGCGCTTTGGTCGCCCAAGTCGTACCTTCCACTGCACCACGATGGCCTGGCGGAGCTGGGACTGCACGGCCTCGATTTCTCGAGGCTCGGGGTTCCGTCCCTGCTCCCGCGCCTCCTTTCGCCACTGGTACAGTTGCGAGGCGTTTGTTGTACCATTTTTTTTTTATCGTGCGGAAATCCCCTCGGACACCCCCCCGCCGGCCAGCGGGGGCGGTTATGTTGGGCTTGCACCGACTAAAACCGCACGCCGTCTCGGGTCTTCAGACGCCGGGGTGTAAGGTTACCCATAGAGCATATCCCTGGCACCCCGGCTGACCCTGGGCCGTCTCACCACTAACAGCATCGCTCATCCTGTCTCCTCTGAAAGCAGAGAATTACGGAGAGCGATGTGTTCCCGCCACGTTGGGTATTGGCCGACGATCAATGCCAACCCTATGAAGGGGTGAAGGGGAAGCCATTGACCGCCGCCCAGGGTGTACCGGCCGCTCCGATTCCGTTCCCCCCGGACTGCAGCGGGATCGGATTCGGAGCGACACTCGAGGAGGTTACCCAACACACACCCCCAGGCGTTTGTTGTACCTAATTATTGTATGTTTAGTTAATTAGTCTGCAAATATGAGTATTAAATAATACAGTCTCTAATACCTTTGAGCGAGCAATATTTTATATATTTATATATAATCTGAAGCTCGGAAACGGCTCTAACGATTTTCATGAAATTTAGTATACAGGGAGTTTCGAAAGCGATAAATCGATCTAGCTGGGTTTAATTTTTAGAAAACGTCGGGAAAAGGGTCACCCTGATATTGTATATTTATTAGAGTGTAAATGATATATCTTTGACAGCTCTAGAACGGGAAGCCGTAAGGAATCGAGTAGTAGATTCATTTGCGAAAATCGGATAAACATTTAATATTAGATAATTTTATGCACTTCTCATCAGAAAAATCGAAACACCTTGCAAGTTTATGTTTTCTAAGGGTCATAAGGGTCTAAGGGTCAATTTAGGTGCTCGAGTTCAAAATTAAGGCGCGCTCTTCGATGGTCTGCAGTTAATTTCGGCCCATTTGCTGGCTTGTGCGGTACCAGTCCACGTTCCTTCAACCTTCTTCTATTGGTTGAGTCACTGCAGTTGAAAGGCGTTAAGGCGTCGATTTCGTAAGGAAGTTGTTACAATAAATCTATCATCTCGTTCAGAAGTGACCTGATTTCTGCCAGATCCTGAACGGCGGGTGAACAAACCTGCCTCCCGATAGCGTTTGTAGACTCTATGAACAGAGGACAGACTTAGATGCAATCTTTCAGCCACAACACGTTGACTAAGCCCAGTATCCAGCAATACCACCACTTGGGCGGCTTCTGCGGGCGAAGTAAGTATCTTATGTTTTAGAAAAAAAACTTTTTTCAGACGTCCCAAAGTCACAGTAAACAAATAAAGAAGAAAAAGATTTCAAGATAAACGCTAATTTTTAGTTTCAAAGGTGAGATGTACTCTAACTCTAAAACACATTTGTCTCAAAACAATGATTCATTTCTTTTTTAGGATAAACCAATGAAATTCAAATTTAGAATTTAAAATTTTCGCTTACAACTGTAATGGCCAAACTGCCAGCTATATAATCATGTGATTTTTTCATGGAATGAAAACCCTTTTGTGTTAAATTAGGACAGATATCTTAAAAACTAAAGTGTTTCGATTTGTCTGATGAGAAGTGTATAAGGAAGAATGCTTGAAATATTTTATCAATGATGTAAACTGAAATATCTACAGCACTAGATAACCATTAATCCTTACTAATATTATAAATGTGAAAGTAACTCTGTCTGTCTGTCTGTCTGTTACGCTTTCACGCCTAAACCACTGAACCGATTTTGCTGAAATTTGGTACAGGGGTAGATTAGACCTTGGGAAAGGACATAGGCTATGTTTTGTCGCGATAACCGATATCTACGCGGGCGGAGCCGCGGGCAAAAGCTACATTCTCATAAACCATTTCTCCATATCTAGACTACATGACCGATAAATGTGACGATAAAACTTTCTCAAAGAAATTGTAGTCTAATAAAGATTTCTTTATGCGATGAAAGGTCCCGATGTTTGGGGAGGCTCATCCAATAAGGTGATCCCTTAGCAAGGTGAGCCTTGCAGCCGGGGCGCGCACGGTCTCTGCGGTCCATTAGCATGCGAGCCGCGACACGCGCGCACCTACTTGCCATGAGCAATGCGGAACGTTCTGGGCTCACTCAGAGAATTTAATTGTGTTCTATTATCATATTTAGGTTCTTTTACGGTAAGTCAAAAGTGAAAACAGAATGGAAGTCCACGTCGCTTGTCATTCGTTAGCCGCGATCGATGGCGACAACTTCTTACGCGCGGTAGACTAAGGATTAACTGCGAAATGACGGTGTTCAAACATTCTGCAATAATATTAGCATTTAGCGCGTGCGCTTCAGCAATAGTTGGACCCACAAATGGAACGAAATCTCCCTTGCATAAAACTGATACGTATTTAGATGCATACTCTAAATCGCGCATAGAAGCTGAAAAGGCTAAACAAGGCGTCGTCATAATAACAGCAAAAGATGGTGAAAAGAAGATTACCAATCGCGACGACAGCTATAATTCTGGATACGATTACAGTCCCCCATTCTCAAGTGACAGTAGCTTCAGTTCAGCTGGGCCATCGGCATCTAACAACTACTTGCCGCCGTCATCAAGTTACGGAACACCTGTGAAATTTGAACCAGAAATAACTTACAACGCTCCACCACACACGTACGGTCCACCTGCTCAAGCTTATGGCCCTCCAGCTCATACTTATGGCCCACCAGCTCAAACGTACGGTCCCCCTGCACAGACGTACGGGCCGCCGGCTGCATCATACGGACCATCAGTTCACAGACCACTACCGCCACCGATATATGGCCCGCCTCTGAAGCCATCTTATGGAGTTCCTTACACTGCACCAGCTTTCGGATTCCTGGATAAACTAGCGTTCAAATTGGATATCTTGACGATAGCAAAACTGTTATTAAAATTGTTAATATTCAAGAAACTGGTGACTATGCTAGCCGTCGTTTGTATGTTGCTGGTGATACCGAAATTGGTGTCATTCAAGAAAGATGCCCCGTCAAATAGTGTTGCTGATGAAGAGGATCGTAGTTTTGATAATAGTAAAGGTAAGTTTCAGTATTATAAGTACCTACCCATTCAGAATGTCATGTCTAACACCACCCCACATACGGTGCAAACAATGTCATTGCGAACTGGAAGTATTTACCAATACATGTGTTTCTGTCTTCCTATAATCCCGGGTCCTTAAAGCGAGTCTTGAAATAAGCATTTATCGAGACTGCCAAACCCATTATCACTATTTTAGCGTAAATCGTTGTAGGCATCTATTAAAATGATGGCCTTTATATTCATGAGATATCATATTCACCCATCAGGCGAGGTGAAGTTACTTTATAAATTTTCATAAAAGAACTTTTAAAGTATTATTTTTATAATGAGGCTATTAATGTAAGTTTGCTCAGTGACGTAGAAAGTTGAACTAGGACCCCGGCGCAATGAAAAATTTGGGTATCCATGCTTTGTTTGAAACCTCGACTGCCGCTAATAGAAAAATAAGAATTTGCACATTTTCTTAGTCTCTGGAAAGGCCTCCTCCTCTTTTGCCGAAACCTCCGAGCTAAGTCGATCACATTGTAACCACACGGTGTCTCCGACATCAGAACTATTGCGGGGAGAGGCGGTGTGCACACAGAGTCCTAAGCCCACCAGCCCCCGGCTTTGTTATAATAATCGAGTTTCATTGATGCTTCTGCTGGCAATGCAATTTGTGAGGATCAGGCGGCAATCGCTATCGTCGCCAGTAAAGAAAGTGGCAAAACCTCTCTTTTCCTTTGGAATAGGGCGATTGCTCAGCTCTTAGTGCTAAGAGGAAGAAAATGATGGTTGTAGTAATCCACCGATATGTGTAGTTGTGTTCTAAAGAAATGTTGCGATGATACCTATGCATACAAGTAGAGACGTCATCCTCATACTTCAAACCAGAACAATTACGTACATCCCCAGGCTCTAAAATTAGTGGCATGATCGCCCTGTAATGGTTCTCCCGAGACAGGTTCTACAGTGTGGGATTCTTAAAAAAGGCCTTCACCTCAGTGACAATCCCAATTGCATTTAAAGCTTGCACTTTGGAGCCTAGGGTCCGCTTTCTCATTCGTGCCTTCCAAAATTTGGCTCATTTTGGTTTTTACGACCGAGCGACTGCAACGCCGAGAGGTAGGTATGCCTGCGTTAGAGAGATCCGTCACATCACCAGGTGTACCAGCCTACAAATGAGTTTGGATTGTTGGGGTCCCATACATTCTTAAAAACCAGCCAAATGCGAGTCGGACTCGCGCACGAAATGAATTATCTATAAAAAAAAGCTTTTTTTATGGGATTTTAAAATTAAATATTTATTTTATTTTAATATAATTATTTATTCTTAAAGTAAATAATATAACTCAATATTCTGTGAACTTTTCAAGCGTCTGCCTGTTAAGTTGGCATTATCAATATCGAGCTAAAACTAGCATAATTGTCACGTTTGTTGTATGGGAGCCGCCTTAAATTGTTCCGTTTTTTAGTATTTAGTGGTATATAGGAAATACATCATCTGTGAAAATATCAACTGTCTAACTATCACGGTTCATGATATCGTTATACCCTTTGGGTACGGAACCCTGCCTGTCACCCCAGCAGAAGCAGGCCGGGACGGTGGGGCGACTAGCGCCCCTCCCCCAAACCGGGGCAAGACGGGGACACCGTGGTTCCCAAACCCGAGGGGGCCATCTCGAAACCGGAGATGGCCCAGGGTCAGTCGGGGTGCGAGGGATATGCTCTATGGGCAACCTTACACCCCGGCGTCTGTAGACCCGAGACGGCGTGCGGTTTTAGTCGGTTCAAGCCCGACATAACCGCCCCCGCTGGCCGGCGGGGGGGTATCCGAAGGGATTTCCGCACGATAAAAAAAAAAGGGTACGGTACCCTAAAAACGATATTATAATGTTTTTATAGAGTCCTCGGCATGCCTCAATACCAGGGGTATCAACCCCTGGTATTGCGGACGGCTACTGTGAATCATCGGGTGGACTGTTGCTGGTTTGCCATCTTAGTGGCATGAAAAGGCCTTCGGCTAGAACTAAGACTACTTATTAAGTGCTTATAATCTTTCATTCAATGTAAACAATGTGATTTATGGCCAGTGGTGGAGTTGACATCGGTGCATCAGCTACTGGAAAGATCTATCTCAGTCTACGGATTACAACAACCCGGTTGTGGCGTCACGTGCCGGGTGCGCAGAGTCATCGACGACATATACCAATTTCAACCATATTTCAGGTACGTTAAGCTTTATATTAGAAAGTCCGAAAACCAACAATTTTTAACTGCTATTGTAGACAAAACAATGTAAAAGCAATTAGTATTCATGTTATTTGGGATAAGTACCTACAATACAATTTGATATGCTAGTAAGGTCAGAGTTTCATAATTGTTTACATGTTTTATGGTCATTAAACTCATTTCATTTAGCATACTAAAACATTTGCATAAATAATAATCACTTTTTATTTCAAGTAAAAAATACCTACTGATAGACACAAACACTTTGTATATTTATTTGAGCTTTGCTGCACGACAATCATCATGCGGCATTCCTTCATGAAGGTACAGTTGAGCCTACCTGTAGACATTATTCGGGATGTATTTTATAAAGCCTTTGATTTTTAGTTCTCAATTCCAGAAAATGAATGTCTAGAAATCTATTTTACACTTGATATGCGATAAAGAAACCATAGCGTGATTTACATATATAACCAATGCCATCTATCGAGCCTCATATATTTTGTTTAACTTTATGACTTTGATGATGTAGTCTTCTACATCATCATCACCTCTTCATTAAAAGGTCTCTCTTATAGATAGATTTCGTAGATCAAACTATAACATAGGGCAAAGGACAAGTTTCCCAGCCCTGCTACCTGTAGCGTTAGTGGCCACAAATGACATGGTGTCCTACTCTTTTGTTGGTCTATATTTAGCTTGCATATAAAGCTTCCTTTGATTTCTATATATCACTTTAAAATTCAACTTTAGTCCAAATCCTTTCATCGATGATGTTATTAGTCGATATATATTTGCAGTAGCGTTTCTTATTCGCATTGAATCTGCGTGGTTATCTCTGCGACTCTTCTGTAACTTGTTTGATAACAACACGGAGTAATTAATATACTCCTTGATAGATAATTACAATTTCTGTTTTTTTACAGGGAAATAAATTGAAAATGCTTTTATCTTCACGGCGGTAAGTGGTTTTACAGTTGGTGCCATTGAAATTAGTCTGAATGAATTCATATCGTCTACGTGTTATTTATTTTAATTTATTTACATTATTTAAGTAGATATTTAATTGTAAGTTGAATAAAAGTTTTCTTTATTAATTGCTGTCTTATATTCATTTGGAAGTTCATGGTCTTATTGCCAGGGATGCCCAACACCGTGCGAAGTGGAGGAGTAAAAGTCGAAAGGCGGACCCCGGGCTCCGAGCTGAAGGCCTCGGGTGCAATCGAGACAACGCTTTTATGATGATGATTATTTATTTGGATGCATTGTAAAGTCGTTGCCATAGGAATGCGTCCTGGGGGAGCGTGATCTTCGCCTCGCTTTGACAGAGTTTTCACAATGCTGAAGAATCTGAACAAGCAACAAATCAAATATTTTAAACTTGATGAAATAAAAGTCTATTTTAATTTTAAATGGGTAGTAGATTGTAAGTTTTGATGTGTGGATTCTAGGAGGCGGAAAACGAACGGGAGAAGTTTAGCACTCTCCCGTGCCGCAGTAGGCATACTGGGCGGTGGAGATCCCTGAATGCTCTCCGTCCTCGTCGAGTCCTGGGGGCGTTAGTCGAACTAGTAGCCCTGGCAGAAGCAGGACTAGGGTGACAATGCGTCGTATTTACGCAGGCGGCTCCTCTATTAGGGAGGGGGACTTAATATACAAAAAAGCGGCCAAGTGCGAGTCGCACGCGCCCATGAAGGGTTCCGTAGCAGCAAGTAACAATAATAATGTTTTTTATTTTTATATTTGAGTTGATTGAATGAAAGTAAAAAAAAACTACGTACTAGATCTCGTTCAAACCAATTGTCGCTGGAAGATTAGGTACATGATAATGTACATCATATATCATTATCATTCTCTTTTTTTAGAAGTTACGGGGGGGGGGGGGAGTACACACTCATCTTACTACTTTGGAAGTGTCTTTCTTGCAAACTATTCAGTTTAGAAAAAAATGATATTAGAAACCTCAACATCATTTTTGAAGACCTATCCATAAATACCACACACGTATGGGTATGATGAAAAATTTTTTTTGTGTTTCAGTTCTAAGTATGAGGAACCCCCAAAATTTTATGTTTTTTTCTATTTTTGTGTGAAAATCATCATGCGGTTCATAGAATACATCTACTTACCAAGTTTTAACACCATAGATCTAATAGTTTCGGAAAAAAGTGGCTGTCACATACGGACTGACGGACAGACAGACAGACATGACGAATCAATAAGGGTTCCGTTTTTTGCCATTTGGCAACGGCACCCTAAAAACGTGTGGGGATCGCCAAAGTTGGTGGGCAGGGCTATTCGGGTTCCCAGGGATTTCTTCCATTGGTTCCTCGGCAATACAACTGACGTGAGATGAAGCGTGCAGTTTTAGTCGGTTCGAGTCTCTCCGTTAGCTCTGGTGTAGTGAAGCTCGATGGGGTTACCGCACGTAAAAAAAAAACTAAAAAGGTCATGCCTACGTAATTTACAAATACGTGATGTAATAAAATTTACCTGTCGCGTAACAGATTGGCATGTCATCAGGAAAAAAGTTATCAACGCAGATCGCGTGCAACTCATGTTTATTAAATTGTACACATTGTTATTTAGGTGAAATTGTACTTTCTCTGTAGGTATCTATTTTTCGGATCAAAGACCGAGACCTCAAATACCTTACAATGCCTTACACGGTCCCACACGACACTTCCTGAATAATAATATAACTGTAAAGACACTGCATTGTTTACTTTAGAACAATTAAAGAAAATTAGGTGCCATTTGACTAGTGCCTGTTTAGTATGCGAATGATATTGTCAGTGATCGACTTGCATGTTATTGAAAGTGGTGAAATGAAAGTTACTTTGTATTGATACAGGATTAATATACTCTATCCAACCATTTATTTAACTTTTGACAACTAAATTTTTCCTCAAATAGTTATGTCCTAATGCAACAACTTTAATTCTGAAGCAGTTGCAATTGCTTTACACTTTCATATTTTATTTTCGGCCGAATTTTTTAATCGCCATTTGTTTAATTGTCTAAAATGATAATTAACGACGATTAATTGTAATAAAATAATACCTACCTATTTCAATTGTTTTTACATAAAATAGTGACAACTTTTAATTCCTACACAACATAACTTCAATATTTTGATGTTTTTCATTAACAGTAGATACAATAATATGTAATTACAAACGTAAGGCTTATAATAGTCGACGTAAATGCCAATAAGTGTAACCGATTACTTGCGATTCAATAATTTGCAGATACATACAGAAAACATTTGATCCCAACACTAGATGCGGTAAGTCGGAAGTTTACGCGAATGTCGCACATTGTAATAAAACTATTTTTAACGGATTATATCGTGTCCCCGTGACCATGGCTGCTGAAAAGCAACCGAAACGTCGGGTTCAATGTAAAATATAAAATAACATCAAACGAATCGCGATAGAATCCGTTAAAAAATAGTTTTATTTCAACTTTAAACATATAGTTAGGCAGTTAATATATTTTTTTGGCCGCGCATTTCCATGTTGACTTTTACGATTAATGCAACAGTAACGTTCTGAAGCCACTGTCAAAAATTAAATAAATAGTTGGACAGAGTATAGTTATCTACTGTTCGATGTATGTAGTAGAGCACCACTAGGGTTTTTATGTAGGGGTAAAAGGCTTTATGGGGGGCCACCTTACACCCCGGGATCTGAAGACCCGAGATGGCGTCCGGTTTGAATCGGTTCAAGCCCGTACATAGTAAAGAGTTCTTACCCTGCCCCCCGAGTTTCGCAGTCTGCGGCGAGGACGCCGCAGACTCATCTACGCCCGGGACTACCGACCTCCATGATCGGGGCCCGAGGACGGCAGTTGGCTGACTTGCCGTCCTTACAGAAGCAGGCCGTGGCGGAGGCGTGTCGTGGGTCAACACACACACGCCTGCCAACTCACCGAAGCGGGATAAAACCCGACCCCACCAGGCGAGTCTAGTGTGGGGTTCTTCAAGAAGGATAGGTAGGTACGCCCAAGTGAGACCTCAAGTGTATTAAGTTATGTTGTGGTGAGTTACGGTGGTCAGTGGTCACATACTGTTAGGCGTAACGCTGATTCAATATACATACCTACAGTTAGAAACAACAGAAATACAGAAAGAAGGAAACTCATTTATTACTGCCCACAACACCTTTCCATTTGCTATGACTTTTGCTGCTGCCACTTTCATAACAATTGTTTTCATACATGGTCGATGGTTGCGAGTACTCCTGACCTGACCTTTCCTTAAATTTCCTTGAGCTGATTGAAATACGTACGCCTACGTTGGTCTTTACCGGGTTGCCTATTCACCTCACCTCATAACTCTGTATCGTCAATCTCCTTCCAACCATCGTCCCTTTCTATATCTTGGGCAGTTTTAACATACGACTACCGTAGGTTATTACGTTCTGTCTTCTGTTGTTATACAGCGCCTCATTCTCTTGATTTCGTGCCAAAACTCTTAGTTTAATAACACAGTCATCTCATACACATTTAACCCAAAATACACAAACTCTTTCATTATCTCCACTCGTACGCCTTAAATCAGAATTGTATGGTTTCATGTTTTATTTTCTTTTAAAAACGATCACTTTTGTCTTACACGCGTATACTCACTTTCATTCCTCTGACGACCTCTGTGGCGGAGCACAAGAGGTCGCGGGTTCGATTCCCGCTCAGTGCAAATATTTGTGTTTATGCATATTTGAATTGGTCTGGGTGTTTGTATGTATTATATGCATGTATTTAAAAATAAAGAATATATATCTAAGTATATAAATCTTTAGGCTTTCACATCCAGGGTTCCCGCCCGCTTCCTCTCCGCCGTCTTTTTCGCGCGCATAACCGAGGCAGTAGACCAAATGCGTTAGACCATCTCCAACTCACCGAAAGGCATACTAAAGCTTAAGCCTTAAATGAACTTACAACTGATATTTTCCAACGTGTAAGCACTGCTTTGACCAAGGCGTACAAACAGAACGCGAACAGATATAAGTTGCGTCGTCGAGAGCTTCAAGCTGTGTAGAATGTCGAAGAATATTTATTTATTATATTTATTTATTTATCAGCTATTATATAGTGCACTATGCACTAAATAACCATGTCATGCAAGTATAACTTGATCATTACCGTACACATTGACGGTTAACTTATTCATTATTACAATCGCGTACATAATAGATACATACGCGAACTCTCTTATAAATACAACTATTTCAATGGATTCTATTGCGATTAAATTGACGTTATTTCGTTTACTTAACTTTTCTTGTTTGGGAAATTTACTATAACTTATTTGTGACTAGCTGATGCCCGCGACTCCGCCCTCGCGGATATCTCCGATTATGAAACATACGGCGGATTTTAAGTCAAGACTTTTCTAATAAAATAAAACCGCATCAAATTCCGTTTAGCAGTTTTGGCGTTCTTCGCGAACAAACAGATCAGAATTCCAAAAAAAATATTTTTGTATTCAGAATCGTTTATTTCATATCTTCAATGCACAGACAACACTTATTTACAATTTTATAATAGAATAGATAACTTACATTATGTGTTATGTTAGATAACTTACATTTTAAACTATGATACAATCGCGATCTTTAATCTCCTCGTGACCATGGCTGCTGAAAAGCAACCGAAACGTCTGGATAAGTGTCAATAATAAAATAACACCAATAAATCGCGATAGATTTCGTTAAAATAGATTTATTTTAATTGTCTATAAAGGGGTGAAACGAAAGTGGTCTAACTGTACCTACCTAACAGGGAAAAACCGGCGATCTCACTGGTTAAGACGGTTGATATTTATGTTCACTCAGTATTATAACGATGCCTCAATAAAATAGTGATACATTAGGTTGGGGCAATACGATAGCCTATAAGTAGGACATTATCTACTATTGTATTTATGAATTGAACCCAAATAAAATTTCACTAACCTTTATTTTTCTGCATTTGAGGTCGCGGGTTCAATTCCCGCTCAGTGTAAATATTTTTATGCATGGATATAATATTGTCTAATTGCATTGGTGGGTGGGTGTTTCTTTGTATAATAAGTATATATTTACAAAAAAGTAGGTACTTATCTAAGTATATTTATCTGCATTCTACGTTGGGAACGCTGCTGCAAAATCACCTGCTATACTCTACAAACCTTGCATTTTGATTTATATGGCGCAGATGCGCCCATTGAGTGTACGGTATGAAATTTAGCGTAGTAAGTATATAAAGCTGTGTCATGTTTCAAACAATAGGAAAACAGACTGTACCATGAAACGCTTATGACATAATTTTTGACCAAAATGTAGGACATGCTTAGTTGAGGCTTGTAGAGTTATTGGCATGGACTTCTTTCGGATGGGTTCAGGCTGAACGAAGTATCATGTGTCGTTTTCGGGTCCAATTGCAGGATAAATGAGCATCTTGCTACCGATATTGCTATCTAGGCCTCCTGATTAATTTTTAATACCGTAATAAACATCTTAGTGCCCTGATATTCATTCAATATTTTTCGTCGCATTCTGTAAGGTTCTTTAGAAGGAACCAAGCTTCCTTTAGTAAAAATACAAGAAGGTACACGAGTTCAAAATCGCGTGTTGATACGGATGTATCAGTACAGAACTATATTTATACAAATTCACAGTGAAAACAGTCTGTTGATGTATCATGGGACACCTTAGCTATGAAATTAATTATGAATACTCAACAGTAGGACAAGCAACTCCTACACGGACTCGTGTGTCCAGTCTCACGTGTCCAGTTGGTGAAGCACTCATTTATCGAATTCGTTAGTTTCAGCTACAATGAAAAAAAAAAGCATGCGATAAAGTCATCTTAGTATGCAAGGTACCTAACTGATTCTATTATAAGATATTCCTAGAAACTAATATTCGACACTGTTTTTTATGGAGTTCTTATCCTTATTTCAATTATATCCACTAACTTTAAGCATTTGTACCCTCTTAATTTATACCAATTTAGGCAATTGACTTGTGCTCGAGAGGGCAATACACCAGTGCTACTGATTTGGATGAGGGATTTATTATTGAGATAATGCCAGCGTAAGGCGAAAGAACGAAAAGAATTTAGATATATATAGAAATTTCGATGACTGAAAAATATTAAATTAAAATTATTATATAATTAAAATATTAATATTAAAAAAATGTATGGTTATTTGTACACGAAAGGCGAATATTAAAGTGACTCACTTTTTTCTAGTTAGTAAGACTAAGGCATGCGGTGAATTGATACTAAATATGTCCAGTGAAATCGAAAACAAATACTGAGATGCTAAGTTTGGTTTGATATTAAACAGACAATAATGTTAACGGGAATTGGCGCAGGCTTAGCTCTCGAAGTTCGACGACAGTCGCTCCCATAAAAACCAAGACAAATTAAATTATGAAAAGGAGGAGTAACAGAGGAGATCCGGCCTCTAAAGTGCAAGCTTTGGATACTTTGATAATGGCAGTGGTAAAGAATATTATTGAGTACTTCATATAGTGACCAAACATTTTAATTTATATTAAGTGGATAATAAACGCGATGACCTTGCAATTAATCAAGTGTTGACACGTGCGTCACTGGGTATCATTATTAAAGGATGCCCTAATTTTAAATAGTTCAAATTAAAATTTGCTAAAATAACGTACACCATCACGATCTTTCCGCAGTTATATTGACTTGGAGAACGATATCGTGATGACATGTAGGTGCCTGTGGAACCAGTTGGTACGGTCGATCGATAACTTACGTATACTAATTGATGTATACCTGTACCTTTCTTTGAAAGCATAACGGGTTTTTCCTTTTGCGGTTGAAGTCTTGGGGAAATACCTCTATTCTAAAAAAACTTTAAACAAAGTGAGTGCAATGTCAGATCACCATCCATGGTAAGGAAGCCCGTGTAATTGTTTGGCACCTTGGTGATATTAAAAAAGTCTTGACATAATTGAACGTACGAACTTGATGAAAAGAAACTAGAAACCTACGAAAGCTTAGAATAATAACGCAAAGAATATAGGTATATCCAGTGGAAACGAAATTCACGCTTACTGACTGAACCAAATATTTCAATAATGGAAAAAGACTGTCTAGAAAATTGTATTATCTAATGGCTCTACTAAGTCTAAGTTCGTAAGAATGAATTTAGACTTAGTAGAGTCATGCTGTATGCTACATTTCATACAATTTGTGTTAGTATCGTTTAAGTCCCTCCCACTTCGACTATGCAGGTGATAACGTAATGTGTTTATCTATACTATTATAAAATTGTAAATTAGTTGTGTTTGTCCATTGGAGATATAAAAAAAAAATGGTTATGGTAAATGAACGATTCAGAACACAAAAATTTTTTTTTTTTTGGAATTCTTTTCTTCTTGTGTGTAACAGCTTGCAACTTGTGTAAACAGACAACTGTTTATCTGTTTGTTCGCTATGGACGCAAAAACTTCTGAACTGATTTTGATGCTTTTTGTTCTAATAGAAATATCTTGGTCAGACTTAAAAACTGCAATATGTTTGATTGCAATTGGTTAAGAAGAACCGGATATAAGACAAAAAAACGATAATCGACCTCCGCGCGGTAATCCATAGTTATAAAAAACTAGTTCTAAAAGTCTGCAACAAGTGATACCACAATCTCTTTCAACAACTTTTATGAAGAGCTGCATCTAAGGTAGGTACGTTTAAGTTATGATTGCAGCAATGGTGCGAAGCGCGAGCGTGTGGGCCGCCGCCACCTCCTTCTGCGAGCATGTAATGCTCGCGAAGGAGATGGCGGAGCGCGCCCGGGAGAGGTTCAGAAGTCTCCCGGCCCACCGAGCCCGCAACATGCTCGCCGCGCGTCGCAGGCGACTCAGGCGCCGGAGGTCGCTTAACGACCTCCGTCCTCCATGAGCGCAGGCCTGGGGGTGGCAGGTGAGGCCGCCTGTCACCCCAGCAGAAGCAGGCCGGGACGGTGGGCGACTAGCGCCCCTCCCCCAAACCGGGGCAAGACGGGGACACCGTGGTTTCCAAACCCGAGCGGGCCATCTCGAAACCGGAGATTTCCCAGGGTCAGTCGGGGTGCGAGGGATATGCTCTATGGGTAACCTGACACCCCGGCGTCTGAAGACCCGAGACCGCGTGCGGTATTAGTCGGTTCAAGCCCGACATAACTGCCCCCGCTGGCCGGCGGCGGGGGGGTATCCGAAGGGATTTCAGCACGAAAAAAAAAAAAAAAAAGTACGTTTAAGTTTGCATACACAAACATTTCTAATCTCGGTAAGCTAATAGCTGCTTCAATTTACATTTTACCATATATAAGGTAGGTATATAGAGAACGCTCTATAAAAGCAAGCAAGCCCTCTTAGCCGAACTCTCAGTCTTCTTCCCGACGTGGTATATCAAAAACAGGGTACTCTACAATGATGAGACAGAGCTCTAGATACTACCTACTCAACAAAGAACGCAGCAATTACATACATAACAAGGTTTTAAATAATGTATAATAAGGGCGGGGTCACAGTGGGGCACGAATGCGACAGCGACATAGCGGTCCGACAATGAACTTGGCGGAAGCCGATGTCACGCCTGCAGCCGCGAACAATGCCCCACGGAGTGTTACGAAAACAAATAATGGCAATTAACTATTCCATAGTGTTTGAAATTAGTACACTAGATTGGGGCTAGATTTCAACGATAAATTTAAACGCGTTTAATTAGATTTAAGCTGCGTCAGCACACCTTCAGTTCAGTTAAACGCATTTTCACTGGTTAAATCCAGCCGTAATGAGTAATCTATGTCAGTTAAAGTTAGCTTTTAATTTCTCTACTATAAATAACCTACTACCATCATAATTATCATTATACTGTGGAGTAGGCAATCAGTAGTTATTAGTATTTTACATACTATGCTACTATTTTTTCATCATGAACTTTCAAGTTATAGTCTATTTTGATTCTGACAAAATTAAGCAGAATATTTAGAAGATTAAAGTATTCATTTATCATAAAAAAGTATGCACCGCGTACCTACAAACCTGCAGTATGGTGATGTAATCAACAATAAAATTATATGTGGAGTATACCATGGTGGATGCTTTATTATCCATTGTATCGATGGCGGCAGGGTGGGCCAGTCTCTGTGTTGCTTGCTGCGTCAAGTGCAGGAGCATTCGCCTGGAACTGGAACGCTTAGTAGCTCACTGTGGAATCTGCACGTGTGAACGCCACACGTGTGTATGTTGACGCACCATAACATCACTGGAACTAGTTTAAACTTATTCACTAACAGTAAGCTAAGAATGGTAATGATTAGTGAAAAAAAGTATGGACTTCAGTGGTCGCTGTGTACTTAGTGCCTTTAAGACAATGTGAATGTTTGTAAGTATCTGTACATATCAAATCAAATCATATTGCAGAATTTATACATTTGTATTCTTTTTATAATTTCCTTTGTTATCTTTCGGACTTTCTTCTTCATTTCTTCTTTGTATAGTGAGCTAACTTAGATTAAAATTTATTTTTGTGAGACACTTCTTAACTTAAGAATTTGTAGAAATTATCAAGAAGTTAAATAGTAATAATTTAATCTTACTTTATTAAATCAATTTAACTCTTTTTGCGTGCATAATTTCATATATCTAATGGTTGTACACAAAAATACAGATTAGAATTTCGAAACGCGTAGGTTAGACCTACATATTCACTCAGTCGCTGAGAATAAAATTACGTAATGAATGACGGATAACGTTATTCTGTTTACTTTACTTTTACACAATACGCTCCGCTGTGCGGAGATTACTAATGAGCTCTTATAAATCTATTGCTAGGAAGTAGCTCTTACTGTATTTTCAATTCTCTCTTGATAATGTCAAACTTAGAATGCCAAAAAAACGTTCAAAAAAATTATCTTCGCTCTCTTGAGATTTGTTATCAGTTATCAGCCTACCTTCAAGCATTGTTTGTTTTTTTGTCACACACGACGCACATATCGGTATTACAGATAGAATAAAAATCGATCAGTTGAGCTCAATATAATTAAATCCTTTCATTGGTTCCTAGTAGCGAATAAAAATATGTGTATAGTGCAGATATAACAGAGGTATCGCAGAATATGTAAGTATGTACTATTTTTATAATTTTCATTTACGCTCATGTCAATCATGGAACATAATGGAACAACCATTATGTTCTTTCTCGTATTTCTGTTTATAGACACTGTAAATAGTAAACCGCTCCGATTTTGCACAGGTGCAACTTGATTTCCCGTACTTGAAAAGTTTAGTTAGAATGAAATAAACAAATAGCACCTCTGCCTACCCCTTCGGGGATGTAGGCGTGAGTTTATGTTATGTTATGTTATGCCTTTGGTAAAAAAATATGTAAATGACAGTGAAAACCGTATCTAAATTCGTTATATGGTTTAGAAGTTAGAGAAAAAACTGACAAGACTCCTCAAGTTAGTTCAAAGTAATTTTTATTTTACACTATCATTAGTGTAAGTATTAGTAGTAAGTATTCATATTGACTTGAATTGCAATAATCACACGACTTTTTAATTAGATATCATGATCGAGAGTGATATGAAGCAAATATTCACACATGCTTTTGTTATACTTTCACACCCAAAAATTAAAAGGTAGGAATATGACACTGGTGCAGGTGCAGCAGTTATCGACACAAAAAGTGAGGTTGAGTGTCTAGTTAACCAAACAATGATAGTATCAAAAAGTATGCGTTCGTAATTTGATTGCAAAATACGTTTTCTTATCGATATTATCGGCGATAATATTAGGATGTTTCCAACGGTTTATGTACTTGGTTAATGATCGAGTGCCGTTATAGGATGTAGAAGTTAACTGCAGGTTTTCGGAAGGACGTTATTGGTTGTGATACTAGAAATCGTGGGACTTCCCGTACAATTAAGTGATTTAATACTACTACGAGTAGTAGAAAACACTCTGGGTTTCTCAATATGTTACTTACCTTTATTGTGATTTCTGTTTATTATTTCGGGTGTAGAGGGCGCTATCAATATCCTAATGGCTAGAAGCCCAAGCCAACTTCAACTGCTAGTCGGTGTACCTGATAAACAACAGCCGAGGTTCTGGGGCAATTACACTCAGGGCTAGGAGGTCAGACGGCAGTCGAGCCCGGAAAAGCTAATAAGCGGAACTCGGGCTCCGAAGTGCAAACTTTGAACGTAACTGGGAAATCGCCATGAATATTCGTGATTTCTATTGTTTGTACCGTAGTAAGTTTATAACAGACAAAGGTTTATACTATTATTGTGTTTTATACATATAACTATACAGATTGACGATTAGAATTCCATTATTATTATTATTAGGCGGCTTATAAAATGTAATATTGGAATATATTCTCTTAGTAGAGACCTGCAATGACCATATATACCGATATACCGAACTAATAAATATATGGTTGTAAAACGACTAATACTTTCAATTAAATTTTTAAGCAATTAGTATGCTTACTTTTCCTATAGATGACCATGAGACTAATACTTTGTTTTATACTTTTATTACAGAAATAAATGAAACACAAATACTCAAAGTTTTATGTATGCCAAAGAGATTGTCAAATATTATTAATACAAATTGGAGGAGGTTAGAAAGATAACAAAAATGCCAGAGATAGGACCAATGATGCGTGCGCTCGAGTTGCAGAGGTTGATAGAGGATAAAGTGGCCGAGTGGCGCGAAAGGTCAGCTAGGGTCGCCGGAGCAAGTGTAGCTGACTCTTATCAACAGCCACTCAACTTTAAAAGACACACACATAGACGTAAGAACCACGCTGAAGTAAATAAAATTATCACAAAGTATTCGAAACCCACTAAGAGAGCGGACGGACCCTACTCGGTAACGCGCGACACGCCACTATATATCCCTCAACGTCCCCCTAGACCTAAAAAAGCTTTGACTGACCTAAAAGTGCTTTCTAAAAGTGAAGACAACCTAGCTTCCATCGGAACTATGGAGATTCATCCGGAACCAAAGCTAGAACCCAAAGGTTACTTTACTTTATCCAAATACGACACAAAAAGCTGTGAGGATGTCACTGCTTTCGTTGATGTGCACCACGTGAAGAGTAAAAATTTCGAAGAAAATAGTATTTTAAATTCGAAACCCGTGATCCAACCCAGAAAACCTAAACTTCACAGCATTTGCGAAGATGTCATAGTCACTCCAGAGATCTCGGACAGTGGTATCGACAGTGTGATAATGGACAAGTCTTTTATTACATCAACCCCTCTCTCTAAGAGAAAGTCAAGTCCAGTAATTGGATCTGTGCCGGAGTTAGTTTTCGACAAAGTTTCTAAAAAACCAAACAGTGCAAGTGAACTTAAAAAAGGTAGTTCTGAACCAAATATTCTTAGTGCAAATGCAAAAAGCGGGAATTCAGTGAATACAAAGACATTGGATTTTAGAAATCGGTGGAAAATGTTAAAGCCTCCATTTAAAAAAGGGGCTTTCGATTGTTTATTTCTGTGGCGTGCGAAGAAACCAAGTCCGACGTCCGTCAAGGAACCTAGGTAAGTAGTTATAATTTGTTTCGTTTTCATACTAATTGACTGCCTTATATCTATACTAGGATATTATAAATATTATAAAGAGTTTGTTTGTTTTCTTGGTTGATCGCGCTAATCTCAGGAACTATTGGTTTGTTTGGAAAAAATATTTTTGTGTTGGATAGCTTATATCCGAAGAAGGCTACAGGAACAGGCTACAGTAATATAATCAAATTAATCACGTTACTATCCAGGGAGCGGAGCAGTAATCATATATGTCAACAAATCGGGTAAATTTCCATACATTATTGTAAAACTAATAAATTGTAGGCATGTAGGCATGGGTTAAATAGATGCCACGGGGGATCGATGGTATGTCACGGGCGAAGCCGCAGGCGACAGCTAGGGGTTCAATATTTTTACGATTGTAAAGTCCTGGGCGCTAGTTTCGGGTCAGATAAAGTGGTATTAAGTTTTCTGTTTGTAAATACTTAGTAGCAGTTTGGAGGTTAGGCGTGACGCACCCAGTAGATGCCAATGAGTTTGCTCCTATTGCGAATAATATTTATATCATATTACTAGCTGACACGGCAGGCTTCGTACTGCCTCAATCGATGACAAACCTTTTAAACCTTCTCTGGACCTCCACGAATAATTCAAGACCAAAATTAGCCAAATCGGTCCAGGTTCTCGAGTTTTAGCGAGACTAACGAACAGCAATTCATTTTTATATATAAGAAAGAAGAAGAAGAAGAAGAAGAAGAAGAATAAAGCTGAAGAGTTCGTTTGCTTGGTTGAACGCGCTAATCTCAGTAACTACTAGTTCGGAAACATTTAAAAACATGTAAAAATTGTTTAACTAATAACTTCTAATGTAATAATTATTTTATTTTCGTTCGAATCGTGCAAGGTTTACGTTCTGTGTCTATCTTCTGTCAAACCTATGTGTCAAATGCACTTTTTAGATTATTTCGACTTTAAGACTTTTTAATAGTTGGCCTTCAAAGGAGCAAGGCCTTCCATGGTCTCTCCACCTTAATGAAAACGCTAATAGTTATAAGATATAGGCACTTTCTAAGTTATGAAAGTGTAACGCTACAATAATATTATGCCCAAAATATCTTAATAAAACTGACCAATGTTGAAGCAACGACTTTAAAATTTCAATATAATTGCCCAATCTCTACCGTTCCTACCGACCCCTATTGGTTTATTTCGTTATAAAAAGTAAATGAACTTCTTTTCTAAGAATCTTCCATTAGTCAATAGGGTAACCCGTTGAATTTAGGCCAGTTTTTTAAATTTGCGTATTTAATAAAAAAATGGTAAGTATATACCTGTCACGTAGGCAAATATAGAAAAATCATTCAACTACATACCTAATTCAAGAATAAAATATGTGGATTTTATTTATAAAAATCATATAACCTAAAAGACGCTTGAAAAAAAAATAGGGAAAACTGTCCAGGGTACAACAAATCGGATGGACCTTGGACCGTACTAGTATTGTTGGACATATTAGGGTTAAATGAAAATAGACACCAGCAGGCTGTAGAAAGTTTATTTTTTAATTATAGGTATTAATTCAATTAAATTTCGCAAGAATTACGGTAGATGGCTCCAACGTCGCCTTAAGACGTATTAATGTATCGGAGAATTTCGAATATCTGTGACGTATCTAGGTGGCTCAGTTGGTCAGAGCATTCTCCCTGTAAGGGGCTGGTCGCGGGTTCAAGTCCCGTCCTAAATGTTTTCTTTTTCCGATCTAAATCTATAGGTATTAATATTTAATTATTTAATATTTACGAAAATGTTTTAAAGGAGTGGTCCAGAAATGGTTTTTTATTCTGGAAAAATTGTGTACTTATGATAACCTAGTCCTATTTAGTGATAAGTATATCTTGCACAGCAAACAAAGCATAGATATCTTACATTACTTAAATGAGCATGGTTCATGTGATGGACCTCTAAATATATTTCATATTGAATGAGCCAGACACGTACTACTCCAAGACATTGTGTTGATCTAATATAAGTTAGTCAAAAGTTGAATATAAAGGCTGAGAAATAATGAGTCCAGTTGAATATCTGCACTTAGCTTAAACGAAATATACGAAAAAAACTGTGAATGCGGTACTACTATCAACAAAGCGAGTAAACGACAGTGACAGTAGTGATTGTAGTGAAAGTGAAGGGAAAATGATAATTTATATTAAAAAAAATATATTTTGTATTGCTATCCTCCAATAAAAATATCTACTACCATAAAATAACTTTTAGTTTTTCGCTTAATGCAGGATTTAAAAATTATTATCTCACTTATTCCTGATTCCTAATGTTGGCTACTATATATCAGTGTAATTTGAGCCATATTGGAATTTATTCGGAATAAAAAACCAACGTCCATACAAAAAGTGGACATCTCCTTTCATTAGCTCATTTCGATGCCAATGTTCAATTTGCGTAGTAAATTGAGGGCGTCGAGGAACCATTTCTTTAAACCGCTTTTATAAACACACTTAAAGGTGAGGTAAGTTGAGAACATCAATGCTATCTGTTACTTACATATTTATATACTGAGATTAAATTAAGCATAAATGTATTTTAAAAGCATACTTTATGAGCAAGAAATCATAAATTTTCTTTTTCTCACTCACATGGCGCCGGCGAATTTCACATTAGAGTTGACAAAAGATGCCTCAACCACCATAGATAATATTATTTTAAAGCACGGAAGTTTTTTTTAAATTAGGTTCATTCTAGGTACAATACTGTTCAACGTAAAACATTCCCCCTACCTATAATTATATACGACAGTAACGAATAGTCTTTTAGCGTGACTCTTTTAGCGATTTCATTTGGCTACCATTTCATAATTAGCATTAAGCTTTAGAATAGAAGTGTTGATAGGAAAATGTATACATACATCGAGATAAATGCATTTAATAATGCCGGTTCCTTTCTCAAAATGCTTTTCTATAGCTTCTGATACATAAACAGTATTTTTGGCCGTAAAATTGTACCTAAGTAGATAACTCAGACACTAGAATGGAATCGATAAATTTAATTTTTATCACTCAAACATGTTTAGGAGCAAATAGCGCAATGGCTAAGGCGTCGGACTTTAAATCATTAGTGATGTGAACCCACTTCTTAAACAAGTAATTTGGTTTAGTTAGAGAGGTTACAAAGTATATTAATATGCCAATAAAGTGTGACACACGTTACTAGTTAGTAGTGAAAGAAAACCTCAGTATTACGTATGTAGGCATTATTTTTATCAATTTTACCAACCTTGCGCCAATTAACCTTGACATGCAGTAGACAGACATTCCATTATGCTTTCGGAGACGATAGGAATGAAATAATAAAATAATACTTAACTAAACATCGGCCACCAGTTGACGAATAAGTCATAAACTCTCCTGAGATCTTGTTTTCATAATGAATACTTACTCTATAGATAACAAAAAGTATATTTCTGGTAATCAGTTAAAATATTACAGTAGATACAAAATATCTTAACCAAGCGCAGGGCACGCCGCAATAGCGGCGGTAAGGCCCATCATGGAGGATTGGCTAGAGAGGCGACACGGAAGCCTCTCGTACCGACTGACGCAGGTGATCTCCGGGGAGGGGAGCTTCGGGGACCACCTGCATCGGATCAGGAAGGAGCCAACACCTGAGTGCCATCACTGCAACGCGAGCGAGGACTCGGGGCTGCACACGCTGGCGGACTACCCGGCGTGGGAGGCGCCGAGGCGTGACCTAGTAGCAGCCATCGGAGTGGTAGTCCTCTCGCTCGGCAGCATAATGGCGGCAATGGCGCGGAGCGCGAGTGCGTGGGCCACCACCACTTCTTTCTGCGAGCATGTAATGCTCGCGATGGAGATGGCGGAGCGCGCCCGGGAGAGATTTAGAACTCTCCCGGCCCACCGAGCCCGCAACAGGCTCCCCGCGCGTCGCAGGTGACTCAGGCACCGGAGGTCGCTTAACGACCTCCGACCTCCATGGGCGCAGGCCTGGGGGTGGCAGGTGAGGCCGCCTGTCACCCCAGCAGAAGCAGGCGGGGACGGTGGGGCGACTAGCGCCTCTCCCCCAAACCGGTTCAAGACGGGGATACCATGGTTCCCAAACCCGAGGGGGCCATCTCGAAACCGGAGATGGACCAGGGTCAGTCGGGGTGCGAGGGATATGCTTTATTTGCAACCTTACACCCCAGCGTCTGTAGACCCGAGATGGCGTGCGGTTTTAGTCGGTTCAAGCCTGACATAACCACCCCCGCTCGCTGGTGTGGAAGCCCCGTATCGGAAGGGATATCCGCATGAAAAAAAAGCTACTCCATTCCGTCTATTCCATGGCTGTGATTTCACTTTGAGATATTTTGTATATATTTTTTTAAATTTATTTTTTATAAAGCATTTCCCTCGCACCCCGACTGACCCTGGGCCATGTCCGGTTTCGAGATGGCCTCCTTGGGGGAATGGAGAAACTAAAATCCCGAGTAGGTAGGTTTTCTTGCAATTCATAACAATAGTTATAAATACTCATATGAATTATACAATTAAATAATGATACCACCTACATAAATGCAATAATCCCAACCTTGTTAAAAATAGTATTAGGTACCTTTTTTTTTTTTTTTTTTTTTTCGTGCGGAAATCCCCTCGGATACCCCCCCGCCGGCCAGCGGGGGCGGTTATGTCGGGCTTGAACCGACTAAAATAGTTTTACGGCTCAGTAATATTTTTATTATTAAATTGTTATTTTATTATTTTAGTTATTATTGACATTAGGTCCTCCGCCGCATAGTCGGCACTTCGTGATACACGAGCGCCTCCCTAACGCAACTCCAGGGCAAGGTGTTGAACGCGTTGGGGATGTCCAGGGACATCGCCAACATCACCTCACCTTGGGCGACTGCATCCTCCGCCAGAGCCCTCACGCGCATGATGGCATCCACGGTGGAGCGCCTCTGGCGGAAGCCATATTGGCCATCCGCCAGGTCTGGCCCCACTCTTGAGAGGTGCTCGACGAGGCGCTTCGCAATTACTCTTTCAAAGAGTTTGCACACCTCTTCGAGGAACACTATGGGCTGGTAGACGGACGGCGAGTCCGCCGGGCGCCACTTCTTTCGGATGGGGACGAGGACCAGTTTCCCCGTCTTCCACAGTTTCGGAAACTGGCCCCGCTCCAAACGTGCGCTGAGAAGCCCTCTCAGTTGGCTCTTGAGAGCGTCTTCGACTAGAGCTAGGACCCACGCACGGCCTGGAATGCCGTCGGGTCCCGGAGCGGTGCGTTTGGCTTTAAGCCTTCTGACCGCCAGCTCTAGTTCTACCCAAGTGACCTCGGGCACGTCATCGTCATCCACGTCGGGCACCATGGGCGACCGAGTCGGAGTCATCTGCGGTAAAACATGTTCCACCGCCCGCGCTGGGAACATGGAGCCAACACAAATAATTTTACCTAATTGAAAAATATTATACATATCCCAGAAAACCGTACGCGTCCCAGATGAACATAGAACCTCCTCCTTTTTGAAGTCAGTTAAAGAGAATGGATGTTTCTTACTAGGTCCAGACTTAACTTGTTCCACGGAGCTAGTGCGATTATTTTTTCTAGTACCATGGCATATTTATTAATCCATACATCAAATATTACTTGAGCTGATTCCTAAAGTCTCTTTCATTTCAGTCTCTTGCCGTTCGCTGAAAACAAGTATTGTAATATTTTTATTTGGTTTATCAGCGCCTCTGTCGGACAAATTATGAATTTATTAACTGTGGTTTGAATCTGAGCACTCTGTATTAAATCATTATCATTACAAAAAAACTCCAAAGATGGCGCTACATGTACATGAAATGAAATATCGGAAAATTCATGAGAAGATACAACAATAGATTCAGTCATTGTTTAGTTCATTTGTGTTATTTATTTATAACTATAAGTTGATTTTAATGACCAGGTTATAATAATAATACTATACTTAATACTGTTTTGGGTGTATTTTTTTGTGACTCACTAATTTGAAATATTCGGCAGGTATAAGATGGCAGGGGTGCGACTGGTTGGATCACCTCCAAGTTTGGTGCACCATGGGCAACGTGGGCGATGACGCATCATTGATTGCTCCTCTGGAGTAGCTGGCGTCAACGTCAACGGCCAAGAGTCTGACCAACCGGCCCTTTTCAGGGCCAGCTGACCTCATTGCACGAGGGGGTCGGGGTATGGCGGGCCTGCAAGGCCCGCGGGGGGGGGGGGAGGGTGGTCGCTCCAGAACCCCTCTGCTCTTATCAGAGGGGACACTGCGAATGGCCCAGGGTCAGTCGGAGTGCATCCCTCGCACTCCGACTGATCCCCCTCCGACATAACCGCCCCCGCTGGCCGGCGGGGGGGTATCCGAAGGGATTTCCGCACAAAAAAAAAAAGGCATAAGATGACAGCTTAGTAACTCAGCCAGTATGATGTAACATTGTGAACACTCAACCCATCATAGGCCCGGGCGCCAATCCCAGTTGCGTTCAAAGCACCTTGAAGCTCGGGGTTCACTCTCCTACTCCTCATTTGATTTTTTTTTGGCTTTTACGAGTGCAACTACCTTCTGACCCTCATAACTGACACGAGAGAAAAACCTGCTCCAGAGCCTCGTCCGTCAATCACTTGGTGTACCGGCTTGCAAGTGAAGTTGTTTTCGACCACGAAGATTTCCCGGTGGGTGATCTCATATACCTTTTAAATTATTCAGGCGAAAGTTTTAGTGATCGGTCTCGGCCATTTTTTTTCTTTTGAGATTGACCTATGGATGCGTTGAAATCAATATTGGAAAATATCCGACCCTTATGAAAGGTGCTTTAGATGTTAAATGTTTTAGAGCAAATTTGATCAGTAGAAACCACGATCAAAGCGAACTAAACTGCGTTATCACGTTTGACTCAATGTATTTCCTTGAAGTACGTTCTTTTTTTTTTTTTTATCGTGCGGAAATCCCTGTGGATACCCCCCCGCCGGCCAGCGGGGGCGGTTATGTCGGGCTTGCACCGACTAAAACCGCACGCCGTCTCGGGTCTTCAGACGCCGGGGTGTAAGGTTACCCATAGAGCATATCCCTCGCACCCCGGCTGACCCTGGGCCATCTCACCACTAACAGCATCGCTCATCCTGTCTCCTCTGAAAGCAGAGGAGTACTGAGAGCGATGTGTTCCCGCCACGTTGGGTATTGGCCGACGATCAATGCCAACCCTATGAAGGGGTGAAGGGGAAGCCATTGACCGCCGCCCAGGGTGTACCGGCCGCTCCGATTCCGTTCCCCCCGGACTGCAGCGGGATCGGAATCGGAGCGACACTCGAGGAGGTTACCCAACACACACCCCTCCTTGAAGTACCTATAACGTGAGAACTCAGTTTAGTGGAATTAATTTTCACTATGCACTGACGAAAATAATCGAGCCTAAAGCCTTTATTGAAAAGGGGGTGTACCTTTTTTTTTTTTTTTTTTTTTATCGTGCGGAAATCCCTTCGGATACCCCCCCGCCGGCCAGCGGGGGCGGTTATGTCGGGCTTGCACCGACTAAAACCGCACGCCGTCTCGGGTCTTCAGACGCCGGGGTGTAAGGTTACCCATAGAGCATATCCCTCGCACCCCGGCTGACCCTGGGCCATCTCACCACTAACAGCATCGCTCATCCTGTCTCCTCTAAAAGCAGAGGAGTACGGAGAGCGATGTGTTCCCGCCACGTTGGGTATTGGCCGACGATCAATGCCAACCCTATGAAGGGGTGAAGGGGAAGCCATTGACCGCCGCCCAGGGTGTACCGGCCGCTCCGATTCCGTTCCCCCCGGACTGCAGCGGGATCAGAATCGGAGCGACACTCGAGGAGGTTACCCAACACACACCCCTTACCCAACACACACCCCTTACCCAACACACACCCCAAAGGGGGTGTACCTACTACCTTAAAAATAGCGTAAGGTAAGTACTCGTAGATGAATCAACATTTTTATTTTAAACGCTATGGTTGCCAACATGCCAGCTAATCTTCCGACCTTGAGATTGGGCTTCCACACAATTGATGACAGGTACTTCATTCCACGTCGTTGTGTAACACCGATGTGCGGTCATGCAGTAATTTTACAACGGAATGTTACTATCCTATTGTAGACAATATTTTATTACGAGTATGCAGTGCTTATCTCCCTCTCTCTGAGTTATTTCAATCTGTATGAGTTCCAAAAAAATATTTGCATGATTTTATCATCGTGATTAGCGAGTAAACATCAATCACAATGAGAACCGAAAGCAGGTGGGTGTACGTAACTCGGAAATAAACGTAAAACGGTTATTATATAGCTATACAAGCTGATGCCTGCGGTTCCGGCCGCGCGGAGTTCGGGTATCGTTTTTTGTTCATATCTCCGGTGTTACTTAACCAATTGCCATCAAACATACGGCAGATTTTAAATCTGACCAAGCCCTTTCTAATAAAAAAAGACATCAAAATTCATTCAGTAGTTTTTGCGTCTATCGTGGACAAGAATTCAAAAAAAAAAGTTTTGCTTTTAGAATCGTTCATTTAACTGATAAATTTTTGTGTGTTTGTTTTTAACATAACCCAATGTTTATTTAAATAT
Organism: Cybosia mesomella; assembly: GCA_946251805.1. NCBI lineage: Eukaryota > Metazoa > Arthropoda > Insecta > Lepidoptera > Erebidae > Cybosia > Cybosia mesomella. The sequence continues at coordinate 14,946,795 of OX276403.1, forward strand.
ATCCAATGTACAGACACAACTTATTTACAATTTTATAATAGTGTAGATAGATAGATGAACCCGTTACTCAGTAACACAATGTAGTGCAAATTAGATAGAAAGTTAGATAATTGTTTATTACATACAAAACAAAATAGTACAGATATAAAAAAGTACATAGTAGGTGCATGCAGTAGGTAAACAGTTGAATGTACAATGGGCGGCCTTATCGCCCACAAATTAATCTACTAGAACCACTTACAGTTAATTTTGAGTAGAAGAGTTTTTATACGTCTAGTGGTGGCCATACATACACCTTACTGCCTATCATCCAATCAGACAGGGAATTCATCCTCACACGTTGCAAGCGGCATCGGTGCGCACAGTAAGATTATGAAAGAAACTTCATTCCACGCACGCTCAAACTGTGGAATCATCTCCCTGTTGTGGTTTTCCCAAGCGACTACAATATGAATATGGGGTTCTTCAAGAAGGGCTTTATTTAGAAGGTTTCTACAGGGTCGGGAGTGTGACGCTCCTTGTGTTGCACACGCCCATAGGTCACGGTAACCGCTTCCCATAGGTGGGTCGTGTGCTTGTCTGCTACTTAAGGGGTATAAAAAAAAATGGAGATAGTTTACATTCTGAATCCTGAACAGAACACAGTTTTCTGCTTCAATATACCTCGAAATCTCGGGTAAAACCTGGAAAGCTGTCAGCACACTAATATGATATCTTTTCCTTGTTGTGTGTGCAGTATAACTTAGTACCTTTTTTTTTTTTTTTTTTTTATCGTGCGGAAATCCCTTCGGATACCCCCCCGCCTGCTAGCGGGGGCGGTTATGTCGGGCTTGCACCGACTAAAACCGCACGCCGTCTCGGGTCTTCAGACGCCGGGGTGTAAGGTTACCCATAGAGCATATCCCTTGCACCCCGGCTGACCCTGGGCCATCTCACCACTAACAGCATCGCTCATCCTGTCTCCTCTGAAAGCAGAGGAGTACTGAGAGCGATGTGTTCCCGCCACGTTGGGTATTGGCCGACGATCAATGCCAACCCTATGAAGGGGTGAAGGGGAAGCCATTGACCGCCGCCCAGGGTGTACCGGCCGCTCCGATTCCGTTCCCCCCGGACTGCAGCGGGATCGGAATCGGAGCGACACTCGAGGAGGTTACCCAACACACACCCCAGTATAACTTAGTACCTTTTTTTTTTTTTTTTTATCGTGCGGAAATCCCTTCGGATACCCCCCCGCCGGTCAGCGGGGGCGGTTATGTCGGGCTTGCACCGACTAAAACCGCACGCCGTCTCGGGTCTTCAGACGCCGGGGTGTAAGGTTACCCATAGAGCATATCCCTCGCACCCCGGCTGACCCTGGGCCATCTCACCACTAACAGCATCGCTCATCCTGTCTCCTCTGAAAGCAGAGGAGTACGGAGAGCGATGTGTTCCCGCCACGTTGGGTATTGGCCGACGATCAATGCCAACCCTATGAAGGGGTGAAGGGGAAGCCATTGACCGCCGCCCAGGGTGTACCGGCCGCTCCGATTCCGTTCCCCCCGGACTGCAGCGGGATCGGAATCGGAGCGACACTCGAGGAGGTTACCCAACACACACCCCAGTATAACTTAGTACCTAACGCGCGCACTAAGACAGCATTCTCATGAGATCTATGTTGATTTTGACTCATCGCTCCGCGGAAAAGGTTATCTAGGCTGTCAATATGTGTAGTCTTTGTAATGCTCGAATGCGCTTGCATATAGACACTCACATTTTAGCGATATCTATCTTATTAATCTTATAAACACTGACGCTCTCAGAGGCCTTGTTCCTCGTCTTGCAAGTTGCTAAGTACCGACACAGTTAACTGCAAAACGGTTGATTACTCTGTATAAATGGTGGCTTCCTGTGAAAACGGGACAGGCCACTTAGAATATGCGGGCATATAAGTGATGGTGACTAGAGATAAACATTTAACGATAAGGTTTAAGCGATCACTATCTTAGTTTTTTGCTTCTTTACATAGCGGACTAAGGACGAAGACGGAAAGTTTTTACGTTGACCGACAGGCTACGTGGGTAACAAACTGGCACTGCTCTAAGAAGTGCCGGGGTCTGATTCAGTAATGTCACGTTTTGAAAACGCGTGGTTTTAATTCGATAAGACATAAAAACAATAAAATAAACTTTGGTTTTTGTTTAAAAAACTGCCGGTTATTTAGATCTAGAATAAATTTATAGCAAAATGCCTATCGCTGAAATGGTAATTAAGACAAGTAATTATCCTCGGAGATATTGATGTCGGTTAGTTGTCAGAATACGAATAGCGTATAGATTTTTAGGCTTCCGTTGCCAGATGGCAAAAAACGGCACCCTTATAGATTCGTCATGTCTGTCTGTCTGTCCGTCCGTATGTCACAGCCAATTTTTTCCGAAACTATAAAAACTATGCTGTTGATACTTGGTAAGTAGATGTATTCTTATGCTGTTGAAACTTGGTAAGTAGATGTATTCTAATATCATTTATTTCTAAACTGAATAGTTTGCGCGAGGGACACTTCCAAAGTGGTAAAATGTGTCCCCCCCCCTGTAACTTCCAAAATAGGAGAATGATAAAACTGAAAAAAAATATATGTTGTACATTACCATGTAAACTTCCACCGAAAATTGGTTTGAACGAGATCTAGCAAGAAGTTTTTTTTTAACACGTCATAAATCGTTAATACCTAATTATTCTGAAAGTTACCTATCATAGAGGTACATCGGTTACGACATTAAGTCACGCACTATTGCCGCGTGGGCCACGAGGTGGCTGGTGTTATCTGCGAACCTGAAATGCCGGTTGTTTCGAAGGGGCAGATCTATAGAACTGTAATTGTGTCTGGCCAAAAGGCCTTATATACCACTTTTATACCCAAGGCCAGGCCTAATTATAGTTTTGTAGACCATTTTTTAACCAAATAAAAATGTGGCTGTGGAGCGTGGCCGGCACCGGTAATGAATAGGTAGGCACCAGGCCATGCTACTGACATTATTTGTTCCGAGGGGGTCATTCCGAAACGAGAAGGCCCTAGGTCAGTCAGGATGCGAGGGAAATGCCTTATTCATTCCTGATTTTTCCTATCAATTGATCTTGGTTTGATTAATAGATGCAAATAAATGATTGATTTGTGGATTGATTCTCATAAGGACTGGACCAATGGACTGACTGTCAATAATACCTTCTTATCAGATCAACATTCTTTACGTAGTCCAGTCAAAATAGACAAAAATAAGTCATAACTAAGGAATAATTCGCATAGACCTGAAAATTGACAGAGACGTACAATACATCGCTATAAATAAAATGTCAAAAATCCCCATCGATCCTACTTCTGTAAAAAAAATTATTCAAGATCAAATGTACAAAATTAAGGGTTTTTCCATTTTTCTTGAAAACAGTAAGTTTCATCGTGAAAATAGGTAGAATAGAATGGTCCAGTCACCTTTTCTCTTACGACTCACCATATTCGTGAGATATCGCGGTTTTATTAATTAGAAAATTAATATTTTACATACGAGTAATATGCACTTAAACGCAGCCTGTACACGTCATCGGACGTTTAATATAAATGAAAATAAGAAACTATTGGTTTGTGTTACTTCATAATAAAACTTATATAAATTGAATGGGTATAGGCGATAGCCTAGTGGCGTACGTAACGGACTGCTGATACGAGCTCTCGAGTTCGATCCCCAGTCGCCCCGGGCACACACCTCTGACTTTTCGTAGTTATGTGTAATGTTAATTATAGCTCGCTTAATAATATGCCCGGTAGATGGCAATAGGCTCGCCCCCTATTACATTGGGACCTTAACATAACTGGCGAATCGTGGGTGTGTGATACACCTCTGCCTACCCCTTCGGGGATACAGGCGTGAAGTTATGTTATGTTATGAATGAGTATTTTAAAATAAACTAATGAATTTTCTAATTATTAAAACCGCGATATCTCACGAACGGTGAGTCGTAAGAGAAAAAGTGATGGACCATTTTTGTGGAGAATTGTATGATCTATAACTTTGTCTGACCTATTTTCACGATAAAACTTACCGTTTTCGAGAAAAATGATTTTTTTTAATTTGTACGTTTGACCTTGAATAATTTTTTTGCAGAAGTAGGATCGATGGGGATTTTTGACATATTATTTATAATGATGTATTTAACGTCTCTGCCAAATTTTCAGCTCTATGCGAATTATTCCATTGGTTTCTTGACTACTGTCGAATTTAACATGAATACCAACAACTTTTAATTATAAACCTATAAGATTAAAACTTGAACTAAAAGTGGAGGGGGGAAAAACCAAAATTTTTCGGGAAAAAAATCATAACTTCTAACCGGTGAACATTCTTTCAGTCGGAAACATTTTTTATCGATAGGCCATTTTTAATTCTAAAATAAATGTCTGAAAAGGTTTTCGCTAAAAGGTACCGTTTTCGAGAAAAAAAAATTAAACATGTTAATAAAATAATATTAATTGCTTCAAGAAATCTACCTGTGCGTTCCCCCTGCGGGAACGGATTTTTTTTATTGGTTTGGTCTCTGTATTTTTCAACATGTCCGTATCCAGTGTTTCTATAAGTGACGCTTTCTCTGGCGAGAGCGTCAACTCGGGAGCTCCGAAATGGATTTTGAGATAGGAATGGTTAATGATACCATGAGGTTGGCATCTATTCTATTATAAAATTGTAAATTAGTTGTCTGCACGTTGGAGATATAAAAAAACGAATGTGAAAACAATTTTTTTTTAGTTTTCTTGTCTGTTTGTCTGTTATTCTCTTTGCCTATTTGTTCGCGTTTGACGCAATAACTACTGAACGGATATTGATGAGTTTTTTTCCTTGCTTGATCAGACTTAAAATCTGCCGTATGTTTGATTGCAATTGGTTAAGTAGAACCGGAGATATGAGATGAAAACGATAACCAACCTCCGTGCGGGCGGAGCCGCGGTCCTCATCTAGTATTATATAAAACTAAGAATCGCCAAATAAATCTTTAATAAAAAACTTATCCCCCTGCCCAAAGAGCTTCTGAGAGGTTGTCACAGTATACACTAGGCTTAATAGATTTGTATAACGTCATCGCTTCATCAAGAGTATGATTCACGAGAGCAACTAATATACATTACACGACGATAAGCTTAAAATGGTTCCACAACAATTCTTAGAATCCCCAAATGCAAATTTTCTGCCTACTCGCAATGCATACACTACTAAACAAATGATGAGTTGTCTCATTGTCGATTTATTATTTAGTTAGTTTTTACCCACGTTAAATATTATAAACTACATTATAAATAACGTATTCTACATAGGTACAATATAACATTTCAGAAGATTATCATCAATGTCTTCGCCCCCTACCATTGAGAAATAACTGGAATTGGATTTAAAAAAAATGTTTACTGCTAATAGTCCGCGTAAAATTTATTCTTGTAGTTGTTATAAGAAGTGATTCAATCACCACGAAATATTATAGGTTCTCGAAACGCCACTTTTCTTTAAATGTTTTATGAGGTTTACAGAATGGGAAGTTGTCCAAGCGGGATGTAGTCTAATTTTGAGCTCGTTTTAATGCTTGTTTCCTTTCCACTTGAATATGTTTTCAACAATCGGCTTCGGTTCCGCTTGGTTAACAGACCTGTGTTATTGACCTGTCAGCTGTACGACTTAAAAGGTTTAGAGCCTTTCTTCGAGGAAATACGGTTCGTTTAAGTCAGAGTTTCTCATACTGCACCACTTAGGGTATGCCAGTTGAGCGTACACAAAAATAATTACGAAATAACTTACAGCGGTCTCTCATTGATTTTTTGATACCAAGCGATGATAGTACACATAGAAGTCATTGATATCGAATGAAAAATAATATACGGAACTGTTGTTTGTTTGGGAAAATCCATCAAACGATATGTGAGACTGGGTTATACATCAGTCATGATGACAAATAAATGATTATGATTATGGTTATGAAGACGACAAGTAGAGAAATCAAATTAAATACTACTGAATCCGAATTGAGATTGAAAATAAGTAGGTAAAGGTCCTCTAAAAAATGGCTCCATTCGCGATAAAAAAAAGCGGCCAAGTGCGAGTCAGACTCGCCCATGAAGGGTATATTTAGTAGTAGTAGTATATATTTGAGTAGATTAAATGAAAGGTAAATAAAACTACTTACTAGATCTCGTTCAAACTAAATTTCGGTAGAAGTTTACATAGTAATGTACATCATATTTATTTATTTTATTAGTTTTATCATTCTATTATTTTAGAAGTTACAGGGGGGGGGGGAGGACACACATTTTACCACTTTGGAAGTGTCTCTCTCGCAAACTATTCAGTTTAGAAAAAAATGATATTAGAAACCTTAATATCATTTTTGAAGACCTATCCATAGATACCATGTAACCACACACGTACGTGTTTGATGAAAATAAATTTTTGAGTTTCAGTTCTAAGTACCCCCAAAATTTAATGTTTTTTTCTATTGTGAAAATCTTAATGCGGTTCACAGAATACATCTACTTACAAGTTTCAACACCAAAAACAACAAAAAAGTGGCTGTGAAATACGGACGGCCAGACAGACAGACATGACGAATCTATAAGGGTTCCGTTTTTTGCCATTTGGCAACGGAACCCTAAAAACAGGCCCACTCTCATCACAATCTTATTACTATTCTAACTGTTTAGATGAATGGTTGGACGTTTGATCACGACAGAATTACTAAACTAATCTGGATATAATTTGGGACAGAGAAAGGGAATAGCATATTGATCTTTAACACGGAAATAAGTTCCTATCACACCTGTAACACCTAGTCCTACTATCCTACTCCCTATAGAGGTAGCGAGAACGGGAATAGAATGCCACGCGGGCGAAGCCGCGGGCAACAGCTAGTAACTATTAAACGTAACATATCTATGGCTTTTTGTATTGTATTTTAATAACATACCCTATCATTTTGTTCTATCTGTAGTTGTTTTAATTGACTTTTCCAGTTATTTTTAAAGTCTATTTAACTATAACTTTGAGAAATCCTGCCTGAATCATGTTAAGTAAGTCTTTTATTCCACGAAATAAGATCATCATCCATCAAAAGATGCAATGTGTACTAACGTTACTAGAACACTTCAAGCATATCGCACTTAGCACCAAGGGCGGATCCAGGGGGAGGGTCATGGGGGTCATGACCCCTCCCCTGGGCTGGGTCCAGGACCTAGGTGGACCACTAATTAAAATTGTTAAACCTGTGTGTAAGTACCTTCAATATTTAATTATGTAATTAAATATAATATTTTGTATACTGGTCTGTATAGGTACCTTTTTTTTTTTTTCGTGCGGAAATCCCTTCGGATACCCCCGGCGTCTCGGCTCTAAAGACGCCGGGGTGTAAGGTTGCCCATAGAGCATATCCTTCGCACCCCGACTGACCCTGGGCCATCTCCGATTTCGAGATGACCACCTCGGGTTTGGGAACCACGGTGTCCCCGGTTTGGGGGAGGGGAGCTATTCGCCCCACCGTCTTTGCCTGCTTCTGCTGGGGTGACAGGCGGCCGCACCTGCCACCCCCAGGCCTGCGCTCATGGAGGACGGAGGTCGTTAAGCGACCTCCGGCGCCTGAGTCGCCTGCGACGCGCGGCGCTCTCCGCCATCTCCTACGCGAGCATTACATGCTCGTAGAAGGAGGTGGGGGAGGCCCACGCGCTCGCGCTCCGTACGATTGACGCAATCATGCTACCGAGCGAGAGGACTCCCACCCCGATGGCTGCCACGAGGTCACACCTCAGCGCCTCCCACTCCGGGCAGTCCGCCAGCGTGTGCAGCCCTGAGTCCTCGCTCGCATCGCCGTGATGGCACTCAGGCGTTGGCGTTGGCGTTCCTTATCCGATGCAGGTGGTCCCCGAAACTCCACTTACCGGAGATCACCTGCGTCAGTCGGTACGAGAGGCTTCCGTGTCGCCTCTCTAGCCAATCCTCCATGATGGAGCTGTTGCGGCGGCGGCGTGCCCTAGATAAGTACGTACCTACTTACTGAAAGAGTGTGTGTGTGACTTATGTACCTACTTATACCTATATAATTTTTTTGGACGAGGGAGTTTGAAGAGCTTAAGCTTACTAGCCAACTAACCTATCCTAAAACCTCAGATAAATTCACACAATGAAATTATGTGTAGGTATCTTCGTGAGCGTGAAGAACGTCTAACCGGACTGGCACTTCTCCACGTCCATAACGCGTTTCGGGAGAAGACAATAACACAGAAATATTGATTTTTTTATTTAAATATAGCTATTTTTAAGTACATACATTACATAAGTTACATACATTAATAAAATACCTACTTTTTTGTATCTATGATTATAAAAATTAAATTATAAGTTGTGACTTGACCACGACTATGTGCTGGCACCAAAGCTGGATCCGCTCTTGCTTAGCACACATATTATTTTTTAAATAATGTACCCACCAAATCCCAGACGTCGTAGAAGATGACATGCGTACCAATTATCTCGCTGCCATGGATACCCAAGATCATGCGAAGTGAAGAAGGAAACGCTGAATAGCGGAGTTTCTGAAATCTGGGTTAGTTACATGTACACACCACATCACATCATTACTTTTTCCTTCGTGGTATATTTCTGTGTGCTGTGAGGGATGTATGGCGTCCCACCAAGATACTCTATGGCGCAGGCTTTCGTCTCGGGGTGACAGCAGTTACTCCCTTAAAAGTCATAATAAAATCAATTATGAAAAGGATAAGCAGAAGAGCAACACGCCGGCGTGCAAAATTATGTGCAATGCAACCGGCATTGGCACTTTGATGAAGAAGTAAAGGTATATTTTTGAAGACTTGAAACTTCCTGAAGACACTTCCCTGAGGATGGTAGAGTAGGGCTGGTTATGCGTGTATCAGTCAATGCTATTAACAATGGAAGTTTTGCCTCAAAGGTTGCATCGCTAATCAAGAGACCAGCAGTGTGCTCGTTTGTCGGCTTAGTAGTATAAAGCTTTTTTTTTCGTGCGATTCGATCGGATATTCCTCCGCCGGCCAGCGGGGGCGGTTATGTCGGGCTTGAACCGACTAAAACCGCACGCCGGAACGTGCGGTACCTCCTATGTACGGCGTTGCTTATGACATATCTAAGATTATAATGGTGTTTAGAATTAAAACAATGACTGGATGAATAATGAAATGAAAAGCTTGAAAGTAAATCTTCTCAAAACCCAAAACCGTATTTTAGAACAAAATTTTAGTCAACTGCTTCCCTTGACATTAATGATTAAATAAACAATAATTATTTCAGTGACTGTTATCATTTTGTATGAATTACCGACTTGGAAACAAGATAGTTGCACTTTTAACCTGAAATTCATATACGTGATCTTTCGTATCTTCAATTACCTATATAATAATTGATTTGAAATGATTAGATTTGAGTAGATTGAAATGAGACGTGATACCATTTTTTTTTTCGTGCGGAAATCCCTTCTGATACGCCCCCGCCGGCCAGCGGGGGCGGTTATGTCGGGCTTGAACCGACTAAAACCGCACGCCGTCTCGGGTCTTCAGACGCCGGGGTGTAAGGTTACCCATAGAGCATATCCCTCGCACTCCGACTGACCCTGGGCCATCTCCGGTTTCGAGATGGCCCCCTCGGGTTTGGGAACCACGGTGTCCCCGTCTTGCCCCGGTTTGGGGGAGGGGCGCTAGTCGCCCCACCGTCGCGGCCTGCTTCTGCTGGGGTGACAGGCGGCCTCGCCTGCCACCGCCAGGCCTGCGCTCAAGGAGGACACAGGTCGTCAAGCAACCTCCGGCGGCTGAGTCGCCTGCGAAGCGCGGCGAGCATGTTACGGGCTCGGCGGGCCGGGAGAGTTTTAAATCTCTCCCTGGCGCGCTCCGCCATCTCCTTCGCGAGCATTACATGCTCGCAGAAGGAGGTGGCGGCGGCCAACGCGCTCGCGCTCCACACCATTGCCGCAATCATGCTGCCGAGCGAGAGGACTCCCACCCCGATGGCTGCCCGATACCTCCCACGCCGGGCAGTCCGCCAGCGTGTGCAGCCCGAGTCCACGCTCGCGTCGCAGTGATGGGACTCAGGCGTTGTCTCCTTCCTGATCCGATGCAGGTGGTCCCCGAAGCTCCCCTTACCGGAGATCACCTGCGTCAGTCGGTACGAGAGGCTTCCGTGTCGCCTCTCTAGCCAATCCTCCATGATGGGCCTTACCGCTGCTATTGCGGCGTGCCCTGCGCTTGGTCACTCAAGTCGTTCCTTCCACTCCACCACGATGGCCTGGTGGAGCTGGGACTGCACGGCCTCGATTTTTCGAGGCTCGGGGTTCCATCCCTGCTCCCGCGCCTCCTTTGGTACTGGTACAGTTACGAAAGGGCTCTCGCCTCCAGGTCCCTTGGCGAATTTCCGGCAAGCAGACTCACCGCTTCGAAGGAGATCGTGGTGGGAGACCCGCGGATGACTCTGTTGGCCATCACCCGCTGCGGAGCGCGCAGCATCCGCACACTTCTGGCCTTCAGGGCCTCCGCCCATATTGGGCACCCATACAGGGCCATTACGGCACGATCCCCGCGTAGAGTCTCCCGTAGGAGTCATCGAGCTCCCTCATGTTGGGGAGTGACAGGTGCCTATTTCAAATTTGTACACAGTGCACAAATGTAGGCATATATGTTGTGTTATTGACAAATCAAACAAAAGTTGGTTCGTGCATGTGAAATTTTTTTTTTCTAAATCTTTTTCCTCGAACTTATTGTCAAATTTTGCAATACATCATGAGTGGGGGAATACTTCGGACAATAAGTTTTTTTTTGTTATCCATTAAAAGAACTTCTCTTAAGATTATTGATTATTAATTTGACAGATTATGGAAACTTAGCACTTGCTAGATGATGATCAAGTTAGATTTTGGTGTTAATTGATAACACTAGATTGGGCACTAATACTGTACTGAATAAAGTCAGATTAAATTCGAAACTGCCAGAATCTAGTTCAGTTTGGTTAAAAAATAAATGATTAAATAATAAAATATCCCGACTGCTGCTATAAAGATCGAAACAAGTTTGATAGCAAGTTTGGGTTAAAAGGACCCGCCTGCTATCAACCTTGAACTGAATTATATTTTGGTCACGTCAATATGACTTTACCTCGCCTGGTGGTAAGGTAAAGGTAAAGTCTCAGGAGTGAGCGTCACCATTACAGACACGGATAGTGTTACAATGGTGGTTCTTAGCTTGGCGGCCTCATTAGATGCTTTTTCACGCCCCGCTTAAGGGACCCGGAACCGTAGAAAGAAGGAAACACGTGTGCTGGTAGAGAATTCCAAATCTTGATGGTACGCCAAAGAAAAGAGGTGCAGAACCGCTTGGTTCTTGATGGAATTGTTTGCACCTAGTGAGGGTCAGTCTTGCGCTTGTTGTCCCGTATAGGAAAGGAGAAGGTGTAACTAATTGATAGAGCTCATCGGAATACTTGCCATAGTTGAGGCGGTAAAATACTGCCAAATAGGCAATATCTCTACGCAACTGCAAGCGCTCAAGGGCGTTGGTGACCTCAGGACTTGTATAGAAGACACCGCTCCGGCGTGAAAAACCGCGGATTCCGAGTTTACGCGAGGCCGTTTTGATGATGCTCTCGATGATTTAATTTGATTTGTTTTGATTTTTGTTGTTCAGTTTACAACGAACATCCATACCGAGTATATTTAGATTTTTCTGCAGTGGCAGTGGTAGTTCCCGAAGAGTAGGGAGGGGAATGAAAGGAGACACCTTGGCTGTAAACGCACATGTCTGCGTCTTCTTGGCCGGCAGACAGTATGTCGTTGATATGCAGAAGAAAAAGAGTGGCCGACAAAACGACCTTGGGCATATCGTCGTCATCCACGCTGGGCGCTATAAGCGACCGAGGCGGAGTCATCTGCGCTGGATCACCATCATTCCACCGATTGCGCTTGGAACAGGGAGTCAACAACTCCGAGCAGCTCTGGTTGGAGACACCGGGTTAACAACGGGGCCCATGGGCGCAGCTTACCCCTGACCATTAGGTAGGACGTCGCACCAATCTGACCCTGTTCACATCCACCAGCGCGATATCCTCAGCATACATCATAAGCAGCCATGGAAGTTCCTGAGTATCGTGAAGGAATCACGGTACATGTGACCGCAGTGCCCACCAGATAACTGTGCAAGGTACAGAGTCGAAGGCCTTCTGCATGTCTAGAAATAGGTGATGCGGAGGCGTATTCTTCGTTCTGTATTTTTTGACATTGACACTGCGAGAGTGTACACTGTTGTTGGATCCGGGAGTCTATTATCCTCTGGTAGAGCTTTAATGTTGTAGGACATTATCATTATACCGCGGTAGCTCCCAAACTCCTGCAGCGACCCTTGCCTTTGAAGACTGGTAATATTATAAATGTGACATTTTCTGAAGTAGGATGGATATTTATTGCTCTGAATGAGATTTGGTACAGAAATAGATTATGGACTGGAATAAAATAATAATATAATAGTAACAAAGGCTTTTATTCCGGGAATAGGTTCCTGTGGGTCGCGATCAGTATTTGACACGGATGGAACCGCAAGCAACAACTTGTAATTACGATGCTCTCTTTCATTTTATGTTTATTATTTCAAATTGGGACACCGGAAGCCGGACGGATGATCCATCCACGAAGCTTGTGGGCCACTTCATCCATTTCCCTAACCCTCCCGTTGGGGAGAGCGTGGTTATTCCAGCATTCACGGCGCCACTTCAAACCTTTTTATATCCTTGCCGAATCTTGCGATCTTTTCCACCTTCCTTTTAAGTTATTCACAAATATATTCAGAAATTCCATTTTAGATTTATTTATCTTAGCTAAAAGTTAGAAACATTTAGTGTTTTAAATGCATTATATACCTATTATATAATAAGCTATGTTAAGAAATGAACGTAGCACTGAAAAGATACAGAGCGTGTCTAGCAGATGGTAGGTGATGTTAAATGTTAAAAGTCAGTATAAGAGTATTTACTGTGTACACAGCAGTGTTTAAATATTTTCATTTAAACACACCATAACCTTAGGTACCTACCTAAATGAGCAATAAAACAATTTCTTATAATTATATCGCTTAGAAATGTCTAACAATAAGTTTCTTTCTGACTTTTTTACGATTTATGTAGAAGTAAGTACCCACTCATCGTTATCATTATGCGCAGCCCGCGCTCCTCCTTTCAAAATTTGGTTTATCTTGGCTTTTACGGGAGTGACTACTGTTTGAATTGCCAACCCGGAGAGGAAACCCTGCGCCAGAGCTCTATCATTCGTAGAACGAAGCAAAGCGAGTCCAATGTAGCACCAAAGACGTCATAATGAAAATTCAGTCGAGGGCCCGATTTAGTAACGCCACTTGTGATTGCAATTCGATTAGAAAGAAAACAATTATGATCAATTAAAACAAAACCTGCCTACGTTTCCTTGAAGTTATTGAAACTTCAGAATCACTCAGTTTGATTCGTTTTCAATTAGATTTTGAAATTAATTTTATAAGTTTCCGCATTCGTTTCCCGTTTTTAAATCACACGTTCTAAAACGAAATTTTACTAAATCGGGCCTCAGTAGTGAAACCAAACGGGTCTCTGTAAACTTGTAGAATTAATCAATTGTCACAGCAAAGACGTGAAGTGCAATCAGCTTTTTAAACAGTATTTTGTATACTTATATGTATTTTTCTTTGAAAATCCTGGGTATTTTTTCCTGCGCAGTGTCGAGAATAACCAAACTAATTATAAAAAATAATCTTTTTTACAGCTCAACAATTAAATTATTGTAGTCATAATATAGGTAGAGATACTTTTGCACCCTGGTTCCGTATCAAAATAGTGACCGCGATTTTAATCAAAGTACCTATCTCAGCATTCTTCATAATTATAAATAAGTTAGTATTTTTTGCCTAGTGGTTCCCAAGTTTAATCAATATTTCTTAACGTATTTGGCCTTTTTTGGTTTGTTTTTGTTGTTTGATAATGTGAGAAATGAATGTCAAGTATTTAACTAGGTGTTAACAATAGACGGAAGAAAAAATGGTTTTTATATTCAGCCTTGGATCTCTAAAAAACTAGAGTACGTAAACCTTTTTCAAACAAAGCTTACAGTCGGTGTATTCCGTCAGTCAGTCGCAGACACTTCGCAGTGCAACCTGAAAAATACTTAACATTATATATGGACGACGTGTGTGTGCATAAGAATATTTGTAAAAAGTGGAAACATTATTGTGATTAAACATGGAAACACATTCACAGTCGTTTGACGATCCCTGGACGTTTGTGTATAAGAAGTTGCAAGATAACAAAATTATTAGTCGGAGAAAGTAAGTAGTACCCTTTCTCAATCATCTTCTCTAACTTTAATAATTGCTCTGTTTATTTTACTTTAAAAATAAAAGAAAGTAAATAGTTCAAGTTCGTATTAATAAAACCCAAGCATGGTATAAATAAATATAATGAAAAACATATAGTTGTTTCAGATATACCTTCATCTCTAATTAAAAGTATATAATAATAATATTTCAGCTAAAGTTCTATTGAAAAAATTAATAACAAATATATTTTTATCCGTATATAAATCTTTAGAATTACTAGTAGAAAGTTAATACGAATAACCTTCATTTTGTATTACTTTTAGTAAAGAATGTAAATAATTATTAAAGTAATTAGATCTAGTAACTAATATTATTAACTTTTAAAATTTTATTTTTTTATTTTCGAACTACTGTAGCTACCTATACACATTTAAGTACACATTATATTAAGTTTTGTGATTGTGAGCCGGGAGAGGACTTCTTGGTTCACAACCTGGGTAACGGAAGTTGCAACTCTCCTCTTATTTGACGGTGGCGTTGCTTCCGATTAATTTGGATTAACCAAGGCAGAGTTAGGTTAGGCCACGGTTTCGGTTACATCGTCCGATTTGACCACCAAAATGCGTAGTATATTTTAATTGCACTGTGTGAAAGGGTCACCAGCGCAGGTCGAATTTGCGGAAACTGGTGGGCAAGTCAACCCGGTAAAAAATGCGTATAAATAGCGATCTACGAATGCCAATCAGCATTAATATTTATTAACACTTACAAAAATATTACAAATACTCAAACAAAAATATATTAAGGAAAAGTACAAAAAATATAAAACAAATAACTAATAAGTATATTGACTACATCTGTATTCCAAGCCCCAACATAACTTCAATGTAGCTAAGTGGAATTGAACAATTATCAACACAAATAACCAAAAATATTCAGATCCGAAAATATGCGGAAAAGTAATCATCATACATTCATTACTGTCATACATTACTCAGTCAAAACATCAATAGATATAGTTTGTTAACTACATTTCACTAAAACTATAAATATTAAGTCATGAGAAACCAAAATAGTCGACTATAGTGGTGGTAGAAATTTGATGACACAAATTTGTCACAAAATTCGGCCGGGTAGGTACCACCGTGCACGATTGCGAAAAACCCTCCATAGTAATCCAATTTCGGTTTGATTGCGTTCAGGGGTCAGCAAGTGCATAGCCGGGCAGGGGGATTGTGGTCGCAGCATTAGTGGGACCGGTGCGTGTCACGCAGTGCTGCGACAACAATCCTCTTCTGATGAGGCCGTCAAGCTGAGTGCCACCATTATTAACATGGTACGTGTATGCAATGGTGACCCTCTTTCCTGAGACTTTACCTTCAGCTTACCATCAGGCGAGTTGAAGTCAAATTGACGTGTCCTAAAAAAAAAACTACACATACAAAATTTATATTTATGCAAGTGGAGTATTTAGATAAGTATGCTTATACACATATGCTACATATGCTTTTCATGTAAAAAGATCTCTAGAATATGAAGACAAAATATTTATACAGCAATAACTTGAAATGATTATGTACAACTAATTATAAATGTAAAGAAAACTGAATGTTGCTTCACTGTTCCTCCATAAGATATTTTCGAAAATACTTTTATATGTGATGGTATTTAGGTTGCGAAAGGATGGAGGAATATTGATCCAGCACTTGGAAGTTGAGTAACAAAAGCTTTATTTTAAGGTTTCTTATTTTGTGTGCCCCAATAAATAACTGCTTTTTTTGTTAGAGACCCAAGAGTCATAACTAGACATAATTTGTGCTCTTTGTAAATGACTTCAGCGTCAACTTCTGATGTAACTTCATTTTTAGAATATATTACCTAAACTAAGAGTAGATAAATAAAAAATATGAATTTATAACGAATAATATTAACACTCACATTCCACTATATTTATTGTACTCTAATGTGGTTTTATGTTTACTGTGGTGGCTTTATGTTTACTGTCAGATTGTGAATAGCCTTTTTAATGCGTGAGTGATACAGATACTACAGACTGGTATAGCCCGGGGCCTGAGGACGGCAGTTGACCAACTCGCCGTCCTTACAGAAGCAGGCCGTGGCGGAGGCGTGTCGTGTGTGCCCTACACACGCCTGCCAACTCACCGAAGCGGGATAAATCCCCACCCCACCAGGCGAGGCCGTGGTGGCGACCAAAGTCCGCCGGCAACCCTGGGGTTATCCTTTCGAGGGCTTACCCGGGGTGCCCGGCAACGGACACTCGGGGAGGTCACCGTGCGGTTTTAGTCGAGACAGGACATAACCACCCCGCTGGCCGGCGGGGGGGTATCCGAAGGGATTTCCGCACGTTAAAAAAAAAAAAAGACTGGTATAGCCAGCTCAAATGTGGCGTCCGTTTGGCAAAAGTCACGTTTGTTGTATGAGCACCCCCTAAATATTTTTCTGTTTTTTTAGTACTTGTTGTTATAGTGGCAACAGAAAAATAACACTAGGATAATTTCAACTGTCTGGCTAATACGGTTCATGAGATACAGCCTGGTTATTGTCGTAATTAATATCGAGCAAAAAACGGCATAATATCACGTTTCTGGTATAGGATCCCCCAAGTGCGTATTGCCGTACTTTTTTTAAATAGGTATTTGTTCGGTGGGGTGTGTGTTGGGTAACCTCCTCGAGTGTCGCTCCGATTCCGATCCCGCTGCAGTCCGGGGGGAACGGAATCGGAGCGGCCGGTACACCCTGGGCGGCGGTCAATGGCTTCCCCTTCACCCCTTCATAGGTTTGGCATTGATCGTCGGCCAATACCCAACGTGGCGGTAACACATCGCTCTCCGTACTCCTCTGCTTTCAGAGGAGACAGGATGAGCGATGCTGTTAGTGGTGAGATGGCCCAGGGTCAGCCGGGGTGCGAGGGATATGCTCTATGGGTAATCTTACACCCCGGCGTCTGAAGACCCGAGACGGCGTGCGGTTTTAGTCGGTGCAAGCCCGACATAACCGCCCCCGCTGGCCGGCGGGGGGGTACCCGAAGGGATTTCCGCACGATAAAAAAAAAAAAAAAAAAGGTATTTGTTCGGTCAATTTGTTTGCAACCCTTCGTAAATCGCAAATGTGGGATGTATGTTACGGTACGATAAAATCGCATTAGAGAAAAATGATGACAGTAACTTTTTACGATGCG
The DNA here is from genome assembly GCA_946251805.1 of Cybosia mesomella. Classification (NCBI taxonomy): domain Eukaryota; kingdom Metazoa; phylum Arthropoda; class Insecta; order Lepidoptera; family Erebidae; genus Cybosia; species Cybosia mesomella. Next base: position 14,964,362 of record OX276403.1, read on the forward strand.
CGCGCACCGTCACGAAAATCTGACAACCTAACCCACTTGCAGATGACCTAGAAACTTGATATTTGGCATCAAGGTAGACTATGAAGCATATACAAAGAAAAAAATGTGAAATCTGTAAATTATATATAAGTTATCGTAAAATCTTTTTTTAAAACATTGCCGGATTAAGATCATAATTAAAAAGTGTTATATGATGTGCAAATTTTCCTGAAATTACACTGAAAAAATCTGACCTGAATAATAGTGGTCGGATTTTTTCAGTGAGCATTATATCAGTGGATTTAAGCTGCGTTATCACGTATCACTCAGTGAATTTCATCAAATAGGTAGTACCTAAACCGCGAGAACCTAGTTTAGTTGAACTTGAACGAACTTAATTCTTTTCACAGGTCAAATTCGACCTTAGCCCCTTCTATTCTTTACGTACCTATTTACATACGTAAGTAATTTGGCATAAGACAATAAATAAATAAATATTCTCCTCCAAGACGACCTCTGTGGCGTAGCGGTAGAGCATTCGACTGCTAAGTCAGAGGTCGCGGGTTCGATTCCCGCTCACTGCAAATATGTATATTTGCATTGGTCTGGGTGTTTCTATGTATAATATGTATTTATTTACAAAAAAAAAGTAACTAAGTATCTTTATCCGCATTCTAGAACCCATATGACAAGCTCTGCTTAGTTTGGGTCTAGAAGGCGATGTGTAATATGTTCTAGAATATTTATTTATTTATTTATTTATTCTACGACATTCTACACAGTGCTTTCTATACCCAAAGTAAGCATAGTTTAACTAGCTTGTGTTATGGGTTCCTGAATTCGGATAAACATATACTTTTTTTGTTAATACATAGGTACATAAAATAAATAAATAGTAGTTACAATAAATACTGCGACGCGAGCGAGGACTCAGGGCTGCACACGCTGGCGGAATGCCCGGCGTGGGGGGAGGCGCCGAGGCGTGACCTCGTGGCAGCCATCGGGGTGGGAGTCCTCTCGCTCGGCAGCATGATTGCGGCAATGGTGCAGAGCGCGAGTGCGTGGGCCGCCGCCACCTCCTTCAGCGAGCATGTAATGCTCGCGAAGGAGGTGGCGGAGCGCGCCCGGGAGAGATTTAGAACTCTCCCGGCCCGCCGAGCCCGCAACTTGCTCGCCGCGCGTCGCAGGCGACTCAGGCGCCGGAGGTCGCTTAACGACCTCCGTCCTCCATGAGCGCAGGCCTGGGGGTGGCAGATGAGGCCGCCTGTCACCCCAGCAGAAGCAGGCCGGGACGGTGGCCCAGGGTCAGTAGGGGTGCGAGGGATATGCTCTATGGGCAACCTTACACCCCGGCGTCTGTAAACCCGAGACGGCGTGCGGTTTTAGTCGGTTCAAGCCCGACATTATTTGGCGAGGGGGTATCCGAAGGGATTTGTGCACGAAAAAAAAAAAAAGGTACAATAAATAATTGTGAGGGAAATGCTCTATGTGCAACCTTACACCCCGGCGTCTGTAGACCCGAGACGGCGTGCGGTTTTAGTCGGTTCAAGCCGGACATAACCGCCCCCGCTGGCCGGCGGGGGCGTATCCGAAGGGATTTCCGCACGAAAAAAAGGTAAGTACAATAAATAAAATAGTTTTATGGTGTTAAAGTAGATATGTATTAAGAATTATAACAACGTACATAGTCCCCGAGTCCCTGACCTCTTTATAAGTCAGCTATCCATAAAATGTTATGGATTTTAGTTGGCAAGACGCCTAGTATTTGTAGCCGGATCGATAGTACTCCGCACCTAATTTACAACTATAACTGCGTCACTTGGGGTTTTTTGTATGACCATAAATGAAAGAGATATGTTCAGATCGTAAAATTGTCATGCCAAACCGAGCCAAATTAACCTGCTAACCGGTACACCTGCTGATGAACTGATGACGCTTTAGTGCAGGCTTCCCTTTCAGGGTTTGGAGATCAGACGGCAATCGCTCCCGTAAAAGCGGTATAAGCCAAATCAAAAGGACTAGTGGATGATGATGAACAAAATTGCCTACAACAGTTTATGACTGTCTGCTGTTACACACAGGATCAGGCTGATGACAAAATTTGACGAACCGCAATAACATACAAGCAACAGCAACAGAACAAAGTAACGCTTTCAAATTGACCTTTTTGATACTTGTAGGTATTGAAATGTTACTTTAGTAATGTACAATAATAAATACTTATAGGATAATATTGTCGTGGTGATCGAGATAGGAGTACCTAAGTCAATAAAGACAGTTTTGTGAAAATTGTTTCAAAATTGGTTTCAATGAGTTGGTAAATATTCCCTGTCACAGAATAAATAAATAAATAAATATTCTACGACATTTCATACGACTAGCTTGAGTTATGGTTTCTAGAATGCGGATAAACATACTTATGACAATGTTAAAATTAAGTTTTACAATTTGTGTCTGGTATTAGCATCTGCTGCTGAACTAGGCTTCTCACCTGTATTTCAGCTAACAGCGCCTCCACCCCGACTTCTGGGTATATTTAAGATACGAATTTTTGTGTATTGTGTAAAAACAAAAATTACAAATTTATAATTAAAAACAAATCAAAATAAAACAAAGTAAAATAAAGAACGCGTCCCTTTCCCTGTGTGTGTTATGTGTGAGTTGTGTGTATACCCTTATGGTATGTATGGGTGTGTGCATAATATGAATGTGTATGTTATGTGAGTATGTATAGGTGTAGTGTATAGATGTGTGCTTAATAGAGTGAGTGTGAGAGGAGAGTAACATAGTGTAAGCATGATACTTTTCTGTAACCTGCTTTGCTTGCTCAAAGTTGTTATGATAAATTATAACCAATACTTAGCTATATTTAATTACTCTTTAACGGTTATAACTATCTCAGTTTCATCATATGATAATTCGCTCAAATAGTTGGATACTGCTTTTTTTACTTGTAATTTAGTTAATGGATATATTTTGACAATTTTATTAAGTTTGTTGTACGTGTAAGGACCTAGGCATGGAAAAAACCTGCGAATAAAAGATGTTTTAGGTTGTAATGTACGGTCACACACTGCAAAACATCTCCGCTGAGATGTTAATTCTTGTGTATAGTCTAGTAAAGAATGTTGTTTCAACGTTATACTTAATATAAATAACTGGCGCACAGTTAGGACATCACAATATTCGTACAAAAGTTTAGTAGGGTATCGAAACGGTTTGAAGGTACTGAGCTTACTGTATAAATAACTATTTCACGGTTTCTATCGAAGATAGACTTCTGTAATTTCTGTCCTTTTCCAACAGTTTTATGCTAGATATTATATTTTTTTCCACTTTATGTCGTTTTAAAGAGTATCTGCATTGATCTGAATGTTTTTCGTTCTCATGTATCTATAAGGGAGACCTATTGCCTATTGCTGCTAATGAGAATTTACCTTAGGAATTTACTTAAAGAGAAAATTCCAATTTGAATAGAACTTGGAACTTCAATTACAACTGTGCTGGGTACAGCTTATTAAGTTCTAGATCCTCGAAACGATAAGGTAGGTTATTCACATTGACCAACTGTAAGGCGAGCGTGTTCAGAATGAGACCAACTGTAAGGCGAACGTACCTGAAAAAACGCACTTTAGTACTAATCAACCCATTTAAGGCGGTTTAGTCTTTCGTCAATTATTAAAATTGAAGTCTTCCGAACAACACGTTACGTCTGTGATTAGATACTTTTCTAAATAGCATAACTTACTTAATGAACCAGGTTGACGAACGTCTTGCTTTGCGCAGGTGTTGCATGTCTTTATTTTTATTGTTCTTCTTTATATTATTCTCTATGGATTCCACCCACATTGTAACAGGTGTCACATGTTTTGACTTGGGTATAGTGGGGATGTCTTTGCATATAATTATTGTTGCATTATAGTAATGACAGGAAAGAACAACGTATGGTACAGAAAGAGATGGCTATCTGTAGCGAGTTGCACTTAAAGTGCAAATATCACGATAATTTGTTTGAAAATGTCCTCAACTGCAGTTACGACGCGCCACTGATCTACCTTCGGCATATCTTTGATGCTCTGGGTACCCTCCTATATCCTATATTATGAAACCAATAAATAACATACAAATATATTTGTCACATATACCCTACTAGCATCACCATGCGGTTTCACCCGCGTAAGATCTGATCCCGTGGGAATATCGGGATAAAAAGTAGTTTATGTTACTCAGGGATATTAATGTAGCATTCTATGGTGAATTAGAATTCTGGAAATCGGTTCAGTAGTTTTTTGTTTTTTTTTTTTGTTTCAGAGTTTATAGATTACAAACAAACAAATCTTTCCTCTTTATAATATTAGTGTTGATAGGTATGAATGCATTAATCAACTATTTGTGATCGTGAAAACTAATACGTGTTGTCTGTGTTTATTTCTGTTTAGTCCTTTTGTACTCTTTACGGAAATCTACTTACTCTGCTATTAACCTACTTAATAAACAATTAGGAAGTTGGTTCGGCTAACGTTGCCTTGAAGTGCTAAACATTTCTTAGCGGCCTACAAGACAAAAAAAAAACAAATCACAAAAGAACAAGTAGGTACATCGATACCTATACGAACTGTAGCCTTGAAGTCAAGAGTTCGTGATTCGTGGACCGTGAAGCCTTGATAGAGCCTCGAAACTGGCAGTGACCTTGACGGCTCAAAGTTTAGTAAACTTTACGTCATTTGCGATTCACACTAGTCTGAGGATTCACATTACAACAACACTATCATGTAACTAGAGCGATAATACCTTTGACAAAAATATCTATACTATTATAAAATTGTAAATTAGTTGTATCTGTACATAGTTATTTAAAAAAACGACGGGTTGCACTCCGGAAGTGCCGGAAGAAGTGGCAACTTGAATAGTACGTTGTGCATTTTTGATATTTTAGAATGGTTAGGGAATAATTTTGCACGAATTGCTTTAATTATCAGTATAAAAGTACTATCATTTATGTGGTAACATACAATATTCATTTATTGCGCTATCGTACACAAACATGACAATTTATATTACATTAAAAATTTAACACTTCAGGACTATTACAATTATTTTACATTAAAAAGTTTATCTCTCAGAAAAAGCATCACCATCTTATCTGTTTGTTCTTGATGGACGCAAAAACTATGGAAGCAGTTTGATGCGTGTTTTTCTATTGGAAAGGTCTTGGGTAGACTTCGAATCTGCCGTATGTTTGATTGCAATTGGCTTAGTAGAACTGGAGATATGACCAAAAATGAAAACCGTCCTCCGCGCGGGTGGAGACGTGGGCATCAGCTAGTTCCAAATAATATCAGAAATGAAGAAGCTAGACAACGGTTGTCATTACGTATATGTTACACGTTCGCATATAATTATGGATTCCACCCACATTGTAACAGAATCTGTCATACTTGGTATCTGCATATCCATTTGCACTGTTCGTGTTGACTGAACTAACTTGAAGCTTAGTAAGTAAGTTTAGTTTTTCATTATGTACGAAATATTTTTAATGTCATATTAAGTGTCAACGATACTTCCGAGTTCACAAAAGTTGGCACCTACTCGTACTACTACTACACCAAAAAATACGTAATTATTTTATTGTTTTAATTTTTGTAAATTCCACTACACCTATTTATAATATTTAAGATAATTAAGATGTAAACAAATATAAATATTACGTAAATATTTAGGATGTAAATACAATTATAATTGTGTTCAACACAATTTTAACGATAAAATTGATCAAAGTAAGCATAACAAGAAATTAAAAATTAATAAAAAGCTAAATTGTATTATGGGTTCTAGAATGCAGATAAACATAGGTGCCTACTTAGAATTATTTTTGTAAGTACCTACATACTTTTCATGCAGGATGGCGTAAAAGCCATCAGTCGTCATCCCTATCGGAAGATGCCATTATTTTTGCAAATGACGGTAAGCGGCGGTTCTGTTTTGACATGTTTTGTGAATTAAACAGATATATAAGTAAAATTTTAACAAAAGAATTAAACCGACTTCAGAAATCTAAACAGAAAAAAGGGAAAAATGTCGGGAAAAGTACAGATTTAATTCAACAGACAAAAATGCTTTTCTGTAATGTGTTTCAGCTATATTAGCTGTCGGGCTTGGCACCGTAGTAGGTAAGGTATATGGTAGCAGTCCGCAGCCCCATCACATCGGAGGTCTTCACACACAAGCAATGAAATGTGTAAGCGTGTGTAGGGTCTCGTGTTGAGCGACACAATGCAAACGGGCAGACACGTCTGGCTTGAAGTTGAAAGTTTAGCCTAGTGGAAACTGGTGCCAAATCCGAAACATAACATTGACAGCAACAAAATTTCAATTTCAATCGAGACCTTTATGATGTCAACAGTGTCAACCTATATGGGTCTGCCCGTTTGGGGTCCCGTCAGGGATTTATCGCTTGAACTTATTTGGCACCGACTCAACAGAAACATCGTACGAGCATTTTTGTCTTTTGCATTAAATCTTTACCTACTTCAGTTTTTTTCACTTTAAGTTTAGATTTTTGAAGTCGGTTTAATTTTTTTGTTAAAATGTTACTTATTTCTGCCTTTTTAGTGTTCACGTTCGTAACTATATTATCGAAAGCGAATTCGAGAGTAGTGAATAAAGCAAAAACAGAATTCTGTACATACGAACCTGCAAGGCACTAGAAGCACTCAACTAGATGATCACACGGTGACAGATAATTGAAAATGCTGCGTATAGCTTGGTCTAATAATAAAGTATCTGTCGGCTTGACAAAAAAAAACTATAACTTAAACGAGACATTCATGCTGTATATTGTTAAGAAGTTCTGTTGGCTGCCTCCGTAGCCCAAGTCTAGACCAGTACAACACGTTTGCAACCATAGTTAGGTATTCTTTTACCTTAGGATCTACATAATGCCCTCAATATCTTAAACGAGACATTGATGTTGTATATCGTTAAGGAGTTCCGTAGTTAGCCTTTGTAATCCTATTCTAGACAATTTCAGCACAACCTTTAGTTAACACATTGGAACTGTTCATAATTGTTACATGTGGATGCTTATCTAAGAATACACAGTTGAAAATTAGCTAGTTTCAATTTTGGTACCTACCTTATTAATTGATTAAGACGTGCTAACGCAGTTTATACTTATAAATTGAATTTATAAACGCGTGAATTAATTGAATTATAATGTAACCCTAGTCACAGAATAAATATATTCTCTGCCTTTAGTTGTCAAACTTTAACACAAAGTAAGTAGCAACATAAGCAGAAATGTATGTTGTGACGTAACCTCTTACCCGGTTTAGATATACAGGTACATAGGGATTTAGCTGAAGTGACGAATGACGTCATTTTACGTAAAAACCAAACATTGTTAGTAATTAGTAACTCTGCTAAAGTTTTCGGTATAAAAACTGGCATTGTGACTAGGCAATTAAATTACTATTTCTCACTTCAACGAATCACAGGCAATGCAAACGCTAGGCTGGCACTAGATCGTCAATTGTGGCTGAGATCGGCTCATTGAATAAAACTGTTATGTAAATTTTGTAATAGTAGAAAATATAAAAAGTGATCTTGATTAATCCATTAATGGTATCGGAACTACTGTGGAAGTGAAAGCAATTAAAATTGAAGTGAATCTCGTTTGTGTTGGGTGACTCAGTAAAATTGATAGTTCAGGTATTCATTATCATTCATTAGTTAGGTAGATACTTCACAAATTTAGTGAAAATAGCAGGATACGACGTTATGCCATATATTATCATGCCAGACTAAATGATTACTTTAAGATTATTATGGTGACAATACAAAAGCACGCGTCTTAATGCGGAATATTTTAGTTTGCACATTGCCGGGCCGAGGCACGGACTGCGCAGCACGCCGCATGTTCGTATCCACCTTGAAACAGAGAGTTACGTCAGTCTGGCTCAACTAAAGCCGCTACGGTAACCAAAACAATCGTTATAAGACACGTTTACATTTACATCAAGTATAATATGTAGGCGACAAAATATTGCGGTAACCAATCTTTTGAGAAGACGCGAAATTCAGTGTTATTGATGTCAGTGAACTCAAATCGCTTGCTTTCGGACCGTTTGTGAGTGCAGAACAGTGAATAACGTTAATTCCGGCGTTTCAAGTCTTGTGTTTACGTCATTTGTTTCCAGACCATATGACTCGATTAGTTGTGATGTGATTCATTGTGTATATCGCTGACTGTGGGTATCTACATAATTTTTGTTTCGGTCTCAGTGCTCGTGAGTTCTTTTGTTTGAGCTCGGCATTCTGTGTTAAAGACTTTACCATCGTTTGAAACACGTTATTTCATTTTTGTATCACAATGGATGAAGAGTCAATGTGGAGAGGTTTTTATGACAAGTTGCAACAACAAAAATCTGTGGAACAACAAGAGCATGACAGCAAGTAAGTTCTGAAAATATTATAAACTAGCTGTTGCCCGCGTCTTTGCCCGTATGGCATTCTGATCCCATTCCCGTGACTCATGGGACATGGACATCCGGACGATAATTTATCCCTGTTTTAAATTTTAACCGGATCCGTTCAGCAGGAAACGTCCAAACAAACATCCTTAAATCTGTACAAACTTTCGCGTTTATAATATTAGTAGGATAATACCTAATACTCTTCTACTAGTCTTGCTACATCCCTTATTTTTAAATTTATTGCAATGGTAATTCTTCAACCGATCCAGCTGTTTTGTACTGTTTTGTACACGATGCTTCAAAGGTTCAACGGTCAATTTGTAGTACGTAATTAAACCACTGTATGTATATAGTTAGAAGTTAATGTTAAAATAAATATATTTCAATCATCATGGATACAATGCCTACTTCCTATAGTAACTAGCCTGTTGGTGTAGGTAGACTACTGGTAGAGGCATGCTTCTCCCATTACGAATGTGCTGGCTGAACCAGAGAAGAAACACCTTCTCATCTTTATTGTTTGGTTGTGAAGGGTTTTACCTCGCTTCGTTAGGACTTTTTATTATTCTCATATTTTCGTTTTATTCCTCCTTCTACTGGGCACACCCCTTATTGCGTCACGCGAGTGACACTTTTGGTACCTGCTCATATCACCTGTTGAAACGTTCATAGGCTACGGTTTGCCTTCAGCAGGCTCAACATGGCGGGAAAGACTCGTCTCTCTCTCGAGTCTCTTTGACCAATGATATGGCAGAAAAATCTGTCATGTGACCAAAACGAGGAAATCAGGGGCTCGAAAGACTCGAGTCCGGGGTAGTACGGGAGTAGTACGGGGATAGTTGGACCGTTTGCTTGTTTGCAATGCTCTCTTCAACATGTTAGAGCCTCACACACTTTAGCATAATGGAGATCCTATGATGGACTATTTTCTTAAAGGCTTTTACTCACAGCCCGCGACTCGATAGACTGAGAGACGAAACGATCTGTCACAGGCGTTCTTTTGGTCTTTAATCACAAAGACGGAATAAAATAAAAACACTAAAGATATCTAATTTCAGGGATATGCTATTAGCGACAACATACTCTAGTCTCAGTCTCGATTTCAAACAAATCGTTTTACACAATTTTCATAGCACGCTAATTTTCATTAGATATATTTGTCTAATACTGGAAAATAACTAAAGACTTATTACCTAACGCCGAATAATGAAGCATTTGATGAAAAATCTTTTTGTTCTAAAAGTAAAACTATTCAAACAATACACCATTTAACCGTTCTTTCGTTTAGGTATCGAGATTAGATTTTTTTGCTATGTCTTGTATGCGCATCTGCGCAGTGATAATTTATGTTGTGATGATGGTAACAAAATACTTCATGATACCTACCTACCTACCTATATATCGAATATATAAAATTCTCGTATCGCGGTGTTTGTAGTTAAACTCCTCCGAAACGGCTTGACCGATTCTCATGAAATTTTGTGTGCATATTGGGTAGGTCTGAGAATCGGACAACATCTATTTTTCATGCCCCTAATTTTTTTTTTTTTTGTTAAAAAAAAAAACAATTTTTTTTTATGATACAGCATTAGAAAATACATACAACCCTAAATTTTCAACCCTCTACGATCAACCTCTATTTTTCCATCGCGATTCTTTTATTTTTACTAATTTCCTTCAATTATGATTTTTTTTCTCAATTCAATTTGATCTTCCGCCTTCGCCGGTCGATAACCGCTATATGTCTACCGTTGTCACCTCTCATCCAGCAAAAATCACGGAGTGGGGATGAGAACGAAGCCGGTCTCCTGTCTTACTATACAGTTTCGGCATAGGTTTCATTGTCTAGGTACAACATTTTCAATTATAAAGTAAATCCCCGCTGTGTGCGGGGACCCCGCACACTTATAGTAGATAGTTATTTTTATTGAAATAAAAAAAAAATCCTAGAAATAATATACATGGCAAAACAACGTTTGCCGGGTCAGCTGGTATATATATAAATTTATTTATATTTACTATGGCACCACAGTGGAACGACATAAAGGATCTTTAGGGCCAGTCAACCTGACCTGCAAGCTGGTATCTCTTCGAATTCGTTAATTTATCAATTCAGAATTTATTTGGTTTAGTTACCGCGCGAGTGGGAACAGACAATTACTTCGACCTTTTATAAAGATATTGCATAAATTTAAACTAATATGAAATCGGCATCGCTAAATGTATAAAAAATAACATGATAAAAATAATTTTATCATTTGTTCACAATTTGAACTTTTGCGGTTCCTATACATATATTATACTATTCTATGCTAATCACTAATGTTAGAAGTTAGAATCGTGAAAAACTTAAAAAATCAAATTTAAACTAAAGAGTTTGAAAAAATCATGTGTTAAATTGTTTCTACTTTTGCGGCTCCTATACATTTTCTATTAGTCTAAGGTCCCGGGTTTCCCAGACCTCACTTATTTTTACAAGGGTAAAATGTATGGAATAATGTAGGTATATTGTACATTGTGTGCAAGTAGGTATGCATATTTCCTAGCTTGTCCCGGCGGCCATTTGCCAGTAATACATACCATACATACATACCTATATTACACTATCCCATACATTTTGTCCTTGTAAAAATAAGAGAGATCTGGGTAGCATATTACACTGTATGGTAAAAGTGCAAATTGTGAACCTAAAAGTAAATTTTAATTTTTTTGATAGTTAAAGCGATTATGATTTCATATCGCTTAAAAGTTTTACAATATCTTCTAAATTGATAAAATAATAGTCTGGATCTGGACAGACTTAACGTTACCATTTTCTGTATATTAGAGCCGTTTATGGAGAATGAAAGCTAAAGCTTTCAAATATGTAATGCTAGTGCCATCTAGTAGTTAAAGTTAGCAACAGTCCGTTGCCGCTGGCTAGCTGCCAGCTGTGTGGGTGCTTATCTTTCCACGCACTCGACTAATACATTTTCTCGATGGGAAAATATCATGCATTGATGATATATCAGGTATTCTGACTGATTGTCATTGTCTGTTATATAATTTATTTGTTTCTATTACCGTATCTTTTTTACCGTATGAAGTATAAATTGATATTAGAAAATGAAATAATTCAATGATTAACTTTACGTAGTTTATCGTCAAACGGAACGTACTAACTTCTGATTGTCAGTAAGTCAGTATCAGTTGTCAGTGTTCAAATTTCATGTGAACATTTTGAATTTAATCTTTAAGTATATAACAAATTATTTTAAAGATGATCTAGCAGTCTAGTTCGTGTGATTGCAAATCGAGATTCAGTATCTTACTGTAATAAAAAGGCAACTAATGTAGTGGTTAGGTTTAAATCAATGTACTCTGTTTGTCAATAAACGTAGTCATTCATCAATAAAAGTTTACGACGTCATACGAATAGGAAGGAGTGGAGTTGTTTAATTTACTATTATTACGTAACTTGACTGCAGACATGGAACTGTTGCGTTCTAGTGTATCCAGAAACTTCAAACTCTACCTCAATCAATGTAGGCAAATGCATTTGCTTAAGAATAAAGCCTACATTAATAATAAATGGGTGTCGGCACAAAATAATGCCGTGTTCCCGGTGTTAAATCCTGCTGATGATTCAGTAATTACTGAGGTGCCGGATATGGAAGCTAGCGATTCTAAATTAGCTATTCAAGTTGCTGCTGACACCTTCAAGTCTTGGAGTGAAGTGACAGCTAAGGATCGTTCTAAAATTCTTAGGAAATGGTTTGATGTTTGTGAATTGAATAATGATTATTTAGCAGAAGTTATAACTGCTGAATCTGGGAAGCCATTGGCTGAAGCTAAGGGTGAAGTTGCATATGGTAACTCCTTTTTAGAGTGGTTTGCTGATTGCGCTCGACATATTAATGGAGAAATTGTTCCAAGTCCCTGGCCCAACAAACAAATATTGCTTACAAGACAACCATTAGGTGTTGTATCGATTATTACACCATGGAACTTTCCATTTGCAATGATAACCAGGAAGGTTGCCGCTCTTATGGCTGCTGGTTGCACTTGTGTAATCAAACCATCTGAGGATACACCTCTATCGGCTTTAGCTGCTGTTGAATTAGCAGAGAAAGCAGGAGTTCCTGAAGGAGTCATCAATGTTGTAACAACTAGTAGAAAGAATGCAGCAGCAGTCGGCGCAGTTATGTGTCAAGATGATAATGTCAAATGCATATCTTTCACGGGTTCTACTGCTGTTGGCAAGATTTTATATGGACATGCAGCAAAAGGTATAAAGAGAGTTTCACTTGAATTAGGTGGAAATGCTCCATTTATTGTTTTTGAAAGTGCTGATATTGAGCATACTCTGGATCAAGCAATGCTTGCAAAATTTAGGAATAATGGCCAAGCTTGTATTGGAGCTAACCGCTTTCTTGTTCATGAAGATGTATATGAGAAGTTTGTTATTGGTTTCAAAGATCGTATTGCTCATAAATGTATATTAGGACCAGGCAACCAGAAAGGAGTTACATGTGGCCCCTTAATCAACATTCAACAAGCACAGAAAGTATCAGGTCTAGTAGAAGATGCTATCACACAGGGTGCCCGCCCATTGATTGGTGGTGAATTTGACACCAACCTTGGCAATAAGTTTTACAAGTCAACACTTTTAGTGGATATTAAACCTGAAATGAATATATTCAAGGAGGAAATTTTCGGTCCCGTTGTACAAGTATTAAAAATAAGAAGTGAGGAGGAAGCATTAGAAATTGCAAATAATACTAAAAGTGGCCTTGCTGCATATGTTTTTACCAAAGACCTAGGTCAAGCTTTCAGAATGTCTAGAAAACTAGATTTTGGTATGGTGGGTATAAATGATGGAATTATTTCTGGCCCAGAGCCAGCATTTGGTGGAATGAAAGAGTCTGGAATTGGTAGAGAGGGCAGCTTGCATGGTGCACTAGAGTACACTGACATAAAGTATACTTTGATGTCAGGGTTACATAAATGAAAACAATATGAGTAATGATATTTGAATAATCTCATTAAATGTTTCAGGATAAATGGAACATCATATCATTTCATGCATGCAATTATATGATGCATTTAAAATGTTATATCATGTAATTTAAAATTGTTATTATGTGCATTGCATTTAGAAGTCTATTGCCATAGAATTGAATAAATGTTACCTTTCAAATTATATTACTGTTATTTTGCTAATTATTTGTGATTACAAAATTAAAGTTATAAATTTAAATAATATTAAGGTTTATCCAAACTACCACTATAGGTTAAAAAACTTTATCAAATTATAACTTTCATGTTGTAATTGTGAATCTAGAGACATAGAGGCATCTGGAGTAGTAAACTAACTGTTATTTTCTTATATTTCTGTTATTTTACCAGAATTATAAATATGTGTTTGTAAGATCGCAGATTCATGCCTAGCTTGGTGTACCTAGGAATTTTGTTTGTCAAGCATTCCAACAAATTTTAAGGTGGAATGATTGCCCAGTAAATAATTATAAGATATTATACAAAATATCACATGTCTTCCATGTAGTAATAAAATATAAATTAGATGCATTTAGTCATTGCATTGCATTTAGAAGTCTATTACCAAAGAATTAAATAGATGTTACCTTTCAATTTATATTACTAATTATTTTGTTAACTATTTGTGGCTACAAAATTAAAGTCATTAATTAAATTAATGTTAAGGAATATATCCAAACTACCAATAAAGGTTAAAAAACATTATAAAATTGTAACTTTCATGTTGTAATTTTGAATCTATGGAATCTAGTGTAGTAAAGTAACTGTTATATTCTTATATTTCTATTATTTTACCAAAATTATGACAATAAAGATATGTTTGTAAGATTTCAATTTAACGCTTAGCTTTGTGTAGCTATAGAATGAATTTTGTTCGTATTGTCAAGCATTCCAACAAATATTAAGGTTAAATGATTGCCCAGTAAATAATGATATTATTCAAAATATCACATGTCTTCCATGTTATAAAATGTAAATTAGATGTACCTATCATAAAATGTGTAATAAAATTATTATTTGTATTACTTCTTTTAAAAACCTAAAATATAAAACATAAGGGAGTATTTCGAAGAGTGCTCAAACGAGGATGGGCAAGTTGATTCACCTTTTTTTTTAACGTGTGGATACCCCCACGGGCTTCACCCCATCGGTGCCAACGATCGGGTGGGCGTGTCGGAATCGGACCGACTAAGACCACACGGTGTCCATTGCCGGGCACCCTGGGTAAGCCCTCGAAAGGATAACCCCAGAGTTACCGGCGGACTTTGGCCGCCACCGCGGCCTCGCCTGGTGCCCTAGAAGGGCTATTAGGGCTCAGCGGTCCCAGCTCCGCCAGGAACTAATGGAGACATGGAGGGTGCGATTTGAGCATCCAAGTTGGGGGGAACCCACACTCGCGGCGGTGAGGCCGATTATGAAGGAATAGTTGGAGAGGCACAACGGTGACCTCTCGTACCGGATTGCCAGATAGTGATCGGAGACGGGTGCTTCGGTAAGTATCCGTTTCGCATCCACCGGAAGACAACGCCGCAGTGCCAGCACTGCGAGGATCCTGGCGAAGACACGGCGCTCCACACTTTGGTGGAGTGCACAGCGTGGGCGAGTCAACGTCGGGATCTCGGTGCGGTCCTGGGCGTGGACGTTCTCTCGCTGGAGACCATGGTGAGAGCCGTGGTCTCCGACGGGAGCAAGTGGCACGCCGCCGCCTTTTTCTGTGAGCATGTAATGCGCGCGAAAGAGACGGCGGAGAGGGAGCGGGAGAGAATCCTGCCCCCCGAGTTCCGCAACGCCGCAGACTTGTCTACGCCCGGGACTACCGACCTCCATGATCTGGGCCTGACGGCGACAGTTGGCCGACTCGACGTCCTTACAGAAGCAGGCCAAAACCGAGGCGTGTCGTGTGTGTCCTACACAAGCCTGCCAACTCACCGACGCGGGATAAAGTTGGTCTACCTACCTACCCAACATCAACAATCCATATATCAATGAAAAGGTAACTTCTTATATATTGTCTCTCAGTAATGTGTAGTTTATGGAGTTTTTCAGATAGTGACAAAAACAACAGCAGATTTTTTAATTTCTCGTACATTTTACTTGTATCAGATTTTATATCTACTGTACTACAGTTAGACTGGGACTTGCAGGGACGAAAGGCGGGAGTTCCGTCGCAAGACGAGACTTCTTACCTTCGTGCCATCGTACTTTGAGGTCGATGATATAAATAGAAACGAAGTACTTAGTACCTTTTTTTTTATTACTTAAGAAGTAGTTGTTAATATCAAATGCACTATTTGGAGACCAGAACAATTCGAAACTAATAACAATTTGTGATGGAACGTAAATTTACATCCAGAGGAGCAGCAATGTTAGCAACAGTCTGCGGCTACATATCAAGCAAATAGATCGCGTATGATCATGATTGTCACATTGGCAGTACAAATAGTTAACGGAAGTTTCAAGTTTCCACGGATGCTTTTCACCTGCTAATCAGGGACAAAGCATAATCTTTCAGATTTTGAAGATATTTCTCAATTAGAAGATGAACACCTTATTTCGAAACGCTCTAGGAAATTATCATATAGGTATTATTAATAATTCACTATACACCCGGCATTAGAGACCCGAGACGGCGTCGTGCGGTTTTAGTCGGTGCGAGTCCGACATAAGACCCCCGCTAGCCAGGGATCTGTAGGGATTTCCGCACGAAAAAAAGGTATTATTAATAATTAAGTTGGTAATATTTTTTAGTGTAGGGATGAATTCAATCATATCATACAAGATCCAAGGAGTACGTAGGTACGTGTTAATCAACAGGGGTTTTGAAGGAGGGGACTATTACTTGCAGTCACTATTACTGTACTTGTCTGACAGGACATCATACAGTTGAGACTTGTGTACACATCATATCGATATTGTTGCATTTATGCTGGGCTCACCATCAGAAAGGTTGCATGTATAATGTTATTATAGATACTAGTATCATGCAATAACACAATTATACCACAGATAGGTATAACGTAAATCGCAGCACTGTCATTAGTCTTTTTTTTATCAGCCAATCCCCAGAATCTTTTAAACTACTCGTTATAACTTTAATAGCCTATTCATTAAGATATGGTATAAGTAGACCAAGTAGGTAGACCAAGGCTTATACATTTTTGCCCATTCTCTTTTGCACAGGAGATTCAGAATCGTTATTATAATCGATTAAGAATAATTAATTAAAAACTATTTTAAAAACTAGCTTTTGTTAAAAAAAATCACGTTGCATTAAAACGTAAAATAATAATCAAAATCTTTTAACACGCAATTTTTTTTTTCTGTGTCCTAATTATGCTAAAAGTTTTTGAATGAGCCCAAACTAGATAGCTTTATTTTGTTCAGCTAGGGAGTTGCTATGGCCAGCTTACTACTCCATCATCAGACTATTTCCATGGTAGGTACCATATTAATGCATTGCCATCCAAACTAAACATGCATACAAAATTTTATCTCAATCGGTCGAGGATAACTGCCTCAAAATTCAGTTGCAAGATTTGACCCGAACGAACATACACACATAGCAAGTTAAGTAAAAGCTTGTAGATTTAGATCGGAAAAAGAGAACATCTAGGACGGGACTTGAACCCGCGACCAGTCCCTTACAGGGGGAGTGCTCTGACCAGCTGAGCCACCTAGACACAAAAAGCTTGTAATAAAAATAATGGATTAATGATCTTTTTTTCAAAAATTTAACCAAGTGGTCAAATTTGTATTGTTGCCAATACAAAAACCTACATTGATATTTTAAATTAAGATTTTCGTTGGTTACTAGTTTATCACAGTAGGTACCTAAGTACCAAGATAAGAATTTAACCTTATGAACTAATTAGTGATAATACTCAGTATGTAGGTACAGTCAGCCTCATTTTTTTATATTTAGCTCTTTTTGTGCATATCTATCATCTTAGCAGTGGTCTTCTCCCTAGTATTTCCACCTATCTCTATCCTTTGCCCTTAGTTATATCCGAATTAATCCGAATCCGAAATTAATTATATCCGAAAATCTGAAACAAAAGAGTCGAAGTCGTCCCGCCAACGTTTCTTCGGCCGACCAAGTTTCCGTCTCCCATTTTCTGGTTTCCAGGGTAGATATAACCAGGTGAGCCCAGTTTTATCAGGTGCCATTCTGCAAACATGGCCCTCCCCATCCCATTTCAGATTGGTGATTTTTTGGTGTCATACTTTCTAGCGGTTACATGGTCTCATATGGACTTCAGACTTACATCAAAAGTACGCAGAAATGTACGAAGTGTATACTACAAAGATTTACGAAAAATCTATGATCACGCTGTGGCTGTCACCGCTAGGGGCATTTCTAGCGGGTGCTATCTATTTGACATTATAGCAGACGAGGTTCTAACTTTCTTATGTATCAGATACATTGTACGAGAAATGTACGTTCAGGTTTTAAAAAGCATTTTTTTACAACTTTTTAATAACACTTGTCTCGTTGTCTGTCTTTCTGTAATCAAATCTTGCAAGTTAAATTTGAGACACCTTAAACATAAAATACCTTATGGGCCCCTTACAAAGTCAAAGTCAAAGTCAAAGTCTTTATTTTTCAAAATAGTGCAACGTAATTACATCTTTTTGACGTCAAAATCTGCTTAAAACTAAGTTTACCACCGCTTCCTAGGCCCTAGTGGAGAAGAAACGGCGCAACAAACTCCACTGCGGCATTTTCGAGACGTCATATTATAAATAGTGATTTCTTAAGACTAAATATGGACGAATGTACATTTTTGTCTCGTGTCAAGATAAATAAAGGTATATAAAAAAAAACAAAAGTTAAAATAAAAATTTAACCTAAGTTAAACGTTGAAATAATTTAAAAAAGTTAAAATATGGTAAAAAGAAAAAAAAAAAGGTTGCCTACTACAATATTATGCTGTAGTTGTAGCATTAAGAGGGGCCTGCACCATGCTCAAGCCAGACATTTTTGTCTTTAAGGTAATCATCTGTCCTATAGTATGCTTTTTTACATAAGGTGGTCTTAACAAAGGTTTTAAATTTATTGTCAGGCATACCAAGGACCGATTCAGGTAATTTATTATAAAAGCGTATACCTTCCCCCCTAAAAGAATCACTAACTTTGCTGAGCCGATAACATGGAAGGATCAGTTTATTTTTATTGCGCAGATTTCTGTCTGTAATGTCACTTACTTTTGTAAAATTGGAAATATTTTTCCTGACATACAGTATGTTCTCGAATATATATTGGGAAGCTACAGTTAAAATATTAATATTTTTGAATCGTTCCCTAAGAGAATCTCTCTTACCTAAACAATAAATGGCACGAATTGCCCTTTTTTGTAATATAAAGATAGTTTCTAAATCTGCTGCATTCCCCCAAAGTAGTATTCCATAGGACATCAGACTATGCAAGTAACTAAAGTATACCAGCCTAGCAGTAGATTCATCTGTCAACCGCCTAATCTGTCTGACAGCGTAAGCAGCAGAGCTGAGTTTATTGGCCAAAATAGTGATATGGTCACCCCATTGCAATTTCGAATCCATTGTAATTCCTAGAAAGGTAGTGCTATTTACAAATTCCAACCTTTGCCCCCCCAGCATGATATCAACGTGTGTTTGCCTCACATTAGGCAGTGTAAACCTAATGCATTTGGTCTTTTCTGCATTCAACAATAGGTTGTTTGCAGAAAACCAATTTGAAATGGCGTTCAAAATATTATTAACATTATTTGCATTTGTATTACGCCGATCCACTTTGAATATTAGCGACGTATCATCCGCAAACAATACTATGCCAGCTTGTGCTTCAATTATATTAGGCAGGTCATTGATGTAAACCAAGAAGAGAAAAGGTCCTAGGATTGATCCCTGGGGTACACCTATTTTTAAGTTTGATCCATTTGACTTAACGTTATTCACATCAACAGTCTGAAGTCTATCTGTTAAATAAGATTCTACTAATTCTGTGGATTTTTTGTCAAAACCGTACCGACGTAACTTGAGCAAAAGTGTCTGATGGTCAACACAATCAAACGCCTTGGAAAGATCACAGAATACCCCAATAGCATCCTGCGATCCCTCCCAAGCGTCGTAAATTAAGTTAACTAGGCTAACTCCCGCATCGGTGGTAGATTTCCCGCCAGTAAAGCCATACTGTTGGCTGTGGAAAAGATTGTTGGTTTTGAAATGTAGTTGCATTTGATTGAGCATCACTCTTTCAAATACCTTACTCAAAGCTGGCAAAATAGAGATAGGGCGGTAGTTTCCAAGTTCTGACTTAGATCCTTTCTTAAATAGTGGTATTATTTTACTATGTTTCATTAAATTAGGAAATGTGCCTTCATCTATACATTCATTAAAAATGAGTGCTAAATCAGGTGCAATGATATTAATTACATGACTAATTAAAGTAACTGACATGCCCCAGTAATCTTTAGACTTTTTCATTTTGAGATTTTTAAATGCTTTTAATATGTCAATGGGGTCAATATGTTTGAAGTTAAATTTGGAAGAACTGATATTACTCTCAAGAAGGGCACTCTCGGCACTTTGAGCGTTAGAATTAATAGAGGATGTGAGTTTCAATGGAATATTAGTAAAATAATCCTCAAACGCATTTACAATATCTTTTGGAGAGGTTATATCCCTGTTTTCTAATTTAATTTTAGTAATACTATCCCTCATTTTACATTTACCAGACTCTTTGTGAATAACTTTCCAAGTTTCCTTCATTTTATTAGGAGCCTCCAGTATTTTCCTTTTAATGTGAATGGCTTTTGCTTGTCTACATACTTTTTTGAATAACTTGGAGTAGTTTTTAACATAGTCAATGAAACCACCGTCAAAATTGTACTGCTTTTGGGCGTATAAATCGAATAGCGTTCGTCTACTTTTATATATACCTACAGTAGCCCATTCACAGAATTTAGATTTAGTACTGTGCTTTTTACATTTTTGTTTGAATGTATGTGAAAAAGCATTAGTTAATGTACTAAATAAACTATTGTAATGAACATCAGGATTATTGCCTAGGTAAGCTACAGTATTAAGCTTGTTCTCTAACAAGTTTTTGAATTCTCTAATTTTGTTAGAGGTTATGGGCCTACACATAATTTTCTCTTTAGGTTGATTATTATTTCCCTTGGAAAACGATACTATTTGACCACAGTGATCTGAGGGCAACGCACTTATTACAGACTTACTTAAGTATACACTGTCACTAAAAAAATTATCTAAACAACTGGCAGTTGTAGCAGTGATTCTAGTTGGTTCACAAAATATATTTTCAAGATTATAACTCTTGAACATGTTTAAAAATTGGGTACTTTTCCTACACTGTTCCAATATGTTTATATTAAAGTCTCCACACACTATTAGATTCTTTTTGTTGCTTGATGCTATCCCAAGAATTTGGTCCATGACCCCAATAAACGTTCCAAAATCACTACTAGGTGGACTGTTTACGCAGACTACTATATAACTATCAAAGCTCGGTACAGGCCACCTCAGTACATCGCTCAACAGAAAGTAACAATGTCAATCCGCTCTTTACTACGGAGACCATTTTTTATTAAGACCATGGAGCCACCTCTGATAGCAGACTTCCTGTTAAAGCAACTTACAATATTGTAATTGTCTATACTGAACATCATCTCACTCTCCTTGAGCCAATGCTCAGTCAAACACAAAATATCTACATTTAATTTCTCTAGAAATAATTCAAATACTAATTCCTTGCCGGGAAGACCTTGTATGTTTTGATGAGCTATCTTTAGCTATCTTTAGCATTCCTGTTGTCTGAACACTTAGTTTAAGTTATTACTATCAGTTAAAAATACAGAATTACCACTACAAGTACCCGGCAAGTCTGTAGATATCAGGTTATTACTTTGTTTACAATGTAAACTCGTCCAAAACTTAATATTATTTGCTACCAATTTAGCAATTTTATACTTGTCATACTTTGTCAGATAAATACTATCTTTAGTCTTAAAACAATAATTACTAATAAAATTATTAGTGTCAAAAAATATAAAAGTGTCACTATGACGACATGTCAGAGTATGAATAAAATTATTCAAATAGTGTATCTTTTTATTATGAGATGAGGGCTGGCAACACACATATGGAAATTAAAAAAAAAAAAAAAAAAAAAAAGCACATAATATAATTTTAAATACTCTTAATTTACTTAGGCATTCTATACAGTATAATAATTCTTTCTTGCCTACTTTGTTACTCTCACCTACCAGTAATACAATAGTGGAATTACTATTATGCTTGGAAGACACAATTTTATCTTTACATCTGAAGTCCCGAGACGGCGTGCGGTTTTAGTCGGTTCAAACCCGACATAATCGCCCGTGCTGGCCGGCGGAGGTATAAGAGGGGGTTTCCGCACGTAAAAAAAGTCGTAATTCCTTTTCTTATTTTTTTCCATGTACCAGTGACGCTCAAAACTAACGAAAATCAGCTCTAAAAGCTTGTAGTTGGAGATATTTTCTAATATAGTACCTTCTATCTAAACGTAATTCACGGTGGGTAATTTCCATTCATGGGGTTATTTCGGTCTGTCCAACTAGTCCCATTGACCATTGTCCCATTATGGGACAGGTGGGATGATTAGGTCTCTAGTTTTTAGTTATTAGTCCCATGGAGCAACAGAAGCTGATGATTTTTTAAATTATGTCCTACTAGTCCCATGGAATTAACTGATACATGCTACTCACATTACCTTGCTTTGGTGTTTACGCTCCCAAAAACGAAGACATGCGAGTGTACTGAAGATAAAAAAAATTAGAGCGATTTTTTTTCGATCGGTGTAATATTTTTTTGTTTTTTTTTTAATTTGATTTGCGTTATTCGTGCTCCAACGTGTTAGTAGAGCTAAATGAAACGCCGCCGGTCGTTGACCCCGATGGCGCGCGAGGTCAATGACCGCGATATTCATTGCGGCATTTGTTTAAACCGATTGACAAAAATCGCTCAATTTTTTTTATCTTCAGATCGTTTTCGAGAGCTTTGCTATAACAACCGATATATTTTAATATTATTTTGCTATGGGCCTGAAGTAACGAAATCTCCAAAGATCTGAAAAACCAAAGTCTCGTTTATTTACATGTTAAAGTCAAAACGAATGTCAGACGTCAAACCACGTCTAATGTCTATATTTACAAAAATATTGATTTGTCCACTTTTACGTTATGTATATTTTCTCTAAGTTAGTTTTACGTTCCACGCGGTGCGGTAGATATGTTCTTTGAGATTGTCAAGGCGATTTTGATATAAGACATTCATGTCTTTTGGCTTTCACCGTGCGCTAAGAAAACGCTGAGAAATATGAAATTATTGCGTATCGTCGTACTGTGTTTCTGCCAGAAAAGGTTCAAGCATATGCTTAGTCGACTTAAAACAATGATCGATAATAGATTGTTGTCGACACAGAAACATGCCCTGTTCCCAGTTTTAGATCCCGTTGATGAATCTGTCATAATTGAAGTACCAGATATGTCTGCTAATGATGCTAAAAAACATATTCATATTGCAGCTGAAGCTTTTAAGACATGGAGTGAAGTTACTGCCAAGGAACGCTCATTAATACTAAGAAGCTGGTATAATGTATGTGAGCAAAATCGTGATTATATCGCAGAAGTTATAACTGCTGAATCTGGCAAGCCATTGGATGAGTCTAAAGGTGAAGTTGCTTATGGCAATTCCTTTTTAGAGTGGTTTGCCGATTGTGCTCGTCATCTTAACGGAGAAATTATCTCAAGTCCATGGCCTAACAAGCATATTTTGCTGACGAGACAACCATTAGGAGTAGTGTCTGTTATTACTCCATGGAATTTTCCTTATGCTATGATAACCAGGAAGGTGGGTGCTCTTATGGCCGCCGGTTGCACTTGTGTTATCAAACCATCTGAAGAAACACCTTTATCAGCACTAGTTGCGGTTGAATTAGCAGAAAAAGCAGGCGTTCCTCATGGAGTTGTGAATGTTGTTACAGCTAGCAGAAAAAATGCTGTTGAAGTCGGCACTGCTATGTGTGCAGACGATGACACTCACTGCGTATCTTTCACGGGTTCCACTACTGTTGGCAGGATTTTGTATAAACATGCATCTAAGAATATCAAGCGTGTTGTCCTTGAATTAGGAGGTAACGCCCCATTTATTGTTTTTCCGAGTGCTGACTTACAAAATACTCTTCAGCAAGCAATGCTTGCAAAATTCCGAAACAATGGCCAAGCATGTGTCGCCGCTAATAGATTTCTCGTACACGAGGATATTCATGATAAATTTGTTTGTGGTCTAAAAGAACATGTTGAGCAAAAGTGTGTTTTAGGACCTGGAACAAAAAAAGGAGTAACTTGTGGTCCCTTAATAAACACTCAGCAAGCAAAGATGGTATCCGGATTAGTAAAAGATGCAGTGCGCGATGGCGCATGCCTCTTAACTGGTGGTGAATTTGAGACCAGTCTTGGCAATAACTTCTATAAATCAACAATTTTGACAAATGTAACCCCTGGTATGAAAATATTTAAAAAAGAAATATTTGGCCCCATTGTACAAATCACGAAAATAAAGAATGAAGAGGAGGCCGTTCAACTTGCAAACAGTATGAAGGGTGGCCTTGCTGCCTACGTTTTTACAAAAGACCTTGGAGAGGCTTTCAGGATGTCAAAAAGACTAGATTTCGGCATGGTCGCAATTAATGATGGTATATTGTCTTGTCCAGAGGCAGCATTTGGCGGAACTAAAGAGACGGGTATTGGTAGAGAAGGCAGTTTGCATGGCGCTTTAGATTATACTGACATTAAATATACACTCGTAGCTGGCTTGCATAAATCTTAAGTCGAGGGAAATCGAGTTTGACGCGAATCTACACCATAGGTAACGAGATAAAATAAATAGTACCTGTAAAAACTATTACAAGTTCTGAGTATCTGTGTATACAGGGAGTTTTTACAAAGATTGCCCAAATTTGCACAGGAGGTTCAGTATAATCGCTTAATGAAATAAAAATAATCGAATTTTTTTAAGGCTTACTAGCGCTAGCGCTGCCTTGCAGCCCCTCCCCCTTTCTGCTGCGCGTATTTGTTTAAAATGACGGTGGCCGCCAGAGAGAGTTTGTTATGAATGACCGCGCGTAGAATGAAAACGTTCTGCCCATAAATCACGTAGATACTTTTTAAATATATTGAAATGAAAGTATTAAGAAA
Source organism: Cybosia mesomella (assembly GCA_946251805.1). NCBI lineage: Eukaryota > Metazoa > Arthropoda > Insecta > Lepidoptera > Erebidae > Cybosia > Cybosia mesomella. The sequence goes on from OX276403.1 coordinate 14,989,086, forward strand.
CTAGAAATGACTTCAAATATATTTTTTAGATAACTTTATTAATGTCTAGAATGTAATAAAAATATGGACACCCTTTGAAAAAATTCCCTGTATAATTTCTAATATGTATAGTTTGCTAAAATAAAATCTAGCTGGATCGATTTATCACCCTCGAAACCTCTGTATACCACATTTCATGAAAATCGTTGGAGCCGTTTCCGAGATTCAGATTATAAAGGTATTAGATAGATTAGTACCGACACGGGGCGGCGACCAAATGATTTACAAGTTTAGCCGCCAAGTCCGACGAATTATATCTGACCTTATTTACTTAATCTATGCTTTCCATCTACAAGACATTAAGCTTTTTCTGTAATTGTCTGTAAAGTTTGTTAATTGCTTTCACGTAAACCTTGTAATAAGCAAACAATCCTTTTTTTTTTAGACTAAATGTAGTATTTGAATTTCGATCTCTTATATTTTACATAGTTTAGTATACATTTTACTGTTACTAGTTTATCACATAAATATTAATTTACATTATTTTGGTTTTATTTGTATTTTGTTATTACAATAAAGCTTAGGTAGGTACTACAGATAAAAAATATAAATCCTAGTCCTTTGACTACACCTACTTGTCGGCTGCGATTTTGCAACGGCCATCGCTACCTGTCTCATCTTCATCAAAGCGTTAGTCACGGTTGATACACCCGGTTGGTAAATCCAGAGCTTGTACTTTGGAGCGCAGGGATCGCTTCTCTTGATTAGGGTTACCTGTCGTCTCGTCTCGTCCTTCAATCAGCAGGTGTTCCGGCTAGCAGGTGAGGTTGACTTGGCTGCGAAGGTCTTGGGGGGGTTGGATGGGGGGGGGGGGTATTTTAGGGTACCTTCATTCTCCGCGGCAGCCTCCGCGGTAGCCTAGTGGTATGGGTAATGGACTGCTGAGACGAGGTCTCGGGTTCGATCCCAGGTTTTACCATGGCACACACCAATGACTTTTCGATGCTTTTCGAAGTTATGTGTGTATTTATCGCAGGTTTATAAGTGCCCGGTTAATGGCAATAGGCTCGCCACCTATTACATTGGGACCTAAACATAAACTGGCGAAATGTGGGTGCTAGCACCTCTGCCTACCCCTTCGGGGATATAGGCGTGAGTTTATGTTATGTTATGTTTATGTTCATTCTCAATGTCCTATTGATCACCAAGTCTTACATAACATAACATAACATAAACTCACGCCTATATCCCCGAAGGGGTAGGCAGAGGTGCTAGCACCCACATTTCGCCAGTTTATGTTTAGGTCCCAATGTAATAGGTGGCGAGCCTATTGCCATTAACCGGGCACTTATAAACCTGCGATAAATACAAACATAACTTCGAAAAGCATCGAAAAGTCATTGGTGTGTGCCATGGTAAAACCTGGGATCGAACCCGAGACCTAGTCTCAGCAGTCCATTACCCATACCACTAGGCTACCGCGGCTGGCCAAGTCTTACGTATATACTTAATACGTATTACCCGTCATAATTTAGTTATGTAATTTTATTTAAACGTGTTAGTTTTTGTAATATCATGTTGCGGTTGACAAGATAAATGACATGAGCCTAAACATAAATATAAGTTGAAATTCCTATGGCCACCTACCGTCTCCATCTTCAGATCTTGGATATCATGTAGCGCCAGAACTTTCACCAAGACAAAACAAATGCGCCCAAACTCGATACTTTATCTTGTTTAGTTCAGGAGTTCCTATAGCCATCTTCCTGCTCTATCATCAGGCCAGGTCTATGGTGCTATATGAATGCAGCATCATCCAAATTAAAGGTGTATGCAAAATTTCATCTCGATTGGTTGAGGATAACTACTTTAAAATTTATGGTATACATGGCTAGTTAAATAAAAGCTTGTAAAATACAGAGTCGAACTCATAGAACATACATACAGTCAAAAGCTTAGACAAACTTGTTGGAAAGGTTTAATGATGGTAGAGCACCTAGATACGGATACCATTTGCTTTACAGCCTACTACAATCTGAATCCTGAGTTATGTTACGAAACAGTTAATAAAAATATTTCACAAAACCAAATTTGTTTCAGAATTCAAGAAGTAGACGACAGTTTCTTTGAAAAGTTTGGATCTATATTAAAGCAAGCCTCACAAAAGGCAGCTTTAGAAGAATCTACTCCTTTAGCTCCTTTAAAGGAGGTTGAGGAACAAGATGGAGAACAAAAAGTGGAGAATGAACTTCAGACCGAAAGAAGCATACCCCGGGATACTGATAGCGGAAACGAGACTCTGTTGGACACAGATTCCGAACCTGATGAACATGAAAAGATAGACCGCTATGCGGAAGCTGTTGGGTGGAACGTAAGTATTACTTTCTTTTATTAAATTTTCCTTTTTTCAAAATTTGTTCACTCCCAACTGAATTCCACCGTGTATAAGAAAAATGAGGCAAAAATTCCAGGTACGGATAGTTTTTAAATTTGACTATGGCAGATAGGTATAATATTTATTAAGCATTGCGATACTAGTACCCGAGGGGGCCATCTCGAAACCGGAGATGGCCCAGGGTCAGTCGGGGTGCGAGGGATATGCTCTATGGGCAACCTTACACCCCGTCGTCTGTAGACCCAGACGGCGTGCGGTTCTAGTCGGTTCAAGCCCGACATAACCGCCCCCGCTGGCACGCGGGGGGTATCCGAAGGGATTTCCGCACGATAAAAAAAAAAGATACGCAGATGAAATAAGTACTCGGGCAACCGAGTTTTCTTTTATTTTTAACGTATCTCTTAGTGATTTCATGTACAAGTATACACATATTATATACTATCACCTTTCATTCCGAAATAGGCAGAGACAACAGCTGAAATATTTGCGTAGGGGCGAAAAGAGGGCTATAGATTTTCGATTTACCTATTTACTAGTAGGTATGCAAACATCGGTTCAAGCCCGACATAACCGCCACCGCTGGCCGGCGGGGGGGTTTCCGAAGGGATTTCCGCACGAAAAAAAAAAAGAGGTATGCAAACATCATACCAACAATGAAAGTATCTCTTTTTATGATGAAATATTATTTTTGTTGGTGTACCTAATCGCTTATTTTTAGGTAAGACACCTATTATAAACTTAAAAAACTAACCTTATTTTTTTTTACTTTACCCGATATTTTTTTTTGTTTCAAATACATATTTTGTCGATACTATTATTCGATACGATTATATTTTGTCGGTAATATATACATGTATATTTGTACATAGAACCACCCAGACCAATGCAAATAAACATATTCGTGCGTACAAATATTTGAACAGAGCGGGAATCGAACTCGGCGCGCCCCCCCCCGAACGTAGCAGTTGAATGTAATGCCGCCATGCCACAGTTAGTTGTTGTGTAGTTAGTAGTATTGTGACACGTTACACTCAAACACGTTATGCTTGAGGCTGAATTGACTAGAGTTACCTACTTACTATCGAACGACGAGCGACGCTATGTAGGTATGTACATCGACGCGACGCAAGCGAGGACTCAGGGCTGCACACGCTGGCGGACTGCCCGGCGTGGGAGTCCTCTCGCTCGGCAGCATGGTTCCGGCAATGGTACGGAGCACGAGCGCGTGGGCTGCCGCCACCTCCTTCTGCGAGCATGTAATGCTCGCGAAGGAGATGGCGGAGCGCGCTGGGGAGAGATTTTGAACTCTCCCGGCTTAACGAGCCCGCAACATGCTCGCCGCGCGTCGCAGGCGACTCAGGCGCCGGAGGTCGCTTAACGATATCCGTTCTCCATGAGCGCAGACCTGGGGGTGGCAGGTGAGGTCGCGTGTCACGCCAGCAGAAGCAGGCCGGGACGGTGGGGCGACAAACTGGGGCAAGACGAGGACACCGTGATTCCCAAACCCGAGGGGGCCATCTCGAAACCGTAGATGGCCCAGGGTCAGTCGGGGTGCGAGGGATATGCTCTATGGGCAACTTTACACCCCGGCGTCTTAAGACCCGAGACGGCGTGCGGTTTTAGTCGGTTCAAGCCCGACATAACCACCCCCGCTGGCCGGCGTGGGGGTATCAGCCATGACCAACCTACGTATGACATTATTTAAGAAACAATTATTTGACATATTATTAAACAAAATGTATTACATTATTAATGATCTTTTGGACGATACAATAACAGATAACAATATTTCTTAGTGTAGGTAACTAATTACAACAAAATATGACATAAATTATAAATTTGCACGCCGTATGTGGCAGAATATGTAGGAAAAAAAATATTATAACATCTATTGTACCATATTCTGGCAAATAAATGATTTGATTTGATTTATCCGAAGGGATTTCCGCAAAGAAAAAAAAAGGTATGTACATCGAAGCGACCCAAATCTTGAGTGAATCAAAAACGCCCGGTGTGCATTGCAATGATTCCTTTTTATCTTTTTCCTTCACCTTGGTACTCACCAAAGTTTCGTTGCAATTGGACGAATGAAGAAATACATAGAAGACAAGTATAATTATATTTAGGCACTGTCGTGTTAATTTCCTTGTAATCAACTTTTCATTGGTGAAAAACGTAATATACAATGTTAGAACAAAAAAACTAATATTATGTGCCATCCAACACGACGGCGGCACCACCTACCAGTTTAAATTCTGAACATAAAACCCATTTAAACACAATGTAGAATTATATATACGTTTATCTAATATGGATTAACACAATATATAAATACTAATGTACTTTAGCACTATATTTGCGAATAAAATTCGAATCTCGACTTTTTATTATTGGAATTGTATAACAGACAAATTTCTTGCGATGTGGCATTTATGCTCCTATAAAACGCATAACCCGACTGTGCGCCTCGTACTGTGCGACTGATTGACTCTTTGAACGCTTCATTAAAGGTAGAAAACATAAGTATTTTGTTCATGGTATAATACAGAATTAATGTATATTTTGACAACCGCTTTTTATTCTCCTATCAAGGACCTTCATTTTGGTATCAATTCTTTTTTTCTAATTTGAACACTACTCAAATAAAACCAGAATATGTTTTTGGTTGGTTTTGGTTAGACCAATCTTTAAGAGCAAATTCTATCGAGGAAAGTAAAAGTCATCGTGTATCGAATAAACGAAAATACTAGTGTGTTTAGTCTAAAATAACATAATGTGATTTTCAGAATACAGGGACTTGTCATTTTCGAAAAATCTTAATCTAAAAACACACTTGCTCAGGGACCCTCGCCTTAAGGAGATTTTATACACCACAATCTAGACCTAAACTAAGCATATTTCGTAATATGGGACTACCTAATAGTTGGTAATATAGGTTCCAGAAAGCGGATTAATGTATTTATATACTTTTTTCGTAGGTACATATACATTATACATAGAGAATCTCAGGACAAAGTAAGTAGTATGTCTACAAATATTTGCACTGGGCGGGAATTGAATCCCAGTCGCAGAATGTAGCAGTCGATTGCACTAACACTACGCCAAAGAGGTTTATTTCCCATTACTCAGCAACTTACCTATCTATAAGCATATTTATAGACGTCGACCTATATCGCCCAAGAGGAAATTATACGTTAGGTACACTTAAATATTTCGTCGCGGCGGAAATCGTCGTACTGTGTTACAACACGAGAAACTATATTCCAGGAGTTTAACTATAGCCCAGTCCAGCCAGTAAGCTTTAGTTGAACTAGACATTGGGCAGTAACGGTCTTAGGAAAGTGTGTCGTGGTTAATTTTGGTCTACGTTGAATCTCTGTCGTGACATTAACCTGAAATATTTGCTATCATGGGCAATATTCCAAGGTGACGTCATTATTGCAACGCTTGTTATGCAAAACTGTTTCATTGTTCGATATTGTTACTATTCTCAACGATATCGTTAGACTTAATGCATAAGGATCGATAGGTTTAATGAATGTAATGTATACTTATATATTATGAAGCTGAAGAGTTTGTTTGCTTGTTTGGTTGAAAGCGCTAATCACAGGAACTACTCGAATTGAACAAATACTTTTGTGTTGGATAACTTATTTATCGGGGAAGGTTATGGGCTATATATCATAACGCTATTACCCAAGAGAGCGCAGCAATAGTCATAAATGTCAACAAATCGGGCAAATTTCCATACATTATTGCAAAACTAATGCATCTATGGGTTTTAAATAGGTGCCACGGAAGATCGAAGTATGTCATGTGCGAAGCCGTGGGAAACAGCTAGACACTACATAGTAAAGTAAAATAAAGTCGCTTTTCCCGTCCGTCTGTCCCTATGTATGCTTAGATCTTTAAAACTACACAACAGATTTTGATGCAGGTTTTTTTAATAGATAAAGTAATTCAATAGGAAGGTTTATATCTATAATACATGCATAATATCACGCGAGCGAAGCCGCTGGCGTCTGCTAGTATGTTATGAAGTTGAAGGGTTCGTTTGGTTGAACGCGCTAATCTCAGGAACTACTGGTTCGAATCGAAAATTCTTTTTGTGTCAGCCCATTTATCGAAGAAGGTAGGCTATATATCATAACGCTACTACCCAGGAGAGCGTAGCAGTAATCATAAATCGAAATCATTAACAGATCAGGCAAATTTCAATATATTATTGTAGAATTATTACTAGTGTTTGGGATAAATAGAGGCGAAATAGGCCACGGGCCAAGCCGCGGGACACAGCTAGTTACCAAATTCTCGACCAAATAGTTTTACCACCAAAGCAATTCAACCTATTAAAGGAAAAGTGCATCATTAATTTCCTTGATGGAGTGCACTTTAGAACATATATAAACATTTCTACAAGGTTTCGATAGATTATTTGTATATGACATTTTTATAACACATTTAGTGCATACACTTTGCCGAAAAATGAAGAGAGCATAATTGCACAATCGAACGTAGTTCCGATGTGATAATTAGTAATAGAACCATAAAGCTATTAACAATATTTTGTCCCAATCCCTTACTATATGCACTCGCGATTGTGCCTGATTAATATAAACGCATCTCTAAGTCGGGCCTATTCTCAAAGCATATGAGTAACATAGAGCAAGTAACATAAATGATCATTATGTCCGTCTGCATGTAGATTTAATATTCATTGTGTGCACGAACGCTTTATAGACACAAAATTCGATCGTCGACTGGCACGTATCCAGAACAGTTTTTTTCTTTTCATATCTTATTTTGTTAACTTCCTCGACAAGGTTGCTTTAAATGAAATGACCGTGGCTTGTAGAGAGCACGTCACTTCAATGTCAATACTCCTTGGTATGTCATACTTGGGCAAATCAGAAGTTAAGTATTTTTATTTACTTTCGTACCCCGTGTGAATAAATTTCCACAAAGAGAACGTGTCTTCTTTTATCTCTGATTTTACTGGCTTCGTAACTCCCAATCTGGCTTTGTCTGTCCTGACGGTGCAATGAGCCAGTACGTTCCCCACAGGATTGGTATTCTCAATTGGTAGCGACGTTATGTATGTAATTGTGTAAAGGTCGTTCTGGTATTGTGCCGAGTTTATAGGTTGATGTGCGGGCAGTGTAGTTTTCCCCTTGCATTTATTACAGTTACATTCGTTTTATTACCTATTACATATAATATTATGCTAAACCTATGGCTGTAAAGTTGTTACGTAATGATACTTACTACCTAGGTTATATATTGGGGTGTGTGTTGGGTAACCTCCTCGAGTGTCGCTCCGATTCCGATCCCGCTGCAGTCCGGGGGGAACGGAATCGGAGCGGCCGGTACACCCTGGGCGGCGGTCAATATCTTCCCCTTCACCCCTTCATAGGGTTGGCATTGATCGTCGGCCAATACCCAACGTGGCGGGAACACATCGCTCTCCGTACTCCTCTGCTTTCAGAGGTGACAGGATGAGCGATGCTGTTAGTGGTGAGATGGCCCAGGGTCAGCCGGGGTGCGAGGGATATGCTCTATGGGTAACCTTACACCCCGGCGTCTGAAGACCCGAGACGGCGTGCGGTTTTAGTCGGTGCAAGCCCGACATAACCGCCCCAGCTGGCCGGCGGGGGGGTATCCGAAGGGATTTCCGCACGATAAAAAAAAAAAAAAAAAAGGTACTTATATATTAATGCATATTATAAATAAAATTCTGACGTAATTAGGTTAGATCAGAGAAGCTTTTATAGGTTTACGTTGCGGTTCCAGCAGAGATGTGTGACGATGCGTAGTGAGCGATTTGTTTTTAAGAATCAATAGAATTACTTCATTTAGAGCAGCTTTAGTGGATACTGGTCAGCGAAAATTTTTTTATAAAATGCGAAGCCTGTTCATTTAATAACCAAACAAGACCCTGAAAAATTTTTTTTTGTCGGCCATATTGAATTTTCTGTTTATTTTTTCACACTGACCTCTATTCTACTAGAAAAGCCCTTACATTTGATACCCATATTCGGGTAGTTGTTAAAAAATATGTAATCCGCCATTTTGTAGCGGCGGCCATCTTGGACTTACGATGATACAGAATGGATCACATTGTATTGTCATCAGAACTAAATATTTGTACCAAATATCCGTCAACAGCGGGAGGTTCAAATTTCAATTACTAAACTTGACCCAAGCAAATGAATAAACAAACAGGTCAAACTAAATAAAACCGTATAAAAAAGTATTATCATTCTTTTTTGTTAATTTATGAAAGATTAACCTACTATTTTACCTACTACTCTCTTTCTAGTTTTTAAACCTTTGGTCCGGCTATGTCCAGCAATTTTTTTCCCCTCGAATACCCCCCCCCCCTAATACTTATCAAAGATTATCTTACTATCGAATAATTAAATTTAAAGAAAAACTAAATATACACTGTGGAATTCCCATTTTGGATCTATTCATAAAGCTCTCATCTGGATCTAAACCATTTAGCCTTTGATGTATGGTCTGGATATTCTCAAGATACATTAAGGTAATCTAAATAATCCCGTTTTCCTTAGAAGCTTACGGGGATACAGTGGTATTAGGTAAGTAGGAAGTTAAAAATAAAGGATGAAACTTATACTATCTATCTATATTAAACCCGACCCCATCAGGCGAGGCCGCGGTGGCGGCCAAAGTCCGCCGGTAACCCTGGGGTTATCCTTTTGAGGGCTTACCCGGGGTGCCCGGCAACGGACACTTGGGGAGGACACCGTGCGGTTTTAGTCGATACAACATAACCACCCCCGCTGGCCGGCGGTTATGTCGTGTATCCGATCCGTAATCCGAAGGGATTTCCGCACGTAACAAAAAAAAAACTATCTATATTACTATTATAAAATTGTAAATTAGTCGTGTCTGTACATTGAAGATATAAAAAATACTTGGGTTATGTTATATGGACGATTCTGAACACAATTTTTTTATTTTTTTGGAATTCTTGTCTGTTTAGGCTTGGCTTTTGATGCTGTTTTTCCTATTCGAAAGGTCTTGGCCAGACTTAAAATCTGCCGTATGTTTGATTGCAATTGATTAAGAAGAACCGGAGATATGACCAAAAAATGATAACCGACGTCTGCGCGGGCGGAGCCGAGGGCATCAGCTATTATAATTAGCTAATATAATTATAATATATATTATAAAAATGCAAATTTGTACATTGGAGATATTTAAGAAAAAATAACTTTATGTCAAATGAACGATTCTGAACACAAAAACATTTTTATTTTGATTCTTTTCTGTTTGTTCACGATGGACGTTAAAACTACTGAACGGATTTTGATTCAGTTTTTTCTAATAATAAATAAAGGTCTTGTTCAGACATTAAATTTACCGTATAATTGATTGAAATTGGTATGACTAAACAACGACCGACTGATCTCTGCGCGGGCGAAGCCGCGGGCATCAGCTAGTGTTAAATAACATTTGACAGCACTGTGTGCGTGTGATTCATGTGTCTACTCTTAGGTATAGTTATTTTACCATCATCATCTCAGCTTTGGGCCCACATTTGGCTTTTACTCCTCCATTTCGCACGGTGTTTGGCCAGGTCAAGCCAGCCAGCCAGTTCTTAGGCCAAACCAGACAAACTGGCTTACTCTTAGACGCGATAACGCAGCTTAATTCTTAATAAAAATATTAGTCTCAAATTTAATCATTGGTGAATGCCTCTCTAAATTAACTAAAACGATTGCAGAGAGAACCATGAGAATTCTGTCTATTGAGTTATATATGTACTAGCGGCTACTGAAGTTCTGTTATGTAAACAAATTGGCAATAATGTAAGAGTGTAGCTTCCGTTGCTGGCAAGCCGCAACGCATGCGGTTAATAAAATAAATAAAACGTTGAGCACGCGCGCCGGTTGCCCTGTTAACTACAAACCTTGGCTTTTGCTTGTTAAACACAGCTTCAAATTATATAAAATAAATACTACTGTTTAGAGTATAAAATGTAAAACAGTAGTTTATATACCTTTTCCGACTAATTCCGTTGATAATAGCCGTTATAAGTGCCACCAAGCCGAACATACATCAAAACGAAACATTGGTTGAAAATAATTTTTTTTTCGTTCTGAATTTCCCCCGGATGCCCCGGTGGTTATGTCGGATTCGAACCGACTAAAACCGCACGCCGTCTCGGGTTTTCAGATGCCGGGGGTGTAATGTGGCGGTCCATAAGGCATTTTCCTCACACCCCGGCTGACCCAGTGCCATCTCCGGTTTCGAGATGGCCCCTCGTGTTTGGGAACCACGGTGTCCCCGTCTTGTCCCGTGTCCCCTATCTAGCCAGTCCTCCATGATGGGCCTTGCCGCCACTACTACGGCGTGCCCTAGGACTTCATGCAACTACACACCACTACGTCACGAACTTCATGATATCATGAAAATTTCAAACGTTTCTCACATAATGTAGGTGCATAACTACATAAGAAATTAAATAATTTATATAAGGTTTCACAAAATTAGGTCTCTGAATTTGGTGAGATGACTTGGTATCGACAAAATATGTATTTGAAAAAAGAAACATATCGGGTAAAATAAAAAAAAAATATTAAAAAAAAATAAAAATCAAAAGAAAAAAAAACACCACCAGCGACCAGCGTCACGTGACGCGATGAGCACACGTGACGCTGGTCGCGCTTTACTATCGCGGATTGGTATCGCGGATAGTATTCTCGCAGTATTCTCCAAGCGGATGTGTGGCAAATACCTAAATCGCGACCAGCGTCACGTGTGCTCGTCGCTGGTGGTGTTTTTTTTTTAATTTTTTAATTTTTTATTTTTTTATTTTTTTTTTATTTTACCCGATTTTTTTCTGTTTCAAATACATATTTTGTCGATACCAAGTCATCTCACCAAATTCAGTGACCTAATTTTGTGACACCTTATATATAGGTACATAATGGGCTTACATAGATATTATACTTCAAACATTTTTAACGTGATGCTATTTACAACAGTGATTGATTGGTTTCATAGTTACCTGTTTGGGCGCCGGCAGCGTGTACGTGTTGAAGATTCCTTTTCCACTTCGCGTAATACATCTGTCGGTGTGCCACAGGGTGGCGTGCTATCTCCTTTGCTTTTCACAATTTTTATAAATTCCCTCTCTAAGTCATTACATTCTTCCTACCACCTTTATGCAGACGATCTTTAAATATATACACAGGCTCCTTTACAGGAATTGTCGACAGCCTTTAATGCTATTAATACTGACTTCACGAGGATATGCACTTGGAGCAAGCAGTATGGGCTGGAAGTGAACCCATCTAAGACTCAGGTAATAGTTGTTGGTAGCTCCAGAATGTTGCCTCAAGTTAATTGGTCACAGTTACCAGATATCGTTTTTATAGCATGATATTCATCGACAGCAGACTATCTTGGGGTCCTCAAATCCGTGAAGTAAGTCGCAAATTGTTTGAATCAGCGGGGTCTATGCGCAGACTGCGTAACTTTCTACCAACGACCACTAAAATTGCACTTGCAGAATCTCTCATTCTTCCTCTTCTTAACTATGCTGACATCGTCAGCTATCTCGATGTCACCGAGTAGCAACTTGATTAGCTTGAGCGCCTTCAAAACTTTTGCATTAGATTTATATTTGGTTTACGCAAATATGATCAAGTATCAGAGTTTTGCATATTGCTCAAGTGGCTCCCAATTCAACTTCCATGGAATGCTCATATTCTTGCCATGCTTTATATTATTTTCTGTAATCCCAATACTCCCTTTTAATTAAAAGAACATTTCGTGTTCCTCAATGACACACATTTAAAATCCTTGAGTTCGTTATAATCACCTGGGCCTATAGTCTCCCCCATTCCTTTTTTGCGATATGTGCTGTCTAACTTTCGCGCCACATTTAAATATAATATATAAGGTGTCACAAAATTAGGTCTCTGAATTTGGTGAGATGACTTGTTATTGACAAAATATGTATATGAAACAAAAAAAAAAATAAGGTAAAATAAAAAATAAAAATATTAAAAAACAAATGAAAAAAAAAATGTATTCATATGTATTCAATACATATAAATGGCGGCCTTATCACTAAAAGCAATATCTTACAGGCAACGTTTGGAATCAATACATATAAATGGCGGCCTTATCGCTAAAAGCAATATCTTACAGGCAACGTTTGGAAGGACATGAATCCTAAATGAGCTAAATCGTATATTGGGTAGTTATTGGTGTAATAGGAATTTTATTGTATACCAATCAGGTGTACAATAAAGTTTATATCTATCTATCTCTTTACTCCCGAATGGCATTTGATGGTAGGCCTAATGGATTACGAGCCCGTTGCCATCAATAAATTGCACATACATCATTAGTTTCGCTATATTGACTGTCTACTGACTTAGAAGGTCGGTTCAAGTGTCCGAATATATTTAATATATTTTATAAAAATACATTTAGAGTTCTATTAAACTTTTAATAATAAACTGTTAGGTAGTTATTCTCTTCTGGTTTGAAGGGGAACAGTAATATATTGCCGTTCTACATTAGCCAAGCTGTTTGTGAATGATGTAGATCGTGGTTGGATCGTACAGTTGCGTCAGAGGAGCAATAAAAGGTTTAATAGGTAATGTTGCTTCTAATCCATTGATAGGTTTTATGCTCGAAGTTTCTTTATAAAATTATGTGTGACCATTGATCGTGTAAGTTTTTGGTACCAGTACCGTATTTTTAGAGGATGATGTGTCTTTAACTAATTTTACAAAAATAACAGTCCAGACATTTGTGAAGTCTCGAAATATTTTGGAGACTCTTTTATTATTATTTAGTTTTGCTTTCGCGGTCGTACTCGTTGGCGGCGCTTTGCAAAAATAGAATTTGGCGGCAGTGCGGGTTCAATCCCTAGTCCCGGTCGGCCGGACTCCGCCAGTGCACCGCCAGCTCCCACCATATTCATTACTCTTTTTCGTAACTCCTTCTCGCCGTTAGCTTTGTTTTGATATCTTACAATTTTTTTTTGACAGCGGAGATGACTAGCTTAGTCCACTTTTGTGTGATTATAAAATTTTGAAATGCATTGTGTTGTGTGTGTTGTGAATGTGATACCTAATCAGTAATTTTTAGTGATTTTTAAGTGAAAATGAATGGAACAGGAACACTACGGACTAAATTCAGAGGCGTTAAAAAAGAAATGTTAGACAGGCAAACTAGTATGCTGATTCAATCTATGACAGTTAGTAATTTATTGTTTATTTATTGTTTGCAAGTACGTCTGAAACAGGCAATAAAAAGGCACTTGAAAATACAGCCTCTATATACCTACATATGATTGTTGTCAACTTAACTATAAAATAAAAAGGTTGTTTTCATAACTAACCTGTATTTTAGAAGGCAGATGCCAAAATAATTTTGTAAAATTCTGTGGGTTAGGATCAATGATGTCTATACATATTCCTAAATTAAGCTTATTAAAACTACCTACATTATGATATGAATTTTCATTCTAAAACAGAAGATCAAAGGGACCTTCGTAAGCTTTATGACTATTTTATTATAATTTGTACTTTGATTATTTATGGAGGGTATTTGGGGCCCCAAGAACTTCGGGGCCACTCCAACCTCTACCGCGAGCCGGTTACCAACTGATTGACAGACGAGGCTCTGGCGTAGGTTTTCCCCTCGAGGTGGGTAGTCAGACGGCATTCGCTCCCATAAAAGCCATTTAAGAGAAACTAAAAGGAGGAGAAACAATAAGTGGACATCGGGTTTCGAGGTGTACACTTCGGATGAAACTGGGAACAACGCTAAGATGATGCTGATTAATATTTCCCAAGGGGTGCAACACTAATGCTTGTCCTATTCGTACATATACCCAGAATATGTACCTAATTCTTTTTTCATCCATTATATTCTCACCTGAGCATTAAGATTACTCAACGTATATTTTAAAACCAAATGTGAGTCAGAGAGTTACGAAAGTTCAGAGAATAACCTTTTCTTAAAGATAACAAGGTAATGAATCTTCTGCTCAACGATAGGGTTACAAAACAAGTTAATTCATATCCAACGGAGTGGTTAATCGAAAACTCTACCAACGGTAGCTTTCTACCAGATCGATAGACGACTCACAGCGGCGCAGTAACCCTGTTCATTCGTGTAGGTCATAGTTGACATAGTAAAACTCTTGCAAATATAACATTCGAAGTTAGTCGCAGTGGCGGGTGGTTCCGGTGTGCTCGTTACCAGGACACCCCGTCATTTCAAACTTTCGATGAATCATTCACTTGGTTGCGGTTTTAGCTGCAGTGAAGAGGTTATTGTGGAATTAGTATTTTTTTCGCGGGCTAGTTTATGAAATTGCGATATTATTATGATTCTACGGTGAGTGATATTCATATCTACCTACATCAATCGGCTAGTACAGACAAATTAATAATAAAATAAATAGCTCCCTAATGTCTATAGTAGTTTTTTGATATTTATGAAATATATAATGAATAATAATAATATATTATACACTGCTTACTTAGATATTTCGTTTTGTTTTTACCTACCTTCTCGTATTACTTCCGGCTGAAGTTTGTGTAAATTATTCATAAAAGTTACAAATAATACCTAGTGTACAAAATTAAATACTAAAACACAAACTGATAAGAAAAAAATATTTTTGGGTTCACGATTCGTCTAAGGAACTTACTATACTTGTTATCAATTATCATTTGAAGTGCAGTGTAGTCATTATGTTTTGATACCTATATATAAGTATCTAATGAAGGCTTCAGTAGTATAGAGTAATAGATAACTGTCCAATAATAATTATTGGCAATGATCATCCATCAAGTTGTGCTCTTGTAGTAATAAATGAACACCAGAAAGTGGTCATAGATTAAAATAGTTATTTGTTTATAGTTATTGAACGGTATGATGTGAATAATTTCTAAAATGGTGTTGTGCTTCTACATACAGAATAATACATTGGTTTATAAAAAAATAATTGGAATCGAATTTTCAAAGGTCTCTGATATTTTAAAAGATGTGGTTTGGTATTAGTACAACTATTTTGCTAGATACTCGAAGTAAGATTTGATACGAGCGTATTTCGTACGTATGTCTTCTTATAAAATTATAATTAAATATTACAACTTTAAATGATTTTCGGACTTTATTGTGGGCAACAGGTGTAAATTAAGTAGAAGAATGAGCTCCTAAAGTCTAACCCTGTTAAGAATTTGGGCGAATAGTCACGTATTTACCTTCGTAACTGTTGTACTTTGTATATAATACTAGCCGTTGCCCGCGGCTCCGCCCGCGTAGAATTCTGATCCCGTTCCCGCAACCCATGGGAACCTATTCCCGGGATAAAAAATCTGTGTGTTATTCCGGTCGATAATCTATCCCTGTGCCAAATTTCAGCCAGATCCGTTCAGCCGTTTTTGCGTGAAAGAGCAACAAAGATACGTACATACATAGATACATACTCACAAACTTTCGCGTTTATAATATTAGTAGGATATTTTATTTTAATTGTCTCTATGAGGTCTGACCGGTTCATCATGTGGAATATAAACGCATAATCTATCGATTGTATTTATGATCAACCTTAACCGAATACCGGTAACCATCGTGTAGCTACATTAAACCTTTGTGCTTTTTTCTTCGGAGGAGATTACCATGTTTAAGGATTGTAGGTGAGATCTGTGTGAAATCTTAAACAATTCTATTAAGTAATTTTTGTAGTCATTTTCTAAAACCTACATTTTTTATTATAATAAACCGCAAAGTTTTATTATGAGAAGTATAACTAATGACTCTATTATTCTTTGAACTACTAACGGCACAGTTGCGGGAAGACGAAACCTACTTTCAATACATACAAGTATTTTGTTAAGTTACTTTCCTGTAGTATGTACCTAGTACTCGTGTTTCCATCAACTAACGATCTTTTTGTTTCAGGTCGATGAACTATATTTGGAAGTACTTTATGAGATTTTACACAATGTCGGGGGATGTGACGTAAGCTGCGAAGTGGGACAGCTAGCAATGCTGTCATATGTTCAAGAAGCATTTAAGATAGCTAATGATAAGCACACACACTTGCTCACGCAAGCAGAGGCTAAAGAGCCTCCCGAGTTGGTGTTAAACGTCGAAGTGGTTGAAGCAAAAGACATCGTTCCTAAAGACCCTAATGGACTGAGTGATCCGTTCGTCACGATATACCTTATGTCGAACCCCACACATAGATATAATACATCAGTAAAGGCTAGTACTCTCAACCCGATTTGGGAGGAACACTTTTCCTTGTAAGTGTTAAATTAAAGTTTGTACTTCTTAAGTTTGAATACCGTGCAAGTTTATCATTCTCTGAGCTTTTTCTCAACTCAGTTCGGGTCGACTTTCAGACTAATTATAAAACGGCCGAACTTCCATAATTCTCGTGAAGCGACTGCCATCTGGCCTCCACAACCCACTGGCGATGATGAAGTTCTGTAGTAAGACGGTTGTCGAACTTTTAAGGCTCGAAACTACTTGTAACGAATGCCTTAGATATTTGTATGGCAACCAGGACCGACAGCATAACGGGCTCTCCGAGACACGGAATGCCGTGCATGTTTATAGTAGCTAATAGTGAACTGTTAAGAAAATTCCTTTGAAATATACTTGAACACATATTTACTATAAGATAAAATAGATTAGATACTGTCACCGTATCTAATATAAACAGTGCTTGCAATTTCTGAAACACATTATAAACATACGCAGACAAACAAAACAGACGGAATGCGTTAATCTCCGGTGAGGTCATGTGCGAAGTAAATCTGTGCTTAAATGCTCATTGGCAGCTAAATTGTTACAAGAAAGTTGATAAGTGAAAAACTATAAAATTATATACGTACTAGCTGATACTAGCTGATGCCCGCGGCTACTCCCGCGCGGAGATTAGTTATAGTTTTTGTGGTCATGTATCCAGTTTTACTTAACCTATTGCAATCAAACACATATTAGATCTTAAGTCTGACCAAGGCCTTTCTTATATAAAAAAACCGCATCAAAATCCGTTTAGTAGTTTTTGCATCCATCTCGAACAAACAGACAAGAATTCCAAAAAAATATATACTTGTTTAGAATCGTTCATTTAACAAAACCCAAGTTATTTTCTTTCAAAATCTCCAATGTCTCCAACTAATTTACAATATTTATAATAGTATAGATATAAATGTTTATAATGTGGTTTTATACTCATTGATATCGAAGGTTTTAACAACCTAATTTCCGTTGGAGTCTTGACAAAAATAAATAAACCACTTCTTCAAAACAAGGTATAACCAATATGTATACTCAGTGAAACATAGTTTTACTTAGGGAAGGAACTGATACCCATGACCAACCAATATGTTTTACATCTGGAAAACTATGACGTTGTAAGAGAACAGTAGAACGCTACAGCAGAGAGTATAGCTATAAAACTTTTTATGAGTCCATTAGTTAATGTGCGTGTAAAAAGCATAGTTTGAGAAGGAAATTTTATGCAACAGGTATTTTTTAAATCGCATTATGTGAAGAACCTTTTTAAATGGTATCTACTTAATTCCCTGGAACCTGATGGTTACCAGTAAAACAATTTAGTACAGAAAGAAATAGATAATTATGTCAAGATATCTGTCCTTATTAATTTACATGCTGTAAATGATGAAGAAGTGCGAAGAATTGATTAAGAAGCCTCTAAATATAAATAAATAAATAATAAATAACAATTTGCTGTTTTTAAACCTTCAATTTCTATATCTAATTCCAGACCTATACCTGGTAGCGTGCATGAAGATTCGCTGTGTTTAGAAATATGGTAAGTTTCAAATACCGCCTAGTTACTTCATTTGTTTTCAATGCTGCTGTACTGAATTAATTTTCATTGCGTGACCAAAACAATATTATAGCTGTACCTTTTTTTTTTTTTATCGTGCGGAAATCCCTTCGGATACCCCCCCGCCGGCCAGCGGGGGCGGTTATGTCGGGCTTGCACCGACTAAAACCGCACGCCGTCTCGGGTCTTCAGACGCCGGGGTGTAAGGTTACCCATAGAGCATATCCCTCGCACCCCGGCTGACCCTGGGCCATCTCACCACTAACAGCATCGCTCATCCTGTCTCCTCTGAAAGCAGAGGAGTACGGAGAGCGATGTGTTCCCGCCACGTTGGGTATTGGCCGACGATCAATGCCAACCCTATGAAGGGGTGAAGGGGAAGCCATTGACCGCCGCCCAGGGTGTACCGGCCGCTCCGATTCCGTTCCCCCCGGACTGCAGCGGGATCGGAATCGGAGCGACACTCGAGGAGGTTACCCAACACACACCCCATTATAGCTGTACCTACTATAAAAGGTTAAAATACTACAATAAAGGGTTACCGACCCATAAGCATTTAAAGTCTCAAGTCAAGTTCAAGTCTCTCACGCTCATTATTTTAAGTTACGTCCAGGTTTGATAGAATTAAATCCCTAAAATTGCACTACTGCCACAAATCTAGATAAATAAATAAATAAATATTCTACAACATTCTACATAGCGCTTTCTAGACCCAAAGTAAGCATAGTTTAACTAGCTTGTGTTATGGGTTCCAGAATGCGGATACATATACTTATATACTTTTTTTTTTGTAAATACATACATATTATACATAGAAACACCCAGACCAATGCAAATAGACATATTCGTGCATACAAATATTTGCACTGAGCGGGAATCGAACCCGCGCCCCCTGACGTAGCAGTCGTATGCACTACCGCTACGCCACAGAGGCCGTCAATATATTTGATTGTGAACTTTATTACAGATATTTTATGAGATAATCCATTTCAGGGATTTTGATCCTGCAGAGACAGTCAAAGAGAAAATGACAAAAATATTTGAAGTGAAAGGCGTTAAAGGTCTTCGAAAATTAATGAAAGAGATCGCCATAACTGCTTCAACTGGCAAACATGATAATGAATTGATAGGTACTTCAAATATACCATTAAAGGTACGATAACCTTAAATAAAGAAATAAGGTATTTAGCACTCATAATGAGAAATTATATGAGTAGGAGAACAGATTGTGGTATTCATGAAATCCAAATCATCAAATTTTTGGATTCGAACTCCAAACTGAATCTGTCCACCATAGCAGAAGTGGTGTTTTTCTGCACACCATGCTTATTACGAATGTAATTGTTCTAATTGCCATGATTTACATAACATAAACATAAACTCACGCCTATATTCCCGAAGGGGTAGGCAGAGGTGCTAGCACCCACGTGTATATAAATCCCATTTTCTTTTCCCCACCCACTTTCTATTCTATAGACCCACTTCTTAACCTTCTTACCTCCTATATAAAATGTAGATTGGTACACACAGCTAAGGAAATAAATATACACGTTGATTTGTACATGTAAAACGTGTTCATCATACTTGTACATACCTTCACATGTAAAGGTGTATACTTATTTCCATGGTCGTGTGTACAAATTTCAGTACGAAGCCAGAATTTTTAATCATATTGTTATTCTATTGCAGTCAATACCCGCTGGTGGCATGATAATGTGGTTCAGTTTAAGCAAGAAAAGTAAATTGAAGAGACAGGGCGTGGTGAAAGTACGCTTAAACTTTTCTTCAGAGAAAAATGCACAGGTTGCCGCCCAGGAGCATCGACATCTCCTCCGAATTATTTTACTACATGAGTTGGAGAACTCAAAGGTCAGTTTAACTTAATCCTAGTTAATCTTAACCCAGCGGGGTGCAGTCAATTGATGGAGGGTAGTCTAATAGATATATACGTACATACGAGTCTATCTACGGTACTTCATCTGGATACAATGCGTACAAATTATCAACATTCTACAAACCTAAACTTAACTACACTACATGATATTGTTGGAAGTTTACGCAAATGTCACACATTGAAATAAAGGTATTTTTAACGGATTCTATCGCGATTTATTTGATGTTACTTTGTTTATTATTTACATTGAACCCGATGTTTCGGTTGCTTTCCAGCAGCCATGGTCTCGGGGAGACTGAAGATGGTAGTTGTCTTATAGTTTGAAGTGTAAGTTATCTCACAGTAGCATGTGCGACAGGGGACCAGGCATTACTTTAGATTTGATAAACCTCAGATAGTATTTAATCATATGATGTTGTAAATATGTATTGATGAATGATTGGCCTTATAGGTACCTAATTCAGCAACAAGTCGAAAAAGATTTTATTGCTAACAATAATACTGCCGTACCATGATATTGGGTTTTATGCAACCTATTCCATCGTTTTATTGTCGCAGCTACGTACTCGTATGTGCAAACATCGTAAAATAGTCATGAATATTTTTTCGCCCTTATAGCTACTATTTCAAATTCGATTGAACTGAATTTTGTATTTTTAGCTGCTTCTTGGTATATGTGGCATGTTCAGTTTTATATGTTTGACGAATCTGCGTGACGGTAACCACACTTTTAAAATTTTATGCATTTTCAGTCGTTAAACTGTATTAAAATGTTCAAAAGTTTCAAATATATGTGGGTGTGCAACTCTTGAAATAAACTATCCTCAAGGGCAACTTTCGTATTAGTCTCCTAAAAATAACTTATTCTGCTTTGTATAATGCATTTTTTTGCATATTATGAGTAACTATATCCACCGCCTAATGCGCCAGTACCAGTTTTTGTGTTGTGTATTTTGATTTGTTATCGACCTTGACTTTCATGTTGTCGAGGTATGACAACTACGGTTACTAATGAGATCATTCACTTATATATTTATCCGCGATAAGAAGATATCCAGGATCATGTGGTTATATGTGCGATTGTAGAAGATTTGGTTTATTTATTTTGTCTTATTTATTTTTTCCTATTAACCACACCAATAACTACCCATAAATGTTCAAATTTGTGTCCATCCAAAGGTTGCCTGTAAGAAATTGCTTTTAGCGATAAGGCCGCCATTTGTACATATTTTGACTGTGTATTCCAAGTACCTATGCATACTCTGATTGGTGTACAATAAAGTTTATTTCTATTCTATTCTATTCTATTCTAAATAATAAATATCTTTCTAGAAAGTTTTAGAAAACAGTCGGTAATCTTTGCTTTTGTCTAGACATATGATGGATGTAGAGAGGCGACTAGCCGAAATTGATTGACAATAAATGTATGGAGTCAGTAGTCACAATATACATACAAATACATACATATATAAATATATATATAAACACGCGGCTCTCTACGGCCTGGTAAACTATAAACACTGGCGTGTTATTTGTGCGTTGCGTACTAACAAGTACATAATATGCTCTTACGATCCTATTCAGCAGTAGAAATACAATACAGGTGCTATTTAACTAAGATTTTCTGTAGGATCGAGATTCTGCCTCAGTTGGGCAGATCCATAATTATTTCAATGGATAATCCTCTTCATATACTACTTCCTGTTTTTTTTTTATTTACTCTGCCAAAGGTCTATGACAGATATATGCGTTTTTCAAGATATATGTGCATGTATATAAGAGATAACCAAAACTTAACAACAAATATTTAAAGTATTTCCTATTGGATACTTAGATAGAGATTCTGCAAATCCTTAATTTAAATATTATCCCATATCCCATCGCACACATATGATAGCTGGTGTTTCGATATGAAGGTTGCGCCGTACTGGTGGTGCGGTAACTTCAGCGGGCCAGCTGAAGCGATCCTGACGCAGCACGCGGCGCAGAGCGGGCTTAGCCAAACAGACAACACTCTGGTGCAGTGGGCAGTCTACTGCGCCGTCACCACCGACCACCCACTCAGCTTCGCACTCTTCAACACTCTGCTGGACAAGATCACTAAACCGTTACAATCTGGTAATTACTTTAACTTATTTCTTAAGCCTTAAAGCCATTTTTATAGCCTCAGTAGGCTATTTTTTTCGTTTCAGCTAAATATCAGTGCCGTACTGACTAGCCATATATGTAGGGTGTAGGGGATCCCCACCATGAACTTCGGGGTTCCAAGCCAACTTCAGTTGCAAACAAGCGGGTCTCGGCTCCAAAGTGAAAGCTTTGGGTGCAACTGGAATTGGCGCTCGGATGATGGTGATGATGACTGACTAGCCATATACTCTGTCAGTGTCAATCACTTTTGATATTTAATCGAATACCTATCTATGAACATTCAACGATTCTTATCTGCGCTGACGGACTCGTCAGCGTGCAATTTAATCCGATTCTGATATCTACTTAGTAAATGCCCCTTATTCAATCCTTTGTAGTTAGTTACGGTGAACTAACTATAAGATATTATGATTCTTAAAGGTCTGGTAAATGAAGAGGACGTCAAGCTGTTTTGGGACGGCGCAAGGAAACTACTTCCAACCTGTTATGGTCACATTAGAAAACTGAGGAAAAAGACTGCGGGAGATAAAGCTGTAATGAAGACGCTAAGAGAAGTTCTTAAAATTCTTTATAAGCTGTCGGTTTTAGACATACCTGAGACGATCGACTTGTTTCCAATGAACCTTTATGGTTGGCTACGAGATGATAAGGACAAGCTGACTATTTATGAAGTTCTTGGTCAGGCGGTGATACAAGGAGCATCCGATTGGTTCGTTCATATATTAGACAGTAATGAGACCAAAGAAAATACAGAGGATACTAGACTGCGGCATTTAATAAGAGTTATACAATTGGTACGATCAGATTTACAACGAGCGGTAGAATATTATGATCGCGTTTTTGTTGAGTAAGTGTTGCAATTACCGCATAATTACTTTTAATATCTACAGTTTAGATTTGTCGTTATGTAAATTTTAATGACGTTTTTGTCACGCTAATTTTCTTATTACAGAGTAATGAGCTTCCCCTATTCGAAGGCATTATACGGGTTGTATGAAAGCAAGATCGCGTCTCTCGTGGAATCGGAGATAGTAGAAGTATGCAAGAGTTTGAAAAGATTGAGGTATAGTGAAGCTTCAACGTCAACGGTTCACTTAGCTGGCGGACTCAATGGAGTCACAGGACTCGGTTCAACAGCTGTGGAATCAGAGCCCCTGACTATGGGAACTACGTTGTTTGAACTATACCTTACCCTACAAAGATTCTTAACGTAAGTTATTTTTTAAACTACATGTGGTTGCTTCTAGAAAAAGAGTTATACCTAGATATAATCTAAAGTGCTATCTGTATTAAGTACCCGCTGAGACCCTATATACCCAATATCGAATCGTAAAAGTATAAAAACAAATACATACAGACGTAAGTATTGAAGCTGTTCTTGGTTGTGTTTGTAAAAGAGTTCAGCGTCAAGACTTTTATCAATTTCATCATCATTATCATCGTCATCATAACGTCATAACTGTTGCAAATTTAACGTCTACATCAGTAATTTTAGCTCATAACTGGATGGACAGATTGCGATTTGTTTATTGAAAGCTTGTTTTAATCGGGATGAACCCTTAGCATTTGATAAACATAGAATATTCTACCACTAATACTTTTATTTCCTGTTTAATTTAGTGTATGCCTTGGGAGCATTTATTAGTGTAAAATTTACGTTGTTCGTTTTTAAAAACATTCTATTCGGATGACACGTTGTGTACTTTAATATGTAGTGCGATTGAGATATACTGTATATGATCATTGTGATTTATTTGACAATGCTACCAAAGATTCAGCTGATATTATGAATAATTAACTAGTATGACAATACAGCATACATTCTTTTTGAACTTAACAATAGTGCCAGGTATAGGTATCAAAATACATTAAGCAGTTTGACACTAACTATGTAGGTACATTACCCACCACATGTAATCGATTTTCTCATTTATCATGGTTAATGTTTATTTCATGTGTGGCTAATGATCGCATGGAGTAAATTACTAGAACAATAGACGCAACGCGCCGTGTAAGCTTGTCAAATATTTAAATGAATATACCATGGCGTGGTATTCTTAGCTCTTCAATAGACTGTAGCAAATTGCTACACGTTATTTATTTGAGAATCGTATTCAGTCTTATTGATTCATACTATTTACAATAAATCAGTAGCTGCCTACGAACTAGCTTTTGATCGTGATATTATCCTTTTGCGGATGCAGATGAAGACGTGGCCCGTGGGTTTAAACTTATCTAATTCGTATAGACTGACTGATCACTGTATTTGGTACTTGGTACGAATACAGAAACAGTAGGAGAGATGAAGTAGATAAAATATGTGAGGTATAAATTAATCATTAAGTTGACTTGATCAACTATTAATCAGTTAATCAAATTAATCAATTAAGAGACAAGTATGAATGCCTCAGAGAGCATGTAAAGCTGTCTGTCACGGTTGCCGGGTAGTTTGAGCCCTAAAAGACCGACAACTGGTCTAACTGCAGAACTTCGATATCGCTAGTGGGTTGTGGAGGTCAAATGACAGTCGCTTCACGTAACATATCGAAGTACAGCCGCTTCGTAGTTAGAGTGAAAAGCCGACTCCAACTAAGTTGGGAAAGGTTCGGAGGATGATGATGAGATAAGTATTAACCGGTCATGTTTACTATACTATACATATAAATGACATCATGTAGGAACCTAAATTGGGCTTGACCATTCCGCGTATTGTTAGATAAAAATATTAAATCTTCTTGGTGACAAAAATATTTATTGTGTTCAAATGTTTTTGTTTCTATTATTTACATTCGAGTATGAGCGATAAGTGAATACTTATCGTTGTAAATACTCGAAATGCGTTATTTAAAGTCGATACTTTATATGTTTAGATCATTCTGACCGTGTTTTTTATTTATTATCTGTAACATTCCAGGTTGGGTCAAGGTCTTAATGAAACAGACTGGCAGTCGTATGCTATTTCAAAATTCCACTCATGGTTCTTCGGTGGCGTGGCCCAGTGGCTAGACATTGCTGCATACAAAGCACTCACTCGCATAGAAAAGGCAGTGGACCTCGATAACTTAGTCCCAGTGGACACAAATGTGAAGTTCAGTAGTTCTGGCGTAGACACACTTGCTATATTCCATCAGATCGAGATATTTTGGCGGCAGTTGGCCTGGCCGGACGTTGAAGGCTGCTATACATTTGTGGCCAAAATTATTGATGTGAGTATACCACAATTTTGCTACAAGTCGAGAGTCTTTCAAGAGAAAGTGTATATAAGGTTTCAATTGGAACTACATGTGGTGCAAAAAGTGCTACTACTTTATAGAAATTTCCATCGTGACCCTATTGGTCCATACAGGCAAAATAAAAAAATAAAAACAAATTTCATTATCTCTTGATCATGAACGATTCTGATTGACACCTAGTTAACAAAGACCAATACTGTGTCTTGGTATCTTATTTTGTGGTCAGGTCGAGATCCACCATATTATGGGAAATGCTGCAATAGTTATCAATTTTATACAGCTTATTACCATTACATAGTTGGTAACATATTTGTTTATTTAAAGCTTGTTTTAATCGGGATGAACTCCTAGCATTTGATGAAAATTTCAATGTTTATTAGCTATACTAGATTATAAACAATTATAATAGAATTAATACTTTTATTTCCTGTTTAATTTATTAAATTTAAAATTTACGTTATTCGTTTTTAGAAACAGTCTATTCGGATAACACATCTTGTACTTTAATACGTGGTACGATTGAGGTATACTGTGTATGATCTTTGTGACTTATTTAACAATGATACCAAAGTTTCTTTTGTTACGGATTAGTATTTAGTTCACGGCAGCTGTGTGTGTGTCATATGCTAGTTAATTATTCATTATATCAGAGTATATACATATACTCTGATATTATGAATAATTAACTAGCATGACAATATATTCTAATTGAATATATTTCAATTAGTAGTGGCGATAGCCTAGTGGCGTACGTCACGGACTGCCGAGACGAGGTCTCGAGTTTGATCCCCAGTCACCCCGGGCACACATCTCTGACTTTTCGTAGTTATGTGTGCATTAATAAATGTTAATTATCGCTCACTTAATAATGTGCCCGGTAGATGGCAATAGGCTCGCCCCCTATTACATTGGGACCTTTATATAACTGGCGAATCGTGGGTGTGTAATACACCTCTGCCTACCCCTTCGGGGATACAGGCGTGAAGTTATGTTATGTGTTTGTTTACCATTTTCATATTACTACCATTAAATAGTTGGTATCAATGAGATCAAGAACAACAGAAAATTAAATGCGGCACTTCATCTTTCGCGTACCTTCTGTTATAATGGAGCGGTCGGCTACCCGTTTCATGGTTTCTTCATAATTCTAGATTCTATGAATTATTACAGGACATCTGCCGTTGCTGTGTATTCTACTCCGACAAGATGGCGAATCGCGTCGACAACTCAGGAATAGTAAGCACAGTGTTCGAAGAACGTTTCGAAGTGACGACAGAATGGTGTGTTGCTATCAACAGTATAGACTACGTACGACAAAACTTAGAACCCTTTGTCGAAAATCTTGGTATGGATGATATAATACAAAGGATGTGTGAGGCTAAGTCACCGATGGAAGCACAGAGGTAATTGTCGTTATCTATTTTTTTAGTCTAATATAATGGTGCAATAAACTTTAAGATTTGGCAGTTGATGCCTTTTATGTTGAATAAGGAACAATATCTTAGAGTTAACACTAGCTAGTTAATTGAGAATGTTATAGGGCTCAGGAGGCATAATTAAATTATAAGAATCTGATTTATTTAGGACTATGATAACCGAAGACCCGCCCTATAACCATTCTGTCTGTTATAAGATTAATGTTTTGAATGCTAAGGTTATTCTAGTGACATTACCTATATACCAATTATTCAGTGTCTGTATTAGGTTATAACTGTGGTCACTACATGTAATTTATGAACAGATGGTACAGTTCAAAGGTTCTTAATTGTTTGTTCTTGAGCTACTGTTCTTAGAACTTATGTATCATCATGTTCAATTACCATATACGTGCACAATTCTGCGAGATCGGTGATTTTATGAACCATTAGCATAGAAGAATCTCACGTTCATATATGTTTACAGTTTCTATTAAAATTCTATTTAATTTAGGTAAACTTTATTATATAGGTATTTAAAATATAGCGAGAAGCAGTTATATATTATGTAGATACCCAACGTGGAGTTATATTTTACGTAACAAAGAAATACCAACTCAAAAAGCAAACAATTCCGCGATTTAGAAAAATTGTGGCAATTTTTCTGTATTAATATCGGATTTATATGCCCATGTATGTTTACCTGTCTAGTCGGATATATCTATTATACCTACACACATCTATATAAAATACAAACAGTAAATGACAAGATAACAGGAATAACAGAAGCTTTTCAAAGCTTGCACAAATGCGAAATTGGATTCAGAGAATGCAGAATCTGCTACTTTATCTGTGGTATGATAAATTTTATAATTTACTTTTCAGATGTAAGGAGACTCTACAAAATGTTATAGCTAATGCCATAGACACTGTAAGGAACAAAATAGTTGATCTTTTGGATATCATGGTGCGAAAGGTGGGTTTCAAAGTATTATTTCTTATTGAGCGCATCTAAATACTGCTTTATTAATAAATCATGATGGCAATTTTTCACGTTTTCAGATGATGCCGTCAATCACACGTTTTCTTATTGAAGGAGCTGAACTACTCCACCAAGATTGTTCAAGTATGGATCGTGTCATGCGGTACCTTGAAGCCAATTTGGATACCTTGTACCAACACCTGAATAATGAAAATTTTTCAAGGACTTTGGATATAGTGTGGGAGCAACTTGCAGAAGTACTTTACGAACTCATACAAGCTAACTTGGAGGTTCGTTTTCCTATGTTTTAAATATAAAATACCAATTTAGCTGCTAAGAGCCGTGAAACTGCAATTTCTTATTCTTACTATATTACTGGCTGTAGTTTTATTATGTACCTACTTACATCATAATGTTTACTAATCACATTTATGTTCAGATTAACCATCATTCAAGAAATAATCCTTCGTTTTATATAATTAAGATAACAAAATGATTAACTTAAGTACTTCCTTTTTTATTCTCTTTCATAGACAAAGTGTTGATCTGTGTCTTTTGCTTATTTATGGAGGAAAAATACAAAAATGGTACAAGTATTAAGTTTAATGTTTAAAAAACTGTAAGCAGACTACGGCAATGGTAAAATATAAACCTAAAAGAGTTTTTTTTTAAGAATGGTAAAATATAGTCCCACCTCTTCATCGCTGTATAGCTATATGGCGATAGTAGTATTTTTAATCGCTGCAATATACTATAAACTTGTATTTTTATCTCTTTGTATATTCTATAATATTACACTCAATTTATAATTTTGTACTTGGATTTTTTCTTACTCAAAACGACAGCCAAAAAAAATTTTTGCAATAAAGCCTATTGCACTTAAAGTATGATACTCAATCGATTGACACCTCGATCATTACAATCAGTTTAGTATCTTAGGAGCTACAGTGGAACATACGTAAATAGCTTACATAGACAGCCAAACACATCACCATACTACGCGCGCCGTAGTCTAATCTAAACGTAGGTAATATTTTGAATACTCGGGTGGGTTTGAACCACTTCCACTACAGACTTCCATTAATCCTAATTTAAATTTGCCGATTAGTTATGCTGGGAGCACAACAAAAAATATGTAGGAGTAGAACACCATTTAAATTACACAATGTCGATATAATGCCTATTGACAGTACCTACTCTCCTATATACGTGCCTTTTATTAGGTAAATGGGTAGTTATTTGTTTGGTGAAAAATATACTACCTCCGTAAATATGGTAAGAGACAGATCACTTTTTATTTTATAAATAACACAATTTTTCACTGGATCCATAAATGGTTTTAAAATTATAATATTAAAATACTAACGCATTATTTTCGTTTGTAGAAAGAGAAACTCGTCATCCGTATTCGCTTGTTTAGGCGTAGATATTTTGGAAAAAATAAAGTATCTCCCAACAATATTTTGTTTCGGGTAAATAATATACTGCATTTACATCGCACGCTATATCAATTTAAAAAGAGCTGTGCACTACACAATTTTATTTTGTATGTAGAAGGTATTTTTACTTATAGAAGAAAATGTTTATAAAAGGGAGTGAAATGAGCTTTTTGAGTAGTTTTTTAATATTTAACTATTGTTTCTACTTATTTGGTATTTTGCTATTGTTTTCAAGAACAGTGTCTCCAATACTTATCATTGGACACTGAATATTTTACCTATTTACTTCAATAATTTTTATAAGACTGTCTTTATTTTATTTACTGTTTTAATGAAGGAGGTGGAGAATGTTATTCGCGTAGCACTTAGTGCATAAAAGATTATTTAATTATTTTTATTTTAAAGCTTTATTGTTGTTGTTTACTAGCACCGAAAGGCAAAGATAACTCGCTATCTCGACCCGAGGCGTTTGAGCAAATCTGCAGCCGCCAACTTAGACGCGGTAAAAAATTAGATCTTAGCAAGCGCACCTATTATGTTGCTGTTACTACGCCAAGTGTACATGTTGTTTTGTATACATTGCAGATCCACTGCAACAAGCAATGTTCTCAGTGTATATAAAATATTTCTTCTATTTTTGACTTGGCTTTTATGTTCAGTGTATGGTGATTAGAATCGCCTGCTCAGTTAATGAATGTGTTGTACCTATTTATGATATTTGTCCATAGTTCTATGAATCATGTGTCCATACATGTTTACATACCCATCTCCGCTTTATTAGCTTATTTGTCAAAATTTTGTATGATGGTTTGTTTTGTTAATCTTCAAGTACTTATTCGTAAGTCTGCATAATATCTATGTTGTCGTAAAGAATTCATATAGTTTTTATTTAATATCGCCTATCCTATATTAGTCACATAATCGATGATAGTACTGACGCATTTAGTGCAGATTGTCAATTAATAGTTATTCATGTTTATATATCAATAAGTTCATATTAAATTACCGTGTACCTACTCGACGGTTTACATATGTACTTTCAAAAGGTATCTAACTAACTAGGTTTGATTCTGCCGAATGTATCTACCATAGGAATAATTTGAGTATGTACGTACCTACTGTTACGTACAGTTCGTTATTATTATGCCTCTATTTGGTATAAAGCAGTAAATTACTATATAAAAAAAAGTCTTCTAAGTAAGTGAACTCTGATAGTTACAAAATAACAAAACTTTTTATAGAGATTCTTGCAGTCATTTAAAGTGATGTCACAAATAATTAGTTTGACATAAGTAATAGTCAGTAGCAGATTGTCCTAGCTGAATTTTTGAAATAAAATATTCAATAGGTATCAATAAATCATTTTTTTGTAAATATATACATATATATGTATAAAATCTACACTTGATTTATTAAAACTGCTTTTGTGGGTATGGCGATATTGTCTATAAAATCAATTCAAAACTGATACTACGGCATGAATATATACCTATAACTAGGGATCAGGCATGTCTGCATGTAACTTTTACTTAAGAAATCATGGACTCATTTCTAAAACCTTAGTTTTAATTCATACAAGCATGAAGGGTGATGGTCTGAAGTTTTTGATAGCTTCTAATTCTTTTAACTGACTACTTAATTATATTAGTTTCGTGGTGATGGATAAATGTAATATATTTATTTATACTAAATTAAAATGTTATTTTATAATTTTTTTAAATAATTTGAGTTTACAACGATTACAGAAACGACGTCCGCCAGCATTCTTTTCAAATTTACATGAATGTGTACAAATTATGAAAAGGTCGTTCCGACAAGACAGTAAGGATAATTCTTTCGAATCAGACACACTAAAGCGTGTAGAGTACCTACTAAAACTTCATGGAATGGAGACCAGGGAATTAATACACCAGTTCCATTTAGAAAGGTGGCAGGAGCAACAGACTATTACAGAACCTAAGATGGGAATGTTGACAGTTCGAGCGCAGTTTATTGATGATAATATTAAAATAGAAATTATGAATGCTAGAAATTTGACACCGACTGATTCAAATGGTGAGCTTATCATGAAAATTTAAGCTATAGGTATATATTATTACGTGATTTGGGGACTTATAGATATGAATCTTAAAAATCTATGCATGTTATCCAAATATGGCCTTGATAACAAATGACTGGTATTATCTTTAAATTTGGGACGTCATCGAAAGCAGTAGTAATTCGTGTGAAAACGTAGTTAAAATTTTCAGATGTCAAATTTTATTTTTCTAAGTAATTTCGGTAACGGATCAACTTTTGACCGAGGCTACCTGTCCTAAAGTTTCTCTGTAGACTGAATCTCATAAGTTTCGTCTAAGGAGGTGTTTTATTGATACATTCCATGGCTATGGCATTTTTATATTAGCAGGACTACAATATCTATATTTTGTGTCAAAAATTAGACTAGAAACAGGTTTAATTTTTGACGAATAGTCGAACAAACACGCAATGTGCAATGGTTATAATGATACATATGCTCCTTTGTTCAATTAACCCATTGGTTCAAAATCATTGAGTTCGGTTCCTGGCTAGGATTTTTTTTAAAATCCAATGATGCAGTTTTACTTGTCATCAAAATCCTGAGATTCTTTTGATCATTTTCTGTTCATATCGCTATTCCTCAAGTTTTATTTTCTACGCCTTGTCGAAAGAATCACCATGTATAGGCTCATAATTTTGAAGAGTTTTCATATCTTTTACAGGTCTATGTGATTCGTACGTCCGAGTGGGCCTGCATCCTGAAGACACTTTTGCTAGTGTAACGAAGCCAAAAACTCAAACACATAACAAGAATCTCTTCCCACTATACGACGAAATGTTCCTTATGTAAGTACCTATTTACTGTAACCATAAAATCTCTTTGATATATCAAATATATCTTTAACATACATTTTTGGTCTGAAATGAAAACAAAAGAAAATTGGAAGCACTACGAGGTGAAATAGATCGTCAGATCGTCTGATCGAAAATCGTAGTTAATTCATAAATGTAAATAGATAAATATACTACGACATTCTACACAGCGCTTTCTAGACCCAAAGTAAGCATAGTTTAACTAGCTTGTGTTATGGCTTCCAGAAAGCGGATAAACATACTTATATACTTTTTTATGTAAATACATTCATAGTATACATAGAAACACCCAGACCAATGCAAATAGACATATTCATGCATACAAATATTTGCAATGAGCGGGAATCGAACTCGCGCCCCCTGTAGTAGCAGTCGAATGCACTACCGCTACGCCACAGAGGCGTCAAATCTTCAAATAAATCTTAGAATTATTTAAAATTAGGTAATTATATAAATTATTTAAAATTAAGCTAATTATTTAAAATTAAGTAAATTCTCAAAATATGGTTGCAACCATACCAGCAGCTCTAGAAAGAACGTATTCCTCTATCAATAATTATATTCTTCATCCAAGCACCAACACCGGTTGCATCCAAACCTTGCACTTTGAAGCCCGGAGTCCGCTCGCCCGCTTCTCCTTTATTGGTTTATCTTGGTTTTTACGGGCGCGCCTGACGCCCAACCCCCATCCCGAAGAGGTAAGCCTGCACCAGTATCTCCTCTGTCAATCAGCAGGTGTACCGGCTTGCAGGTGAGGTTGGCTTGGCCCCGAAGTCCTTGGCAGGGCCCCACACACTATCAGTAATTTACCAATGTGTAAAAATTGTGTTTTAATGAAAAGAATGCAATGCGATAAAAATGATAATGTAAATATAACTGTAGTCTATAATAATGACGTCGGTCAAATATATTGGAATATGTTCAAAGAGTATAAATAGATGTATTTATTAGGACGCCAAATAATGCTTATTATTTGGAAAATTGCCATGAATATCTTTTGAATAGTGAATAACGTAGGGCACGCTGCAATAGCGGCGGTAAGGCCCATCATGGAGGATTGGCTAGAGAGGCGACACGGAAGCCTCTCGTACCGACTGATGCAGGTGATCTCCGGGAAGGGGTGCTTCGGGGACCACCTGCATCGGATCAGGAAGGAGCCAACGCCTGAGTGTCATCACTGCGACGCGAGCGAGGACTCAGGGCTGCACACGCTGCCGGACTGCCCGGCGTGGGAGGCGCCGAGGCGTGACCTCGTGGCAGCCATCGGGGTGGGAGTCCTCTCACTCGGCAGCATGAGTGCGGCAATGGCACGGAGCGCGAGCGCGTGGGCCGCCGCCACCTCCTTCTGCGAGCATGTAATGCTCGCGAAGGAGATGGCGGAGCGCGCCCGGGAGAGATTTAGAACTCTCCCGGCCCGCCGAGCCCGCAACTTGCTCGCCGCGCGTCGCAGGCGACTCGGGCGCCGGAGGTCACTTAACGACCTCCGTCCTCCATGAGCGCAGGCCTGGGGGTGGGGGGGTGAGGCCGCCTGTCACCCCAGCAGAAGCAGGTCGGGACGGTGGGGCGACTAGCGCCCCTCCCCCAAACCGGGGCAAGACGGGGACACCGTGGTTCCCAAACCCGAGGGGGCCATCTCGAAACCGGACATGGCCCAGGGCCAGTCGGGGTGCGAGGGATATGCTCTATGGGCAACCTTACACCCCGGCGTCTGTAGACCCGAGACGGCGTGTGGTTTTAGTCGGTTCACGCCCGACATAACCGCCCCCGCTGGCCGGCGGGGGGGTATCCGAAGGGATTTCCGCACGGGAAAAAAAAGGTACTGAATTACGTATATTAGAAGTACCTTGCTCTTAAAAAACTCGTTATCAGACTGATACAAATAGATCGATAACACAAGACTATAAAGCTACATTAATCTGGTTATCTATGGAAATAAAGTGCACGTAACAAATTTATTCACCTTAATTTCTAAGGCATTTATAAGTTTTTTTTTATTGATCAATTACCAAATAAATTACTATGGCAAGCGCATGTAACCAGCACGATCTAGCAGAGACAAGCCAAACTTAACGTTAAACCGTCATCGGCCCACAGCCGCTCAAACACGATCACTTACCTTAGCTGGAGGATCCACCTTTTAAGTTGGAGGAATTTCACATCCCGTGCCTTCTCAAAACAAAATAAATTGGCAAAACCATGATAGTATAAATAGCGGCAAACATCTTGACAATATAGCCTAATGTAGGTACTCAAGTTGCGCAGAAAGCGTTCTTAGGTCTCTTTGGTGGTAGCCTAATAGGCGCCAATCATAGATTATATGAAACCTGCAATCACGGATAGGATCGCGTCATTTGTTGATCAATCCTTTTATTAGTTTTTTAGTTGGTCCATATAGTGCACATGTGCGAACTTTCCCCTACTGCGACTTTTGTTCTTAATAAATAAATAAATATTCTACGACATTCTACACAGCGCTTTCTAGACCCAAAGTAAGCATAGTTTAACTAGCTTGTGTTATGGATACCAGAAT
Organism: Cybosia mesomella; assembly: GCA_946251805.1. Lineage (NCBI taxonomy): Eukaryota > Metazoa > Arthropoda > Insecta > Lepidoptera > Erebidae > Cybosia > Cybosia mesomella. The sequence goes on from OX276403.1 coordinate 15,023,864, forward strand.
ACGGATAAACATACTTATATACTTTTTTTTTGTAAATACATACATATTATACATAGAAACACCCAGACCAAAGCAAATAGACATATTCATGCATACAAATATTTGCACTGAGCGGGAATCGAACCGGCGCCCCCTGTTGTAGCACTCGAATGCACTACCGCGATACCGCTACGCCACAGAGGCCGTCGTTATCTGTTAATGTTCGTTATCTGTAACCTCATTTGCTTGCATGAAGTTTAATGACAAAATAAATCAATAATTTGTGAACTAAATTCAGTTTAACTTAGATGTGCTAGGAGTTGGATCAAGTCGGAACAGCATTGGATGAGGGCCGTACATCCCATCTCTTGAATGTCATGAAGATTAACGTTTGCGTTATTTTCAGTCCCTTGACGGCAGAACAGCGCCGGATAGCTGACGGACTAATCCACCTGGTGATCAAAGATAAGGACATGTTTAGTATGAGCAACACTTTCGTTGGTGAGGCGTACCTGCACTTCAGTGAGGTACCCGATACGCCAGCACCCATCACCAGTCTGCCGCAGCAACATTTGCCGCTCTCCAGACCTAACTCCATAGGTTAGTACAATAATGTACAGTAAACGGTGGTTTGGTTGGCACGTCGCTGGAAGTTGGAAGCTGAGAGAGTGTCCGGTTAAGATCGGAGTGCTTCGGTTTTGTAGAGCGTTCTCGCTGTCACACAGCAGTCAGACAGTTAGTTGTAGACAGAGATAACAAGAAGGTTAGGAGATATAAGATTCTTGGATACGACTCTAAAATAAAAAAACTGACACATACTAGAATAGAAAGTACTATAGACTCTGCTAGACTAAGCACTCTGTATCGCGTCTTGGGCATGTGCGCGGGGAGACGGGGTGTGAGTATCGGCCGTTAGTTAAGAATGCAAACACCGTGAAGAAAAACATCGATGTATTGAGACATCAATATTTGAAAAAAAAAACATTGATGTGTAAAAACATCGCTTAGAAAACATCGATGTTTCGCAATTTTATTTTTTGGAATAAAATAAAATAGTTTTCAAATTGTTCAATTTTTTATTCGAATTTAAAGATTTATTCGAACATCATCAAGGCACTATATGAGCGACGGGCGAAATATTTTACGAAAAGTTTAGTTAGGTAAAAGCAAAAAATACTCAGGAAAGTAGTAATTTTAAAAAAGTAGTCATTGGCGAACTGTAGGACCTGAATCTGTAATTTTAAACAAAATACCGTTCACATTATGCTAAAATCTACATTATAGGCCAGTTCACCTACTTTTTAACATATTGTGGGTAGATTTAGTTCGGAAAAAAGTTCGGACGGGACTTCAACCCGCGACCGGTCCCTTACAGAGGGAATACTCTGACCTACTGAGGTACCTGGATATTCGAATATCCGAGAATTTCATGCTAACCATGACCGCTAAATAGCAATTCAATTGTAATCCTAAATTGAATATCTTCGTACTCATACCATGACGTGGTATTAAGTCGTTCAGTTTCACGTTCCAAGTCTCAACAAACGAACCAAACGCGAACACGTTTCAGTTTAAACATTTCATAGTACGGATCATAGCAATTCAGTTTACTAAATTGTATTGAATCGCTCCGAAACTAAACTGTTTATAAGGTATCATAGTAAAGCCCTTGTTTCCATATATTGATCTCATCGACTCATGATCTATCCTACCCCGTCCCGCACCACGCCGCGCTTTCCGTGAGAGCGGTACAGTAATCATAAATGTCAACAAATCGGATAAATTTCTATTCAGTGTTGTAGAACTAATAATTTATGTTTGGGATAAAAGGATGCCACGGGGTGAAGTATGCCACGGACGAAGCCGCGGGGTACAGCTAGTAATGTATATAATAAAACATCTAAATGTACATGTAAATGAAGCGGGGTCAAATTCAGGGGGAATATTCATTATTGATAACTAGAATAATTTCGATTTCTAAATGCGATTATTATTTGTCGATACCGAGTACCACAGCCGTGCCGACTACTATAATAATTTTTGGGAACATATAGCAACACAGCACACTTGTCATTCGCTGTGTTTTATTTTGACACGGTTTTTATTACCTACCCACAATCAAATCTCTCAAATTAAAATTACACGAAGGTATCGGCTTTAGAGCTTAAGAGAAAACTTGTTTAATTGCAATTGGTTAATTAGATCCGAAGATATCGCTAAATAACGATAACCGACCTCCGCGCGGAACCGCGGGAAGCTAGTTACCTATATATTCGGTGAAATTCATAGCCAGGCAATAAAAAAGAAACTATCGCTGTTCCTTCTTCGTATACTTACGCTGATAGCCAGTCTACAGCGAACGTTCTTGGAGCGTTCTCTGTGCAGATCATGCACTATTGCATGATCTGCACAGAGAACGCTCTACAAAACCGAGATAAGTCTATCTTAGCCGGACTCTTTTTCTTCTTCCCGCCACGTGCCAACCTAAGCGCTGGGACCTGTAGCTAAGTAAAAGGATGAATCTAAATTTCTACAGAATAGGAGATCTATGTGTGATTGAGACAGATGAATATGAATGATGTCTTAAGTATGATGACTATGCATGATGACTATGCATGATGACTATGCATGATGACTATGTATAATGACTATGCATGATGACTATGCATGATGACTATGCATGATGACTATGAATGATGAATATGAGTGATTATTATGCATGATGACTATGAATGATCTATATGCATGATGGCTATGCATAGTGACTATGCATAATGTCTATGTATAATAAGTATGTATGATGACTATGTATAATATGTATTTATGATGACTATAACCCAGACCGGACAATATCAGCCGCTATGTGTACAGCCGCTATGTGTACATAGCGGCTGATATTGTCCGGTCTGGGTTATAGTAGTAGTATAGGACTGTAGTCCACGCTAGTTATTTCTTACATTGTTACAGATGGTGAAGCTATCAAAGCACTGGAAACACGACTAGGCGACAGACAAGCGCGAGATTTCATTAAGAAACAGAAAGCTAAGTTCCCCAGTAGCAAGCAGTTCTTTTCACTAGGTTGATGAATTACAACCACGACTTCCTAAACATAGATTTAGTACGAGACCGCGATAATTTCGATAGCGATATTTGCTTGGAGCGAGTGGAATCATTGACTCATCTACCTTTTTCTTCTGTGCTGATTTGGAGATTACTTGAAATAATGTAATCCTAGTTTTCTTTCTGATTTACAATGAAAATTCATAGGTAACCAAATTTGGAATCTAATATTCAATTATGAAATTTGTAACGTTTATTATTATCTTCGTTTGTTACATGATTCTTTTAAAAATCGCCAACAATTTTAATAGGTAGGTAAAAATAACGAATAACATCGATTTGAATCGTTTAAAAAATAGGAGTAAGGCCGTCCGCTGCCTTGTGAGTGTGCACGTATGAGGGCCCCCGCACGGCGGCGTACAGTTTCGTGTACAACTTCGTATGTATATTTTGCACGGAGTTATTTGCACGCAATTAACACAATATTATTTGCACGAAACTGGCGCCCATGTGCGTGCACACGCATGAGGCAGCACACGTCCTAATACTTCATACTATGTCGTCACATTTATTTTATATTTTATAAGAGAAGAAATATTATGCTATTAAAATAAAATCTATATACTTATAATTATCTGAATTCATTTTCGAGTTATTATAAAAAACATTGGTCTAAATCAAATGTCAATCTGATCGCTGAAATGTATAGATTTCTTCACGTTCCGCCGTTAAATCTTTAGTTCATTTCCCACAGATTTCAAGTTTTTATTTGACAAACTAAACGTAAGCCGATAAAATGCTTACGTTTGAGCACTATAAAGTTTAAAACTTTAGTAAACAGATTAGGTTATTTATTTTTGCCTCGAGACTGTAGTAAAACTGTGAAGTCATTATCAGCAATTTGTAGGTGACATGACTAACAAATCTTACCGTACTTGAGAAAAGATGGTAGGTATCATTGAAATATTTGTATGCCGAGTTTCTCACAATTTTTGAAGCATTTTACCATTCAACTTAGACGCCTGGGTCTAATTTTATCAAAAAAGTAATTTAAAGGTCCGAAAACCTGATTTCATGATAGTTACAAATTTCCTAATGGACCTGGTAGGTGGTGCCAACCAGATCCATTGTACATCTAAACCATTCTGGTACCTTCTCAAACACACACAAAATTTCTTACAACCTATCTGCCGTTTGGGAGCAGTTCAGTGACATATACACGTTCAAAAGAAAATGTCTTTCTACTAATGATGCCTGCTGACACTAGGCGCACAAATGACTGAGAGTGTGGTGATATTTCGACAATTGAACGGATATCTAAATTTATGATTTCTTGCCTAGAAGTGTTAGTACATAGTAGCTTGATAGTGTAAATAATTACTTACTTCTATGACTATAAATAGATGCTTCAGGCTGTGTTAATGATCGCTGGCTTAAGGCTAAGCGTGTCATCCTATTTTGTAACTTTCAAATGTTACACAGTAGTAAATTAACCTATTAGTAATTAAGGCAATAACTGTGTTGCATAAGGAGGCCGCTGCCACTGTGGGAATATGTTTATTCTTGCGATTGATGCCCTTTATATTGGAAATTCCTCTGTAAGCGACGGTATCTGCATATGATCAGTCGAACGGTTTTAAGAAACTATCGTTGTCTAAAATAAATACGATGTCTGGTCTAAAGGGCCCAAATCGATTTCTAGAATAGACAAACTTGTATTATGCCTTCACTGCCTTGTTATCGGTACATTGATAGGACACGGGTACGTATATTTGAAGTTTAGACACTGGAAGAGATTTAAAAAGTGCCTAAGCATAATGTGACGATTCAAACGATATTTCCTTTCATCTGTGATTAGACAAGTATGATTGAAGCTAAATACCGACTAACTAAAATAGTTACTACTACAGTTATATAATACTTTTATCTATGTAGGTACGATTATAAAGAAGACTGGGGAATTATTGTACAAGTTCGTGAGTGATCAAGCTAGCTTGCATTTTTTATAAAATAATAACTTAGGTATATTGTCATGATTAGACAATCTTCTAATTCCTTCGTGTAGTTCCTATAATAGCTCTTCCTGATAATAAATATAAATTGCAAAAGTAATGTAATAGTTTAGAGTTATTAACATTAAATTAGTCTGGTGTTTACTCTCAGAGTGTAATGACTGTAATAAGCAATGGATTTATCTAAAGCTTCAACAAAATGTCTTGGAACGCTAAATTAATGTAAGTACAATACTTCTGGAGCTGATGGTGCAGTTTCATTATATTTGTTCAGAATATATTATAGCCAGTGGCTCATTTAGACATTTTTAGCCAGTAGGCTATTCAAATGTTGCCGTCCCTACCAAACTTTTTACAATCCATCGATTAAGATTGGACAAGATATAGCTTTTTACAACACCGCAACGGGATTTTAACTTTGGAGCAGGAAAATTGTAGAAAAATGTATATGTGGTGAAACATATTACATGTCACAATTGTTTGTGTGAACCTTATAACACTTAGTAATGTACATATATAAAATAACTTTTGCAATGGTTTCTGTAAGACAACAATTGCCCCATATTTGCCGCCTCTTAAATCTGCCGTCCTAGGCTCTAGCCCACTCGGCCTGCTTGTAAAACAGCCACTGGTTATAGCGTGTTATTGTAGGCATATCTAATCACCAGTGTAAAATATAAATCCATATGGTGTCATGTGTGAAATTGTAAAAGCAGCTTCAATCGTGATGACGTATACTGATGATACTGATGTTAGGAACCAGTTAAGAATCGCAGATAATAAAAATATTTTTAACGGATTTTATTGCGATTTATTTGGTGTTATTTTAAGCCATGGTCACGGGTTCAATGTATAACATTCGCGTAAATTTTAATTTTAAATTCTAAAGTTAATTGCTATCTCGCGTGATTCGTTAAATTTTCAAACCAAACTTGCTACTAACTTACACAGGAATACGAAGTAAATCAACTACTCACCACCCTCCTTATAAAAAAAAGATATATGCGTGTCACGCATGCAGGTCACTTGTCACATGTCACTTCATGCAAATCGTATGTATTTTTTTTGCAAGATTTTGTGAACGAAATTCATTCCATATTATTTGCACGAAAAAGGCGCTCGCATGCGTTCACACGCACCAGGCAGCGAACGACCTTAGCGTTGCTCCACCTTTTGCAAATCTGCTGTGTGTGTTTTACAGCTCACAATATTGTTTAGTTGTTGTTAGATATTCTGTAATAATATGTAAATTGAAAGATGTGACAAATTCGATAACACTAGTAAGTATTGAATAATGATTTGAATCTCTTGATTTTTGACTTTCGACCCTACCATTATTGGAACTTAATTGTAAATCGAAAGTGCGTAGGGACAATAAATTAAGAACGTGTAAAATGTTTGCCTTTTAGATCTCACAGACAATATAATTTATATTTCTAATTATATATTATTAGCTTCATATTTTTAAACCTTAATTTATTGTTTCTACGGTGGTTTGTATGAACATTTATTCGTCCACTGTGTGACGTTTAGTATGTACCGCAAAGATTTTCTATTATTTTATAAAATATGGAGATAAGAAACTGAGAGTAAAAATAGAGCTTGTATAGGTACTTTTTATCTTGTTGAATAAATTCAATACAAACAATACTAGATATTTAGTAGATGGTGTATTCTGTGATAAAGAGACGTGCCTTATTTTTTATTGTATATATTTATTCATATTAATTAGTACCTATATTATTTTGTCAAGTCTACTGATTTAGTTTTCCCAATCTAGATTATATAGATTATTTTCATTATTTATGTCAGATGTACAAAATATGCCTCTATATTTGTTTCTATTTATTTTGTAATAAATTTATAAATTCAACTTATCCTTTCATTATGAATTAAACCACTATCATTTTTTCCATTTTCCATGTCCTAATAAAAAATGCAAATTAAAGAGGTGGTATACTCTGTCCCACCAAGATCTTCGGGGCACCAAGTCAACCGCACCTACTCGATGGAGGGGGAGGGAAGGGATTAGACAACGTTGCTCCCACAAAAAAGCAAGTTAAGCCAAATCAAGAGATACAGTGGGAGATAACAAGTTGGGCATCAAAGCCCAAGCTTTGGAAGTAACTGCGACGAACACTGTGATGATAATGATAACTCTGCTAACTGAGCCTGAACCTGTATTGGATTGTTGAAATTGTAGCCTACATACGTCTTCAGGTGACGTGGGAGTCATCTACCGGAATTTTTACGGACTACTGAAAGACTGAAACCGAAGGGTAAGGGGACCCTATAACAGACTTCGCTGTATGTCTGTCAGCGGATTGTACCCCATTACCTCAATAGTTAGCTGAAATGGTGATTGAGTGTTTATTGTATTACTATTGCCGCTAAAAGAATAAATAGTGAAATTAAAAGAACAAATCACATATAGCGCCCCTTTTGCATCTTTCGCAAAAGTACTACCTACCTATTTTAAAGTACAAGTAAAAAGCAGTAAGATTAATTAAAACCGAAGCTTTACTAAGTATTTTATATATGGTTTAAACTTCTCTATATTGCTATCAAACTGTCAATCCGATGTGTGATAGAGAGAACGCTCTACAAAACCGGCTTTCTTCGGTTTTGTAGAGCGGTCTTAGACGGACTCTCACTCTTCTCTCCGATGACATACTAAATAAAAAACCGATGGATGGTTCTTTGTGAGCGAGTCCTACTCTCGCACTTGACCGGTTTTAACAATTGTTTTTGCAGATTCAACTGCTGTAACTGTAAGTAATCAAACACAAAAACAGAAAAATTTAAAGTAAACAACATGTAAACTTTATTATAATAAATTTCTTGGATTGAGACCTGTAATTTTTTTGTTTGGATGTATGGATGGATAGTTTATATCCTGGGATGGGAAGTGGTCGCTGGAACGGGACCAGTATTTCATACGGGGGAACCGCGGTCAGCAGCTTATTATTATAGAGGTTGACAAACGATAAATTTGAAATGATAAATAATGTGAATAATAAACCAAACCGAACTGAATACCAAATTAGTAGACAAGTAGGTACCATGACGGAGAGTAGGAATGTGTAGTTAATGTGAGTTGTTTATGGCAAATTAATTACACAAGACGCCCGCCAGTAGCGGACGCGGCTCTCAAAGGTACGGTGTTATTGCTTCATGCATATAAAGTAATAACTGCTACAATCTCCGTACTATTTAGCGCAACTCCACTATAGTATGCGTCACGGAATTTGCTTTGTACTTCGTACACAATGGCATGTACTCCATCGAGACTTATACATTGAAAGTCGAATTATAGCTAAGTACCTTTTTTTTTCTTTTTTTTATCGTGCGGAAATCCCTTCGGATACCCCCCCGCCGGCCAGCGGGGGCGGTTATGTCGGGCTTGCACCGACTAAAACCGCACGCCGTCTCGGGTCTTCAGACGCCGGGGTGTAAGGTTACCCATAGAGCATATCCCTCGCACCCCGGCTGACCCTGGGCCATCTCACCACTAACAGCATCGCTCATCCTGTCTCCTCTGAAAGCAGAGGAGTACGGAGAGCGATGTGTTCCCGCCACGTTGGGTATTGGCCGACGATCAATGCCAACCCTATGAAGGGGTGAAGGGGAAGCCATTGACCGCCGCCCAGGGTGTACCGGCCGCTCCGATTCCGTTCCCCCCGGACTGCAGCGGGATCGGAATCGGAGCGACACTCGAGGAGGTTACCCAACACACACCCCTATATCTAAGTACCTAATAATTTTATAAATGTGAAAGTTTGTAGGTATGAATGGATGAATGAATTTTTGTCACTCTTTCACGTAAAATCGACAGAATGGTCTGGATGAAATCTAACACAGAGATAGATTATAGAATAAAGCACATTAGTTACTTTTCAATCCGGAAATAGTTTCTGTGGATCGGAGGAACGGCGTACAGAACGCTAGTTATCAATAAATAATTTTTAAGTTATTTTATATATAGAATGGTGTGAATTAAGATCAGAGAAGTCAGAATTTAATTGAGCTGAGTGAGACGAAGTCGAGCGAAAGCTCCTCATACCAGACTTCAGGATTTTCTTTGTCACAGGTCTCCTCCTAAACTACTAATCCAATCAGAATCAAATTTGGCATGATTAAAGAGGTCAATCAGAGGAAGGTTTATGGATATATTTTGAAAAAATTAATGCTACCACAGAGGAATGATCACCGTTAAACAATTCCAGATGCAATTACATAACCGCTCGAGACACTGTGACCAAACTTTACACGCTCAGAAAGCAGCTCCAGAGTTGTGGCTTTCAAACAGAATTTTTTAAAATCGGACTTGCCACGGAGGAATGATCACTGTTCAAAATTTTCAAAATCTGATTCACGATGTCTCACTCAGCTCAACATTCCAAGCAGCGATTCGCCTTGCAGACCTAGTATATCGTTGACCGTTTGAAATAACTATCAAAATGTCTTAACAAATTCACTTTGGTTATAACCTTATAATTTTAATCTCGATATAGTATTTCCAAAAACAAAATTTCTTTAAACTACCTTCGTCATAAATGGTTCATAAAAGCATCATTCAAATTTGAAATTAAATTAATTAAAATGTCAGTATAACAAAGGGACAATCTGACGTGACGCGTGATCGTGGAAACACGGTGTCGAATGAAACATCTCGGCGGATGGCGGCGGCTCCTTTCATGTTCCTCCCCTCGCTTTGATCGCGCCGCGCCGACAATCCGCTCGACTACTTATCGGTTCAGATTTATTGTGATTTGGAGTCTGTGGGCCGCAGGGAGTCGCTTACTCGCTACCGCCATACTCGCCCATTCGTACTTTGCTTACAATGCTTATTCATGTGCGTAATATCGTATACAAAAGTGTTCCTATTGTTTATATTGGCCTCATATAGAAAATATGCTAATAGTAGTTTTTATAGATACTCCGCCCCCCCCCGCCGATTAGCGGGGATGGTTATGTCGGACTTGAACCGACTAAACCCGCACGCCGTCTCTGGTCTTCGGACGCCGGGGTGTAAGGTGATAAGGTATTACCCTCGTATCACTGCGACGCGAGCGAGGACTCAGGGCTGCACATGCTGGCGGACTGCCCGGCGTGGGAGGCGCCGAGGCGTGACCTCGTGTCAGCCATCGGGGTGGGAGTCCTCTCGCTCGGCAGCATGATTGCGGCAATGGTACGGAGCGCGAGCGCGTGGGCCGCCGCCACCTCCTTCTGCGAGCATGTAATGCTCGCGAAGGAGATGGCGGAGCGCGCCCGGGAGAGATTTAGAACTCTCCCGGCCCGCCGAGCCCGCAACATGCTCGCCGCGCTTCGCAGGCGACTCAGGCGCCGGAGGTCACTTAACGACCTCCGTCCTCCATGAGCGTAGGCCTGGGGGTGGCGGGTGATGCCTCCTGTCACCCCAGCAGAAGCAGGCCGGGATGGTGGGGCGACTAGCGCCCCTTCCCCAAACCGGGGCAAGGGGACACCGTGGTTCCCAAACCCGAGGGGCCATCTCGAAACCGGAGATGGCCCTGGGTCAGCCAGGGTGCGAGGGATATGCCTGGGCCACCTTACACCTTGGCATCTGAAGATCCGAAATGCCGTGCGGTTTTAGCCGGTTCGAGTCTGACATAACCACTCCGCTGGACGGTGTTTTCCGGTGGGATTTCTGCACGAAAAAAGGTCTTTTTTCGTCTCAGTTAGTCAACAGATTTTCTTTTAATGTTTCGTTTTGGAGTTATCGTTATCAATTTTAAAAAGTTTGAAACTGTGTGTTCCCCACATCCGACTCGACGCTCCTCTGCAATCTACCACTTACAATTAATTGTACCTGTTTTAAATTTTAAATTTTGGCCAGTGGGCGAACACAAATGTAAACAGCCGAAATTGAATATCTCCTCTTCTATATCGTATCAGTGCACTAGACACACATCTGCAATATCTATAAGAAAAAAGGAATCCTACATATTACCCGTCTTTATTGTTACAACGGTCATCGATATCTCGAAAACTACTGATCGAATCTGCTAGAAATTAAAACGCATTGTTAATGTCGAAGTACTCTATCGATCCGTTTAGAAAAATCCAGAAAAGTCAATACAAAATCACAAGCCCTTTAAATACCTATGCCTACTTTACAAATCACGATAACAAGGGCATTCACCTCTATCGTCGGCACGACTGTGTAGGTACTTGTTTTCTCGAACGCTCCAGTAAATACTGTGGCGTCGGGGGTCTGACGTCACAATTCCTCGTGTTAACGAAATGATAAACACAAGTATTTATAGGGTCCGTAACTAAACTTCGAGAGTTATATGTTCGATGAATGGAAAGTCGACAGAACGTTTGATCGAATATTGCTATTTCGAATGAACCGTTTATCGCCAAACGCAACTTCGACTGAACGTTTTATCGAATATTTATTAATCGATGGATTGCTGTTTCGAATGAGATTTAGACATGACTTCTTGCCATAAACTTTACGGACTACTGATTCCAGCGTTGGGGTCCAACGAGGTCGGGTGCTACAATACCTACTCTTCTCAAACGATCTAGATTTTCCGAGATTTAGATGATTCCGGAACATTCTACCCTCTTTATTAAGAGCTATAAAAGGGCGCCCGGCGATTCAATATTCGACTTGGACTGTTGAAGAGTACTGTGTGTGCTAGTTATTTAGTTGTCTAGTTTTTGGTTAGCGAATAAACCTCTTTGTTGTAGAAACGGCATTTAATTTTTACCCCGCGCACGTAACATTATAATATCCGCCCACATACACAACGCTTTACAAAACCGAAATTTGGACTCGCTCTTCTTCCTGACTAAAGAGCCTTAGTTTGCTAAAACCTAAGTTCAGTATGGCAAGTTTAGATTTTTTGATATAAAAAAATGGAATACACCAGTGAAAATCCGTTAAACTAAAACTGAGTTGTCTTATTGTACACAACAAAATTCATCGCGTAAAATGTGCTAACGAATCAATTCTGTAACTAAGTGTACCGATCATGGACGTCACCGAGAATGACCACGGCATTTTTTTTCCCATCAATGCAAACCCCGGTAGCGACTGGAGATATCAGTAACCTGTTCACAAGGTGACTAGAGTTTATTACTTATTACCATTGTGTCACTGAATCGTTCATCGTATGCACGCCGCGTTCTATGACTTCTGGTGGTAATACCAGAAGTCACAGAACGCGGTGTGCTACCAGGGCCTGTAGACAAAGTCACATTCTACTAGTGGAATTGCTTCGAACGCAGTGTGCAGTGGATTGATCGATCCCGTACCGTAAGAAGGAAGACGTCGTGTGACATTGGAGCGACGCAATTATCAGTATTGTTTTCGTTTATTTGCTTTTATGTGCTTTTATGTGCCCAACTAGAAGATGGCTGAGACAAAGAGGTGCAATGGCTATGATGGTGGCTTGTTCCAGAGTTTTGCAAGAGATTTCAGTGTTATTTTCGCCATTAATAGGTATCTGCGGGTCAAGAGGGCCAATAAGGACTATAAGTCGTAATAGAATTATAATCCATGTAGTAAATAATGTGTTGTGTAATATGTGTTATTAATATTGTGTTTTTTCTGTTTATTCTATGTCGGTGCGCTGTCGAAGATAAATAGAATTTTTATTTGTTATTTTCATGACGTCCTAGCGTAGGGATTAGGCAATTATTTTTTCGACTAATGTTGGGAGTGGAGATCTAAACTTTGTAAGAGAGTCAAATCGCTAAGGTCATGGTTGCCTGCGATGGTGAAAGTGGGTTTTCACTAGACTCATTATGGGGTGAAGTTCTTTCTCTTTAATGTTGATTAAAAAGTAATTTAGTAATTCGTAGGCGATGTAAGAGGTTTATAATTACATATGCATAATGTGTAAGGATAAGTCACTTTATGTCATCTTTTGTTTTTAGTTAGGTAGGTCTTAAAAGTACTTTGTACTTTAAGTCCCTTCCGGACAAACCTTAAAACGTATCGTCAAATGATACCAAATTAATTTATTTAGATAGGCCGACTGTGGCCAGGTTTCTTTTATTCTGGTTTTTTGCCTGGCCAAGAATGAAGCAATTTCTTTTTGTTCGTGTTTTTCAGTATTTATTACAGTTTAATTGCTATAATTTGAGATTCTACTAACGATTACTAATTATTACAAAGATTGCTTCGTTATTCCCATTGTAAGGGACAGTTCGCTTAAATTTTTTTTTTGTGTCCCAGATTAGTTTACCTAGGGCTTTAGCTTAGAACTGTCACATGACAGGCCACGGACATGGCCACATGGGGCGCAGCTGATGTAGTGTTCCGACCTTTTTCGAGCACTACAGTTTGTTTACCTGGTCATCATGTGTCAGAGATTAAAAATAAATTATTTAATTCGATATGAGAGTTTAGGGAAGAAAAACAATTGCCTTGGCGGACAAGTTGCTGATAGCGGGTGACCGAGGGCTCCGGCCTCGACCCGCCGTCCGAAGAAAGTTCCAAGAGAATTGATTGTAGGCTCAATCCTTGAGCAGAATCCGCGATTCCCTACAGTTCGTTTAAAATATAAATATATTCGTGTAAAACCCCCCTAAAACTCGATATAGGAAGTTTTTGGTGAAAATAAATGCCAATATAAATATTAATACTTGTGTTTTATCTTTTCGTTAACACGAGGTATTGTGGCGTCAGACCCCGACGCTACAGTACCCAGTATAATGAACGATTAAGGAGCACTTTGGAGGATGCGATGCTGGAATATCGATCTATGATACCAAGCAAAAGACCTCGCTTACCCCATTTGCCTATGCATAAAAAGAATATAGCGCTGGTCTGTGCCCTAAATTCGCTACTACCTGAATATTTAGAAAATAGCGAAGACCTTAGTGATATACATTCGATTTTGTACTGTGCGGCCGTCGCAGCATGTCGAATAGCTGGAGTAAATTTTATTGTAAATAAAACTGCTACTCGACCCAAGCCTGTTGAACCTGCCTGGCAGTACAGGATTGAACGTCGTATTGCTGAGGCTAGGGTACTCTTCGGTAAGCTAACCTGCTTCAGATCAGGCAATACCCGCCCGAGGGTGATGCGCTTTGTGACACAGGCATTCTTGGGGACTAGTCCTCAACAATACGATTCATGTGTCACAGAGCGCATTGACTTTCTGAAGAGAAAGTATATGCATGGGTAAATCGGATACGACGCTACAAAAAGCGCGTAGATAGGTACAATCAGAATCGCATCTTCCAAAAGGATGAGCGGTGGGTTTATCGGAAATGGGAACAACCCGAGTCAGGTGTTAATGACGGTACTCGGCCAGATGCTGATGCTACGAATACATTCTGGGGTAGCATCTGGTCGACGCCAGTCATACATACAGAAGGTGATTGTATGAGAGAGGTTGAACGAACATGTGAGAATATACAAATTATGTAGCCAATTATCATTTTACCTGAAGATGTTGCAAGTGCAGTCCGTTCGTTATCGAACTGAAAGTCAGCAGGATCGGACGGACTGCACAACTTTTGGTTGAAGTGACTCCGTAACTCACATGCTCGTTTAGCAACTCAATTCCAGTCATCCCTAAACTCGGGTTCCCTTCCTAATTTCCTAACAACTGGAATAACCCACCTACTCTATAAGTCTGGTAGTGCTACAGACCCCAGTAACCATAGCCTTTTACATACCTACCGACGGTCTATAAACTCCACCTTCCATTCTGAGAGTCAAAATTACTGTTAGGCTATCGGTTGCGGGGAGAGGAATCTCCTCATAATACGTGCCGTGTCGAGGAGCATTGTCTTCTGCATCAGGCCCTTGACCCAACTGCCTAACGCGAGCCTCTTGAGATGTTGATCGAGGCTCTTGGCAATCAGTCCGTGAACCGATACAACTATCGGAATAATAATTGCCGAATCCACACTTCACATGTCGACAACGTCGTGAGCCAAATCCAAATATTTTATTTGTTTTTCTTTTTCGGCTTTTACAAGATTGTCGTCAAGTGGAATGGTGATATCGATAATTATTGCGCGGCGCTCTGATCGATCTATCAACACTACAACACTATATCAGGTTGATTAACTACAATAGTCCTGTCAGTGATGATAGAACGTGATGTGCCCATTTTCGAGAACTGTGTCGCTCACATACCTATAGTACGGTACCTCTGATTCCAAAAGGTTATACTTTAGAGCAAGCTGTTGATGGACAATCCTGGCTACTTGGTTATGTCTATGCAAATACTCGCCGTTGGCAAGACGAGAACAACCAGAAATTATATGTCAAGGGATTCTCCGGAATGGTGGCACGCCCGACATATGTTAACCGCACCATCCTTTAGATTAGAATATACTTCCGATAGTTATTCGTCATCACAACTTCGTCCATAATTGCAAAAACAAAACCTTTGGTTTCCCTAAATAGGTCACCGAAGCGTAGCCAAGACACAGATGCTGGTAAATCTATATCAGGCCCATGGAGAGCCCGATAGAAACGTCCATGCAACTCTTTGGTCTTCCATACATCCATACGATCATTAATACTTAGTACCACAGGTTTGTGCCAGTTCTCTCTAGCCAACGCAAGAGGTGTTAAGCCGTTATCCGCTGCGATCACATCACGGTGCATATCTGTATTTGTTCAAAGAAAATATTCTCTAAGGTTTGTTGTTCTTACCATTTAGAAAGATACGACCCCCCCGTTTCCGCGGGATATACAACCTCATTACAGATGATCGTGGGTGGTGCATCCGAAAAGTGGTCATCAGCGAACGAACTCTTCTTTCTAGGGCATCCAGTTCGGTCTGAGTCCATCTAAGTATGCCAAAGGAGTAAATTAGGACTGGCATGATCCAACCATTGTACCTTGTTGCCACCCGATAGAAATTTCAGAGCTTTTTTCAGGCGTTCAAAGAAGCGTAATGCCTGTGACATACCTAGATATTTGTAGGTTTCGGTTATAGAAAGAGATTTAAGTTTAATGGAATCCGAAAGTATCACCCCTTCGGATTCCACTATACCACCTCTTTCCACATGCATTACCGCACACTTGTCTTTTTTTTTTACGTGCGGAAATCCCTTCGGATGCCCCCCGCCGGCCAGCGGGGTTGGTTATGTCGTGTATCGACTAGAACCGGTGTCACTCACGGTGTCCTCCCCAAGTGTCCGTTGCCGGGCACCCCGGGTAAGCCCTCGAAAGGATAATCCCAGAGTTACCGGCGGACTTTGGCCGCCACCGCGGCCTCGCCTGGTGGGGTCGGGTTTTATCCCGCTTCGGTGAGTTGGCAGGCGTGTGTAGGGCACACACGACACGCCTCCGCCACGGTTCTGTAAGGACGGCGAGTCGACCAACTGCCGTCCTCAGGCCCCGATCATGGAGGTCGGTAGTCCCGGGCGTAGATGAGTCTGCGGCGTCCTCGCCGCAGACTACGAAACTCGAGGGGCAGGGTTCTCTCCCACTCCCTCTCCGCTGTCTCTTTCACGCGCATTACCTGCTCGCAGAAAGAGGCGGCGGCGTGCCACTTGCTCCCGTCGGAGACCACGGCCCTCACCATGGTCTCCAACGAGAGAACGTCCACGCCCAGGACCGCAACGAGATCCCGGCGTTGACTCGCCCGCGCAGGGCACTCCACCAACGTGTGTAGCACCGTGTCTTCGCCAGGATCCTCGCAGTGCTGGCACTGCGGCGTTGTCTCCCGGTGGATGCGCCATAGATACTTACCGAAACACCCGTGTCCGGTAAATATCTGGCACATTCGGTAGGAGAGATCCCCATGGTCCCTCTTCAACCACTCCTTCATAATCGGTCTCACCGCCGCAATGGTGGATTCCCCCACCTTGGATGCTCAAGTCGCACCCTCCATGTCTACATGAGTTCCTGGCGGAACAGGGACCGCTGAGCCCTGATTTCTCGGGGCGCCGGCCTATGGCCCCGCTCCAGCGCCTCCTTGCGCCACTGGTACAGCAGCGCAAGGGCTCTCGCTTCCAGGTCCCATGGAGGGGTCCCGGCTAGGAGACATGCCGCCTCGACGGAGATCGTGCGATACCCCCTGATGACTCTGACGGCCATCGCCTTTAACGGGCTGTTTAGAGCAGCCACGTTGCGGGCCGCCTGAGTCTCCGGCTATACGGGGGCCCCGTATAGGGCCATGCTTCGCACGATCCCTAGGTACAGTCTCCTAGTGGGGGCGTTGGGTCCCTCAACATTGGGCATCAGCCGCGATAGCGCGGCCGCAGCCCCCCTCAGTTGTTTCGGGACCAGACTTCGGAGATGGGGTCCGGAGTCCCATCGGCTATCGAGTACGAGCCCAAGGTACTTCATCGTAGACCGCACACTTGTCTAAACTAAATTCCATCTTGATAGAGCTACTAAAGTTACAACTCTTTTTCTCTCTCTCTCTCTTTTCTTCAATGCAGCATTGTGTAAAGCGTTCTCGATCTCTTCTGTATATCTTGTTACTTCCGTCGTTACCATACACCATAATTTTACACTCATCAGAAAAGAGAACTTTGCTTACGTGCAAAGTTCAACCTTCTTCTAATTGTTGTGCGTTGTGTCGATTTTGTAAGGAAATTGTTGCAATAAATCTATCATCTCGCTCAGAAGTGACCCGATTTCACCCAGATCTTGAACGGCGGGTGAACAAACCTGTCTCCCGATAGCGTTTGTAGACTCTATGAACAGAGGACAGACTTAGATGCAATCTTTCAGCCACAACACGCTGACTAAGTCCAGTATCCAGCAATGCCACCACTTGGGCGGATTCTGCGGGCGAAGTATACATATGTTTTAGAAAAAAAAACTTCTTTTCAGACGTCCCAAAGACACAGTAAACAAATAAAGAAGAAAAAGTTTCAAGATAAACGCTAATTTTTAGTTTCAAAGGTGAGATGTACTCCAACTCTAAAAACACATTATAGTCTGAATGGTCTGAAAACAATGATTAATTTCTTATTAGGATAATCAAATTAAATTCTAATTTTGAATTTAGATTTTTCGCTTACAACTGTTATGGCCAAACTGCCAGCTATATAATCATGTGATTTTTTCATTTTGTGTCATCTCTTTTGTGTTAAATTAGGACAGATATCATAAAAACTAAAGTGTTTCGATTTTCCTGATGAGAATGATGAAGATGGTCACCGCGATAAATTCTTATCCATGCAAATTGAAGTGTATGTTTGTGATATTATTGTGGTCACGTTAAACTTATCGTGATAATGCACTTTAAGACGAATTTGTCATTGTTTTCAGCTGCGAAAATGTCAATGGTAAACTGAGATTTGCATTTAAGATTCTATCTAACTGGGTTGCTACAGTCAATGAAAGACTTAGCTCAGCATCGTACAAAAACCCACAAAAATGTCTTCGCAGGAAAAATCATAGGCAACAAGTATTTAGTAAGTTACCACGGATCTAACAACCCAATTAGAGTGCTAATCTCTAAAGGGCAACCTGCAAGGTTAGAACATGATATAGTTTGCGTAAACGGATATTAGGTAACTTTCGTAGTCAATCGCTATTCTGATGCGGTAATTATTATTAAACTAGTACACAACAAGTTTTATGTTATAATCGTAGTTAAGTCAATATTGTAATGGGATTAAGGAAGTTTAACTTGCAGATTACATAAGGTTCTCATTCATGATAAGTATATAAATGCATTTGTTAATCGTAATTTATTAACTTCAGATAATATTTTTCTATTACCGTTGAAGTAATACCATACTTTGATTAAAAAAATTAAACCGTTTTCAAATAACACCAAAAAGACACTCAATAACGCAAAATAACTGAAGTACAGATTTAAGCCCAAAGCCAAAAATATACGTAAGACTTCTGCTGAAGTCGTTGTCGAGACAAATCGGTATCCGACCTAAATATATTAAGGTGTGTAGTTATGCCGAGTCCTCCATTGAGGGGGGGAGTAAAATCATCGGTGCGAGCCACCACGAACATGGACGAGTCACTATAGGACCACGGTAGCTCCTACTGTAGCCTATACGCGTGGATTCATAAACTTCACGTGTAGAACGAGCGAGAAGCTTATGCAAGAGTCTCGTCCATTAATCAGCAGATGGGTGAATATTTCAGTTGGTGCATATTTGAGGTTTTGAAATAAGAAAAAAATGCGCTTGATCATGTTCTTAATGTATTTTTTGTAAAGTATTTAATAATTACAGCTGATTTTTATGGAAAGCACAGTAATTATTCCCTCGTCCTTAAAGATATTGAGGTTTTTTATTTTCGTAGAAAGGTCAATACTTGACAAGTATGGTAATTAGTTCTCAAGCTATGGTAGTGAGATAAAGTAAAATTGTAATTAGGAATAAAATAAATGGTTAGACAAATTAGCCTTTTACTGAGCAATTAGTAACCTATACTTAACAAACTCGATTTTTTTAAATGCTATCTTAATGAATAAGTGAATTAAATATAAGACGGTCTGTCTCCCCCTCTCTCTTCGCTGTTAAGCTATCACTATCACACTTACTCACTCTCATCCGTGTATGCGTTCGCGTTCACCGCTTTTTACGAGAAAACAAATATTGTTATTTATAAATGTTGCTATTGTTCGTTATTGCTATGTTACATACACCATATACATTTATATGTCAGACATGAATAGTAGGTACCCTAAGAATTCCTAGAATAATTTAATTATTATCACTAAAAATAAATTATATTTACAGTTTTCTAATTACCATTTACAATAAAAAGACGAATAATTAATGGTCATTAGAAGAATGGTGGTTAGATTTTCTTTTTTTATTTTGTTATTTAGTTTTTTTTTTTATAAATACTTTTCAGGTAAAGAGCATATAGAATAATTAACATTGGATATTCCTAGCAAATCATTTTATAGAACAATAAAACATAATGTAATTACCTTTCTAACCACGAATGGTATTTAGAAAAATTATGAACCACATAATTTTTCCAGCTGGGAAACTTTTAATTATTTATCAAATCAAAATCGCTTTTTCACGCATGCTCTGTTCGGCAGTGCAGCGGTGATTGTCTGCGAATATATTAGGTGTAGTCTAGAAGATAATGGTGTGTTAGTACGAAAATATCGGTTCGAGGACATCATCGAATGGTAAAGATGTGTGTGTAGGGACATTTTTCTAAGTCTTATAAAACTAGTTGAATTTGTTCTTCCGTGAACAATATTTATAATTTAGTATGGTATACTTATTCTATGAGCCGAAAATATTAAATAGACTATTCTTTCAACAGAATTAGATTTTGACCACTGCGCCATGTTTTGAATGAGGTTCTGCGCACCGGCGCAGTGGTTCAGGTTCACCTGGAGAATGTTGCACCCGCGATCCATTAATGGAGCGCGGTTTCTACATCCTCCTCCATTTGCGACGGCGACGTCGGCGTTACGGCGCTGGGAGCGGGCTCGGTCGATCGACCAGCCCCCAGGCGTGGCGTAGAAGCCGAGGTTT
Source organism: Cybosia mesomella (assembly GCA_946251805.1). Classification (NCBI taxonomy): domain Eukaryota; kingdom Metazoa; phylum Arthropoda; class Insecta; order Lepidoptera; family Erebidae; genus Cybosia; species Cybosia mesomella. Next base: position 15,044,347 of record OX276403.1, read on the forward strand.
GGGGTTGTGTGCAACCCTCACGGCCCAGCAAGTGGTTAGCGGGCAGCTTGCTCGCGGCACATGCCGGGCAGTGAGGGGGGGGGGCGGAGCACTCCGCCGCCTTGTGCCCGGGTTGACCACAGCGGAAACATAATCCGCTGCAGTCAAAGCAGCTGGTGCACCTCGCGCGAGCGTGCCCGGCCGCCATGCACTTAAAGCACCTCATGGGCCGGCTCCCCAGGACTGTGACCCCGGCTGAGATCCAGCCCACGAGGAGCCTGCCCGCATCGGCCAAAACTTTGACCGACGCGACCGGACAGCTCGCCCACACTGCACCAACGCCTCCGGGACCGGGGCGGATTGTGCCGACCTTGATGTGGTCCGGGCTACATTTCGTAGTAGAGGCTATGGCCTCCCGGACGTCGTCGGCAGTCGTGAAGTCCGCCAGACCCGATACGCGCACATCAGCGCACTTAGTGGGTCCGGCGATCTTCACGCCATCGACACCCTCAAACAACCCCCGCAGCTTCTCAGCCACGACGTCGGCTCTCCTACCGCCTTCTGCCCCCGGGAACTCGAGAATTCGAGCTCCCGTCCGGGCGAGGCGCGTTCGGGCACCAACGCCTCCGAGATCGGAGACATCGATGCCCTGTTTTGCCCTCAGGAAAACCTGGCCGTAGCTGAGGCCTCGCTCCACCGCCTCTGGCGCCACCGTGATCACCACGGCGGCGGACTTGGGCGCCCGACTTGGGCGGTGTCAACCTCGGCTTCCTGCCACTAGATTGTGGGGCAGCGGCGGAAGCGGCGGCAGCGGCTGCCTTTGCCGCAGCCTTCTTCCGCTTCTTCTTCCCGCCCCTCTTTTTCCTCCGGCTCACCGTCTGCCAGCCCTCGCTGTCCGGCTGAGCCGAGGTCGAGGGGACGGGAGCTGAGGAGGCAGGCGTAGGTGCCACGGGAGGGGCTCTGGCTCTAGCAGGAGCCCGCGAAGATCCCTGCGCCGGTCGTAGGGGTGGGAAGGCAATGAAGAAGGTGGGGTGTGCAATGGGGTCAGCTGGCCCTGAAAAGGGCTGGAACGTTAGCCGTCGACGTTGCCGCCAGCTACTGAGGAGCAATCAATGATGCGTCATCGCCCACGTTGCCCAGGGTGCACCGCGAGGAGGTGTTCCGTCGCACCCCTCGCCTAATACAATCCTAGGTTAACTAAATAAAAGAAAACAGGTTAAGATTTTTTCAATGTTTAATGTATTCTTTATCGTCGGCCGGGTAATATGCACGAAATGAAATATTCACACAGATGTAGCCGGTACATCTGTAGCAGGTAAGGTTGGTTGGGATCCCGAAGATCTTTGTGGGGCTCCATACACAGATACAACTATACATTCATCATCATCCTCATATCGATTTCTCAATTACGTGTACTTTGGAGCCCAGGGTCCGCTTCATGTTTTTGATTGGTAAGTCGGTTTTTTCGGAAGCGACTGCTGTCTCACCTCTCAATCTCGAGATGAAAGCCTGCGCCAGAACCTCGTGCGTTGTTTAGCAGGTAAACCGACAAGCAGGTGGGGTTAGCTTGGGATCCGTTATTCTATTGGATTATATATCAAGTAACGAAATAAATACTATTTAGTAACAAAGTACACTATTATGATAATAAAAAAAGATGGTGCTAATAATGTTTGAATAGAAACATAATAAAATAATACTTGTAAAAATAACGCAGATATAGATAATATAAGTGTAAGCTGAATATGTAGAACCACATAAACCGATTTAACATCACCTCAGTTAAAGCAATTCGAATAAATGTTTTATTTAAGTATACCCACATGTTATAACGATTCAATAAATAAGCAATTCGTATAAAAAGTACAAGCAAGAAAAGAATATCATGTTCATTGTGAAAAATGGGCAATATAATGTTTTTTATAATAAAAGCTCTTTTAAAAAAGCCGTTCCACTAAGTCGTTAATGGGCTCGAATAATAAGCTTTAAAGATTTTGAATGGTCTAACTAAATGGTTTATTCTTTCCGCCCTATTTATAAGCAGTAGTAGCACGTAATTCTTTAGATATCTGCTTTGCTATTCGGGGTAGCTAGATCGTTGTGTTGGGAGTCGAGTCGATAAAATAGGTTTAAATGGTTTCGGCTCGTATATCAGAGTCGGCATCATAAAGGTACCAACTGTCAAATGGCTCATTGTGGCGGGTGGCTTTATGATGGCATTTTTACAGGCAGGTACACGCTTTGAGAGTCTACCATGCCGCCCGCCAATTATATTCTACTTAACTCGGTGCCTACCTTGAATCTTACATACTCCGGATAATTTGCTTTGAAATAACACTTTATGGTTAAATGATGTGGTAAAATATTTATTGATATTAAGTTAGTTGCAAGTGTTATTACAGTTTTAATTTTATCAACGGTGAGTTCGTTTTCTAGCTGCTTATCAAAAGGTAGAGTAATATTAAATTGTGGTTACCCTACATGAAACAGTAAAAGTGGAATTGAACGAATGACAACACTAAAATAATCGCCAATTATGGAGTGTAAATTAAATCTACAAATGGTTGAGACCTCTAAGGCCTCTAAAGGCTATTTATTTCAAAGTGCCTATTTAACATTGTGTTTTGTAGGTACTTCCTTACGATAGGGCATGAACTTTTATCATACTTACACACCCACGGTGAGGCTTGACGAATAGGACCTCGCAATTTACAGGCTTATCTACTTTGCGCATTGCGGTGTCCATGTAGAACTTGATTTTAGTTTATTTCCTTTGGTGTTTTTTAGTTACGGTTGCCGTGGTACAAAAGGATATGATTTCGTTATTCATAGTCATCATCATCATAACGTTGTTCTCGGTTCCATCCGAGGCTTTCACCTCGGAGCCCGGGGCCTGCTAACCCCTCTTCCCCCTCGTTCATGAATCAGCAAGTGTACCGGCTTGCAGGTGAGGTGGCTTGGTCTCGAAGGTCTTAGTGGAGCGTTATACACTTCGTAGTACAAAGTGTAGTTCGGAAAAGATAGCGAATAAAAGGTAATTGGACAAAACTTTTCCAATTACTTTGTTCAGATCGTCAGTTGTTCTGGCTGGAGGTTTCTCACCATTCCTTTACCGTTTATCAATTTGCGGCCAGCCCATTGTTACTTCAGTTTACTTATTCTGCGAGCTATATTGGTACCTTTAGGTCATAGTCGATTAACGTCACTCTTACTCCAACTATGTCGATATAGAGTAATGGGTACAACAGTTTTCGTTACCACAACAACATATTTTTTTTCTCTCAAAACATTTTTGAACGGGACCCTTGGTTCGCGAGTCTAACTCGGACTCAACGGGTTGTTTTTCAAAGAGAGTATGCCTATTCCATTTTACCCTTTGCGAAGGAGTTCAGTGCCTGTATTGTATTCCTAACTTCTCCAACATATTTACTACTACTTTAATTTGGGTGGAAATTTTCTGCGGTTATGTTCGATGTTTCCGTGGGACGCTGCGTTTGATCCTGGTGTGTCATAGCTGTGTAAATGTATGGTGACATGCCATTATGCAAAGTTAGTAAGCGGATACTGCCTTTGTGTTGGGAAATAGAACCTTGAAATACTCGCAACACCAGAAGCATCATTCGTTTCTTACTGATTTACCCCAAAATGATCAGACGATCTTATTCAACAGAAGACATCTAGGTATGCAAGTACTGGGGTGTGTGTTGGGTAACCTCCTCGAGTGTCGCTCCGATTCCGATCCCGCTGCAGTCCGGGGGGAACGGAATCGGAGCGGCCGGTACACCCTGGCTTCCCCTTCACCCCTTCATAGGGCTGGCATTGATCGTCGGCCAATACCCAACGTGGCGGGAACACATCGCTCTCCGTACTCCTCTGCTTTCAGAGGAGATAGGATGAGCGATGCTGTTAGTGGTGAGATGGCCCAGGGTCAGCCGGGGTGCGAGGGATATGCTCTATGGGTAACCTTACACCCCGGCGTCTGAAGACCCGAGACGGCGTGCGGTTTTAGTCGGTGCAAGCCCGACATAACCGCCCCCGCTGGCCGGCGGGGGGGTATCCGAAGGGATTTCCGCACGATAAAAAAAAAAAAAAAAAAAAGGTATGCAAGTACTTTTCATTGTAGTTGCGTTGTAGTTTTCTTTAGTCTGAGGATACTCTCCAAAACCCCTAGATTGAAAGAAAACCTGTTGTAGTTAAAATTTGATTTGGCACACCTGGTTCCCAGGCATACAGGCTGATGTGACAAAACACCTAGGGGTTAATCGGTTTGAGCCCGAAATAAGAGTACCAACGTTAGTCCGGTGAGGTGAATCCCAAGAAGGATGCCGCACACAATAGAAGGCTTCTTTATTAACACTAACTAGAACAAATTATCTAGTTTCGTTATTTATAATACATACGTATGTGTAGCTTACTAGGTGACATATTAAGTTAATTTCAGCAACGTACCTGTAAAAAAATGAAAGATTTTATTAGAAAAAGCTTTGTCAAATATATACAATACCGGTGATTCTAAAATAATACTATGCAAGTACTGATTAATAATCAGAATATATTATGATTAAAACTAACATCATGGTATCTCCCTTGATGTTTAGGGCCTGTGGTAGCAACTTAAACAGCCAAATTAAACAGCAAAGCGTTAAAGCGTTTTAATTCTATTTGTTAATAGAACGTGAGAGCCCGACCTTTATATTCCATTGTATGTGATAGTATGGTGCACAAGAGATATTCAGAATATAGTCAAATAGACAGTTTTAGTATAGACGAAGTCCCCAAAGCACCAATTACCGCCGACACAGTGATAAAAGCATGTTAAAGTTTATCTGAAGCTGCGTTTCTTGAAACACACTAACTATATTTCTATCTACCCATTTGACGAAACAGGGGTAAAGGAGCAGTTAAAAAAAATCTGCCTCAAGAAATGTTTTGAAAATATAAAAAAAATGATTTGGTCCGTAAGTCCTCTTCCCGTAAAGTAGAGCTTTTTAATTTCAAGAAAATTAAAAAAAATTCTACACATAGTCCATCTATTTGCAGACTTAAAATAATAATTTAAACTTCAATGGAAATCAATGATTTTTGCCGTGACTTATCAATAGGATATTCGTATTATTGTTGGAAAAGCTTTGCCATTTTAGGGCAACAAGGAACTCGTTAACTAAAATCTACTACTTCTACAAGGTCAAATACCCAACACATACCCACTTTTATATATTATAGCATATTCATATCTACGTAATCTCGAAGGAGTAGGCATAGGTAGTTTCACACATACATTTTGTTTTGTTTTCAGTCGCCGATAATCGAGCACTTTGTCATAACCATAACCATGAATTTCCCGACAGAAATATTCAATAAAACCTTGCAACCCAAAAAATCCGGAACATTGTGGGAAATTGAGATAACCGGAGTTGGTTTTGGTATGAAATACTATAAGGCTTTTACACTTCGGCATAATATTCTACTATCATCTTAGTGGTTGCTGCCGGGTGCATCCGAGGCAGTCACCTCGGAGAACGATGTCCACTTTCCGGCTTTTTTCCCCCACTTGACACCGATTTGACTCCACTGGAAGGTCCGACTTCCATTTTCTTGGCTTTCTCCTTCTCTGACCAATTTTCCTTTATGAATAGATTGTACAAGTACAATGTTGAATGACTATATCTCATTCATGAAAGAAAACATACGAACCTAATAAAATTATAAAGATAGAACAAATAACATGTTACCTACCGATTTCCTTCTTAATGGTTGAAATATTTGTCGGCGGTTTGGCAACCAAATATTAAATTTACGATGTTCACAAACGGTGTAAAATTAAATTAGGTGTAAGATTATGCTTCAAAAGACCATGTGTATGACTAATCTGTAAAGGAGGAGGTGCTCGGCTCGGCTACAAGGCCCGAGGGCTGTCGTTTTGTTCGTTGCCGATGCCGTTGACAGGTGGAGGGTGGCACAGGGCCAGCGGGGGGAGGGCACAGCCGGCGCGGCGCCCGCGCAGCTCGCGTGGCCCTCTCGCCTGAGTCACGCGCGCCTCGTAATGCTTGCATAATAATAATGACGGATGCCGATCGCGCGGCGGCGCCTTTGATCTGCGGTGCGTTTGATCTCGCCGCCGGAGCCGGTCCCGCCGCCCCTGCCGCACAAACGAGCCGCCCGCTCGCGCATTCGGTCGGGCGGCGCACGGCGCTCAGAAATGGGCCCTTCGCCCTCGTTCTAAATAGGCTTTATTTTGTAAACAGTGGGAGCTACCGTGCGCCTTTTGGGGCGCGCGGTCCGTAGACGCGCGCAGCACAGTGGCGCGCCTGCGTCCGCCAGTATGGGGTGTGCTCCGGCTCGTCGCTTGCGCCCGCGCTCGCTTCACGTCCACGCCAAGCGATGAGGACGCGCCCTCGCGGCTCGCAACGCCGCACCACGCACTATTGGATTGTTTGGATGCTCAGTGTACGCATTGCCTTAGTATTTTGTGACACCCGTGTATCTGCTAATTATCTGTGAGAGTAAATAGTGATGGCTTAAATATCAAGCTAAGTTTGAGTGTTAATATAGAAAAACAGAGTTACGTTAATTTTAGAAGTGTGTATCTATTGTTTTCTATTGAAAATGGATAAGTACATAACTAATTTAATTGTATCAACTTAATGCAGCTTCGTTATTTGAGTACCTACATACTTATTAATCAATTTTAGTGGTTACATATCTGTTAGCAGTAAATTTATCAGAAGATCATTAATTTTTTTTATTTTTTCGAATGCTAATGTGCGGAACGGTTTCGAAACATTCCCGTTAGCTATTTTTATGGATACCTAATGGTTTTTACGGCATTACGGTAAGCTTATAAAGATTAGTGTGAAATATCAATGGAGTAATTTGGCAGATGTAACAAAAACATAATAGCACTAAGCTAACACTCACATAGTTAAATATTTCTTGCAAATAATTCAGGATAAGTGTAATGTGCCCATAAGGCATTTCCCTCGCACCCCGGCTGACCCGGGACTATATCCGCTTTCGAGATAGCCTCCACCGGTTAGGGAACCACGGTGTCCCCGTCCTGCCCAGGGAAGACGGGGAGGGGGGGGGGGGGCACGCGCCGCCACCCCGGCTTGCTTCTGCTAGGGTGACAGGTGGCTCCACGTGTCATCCCCAGGCCTGTGCTCATGGAGGACAGAGGTCGTTCGGCGACCTCCGACACCTGAGTCATTTCCACGCCTCGCGTGCTCTGCGGATCGGAAGAGACCTTAGTACCTAGACCCCTCCGCCGCCTCCTTCTCGAGCAGTACTTATTCGTAGAAGGAGGTGGCAGCGGCCAACGCACTCGCACTCTTCACCCTCGCCATGAGCAAGACGCCGAGTGAGAGGACTCCCACTCCGAGGGCTGCAACGAGGGCCTGTCTCGGCAACTCCCACCGGCTATCTACCAGCGAGTGCAGCCCTGAATCCTCGCTTGCATCACAGTGATGGCACTCAGGCGTCGGCTCCTCCCTGATCTGCCACAAATGGTCCCCGAAGCACCCCTTCCCAGAGATCATCTACGTCAGTCGGAACGAAAGGCTCCCGTGTTGCCTCTCTAGCCAGTCCTCCGTGATGGACCTTACTGCCGCTACTACGGCGTGCCCCGGGACTTGAAACCTAATCAGTCACTATCTAGGGGGAATATTCTGACCTATTATGCAGTACCTATATAAGCGCTGATTACAAATATTTTATGAAAAATTACTTACAATGATAGACTTAGGGGTAGGTAAATAAGATATACAAAAACAATTTAGTTTACAAAAAACTAGTTTACTTATAACGGTTAGTTAGCTCTAGTATTTTTAATCAAGTATATAAACATTGAACCTTTTCTCAGAGCAGTATCGGAGTACACGGTTCTTTATCTTGATGCTGCGACCCGATAGCTTAAGCCATCCGCTGCCTCATACGTGTCACACATGCGGGCCCTGGCACTTCGTGCAAATCGTATGTATTTTTGCAAGATATTAATTTGCACGAAATTTGCACCATATTATTTACATGAAACAGGCGCCCGCGTGCATATACACACATGAGGCAGCGGCCACATTTATTTTCGTTACCCTGTGCCGGGTCGTGACGCCCCTTTAGAGAACCGCTGGTCTACGCAGTTCATCATTATCATAGCGTTGTTCCTGGTAACATCCGAGGCTTTCACCTCGGAGCCCTGGGTCCACTGACACACTGACCTTCAGCCTTTTGCTCCTTTCGATTTGGCTTATGCGGCTGTTATGGGTGCGACTGCCTTTTTGACCTTCAAACCCCGGGAGGACAGCCTACGCCAGAAGCTCGTCCTTTAATCAGCAGGCGTACCGGCATGCAGGTGAGGTTGGGTTGGCTCCGAAGGTCTTGGTGGGATCCATACACTCAGCCTAAGCTCTACACTCTTAGCAATAAGGAACGAGACGTATATAGATTAAACGTTAAGATGATATAATATCAGTCGTGCTGATATATATCGGTGACGTATCAGCATCAGCAAATAACAATTGTGTACTTTTAACATTTTTTTATAACAATCACAATAAAACCCAGGTCGTTCTCACAGGTATTAATTTTCGCAAGTTTGCTATGTTATTAGATTCCGCTAAAAGCATACAATACATTAAAATATGAAATTTATTTCATTGTTCTAATTATGTTAGTGGACGGTTAAGAAAAACTGCAGCTAAGGTTTTAGGCAGATTTCATCAGTAAAAATAATTGAGTTCAATTTAATAAATTTTCGCAGTGAATTGTTTCATCGCATTTTACCCAGTTAAACTGAGTTATTAAGTTTTACTTAATGAAAAGAAATTTAGAAGCGTCGGTAGCTTCGTGGTTAAGGAGTCGACCCTACGATCGAAAGGTTCCGGGTTCGAATCCTGGCCATTACACTAGCGACGTGAACCCACTCCTAACACAAGCAATTTAGCTTAGCTGGAGGGGTTAGGGAGAATATTAGTAATTTCAACCGAAATTAAGAATATTAGTAACCACTAATATTCTTTAAAAAACATAACATAACATAACATAAACTCACGCCTATATCCCCGAAGGGGTAGGCAGAGGTGCTAGCACCCACATTTCGCCGGTGGCGAGCCTACTGCCATTAACCGGGCACTTATAAACCTGCGATAAATACACACATAACTTCGAAAAGCATCGAAAAGTCATTGGTGTGTGCCATGGTAATACCTGGGATCGAACCCGAGACCTCGTCTCAGCAGTCCATTACCCATACCACTAGGCTACCGCGGCCTTATTCTTTAAAATAATAATAATAATAATTAATTGAGTAAAACAAGATTCCGACGAATTGGGAACCTTCCTCCTGTTGGAAGTCAGTTAAAAATGTAGTTCAGTGCGCCTAGGACACAGTGTACCTATTGATGGTGAAATTATTTTTTTGTACGTATGAAAATGCTCAGCGGGTACTACCTTACCTGGGGTGGTAGTGACATGGTTTAGAGAAGCTCGCGGTGCGGAACATGTCGCGCCACCACCTCGGGGCTGCTTCTGGTAGGGTGACGGCAGCCCTACTCCTCGCCCTCAGGCCTGCGCTATGGAGGTCAGATATCGTTTAACATTCTACGGCGCCCGCTGCGTTCTCTGTGGGACGGGTGAGTGCGGGTCCTTTCCCGTTCCCTTTCTGACCCCTCTTTTGCGTACATCACCTTGTAAAACAGGGCTGTTGAATCCCATGCGCTTTCGTTCCGGACCATGGTCAGAAATATAGTCTTATGCGAGACTACCCGCACCAATGGCTGTCACGAGGGCGTTAAACTGCTGCGCCCACGCAGGGTAGTCCACTAGCGTGGTAACGCGATGTTCTCGTGACAGCCACCACAGTGATAACATGCGGATGTTGCCTCGTATCGAAGGAGCCGTGTTCAGTAAGTACCTGCGTCAGCCTGTAAAATGCTCCCATGCCTCCAGCCAATCCTCCAAGATGGGTTTTACCACCACGGTTGAAATCCAACTTCAGTAAAACGTGAGAACTCAGTTTAATCATAATTGATCAATTAATATCTACGGTAAAATAGGGTCTGAGTTCTTAAATATAAATTTCATATGCCAATAATATCTATTTGAAATATTTGGTAGAAATACAGAGAAAGTTGTGTCTAGGAGGTATTCAGTTTTAAAATGCTATTATTGTGTATACCAGGCGGTGCTGTGTGGTGTCTGTGGGAGTGTACCTAACGACAGTCTGCGCCTCGTGTGGCTTGGCAACACATCACTTACTTGTAACGACGGAAGTCCTGCCGGGTAACTATCTAAACTATTTTTTATTATTTTGCCTGTATCAATAGGCCAGCTCAATTAAAAACTTCCATAAGTACTAGCAGACAATCAGACAAAAAATTAATCCTGATTCTCCTGTTACATCTGCTAAATAACGACCGGGACTCTGGCGCAGGCCATTGGATGTTGCATAGTGCCGCATTGTGATGTGGGTTCACATCAATTTTTCAGTAAACACATAGTTACATATTTATGAATAAAAATATTTGCACAGAGCGGGAATCGAACCTATGACCTCTGACTTAGCAGTCGAACGTTATATATTTCTTATATTTAAGTTGTTGTTTCATAACCGTTGTATATTGTGAAAAAAGTAGAAAAGTCGGCAGCAAAAAATTCATACAATTAAATTATATAAAATATATAAAAATTAATTTGACCCCCCAAGGTTTTTGGGGACAAAGGATGTAAGCACACATCCTTTGTCCCCCAAAACCGAGTTGATGGTTTGACTGGGGGATCTAGTCTCCGTACAATTCTCTATTATAGTATAATACAAATCGCGACTCTTTAAATACACTTACATAATTATAATGACAACAAACCGCTATCGTTATGATAACAGAATGTACCCAATCATTCTAATAAATCTAAAAAATATCTTTTAAGTTTTTTCTTAAACACCAATTTGTCTGGTTCTTCTCTAATGTCCAACGGCAGAGTATTCAGATAATAAGGTATTCGTTTTTTCAATGTTCTATCACCGTAATAATTTTCCCTATCATTTTCAATAATCTACGGAAATCTTACGTGATTCGGCTTTGAGTTAATGTTCTTTTCATAATTAACTTGAACCATAAATTGGTAATTTACATTTTTATTAAAGTACAAATACCATACATTGATATGTAATATTATTTCAAATTTCAGGTACTATTTCCGGCGCGGCACTAATAACGACCATTGGGTTGTGTATCTTGAGGGCGGTGGATACTGCTGGGATACAGCATCATGCAACGCGCGCTGGCGACGTCGCCCTGCTCTCATGTCATCCACGCGCTGGCCGCGAGCTCGCCGCGCACCATCGCTCCTCTCCGCAGACCCAACTGCCAACCCCCTCTGGCATGCGTCCAACCACGTGCTGCTACCTTATTGTTCAAGTGATATGTGGACAGGTACAAGAAGCACCCGTCACCCTGGAACCGGGTTTCATTTCTCTGGTAGACTCATTGTGCGTGCTGTGCTATCGGATCTGTTTCACTACGGACTCAAAGGGCGGATGTTGCTGGTGGGCTCGAGCGCTGGTGCTGCAGGTGTCATGCTACATGCTGACGCAGCGCGACGTACTTTGCGATCCCACGGTGTACGTGTTGCTGCCATCGCTGATTCTGGTTGGTTTTTAGATCGACCGGCGCAAGCTCGACGTGCTCCAGCTGCCACTGTGGCTAGACTCGGTCACACCCTCTGGCGTGGAAGTCCACCGAACTCTTGCGTGCGCAACCACGCCATTGAACCATGGCTGTGTTACTTCGGCTACAGATTATATCCATATATCCGAACGCCGCTGTTTGTATTCCAGTATTTGTTTGATTCAGCGCAATTAGCCGCTGAAGGACTACGTTCGCCTCATACTCGATTACAGTGGGATGCTGTGCACCAAACAGGTGTAGCTTTGCGCGTAAGTCTGGCTTCGGTACGAGCTGTCTTTGCACCTGCTTGTTTGGCGCATGGAGCCCTAGCAAGACCTGAGTGGTTGGCTATAAATGTGTCAGGCATAACGCTTCCTCGAGCTATTGCGTGCTGGGAACAAAGACTTGGAGGCGGTAGAAGACACAGTCGAGGTGGGTGCGCACCTCGTAGGCTCATTGAAAGATGTACTTGGCCGCAATGTAATGGCTCTTGTCCCCGGTTGCGTGACCCCCGTACGGGTGAAGAGGTAGCACTTGCGGCGCTTCTACAAAGTTTCGGCCTGGATGTGAGTGGTGCGGCAGCTGCTATGGGACTGGATGCGCGACAACTTTCTCGCATGAGTCGTGCAGAGTTGTTACCTCTTCTCGCACCGCACATTTGAGAAATATTAAAAACTGTTTTGTGTACAGTTGAGTACAGTAAATCTACCTCGTTTTTTGTTGCATAAGTACAAGTAATATTACATATAGATGTTTAGATATTATTTATTGTTTGTCGATTTCATTGTATCTTTAAGTAAAGGGCGGGTACTCTTTCGTTTTTGTTTTATTAATAAAAAAAATGCGGGCATTCTTTGCCACATCTGTATTTACAATTTATATCGATCTTTTTAAAGACTCGATAGACTAGTTCGGAACTATATTTATACATTAAATATTTAACAAAATTATCTCACTAGTTGTCAGCTGTATTTTTCTTATATGGCAGTGTTAAGTTAGATATAATTAGCTGTTAGCGTCGTGTATAGTCACAGCCAAACAACTTGACAAAAATGACTCCCGCATGGCACTAACTGGCCAATCAGAAACGAATAAAAGGATTGATCAACCCGGACCCACACTTTCATCGAACGAAAATTGGTCGACATGCCAATTCGTCGACATACAATTGGTCGAAAATCCCCATTGAGCGACAGGGATAATTAGTCGACATACAATTGGTCGAAAAGTCAATTGAACGACAACGATTACTAGTCGACAACTCGACAACTCGTGGACACCGCGCGCCCCGACACGGATGGATATAGGTTAGAAGGGTTATTGCGGAGTTATCGCAAAGACCTCCGCAATAACCCTTCGTGTTAAGCCCGCTCTACACTTGTAATAATGCACGTAGAAATAGGAGCCCCGCTTCGCGAGGCTCCGCCGAAATCATTAACTAATTAATAAGATATAAAAGAAAACTATCTACAGGTACACTATTTTTCGAGCTATAATATGTCGACCAATTGTCGTGAACCCGATCAACCAAGGACGGCCTTTTCAGTTTTATATATCGATGAGTGGTTGATTGTACAAGGTCCAATTGTAAAGTTGTTTGTCATTGACTATAAGTATAGCTGGCGCGGCCGCGGCCGTTCAGAGCGGTTTCTTTTACGTGGAAGCCAAGGCGAGCGTCCAATCACAATGCCGACACGGTGCCTTCGCGAACCAGCCACATCCAGACCACCGCTTCGGTAACGATGGTAATGATGTCATAAACGCAAAGCGCGCTCAACGCTAATAATTATAGATAAGTCTACTACATCATTGCCAAGGAAAAAGTCTGAGGAGATAATGTTGCTTTGACTGCGCCAAAGCGTCGCCAGGCGCGCGGTAACGACTCGATTAACTACATCAGCTTTTATTCTTATGGAGCCACGTTGGAATAGGATATCCAGAACGCTGGGTGTAGTCTGCGCCATTGCTGAGAATAGTGGCGAATGCGCGCTGTGACCGGGTGACGTTGTAATCGCTTCATCCAAGAACTCGAATAGCCGAATTGGATTATTCGTGTTGGCCCATAAGTGAGGTAATAGAGGCCACAGCCAGTCGTTTCCTGCAAAAATAACAAGTTTTAAGTATGCAACATGTTTCAATAACGATTTTGGAAAGTACCCCAATGGTATAACAGAATTAAGAATTCCGTAGGGTTATCATTACACTAACCATCGCATCACTAACTAACCACCATCGTCGTGAAATAAATGCATAGCATTTTCCCGCCATCTATGTAGACAAGTGCCGCATGCATTATTAAACATATTATTGCCAGTAATAGCTGTATTATTGAGAATACTTGTCCAGTGTTGTGTTAGATGTAGATATCGTCGCTACTACAATAAAATTATCTTTAAAGATATACAATAGCGAAGGTATTTAGGTCACCGTGGAATGCAGCAAACGCTAAAATGCATCGCACACGGACCTTGGTACAACCTTGCTTCATTAATTACCAGCTGTCAAACACTAAGTCTATATAATGCGTCACCCGTGATCCCACCGTCCTGTGTTCGTCCTATATTAGTCTTATAGGTTACTTCCTGCATTACCATCTGAGTCCCTAAATCAATTCTGTGGTCACTGTCGACGAAATCACATCACTCGCTTCGTTTTTGTTACTTTTTCGAAGACTGACCCACCGAAGACATAGAACTCGACGTTGATGTTATTCTGACGGAAGCAAGAGTTGCAGTTTGGGCAATGGAAGTGGTAACGGTGGCAAACAGACTCTTTTTGGTCTGTGAGGAAATAAAAAGCTCTTATTACAGAGTAGATATTTCATAGACAATAAAGATGGCAGAATAAATATTTAATTTACTAAAATAGAGCATTTTGTGCTTTTCCCATTCCAAATGAAATATTTGAAAATTCGAAATCTTAACTTACCATTAACTATAGTATAGTCGGCGTAACTGAAGAGTAGACGCTTATCAGCGCTGACCAACGTCTGCATCGTGGGGCCTTTAGTACCGGGACCTGTAGAGAAATCTCTGGCAAGGGCCAGATGAGGTCCAAGCTCTCTTTCGACAATTCTTAATAGGCCTTCATGGACGTTGCGAATGGGTGAGCCATCAGTGTTATAAAATCCAATTGGAAAGTGATGGGCGTCCAGAAACACGACCTGTAATTATAGAACGATAAAACTATATAGTGGTAAATTTTATTCGGTGTAGACAGTATCAATCAATCGTGTTAGTATATGTAGAGACACGTTTTCACGTTAGACCAGTAAGTGAATGATAGATGTGGGTAGATGTAAAAGTCACTATGTGACTGTGTTTATATGCATAGTATTTAAATGTTTACATATCAGATAAATTCAGTAAATGTACAATCACCGGGAAAATCACACGAACATGTTAACAACTCTACTCTACTTACTTCTTTAGTGCTGTCCAGAAACTTTCTGATCTCTTTTAGAAGTGGAACCAATGGACGGACTCGTATTAAGTTGTGATTCAGCCAATATCTGAAATAAAATCAAACGTCACTGAATCATTATAAAACATAAAATCAATTAACAGTTGCTGAGATATTAAGATGGAGTTAGTATGCTAGTTTGAATAAATTCCCGTCAACAGTGATCGTTTCACACTCGTGTATTATATAAACCCCTATGATTTAATATTACTAATGCACATAACATTACTAAATACGTATTATTTTCTAACATTTACAAGTTCGCCGCAAAATTAAATACTGAATTGATTTACATTGTTTTTACATTATGCAATATTTAGTAAACGAAGTGGTCATGCACGACGCGACGGCTGATCGTTTGACCGTGCGGTTTATATTTTTTACAACGTAAATTTAACGAAGTTACGTGACTTTTAGAGTACAACTAACGTTGACTAAACAAAATGATTCATTGATTGAAGTTAAGTAGCAATCAGAGCCATAAGTAATAATAAAATCATCATAATTTTCTACACTCATTATTATTCTGAACTTACCTTCACCATAAATAAGTGTACATTTTTTCGTGCGGGAAACCCCACGGATAACCGCTCGCTCACCAGTGGGGAAGGTTAAGTCGGACTCGAACCGACAAAAACCGCACGTCATCTCGGGTCTCTAATGCCGGGGTGTAAGGTGGCCCAATAAGTCAAGTCCCTCGCACCCTGGCTGATTGCCTCGCATCCCAGCTGTAATTAAGAGTACCTTTTTTTTTTCGTGCTTTTTACGGATACCCCCCGTCAAAATTATTCATCAACGCGCTGGAGGACGTCTTCAAGACTCTGGATTGGACTGGGCGGGGTACAAACATAAACGGCCAGTACATCTCGCATCTTCGGTTCGCCGACGACATCGTCCTAGTTGCGGAGTCGCTGGGCGAGATGCTGCACAGCCTAAATGGAGCCTCTCGACGCGTCGGTCTTGGTGTGAACTTTGACAAAATCAAGGTTATGTTCAACGAACATGTCACACCGAGACCGATTGCCGTCGAAGGGTCGACACTCGAAGTTGTTCAACAGTATGTCTACCTTGGGCAGGTTATCCAGCTCGGTAGAAACAACTTCGAGAAAGAAGTCACCAAAAGGATCCAATTGGGTTAGGCAGCGTTTAGCAAACTGCGTCGGGTTTTCTTCTCCCCTTTACCGCAATGCCTAAAAACGAAGATGTTCGACCAGTGCGTCCTACCTGTCATGACTTACGGTGCCGAAACATGGACAGTGAGGCTAGTCCACGACTTAAAAGTCGCGCAGCGGGCTATGGAGCGAGCTATGCTTGGGGGTTTCTTTGAAGGATAAAATTCGAAATGACGCCATCCGACAAAGAACTAAAGTCACCGACATAGCTCGCAGAATAAGCAAGCTGAAGTGGTAATGGGCTGGCCACATCTGCCGAAGGACCGATGACCCATGGAGTAAACGAGTTCTAGAGTGGAGACCACGAATCGGTAAACGGAAGGTAGGACGTCCCCCAGCAAGATGGACGGACGACCTGAAAAAGGGAGCTGGGATTGACTGGAAGCGCAAGGCGGAGGATCGGGTGCCATGGCGTACAATGGGAGAGGCCTATGTCCAGCAGTGGACTGCAATAGGCTAATTAATTGATTGATTGACCCCCCCGCCGGCTAGCGGGGGCGGTTATATCGGGCTTAAACCGACTAAAACCGAACGCCGTCTACGTTGGGCGTTGAGCTATAAGCATTCAGACGGGCTGAGAGTTTATTTGCTAATTCAGTGGTATAACAATCTGAAGCAATAATATGAAGCAATTCTTCATATTAAGAATTAGGAGAAAGTTACTTTAAAAAGCTTAAAAAAATAGTTCAGGGGGGCAAAACCTCCATACTATAGAGTATAAGTTATGCGCATTGTATATAGTTAATATCTTCTTTTTCTTAGCTTTATTGCCGGTTGCATCCGAGGCTTTGACTTTGGAGTCCGATCTTAGCTTACTCCTTCGCCTCCTTTTAACTTATCTTTTACAGCTCTGAAAGCCTGCACCAGAACATCGTTTGTCAATTAGCAGGTGTACCAGCTCTCAGGTGAGGTTGGCAAGGCCTCGTTGGTCTTAGTGGGTTTATTATATTTGGTGCAAAGCCGACCTCACCTGCAAGTAGGCAACCTGATGATTGACTGACGAGGCTCGGTCGATTGGAGGATCAGGCGGCAGTCGCTCCGGTAAAACCAAAATAAACTAAATTAATGAGTTGTTCGAGAGTGAACCTTGGGTTGGGACCATGCAATATGACGCTGTGATGAAGAAGCTACCAACGAGCCTTTTATGCAAAGAGTAATTATATTTTGCTGGAATATTTAAAACCATACCTATTGTCTTCATTCTCATAGGCGTTGTAATAAGCGATCCTGAAGTCGAAGTATCTGATGCCATGAACGAGCTGGGCCCAGATAGAGCGGTCTTGACATAGAATGAAATTATCACGCGTTGCTGTGCTTAACTCGGAGTCAAAGCGCCAGGCACCAGCGTTGTGAGTACCCGGAATAGCCAAGTCACCAATGCGTAAATTGTTGATTTTAGACCTGAATTTAGGAAAATAATGTCTTACAATTAAATAAAACTATTTTAACAGATTCTATCGAGAAGTATTTGGTGTTATTTTATTATTTATATTGATCTGACGTTTTGGTTGCTTTTCAGCAGTCATGCTCACGGGCAGAAGTCTCCCCTCCTCGTCTCCTCGTGACTCGTGATTCGCATAAAGTTTCGAAATCATAAGAATATCTTATATCAAAGAAAAATTGTAGCGAAAATACAATTCAATCCGATTTAGTGTAAGGCTTAAATATTTCACACTAATAAGTCAGCCGTAGGTTACCGAGTATAGGGTCTATGAACCCAGCTAAATCAAAAGGGGGAAGCGGACCTGGGCTCCCAGGTGAAAACCCCGGATGCAACCGAAAAAGCGCTACGATGATCATCATCATCCTCCGAGCCTTTTCCCAACTCAGTATTATAAACAACTTGCTGTTGCCCGCGGCTCCGCCCGCGTAGAATTCTGATTCCGTTCCCGCAACCCATGGGAACCTATTCCCGGGATAAAAGTGGCCTATGTGTTATTCCGGACTAAAATCTATCCCTGCGCCAAGTTTCAGTTAGATCCGTTCAGCCGTTTTTGCGTGAAAGAGTAACAAACATCCATCCATCCATCTATACTTATAAACTTTCGCGTTTATAATATTAGTAGGATAGTAAGTGTGACGTAGAGAGCTACTGAGCAGTTTAGTCAATATTTTTCTTTGACGTTTTGTAAGTACGGTTAATATAAGATCAGAATAAACGATTTTTGACATTAGACAACAAAGTCGGCACACATCGTGAAATATGTACGGCAAAAATTAACGAGGGAGTTAGGAGTTGTTACGCCACGTGAAATTCCTGGTGTTTGTGGTGGAAGTACATAATTATTTTCTGCACCACAATATGTCCTCAATGACAACATTAAAGCAATCTTTTGGCCACAAGCCACAATGAAAAGGCGTGTAAAAACATGCCTAACGTATTCACGTTAACGCCGTTCGTTTGTGAAATGTTTTCTGATAGTCTTAAGTTTTATTCTAATTTAACGTGATTTAATTATTTAATTTAAAGGGTAAGTATGTATCTCAAGTATCTTCTTTTTTGTTTGGAAGTTATAAATAAATAAATTTTCAAGGATATTGTACACAGCGCTATCTAGACCCAAAGTAGGCATAGCTTATTTTTTGTTATGGGTATTGGTATACGGATAAATATTTGGAAATACATAAAAATTATACATAGAAACACCAAGCCCAATGAAAATAATATACATATTTATACATACAAATATTTGCCCTGAGCGAAAATCTAACTCTTGACCTCGGGCTTAGAAGTCGAACCGCAGTGTTCTACCGCTACGTCACAGAGTATTGAATCCGCCACTGTCAAGAACTCGTGTTGTTCTACGAAATAACTTAAAGAGTAAGGCAATTACTTACGCAGTATCTTCCATCCAAGTTGGTTGTATTTTTAAACAGTTATAAGACTGCATTTCTTGTAAGTCGCCTGCGCCTACCCACGGCCAAAGGCAATGAGGACCCCTCGCCCCTCTTCCTTCTTCCCAGCCACCAGGTAGAGATGGTTCACCCAGCGATAAGTTAGTTATAACGTGACCCGCCACAGAATCTAACATGAACATAGCTAGGACGTTGTCCCAGGATATTGGTCGCATGTCAAACAGCCCAATCTGCGGAAATAAATTATGGCGAATGTATTACATTTCTGTTCACTTGATAATAAGGGAGATTTTCCAATTTATTCGCCATATTCCTATAGCTACATGAGCTGCTAGGTACCTACACAAGCTATAGTCAAACTTCATGCCACACATTACGAAGTTTGCTATTATGAAATTGTAAATTAGTTGTGTCTGTACACTGGGCACAACTAATTTGCAATTTTATTATAGTACTAGCTAATGCTTACGGCTCCGCCCGCGCGGAGGTCGGTTATCGTTTCTTGGATCATATCTCCGGATCTACTTAGCTAATTGCAATCAAACATATGGCAGAGTTAAGACTGAAAAAGACCTTTCTAATAGAAACCGAATCAAAACCCGTTCAGTAGTTTTTGCGTCCATCGCGAACAAACAGACAAGAAATAAAAACTGTTCAATTATTTTTTAATTTAATTTAAATTTGTATAATAGTATAGATAGATAGAATAGAAAACAGATACTAAAGTAAATCATTAATTTCTAGGTGTTGCTAGGTGACAGCTTGATGAATACACGGCTCCTTAAATTGAAAAGGATATCAGAGAATAGAGAAATCATCCCATCATATAATACAGGGGTAATATTATAAGATGTTTGTCGTATTCATTGGTACCTTTATTATTCTACCCTCAAATCGTATTTTATTTACTGCCAACCTGAATTTTATAAAATATGTAAAAACATCAGTTTTTCGTAAGGTATTAAAATAAGGTTAATGATTGTAATAAACGCAACAGACAAAGGACATAAAAGTGTCGTGACACTCGTGGCCTAAGCTACATTATTAATAGCAATTCCGCGAGACAAATTTATTGCAAATTATATAATGAAGTGTGTCAGACGCAAGCCCATTCGTGTGTTGTTATTTTTCAAGAGACAGTTATTTCAACGAACTCGTAATTGGCAAGCAAGCGATGAAGACGATCGAACTACATAGGTATATACTGAATATTTTATATTGGTGATTGTTGTCCTATATCAGCTTCTTAACCTTATCAAGGATTTTAGAATTAGATTCTGGTCGAATTGGACGTTGTTATACTTACCAAGAGCCTTTCAGTTTAATTTTTTGAAGTGAAAACTTCTTTAGCGGCGTTGTGCACTTTTTTTGTAATGGGTAAAAAAGGTTAAACTCGCGTCAGTAAACACGTGACCTGATCGCAAAAATTCGTAAGACGAATTGACGCGTGCGTCTAATGAGTGGTCGTTGACTTCGTCAAGACTGAGATCGATTCCGACCGAGGCCCAAGGAACACTTTTTGTCATCATAAGTTTTTGTAATATTTATTCTATTTTGTGCCATAAATAAATTAAATAAACTGCATCTATTAAAATGAACAAAGTGACGAAGAAATAGCAAAAGAAAATGAGTGAGTACTTTATTAATATATTGACGATGATGGTTCTGGTAATAATGATGGTGAAAAAGTCGTTGAAATTATGAATGGAAGTTGATTTTTCTGAGAGATAAACTTTTTAATGTAAAATAATTGTAATAGTTCTAAAGTGTTAAATTTTTCATGTAATAAATTGTCACGTTTGTGTACGATAGCGCAATAAATGAATATTGTATGTTACCACATAAATGATAGTACTTTTATACTGATAATTAAAGCAATTCATGCAAAATTATTCCCTAACCATTCCAAAATAGCCTCGGATTTGTGGAGAGCCACCTCGAGTCCCAGCCGCCGTATTCGACCCACGACTTGAGCAACCCCTGCCGTGCCCTTTAGTGCCGCGCTTCGGTGCGTTGCTCCCCGCGCCATAACGAGGGTGTCGTCAGCATAACAAGTTATGGTGACACCCTCCTAGCCGGCTTGGATGTATCCGATGGGAAAAAAAAATTCTAATTGTCAAGAAGATATTTTTAAATATTATTTATTTGGAAATGTCGCTGTTGTAAAATTGTTTGTGTTTACGAGTATAATGTGAGATAGGAATGCTTCAACCTACTACAATGCTTCGGATACTCAAACGTTATCGTCATTTCCAGATAAGATAATTTAATATTAAATATGATCTCGTCGGACATTCGTTACACTTGCTATACGAAACTTTAAAATTTGTAGTGACGAACTCTCCGTTGAATGATTAATACATTTATTAATTCAAGCAATTAATAAATAAATTATATAAATAAATAATATAAAATGTTACTGTTAATCTTTATCTACTCACATTAATAGAGATAATGCAAATTAACCAATAATGTAAAATTCTGAATCAGTGAGCCAATGGAAGTCGAGGGTCTAAGAAATAAAAGAACTAGACTAAACTAATTAAAGAGTAGTCGGTCTTATCTCTATCTTATACCTCTCTACTGTTATACACATTTTTTTAAATTTCATTTATTAGAATCGTAGAACTCTTAATAATAATCTTATTATTAAGATGTCTATATTTAGAATCATCAGCATCCTTCGAGTCTTTTTCTAAATCAGTTCGGTCGATTTTTCAGTCTAACTGCAAAGCGGCCTTACTTCAGTAGTTTCCGTGAAGTACCTGCCACCTGACCTTCACTACCCATTAATGATATCGAAGTTCTTTAGTTAGACCAGTAAAAGTAACTTCATATTGCAATTCTCGATTGAATTTATTGCTTGTTAGTGCGACGATTTACAGTAGCGATTAATTGGCGAGTTTGTTAAACTAACTGAAATTTCAAAATGATTGATTCCAGTACAGATGATACATCTCACTTGACTGGTTACACTGGTTGATTACCTGGATCTTATCAAAGCTATGAAGTTTATTATAATACTTAACATCTTGTAAACATTTCTTGATCGTGATTTTAAAGAGGTACACTAACCTCCTTTCGCAACTGTACCAGTGGCGAAAGGAGGCGCGGGAGCAGGGACGGAACCCCGAGCCTCGTGAAGTCGAGGCCGTACAGTCCCAGCTCCGCCAGGCCATCGTGGTGGAGTGGAAGGAACGACTTGGGCGACCAAGCGCAGGGCACACCGCAATTGCGGCGGTAAGGCCCATCACGGAGGGTTGGCTAGAGAGGCGACACGGAAGCCTCTCGTACCGACTGACGCAGGTGGTCTCAGGGAAGGGGTGCTTCGGGGACCACCTGCATCGGATCAGGAAAGAGCCAACGCCTGAGTGTCATCACTGCGACGCTAGCGAGGACTCAGGGCTGCACACGCTGGCGGAATGTCCGGCGTGGGAGGCGCCGAGGCGTGACCTCGTGGCAGCCATCGGGGTGGGAGTCCTCTCGCTCGGCAGCATGATTGCGGCAATGGTGCGGAGCGCGAGCGCGTGGGCCGCCGCCACCTCATTCTGCGAGCATGTAATGCTCGCGAAGGAGATGGCGGAGCGCACCCGGGAGAGATTTCGAGCCCGCAACTTGCTCGCCGCGCGTCGCAGGCGACTCAGGCGCCGGAGGTCACTTAACGACCTTCGTCCTCCATGAGCGCAGGCCTTGGGGTGGGCGGGTGAGGCCGCCTGTCACCCCAGCAGAAGCAGGCCGCCCAAATCGGGGCAAGACGGGGACACCGTGGTTCCCAAACCCGAGGGGGCCATCTCGAAACCGGAAATGGCCCAGGGTCAGTCGGGGTGCGAGGGATATGCTCTATGGGCAACCTTACACCCCAGCGTCTGTAGACCCGAGACGGCGTGCGGTTTTAGTCGGTTCAAGCCCGACATAACCGCCCCCGCTGGCCGGCGGGGGGGTATCCGAAGGGATTTCCGCACGAAAAAAAAAAAAAAAGGTACACTAACCTGTTTGGGCACTGTGGAACATCCATTGAAGTCCCAGTTCAGTTCTATGGCATCCAGTATCCTAACGGTGGGTGAAAGATTGAACTCAGGTGAGTGTATAGTCACCCACACTCTGCCACACGATGACCTCTCTAACACATAGTGTTTCTCGGTCGCTGGAATATAAGGAATGTAAGTTTTAGCGGCCATATTCCCAAATTTGGCGTTGGTTAATAAGTAGTTAGTTCTCACCAAAATATATTTGTACGGTTTGCCAAAAAACCACATGGTTTTAAGTCGGTTCAGTAACATGTATCCCATTCATAAGAAACTCATAATCTCATTAAAGCCCTTGTTTATATATATACATAATATAAGACAATTGTTGTCTACAATGTTAAAGCTACTATGGTATGTCGTTTGTGCCAATCATGTAGCCCAATAGCCAGAGTCAACCTTGGTCCCTAAATACCACTTCATCGACGGTATGACTTAGTGGTTATGTCACAGTCAAATCAACGTAAGACCTATCGCCAAGAGAGGCGGTAAGTCCTTGTCACTACTTCTGGAGAGTAGCAACTGTTGCAGCCATGCAGCCAGGGTCCTACAGTAACATATAGTATTTTACGTTAAAGCCAACATTTAAAAACTATCAGATAGCAGAAAGTAATCTTTATCACGTTTATTTCAGTAGTATGTCATTCAAGGTAAGAGTTTAAAACTTTACCTACTTGCTTAATGTAAATTCTACATTGGATTTGAATAAGTTCGTAATATTCGGAAATTTACTGTCATTTCTAACATAATGGTTGATTTTCATTAGTACATTTACTTGACTGTTTCAACTAACCAATCGAATAATCTATTTTCGTTACAAACTAGATATTCACCCGAGTGTCATCCGAGTGCCGACTATTCCCGTTGGTTTTCATAAAAAATCTTTCATAAGAAATTTCTCCTGACAATAACAAAAACAATAAGAGAATAATTTGCTGAAATGGCCCAGCTGTTCACGCATGGTGCATTTTTATGTAATATCGATGCTTCCTTATTTCGTCTAAATGCTTTCAGTGGTCTATATTTCTTTTATCCATTAACTATGGAGAATCAGTAACCAATGTCCTGGCCACTAATTTAACATTATGCTTCTTCCCATCGGTACGATGGGGCAACCCAATAACAACCCGGAAGAATTAGAAATGTGATTGCATTGATTCTTCAACGTTTCCTCGATAAAATATGTGTTAGTTACGATTGAAATGCACATTATTTTGAATACAACGAATTCCGCGGATAAAAATACCGATGGCGTAGCGGTAGTGCATGCGACTGCTACGACATGGGGCGCGGGTTCGATTCCCGCTCAGTGCAAATATTTGTATGCATGAATATGTCTATTTGCATTGGTCTGGGTGTTTCTATGTATAATATGTATGTATTTACAAAAAAAAAAGTATATAAGTATGTTTATCCGCATTCTGGAACCCATAACACAAGCTAGTTAAACAATGCTTAATTTGGGTCTAGAAAGCGCTGTGTAGAATGTTGTAGAATATTTATTATTTATTTATTTATTATCTACAATAAGAAAATTAGATATGAGTTAAGTAGTGAAATATGTTATATGCAGTTTAGTATAAAATATATCTTCGATTACTTAACCGTTACTCCGCCTTCACCCTTGTGTTCGCCCATAATCACGATCCGTATAAGGCGATTTAAACGTTAGGAATTCAATTAAGTACTAAACACGATTTGTATCCTTGATTCAACGGTTAAAATTGTATATTTATGTAATGCTAATAGACAAACTCTATTAAAGTAATGCTACTGCATTGGTTTGCCAGAACTGCTGATCAGCTGACTTTATACTAATTAGTACTAAGCCTTGAAAATGCTTTTATTGTATATTATTATTTTGAGGATTAAGACCTCGCATAAGCACTTGTAATTTTATGGCATTAAATTATTAATTTTGGGATTTGTTTAGCTTATTAAAACCGAAGATATCACTGATATTGAAACTAGGTGAGCTCCACCTTTTAGTCAAAATACCAACGTATTGTGTTTCAAACTACTGGGTCTCGTCGTGTACATCGAAGTCATTAAAATACTATGTCATAATGTAAGCCTTATACAATGTAAAGTGCCACCAGTCACCATAAGTGCGGTTCGTGGAAACCGTACTTTACGTACATACACGTTTAAGAGTCCGTAGAATACGACTCGGTTTTATGAGCGATTCGGACACCGGCAGTGAGTTGTGCGGCATACGTGTAACTGAAAATGTAATATGAATATTAAACAAGTAAATTCTTCACATGCGGGCAGTTGGAAATATCTAGATGTTGTGACGAAGAAAATTGTGATTGCTGTAAATAAAAATGGAAACATTTTCTTTCATATTTATAAATGTAGCTTTTTGATAGTAACTGGGGCCCATCAAGATTTTCGAGGCCTAAGCGAATGTTACCTGTAAGGCTGTACATATGTGGTTAGTGTGCGCCAGAGCCTCGTCCGCCGATCTGCAGGTTCTGATTGACGTCTTTGTCGTCTAGCGAGGTGAAGCCAAGTTGCCCTATAAATAGGGTTAATCTATCTTTTTTAAATCTTGGAAATCGAAGTATGCACATCTATAATACTTCGCAGTTACGTAGGAATTTAACGTTTAATTTTATGAATCGGTTAGGTGATCGTAAAGATTTTGTTAAATAATTGAGGCATTGCGTTGTCTACTTAGAACACTAGTATAGTTAATAGTTCGAAAATATATGTAATGAAAAATATTAAAACAAGGGAATGAAAGTGAATGTAAGTTCCTAAGATGAAAGTAAAGGTTTTTGAAAGAGAAGAAAGTATAGCTAGTGTGACCTTAAAGTGAGGAACAGCGTGATGAGGGAACGTTGTGGTATAGTTTTTTTTATTTCTTTTTATATTCTACGACATTCTACACAGCGCCCTCTAGACCCAAAGTAAGCATAGTTTAACTAGCTTGTGTTATGGGTTCCAGAATGCGGATAAACATACTTATATACTTTTTTTTTGTAGATACATACATATTATACGTAGAAACACCCAGACCAATGCAAATAGATATATTCATGCATACAAATATTTGCAATGAGCGGGAATCGAACCCGCGCCCCCTGTCGTAGCAGTCGAATACACTACCGCTACGCCACAGAGGCCGTCAAGAGGTAGTAAAAGTGAATAAGGTATAAAAAGCAGATGCTTAGACATGTAGAGGGGATGGACGAAAGAAGATTGACGAAACAGATTCCTGATGTGAGGGTGAATGGGCAACCCGGAAAAGGTCGACCCAGGCGTACGTATGTTAATCAGATTGAGGATGTTTTAAAGAGGCTTTGGTCAAGAGTACCTGCAACCGAATATGAAAACAATTATGATAGTAGAAGAAACAAAAGGCGTGGGTATGTATGCCAGAATTGTAGCAAGTGGAAAGATATTGTCTCACTGGGAAAGAGGTGTATATGTAAGTATGTGTGAAAAATATTCTAGATACAATTGAATTAAACTAACGCAAAGTAAGAATTAAATTAAAACGAATACAATAGAATACACCAGAACAAATCAAGGTATATCAGATTGAATAATACCTTTTGAAAAATTACCAAATGAAATTACATACTCAAATCACAACAAATTAAATCAAATTTCAAAATTCCTTATACAATAGCCACCTAACATCGCGTCCCGTGCTGTGAAATCGATTTCAAGAATAATTTATATATTTTGTTTATACCGTTAATGAGAGCTAAACTTTATATCCGTTAATAGGGCCCCAGTAGAAGTTGAACCCAAGAAATGGTAATTTGACATCATCAAAGATGAAATTGTAAATGGTCTCACTGTCAGGCATAGTGAAGACTTGGAGGCAAAAAAAGCAGAAAAGTCATCCCTGGCTCCAAGGTGGTAGCTACGGATGCAACCAAGGTGAACTCTGGGTTGATGATGATGAAATATCTATTTCTTTTTGTGAATCACCACCAATGGTGTGTGGGTTGTTGGTGGGTCTCATATACATACCACGGGTGTTAAGGAGCAAACCAACCTCTTTTACTAGCCGCAAGCTTTTCTCTCGAGGTTAGAGGGTCAGACGATAGTCGCTCCCGTAATAGCCAAGATAATCCAAATCAAGAGGAGGAAGGAGCCTTGGATACAATCTGGATTAACGCTGTGATAATGATGATGGCTACCAATGAATGTCAAGATTTTATTTACATGCTTCCTGTTTCAATTGTCATCTTCATCAATTACACTTAGTCGTTACCATTAACTACACAACTTTTAGTTACGTCAATGTTTTGTCCAACTACAGAACGAGGAAACTTACATAAGGTAAGTGACAGCCGTAAAAGGTGGCACACGCTGTTGATTTACTAAACACATACTTAAATATGCTACGTTACACATCCACTGTGCAATTATGTCGTTAGCATCATGTTACTTAATGTTGCTTGTTGAGGTTTTTGTCGCGCCACATACAGATTAAAAATGTTAATTATTTTTTGCTTCGCTACTACTTTTCAATTAGAAATGATACATTAAGTACTCGTTTATTACTGGAGAACGTAAATATGTAAACTCTATTGTATATATATTTTTTTTCATACTTCTAGAATAATTATAACTTATCAGGGTGTATGGGGCCCCACCAAAATCTTCAGGACCTAAGCCAACCTCATCTGCAGGCCTTTACACCTGCTGATTGACGGACATTAGGGGTAGCCTGTGTCTAGCAGTTAACTATGCAATCTACTAATTGATTGATTCATTTTGACACATAATAAAAGGCCGACTCTTTTTAAGGTGCAATCATGGGCATACTGAGCTCTTGTGGATTTTTTGTTCAATTGCAGGATTTGTCGTAACTTCAACTGCAAGAATTTGCGAGAGGTCCTTAAATTGTAGGTACTATAATTATGTGAAACTACATAATGGTACTCCACACAGTTACAACTATAAAAACGGAAAATACCACGTTTCACTAACGTAGAGCGTATAGTGATGCAACATTCCACAGGATGTATACTGAATGATATCTAAATCTTAATTTGAGATTTGCGCAGAACTTCGCAGAAGTATACTAATAGTCAGTAAACATTATTACCTGCATAAAAACATAAACAAAGTCGTGTTAGTGATGACCGGGATAAACTTAAGAACGGCTGGACTGATTTTTATGATCTTCGATTTTTTAGATTTGTCACCGCATATACTGTGCCTTATGCGGTTATTATTTGCAGAAATAACCACGGTTATCATAAAGCCGGGATGCCAAGAAGACATTCTTGAAATAAATTCAGCTGATAAGGTAACCAACAAAACTTGATTCTAAGGCGGAACGAAGTTTGTCGGGTCAGCATGTATTATTATATTTCTGACCTATTTATTTAGCCAAAAGATACGTTAAGGAACACATGGAGTAGGTACTGTTATCACCAGGCAAAAGTGCCTTAATAACAAATAGAGCCTATTAACTTGTGAAAACTTGCCAAAAACAGTGTGAAACCTTTTTACGCCACGAGACAAAAAATACGTATCAAAATCTATTTACGTTGCATGATAAATATAAACGTTAAATGATATACTTATAAAAATAGGCCAATGTCGAATATTTGCGGTATGAGCTAAGAACACATTTTTGCATGCTTGAGTAATTATTATGAATGCTTATACAACGACAAAGCTGAAAGACGTCACATATTTTAACACTATAAGAGGGATCACCTATTTGAGCTTGAATATATCATCATATTTTTTATCAGTATGGGCGAGTATAGACAGTCAATATATATCACGATTCTGTCAATAATATTGATGGTATTGATGTACAAACGCGATATTATTTATCTGCAAACCAACACGATTGGTCCCTACTCCGGATCACGATATTGTATGGCAATATATATTGACTATCTCCACCCGCGCAATTATTTAATGTTCTGTTTTTATCACACTGTTTTGACGTTACTTTCGTGTTACTAACATATTTTTTTTGCTGCTTTCGTAGAAAAATATTATTGAAGTCGCTATTGGCAGAAGTTATGATCGCCAATGTATCCAGTAATATAATTATGCTTATCAGTTACAACAGAATCCACTGCGATCAAAATACGTATGAAATGAGACAGTTAATTCCCGTAATAAAATATGGTCAAAATTTAATTCCGATTTAACCTCAATGTCACAAATATAGGAATAGGAAGTTTAAATAAATGTTTTCGATAAGAAATACATTATTTATTTATTATTAAAAATAACCATAATTAATTCTGTTTCTAATGGTTGTTCATCGTCATTGTACTTTAAAATACTTAAAGTACAATGACAGGCAGCCTTGCGGCCCAATAAAACCTCACCTGCTATCGGTGCACATGCTACACAAGAGACGAGGTTCTGACGCAGCCTGTCCTCTCGGGGTTGAAGTTATACCATTAAAAATCAATAAAACCCTAGGCTCCAAAATGCAAACTTGCGCAAATCTGTATGAGAATGATGCTGATTTGCAACAAAATTTCCTTTTTCCCACTAATCTTGCGTTTTGCTATATATGCATGTGTACATAAACACGCACTCTATAATTTAACCTATATTGATACAGACAAATACGTGAAGTTCAATTTTACCCGTTATAGGAATTATTTTGGAATATTCAATCTGTAATAGTAATTTTTTCGTTAGACCCGTGGTATTAGTTTGTTAAAGTGAGATCGCGAAGTCCAGGATTCCATATTCAGGCCGGGCCAAGTCTTAGTGAGTTTTTCTGATAGAAACAGCACCCTATTACATGGAACCAGAAATATAGCTGGGGAATAGTAGGTGTAATAGATCTCTGCCTGGCGTATGCATATAACCATATTGTTTCGAAATGTTTGTGCAAAACCTTCCTACTTCATAATGATTCAGAAGACTGGCAGCATATTGCCGAGTTATTTATATCTTAGTTATTACGGAGAGAGTAGATTTTTGGACACATGTCCCATGGTCCCATGGAACTTCTTCGGGGCCTCACTCACCTGCTAGCGGGTACAGTCCCCATTGGCATTTGTTTAACACATTCCAAGTAACCGACAACTGTAGGTCTAAAACTTTACATGATATACAAAAATGCAAAAATGTATAAATGTTTAGTTCATCCTATGACAATTACAAAGTTTTTTTTTGATCTGATATTTGATGTAAATATCGTTTCTTAATTTGTACTCTTCATCAACTTCTGAGGGCAACAGTACATCTACCGATCAACGGACGAGGCTCTGGGTCAGGTTTTCCTTTCAGGGTGGAGAGGTCAGACGACAGTCGCTTCAGTAATAATCACAATAATCTATACATAAAATGGAAAGTGAACTCTGAGCTCTGACGTGAAAGCCGGATACAGCCAGGATTATCGCTAAGACGATGATGATACTGAAGTGGAATATGGTATTCTATGGCAGCACTGACTTATTTAAAATACTGATATATTCTACAAGGAATGTTGATATGGATGTAAGACAAGAAATTTCTAAGCTCCGATTGATCAATAATGTAGTATCATAATCGCATTATTACAATCCGGACCAATTAATCATAGATAACAATACTTAATTAGAGTTTTTATGACGCTGTAGGGATTAAAAAACCGGCCAAGTGCGAGTCGAACTCGCCCATGAAGGGTTCAGCAACATAATCATTTGAGTTGATTACTGAAAACTACTTACGAGATCTCGTTCAAACCATTTTTCAGTGGAAGTTTACATGGTAATGTACATCATATATTTTTTTGATTTATCATTCTCTTATTTTAGAAGTTACGGGGGGGGGGGGGCACACATTTTACCACTTTGGAAGTGTCTCCCGAGCAAACTATTCAGTTTAGAAAAAAATGATATTAGAAACCTAATATCATTTTTGAGATCATCCATAGATAACACACACGCATAGGTTTGATGAAAAAAAAAAATGAGTGTCAGTTCTAAGTAGTTCTAGTCTTGTGTGAAAATCTTAATGCAGTTCACAGAATACATCTTCTTACCAAGTTTCAACAGCATAGTTCTTATAGTTTCAGAAAAAAGTGGCTGTGACATACGGACAGACAGACAGACATGAGAAATCCATAAGGGTTCCGTTTTTTTGCCATTTGGCTACGGAACCCTAAAAATTACAGGTGGCTGTAATTGTTTTAGTATACTACATCTGAAATGTTACATGACAATAATTACTTTATCGATTATTAAAGAAGTTGTTTACGTATTGTTATGATAAATCTTTACGTATATTATAATGAGAGAGACAGAATTTTGTGAGTTTGTTCATATGTTTGGGGTAATCTTCGGAAGGACTGCACTATTGGAAAAATTCTTTCACCATTTGAAAGGTGCATTATTCCCGATGGCCATAGGCTATATATTATGTGGCTTGACTTAAAAAAAAACACATATAAACCGAAACGAAGAGAGGGTGGGTTGCTAGTGTACAATAAAGAAACAATAATGGAAAGCATGGCAATATGTCTTTCTTGACACGACCTAAACTTTGATTTTTCTTATTTGAATTTGACCTTCGTAGGATATATTTGAATCCTAGGGTTGCCCCTAGGATTTATAAATATCCTATGAAGGTAACATCGGGCGATGATAGGCAATCTCAGGTTGAGGGTCAAAACCCCATTGCGTGACCTTTATTTTTTTTCCAGCCGTAACGTGGTCACGCTGTATATCAAAAGGGACAAAATTATTTGGATCTTTGGAACATTGTATTGTTTCACGACTCATGTGTAAACATATTGCTTTTGTATATAGAATTAGTAATGTTACCTTGATAATTACATATACGCACGCCTGTATATTCCTGAAGGGATAAGAAGAGGTGTATTAACACCAATATTTAACCAACTATGTATTGGACCCACGTAATGGAGTAAACGCCTATAGCCGTCAACCGGATACTTTTTAATGGGCATTCATTGTTCAAAGCTTACACTTTGGAGCCCAGAGTCCGCTCTCCTTTTCTTTCCCTTGATGTGGCTTATTTTGGTTCTTATGGGAGTTACTGCCGTTTGACCTCATAACCCGGAGAGGAAAGTCCGCGCCAGAGCCTCCTCGATCAATCAGCAACTGCACTAGAAGGTGAGGTTGGCTTAGGCCCGAAGATGTTGCTTGCGACTTCTTTTATTGGAAATTTTAACATGTGATCTAAGTATATCTTGGTGATGAAAACCAAATATTTTCCTGTCACAGATACTTGTTCAATGTCTTGGAACGGAACTGCGGACGTATATATAATGTTAGTCCTATATGGATTTCGTAAAATCTGATTTAACTGGTTCAACCGATTGCTGTGGGAATTTTCATTTTGATGTAAGAATAAATCAAAGCAAATTTAAATTTTATCCGTAAATTAAAAAGTTTTAGATTCGAGGTGGTACTTCGACGAGCACTTCCCTTTGCTGTTCCGTTGCGGCTTTTTCTAAACCTGGGTAACACCTAACGTCACAAGTAAGCGGTTTTACCTCGGGGTGGTGTGGTCGACACTGGTGAGTCCCGAATACTTTATATGTGTATACACTAATTTTGGTCACCTTTGCTTACAAGTGTTGAAGTCAGAATGCAAATGAGTGTATGAGTGAATGCAAGAGTGCAATACCTGGGGGTAGGCCCTCGACGCAGGAGGTATGCGAGTGGTGAGAAACCGCTTGCCAAGCTATATGGGCTATTGACCATTGGGTCGTCTCAGCTGTAGGTACCGGGTGCTGGTCTTCATACAGTGGATGCTCTCCTGCCGGATACTTTCTAACTGACGTTGGTTACTTTCGAAAGTGATATCTGTCTCTGTCTCGAGCTTTTTTTAACCTAGGTGGTGCATATCACCTCTGGCTCTCTCTCGCTACTAACTATCCTACATTCTATGGTTTGTGGCAACAGTTGTTTTACCACAGCCGCGATCTTAAGCAAGGATAACGTCTCACAGGAGATGGCAGAACGGAGCCTCGCAGCTGCAAAATGTTGTAGGCGAACCAGGTGGAAGAGTTAAAAGAATATTCGAAATCTGACACCCTATCCCGACTTGTTGTTGCTTCTATAATACCTATTGTTTTCATTTAAATCCGACATTGCTTAACTCGCTTTCGAAATTATGATGGACCGTGATTTTGTAAACGGTAACATATCTTTACATCAGTTTGCGGAAATTTCTTACGTTTAATCTGCTTTGTCATTTCTTAATAGTAGTCTAAACTACAAGGTAGTAACCTACTACGTTGCGTAGAATGCCATTACATTTATAACATAATAATATAATATTTATTGGTTTGACAGTGACTTTGAACATTAAACACTTGTATGAGATTGGAACTAGGTATGTGATTACGAGAATTGTTGCTCTTTTGTTCTTAGAAGTGTGCATGTAACGCCCGGTTGGAAAGTTATATAGGTAGCGTTATATGTATAATATATAATCTATATTATTATGTATAAAACGTAGGAAATAACGGAATGTTACGATACTACTGATACTACTTATACATATTTGCGGTCTGTATAGGACACTATAGTCAACTTCACACAATACAATATTTTATGTTGTACATTTTTACAACTTAAAAATAAACAACAAAATTTTGTTTTAAGTTAAATAAGCTATAGTGTGCTATGCGTGCTAAAACAATGTATGTTGATACTACTGAACGGTATTGTAATAAAATAGTATTTCATTTTAGGTTTATAGTTAAGTTATTGCCCTTGTATCGGTAGGAGGAGTTCAGGGGAATATTAGTCATTCAGGTTATCAAAATTAAAAAAAAAGAATTCTCTGATATAATTTTTTCATAAATGAATATACGTATTTAACACAAATTTCATAGAAACTGATAAAATAAAATTACATTCAGTAATATTGCGCTCTTTGCTCTTATCGCATATAATATTACTGCATCTTTGGTAAGACTTAAATAAAGAAATATTATCCTTTAAAAAATTTACAACAGAAAAACGTTACATGTTATGATAATATAAAACTCACGTATCGACGCCCCAAATGCTGTGACGGCAAGCGCGAGCAGAGCGTACCAAGACACAGCCATCTCACTGCGTGGCTCTGGCACCACTGAACCTCGGGACGGGACAGATTTGGCGTTCTTTCGCTACAATTGATTACTGCGTAGGACATAATAATATACACTACGACTCCACTAATAAATATATTTGCAAGGCATACCTTGATTTTCTTTGTAGACTACTTTAATCAATGGCACGTACTGACACATCAATGGATTGTGCGCGAGGGAAGATGCTTAGAGGTTTGAAGTATAGTGAAGTAGTAGGTAGACAGTAATGGTAGTGCGGGCTTCCGACTGCTCCCTCATTTCCGATCGGGTGTCGCGTGCTTCGCCGACGCTACAAGCTGCGTTTTGGCTAGCACGTGCATTTAGCCGGATGTTATTGATCAAGTCACAAAACGAGTAACTATTTAAAACTATTCAATAATTAAATTAGAACATCAGACTCTGTGTTGTTCTAGTGCATCTTCAGATGGTAGAACTTGTTCCGAGAAGTTTGAACTTTTAGTTTGTTTCTTTCTTTTACTGAAATAGTTAGTCGGCTAAGTTTCCTGAATTTTCCAATTTTTATACAATTCTCTTACTTTTTCTGTCTGTAATAACCTTAGAATAAAGTATTAGAAAACTAATACTAAGTATTAGAAACTTAAAAAAAAAAAAATTGATGAAGTCGTTCTCAACTATTTGATAGGGCCATAATTTCTACAGAAATATAAGGTTTCTTAGGTAGCCTAAGAAATCTGGATGAAAAATTGTAACTACTCGCAGGTCGGAGCCATCATTGCTTGCGAACCGCCTTTCCCAAATCCACTACGCCCAACCATACCCACTGCTACATAGAATACATAGGAGGCGAACAGCCCCGTGCTGTCTCTCAATATCCTCTAAAACTCAGAAAGACATAAGGAGAAACTGAGTAAACCGAAACATGGGCCTGGTATGGCTCCTGAATTGCCACAACATTAGCAGGAAGTAGCAACGCATTGCCCAAATAAATAGCAATAATAAATAATTAACATGGTTATAATTATACGTTTCTGGTTATTCCTTAAAGTTATCGCACCGCACCTGGCGGTAAGACTATTATACTTAGAATTTCTACATGTTCCTCAATTAACGTAAACAGTCTGTTTTCTTACCCACGGACCAACTTACGGACTAACCAGTTGGTCCGTGGAGAATTTTAGAAATACCTGAAAAGCGTGAACCTCGTTACAACTTTTTTTGACCAACGGACCAACTGCTTGATAATGATCTTTCTGATTGAAAAAGAAAAATATGAAATATTTCAACTTCTTGATAATACCTATGAAATACTGTACTTATTCTTTGATAATTGTGATAATTTGTGACTTCAGAATAATAAGGCGATTCACTATTTTATATTTACTATAAACTTCTACATGAAGTCCTTCACTTTTAACATTTATAAATATTATGAAATCCTTATAGATTTTGAAAGGAGCATGCTGCAACAAATTGCTGTACCTAAATTCTTCAATGACTCTTCAATTTAAAGTTAAATCATTTTGACCCGACAACTCTTCAAAGAAGCATTGTGCCCGCATCTTTTAAACGTCACCGTTGTTAAAGAGCATCAAAGAAGGACCAAACAATTTCCACTCTACACAAAGTGATTAAAGTACGAAATCGTTGTCTGTAAACTTACAGGGCAATATACAAAAGATCTCAACTTTCTTTGGAAAACCGGACGTCGAGTTCAGTGAGAAAATTGAAATTTAATCTATTTAAAATGGAAATTGATCTGATATCCAATCATTTCAACTATGACGTTAAAATTATATAGCTTTGTTGCCTATCAAATGATTGAGTGTCTTTCAGAATTGAAACCTACTAGAGACTAGACTGACGGTACAGAATAAAAAAATTGGTATCTCGAAAGACCACTACTTGTCATTGACTTGATAGACAGATGCAGATGACATAAAAAAGCACGCTATAACTAGTTATAATTCATTAATAGTCCATTGAAAAGTTACATTTGGGGTTGCGTTTTTTAGAGGACGCAATTTTATTTTTTTGATGTGTAGGGGGGTCAGTGTAAAGCTAAAACCAAGTTTGTGGGGTTGCCACCCTTGTCCCACGGCCGCCATCTTAAAAATAGGGGTTGAAATGGTTTTTACGTATCGTGCGGAAATCCCTTCGGATACCCCCCGCCGGCCAGCGGGGGTGGTTATGTCGGGCTTGCACCGACTATAACCGCACGCCGTCTCAGGTCTTCAGACCCCGGGGTGTAAGGTTACCCATAGAGCATTTCCCTCGCACCCCGGCTGACCCTGGGCCATCTCACCACTAACAGCATCGCTCATCCTGTCTCCTCTGAAAGCAGAGGAGTACGGAGAGCGATGTGTTCCCGCCACGTTGGGTATTGGCCGACGATCAATACCAACCCTATGAAGGGGTGAAGGGGAAGCCATTGACCGCCGCCCAGGGTGTACCGGCCGCTCCGATTCCGTTCCCCCCGGACTGCAGCGGGATCGGAATCGGAGCGACACTCGAGGAGGTTACCCAACACACACCCCTCTTTATAATATACCTACTTGCAGCCAGGGTTCGCCCGGGCCTAAATTCGCAAAAAGATCCTATAACATAACTATCTAATTTATCATCATAATTAGATGAAGAATGTTTAAAAGTCCAAACCATCCACAATAATGTAATAAAGAGTTAATAATTTAATATCATTTTTTTTAGTTCTATGATATGGAAAACAAAAACCTCCTTATGTCAATAGTACCATTGAAGAGTACCATTGATGGTACAAATGACACAACTTAGCTACTTTGCGTAACTAACTAGTACTTTGCGTATCAGTTCAGTATAGTATTTATTATTTATGACAATTCACCTCCTACGGTACCTCAACGGTAAAAATAGGTACTTTACGGTACATCAACCAAATCGTAGCTTTGTACCATTAGTACCATCAATGGTACTAGTGATACTAATTTAGTAGGACCAGTAGTACCATCACGAATAATGATGTATCACTAGTACAATTGATAGTACTAATGATACAAAGTGATTGATGCAGGTATGTATAACTAAGCAAACTCGAAGTAGTTTGGAGTACTAGAGTCTACGAGGTGAATTGTCATATGTGCACGACACAAATAGACCATAGACACATGTGCCAGTGACACGTAGATTAAGTAAGCGTGAATATAATGAATAAATTATGAAAAAGTTAGGTTTACGTAAATTAAAACGTAATTATGTAATAACTTTGATATTAAGCTAAGATAAATAGCTTACTACTGTTAGGAGTTAGTTTTCTGAGTAATTAAGTATGTTAGAGCCAAATTTAATAAAGAAAGTACATTCCCCGAAAAGCATAATTGTAAATATAATTACGTAAATGCATTACTCAGAATCTAACATAACTTCGTATAAATAGGAAATACGACTTTGTATATTAGTATGTAAGTTTAATTACACCCCGCGACTGCCTCCCACGCCGTAAGAAGCGAATATGCGCTCCCCCGGCTGGTGCCATTTTATTATATAGTAGCTCGCGGGAGGCAAGGCCCATATATAAGCCTGAGGGGTCAATCCGCCCGTCATTCAGTAACCCGACGTCGCACGGTACAGATGTAAGTACCTATCGTCGTGCAAGTCTTATCTCTACCTATGTACATATATGCTATGTAATTAATATGTAAAACATAAGTTATATAAATAAATGGAAATGCGGAGGTGAGGTAATTTGGATCGCGGGCCAGCACTACAAAAGACTATAAAAGCAGGGACTATTTGGTAGGAAATTATGAACATGGGTATTGGGCAACAAGTAGACAACAAGAGTCTCTCAAGGAACAAGGAAGCTCAACAGGAAGTAGTAGATCAAGAGTAGTGCTGGGCCAAGTACATCCGATGCCTCACTGACGTCAATGAAGTCCACCCATCCAAGTGTTTCATTCTTCGACTCACATCCAACAAATACAGTCCACTGAAGGCGACCGCGAAGTAGTGGCAGTCTATTTGGAACCTTATCAGGTCATAGTCTGTTACGAACCACGGTCCTTAACATCATAAATAATAAATACTATACTGAACTGATACGCAAAGTACTCCACTTGAAATCATTTGAAGTTAGTTTTAGCTTTTATTCTCCGTCTACGTTTGATGTAGATTTCAGTGGAAGGCCTTGTTCACGCACAAGCGGCACGCCCAATGATAACGCTGAACGCTTCTCTGTGAACACACTCGTACAACGCCATTATGTTTGCATTTAAAGCGGGCCACCCAACACGCCGCGCGACGCACCGCATGTGCGTGTACAAGGCCTTAATCAGGCTGATATTATTTTGTATTGACTATTTGATGTGTCGAAAGAATCGAATAATATTCGTATTGCATTAGCATTTACTTGACATTGGTGAAATTGCGGGGATTCTACTGCAGAATAAAAAGAAGAAGTAACATTCCTCCTAAACAACGGACGATGGGCGATACAGCTTCGACTTTGATGGATCGCGGCTGAGGTAAAGTTTTGCTATTTGAAGGTTTTCATTATTATTTTCATGCCAAGTATAGAAATAGTAACTGTATCTGGCAATGTAAGAATTTTAAAGAAGCTGAAAAATACACGGGTAAGTACAAGACAGTAGACAATGCAGATATATTGGTTTTAATAATCACAGTTTAGGTTTCTTAAAGGGCTAAAGATACAAAGTTGTGTCACTTGTACCATCAATGTTACGGGGGAATATCTTTACTTTTCTTTAATGATACAAAGTTGTGTAATTTGTACCATCAATGGTACTATTCAATGGTACTACTGACATAAAGGGACAAAATCAATCATAGACTAATAAGTAGATTAGAGCGTGTTTTCATTTTTTAAACATTCAATCAATAATAAGGTGTTTACTAGTTTTGCAACTGATATCTATCCATTTCTTATTACTGATTTGGAAATTACATATTCCAGTTTAAAAAAAACAACGGGTTGCACTCCGGGAGTGCCGGCAGAAGTGAAAACTTGAATATTAACGTTGTGCATTTTTGATATTTTGGAATGGTTAGGGAATAATTTCGCACGAATTGCTTTAATTATCAGTATAAAAGTACTATCATTTATGTGGTAACATACAATATTCATTTATTGCGGTATCGTACACAAGCATGACAATTTATATTACATGAAAAATTTAACACTTTAGAACTATTACAATTATTTTACATTAAAAAGTTTATCTCTCAGAAAAATTAACTTCCATCTATAATTTCAACGACTTTTTCACCATCAATATTACCAGAACCATCATCGCCAATATATTAATAAAGTACTCACTCATTTTCTTTCGCTATTTCTTCGTCACTTTTTACATTAATTAATTGATTTTATATTTACATTAATAGATGCACTTTGTTTAATTTCCATTTTATATCAATATATTTATGGAACAAAATAGAATAAATATTACAAAAACTCAATATGACAAAATGGGTTTCTTGGGCCTCGGTCGGAATCGATCTCAGTCTTGACGAAGTCAACGACCCCTCATTAGACGAACGCGCCACCGAGGTTGTTAAGTACAGTGTGAAATTAGCGCTTCTATATTTGTTGTCTTATGAATTTTCAATCAGGTCACGTGTTTACTGACGCGAGTTTAACCTTTTTAACCCATTACAAAAAAGTGCACAAAGGTGCTAAAGAAGCTTTCACTTCAAAAAAATATGCTTTAAGATAGACTAGATAGATAGACTTGTTTAATGATCGCTGTGAAATTAGTTCAGAAAATTAACTTCGTTTTACTAGATAGCGCTGATTGGTACGGAGAGTTCGATGATTTTATTGTCAGATTCATATATAGATTTCGTTATGTCAATATTTCGTTTAGACCAGATGAAAAGAAGTATGTGGGTATACTTCTTTTCATCTGGTCTGAACAAAATATTGACATAACGAAATCTATATATGAATCTGACAGAGTTATAATATAGATAAAATAACGAATATATATACATCAATATGCGTTTCATTATTGTTTACCAACAACAGAAAAACCAATCTACAATCGAAATGAATTACTACTAAAACTACTTTCCTAAATTCAACATAAATTATACTTAAACTTAATTTTACCCTGTATTATTTCTCTATTTAACCTCCTTATTGATGAAAAAAAAATCCTAGAATAGGTAGCGATAAAACGGGGATGTGTGTTGGGTAACCTCCTCGAGTGTCGCTCCGATTCCGATCCCGCTGCAGTCCGGGGGGAACGGAATCGGAGCGGCCGGTACACCCTGGGTGGCGGTCAATGGCTTCCCCTTCACCCCTTCATAGGGTTGGTATTGATCGTCGGCCAATACCCAACGTGGCGGGAACACATCGCTCTCCGTACTCCTCTGCGGGAGACAGGATGAGCGATGCTGTTAGTGGTGAGATGGCCCAGGGTCAGCCGGGGTGCGAGGGATATGCTCTATGGGTAACCTTACACCCCGGCGTCTGAAGACCCGAGACGGCGTGCGGTTTTAGTTGGTGCAAGCCCGACATAACCGCCCCCGCTGGCCGGCGGGGGGGTATCCGAAGGGATTTCCGCACGAT
This sequence comes from Cybosia mesomella, assembly GCA_946251805.1. Taxonomy (NCBI): domain Eukaryota; kingdom Metazoa; phylum Arthropoda; class Insecta; order Lepidoptera; family Erebidae; genus Cybosia; species Cybosia mesomella. The sequence goes on from OX276403.1 coordinate 15,085,074, forward strand.
AAAAAAAAAAAAAAAAGGTAGCGATAAAACGAGAAACCTAATAATTGGTATTGGAATAAGAGGTATTCCACAAAAAAATCTTAGTAGTTAAAATACGACAAGGATCAGGGTATTTGAAGAAACTTGCAGGATGATAACAAATAAATGTGCACTTAAATAGAATCTATATTTTCAGACATAATTAATTATAATTTATAAATAATTAAAATTAAAGCAGACATATTGTTAAAGTTTTTCAAAGATAACTTAAAAGTTCGCCTTAAGCAAATTCATATCAATAGATTTGATTTTTATCATAATTAATTGTTCATGAGAATAAAGTAATTAATACTTATATATTATACTAATACTTTTATCTAATTTCAAGGGTATAGGTACAGGCTCGATCGACTAGTTTCACATTCAATAGGAGCCTTTTGTGAACTAGTATTGCGTCCTGGTGCCTTACCACGATGCACTTATAGCAATTCAAAAGAAATATAGTTCGGCTGAGAGAGAGAGAGATGGAGGAATACACCGTGTATAGCTGCATCTCTCTCTCTCTCAGTTTAACTGAATTGATTTTGAATTGCTATAAGAGCATTGTGGTAAGGCCCCTGGTATATTTCTCGAACTCGAGTGTCATAATAGCCTTTTCTTCTTTTGATGACTTGTTGAATTTGGTTCAAGAAGGCACGTTCGAATTGTAATACTTGATTAAGGCTTAAGGCGCCTTCTAAAATTGAAAACATACAGAACTTTGAACAAATCAAAGCAGGTGGTAGAGTCAAGCAACAGTCATTTTGGCCGTTGCAGGAATGGGCCGACTCGACCGGGAAGCACCACCCTCTCACAGAATATCGACGCCAAGTAACAGTATTTGAACTGTTGCGTTCCGTCTGGTGAGTGAGAGTGCCGGAGCCCAAACTTCTTTCCCATCCCCTCCCAAACTCCTTTTCCATCATCTTTCCTTACAGGGTCGGCAGCGCGAGTGTGACGCCACTGGTGTTGCACACGTCCATAGGACGCGGTAACCGCTTCCCATCAGGTGGGCCGTGTGCTTGTCTGCCACCTTAGTGGTATAAAAAAAAATGTTAAATGATATCTATATACGAGTACCTTACCTATGTTATCAATGTGAGTGATTATTCTACATAAGATACATTTATGTTCAAAATATTATGTTATTAATTACATTTTGTAAAAATCAATCATCAAAGAGAAATTCTTTTGTTTTTAAGAATATTTTGACTTATCGTAATAGGATTTGAATCACTGAACTATCTTCTCCATATCTAAAAAGTTATCAATCGAGGTAATCATTCGGTTTTTATGTTGGTGGTCATCACGTTCAGACGGAGCGGCCGATGGAGCTCGACTTGGATTACGGAGCACTGGTTTCTGAAGGTTGAAAAAATTCAAGGATGCCTTTAATTCTTTGATGAAGACTTCTTTGTGTGTCACCTGAAAATTAAATCAGTTTAGTATATTAATGAGTTAGGTGTTAGTGGCTCGACCATTAATAATTCAAAAATTCAAAAATTAATAAAATTATTAATTTTGAACTGACTGCGGCGGCGTCGGCTATATATGGCAGAATCTTCATCATTATGAATTTATGAATCTAACAAACCTCTTCACGGACGACGATATTGCGGACCTCATTCATGAATTCAGCCGCAGTTATCAATAGGGCGAATACCAGGCCTGCGATTAATACTACGAATGCTCCAACCAAATTTTCCATTTCAAGATCGCCTTCTATATCACCTTCTACTTTTGTATCCTAGAATCGTAATTAATATAATTTAATTTAAAATTTAGCATAAAAACTTATATAGCTAAGTATAAAAGATAATATTATATTAAGTCACTCCTCTTTATTCGAGCTCTTTGAACATACAGCCCGTGAGAAAGTGTATTCTATGTAGTTGACAGCAATAGGATAGCCCTTTTGTTATGTGAGGCCGAAAAACATTGACGGTGAAATGTGAAACTCCTATTCAGTGTTGGATCGATACGCAATTCGATAGATTCACAACTCGACAGATTCGTGAGTTAGGCAGATTCTTGGACTTGAGAGATTCGCTATACTGCAGAAATACAGTGGTAAATAAAATAGTAAGTGGAACCAAATAAAGCTTAAACCTAAAACTTTGAGAAACATGAAAATAACAATATATAATTGCCTACCCCTTATAGGAATCTATAATAACGTAGATGTATAATGTGGTTATATACCAAAGATTGTACTTTCTTTGTTGTGTAAAGAAAGGTCTATTACTTTAAACTTTGTCCAGTGTATTCGGCAAACTTTATAGAGCATGCTTTTCGTTTGAAATAAATCAAAATCGGAAATGATGTCTTTTTTTTTCAATCTGCACCTATTGGCTTACATTGTATAGATACTTCTATAGATTTTGAGCAGGAAGATAAATTGGTTAGCTCGACAAGATTTATGCTCCTTTAAACCTCAACAAAAATACTCCCTACATCAGTAGAAAATCAGAATAGTAAAAATTGGAGGTCTATTTATTACGTAAGTATCACCGTGAAAGAGGAAATGATGCCTGTGAAAATGTGTTTCATCCAAATGTTTAAAATCATTAAAATGTAATTTTGTAATTCAATGACAATTCCTAACTTCGCATTTTTTTGCTCCATATTTTTCATTCCACCATTTTTTTTTTATTTCGTCCAAGCGCGTTTTCTCTTTCATTTTCAAAATTGCTCGGTTTATGTGAGTCCTGTATGGAGAATCTGAAATCAAAACAGCATATTTAAGTATAGGTATGTCAGCAAAAGCCCTTTGGTATGGAATACAATTTAAGTCTTATTTTGCCACAGCACTAATAAGTAGCTCAACAGATTTACCGATTTTGAGTGGTTACCACCACCTACTTTGATTATCAGACATTTTACGTAAATTTATTTTTATCTTTTATACTAAATATTCTAATTAGTTTTTCAAAATTTTTACGGCAAATTGTAGAACACAGCGCTTTCTAGACCCAAAGCATAGTTTAACTAGCTTGTGTTATGGGTTCCAGAATGCGGATAAACATACTCATATACTTTTTTTTTGTAAATATATATATATTATGCATAGAAACAGCCAGACCAATGCAAATAGATAATATATTCATGCAAACAAATATTTGTACTGAGCGGGAATCGAACCCGCACCCCCTGTAGTAGCAGTCGAATACACTACCGCTACGCCACAGAGGCCGTCAAAACGGATAGATTGTTACAACTACTAAAGTTATTTTACAATTAGTTTAATGTACTTAGTTAATTTCTTATCACAGAATCTAAAGAATCAAATTTAGAATCTAAAGGCAAATAATTTATAATATTGACTCAATGTACTCAAAGCACATCTTTTTTATGTGGGTAAACCATATTGATAGGACGGCGAAGCAGTGATGTGCATCCAACTGACTATAACTACATGGTGTTACCTAAGTTTACATCTATTTGCAGAAGAAGTGGCCAACCTACGGTGAGGTGGTGTACCTTTTTTTTTTTTCGTGCGGAAATCCCTTTGGATACCCCCATGGATGGCCAGCGGGGGCGGTTATGTCGGGCTTGAACCGACTAAAACCGCACACCGTCTCGGGTCTACAGACGCCGGGGTATAAGGTTGCCCATAGAGCATATCCCTCGCACCCCGACTGACCCTGGGCCATCTCCGGTTTCGAGATGGCCCCCTCGAGTGAGGTGGTGTACCTAGTGTTTATTTGGAGGAGCACAACGCTTTTCCTTTTCAAGAAGAACTCTCCTCCCTTAACCTATTAATCAACTGAAAGATTCTTTACTTCGCAAGCTCTGAACAACTTTTATTCCTGGGTTATTGCCTCAGAAATTGTGTGTGTTGTGTCAGAAATTGCTTTCTGTAGTAGTGTCTTGCCCCAGACTGCCTAGTGAGACACCAAACCCGACTACCCCTACCTTGTGAATTAGCACTTAAGGTAGTTTCAGCGATCTATAACCGGGTACTGCGAACCGGGCTCAAATAACTCTCTATGTTTTGCAGCATACAGATGAGGTACATTTTTCCTGGCAAATTAGGGATGAAAAGTGCTCTAAAGTAAGACATTTTGGAAAATAAACTTACTAGGAGGCATCGCAATACCATAATCTTTACTGTCCAGTTCAGTTCCAACCTTCTGAAGGTCACAATTACGTTTGAGCTTGTAGTCAATGGTGCAGGACTCCATAAAGAATGCGTATTTATTTCTACTCTTTAGAACTCGCCTCTCTCCCTCGTCGTTACTGTCCACTAAGACCGCACGGTTCGCCATCATATTTTCATATATTTGTTTATACATTTTGTCTTTGGATGACTAAAATATCAAAATATTACATAATTATTACATATATAAATAATACTCATTCCTTTTTCCCTTCGTGCAGGCACAGCCAACAGTTTGCTTGTGTCCTCACACACTTCACGAGCTTCTACTGTCATTAAACCTTTCAAACAAATCTCAAGCGTATTGATTTACTCACGATATTTTTTTCACCGCTAAAGTATAAGACAAAGTAATACTCTCATGATATTTGAAAAGTTCGTGGAGCTTGACTGCGAATCAAACTTGAGCCCCCGTTGTGAAATGACTATGGTTAGACCATTCAATTTATCTCATTTCACTTTTATATTTTGTTACTAATTAACACCTAGCTTAGCATTCAAAAACTAACTAGGTATGTCAAGATGGAATTACCAAGCTCTAATGAGTTTAATATACAGAGGAAGTAACTGTGATTGCAGAAGTTAGTCTATGCTATAAAAGGTTTGCTTACATTTATTTATAATGGATTCAATCAAATGAAGAAATAAAATTTACCTTAAAAAACTCAAGAGTGGATCCAAATTCATAGGCACCGTACAAAATTTTACTCTGCTTTGCCAAGTCTTCGACGCTGTTTATTGGCTCATCTTCGTTAGCAGACGTCATCGAGGCTGACAGCTGAGCGATATATGTTTGACATACAATAACAGCGAAGAACCACCACATGCCGCAAACCCAGCGAGTACCAATTGCCCTTAAAACGAAAAACAAACAGATAAGTTATTACACTCATGTTAACGGGAATTAACGCGATCATAAATATCTTTGAAACGTCAGGCAATCAAATGTATTTATGATATATACATAGGTACACAAGTTAACGTTAGTGGATTATCATGGAACTAAATGGAATAAGAGGAATGTAATTGAGTTCTAACTTTACACACTATTGTTTTTAAATTTGTATTTAAATATATTATTTTCGTCTAAATAATTGGCAACCATGGAGTGCTAAATGCTGTGTCGGTCTACCCATCTAGTGATGGACAAGGATTCATTAAATAGTGGCGTCTATGTAAGCTAATATCTGTGAAAAATTATGAATTGGTTGTCAATTTTGAACTTCGCGTACTTCGGCAAAATATCGCATCCTTGCGTCATGATAGAACCCATCGTTAGCCAGACACAATTCTTAAATGTCCATATATTTTCTAACTCCTCTGGATCCTTTTCGCACGGTTCAGGATTTTCCCAATCTGCAGGTGAGATTCTGAAATAAAAATGATATGATTTTGAAACATTGCTGTTAGGATTATATCAGAAATATATCAGAAAAATAATAAAAAATCAGTATTCGTAGCCTGTAGGTTCAAATCATTTGATGCTTTTCGACTAACGAAACCGCAGATTGAACAATTTTCATTACAAGAAAATTGTTCAATCTGCAGTTTCGTAAATTGAACAATTTTCTTGTTAGGAGTTTTTTTTTATATTTAGGACACGTCAATTTGACTTCACCTCGCCTGATGGTAAGCTGAAGGTAAAGTGTTAGGAAAGAGGGTCACCATTACATACACGTATCATGTTAACAATGGCGGCACTCAGCTTGACGGCCTCATCAGAAGAGGATTGTCGTCGCAGCACCGCGTGACACCCACCGGTCCCACCAGTGTTGCGACAACAATCCCCCTGCCCGGCTATGCACTTGCTGACCCCTGAACGCAATCAAACTGAAATTTGATTACTATGGAGGGTTTTTCGCAATCGTGCACGGTGGTACCTACCCGGCCGAATTTTGTGACAAATTTGTGTCATCAAATTTCTACCACCAGTAATATATGTACTATACATTAATAAACTAACTTATCTTTCATTATTATACGTGAATGCGTTGAAGAGAAGTGTATCAAAGATGGATACGGATTCGCAAAAAAAAAAGTGGGTATACCGCCAGTTTAATCCAATCTCAGATTGATGTGAAAAAAATAAGCACAAATTTGATAACGGGTGTCAATATTTTTCAAGTACTTTAAGTAACGATCTTTTTACTCGCATGTGTAGAAAACTACCAATATAGAAATAAAAATAAAATAAAAATAGAAATTCATGTCAATGCCTGTGTGTGTACTGACCACTAAATCAACAAAACACTCATTTGAGTTTAATTTATTATAAAAAGCAGGTTAACTTGCCGAAACCCTGTGCCCAGATTGACTGGGTCAAATATCACTCAGCACTGGCCAGCTATGAGCAGCCAGTATTAGTAAGCAGCCAGTATAACAAAAGAAATTTCACAAAAAATATAAAGCTCGAGTTGTGTGTGTTGCGTTATATATTTTATCAGGTGCATTTTATTGGGGTGTGTGTTGGGTAACCTCCTCGAGTGTCGCTCCGATTCCGATCCCGCTGCAGTCCGGGGGGAACGGAATCGGAGCGGCCGGTACACCCTGGGCGGCGGTCAATGGCTTCCCCTTCACCCCTTCATAGGGTTGGCATTGATCGTCGGCCAATACCCAACGTGGCGGGAACACATCGCTCTCCGTGCTCCTCTGCTTTCAGAGGAGACAGGATGAGCGATGCTGTTAGTGGTGAGATGGCCCAGGGTCAGCCGGGGTGCGAGGGATATGCTCTATGGGTAACCTTACACCCCGGCGTCTGAAGACCCGAGACGGCGTGCGGTTTTAGTCGGTGCAAGCCCGACATAACCGCCTCCGCTGGCCGGCGGGGGGTATCCGAAGGGATTTCCGCACGATAAAAAAAAAAAAAAAAAAAAAAAGCCACATCCCTAAAAGGAATGGGTAATTGGCACAGAAATTCAGTCTACGATACTGAACTCCGACACCGACAATAATGTAAAAGAAGTTCGCTTCGCAACTTGGAACACTAGCACGCTGATCAGTCGCGTGAGGAAGTTACCCACGTGGATGGTGGCCGTGGCGTTCTTGCAGGACTATCGGTGAAAAAGGGAGAGCGGAGTAGCCGTAGTACTTCAGATTGACATCATAGATGTGAAACGCTACAGCGCCCGGCTTATGGTAGTGAGGGTTCTTTTCGATGGTACTGTTATCTTCCTTAGTCGTAAATGGTCATAAATATCATTTATAGTGATTATATCTGTCATATTTTAATAATTTATTTTTTGAACACTTACCTGGCGCACACGAAAAGTATTATTGACACAACGCAGTAGGCAGTGGCGGTGTACATCCAAACATCAACAGAATATGGATTAAGAAAAGAAAACATCCCTGGTTTTACTTTATGTTCCTTTGTGTATAAAATACTTATTCCTAGAGTCATAAAAGGCACTGAAAAGTCTACGACCTGTTTACGCTCTTCTGTAATAGTTAAGTCACAAACTGCCAAGTCCGCTTCCTGTAACGTAAATCCGGTAAATCACATTAACATTTTTGATGTTACAGTTATATGGTTAACACTTAACAGAATCGTAAATAAAAATATCAACCATATACATCTGCAACACTGAGCCCTATTCTTGAGTCTAGCCCTATTAACTGATTAGTCTAGCTCTCTAACTGAATATAACTACTATATGTAAATTTGTAGGAATTACTGAAGTAGTTATATTCAGCTTTGTAATAGATATATAAGTAATGAGCAATAATTTCATTATTTAAATAAAACTATTTTTAACGGATTCTATTCCGGTTGCGGTTTATTTGATGTTATTTTATATTTTACATTGATCCCGACGTTTCGGTTGCTTTTCAGCAGCCATGATCACGAGGAGACTAAAGATGGTTGTTGTCTTGTAGTTTGAAGTGAAAGTTATCTCAAAGTACCCAAACTATGTTGAATTGTTGGTGTTGCTATTCACGCAGAATGAGCTCACAGTATCATGAAGTCTTGTTGTATTTTGATTTTTCTTGGAATTAATTAAGTGAATGACTGGGTCCCAAGCTGGTGGTACATTAATTTCACTATTTCAATTATACCAAATTCCTATTCTGTGGTGACAAGTAAAATTTCATTTTTATAAAATATAAACTATATCGAGCCTCTGATGTGTTTTTGGATTTCAAAAATGGCTTGTTCGGTGTTTTAAACAGATTCTTAATTGGGCAAATTCGTGGTTTATTTTCAGCTCGTATTTTTTAAATAACACACTATAAGAATGGAATATTGTTTAGGTATATTGAAGCAATCATTTTTACTACGTATACTAACCTTAGCTAATAGGTCACCTATTAAGCCGTTCCATTTATTTAGAATGGGGTCGAATTTACCATAGGTTATATCTTTCTTGTAAACAAATTCGTAAGTATAATTAAATTTTTCCTCCTTTAATATACTGAATATCTCTTTCACCAAATCTACGGAAAATCCTTCCCACTTTTCATTCGGATCTTCGTTTTCACAATCGTCACCTGTACATTTCTCTTTCGGTTGAAAGTAAGGCTGAGCATTTCGCGATTCTACCTGTATAGTTTAATTTTATTATTACTGTCAGGTTTATATCATAAAATATAAAATTATGAATATTGCCGAACAGTTCAATAATATCTTTTCTATTCCAAGTTTTGATATTCACTCTGAAATATTAGTTGTCGCGTAAACTTAGAGTCGTCGATATATCCTTCTTCTATTCTGAGTAACATAATAATATTCGTGAATCTGTACACTATTAATACCTAACCAATAAATAGATTATTAGTCATTAAGGCATTTGAAGAATTTTTGTATTCACACTTTGAATACTTGAAATGGTCAGAAATACACTAGAGAACTTTTTCAATAACCTATTCACAGGTATTAATTCGAGTTATACTTACAATAAAATGTTTACTAGACTGAACATTAGCTAGATCATCTGATTGAGGTCTAGTGTCTATTATTTCTGAAGAATTAGCCGACATCCATTTACCAACATTTCGTCTTATCTTCATATAAATTTCATTAACGTGTAGTTCATAATTTATCCTTTGACCTCGTTCATTGAATTCAATGTTTCCAGTTACACCAACAGATGTTGTCTGGATAAGCAAACGTGTTATTAATTATTGATATCCTTTTTTTTACGTGCGGAAATCCCCACGGATTTTTCTCGGATTCCCCAGCCCCGTTGGCCATTGCGGGTGGTTATGTCGGATTCGAACCGACTAAAACCGAAAGACGTCTGGGATGTAAGGTGGCTCAATAAGGCAATTTCCTCGCACCCTGGCTGACCCTGGGCCATCTACGGCTTTGAAATAGCTCTCTCAGGTGTGGGAACCACGTTGTCCCAGTAGCATATGTTTTGCTACTTACACTTTCCCGTGAGTTAAGTTATCTTATCTGTGCTAGGCTTCGACAAATAAGCCTACAGTCCATAGATTTACCATACAAGTAATAGATAGAGAATTAAGATTTTGTTTGATTATTGACTGATCAACCGAATCCTTTACAGCATCGTATATGACGCGTATTATGCGATGTACACGAGGCAGTACGAGAATATAATATAAGTAATTGTAGTAACGTCATAAGTGCATACTCGTAGTTATGTGTGCTGTCAGTATGCCCTGTCAGTTGCAATTTAAATATTTATATCTACAACACTGGAATTATAATGTCCAGTAGTTGTATCACGCTACTCCGTTCCCTATCGCTCTTGGCAAGGGGGCAATGACTCATACTATTAGCTAAGACTATTAGAGATCTTCTTTTCACTTTACTAGCATACAGAGTAGTATATACTAGATCGCTATAGGTTCATTTATTAGAGATCGGTCAGGAAATACTTAATATTTTCCTGGATCGAGGGGCTGGTAAATTGTTATCCAAAATTATTATAAATTTAAGACATTTGTATATTTACTAACCTGTAATATTTTATCTTGAAATAATGCTCCAATTGACCAGGGTTCATCTTCACTGCTGCAATCAAATTCAGGAGGATCCGTCAAGTCTGTAATACTTTTTATTGCTTTCAGTAGGTGTTTTGTTACGTCATCCATTATCAAGGCTTCCATCTGTGAATAAATTATGCATTTCATTAAATTTAAAAGAGCCTTGAATGCAACGTTCTGTATCCAATCCATCTAACTACTGAAATTTGTATTTGTCTTATCTGATTTCAACACAATATTTTAATGTAGTAATATTAAATAAGCGAAAATGAAAAAGAAAAAGAATACTTAGTTTTTTTTCGTCCGGAAATCCCCCCGGTTGCCCTCGCCGGCCAGCGGGTGTGGTTATGTCGGATTCGAACGTCATCACGGGTCACGTCTTCAGACGCCGGGGTGTAAGCTGACCCATTAGGCATTTTCCCTTAACTACACTACAGTTACCATAAAAATATGCAAGTTTAATTTTTAGATGAAATAATTTAAAGAAAAGAAAAAAGAGATGAAACCTCAAATTGTTCCACAGATGACAATTCTGACGCATTCCATCGCCCGACTCTTGGTGCTAAAGGGTGTTTTGGATCTTTAATATTTGCATAATCTGTCATACTGAGCCACGTAGTATTTGATGGCAACTTTAATAGCTTTTCAGCTACAGTTGTGGTGTCCATGGAGACGATAATATAGTGCTATAAAGAAAAAAATAGTTTTATTGCTTTTATAATTTTTCATTAACTAATTTAGTTCCTAAAAGGTTTCTTTAAGAAGTTCTTTTAATACATTTTTAGTTATAAAATGTTATGTCATCTCGCTTTGTATGATATAATCTATATATACATATATATAGATATATAAAAAAATAAGCGGCGATAATAGATTAATAATAAGCGGCGATAGCCCAGTGGCGTACGTAACGGACTGCTGAGACGAGGTCTCGAGTTCGATCCCCAGTCGCCCCGGGCACACACCTCTGACTTTTCGTAGTTATGTGTGCAATAATAAATGTTAATTATCGCTTGCTTAATAATGTGCCCGGTAGATGGCAATAGGCTCGCCCCCTATTACATTGGGACCTTAACATAACTGGCGAATCGTGGGTGTGTAATACACCTCTGCCTACCCCTTCAGGGATACAGGCGTGAAGTTATGTTATGTTATGTTATGTTATGTTTATGTATGTTATAAAAAAATAAAGCCGCGTGACCCTGGGCCATCTACGGCTTTGAGGTGGTCCCTCCGGATACTGTTCCCATACTAGCAATTAGGATGATTACAAATATGAGACATTCACGAAATAAATTCAGCTGATAAGGTAACCACCATAATTTGATTCTAAGGCGGAACGAAATTAACCGGGTCAGCTAGTAAAGTATAAATGTTCGGTCTTAGCACTGCCACGGACCTGACACGTCCTGGGAGCTTCCCTGATGTGTGTGGATAGACCTTAAATGAGTACACTATTAGCAGTGAAATATACTTTACTGTACACAATAACTCCTTTAACAACCTGTGACTATGTGACGACAATGTCGAGTCATATTAGAGATGAAGTAATTACCTGGTAGTCATTAACCATTTTCAGTTCAGTGGCCTCATTCATGTATCTTAGAATACGATCAGGATGACAGTCTAAAAGAAATCTACTTTCTTGATATTTTTCTAATCGCTTGAATATCTGAAAATATTCAATAAAAATAATATAAAGTAAAAAAAAATTAGTTATCAAGAATATTTTACCGTTCCGATTCCCCATTACCAAGCTACATATATAGCTTACTACATCGACCATGCTGACCATTGCAGAAGGAACGCCTACCTTTCAAAACAAAAAGTTTCACTTTTGTTACCTAGTGTGGCACGATAAGCTGATTTTCTAGCCTTAGACACTGTCTAGTGCAGAGACTGCTTCAAAAATAACTTACAATATGTGTGCTAAATAGAAATGGATAAAATGTAATTTTCTAATTTATAAAAATCGTCATAGTGTCATATTGCTTGTTATCGAACTCCTCCGGAACGGTTTGAACGATTCTCATGAACTTCTTTGTGTATATATGGTAGATTTTCTCGCGTTTGGTTGAACTGATTTTGATGCAGTTTACAGAAAAGTATTTGTTACATTCTGGACAAGGTTTTAATATACTTAATCGACTTAAGTCTGTTTTATTTTTTCATAAAAATAAGTATTACGCCGCGAGGTGGACAGAATCAAAATTTCACACCGGTGGAGCCGTGCGCAACAGCTAGCCTTTAATGAAATACTACAGCCGTATATGAAAACAAGCCAGTTTCATTATAAAAATAATGATTTTTCATACTTTGAAACTGGTTAGGTACTCAAAAAGATCTCGAAACCGGGCCTTGGTTTTTCGCAGACTTAGTTTTGATAAAATAATGAAAAGTCTTCTAACCGACTGTAAAATTTATTCATATATTCATAATTTATTCATATAACAATTATTATATTTTATTAATTAAATGGCAATATTTTAAACATGTCGAAGGAGACCTTATGATTCTGAGGGTCAGCGTCCGCAACGGGATCGCAGGAATTCGGCGTATTGGCCGTCAGGTTAACCGGGATATCCCCTTTCTTGGAACGAATGCAGACTTGGTTGTTTTAGCGACTGTCAACACTAAATCCTATCCTACCAGTACACTATACTACTTACTACTAATATCATAAATGTGAAAATAAATTTCGCTTTTTAATAAATTATATTCTCCATTTTATAGATTCATTGAATCATTGAATCATATGGCGACGACAGTAACCATATTGTCAACGACTTTACCCTTGGTGACATTATTTTTTTTAGACATTTTGCGACTTCGACAAAATGCTATTATAACATAATGAGAAATGGACGTAAACAGTATTAGTCTTTTTAATGACTGCGGCAACTTGCGTTCGAGGCATCTATCGCCCGACCCATTTTTTATCCCTGGAAGAGGTTCACACGGGCGAAGCCGCGGGCAACAACTAGTGTAACATAAAACATAGGAATCGAGTATCGCGGGTGACTACTAGTATTAAGCAAGTATCTGTACATTAAAAGAAAAGCGAAATAGTGGGTTACCTTACGGTTGTCGCCCTCCGGATCCAGTTTGAATAAAGTGATTCGATACTTTTTTGACACTTCTGCTATAATTTTTTGCACTCTCAATAAACCTAAAAAAGTTTTTTACGAATTTTAGACTTCTGAACGTTAATTTAGGCTGGATTTTACTAGAAAATAGAGTGGGCTTAAGGAGTCTTTGTAACTTAGAGGCCAATTTTTGACAGATAATTGTTTGCAGAATTCAGTAATTAAGCTATTTTTAATTGAAGCTGTATGAAATTTCAAACAAATTATTGTCATAGCTTGATACGAGTCTTGTGCATTCATAGATTGGGTAAAAATCAATCAAACATTTGTAAAAAAAAACATTTTTTTTCAGGGCACAGTTTTTAAATATTCTTAAATTATTTGAACGTTTTATTTTTATCTGACCTCAGATTATTCTAGGTTTTGCTAGCAAAGCGCATTAGAAGCCAATCTTTAAAAGATCGGGTAAATATAAAATATTTTACCTACAACACTCTAGTCTAAAAAAAAATCAGTTTAGTTTTGTGACCAGCGGGTCAACCACGACGTGCCTATAAAGCCTCGTACAGATATACCGACTAATAATAATACCATTTATTTAAGATAACATAATCCGTACCTTGTTAGTTACAATATATACTTAAAATGTCTAAAAGCATTCTAATGTGCGCGTAGTCCGTTATGCGTATACACAGGAATGATAGTCTGTACTGTAGGTACGCCTATACATAACATAACATAAACTCACGCCTATATCCCCGAAGGGGTAGGCAGAGGTGCTAGCACCCACATTTCGCCAGTTTATGTTTAGGTCCCAATGTAATAGGTGGCGAGCCTATTGCCATTAACCGGGCACTTATAAAACTGCGATAAATACACACATAACTTCGAAAAGCATCGAAAAGTCATTGGTGTGTGCCATGGTAATACCTTTTTTTTTTTTTTTATCGTGCGGAAATCCCTTCGGATACCCTGGTTATGTCGGGCTTGCACCGACTAAAATCGCACGCCGTCTCACCACTAACAGCATCGCTCATTCTGTCTCCTCTGAAAGCAGAGGAGTACGGAGAGCGATGTGTTCCCGCCACGTTGGGTATTGGCCGACGATCAATGCCAACCCTAATGGGAATACCTGGGATCGAACCCGAGACCTCGTCTCAGCAGTCCTTTACCCATACCACTAGGCTACCGCGGTCTTCGCCTACGCCTTCGTCTACGCCTATACAATTTGAGCAATCGTGTAGACACTCCAGCTTGTACGCGTATGCAACATATCAAGATTACGCGTAAAGTGGAACGCTCAGTTCGTACAAGGCTTTAGTCTGCACTAGGCTTAACAGTTTAGTTTTGGGAAGCGGAGCAGAGGGAGAGAGATGGAGCTATACACGCTGAATTAAAATGAATTGCTTTAAGCACGTAAATAAGCGCGTTGTGATACTCGTAAGTAAACAATTTACTTAAGACAATATTAAGTGGATTTTCCCTGGACTACTAAATAAATAGTTAAAGTTATAAAAAATATAACCATTTAATGCTTACCTAGGTTATCCTCATATAGTGCTGCGAAATTTTCCCATCTGTAATATTTTAGGAGCTTTCCATAAGCTAGAGCGATTTCATCAGATTCAGGATAAAAATTTATAGATATACGTTTGAATGTAGGTGTTTCTTCCTTTTCTTCATTGTTTTCGGTCTCAATATTATCTTCTCCATCTTCATTTATTGTTTCCTCCTCTTCTATTATGTTTAAGTCAGAGTTCAGCGGTTGTAAAGTAGCTTGAATATGTGGTATATTTGCTTTTGCACATTGATCGCGAATGGCCCCATCTGATATCGGTTTTTGTGGGCCGAATACGGCAATCGGTCGGTATGTCTTGTTTGAACACACTGAAATTTCGTTAAGTTTCTTGAAATCTCGAATAAAATAAAAACAAACAAATGTGAGCGTTGAAGTCTTGATGAAGACTTTGTAGTATAGTCATTCAATAAATATAAAAGGGAAATACCATATAAATAACGTATGATCAACTGATGCCTTTCTCAAACAAGCAGTGTTTGTATCGCGTCACTATTGATTTTATTAATGCTAATAGGCGTCTCTATAAGATTTAAGCTACGCGATTATATCAATGCGATCTCTTTGCTTGATATACGACATTGTTTACATGCATCCAAGCAAACGAAATGTTCGTGTCTTATTGTATTGATATCTTTTTTTTTTCCCGCGGAAATCCCTTCGGCCAGCGGGGGTGGTTATGTCGGGCTTGAACCGACTAAAACCGCACGCCATCTCGGGTCTTAAAACGCCGGGGTATAAGGTTGCCCATAGAGTATTGCATTGATACCTTTTGTATTAAGTTTGCATTACACATTAAGTCAATGTATCAGACATTTTATTGTCAGTGACTGTAGATCGAATATGTCGCTAATAAGTAGAACATGTATGTAAAGATAAACGAGTGTAGGTATCGTCTTTGTATGGTGACTGAATCATCTTGTAAGTACTCACATTCTCTCCACACAGAATAGCTGTCTGTTCTTATTGGGTTTAATATTGCTGGTTGTATTCGAACATCCTTGTAGTTGATATGGTTTAAGCTGTCTTCAAAGGCGGCCTGTTGAGTGATGGCTTGTCTGTCAAATATACCCACTGTGGAGAACATTTTAAACTTAGTATCTGGGCGACTGTTAAAAACTTAAAACTGTTAGAATTGATTTTTGCTAGAAGTTTGATACCTTCATAGAGTAGTTAAAACTGTTTGTGTTTATAAAATATAAATCTATAGTTTCGGTTTCAACTACTCTAAAAAAATAATACCTTCCGACGTGAAAAATTAATAGTCGGGTAATGTACACTTATGAGTAGGAGTGATTTAATAAGCAGATATAGGGGAGAGTAAACAATATTCAATCAGCGCTTAAATTGGACTACTTCTCCGAAATACAGAAATAGTCCAATTTAAGCGCCACCTGTTCAATATTGGTTACTCTCCCCTATGAAGTTTCGTAATTCTAACTTTGAAAATGACGAACTTCGATACATTCGTTCATCCTTCATTTTACCACCTTTGGGATGTAAATTCAAAAAAAAAATCCTTAGTGGATGTTTACAAAAGGCACCAACTGCCAAAATTTCAATTTTTTTGCCCCAGTGGTTTAAGCTCTGCGTTGATCAATCTGTCAGTCAGTCAGTAAAATAAGTAATTATACAAGGTGTACCAGGTAGCTATGCCATATGAAGGAAAAGTATCTTAAATAATGTAGATAGACCATTTTACTGAAAGAAGACTTCATTTTGATTTTAAAACTATTTAAACTGCATTAAAGATTTTCGAAAATTCGCTTTCCGCACTTAATCCTACCGGCTAAAATGGTTTGTTTTGTGTCTTCTAGAACCCATAACACAAGCTAGTTAAGCTATGCTTACTTTGGGGTCTAGAAAGCGCTGAGTAGAATATCATAGAATAATTATTTATTTATACTGTTTACAGCAACGTTCGTGAGAACTTCGTTTTAATGAAAATATTTTCTACAGGAACATATTATCGGGGTTTAATATTATATTATATGCTTGTGCAGGTCTTGGTCTACCTATATGTTGAATTTTATTCCGTTCAACAGGTTTTGAACTATGCTGCCAAACAAATAAATACATTTAAAATAATAGTAGAAAGTAATAAAATTATGAAGTTACATTCCATTCCACATGGATTGGATTATACTAAAAGCTTTTCTAAAAATCTGTAATTTAATTTATTTGCATTTGCATATACCTAGAAACTTACGAAGAAAATAAGGACCAGGCTATCATTATTGAGATCTTTTATGTTCAATGTTATTATTATAGCTCTATAAGTCTTTATTCCGGTAAATATAATCGTACCTACCTATTCCATAATGTGTTAATTTTCTAAAAGCACTTACCGATCTGGTATGAAGACTCTGCTTGTATCTCATGATATTGGAATTGAGGAGTACACTTATGTACGAAAAGTAAAAGTACAACAATATACCACATGGCGTATTAAAAAGAGTTCATAGTTTAGTTCTACTGAAATAATTGAATGATAACTTTGCTGCCACACGGTTTACCGAATGAACGCCTGTCCCTTAGCTGTTCTGAAATAAAATTAACCTCACAAAGAGTTAGTACAAACGGATCAGGCAAAACTCGTGGTACGCACAAAGTGCATGTTTATCATTATTTTTTCAACAATGACCTTTAGCTCATTCAAAGTCAGGTTCGGGAATCTTCTTATAAATTTAGAGTTAGTTATTTGAACTTTACTCTTACATTCGTCATTGTTAAATCGTTTCCTGGCATTTTATTTCAATGTATATCATTCCGGAGTGAGAGGGAAGAGGTGAGAGGGGAACTTTGAGACGATATGGTACTGAGACAGTTCATAATGGCAACACGCGGGTCGCAATGTAGCGTCGCGGCTACGTCACGTGGCCTAAAACTATTTTCCAAAAATACTTTAGACGGTGTGGAGGCGGCCGTCGCCTCACACTCGCATGCCCGTCTAAACAACATTTCGTATTCATACAACAACTAAAATTTTAACAATGATAACTTTGAAAGCATTGTTTGTCATTACTGTGGCGCTATACATAAAAAATACTCATACGGCGCATTCCATCGTTTACCCCATAGGTGCGTTGAAAGGTAAATAAAGAAAACCCGATCAGCAAAATAAATAATAATAATATATGTACATTTTCAGGGGGTCTATTCAACCGGTTAAATTTAGAAACCTCTGTGAATTTTCTAGAGAAAGAATTAAGTAAAAATAGTTTAAAATATCACGGCCGAAGCTTGTTCGTAAACATGGGGGATAGCTTCTCCACTTCTTTACAAAGTAAGTAGTTTGTTATTTGTACTAAAATATGTTCTAGTTTTTCGTAATCATATGGCGCCATCTGTTAGTGGGTGTTCATTTAATTATTGGGTAATTATTGTGTGACCTTGCACTGTTACATGCAGATGTACCGATATATTAAGTATTATGTTTCCTGTCACTTACATTAACTCAAATACTTATTTATTTTCTGGCTTTGTTTATTATTCTGGCTTTAGTAATTCCGAAAGATGATGCCTTAAAATTTAAAAATATAAGTAAGTTATATTAAATACAAATAAGTAATAAACGCATGATATCCTAAGTTCGATTCTTGGGCAGATAATCTGTTATTGGTTGTATCTGTTAAGATATTATTTCGTTAAAATAAATATATTTAAATCTAAAAAAACCTTTCAAGTGCGAGTTGAACTCGTGCACCGAGGGTACCGTACCACTTTTTATTTTTGGAATTTTTCATTTATTTGTGACTAACTAACAACAGGAACTACCCTATAGGATTTGGACCCAAAACCTATAGGGTACTTCCGATTACCTAGTATTGTTAATTTTGGTTAAAAGCAAGGTCTTATAGTAAAAGTAAAGGGAAAATTCCTAAAACTAAAAAAAGTTGTAAATTAAATGCCCATGTCAGTATGGAAATCGGTTGCACACTTTTTTTTGCTATGTCACATAAGTATAAACTGCATTAAATAGCCTGCATTAAGTATTATCTGAAATATAAACGCATATTGTAACAGAACTTGGGGTTATTGAGAAATTAAATTATTACAACGAGAAAAACAACAAACGCAAGAAAATATTGTGACACAGACTGTTGAACTGACGTTTTAGTAAGACAGGGATACCATGTATAAATTAAGAGAAAACTACCACTGAAGCACACAATATTTTACAACTTTAACTGATTATCACTAATAATTTACGAATACATACACGAAATATTAAGATTTCATAACTGCAATATATTTGAATGTCACATTGCGAATTATTATTTAACCATTTTATTTTAAAAAGATTGGTATATTTGCATTCTACCGCCAATGGTTTATTTTATATAATGGTAACAATTAAATTAAAGTGGAAACGATTATTCATTCAATTTCCATATCTTTATAAGTTAAATTCAAACCCCAAGTTCTTTAGAAGCGATTTAGTGTTGAAAAGTCATACTATAATCAATATAATTTTTTAACAATTGAAATATTGACGCGTACGAAAACTAGAAGAGATAGGGCACGCTTTCATGTATTTTTGTATGTTATGTATTTTTGTATGTTCCCGAAATAAAAGTAAATAAAAAAATACTAATAATAATTATATAGAATGTATTTAAAAATATAATTTATATGTATTTAAAGTCTAATAAAGGGAATAATAATAATTTCTTTATTGACACAAAAATACAGTCGACAGTAAATATGAATTCCCAGGTCCCCAAACTAGTGTGAACTGTATTTCAGGGACCAAAATAAAAGAATAATAAAATAATCTTGTTTGTTTCTTAAATCGCTTTTCAGTATGTTCATTTACTTCTGATGACCAGGGAATTGCGGCATTAATAGATGCTCGTCCTACTGAGGGGATCTGCGACTCTACGTGCCTACTAAGTAATAGATTAAATGTAAGTTTAATTCATATTTCCATTATATACTACATTTCCGCCCGTGGTTCCACCTGCATGGATGTCAGTTATTAGCGATAACAAGTCTTTTTCTACCCGACTACGCCAGAAGGAGAGTTTTGTTGATCGAGAGTATGTATGTATGTATGTTTCTATATATATTTGTTTGGCACGCCCTGCAGCTAGAACGGCTCGATGGTAGCTGGAGACGTGTCGCTAGATTCGTATTTACTGTGAGAGTGCTACTGTGGATGTCAAAATAATAAAAAAATGACGGACTTTTGACGCTAAAATGGGTGTTGTTAAAAAAAATTCACTCAAACTTATCAAGTTTAGTATCAACATGAATTGCTTTAAAGGGTGATTTCAAATATATATATATATATCATAACTAAAACAAATACAATAAAATTCCGACTGCTCTAAAAACTGGTCTTTTTAGGGCAGTCGGTTTATTGATTTTTTAATTAATAATTTTATTAAACTGACAGACGGGCTGTAATTTCATAAATATTAGTGGAAAAGTACAGGTGATTAATTATTTCAAGATGTGTCACAAGTTCCATGAAGTGCCAACAATCAACAGTATAAATAGTATAACATTAATAATTTCAGATATCTCATTTGTCGTTGGGATGGGAGCCTGCCGAGACGTACACTCAGGATTATTACACATTTTACTTTTACCCATCACCAAAATTAATCTCTACAGCTTACGCAGCTCTTATTAAAGAATTACAGTGGGATAAGTTTGCAATCTTATACGAAGATGATAGTAGTAAGTATCACAGTTTACTCAACGTGACAATGATAACAATATTTATCTTTGGTCTTGTGCACTTAATTTGGGCAACAACCTACCAACCCACTGACATCACCCACTCAGGGGGGCAGAAAAAATTTAGGTTCCAAGTTCAATGATCCGAGCACATCGCCCATTGTTGGTAAGCTATTGTTGTAATATACACGGGGTTTATATTATAAGGTAATACTAAATGTGAACCTGTAGAAGATAGGGAGGAGGGGTATAGAGAATGAGAATTAGAATAAGAAGGGAAGTCAAGGTAATTTTTCATGATGATGTGGGGACTACTAGGTACTTGTTAAACACAAATCTTTATTTTCCAGGTTTCATAAGACTTCAAGAAGTGATAAATTCTTGGTCAAGCATAACGGATCCAATTTTATTCAGAAAACTAGATCCATCAGAAGATAATCGTGAAACATTCAAATATGTTTTTAAAGTGGCACACATGAATAATTACGTGATGGATTGCCATGTCGATAATATGCACAAATATATGCGAGAAATTGTAGAAGTTGAGAACTCAACAGAATATCAAGTAAGTTTATTATTTATATACTATTATAATATTATAAACTAATAGCAACTCACCATATTTGTAGCTTTTTTTTTTTACGTGCGGAAATCCCTTCGGATACCCCCCCGCCGGCCAGCGGGGGTGGTTATGTCGTGTATCGACTAAAATCGCACGGTGTCCTCCGCAAGTGTCCGTTGCCGGACACCCCGGGTAAGCCGTCGAAAGGATAACCCCAGGGTTACCGGCAGACTTTGGCCGCCACCGCGGCCTCGCCTGGTGGGGTCGGGTTTTATCCCGCTTCGGTGAGTTGGCAGGCGTATGAGGGCACACACGACACGCCTCCGCCACGGCCTGCTTCTGTAAGGACGGCGACTCGGCCAACTGCCGTCCTCAGGCCCCGATCATGGAGGTCGGTAGTCCCAGGCGTAGATGAGTCTGCGGCGTCCTCGCCGCAGACTCCATATTTGTAGCTTGACATAAGTTATCCTTAGATCAAAATAAGTTTTCCATTTGCTTGTGTGAAAGTTCTTAGTTTTCCCCTTGACTTCAGCTTCCACACCTCTACTCAAGTTATTTACAGCTTGATAAAAGTTATTCAAAACAAAACTTGACTCAACCTTTCAACAGCTTACAATAATTATGAAGATACATGGGAATATATTATCAAAACTCTTCTATATTTCCTAATAAATGGTCCGATATTCATGGAAATTAATTTTTATGTATTATTAGATTCATTACTTTATCTTTTTTATTACCTATTTAAGTATTCCTCTGGCTAAAAATGTAAACAATTAAGCCCTGGTAATAAAATTACCGTTCATTCAGTTTTCTGTCTCATTCCAAAACTGATTTTATAATTTTTGCTAGCCTTGCCCGGCAACGGACACTTGGGGAGGACACCGTGCGGTTTTAGTCGATACACGACATAACCACCCCTGCTGGCCGGCGGGGGGGTATCTGAAGGGATTTCCGCACGTAAAAAAAAGGCTATATTTAAAGAAAACACTTAAAAGCAATAACCAATAAAATAATAAACTAGTAATCAAACAAATAAACATTTCTTTTTAAACAGTAATGCTTCATTTTCTCTCTTGGGAGTATTGTTTTATAACACGGGGAATATCAAGGAAAAGCAAAATTTTTGAAAGAAAGAAAAAGAAAGAAGAAAGAAAGAAAATACATTTATTAAACACACAACCAAGCAGGTACAATAACAACAACAAGCCCACCGAAAAATCGGAACACGGAGTACACAATAACAACAAAAAGTAAAAAGTCAAATAGATATAGGTACATGTAGGTATTTTGCCCAAACGTTGGCATCGGAGGTCGCTGAACGACCTCCGTCCTCCATGAGTCTAGGCCTGGGGGTGACAGGTGGAGCCGCCTGTCATCCTAGCAGAAGCAAGAGCTTTAGGCTTTCCGGGGGCAAGACGGGGATACTTTGGTTCCCAAAAAACCGAGGGGGCCATCCCGAAACCGGAGATGGTCCTCGGTCAGACAGGGTGCGAGGGAAATGCCTTATGCCTTATTATAACCTTGAACCCCGGCGTTTGAAGACCCAGGACGGCGTGCGGTTTTAGTCGGTTCGAATCCGACATATCCAGCACCCATTTTTTTACGTATATTTCTGTCACCGTGAGAGCTACTTGAAAGATGCTAAAAAAATTATAGATTGAAAAATTCTCTACAAAAACGGTATAAATGCTTTTTTTCTGTGAAGCACTATTTTCGCGTCATTGCGATTTCAGACCGTGGAAAAATCGTTTTGAACGAATATGCGCATACTTTCGTACTACCTCTTTGAAGCATTTTTTAACAAAGTTTGTTGTGGTTTTTATATGAGGTCACAAGGAAACGGAACCTTTATAAAATGTTTTTTTCTGAATAATTTGTTCATTGTATTTTTTTTAGAGCATCATATTAACAAATTTGGATTCATATGCTTATAATTTCAAAGGTATACCCGACCTTATGGCAAATGTTTCAACATTACATTTGACAGTATCTGGGAACGATTTCGAATCCGATCAGCCGTTACAGGTAATTTTTAAGGTGTAAGAAATTTTATTATATATTGATTTGGTTGTGTATTTGTGACCGTCTCGCACTCTACTGAGGTTTATACCTATTACTGTGATATTGAATTAAATCATCTCTACGGGTAAAAATAAATAATAAACCTTATTTGAATATCTGTATATATGATCGAACAAAGAATTTCAATGAAGATGTTTGATTTTTTTTTAACAAGCACTGGATGTTCTGGTAGTTCGTAATGGGTTCGTATGGTCTATTATTGCTTGGGGACATCAGAGACGTATCACTTGCAAGTAGCCAGGACGAGAAAATAGGCAAATGGTAAAAGGAAATTCACATTACTGGATACAGGGCTCTAAGCTAAACGTAAGGCAACGTACACAGAGTGCGTACCTAAAAACAGTTGAGCTGGAGCATTTTATTGAATTGTGTTTCTGTACAATATTATGTTGTTTAATTCTAGTAAATAGTACTAAAAAATAATATTCGAAATAAAAATAATATTCGAAATAGAAATTTTATTAAAGTAAATGTAAGCCTTAGATGCAGCCCAGTTACACGCACTAATAAATTAAGTATAGTTTGCTCCTTAGTTTTACTTTTAGTCTGGTCCGTGTCACAAATTAGATAGGGCCATTCGCTGCCTTATGCTTGTGCGCCCATGCGGGTGTCCGCACTGCATACTGTTACGTGCAAATTAGTATGTATTTTTTGGACGAAATTTATTCTGTCTCAGTATTTATAACTTATTTTAGATGGAGACTGCATTAGTAAACGACGCTTTGAAGCACTTAGAGAAAGCAATACGAGATATGCAAATTGAAGGCTCGAAAGTTTTGCCCAACCCACCAGCTTTATGTACCAAAAGTTTAGAGTCTGAAACTACATATGAAGAGATTGCATGGCCTTTAGGAGTTGATCTTAGAGACTCCATAATGAGGGTATGTATGGTATAAGCTCTCTATGTTAAGTTCATCAATAATAATAATTTATATTAAATAACCCCAATTTACAATAGTACAAAGCCATGTCATGCCTCTAACTGAACAAAACAGAAACCTTAAAAAAATAATTATATAATACATACAAACATACGACCAGAAGGCTGCATGATGTTACACAAAGAATTAGCATTACTACTCGACGTGGCAATACTGCCAGTTTTCTGGGTACATAACAAGTCGGGGATGATGCAGAGGAATTCTATGATGCACGTATGTGAATATCTTTTGTTATTATAGTTAGTAAAAAAATATTTATTATATTGTCTAATTTTAATGTAAGTATTCATTAATTCCGTGAATATTGAATACCATACATACATAAACACTCAAACACAAAAATTCATACTATATGCCATATTTTGGGCCCCGCTTCAGCCGTCTATATTAGCCTTGTATTCTACTTGAACTACCCACTACTTTGCTGTATTAGTACGGGCCCTAAGTGCACCTTACCTATAGTGCACCGAGTGAGTACTACAAACATGGTAAACAGACCATCACCAAACACCTCATGTTAAGCAATCATCTTAGCCTATAAATGCCTGTAATACCTGGGTATTACTTGCACATTGTCGACCTTAGGAAATTCTTTTAATATATTTTCTGAAGACTTCTGGGCAATTCTTCCCACGCCTAATATTAACAATGGATTGCATTGGTAATGAGTTTAGTACCGTTTTAGAGGTGGAAATGCATTTAATGTTTTGTTAGGAAAATATCTTTGGCTACCATTCATCACTTATCCCATTAAGAAAGTGCTTACCCGTCATTAATTCGATACATCAATGGTGAATTTATCCGTTTATAAGAGATGTGAAATTAAAAATTATACTATTTTTTAGACGCAAAGCATTGGTTACACCGGTAACATTGCATTTGACGAGAACGATGGAACTAGGATCAACGTCATATTACATCATTCAAAATTGAGTACATATAGTGAATTTGTTTATGCTGGTGATTGGGACTCTAAAACAAATGTTATAACAGTAGAAAACAATGTTGATGACCGCTCCACTGCTCAAAAACCGAATTCTAAAATAAGGGTAGGTTTTAAAAGATTATACAATTGTCTAATGACTAAAGAAAGTGGGTGCCTGAAACAATCTCATACAATTACGTCAGATTTTTTTAATAAAGTGTTTCCGAACAATAAAGTAATTTCATTCTAAGAGACGATTATAATGTTCATCCAGTATAAATGTCTTGTAACCTGTTTCTCTAGCCCTAAAGCACTTGTCACACTGTTTACTATATTATTTATTCACTGTAATGCGAATTGGTGTCACGACACTCACAAGTGATTTCAGGTTGCAACAAGAGAAGATGCTCCGTATTATTATAAGGGCGTTGATAGCACTACAAATATGACAATTTATAAAGGCTATGCTATTGATTTAATTGATGCTATAATCAAATGTATAAATAAGGAAAACAAACTAAATTTAGAATATGAAATCTACAAAGTCCCTGATAATAATTATGGAAGTCCAATAGCTGGTACTAGAAAATGGAACGGTATTCTTGGAGAATTGATGGAACATGTAAGTTGAAAGGAAAGTCGTTTCAATAAAATAATCATACTTGTCAATTTCGAAATTATTATAGATTGTTGTGACTTTCTTAGATTGGGAATTTAATTTCCTGAAGTTAGTAAATTAATAATAAAAAATATCTGGTTGATAAGTTGGTTGATAATATGATTGGTAAACAGACAAATAAACATTAATTTATGTATAGCAAGATTATTTTTTAATTAACTCATATCTCGTATTCATGTTAGACAGGACAATAAGATTTTATTTTCCATATTATATCTATCACTCAATTAACTAGACTATTGCAGTCCACTGCTGGACATAGGCCTCTCCCATTGTATGCCATAACACGCAATCCTCCGCCGTGTGCATCCAGTCTATCTCAGCTACCTTTTAAGGTCATCCGTCCATCTTCGTCTTCGATCCGTCCATCGTCCATCGTTCTACCTTCCGTTTACCAATTCATCGTCTCCACTTCAGGACTCGTTTACTCCATCGGCCATCGTACCTTCGGCAGATGTGGCCAGCCCATTGTCACTTCAGCTTGCTTATTCTGTGAGTTGTGTCGGTGACTTTAGTTCTTTGTCGGATGACCTTATTTCGAATTTTATCCTTCAAAGAAATCACAAGCATAGCTCGCTCCATAGCCCGCTGCGCGACTTATAAGTTGTGGTCTAGCCTCACTGTCAATGTCCAAGTTTTGGCACCGTAAGAGATGACAGTTAGGACGCACTGGTCGAACGCCTTTATCTTTAGGCATGATGCCCAATCAAATTGAATAATTTTGGTGACTTCTTTCTCGAAGTTGTTTCTATCGAACTGGATAACCTGCCCAAGGTAGACATACTGTTGAACAACTTCGAGTGTCGACCCTTCGACGGCAATCGGTCTCGGTGTGACATGTTCGTTGAACATAACCTTGGTTTTGGGAAAGTTCACGCCAAGACCGACGCGTCGAGAGGCTCCATTTAGGCTGTGCAGCATCTGGCCCAGCTGCTCCAGCGACTCTGCCACTATGACGATGTCGTCGGCGAACCGAAGATGCGAGATGTACTCACCGTTCACCAGAGTCTTGAAGACGTCCTCCACCGCCTTAGTGAATAGTTTGGGGGATGTAACATCTACATCTACACCGTGGAGTGAGACAGGGGGTCTCACTCCACGCTGTAGGCTTATGGGGTTCGTCTTCTGGCCTTGGAGCTGGACGGACATGGTGGCGGTCTCATATAGGCATCTCAACACTTCGATGTATCGCCAGTCAACACAACACCGTTGCAGAGCCTCCAGAACTGACCAGGTCTCGATGGGGTACAAGGCTATCTCGTAGTCCACAAAAGCCACACACAGCGGCTGATTGTACCCGTGAGTCTTTTGTATAATCTGCCGAACAGTATGGATGTGGTCCACGGTACTGTAGCCTTTTCAAAACCCGGCTTGCTCCGGTGGTGGTTGGAATTCATCGAACTTACTCGCGAGACGATTCATGACGGCTCTCGAGCACAACTTGTAGACATGACTTAGGAGTGAGATGGGTCTGTAATTATTTAGCAAGGCCTTATCACTTTTTTTGAAGAACAGGACCACCGTACACCCGCTCTATGCCCTAGGTGTTAAGCCTTGCTGAATGACGGAATTAAAAAGGCTCGCTAGCTCTTTGAGGACTGGGATCCCGCCTGCTTTTACGAGCTCAGTAGTAATTCCGTAATCGCCAGGGCACCTGTTGTTCTTCATTTGCTTAAGAGCCGCCTCTATCTCCCACTGCTCGACATCGGGTATTTCCTCGATGCAATGGCGCGTGAGTGGGGCTCTGTGTTCTTCATCGCTGTGTCCCGTCGGTTTAGTCATCCGTGATGCATACAGTCCATAGAACTTATCGACCTCTTCGAGAATCTCGAATCTCATCACGAAGGTGATGGTTCTGCCATCCTTAATTTAAGTTTCGTCAGATGGGGCATTCCCAACTTCTGAGTGAACGCTTTCGACCCCCTATTTCGCTCAATCGTCTATATAATTAATTGCCTTGAGAATGTCCTCATACACGGCTTCGGCGGTTTCATCGAGGTGAGGCGAGACTGGCGCATATAACTGTATCACCTTCAGGGAACGCCTGTTAGTGATTTTTAGGACAAGATACTCGTACGCTATGGTTCGACACACTACCGACTTCAACAACGCTGCTAATGAGGTCCTTTTTGACCAGAAAACCGACACCTCCCTGGGAGAGCTGATCACCTTCTCTGAAGTAGAATAAGATGCCTGACTCAAGGGTTTTAGTATCCTCCCCCTGTCTTCGGATCTCGGACAGCCCCAATATGTGCCAGTTTATGCGAGCCAGTTCTATCTCCAATTCGGCGAGATGATGGTCCAGCCGAAAGGTACTGCAGTTACACGCTGCCAGCTGTAGTTGTTGTTGGTGGCCTCTCGTAACCCGGAGAGCCTCTCGTTACCCAGAGATTCTTAGCAACCCCCGCCCAGCCGTCCCCGCGACCGCTAACGTAGTCGGGAATAGCGGGACCATCGGGAACTGAGGGCCTTTTATCGTGGCTTCATGGGAGGGTTATAGCCTACTATTAATACACTGGCCAGACGGGTTGGTAAAGGGTTTTGCTACGAGTTTTCCTTTTTTTAGGTCAATTCGACCTTGGCAGAATATCAGCCAGAAGCAGCAACACCTCCACTTGGGAGGAGAGGAGTTGCTGCTTCCATTGCCCAGAGTGCACCACGAGGAGATTTTCTAGAACACACCCTTATTATATAATATAATATAATGTTGCTTTGACTGCCGTATATTTCAATTTTGCAATAGTAATAACTATAATGTTATAGATTTGAAAAACAACCTTAAAATGTAAATCATAAAATAATATTACTATTCTATTTCAGAAAGCTGAGCTAGGTATTTGTGACCTAACAATTAGTTCAGAGAGGATGACAGTAGTGGATTTTTCTATTCCATTCATGTCTTTAGGTATAAGTATGTTATTCAAAGAACCTGTTCCTGTGGAGCCAGATAAGTACTCGTTCCTGCAACCATTGTCATTAGATGTTTGGCTGTATCTGGCTACTACGTACGTGATTGTATCATTTGTGCTATTCGTCTGTGCTCGGTAAGTATGGAAGTGTTTTTGGTTAATATTATACGTTATGTTTTACACATAAGTGCAAGGTAAGTTTCAGTATAGTAATTACCAAACAGTAACAAAGACTACATTGATAAACCCATAGCCTTCTTTACTTCAGTTTTATTTTGTATCCAAAGGATATGAGACGGTGACCTGAGTCACTATTTTGTTCTATCAGTATATGAATACATTAATATACCTGCAGCATCAAAGCGCTTTGAGTCGAACTAAAAGGGGCATTTAGCTAAAGGGGGCAATGGGAATGAAGATACTCCAAAATTAAGATTATCATGAAAGTAGTCAACTGTGTAATTGGATATGGCACCCACTGTAAAATGTAGACGTAGACGTATATTATTTTAATAGAATTACGTGCTCACAACAAAAAAAGAAAAAATACATTTCAAAAAGTGAGGCAAGTGTTTATCCTTTAGTCGAACAGGAGATCATGATGCAATTAAAAAGATAATTATGTTAAATATATTTGAATTTCAAAAAAAAATTCTAATGTATCAGTAAAAAAACAGTGTTTATGCAGTTTACCTTATTGACCCAGCGCTGTATCACTTTCGTATATAGTGAAGTGGTGGGTCATATATTAAAACACATATTTAGTATTAAAAATCAAACAAATTATTTAGAGTCTATAATTATTATAAACTAGTATACAATTAAATAATGAACATTACTTTCCAGAATGTGCGAAGATGATTGGGTGAATCCACATCCATGCAATCAGAACCCAGAAAATTTAGAAAATATATGGAGTCTTTACAATTGCATGTGGCTCACAATGGGTTCTATTATGACTCAAGGATGTGATATATTACCAAGGTAACAGTTATACTGAGTGTATAGATGGGTTTCCAGATACACAGATATCACGTGAACTTTTGTTTTTTCGGGTTAGTTGTAACAGTCTGTTGTGAAACGGTTCGCTTGTTTGTATATCTGCTACTAAAGTTCGGCCGTTCAGAGAGTGCGTTCCTGACACCTATCAGTTAGTCACGACTAGTGATGGGCACAACATAACACTGAGTTCGTTGCCGTTACTCCAAAATGAACCGCCGCGTTATTTTTAAGATTATTTTCGTTTTAAATTGGCGGAATCATTTAAAATTTATATTTTAGTTATTTAAGTGGAAACCAAAAAAAGGTAATATTAATATATTAAAATTGTTTCATTTATTCTTTGTTACAAAGTTACAAACTGTATTTCTATGCAATAAAGTACATTGAATTGAATGTGCGTACAGAATATTAATCAAACTCCGATTCGCTTGAGGAGGTGGTGTCTTCATCATCATCTTCGCCTACATGTATAATTATATTATTATCAATAACAGAATCAATCCTGATATCTCAGTCAAAATGTTCCACAATCAGGTTTTTAGTCTTCTCAACAACCTTTGCCCAGTCATCTCTTGTGACTTCCCCGCAGGCTTCTTTTAATAGGGTCATCATCTTTTACGTGCTGAATGGCGGGGAAGTATTGTGGCGGGCGGCGTAACCTTTTATTTGAGCCCAGATTAGCTCAATCGCGTTATATTGGCAATGATACGGTGGAATTCTTAGAACG
This sequence comes from Cybosia mesomella, assembly GCA_946251805.1. Taxonomy (NCBI): domain Eukaryota; kingdom Metazoa; phylum Arthropoda; class Insecta; order Lepidoptera; family Erebidae; genus Cybosia; species Cybosia mesomella. Next base: position 15,115,380 of record OX276403.1, read on the forward strand.
CGATGACCGTACTCCAGAGCCAGTTCATCGATTTCGTATCGCACATTTGCCGCTTTATTTTCTTTAACTAATTTAATTAGCTCTGCTTTTAGCGTCTGCATATTTGCGTCAATGCCTTTTGCTTGTAACCAAGCCACCATTTCTTCTTTTTTATTAGCTTGGGTAGGTGGTTTCTGTATTTGAACCGAGTGATAGGAGGCATTATCCATGAATATTACAGAAGGCTCTGGTAGGCTGGGCAAAAGCACGTTCTGGAACCACTCTTTAAATCTAGTGGCATTCATTTCCTCGTGGTAGTCATTTGTGGTCATCTTTTAAGATTTTGGTTAAAGCAGTTTTACCCCCGCTAAACAGTCCAGCTTCTCTTAACGATGCCAAAAGCTTCTTCCTGTTGAGATATTCATTTCTGGAATAGTAACCATATATATGATTTCTGATTGCATCGGCGTCAAAGGTATCAATATCTGTCACGGGTTTAGTGCTACGTTTCTTCTTCGGAGTACGTAAAATATTTTCTTCCGTGCCAGTAGAGCCGAACTTTTCTTTAATAATATTTGTTATCGTTCGTTTGCTAACTCCAAGCGCCTGAGAGACGCGTTCTTGTACTTGTTCGACAGGCACTAGGGGTCCGCCATTTTGCCGCTCCCGCTAAAGTAATCTTGCAGCTTGATGATTAACTCACGGGCTCCACTTTTCAATGTTTGACCACGCTTAGGCATTATTATGCACCAAAATTAAAAAGAACGCAATACAAAACACAATCGAAGTCCGATTTAGCGCCGATGTCAGTTTGAAAAGCAGAAACAGTCCATTAAACGAAGGCCGGGTAATCAAATAAAAACAGATCGAAAACACTTGAAGAACGTGGTCTATGCGCACGAAAGGACAACAGACGACTGTTTTAGCGTCACAAAATGGCGGCCCATAACGCCATTTGGGGTTACCATTTTTAATCTAAGTATAAAAATGCTAGTAACGCCATTTGGGGTTACCATTTTCAACCTAAATATAAAAATGCTACTTTCTTTCGCGCGTTCGGTTTGGTTGTAGTTTTATTTTTATATTTAATAAAAGTTATCTTATAGTCCATTATTTTCAAATTCTTAAAAAGAAAAACAAAACGTATTATTTTATAAAGTATAACTGTATAAATGTGTATTTTATAAAGTGTAACGCGGTAGCCTAGTGGTATGGGTAATGGACTGCTGAGACGAGGTCTCGGGTTCGATCCCAGGTTTTACCATGGAACACACCAATGACTTTTCTATGCTTTTCGAAGTTATGTGTGTATTTATCGCAGGTTTATAAGTGCCCGGTTAATGGCAATAGGCTCGCCACCTATTACATTGGAACCTAAACATAAACTGGCGAAATGTGGGTGCTAGCACCTCTGCCTACCCCTTCGGGGATATAGGCGTGAGTTTATGTTATGTTATGTTTTAACTGTATAAGAACAGATTACGATACTATTATTGCCTGTTATTTTTAGCACAGCACTACAAATATAAAGCGCTGACATAACCTTGTAATAGCGCAGTATAGATTTAGAAAAATATTGTTTACCAAGTTATTTGACACTCAGTTTGGCACAAAATTATAACATTCATTGATTATTGATATAATAATGTTGTTTTAATGCTCATCAATTGTTAAAACGGTAAACAACCAGCAAAAATATTTTTATCGTAATTGCAACGCCATTACAAAGTTACGTCGTCAGTTCAATCGCGACGTGTCAGGAACGCATTCTCTGAACGGCCGTAGTATAATGATACTACGGGATGAATGAACCTAAACTATATTTGTGTTGCCTTTGTTATTAAAAGAAATTTCAAAATAGTTAAGTTAAATATTTGTATTTCTCTAGGGATTCGGTTACAAAAATTTATATTTAGTACTTAGGTGCTAGATTTTCTAAGATAAATTTCAGCACTTCATAATTATTCAAACAACTAATATGTAATTTATAATTTTACCTAAGAAAATGTATGAAATTTACCTAAGCGTCTCTTGGCTACCTATAAGGTACTGTATAATGGATAACAAGCACTTATAAAAGTAATAATTATAATGTAACTTTCTAGGGCGGCTGGATCTCGTTGGATTACAGGAATGTGGTGGTTTTTTGCTATGATTATAACTGCTTCCTACACCGCTAATATGTCAACGTTTATAAGTAACAATCGTCGCAGCAGTGATATTAAAGACGTAAAGGACCTTGCTGAACAAAACAAAGTTTCTTATGGAACCTTATATAATGGTTCTACCTATTTATTTTTTCAGGTAATTGTTGGTGCTGCTACCGTTATTGACTTACACTTGACACAATATGCATAGTGATGGACCAGATTATTTACTTATTATCTATTTATTTATTTCTTACATTACATCCGTCATTACAGGTAATCCCAATTCGACAGTGTAGTAACGTGATATCATTCATCTCAGTCATATCATCTCATATCATTAAATATATTTCAATAGTAATAGTAATAATATTAATTTATCCATTATATAATAGCAATTTCAAATAATAATTATAAAATAATAATACAAATTGTCGCGCATTCCGGTACCGGTAACACAGGCAGTGTTCTTAATATTATTTGAAGATTTTTTGGACCTAATAAAATTCCCAAATGACTTAGGATCGTCTACTCGATCTTCATAATTTTCTCGCTCGCGGTCTATACATTTTTTAATTCGCGCCCTACATGCCTTAAAGGCGGCATATCACTATGTAATTTAGTCGATTTATACCTCTTATGAAGTATTGCTTTTAATTTCAAATCTGATATAACCTGAACCTTGAGTTTTCTGGTTTAGGCTGTTTTTTAGGTACACAATTATTAAAAATCTCATTTATAATGTCATAAAAATATGTCATCGCTTCATCTGGTTCCTGTAATTAATAAATCGAATCCCAGTTGGCTGACGCTAATAAATAATATAATAAATTAAAGTTTGTCTTATAAAAATTCCACTGAGGCTCAATGTGAATAAACGTACGTCACGATTTAATATCGAGGCCTGCACTTCTGCTGGTTGCGTACATGCGCTAGCGTTAAGCCGTATGTAAATGGCGAGCGGTGTAATGGCACATATCAGATGTGCGTGTGATGACTGAAACTGCTGACAGTAACAAAACTTTAGCATGTTCTTGAGTCTGGAAGTCTTAGGAAAACTATATTTTTTAAATTTTGGGCTTTATTAACCGAATTAATTGTGTTTTGATACTTTAGAGTTCAAACCATTCTGTATATTCTAAAATATGGAGCACTATGGAATCAGCTAAGCCCTCAGCATTCACAAAAGATAACCAAGAGGGTAGAGATCGCGTGATGAGGAGTAAAGGCAAATATGCATTTTTTATGGAATCTACCGCTATTGAATATTATGTGAACCGAGAATGTCAACTAAAGATGGTTGGCTCCAATTTGGATTCTAAAGAATATGGAATAGCAATGGCAAAAAGTAAGTATTTGCATACAACTTTTCCATTCGGGCTAATCAGAACACATCTGACGGACACAGACCCAGGCATTAGTTCCTTTTTTGATCGATTTGAGTTGAAGACTACACAAAATAATAAAATAATTATGCACTATTTTATAGGTAATGATGTCTTCTAGTAAGCACTTAGAAATGTTTGTCCCAAGTCTTTTTTACGTGTCGAAACCCCTACGGGCTCGACCCCATCGGTGCCATCGATGAGATAGGTGTGTCGTAATCGAATTGGCTAAAGCCACACGTTGTTCTCCCCAAGTGTCCATTGCCGGACACTCCGGGTGCATTCTTGAAAAGATAACCCTCGGCTTACCGACGGACTTAGGCCACCTTTGTGGCCTCGCCCATGGGGTCGAGCATGATACTGCTTCGGTGAGTTGGCAGGCGTGTGTAAGGACACGCATAACAAAAAATATGAAACGCTTCACGATTATGTATTCATTAGCAGTTCGCCGCAGACTGCGGAACTCGGGGCCAGGATTCTCTCCCGTTCCCTCTCCGCCGTCTCTTTCGCGCGCATTACCTGCTTGCAAAAAGAGGCGCTGGCGTGCCACTTGCTCCCGTCGGAGACCACGGCTCTCACCATGGTATCCAGTGAGAGAACGTCCTCGCCCTGGAGCGATCCCGGCGTTGACTCGCCCACGCTGGGCACTCCACCAACGTGTAGAGCGCCGTGTCCTAGCCAGGATCTTCACAGTGCTGGCACTGCGGCCGGCGTTATCTCCCGGTGGATGTGCCACAGATACTTACCGAAGGACCCGTGTCCGGTAATTATCTGGCACATCCGGTAGAAGAGGTCACCGTGATGCCTCTCCAACCACTCCTTCATGACCGGCCTCACCGCCACCTTGGTTGATCAAGTCGCACCCTCCATGTCGCCATGAGTTCCAGAAATCAGGGCTCAGCGGTCCCAGCTACGGGACCGCTGAGCCCTGATTTCTCGAGGCTCCGGCCTATGGCCTTCTCCAGTTCCAGTTTCTAGGTCCCATGGAGGGGTCCTGGCTAGGAGACATACCACGAAGATCGTGCGATACCCCCTGATGACTCTGACGGCCATCGCTTTCAACGGGCTGTTTAGAACAGCCACTTTGCGGGCCGCCAGAGTCTCCGCCCATATGGGGGCCCCGTACAGGGTCATGCTTCGCACGATCCCCAGGTACAGTCTCCTAGTGGGGGCGTTAGGTCCCTTAACGTAGGACATCAGCCGCGATAGCGCGGCCGCTGCCCCCCTCAGTTTCGGGACCAGACTTTGGAGATGTGGTCCGAAGTTCCATCGGCTATCGAGTACGAGCCTCAGGTACTTCATCGAGGGCTCGGATTTGTGAAGGGCCACCTCGAGTCCCAGCCGCCGTATTCGACCCACGACTTGTGCAAACCTGCCGTGGCCTTTAGTGCCGCGCATCGGTACGTTGCTCCTCGCGCCGTTACGAGGGTGTCGTCAGCGTAGCAGGTAATGCTGACACCTTCAAGCAACGGACCGCGCAGCACCCATCGTAGCCGATGTTCCACAGGAACGGCCCTAGGATCCGAGGCCTGTGGAACACCGCACGACACTTCCCGCCGCCCTGGCCCTAGCCAGATCGGGTAAACTATGGCCCACAAGTTGGGACAGGGTGACATTATAATCTTGTATAATGTAATAAACAACAAAGGTTAATCTTGTATTTCTGTGCTTATAGATTATCCACGTAAAGGTTTGGTGGATGGTGCACTTTTATTACTTCAAGAGAAGGGCGAGCTTGAAAAATTAAAAAAGAAATGGTGGGAAACTGAAGATAACCCTACAGGCTGCAAGGTTTGGTCAATTTGTTGTAATACTTATGAATCATTTATGAAGAAATCGGAACCAATAAATTGGTCTTGATTTCTCTTTACCTGGACTTCGATAAATATTTCATTCCAAATTTAGTATTTAGCCCTAAAGCGAAAACCCAGTTTAAAGTCTCGGATGCAACCGGGAAGAAATAAATTTATTTTTAAAATTCTAATTCCAACAACGCTAAAAACGTATCATCTCGAAAGTATAATATTTACCGTATAATAAGTACTTATAGTTTACCTGTTTAACAGAAAGCTGCAAGTGGTGAGGTGGACGATTCACTTCAAATGGAGAACACGAGTGGTATATTTTTAGTGTTGGGTATGGGAGGTATCCTGGGACTATTCGTGGCGATAGCAGACTATATGTTTCACGCTCGACAAATCAGTGTTTTGGAAAAGGTACATTTTGTTACACACAATGAACGCAGACCAAGTTAGTTTACTGACACTGATAAAGTTGTATTCTAATTTATATTTGGATTATAGGTTAGTTTTCGCGAAGCCCTGGCGAGTGAATGGCGAGCTTCTTTCAACCCTCGTGAGCTGCACAAGCCAGTAGCACCACCAAGGTCTGCTGCTCCTACTGAGAGCCCTTCACCATACAGGCAGCGCGAACGATCACAATCCCGAGCCGTCTCAGTGCTCAGAGCTGCAACGTCTTTCATCAACTTTAAAGAGATTTACTGATGTGTACGCATCGATTCAGGAGTGGTAGCTCTTTATTTATTTATATTTAAATTACATATAGAATGCCCAAATTAGTTCAATTTCATCTAATTATTTATATTTAGATGAAATGAATTTAATTTAGACATATAATATTATTAGGTTATGCAATATATATTAGCAGGATTTGTTTCAGACATACAATTATTTAAGTACTCCATTATAACACAACAAACATAGATTAATAGCAGGTTAAGCAGGATAAATAAACTGAAAAAAGCTTTATCTACCCGCGCAGTTTAAACTTAACACTTAATATCTTTTTCTATTACCAATACAGCAAAGTTTTCAGAGTGAAAACACTTCTTAGATGTCTATGAATAGTTTACTAGAACACCAGTTTAGAATTTATGAGAAAAAGACTATAACACAAACAGAATATTCAAGCATTTCCATTGTTTGCTTTGGGTTTGAATGTGTAAATCACTGATACACGCAGGTAATATATAAACTTATAATTTGTGACGCCAGAATCTGTGATGTACAAATGACAGTGTCACCAGCGACACAATACAACATTATTTGGATGACATTGATTCATAAATCTTAAATAAGACATATTCTAAGAAATAAGCACTTTGGTTAGTTGTTATTTCCTTTCCTGGACTGTGTTAATTCTCGTGTCCTTCTAAGCGTCGCGTCGTCGTAGGTAAGTATAGGGAGTAAAGACAGATAATGTGTATTGATAAATAGATTCATCAATACTCGCTATAGAGAAGGGAGAAAAGAGTGCTGATCTTGATAGGCATTTAAGATTTAATAGCTGTAGACAGTAAACACTCAGTCCGTCAAAAATATTTAGTGTAGGGTAGTTAAAACCAAAAAGTTCGATGTCTCTAAAATTTGCGTTAATTTAGTCATTATTTCAATGAAATTTTTAAGCAATTAATATGATTACTTTACCTATAAACTGGGACTAGTCGCGGGTTCAAGTCCCGTCCTAGATATTCTCTTTTTCTGATCTAAATCTATTAGTCATTATTGTCTAGGAGTACAATATTTAGTTTAGTTTAGTTGACGTCATAAATGTTCTTATATGATTACTTAAACTTATTGTTATGCATTCATAACTTGTCAAGTTACCTCAATTATATATAATGTTCAGTTATTTATTTATATAATATTTCCTTTATTAAACATTAAATCCATATAAATTATATTTTTAAATACATTCTATAAAAAAACAAAAACAAATATATTTAAAAATATAAAAAATAGTGGCCCACCAGCCAGCTACCGGTGGTTAGGGCTAGGGCTCCAGAGAGAGTAATCTCCTCACAATACGTACCGTGTCGAGGAGCACTGCCTTCTGCATCAACCCTTGACCCAACTGCCTAACGCGAGCCTCTGGAGACGTTGTTCGAGGATCTTGGCAATCAGTCCGTGAACCGATCGGAACAATAATCGCCGAATCCACACTCCACATGTCGACAACCTCGTGAGCCAAATTCAAATATTTTGTTTGTTTTTCTTTTTTCTAATGTAATATTATTATTAATAAAACATTTTTGGCAGAAATAAAGGTAGGTATATATTTTATTAATCCCATTCTACATTAATGGGATTAATAAAATCTTGGTAAAGAGAAGCAGAAATGTTGGCAAGTCAAGTAGATCTGCAGCAGACCTCTGGCGAAGGTGAATGGTTCAATCCGGTAAGGGTCGACACCGGTGTACGAATATCAATCACTTGCCTCTTTCAAAAATTAGCACCAAATAATAATAAGTAAGAATACTAAGTTTAATATTTTACAAACGGATCTCTCAATCAAAAAATTGTGTCCAAAAACCCATATTTTTGAAAGACTTATCCAACGAAGGGCATTTGAAGGTTCTTATAGGGTTGGCAGTGCGAGTGTGACGCTCCTGGTGTGGCACACGTCCATAAACCTCGGTAACCGCTTCGCATCAGATGGGCCGTGTCTGCTACCCAAGTGGTATAAACAAAACTACGAAACCCCACATGATGGGGTAGGTAAGTAGTCCATTGAAATGTTAAAATATAAGGTCCTAATATTGCATGCTTTAGAGGACGCAATTTTATTTTTGGGACATGTTTGGGTCAATAGAAGCTTAGCCCCAAGTTGGTGGGGTTACCGCGCTTGTCCCCAGGCCGCCATCTCGGAATAAAGGGTGCAAACACCTTTTTCGTGATATCTCGGAAACTATGCGTCCTACAAAAAATTCGTGAAGATATAATTTGTGGCAAATCGCTTTGCCTATAAATATGTTCATATAACTTTTTGCCCTTAGTTTAAAATTAAAGAAGTTATAAGCAAAAAAGTGAGAAAATTTCTGTAAACAAATATTATTTGCTCTATAACTTTTTTTTATACATTTTACAAAAAAATTACCTTATTTTTTTTATTTTTTTTCGTGCGGAAATCGCTTCGGATACCCCGCCGCCGGCCAGCGGGGGCGGTTATGTCGGGCTTGCACCGACTAAAACCGCACGCCGTCTCGGGTCTTAAGACGCCGGGGTGTAAGGTTACCCATAGAGCATATCCCTCGCACCTCGACTGACCCTGGGCCATCTCCGGTTTCGAGATGGCCCCCTTTCTTGCTCTCCACTGTGCCATCTGCTAATCAGAGGGACACGTGGAAAGCTTCCGAATAGCCCTCAACAGGGCCGTCCTCGCCTCGGTCGGAGTTGGCCGTAGGCGGCAGCGTCTCTCCCACCCTAGAAGAGAGGCGCTGCCGTCTCCGTTGCCCAGGGTGCACCGCTTGGAGGTCCCCAACCAAGCACCCCACAAAAAAATTACCTCAGACCAATCTTGTAGATGGTCTTTTGAGGAATTTTTTTCTCTATATATTTTTTTTAAATTCCATTCATTTAAAACGCTGTTACAGCGCTCCAAAGTTAACCTGGTACGCCAATGCTCATGAGAAATGAAATTTTGAACTTTGTTTTATGATCTTTTTTTTATTGTAAATACATTTTTTTTTTTATTGTTAAGTCCCTACCTACAACTTTGGTTATTCATTGCTAACTCTTTTCCCCGCCACCTATGGGGTAGAGTCTGTAGGTGCGTTTTTTTTTTACGTGGTATCCCCAGTTAGCCTACTCCACAGATATCTTGCCGATGAGGCAATCCTCGACGTAATCATATTTTCAATCAGTTATTAGCTAGCTATTCTATTCTACTTTTCTTCAATGGTCCAGGCTCTGGCTCAGAATGTAATTCAACGTGGAATGTGAAGGAATCGGACCGACTAAACCCAAACGGTATCCTCCCCAAGTGTCCATTGCCGGGCACCCCGGGTAAGGCCTCGAAAGGTCAACCAACCCCTGGGTTAGCGGCGGGCGCTGGCCGCCATCGCGGCCTCGATGTTGGCAGTTGGCAGGCGTGTGTAGGACTAACACGACACGCCTCCGTCTTGGCCTCACACCGATGCAAATAAATATATTAATGCATGCAAATATTCGCGCTAAGCGTGAATTTAACGCACAAAGTCTGACGTACGTGATCGAACGTTTCGCCACCACGCCACAAAGACCATGAAATCGTTTCGCAATTTGAATGTCGTCGACGGAATTAAGTCTTTATTAGTCTTTGTGTGTATATACTACTAATCGGGAACGTAACGTAGGAAGCCAATTCTTACGTTACGTTCCAGTCATTATAATGATTAATGGAATATATACAGTTGAACATGATAGTGCCATTATTATAAGTTATACAGCAAACCATCTGATGAGCAGCCACTGCTACCAGGAATGTACCTCTATCTATCTATCTATTAATACATGTAAAAAGGAATCCCTTTTCCCTTGGTCACGCTATAACTTGAGAATGACGCCTCCGATTTCATTCATCTTTTTATCTGACGACGCTTCAACACTCGCATCGTCCACGATGCGATTGAGCGAAATAGGGGGTCGAAAGTGTTCACTCAGCAGTTGGGAAGGCCCCATCTGACGAAACTTAAATTAAGGATGGCAGAACCATCACCACAAAGTTCGAGATTCTCGAAGAGGTCGATAAGTTCTATGGGCAGCTGTATGCATCACGGATGACTAAACCGACGGGACACAGCGATGAAGACCACAGAGCCCCACTCACGCTCTATTACACCGAGGAAATAACCGATGTTGAACAGTGCAGGGGGATTGTGGTCGCAGCACTAGTGGGACCAGTGGGTGTCACGCGGTGCTGCGACGACAATCCACTTCTGATGAGGCCGTCAAGCTGAGTGCCACCATTGTTAACATGGTACGTGTATATAATGGTGACCCTTTTTCCTGAGACTTTACCTTCAGCTTACCATCAGGCGAGGTGAAGTCAAATTGACGTGTCCTAAATATAAAAAAAAAAAAAAGTGCGAGATAGAAGCGGCTCTCAAGCAAATGAAGGACAACAGGTGCCCTGACGATTACGTAATTACTACTGAGCTACTAAAAGCAGGCGGGATCCTCGAAGAGCTAGCGATCTTTTTTAAATACGTCATCCAACAAGGCTTAACACCTAAGCCATGAAGCGGGAGTGCGGTGGTCCTGTTCTTCAAAAAAGGTGATAAGGCCTTGCTAAAGAATTACAGACCCATCTCACTCCTGAGTCATGTCTACAAGTTGTTCTCGAGAGTCGTCACGAATCGTCTCGCGAGTAAGCTCGACGAGTTCCAGCCACCGGAGCAAGTCGAAAAGGCTACAGTACCGTGGACTACATCCATTCTGTTCGGCAGATTATACAAAAGACTCACAAGTACAATCAGCCGCTATGTGTGGCTTTTGTAGACTACGAGAAAGCCTTCGACTCCATCGAGACCTGGGCAGTTCTGGATCCTTTGCAACGGTGTTGTGTTAACTGACGATACTTTAAAGTGCTGAGATGCCTATATGATATATGTCTATGACTATGTCTATCCAGCTCCAAGACCAGAAGACGAATCCCATAAGCCTACAGCGTGGAGTTTCTCGACGCGTCATTGTTGGTGTGAACTTTGACATAACCAGGGTTATGTTCAACGAACATGTCACACCAAGACCGATTGCCATCGAATGGTCGACACTCAAAGTTGTCTACCTTAGGCAGGTTATCCAGCTCGATAGAAACAACTTCGAGAAAGAAGTCACCAAAAGAATCCAATTAGGTTGGGCAGCCTGCCTAAAAACAAAGGTGTTCGACCACTGCGTCCTGCCCGTCGTGTCTCACGGTGCCGAAACGTGGGCATTGACAGTGAGGCTAGTCCACGACTTAAAAGTCGCACAGCGGGCTATGGAGCGAGTTATGTTTGGGGTTTCTTTGAAGGATAAAATTTGAAATGAGGTCATCCGACAAAGAACTAAAGTCACCGACATAACTCACAGAATAAGCAAGCTGAAGTGACAATGGGCTGGCCACATCTGCCGAAGGACCGATGGCCGATGGAGTAAACGATTCCTAGAGTGGAGACCACGAATCGTGAAACGGAAGGACATCCCCCTGCAAGATGGACGGACGACCTGAAAAAGGTAGCTGGGATAGACTGGATGCGCACGGCGGAGGATCGGGTGCTATGGCATATAAAGGGAGAGCCCTATGTCCAGCAGTGGACTGCAATATGATGATACGAAATGATTTCATCATTAGAATGCTACTTCATCCCTGAGTGACATAGGCTACGTTTTATCCCGGTATACCCACGGGCTCAGAACTTACGTGGGTGAACCCGCGGGGTGATGCTAGTTTAAAAAAAAAAAAAAATTATTTGTAATCAGCTAAATGCTATAAGCAAATGTGTGGCGAGTAGTTTGCTCATGTAGAGTGTGTCCTCCAGTGAGGGCATCTACTCATCTTTAATTTTTAGTGTCTACTTAGACACTAGTATATCTTTTCGTTTAAGGCGCTTTGCATAGCTGCGTGTTGTCAGGTTAGCTGCCAGTTCATTAGGATGTCTTTCGAGCCTCCGTTGGTATGTCTCCGTGGTGTTACAAACTTCTTGCTTTTTGGTGTTAACGTTTAGGTAATTATGCACTTCGTCATTTGTAACGAGCCACGGTGCATTGCACAGTGATTTAAGTATAGCATTTTGCATCCTTTGTAGGATGATGATATTAGAATTGCTGGCGCTACCCCATAGTTGAACACCATACATCCAGACAGGTTTCAGGATAGCTTTGTTTATGAGCAGCTTATTATCTACAGAAAGTCTGCTGTTCCTGCCTAGCATCCAGGTAAGACTTCTGTATTTGAGGTTCAGTTCATGTCTTTTCTTTTTTATATGTTGGTTCCATGTAAGGCGTCGATCTATGTGTAGGCCGAGGTAGCGTACACATTCCTCATGTGGCAATACGGTGTTATCCAGTAGCACTGGTGGACAGTTCCCTTTTCTCAGTGTGAAATTGATTTGCACTGATTTTGATGTACTGGCCTTTATTCTCCATTTTTTTAACCAGCTAGATACTCTATTTAGACTTTTTTTGTAGTTTTTGGGTTGCTATAACGGCGTCTTTATCGTTAGCTAGTATAGCAGTGTCGTCGGCTAATGTAGCAGTGGTAATATTTTCCTCCACGGGAAGATCAGATGTGTAGATAGTATACAGGACGGGTCCTAATACAGATCCTTGGGGTACGCCTTCTTTTATCTCAAGAAAAACGGAAGTTGACTCGCCCTCTTTGACTTGAAATATTCTCTCTGATATGTATGATTCAAGTAGTAAGTAGAAGCTATGTGGAAGACTCTTTTTGATTTTACAAAGCAAGCCTTTGTGCCACACCCTATCAAAGGCCTGTTGAATGTCTAAAAAGGCCCAAGAGCAATATTCTTTCTCCTCCAGAGTTTTTTTAATTCTGTCAACCACTATATGTACTTGCTCGATTGCCGAATGTTGCTGTCTAAAACCAAACTGGTGATTTGGAATGATATTTGCCTGTTCTAAGAGAGAGAGAGAGAATTCTATGGAGTAGCATTTTCTCAAACACCTTGGACAAAATTGGTAAGAGACTGATTGGTCTGTAGGATGTAGACTCGTGAGCTGGTTTGCCGGCTTTATGTATCATAAGGATTTGTGAGACTTTCCACAAACTTGGAAAATATTGCACTCTCAGCATCCCATTATAGAGGGTAGTAAGAAATACCACTGTCTTTTTTGGAAGTTGCTTTAGTACTTCTTTAGTTATGAGGTCAAACCCTGCAGCCTTCTTATCTTTTAGGCTTTTGTTGGTTGTCCTCCACACTTCTCGTACGGTTATCGGGGCTGGTGGGAGTGACATTTGGAGATTTTGGCTTAATATGTCATCTATCTCTTTGTCTGAGTTTATATCTTCTGCTTGGTTAGGTTGGAATACACTTTCCAGGTGCTCGGCAAATAGATTTGCCTTTTCCTGGCTAGTGCGTGCCCATCCACTGTTTCTTTTTAGAGGCGGCTTACCAACTTGTGGTCTATTGCAGTCACGGGTAAACTTCCAAAGTGAGTTACAAAGGTGTTGTTGTGCCAGTTATTTTGCATTTCCTTTAACTCAGCTGCTGACTTGGATAGGAGTTTTTTGTCTGCATCCAGTCTACTTAGGTGCCAAACTCTTCTTAGCCTTCGTTTCTCAAGGACAGCTCTTTTGATTTCCAGAGGATAATTATTGTGTGATTTCTGGAAATTCCCCAAGGGTGTATTTAACCAGCACGCTTCCTGGATGAGGTTCGTAATATACTTAGTCGCATTTTCAATATCCTCAGAAGTTTTCAGAGCTACTTTCAAATTAATTCTTTCATCAAGATAATCTCTAAAAAAGGGCCAGTCCGTATTTTTATCAAACATAGTTTCAGGGTGGGTATACTCTATGACCATAGTACTTAGAGTTAGTAGCACCGGAGTATGATCTGTAGAACTATCGTGACAAGCCTCAGCTTTGACATAATGTTTAGAAAAGCCTTTCATAACAAAAAAGTCGAGCAGGTCTGGTACTTTATTTGGATCCGCTGGCCAGTATGTAGGTTCACCGGATGAAACAGTTATTAAGATATTGGTGTCAACGCAGATCTTTAATTGTCTTCCTCTGGTGGTTGTTAATCTAGACCCCCACTGAACGTTTTTAGAGCTCCAGGCTCCACCAGCGACAAAACGGTTTCCAAGCGTTGGAAAGAATGCCGTAAACACAGTTTCCGTAATTCAGGGTGCGTAGTAACATAGCATTTGTGATCTTTAAATTTGAGGCTTGAAGACGATGTATAATGTGCCTCAGAGATTAGCTGTACATCTAAATTATGTTGTGTCATCAGTAGTTCTGTTTCATTCTTATTAGGAGCGAGTCCATTAATGTTCCAGGTGGCTATTCTTAAGGAAGTCATTTTGATATCTTATCAACGAGTTTAATTATTCGAGGTTTTGATAGCATCCGGAGGCGGGCTGTCAGATATTTTCTTTCTCTTAGCACTTCTGCTCTCGGGTACTCTTTGCCATGAAGGAGGGCGTATTATACTGGTTTCGCCATCATCAATGAGGTTTTCTAAATCTGTACTTGACTTTTCTTTGTTAGTAGATTGTTTGGGGGAGCTGCCTATGGAAGAGCTTCTTGGCCGATTAAAAAAGAGGCTAGGATGAAATGCCTGCTGGACCATCTTCTTGTTATTATTATTATTATTACCAGTAGCATTCACTGGCGTAGAAGCCTGGTTACCCACTTCTATGCAGTCTTCGGTAGCAAATTTCACACTCTCTGGCCCGGGTACCAGAGAGCGCCGGGGGTTAGCCGGGTCGCATGACTGTCCATATTTAAAGGGAGGGGAGAGATTCACACGTCACTTTCCCAAGGTGGCATGTTCACTCTTTTAGAGGAAATTTAGTCCTCTTGGCTTATGATTCACCAGTAGACAGGTTATTTAACCGCCGCCTGTAGCTCGGCGTTGTTGCTTGTTTAGCACCACCCGGGGGACACGTGTAGGGTGGGCCTAGGATAAGGTGGTAAGTCCTACGGACGCGAGCAACATCACCCCCCTAAGGGCGATGCTAGTTAATAATAATCCTATATAAGATTCAAATCTGCAATCTCTCGACCACAAATCTAATGTCTTTACCGTGTCGCTACGGCTGCTTATACTATTAATGCTATTAAGGTTCCCGTATTTGCATATGAATGCTATTTGCGTTAACTGAATTCGTATATTCTGTTTGATAACGACATCCCTGACTTTTTACAGGAATTCAAATATAATTTATTGAGTGGATCACACCGCATCCTATCTCTACATCATGTATACAATACGAAAGTTGTCAAATACCCAACTAACTATCTTACTCAAGTACAGAAAACGGTATTTTATGCACGTCGGGAAGCAGAGAGTATCCGGCAAAGATCGGTGTGTTTCGGTTTTGTAGAGCGGTCTGTCTATTGCACATCCGTCTGACAGTTAGTTGTAGACAGCGAATAAATATGGACACGATACTAAAATAAAATAAAAACTGATACATACTATTCGACTAGAATAGAAAGCACTAGTTCAGTAGGTGACGGCCGTTTTTGAAGGATTGTCTTAAATTATTCTTATAATCATAGAGCTAGATTTCCCAGTGTTCAGCCATTTAAAAACCAAAGTTCTCACCATATCCTTTTGAAAATATACAGCTATCAAATTATACAGTGTAAACGAAGTGCGTATAAATTTAACAGTAAATGACACCTGAATAACACGAGCCAGGGTCAGATTCAGTGTAAATATTAATTATTGATAACTTGAAAAATCTCGAGTTCTATAATGCGATAGGTACTACTTTGTCAATACCGGCTACTATAATTATTTTTGGAAACATATAGCCTCTTAGCACACTTGTCATTCACTTCGTTTCATTTGGACACAGTTTTCATTACCCTCTCTGTTTCGTCTCCGTTGAGTTTGATGAAAGCTAAAGCTGCATCATTGGATTTTTTTGCCAGGAATCAAACCCATTGATATTAAAAAAAAGTTACACCCTGTATTGTTACACCATTTGATAGTGCCGCTATTAAGGAAAGAATTCTAGCGAACACACTGCAAACTTAAGGAAAGATGAGCTGTGCAGTATTTTTACCTACCTTTAGCTCCTGATTACTGACAAGCGGCTGCCGGGAAAAACTAGCAAATATGCATACACTCAAGGTACAACATACCTTTTTTTTTTATTGTGCGGAAATCCCTTCGGATACCCCCCCGCCGGTCAGCGGGGGCGGTTATGTCGGGCTTGAACTGACTAAAACCGTACGCCGTCTCGTGTCTACAGACGCCGGGGTGTAAGGTTACCCATAGAGCATATCCCTCGCACTCCGACTGACCCTGGGCCACCTGGGTACCTGGAACGAAAAGTTAAAGCCGATCTTAGCCGGACGCTCTCTCTTCTTCCCGACGTTTTTATTGCATTTATGGTGATGAACACAATCATGACAACTACGCAAGGCATCTTCTACTTCTAGGTAGTAGTTGTAAAAAGAGAGAGAGATACAGAGAGAGAAAGAGAGAGAATGAGATATTCCAATGATATTGATATCTGAAATCTATGGTTTTAGATTAAGTATATTATGTATTATTTTTTTACCGAAAGTTAAAAACAGAATTGTCGGCAGCTTAGTTGTCAAGTAGTCACCTTTACGATCGAGAGGTCCCGGATTGGAATCCTGGCCGTTCGAATACATTACCGACGTGAACTCACTTCTAACACAAGCCAATTGTGCACGACACAAATAGACTATAGATACATGTGCCAGTGACATGTAGATTAGTAAGCATGAATATAATGAATGAATTATGAAAATGTTAGGTTTACGTAAATTAAAAACGTAATTATGTAATTACTTTGATATTAAGCTAAGATAAATAGCTTACTACTGTTATGAGTTAGTTTTCTGAGTAATTAAGTATGTTAGAGCCAAATTTAATAAAGAAAGTAGGTACATTCCCCGAAAAGCATAATTGCAAATATAATTACGACAATGCATTACTCAGAATCTAACATAACTTCGTATAAATAAGAAATACGACTTTGAATACTAGTATGTAAGTTTAATTACACCCCGCGACTGCCTCCCACGCCGTAAGAAGCGAATATGCGCTCCCCCGGCTGGTGCCATCTTATTATATAGTAGCTCCATCCATCGTGGTCTTCGCCCCCATCCCTAGGGATGGGCGGAATCGCCATTTGGGCATAGTGCCCCTTGGGCGAGATGCTCCATCGCAGCCTGCGTGAGCGCAGGCCGGTGGTTGGGGTGGGCATATAGCCCTTTTCATTTTAACGAGTTGAAGGCAGCGGCGAGATAGGAGAAGCAACGGGGTTTCATCTTGTTTGTTTGGGGTCGGGATCGCGCTTCACGTTCCCTGGGCAGTCTACCCGAGCCAGGTGAGATCTCCGGTTACCCGGAGAAGGCCCAGCTCCGAGTGACACGCATCCTGGGAGACGACTGATGCGATCACCGACCCCGTAGGTTTTCATGGGAGCGGCTGTGGAGGCCGCAGATGTCAGGTGTGCGGCCCTCGTGGTCGCTAACGCTGCCCTAGCAGGTTTGCGATGCCCACGAGGACCGTACGGACGATGCTCATGGGCTCTTCGCCTGCACGAAGAGCGATGAGCACCTCCTGCAGCACGTCGACGGCGGCCTCGATGATAGCGGCCTTGTCCGCGCTCGTGCAAGAGGCTGGCGGCTTGCTGGGTGCTCCCTGCACCTTCTGCACCGCATCTGGGGCTTTTGAACGGGAGTTGACTTTTACGGGAGCAACTGCCCCCGTAGTGTTTTCCGGGTTTTCTCCCTCGGCTGCTGGTTGTGAAGCCTTCTGCTTTCGGTTTCGCCTCCCCCGGCGTCTCCTGCGGTTGCCCGCGGCTCCGCGGGGGGTGGGGTCGTTCGCTGCAGCCATCAGCGAGCCTCCAGTTTGTTGTTCCCCTTCTGGGATGGGGTTTACCGGTGCCGGCCTCTCGGTGACAGGGGGCTGTCGGCGCGAGCTACCTCCGGTGATGGCTACTGTCCCGGCTTTCCTGTTCCGGCCCTCCCTCCGGAACACGGGACAGTTGATGTGGTTGGCGGGGTGAGGGCCACCGCAGTTAATGCAGGTGGCTGGCTCCTCCCTCGGTCGAGGGCACTGTGCCGCCCTGTGCTCGCCCCCGCAGCGAACACACGCCAGAGTCCTGTGGCACGCATGGCTGCTGTGCCGGAAGCTCTGGCATCGGTGGCACTGTGCGGGCTTCCTCTTCCCTCGCCAGGCCTCTACGATGACTCCGGGAACTCCGAGCATCTCGCTAACTTCCCAGATTGCTGGTATGGTCGTGGGGGTCCTCCTCAGGACTGCATGTAGAATGCAGCCCGGTCGGTCTCCTCGAGCCCGAATATTACGAACATATTCGGGCTCGAATCCGAGGCTCGATAGTTCTTCCCCCACTTCCTCCGGGGTCGCATCGCATGGGAGGCCTCTGATGGCCACCTTCAAGCTCCGCTCCGCAGGCATGGAGTAGCAGAACCACGGGACGGTCTCTGTCTTGTTCAACTCGGTTAGGTACCTTTGTACCAACCGGTATTCGTTATCATCACTCGGGGAGAACCGTACGCCCTTCCCGTAGGGGCGGACGCTCACGGTTCTCCCGAGGAGTCTTTTCAGCTCCTTAAGATGATGGGCCCAATTCGGCAGTCTCTCGACGACGATGGGCGGGCATCTGATCTTCTTTGCCGCAGGCACGCCGCTCATAGAGGGGCACGAGCGGGCGGCCGGCGGCACAGCTGCGGGAGTGGGCGTCGCTTGCGCAGCGCCGGCGTAAGACTGCTGATTGGGCGTGGCTTGCGTAATCGGTGACGCCCGCCTATCTGGAGACGGACGCCTACGTTTTGCCAGTTCGTCTAGTCCCTCGTCCGAAGAGCGGTGGCGACGCGCGTTCCTCAGCGGAGCGGCATCCACCTCCATGGCGGCGTCCGCATGAGCTTGCGGGGCCGGGGGAGGGGGGAGCTCGGCTGGGTCGTCGACGGGGGTTATTGGCTGCGATGAGGAGACGGCGGCGGCGGTGTCATCACGTTCCGGGCTGAGGCCCGTGATCCGGATGATCTTCACCAGCCGCTTCTTCTTCTTCTTGACGCCCGCGTCCTTGGCGAGTCCGTCCGAGCCGTACGAGCAGAGGGAGACCAAGGAGGCCTCAGACTCTGCATCGGACGCCGCGGAGGATCGCAGAAGGGCGGGCGAGTCCAGGTGGGCAGGGTCCATCCGGGGGGCCGCCGAGAATCTCGACGGGGGTGTGCGGTTCGTCCCCGGAGGGGGGGGCGCCGGACGTAAGGGCGGCATTCCGCGCGCGAGGACTCGCGACGCGAGCGCCTGCATCGGTGCGGCGCGGGACGTGCTCGGCACAGGCGGCACCGACGGGAGCGGCCGTCTGGGAACCGCGGAGGGGACCGCACTCCGGGGAGCGGATGACGCGGCCGCGTTCGCGGGCAAGCGGCTTCTTACCGGGCCGGACGCATTCGCCGCGTGCGTCGGCTCCGGAGACTTTTCTACCCGTCCAGGATGGGCAGCGGCGGCTGCCGAGCCCTGAGAAGGGCTGTTTCTTCGCACTTCCGGACTCTTTGCAGAGCCGGAAGCGCGGATGATGCGGGGTTGCGCGCTTGGAGGGCTGCGCCACGACGACATCTTGATGTTGGTAAGCTTGAGCTTGAGCGTGAGCGTGAGCGAGCTGCACGGCCGCGACCCAACGTCGTAACACGACGAGAAGTCCGGCGGCGCGCGGCGCGAGTCGGCGAGTACGGCTGTGTCCAAACGCGGACACAAGCGCAGTCGCCGAGAGCGCGCGCGCGAGTGAGGTCCGTACGGCGATCGAGTGCGGTGCGAGGCGAGGCTTGCGACTACACCCGACGGCAGCTCGGGCAGTCCATATAGTAGCTCGCGGGAGGCAGGGCCCATATATAAGTCTGAGGGGTCAATCCGCTCGTCATTCAGTAGCCCGACGTCGCACGGTACAGGTGTAAGTACCTATTTTCGTGCAACTCTTATTGCTACCTATATACATATATGCTATGTGATTAATATGTATAACATGAGATTTATAAATAAAATGGAAATGCGGAGGTGAGGTAATTTGGATCGCGGGCCAGCACTACAAAAGACTATTAAAAGCAGGGACCATTTGGTAGGAAATATTGGACAATGGACATGGAGCAACAAGTAGACAACAAGAGTCTCTCAAGGAACAAGGAAGCTCAACAGGAAGTAGTACATCAAGGGTAGTGCTGGGCCAAGTACATCCAATGCCTCACTGACGTCAATCAAGTCCACCCATCCAAGTGTTTCATTCTTCGACTCAACATCCTCAACATACAGTCCACTGAAGGCGACCGCGAAGTGGCAGTCTATTCGGAACCGTATTAGGTCATAGTCTGTCATGAACAACGGTCCTTAACACCAATTAACTTAGCTGGAGGGGTTCGGGTAAATATATGTAATTTCGGTAACTAATCTTCTTTATCCAATAAAAAAAGAATTAGTTACACAACTTAATAAATAAAGTTGTTTGTCTATTTCAATTGGATTGAAGCATTTCGGTTGCTGTTTTATTCACGAGTGAAATATAGGAATAGTTTTGACAGACATATCAAACGTACTTGTATAATATTTGTGGTATTTTGGCAGGCCGACCATGTGCTTCAACCGCTAATGCAGCGACTGGGTCAGTTGATACAAATATAGCATTACCTCGTTCAATTCTTCAATTTAACTCGACTCTTAATATTAGTTTACATGTCATTTCCATTATCACCGTCCGTGCGCTTATCCCGGTTGAATTCAAAGCTTGTACTTTTAAGCCCATTGAAGTCCATTCTACTACTCTAAAGTTGGCCTATTTTAGCTAATACGGGCGCGATTGCCGTTTGCTACACCCTGCTTCTTATGTCATACTAGCTGTTGCTCGCGGCTTCACCCGTGTGGAATTCTGATCCCGTTTCCGCTACTCATGTGACCCAATTCCACTACCACAGCCTATATAAGATACACAATTCCACTATACATTTTTTTTTATATGTCAAAGCATTTAGGCAGCGTTTTCGCTGAAAGCTAAGGACGGCTTAAACATTTAATTCCTTTAATCAATTTAGCCAACCAGTCAGTATCATTGTTATTTGAAAATGCTAAATACGAGTAGAACAAACAGCAACGTTTGTTTAGCATTCAATGTACAAAATTAATTATACATTAATTTTGTATCAATTAATACATAGTATCTACACTCTGACTGTTTTAGTTAATATATTGATATTATTGCTTATGGAGCGTAATATAATTTGTTGAACTCTACTGTTTGTTTATAACAATAAATCAGGCAGAAACTAAATACTTGTATACTACTAGACCGGTGAAAAAATAGTGCGTGACTATATAAGAAGGCACCTACCGAATTAAAACCTTTGTTGGAAAAACGTAGGTACGTTTTATACATAGAAACATCCAGATCAATATAAATAGACATATTCATGCACACACATCTTGTGGTAGGGTCGCAATAGCAGAGGCGAAGATTTTCTCGTTGCAAACCTAATTAAAGGCTTTATGCAAAAATAAAATGTCTGGTATATAAGCCTGACGCTATAACGCCTAGATCTTTCTCATTAAAAAAAGTAGTCTAGTGTCGTCGTCCAGATAATGGGAATAAAATAGTAACGTATGCTTTCTACAGAAGTCCTTACTAGAGAAAAAGACGAAATTTACTTCTAAAATTATATTCTCTGCTTTTTGAAATTGTTTTTCACAATAATATTCACAATTGAATTAGGAGCAATTTCAGAAATCTTTTTTTCTGAATCAATATAAATGTAATCATATCGTGTAATTCCTTCACCATTGTTAACGATAGTTACCCAAAGCTCGGCTAGCAGTAGTGAATATTTTTTCTTAATTCTTAATTATTTGGTTATTTTACTAATATTTTTCGGAGACATTCAAGGATTTCTCTGGAAGAGGGACTCTGTTGTGTTTTTAAATTACGGGTCCCCTTTCCGAGTCATCTCCGAGTGTCTTATCACAAATATCACGTACCTTCCTACAAGAGTCATATTGTTACTTTGAGTATGTTAAAAATCTTAGCTGTAACTTACATCTTTAACGTAAACAGCTTGAGGACGTACGTAACCTTCATTTTGGATTCTATTTTCATATAAAAGAAAAATTGGTACTTGCCTATGCAGTAGAATTTTCGTGATGCGATTTCCCAGAATAAACGTAGCGAATTGGTACAATGAGATTCAGTGTGTGCACAGCTGTCGCATTATATATATGCCAGGCGGTGGTATTTATTCGACATGGCAAATGTCACATCAAACTCAAATACAGTCACGAAAATCAGATAAATGCACTTCACTAAGCGTTACTGAACAACAAATACACTCAATCGCCATTAAAAAACTGTTAATTTAACATTATTATAAACAAACACTTCAATCTTATTTAGTAACCCCCGATGCAAAAACGATAGGGTGTTATAAGTTTGTCTTGTCTGTGTATGTCTGTCTGTGGCATCGTAGCTCCCGAACGGATGAACCGATTTTGATTTTGTTTTTTTTTGTTTGAACGGTGAAGTTTTATGAAATGTTGGCATTGTTCTCAACTATGTTGGGGTTTTTTAATTTTTTAGTAAGTAGTTCTTTTGATGATGAAGAATCACCTACACAAACATTATGTTCCAATCGTAAACAGGTTAGCCGAATGTGCCATCGCGCAACGGCCATGCGCTCCACTTGAGTGCCACTTGAGAGCGTGAATCCAAAACTTCGTGATGCATATCACCACCACTTTTATTGACAGAAGGAGTTAAGTGGGAAATGTTCTCCACATTTTCCACTTTACTATTTACCTAGAATTTTATTAGATCCCTTGTTAAGCGAACCAGTCCGTCTCGACAGAAAGGTAGCCGTATCTTGTTATTATTTAATTTATTTCATCTAGCCTTATTCGGGTTTGATTACTACGATTGCGATTACGACGCTTTCAACCCAGCAACGGAGCCTGCAACAGAACCTCAACATTCAATCAGCAGGTGTACCGTACCAGCTTGCAGGTGAAGTTGGCCTGGGCTTCGACGATCCTGATGGGTCCCCGAAAACACCCCGACAGACCGAGGCAACAGATAAAAAATACCCAAGAAGCGCAGGGTTGACGTCGTAGAAGATGACATGCGTGCCAGTGGTCTCACTATCATAGAAAATAGTCTCATACTTATTATTGCGGAACCGATATATATTTTAGCCGGACAGAGCCGTGGGCAACAGCTAGTCTTACATATAAACTGTATATAATATTTCTCAACCGTATTACGCTACTAGTTAAAAAATGGATAATAAAACTAACATTACAAATAACTAAGGAATATCAATGACCCAGACTTTCCAAATTCACCACTGCGGGGAAATCGAGGTTCGTCACTTGCTTTAATAATTTTGCATAATCGTAAAATCTAGGTAAGTTATAGCTCTTATGAATAATTAAGGTGTACATTATGCCCTACATTACTTTATTACATAAAATCATTCAAATTTGATATAAATGCTAAATCGTAGTGAATTTTAATTTACCATATTTAAAATTTCCGGCAAAGTCCTTATCAAATAATTTGTTGATTCAGATTCGGTACTACATACATTTTAATTATCAAATGGTGCGTTGGAAAAGGCGATAAATATAAAAAAATATACAACGTTGTAATTGGTTGCATCTAACGCTTTCACCTCGGAGCCCGTGGTCTACTTACTCTTTCTTCTCTTGGTTTAGCTTATACGGTTTTTATGAGAGCGACTGCCATCGTCTGTCTGGCCTATTTAGTTACTTAAGTTGGCTCCTATATGTAAATAATACTTGAAATATATATCTCAATACACTTTATTTTTAATACATTTGTATAAGTTTAGTTTTCTCCCAAGTTTTGCTCATTTACAGTGATCTAAAAGACGTTATATAACATAAACGTGAAATAATCCTTAATACCTATGATTTTGACGTTGTTATTACCATAATCTTTCAAGAGACTTGGTTAAATCTAATGGCGATACGTTGGACTCATGACGTTCAACTGGAAAACCGTTTTTGTTGACAATGAATTTGTTAAAGTTCCATTTGATAAATTTCCCCTTGTCACCTTTCAGTTTACATTTTAAGAACTTCCATAATGGACTAGCATTGTCACCGTTAACATCAACTTTTTCAAAGACATCGAACTTTACGTTGTGATTTGTTACAAATTTGAGCATGTCTTCAGATGTGCCTGGTTCATTATTTCCAAACTGATTACAAGGAAATGCTAGAATACGTAATCCTTTCAGCTCGGCATACTTGTCATACAATTCATTCAGCTCTTTGTAATTACTTTCAGCCAAACCGCACTTAGACGCTACATTCACGATGATACATACGTGACCTTTATAAACATCAAACTTTATAAGTTCGCCTTTAATATTCTTGAATTTTAGTTCATGAATTGAATTTATATGCTGATAATCGGGATTTTCATGCATTTGTATGTACTGTATAGCTAAATATGTATAGTGTTTCAACAAAATAAATTATGACAGTATGCGTTGTTACCCTGGGTACTATAGTTACGTGAAATGTCATTTGTCAAATAAATAAGAGGTCATTACATTTTTTCATTTTCTTCTAATATACCTATCCAAGGAGTAAGGAAAGACTCTCCTTAATAATTGGTTAGTTAGTAAATTTTAGTAGACTAGTAGACAGCATGTGTTGGGTACTATAGTTACGTCGGTTATAGTTAGGTCTCTTTCGATCCGCAGAGAGTCGGAGGCACCGAGGCGACTCAGGCGTCGGAATTCGCTGAACGACCTCCGTCCTCTATGAGCGCAGGCCTGGGGGTGACAGATGGAGCCGCCTGCTATCCTAGCAGAAGCAGGCCAGGGCGGCCGCGCGTTGCTTTCCGGGGTTTAGACGGGGACACCGTGGTTGCCAAACCTAAGGGGGCCGCCTCGAAATCGGAGATGGCCCTGTGTCAGCGGGAGTGCGAGGAAAATGCCCTACGGGCCACGTTACAACCCGTCGTCTGAAGACCCGAGACGGCGTGCGTTCTTTGTAGTTTCGAATCCGACATAACTACCCCCGCTGGCCGGCTTGTATGCAAGGAAAATCTCCGCACGGTAAAAATAGGGTGCTATAATTACGTGAAATGTGATTTGTCAAATAGAGATGAGGTCATTACGTTTTTTTTTTTCTGATATATCTATCCACGGAGTAAGGAAAGACTTTCCTTACTAGTTGGTTAATTCGTTGGTCACTTAGTTTTAGTAGAAACTCTGATAGCATACATAATTATGAAAAACTGATTGCTAAGCTGTTTTGACTACTCTGGATGCTAACAATAGTTTGAACGCTGTGGTTGCTAATATAGATTTGAATTTGCAGTATGCATCTCATTTTGAGTACTTTGCAAGGTAAAATCCATCTGATCTTGACTGTACCAACTCACATGAAAATAAATATCCTAGACTAGCGGCCAGGGACCCGACTTCGTCCGGGAAAGCACCGCCACCTACCAATTGTAAATGTAGGCAAAAATAAGCTTTAATATTGAATTTCATGCTTTTTACTTCGTAAGTTAAACACTTTCCATATAACGAACTTCTATACAACTACTCATCCCTTATTTGCTTCTTTAGGGATGAAATTTATAACTAGAAGCAACTTTATAAAATTTCGTGTTTCTTACTTCGAAAATGAGGGACTTTCCATATATATTCATCATCTATTTTACCCCTTTAGTAGTAAAAATTTCAAAAACACCGATATGCATATACATATGTTTCTCACCAGAAGCAGCTATATGAAATTTCATGCTAGACGCTTGAAAATGACATAGAAACGTTCATCCCCTTAGAAGTGAAATTTCGAAAAAATCCTTCCTTTGTGGATACTTTGGAACAGATTGTGAAAAAATATTTTTCATCTCTCCTATTCGGAAAGTTTAATTTTCATGGGTAGATAGCCGGGTGGAAAGTAGCTTATTTCATCCATAGGTAGAAATTTTTTTTTTTTAATTTTTATGTTTGGCCATGGAGTCCCTGATAATTTAATTACGTCACAATGCCCTGATATTGTAGTTAGTTACCTGGCCATCATGCGTCAGCGATTAAAAATAAATTTGTTTTAAAATATAAAATAAGAGAATAGGAAAAAACCGGTGCCTCCACCAACTTTGTGACGTCTGGGGTCTGTCGTCACAACTCCTCGTGTTAATGAAATGATAAACACAAGTAATTATATTTTAAATAGCATTTAATTTTCACATAAAACTTCTATATCGAGTTTTAGGGGATTTTACGCGAGTTTATTTGACTTTAATATGCGAACTGAAGAGGGCCGCGGATTCTACTCAGAGATTGAGCCTACGATCACTCTCTTCATACGGCGGGTCGAGGCCGGAGCCCCCGGTCACCCGCTGTCACCAACTTGTCCGCCAAGCCAATTGTTTTTTCCTATTCTCTTATTTTATATTTTAAAACCTCGGGTGAATGTCACCATTTCACCCTCGAATTTCTGGCGCTCGAACGAAGTGAATCTCGGGTGAATTGGCTGAATTTCAACCCTTGTGTAACAATCTACTATTTCATCTCTCCTGTTCGGAAAGTTTAATTTTCTTGGGTAGATAGCCGGGTGGAAAGTAGTTTATTTCATCGTTAGAGTGGAAAGTAATTTTTTTTAAATTTTAAGTTTTGCCATGGAGTCCATGATAATTTAATTACGTCATAATGCCTTGATATCATGACGCTTTTTTTTACATGGCAGCCAAAATGCACATTCGTGACCAACTCGTTTCAAATGTAACCAATAGATTCGATTTTCTAATGTTGGCAGTATGTACGTGAATTATAACTTTTTTTTTCAGTATTAAAAAAAAAACAATTTAAATTTGCTAAAGAATTAGCGGGAAAACGAGATTCAATCCTTGTGTTAATTGTGGTTAAAATGGTTTCGGAAAGTGATTCCAGTGACATGGATAATAATTTAACTCCCGATAAGATTAAAGAACAGGCAAAAACTGTTGTTATTTCAATTTTCAATTTTTTCTTTAAATTTTAACTGATTATCAATATACCTGTTTCATTAAATGTGTGTGTAGAATTTTAATTTCCTCATTTAGTCGAAATGAAAAGTAGAGTGTTTAACTCGGGTGAATGTCACCCATTTCACCCTCGAACTATTGGCGCTCTCACTTCGTTCGAGCGAGCCATTTCACCACATCTCGGGTGAAATGGCTGACTTTCAACCCTTGTGTAACAATCTGCTATGGTTGCAGTTTTATCAAAATCAATGGACAATTCTATTGAAACGATATTTCAGAATATTCTAATAAAGCCCTATTATAAATTATCCTTTACGTAGGTAATAACATTTATTGTTTGTAGATTTTGTCCATAGGCCGCGGTAACCGCTATCCATGGGTCGTGTACTTGTTGGCCACCTAAGGGTATAAAAATACATTTTAACAATGGTATTATCAGATTTTTACCTAGAAACAATAGAACTTTAATATTTTCTTCTACACATTAAACAAGGGAATGAAAAATATTAAACTATTTCCCAGTAAATATCTCATTACTGCTTGTTTTGCAAAATGCGTTGTCCAATTTAGTGTATTATTTCTTTTCAATGTTGGGTTCAGATATTATAGCATAAAATTTCATAGACTTGAACGAGCTCGGTCGAGACTTTAGCAAGTTGTAAAGTATTAATGGTACCCCGTGCAGTTTTCAGGGTTCCTTATCACGGAAATTTTATTTGAAATTAAAAAATGGGCAGGTTTTTATGTTGTGGCGCTGAAGTTAGAGGATTAATTCTTTTTTTACATTTTATTGAATAATTTTACGGTAAATTTAATTCTGGAGCTTTTTGATGTTAGCTCATACAATTTGTATATTTTAATTCAGATAGACTAAAAAGCGTGGTTGAAGAACTATCAAAGTTGTGAGTTCTCTAACTTGTTCTGGCCGGGAGTATTTGTAAGAGCAAAGCTGTGCGTCGGATGGCTGTTACTGGGAACGTTTCTTAACAGCTTCATTACTGAGGAGGAACTTCTAACTCTTAGTAAAAATCCGATGAAAACTAACCAGTGAGACTGCCTAGTAGTTTAAATCCTACTAATATTGTAAATATGAAAGTTTTTGAAGTGGTTTGGATGTTTTTTACTCAATCACGCTCTAACGGCTGAACGGATCTGGCTGAAAATTGGTACAGGGATAAATTATGGTCTAGAATAACACAGGCTACTTTTAATCCCTTGAATAGTTTTCCATGGGTTGCAGGAACGGGATCAGAACAGCTAGTTTGATGTAATAAGTTGGTGTTGCAATTTTAAACTCTCATCCTTGTGATATTTTGTGAGAGAGACGTTTTGCCGCTATGTTATCAGCAGTTGGCATTCAGCCAGTATTCCGCAGGGTCCATGAGAGCTATCGAAATCTGTCTCGACCGTATCATACCAATAAGCCCTTACCTGTTGAATAATGGATGCTTCAATGTATTTATTCCTACTCAGAATCAAATGCTCAATTGAGTCCACAGTTTACCGACCTTATTTGAATCGCATTTAATGATGTTGATGACCGCCTTACCGTTCTTGATTGCCGAGTATTTTGTGCGGTTACATTACTTTGTTGACTTGACCTATATATCACACATAATTAGTGTTCCCGTTTATCTCTCCCATCTTAAATGTATTTAGTATGGTTAGTATTATTAATAGTTGGCCATCTATTTAATAAAAGTAAATGGCTAAATTTTTCGCTTATAAGCTAAAATCTTGAGAACGGTTTTTTTTGAATATATAAATAAATAAATAAATATTCTAGGACAAATGAGACAACGCCATCTAGACCCAAACTAAGCAGAGCTTGACATATATTTATGACAAGGTATATATATATATAAGCTATAGGTATATATATATTTTTAATATATGGCGTATCAATATGACTTCACCTCGCCTGATGTAAAGCTAAGGGTGAAGTCTTAGGAATGTTCCCCATATCAATGGAAAAAGTTGACGACCGGGTGACGCTGGTGATATAATTATAATAAAACCATGACTTGGTAATCGTGAAGAAAAGTATATAATTTTATACTATATATTTACCGGTTATTACTGAAAATCCACTATCTACATAGAGTAAATGAATCAAACAAGAAAACAGTGCGATCCGAAAACTCGTATGTCTTTTAGTCGGTTCAAGCCCGACACAACCGCCCCCGCTGGCCGGCGGGGTTGTATCCGAAGGGATTTCCGCACGATAGAAAAAAGGTACCTTCTTAGTTGGTTACTAACTGTGGGGATCGGCGCGGGTGGTTACTCTATGGGTGATTTTTCTAGAATGATGACATGACAAAAACCATTTTTTTTTTTTTTACGTGCGGAAATCCCTTCGGATTCCCCCCCGCCGGCCAGCGGGGGCGGTTATGTCATGCATCGACTAAAACCGCACGGTGTCCTGCCCAAGTGTCCATTGCCGGGCACCCGGGGTAAGCCCTCGAAAGGATAACCCCAGGGTTACCAGCGGACTTTGGCCACCACCGCGGCCTCGCCTGGTGGGGTCGGGTTTTATCCCGCGTCGGTGAGTTGGCAGGCGTGTGTAGGACACACGACACGCCTCCGCCACGGCCTGCTTTCTGTAAGCCCGACGTAACCACCCCTGCTGGCGCGGCGGCGGGGGGGTATCCGAGAGAGGAGGGGAAAATTACGCACGACAAAAAAAGTAAGACCATGAATTCGGTTGAACCGATATTGATATGGTCTTCAGTAGAGTATTTGTTACATTCCGGAGAAGGTTTTAGTATATTTAACCGACTTAAAAAAGGAGGTATGTTTGTCCGTGATTAAGTATCTCGAATTTGGTAGAACCAACATTGATACGGTCTTTAGTAAAGTATTTGTTACATTTTGTAGAAAGTTTTAGAATACTTAACCGACTTTTTTTTAAATTACATTTTCATTTATTTCTCCCTTTTTAGTAAATCAGTTACTTTCACTAAAAAGGGAGAAATAAATGAAAATTTTATGAAAAAATAGAACTAACTTCATAAACCAAGAAGGGATTAAAAAGTTAAAAATAAATAAATTACATATTTAATCAAATCATTAAATCAAAATCATTTATTTCAGATTGTACATCCAAAAATTAATTCAAAAGACAAGACCCACTTCAGCACCCAATTGCAAATCAAAAACCGAAAGAAAATTAATGAGTCCCGCCTGCTATCAATCCTGCAGTCAGTTCAGATTTTATACTTATATATATTTTTGTTATCTCCTTCTAATTTCCTCCCTACTCAATAGGTTTGAGTGAAAATATGTTTTTTAAAACATATTTTACCGCCCGAAATCCACACTATAGTTTTCTTCCTACTTTATGTACCCTATGACACTCAGGATATGAATACTTTTCATTTAAGAAGTCAATCATCGAAATCCGGCCGGCCGTTAGGTCTATGGAAGGGAACAAAGTAGACTACATACATACATACATACGCGCGAAAAACATTACCTTCGCCGGCACACTCGGGTAAAAACGCTGATAAGACTGTTGAAGTCGGTGCCAAATCCATGGAGACGTCAATCCACATGTTGTGTATCACTACCGTTACACATTGCATTAAAGGCCGCGGGGAGAGATGATGTGGTAGAATTACGCGAGTGGACTTACCCTATATAGTCCTTTCTACCTAATAGTCCTGATACCTCTTAGGCTTGGTACCGACTTCGATCATCATATCAAGTCTTTGTCAAGTATTTGTCTTTTGAATTAAAGACGTAATTTTTTATTTTTTATTTTTTAGTCCCTTTTTGGTTTTTGAAGTCGGTTCTATTTTTTTATAAAAATTATGTTAGTTCTCCTTTAATGGATATATCCATTGCATTAACTCATGCAGACTACTTAGCTAAAGTCAATATTAAGTGATAGGAGCGAAGGACTTTCGCTTCCAAGTCGGCTTAATTGTTTAAGGCACAATACTAGTATTCTGGGTCAACACATAACTAGTATTCGCGTTCACCCTCTCAATTACTTTAAAACTTTAGCGGTGCCCATTGGTAAAGGGTGTGGCTCAAACTCGCAACCCCTACTTAGCAAGTCCTAGACCTTAGCCATTAAACTTGTTTAAATATGAATACTAATAATAATAAAATATGAAAACTAGTATCAAAGACACAAAAAGAAAACTAGACTCTGTAGTTAGAAGATTAAAATTCGCTCTTTCAAATGAGTTCCATGGAAATATGGGAAGCAGTTTACATTCAAGTTAATAAATTTTCTAAACTTTTGAACTGAAATGGATTGAGTGAATTAACATCACTTGGAAATAATCTTTTTGTGTCAGAGTTCTATCGTTGCAAAAAACGTTTCAACAAAAAAATTATCCTTCTTACTTGAACGCTTTCGTAAAATTAATTACCGTAATATACAAACATTTTTCAACTTCAGATTTTACTGATTGTAACATAATTATGATATTGGGTTTAAATTTCAATGACACGTGCTTTTCCGATTTATGCCTGCCACATAATACTTGGTCATAGCAAGAAGCGGTCAGAAGCATCATAAATACAGTTAGAGGACTATACCACTATATTATATACTACTATTTTTTTATTTTTTTTTATAAGAATATTAGTAACTGAAATTACTAATATCCCCCTAACCCCTCCAGCTAAGCTAAATTGCTTGTGTTAGGAGTGGGTTTACGTCGGGACTTCTCCGGAACCCGGGACCTCTCGATCGTAAGGTTGACTCCTTAACCACTAAACTACCGACGCTTCAAATTTTGACGCTTTTGATATTATATTCTGCGCTGTTATACTTACGTTCGATTTCTTTGATAATTTATATGGCGAAGCAATGTTTACCGCGTTAGCTAACCTATATAAATCTTTATTCATTCCAATTCTACCTACCTACATTAAAAATAACTGTAGTTCGTTCACATTTATTTAAAGCAATATTAATAACAGTACTTACCCAAATTTCATAAAGGCGGTTAACGTCTCATTAATAAATAACTAAACGTTCATTATACGCATTTGCATTTGCGTCGTAACTCGACTCAACTCAATTTCCTAGCACTCAAACGGTTTGCCGATGGGACGTGTAAGCCCCGAGGAGTACGGCTGGGGGATTACTCATTTCCGTATCATAAAGCACTTGTGTTATGCAAATTTATTTACACGTATTACACCGTATAAACACAAAATAAAAGCACACAGAAGTTGATCTCATGTACGTATTAGGTACATTTTTTCTGGGGTGTGTGTTGGGTAACCTCCTCGAGTGTCGCTCCGATTCCGATCCCGCTGCAGTCCGGGGGGAACGGAATCGGAGCGGCCGGTACACCCTGGGCGGCGGTCAATGGCTTCCCCTTCACCCCTTCATAGGGTTGGCATTGATCGTCGGCCAATACCCAACGTGGCGGGAACACATCGCTCTCCGTACTCCTCTGCTTTCAGAGGAGACAGGATGAGCGATGCTGTTAGTGGTGAGATGGCCCAGGGTCAGCCGGGGTGCGAGGGATATGCTCTATGGGTAACCTTACACCCCGGCGTCTGAAGACCCGAGACGGCGTGCGGTTTTAGTCGGTGCAAGCCCGACATAACCGCCCCCGCTGGCCGGCGTGGGGGTATCCGAAGGGATTTCCGCACGATAAAAAAAAAAAAAAAAAAAAAAGGTACATTTTTTCTACCTATAATATCAAAAACGTGTAGGTAAGGCAAACAAATAATACCTAGGTATACGGTATCATCGGATAACCCTCCGCTGGCCGTCGGAGGGGATATTCGAGGGAATTTCTACACGAAAAAAAAGGTATACGTTATCATGGTGGTGGCACAGATTACTAAATAGTTACTACGTGTGGTGGCACGTTCTAGTTGTTTGATTGAGTGTTTAGACTAAACCAAAAAGAACAGAAACAAAAGTCAATAATAAAAATATCAAGCTAATATCATTTAATTAGCCCACCAATTGATTTACACTTAATATTGACAGAAAGTAATTTACACTTAATATCTAATTAAATACATTATCATTCTATAACACTTTATATCGTGCCGCGATCCACAAAAAATGTCAAATACCTAGTTACGTAAAAATATGTGCAACCCTTTCACGATGACTTAAAGATAATTTTATATTCTAAGTTAAATAATCTACTACTTACCATATTAATCTATATTACACACTAAACTATAAAACTATGTAATCAACCAACTTGCCTACTCTGAATTATGTTTTTTATTATTTATTATATTAAGTATTTACCAATTGATAATAGAATTGACTATCAAGTCTCATTAACATCCTTTGACAGGTGGCACTCGAACTCTACTGTTCCCACGCGTTCCGATATTCGCGTCCCTGAGCGATGTCTATGTATGCGTTGCCCGAATGTGCATTGTATGGAGTTTAAGTACTGTTAGTTAGTATTCTGTGGTATGAGGTACCTAATAACAGTAATAACATTTGGGTAACTCATCTTGACATCCGTTCTCAATCAATACAAATAAATGAACTTGATGTGTCTGTTTGCAACGTTAAAATAGCAATTTTTCAATGAATACATATATTATATTATGAATGGTAACACGGTACTTTCAACAAAAAATCAATTATAAAAACTCTTGTCTGTCTGTCTGTTTGAATTAGACAATCTCAGAAAAAGCTGGGCTTCCACTGGCAGATAGCTAATATCACTGAGGCATAGCATAGGCCACTTTTTTTTTAAGAATACTCTTTCTAAACCCTCCAACAAAATTAAAACCCAAATCTAAGTCCACGCGGACGAAGTTGCAGGCACAGCTAGTTCTATATAAATATGTTCTACGGTCTACCTATACATGTGCTTAATAAAATACTATTCCCGCAATACAAGTCCGCCGCTCCCCGTGCATGTCGTCGCGTAGGTCGCACCGTCGGCGTCGTGTGTTGCTATATATCGTTTCATTCATTCAACTGAATTTTATTGAGCTTTTTTGGTGTAATTTTTTTTAAAGGATGAAATAAATTTCGATACCTAATACACGTTCACTGTGCGGACGTAATTTTTGGTACATATCTATATACATAAAACATAGTTCTTTTAGTGATGACCGGGATAAACTGAAGAAACCGATTTTCATAATCTTTGATTTATTAGATTTGTCTCCGCCTATACTGTGCCTATCTTGTGTAAATACAATCCTGATTATGTAGAAGTCG
This sequence comes from Cybosia mesomella, assembly GCA_946251805.1. Lineage (NCBI taxonomy): Eukaryota > Metazoa > Arthropoda > Insecta > Lepidoptera > Erebidae > Cybosia > Cybosia mesomella. The sequence goes on from OX276403.1 coordinate 15,149,572, forward strand.
CCACGGTTATCCCCCCGCCACCGGCCAGTGGGTTCTCAACGCTATCTCGGGTCTTTAATGCCGGGGTGCAAAGAGCACCAACATATCTTGATTCTAAGGCGGAACGAAGTTTGTCGGGTCAGCTTGTTGTATATGAAAATATTGAAGGAATACTTTTGAAACAAGAAGTCGCGTAATATATCTACCTTTCACCACTGATAAATATTTGTAATGTCCAACGGGTCACTTGTGCGTTGCCGTCCTTACTTCCATTCCCAGCGAATTCGGGCAACCTCAATCACTTTCAAGAGCATAACCCCAGTACCTAAGATGGCTATTTGGCTGCGGTTTTGTGTATGGCGCAGCGTAGGTACTTCTATCGTAGAACAGCTTGAATTTAGAACAGGAAATTATAATATATATTATTTCTCCAAATTTATTTCGAATGGAAATGACTATATTAGGTATTACATTAACTTCACACACACACACACATACATATTTCTTCCTCAGGGTGAACTAGCTAAGCTTCAAAGACACTTTTGTAGGCTGTATAGAATTGTACATTATTATTTGTATTTTTATTATAGTATATAGTACTGGCTAAATTTAAATTTGTAGCTAGTGCGATTATGATGTAGAGGAAGACGTGCCTCTGACTAGCCCTCCGGGAATATATAGGCGTGAGTACAACCTGAGTGCTTCTAGGTAAACGTGCTCCATCATCGACCACAATAATCACTTCTTAACATGTGAGATAGTGGTCAAAGGCGGACCTATTTAATTATAAAAATAATCACAATTTATTAGGATTATATTGTTATTTTACAAATAACTTGATTTATTCCTTGTTCCTGACAATTTAAATCGGGTAGGAGAATATTTAAATTTGGTCGCTTCGCCGAAACCTCATCTGTCAGGCCATTCTCGTGGAATAATCGAGACTATTACAGAATCATTTAAGAACATCAGCGGGCAGCCGCGACGTTATACTGCTTAAAAATATCTTAATTTAATAGGTTTGCTTTTAAATTCTTACGAAAATTACTCTTTATTCCTTTTATTCCATTTTACTAATATGTTTGTAAATAGACCAAAAAAAAAAAACAGCCCGCTGAGTTTCTTGCCGGAGTCTTCTCAGGACAGGGCCGCGTTTCGAACCGGTGATCCATTTGCCAAACATTAGATTTTTTTTTTATGACGTTTTGTAAGTGCCGTATTAATGGTCTATGCAGAATAAATGGTTTTTGACTTTGACTTTGACTTTGACTGTTCATAAGTTAGCTATTTTTCTTCAAAATGTTGTTTTCTTTTCAGTATGTGTAGGTATTATTGTTTTCTACTGAACTGGTTTATACAATTTTTATTTAGGGTCTGATGATGGAGTAGGATGGTGGCCATATTAACTCCTAAATTAAACAATATAAACCCATCGAGTTTGGACTCACTTATTTTGTCTTGACAAACTCTGATGGAACATGGTATTCAGGGTATAATGATGGAGTAGGAAGGCGGCCATAGGAAAACCCAAGCTAAACAAGATAAATCTATTGAGTGCAGCCTCTATTTTGTGTTGATAAACTCTCTGGTGTTACATGTTATTCAGCGTCTGATGATGGAGTAGGAATGTGGCCATAAGAACTCCTAAGCTAAGCTAAACAAGATAAACCCAATTGAGTTTGGGCTCATTTGTTTTCACTTGACCAACTCTTTGAAGCTACATGATATTCAGGGTCTAATGATGGAGTAAGAAAGTAATAAATAGATAATACAAGATTGTAAAACGCAACAGGCGTATGTTTCAAAATAATGATAAAATGTTGTGTTTACATACTTCAAAAACTACTATGATGTCATAGATAGATTGTTAGGTATTGCGCCAAAGGTTTATAATAAAATACCAGATGCATTAAAAGAAAGCAATATGCATAAACATATTTAAAATAAAGTTAAAAAATGTTATTAAGCAGGAAATGTTACTATGATTTATGTGAATTTCTAGAGGATACAACTCCGAATCAATTGACATTTTGCTTATACCTAAAATTTGACATTTGAATAATTTAAACTCTTTTTGACATGATAATATGGACGTAGTTATGTTGACAATCATTAAATTTGACAATTGTTAATTTTTTTAGATTTGACATTTATAATCACTATTCAATACGTTCAATTCATATTCGACACGGTCCAATAAATAGAAATAATAAGAAAAAAAAATTGTCATTCACAGACAATTTTTTTTTCTTATTATTTCTATTTTATTGGACCATAGTGACATTTGATTTTTTTTTCATACGATTGTATGCCTGATTCTTTGCCTAGCTAACCCTTATATTATATCTGTGTCACAATTTAATTATAAAGACCACACTTGTTGTACCTGCATTCTGTGAATAAATAAATGAATATGAATATTGTCGACGTGTCTTAAACTGGAAGATATCGAAATCTCAAGAAACACATCTTATTTAACAGCTGAAGAGTTGAAATTAGCATTGAATACTTGTATCAGGGATTGTTATGGACATGGTTTTCAGAAGGAAATCAGTGACCTGAAAAATAGTAAAAATATAAAGGGAAAAGGTCTGGGTTCATTAAATCCTTACCTTGATTCTTCTGATATCTTGAGGGTGGGCGGTAGATTGGAGCGCTCTGATCTGAGTTTTAATCGAAAGCATCCAATTTTAATGCCAAGCATATCGACAGATCTTCTCATATCCGAAGCACATCGCTTATCTCTTCACGGTGGGCCACAGCTAATGCGGAATTATTTGGAAACCATAATCATATATTAGGCGTAAACGAACGGGTTAGGGCTTACGTACGTATCAATTGATTGAATTGATGGGGCAGCTGCTAGCAGCTCGTGTCACACCGAGTAGACCCTTTAGTAACAGTGGGGTAGTTTATGCAGGTCCTCTTAACTTACGATCTTCCAAAGGTAAGGCCATCATGCATATAAGGGATATATTTGTTTATTCGTATGCATGGTGACGAAAGCGGTGCACCTTGAGGTCAAAAGTGATATGAAAACAACAGGTTCCTTAGCGGCATCTAAACGTTTTGTAGCTAGCCGTGGGCCTTGTAGGGATTTATGGAGCGATAACGGAACTAACTTCCAGGGAGCCTCCAAGGAACTACTTGAAAAACATTATTTCAAGCTGAAAATGTAGTCCTCTAAGATCGATAGAGTTGAGGTGGACCAGAGTGGGCCTATTTTCCTGTTTCTCAACGGTATCGTGGGGAATGTTCGTTAATTTCACTAGTTGTCCCTGTATTTCATCATTTTCATTGATTATGATTAACTCCTTTGTCCGTAGATAACAGTTTACCGGAATGGTACCTAGTAAGCTACCTAGCTTCCTTGTAGTGCATTGAAGTCTTCTGTTACAAACGTGAAGAGACCAGGAAAAGTAGTGACATCACCGTCAGTCTAATTCTGCATTCCTTATAATTAGTATTTAATTTAGTTATATAGATTTCAGATTGTTTTAAAAGTTAATTTCTGATTAGTCATTAATAATTGATTAAGTGCTAAATCGAATAACGATGTATCGAGACATATATTTTTTTTGAGTGGGTATCATTGTACGCGGTTATAAAGACACGATGTACAATCATTTGAGCTCAGTTCGCTGTAAGACGCTGAATAAACAACAACTGTATTGACGCTGCCTATTATTCCAAATATACATCTTCGCCCAATCTCGGCCTATTCCTCTTCGTTACACTTCAGAAGTGGGATAGATCAAAATAAGAATGCCACCATACTCCAGAAGTTCGAGGAAATGAATACCCAGCGAGACTTCAGCTAATACGACCAGTGAAGACGAAAATGTAAGCAATTTTTTTTTTCTCTGAGTACCTACCGCCATAGCATTTTAGTTCAACTAAGAAAAGGAGGGCACACATTTGGATGCTGAAATCATCCCTAATTTTGATCCTGAACTTCTGCTTTTCTTTTGGTTACACAAAATCGATTAGCTAGGAGACCTCTACGAAGTTACTGAGTGTGACAATATTTTTTCCATACAAATTCGTCTTCGTGGCGTAGCACGGGAATAACATAACGATCTGGATGATTACGGCACCTCGTGAACTAATTGGAAAGATAGGTTAACAAAAGCATTTCCCCGTTCCACTTATTTGTTGACCGCCTACGAGAACGAAAAAAAATCCAAGGATTTTATCATCTTTTGAAAATTCTATGAGGGTAGAATAATAATAACCTCTTTATTACATTTACACATCAAAAACATTGGAAGCAAAATCCACCTGGCAGCAAGGGACAGCAGCAAGCGCCGCCCGCGCCGAGGACTGTAAAACAAGACTTGAAGCTCAAGACTGCAGGTCCAAGCGCTGTGAAGTTTGTCAGCGGCTGGGCCATTCCGCCGCTGCCACCTGCCTGCTATGCAGCCGGTACTTCGCAGCCCGCTTCCAGAGCTGCGTAGTATACTACTTCTTCGCATCACGAATCACGGAGGCCCCAGCACACGCTACTGGTACGGAATATATAGTTCACTACTATTTGCATTCTAAAAACTCTATCCGCATTGTTTGTAAAATTTGTTTTGATTAATAATCGAGTGTTGGCTGATAATTACGAATACGAGAGGTCTACCTAGTTTATACTAGAGATTTAGAAATTACGGCTGTAAGTTAACCTACATACATACAAAACCTATTCTCACACATTTATTAGCCGAGTTGGGCTTTGGGCATAGAAAATTATCCAGATCCATCATCTGCTTCTGTTCTGAACAAACTTCCGAGTTTAAACTAGTCAAACGCTTCGAGGTTTACATACACTGTCACTAAGCAAAGTACGATTTAAACTTCATACCGACGAATGTTAATCTAAACAATATAAATAGTTATTTGACAACCATCCATCCAAAAGTGAACCAGGTACTTATTATATTTTTCACGTAGCATGGGTACGGTGACGTTTGGGATTTGAAGTTACTAGAGATGTAGTCAAGATAAAATCGCATGAAATAAAATCGATTATATATCTTATCGAGATCATTTATTAATGAAGAAGAAATCGATTCTATTAACTAATAATTTTGAAGAAAAAAAGTAAAACAAAATTGATAACCTGTTTAATTATTTATTAAAAATCAAACATGTTCATCATCTTCATCATCATCATCATCATCATCATCGTCATCTGACTCGTCGACGTGAATAATTATTTGGGAATCAATTATGCAGTCTATTCTAATGTCTCGCTCCCAGTCATGTAAGATTAGATTTTTGGTTTTCTCCACTACTTTCTTCCAGTCATCGCCAGTGACATTTTTGCATCCCTCTTTCAATAACCCCATCATTTTTGTGGCTGTAAAAGGCGGAGCTGTATTTTTTCGTGCAGCGTATCCTGAAACAAGATAAAAAACAAATTGAGTCATAGAATTCAAGTAATAAACATAATCATATTTTTGTCAGTATGTAAATAGACTATGGTTAAACAAGTTACCTTTGATTTGGGCCCAAATTAATTCAATGGCATTGTACTGACAGTGGTACGGTGGAAGCCTCAGGACTTCGTGACCATATTCGTTTGCCATCATATCTAATTTGTATGTCGTTTGGGGCTTGTGCATTTTTACGAGCTTCACTAGCTCCACCTTTAATTTCGTCTCATCGGCTTCCACATTATTGGCTTGGAGCCACTCGATCAACTCGCTCTTCTTATTGGAAGAAGTCGGAGGTTTGTTCAATTGCACGGAGTGATATGGGGCATTGTCCACATTCCACATTCCAGTCCACATTTTACCGACCGTATGATTGGCATTCAGCCAAGTTTCATCCAGGAAGACGACATTGCTCCAATCGGTAATCGCTTTAGCCTTTTTCAAAAAGGTAACCCGCGCAAGTGCTATATCGCCCCTCTCCATGACAATTTTTCTTTTGTTTACTTTTTTGAATTGGAAACCAATGTCCTTCAATACGCGCCACAAGGATGTGGGACTTCCAGTAAACAAATCAGCATCTTTTAAAGACTTGACCAGCTTTAGAAGCGTCGGTAATTCTTTATTCTGGTAATAGTTATAAATGTGGCTCCGTATAGCATCGGCCGCAAAACTGTCTACATCTGTTACAGATGCCTTTTTGGTTCGCTTTTTATTAGGGGTGGACAACTTATTTTCTTCTGTATCGTGAGCACCATATTTTTCTCGAGTGATTCGAGAAACCGTGTTCCGCCCAATGTCTAACGCATCTGCCACTCGATCCAAAACGTTGGACACAGGCAATAGCGTTCCGCCATTCTCACGTTCCCGCTCAAAGTAATCCCGCAATCGAACTACAAATTCACGGGCTTGACTACCAAGCACAGTCTTTTTCGTTCTTTTTGGCATTTTGCCAAAAAAAAACAACAAAACAAAAGTCAATAACAAAAAACGGTAACGAAAACAACAAGGCACAACGATAGTCAATAACAAAAACAAGTAACAAAAACACCACGCAAGCTCAAAACAAAGAAAACAGACCGCATACAAGGCAGACGCACTCGTACTGAGTTGATATAACAAGATGGCTGCCAGCTCATGCTTAAGCAGTGTTGCTATATTATAATAAAGCTCCACAAAGACAAAAATGCTTTGTTTAAAGTTTATTATTACATAATTATATTTTATAATCGTATTTTAGTTAAAAATACAACTAACGATTTATGATACTTTATTCGACAATTTATCGATTATAACGATTTTACTATGTCAATCTCTAACGCAACCTGTTCCGATTCACGCATCAAGAATTATGTATTTGGAATGTTTATATTTAAAGTTTAAATAATTACGGAGAAATAAAAATAGTTTTAAGTTAAAAATGCAAAATAAAACAGTTTTCTTTTTATCTTCGTATTAAGTGTTGTTTCCTGTATTCCGCGTTAGGTAAATTGTTTCGAAATGAATCATGCATGAAATGGAATTAATCAAATGTCACCGTACCCATGCTACGTGAAAAATATTATAGGTACCAACTTCTCAAGCGTTAAGTTCTTAGTTTGCATCTGACTACTAGCCGTTGCCCGCGGTTCCGCCCGCGTAGATGTCGATGATCGCGACCAACGAACTATGTCGTATCCTTAATTTCGTAACATCTTTTGAATGGAATGTTCCGATTTCAATAATACCAAATGTAATCAACAGGTATTGAAACAGTCTTGAATACGCAATCATATATGTGGATAAGAATTAATACAAATATGGATAGCATGGTCTGATTTTGATGGACATTCCTATTAACTTTAAAAATGTAAAAAAGTAGTTATATTGACATAACTACAATACGAGTAGTTGGACATAAGGTCTCGCGAAGTTTTTTGTAAATATTGATATGTTCTATAATATTGTAGAACATTGCTCTATCATCAATACTTACCGCAGCGCATGCGATGAAAGATTTTACGACTAATATTTTTATACCTTCGAGTTGATTTTAGTAGGGATTTCTAAGGACCTCTAATTTTTCTAGTAATAAAAATAGCCAATGTTACTCGGTGATAATGTCTCACTCCAACGGTAAAAGAATTTTCGAAATCGGTCCAATAGTTTTTGTTTATTAGTTACATACAACAATCCAAAATACAAATATTCTCTCTTAATAATATTAGTGTAGATGTAAAAGTGTCACTATTAACAAGAGGAGCTGTTGTTGCGATGCTTGTATTTACACAGAACACTACACCATTGAATACTTTGCTAGTTACGAGAGCAATCCTTTATTATTTTATTCATCAAACTGTTTAAACACAAAAATCGTACCAACTGCGAGTGATAAATATAGGCAATACGGATTAGTACACGGTAGATACCGATAGTTAGATGTTAAAGTACCTACCCTGACAAGAAAACAAAAATTAGCTACATTTGCGAATATGGATTTTTGTGAAATAGATGAGTGTAATACGTGTCGTTAGACATAAATGTTTCCAGTTATAGAAATATGTAGTAGAAATTACGATACTCGCAAGTGCTCGGTAGTGAAGAGTTCAGTTTTTCAAATTGATTGGCAGATTTGAGTTCAACATTACATACTTGTAAGATGAACACAACACAACAAGGGATGACTAAAAGTATTGTAAATATTGCATTGAATGGTAAGGTGTGCTACTCTAAAACTTTACAAATAGAATTTGTGAAAAATATTACGATCAAGTTGTCTTGTTCACTTTCATAAATGTGAATAAGCTGTCAAAGGAATGATTAATAATAATTTTTGTTATTAGAATATTGTGATTACGACCACTAAATGTCTTATGACTAGGATTAGATCTACAATAATCTATGGATTTGCCCGATTTGTTCATTTATGTTACTGCTCCGCTCTCCTAGGTAGTAACGCGATGGCATATAGCCTATAACCAAACAGAATGTAAGAATTTCTCAATTCGTACCAGTAGTTCCCGAGATTAGCGCGTCAAAACAAACAAACAAACTCTTCAGCTTTATAATATTAGTATAGACAATGAGGACCCTAAATTATCAATCATTTATCAATCGATGTATTACAACGGGTGAATGAAAGGTCCGTAATGGATTAAAACATATTTCAAGCAACCAGTCTTTTAAAATTTTATGAATCTTAAAGCTTTAACTTTACTGGGTACCTGCAGTCGCCCCCAGAAGTTGCTGAATACTAAAAAACTACAAACGATCTTCAAATTAAAAGAAATCAATAAATAATTGATATTTATTATTTTTTAATGTACAGAGGACATAATGATAACAAGTAACTGTGCTGTGAGTATTGGTCAGGCAGGACAACTGCATAACCTATATCATAATGAAACGGCTGTGAGACTAAGTCTATTTATTTCATTCATGTAATAAAGCATATTAACAGCGTAAACACCAACAGTGTCAACACCAACATTATCAAGTTACAATGGAAATATGGCATGGGCTACACCAATTACAAATATGCACATCATTGACTGATTGTCTTGCAGAAGTAATAGAATAGATCATTATTAACCAATGTAAGTAGATCATACGTTGCATGTTAAGTTTAAAAAATCATTCAAATCAAAACCAAATTAAGATTGATAGAATAACAGAATAATAAAAATTGTACAAAATACATTAGAAGTCGGATTAGAATAACAAAAACAAAGTCTATAGTGGATAGCTAAAAGGGGACGGCTGTGTGATCAAGTCCATATAAATAGGACGGCTGTGTGATCAAGTCCATATAAATAAGGACGGCTGTGTGATCAAGTCCATATAAATAAGGACGACTGTGTGATCAAGTCGATATAAATAAGGAGGGCTGTGTGATCAAGTCCATATAAATAAGGGCGGCTGTGTGATCAAGTCCATTTAAATAAGGACGGCTGTGTGATCAAGTCGATATAAATAAGGAGGGCTGTGTGATCGAGTCTATATAAATAAGGACGGCTTTGTGATCAAGTCCATATAAATGAGGACGGCTTTGTGATCAAGTCCATAGAAATGAAGACGGCTATGTGATCAAGTCTATATGAATAAGGACAGCTGTGTGATCAAGTCTATATAAATGAAAGACAGCTGTGTGATGCTATATAAATATGATGGCTGTGTGATAAAGGTCCTAATTTAATATCAACGAAGTAAGAGACTTCAATAGTAAATTTACAAGAATAATAATAATATGAACATCAAAGAATATGGTTACATATTGGTAAGTAGGTGACATTAAATCGCATCCTCATACTCGTATTCACCATTGCTTACATTTTTAAAATGAATAAACAAATTAACACAATTCTTCAAACAAAATAAAAAATGTCTTGCAATGTCAATAATACTAAATAGATAATGTCAAAATGAAAGGAAAATGTCGGTAAATATATCAATGTTATTATTAATTATCAACTGTATGTTCATCATGTCTGAATTATTTGCATTATTTGCTATCATAATAATGACATCATGTCTTTCAACCAGCTAAGTTTCTGCGTAAAATATTTACAGGCAGATCTTTCATGTAATTTGGTAATTTATTAAAAATTTGATGGTCATTGGATATCAGCTTCTCGTATATTGCTCCGTTTCTATCGAAGGTATTAACAGTCGACCAGGATAACGTGTATTGAACTTATAGTGGTCTTCACATGTTTTAAATAAATATTTATGACCTTTAACGAAGTTGCAACACTCAAACATGTACATAGATGGGGCTGTTAGCAGGTTTAACTGTTTAAATAATACACAAATAATTATATAAGGCTGTGTGATACTGTAGTCTAGATCTATTTGAAACAACGTTAAAAAGTATCCTTGGTACATAACAAGATATAATTATAATACATCTATTCCACAAAGGTGTGTGATGGTGCAGTCCAGATCTGTGTGAGACGTATTTACAAATATACGTGATATATGACAAGAAACATAAATATAACATCAATTATACTATAAAGCTGTGTGATACTGTGTATAGATCTATGTGAAACGACGTTAAAATATGTGATATATATTGAAAGGAATATTAATTTAACATGTAGGTATTCTAGCTGTACATAATCTAATATATCTATTTTACTTAGCAGTATGGTACGGTATTCTAGATCTATACTTAGGTACCTATATAAAGCTGAAGGAGTATATCATATATGTGTGCATATACTTGGCTGCCTAGTGTCCAAAAAAATTTGTATCGAAGAACATTTTAGGATTTTAAGTTTATAAGGGCATAAACTGCGTGATATTTTTATTATTTCAGTTCCAAAAAAAAATGACGACGACCAGAGACGGAACGATCGCCGTGAGACACGGCGTATGCAGGATGGCCGAGTGTTACAAACGTGAAGAGACCAGGAAAAGTAGTGACATCACCGTCAGTCTAATTCTGCATTCCTTATAATTAGTATTTAATTTAGTTATATAGATTTCAGATTGTTTTAAAAGTTAATTTCTGATTAGTCATTAATAATTGATTAAGTGCTAAATCGAATAACGATGTATCGAGACATATATTTTTTTTGAGTGGGTATCATTGTACGTGGTTATAAAGACACGATGTACAATCATTTGAGCTCAGTTCGCTGTAAGACGCTGAATAAACAACAACTGTATTGACGCTGCCTATTATTCCAAATATACATCTTCGCCCAATCTCGGCCTATTCCTCTTCGTTACACTTCTCTCCCGCAGGATAACTGGACCTTCGTTGGATACTATTGAGAATCTATATAAATCATACAAGCTTTTAGAGATAATAGGAAATCTGAAAACTATGACTACCTGCTTTTCATGAAAGTATGGACCCTGGACTTATAACATTATAATATTCCCTTAGTTCTAATTGCCGTAGCTCATCCTTACTATATATTGCTTCTAATCTATTTAACATGGACTTAAGAGTATCTATATCTAGCATGGAATGATGAGTGCTTGATGCACGGATAAAAGCTAGTGTATTTTCTAATCAATCTAATTCTAATTTTAAGTCTTTTACGTTTTCGCTAATAATAGTTAAAAGTTGACCAAACTTTGTATAATTAATCAAGTCACCAGTCTTATGAGTAAAACTCACCAGTAGCTCCAGAGAGCTGTTGATTTTACTTTGATTATCTACTAATTTTACTTAATATATCGTTATGTTTAGCCATCCATTCGTTACTGAGACTAATGTGAGTATTAAATTCATTTACCAATTTATTTTGATTGTTCTGTAACACTTTTAAGGCGCTATTATATTTTTGAGCATCTGTGTAATCTAGATTTCCAGTTAGACTTAATTACTGAGCCAAGACCGTCTATTAAACCTCTTTTTACACGGTCAGGTTCTACAGTTTTTAATTGTTTGGATAATTTGCCAATCTTTACAGTAAGATAATCGATCTAATGTATAAGTGTCGTTACTAAGCCGGCTTCTGAAGTTAGAGAGTTGATTCTGTAGGACTGCAACTTGATTTTTAATTTCCTTCAAATTTACGTACTGAAGGAACGTATGATAATGAGTGGTCATTCTTGTAGGTCCAAGTTTGTACGGTAATAAGCCTGGTCCATCTGCCAAACTTTCAAGTTTTATCTCTGTTGGCTGCGCCTTGTGGACGATCAATAATGGCTTTGACTACAAGCCCAAGTTTTTTAGAAGTGTAGATGTGGATGGGTAAGTCGGCAAGAACAGAACCCAAGATGGGTATCACGAGGAGCGGTCTTTTGACGTGCAGCACAAGGATTTTTAATGAAAACTTCCTGTTGAGGAACATACTCTATTTCGAGCTCGCGGCCTTTGTTTCTACTTTCAATTAATGCAGTTTGGTTTTCTAAAGTTAATTCATTTATAATTTGGTAGACTTGCTTCATTTGGTCTCTATGGTTTTGTACATACTGCTGTAAAAGTTGATGTGAAAAATCTATGCCTAAAAGATCTCTAGGGTCAAAACGTCCTGTTAGTAAACCGAATGGTATACATTTAGTAAAACTGTGTATTGAACTGTTGTATCCGATGATAGCGTAGAGCATGAGGTTAGTTACAGGTTCATCTTTGTGCTGCAGCTTTAGTATTCTAATATGCTCAAGAATAGTTGAGTGGACGCGTTCAATGTTGCCCCTATCATTATGAATGTGGCATGACTCTATGGTGATTTATCTTATGGAGACGTGTAAATTCAGAGAAGAGCTGATTTGTTAATTCAGACCCATTATCTGTGACCAGAGTTAAAGGGACCCCATGATGGGTACAATACTGTAAGAGGGATTGAAGAATACTAATTGCTATGCCATTGTCCATATTTAGTGAATACATCTATGAAGGTAATATACTTTTCATTATGAACAGTGAATACATCCATATGAATAATTTCGAATGGTTTTGTTGCAGGAGGTACAATATTAAACTGGGGTCTAATAGGTCTCCTGTCATCCTTAGCCTGTCCACAGATAGTGCATTCGTTAATGAATTTAGTTATCTGATCTTTCATTTTTGGCCAATATAGTACTTTCTGGATAGAGATAAATAACGTTCGGTAATTCCGCAATGGTTTGTTTTCCCCTCGTGGTAATGTCGTAGAATTTCCTGTTGACGTAGATAATCGTTAACGTTTGCGAGTTCAACTTTAGTTAACACGCGATTCATCGATGAGCTTTTGTATTTACCTTCTATTTTTGGTATAATTGAGTACAGGGGGCGGGTTTATTAAAATTGCGGTTTTAACTCTTGGGATCACGTATTCTTTAATGGCGTTGATTACATCGGTTTCTTAATAAGAGGATGATAATTGAATGGATGCTCGTGTGTGTGTTTCGAATGGCTTAGATTCTGCTAGCTCACGTTTAACGTCGTTTACTACTGTGAAACATATTTGATGGTTAAACTTATTAAGGGGTTCATCAGTAATTGGGACTTCTAAAATGGGGTGTTCTAAGTTAGTGTGCCCAGTTGCAGTGGATGAGTTTGGAGATAATTGGTTTTCAGTAGAGCTCGACATCATGGAAAATACTTCGTCTATTAGGCTAGTCTCTTCATTATGAATCTCTACCCGCGATAGGGCATCGACATTAGTGCTACTTCTTATAAATTACTTTAAAATCCTATTCACTAAGTTTTAGTCTCCATCTTGTTAATCACGGATTTAGTACCTTAATATTCATCATCCACTGTAAATGGTATGAAAAATTAAAACAAAATAAACGATCAAAACATAAGTTTGTTTATATATTTACAAAGGAAAACGTAAGTACTTAGTTAATAAGATTCTTAGTAGTATGAATAAGTAAAATATACAGTATTTAGAGAAAGGCAACTAAAGATTCCATAGAATTAGTAGCTATAGAAACACTTTCTAGTGAGACCTAGCAAGGTCACTCATATAGACGAAAAATAAATACTACAAGGCAATGCCAATGGGCTATCAGCCTTGGTATCGCCAAAGCCTTCGATAGAGTCTGGCACAGCTCGCTTCTTTCCAAGCTTCCGGCCTACGGTCTGCCTACTCGATTGTGCAATTGGGTTGCCAGCTTCCTGCATGAGCGCTGCATCCGAGTTCTCTGTGACGGCCGAGCTTCAGAGTTCATGCAGGTTAATGCTGGCGTTCCTCAGGGGTCCGTCCTATCACCCACTCTCTTTCTTCTGCATATCAATGACATGCTGTCTACTAGCAGCATTCATTGCTATGCAGATGATAGCACTCTGAATGGGGGATACTACGGACACCCTGCGGCCAAGCGGACCGATATTGAGGAAAACAGACGACAACTTGTCACTGAGCTCGACCAGGTCCTGACCCGCATTTCCCAATGGGGATCTGAGAACTTGGTCAAGTTCAATGCCAAGAAAACTCAAGCGTGCGCTGAGCTGAAGCATCCTCCTTCCTTCCTCTCCCAACTCTTCAGAACACACCACTACCACTGCAAGACCACATTAACATGCTCGGAATGGACGTTCGCTGCAAACTGAACAATAAAAACTACATCGAGAGCGTCATCAAAACAGCTTCACTAAAACTCGGAGTTCTGAACAGGGTGAGACGGTTTTTCACGCCAGAGCAGCGGTGTCTTTTGTACAAGACACAAATTCGCCCCTGCGTGGAATACTGCTCTCATCTCTGGGATGGCTCCGCAAAGTATTTATTAGACGCTCTCTACAGATTACAGCGGCGTGCAATCCGTATCATTGGAAGTCCTGAGATTACCAATAGCCTAGAACCTCTGCAGCTGCGTAGATACATTGCCTCTCTGGCTGTATTTTACCGCCTCTACCACGGCGAGTGTTCTGAGGAGCTCTTTCAACTGATCCCACCTTCTCCATTTCGATCCAGAACAACACGTGCTGGACTGCGATGCCATCCGCACACGGTGGAAACTATACAGTCCCGAACTCAGCGGTTCGGTGCTTCCTTTCTTTGTCGCACGATAAAGACTTGTATTGCTCTGCCCGCGCACGTGTTTCCTTCTTCTTACAATCCCGGGTTCTTCAAGCGGGGCGTGAAAAAACAACTTTTGAGGCCGTCAAGGTAGGGGCTACCATTTTAGGAACGTCAGCATCTGGACGGTGGCTCATATCTTCTGGACTTCACCGTAGCTTCTCACCATCCAGCGGGGTGCAGTCAATTGACGGAACAAATATAAAAAAATAAATAAATAAATATTCTACGACATTCTACACAGCGCATTCTAGACCCAAAGTAAGCATAGGTTAACTAGCTTGTGTTATGGGTTCCAGACTGCGGATAAACAGATTTTTGTAAATACATACATATTATACATAGTAACACCCAGACCAATGCAAATAGACATATTCATTCATACAAATATTTGCACTGAGCGGGAATCGAACCCGCGCCCCCTGTCGTAGCAGTCGAATGCACTACCGCTACGCCACAGAGGCCGTCAATAAAAAAAACAAATATATTTAAAAATTATTATTACTATTATCTAGGTACTGAGTTTTTAATAGAATAGGATACTTCCTGGGTTGATATTCGATTCTATTCCCAAAATAATAATCACGAATCACAAGATTTGCACTTTCACTCATAGTGAATTTGACAAATTATTGAAATAGCTGTCGGCACGGGTTACCATTAATATAATGAGCTGAAATTTATCCTGGCAGTATATTATCCATGTAATAAAAATAATTAGAGAGTATGCGTTACAAAAAAATATTCGAAAAATAAGGACCTGACCTGACCTACATGCTGAATTTGTGAACTGTGAAACTGCCACCTTTTCTAGTCAATAAGACCTCCGTTAGAGGTGACAACGATTATCATTCCATAAAAGCATCCATTTTGCATACCGCGCTTATTTGTCTCTAAAAGTTGATACAAAGGGAGGTTTTCGCCACAGGTTGAACCACAGACTGTATAATATTATATCAGGTTATACACACTTCCTGAATTATGTTATTTAAAAAAGGGCAATATGATCAGAATGTATGGTTTCTTAACATGTATATTCTTTGTTTATGTCAAATAAGGTATCTAGAAGTGGATTTTTAGTTAGGTGATTCTAAGATTACTTTTGATAGTACACGACTGGACGGCTCGACCGCGGAAGTACCACTCTTATACTTGATATGGAATTTTTAATAGTAATATGCTGTTTGTTTTCTATACAGTTAGTGAGAGCGCTAACCATTGCAAGTGATATTTTGTTTCTCTTCTTGCCTTCTATTTTCTTTAATAATAGATATCGAAGAAAAATCCGGTTAAGTGTTTATGTAATATTTTAGCCTTCTGTTTCGCGCGTCAAATTAAAGTAGTAGTAGTAGTAGTAGTAAATCTCTTTATTATATGTACACAAGAATACTCCATACAGAACATAAGCTGGTACAGTTTTGAGGTATATACAATTGGTGGCCATATTGCACAGGGCAATCTCTTACAGGCAACCATTGGATGGAGAAAAAAGATAGTGTTATTTAAAGATTTTAAACTATGACTGAGTTCTAATATTTATATTTCAACCTCCCAGCTGGAGGTATTGGATTAAGTTTTTATAGCATTTTCCCATTTTTATGGTATTTTGAAGGGACAAGAAATGCATGATATTTCTACAGCTCCTAAGTGTCGTGCAGTTTATAATGTGGATTTAAATACAATAAATTCACGAAAATTTATGCAGTGGTTGGTAAGCAGATACTGCCGGGGTGCGAAGAATTGCATTATTGTGCCACCTTACACCCTGGCATCAGACCCCAGACGACGTGCAGTTTTGGTCGGTTTGAGTCTGACATGACACTCCCGGCGGAGGGGGGGGGGGTATCATTGGCCGTAAACAAACACTTCATATATGATTAGATATATAATATGGGAGCAGATGAAACACGAAATAGCTTTAATAACAAAAGTATTCAAATTTTAGAAACGAAAATAAAACTTTAGGTTCTGAATTATTCATTTAAGACCTTAAACTGTGAACAAACACCGAGGACCTGTGAAGTTATTCCATTCGAGTTTTGGGAAAGCCAGTCATTGTAGTAAATAAAATGTGTTTGTCCACGTAGCGTCTTCGTGGAATTCTTAGTTTTCGGTTGTAAATGTTTACTTGAGCTAGTCAACTTCAAGTATAAAGTTAAACGTGTTAACTTGTTTCTTTTTCATTCAATTTACGTAAAGAAAAAGAGATAACGTTTGCAGATTGTTTAATCAAAGCCAATAATTTTATTCATATAGATAATAAAGTAACACCTATGAAATCATCAGAATGATTGCTTTTACATCTTATTTATAACCAGATTCGCAAAACAATGGATAAAGTCTGTGAGAAAATAATCTGGTAACAAAAACTCGCGGCTACACTTTTCTAATTACCAGAGTCTCCACCATAAGTTGAGACAGTCATCCAAAAGCTGTCGAAATCTATTCAAGGGTTAGTAGCATTTTTCAGCTACTACTACTAATTTGGCAGGCGCTATCGAGGCCTTTGCTTTCTATTGTTTATCCGTAACTCACTAGCATTTTGCGGTGTGATACGTTTGTTGACATTATAATTAAGTTCATATTTAAGTGTTGGATCATTTTAAACTTATAAACGAGTAACAATAAGCCAATTAAAGAATTTTTAGACTCACTTTCGATGTTTCAATTGTCTACCTGCGGTTTTCGTGGCAGCAATTCGAACATTTATTAAATTATTTTTAGGTGGAATTATTTAACAAAAATACACCTTTCCATGAAACCGTTTTCGTTCTAGGGTGTTTAATTTAAACAAATACACCTAATTTCAATAAAAATCTTTCAAGAACGATTTAACACATTAACAAAACACTTGACTGACAGTTAATGAGATAAATACTGAGTTCTTTTACATGAGGTTAGAACTACATAACACACGCTGGCCAGCGGGGGGGTATCCGAAGGGATTTCCGCACGTAAAAAAAAAAAAAAAGGTTAGAACTACACTTTGATCATTATCATTCTTTCTTTCATCTTAGTACTATGAAAGAAAGAAATGGAACATCGCAGTGAAGTTAGCCAGTAAACTGAATCGTATCGAGCTCTCGCTAGCGCCCCCGTGATGCCACCCAACACTCATGGTACAAGAACTATCGAAATCTTTTTGAAACACGTTAAGGCGCTAGCGAGCTTGTCGATAGCGAATGATTTTTCGATGTAAACTCATGATAAAGGTACAGTATTGTTATCGAAAAGTAAACTTTTGATTAAAGTTCAGGTATGGTTATGGTATCTGGATCGTATATTTGTTGGTTATCTAAATGACATAATCACACTGATAGTCTGGCATACCGCAAAAAATGTGAGGCATAGCTAAGTCATATAAGTATATTTCTTATAAGTAGCTGCCTACTACTAAAATAGCCAACATGTTACAGCCCACCTAATACTGACAAATAGATAGATAGATTGAGGATGGATTTCTCCAGTCAGCTAAACTGGGTTCTCACGTGTTACTCGACGAGGAAGCCAGCCAATACTTGTTTTCAATAATCAATATTACCTAACAGTTTACATCAGCAATGATATCCGCCAGATGCTTCAAAGTCCGAAAAAACTACCGTAAGTTTACTTATAGTTTGAAATATTGCTGCTGTCTATGAAAAATCAATGATCCGAAACTATGGTTTAATTCTTATATGATAATATTATTTTTGAATTATATTCAATACAACGCGACCATAAACGAACTCTTTGTGTCATTGTTTACATTTTATGGCCAGCTTCGGTGAATAAGGTAGAAATACATACGCTATGGTTTATATTATACTGTATACATACGTACTATGTCAACATAAAAAATTCAGAATTCGAATTAACTAAATTCTTACAAAACCAAAACTGCCTGTCTATTATTTTTAGAAATACTATGCCTTACTGAGAACAATGTGACTTTAAAGATTTACAATTTGAAGCGTAATGTGACAGAATACAAATAATACAGTTACATGGAATCAAATTCCGTAAGTTCAGTGTAAGTAATAGGACAGTCTCGTACTTACTGTAGTAGTACGAGTATCATTATATTCAAGTATCATTATATTCATTATATTCAATGATAGGCTGACTGTCAGCCTGTGACCACGGCCAGTGTAACCTGGTCGAAACGTCAGGCAATCCAAAGGTATGTATATACCTTTTTTTTTTTTTTTTTTTTTTATTTATCGTGCGGAAATCCCTTCGGATACCCCCCCGCCTGCCAGCGGGGGCGGTTATGTCGGGCTTGCACCGACTAAAACCGCACGCCGTCTCGGGTCTTCAGACGCCGGGGTGTAAGGTTACCCATAGAGCATATCCCTCGCACCCCGGCTGACCCTGGGCCATCTCACCACTAACAGCATCGCTCATCCTGTCTCCTCTGAAAGCAGAGGAGTACGGAGAGCGATGTGTTCCCGCCACGTTGGGTATTGGCCGACGATCAATGTCAACCCTATGAAGGGGTGAAGGGGAAGCCATTGACCGCCGCCCAGGGTGTACCGGCCGCTCCGATTCCGTTCCCCACGGACTGCAGCGGGATCGGAATCGGAGCGACACTCGAGGAGGTTACCCAACACACACCCCAGGTATGTATATACCTATACATGATCGCGTTAATTCCCGTAAAATTATTGTAAATCATGGAACGCGAAAGTTTAAAAATTAGTATCATTATATTCATCAACACAAATTAATATCACAAGATTCCTTAAAAAATATTAACTTTAAGCTACTAGTATGTAGTCCAGTCTGTCCAAACGTATGGTATGTCTAGATGGTATGGTATGGAAGTCGATAGTAAGCTTGCCGCGCGATAACGTCTAAATCAATTACTCTCGTAAAAGTTTTGTTTTCTGTGTTCTAAAGAAGTAAATGCAGTGTTTTTTATGCATCTTTAATGTATTGTATCATTGGTTATGCAGTGATGAACAGAGTGAATAAAAATACAGTGTAAATTGAACAATATTTAAAGTTTTCAATCAACTTAAAATAATAAAGTAAATTAATATACCGTCAGCAAGTGTCCAGGCAACGAGTTTTATAGGAACGCGTAAGTGACGCGTTTTAGCCGGCGCTTACGACGTTGTTCTCGCGAAGTCGCCCATGCACTGAAGACTTTGTTGTTGTTTGTTGAGTGAGGCTCAGCGTTACTTAGAATTATTGTTTTGTGTTCATATTGAAATATCTATAATTACCTACTATTGCGCTCACTTAATCCTGATGAACATGGCTTCCACTGTAACCTGGGGTTGTTGTACAAATGAAAGGATTGATGACCATGAACAATTTATAAACTGCAGTACATGCAAAAAATCGTATCATTTTCTGTGTTTGTCGTTGCCGGTGATTCCGAGCGACTCTGATACTTATATTAATTGGAAGTGTCCGGGGTGTATGAGTCTAAACCCGAAGTCGGTAAGAAAAGACTCCACTCCTGTAGGTAAAGTCTCCACCATGAGAGGCAATAAGAGACCAGCCTTGAACTCACCACCCAAAATAACGGCAGTTACTGCGGATGATGTGCGGTCAATTGTACAGGAAGTTATCAAGGCGGAATTTACTGCAATGCTACGAGATATAAATAATACGATTGTTAATATTATAAATAAAGAATTGCAACCCATCAAAAATGATATCCGGGAGCTTAAGGATTCGCTGACCTTTCATACAAATGAATTTGAACACTTTCAGGCTGAGCATATATCAGCAATGAAAGACTTGAAAGACCTCAGGGATGAGAATCATCAATTAAGAAACACTGTTTCGGATCTGAACCAGAGACTCAATTATCTCGAACAGCAGGCTCGGTCAAATAACATTGAGCTTCAATGCCTCCCTGAAAATAAAGCGGAAAACTTGTATACCGTAGTCAAGCAATTGGGATCTGTTGTTGGGAATGAATTGAATGAGGGTGATATTCTACACTGTACCCGGATAGCTAAACTCAATGGAACAAATAATCGTCCTCGGTCTATTGTGGTCCAGCTCGCATCACCGAAGATTCGTGATCAGCTACTAGTTGCTGTTATGGAATACAATAAGAAGAATCCCCTAAACAAGCTCAGCAGTGCGGATTTTGGCTTATCTTGCAACAAGACTCCCGTTTACGTTATTGAACATCTGTCGCCTACCAATAAGGCTCTTCATGCGGCTACAAGGCTTAGGGCTAAGGAGAGAGGGTATAAGTATGTATGGGTGAGGAGTGGTAGGATCTTCGTCAAGAAGAGTGAGGATGCGGGACCCATACTGATTAAGAACATGGACTCTTTAAATAGGATTGTCTAAACCGGATATCTGTGTCACTCTTGCTTATCATAGTAAAGCATGCGTTTTTATATATTTCATCCACCAAATTCAATCAATTACAAATCTATTACCAGAATTGTGGTGGTCTTAAAACCAAAACCCATACAGTTTATCGCAATATTTGTTGCAACGACTATGATGTGATTATTATCTCCGAAACCTGGCTTAATGAATCCGTGCTGAGTGGGGAGCTATTTGACGGCAGATACGTGGTTTATAGAAGGGACAGAGGAACCTGCAGCACACAGGAGAGGAAAGAGGAAGGAGGAGGGGTTTTAATTGCAATTAAAAATAAAATAAAATCAAGACGCTTGAAAGACTGTGAGAGCAATTGTGAGGACCTCTGGGTTGTCTTAGATATTCCTGGCTTACGCTCTGTCCTGAATGCTATAACAAATATATGGGATTATTGGAGGATGAATTAAGGATTAACCCTAAGCTTTTTTGGGCTTATATAAAGTCTAAAAGAGGGGGGACTAGTGCATACCCAATAACAATGACTGACGGCTCAAGAACCTCTTCAGATGGGTCGGAGATATGTGAGCTCTTTGCTGATCACTTTTCTTCGGTCTACAGCCCCCAGCCTGGATCATATTACACTCATAACTCCGACTACTGGAATTTATTGGTGAATCATAGCATATGCCTAAGTGCACCAGTCTTGATCGAGGATACTGTATTAAAAAAATTACAAACCATTGATATCCAAAAGGGCGCAGGCCCAGACGGCATACCTCCGATATTTATTGTGGAATGTTCTCTTGAGTTAGCACGTCCGCTTTCATTAATATTTAATAAATCCCTGGCTTCTGGAGAATTCCCTACGAGGTGGAAGGTGGCAAAGTTGGTTCCGGTTCATAAAACCGAGAATAGGGCAGTCATATCTAATTATAGGCCTATTTCGATTTTGTCAGTCTTTGCTAAAGTTTTCGAATCATTAATATGTCCGTCCGTTCAAAATCATTTAAAGCTGTATTTAAGCGATCATCAGCATGGATTCGTGGCACGTAGATCTACAGAATCGAATTTAGTTCCCTTCACGGAACTATTGATTAAAGCCATAGATTCTGGTCATCAGGCTGATGTGATTTACACGGATTTTAGCAAAGCATTTGATCGGGTCTCTCACAGTATACTCATTTTCAAACTGCGTGCGTACGGCATCACTGGTTCTCTGCTAGAGTGGCTGAGCTCATATCTTCGGGATAGGCATTTCTATGTTGTGGTTAACGGTTACGAATCTGGTTTGCAAAAAATTACTTCCGGTGTTCCCCAAGGATCACATTTGGGACCAGTTTTATTTAATTACTTCATCAATGATATCCCGAGCTGCTTTTATAACTCCGATGTTTTCATGTTTGCTGATGACTTAAAATTTACAAGAGTAATAGAATCAAAAGAGGACTCCGTACTTCTGCAAGATGACATTGATAGACTTATTGTCTGGTGTGAAGATAACGGAATGCATCTAAATTCTAAAAAATGCTTCCATGTGAAATTCTCACGAAAGATTAATTTGGCAACATGTAATTATTTTATTAAAAATAACAAAATTGATGAAGTGGATCATATTCGTGACTTGGGTGTGATATATGACAGAAAATTAACTTTTATACCTCATTATGACAACATAGTCAAGAAGGCTTCAAGAATGTTGGGATTCGTTTTAAGGAATTGCAAAGTGTTTCGAAATAACAAAACGAAGATATTACTTTACAACAGCCTTATACGTAGTATTCTGGAGTATAACTGTGTAGTATGGCGGCCACACTATGCCACGCACTCACTGCGTATTGAACGTATTCAGAAACGCTTTGTATGGCATCTTGCGTTTGCCAATGGTTTGGTCAAAAAAATACGTTCATATAAAAACCGATTGAAGTATTTCCATTTGAAAACCTTGGCTGGTCGCAGACTTCTTAATGAGGTAATATTCGCCTGTAAGGTTATCGGTTCGAAAATTGACTGTCCCCATCTGCTTGCTCTATTCCGGTTGCGTGTACCCTCCAGACTTCCTCGCTTTGCCATTACACCACTCCATTCCCCACTTAGACGAACAGTACTGGGTGCTAATTCCCCATGTGCAAGGCTGTGCAAGACGATTAACAGTTGCAGTGATCAAATTGATCTTCACTTTGATTCCTTGGGTAAAGTCAAGTCGATTATCATGAGTTTGGCTGATTTTGAGTGATGGTTTGGTATGCGTTTGATTTCGTTTTGTTCGGCTTTGAAATACTGCATTTTCTCTAGACACTTTTCTGTTTAAATTAGTCAGAGTGTATTTTTGTACAAGTAATGTAAACTTACTATCATTTATATTGTGATTATTCATAAGCGGTGTTTACCTATAAGTGATTGTTGCATTATGATCTGAATCTTTGCATAAATTTAGTGTAAGTTTTTTTGTAAACAATTGTTGGTGAACCTTATTAAATAAATAAATAAATAAAAATAAATATCATGATGTCATGGTATGTATAGACGTATGGTCTAAAAGGGAGTGTAGAGTGCATGAACTCTACGCGATTTCTTCTGAAACTTGTTAAGGGTGCATAGGAAGTGAACATTATAAAATTTGTGACGTCTTGGATGTAAGTCGGAGTGGAGGGGGAGAGGGTAAGAAAGGTACCACTTTTGGGTTTTTTGCTAATACCTCAGAAACGGTGCGTCCTAGGAAAAAAATCATACTATCAAATGGAAGCTCGTATAATTATCTACAACTTTTAAATCTACACTATCTCCGAATTCCCAACTGTTTTTATTCAAAATCTGACTGGACCCCGCGGCTTCGCCCGCTGCTATACTTCGCTGCCACCGTGGCACCTATTTAACCCATACATACCCGTAATTTACTGTTGACATTTATGATTACTGCTCCGCTGTACTGGGTAGTAGCTGATTACATATATATATATATTTTTTTTATATATAGGACACGTCAATTTGACTTCACCTCGCCTGATGGTAAGCTGAAGGTAAAGGAGTTTTTTTAATCTCAGGAAAGAGGTTCACCATTACATACACGTACCATGTTAACAATGGTGGCACTCAGCTTGACGGCCTCATCAGAAGAGGATTGTCGTCGCAGCACCGCGTGACACCCACCGGTCCCATTAGTGCTGCGCAACTTGCTGACCCCTGAACGCAATCAAACCGAAATTGGATTACTATGGAGGGTTTTTCGCAATCGTGCACGGTGGTACCTACCCGGCCGAATTTTGTGACAAATTTGTGTCATCAAATTTCTACCACCAGTATATAGCTTATAACCTTCCTCGATAAGTGGGCAACCCAACACTAAAAGATTTTTTTAATTCGGACTAGTAGTTTCTGGGATTATCTGGGTTGTGATTCTTTTAAAAAGTGTGTATACTTATTTAGTAGGTATACTTCTTAGGCTTAACAAGATAAAAACTTTCTAAATTTTTGACGTAACAACGTCTTATAAATCAATGGAGCCGTCTGCACGCACGAAAAAACATGACGTATGCGGCGGTACCACATGACGTATGCGGCGTTACCGACGTATGCGGCGTTACCTCGCGTTCTTATGACGTTGTCACATTCAACTATCGTCAGTAAACCGACTTTACAGACAACCGATTTTTTTTTATCCTTCGCGTTATCCTACTTTTGTAGAAATAATAATGTGAAAAATTATCTCAGTTTATGATGATAGTCTGGAATAGCACATAGGCTACTTTTCATCCCGGTTACGGGAACGGAATCAATGTATCACGCGTGCGGAGCCGCAGGCTACTGCTGCTAGTTATTAATAATTTTCAGTTTTCAGAGTTTCCCTTTGTATATGCCTCATAATCTACCTTGATATACCATATATATCTGGAAGTGGGTTAGGTTTAGAGGTGTTGGTTTTAAGTGACGGTGTGCGCGCGCAATGTAAAAATTTAGTCTCATCATTTTACCCTAAGGCGCCAAAAGTAATGACTTCCGTTAGTAGTGTTTTCAATTGATATTAAATATATTTATATATAATATCAATTGAATATAATATATATATATATATATAATATACGGTTATACGGTATAAATATGTATAATATACGGTTAACACACATTCCAGACCATCAGACTGCCACACCGGACAACGAAGCCCTCTAAGTTTCTTTCCATATTACTTCTAAAAAGCTTAGTACATTAAGTGCTCTTTTGATGAATTAATTTTGAAGCTTGACTTAATGGTGCCTTAGGCAAACTTTTTATATAAAGCTACGGCGCATTATTACCTTGAATACAAGGAAAATACAAAATCGGTGTTTTGTTAAAACAATACGGTAAGCTAAGCAAACAATTTATACAGTGTATTTTTTACTCGCTGATGTAAATCTGGAAGCCTTACTGAATGTAGCTGACAGTTATTTTTAAGAATAATAACGCTACTATTCGTCCTGAAGAAGCAATGTCAGGTCCAGTTTTTTTTACGTGCGGAAATCCCTTCGGAAACCCCCCTGCCGGCCAGCGGGGCTGGTTATGTCGGGCATGAACCAACTAAAACCGCACGGTGTCCTCCCCAAGTGTCCCTTGCCGGGCACCCCGGGTAAGCCCTCGAAAGGATAACCCCAGGTCCTTCTGAAACTTTTTTAATTAACAGCTACATATAATGTAGCAGAATTCAATTTAATCTTTTTGTTATTGACGAGGAATGGCTTTGACCACTTGGACTGCGGCCAGAGATATGAACTTCGTACTCGTTTTTAACATGCTTATAGAGGCTGTGTAGCATTATCATTGAGGGAGCAGCAACTATACATATATGATTGAGAAATATGATTTTATTTGAGTTTTTAGTAATAGTACCTACTTTTTGCTACTTGTAAATTACATACGTCGACTAGCATTTTGATGATGAGTAATGAAAATAGGTGACTGTCATAGTTTTGTGTTACGATTCAAAAAAGGTGCAATCGGTATTTCTCTTGTCAATTATTAATACGATACGTACTTATCTATAAGTTAGAATATAGACGAATGCATGTATTGCAGTTCAACTTTCTACGCTCCATTATGTTTAAGATTAAAACTTTTTTCATCAGGAACAGCAGAAAGTTGTGTTTAGATAGATAAAATGTTAGTGATATCAAAATGAATCGAACTTAAGCATTCAAAGTTTACAAAATTATGGCATCAATTACTAGTACTAGTATTAGGTATGTAATTGAATTTAAATTGGATTAAGGTAAAGTAATTTGTTGGCTAGCAGTGGGTTTATTATTATATATTATTATACTGGAAAAATTTACCCGCAGTTGCTCGAAGGCTTTAGAAATTTAAAATTCACGCATTGAGTAGAAAATTGATTCATATAACATTGTCCCCTTGCAAGTAGTCCATTACGTAAGATTGTTGGTTTACTTGATCTTACTGTATAATACATTTCTTATACATTTTTTTTCTCTAAAAGAAGAAATAGGGTTAGAAAATATAAATGGGAAGTTCGTCACTTTTGAATTAAGCCCAGCGGTGGCGGAGGCGTGTCGTGTGTGTCCTACACACGCCTGCCAATGCCAACTCACCGACGCGGGATAAAACCCGATCCCACCAGGCGAGGCCGCAGTGGCAGCCAAAGTCCGCCGGTAAACCTGGGGTTATCCTTTCGAGGGCCTACCCGGGGTGCTCGGCAATGGACACTTGGGAAGGACACCGTGTGGTTTTAGTCGGTCCGATTCCAACACGCCCACCCCATCATCGGCACCGATGGGGTGAAGCTCGTGGGGGTTACCACACGCTAAAAAAAATAAAATAAGGCCCAACGGTGGTACTGCAATCGGGGTCAAGAATGCTTTATTATTTTTGTTTTGTGTGATATTAATATATATATTTACTAGCTACTGCATCACTCTGATATCGAGGGTACCCCGATGTTGTTATTATTCGTTTAGTTTGTTTAGTTAATATAAAGAATCACTATATTGGGTTCAATGTTCAACGAAAACAAAACAGGTTTTCTAATGTATCACTTTGACTTCGAATTGTCTACTGTCAAAGATATGATGAGATGATATTCTCGTTTATTGTTATCTCATGTGACTTTATTGTAATGTATGTTGTGATGAGCGTACTGCGCGTCTCACAGAGCGACATTCTCGTTGTATCACACTGAGATTTACATGTTATTATTATAATATTATTAATTAACAGAGAAGCGGTCTTGTCTATGGTGGAACTTTATTCTTGTATAATATATTTTTTTGTTTTTTTTTTATTTTTGTTCTCTATAATTATGCTTTGTGTTGTATTTTTAGTATTTTATAATATACATTTATCAACAGGGTAAATGCTACACTTTTGTTATTGTAAGGTAGCATTAGCAAATTTTTATTTTTCTAGTTCTATAGTTAACATTATGCATAACAATCCCACCGTGGAGTATTGGTAGTTTTATATAGAATTTTACCGTTTCCTGTAGTTTGTATTTTATGTATAGGTACTATGCTCTAAACAGTGACTCATCATTTGTGTGGGGTCATCTCGCCTGGGTTTACAACGCATTTCTTGTAATTTGTAAATGGTAAATCTTTAGGTTAATTATGTTTGGTTTGGTTTATATCTTCTAACACTCCTCAGCTGGCGGGTGGACTATTTTGATTGGGTTATAGTCTACCGACTTAAGTTGAATTAGTTTGTATTATATTATAACATAGATATACGTACGTATATTTTATTATATATTATTGTTATTATTTATATCACATATAAATATATATATACCGTAATGTCGTGCAGTAGTGATAGTGAAAATTATTATTCGTGCAGTAGTAATGACAGCGACGATAGTTACGCTAGTGTTGGCTCCACACGGTCCTCACTGGCTGATACACTTAAGGTGCAATTTTCCGACGTTCCCAGAAATTTCAATGTCGTTCATATTAAAGCTCAGAGTATTCCTGGCCATTTCCCAGATATGCTGACAAATTTTGATAATAATAATATTCATGCCATACTAGTATCCGAGTCATGGCTTAAACCATGTCTGCCCTCCAATTCCTACTCTTTGCCCGGTTTCACCCTTATTCGAAATGATCGCACGCCTAAGACATGCGGTGGTGTGGCTATATATCTCCGTTCTTATATTCCCTACTCTGTGGTTGATATATCGTCACAGCCACCATCCCCGAATGCTGGCGAACATTTATTTTTAGAAGTCGAGCTACATCATTCAAAAATTCTCCTTGGTGTTTATTACTCTCCTTCTTTACTTGTTAACTACTTTTCAACCTTTGAAAATCTCTTACACAGTCTCACTCCTTCTTACAACCACACTATTATCATGGGCGACTTTAATACATGCCTATTAAAGAAAAATTCTCGCTCGTCCTCTCTCCTTTCTATTGTTAAATCTACCAACCTTTTCATTCTCCCTCTTAATGCCACTCATTTTTTTCCTCACTGTGAACCTTCGCTTCTTGACCTCATACTTGTCTCATCTTTGAACCATGTCGCTAAACATGGGCAATATCCGGCAGATGTATTCTCGTATCATCATCTTCTCTATCTCTCCTATAAAATTCGTCCTCCTAAGGCATAATTAAGAATATTAATGCAGCGAAATTTTGGTGCCATGTATATCGATCTGCTCCGACAAGACGCGAAAGAGAGCGATTGGTTACCTTTATTAATGTCAGAGTCTACAGATGAGAAGGTAAATATTCTTAATAACAATCTGATCGCGCTCTACGATATACATGCTCCTATTCGACCTATTAAAGTGAAGCATCTTCCGGCACCTTGGCTTAAAGGAGCAAGGCAAAAAAGGAGCAGCTAAGTCCAAGTACAAGATGCGCCCCTCAGATCGTAATAAGGAAAATTATTTGAGGATACGAAATCACTGCAACAAGGTGTGTAGGAATGCACAACGCCAACATGTCCATAGTTCTGTTCAAAACGGAGACCCAGCTAAAGTCTGGAAATTCCTTAGAACACTAGGGGTTGGAAAGCAGCGTCAAGAATTAACCTCAAAACGTCTCGATATTAATGCACTTAACCGGCACTTCTCCACTTCGTCTAATTTTAGCAGTACAGCTAAAATTAATACACTGAATCATCTTTCATCGCTTCCAACTCCTGACTATTCTCCATTTGTCTTTAGTCAATTGTCCGTTTGTGATGTTGAGAAAAGTATTCTATCCATCTCATCGAATGCGATTGGTGCTGATTCTATTAGTCGCAACATGGTGCTCCCCATACTGGCTGACATTCTTCCCATCATCACTCATATAATGAATCACTCCATTTCTAGAAGTGTATTTCCTACTACATGGAAAGATGCTCAAGTTATCCCTTTACCCAAAAATTCTAAACCTGCTTTTTTTACCGATTATCGTCCTATCTCTATCTTACCTTTCTTGTCTAAAGTTCTTGACCGTCTCATCCAAAACCAGCTTAGTTCTTTTATTCGTGTAAATAATTTACTCAACCAGTTTCAATCCGGGTTCCGTCCGGGGCACAGTACCACGACCGCCCTTGTTAGCATTACTGATGACATTAGGTCTGGCATGGAGAAGGGAAATCTCACAATTCTCTGTTTACTGGACTTTAGCAACGCCTTTAACACTGTGGATTTCGACGTTCTCCTTGCCATACTAAGCTCTCTCAACATATCTCCATCGGCTATTGACTGGTTTCGAAGTTACCTGTCTGGACGCCGGCAGCGCGTCCGACTGGATGATAGTTATTCATCTTGGTCTGATACCGCTGCTGGTGTGCCGCAGGGTGGCGTTTTATCTCCCTTACTCTTTTCAATATTCATTAACTCTATCTCTAATCGACTTCTATGTTCCTACCACCTTTATGCAGATGATTTACAAATTTACTGTCAAGTGGGCTTGGACGATTTGTCTAATGGTATTGCCATGATTAATGCAGATCTAGTCCGTCTAAGTGATTGGACTGCAAATTATGGACTCAGTATTAACCCTGGTAAGACTCAGGTTACTGTCATTGGCAGCTCCAGACTGTTAGATAGGGTGGACTGGTTAGTACTGCCCCAGGTTTATTTTGATGGCAGTATTATTCCTATATGCGATACAGTCAGGAATTTGGGAATATACCTTGACAAAACCATGTCATGGTCGGCGCAGGTGCAGAATATTAGTCGTAAAGTATTCGCTACCGGAGCATCTCTAAGGAGATTACGTAATTTCCTCCCAACAGCAACTAAAATTGCACTAGCGCAATCTATACTCCTTCCTATTCTTGACTACGCTGATGTCAGCTATCTTGATCTTAATGAGGACCAACTTGATAAACTTGAGCGGCTCCAAAACTTCTGTATAAGATTCATTTTTGGCTTGCGCAAATTTGATCACATTTCCGAATTTCGTATTAAACTCAAGTGGTTGCCAATCCGCCTTCGCCGGAATACTCATATACTCTCTCTTCTCTTCAATATCTTGTTTCACTCTGCTGCTCCTCTCTATCTTAAAAATCGCTTCAAATTTATGCACGACACTCATACGAGATACTTGAGATCTTCGGAAAATTTAACTCTGGAAATTCAGCAGCATGCCACAACCTTTTACGACAAATCCTTCACAATTCAAGCTGCACGCCTGCGGAATGCTCTGCCTGAATCTATCAGACGAGCACAGTCATTACCAACTTTCCAAAAACTCGTCAAAGAGCACTACTTAACGCTTTAAAAACAATGTTCTATTTTTCGTCATTATTTTTATAATTAATTGTGTATATATATATATATATATATATATTATTTTTATCATTTATACTCGCAAGATAGGTATAGCTATGTATTTATGTGTTGCAATATTATTATAATTTATAATAGGTACACCACTATAACTACCCATTTCTAGCAATCTAGTCCATCTAAAGGTTGTCTGGAAGAGATCGCAAATTGCGATAAGACCGCCCATTGTACAAGTTTATTTCTAAGTATCTTAGTAATTTGTATCCTTTGGTTGGTGTACAATAAAGAGTATCTATCTATCTATCTATCTATCTGTGCCCGCGACTTCACCCGCTTGGATTTCGATTTAGTTTTAGTTCTTTTGCGCGGAACCCTAATTTTTTGTGGACCAAATTGTGAATCTAAACCATCCTCGAATCCCCTTGAACTCACACAAAAAATTTCATCAAAATCGGTCCAGCCGTCTAGGAGGAGTTCAGTGACATACACACGCACACAAGAAATATATATATAAAGATGTATTTATTATTTATTATGTAGGATTTTTGATGGTACATCATCATTCGGATTCGACAAGATATAATTTTTTATTTCCACGTTTTCCTGTGGGATGCCGGTTTCAACCGCTAGTGTAAGATAAAACTACGTTACTTTAGAAGAAATTTTATTTAATAACGCAGTTTATTATTATTATTTGACGAAATTATTGATTTTAAAGCCTGACAAATTACATAATTTGATCGAAGGAGAAAAACTGGCACATGTGAAAGGGTTTGTACACTTGGGCTCAAAATTTACTAGATATGGAACGTATGAATGTGACAATAAGCTAAGAGTTTTGGCAGGTAATCAAGTGAATGGGGCGCTGCATATTTTTATGAGCAGCCAGAACGTATTTAAAGTGGCACGTCTACATAGAGGAGTGCTCCTCCCCACATTAATGTATGGTATAGTGAATGTTGGGTGTGGCAGAAGTAGCATGAAAGTAAATTGAATACTGTGGAAATGGAAGTCGGAGAAGTATAGCCGGAGTGACGTTGATGGACGTAGCAAGGAATAGCGTGATAAAGGAACGTAGTGGCAGGGTTGCAAATGTTGTGACCAAGGTATAGAAAGGGTTGCTTAGTTAGTTCGGACACGTAGAGAGAATGGACGCAAAAAGATTGACGAAACAGATATATGAGGCAAGGATGAATCGGCAATCCGGTAAAGGTAGACCTAGGCGTAAAATTAGAGTGTTTTATGAAAATCATTGCAGTCGTTTCCGAGATTCAGGTTCAGAGAAACATTGAATTCTCGTATATATATATATACGAGAATTGATTGTTGAAAGGTATTAGATAAAGTAGCAGAATGCTGTATTTTGTACGAACTGTGAAAATTCCAGCGATCTGACATCCTTTACGTACTGTGGTAACGTGTGAGACCACTGCTGGTTTAGGCTGTGTTCACAGGCCACGGTAACCGCTTACTATCTCAGTACTTAGTTATAAAAAATGTTAAAAGCCTACCAGATGAAGTTATAGACATCTCACCAAACCGGTAGTCTTACGATCGAGAAGACTCCAGTTCGAATCCTGGCCATTAGACTACCGACATGAACCTATACCTAGTACAATTAATTTAGCTTAGCTGTAGAGGCAAGGGGGAATACTACCTATCCAGTATTTCGGTTGCTGATTTTTTTTCTAAAAAAAGCCATTCTCTTCGTAGTTTCTGTTAATTTATTGTTCTCAATTAAAAAATAGGCATTTTTATTTTGTTTTGGGAGCAGTGCCAAGTTAATATGTATCCGTTGAGGCAAAAAGTTCTTTGTTTTTAATAAAACGTCTTTTCTTTTCAACAGAAATGATAAATTGATGCTGTATGTAGCGATAAAGTATAGTGAAGATACTTTATAACTGTATTTAGGAGGCCACCGGCCGGAGTTAGACGGACAATATTTAATTTACGTTTTTAGCACACACGTATAGGTATATTAGAAAGAAAGAAAGAAAACACATTTATTAAATACACATACTTTTGTACCATCTAAGTCATCTATTTTCTACAGGAATATATTTTTATTCAGCTTGCCTTGATTGATGATTCATCAACGCAGAGCGTGCCCCTGCAGTTACAATCCTGAAATTTGGCAGTTGACGGAAGGGAGAAGGAAGGAGAAAGGAAGTTAGGAGATAACGAGTGATAGATTAAAGTGTAAGATATGCTATGTCGATCCTACATAGCGAGAAAACGGGCTAAGACATTATGAAGAATAACTTTCAAAAGTCAAAAAAAAAACAAAGTTTGAATCAAATATCTTTATGAATTTGGGTTACAAGGTTAGTTTTGCGAATGAGATGAGAAAATAATCTGGCAACACAAAATCACGCTTACTTTTTTCAATCACAAGTAATTATAATGATGCCACTTAATTCATGAAATTTTCATATTTTATTTAGTTATCTAAAGTTTTAACTATTTAGTTTATCGTTTGAAGCAATATTTTGGATATAGGGTGTTGTCATTCATAAAACTATAGAAAAGTATTACCTCAGCTAGAATATTTTTGGATTGGTGTTTTAGTAGAACACAACAGAATATTAGTGTTAGGTGTTGTGATGTTATACTCCTTTCAATGTTTTCTCATTCTATTCAGATTTTTAATATAACTATAACAAAATAAGTAAAAAGATAACCAATATGTCAAGACATCCTCGTTCTGAGTCCTTTTGCATCAGTAGCAGATCTTGTAATCAATTATCCAGTATTTTAAATTTTAAAACGATAGAGACACAGCTAACTTGTACTAGAATCTAAAAATAAGAAACAACCATAGCAGTAGGACTGAACAACAGATCTTTCAAACTGCAATAGTTTTTTAGTCTAAGTCATTGCATTAATAGATTGCCACAGTGCGATAAGGCCGCCAATTGTATATACCCACATAATCAATGGTTTTTTTTAATTATTTCATTCTGGTGTAACATTACATTAACATTAACATAACTTCACGCCTGTATCCCCGAAGGGGTAGGCAGAGGTGTATTACACACCCACGATTCGCCAGTTATATTAAGGTCCCAATGTAATAGGGGGCGAGCCTATTGCCATCTAACGGGCACATTATGGTGTACAATAAAGAGATATTCTACAACTACTACTACCACAGCAAGTGTTTAGACGATCGATCAATCTACGTAGCCTCTGTGAGTCCCAGAAAATAAGAATGTAAGTATATTCACTGCAAATGCTATTACTCTTCTGAACCCAGATTGTGTCATCAGATGCCACTCGAACTGATGAATTACCGCGGGGCCATACAGGTTCCCGGGGAAAAAATATATGTCGAATCAACCGCAGTAAAAATGATTTTGACTCTCGGTGGTAAGCTTTATAATATTTCTTTACAGAACTATCGTTGTCCATGAACTGGTTTCCTAAGGAATTTGTTAACTTATTCAATAATGAGACAGGTGTACGTACTATAAAAAAATAACTGAAAAGGGATAACCACAGCTCAGGTATCTATTCCTCCGTACACACTTTATTTTCACTGTCTCATCATCATCATCGTTACAACGTTACTTCGGAGCCCGAGGTCCACTCGCCTATTCTTTCTCTTGATTTGCCTAATCTTAGGTTTTCGAGATCAACTGCCGTCTTACCTCACAACCTCGAGTAGAAAGCCTGCGCCAGAACCTCCGTCCGTTAATCAGCAGGTGTACCGGCTAGCAGAGAGATTGGCATGTGTCCTGAAGAACTTGGTGGGATCGCATACACCCTCAGCTGGCATAAAATCTTTCTTGTAATTCCGCCAGTTTCAGATGATTACGTATACAAAATTCTATTCTGGTTGTATAAAGTACGAATAGACTATCCTATAAATACAATAAATAACAATTGACCATTCTGCAGTCGAATTTTATCTTCATCCTCACAGTGTCAAGGACAAATTAAATAAATCAATAGGAATTCCTAACAATCCCAAAAACCTAGTTATAAATTAACATAACATAACATATTATACTTATATAACATTATATTAACATAACAATTATGTTATAAATTATTATAATAACCAAATACTTAAGGTTCTACAATAATGCACAGATAATAATGATAAGCGAACTCAGTCAGGTTTACTTAAGGCCATTAATCTCCAAAGCCAAAGTGTGATGAATGGATTGATTCTGTCTTCCTTACCGGATAAACAACATCGAACCACGAAATGTTCTGATTAGTAGGGAACTGAAGTGTATGTACTACCGACGAGATTAAGACCAGTTTTGTTTGAACCGTGTAGTTTATTTGTTTCATCAATGTATCTATGGTATATACTATCGTGAGAGGTCTGTAAAAGATGGGCTCTCTCCACCACTATGTTAGGTTTGGTGGCTGTGGTTTGAACGTTTATCCGTTCATTAATTCCAGAAGGTGTCTTTAGAGATAAAATATACTTGTATATTGTCCAAGTTTAGTTGTGATCTTAATTTGAATATGAATGTGTCTGCACATTAGAAATATTTAAAAAATACTCGGGTCTGAGCCAATTTTTTTTTCTTTGGAATCCTTAATCTGTTTGTCTGCAATGTATACATTTTTTTACGTGTTGAAACCCCACTGATTTCACCTCATCGGTAAAAACGATGGGATGGAAGTGTCGGAATAAAACTAAACGGACTGACTAAAACCACACGGTGCTCTCCCCTGTTGGTCTTTGAACCGTAGCAGTTTTATTGGACATACTAGGGTTTTTTTTTTTACATGCGGAAATCCCTTCGGATACCCCCCTGCCGGCCAGCGGGGGTGGTTATGTCGTGTATCGACTAAAACCACACGGTGTCCTCCCCAAGTGTCCGTTGCCGGGCACCCCGGGTAAGCCCTCGAAAGAACAACCCCAGGGTTGAGGTTATAAAAAATAAACACAAAAAATAGACACCAGCTGGCTCTAGTTTAGTTTTTAATTATACTAATGTCTACGAAAGAGTTTTCAATTCAATTAGCCCAAGTACATCACACTTGGCCAATTTTCAATGTGCATATATAATTGAGCCAAAGTACAACAAAGGAACCATATCTTTAAACCGCTTTTATACACAACTTAAAGTTGAGGTAAGTTAGGAACATCAATGCTATCTGTTACTTACATATACTGAGATTAAATTCAGAATAAAAGATTTGTTATAAATGTATTTACACGTTATATAAATGAGCAATAAGTACAGTCAAAAAACGTACTTTTGGAGCAAGAAATCATAAATTCCTTTTTTTAGTTGAACTCACGCGGTGACGGTGAATTTCAACCAACTACACGTTAGGGTAGCCAAAAGATGCTTCGACTGCAATGGAATATATTATTTTAATGCACATGAGTTTTTTTTCCAAATTAAGTTTGTTGTATGTACTACACTGTCCAACATAACACAGGTAGACCCGAGACGGCGTGCGGTTTTAGTCGGTTCAAGCCCGACATGTTTTTTTTTGCCTCTAAGTATAAAGAGATGTAAGTTCATCTTTCAAAGTAGCGTTATTCACTTATAGCCGAGTTGGTACAACTAATTAGGTCCACGAAGCTATTAAAGTCAAGTAATATGACATTTTCTGATAAATTTTGATTAATGGAGCCTCCGGAGTACCCGCACACTGACGAATATTCTGTACGTAAACTTTTCAAAGAAGTTTCTTGTCTTAACTTTAGATTAAAATAGATTTTTAGGGGATTTATAAATATATAATCTTCTAGGTGAAAATAAGATAATAATAATATAGTCTCTAGATCTTTCTTCATATACTACTGATATTATTAATATTATATAATATAATAATTAATATAATTTAATTGTTTTACTCAGTACCCAACCATCCAAAAACGTGTAAAAATTTGACTGAAATTTGGCACATAGATAAGGACAAGCGGTACCCTTTTTTTTACGTTTAGGACACGTCAATTTGACTTCACCTCGCCTGATGGTAAGCTGAAGGTAAAGTCTCAGGAAAGAGGGTCACCAACGTACCATTTTAACAATGGTGGCACTCAGCTTGACGGCCTCATCAGAAGAGGATTGTCGTCGCAGCACCGCGTGACACCCACCGGTGCCACTAGTGCTGCGAACACAATCCCCCTGCCCGGCTATGCACTTGCTGACCCCTGAACGCAATCAAACCGAAATTGGATTACTATGGAGGGTTTTTCGCAATCGTGCACGGTGGTACCCACCCGGTCGAATTTTGTGACAAATTTGTGTCATCAAATTTCTAACACCAGTAACCTAGTTTTTAACTGACTTCAAACAAGGAGGAGCTTCTCAATTCGACTGTATATTTATAATATTTTTTTATGTTTGTGACACTCCTCTCAAAACCTCAAAGATTTACGGCAATTACCTGGTGTTTGGACTTTAGTAAATTGTATTGATAAGAACATTACATCTAGTTGGGTTGTGACTGACCCCTGGG
This sequence comes from Cybosia mesomella, assembly GCA_946251805.1. Lineage (NCBI taxonomy): Eukaryota > Metazoa > Arthropoda > Insecta > Lepidoptera > Erebidae > Cybosia > Cybosia mesomella. Next base: position 15,186,846 of record OX276403.1, read on the forward strand.
GTCTGATGATGAAGACTAAGGACAGTCAAGGGAACTCCTTAACGTTTTACAGTATATATAAGGTATCTTATAAGAATATTGGTTTGGTTCAGCTTCCGGGTGGGGATGGTTCCATATGAAGTAAGTAACGTTCACTAAAACGGAGAAATAAGAAATTTTATTATTTAAAAAAAAAACAGACTTCTAAAACCAAAAAAAAAACACTAAAAGCAGGCACTAAAAAACGAAAAATACCCGAATTGCAGATTTAAGTTTTAGTTTTGTTTTTGAAGTTGGTTTATTTATTTTATTAAACTTTTCAATCCGGTAAAAGATCCTGCAAAATATTTTAATAGCAATCAGGTTGGAACTTAGGAATAGATGGTGCTACCTACAGCTGTTAAGCGCTGAAGCCGTATGCAAAAGTCAGTCAGTAGGTCGAAAATAAAGTTATTTACATAAATTACAACAAACCTGTGGTTTACGATAATTCTATCTCGATTTATTTTGTGTTATTTCACTGTTGCCGACATTTTGTTTGCTTTCCAGTAGCCATGGTCATATGAAGATATATATAATTATTAATGTATAAATCTTTGGTGTATACGTATACGTATAAATAATACACATTTTTAGGTAACATTTTCTCACTGTAAGTTTTGAGAGTTAGATGTAACGGCTCACTGACACTTTTTAACTGACTTCCAAAAAGGTGAAAGGTCCTCAATTCGTCGTATTTTTTATGTACGTTTACTGATTACTCGAATACGCCTAAACCGATTTGAAAAATTCTTTTTTTGTTTCAAAGGGTATACTTCCCAGGTAGCCCCATTTAAATTTCGTAAAGATCTGATGATAAATTATCGAGACAGACAATGGAACTCTTCAATGAATGCCAACAAATCAACATGCTGGCATCGCATATCTAGGTACTGTTTATGGAATAACATAACACAAAATCACCTCTATATCCTCTAAATGGGTTTTCAATTCAGTATACAATTGTTCGGTAGAGTGCTTAGAAGTTACGTTCACTAAAAAGGGGAAAATTAAAATTTTAAAACTAAGTAAAATTTTAATAAAAGAATAATACTGACTTCAAAACAAAAAAAACCGACCAAGTGAGAGTCGCACTCGCACACCGAGGGTTCCGTACAAACCTGTAGGTACATAAGTAAAAGTTCACCCATCACGACAATCGAGTCATAGTTACGGTAGTAGTAACTTTAAAATTTTCAAAAATATTTTTTATTAGGTATATGATGTAAGGGGGTGTGTGTTGGGTAACCTCCTCGAGTGTCGATCCGATTCCGATCCCGCTGCAGTCCGGGGGGAACGGAATCGGAGCGGCCGGTACACCCTGGGCGGCGGTCAATGGCTTCCCCTTCACCCTTTCATAGGGTTGGCATTGATCGTCGGCCAATACCCAACGTGGCGGGAACACATCGCTCTCCGTACTCCTCTGCTTTCAGAGGAGACAGGATGAGCGATGCTGTTAGTGGTGAGATGGCCCAGGGTCAGCCGGGGTGCGAGGGATATGCTCTATGGGTAACCTTACACCCCGGCGTCTGAAGACCCGAGACGGCGTGCGGTTTTAGTCGGTGCAAGCCCGACATAACCGCCCCCGCTGGCCGGCGGGGGGGTATCCGAAGGGATTTCCGCACGATAAAAAAAAAAAGGTATATGATGTAAGTAAAAATTTAAGGTTTTCGCAATTTTTCCTTTATCTGCACTATAAGACGTTACTTCGTACCAAATTTCAAGATTCTAAGTTCACGGGAAGTACCCTGTAGGGTTTGATTCCCGTGCGAGTTTCGAAAATTTGCGGAAATTTGCGGCATAAACGGCTGTATCTTTTGATTGCTTTAGCCTAGATGTTTGATTTTCTCACAGCTCCAAGGGACAGTAGACCTGAGTATTAGACATAAATTTCAGTTTGATACCTCCACGCGTTCCTGAGAAAAATGGTCTTGACAGACGGACGGTCGGACAACGAAGTGATCCTATAAGGGTTCCGTTTTTTCCTTTTGAGGTACGGAACCCTTGCGGAGCGCGAGCGCGTGGGCCGCCGCCGCCTCCTTCTGCGAGCATGTAATGCTCGCGAAAGAGGTGGCGGAGCGCGCCCGGGAGAGACTTAGAACTCTACCGGTCCGCCGAGCCCGCAACTTGCTCGCCGCGCGTCGCAGGCAACTCAGGCGCCGGAGGTCGCTTAACGACCTCCGTCCTCCATGAGCGCAGGCCTGGGGGTGGCGGGTGAGGCCACCTGTCACCCCAGCAGAAGCAGGCCGGGACGGTGGGGCGACTAGCGCCCCTCCCCCAAACCGGGGCAAGACGGGGACACCGTGGTTCCCAAACCCGAGGGGGCCATCTCGAAACCGGAGATGGCCCAGGGTCAGTCGGGGTGCGAGGGATATGCTCTATGGGCAACCTTACACCCCGGCGTCTGTAGACCCGAGACGGCGTGCGGTTTTAGTCGGTTCAAGCCCGACATAACCGCCCCCGCTGGCACGCGGGGGGGTATCCGTAGGGATTTCCGCACGAAAAAAAAAAAAAAAAAAAAAGGTACGGAACCCTAAAAAGCATTGAAAACAGGCACTGAAAGACCAAAATACGCGCAAGACTCCCTAATACCTATTTGGCTCGACACTGACTTCAACAGAAAAGTTTTACATGTATTTTTATCTTTTGAATTAAATTTGTAATTCAGTTATTTTTCTTTTTCAATACCTTTTTGTATTTTGAAGCTGGTTTTATTTGTTTTATTAAAATTTTTGTAACTATCGAAGAACAAAGATCGATTTTGATTCCAAAATTATCAACCACACTTTACGCGTTGTATAACAAGCCGCGTGCGTGTAATAGAATCCTTATCCAAATAGAAATCATGTTGACCATGTAATAAAATGGTAACGTAGTAAACAATATCTTTCTCTCTTCTATTGATAAATGGCAAAACTTTTTATCGTGAATTTGAAATATGATATACACTGGTCTCAAAGTAAAGGTTGTGTCAGAATTGTTACTTGGTACACAAATATCTCGTTTGTGGTAAATGAGTGTGTCCAAAAACTTTTGAAGCAATAGATTACATAACTATAATAGACTTTCATAATAGTCTAGTTTACATGGGTGGGGATAGTCATGAATTCACATCATCAATGTATTGTTGTTATACAAACGTCTACCTAATTGAACGTCATGCACTGATTTTAATGAACTTCTAAATTTGTATTGTTTGAAAGGGGAATATGGGATGGGGCTGTGGTGTGCAGGCTTTCGTTAATGGGTTGTATGTAACAACAATAAATAAAAAACCGGTCAAGTATGAGTCGTACTCGCTCACTGAGGGTTCCGTACAAAAGTTGATACCTTATTTGGGGTATCCGAAGGGATTTCCGCACGATAAAAAAAAAAAAATAGTCAATTTAGTGAGATTTGTAAATTGTATGAGTGTTCATACAACTCAGAGGCCTATCTTAATTGGCGTCTACTAATTTTTGGCGAATTTTTACTTCATTTGTGCAGTAAGACATTTTTTTTTACGTGCGGAAATCCCTTCGGATACCCCCCCGCCGGCCAGCGGGGGTGGTTATGTCGTGTCTCGACTAAAACCGCACGGTGTCCTCCCCAAGTGTCCGTTGCCGGGCACCCCGGGTGAGCCCTCGAAAGGATAACCCCAGGGTTGCCGGCGGACTTTGGCCGCCACCGCGGCCTCGCCTGGTGGGCTCGGGTTTTATCCCGCTTCGGTGAGTTGGCAGGCGTGCACGACACGCCTCCGCCACGGCCTGCTTCTGTAAGGACGGCGAGTCGGGGGCAGGGTTCTCTCCCGCTCCCTCTCCGCCGTCTCTTTCGCGTGCATTACCTGCTCGCAGAAAGAGGCGGTGGCGTGCCACTTGCTCCCGTCGGAGACCACGGCCCTCACCATGGTCTCCAACGAGAGAACGTCCACGCCCAGGACCGCAACGAGATCCCGGCGTTGACTCGCCCACGCAGGGCACTCCACCAACGTGTGGAGCGCCGTGTCTTCGCCGGGATCCTCGCAGTGCCGGCACTGCGGTTTTGTCTCCCGGTGGATGCGCCACAGATACCTACCGAAACAGCGGTTATCCTTATCCGGAAGGCGGGGCGGCCGGCGGATCAGCCATCCGGTTACCGGCCGATCGTGTTGCTCGACGAGGTGTACAAGCTCTTTGAGCGGATTATTGCAGAGCGCCTCGTCGAGCATCTCACGAACGTGGGGCCAGATCTGGCGAACAACCAGTTCGGTTTCCGCCGGGGGCGCTCCTCCGTGGAAGCGATCATGCGCGTTAGGCGCCTGGCGGAGGAAGTAGTCTCGCGGGGTGGGGTGGTGGTGGCGGTGTCTATCGACATCGCCAACGCCTTCAACACCCTACCCTGGAGCTGCGTTAGGGAGGCGCTCGCGTATCACGGAGTGCCTCCTTACCTCCGCCGCATTGTCGAGGCATACCTATCCGAGAGGGCCATAGTTTACCCGAGCTGGCTAGGGCCAGGGCGGCGAGAAGTGTCGTAAATCCGAGGCTAAGTGTTTCCACAGGCCTCGGAGGGGGCCACCTGCGGGAACCAGCATAACCGTAGGGGGCGTAAGCATCGGCATCGAGCCCACGATGAAGTACCTTGGGCTCGTACTCGATAGCCGATGGGACTTCGGACCTCACCTCCGAAGTCTGGTCCCGAAACTGAGGGGGGCTGTGGCCGCGCTATCGCGGCTGATGCCCAACGTTAAGGGACCCAACGCCCCCACTAGGAGACTGTACCTGGGAATCGTGCGAAGCATGGCCCTGTATGTATGTAGTATGGGCGGAGACTCTGGCGGCCCGCAACGTGGCTGTATTAAACAGCCCGTTAAAAGCGATGGCCGTCGAGGCGGCTAGGAGACATCTCCTAGCCGGGACCCCTCCATGGGGCCTGGAAGCGAGATCCCTTGCGCTGCTGTACCAGTGGCGCAAGGAGGTGCTGGAGCGGGGCCATAGGCCGGAGCCCCGAGAAATCAGGGCTCAGCGGTCCCAGCTCCACCGGGAACTCATGGAGACATGGAGGGTGCGACTTGAGCACCCAAGGTAGGGGGAATCCACCATTGCGGCGGTGAGACCGATCATGAAGGAGTGGTTGGAGAGGGACCATGGGGACCTCTCCTACCGGATGTGCCAGATGGTTACCGGACACGGGTGTGCAGTAAGACCTTGATAAAAAGTCAAATTACGTGATTCTAGGTCAACAGGAAATACCATATTGGTTTTCGACCCAAAACCTATAGGGTACTTATGGTTGACCTAGAATTGTCAATTTTAGTTAAAAACAAGACCTTACAGCAAAAGTAAAGGGAAAATTCTAAACAATTATAAATTTTGAAAATTAATGTAAATTTTGATACCTACAAGTTTTCCCAAAGATATCAGTTCTCGGGCCCCAAAGTGGAAGCTATGGAGGTAACTAAGGTAGCGCTTAGATAAAGTAGAAGATATTTATGTGTGAAAGCTTACTATTAAACTTGACTTCATTGTAATTCACGATAAAAACTAAATCTGGAGAGGTATAAAAGTAAAATGGTAACACGTAATTTATTTGCTTCAAAATGAATAATTTGTAAAATTGATCTAAATGGAACCAATAACAATTTTAACGAAATTTTAAAGCCCGACATAACCTCCCCTGCTGGCCGGCGGGGATCCGACGGGATTTACGCACGGAAAAAAAATACTAACTAATTCAGTTGGTCAGAGTATTCCCCCTACAAAGGGACTGGCCGCTGATTCAATTCCCGTCCTGGATGTTGAAAAAAAAACAATTTTAACTGAAATTCCTATATGTTAATAGACTTAAAACAAAACATACCTAGTAGTAAAATCTCATGGTAGTAATACAAATAGGAATGATCTTACAGATATTTCATAAAGTACTATAAAGAACGTTCACTTCTTATATGAGAATTCCTTTGAGGGTTGTACACTCAATATATGAAAGGCTTATTCTTGTACAATCTGAACGATACAAAAGCATTTTGATTTTCAGTGTTTTTTTTTTTCCGGCGTTTACAGGTCCAGGACCGGGGCCCATGAGATCGTCCCTTGCATGACTAAAGATTGTGAAAAGATAATATTGGAATTCGTTTTCAAGCTTGCTTCGGCAACAGTAAGCTCATGGTTCTTGTAAACAGGAACCACGAGTGCCATATTTTGAGGCACATCCTTAAAATGACAAAATCTTTAGTAGAATATAAGTTTTTTTTTGTTTACGTGTGGAAATCCCTTCGGATACCCCCTCGCCGTGTTGCACGTCTTTGTACCAACTATTTCGTTAATCTGTGGTCTTTGCCGTTTTTGGTAACAAACAAAGTTATATAGTTCCAATTGCATACTGTGGTGTCTGAACCTCATTTCACACCACGATGCGGTTACCTGGCCATTATGTGTCAGAGTTTAAAAATAATTATTTGTTTGATTTAAATAGAGCGTAGGGAAGAAAAAACAATTGCTCCGTGGAGCTGTTTTCGGCTGGGCGGCTGACAGCGGGCGACTAGACGCGCCGCCCGGGTCCGCCGGCCGAAGAGAAGATATAGTATAATAAATTTAGGCTCAGTCCTTGAGCGGAGTTCGCGATTTCCCTAGTTCGCAGTAAAATAATAATATACGCGTAAAAACCTCCCTAAACCCGATTTAGGAAGCTTTGATGATATAATAAATGCCCATTTAAACTTCTTCCTCAGTGTTTGTCTTATTATCTACACGAGGTATTGTGGCGTCCAAGCCCCGGACGCTACAACTGGTGGAGTCGCTGCGGTCCATACAGCTGGTGGTTGCTACAGCTACAATTGGTGGAGGAACGCCGGTTTCCATACAACTAGTAGAGGTGCTGGTTTCCACAGGAGCTAGTGGTTGCTACAGCTGGTGAAGCGCTAGTTTCCGCAGAAGTCGGAAACGCCAACATTCTGCAGTTGGCAGTGATTGGATCGATCCCGTACCGTTTGAAGAAAGACGTCGTGCGACAATTGGAGCGACGCATTTATCAGTATCGTTGTTTATTTTGCTTTTATGTGCTTTTATGTGATATTATGTGCTCAACGAGAAGATGGCTATGATGGTGGCTTGTTCCAGAATGTTTCAAGAGCATTGATAGTTGCCTGCGGGTCAATAGGGCCAATAAGGACTATAAGTCTTAGTAGAATTATAATTCACGTAGTGAATAACGTGTTATCTTGAACCGACTAAAACCGCATTACGTACTAGCGTAACTAGTAACTAGTAGTATTTTATTATTAATATGTGTTCTCTGTTTATTTCATATTGCTGCGCTGCTGAAGATAAATAGATTTGTTTTGTTTTTTATGTTCGTGATGTTCTAGCGTAGGAGTTAGGCAATTATTTTTTGTACAATATTGAGAGTTTGATCTAAACTTTGTAAGAGAGTCAAATCGTTCTGGACATAAGCGCCGACGATGATTGAAAGTTAGTTTTCGATCAGACTTTTCTTTATAGAGTAAGTTCTTTCTCTTTAGTGTTGTTTTAAAAAAATAATTTAGTAATGTGTAGGCGACATAAATAATTTTATGTCATCTTTCTTTTTAGTTAGGTAGGTCTTAAAAGTACTGTGGTACTAAGTCCTTTCAGGGCAAACCTTAAAATGTATCGGCAAGTGATACCAATAACTTTTCTTTGATGAGGCTGATTGTGGTCAGGTTTCTTTTAACCTGGGTTTTTTGCCTGGCCAAGAATGAAGCAATTTTTCTTTGTTCGTGTTTTTCAGTATTTATTACAGTTTAATTGCTATAATTTGAGATTCTACTATCGTTTACTAATTATTACAAAGATTGCTTCGTTATTCCCATTGTAAGGGACAATTCGCATAATTTTTTTTTGTGTCCCAGATTTAGAATGCCTAGGGAATCAGGCTGTCACATAAATGACCATTAAGGGCGTAGCTGATGTGGTGTCTGAACCTCATTTCACACCACGATGCGGTTACCTGGCCATTATGTGTCAGAGTTTAAAAATAATTATTTGTTTGATTTAAATAGAGCGTAGGGAAGAAAAAACAATTGCTCCGTGGAGCTGTTTTCGGCTGGGCGGCTGACAGCGGGCGACTAGACGCGCCGCCCGGGTCCGCCGGCCGAAGAGAAGATATAGTATAATAAATTTAGGCTCAGTCCTTGAGCGGAGTTCGCGATTTCCCTAGTTCGCAGTAAAATAATAATATACGCGTAAAAACCTCCCTAAACCCGATTTAGGAAGCTTTGATGATATAATAAATGCCCATTTAAACTTCTTCCTCAGTGTTTGTCTTATTATCTACACGAGGTATTGTGGCGTCCAAGCCCCGGACGCTACAATACCCACATCGGCAGGCCCTATTTTTTATAATTTTTCTCGGTGTCCATAGGGGTAGACGTCCCTATTGAACTTATAAGGCTTTGCAACTTTGTTTTTCGGGCTTGACACCGACTTCAACAGAAAAGTCTTAGTTATTTTTTTATTATTTTACATTACAATTAAATCTGTACTTCAGTTATTTTCACTTTTTCAGTGCCTTTTTGGTGATTGAAGTGGTTATTGAATTCTTTTTATTTAAATAATTTATTTCATTTATTTTTATAAGAAGCGTGCTTATTTTCAACTTCATCACGTTAGTTTATTCATTGATTTTATTTCAAGGAAATTCCTACATATTTGTTTATTTATATATACTAATATAAAGTATATTTGGCCGCGGTAGCCTAGTGGTATGGGTAATGGACTGCTGAGACGAGGTCTCGGGATCGATCCCAGGTTTTACCATGGCACACACCAATGACTTTTCGATGCTTTTCGAAGTTATGTGTGTATTTATCGCAGGTTTATAAGTGCCCGGTTGATGGCAATAGGCTCGCCACCTATTACATTGGGACCTAAACATAAACTGGCGAAATGTGGGTGCTAGCACCTCTGCCTACCCCTTCGGGGATATAGGCGTGAGTTTATGTTATGTTATATTTGACCCTATATTCTTGTGAAATATTTATATCTTTTAGACAAATACAAAAGAGTAGTGGAGTATTTACAACTGGGATTTGTTTTATTCACCTGTACCGCCCTGAGCACCTACGTTTACGAAAACGACATGAAACATTTCTTCAAAGAAACTTATTGAAATATACACATGTTCGTTATTCTTCTACTATGTAAATTTTCTTTAGCGAGTGTCAGACATCGTTGGTTATTTAGCTTTCACTACATCGATGATGCGAACACACGAGCCGTGACATATGCATAATTTATCAAAGGAAAGGTCGCCAGTGTCATATTTGCTGTACGGTCATATGAGACACGGGTTCATACTGATTTATAGTGGTAAGATTCTGATTCACGTTTCACTCGCAAATGTAGAACGGACCGCTCGTTAGTGTCTCCACCACAGCCTATTAACACTGTACATTAACATACGAATTATTTAGAGCATCCTCAACAGTTTCACGGTTAAATATTAGGGATTAATTATACTTGTTCACTGCATCCAATTCACTTTTGAGAAAAATATAGTACAGGTCATCGAGAACCATGTCTCCGAAAGCACGTTAAACCGTCGTCAGCCTCGGTCGTCATAAAAAAATTGTCGTGGCAGTCGTAAATATGTAGTTGAAGCCTTAAAAGTCCGAGAACCCCCGAGATCCCCGATTGATGATAGTACATTGTATTTATACTAATCAGTACTTGCACTGAGTGTGAATCGTGTGGGTTCGATTCCCGCTCAGTGCAAATATTTGTATGCATGAATATGTCTATTTGCATTGGTCTGGGTGTTTCTATGTATAATATGTATGTATTTACAAAAAAAAAGTATATAAGTATGTTTATCCGCATTCTGGAACCCATAACACAAGCTAGTTAAACTATGCCTACTTTGGGTCTAGAAAGCGCTGTGTAGAATGTCGTAGAATATTTATTAATTTTCATATTACAATGCAATCAATAAACTTAATATCAACCTGTAACAGAATAACCTTGTGAGCGCCGAAGTTGCTTTCACGATTTTTACTGTAGATAATAGAAGCTGATGTTATAAGGCGTAACTTAGGCTACTTTCATTTTAGAAAAAATATTAGGGTTTTCGCAATAACAAACTAGGTCTAAGTTCACGCGGACGAAGTCGCGGGCACAACACTAGGATTATAAAAATATTTGTACTGAGCGGAAATCGAACCTGCAACCACTGGAGTAGCAGTCGAACGCTCTACCACCATGCCAAGTCACACTCAAATTTATGGTTCCTAATACTTCAGGGTAGATTGTCTAGTCTAGTGAATCTTAGAAGCTGTTAAATTCATTCGTACAAATTCAGTATCTAAGACAGGTTTACACTGAATCTTGCGAATCCTTGTTTGGGTTTAATTTGTAACGTAATATACAAACTAAGCTTAATTACTATCGCAACCCGAAGCAAGCTTGAAAACGAATTCCAATATTATCTTTTCACAATCTTTAGTCATGCAAGGGACGATCTCATGGGCCCCGGTCCTGGACCTGTAAACGCCGGAAAAAAAAACACTGAAAATCAAAATGCTTTTGTATCGTTCAGATTGTACAAGAATAAGCCTTTCATATATTGAGTGTACAACCCTCAAAGGAATTCTCATATAAGAAGTGAACGTTCTTTATAGTACTTTATGAAATATCTGTAAGATCATTCCTATTTGTATTACTACCATGAGATTTTACTACTAGGTATGTTTTGTTTTAAGTCTATTAACATATAGGAATTTCAGTTAAAATTGTTTTTTTTTTCAACATCCAGGACGGGAATTGAATCAGCGGCCAGTCCCTTTGTAGGGGGAATACTCTGACCAACTGAATTAGTTAGTATTTTTTTTCCGTGCGTAAATCCCGTCGGATCCCCGCCGGCCAGCAGGGGAGGTTATGTCGGGCTTTAAAATTTAATTAAAATTGTTATTGGTTCCATTTAGATCAATTTTACAAATTATTCATTTTGAAGCAAATAAATTACGTGTTACCATTTTACTTTTATACCTCTCCAGATTTAGTTTTTATCGTGAATTACAATGAAGTCAATTTTAATAGTAAGCTTTCACACATAAATATCTTCTACTTTATCTAAGCGCTACCTTAGTTACCTCCATAGCTTCCACTTTGGGGCCCGAGAACTGATATCTTTGGGAAAACTTGTAGGTATCAAAATTTACATTAATTTTCAAAATTTATAATTGTTTAGAATTTTCCCTTTACTTTTGCTGTAAGGTCTTGTTTTTAACTAAAATTGACAATTCTAGGCCAACCATAAGTACCCTATAGGTTTTGGGTCGAAAACCAATATGGTATTTCCTGTTGACCTAGAATCACGTAATTTGACTTTTTATCAAGGTCTTACTGCACACCCGTGTCCGGTAACCATCTGGCACATCCGGTAGGAGAGGTCCCCATGGTCCCTCTCCAACCACTCCTTCATGATCGGTCTCACCGCCGCAATGGTGGATTCCCCCCACCTTGGGTGCTCAAGTCGCACCCTCCATGTCTCCATGAGTTCCCGGTGGAGCTGGGACCGCTGAGCCCTGATTTCTCGGGGCTCCGGCCTATGGCCCCGCTCCAGCGCCTCCTTGCGCCACTGGTACAGCAGCGCAAGGGATCTCGCTTCCAGTTCCCATGGAGGGGTCCCGGCTAGGAGACATGCCGCCTCGACGGCCATCGCATTATAAGTTCAATAGGGACGTCTACCCCTATGGACACCGAGAAAAATTATAAAAAATAGGGCCTGCCGATGTGGGTATGCAATTGGAACTATATAACTTTGTTTGTTACCAAAAACGGCAAAGACCACAGATTAACGAAATAGTTGGTACAAAGACGTGCAACACGGCGAGGGGGTATCCGAAGGGATTTCCACACGTAAACAAAAAAAAACTTATATTCTACTAAAGATTTTGTCATTTTAAGGATGTGCCTCAAAATATGGCACTCGTGGTTCCTGTTTACAAGAACCATGAGCATTGGGCATTGATGCAGCGCTGCGTACCCAAACGTGCCCCAAGCACTCGAGTACAGGGACGTGCAGTAGGCCTTAAAAAGCATGATTTTTACGGTGTCTGTACACCGAGCAAACCTGCAGGCCAGCATATTCGCCCGCACCGCCAACGCCCTGCGTTCTCGTTCGATATTTAAATCGTGTTTGAGGTCGTGCGCAACATAGTGTCCAAGAAATTTAAAGACGTCGACTTGACGAAGTGGTACTCCATATATAGTAACCTCCGGTACCATCTCTGGACGCTTGTTACCCACGGCCCCAAAGACCATGAATTCGGACTTTGTGTGGTGTTGTATGCCAGCCCATGTTGGTCTGCATACTTGTCACAGTATAGTGCAAACCTTTTTCTCAGTGGGGTCACACATCGGCTAGACCAGGTGAGCAACAGAGTTCCTAATCCCAGGGCGCCTTTATACAGAGGTTCTTAGGTAGTGCCCAGGTCAGCTGATCTCCAATGAAACGCAAGGATCAGTTGCACATACTTATATTTATACACAGAGAAAATACAAAGTCACAATAAGAAGTACAGAATAATCCCACATAAAATAGTAAGACAAATATATATAAAAGTGAGTTTAGGAGGTCACAGTACACAGACAGATACACAGAATAATTTACACAACAAGATAACAGAACACAGGTATAGGTACACTCATATGTATATAATGATGTAGATGGTTCTGCAAGATGCCAGCCAGTAGTGGCGCAGCTCAGATATCCCGTACACCAGCCTCGCGCCGGTCAGCAGTAATGTAATGAACAATTATTGATAAATGGGAAAAAAAAACTTGACCTTATAGATCTCAGGTTTTCGCGAGACCGCCAGTGGTTGGGGGCCGGCAGAGCAGATTCCGGAGCTTTCCTTGTGATATGCTTTCCCAAGGTCTAGTCTCCAAGCCACCACGATTGATCACCTCAGAGTCTCTGCAATCTAATTTGCTTACAGGGTTCTTTCCCAGAACTAACGACCCTGTGATGAAGATACACAACTTTTATCAATAACACATCCCCATTATGCGAATACACTAACAGCAATTGAATAAAACAACTTACCAGATCAAATCTGGGAACACACACGAACTATAACCTCCAAATCGGGTAATATACTTTTCTCAACAATACTAAATAACAAAAATATCTTCAGTGGACACGACTAATGACCTCTCAAACAAAAAATGAATCATCGGGTCACTGCGATCATCCTTATATATTGAATTAATTCTAGATCTTGCTAAAATTGTTTATGTTAAGATACCCAACTCGAACTTTCTCTGAGAATGACCTGACAAAGATTCCTGATACGAACGCATAACTCACGCCCTCTGACGGGGAGTCGCTAAAGTCAGCAACATCGATGTATTCACCGTAGTTGCGACTGTGTCCTACAGATGGCGTTAACCACAATTACACATTTACAGTATTGTATTGTTACAATAGATAAAATTTATTTATTTGCTTGGATGCAGGTATTACAATAAGATGTTAAATTTCAACATTATACAGGTCCCTGTTACGTTCTACCGTTTAGGCACACAAATATTGATAATAATTATAAGGTTAATCATGTACTTACAAATAGACAGAAATATGTGTTTTATAATTTATCTACTTTATAGTTAGTGACAAAATACTTAATTCTACTACTAGGTTTTATTTTTAATTACAATAAGTAAATGTACAAATGTGGTTACAAATTTTATATCTTACTAAACTAAATAAAACTAAAATAAAATAAATAATTAAAAGAAACTTAAACCTAAAATGCATCGTGGAATTCCAGAAGACTGGCAGCATTGCCACGTTGTATGGCAATACTTATTCTCTGTGCTAAAAAGAAGCCAGCCTTCTGGTCACGAGAAGTGTCGATCATGCGTGTTGCAATCTCCCTGAAGAGACTACGAGCACTCGGACCCCATGCCCCTAACGTTTCGACTCCAAACGGCACAAATTCATAATCTACTACTTAATTTGATATCAGCTTGTCAGCTAAAAAGCAATTAGCCCATAATCTTTTGTTCTAGTTAGTAAAATGTTTTTTATACGCTTTTTATTAGCTATGCTTGTTTGTATATTTGTATGTTTGTTTGTAACCGACTCCTTTGGGCGCGATTTTGACCCACTTCAAACGGCCAGATTTCGTTCAAAGTTTGTAGATTTATCGAGGACCGATGACAATACACTGATTTGATAAAATTATTCCAATTTTCAATTTGAAAAATAAGATTTTTGATAATTTATATAATTTTTAAGTTCCAACCATTATCTTTAGCCGATTTATCTAATATTAACAAATTTTCGAACACCAAAGAGAATTTTTAATTCAACAAAGCATATAATAGTTTTTATAGAAAACCGAACTAAAAAAAAAAGAAAATAAATTTTAATAATCTTAAATTTAGAATAGTGTTGATAATTTCAATAAATATAAATGAATAATAGTGTTAATAAAAAAATATGTATTTCATTTATAAAAAAGCGTGGGGTGCATGGGTGTATAGATATAAATATTTTATTGACAGACTCATGTGTGTAGTGATTATCATTTTGATAATTTCTTAAAAAGCACCCCACGCTTCTCAGATTTTGAGCAAGGAGGAAATTAATAATGTGATGATATCTTCATTACTAGTAGTCTTAGAAATGTGTTACTGCAAATACTGAAAAGAAACTGTCGAGTAGACAAAAACAAGTATTTTAATTGAATGCAGGAAGAGCTCGAAGCTTGTTTATAACTGCAAAATGTACGGGCTCAAAGTTACTTTCAAGTAAAATCTCTCGGCATATGAAGTGTCTACTCGTAAAGTAGAATAAATGAATATGTTAACTTGAATTATGAATAATAATATATAAGTCACTACATTCATGACGTATTTCTTACTCTGAAATGTTACGTGACTGTCGTAACCGAAAATTTATATTCGGGCTATTGTTCAGTAGAAATGACGGATAGCGTACTAGTGTGTCTAAATAAAATATGTATACTTTAGATTTACTTAAAAAAAACAATTGTTAAGGATACCTTTTTTTTATTTTTCGTGCGGAAATCCTTTCAGATACCCCCCCCCCCCCCGCCGGCCAGCGGGGGCGGTTATGTCGGGCTTGAACCGACTAAAACCGCACGCCGTCTCGGGTCTTAAAACGCCGGGGGGTAATATTGCCCATAGAACATATCCCTTGCACCCCGACTGACCCTGGGCCATCTCCGGTTTCGAGATGGCCCCCTCGGAGGATAATAAGATCCTACCACCGATATTATCTTTAACGTTACACAATACAATAACAGTGCCATTTGTGCCAAAATATACAAAAATTATTTAACCTGTAATTAACACCGGGAACTGATTAGTTCTTTTTAAATATTGAACCTGAGCTGAAAGGTTGAGAGAATATATTGATATGCATTTTTTCATGATATTGTCGGTAGTTTACGCTAATGTCACACATTGAAATAAAAAATAAAATTTTAACGGATTCTATCGCGATTTATTTGATTATTTTATATTTTACATCTCTCGATCCCGACGTTTTGGATGCTTTTCAGCAGCCATGATCACGGGCGGGGAGACTAAAGATGGTTGTTGTGTTGTAGTTTGAAGTGTAAGTTATCTCAAAGTACCCGAACTATGCTGTGACAAGAAACACCTGGACGGTTAGCTACAACATGTCAAACAAGTTCTGTATAAAAGCTCAAACAACCGCGCATCAGTCACAGATCCCGAGAAAAGCCAGCCACTATCGAGCGCCAGCCTGTAGTGTAGTCCTACGATACGTACGAGGGGTCACTGACAAGATTGGCTACACCTTGAAGCGAGCTTCAATTAACACATACTACAAGCCGCCAACGAAGATATGTCAACTTTTACTACTACTACTTTTAATATGCATTTTTTCCTTCATAACTATTTTACAATGGATTTTCTTTTTCGAATTTCTAAAGCTTACGAAGATACATCATCATCATCATTCTAACGTTAGTCTTGGTCACATCCGAGGTTGTCACCTCGGAGGCCGGGGTCCATTTTCCGACTTATACATCCCCACTTCGCACGGTCTTAGGCATCCATGGTAGTGAGACCATTGGCACGCATGTCATCTTATAGATACGACGTTGAGCCAGTAGTTCTTGGGTTTACCCCTCCTACCGGGGCCCGGGGGAGGAGGCATGGCCAGATATTTGTTTGTTATTGTTTGTTATTTGTCTGGCGATCGCCGTAGAATGTGACCGAACCAACGAAGGCGACTCTGCTGCATTTCGTCTGCGATGTCACGGGGATGAAGGCTGCCTTGAATGCGAGAGTTCCTCACGCGTGACTCCACATATCCACCGTAGCATATTCATCTTCGTGACACGCAGCTCCCACTTGTTTCGCTCTAGCAATGCGCGCCGTTTTGCGGTGTCGATTTATTTCTGACTCGATTTTTATTTTTTATTTTATTTTATTTTTATTTTATGGAAAACTTACAGCTAGTATAGTAACATACACATATGTCAATAATATGAGAAGGCCACTTAAAAGTTTTCACAAGTAAATACATAAGACAATAAGCATTAAATATTAGTAGACAGCAACGGGAAATAAATACATAATATAGCGAGACACATAGAATACATAATATAACAAATTGAAGCGAAACAAAAAGATACATTAATACGAATATCCCAATACAAACTACCACCTCAAATTTTACACTGAAACATCTCCAAAGAAGTGATTGCAGGAGATTTTTTTAAGTTTAGACACACTGGTATTAAAAATATCGATGTCAACACACCGGCACGCTTCGTTGAACGTGCGACCAGCTCTGATTACATAAGAATTTTGGCGATATGTAGTCCTTGCTATGGGAGTATGAAGCAGGTTAGACCTACGCAAATATGCAGATGGAACCCCAAGGCCAAATTTGCTCACCAACTCCGGGGTATCAGCCGATCCGTTCATGATTTTGAATAAAAATGCCAAATCCGCAATTCTTCTACGTTCATAAAGTGGAAGGATATGAAATTTTTTGCAGCGACTTAAATAATTAGGTAGATAGCATTGTGATTTGAACTGTATGTACCTTAAAAACCTTCTCTGTATGCCTTCAATCCTATCTATGTATGTATCGTAGATAGGATTCCAGACTTGAGAACCGTACTCCAGGTGGCTGCGAACCAGTGAACAGTATAACATTTTTATGGTTTTGATGTTCTTAAAA
Organism: Cybosia mesomella; assembly: GCA_946251805.1. NCBI lineage: Eukaryota > Metazoa > Arthropoda > Insecta > Lepidoptera > Erebidae > Cybosia > Cybosia mesomella. The sequence continues at coordinate 15,204,048 of OX276403.1, forward strand.
TCTACGGACGTTCTGATAATGAAACCTAACGCTTTAGAGGCCCTAGTAACAATGTTGTCTATATGTGCGTCAAAAAGTAGCTGTGAGTCAAACGTTACACCAAGATCCTTCATTACATTGACTCTGGTTAGACGTCTATCCAGCAGCCGATAGTCGTAGCTAATGGGATTAGGCTTGCGAGTGAAGGTACACACGTAACACTTAGTGACGTTCAAGTCGAGCTTGTTACGGTCACAATAGTCCTGAAACCTGTCCAGGTCCTCCTGCAGGAGCTCAGCGTCTGTAGTCGTTGGTATCTTTTTCATTATCTTCATGTCGTCTGCATATAATAATATTTTAGAATGTACGAAACACCGGTTGATATCGTTAATGAAGATATTAAACAGGAGTGGGTCTAACAATGATCCCTGTGGAACGCCTGATGGGGGGTATATCGCACTTGACGAGTAGCCATTCAAGACGACAGTTTGACACCTGTTTTCAACATATGACGTGAACCATCTGTAGAGATTACCCCTTATGCCCATGGATAGAAGCTTCTGCAGTAGGATTGCATGATGTATCCGATCAAAACATTTACTGTAATCGGTATATATAACATCTACCTGGGATGGTTGCGCCATTGATTCCGCTAAAAAGTCACTACAAGTTATTAAATTTGATGAGGTGGACCGACCTTTTAAGAAGCCATGTTGTTGTTCTATAAAGTTTTGCTTGAGAGCTGAGTATAGTTGCCTATGTATGATTTTTTCAAAGACTTTAGAAAACACACACAACTTCGAAATCGGTCTATAATTTTCTACAGAATCTTTTGGCCCCTTTTTGTGGATTGGTGTTATATATGCCGACTTCCATACAGATGGTACTTGACCGGACTCGAGGGAACGCCTGAACAAAATTGAGAGGGGTGCAGTGAGACTCCCAGCGCAGTTGGTGATAAAGACTGGTGGAACGTGATCTGGTCCAGCCGACTTGTTCAGATCCACTTGCTTAAGTAGCCTGAAGACTTCGTCCTCACATATTTGTATGGAATGAATATCTGCCGTGGGATGCTCCACTTGCTCGGAAAGTGTTTGAGCCTGCAAACAACGAGCAAAAGAGCCAATGTCCACATTCGTATCAATTAAGAAGTTAGAAGAGAAGTAATCACTGAACATGTTGGCAATTTCCTCGCCATTGCTAGAGGACTGGAGTCCAAACTTAAGCACTGAGGGATAAGAGCTAGTTTGTCTTCGCGATTTAACATAACTCCAGAATGCTTTTGGGTTAGTACAAATGTCAGCTTCTATCTTGGCTATATAATCATGAAATAATTGTTTTTCTAACTCTTTAGCCCTACCTCTCAAAGTGACAAAAGACTGGTGATCAGAAAGATTGTTGTACTTTTTGAATTTTGCATGAAATTTAGCTTTTTCTCTCAAAATTTTAACCAACGGGCTTTTATACCAAGGTGGGTAGTGGGCGTGGGTCACTACTGTTTTCGTTGGTATGAATGTGTTACGCAATCTGTCGATGGTACTGTAAAAATATGCAACCGCATCTTCCAATGGTCTATGATTCAACTCACACCGCCAGTCAACCCCAGCCATCTCGTTGTTTATTGCTTCAAAATTGCCCGAAGAGTATAGAAACTTGACATAGAGACTTGACGGCAGGCTATGCAGTTGAACAAACTCACCTGTGATAGTTAAGGCTTTGTGGTGTGGATCCTCTTTGACCAGCGGGGTCGTGCTATGAGCTACCGAGACATAGTCATTCGATAGCACCAGGTCCAATAACCTATCATTCTCATTAATGTGATAATTATATTGATGCAAGTTACAAAGAAAGAGATTATCGAGAAAATCCTTTTGTATATCACCCTGCGCATTACTAGGAGAGAGGGTGCCATCCCCACCGTCAGGATGCCAGATTAAGTAGGGTTGATTGAAATCACCAACAACAATGAACTTGTCCGCAGGATTTCCAAGCACAATGTCCGTTAAGTTACTAGAGAAACGACTAAGCTGGGCCGACAACGTATTCCCACCCCTTTGATCGCAAATGTAAACAACACAAATATGTATGTAATACGTCACTCTCGGAGTGTTGTGATGCAACTTCAATGTGACCCAAAGGTCCTCAGCGGACGAACACCACTCATAGCGGACGTCCGCCGCGAGTTCCCGTCTGACAGCTATTAAGACACCACCCTTCTTTTGACCAGTAGCAACATAATCTCGATCTCGCCTCCACACCAGATATCTATTGTCAAACAATTCACTGTCGGAAATGCCGTCAATAAGCCACGATTCACATATACAAATAACATCATAACTGTCTAAGCTGATATTTCTAGAAAAAACACCTGTTTTAGTTCGCAGTCCACATACGTTCTGATAATAAATGCAAATAGGAGGCATAATAAATCATTGAGACAACGTTAGCACTCAAATAGAAACACAATATTAATAAAAGGCACATACAAATCGGAGCAAAAAATATTAATTTTAAAACAGGGTACATTATTGCAGTTAGAGTAGATAAGCAAAATAAGACTTTAACTGCATAAAGATTAGGTACATAGATGTGAGAGCAAAAAAAGCAAAGGCAATAGAAATTTATTCTAATATGTTTTACATATCTAAAAGCAGATAAGCGACTCATATCCATATGTCGTTCAAAATAGTGTTCAAAATGGTAACAATCTACGGAAGCAGAGCGGCCGACACCGAGAGATAAGAGAACAAAAGGCCGGTGAGCATTAATTGAATGCAAAAAAATAGTACCTGCGATTCTCAAAGTTGTTAGGTCGCAGTAACCAGACAACATTCCGGTGCGTTGAATCGATATAATTACGATAAAAACTTTTTGATGTCTTGTTCCGTTTTTATGTGATGTATCGGAGAGGTCGAGTTTTTTCTGAGCAATATTCGGCATCCCTTAACCCAAACGTGTTCGTAACCACGTTCCTTGGCTCGTACTTTGGTCCTGTTCAGGAGCATCTTGCTCTCCAACGTTAGGTGGTCGTTGATATATATCCGGCCCTCTCCCGTCAGTCCCAAGTCAGAAGATTTGATGATTTTATGTTTCTTCGCAGCTGCCACAAAATCACTCTTGATATAACTATTATGTACCGAACAGATTATATTTTTTGTGCTCCTGTCGCCGCGCATTCGTATCCTTGCTATATAATTGATCTGGTCCTTCGGGATAGTGCAATTTATTGTAGATCCAATTTTAGCCATAATAGTGAACAGATTTTCTGAGTTGGACATTGGCACCCCCTTAATTTCTATGTTATTCATACGGGCCCTCTGCTCACTCTCCCGTTGCAGGTTCTCCAGCTGTTCAACACGAGCACTTATACGTGATACCTCTTCTTTGGATCGCTTCACAACGTCGATCTCATTTTCCAATGAAGCTATTTTATTAGTCAAATTAGCCACAGAATCATGTACGAATTCTATGGACGATTTTAACTCCGAGAATTCCATTCTGATAGCCTTGAGTTCCGCAAGTTCCACTTGAATAGCTCTGACGCTGTCCACCAACCCTGGTAGCACCTCCATCTGGGTTGAGACCCTTTTGAGCTCGGCCAAAATAGTCTCCGAATCCGTTGACGACACCTTGAGGGTTCCGGTACGTGGACTAGCTGCTGCTGAAGATTTGCAGCTACCGCACTTCCAGGTGGACCTACGGTCCCCGAGCTTTCTCCAGCCAGCCTCGGTTATGCCTGCACAGGGGAAGTCATACTGCCCCATACACAGGGAGCACGTGACTCCATCTCGGGCTTCGGTTTTACAATGCTTGCAGGTAAACATTTTGTAAACAAAGTTTGAGATACACTGACAATTGTCGGTTAACGAGTGGCAAGCAGTGTATGTGCGCGAACGGTTTGCTGTCTACCGTCGAACTTCTATACCTTTTCATATTTTATTTCGGATGTTTTGCCTTTTTCGGGAGCGACTGCTGTCTGCGCCTCTCAACTCGAGAGAAAAGCCTGCTTCAGCGCCTCGTCCGATAATCAGCAGGTGCACCGGCTAGCAGGTGGGCTTGAGCCCCGAAGATCTTGGTGATATCCTACCACAATGAACGATTACGAAGATACAATAATAACTAATCTGTCGGACATTTCTACTGCAATCCCTATTAAAGATGTAGGAGACAAAGTTATGAGAACATAATGGATGTACCGCACTATACAAATTCTTTCTCACACGCATTCACTGTCTTTTCAATCTTAATCTTATTCTTGTCCCTCGAGAACGAACTACAGAGGCACACAAGCTCTGATACTTGTTCTACATATTCAACTAAAACTTTAACACAATATCTAGAATTTTTTGTCAGGTTACATTTTTACCCCCATAAAATTACTTGCTAATATGTATGTGAGTAACTGGTATTTATGACAGCTTGGGCCGATGGCTTAATTTGTGTTCTCTGAAATATGAAGGAAACCAAAATTTTGTAGTGCTGACGCCAATTCAAACAGTACAATGTAGTATGGCCTTCAGAATCAATGGGGTCCATGATACAATCAAGCTAAGATTAGTATTAGTTAGTATTTAATTATACTAATTATTTGTATTTGTTGAAGAAGTTTATCAGTGTTGATATACCGCCTAAATCTACAACGATAAATTTCGTTTCATGCCGAATTCCATAAGAAACTGTCCTGTAATGTTTTTTAGAAAAAAATCCGTCTATATTTTAACCCTATCTCAATTTAACTCTAAAATGACATGCCTCTGGGTATATTTAAACAAAATTCAGTCAACAGGGTAGATCTTTTAACCGGATCACAGCTGGCAGAAGTGCTGACGACCAACATTTTAGTACTTAGGTATAAGTTTATTTTTATTTTCTCTCATATTTCATTCGAGAGTATAAAAACGCAGAGCAGACAAACAGAAAATTATACGCGACAGTTATGAGCTAGAGGTTTACATAAGTTAATTCTCGGTAACAATATCTGAACTACGATATTACGTATCTAAACATATCTGTGAGTCGAATGCTTTCCCCGGGGCGTTTTCTGTACCTCGTCAATATCGACTTCGACCCTTCAGCTCGTCAAATAGTACAAACTCGTGTGGTATGTTCGGGAATCATATCCCCGGGGTGCGGCGTACTGGCTGCTTGACACACTTTGGTGTCACTGTTCCCTGAAATAGAATAATGATATGAGAGAGATAATAGAAATAATAATGAATAGAAATAGAAACAACTAGTGTGCAGAGACATGAGGCCACTGAATTCGAAACTGTATTACTTTTTATATCAAATATTCCTAGAACCTAACACATATTTTTATATTACTAAATTTGCAAACAAGCACACGGCCTACATCATAATAGTAACTGTAATCTATGAACGTCTGGAATATCCGAAGTGTCAGTTGCGTCACTAACTGCAGATTGAAGATTAAACGTTTTTTTTTGTTCAGGCAGGAAATAATGTACCTCATCCGCATGTGTATGTGGGGCTCTCACCACTCTAAAACAACCTGCCGTGTGCGACTTAGTGAGTGAAACGTCGGAAATACTACGCACTCATCGACGGAACACCCATGCGCCGGCCCGCAAGGTGCGGTGCGGGCCCGTCTCTAGGCGATGTCCAGACACACCGGGACATCACCCCTTCGCGGGAGGTTCTATTGCGGGTGGACGGCAAACCCCGTCCCATCCACCCGCGGTCTCACTAGGGCGGCATGAGGCGCAGGAATGCGCACGCACGCCGCCCAGTTTGCGGGCAGCGGATCGGATCCGCGAGGCCGTCTGCCTCTCTGATCCTCTCCGCTGCCTCCTTCTGCGAGATGACTTACACGCAGAAGGACGCGACCGCGGTGAAACACCTCTTGCTGCGTGCCATGGAGCGCAGGATGGCCGGTAGCGAGAGGTCGATTCCCACTGTTGCCACGAGATCACGGCGCTGCACCGCCCAGGCCGGACAAGCCTCGAGCGTGTGCTGCGCCGTGTCCTCGCGGCAGGGACAGTGATGACAGGCGGGACTAGATTCCCTCCTGGCAACCGAGTATAGATACTTTCCGAAGCAGCCGTGCTCAGAAAGCATCTCAGTCAGTCGGAAGGAAAGGGTCCCTGTCTCTCCGACCAATCGACAATGACCGGCTGGAGCGCCGCCACGGTGCGATGACCTGCACTCGGGGACTCCGGCCGGGACGACCACTTAGCCATGATGGTTTGGCAGGCGGCATCTCGCCACCCGCGGACCTCTTCGGGTGGAGGCCAACTGCCACTATCCGCCCGATGCTGCCGATATACTTCGGCGAGCACTTCCGCCTCCAGATCCCACGGAGGAATTCCGGCCAATGCGCAGGCCGCTTCCGTTGGAACGGTGCCCGCTGACCGCCACGATTCGTTGGGCCCTTAAAAGCAAGGGCCTATTGCGGGCAGTCAGGGCGTCCGCCCAGATTGAAGCTCTAACCTAACCTAACCCATATTTTTATATTACTTAATTTGCAAACAAGCACACGGTCAACTTCATAATAGTTACTGTAATCTATGAACGCCTGCAATATCCGAAGTGTCAGTTTCGTCACTAGATGAAGAAAAGATAAGACTGTGGGTAAGGCCTTCACTACTCTCACGAGCTTTACAGGATGCAGCACACTGCTACTAAAAGTCATATAACTTTCAAGCTTTCGCCTTCCATGGCAAACAATCATGTTTATAAGTTAACGCGATCATGGTATAAGTATCTTTTAGTTGCCTGACATTAATCAAGTTGAACTGACCGTGGTAGCTTTATTTTTTTTCATGCGCATATATCCTTTTATATGGCCCCCGCCAGCCAGCGAGGGTCTTGGGTCTTCAGACGCCGGAGTGTAAGTAGCCCAAAATGAATTTCCCTCGCACCCCGACTGACCCAGGGCCATCTCTGGTTTCGGGATGGCCCCCTCGGGGAACTGACCGTGGTACCTACTCTTATTCTATATATTCTTGTTTTGAGTGCTAACGTTTTTGAAAGGAGCAATAAATGAAACATTGTATTCGAAAAAAAAAACAGTTTACTCTAAACTTCTTATACAATTCTAATATCATAAACAACCTGTTTTATGAGATCTAAAAATACTTATAAATTAGGTAAAAAGATCTTTAGTTCAAATTTAAAATTTTAAGATGCTAATATTCTCCCATTCCTATTTGATTACTGACAGTATTTTTGTTAATTCAAAATTTATCATCACATCTTTACTAAAATTCTTTAGGTAGGTTCCTGTAGGTCACGGTAACAGGATTAGTATTTAATGCGAGCGTAGTCGCGTGTAGAAGCTAGTATAGAAATTTCCATCCTTCAAAAAGAAATCAACCATCTTAGTTTTTAAATTATTTTTGAATTTATTTGTCAAAATACAACTGTGGAAAAATATAGTAAGAAAGAATTCAGATATAATTTATATTTCAATCAAACCAACAATTATTCACTCTATCCTTAAAAGAGACTTATCGGCGACCTGTAGAAGAAGCGAATGGCAAGTAATAGAAAGTAATTTATAATAAGAGTTATGCTTTTTTCAAATAGGTTTTTTGTATATTTGATCAGACAACATTGTGTACAATGGACCTACCCTGTATTTAGTGACATGACAGTGTAATTACAGCCATATTCTTTGTCTTTTATTTTTCACTTGTCTTAAATGTATTTTGTTTTTGTAAAACTGCTACTACGAATAAATTAAAATAATTAAACAAACAGATACCAACAGGGTATCTTACGTAATTCGGCAACACGTTTTTAATACATAGTTGGTAGAACCATAATTACAACCCATTCCTCATCAAATTTGAAAGCAACACCGATTTCGACGGCCTCCGTGGCTTAGCGGTAGTGCATTCGACTGCTACGACAGGGGGCGCGTGTTTGATTCCTGCTCAGTGCAAGTATGTATATGCATGAATATGTCTATTTGCATTGGTCTGGGTGTTTCTATGTATAATATGTATGTATTTACAAATTATAAACAGAATAACACAAGCTAGTTAAACTATGCTTACTTTGGGTCTAGAAAGCGCTGTGTAGAATGTCATAGAATATTTGTGTCATATTTATGTCATTTATGTCATAGAATATTTCATCACACATTACATTTCATCACAGCAGACGCACGACTGAATCCTTTGGGAAACATGGGTTATAAAGTCATACTGGAATTACTTTTACTGTTTCTTGATTACACCAAGTTGCACATAACCAACCTGACTGGGGGTGTCAATAACATGATTCCAACCCTGCCTTTCTGCCCAAGTAGATCACCACCAGAAACAAAACGCCAAGTAGTATTACCTGAATTAATTATGAATTGAAACGTGCAAACTAAATAGAGATAGGTTCGTATGAGTACGTGAAAGGAAGTAAAAAGGTAGGTTTTTATGTATTCTCATAAACATGAGAATCACAAAAGAAAGAATTTTCCATTACAACCTTAGTTACATATTCTGTCGTAAACATCCTTTGATGTATCTTTTCTAGCGCACAATTTACTCAAAAGAGACTGTAAAGAAAACAAAATATGGTGGAAGGTGTGAAATCTTGCTATGGAATTTAGCTCAAATGCATTCATAGCACTAATATTACTGTGAACATTAACATATATACTGTCAGTGTATTGTAGTATTCAGTGATGGCAAGATGCAGTAGGTGTGATCGAAAGTTCATCAATCAATTGTGAACTTTTAATTTCTAATTTTCTTATACTATGTACAGTCAGATTTGTAAAGCAAAAGAAATAGAGTATCTGACAATAAAGACTCATAGCCACTTATTTTCAATCATCAATGAAAATAACCGTGTTTACAAATTTTGTCCCTAAGTGAAATGGTACAATTTAATACACAACCCTTGAAGGAATACTAAAATCATTTACCTACTCTTCAATAAATTGTACCATTATTATTGTAGTCCCTATTATTATATAATACTACAAGGTATGAGAGCATCGACGTCAAGATTATAAAGAGGACAAGGGTAGAACTTGACCGAATTAGCTGTTAACCGAATCCCATTCGGTAGATATAAACTAGGGGCGCAATGCAACTCAAGGCCCTCGAGATTGAGGGTGGGCTCCGGTGCAAAACGACTCGCACTGGAGCTCGCCTCCTCGAGGTCTCCGGCGGCCCCAGCGGCCCCAAAGGTAACGCTCTAGCGGCCAAGCTGCGGGACTCGCTGAACGCGGAAGCCGTCCGCGTCACCAGATCCAACAAATGCGCAGGTTTGCGCATTTCGGGTCTGGATGATACGGCCACGACGGAGGAAGTTATCTCCGCCGTCGTAGAGGCGGGCGACTGCCCCCGGGATCTGGCGAGATCGCGAGAAATCCGATTCAGCTCCCCCGGTCACGGCACGGCAGTCGTCCTCGGAGCCTCCTCGTTAGGGGCTTCCTTAAGGCGCGGATGCTACTCCGGCAGCCCCGCGAGACCTGGTGCTTTAGGTGCCTGGCCATGGGGCATGTGGGAGTGCAGTGCACAGCAGGAGACAACGTGGGGGATCGGTGCTTCCGCTGCAGTCAGCCCGGTCACAAGGCCAGTGCCTGTGATGCTCCGCCGCGCTGCTACAAATGCATAGCGGAGGGCAAACAGGCGGAACACCGGGCGGACAGCCGAACCAGCGCGGCCTCGAGGCCAAAGCCCCGTTCGTCCGCAACGGGTAGTGGGGGTGCCCCTCAAGAGCGGCGGGATGCGGAAATGGACGTCCATTAATGGACACACAATCCGCCTCCTGCATCGTGCAGTGGTCTATCTATGTGGTCGTGGTCGTTGAGCCGTACTGAGTCCACCCCGGAAGCCCGGTGGACCTGGACGGTGTAGCGACCGTGTTTGGGGGTATCGCCGCGGGCACCTTGCGCCTTGCAGTCATTGCAAGGGGCCGAGGTTGTGTCGCAGCGGACTACGAGGGAATGGCTGTCGTGGCTGTCTACTTCTCGCCAAGCCTTGACCAGTATGAACTTGAGTTATGGCTCGCTGGACTGAACATCAATCTCGCTGCGTGCCGTTCTCACCCTGTCTTGGTCCTGGGAGACTTCAACGCCTGGTCTCTGGCTTGGGGCTCCTGGGAAACCAATGACAAGGGGCGAATTCTGGAGGACTGGGCCAACACTCGTGGTCCTCAACCGGGGGAGTGTCGCCACCTGGGAGCGGCGGGGGCTCAGAGCAGTCGTGGATGTTGCATTCGCGACCCCTGCTCTCGCCTGCCGCGTCCAGGGTTGGCGCGTGGTGGAGGAGGAGGAGACGTCGTCCGACCACGTCGTTCCGTCACCGGACAGGCCTGACGATGTCGACGCGGAGGCGGAATCGTTCAGGAGAGCCATATCGAAAATTAACGATGCGGCGATGCCTAGGGTCAAGGCCAGCCCGGTAAAGAAACAGGTGTACTGGTGGTCAGCGGAGATCGCACAGATGCGAGCAGCGTGCGTTACCGCACGCCGCAGATGCGCCAAGTTTCGCCGAAGGCGTCGCTGCCCAGATGATGCAGCAGCCCGAGTGCCGAGGCGGAGCTATATGAGGCGTACAAGGGGCCAAAAGGACCCTCCAGGTAGCAATTAAGCAGGCCAAACGTTTTGCTCGACGAGGTGTGCAAGCTCTTTGAGCGGATCATTGCAGAACATCTGGCTGAGCATCTCACGAACGTGGGGCCAGATCAGGCGGACAACCAGTTCGGTTTCCGCCGGAGGTGCTCCACCGTGGAAACGATCATACGCGTTAGGCGCCTGGCGGAGAAAGTAATGTCGCGGGTTAGAGTGGTGGTGGCGGTGTCTCTGGATATCGCCAACGCCTTCAAGACCCTACCCTGTAGGTACGTTAGGGAGGCGCTCGCGTATCACGGAGTGCCTCCTTACCTCCGCCGCATTGTCGGGGCATACCTATCCGAGGGGGCCATAGTTTACCCGAGTTGACTAGGGCCAGGGTGGCGAGAAGTATCGTGCGGTGTTCCACAGGGGTCGGTACTAGAGCCATTCCTGTGGAACATCGGATACGATTGGATGCTCAGGGCATCAGCATAACATGTTATGCTGACGACACCCTCGTTATGGCGCGAGATACAACGCACCGAAGCGCGGCACTAAAGGCCACGGCAGGGGTTGCCCAAGTCGTGGGTCGAATACGGCGGCTGGGACTCGAGGTGGCTCTCCTCAAATCCGAAGCTATGTGTTTTCACGGGCCTCGGAGGGGGCCACCTGTGGGAACCAGCATAGCCGTAGGGGGCATAAGCATCGGCATCGAGCCCACGATGAAGTACCTTGGGCTCGTACTCGATAGCCGATGGGACTTCGGACCACATCTCCGAAGTCTGGTCCCGAAACTGAGGGGGGCTGTGGCCGCGCTATCGCGGCTGATGCTCAACGTTAAGGGACCCAACGCCCCCACTAGAAGACTGTACCTGGGGATCACGCGAAGCATGGCCCTGTATTGCGTCGTTGTACCAATGGCGCAAGGGGGCGCTGGAGCGGGGCTATATGCCGGAGACATGGAGGGTGTGATTTTAGCATCCAGGGTGGGGGAATCCACCATCGCGGCGGTGAGGCTGATCATGAAGGAGTGGTTGGAGAGGCACCACGGTGACCTCTCCTACCGGATATGTCAGATAGTTACCGGACACGGGTGCTTCGGTAAGTATTTCTGGCGCATCCACCGGGAGACAATGCCGCCGTGCCAGCACTGCGAGGATCCTGGCGAAGACACGGCGCTCCACACGTTGGTGGAGTGCCCAGCGTGGGCGAGTCAACGTTGGGATCTCGTTGCGGTCCTGGGCGTCGACGTTCTTTCACTGGAGACCATGGTGAGAGCCGTGGTCTCCGACGAGAGTAAGTGGCACTTCACTACCTCTTTCTGCGAGCAGGTAATGCGCGCGAAAGAGCCGGTGGAAAGGGAGCGGGAGAGAACCTGCCCCCCTAGTTCCGCAGTCTACGGCGAGGACGCCGCAGACTCAAGTACACCCGGGACTACCGATCTGCATGATCGGGGCCAGAGGACGGCAGTTGCCTGATTCGCCGTCCTTACAGAAGCAGACCAAGACGGAGGCGTGTCGTCTGTGTCCTGCACAAGACGGCCAACTCAACGACGCGGGATAATACCCGACCCCACCAGGCGAGGCCGCGGTAATCCTGGGGTTATCCTTTCTAGGGCTTACCCGGATCGGTCCGATTCCGACACGACCACCCCATCGTCGGCACCGATGGGCTGAAGCCCGTAGGAGTTACCACACGTTAAAAAAAAAGAGACTGCAGTACATGATTACCAACAATTCACGTGCAATTTTTTTCGATTGAATACCATTGAATTGTTTTTTCGTTGATTATTCCTCCGTTGCTAGACTGATTTTCAATTTTTTTTCTGTCTTAAGCCAATAGTTAAGTTGCACATTTTGGACCCAAAATTGTGGTCTCAACATTGATCATTTTGGAGAAATCAGATTTTCAAATTTTTTAATGGTGATTATTCCTCCATGGTATGTTCGATTTTCAATTTTATTCCGGGTATCAAGTTGTATTCACATGCCAAGTTTGGTCAAAATTGGTCGATTAGTTTAGGAGGAGTAGCGTCACAACCGAAATACACTGAATAGATATAGAGAGCTTTTCGCTCGACTTCGTCTCACTCTCAGGTCAATAGATATTTTAGGACATCTTGACCTTGGTCGGGTCCTTACACCCGAAAATATCGATATTATTATTTAAAATTAAAGAACTAAACAAAGGCTCTTGAAATTTATTTTTAAAGTATATATATATGAATCGTGAGTATTGAATATTACATTCTGTTGGAACAGGCAGTCATGCAGCGTGGTGCCCCTACCGTAACTTTGAAACGATTTGCATTTAAAGCACCCTTCAGTCAGAGCAGTATGTGGAAAACGCTCATTGCGAAACGCAGAATTTTGATCTCGTATAAAAATAATTAAACATCACTTTGCTCATTGTAATCTATACGGAATAAATACAACTTTTTTGTGTCACATGGTTATTTTTTTTTCATTTCTGGATCGATAACCAAACCGAACTTTGCTCGGTTTTTTTTCTTCGACGTTTTCTAAAAATGGAACCAGCTAGATCGATTTATCACCCCCGAAACTCTCTGTATTCTATATTTCATGAAAATCGCTGGAGCTGTTTCCGAGATTCAGAATATATAAATATACAAGAATTGCTCGTTTAAAGGTATTAGATAGATTACAATGAGCATTATTTATTTAAGTATAACATTTTTTTTCGGTCATGTGGAATGCATATTCATTTAAAAATGTGACGATTTTTATTTTATAAGATTCAGCTGTTTCATAAAATGTAGTCGTAAAATTTTATAAAAGTGTCTTTGTTGTGAATGTAAACCAAAATCACTAGTTAAATAGTCATAAATTTTGATATATTTTATGTAACAAGTGCACTTACAATACTGAGTGATACAGATGAATGGCACACTATAGTCAATATGACGCAATCTGCGTGATAGATTTAATCAGTGTGTACATTGAATCGGTCATGGTTACCTTCATATCTGATACGAAAAACTGACGATATTAATACGCATAAAAAGGTACATATTATGTAATTGAATCTAACTAGAAACGAAATACAAACTGAAGATCAACAAAATCCTAGTAAATTAAAACCAGAAAGCAGAAGCGGTAATCAAATTCTTAAAATGTTGAGGATGTCATTATAATGGTTTATTTCAGCAGAAATTCATCAAGCCGTAGTTTAATTAAAACGTGGTTCTTGTGGCAACAATTTTTGCTCAGACTGACCCAACGGGTAACGATTTTACGCGTCCCATTAATTTAGGCTAAATGCTGGCTACCATTACCCAAACTCGTGTAAACATAATACCCACTGATCCATTCAGGATTGAATTTAAATTAAGTTGTTTACTCATTCATAACGTTTTTTGAATATTTCACAACGTTATAGCTTCGCAATAGTAGTTTGCTTTTGAATTTAAATTTTCGAAGAATAGTTTCATGTTTTGTTGAACTTGTTTACATAATAATATAAATACACTTAACAATTTGATATCTATCCATTTTATGAGAGTAACATCCTTCAATGGCTTTGAAATATTAGCGGCAAATGCGGACATGGATAGTTGAACTTATTTACGGAAATAGAAACGTTTATAAAGAGTACAATAGTGAGCAATAGTCACCGGCCAGGCCTGCCGATGTCGACGCAGAGGCCGAATGGTTCAGGAGAGCCATGTCGCAAATCTGCGATGCGGCGATGCCTAGGGTTAAGCCCGGCCCGGCAAAGAAACAGGTGTATTGGTGGTCAACGGAGATCGCACAGCTGCGAGCAGCCTGCGTGACCGCTCGCCGCCAGTACACCAGTTTTCGCCGGAGGCGTCGCCACCCAGACAATGCGGCAGCCCGAGAGACGGAGCTATATGAGGCGTACAAGGGGGCCAAGAGGACCCTCCAGGTAGCCATTAAGCAGGCCAAACGGTGGGCCCGCGAAGAGCTGCTGGAGTCTCTGGAGCAGAACCCATGGGGGCGCCCTTACCTTGCGGTCAGGGGCAAAATCCGCCCAAGGGCACCCCTACTGACCCAGAGCCTCCAGCCTGAGCGGCTGGAGGGGATACTGGGCTACTTGTTCCCAGCAAGAGCGGAGGAGCAAGTTCCTCCGCGTATGGCTCCGCCTCAGGCGCCTGACGCTGATAATAGCGAGAGCGATGTGCCCGAAGTCAGGGAGAGTGATCTGGGGGTAGCAGTGCTCCGGCTTAAAGTCCGGAAATACACTGCCCCCGGACCCGACGGCCTTCCAGGCCGAGCATGGGTCCTGGCCCTTGAGGAACTAGGGCCTCGACTGGTGGCGCTCTTTAGCGCATGCCTCGAAAGGGACCAGTTTCCAAAGGCGTGGAATACGGGGAAACTGGTCCTTATCCGGAAGGCGGGGCGGCCGGCGGATCAGCCATCCGGTTACCGGCCGATCGTGTTGCTCGACGAGGTGTGCAAGCTCTTTGAGCGGATTATTGCAGAGCGCCTCGTCGAGCATCTCACGAACGTGGGGCCAGATCTGGCGGACAACCAATTCGGTTTCCGCCGGGGGCGCTCCACCGTGGAAGCGATCATGCACGTTAGGCGCCTGGCAGAGGAAGTAGTCTCGCGGGGTGGGGTGGTGGTGGCGGTGTCTCTGGACATCGCCAACGCCTTCAACACCCTACCCTGGAGCTGCGTTAGGGAGGCGCTCGCGTATCACGGAGTGCCTCCTTACCTCCGCCGCATTGTCGAGGCATACCTATCCGAGAGGGCCATAGTTTAACCGAGCTGGCTAGGGCCAGGGCGGCGAGAAGTGTCGTGCGGTGTTCCACAGGGGTCGGTCCTAGGGCCACTCTTGTTGAAATCGGATACGACTGTGTGCTGCGCGGTACGTTGCTCGAGGGTGTCAGCATAATGTTATGCTGACGACACCCTCGTTATGGCGCGGGGAGCAGCGTACCGAAGCGTGGCACTAAAGGCCACGGCAGGGGTTGCTCAAGTCGTGGGTCGAATACGGCGGCTGGGACTCGAGGTGGCTCTCCACAAATCCGAGGCTATGTGTTTTCACGGGCCTCGGAGGGGGCCTCCTGCGGGAACCAGCATAACCGTAGGGGGCGTAAGCATCGGCATCGAGCCCACGATGAAGTACCTTGGGCTCGTACTCGATAGCCGATGGGACTTCGGACCACATCTCCGAAGTCTGGTCCCAAAACTGAGGGGGGCTGCGGCCGCGCTATCGCGGCTGATGCCCAATGTTAAGGGACCCAACGCCCCCACTAGTAGACTGTACCTGGGGATCGTGCGAAGCATGGCCCTATACGGGGCCCCCGTATGGGCGGAGACTCTGGCGGCCCGCAACGTGGCTGCTCTAAACAGCCCGTTAAAGGCGATGGCCGTCAGAGTCATCAGGGGGTATCGCACGATCTCCGTCGAGGCGGCATGTCTCCTAGCCGGGACCCCTCCATGGGACCTGGAAGCGAGAGTCCTTGCGCTGCTGTACCAGTGGCGCAAGGAGGTTCTGGAGCGGGGCCATAGGCCGGAGCCCTGAGAAATCAGGGCTCAGCGGTGCCTGCTCCGCCAGGAACTCATGGAGACATGGAGGGTGCGACTTGATCATCCAAGGTGGGGGGAATCCACCATTGCGGCGGTGACACCGATCATGAAGGAGTGGTTGGAGAGGGACCATGGGGACCTCTCCTACCGGATGTGCCAGATATTTACCGGACACGGGTGTTTCGGTAAGTACCTATGGCGCATCCACCGGGAGACAACGCCGCAGTGCCAGCACTGCGAGGATCCTGGCGAAGACACGGCGCTCCACACTTTGGTGGAGTGCTCTGCGTGGGCGAGTCAACGCCGGGATCTCGTTGCGGTCCTGGGCGTGGACGTTCTCTCGTTGGAGACCATGGTGAGGGCCGTGGTCTCTGACGGGAGCAAGTGGCACGCCGCCGCCTCTTTCTGCAAGCAGGTAATGTGCGCGAAAGAGACGGCGGAGAGGGAGCGGGAGAGAACCCTGCCCCTCGAGTTTCGCAGACTGCGGCGAGGACGCCGCAGGCTCATCTACGCCCGGGACTACCGATCTCCATGATCGGGGCCTGAGGACGGCAATTGGCCGACTCGCCGTCCTTACAGAAGCTGGCCGTGGCGGAGGCGTGTCGTGTGTGCCCTACACACGCCTGCCAACTCAACGAAGCGGGATAAAACCCGAACCCACCAGGAGAGGCCGCGGTGGCAGCCAAAATCCGCCGGTAACCCTGGGGTTATCCCTTCGAGGGCTTACCCGGGGTGCCCGGCAACGGACACTTGGGGAGGACAACGTGCGGTTTTAGTCGATACACGACATACCCACTCCCGCTGGCCGGCGGGGGGGTATCCGAAGGGATTTCCGCACGTAAAAAAAAAAAAATAGTGAGCTTTAAGAAGTTTTAGTTTGCAGCGTATGGCATATTGTGATGTTGATATCAGAGCGGATTTCTCATGTCGCATTGTATGCTGAAGATTAATTTCGTGCAGTGTGTCGTAGGCATGGCAACCTAGCTGACATTAAAGAGTATGCCAATGAGGTGATTTTTTGAAGACCAAAGTGGTTGTCTCGTTGGACCCATGACAAGTTTGCAAGTATATAGCCTGCGACCTGGGTGCTGTCTTATTCTGGAATATTTTTTTACAAAAGCTACATGGAGTCTGGATCAGTGCCTAGATGATGGAATTAAAATCACCCCGTATTACGTAGGATCACAAACTAAAAGTAAAAGATGGGTTTAATACACCTTTTACAAAATAAAAGCGTAAATAAAATAAAAGAAAACAATAAGAGTAAGTTCACGTCGCTAGTCTTCCAGTTTAATTCGAAACAACGACCTTCGATTACCTTATCTATTAGACTTCCTTCACTTTTGGAGTACCTTCAGCTATTAGTATCCAATTAGCGTTGCTAATTTCTGAGCAGTTCAAGTTAATTAACCTTTATTATCACCTAGGCACGGTAAATGCTGGTTAGCAGACTCCACACTCTCAAGATCGCTGTATAGAATTTCAAGTCTTATTTAAACACTAAAATGCACAGTAGTTACTACTTTGATAGTGTATTATGTGTTCAATTCCGGGCCAGGAGGTATAGTGCGCAGTGGAAGTTCGCCCTCCTAGCTACAATGTGAAGTGAGCAGTCTGCGGTTCACAGAGCAAATCGTTTTTAAAAAATAGGTTTCACTTACCAACTTCGAAGGCGCCCGAAACACAACGCTGTTACCTGTCTGTGTCTGTACTTAAGTATTTATGAAGTGTAGGGTGTATGAGGTTTGTGTGGACAGATCAGAGCGCGTGGTACAAGTGGAACCCTTCAAGACAAATATATGCTTCGGTCGAACAACTCCCAACCGATCACGTTAATTAGTCCAAAATATAACCAATCCAACAATGGCCAAATAGGATATTCACGGATTATACTTATTCGAACAAAACTTATTTCAACAAACGTTTTCTCAAGACAATTCTTTCAACAAGTTGACAACAAGTGACAGTCGTAGATCTGTCAACGCAAATTATGTTTTTTTTTTTTTTTTACTTCGTTTAGGAACGCAACATCTACCCCCTCCGGACGGGCCTTCCCGTCCGCTAATCAATTGGCAATCTTGATAAGGTTGCGACCGCTCTCCTCATCACCGATCCGTCAACCAAAACCTCAGCAAATCGAGGAACCCCATCGGTGCCAGCCACTAGATTGAGAATGCGCCCCCGGCGCCAATACAACGGCATTAGGTTGGCATCCTTAATCAGGACGAGGTCTCCGACCTTGGGAGGATGAGTTTTATCCGTCCACTTGACGCGCTGCTGGAGGATGTGCAAGTACTCCAAGCTCCAACGCTTCCAAAAGCTCTGAGCGAGCTGTTGCACTAACTGGAACCGCGATAGCCGATTTCGGCTCACATCGACAAGGGGGTGCTCCGGCAGGGCGACAAGTGGTTGTCCAATCAAAAAATGGCCCGGGGTTAGGGCCTCCAAATCATTAGGGTCCGAAGAGAGCGGGCACAATGGACGCGAGTTTAGTACGGCCTCAATGCGGCAAAATACCGTAGCTAATTCCTCAAAGGTGAGAACTGTGTCTCCCAATAATCTCCGCCAGAGTCCCTTGGCCGCTTTCACCGCGGCTTCAAAAATACCCCCCCAATGGGGGCAGGCTGGCGGGTCAAACAGCCAAGTGACCCCCTTGCGGGCTAATTTGTTGCCTATGTCAACCTGGTTCTCCGCAAGGAAGGCGTAAACTTCCTTCAAATAGTTACTTGTACCTCTGTAATTGGTACCGCAATCAGATCTAATTAAAGAAGGCAACCCACGGCGAGACACGAATCTATCCAAAGTTGCCACAAAGGCCTCCGTCGAGAGCGAGGTTACTAGCTCCAAGTGTACTGCCTTCGTTGACAGGCAGACAAACACACACAAATAAGCCTTAAGGATTTTACTGTTACGAAGAGTAGACGTCTTCACCAAAAGGGGACCGGCAAAGTCCGTTCCGACGCCTGCAAAAGGCCTTGCCTCATTGACACGATCAGCCGGCAAGTCTCCCATCATGGGCTGCATAGTGGGGGCCTTAGTCCGGTAGCATGGCATGCAACGAAAGACAATGCTGCGGATAGTACGACGGGCCGACAAAATCCAAAAGTCCCGCTGCAGAATGGCCAACAGCGCATTACAACCGGCATGCGAGTTCTTAATGTGACGATCAGTCACCAACAACTTGACCAAATGGCCTTCCTTGGGCAACAAAAGGGGGTGGC
Organism: Cybosia mesomella; assembly: GCA_946251805.1. Lineage (NCBI taxonomy): Eukaryota > Metazoa > Arthropoda > Insecta > Lepidoptera > Erebidae > Cybosia > Cybosia mesomella. The sequence continues at coordinate 15,223,292 of OX276403.1, forward strand.
GAGCTCCGTAGGGGAGGCTAGAGTGCCTCAAACGTCCTCCAACACGCAAGAAACCCGCATCATCCAAAAAGGGGCTCAGCTTACTGATAGCTCCCGACAACTTAGCCATACCGGACTTCAAGATTTCAATCTCCTTCTCAAAGTGTGCAGCCTGCACAGAGCGGACCCAAAGGAGGAGAGACTCCTGGAGCTCTTGAGGAGAAAGGACCGGCGACAGGCGTTTGTCCCCACGGTTCCTACAATTGTGACGAAAGCGCCTGATCCAAGATGTGACATTCAACAGTTTATCGAGGGAGCTGTACCGATTCAACAAAAGGTCGGGATCAAACGGCGGGTCCTTCGTCTCAACAGCGAGTACCCTTAGCCCGGGCAAAGGATCCGTCATCAAGACTGGCATTCGAGGCCAAGCATCCTCGGACCGAGTCAGCCATTCTGGCCCCCACCAGAGGGGGTGATCAATCAAGTGAGGGGCCGTGCACCCACGTGAGGCCACGTCGCCGGGGTTCAGGTCCCCAGGGACATGCCTCCAAGTTAAAGGTGTTGCAGAATTTTGTATCTCTGACACTCGGTTCGCCACAAAGACCTCCAAAGTGTGGACGGACGTCTTCAACCAACACAAAACAATTTGACTGTCCGTCCAGGCGTAAGAGGATCGAATGTCCACAGTTTCACCCAAGGTATTAACAACGTGATTCAATAGACGCACAAGAAGAGCTGCCCCTGACAACTCCAATTTGGGAATGGTCAATGCTGTTCGAAGAGGGGCTACCTTGCTCTTGGCCATGACCAGCGAGAGCTTCCCCTGGCCTGTCGCGCTGACAGTGCGCAGATAAACAACGGCTGCGTAACCGTGCGACGACGCATCACAAAACCCGTGGAGGGTAGCAGAGTAACTCCCAGGGGGGAGGATGGCGCGGGGCAACACGACCTCATTGACCGCAGGGAGTGTGGACACAAAGTGGATCCAATCCTTCAACAGGGTTTCCCGAAGCGGCTCGTCCCAACCAAGTCCCGCGGTCCAGAGGCGCTGGAGAAAGCATTTCGCCCAAAACAGTACCGGACAAATCCAACCATTAGGATCAAAAGTCCTTGCGACAGTAGACAACACAAGTCGTTTAGTCCAAGTGTGGGGCGACTCTAGGTCGACATCGTATGTAAAGATGTCTTGGACAGGTCTGTACTGAACACCGAGGACGGCCATCATGGCGGGGTTGTCAACGTCTTCAAACAAATGCGGGTCCTGTCTATGATCCTCCGGCAAACCTTCCAATAGAGCTGGAGAGTTGGACACCCATTTACGCAACTCGTATCCTGCGGAAGCCAGGATCCCAATCAACTCGTCACGCAATAAAATGGCTTCCCCAACCGTGGAAGCCCCAGTACAGACGTCATCGACGTACAGGTCCGTTTTCAAGATGGCGGACGCCCGAGGGAACTTCAAACGCTCTCGGTCCGCGAGCTCCCAAAGCGAACGAATGGCAACAAAGGGGCTAGAACGAAGGCCGTATGTATTCGTATTGAGCTCGTACACAATCATGGGGTCCTGGGGGTTCTCGCGCCACAGGATTAACTGATAACGTCTGTCATCCTGGTGAATGACCGTTTGTCGGAACATCATCTTGATGTCGGCCACAAAGACAACCTGATGTCGACGGAAAGACGTGATGACGTCACAGAGGTCCTTTAACAATTTGGGGCCTGAATGTAAGCAATCATTCAATGAGACACCCGAAGAAGTTCGCGCAGACCCATCAAACACCGTGCGCAGCTTGCCAGTGGACGGCTTGAGGACCGCATGATGGGGCAGGAAGTAATGTTCAACTGAGCGCCAATCCAACCTTGACACCGACATGTGTCCCAAATCCGCGTACTCCTGCATGAAATCCAAGTACTTCTGCCTCAACACAGGGTCCCTGCCCATGCGGCGCTCCATTGCCAACAATCTCTTCTCGGCCGTAGGTCTAGATTCACCGAGAGGTGGTCGCACTGCGACAAAGGGCAACCTGGTAACAATCCGACCGGAACGGAGTCGACCCGTGTTGTTCTGATAGAACAATTCGCAATCCTGGTGTTCCGGGTTCAAACGGGCTACCTGAGGGGGCTCCTCAACCTCCCAAAACCTCTGAACGGCGTCAGAGAGAGCGGAGCCGGACACCAATGCAACATCAAGCTCAGGTGGAGGGGGGACCTTCAACACCGGTCCCATCATTGCAAAGCCAAAAATGGTCGAGACAGCCACCAAACCGTTCGGCTGCAAGATCTGTTTACCATCCAAAATTATCCTCCCGAGTACGTCGGAACCTAACAACAAATGCGCTGTGCTAGGGGAATCAAACCGAGGGTCAGCCAAATCCAGGCCTGACGTCAACCGGACAACTTCGGAAGACAGCTGAACTTGGGGATGCCTTCCCAAAATATTCTTCATCACAATGGCCGAGGTAGCAATTTTAGGGGCCAAACAATTCACTGGAGTGAGCCCAAACCAAGTCTGTCCCTCAACAGTGGTGACGGCTGCGTTGCCAACTCCCCTAATCGTGTCTGAATAGCCACGTATGTCTAGGCCTACCTGTCCCACCAACCAAGACGACAAAATGCAACCCTGGGATCCCGTGTCCAGAATGGCACGGACCACAACAGAGGACCCCGTTGGTCCCCAGACCCTAACCGATGCCGTAGGCAACAAAACCGTGTCGATCTGGGAGGTTGCAGTGGTGGGGCAGGCGCCAACTTCCTAATTTCTGGGCGGCGACCGATCGCCGCACCCAGGCTGTAATCTCTCCCGACGAGGATAGGACGCAAACTCCTCATCCGCGCGGTGTCCCGAGCCGCGTGCCATGGCTGGAGGGGCATATCCCACCGGATGCCTGAATGGCGGAGGGCGCGACTCCAACCTGGGGCGCTCCGCCAACGGAGGGGAGTGCAGGCGGTGCTGGTCCGGCCATTGCCGGCGAGCAGCGGCTGCATAGTCGCCTTCATGTGGGGAGACCTGACGGCGGTCCCGCGGCGCGGGGGGTGGCGAGCGGTGCTCGAAAGTGCGGGCCCCTTGCCGGTTTGGAACCGGCGAGCGGACCTGGTGCTCGTCTCCGCGATCCCCGCCCGTGCGCGAACCCACATCAGAGGCTGGACTGCCAGCGCGGTTCGCGTTAGCGCACAAAACGTCCACATGGGACCCCCTGCAAATTCTACAAGGGCGGGAGTCGGGGCATTCCCGTTGAAGATGAGCCCCCAAACAAGAATAGCACAGTCGGCGTGCCTTGGCAATTCGGCGGCGGGCACTGACGTGCAAGTCCAAAAAGGCCGCACAAGAAATGATGCCATGTCCCGTGACCCTGCAGTAGTCACAACTGGGACGACTCTGGGTGCCGGCGAAACGGGGGGCGGGGCGACCCTCAAGGGGCCCCCGAGCCCCGGTCCGTCCCTGGTCTCTGGGCCGGGGAGGCGGTTGGCGTGACCCCGAGGCAAGGCCAGAGTTGTCGAGGATCCTACATTCATCCTCCAAAAACTTGACTAGGTCATCAAAGCGGGGGAGATGGGTGGCACTATCCCCACCATACTTCTGCTCAAAGCGAGACCTCAAGTCTGCAGGCAGTCGTTGCAGCACTATGTGCACCAATAAATAGGACCAATGGTCCACCGGCAGCTCCAGTCGCTTGAGGGCATTGGTGGCTGCCACCAATGGGTTCAAAAGGTCGGTACGCAGTGTCGACACTCCAGTAATAAAGGGCAACCCCAAAATATGGCTAATGTGAGCGTCAGCCAAACACCGTTTATTATGGTACCGCCGGGAGAGCAGCTCCAAAGCAGTAGGGTAAGCCGCATCCGTCACCGGCAAGTGCTGCACCAAGGCTCGGGCCTCTCCCTTGAGGACGGACATCAAGTAGGCCAACTTTTGGGCGGGTCCAAGGTCCGAGCGCGAGTCGACCAGACTCACAAATAAATTTTGAAAGCCCAGCCAGTGGTCCATCCGACCATCAAAATGTGGCAGTTCAAGCGTGGGCAGCTTGCTCAAAAGTCCCGGGCCAGCGACAGAGGTCTCCGGCTTGACCTGGACAGACTCCCGGCTCTTCAATATTTCCCTAGCACGTAGGGAAATCGTGTCTGCCAACGCCAGGATCTGGTCGTAGTCGCCAACAACCTTGTCCCGCGCTGCCTGACTCAGCTGGTCCAACCCGAGGTCCTCAGCCAGGTGGCTAAAGCGGGTGAACAGGGCATCTACAGCCCCAAGCCTGTTCTCCATACCGCCGAACCTGGTAAGAGTGGTCTCTGCCAGCTCTGGTCGAGTAGTGGTGGCCGCCGCCGACGTGAACCACCTCAATTGTGTGGTTATACCGGCTATGGCCTCCTTCGCTGCACTTAAATGAGACATTCCAACAAAATTCAAGAGATTACCCAAACAAAGAATTATTTAAACAATGTTAGTTCAATTTATTTTATCCAACACTGATACAAAACACCAATACAATATAATTCAATATAGCTTAAAGATTAAATCAAATGCCTTAACAAGAGATTGCCAATTAATTAGTCATAATGGTTCCAAACCAAACTGATATTAACTTGTTTACAACTAATAACCAATACAAATAAGGTTATGAGACCCGAGACTGCGGTTTTAGTCGGTTCGAATCCGACACAACCACGCTCTTGCTACCAAAATGTTCAATTCCGGGCCAGGAGGTATAGTGCGCAGTGGAAGTTCGCCCTCCTAGCTACAATGTGAAGTGAGCAGTCTGCGGTTCACAGAGCAAATCGTTTTTAAAAAATAGGTTTCACTTACCAACTTCGAAGGCGCCCGAAACACAACGCTGTTACCTGTCTGTGTCTGTACTTAAGTATTTATGAAGTGTAGGGTGTATGAGGTTTGTGTGGACAGATCAGAGCGCGTGGTACAAGTGGAACCCTTCAAGACAAATATATGCTTCGGTCGAACAACTCCCAACCGATCACGTTAATTAGTCCAAAATATAACCAATCCAACAATGGCCAAATAGGATATTCACGGATTATACTTATTCGAACAAAACTTATTTCAACAAACGTTTTCTCAAGACAATTCTTTCAACAAGTTGACAACAAGTGACAGTCGTAGATCTGTCAACGCAAATTATGGTTTTTTTTTTTTTTTACTTCGTTTAGGAACGCAACATTATGATTATCTGTTTTATTCATAGATTTATTATAGTGACTAAAGATTGGCAATGCAAAAGAGAAAATGACTATTTTTTTATGTTGAGTTGTTTATTGTATTTGCATTATATATATCAAAGTCAGTCAGTAAGAGGACGCAGTTTTCCAGTTTACGTAAAATAAAAATATTTATTACATCATACATAAAACATAAACTCACGCCTATATCCCCGAAGGGGTAGGCAGAGGTGCTAGCACCCACGTTTCGCCAGTTTATGTTTTAGGTCCCAATGTAATAGGTGGCGAGCCTATTGCCATTAACCGGGCACTTATAAACCTGCGATAAATACACACATAACTTCGAAAAGCATCGAAAAGTCATTGGTGTGTGCCATGGTAATACCTGGGATCGAACCCGAGACCTCGTCTCAGCAGTCCTTTACCCATACCACTAGGCTACCGCGGCTAGATTAATATTTATTACGACTATATATAATCACACAATGTGGTGGTCTACGGAATAAGAAAGCATTGTAAGCTGGTAATAAATCACTCATAATAGTAGACGATTACTTTTATTATCTATTGTATAACGTTAGGTTAAATGTACAAGGGTTTCTAACAAGATACGTGAATTAGAACACAGCAGGCTTTTATAGGTCTCCCGAGGTAATAAAACGCATCAATGACGACAACTCTTCGGCCAAATACCAATAAATTCCGATCCTTAGATATCTCGATCGTTACTATATACAGAGTCTGTGGTAGCAACATGAAGTGATAATACTGATAGTGTCAAACTATATATTATTTGGGATATGTTATCCAATAATGCATTGATAAATTAATCAATGTGTTCAAATTCGGGGAATAACATTCAGGTATGAGAATAATGGGGTGCGACTGGTTGGAGGGGTGCGACTGGTTGGATCACCTCCAAGTTTGGTGCACCCTGGGCAACGTGGGCGATGACGCATCATTGATTTGCTCCTCTGGAGTAGCTGGCGTCAACGTCAACGGCCAAGAGTCTGACCAACCGGCCCTTTTCAGGGCCAGCTGACCCCATTGCACGAGGGGGTCGGGGCATGGCGGGCCAGCGAGGCCCGCGGGGAGAGGTGGTCGCTCCAGGTACCCCTCTGCTGTTATCAGAGGGGACACTGCGAATGGCCCAGGGTCAGTCGAAGTGCGAGGGATATGCTCTATGGGTAACCTTACACCCCGGCGTCTGTAGACCCGAGACGGCGTGCGGTTTTAGTCGGTTCAAGCCCGACATAACCGCCCCCGCTGATAGGCGGAGGGGTATCCGAAGGGATTTCCGCACAATAAAAAAAAAAAGGTATGAGAATAATAATATTTAAATTTGAAATAATAAAAAGTATATGGTTACAATATAACATATTATATAGTAATAACATAGTAGTTTCCCAACAACATTTTTTTTAAATCATAAGTAACAACACCTTGAAGAGACTCTATGAGGGAAGCTATGACTATGAAACCTTTCTAAGTACTAACTCAAGAAAGTTTCAGAGCTTTCCTCATAATATACCAATACTCCGTGAAAAAACCGTAAATTAATAAATTATATACATAAGTCTTATGTTTAAAAAAAGGAGCCTATATTTTCTACAGTATATACAAGAAATGTATGTACAATAATTTATAAAATTCATATTCATATGTATTTTTTATAATAATTTATATTTTATTTGATTTTACAGGTCATATTCGATTTTCTTAAAAGGAATTACATTTATTTGACCAAATTATACTCCTTATTTTAAAGATGCCTAGCTCCACCTCTTCACCTGGTCAACTGCTAAAGGTCCCGTGAACATTTATTGTATGTCCTTTTCTAGGATGTATTTTAGCTGTGTGTTGAATTTCCGTCCAATCTATCTCGCCATTTTTTCATGATTGTGTACCTTTTTTTTTCGTGCGGAAATCCCTTCGGATACCCCCCCGCCGGCCAGCGGGGGCGGCTATGTCGGGCTTGAACCGACTAAAACCGCACGCCGTCTCGTGTCTTCAGACGCCGGGGTGTAAGGTTGCCCATAGAGCATATCCCTCGCACCCCGACTGACCCTGGGCCATAATAATAATAATAGTAGTGAGAAAAAAAGCTCATTCACAATTTGATAACTATATTTTTTGATCTCATGTAACAGGGGGTGAGCCTGTTACCAATAACTAGGATATTTTACATTGGCTGTACTTTGTATAACACCTAGGCATAGGTAATACACGGGAAACCACGCCACAATGTACATAAAATACGTTTTATATTACAAACATATATAATATATCACTCACACCATTCTTACTCCGGGGCAGGTCAATTATTTTGTGTTTACACACCTCAAGACCTTTTACAGTACAGTACCCAAAGCCATTGATTTCCGATATTTCCGGATTGCCTTTTTTAACTTTACCGATTTAATCGCCAAAATATTTTTATATGTTACTAGAAAATTAATCTGTTCACTTCTATTTGCTTTATCTAGTGTTTTGTATTTGTTATTAGTTCAATATGTATAAATTCTAATTAATTAATACAAATTTCGATTTCTCGTAGCGTGTGTGCCAGGTGGGAAGTTATAATACTTAAAGTGAACCCATAAATAGATGCGTGTATGCTTGAAAATACCTAAAAACTGTATTTTTTTATCACAAACATGCATCGATGTGAACGGTACAGTACGATCGTTATCTATTATTATTTGAAGTATCTGGAGAAGGGTGGAAATATACAAATAGTATAACATGCAACTTTCAATACTTGATTTATAGATAGATAATTTGGTATCCTAGGTGAATCATACTTATCTACCTTTCGTTTTGCTGCAAGAAAGTTCTTTAGTAAAAAAACATAGGTGTTATAAAATTGTACATCTGGTCCTAATATTTTAGAAATGATGTTATTACTGCTTCGCTGTAATAGAAGAAATAATATCCGAACTGCATATTGCTAAAAGTTTTATATCAACTGCAATTTTACGGTCTCTAAAAAGTTCACTAAAACCTTGCGAATGAGTTTGTGCAGTTAACCGTGTAGCTGATGCGGCCAAACGTCTGCAGTTTGTACGTGTGTTAAATTTACGTCCCATGTGCTTTAAAGTTACGTACGTTTGTGAGATAGCTTTATAAAAGATCAAATATACCAAAAGATTTAGTGCTAAAGTATGAGGCACGTTTGTATTATCTAATAAGTTCGAGTTAACTTATTCTCACCCTCAATCAGCACAAGATCCCGCCGCCGCCGTACATGATTAATAACAAAAGCCTCGATTGTTACGCGTTGTAGTCAAATTTAAAAAAAAAAACAATTTCAAACATAATTTTGTATGTATAATAATTATGCTAAATTCAAAACTTCATGCATTTAACTGAATATTAAACAATGATAAAACATTTTTTTTATGAATACATTTACGAACGACGATAGTCACATAAATTGTGGATTTTTTATGCCAAATCATATTATAAATCTTAACCAAAGAGAGCTTGCTATGTCGTACTGGTCTTATAGTATGTCAGGCTTGGCTCCTTGGCTCTTAAGCAATATTGAGGATATAATAAAACAACCTATAAAATATAAATTGCGTAGCACTCGTAGCAGGTGCTACGAAGCGTGAACAACTCCAATCGTGTTATTATCAACGATCGAGGTTCCGTCCTAAAAGCCCTTGCGTTCAAACCGGAAACCGGAAAAGCCGTATTCAATGGTCTATCGTTGGAAATTGTGATTTTGAAAGTGACCGAGTTTTACACTTCATTTTTTCCACATCACCGCACGAACGATTTTCAGATAAAATTGCTATCCTAAATAAATTGGACTACATATAAATTTTATTTCGCTGTAAACATTCACTTTAAAAATATTTTTAGCCAAATAACAAAAAGGTTGCTACAAAACTTTATCTCTAGCATAGCTATGACTTTATAGGAAGATTTATATCAATCTAAGAAAAAACAAAAAAAATAAAAATGCTCAGTTTTTCTTTGAGTATAACACAAAACATGAATTATGTCTGTCATAATTTTTGTTCGTAAAATTATTTGAGCATGTTAGGATGTCCACGTGTCGACAGGCGTGAACACAAAATGTTTAATATATCTGACAAGAGGCATAAACGTACATACATATGCTGTTAATACTGAGCGCGGGATGTTCGTTACCTACGTAGAGTAAACAGCGTTAAATATACAAGTTATCCGAGGCATGCACGCTCGTACCCGCCCGCGCAAAACGACACGCCATTTTGTTTTGGCTAATTAACGTTGAATTGTCACAGGCCTCCAGGGACCTTGTTAATGTACCCATGTTACACTTTTGGTGCTGACGGCCGCTGTACTCATATTTAAGCGCATACCTATTAAATTTACATAGCGTGTATTAGTGTAATAGATAGTGTTTTTGTGAAACTATTAGCTTACAAGTCTAACTAAATTAAACTTTGTATGAATTTTTGTGTATACAACTGTAACAACAGGCATATCTCTTATTCATCCTTTAACTTCTTCTTCTTTTAGTTAATGGCTTCTGCAGTAGAATCACCGCAATTTCGCCAATCTCTGGTAAAGTATTATAAATGTTTATAAAATTATTAATGGCGCAGACGCCAATGTCAAGTCATATCCTATAACTTCATGACTGCTTCTATATTCCCGTGGCATAGGGTTGCGTTACGTTTGAGTACTGTGATTGTGATTTTAAGTTTGATTTTTTTAAAGTAGATTCTTTAAATGTACTAAATGTAGACATCCATAAAATCAATATTAAGTAAGAGCATGATAAATGAATAACCATGATCCCAGCATCCCAGTCGTGCTAGGATGAGTATGGCATGGAGTTGCTTGGAGTAGAATAATAAATTAATAAACGATGGTGAGTGGTGTAATTCGTCGTTCATTTATTATCAAAAAATGTCCGGTTTAAATAATAATATGTTTTGCTTAAAAAATGAAATAATGATTTAGTCATCGTTGCATGTAAAGTTATTAAAAAAAATGGTAAATTGAAATTCTCAGATTGCCTACGCCACATAAAATGGAAATGATACGTGGGCATAGGATGAAAGAAGAACGTGCGACAGCTCAGTGTCACAAGTATGTGAAGGGGTAACACGATGTGGCGCATCCACCGGGAGACAACGCCGCAGTGCCAGCACTGCGAGGATCTTGGCGAAGACACGGCGCTCCACACGTTGGTGGAGTGCCCTGCGTGGGCGAGTCAACGCTGGGATCTCGTTGCGGTCCTGGGCGTGGACGTTCTCTCGTTGGAAACCATGGTGAGGGCCGTGGTCTCCGACGGGAGCAAGTGGCACGTCGCCGCCTCTTTCTGCAAGCAGGTAATGCGCGCGAAAGAGACGGCGGAGAGGGAGCGGGAGAGAAACCTGCCCCCCGAGTTTCGCAGTTTGCGGCGAGGACGCCGCAGACTTATCTACGCCCGGGACTACCGACCTCCATGATCGGGGCCTGAGGACGGCAGTTGGTCGACTCGCCGTCCTTACAGAAGCAGGCCGTGGCGGAGGCGTGTCGTGTGTGCCCTACACACGCCTGCCAACTCACCGAAGCGGGATAAAACCCGACCCCACCAGGCGAGGCCGCGGTGGCGGCCAAAGTTCGCCGGCAACCCTGGGGTTATCCTTTCGAGGGCTTACCCGGGGTGCCCGGCAACGGACACTTGGGGAGGACACCGTGCGGTTTTAGTCGAGACACGACATAACCACCCCCGCTGGCCGGCGGGGGGGTATCCGAAGGGATTTCCGCACGTAAAAAAAAAATAAAAAAAAATAAGGGGTAACACGATAAATATATGATACGCATGACTTATACCCAAATAATATATATTCTTATTATGTTTCAGTCCACACAGTGTGAGACGAAATGAACTATCCAAGTCTCAGGTGTTTTTGTATGCTATTGTGTTCATCCGGCATAAGTTCTTGAAAATAGGGTCTGTTAGGTCAATTTTAACAGCAATTAATTTAATTACGGTATACTTGTAGGTACTTCCATAACTTTGAATTTCCTGACGTTTCAATCAGGTAATACTGGCCGTAGCCACAGTCTCAGTGGTGTGCGGCCTCCGTCGTAGAGTCCGTGCGGTGCACTGACACATACCTACCACACTTTGCGAAAAACCCTCCATAGTAATCCAATTTCGGTTTGATTGCGTTCAGGGGTCAGCAAGTGCATAGCCGGGCAGGGGGATTGTGGTCGCAGCACTAGTGGGCCCGGTGGGGGTCACGCGGTGCTGCGACGACAATCCTCTTCTGATGAGGCCGTCAAGCTGAGTGCCACCATTGTTAACATGGTACGTGTATGTAATGGTGACCCTCTTTCCTGAGACTTTACCTTAGCTTACCATCAGGCGAGGTGAAGTCAAATTGACGCGTCCTGAATATTAAAAAAAAAAAAAAAAACGGTATTCCTATTTCATAAGCAAATTGTCTAGTATTTATCTGACTGCGCATACGAAAAAGTGTTATAAGTATATAAATTATAATACATAGCTTATGTGAACATAGTGCGTTCTAATCCGATTTGAGAATCTGACTCTTGTTTGAAATACTAAGTTGTTCATCAACCTGTGGCTCATTGCACGTCATCTTCAATAATTTTTTACATCAGACGTCATTTAATAAATAAATAAATTACTATCCCTGAATTATGCATATAGCATAACGCATTGTACGATAATGGCGCATGGGAGTCGTATGGGTTGTTACACAATTTCTTCATTGCTGTTTTGAGGGTAGAAGGTATCAAATTACCTCTCTGGGTGTTCTGTAATAGGCAGTCGTCACAGGCTATAAAAATTGGGAATATTTTCCTGTTCAAATATCCTGTTTTGTAAGAAAAAGTAATGTTTGCTCTATGTTAGTTTTGGTTTGACATCTATTTCATATTAGGTAATATTCAGCTTGAGTTCGCCAAGCTTATATTTGTCATTATTTGTCCGAGAATAACAATCTTTTAATTCTATTATTTTTTTATGCAGGACACGCTGTTTACTTCTTGATGGTAGTTACGTATTTTTATGTTTCTTACGTTTAGCTGATAAGACTAAACTCATAAAATTTGAATGAGAGCAAGTTCCAAGTACAAGCAATTTATTTTACAAATACTTACGTTTACTGAGGCCGCTTCAGTGGTATTATCGGTAACGCAACTATTGTCCTTAAGGTTGCCAGTTATTTTCGTTAGTTTTACTACTAAACTCATTTTGACTTACGTATATTCCAGTTATTCTCAACAGTGTTAATGAGAACGTTTGTTTATTGGATGACTTATATGGAAGCGAAATAAGTGTTGAAGTTTCGCCTTCGTTAAGTAAACAACATACATAACTACACGCCTGTATCCCCGAAGGGGTAGGCAGAGGTGTATTACGTTAAGTAAACTTTCTATTTATTGAGAAGTACGGTTCCGAGTACTATTTATAACTGTTTTTAGTACTGTAGGTTATTATTAGCTATAGCCCCTTGTGGATTGACAAACAAATAGTGTATTGTGAATTCATGGAACAATTTTATTGTTTTTTGATGTAATGCCTAATACAATTGGTAAAATACTCTGTTGGTCGGAGGATCCTCCCTTTGTGTTGGAGGAACATCACACCCCGTTCCTCCACAGTATAACACACTTTCAAAAAAAAAGGGTATTTATTACTTACTCACTGTGCAGAAAAGTAACGAGCCACAGCCAACCTGTTTTCATTACACAAGTACTAGCTGTTACCTGCGACTCCACTCTCGAGATTATGTCTTCGTATCCGCAACCCACAGGAACTTATTGAAAAAAAGCCTACGTGCTATTTCAGCTGTCAACCTCGAAAAACGAAGGAAAGCCTGTGCCAGAGTCTTGTCCATCAATCAACCGGTGTAAGCAAGTGAGGTTGGATTGGCCCCGAAAGTGTTGGTAAACACCGCTTCGCACCATAAGGTGTTTGCTTATTATTATGACCGTCTTTTCTATACCCAAATATGATATAGGAGGTATGTCTTATTCCATGCAGGCATATTTTATTTTATTCATGATGACAAACTATTGTTACAAAAATAGCAATAATTCAATAGGAAATACAACAGTATTTTATTTGTGCGTAATAAAATATAAACATCATTTGATATTGGTGACAAAACAAAATCAACAGTGGAAATTTCCTATGTCGTAAGGGACAAGGGACAGTTTGTCTCACGACAAAATGTTACTTACGACATTTGAAATTTACACCGTCGATATTTCATAGGTTTTGTATTTTACGATCGGGTGCCTCGTATAAATTACAGGCATGTATATCTCTGTATGGCTAGCTCATATAACAGTTATATGACATGAAAACACCAAAGGTAACTTTTACCTGTATCCTTTTTTACTACATTGCGGCTTTTATAGGCATACCTGGATAACTCACTAAAAAACTTTCGTATGATATATGAGCTTATATACATATATGTGCCCGCATACCGTCACGAAAAACCATCCAAAAACGACACCCTAAACTAACTACTAACTATCTAACCTACTTCCTGATGACTTAACTTGATATTTGGCATCAAAGTAGACTATGAGATATATACAAACGAAAAAATCTGAAAACTGAAAATTAAAGATCACTAGTTAATTATATTCATTCATTAATAAACAAGCAAGGGCAGAAACTGACATCGATGAAATTCTGTCATTGTTTTTTTCATGAAAAGTACTATCGAAAGAGTCGAACGTATTCACAAAGGAGCATCATGCCATTATTTTATTATTATTTTCTCTCTTCTGGCGATTATATTTACTTGTAATGGAACGTTTCCAAATATTTTCGACTAATATTACTGCTTTTCATTTATCCAAAATGACATAAATGTTGCTTTCAAGAAGTATAACTTCTTACGTGCGTACATAAGTAAACACACAATTTTGTTGTACGTATCTAAATATAAAAATCAAATATAACAGAGGTAAATTTAAAGTTCTGACTAGTAAGTACCTGCCGACTCGAATATTAATTGCGAAATTTTTCGCTACTGAGATTGTCTTGTGAAACGCAACGCGTTGTGATTGTCATGCGATTGAGGACTAAAATTCGAAGTAAATCTTCCTTACTTAGAAACTATAAGGGAATCCTTACGCTAATTTCAATGTCATTATGTTTTTAGTAGTAAATTTTCACATCAAGGTAAAGCTTTTTTTGTAATGTCCATTAATAATTTTTGTCATTTTATAATATACATTTACTGTAAAAAGGGAATGCTAATGCTATAAAAGGTAATTTCTAGAATGACGACACTTATTTGAAAAATTATTTCACCATCTGAATAGTACATTATTACATTAGTAGTAATTAGTACATTATTGTTACAATATAGGCAATATAATTATGTACCATGTATTCGTACCTAAATGAAATTTCCAACATGAAAGTAAAAACTGTAGCAAGTAGAGAGCTACTTGAGAAATCTAGTTAGTAGTATTTGAATTTTAAACATTAAATGTAATAATTATTTATTTCTAGTAAATAAAACAATTGGCAAGGCTGTGAATTGATTACCTACCTACCCTGCCTACCTATGATCATACCTACTCAGTTGCATGTCAAATAATACACATTCTAATATTACTAGTAATAATGAATAGGAAATCGGATATCACTTTTTCAGCGTAATTGGGGAAAGTTGGCGCTTTGTATATAATATAAGCAGGTGCACCAGGACGCGCTTAAAACAATTCAATATTGGGCAGCAGAGCTGAGGGAGAGAGATGGAGCTGGATGGAATTGAACGGAATTATTTTAAGCGCGTCGTGGTTAGGCATCTCATTTTTAATTTTGTTCCATCAAGTGGCGGTTGTCTTCCTCTTCCTCTGGGCTGCATGTTGTGTGCCATGTTGTAATGTATAAAGCTCTTATATTAAGTATACACTGTGTTGACTGGTTGAAATGATTTAACATGGGATTTAATGTTTAACTTATGATGCAAATAAGCAATTTACTATGTAAATATTCAAAATAAAATTAATTGAATTAATATCATTATTTATAGTTGGAATTAAATTCTTTGTTCATTAAGTGAAATGAATAGCATTAAATACTGTTAATTCATATTAAATTAATGTATTTTATAAACAATATCTCTATTGGAGTTGAATCAATTCATTAAAATATTTGTTTTAAATATTAAGACATTTTTTTTTAAAGCAACCGAAATTACTAATATTCCCCCTAACCCCTCCAGCTAAGCTTAATTGCTTGTGTTAGGAGTGGGTTCACGTCGGTAGTGTAATGGCCAGGATTCGAACCCGGGACCTCTCGATCATAGGGTCGACTCCTTAACCACTAAGCTACTGACGAACGACCGAGGACGTTTTAAGAACTATGTTGTTGTAATTACGTTTGTTTGTTTTTAAGGAACTTGTTATTTATATAACCGTTAATGTATTTTGAGGGTAAGTAATTGCTCCAAGGTAACTAACTATAAACACGATTGAATAGTTTAAAAGAGATCTGAAAAATTGTGTAAAAAAAATGAAAACTACTGGTGCGACGCGAAGCGGTAGATGAGAACAGAGTACAGCGGTGGGTAAAACCGTGGGGCACTGATAGTTAAATATAAAACGAGTTTTAATAAAATGATTTATTTAATTAAACTCGGCAATGTCAACTTACAAAATATAATACAGACAGTGAATTCTGGTTGCCGCAATGTTGGGTTGTCCCGATGGATAGGTACGTTTCTACAATTTAAATGTATTAGGTACATAGAGCAATTATACGCTGTCCATATTTGAAATTACCCTTCATTTTACAGCTTACGAATTGTGTACTGTTGTAAACAATAGAATATTATTCCAAGTATACCAATTTTTAAACTTCTGAAAAATATTTTTTTCTAATTTGCCGTCTCAGCAAAACAAATAACAATACTGATTTATTTGTATCTCTAGTAAATTGTACTGATACAAGTACTAATACAACTTTAGATAGTAAGTAGTAGCTTTCAATGTATCAATATGTGAATCTATTTACATATTAATTTTAACGTGAAATATTAACACTCTTAAATCTAGTTAATGAAATGTAAATTTATCCTAATCAATTTATTATATAAAACATCGATATAGTTACTAAGTATGTAACGTAGATATATCTTAAGTTGATCCATTTTATAGGTATACAACAGTAAAAAAACACGGGTTGTAAACCACTTACGAGGGAGGTGTACGTGGGTTACCTATGTGTTAAAGAAGGTATTTATAAATTGTAAAATTTGGCACACGATTATTTGGCAAGAAAAATGCCTACTTTAAGTCATAATTCATTCACAAAAGAACTTATCAAATGATTCAGATATTGTAACATCGGTATGTTTACAATATAACAGTACTTAGTCTATTTAAATAAGATATGAATTTATTTACAATTGTACGTTGTAAACATCTACACTACCATTCGATTCCACAAACGATTCTTCGCTAATTTGAACATTCACTGTTATCGGAGACCGGTACACCGGTTGGGTTAAGAAGAGCGTCCGCCTGGCACCCGGCTACACGTCACTAGGTGGCGAGGCGGGCTCCGGCCGCTAGTGAAGCTGGCTTTTTGTACTAAACCCGTAGTGCAAGTATGGAGAACCGGCACCGTCACGCGCACCTCCTGGCCCGCCTCCGGTGACGACACCGCCCCCTCCTGGACACTTCAGAGCCGACCGCAGCTCTGAGGCCATCTCCGAACACAGCGACGCCTGCACACAAAGTTAATTCGCACATGTTTTGTATTGTAGGAAATTATATTGTTAGTTAGGGAAAATTCATAATTAGAGAACGTCAAGCCATAAATGTGATTCGAATTTTATCAATACACTAATAAATTGATTAGATAAAATTGAGCGCGTGTTTTTTTTTATCCAGTAATAATTATAAACAGTAAGAACAACGTAATTTATCGGTATTAAGTGGTGGGACTAAGCAACTTTTTTTTGTCTTCGTTGTGTGGAGCCCATAAACTTAAAGACAATTATAGAAAATTCATGTGCAATAACTGCTCTCCGTAAACAGATATTAAAACGGGTTAATCTGAAAAAAAAAGGTTCTTTGGTTCTAAGAAATAAGTTTATGTTTGATTTCTTTTAACTGGTTCAATCATTTATTTAATGAACCAATCCTTTTGGAACGTAAATTGTGTGCTAATAAATTGTGTGGCTTATTAAAACAAGTGATAAAGAAAACAAAAATTACCTCTTCTTTCTGCGGTCCAGGCGAAGGTGAATGCAATTAATGTGTTAAACATTCAGTTAGTCATATTTTTTTGTGAAACAGTATTTATTTGCTAGATACTCATGAAAAATGTGATAATGTCAATATGTATGTTTCTGAAAGACTGAATATAAATCTTGCAAAAACATTTTCGTATTGGCTGCACCACACTTCGTTATTCGCCTGCATACGACGAAGTGTGGAAGGCTTATTCATCTATTTTTTCTTTATACGCGAATAGCAAATACGAATAAGGCGAATATTTGTGTCCACTTCACAGAGTAAGCATTATAGTCTCATTGAACAGTGAGTCTGAGTAGTCTGTGCACATGTGTTCGGTTGTTTATGGTAGTAGACTAAGCAGCTTATTTATGACACTGGAGTTTGCAATGCCAAGTGATAGTTTTTTTTAGTTGCCAGACTATGAATTTCACCCTTAATATAGGTGATAATACCATTTTCAATCATAATTGCATAATTGGTTCCCCATCTACGCAGGCAGATGTGACGAGCATCACTTTGCGGATTTAGTTTGTTCGAATCTGACATACCTACTTTCGCAGCGTTAGCTCTAGTGAGACGAAACCCATTAGGACGGGACCCGCATGAAAAATAAGGCAGTTCACTGGGACTATAATAGAAAAAAAGTGGCCAAGTGCGAGTCGGACAAGCCCATGAAAGGTTCTGTAGCAGCAAGTAACATAATATATATATTTTTAATTTTTTTATATTTGAGTTGATTGAATGAAAGCTAAATTGCGGTTTACGATTTATGACTTAAAAAACATCTACTTTCAGTTTAGAAAAAAAAATATATTAGGAACTTCAATATCATGTTTGAAGAACTATCCATAAACCATACATGAATGGGTTTGATGAAAAAAATATTTTTGAGTTTCAGTTCTGAGTATGGAGAACCCCAAAATATATTGTTTTTTTTTTTCTATTTTTATGCGAAAATCCTAATGCGGTTCACAGTATACAGAATAATACATCTACTTACCCAGTTTCAACAGAATAGTTCTTATAGTTTCGAAAAAAAGTGGCTGTGACATACGGAAGGACAGACAGACAGACATGACAAATCTATAAGGGTTCCGTTTTTTTCCATTTGGCAACGGAACTCTAAAAAGGTCTTAAAGACGGAACGAGGGTGTTTCAAAACTTTCATTACTGATATCTGAACACTAGAAGCTGATTGTTTGTCCATGATAACCTCCAAATAGTCAAACATGTTTTAGAATTAAATGAATTACATAATGAAAACCTAGATAGGTACTACGCAGTAGAGCGTTCGACTGCGAAGTCATAGGTCGTGGGTTCAATTCCCGGTCATTGTAAATATTTGTGTGCTATATTCATATCCATTATGAACATTTGGATTGGTCTGGGCGTTTATATGTATAATATATATATGTATTTACAAAATAAATTAACCTTGCCTCTTTTCCCCTTTTTACCCTTGCCACCTTTACCCTTTTCCCCCTTTCCACCTTCCCCCTTTTTCACATTTCCCGTTTTTTAACCCTGCCTCATTTCTCCTTTTTACCCTTGTCACATTTTCCTTTTTTACCCTTGCCACTTTTCCCCTTTTTACCCTTTCTATATTTCCCGTTTTACCCTTTCCACATTTCTCCTTTTTACCCTTTTTCACATTTGCCGTTTTTACCCTTGCCACATTTCCCCTTTTTACCCTTTAAACAATTCTCCTTTTTAGGGTTCCGTTGCCAAATGGCAAAAAACGGAACCCTTATAGATTCGTCATGTCTGTCTGTCTGCCCGTCCGTATGTCACAGCCAGTTTTCTCCGAAACTATAAGAACTATGCTGTTGAAACTTGTGAAGATGTATTCTGTGAACCGCATTAAGATTTTCACAAAAATAGAAAAAAAAGCAATAAATTTGGGGGGTTCCCCATACTTAGAACTGAAACTCAAAAAATTTTTTTTCGTCAACTATACGTGTTGGATAGGTCTTCAAAAATGATATTGAGGTTTCTAATATATTTTTCTTTCTAAACTGAATAGTTTGCGCGAGAGACACTTCCAAAGTGGTAAAATGTGTGTGTCCCCCTGTAACTTTTAAAATAAGAAAGTGATAAATTTAAAAAAAATATATGATATGTATTAGCATGTAAACTTCCACCGATAATTGGTTTGAACCAGATCTAGTGAGTAGTTTTATTTTTAATACGTCTTAAATCGTAAACTGCAATTTACCTTTCATTTCAATAACTCAAATATAAATTTTTACTTGCTGCTACGGAACCCTTCATGGGCGAGTGCAACTCGCACTTGGCCGGTTTTTACCTTTTTATAGTGTGTGGTGGCCAAGGCTGGTTAAGCTGGTTAATGCTTTCTTTGGGTCTGGATAGCGCTGTGTAGAATGTCGTAGAATATTTATTTATTCATTTTACAACGTAAACTACAATATTATGTATCCCAACTTTACAATAAAACGTGATCACTCCAAATAAAGGGATGCAAAACAAAAAGTTGACGTCAATCAAGGTCATATTTTTTATTCAAGGTTTATAAAGCATTGCAATCTCCATTGGTTATAAACTTCATAGTTAAATCAGAACTCTTTGATAATGTGAATAATAAAATATAATAATAAACCAATCAAAACTGCCATCACATTTATATGACACATTATTTCACATAGGTGAAATAGACCGAAAAGTTGGCCAGTATTGATAAAAATGAGCTTACTCTGATGAAAAAGTAGTAACCTAAATTTGACGGCCTCTGTGGCGTAGCGGTAGTGTATTCGACTGCTACGACAGGGGGCGCGGGTTCGGTTCCCGCTCAGTGCAAATATTTGTATGCATGAATATGTCTATTTGCATTGGTCTGGGTGTTTCTATGTATAATATGTATGTATTTGTAAAAAATAAAAATAAGTATATAAGTATGTTAATCCGCATACTGGAACCCATAGCACAAGCTAGTTAAACTATGCTTACTTTTGGTCTACAAAACGCTGTGTAGAATGTCATAGAATATCTGTTCGAAACCATTGTTCAAATCTCGTTTGCCATTTTATTTAATGAACATTAATGTTAAGCCATTATGAATTCAATACCTTCAGGTATGTATATTATTACTAAATTTTTAAAACATTTACATTACTGACGATTATAAAGACAGATGGTTTTAAACCTAGCAATAAATTTTATAATTTTATTTTTATTCACTTAGTGAAAAAATATTTATTCAAACACACTCAACTCTAATTTTACAGATATTTAAAAATAGTGTTTTGATAGCCTTTATACGATACTATATTGGGCTGCGTCCAAAAATGTAGAAAACTGATAAATTATAAAAATATTGGTAATCATTTTTCAGGCACATGAACCCATCCCAAACACAAGCAATTTAGCTTAGCTGGTGGGTTACGAGGAGTAAAATTAATTTTCGGTTACTAATATTCTTTTAAAATGAAACAATAAAAAAAATGTTGATTCAAAATTGTACTTTATTTTCGTAAATATTTAAATCAATTTAATATCAATAAAGCTTCATTTTTCATTAGACACATTTGAACTATCTTTTGATAAACTAAAGCGATATATGAGCATAAACACACGTTACCTACGCAATATTTGTCATCTTTTGCGGAAATTTCATCTCGTTGCGCCGCCGCGACAAATATTTTTTAATCGTTCAGTTTTCGCTCATATTGGCGCAAATGCAGCATAGGCTAATAACGAATAGTGAAGTGTGGTTCCGCCATTACACTAACTGTATTTTTGACTGGTATACCATCAAAAGTATGGTTATGTTAAAATTGTTAACACAATTTTATTGATAAAACCCAATCGTCAATAGATCATAGGAATTGACAATTCATAACCGAATTTATGTGATTATTAGCTATATTCATCACTTTTTGAAGCAATAACGTAAATTCATCATTATTTTAAATGAATGAAATCGAATATAATAAGATCATATATGAACGTCCCATAACAAGACATGTACAATAAGTAAATCACCAAACCTATGTATCCATTCTTCAAAACTCAGTTGTATGCATAACTATGTCGACCTTCCCGAAGGTGACTACCGCCTGACCTCCTAACCCTAAGGGAAAAGCCTGCACCACAGCTTCGTCCGTTGTTAAGCAGGTGCTACGACTAGCAGGTGAGATTAGCTTGGCTGTCAAAGATGTTGGTAGGACCCTGTACAGTGCACTCATACACATGACATTTCATAGCTTTGTACCCTACGAGTACATATAGCGTGCAGAGAATATTATAATAACTTACTGAAAAGCAATATCACCAAAAAGAGTTCAATTTAAAAATAAACCTAGAACAAAAAAACATTATAAATGTTTCAAATCAATTCTTAAATCAAAACAATTCTTTGAAACAAAACCCAATATTTTAATCTAAATTATAAAGAAGATAAAATAATCTCAACTAATAATATATATATATGTAAATTCTGCATTTGCCAAACAAAACTTGAAATTATTTTCATTTGATATTAAATTCTGAATAATAATATTCATTGAAACTTTGACTCACTCGTTCGTCGACAGCAACTTTGCGGGATTTCCAGACGAACTCACAGACAGCGATGACGCACGCGACGCCCATGCCGCCCATTAGTACGACAAACACGCCACCCACGTTTGCTAGTCCCAACTCGTTCGCCGTAGACGACGACTTCGACGTCTCGTCCTGTGTCAATCAAATAGTACTCAATGTACAATTCAAGTTGAAATCGTTAAGATGACCGAACATTTTGATTATACATTTCAGGTGTATGTTATACATGGGATTTTACAAAAAATATAAAGCAATTTTAAAATTTTAACCTTCAAAAGGTTAACCCATATCATAAAATTAAAAAGACTGATTTATATACTATTATGATTTTGAATATTAGACACAGTAGAAACCACGAGCACAAAATAGTTAAAATAATTAACCACATAGTAGCTCGTGACCGTTGTGATTCATCTTTCTCGGAAATAAATACCTACGGATACAGTCTATTCACGAATGGATTACGCGATACCAGTTAGTAGGTATGAATTCTGAGAGTTTATTTCATGCAATAACTAATCTATGTAAGTTTTGTTTTATATGTACATAAGGAACAATTTTATTTAATAACCAGGAAATATGAACCAAATGGGTATACGGGGATACTGAAATTTCCTTTACACTTTGTAGTGGCAGAAACGGTAGATGGCTCTTTAGTATAATCCTTTTAAACGAATATGCTATTCAATAAATGAGTACATAATCGAAATTAATAATAATAAAAAATAATAATTCATATTATGATTAAATCTTGAACTTGCAGAAACTAGTGATGCATAGGTATATTCTTCGTTCTGTATTTCTGTGCGAGAATGCTTAGAGTAAAAGAACAGAAGAAAAATCTGAAAGGTAACAGAACTATCTACCTAAAAATAGAAAATAATCAGTAGGAAATACACATAGGAAGACTGCCTATTTCAATTCGCATTTATCACCTAACAGTTTCATGTCGTTCTGGAAATGCTGCCACGGTTCACATTCAAAAAACAAAATCAATTCACTTACCCTACAAGACCCTCCACCACGTTTCTCTTTCCACCATTTCGTTTTCAGAATGTGCAATTTTCCCTCCTCTTGTAGTTTTAAAACTGCCCCACTTATCGCTGTTCGGTATGGAGAGTCTGCGAAGTGAATCGAACATTTAATATAGTCATGACTATTATCACTCACTTTTCCATATGTAGATGATGCCTCGATGTTCATATAAAAGTTTATGCTTCCTTATAAATAGATCGAATGTTGACACTGATAAAAGTTTTCTCATTATTCTATGCACAAGTAGTTTCTCATGGGGCAGTTATTCAGAAATAATACTAACAAGATCTTTTTGTACAACTAAAAGGTATAATGTGATATTTAATGGTTATTGGAAAAAATAATAACAGAGTCATTCTTTACCTTAAGCTTTCCTTCAGGCAAGGTGAAGTCATATTGACGTGAATATTATGAAACAAAAAAATTGTAACGGGACACCCCTTACGAGTATTAACTTTATCGGATTTAACTAAATAGTCCGGTTAAAACAAAATGGACTGCAACCGTGCATTAATTCCAAAGAAGCTGAAAATTTATATGAACGTTGGGTATACAATTATAATGTTCTGAAAAATCCGGGTCGATTCCATGGGCGCAAAAAATATTGTTCAAGGTCAAAAGTCACAAATTTATGGATTTTTACATTTATTTCTGAAACCGTAAAAACTACTGGAAAAATCTTATAGAGGGTTCTTTTAAAAGGTATGTTCCCTTTTTTCCCTACGAAGCCCCAGACCGTAGGAACAAGAAAAATGCGCACACTTCCGCACTTCCTATTTGACGCATTTTTTAACGTAATTTCATGTGGTATCGAGGTTTTTGGCGTTTAGTATCTTAAAAGGAAAGTATGGAACTCATATAGGATCACTTCATTGTCTGTCTGTTCGTTTACCCGTATGTCCGTTTGTCTGTAAATACACTTTTCTCAGGAACAAGTGGAAATATTAAGTTGAAATTTATATCAAACACTGTCTGCAAATCTGGAATCCCTTAAAGCTTTGGAAAAATGTAACATATAAGTCAACGCTATCAAAACTTACAGCCGTTTATGCAATATTTTTAAACACTTGTTAGGTAATCTAAACCTATTGGGTACTTTCTGTTGACTTAGAATCATGATATTTGGCAAGAAGCAAGGTCTTATAGCACAAGTAACGACAAAACCTTCAAAAACACACAAAAACAGTTGATTAATCAATTAAAGTTTATTTCAGGCTCACGATTGCTCAGTAAAGTAAATCATTAACCTTTTTATGTTTTTTTTTTCGTGCGGTAATCCCTTCGGATACCCCCCCGCCGGTCAGCGGGGGCGGTTATGTCGGGCTTGAACCGACTAAAACCGCACGCCGTCTCGGGGTATGACAAAAAATGTTCTTTCTGATTTTGTTTAATATGAACAATTATGATATAATTTTGTGATGTAAAGAAAAAGAATACCTAATATCTTGATAACATTACACGAAACTAATGAATGCGGAAGATAAAAGAAAGAAGCATAGAATACAAAATTAAGATCATTGTACAAGTTAAAAGACTATAAAACTAAAATTCTGAAACAATATTTGCAACGAATGATAAGTAAAAGTAACTGTGAGAAAAGGTACTTACTAGGTGGCATAGCAATTCCATATCCTTTCGAATCAAGCATGCCTCCTACTTGAGTAAGGTCACAGTTTCTCTCCACCACATATTCGATTGTAGTAGACTCCATGAGGTAAGCATAAGCACCTTTGCCACGAACTACTCTTTCTTCTCCTTCTTTGTTGCTGGTTGCGAATACTGAAGGGCGAGCTGACTCCATGAATGACCACATGCGTTGATAGGTTGAAAAGTTTGAGTCCTATTTGCAAAATTTTATAGAGTAACACAAGAAAAAGTATAAAGGTGACCAGTTAGGTCTCGTCTTAGCATAAAGCGGAATGCTGCTTCTGACGCTAATGACAGATTCTGTCTTCCTAACTGTATATGTTTATTTCTACAGCCAAACACAATAATACAAAATGTACAAAAAATCCTTTCATTTACTTACGCTAATTGTAAAATTTAATGACAAATTTTCTTTCAATGTACGATTCTGCTGGGGTTACAAACTTAAGGTATAGGCAGCACATGCCTTTTATATTTTAAGGAAGGGTTTTTGTAAATTTCACTCCCAAGGAAAGGTAGGGTATAATATTTATTCCCAAGGAGGTAAAATAAGACATAATCAACTGTGTGAAACTCCGTCACCGGGCTACTTATCTCCACCGCGATCCGTTCACCCACCAACTTCTTCCACTGGTGGGTGCAAGGAGAATTTGGGTTTACCCGTACACCCACTGCACCTTTATAGGGCGGGAAAAGTAAATATCGATAATATATGATAATGATTAGACGAAAAAATTGTTACCTACATAATTTTAATTTCGTATTAAATAAATTCTTAACGCAACTTTTCCAAGAAATGACCAATGCTTATTTCTTTGTGCAAAAGTTGCAATTGTGCTTGAAGTATCTGATAGTCTCTTTATTTATAATGTGCGTCTCGTGAATCATTTAATTTAGAATTTGGCGTTAAATATATTTTAAAAGTAAAATATAAAGGTAAAATAACTTTTCCGTGAAAGCAAAGATGATAAAATATTTTTCTATACAACAAGCGTCTTAGCTTTAGTACTGTACACAAAAATGTTTTATTCCAACACTTATAATATACCTTAATATACGAAGCTAATAAAACTGAAGAAAGTGTTAATTGTGAAAGTGTGAGCGTGTAAAGCGAGTTTTTAAAAGACAATATGTCAAAAGTCTCAATAGCATTTTATGTTATAAACCATTACGTCGCTAAATCCCTGACATCACCTCTTTATGACTAAATTTACAAACGTTTTATATTCATGAGGTCCTCATTGTCAACATCAAATTCACAAGGAAATAAAGCCCTTGGCATGAAAGTTTATTATAAGATATCATCAGAGACAAAAGTGTAACCACTATTTATATTTTAATGGCGGAACTGACAGACAACGTCTTGATCAATTAAAAAATCACATCTAAACTTTAATAAGAATGCTCTTTATAATATAACTGGTAACAACCTCACCTGCTAACTGGTACCAGGTGTACCAACGAGCAGCTTCATCAAGGAACGCGGCTCTGGCCCAAATTTAATGCGCATAAAATTTAATGTCATAATTTTAAAAATTCTAAAATTTTACGCTCTTTTCGATTCTCGTATAAAAAATAGGGGTTCCCATTAAAAAACATAACGTTGACCTTGAAATAACCTTGAAAAAAGGGTTCAAGGTCAAATCAGAGGTCACAGTTAGATTCCTCGTTGAAAGTTACCTAGGGTATAATATTTTTTCACGACTAACCATGTGAGGTTTTCCGAATTTTCCTGCGTTTCCATACTTTTTCCTCACCCTGTATAAATGAAAAAATGAGTCTGGTGATTATGCCGAGGCTGGTGTCAACAGCGTGGTTAAAAAAAAAGCACAAAGCTTCGCTACGCTTCGCACCCGCCTTAACCTTCTAACCTAATCTATCCAAGTCGGACTACTCTGGGGTAACAATCCTAATGCTGGTATCACCAGTCATTAATAAGGCATCCTTGTGTTTTGCTCTTACGAAATACATAAGCGCTTTACTTGGTGGTTTTGTTATACCATATAATTTTGTTATTCCATTTTAATTCTATTTTTTGTTATATAATTTATTATTATATTTCAATTTTATTGCATGGTAATGATTTGAATATAATTATTATACCTGTATATTATCAACTAAACTGTTTTTAGGGTTCCGTTGCCAAATGGCAAAAAACGGAACCCTTATAGATTCGTCATGTCTGTCTGTCCGTCCGTCCGTATGTCACAACCACTTTTTTCCGAAACTATAAGAACTATGCTGTTGATACTTGGTAAGTAGATGTATTCTGTGTACCGCATTAAGATTTTCACGCAAAAATAGAAAAAAAAAATACATTTTGGGGTTCCCCATACTTAGAACTAAAACTAAAAAGTTTTTTTATCATCAAACCTTTACGTGTATTTATGGTATCTATGGAAAGGTCTTCAAAAATGATATTGAGGTTTCTAAAATAATTTTTCTCTAAACTAAATAGTATGCGCGAGAGACACTTCCAAAGTGGTAAAATGTGTGTCCCCTACCCCTGTAACTTCTAAAATAAGAGAATGATAAAACTAAGCGGCGATAGCCCAGTGGTGTACGTAATGGACTGCCGAGACGAGGTCTCGAGTTCGATCCCCAGTCGCCCCGGGCACACACCTCTGACTTTTCATAGTTATGTGTGTATTAAAAATGTTGATTATCGCTCGCTTAGTAATGTGCCCGGTAGATGGCAATAGGCTCGCCCCCTATTACGTTGGGACCTAAATATAACTGGCGAATCGTGGGTGTGCAGTGCAATACACCTCTGCCTACCCTTTCGGGGATACAGGCGTGAAGTTATGTTATGTTATGTTGATAAAACTAAAAAAATATACGATGTACATTACCATGTAAACTTCCACCGAAAATTGGTTTGAACGAGATCTAGTTAGTAGTTTTTTTAATACGTCATAAATCGTAAACCTCAATTTACCTTTCATTCAATCATCTCAACTATAAAAATTTTACTTGCTGCTACGGAACCCTTCATGGGCGAGTCCGACTCGCACGTGGCCGCTTTTTTATATAAATAATATTATGCTTTATAAGATTATGCGCTTTAAAATTAGACTAAAAATATAAGTCTAAATGATAGTTGTGCTTGAATAAACAGTACATCATAATATCGTTTTGCCAAAGTATTGTTATGCCTTTAAATTTCATGCCAAACCTATTATGCTAAAGTAAATTAGGACAAAAAAAGTTCTGCGTTTGAAGGGGATCCCGACAGCAGTTACCCCGTAATAGCCAAATTAAACTATATCAAAAATTGGAAAGTGGACCTCGCTTCGAGGTGAGAGCCACAAATGAAACTGGAATCATCGCCAATATGATGATGATGATAAGTAGCTAGGTGTACAGCGAGTCCCGACTGTTATGATCGCAGGGTTCCGTGGTAATTATATTACCATTGACCATTCTATCACAGACCCAGTCTAGTCTTGAAATCTACTGAATACAAATTGGATTAATTAGATATGATCTTAATAAATCACCGCATTTAGATCACTACTGAGAGTAATGGGGTGGGCTGGGTATTTTGAAATTTACATAACAAATAGTCATTCGACCTTAACATTTTTTGATGTTAATAACAAAAGACTAGAGTTAGCTATACGCGTCAAATAATATAATTTATTAATAGAGTAGTCAAAGTTTCCGTGAAAATCCTGGTAGTAAATACTGAATTTATATATATGTATACATATATCATGCGTGTACAGATCACCAATTTCGGTGAAATAAAGTTAAACACAACAATGTTTCTAGTTAGTTAGTTTAGTTAGTTCTAATAACACTAATATTTTATTAACAAAAGTTATGTAATGGATAATGTGAGATAGCGAAATTCGATGGACAGCTGTGTGCATCACATAATGAAGACGAGACGAGACATAGGGGTGCAACACATTGAACACATTGATTATATATATATATAACAGTATGTTGGTGGCCAAGGCCGGTCGGGGTTCTAGGATATCCTTTCTAGCGTATACACTAGGTTCCCCAGTCACACAGGTTTTTTTAAGGTTTTTTAAGGTTTTTTCAAGGTTTTTTTTTAAGGTGTTTTTAAGGTTGATGTGAAGAAACAACGACAAAACCTTAATATTTACTAAAATATTTTGGTCTTCTGTTTCGAAAAACCAAACCCCTGTTTATAGCCTAGTAGCGTATGAGAAAGTTGTATTATCTTTAGAAACAATTTATTGTGAAAATAACAACTAAGTAATTTAAATACTGGTATGTTTGTGGCATCCACTTAAGAAGAATCTTCTTTTAGTCTGGTCGACAAGTTGAAAATGGTATAAAATAGAGACACTGACTGATAGACGAGTCATCCCTCTAATTTTATAAAAAAGTTAATTGTAAGTAGCAATTTATTGGTTATATTACGGTTTCGGCATAATAAATAAGTGGTCAATTTTGGAGGAAAATCCATGGTCAGCACGGGGGTAAAAACAGAGTTCCAAAAGTCGTAAAAACCGTTTTTCGCGAATAAAAAGAAAACCAATTGATTAATTTAATTGAATTGTCGTAAAAAGAATGTTTCTACATAAAAATGGGTATTATTGAGAAACAAATCGAATGAGCTCCAGTGGACCTCAATTGGTTTAGTAGTTCTCCTGTCAATGGCAAAAAGTCGAGTATTTCGGGCGATATTTTAAAAGTGTATAACGTCCCTTTTAATTAATATAAAGAGCTGAAACTCAGCCAGGTTGTAGCTTTTATAGCCCTCAAAGTTTCATGAAAGTTTCGATCAAATTTAATAATAACTTTTCGCGTACTGCAAGCAAATGTAAAAAAAGGAACGACCGTAAAATGGCCAAAAAAAGTTTCTACATAACCTAGAATATTTTTTTCAAACGATTTTATATTTGTGAAGAGTTTATCTACAACTTGGTATATTGCCGTTATCATAGATTTTTTTTTTAATATTTAGGACACGTCAATTTGACTTCACCTCGCCTGATGGTAAGCTGAAGGTAAAGTCTCAGGAAAGAGGGTCACCATTACATACACATACCATGTTAACAATGGTGGCACTCAGCTTAACGGCCTCATCAGAAGAGGATTATCGTCGCAGCACCGCGTGACACCCACCGGTCCCACTAGTGCTGCGACCACAATCCCCCTGCCCGGCTATGCACTTGCTGACCCCTGAACGCTATCAAACCGAAATCGGATTACTATGGAGGGTTTTCTGCAATCGTGCACACCCGGCCGAATTTTGTGACAAATTTGTGTCATCAAATTTCTACCACCAGTAAATCATCATCATCATTAGATCATCAATATTACAAATCTTTAATTGTTTATAACTGTTCCAATTTTGTATGTGCAACACACGCTTTTGGCATATTTTTCTAGTCATCATTTCCGATCCAATGAGCTATTACACATAATTTTAAGGGCCGTATCTCTATTTTAGACCATTTTCAACTTGTCGACTAGATTATTTAGACAAGGTTTTGAGCTACTACTTTGTTATTATACGAAATTTAATCGTTTACCTCTGTGGCGTAGCGGTAGTGCATTCGACTGCTAAGCGAAAGGTCGCGGGTTCGATTCCCGCTCAGTGCAAATATGTATATTTGCATTGGTCTGGGTGTTTATATGTATAATATGTATTTATTTACAAAAAAAAAGTATTTACGTATGTTTATCCGCATTCTAGAACCCATATGACAAGCTCTGCTTAGTTTGGGTCTAGATGGCGTTGTGTACTTTGTCGTACAATATTTATTTATTTATTTTTAAACGTTAAAAGAAAGCAAATGAAGATCAAGCTGATCTTTTGTCGGTTGGAGCGATATCTTAACTGAGCCAGGCTTCCCTTTTAAACGAAATTACTGCTGACTCTTGAGTTTTATGCACTTATCAGTACTCCACAATTTCAATGTTTATCTAGCAAATAATTCATATACATAGTAAATAATAAGACTCTTACCCTGAAAAAGGCTGCTGTAGATCCACCTTTCAAAGCCCCATATTTGATTTTGGTCTGTTTAGCAAGGTCTTCGGCACTCTCAATAGGAGAATCCATTCGTTCCACGGTAAGAAAAGCAGCCAAGTTAGCAGTGTATGATGAAATCATGATCAGAGTGAAGAACCACCACATGCCAGCAACCATTCGAGTTGATACCGCTCTGGTACACAAACAGTATATGTTAATAACAATATTTAATAACTTTGAGGCTTGAGATTAAATTTATTGCTATAGTTGCTTTTATCCTCGTTATTATGTGAAATAATCTCAATTAGGGTGGTACAACTAAATTAAAAAACCATGCTTGTAATACGATGGTTTCATGTATCATTTAAGTACGTATAAAAATAAGGCTCGAATAATAAAAATATTATTATGACCATGTTTTTAAAATTTTTGAGAACTTTTTATAAATCTATTCGAATTCATGAAACCAAACAGCTTTTTGGTATTAATCATAATATAGTTGGAGGTGAAACGTAACGTGTGCGTGTGCGCATAGCGTAAAATGGCTTTATAATAAAAATATATTAATAATCAAAGGATGAAAATAAATTATGGCAAGGTGTTAATTGCGTATTCGCGACCTGCGGAAACTTGAACTATTTAATGTACATAGATGATATGCACATTTGTACAGAGTTGTAAATCCAACGTCGCTAAATATCTCCAATAGACCATGGTCAATCGCTTTAAATAATGGAGCGATGCCATCCAGTTGACTTTTATATGACAAATATCCAAAGTTAGCGTACAGTGACCAAACGGGTTTCATGGAGTAGAATAGATTTTTTTCAAACATAGATTAAACATAGAATAAACGTAGATTAAATTCAGTTAAGTATTATTGTGATAAAAAAAAAACAAACATTTTCGCGATATCGGACACTAACGATACTTGTCAGGCTTCTTCGTAGTCATTGTCATCGTTAATGGTGTTCATTTATAATATCTAAAAAAACACTATTAAATAAGATCTAGGATTGTGCCTTAAGATGATACTTGAACTTCTACCAAGAAAGTGAATCATCAGACCACTACGTTGTCTTGCTATATTCTATAATAACAAAAATGCACGTATATTTGAGTTACTTTTAAAATAAAGTTCATAATAGACATTTATTTCACATTTAATTAGGGCAGTTTCATAACAAAATATTATTTGCCATTTATAGTAAATGTGAGATCAATATCCAATATCAATCAATCTAAGAAACTTTGATGCAGCAAGCTGTAGATACTGCACAAATGCAAAACAGGTGCACGATTAGGTACGACTTCAAAACTAGATATTTATTTAGCTACTAAATTAACTGCAAGTATTTAGCTTAGCAGATACAGTGAAATGGAAACCATGGCTAGTCGAAATTGACGACACGTCTCTATTTAAGTTGGGCGCTTCAGGCGACTACAGATGCTTGAAATTCACAAAGGGCTGTGGTCGCTTTGAAACTAATTAGTAAAAGGGAATTCCTCATTCAAGCTCTGCAACTGAAGGCTACATTTCCGTTTTATAATTACAGCAAGATTGCGATTCGAGTTAATTTTACCCAATCTGATTCCATTAGTTGTCGACCTCTCTCTAACGTCCTCATTTTTGTCAATTCTAATCAATTTGCCTAATAAACGTCGTTCTTACGTTGCGATGTCTTGTTGTCTGTTTCGGAATTGTAACCATCAGAGACATTTAATAGGGACTTACTTCGGCGCGATATCCGAACCTTGCTGCATCAAGGATCCGATAGTGAACCACAGCGAGTTCAACAGAGTGAACTGATTCTCCATCACCGGCGGCTCATCAAGACAGTTCCTTGGGCTGTCCCACTCGTACGGGCTGAACCTGTGCCCAAATACGCCTCATCATTTATTTACATTACATCTTTTGATCGTTTGGCAACATACTCTAGCGGATCTCAAAAACAATTTTGAGCCTTGTTTCACAAAACTTGGATTTTAGTAATCTATATAAATGTTTTGATTCAAGGCAATATATTACAAATAACATGTAGAAAAATAAGTTAATTCTATATGTTCACCTTAATCAAACATGAATTATTACCTAGTATAATAAAGATGCCGGACATTCTCTTCTGGAGTGCGATGGATAAAAAATTTATGTGTTTACTCAACATACTGCAAAATATTTCAATTTCTATGATTTCATTTTAGATCTATGAAATACAAGACCGGAATTATAGACTTTATCTTAAACTGTTAAAAATATCGAAGATTTATTTGATACGTTATTTTACCACCGGCATATTATTATTAATAAATACCTACAAAGTCTTGCCATACATATTCTTACAAGGAAATAGCCTATGTTCTTTCTATTGTATAAAACATTGATTACTGTAGGGTGTGTTGGTTTACCCATCAATATTAAAAACATGAAGCTCATTCAAGATCTCCATTAGCTTTAATTTATAACCCTTTAAACGTTGAATTCGGTTATCAAATGAAACAAGAAGGTCAGTCTTCAGTTGCGATAAACGTTTGTGTGAATCAAGTGTGCATCGTGCTGCATCTTGCTAAAAGCACCATTCTTGGCAATTTTGTACTTATTTTACCATTTTTTTAGACATCACTATGTTGCAATGAAAAGTTTAACGGGCTCGATTTGGATATTTTTTTTTATATTTCCGTATTTGAAATCCGCTAACGAGTAAATTGATGAGATATTGATGATTGAGGTTGTATAACCCCGTCACCTTCATGTTCTTCTTGTGGACTTCGCTGAGTTCACTAATATATTATTTGCACCAGAAATGAAATGTGTATTTGCAATATAATTTCAATTGTGTTTTAATATTTCAGTTACAACGTTTAAAATAGGTTCACATTCATTTCCGGCTTTAAACTGCTATTGGCAGTCTTAACAAGAGTTTACGTTAGGGATGCTTCTATATTTTCTTACTTGGGCAAAAAATCACAGCTTTGTTGCATGAGAGATCCGATTGCAAACCACAAGCAATTCGCTAGAGAAAAAATGTTTTCCATTTTCTCGCCTTCGGGTGAGTGCGTTTGATGCCATTCATATGGAGTGAACCTACCGGATGTCGGTAAATAATTATTTAGCGATCTGAATATATTTGGCACTTTTCCAGTGCTGTACTCGCCATTTTCAATTAAAATATTAACATTTTGACCAATGCCAACATCTATTGCTCAGATTTGTTAGTAAATAGCTATTCATGTCATTTTCATTTATTTATAAATTATTTAATATTTGAATACAGTTTGAATACATAATTAATTAGATAATTTTACAAGTTGTAGTAGCTCTGGTACCGATGCCCTGGTAAGAATTTACAATTAAATTTACTGATATTAATCAAAATATTTGGATGACCGAGCTTTGCTGAAATTCGCTGAAAAATTAAACCAAGCTGGATCGATTTATCGCCCCCAAAGCCTTCTGTATACAAAATGTCATGAAAATCGTTGGAGTCGTTTCCGAGATTCAGATTATATATATGTATACATACATACTTTTATATATATATATTAAGTTCAACCTGATCAACCAACGCATTGAGTCAGTAATTAGGTCTGTTAGATATTCGCATAATATGCATTTTAATATACAATTCAATTTCATATTATAGTATTTTGTACATAGGTTACACTAAAAGTTTCCGGAACTGGCCACTTACATAAACAATATTTAAAAATTTATTACAACATTTGAAAATAGAACTCTTTGGCTGTAGAATACAGTTTGTTTCATCTGACTGTCTTTTGTTTTTACCTTGTGGCGCCATTTAAAAAATTGTGTGTCTGCATCAACATGGATTTAACTCGGGAAAATTTTCGTAGTATGATTTTCTACGATTTTAAGTGTAATTTGACGGCTCAACAGAGCATCGCTCGGCTTGAAACAGCTTTTGGCGATGAAGCTCCATGCAAGACAACTGTTTATAGCTGGTTTGCAGAATTCAAGCGTGGTCGTATCAATCTCAGTGACGAATCTCGCGATGGTCGGCCGTCCACCGCTGTGATCAACAAAAACATCGATGCTGTGCGCCGTATGATTGAAACAGACAGGCATGTGACCTACCATGAAATTCGCGCATCCTTAGAAATAGGCATGAGTCAAATACAATCAATCCTACACAAACATTTGGGTGTGAGAAAGCTGTGCTCGCGGTGGATCCCACATAACTTGACCGAGGATCAAAAAACGGACCGCGTCACTTGGTGCAGTGCCATGCTTACCAGATTCAACGAAGGTGCGTCAAATTTGGTGTGGGACATAGTAACAGGTGACGAAACATGGATTTATTGCTACGATCCCAAAACAAAGCAGCAATCGAGCGTATGGGTCTTTCAAGATGAGCCGAAACCAACCAAAGTGGCGCGCGTGAAAAGTGCATCTAAGCGGATGATTGCTTCTTTTTTTAATAAAACTGGACACGTGGCTACTGTTGCTTTAGAAAATCGTCGTACTGTGAATAGTGACTGGTACACGACCATTTGTTTGCCGGAAGTTATTGACGAACTCCGTAAAAATAACCGTAAACGCCGTATCATCCTGCCCCACGACAATGCTAGTTCTCACACGGCCAGACAGACAAACGACTTTTTGAAGGCGAAAAATGTAGAACTCATGAGTCATCCTGCATACAGTCCCGACCTGGCACCTTGTGACTTTTATCTGTTCCCAAAAATTAAGAACCAATTACGTGGCCAACGATTTTCATCACCAGAAGAGGCTGTCGAGGAGTATGAAAAACACGTTTCAGAGGTCACCACAGAGGAGTGGCACAAAAGTTTTCAAAACTGGTTTGATCGAATGAAAAAGTGCATAGACGCCAAGGGAGATTATTTTGAAAAACAATAAATTAATTTTGTACCTTTAATAGTATTTTTTCATATTCATTCCGGAAACTTATAGTGCGCCCACGTATGCTCGATAAACAGCATATTCTGCGATGGTTTCCCGACGTCTGTTCAAATCTTCTGATATCAAACTAATTTGATCAAAGTTGCTTCGGTAAGCAAAGTACTATATTCTTACAATATTAATCATAAATTTTTACTTAATAATGTATTATAACGTATACGTATACGAACCTTGCCAGTATGAAAAGGAGTACCGAAACTCCAAGGTATGCGGTGGCCATATAAATCCACACGTCGAGGGACAAAGGCGATAAGAAGGAAAACAAGTTCGGTGGTTGCTTAATGGGTTTGCGATATAGCACCGATATACCGAGATTCATGAACGGCATTGTAAAGTCAACCACTTGCTCCCTGTATAAACAAAAATAATACAATGAGTACTATTAATACAATGCGGGTACAGAAAAGGTCGCTCCCAAATATTGTAATGAGAAGCAAACAATACTAAACACTTTGCAGTAATTATTTCCTTAACTGATTTCGTATGTATATTCTCGAATAAATCTAGATTAAATAGAAAGTAACTATAAATTCATTGAATAGGTATAAGATAGCTTTTTTATGATTGTTACCTGTCGTACGTAATGGTGAGATCAGCAATGGCGAGGTCGGCTCGTTGTTCCAACAATTCTCTTATCATTCCGTCCCACTCTTTGGTTTCTCGGTTGTAGGACCCGTATCGACCGTCAGGCGCCAGCTTGAATGTATAATTGAAGCCCAGAATTTTAGATATCTCGTGAATGAGATCAATGGCGTATCCCTCGAATTGTGCGTTGCCCGATAATTTCTCACTGGCCTCTCTTCTCATACAATACGGTGAACTCTAGAGAATTAGAAAACAGTTTAGTTGCTAAAAAAAGTTTTATTACTTCATCTGTGAACAGAATTTACGTACTTGGGGAATACACGTAAAATGAATTGGTAAACAGTGAAAGTAATAAATTAAACACAGCCTTGAGTATCAGTATTTATTCAGTATTTCTACTTAGATTTTATATAAAAACATATCTAAGGTATGAAAGTGGAATATGTACTGTTAGGAATGAATGTTTTTTATGAATAGATTTTGAATGCCAGTAAACACAAATACAAAATTCGTTTGTCGAGTGCATGCCTACTCATACAACTTTAAGATACATTTATTATTAAGCGTAGCGAGCCGAAGCGTCTTTGGTTTCAAAGTTGCATTTCAAACAAATGATACTCCTCCGAGACCGTTTGAGCGATCTCGACCAAATTTACCACGGTGATCAAGTAGATCTTACCGAGTATCGTAAGGGGGGTAATGTCCAGATCGGTCTTACCATCGAGGAATAATCACCGAAAAACCAAATCAATGGAAAAAGTCGACCGGTCACGGTGACCTATTGTTGGATAGGCAAATCTCGCTACGCTTAAGTTTGGGTTGATTGCGAAGCTGGTAACCGTCCTAGTTTATAAAGGTATATGAGCGATACGCTAAATTAGCCTTTGTAGGCTACGAATACGCTTGAATGTATCATATTGCTTACCAAAATGGTTGTGACGATGAGGGTTTTATTTTGAAGTATTTCAACTATTTGCTTTTGATTCTCCCCATAGGACCTGGTGTAGTTTACGCCCTCAGAGGAATTCCAAATGCCAGCTTTTTGTAATCCATCCCTTGTTAATTCAATAATATCCAGAGTGAAATCGCTTCTGAACCCTTGATGGTCAAACTTTATCACTCCCGTTAAGCCTTTCATTTCAACCTGTTCATGAAATTATTAAATTATAAATTATATTGTATACATTACACATCCATATCATCTTAAAACTATATGTGTGAGTGTAAATATGAACTGGCTTGCTATTAACCCAGCAGTGAACTGCTGTATAATAAATAGGGTCGAAACGAACACAATCGCGTCAAAAAAAGGTTACTTCTTTCTCTTTTTTGTTAGAAAAATTATGAAGTTACTTTTTTATTGTTAATAGGCAGGCCCACA
The DNA here is from genome assembly GCA_946251805.1 of Cybosia mesomella. Classification (NCBI taxonomy): domain Eukaryota; kingdom Metazoa; phylum Arthropoda; class Insecta; order Lepidoptera; family Erebidae; genus Cybosia; species Cybosia mesomella. Next base: position 15,260,780 of record OX276403.1, read on the forward strand.
TTTGACCTCTATCTGGTGTCACGTGGTGATTGTGTTCTACGATGAAACACGGTTATCTAAAAGGAACCTATTCACTAGAGACATGCAGATTCCTAGGTTATAGCTGTCCAGAAACAGACTCAGGCAAGGAGTTCCACTCCGTAGCTTTACGCATGATGATATATCGCCAAAAGACTACGCTAGTAAAAAGGATATAGCTGTATAACAATTTTACATATCATATGTATGTGAATCTGCGATTAAAAGTTAGCTTCACTAACTTAGTTTTGAAGATTAATTAGAGTGTTAGATGTGTGGAGTACACACATCTAACACTCAATACTTATCATAAAAAGGACTGAAACCAATCGTCGCGTAAATAACTCTTCATTCAGTGAAGTACCAACATGAACCAAATAATGACTCTAGTGGTTTTTATAAGGTTGTGTAAATTGATAGTCTTGTACTTTCTTGTCATAACTTTATTAGTAATTCTATAAGCCATGCGCGTAGGCAGGCGACGACATCTCAAGAAGGAACAACGGCGACTTAAGGTTCTAAGTTCCACATCAGTGGCATTTGGCTGTTTTTTTGAAAATGATTCACTAGCAACGTATATCACAGATACCTAATTAGTATTCTTGTTAACTTTGTCGGCGTAGCAAAATGATTTTAGTATAAGCGGTTTCACGTCGGCAATACCTATCTCATGTAGTATTGAATGAACTACGACGACAAACGAAATAAATAGAAAGTGCCTACATAAACACAACATACTTACGATTTTCATGTAATTGATGAGGCTGTAGCCGTGGGGCCAAGTGTCTTCCGACTCGCAAGAGAGGGGCTTCACATCGATTTGTTGCGACGTATCAAGATCATGTAGCGCCTTTGCGAACAAGTGTACCGCATCGTACATCAAAGCAGTTTCCGTCTGTTTAGTACAAGATATATTTTTGTACAAGATTCACATCGACAATAAACTAAATGCTGCATGCACACCATGCCACTTTAGCTAATAATAATAATAATAATAATTTATTTATTTCAGATATTCATCCATATTTTGTTAGTAACAATAAGTAACTTATAGCTATATTAGTGCACATGTAATTGACTCAGGTATTTTATAATAGGACAATCTAGTTTATTAGCAATAACGTTCAGGAGGCTGTTGGTGCTGGCGCGCACTCTTTGCACCAGAGACGCAGCTCGCTTGCGTCTGATCGCCGCGAAACCGTCTGTGCGTGCGTCCGCGAACATGCCGGACGCGCTACAGAAGTGCGGCAACCCTGAACGCGAAGAGCATTGATGGCCCTCTGAGTACAGTTGGTCCAAAGGCTACACGTGTAAAATGTTTGACAGTAAGATTTAAACAGAGTTATTTTAACTGGACCAGTACAGCGTGCAAACCTTCGAACCACCATGTTACATCTGACTGCCAACGCTCTTCGTTCCCTCTCTATATCTAGATCGTCCTTCATAGTGTCCGTTACCACATGTCCTAAGTATTTGAACTGATGAACACGACTCAGGGAAACACCACACAAAGTTACACTAGGGTAGTTATCCGAGACCTTTGTACCCGCTGTAAAAATCATCAATTGACTTTTTTTTGAGTTGTACCCTAAGCCGTGCTCCTCAGCGTAACGTTCACATATGTTGATCAATTTCTTAAGTCCCGCCATTGACGGGCTCAGCAGTGCCATGTCATCGGCGTAGCTAATATTATTAAATGCTACTCCGTCCATATAGCAGCCAGCATGCACACTGCTGAGCTCGGCAATCAGGCTATTTATATAAATATTAAACAACATGGGTGAGGATAACCCACCCTGTCTAACACCACATTCCATGACATATTCATCAGAATAAGTATTTACCCATTTTACACAGTTTACTTGATGTTTATACCAATATTTGAAAATGCAAATTAACTCAGTAGGGATGTTAGCATCAGAAAGTTTAGACCATAACTTATCATATGAGACCATCTCGAAAGCCTTGGACATATCTAAGAAACATGCAAACACAGGTGTTCTGTTGTCTGTATAATATGCTACAGTTTTTTTTAAACATAAAATTGCTGTTTCCGTAGATAGACCCCTCCTAAAACCATGTTGAGCATCCTGTAATGTAATGTTATTTGTCAGGTAGTTGCTCAACAAACTATCAAAGACTTTAGCCACAGTCGTGGCTAAAGAGATTGGCCTGTAATTGGTCCTATCCGATATGTCACTCGTTTTGTTTTTTACAATGGGAACTATGATCGTTTTCATCATATCCGCCGGCAAATAAGCGTGTGACATACAAGAGTTGAACAATAGCGCTAACACTCGAGGCAGATGTACACCGGCGTGCCTAAGGTGTTCTACACTCAGCCCGTCATGCCCCGGGGATTTACCGCGTCGCATATGAGCTATCACACTTTTAATTTCTTTAGCTGTGAAACGGACTGTCAGTGATTCGGAATGATTTTTAATTTTTAGATTTTCAACTGACGACGGGCCTAATTGAGACTTAACCATAAAATAATCTTTAAACATGTTTGAAATTTCCATTCTGTTGGTGAGTCCATCGACACTAATAGGGACCCCGGGCTTAGAGTTCAGGTTATTTGTACTTTTCCTGTGTAAACTTTCACTGGTAGCATTTTACCGGGTCTAACAGTAAGGTGGATTCAGTAGTGGCCATCAGAATCAAATGGACTAAAACCATAAAGTATTGCGCCACAGGTGAGTTTATTTGCAGGTATCACTAAATAAACCTGTGACGTAAATCACTTAGGAGCTTAAAACAATTTAACCAGTCTATTTTTGTTTTAGGTTTTAGTGTACCTATTCAAAGTATGTTTGTATAATATCTACAAAAACTAGGTTTCAACATTGTAATAAAATTTTCAAACATCACTTTCTTGTATGGGGTTGTTTCCTAAATAACTCTTTTACTTTATTTCTAGTATTTGTTGTTATAGCGGCAACAGAAATACATCGTCTGTGAAAACTTCAACTGTCTAGCTATCACGGTTCATGAGATTCAGCCTGGTGACAGATGCACGGAAGCAGAGCCTTAGTAATAGGTTTACCGTTTACTCTTTGGAAAAAACGAACACAATTAAATACTCACTATCCTAGCTGTAGTACATGAAGGTTCTACTTATACAACACCACAAAACCGCCCGTAACCCAACCCGCGTGAAATGTGAAATACTGATTCCGTTCCTACGACTCATAGGAGTAGGCTCCTATGAGTCGTAGGATAAAATCCCAGCATAAAAGATAGCATATGTGCTATATTGTGCTATGTGCCTCTAATTTATCTCTGTGCCAAATTTAATCCAGATCCGGTCCGATGGCGTGATTGACTAACAAACATCCATCCATCCAATTATCCGTCCAATTTATTACAGTAAGTAAGATTTACAAGTGCGAATAAAACTTACCTTTATAAAAGTCATGTTCTCCTGTAATCAAACAATTCATTTGAATACAGCACACATATAAAAATAGCATTATGATCTAATCCACTCAAATGGATGATTACCTTTGCAGTTGTGTGTCCTAATTGTAGTTTACGTCCTTTTCTGGCTTCGTCATAAACCCAATCCCGTACGACTCTCTGGACATCCGCACGTTCAGGGTCAAGTAATCTCAATGCTGTTATATTTGTACCACCATATTTAAACTCTTCCAAATCTACGCTATGAAGGTCCTGTTACAAGTTAAGTCAAATGAGTTTAATTTTTCCTGTTATCTCGTAACAAAGCTATGTATTTGGAATATAACATAATATTTGCCTGTAGTGTTTATAAACTGAGGTATTTATTGTTTAACAAAACCTATATAAAATGTATATAAAATATAAGTGTTAATACATGCATATACTCAAGCCTTTTAAACTTCGGGGTGGGCAGAGACAACAGCCCACCATCTGCTTCTGTTATACACTTCACGAGCCTCCTCTACCTACTGTCATTAAACCCTACATAATCATGAACATACATTATCAATTTCAGCAGCGTATGTTCTACGAGTTGGACCCCGGCCTGCATGCCTAATAACACGTGTCTTACATGGTAGTCCCTTTCTTCTCCTAACTACGCTAACTTTAGGTCTAGAATGTCGTAGAATATTTATAAAAAAGATAAATATTGTATTATATAATGTGTACTATCTGCATGACCGAGATTTGTTCGTGATGATGAAAATGTAAAAAAATAAATGTATTAAACTCTTTTACATCAATATTCATTGTTAATCATATAGATTTCTCTCTGTTACTTTGACGCTTGCGAAGAATCTTACCAAAGATGTTATGAGATAGCTGTGATAATCCGACATCATTCCAATTTGTTGCGCTTGTTGTAGTACATCTCTAATCCTTTCAGTGGCACAGTCAAGTACGATGTGTGATTCCGCTGAATTCTTTATTTGCTTCAAAAGAGGTCTAAAAAATAATATGAAATTAAGTGTTGTGAATTTGAGCATTATTATTCACGTGCTATTTTTGAAATGTTTCCCACCTATAATCATGAGAGTCTGGCAATTGTCTCACGGCAACAGGTAATTCCGAAGGCCCGTGCGCTTTGAGGAGCTCTTGTAAGCGGACTAAGCCATCGCTGTTCTCGTAAACTATGGTGAAAGACTTCCATCCCCATGCTCTTACCAAATCCACGTAAGCCTAAAAGTAATTCAATATAATGGTAAACGTGTCTAATATGTCTATGAAGTCTTAACTTTACTTACAACTTACTAAATGCTGAAGAAGACCATGTAAACCAACCACATGCCAACGTGGTCGCGTAGAGATCGATCTTGGCGGTAAAAACATTATGTTTTTTTAACAATTTTATTGTCTGAATAATGTAAAATAAACCATTATCTATCTATATACAGTACCCGGCGCTTGGGTTTGGAAGTAGATAGAAAGAGTCCGGCTAAGATCGGCTTACTTCAGTTTTCTAGAGCGTTTTCTCTATCGCACATCAGCCCGACAGCTTGATTATTTTATGAACTATCAGTCATATGTATGACAGAGAGAACGCTCTACAAAACCGAACTAAGTCGATTTTAGTTGAAATCTCTCTCTTATTCCCGATATGCCAACCCAAGCGCCGCGACCTGCAAAAAAGTCACCACAGTATTTCAACATATTAATAATTATCGAAAAATCTTAAATTTTTCTATAATGTTCAGTTATATTAATTACTTCAATGTTTTGGTAAGCTTTATACAAACTATCATGCATGTACATTTTAAATTCCTAAGTCCCTACACGATGTCGAAATGCCACAGATAATAATTCTACAACGCTATATAACCCTTCGTTTTGTCGAAGATAAAGATAGGTAATTTAAATTTATGATTTAAACTCCCTAATGGTTCACTTCGTAAACGTCTTTCAGTTTCGCTAACCCTTTAAACCTTTCAAAAGCTGTATAATTATAGACCTTTGAAAGCTTTGAAAACTTTATTTTTTTTTTAATTATAAACGTAGGTAAAATGCATTTAGTATCCAGCATGCATGGAGCAATATACATTCCCGGCATGGAATACTATTAGGCAAGCTAGTGTAACTATAGCAGTCCATTCTTTCAGGATAGCACAGATCAAATGTGCGTTTAATCATTTTATCCTTTTAAGTATACGTTCTCGTATTTACAGGCAATTTGATTTGCAATTTTGTTAGTTTATACGTCGACTAAGAGCACAACTTATATTTTGCTGAGGGAGGATTTTGTGCTTTAATTTGATAAAATGTTGCTACAGGTTTTTATAGCCACCAAAACAACGGATTAGAGAATTATGTATCATTTATTTTACTTATCTTTTAAATGAGTAGGTTTCAAAAAAATGCGCTGATGTCCTATTTTATTTATCAGTACAATAAAAATGATGAGTAGGGACATTACAAGAAAGAAAATTAATGTACAATAATATCGAAGAGTATGAACGTAGAATAACTCTATTAGTTGAATTCAAGAGAGCCCTAACACTGAAGTGTTTGCACTAATAACATGATAAAGTTTCGGAAATCCTCTACTATCGACTTAAATAAATATCCAGCATCGGATTGCAATAGGCTAATTGATGGGATGCCCTTGGAACGCATAACTTTTTATACTTTGGCATAACACGTTAAGCATAACTTTAAAAAGCATAACAATACTTTTGCATAAAGATTTTATGGCATACTGTTTCTTGAGGTATAACTATCATTTAGACTAATTTGTTTCGGTCTAATGTTAGGAACACACATTTTTTGTGTAATATTATTACACAAAAAATGTATAATGTTACAACACAAATTTATATCCAAGCAGTAAAAAACTTACCTTTTTTCGAGGTAGGTACATGTGGCTTGCGATTATGCCTCTGTACCTATTTAGAGGTTACCTATCTTAATCCCAAATTTTAATATTCCGAATATCATAATCCCGAAAACGTTTGGCCATATTTTCATAATCCCGTTTTTTCAAATTCCGAAGTTTTATTTGCCATATAATCGCAACTCCGAATTTCATTTGCCCATTTATTCATTTATACGACGTTTTATAATCCAGACGAACGAGTTCCAGACACACGAAATCAAAATGCACAAAATCCAGATGACCGTAATCCATATGCACGAAAGCCGAATTTTCAAAACACAAATTTTTGAAATGCAGTTAATTGATATCCAGACAAACAATATCCAGATTTTTAAAACAAATATTTTTAAATTAAAATAAACGATATCCAGAAAAACCAAATCCTTTTATTTCTATATTTTATATATTTATATATACTATTATACATAATAAACTTATATAAATTTAAATTTAAAATAATGTTGCTTTCAAGAAAATATTTTTTTTATATATTACCTATACTTGAATTATGTTATTTATAAATGATTATACGACACAGATTTTTTATTCACAATTAAACCTAAAACAAAATCTCATATGGCGTCTACTAACTAAGCTCGACGGAGCCTCGCTACGCGGGGCTTTTACTTCTGGGTGGTTTAAAAAAAAACCACGAAGACTAAGGCGGGAGCTCCGCTTAGTTTCGCTCCCGCCTTAGTCTTCTAAGCTAACCTATCCGAGTCGGATTGCACTGAGTCGGGGTGTTAACGATAATTAATTTCGACCTAAAAATATTACGTATTATTTTCATAATTATATCAAATTTTGATTATGTCAAGAGTCGATTATGAGATGTGTTACTTATGGAAACTAATTATTATGATATATGTTGTTATAGAAAGTCATTTTATGGCAAATAAAAGTTATCACTGTTGAGTTGTTAAGGTAAACGTTATTAGTATAAATGATAATAGTGCAAATAAATATTATGATCGGGGATGATTATGGCAAACAATATTAGTGCAAATGAATTTATGGAAAACGAGAGAATACCATTTTAGTCATCTGGCAACATAAATCTGTTTGTTTATTAAAATTATCAATTTTTTATTAAAAGAAATTTCTAAATTAATGTAAATTTCTAAATTACCTAATAAATGAATCGTATAAATTTACTGAGTTTTACTATACCTGTATATAGTTTAGCTGGAACACGATTGTATGGGAACCAAATAAAAAGATTATGAAAATTTAGTAATAGTTTATTTAGAAAATGGTACGATGGGAAACAAAAAAAAAATTCTGAAAATCTGGTATAACTATATTTGGATTATGACAACATGGGAAACAAAAAAATACTATTTGAAAATTTGATTTTAGTGCACCTGGAAATTGATTCATCTGGGAAATTAAAAACGGAATTATAGAAAGTTGTCATTCATTACATCTGTCTTTTAAAAGTTCTACCAACCGTTTTCGGGGTATTAAGATTCGGGTAACAGAAATTCGATATTTCAATATGTTACCCTATTTAGATATCCCAGGTCAGTCTTGGCATGGGTGACAATTCCTTATACATTGAGCTCTCTTAGCAACCAAAAAACATGTGATACCTTCACTAGGAATAATAAACTAAACATAGATACGTAAGACGCCTATGTATTACGTTAAAGTAAATCCCAATCACTGTTCTGAATGACTGTTGATATACTAGTACTAGGATTAACACCCCGACTCAGAGCAGTCCGACTCGGATTGATTAGGTAAGAAGGTCCGCTTTGCTTCACTCCCGTCATAAACCTCGTGGTTATTTTTCTTTTGTAACAAGTTTGTACTCTGTAGTACTCTGTCAAGTTTTTTTTTCAAGACCTCAGCAATTTTATGTCGATGGACACAATGCTATAATATCGTTTTGCATTTATAGTGTTATACTTCAGAACATTATGCTTTCAAATCGTTATGCTAACAGAAATTATGGTAAAATATTTTATACCTTACAATTTATGCCGAATAATTGTTATGCGTTTTGATGATTAGGAGAAATGGGAGTAGCCATATAAATTATGACATAAAATGGTATGCGTTCCAATAAGGAAACCTAATCGATTGATGGATTTGGAATTCTGTAGTAGGTACGCACGTACGTACTTATGTAAACCAAATTCACAATATTGAGCTGTGATAAACTAAAATGCCACCAGACATTCATAGATCTATAATAGTTTGAAAACTGAACAGCTACCTAATTCACTTAAAATGCGAGTTGCAAGCCTGAAAGCTTCCGATACCTATTAAAAGTGACCAAGTTTCGTTCAAAATGCAGCAACAGCTTTATCCCATTAATATAATAATAATATAATATAATTTAGTAGGAATAATATAATGTATAACCTTTATTTGTGAATATGGTCTTACAGTTTTTTTATACATGGTAGACGCGTGTGAAAGATCAGCATATTCTGCTATCTGTGGCGTAAATTTATTAGATAATGTCAAAAATTAAATTTTAGTACCCAATAATAAATATACAATATAAAGATTTTTTTTAATCATTACCTTTTCTTTGGACTAGTTTTAATAGGTTATAACGTAACCTGATCAGAGTCTGTGAGCTGCATGCCGAGAAACACGGCCCAAAATATAATTGCAAAAACAGTGAGTAAGTACATGTTGTTTTGTGTCAATAAAAGAAACCATGCCTCCTATTGTTCTTAATGGATCACCTCTCAATAGGGCTAGACAATTTAAATACTTGGGGCACATTATAACCGATGACTTAGAAGACAATGCCGACATTGAACGTGAACGCAGGGCGCTGTGTGTCCGGGGTAACATATTGGCACGCAGGTTTGCTCGTTGTTCGACTGAAGTCAAAATTACCTTGTTTAAAGCATACTGCCAATCTTTTTGCACGAGCAGCCTATGGGTCAATTATACTCAAAGGGCATACAGCGCTCTGCGTGTTCAATATAACAATGTTTTCACGAAAAAAAAAAGGTATACCTCATAACCCCTTTCTAAATAAATAATAACTTAAATCTTGAAATTCGGTTAGCATTTGGATTTTTACTATACATTTTAGTGGCTTAACAAAACATACTCGATATTTTTTCACATAAGTGCTATTTTGGTACTCTATGCGTTGCCTGTGATTATCGCGTGTGCTACATTGGATATCATTCACCGTTTTCGAATTTCTTTTCTTTTTTAAACAAGCAGTCTAGTACTAAATAGACAGCTTGTTTAAAAACACAGCACGCAGCAGTTTAGTTACGCACTAGCGTAACCAGGCAATTTAAATGAGCCCTAAACATGATGGCTCTATCCCGTTTAGCTCAGAAGTTCCTATGATCACTTACCGTCTCCATCTTCAGACCCTGGAAATCATGTGGCATCAGAGTATTTGCCAAGGCAAAACAAATGAGCCGAAATAAGGTTGGTTCATCTGCTTTAATTCAGTAGTTATTTTAAATATCTTCCATATATATATAGTACCATTTTATCGCTTTGTCACCGAAGATATGCATGTATATTAAACTTAAGTCCGAACTAACGTCAGAAGGTGTTTTTAAGTAGACTTATAAGATTTTACCTATATTAACAGAGCAAGGTAGTTGTTAATGGGATGAAGAAAGAACATCAAAGCCTTCAATCGAGGTAATTCTAAAGATATTCTTTTGGAAAAAGAAAAACGGTTAATTTGTAATGTTATATACAAAAAGGAAGCAAAACTGAATAATCTAATAAAATTATCCCCTTGCTCATATTTGAAGGCAAACGTTCTACAAGACGTTCATAATATGGTTACCACGGCATACAATTCGAGCTATTACCAGAAATTAAAACTTTTTCTAAAGTTACCTTTACGAATGCAATTTTAAAACCGGTAATAATATTGAAATCTTAATTGAGGACCAAGCTAAAATATTCTTACTGACAAAACAACATTTTGTATGTGTTAGATATATTCTGGAATGGAATTGGGGAATTGCGTATGTCAGTGGCAATAAACACGTTTTTCTGTTCTTCTTTGTAATACACGCTGAGTTCCGGACTATTAGCCATATTTTACTCGCCCATATCTGGTAATATTAATCGTGGACATTTATTTACTTCTGTGGCATATTTTGCAGAATATTGTGGGTGTTTTTGGGCCCTACCAAGATCTTCGGGGCCCAAGCTAACCTTGCTAACTTTGCTTGTTGATTGACGGACGAGGCTCCGACGCAGGCTTTTCTCTCGGGGTTATGAGGTCAGATAGCCTTATTGGCGACACTATCAAATGGTGTAATGATACACGGTGTTTTTTTTTTTCAAAATTTCTTTTCTAACGTAATGTCTATACCTATCTACTAGCATATATAAATAATTACCCGTCTCACGCGCAAATTATATCTTTTGTGTGTATTTGATTCATAGTTAACTTTATTATTATAATGCAAATCTGAGTTGTAATTCAGGCACACTAGGTAAGTAGTAAATCAAGCGGAATAGTTTGAGGCGCTTTCATTAACCATGATGTTAAATGTATTTTATTTATTTTTATTTTTATTCTTTTTGCACACACAAGAAAATGATAGTAACATAAATGACATTTCAAAAAAGATGTACAAAGGCGAGCTTAACTCAATATGAGTTCTCTCCCAGCAAACCTTTGAGTAATAGAGGAAGAATAGTTTAAGAAAGGGTGTGAAGTGTTCACAAGATAAAAAGAAAAGAAAAAACATGCTACAATACTTATAATAAAAAATAAATATATACACACACATACATACATACATAAATATATTCGTAGGTTAGATATATACACACTAAATTATGGAGAAAGGAAAAATTCTTTAATTCTTCTTCTGAAGATGTCCAGACTGGTACTACTCCGAATGGTATGAGGGAGTGAGTTCCAGAGACGAACAGCTTGCACCGTGAAGGATCCGTCATAGCAACTAGAACAGTGTGCAGGAGTATGAAGCAGAAGAGAGGAAGAAACACGACAGGGTTTGCCCCTAGGTACAAGATATTCAAAACGTTCCCGCAGATATGACGGAGAATTAGGATTTTGAAGTATAGAGTAGAGAAGAGATAGGATGTGAGTGTTACGGCGCTGCCGAATAGGGAGCCAGTTCAGTCTTTTACGAAATTCGCTAACATGGTCGTATTTACGAAGGCCAAATACGAAGCGAATCCCCAAATTCTGCAAGCGTTCCAGTTTATTCAGTAGTTCCTCCGAAGCATCGAGAAAGCAGACATCAGCATAGTCTAATATTGAGAGTAGAAGAGATTGCGCAAGAGTAACTTTAGTCTGAAGAGGTAGGAGTTTCTGGAGACGTTTGAGAGATTGAAATGCGCAGTATACCCTCCTGCTTACCTCCGCAATGTGAACATCCCAGGCAAGCTTGGAGTCGATGTGCACTCCTAAATTTCTTGCACTCTTGGAATAGTCAATGGCCACAGACTCGTACTTAACTGGAGGTAGAGACTCATGATCCATAAGGCCGAGCATATATCTGCCACCGACAATGAGTGCTTGAGATTTTTTTGGGTTGACTAACAATCCAAAAGATTTAGCCCAAGCATTAATGTTCTCAAGGTAATTATTGATGGCAGCTACAGCCCTAGCTAGTTCATCGGCTTTGAAATGTCGATATAGCTGCAAGTCGTCTGCGTAGAGATGATAATTTGAGGTTATGACCTTAATGACGGCGTTTATAAAGACAGAGAAGAGGAGAGGAGAAAGAATACCACCCTGAGGAACGCCCGCCACTAAGTTGCACCAATCGGAGGAGGCCTCGTTCATTCGAACTGATTGTAAGCGTCCCTCAAGATAGGATTTAAACCAGGCAGTTGCAGAAGTAGAAACGTTAAAAGATGATAGAATTCCTAAGAGGATGTCAAAGTCAACCAAATTGAAGGCACTGCTGAAGTCCAATAAAACCAGAACTGTCAGTTGTTTGTTCTCCATGGCCAATCTTATATCGTCGGTTACTTTGACTAGAGCTGAAACAGTACTATGGCCGCGGCGGAAGCCAGATTGGAATGGACTTAGCAGGTTATTAGAGGAGAGGTAATAGGACAGTTGATCGTGAACAACACTCTCGAGTACTTTGGACAAGATGGGAAGGATCGAAATGGGTCGGAATTGAAAGTGCGTTGCAGGATTGGATACTTTGGGCAGAGGTATAATAGAAGCTTTCTTCCATGATGAAGGGAAGCAATTAGAATATAAGGAGTAGTTTATCATGTGGGTAAGGATAGGAAGAATTTGATTCAGGATGGGAAGAAACATTTGGAGTTGAAGGCCATCGTCACCAACAGCCCTAGAAGATATGGTTTGTAAATGTTTCTTAACATCTACCTCTGAGACCGGCTGAAATGAGAAAGAAGTATTTGAAGGTAGTGGAAGAGAAGAGAGGAAATTTAGAGTAGAGGACTTAACATCACAAGGAATAGTAGTGGGAGGCGCAGAGAAATGGGCATTCAATGCATTGAGGTCCATATCGGTAAGGTTGTCATGAACGACCTTACCAATACCCAAAGATTTAAGAAACTGCCATTGTTGAGAAGTGTTTAGATTTTCAATAGAATTATGAATGTGGTCTCGTCTCGCATCCCTACACATACGATTGCAGCGATTACGTAGCCTCTTGTACAGATCCCAGCTCTCCTCAGACGGACATTTAACATGTTTACGCTTGGCCTTATCTCGCTTCAACATAATATTTTTGAGGGCTGAAGAAAGCCATGGCGCAGGATGGTGTCTCTTACCTTTTTAAGAGGGGCATGTACATCATAGATGGCCAACAACGTGCTTGTAAAAATAGACACCTTATCATCCAGGTTATTGCAGTCATAAACAGATGACCAATCAATACCATCTATGTCACCCCCCAAACGCTCCAGATCAATATCTTTAAAATTACGAAGAACTAGAAATTTACTCTTGCGTTTCGGAGGACGCAGTTTATAGGAAAGGTATAGAAGGTCGTGGTATGAAAAGGGAGCAGACAGCTGTCCATGTGAAGCCACCTTATGAAGATTTATGAAGATTAGAAACTAGAATAAGGTCAAGTAGAGAAGGCTTAGTATTAGGAACCTTGTGTGTGGCATTTAGGGGAAGAATATGCATATCTAGAGAAGAGACAAGAGAGCAGAGTTGACGGCTGCGTGAATCATTTTTGAGAAGACAAGTGTTGAAGTCCCCGAGGATAATTCTATGTTCATACAGTGACGATAGATTTTCAAGCTGCATTTCAAAAGCGGAGAAATAATTAATATTACTACAAGGGCTGTAATAAACGCCTAGTAGTGTTTTAGTGTGCTTAAAATCAATTTCAATAAAGAGATATTCTGTAAAATTTGAGTATACACCTGGGGACTGGTCAACAACTTTATAAGAGATATCTCCACGAAGATACACGGCAACCCCGCCACATGCTTTACCCGTTCTATCAACACGCACAAGCTGTACCTTTTTTTTCGTGCGGAAAACCCTTCGGAATCGGAAATCCCTTCGGAGAAGTTAAATGTACCTTTTTTTTTTTTTTATCGTGCGGAAATCCCTTCGGATACCCCCCCGCGTGCCAGCGGGGGCGGTTATGTCGGGCTTGAACCGACTAAAACCGCACGCCGTCTCGGGTCTACAGACGCTGTAAGGTTGCCCATAGAGCGTATCCCTCGCACCCCGACTGACCCTGGGCCATCTTCGGTTTCGAGATGGCCCCCTCGGGTTTGGGAACCACGGTGTCCCCGTCTTGCCCCGGTTTGGGGGAGGGGCGCTAGTCGCCCCACCGTCCCGGCCTGCTTCTGCTGGGGTGACAGGTGGCCTCACCCGCCACCCCCAGGTCTGCGCTCATGGAGGACGGAGGTCGTTAAGCGACCACCGGCGCCTGAGTCGCCTGCGACGCGCGGCGAGCAAGTTGCGGGCTCGGCGGTCCGGGAGAGTTCTAAGTCTCTCCCGGGCGCGCTCCGCCACCTCCTTCGCGAGCATTACATAAGTTAAATGTAGATACCTTTTTTTTTTTTTTTTTTTTATCGTGCGGAAATCCCTTCGGATACCCCCCCGCCGGCCAGCGGGGGCGGTTATGTCGGGCTTGCACCGACTAAAACCGCACGCCGTCTCGGGTCTTCAGACGCCGGGGTGTAAGGTTACCCAACACACACCCCTAATACATTTTTAGGTTTGTGAGCTTTCATATCTCATATTATGGCTTTTGTGGAGGTTCATGACTGTAACGACTTTGATCGACAATGATCGTCCATAATAGATGGACAACATGGTTGTCAACAACATAATATTGGTGAAAGTCTTGAAGATAGAATACTTAACGGCGCTTTGGATTTTCAGAATGCATAATAAACTTGAATTGCATGATATATTACATAACAAAACATACCACTAGCACAAGCACACTAACAAGCCACTAGCTACCGTCGGAGACCACGGCCCTCACCATGGTCTCCGACGAGAGAACGTCCACGCCCAGGACCGCAACGAGATCCCGGCGTTGACTCGCCCACGCAGGGCACTCCACCAACGTGTGGAGCGCCGAGGCTTCGCCAGGATCCTCGAGTCGGCCCAATCATGCAACGGCCAAAATTACTGTAGCTTGACTCTACCACCCTCGGGGCTCCGGCCTATGGCCCCGCTGCAGCGCCTCCCTGCGCACACACAAGGGCTCTCGCTTCCAGGTCCCATGGAGGGGTCCCGGCTAGTAGACATGTCACCTCGACGGAGATCGTGCGATACTCACTGATGACTGTGACGGCCATCGCTTTTAACGGGCTGATTAGAACAGCCAAGTTGCGGGCCGCCAGAGTTTCCGCCCATCTGGGGGCCCCGTACAGGGCCATGCTTCGCACGATCCCCAGGTACAGTCTCCGAGTGGGGGCGTTGGGTTTTTTTTTTTTTTTTTTATACCACTCAGGTGGCAGACAAGCTCACGGCCCACCTGATGGGAAGTGGTTACCGCGGCCTATGGACGTGTGCAACACCAGGGGCGTCACACTCGCGCTGCCGACCCTGTAAAAACCTTCTAATGCCCTTCTTGAAGAACCCCATATTGTAGTCGCTTGGGAAAACCACAGCAGGGAGATCAGTCCACAGCCTGAGGGTGCGCGGAATGAAGTGCCTTTTATATCTAACTGTAAATGGGGTTTTCTTAGCGGTGAATGCACATACTTGTGTCTTAGTGGGGTTGAATTGGACCAGGTTTAGTCCACCCCAATCGGACACTCTTGTGAGAGTAGTCTCGATTTCAGACACAAGTTGTTCGCGACTTTCTTCCACTGTGGACCGAGGGATGTTAGCTCGGCCCGTGTAAAATGCGTCCCCGGTACTGTCGTCCGCATAGCAATGAATGGAGTCATCAGACAGCATTTCATTGATATGCAGGAGGAACAGGGTCGGAGACAGCACGGAGCCTTGTGGAACACCAGCGTTTATGTCCATGTGGTACGAGCAGCTGCCGTCAACGACGGTTTGGATGCTTCTATTGGACAAAAAGCTGGCGATCCATTCGCAAAGTCCCTCGGGCAGTCCATAAGACGGCAACTTCGAAAGAAGACCTCTGTGCCAGACCCGATCGAAGGCCTTCGCTATATCGATGCTGACCGCTAGTGCCTCACCTTGACCTCACCTTGAGCTGTATGTTAATGACACGCTCCATTACCTTCGAGAGAAGGGAGGTGATAGCAATAGGCCTGTAATTGGACGGGTCTGTCCTATCGCCTTTCTTACGCACAGGGTGCACGAATGCAGTCTTCCACGAAGCTGGGACTTGTCTCGTGGAGTAAGAGAGCGCAAAAAGCTGTGTAAGAACAGGGCACAACTCTGGAGCACACTGCTTAAGCACCATCGCCGATATGCCGTCAGGCCCACTCGCGAACATCTAGGGACTTCAATTCCCGCCGGACCACCCGTTGTGTGATTTTGATTTCTGGCATAGAAACACCACACCAGGGGATAGTGGGTGGCTCGGCATTCCCATCATTCATGGTCGAGTTTGACGCAAAGAGGTCACCTAAAAGACAGGCTTTCTCCCCTGCGCCATGGGCCAGATTGCCGTCGGGTTTATGCAGCGGCGGCAGACATGACCGACAAAAATTTCCCTCGGCAGCTTTGGCAAGCGACCAGAATGCACGACTACCAGATGGGTACCGCGCCAGCCGTTCACCAATTCTGCCGATGAATTCAAATTTAGCCCTGGCCGTTGCTCTTTTACTGGATCTCGAGGCGGCATTTAATTTCCGCTTCACCTCAGTGATATTAGGATCCTTGTTAGCAAGTGCCGTGGTCCAAGCCTTATAAGCAGATTGCTTGTGAAGTCTTGCTTCTCTGCAAGGCCGATTAAACCACGGGCGCTTACTTGCTCCTGTTGCGATCCAGCGGTTGGGAATGTAGCATTCCATGCCCGCTAGAATCGCCTCAGTAACTGCTGTTGCACAGGAACTTGGATCTTCAGAAGCGTGCGAGAGGCACTTGCGCCCGGACGAGGCAATGGTCTGACTTGCCAAGTGGTGCTTCCACAGTTATGGAGTATTCATCCGGGCGCGTAGTCAGTAGAAGGTCCAGTAGAGAGCTTCTATGGGTCTCGATATCTGGAATTCTTGTGATAGAATGAACCACTTGCGAGAACCCATAGGTCAGGGCAAATTTGTGAGCAGCCCTTCCTGCATAATCAGTGCTCGAGGACCCCAGCCACTCAATGTGATGAGCGTTGAAGTCTCCCAAGAACACTAAGTCCGCGGTGGGGTACTGCTCAATAGCCTTGTCTGCCGACCGCTGCAGGTACTCAAACAGTTGAGTCGTTCCCAAGTCACCACTATGAGACCTGTAAAGGCACGCATAGATACGGGTGTGACCCCCGTGATCTATACGTACCCACAAAATAGACAGGTCCCTGTCTTCAAGGCCATTAAGACGGCGGCAACAAATATCATCCCGGACGTACAAGCATATCCCGGCACGCCTCAAAAAATTGTGCTCGAGTTTGTACCCAGGGTACATTAGGTAGGCTGCATCGGCAGGGGATGATATTTGTGTCTCCGTTAGGAAAAACAAGGTCGGCTGAGTGGTTTCAAGGTGTTGGTGGACCGCGTTGAGGTTGGTATGCAATCCCCTGATGTTGCAAAAGTCCACTTGTAATGTGGACGAGGATGCCGCTGTCGAAATATTTTTCCTTTTATTTCTGGCCATTTTGAGAAGGGTTGGTGGGGGAGAAGGTTAAGAGAGATTCTGTGCTGACAGTGCAGGAGACAAAGCAAGACTCTATGCGACCACCGACAAGTTAGGGTTGTGTGACTGGCTGGCGAGGCGGGCGGAAGGGCCCCCGGTCCCCTTCTGAATACTGTAGTCGGGTCCACTCCGGTCTCCTCCTCCGGAACGACCACAGTATCAGGCACTTTTCACAGGCAGCTGGTTCAGCCTCCTGGGGCAGAGATTATGTAGTCCCCAGGTTCGGGAACCGTTCAAGCCTGCGGGCGGCCAGCGGAAAGCCGTTTCACCGGGTCTCCCTGACCGCCACGCCAGCATTTCACGCCCATACAAGTCGGTGACGATTACTAAAACCTCTGGTCTCCCCGCTGACAGCACAAAAACCCCTCCAGTGAGCTCTGGCTACCCTACTCACCGCCGGGAACACAACACGAGGGTTATTATGGCCGCGGTCTTCTGTAGGGCGGAGGTACTACCCCAGTCGGACTGCTCAATTAGGACGGGAGATACCGTCATGTCCTACCTCCTCCTGGGGTCCCCTGGGTCCCTTAACGTTGGGCATCAGCCGCGATAGCGCGGCCGCAGCCCCCTCTCAGCAGTCCGTTACATACGCCACTGGGCTATCGCCACTTGATATATTAATGTTACGCAAAATATTTTTGGTATTTTATAACCGATTAACTGTTGCCAGCGTTTCCGTAAAATACTGATCCCGTTCCCGCAACCCACAGGAACCTATAGAAACCTACATCTAGATCCGTGCCAAATTACATCTAGATCCGTTCAGCCGTTTTTGTGTGAAAAAGTAACAAACATGCCTACACAAAGTAATAATATACCTAAATAAAAATAACTTATTGTATTAAAGCAAAGTGAAATGAGTTAGGTATATTATATGAGTTTTTAAGATAATTTACATAATATTAATTGAATTAATACAACATGTTTTATCGCATGTAATTTGCTCGACCAAATTAATCTCTACTAAGTATAAAATGTTGCATTCATATTATTGTGTATATTAGGAACTGAATTAAATCAAAAAAAAATACTTTTTTTTTTATATGTGCGGAAATCCCTTCGGATACGCCCCCGCCGGCCAGCGGGGGCGGTTATGTCGGGCTTGAACCGACTAAAACCGCACGCCGTCTCGGGTCTACAGACGCCGGGGTGTAAGGTTACCAATAGAGCATATCCCTCGCACCCCGACTGACCCTGCCATTCGCAGTGTCCCCTCTGATAACAGCAGAGGGGTACCTGGAGCGACCACCCCCGCGGGCCTTGAAGGCCCGCCATACCCCGACCCCCTCGTGCAATGGGGCAACCAAAATACCTAATACGTAAATATTTGCCATTCCTTCCGTAAAAATAGCAATATCAAATTGTGTAATCGTTTATCGTCACGATTCTCATACTATGGCACTGATGGTCTTGAATTTAAAAGTGTAAGGGCCATCAGTATATATTTCTGTATCATTCGGCTATGACGATTTGTAAACAATTTTAACAGTTCCGAAGGAAATAATAAACCTATTTGATGCTTCCAGAATATTTAATAATAATCGAAATCGATCGTAAAGGCTAGAATTAGCATTCCATCAATTTTGTTCATACCAATTGACTTAGTAGTTCATAACTCCTACGTCACAAATTTCATTATACCGATCAGCGATTTAATATCAAGTATAAAATATATTGGTTTTCTGTCAGTTAATATAAATGCCATTGTGAACGGCTTTTATTGACGATATAAAGCACTCACCCGGCTGAGTGCGGCGGGATGTGGATAAAGATTGACAAGGCAGGATTCCCGGCGAGTGCGATAGTCCCATCTGGTTTCTAAATGTGGCAGTTCCATTGTGTCACAAATAGACTGAACGTGCGCCGCCGCCGGTGCAGATTGAGGGCCAAAGATAGCTGCTACGCCGCTCCTTAACAGATGACATACTGCAGGGGAAAAAAAGAAGTTTCATATTACTAATTTATAGTTTATGATTTGCATAATATGATTGCCATTATCACCAAAATATCGTCACCATCAAATCATAATGCTAAGTGCATTAGATTCTTAATTTACAAACGTACCTACTTCTCTTGTAAGAAGGTCTTAAATCGTACATGTTTATGTGTAAATTCATAGCCTAAGAAATTACTAGATGTAGTAAAGTAACCAGGGTGTATTTATTAGCTCGGGTTTATTAGTATTCAGCTATGATTTACTTAAGAATAGTGAATGTGTAAACTACAGACTGAAATTAACAATAATAGGGCCACGGAGTACGAAACTTACGAAACCACAACTTTCTTTCTACCGATAACTCACCCACAGACTATAAAGTCCTTACATTCATTTCCAGAACCAAAGTCTCATATCGAAATTTGTGTACACTTTATTTATGACAAAATGATGCTGATGTTTACCGTAACCGCGAAAGAAAAGGATGTTATGGTTTATTGACGACAAAGAAACCTATATATCTGTGCCACATATGTGGGTATAAAGCGTCCTGACATTGTATAAAATTGTTCAAGTATATTAATATAGCCGTTTCAGCTTTATGTCAAATTTTTAGAGCCTATTCATTCCTCATAGAGAAATTAACTGAAACTCCTTATTTTAAATTTTCTTTAGTTTATATCCGCTAACTTTGGTATTTATTCTCATATTCATAAAACCTGTTCTATACTCCTTCGGCTACCGATATTAAGTCAATTATTGTTCTTTTTGTACAATCTAATGATTATTTATTAAGTAGGTACCATTTTTTTTTTTTTTATCGTGCGGAAATCCCTTCGGATACCCCCCCGCGTGCCAGCGGGGGCGGTTATGTCGGGCTTGAACCGACTAAAACCGCACGCCGTCTCGGGTCTACAGACGCCGGGGTGTAAGGTTGCCCATAGAGCATATCCCTCGCACCCCGACTGACCCTGGGCCATCTCCGGTTTCGAGATGGCCCCCTCGGGTTTGGGAACCACGGTGTCCCCGTCTTGCCCCGGTTTGGGGGAGGGGCGCTAGTCGCCCCACCGGGCTGGCCTGCTTCTGCTGGGGTAACAGGTGGCCTCACCCGCCACCCCCAGGCCTGCGCTCATGGAGGACGGAGGTCGTTAAGCGACCTCCGGCGCCTGAGTTGCCTGCGACGCGCGGCGAGCAAGTTGCGGGCTCGGCGGATCGGGAGAGTTCTAAGTCTCTCCCGGGCGCGCTCCGCACCATTGCCGCAATCATGCTGCCGAGCGAGAGGACTCCCACCCCGATGGCTGCCACGAGGTCACGCCTCGGCGCCTCCCACGCCGGGCAGTCCGCCAGCGTGTGCAGCCCTGAGTCCTCTCTCGCGTCGCAGTGATGACACTCAGGCGTTGGCTCCTTCCTGATCCGATGCAGGTGGTCCCCGAAGCACCCCTTCCCTGAGATCACCATGCGTCAGTCGGTAGGAGAGGCTTCCGTGTCACCTCTCCAGCCAATCCTCCATGATGGGCCTTACCGCCGCTATTGCGGCGTGCCCTTATTAAGTAGGTACCTACTTAAATACATCACATTCATTTTTTTGACTGAGATTACCTGAACATACATACGCATATTCTCACCTTTTTCCGTCTGGCGTAGACAGCAACATTTCACACGAGTTTAAAATGTTGAATGCTTCAGTTACAAAACCAAAATTTAAAATATTATATTAAGGTACACCTAATTTTACTATGAATTATAGTAAAATAAAGTCAGATTTACTAATGTGCGTAGGTTTTTAGTGGGGTAATAATTGTGTCTGCTTTTTTTTTTCCACATAAACATACCGGCTGCAAATAATCACCATATCTTTGGCTCCGGTGACATTAAGTTCGTGGGGGTTTCCGAACGCAAAACCAAAAAAAGGCTGTATTATTAGTGTTATGATCTATTATTAGTGAAAAAAATGTAAAAGAGAGATATAATTCCATCTAGCATTACATTCTAGTTTATATACCAAGCTCTATTATCTAGTCACGTACCGGTTAAAGGTGAACATTTTGGACAAGGATGCTGACAATGTCAATTGATCTGTTCTAGAATTCAGCTAAAACTAGTGACACTCGTTTGCTTAGCTTCCGTGTAGACCCCAGTTTTCGTACATTAGGATCAATCTATAGCTCTAACAAAATACAGAAACTTTTACTCATTTGTGATATACTTACTTTTTTTACGTGCTGAATGCAACGGTTGAATTTTAATAAATGGCGATTTATTATTTATTAAAAAAGGCCCTCTTCTGTATAAAATTAGTATAGATAGAATAGTTCTCTTCACCTTTTAACACAAATTCACTTTCGCTCTTAAACACAAGTATTATTGTATTTGAAAATCTGTAATAATACTAAGTTCTAATTATTCAGTAGTAACACTGAAATCTTGATTAAAATAACCATCTCACACGTACGACTGGTTATAAATAACAATACAAGTGATAAAACGAGAGTAAATGTAAAATCAATTTGAGTAGCTCTAGATAAATAGCTCTTTACAAACGAGACTATATAGATAGATTTACATCAGTTACAGAACACTATTTAAATGAATATTTTCGATTATTTTAATGTTTTTTAAGTCTTTATTGCATAGAAATATACATAAATAAATAAATAATAAATAAATATTCTACGACATTCTACACAGCGCTTTCTAGACCCAAAGTAAGCATAGTTTAACTAGCCTGTGTTATGGTTTCTAGAACGCGGATAAACATACTTATATATATTTTTTTTGTAAATGCATACATATTATACATAGAAACACCCATACCAATGCAAATAGACATATTCATGCATACAAATATTTGCACTGAGCGGGAATCGAACCCGCGCCCCCTGTCGTAGCAGTCGAATGCACTACCGCTACGCCACAGAGGCCGACATAGCAAGTAGCAACTCCAGTGTAAATTAAATCCTAGAGGTTAACAAATTATGTTAGGTTACATTACACAAAGCTAATATGCTTTTTAAGAATTTATAGGCATAGTTGTGGGTCATTAAAAACATAAAATATAATGGGGTACATTAATAGTGTGTGTATGCAAGCTTTAGTGTAGCATTACATTTGTTGCATACTTAAGTTAGGTACTACTAAACAATAATAGCAAATAAACGCTGACATAATTTATAAAATGTTAACTCAAGCAACATTTTAATATGTAGGTATTAACATAAAAAGCAACAGGAATATCGATCATTAGGAAGCCAACAAGTTCACCAGTAGGCATAGTCACCGTAACAGGACCACGCCTCCGCACAACCCGCGCGCACGTCTATATTAAATGGTCTGGTCTATGTTAAAGAACACTATGTAAATGACTATTTTCGATTGTCGATAACTCTATACTATCCAAACTCGATAACAATGTTTGAGTCGTACCTATTTCAAATAATTTTTTTTTATGTTAACCAGATACATTTCGTTTCCCTTGCGAATGTCATAAATATCTTGTGTGATGTATATCAACGTAAGTTCATTAATAAATTTGTAAGTATAGAGCAAACTGTATCGCTGATTGCACGGGGCCACTCCATAATCACAAATAGGTAGATAAGCCCGCAACTTGCTCGCCGCGCGTCGCAGGCAACTCAGGCGCCGGAGGTCGCTTAACGACCTCCGTCCTCCATGAGCGCAGGCCTGGGGGTGGCGGGTGAGGCCACCTGTCACCCCAGCAGAAGCAGGCCGGGACGGTGGGGCGACTAGCGCCCCCTCCCCCAAACCGGGGCAAGACGGGGACACCGTGGTTCCCAAACCCGAGGGGGCCATCTCGAAACCGGAGATGGCCCAGGGTCAGTCGGGGTGCGAGGGATATGCTCTATGGGCAACCTTACACCCCGGCGTCTGTAGACCCGAGACGGCGTGCGGTTTTAGTCGGTTCAAGCCCGACATAACCGCCCCCGCTGGCACGCGGGGGGGTATCCGAAGGGATTTCCGCACGAAAAAAAAAAAAAAAAAAAAAGGTAGATACACAATTGGCTAGATAAAATACAAGTTGTTATTTCTAGATAATCACAATTATTAACGACGTGCTTCTATTTTGCAAGGCATCAAGAACCAGTAGAAGATAAAAATCGTTTTATTCCGTCTTAGATATTGTCTTGCCATTTTTTTTGTTTGATTGCGGACATCGTAAAAGAACTTAAGAGCCAAACTAATGACTTGAAGACAGTTTTATATTTATTACGTTGGACAATTTTATCTTTTACGTACAACAATTTATTATGTCTGAGACTTTAAGGTGTGATTGACATGATTAATTAACATGATTGATTATTGTTCAATGAAACAATTGGTCCTTGTCTTTCTACAATAACTTACACGCAGTCATCCTACAGTGTGGTCAGTTTCATTAGTCTTTCGGTCAATGGTGTAATGATAGACGTCAATATATCTTCATTAAATAAAGGATATAAATAAATTTTGGTGATATATTATGCCGAAAAGATTAAGGCTTCGAAGCTACGGTGGTTAAGCGATAACGCCTACGTTATCACTCAGCAGTAGCAGTAGTAGCAGTCGTCTGCATTCGGGCGTTAGTAAAGTTGATATTTTTCAAAATACTTTGGACAGATTACTTTGTCAATTTTGTGATATTTTGTAAGTTATAATAAATTATAGTTGTTTGTCTAAAACCATTGACTTATAACATTTCAAAGCGTATTACTACAATAGGTGATAGTCTCTTTTTTCTAGCGATTTAAAGGCGTATGTTTTGCTAAGTTAGCCCTGTACTTACACTTAAATAGTCGAGTCGAATATCTGGGGGATCGGTTTTTTTCCCTCTACGTTTAAAAAAAATTAAACCTAGCTAGATCGATTTCTCGCACCCGAAACCCCCTGTATACTAAATTTCATGTAAATCGTTGCAGCCGTCTACGAGATCACAGATTAATAAATAGTTACTAACGTAACAGATACATCACTCCCATACAAAAGCGAAAATACCTAGTCTATATTCACCTACAAAATTTTAATAATAATACTTGCTGCACAGAATGAGAAGAATTGTACCTTAATAACGCGTTTATAGAGTGGAGACTGTGTTGCCCGCCGTGCGAGTGACGCCATCGTAAGAATGTACTAGGGTTGTACCTATGGTGATTATTGTAATAAAACGAATGTTACGAATCAACCATGTTTTTTATTTGTCAATCAAATAATGCTTTAGTTTTATATAATGATTTTTAAATATTTTTTTCCTTCTCGGAATTCTCTGTTATTAAATTCTATAGTCGAAAATATCCTAAATCGCGTAAATAATTTTAACAAATAATCATAAGGAAAACAGGAGCAAAGCGACGGAAAATCAACGGTTTTTAACATTTGTAATACGGTGCTACCAGGCCGATTCATTATGACATTATAGCGGCAACATAAATACATTATTTACTATGTCACGGTTCAAGGTATACTAATTATCACGGTTCATGAAAAATAGCCTGCTGACAGACGGACGGACAGACAGACAGACAGACAGATGGACAGTGAAGTCTTAGTAATAGGGTTTTGTATTTCCCCTTTGGGTACGGAGCCCTAAAAAAAAATTATATCTATGGATAGGTCATCAAAAATGATATTGAGGTTCCTAATTCAATTAAATTTTTAAGCATTTTGTATGCTTACTTTTTTCACACACGTGTCTAGGTGGCTCAGTTGGTCAGTGCATTCCCCCTGTAAGGGACTGGTCGCGGGTTCAAGTCCCGTCCTAGATGTTCTCTTTTTCCGATCTAAATCTTTAGAAAAAAATTAATTATTTTGTCAGTTTGTTCAACCATTGGTATAAAATACGAAATAATTTACAGTAGATATACCTATATATAGACTATCGTATTAAAATTATCGGAATATTTACCATGTTGTATTGTTTTGAAGCAGTCGCAATGCCTAATATACAACATGGTAAATATCCCGATAACTTTAATACGAATGTGAATGACCATGATAGTTTAAATACCTATATATAGACGCTTATTCCTACCCATAGCTAAAATATCAAAGAAATCTAAAACTAACGGACATTACCCATTACTCAAAAAACTCCTTTAATTTACGATTTACATACCTGCTTATTACCTACTTATGTTTAAAGAAATAAACGGTGACAACATTCATATAGATAAGATTTAAAATAGGTGTTCTTCGTCTCTCGGCAATGAAAAAAACGACAAATTTTCCGTTGTTTTTTGACTTTTACACCCATCCACTGCACAATAATTACGTGGTTTCTGCATTTCGAAGCGTAAGCGCGGGAAACGTACAGTGCGGTCGGATGCGAGCGCTCAGGCGGGCGTTCGGCAGCCCTCTGCCTGTTTGTATCGTCGACGATACGCGAGCGCTAGGTATATAGCGCGCGGCCTTGAGCGAGTGACGGAGGCCTGACGAGATTCAGATTATATACATATATATATACACTGACTCCCAAGTCACAGGCGATAGACTAGTTTGGAACCCAAAATTTGTCATAGTAGGTACTCATTTTCTGTGTGTAATAATTAATGTGTAATCCTTTGTATACTTGTTATTGAATTGAATATATATATATATATATATAAATTTATAAATTATTATTATTATATTTATATAGAAATAAATTGTATATGTCACGCTATTACATTAATAGCGTGATGATATTTATTATCATAGGTTGAGTGTGATTTCATATTTTACTGCTCATCACCTTTTAGTCATAGCATGATGATTTATAGTCCAAACGTTGACCATGTCCGAGTTTTATCAAACTGCAGAATTTCTGCTTTGCAATAATAAAGGAATGATCAATAATAGATTTGATCGATGTTACCCTGCTGCTCCTATCAAACTTATAATAGCGTTATAATATATAGCAAAGTTTATGACCATACCCTAGAAGAATATTCATACAAAATTTCAGCTTAGGTAATCTGTTCAGCGGTTTTCCAGAAAAACAGACATAAATTATAAAAATAACATTTTTGGCGTCAGTATTGTTCCTAAAACGCATAACCTTTATTTTTTTGAAAAAATATTGAATATACAGTTTTCACCTCGCCTCGTTACGATTTTAGTAAGTATATGTATAGGTAAAAAGTATTAAAAAAAATTTGATTGTTCATTATAGAATTGTTTAAATTTTAATGATAAAAGCATTTTGTATGCGAATATGTAACATTTACAGTATAACCAACCTCGTTTTGATGCATGGAAACTATCTTGTGGTGATATTGTCTCTACTTGAGCAAGTAGTTTTGCTCTCGGCAACACGGCTCGATCTGCATTTACTCGTTCAACTGCGTATCTGAAGGCTACTTCCTGTTTATCGTCCTCTGGATGGAATAGACCACCTAAGGATTACAAAAACGAATCGTTAGTTATGGGGAAAGTACTGTAGGTACAGTCAACGACAAAAGTTAATTAACATCTAAATATTTACAAACGTTCTTTACATTGCAATAGGAATACCCTATAATGAATATACATCTAGTATTATGATCCCCTGAGGACAAAGTTATTAGATTTCACGTTTTATTTATTATTTTATGAAAGGTTTAAGAGCTAAAGTGATTAACAAATTAGAATTTGTTAAGCCACTTTTGTCGTTGACTGTACATATTCAGTTTTTCACTTCAAAAATAATTCAATCTCTATGGAAGTCTAATAATGAAGTATTCTTATGTGTGCCATTAGTAACATTTTTCATATTTTTTATTATGTTATAGGTAGGTATATAGACAAACTGTTAACGATATTCTATGACTATCCCAACACGCGTATAGTCTAATCGAAAAGTTCAAAATGGTCTAAAATAGACGCTTTGCCTTTTTTTCTTCTTTAATTATATCTAACTTTTGCAATTGTTTATGTGCTAATACAATGATACACCACCCCTTACTAAATTAAAGTTCTTCAAGGGAACTTCGAAAGAAAAAGGGATGACAGCCCTGATAAGTAAAGATATCTATTGATTAAGCAATAGAGATTTTGCAAACCATTACTGAAAATAGGCCTCTCCCAATGTGCGCTAAAGCGCCATAGATCCTCCGCCTTCCAAAGATATATAAATGATATATTATTTATAACTATGATTGACAAATTCCATAACACATTGATGGCCTCACTCTAGATAAGCCTGTGGGGGCTTAGATATCTAGACACGCGGCAGCGTGTTAAGCCAAGTTCAAGCAAAGGAACTGGCTAGCCAGCGCTGAGTGTTACATTACACGCACCACTTTTGGCCCTTTAACTCAAAACCTCTTTAACGTAAACACATTAAAATACGTGTGTTTAATTATATCCATAATTGGATGTAGAAGCAATAAAAAAAAAATAGGTAAAAAAAAAAAATATATATAAAAATCAAAAAAAAACACCACCAGCGACCAGCGTCACGTGACGCGACGAGCACACGTGACGCTGATCGCGATTTAGGTATTTCCCAGACATCCGCTTGGAGAATAGGAGAAGGACTGCACGCCTACCACGTGCGTCACAGGCTCGAATTCTTTGTTCCTATAAATACATATTTTGATTTTGCATAGAACTTAGCACTAATTTAGATCTCCATTCTTTTTGCGGCGAAGCCCACAGTCAAGCATAATTTTAATTTTACATTTAGGTTTTTGGTGGGATTACGATTACAAATTAATTAATCAATTTGAATAAATGTTATTTAACACAAGACAACTGAAATCACTGTCACTACCTCAGTTAGTTTGTGAAGTAATATTGATTATAAACTGTACGAGAACAACAAGACAAATATAAAAGAGAAAGAGTGAATAAATTCCATGAAGTTAAGTGTCAAATGAATACTTGATAGGCAATCAATATAAGATTATGATCTTTGTATTCGGTTCATTTCACAATTCAGTTAAAGTATATCTTTATTAGAATAACAAAACAATAACCTTCTCAAAAGCAATTGCCGAAAACATATTTACCTAATAAAACTGATAATTTACAGATCTAGACAGGTATATGAACATTACCGCCTTCTTAGTGCAAAGAATAGCTTTAATTCAAACCACGATAATTTAAATAGGTAAAGATATAGGTAGGTAAGATAATGTGAATGGTTTCAGGTCAATTGAGTAATTTGTGTCTAAATGTCTGAACGAGGTAAACTTCGCTGTTCATGACATTGTTACGTTATCAACTGATCGTTGTCTCTTACGATCATAAACTCTATTTTCGTTATTATCGTCTCCATAATGCAATTCTTTTTTTTTTTTTTTTTTTTTTTTTAAATTCTAAAGCAATATGGGAACAATTTGATACTTGCCTACGATTTGTAACTTATTGATCCAGAATTAAAAGGTCACACAAATTACGACTATAACTTGAGCTACGACGATTGGCTTATTGGTAAATGGTTGGTTCATAGATAGTTCATAGTATTCGAAACATTATATTTGGGAAATCTATACTAATATTATAAAGATAGAGGGTGAATTTTGTGAGTTTGTTTAGATGTTCGGACCTTCGGACCTTCACTTACTGGAAAAAATCTTTCACCATTTCAAAGATACAATGCCCCCGATGGATACAGGCATATTATGTTATTATGTCTTGAGTTGCACCATAAACTCCTATAAACCGAAATGAATCGAGTACGTTTTACTAGTATAGAATAAAGTAGGCACAAGTTATTTTATTGATGGTGTCCGTTTAAAAGATTTTTGTGATCGACTTTTATGAACATGTGTTTTCAAATATTTGCTAAAAAGTGATATATTGACGAATCAGCAGAAAGGAACCAGATATCAATAGCTAATAGCTTGGGTAGCCTAAGATACACAGAGGTAAAAAAAAAGCGTCTATGAGGGCAATTTTTTTTTATTACGATTGGTTGAAGGGAATACAACTAGATTGGATAATGTCTCGTTCATATTATCCAATTGCCTCACATGAAGGATAGAGGATGAATTACTACAAGAAACCAACCTTGAGTCTGAATATTGGCGAGTGATGCCCGAGAGATATTATCCTACTTTGAGACAAAGTATTGGTTTTATCGTCTAAAATTCGTGTGTGTATTATTGCTTGATTTTATTTCAACTTGCTGTTCAGATATGCTACAAAAGAGCTTGATACTGCTTTGATAGACTAAAACGAGACTTTTATAAATAAAATAAATTACCCAGGTGACTTAATTCAACCATTCAAATTTCAGATTTGTATTACCATAACAGGATATTAATAAAAGGAATAACGAATTCGGCTATTAAAAGTGGTTTTGGTTTCCGAAGCCCAATTATATTCAGACCATTACTTCAATATAGATTATTGAAATTGTACCCTTCTGAACATAAATCCACGACAAGTTAGAGATTTAGCAATAATTTATTCCTTATACTTAAAATATTAATTGCCTGCAATTACTTTGAATATCGCTATTTATAGTCGTTATTCAACACAAGATTTTAGAAATGAACGCTAAATTATCCTACTAATGTTATAAAAGTGGAATTTGGTGAACATGAGCCAGATTTGCTCAAACGGCTGAACATATCTGGCTGAAGTTTTGGTAACCTTTTTTTTTTTTTTTGTTCAGACGCCGCGCGGTTATATGGGGCTCTCACCACACTAAAACAACCTGCCGTGTGCCATACACCGCGACTTAGTGAGTGAACCGTCGGAAATACTTCGCACTCATCGACGGAACACTCTAGCGCCGGCCCGCAAAGGTGCGGTGCGGGCCCGTCTTCTAGGCGATGTCCAGGCACACCGGGACATCACCCCTTCGCGGGGGGCTCTACTGCGGGTGGAGGGCAATCCCCGGCCCATCCACCCGCGGCCCCACTAGGGCGGAATGCAGCGCAGGAATGCGCGTGCACGCCGCCCAGTTCGCGGGCGGCGGATCGGATCTGCGAGGCCGTCTGCCTCTGATCCTCTCCGCCGCCTCCTTCCGCGAGATGACTTCCTCGCAGAAGGACGCGACCGTGGTAAAACACCACGCGACGTCGCCGCGGCCGCCGGCCCTGGAGGACCACCACGCCTAGACCAGGCGTTGCCTGAGGTCAGCTGCCGCATCGAGGTGCCCAGTCGATAGATGAAGTCCTCGAAATCGCTCAACCTCCGGTCGGTCGGCAGCGACATCTCCCGGACCCTTGTCTCTTGGCGACAAGGGGGGGAAATGAAGCGCCGTGGAGGCGGCGACTGCCACGTATCCATCGACCGAATCCAAACCGACCCAATTCGGGCGGCACGGAACGATACATGGATCCGCGGCTACGGCAAGGCCTATGGACCACTGGATGTAGATACCAGGATCCATTAATGGAGCGCGGTCTCTACATCCTCCTCCATTTGCGACGGCGACGTCGGTGACACGGCGCTTGAAGCGACCTCTGTCGAGCGACCGGCCCCCGGCTTTGGCGTAGAAGCCGAGGTGCGGGGTTGTCTACAACCCTCACGGCCCAGCAAGTGGTTAGCGGGCAGCTTGCCCGCGGCACATGCTGGGCAGTGAGGGGGGGCGGAGCACTCCGCCGCCTTGTGCCCGGGTTGACCGCAGCGGAAACAAAATCCGCTGCAGTCAAAGCAGCTGGTGCATTTAACACGAGCGTGCCCGGCCGCCATGCATTTATAGCACCTCATGGGCCGGCTCTCCAGGACTGTGACCCTGGCTGAGATCCAGCCCACGAGGAGCCTGCCGGCATCAGCCAAAACTTTGACCGAGGCGACCCGACAGCTCGCCCACACTGCACCAACGCCACCGGGACCGGGGCGGATAGTGCTGACCTTGATTTGGTCCGGGCTGCACTTAGTAGCCGAAGCTATGGCCTCCCGGACGTCATCGGCAGTTGTGAAGTCCGCCAGACAAGTTTTGGTAACCTAACCTAACCAACCCTGTTGGTTAGGTTAGGTTAGTTGGTTAATTCTGAACGGTAAACGGAACGAAGCGGTGTAACCGCGGGTAAACGGCTAATAAGAAATATTTAACTGAAATCGGTATTACCAAAGTATCTTATGCCACGATATTTTTCTACGTAAGCATCAATATGTAAAAAGAGATGTATTAGCATACATGTAGAATACAACTAGGCAAGCTTTAAACTCAGTAAAGTGGATCAGCTGCGGTATGCTATTCAACCATAATAAAATAAAATCTATAATAAAATCTTTCCAAATATGACGTAAATTGACTTAATGGTCTGGGTTTGTTGTCTACGACAACAAGCACTAACCATTTGACTACGAATGAACGCCAGTTGGAATCGATTTGAAAAAACTGGACATTGGCGTCTTTGCCATTAATAATTTTATAAACATTTATTATATTTTACTTGACATTGAAAAAGAAGAAGAAGAACGCCAGTTGACTACGAATAAAATAACTCAAGATGTCAGTGCTGTGTTAATTTAGTAAATGAGTTTGTCCATTTACAATACAATAGACACATAGATGATAGCACGGATGGCATAGTGGTTTACGTAATCACCTCGCAAACTATTGTTTTGCATACTGCAGTTTTGATCCACACAAATAATTGACAATTATAGAAAAATAATCTGAGATTGGAT
Organism: Cybosia mesomella; assembly: GCA_946251805.1. Lineage (NCBI taxonomy): Eukaryota > Metazoa > Arthropoda > Insecta > Lepidoptera > Erebidae > Cybosia > Cybosia mesomella. Next base: position 15,292,817 of record OX276403.1, read on the forward strand.
GTAATTTATATTTGTTAACTGTATGTTTGTAAAGTATCGGGACATTTCGTAAAAAATTTTAGACCCGTTGTAACATTTGTTAATTTTTATTAGTTTACTACTAGCTAACCCGGCAAACTTCGTTCCACCTTTAAATCGAGTTATGTTGGTTACCTTATTAGCTGAATCTATTTCGTATATGTATCATATTTTTAATTATCCTAATTGCTAGTATAGGCACACTATCCCGAGTGGGCCATCTCAAAGCCGTAGATGACCCAGGGTCAGCCGGGGTGCAAGAGTTGCCTTGAGAGACCTCGTGATGGCATGCGGTTTGGGTCGGCTCGAGTCCGACATAATCACCCCCGCTGGCCGGCGATGATAGGGGTAACTGCGGGAATTTCCGCAAAAAAAAAAATGGAACAGTATAGGCAGAGATAAATCTTAAAAATCGAAGATCATGAAAATCGGTCCACCCGTTCTCGAATTATAAAAAAAAAAGGTATCACTAACACGACTTTGTTTTATACAGGGTGGAATTTTCTGATCTACCTGGAGGAAAAGTACTCTGCATACTTGAGATAGCAACTTTTACTCAAAGGATAAAGGTAATCGGACCTGGTAAAATCTGCAAAAATAGCATCCTGTACTTTTAGGGAATCAATCGATAGGGTCAATTATGAGAATTAAATCTATATAACAAACATAATAATTAATTATATAAAAGACAATCCATGAAATATTAACTTATAAATTCAATTTCAAAAACCTGTAAATGCGTTTCTTAAAAATTATGAAGGAATGTTTCCTCAGAGTAAAAATTGCTCCAGTATTTAGAGTAGTCTCCCTCTAGGTAAGGTACAAAAATTCCAATTTGAACATTTAGATTATATTTTAGGAAAACTTACAGTTAATAATTATTGTAACAAGGATATTTACTAGAACTAGGTCATTACAAGTTTTCACTGTTAGACTTTATTTTGATGGTAATATAATAAGCTGAAGACAATATTGATAATAACGCGAAACTGAAAGCTCAAATTGATATGATAATGACAACGAAAAAGGAAGGTATGACAGAAAATAACGGTTAATCTTAAAGAAATACGAGCTAAGATCGCTTTTCATTTAAGCCATGGGGCAAGACGGGGACACCGTGGTTCCCAAACCCGAGGAGGCCATCTCGAAACCGGAGATGGCCCAGGGTCAGTCGGGGTGCGAGGGATATGCTCTATGGGCAACCTTACACCCCGGCGTCTGCAGACCCGAGACGGCGTGCGGTTTTAGTCGGTTCAAGCCCGACATAACCGCCCCCGCTGGCCGCTGTATCCGAAGGGATTTCCGCACGATAAAAAAATAAATAAAAAGGTACTTGTTCCAAACAAGCCAAGATGTTTGTCGAATATGTCCTAAAACGTAGCCACGTACTGCCGGATTTTCGGAATGAGGCACATTATCATCAATGCGATAATATAATATAACTGAAGGCCTGTGTGTTATATTTGAGTGATTTTACCATCTACCATTCGACTGCTAAATCAGAGGTCTCGAATTCAATTCAACTTTAGGTCACATGTTTGTATGCATGAATATGTATATTTAAATTAAGTTGTCTAAGTGATTCTATGTATAAAAATCAAAATGTTTATCCACATTCTAGAACCTATAACGACAAGATCTATAGTTAGCCTTCAATCAAGGTTCAGGAAAATCGGGAATCGCGTTAACGAGAGCCGTTCTGAACCCATTATTTTCTTATTATAATTAAGAGTCAAAAGAAAATGTGACACAATAATAATAAAATAATTTAATTATTCAACCGATTTCTATTAGAAAAAGTTGAATCGTTGGAAACCTTACATTTTAGGTTAATATGGAAATGTACAAACATAACTTACGTAGGCTTTTGCAGATATATGTATTCGTAACATAGATACGGCATAAATTGTAAAAAGAATCTATGCCACCTTTTTTTTTACGTTGGGAAGTCCCTTCGGATATCGACTAAAACCGCACGGTGTCCTCCCCAAGTGTCCGTTGCCGGGCACCCCGGGTAAGCCCTCGAAAGGATAACGCCAGGGTTGCCGGCGGACTTAGGCCGCCACCGCGGCCTCGCCTGGTGGGGTCGGGTTTTATCCCGCTTCGGTTAGTTGGCAGGCGTGTATAGGGCGCACACACGACACGCCTCCGCCACGGCCTGCTTCTGTAAGGACGGCAAGTCGGCCAACTGCCGTCCTCGGGCCCCGATCATGGAGGTCGGTAGTCCCGGACGTAGATGAGTCTGCGGCTTCCTCGCCGCAGACTGCGAAACTCGAGGGGCAGGGTTGCCACCTTCTATGCCACAATCTATGCCACCTTGACTAATTATCTTACCTATTCGGATAGTATCTGGGAGCGCTGATAGATGACGGAATAGTAGTATCAAGAACAGCACTTTTGTCCCTCTCATCCTGTAACAAAGATATATACGAATATGTTATTATGTATTGTTTGAGAGAAAATATCCAAATAGTGCTGACATTACGCATAGTTATTAGTTAATCTTTTAGGGCTGTTGGTTTTAGCGTAATTATGGAGATAAAAAACGAGTCTTGTAAATTGACATCCATTAATTTTAAAATCATCTTTTTAATCTATTTAGTCCACCAATCGATTGCACCCCCCTAGATGGTAAGAAGCTAAGGTAAAATCCAGAAGGTATCGGCCACCATTCATGACGCGGGTGATCTTGAAATGACGGTCCCTGTTTTGACATCCTCAACCGAGGTTTTTTCACGCCTTGCTTAGTGAACACGAGAGTGTATGAAGAAGGAAACATGTGTTCGGGTGGAGTACTAATTCTTTATAATAATAATAATAAATATACTTTAAATGTACTATAATATTTTTTTAACAAGATGTAATGAGACATATTTGTACATTCAGATGGTCCAGGGTGTCACAGGCTTCTGGGATAGTAAACATCGCTAAATAGGCTGTCATACTAACAATTATCGTATACTAATATACAAACTTTCGTACATTTTAGGACTCACAAAAATCATAATCACAAGTTCAATCATAAAACATAGTTATCGCTTATTATTAGTACAACGGATATTCAACGGAAATTAAAAAGTAGCTCTATTCAAAGCCTATTTTGATATCCTTCAGAATAAAAGGGATAAAAAGAAAGAGAAGAAAAGATACAAGTCTAAAGTTTAAAAAACTGTAACCAGACTACGGTAAGATTAAAAATATAGACGTGAAAGAGTATTTTTTTAAGAATAGTAAAATATTGTCCCGGTTCTCCACCTATAGATGGCGCTAGTAGTATTTTAAATAGCTGAAATATCTTAAAAAATGTATTTTATTATAATATTTTATAATTATTATTTATTTTATCTTTATATTACACTGTATTCATATATTGTATCCACTTTCATTTATTATCACACTACAATCTACTAGTACCTATCATAATACGATAGCCAAACAATTTTTTATGGGTATCTGTTATGTATATATATATATCTGTATGTGTCTGATGTTATTCATTCAAAATGTAGCCTATTGTAGAATAAATTGATACCACAATTACAATCAGTTGTACACAATATACACAGATATATCTTAGGAGCTACAGTGGAACATACGTTAATACCCTACATAGACAGGTAAACCATAACCTTACTACAGACGTCTGGTAACAATAGCTCAGATGACTTTTTTACTTCTAAGATATATTAGACAAGGTCAAGATCTGCATAAGGAAGGCTACCGTGGCAGATGAATGCTTGTAACAGCATAACTTATAGTATAAAGGGAAGTTAGGAAACACGTGAAACACGCAGTTAATTATAACAATACCATAGGGTTGGTATTATCTTTGCCTTACACAACACATAGACACAAATTGAATGAGTCAAACCAGGCAAACCAATTTAAACTTAATATACCTTTTTTTTTTTTTTTTTTTTATCGTGCGGAAATCCCTTCGGATATCCCCCCGCGTGCCAGCGGGGGCGGTTATGTCGGGCTTGAACCGACTAAAACCGCACGCCGTCTCGGGTCTACAGACGCCGGGGTGTAAGGTTGCCCATAGAGCATATCCCTCGCACCCCGACTGACCCTGGGCCATCTCCGGTTTCGAGATGGCCCCCTCGGGTTTGGGAACCACGGTGTCCCCGTCTTGCCCCGGTTTGGGGGAGGGGCGCTAGTCGCCCCACCGTCCCGGCCTGCTTCTGCTGGGGTGACAGGTGGCCTCACCCGCCACCCCCAGGCCTGCGCTCATGGAGGAAAACTTAATATACCTATTGCTTATTCTGAGTTTCAATAGTTTTTTTTATCAATCCACAAAATCCGTCATCTTATTGACGAGACTTCACAAAAATTCAATGTACAAAAATTACATTGTTGATGACCGCAGTTATATCAAAATCATTTATATTGTTTTGACTCAAACAGGCTATAGGACGACCCCCAAACTCAATATTTTGAACTTAAGGATCAAATGGTTCTCATTGTAACATGTTTTATACATCTAATTTCTCAATAGAATTCTTGAGGTTTACCTAACAAAATTCGTCTAGCAAAGTTTTGTATAAAGAAAAAAAACGAAGGTCAGGAATTTATTATAAATGTTTAAATTAAAGTAACGTAACAAATTAATAGGCTCCATTTGACATAAGCTTGACGGTGAGGTGACATGCATAGAAACCTAATTAAATTGGATAAATTGACAGGGAACTGAATTGAATGAATTTATTGTAAAAAAGTATTTTATAGATTATGTACTACAATTTTAATTGAGTTTCATTGAAAATCAAATAAAAAAAATCGATTCAAATACCTGTCTTATTATTATTTTCTATCGTAATATAAATTTAAGAAACAAAATAAAACACGTACAGAATTTGACAAAAAAAGAAATTGTGATGAACTATCAGTGTCATTACTATCACTGTCATCACTGCTGTCTGCACTTAAAGATACGATTTAATCATTTTCAATAATGTTGTCTATTCTTACATCACGTTAAAAATCGTTCAATATATTTTTTTTCGTTTTCTCGACGACTTTTCTCCAGTCCTCTACAATAACTTCTGCACAAGCAGTTTCTAGCAGAGTTAGCAACTTTCCAGTGCTGAAGGGTGGCTCAGTATTGTTGCGCGCTGCATGATCCTTTGTTTGTGCCCAAATTAGCTCAATATATTGCCAGTGGTAGGGAGGCAATCTAATAACTTCGTGCCCATGCTCTAAGGCTAGCTCGTCAATCACATGCCTTGGACGGCTTAGTTGTATTTACCAAGTGCAATAGCTCCACTTTCAGTAAAGTTGGACTTGCTTCCACTCCATTTCTTTCCAGCCACGTCACAATTTCTTGTTTTTGTTTGATTGGGTTGGTGGTTTGTCAACTTGCACAGAGTGATATGGGGCATTCTCCAAAACCACTCTTTGAAAACCTCAAAATTCATCTCTTCATGGTAATCTGTCGTTGTTTTTGACGCGAATGCGAGGAAGCAGTCTGGAATAAATCCTTGAGAAGCAGAGCCTCCGTAACATATAATAAGATGGATGGTGGCTTTTCCCGATATTACTTTTGAGCTGGAGGCCGCTGTATCATCGGTCCATGTCCGGGAAACTGTATGGTTCGCATTCAACCACGTTTAGCAGTGTGTACCAATAAACACTACATTGTCCCAATAAGTAATTTTATTTAACTGACGTAAAAATGTTACTCTTTTCAAAATGATATCGTAGCGTTCCAGTAGGATTTTCCGCTTGTCAGATTTTTTGTATCTAAAGCCGATTGATTTCAAAACCTTTGACAGATACGTTTTACCGCCAGAAAATAAATCTGCTTCATTTAACGACCCCAAAAGCATTTTCCGTGTAGGATATTCTTTTCGCATGTAATATCCATAAATATAGTTGCGGATTGCAGCAGCATCAAAATTATCAACTCCAACAACTTTCTTCTCTCTCTTTCTTTTTTTTGGAGTTCGTAAAATATTCTCTTCTATGTCTGTGCCTGATGGTCCGTATTTTTCTTTCAGAATTTGGGATACAGTCTTCTTCCCTATTCCTAATGCTTCGGCAACGCGGTCTCTCACTTGTGTTATAGGTACGAGTGACCCACCGTTAACACATTCTCGTTCGAAATACTCGTACAATTCCACCACTTGTCCACGAGCTTGACTCTTAAGAGTTTTCCCTCGTTTCGACATGGTAAAATAATAACAACAGTACAAATCGTTAAAGTCAAAGTCAAAAATCATTTATTCTGTATAGACCATTAATACGGCACTTACAAAACGTCCAAAAAAAAATTAAACGAATGTTTGGCAAATGGACCACCGGCACCGGTTCGAAACGGCCCTATCCTGAGAAGACTCCGGCAAGAAACTCAACGGGCTGTTTTTTTTTTAGGTCTTTACAAACATGTTTACTTAACCTAATTACAATATTTCATTTGAGTAGCATAGAGAGAGAGCAAACAGTTCATATCCAAGCTTGTTTGTCATCTAAATAGTCTTGAATTTTATAATAGCCTTTTTGGCAGAGTTTACTTTTAATTTGTCTTTTAAATTTATGAAGAGGTAGATTCTTCATTTCACTAGGAAGCTTGTTGTAGAAGCGTATACAGTAACCCTGAATCGGAGTCAAAATTATAACTACGTAAACGTCAGAGCAAGATTAGTCCAACAAAAGAAGCCGGGTCGGAAGAAAAAGAGAAACAGAGAACAGACAAAAACGCACAGCAAAATGGTTATTGCAATAAATATGCATTTTAAACTGTAAATAGTTAAGCAATTTTGCAGTTCTAGCTTTGAAATATTTTGTTCCTCCGTTACAAGGTTACGTTGTCGAATTTTGATGAAATGTCAAATTTGGTCTATTATATTGGCCTTACTTTACACATATTTCAGTGAGTATTTTTACGGTAGGTACGATTCCAAGATATTCGCTAAAATAAGATATCTACTATATATAAAGAGCTTGTTCTTGAATACTGGGTGTTAGGGAAACGTTCCCGAAAACGATTCGATATTAGTTACTTTCGTCTATTTGGCGCTTTCTGAATTGAGTCTCAGACTACATATATATAGACTATACTCGAGGTGATAGTCTCATCAAACGCCCACAAGTACATACAAACAGTGTGCAGCACGAAACAGCAAAGTTTCATACAGTAACGCACTATGCGTACGTAGCTTATGAGGAGACTCAACTTCAATTTCTCAATTCAGAAACGGGTTATTGTAATGTTGCTAATTGCTATAACGCCCACAGGCACCATGCGAAGACCTAATTCTGTGTGTCTTTTCGTCTATATACAGAGATAAGATTTAAAAAGTGGGCTAAATTTTAAAAGGTCTTTGTTTTTTTACGTGCGGAAATCCCTTCGGATACCCCCCCGCTGGCCAGCGGGGGTGCTTATGTCATGTCTCGACTAAAACCGCACGGTTTCCTCCCCAAGTATCCGTTGCCGGGCACCCCAGGTAAGCCCTCGAAAAGATAACCCCAGGGTTGCCGCCGGACTTTGGCCGCCACCGCGGCCTTGCCTGGTGGGGTCGAGTTTTATCCCGCTTCGGTGAGCCTCCGCCACGGCCTGCTTCTGTAAGGACGGTGAGTCGGCCAACTGCCCTCCTCAAGCCCCGATCATGGAGGTCGGTAGTCCCGTGCGTAGATGAGTATCTGCGATACTCGAGGGGCAGGGTTCTCTCCCGCTCCCTCTTCGCCGTCTCTTTCGCGCGCATTACCTGCTCGCAGAAAGCGGCATGCCACTTGCTCCCGTCGGAGACCATGGCCCTCACCATGGTCTCCAACGAGAGAACGTCCACGCCCAGGACCGCAACGAGATCCCGGCGTTGTCTCGCCCACGCAGGGACTCCACCAACGTGTGGAGCGCCGTGTCTTCGCCAGGATACTCGCAGTGCTGGCACTGCGGCGTTGTCTCCCGGTGGATGCGCCACAGATACTTACCGAAACACCCGTGTCCGGTAACCATCTGGTACATCCGGTAGGAGAGGTCCCCATGGTCCCTCTCCAACCACTCCTTCATGATCGGTCTCACCGCCGCAATGGTGGATTCCCCCCACCTTGGGTGCTCAAGTCGCACCCTCCATGTCTCCATGAGTTCCCGGTGGAGCTGGGACCGCTGAGCCCTGATTTCTCGGGGCTCCGGCCTATGGCCCCGCTCCAGCGCTTCCTTGCGCCACTGGTGCAGCAGCGCAAGGGCTCTCGCTTCCAGGTCCCATGGAGGGGTCCCCGCTAGGAGACATGCCGCCTTGACGGAGATCGTGCGATACCCCCTGATGACTCTGACGGCCATCGCTTTTAACGAGCTGTTTAATACAGCCACGTTGCGGGCCGCCAGAGTCTCCGCCCATACTGGGGCCCCGTATAGGTGCATGCTTCGCACGATCCCCAGGTACAGTCTCCTAGTGGGGGCGTTGGGTCCCTTAACGTTGGGCATCAGCCGCGGTAGCGCGGCCGCAGCCCCCCTCAGTTTCGGGACCAGACTTCGGAGATGTCGTCCGAAGTCCCATCGGCTATCGAGTACGAGCCCAAGGTACTTCATCGTGGGCTCGATGCCGATGCTCACGCCCCCTACGGTTATGCTGGTTCCCACAGGTGGCCCCCTCCGAGGCCCGTGAAAACACATAGCCTCGGATTTGTGGAGAGCCACCTCGAGTCCCAGCCGCCGTATTCGACCCACGACTTGAGCAACCCCTGCCGTGGCCTTCAGTGCCGCGCTTCGGTACGTTGCTCCTCGCGCCATAACGAGGGTGTCGTCAGCATAGCGGACTATGCTGACACCCTCGAGCAACGTACCGTGCAGCACCCAGTCGTATCCGATGTTCCACAGGAGTGGCCCTAGGACCGACCCCTGCGGAACACCGCACGACACTTCTCACCGCCCTGGCCCTTTTTTCTTTTTTTTTTTTTATACCACTCAGGTGGCAGAGAAGCTCACGGCCCACCTGATGGGAAGCGGTCACCGTGGCCTATGGACGCGTGCAACACCAGGGGCGTCATACTCGCGCTGCCGACCCTAAAAAAAGAAATTGTAAAGCAGGAATAGCCTTTAGTCTTCCAGGAAGACCAAAGGCTACTCCCGCCCAGCCCTTCTTTTTTAGTTTTTCTGCTGTCAGAAGGAAGACTCTTCCTTCTGACAGCACAAAAACTCTCAGTGAGCTCTGGCTACCCTACTCACCGCCGGGAACACAACACGAGGTTATTATGGCAGCGGTATTCTGTAGGGCGGAGGTACTTCCCCAGTCGGACTGCTCAGTTGGACGGGAATACCGTCATGTCCTACCTCTCTTAATGGCCCTAGCCAGCTCGGGTAAACTATGGCCCTCTCGGATAGGTATGCCTCGACAATGCGGCGGAGGTAAGGAGGCACTCCGTGATACGTGAGCGCCTCCCTAACGCAGCTCCAGGGTAGGGCGTTGAAGGCGATGGTGATGTCGAGAGACACCGCCATCACCACCCCACCCTGCGTTCACCCAGTTTTCAAATTTCAAATTTGAAAATTTGGGTCATCAAATTTGAAATTTGATGACCCAAATTTGTCACAAAATTCAGCCGGGTGGGTACCACCGTGCACGATTGCGAAAAACCCTGCATAGTAATCTAATTTCGGTTTGATTGCGTTCAGGGGTCAGCAGGTGCATAGCCGGGCAGGGGGATTGTGGTCGCGGCACTAGTGGGACCGGTGGGTGTCACGCGGTGCTGCGACGGCAATCCTCTTCTGATGAGGCCGTCAAGCTGAGTGCCACCATTGTTGACATGGTACGTGTATGTAATGGTGACCCTCTTTCCTGAGACTTTACCTTCAGCTTACCATCAGGCGAGGTGAAGTCAAATTGACGTGTTCTAAATATTAAAAAAAAAAAAAAGCTCTTTGAAAACTTTGCAGACTTGGATTGCTATGATTATAGAAACATTATCTGACTTAACGTCCGTCACAGGCTTATAACATGTCAGGACATGATAATGTCAAGTTGACGAGATGCACGAGATGTTACTATTTGTAATATTATTATTTTCAACGGATTCTTAAGTTACTTTTAGTCAAGCAGAATTCATGCTCAAAAGAAAACAATTCAGATGATGACTAATGAAGGTCGATGTATTGGGTAAGTATCCATTTATTCCCGGTTTACGTAGTAACTACTATCTAATCTGGGGGCACAGACAAAGATACAATTCTGTTGGCTATAACGCCAGTGGAAAAGTTCGAAATGTATGGCAGTGACATTAAAGTCGACATGCCACGTGTAACAAGTAATGTCACTCCCATTCTTTTGGACTTTTGGTGATCGCTTCGAAGCGATTCCACTAATAGAATGTCACTTTGTCTACAGGCCCCAGGCCTAGAAACCGACGACCCGACCCTAAAAGTGGAGCATCTTACGAAGGTTATGAGAATTAATAATTTTCCTAATGTGAGTGGGGTTACGTCTCTTCATAAAGTAAAAGTGTTGAAGCCCAGTTTTATACATGCGGTAAGCAAACGAACTGTGAAGTTTATATAAACATATTTCAACTCTCATTGTTTGAATTAACCTATATTCTTATGAGAATATAGTATATAGGAACACTTTATATAATGTTAGGTATCAAAAATATAATCTACAATAACATGAAACAAAAATTATATCTTTCAGCACTACATTTCGGTTATTCGTCAAAGTATTAATCCTATCTTTTCTACTAATATTATAAATGTGGAAGTTTGGGAAGATGTTTGTGAATTTGGATGTTTGTTACTAAATCACGCTATAACGGCTGAACTGAATCTGGCTGAAATTCGGTACAGGGATAGATTTTAGTATGTATTAACATAAAGGCCCTGGCCCTAGCCCTGGTATAGAAAGCGGGAACGGGATCATAATTCCACGCGGGTAAAGCCGCGGGGCACAGCTAGTGTATAATGAATCTGTAGAAGGAGTACAATCTACGGATGCACCGGTAACCGTCTTAGGCACATTAAAATGTTAATTTTATATGCATCATATTCTTGGCAGTTTATTGTTTAATTTCTATGTATACCTACTAATTGATGGAGAATAGCCTCTTAGTATTACACCCTCGGGAAGTAAATACCTAATCATTGAATATAATATATTATGAGACTTTTCTTTCGTGCCTTGTACCTCCACAATGCTTCTACAATATTTTTTTCACCGACTTCAAAAGGAGAAGATTCTGAATTCGTGTGTTATATTTTTTTTGTATGTTCGCATATAACTACTTCATTTATAGACAGAAATGTTTTTTTTTTGTTAGACATATATTTATTCCGAAATGATACCAATTGAATTTCGTAAAAATCAGATCATACGTTTCGGAGACAGATAACGGAACTCTTCAATAAACGGCAGTAAATCAACCGTGATTGCTGCAATATCATTGTATACCTACATTGTTCACAAAATATAACATAATGCCTGTATGGTACAAGGGTACGTAACCGCCTCCGCTGTTCGGCGGGGGGCACCTGCAGGGGCACCCGAGGGGATTTCCGCACGAAAAAAAAATTTACAAGGGTACGCAGATGTGTTCAGTGTATAAACTTGGCGATGTTGCCGTCGTTAATTTTCGTCGTTAGTTTTTAATCACTCTGCTGTATTGGTAGTTTCAGTTGTTTTAGTTTCAAGGTGGCCACATATTAATTACTTTAGCCCGGCGCAATCCAGGTGGAAAATTGTTACACTAACATCCACGTGGGGTCAAAATTACCCGAGTTTAGAAAATGGTTTATTTTAAAAACTGACTTAAAATCCTCATAAATACCTTGGTTTAATGAAAGAGACAGTATTATTTCATACAGATGTGAAATAAAATAACTATAAATATGAATCTAAAATAATTATTTGCCCGTATTTTGAAAATGTTATAAAATATAACGAAAATAATAGGGCAACATCTCTAGTCATTTAAAAATTAAAAATATTAGATATTTTGCTTATAATGTAATTCAGGAACATAACGTAACACTAAGATCTTGAATAGTAATCACCAAAATAACAATCATGACGTAATTATAGACCTAACAGTGGTCATCTTCAGTCATCTAATTCGCACAGTGTGCACAGAAGTAAATTATATGTTCACGACAGATGAACTTCTGACAATCATGGTAAATGTGTGTAGTTCTTAGGCATTCTTGGCACATGCTACAAACATCTAGAATCTTAGGTGGTGGTTTCTCAAGCGGTTCACCACTGAATTCCCTGATCCTTTTACGCATGTTACGTAACGTAAATATTGAACATTTTGTTCACTTATGATATCTAATAGTGAACTTTTTGCGATGACACTGGCATTTACCTTGATTCTCTCTGTTTATTATCACGCTGTTTAAACGTACGAACAAATAATTAAAAGTTAATATCACACATCAATGGCACGAAATTGTTACATTGAATGCTGCGTGGGGTCAAATTTACCTTTTTTTTACTTCGCAGACGTCTAGATCTAGTTTTTAGTACACAATCACTACGAAGTACTGCAAATCTACTAAAATGAAGTCTTATCTCCAGCTATAACAAAAATCAATACGCATGCTTAACTTATTTTAAAACTACTCGTTTTAAAAATGTTCGGGTCATTATGACCCCACGTGGATTGCGCCGGGTTACGTCCAGTCTTAAGCGCATTTTTGTCATTGGAATTAAATCTGGTTCTCCAATATTTTCAATTTTTTGTAAGTTTTAATGTTTGAAATCGCTTTGATTTCTTATTAAAATTTCACTTAATCATACTTATATCGTTTGACCGACAGCTTTATTCTCCTTCCAGAGCCCTCAAAGGAAAGGAAAGGAAAGTGAGAATACAGATAATAAAATCGTAAAGAGGTGAAAACTGAACATTGAATATTTTTTCAAAAAAGTAATTGTTATGTGTTCTAGGAACGATGCCGATGCCAAAACTGATTTTTAGAATTTTTGTCTGCTTGTCTGCTTTTATTATCGATGTCCAAGCATCACTTGTTAACTGCTGGTCATAAACAGCGCTATATATCATAGGAGCGCATAAAATCGACCAAAATTTCATTCCTTTATTATTACAAAGCAGATCATCGTGTCATTCTGCAGTTCGATAGAATTGATATGTAGTCCGAACGTTGACCTTGTCCGAGTCAACGTTTGGACTATAAATCATCACGCTATAGCTAAAAGGTGACGAGCAGTAAAATATGAAATCTCGAAATTACATAATTACCTACATGTAAGTTGATTAGAAACTCAATCTTTGATAATTAATATCATCACGCTATTATATTAGGGAACCGGGTAAAATTCATTACGATGTTTCATGTAGGTAAACATCTATTTCATCATGATAAATGATTGAAAATATAACGATGAAATAGGTAACGTAACACCTGTTGGGTTCGAAACTGCATAAGTAAACATGCCTTGATCTATTTCGAATTTAACGCCAACGAAGTCACGGGCAACAGCTTGTAGAATATAAACAAATTAACTTGATATCACATTTTACTCTAAAAAAATCATGTAATTATAATTGACATTCTATTCTCGAGATATTTAATACTAGCTGATGCCCGCGGCTAAACTCGCGCAGAGGCTATGTTTGCAATCAAACATACGGAAGATTTAAAGTCTGACCAAAACCTTACTAATAGAAAAAAATGCATCAAAATCCATTCAGTAGTTTTCGCGTCCATCGCGAACAAACAGACACACAGCCCTAAATTTAAAAAAAATATTCACCAATTCAGAATCTCTCGTTTAACATAACCCAAGTTTTTTTTTTCACAACACTACACATGCCAACCAAAACCAATTTACAATTTCATTATAGTATTATAGTATTATTTATTTATTAGTATTATAGGATCTTTTTTATGCTAAGGCTGTACAAGAATATTGCAAATATTTTTTATAAGTTCGTGTTGTTTTCTTGAAGGGATTGTCTTTCACTTTTGCTGTACTTAATTCATTCAGATCAGTAGTTTCAGAAATGAGTGTCATTCAATATCGTTTGGTATAATTTTATTAGTCGGATTTGATTCATTGTTCATTTTCAAATCAAGCACTACTTTCGTCGGTGTTAAACCAATGGCTTTTTTTCTGAGCTCTTAAAGCAGCGTTATTGAATTAATCCCACTTTAAGCTTTTATCTAATTAAACTGGTATTTAATATTAATTCATGGTTAACAAATATTAGAACAGCTTCAACGTCAATGCTTCTTTCTTTATTTTCAATACGCAAAGGCTATTAAATCACCAACGAGCTTTTTTGTTTAGAGCGTACAGTACATCTAATCAATATTTTACGTGTCTTATCCAGTAATATATCCTACCCACGAGTATTTCGGTTCAATACACGCATTGCAATCGCTTCAACATTTTCCTTGATTCTATCATTTCTACATATAATCCTACTATCCTACTAATATATTTAAATTGAAAGTTTGGGAAGATGTTTGGATGTTTGTTACTGAATCACGCTTAAACGGCTTAATGGATCTGGCTGGAATTTGGTAGATTATAGTTTGGAATAACAAATAGGCTACTTTTATACTTGGGTAGGTTCCCATAGTTTGCGTGAAGGGGATCAGAATTACACGCGGCCGGAGCCGCGGGTGACATCTAGTACAGTATAAGGGCTTACCCCGTCAATGACAGGAATGAGCTGCCACATAGCCACAAGAAGAAAGGCCCAAGAGGAAAACCTGTGCCAGGATCTCGTGCGTCCTAATGGACTGCTAATGCAGGTGTCCGATTTACAGGTGAGTTTGACTTGGCCTGAAAAGAATTGGTGGGGGCCCCATGCACCCTATCTTAACGAGAGTATGCTGTAGGTCCTAGTATACTCGTAGTATACTAGGATTAGTATAAACCGAACTTTTTATGTTTTTTAAGGTTACGCCAGTAATATATGCCCGATAAGTAGAAGGAAAGTTGAGGGAGCGCTGGGAGAGTGAACCACGTTGGCCGATGGCAACATTCAATATGGCTTTATATATAGCCGAAGTTTTCAGGTGCACAAATCACAAAATACTTGGCGGTTTGCAATTTTCAATAACGGACCAACCCTGGGGCCCCTCGTTTATTGTAATATATTCGAGATAATAAGCCGTTTAACAGAACCGAGTACTTTTGTTATAAGGGATAGATAAATAAACATTTTTTTTTTCTATTATTGGAATATAATGTAGATGAAGGATTTTTTTAAATATTAAACTTCCATTTGTCTGCTGATGTATATTTTTTGTATGTAATAAATATCTCTAACATGCAACATATTTACTGCCTGACAGCAAAATAAAATATTCATACACCGTTGAATAAACATTAAAATATTACCAGCGACTTTCTTATGTGCAGAAAATCTGATGAGTTAGTTTTTTTGAATTATGAAACTGTCATGAACAAAAACCACGCAGGTACATATAAACAGGGGTGTGTGTTGGGTAACCTCCTCGAGTGTCGTTCCGATTCCGATCCCGCTGCAGTCCGGGGGGAACGGAATCGGGGCGGCCGGTACACCCTGGGCGGCGGTCAATGGCTTCCCCTTCATGGGGTTGGCATTGATCGTCGGCTAATACCCAACGTGGCGGGAACACATCGCTCTCCGTACTCCTCTGCTTTCAGAGGAGACAGGATGAGCGATGGTGTTATTGGCTGAGGCCAACCTAGGGTCCTGGGGGATCCAGGGGCGGGTTGGCCCACTGCTAACGCAGGGGCCGACGGGCACTTGTGCCGCCGCCGGTGAGAGAGGACTAGCCATCTTCTCGCGTTCCGTAATCGGCAGGTGATCAGCAACGACCTGACTGGTGGCTCCAGTAGGGTACGCTGTGAACTTGCTGACCGGAGGGCTTGCCTTTATTGGCCGGCCCACGACAAGGAAAAGTCTATAACACCCAACAGCAAAGTCGTAAAAACCTATGGATACCAGCCGACCTCCATAGTATATAGGCTTATCCAGGTGCAGGGGGCTCCGCCTGGATGGACCACCTTTCCCCCATACTCGTGGGATATGCTATGGACATTAACCAACACATCAAAAATAAAACGGACCGAACAAATAAAAATATAGACAATGGCATGAACAAGGACGATGAAAATTACGTATACTGCGCGGAGATCGCGCACCAATCAAGCGTGGAGGTGGCGCCAAACACCTCGGCGGTGTCGGAGAAATTCGACACCACCTACCGGCCCATAGTGTTGCTCGACGAGGTGTGCAAGCTCTTTGAAAGAGTAATTGCGAAGCGCCTCGTCGAGCACACCTCTCAAGAGTGGGGCCGGACCTGGCGGATGGCCAATATGGCTTCCGCCATAGGCGCTCCACCGTGGATGTCATCATGCGCGTGAGGGCTCTGGCGGAGGATGCAGTAGCCCGGGGTGAGGTGATGTTGGCGGTGTCCCTGGACATCGCCAACGCGTTCAACACCTTGCCCTGGAGTTGCATTAGGGAGGCGCTCATGTATCACGAAGTGCCTCTCTACCTCCGCCGCATAGTCGGGGCGTATTTGACGGACAGAGCCGTCATCTACCCAACCGTGACCGGTCTCGGTTGGCATGAAATGTCGTGTGGTGTTCCACAGGGATCGGTCCTGGGGCCGCTCCTGTGGAACATCGGATACGACTGGGTGCTTCGCGGTGAGCTCGTAGGCAGTGCCGCGGTCACGTGCTACGCGGACGACACGCTCGTGACGGCGTGCGGGGCGACGTACCGCGAAGCGACCCTAAAGGCCACGACCGCGGTTGCCCAAGTCGTTGAGCGGATCCGGCGGCTGGGTCTCGAGGTGGCTCTGCATAAAACCGAGGCCCTGTTCTTTTATGGGCCTCGGAGCAAGCCACCCGAGGGATCCAGTCTCATCGTGGGAGGAAATTTCATCGGCATCAAGCCCCAAATGAAATATTTGGGGCTCGTGCTCGACGGCCGATGGGACTTCGGAGAGCACATCCGAAGTCTGGCCCCCAAATTGAAGGGCACAGCTCTCGCTTTGGCTCGGCTGTTGCCCAACATGAGGGGGCCCGATGACTCCTGCAGGAGACTCTACGCGGGGATCGTGCGGTCCATGGCCCTGAATGGGTGCCCAATATGGGCGGAAGCCCTGAGGACCAGAACTGTGCGGATGCTGCGCGCTCCGCAGCGAGTTATGGCCATCAGGGCCATCCGCGGGTAGCAGAGAGGCGACACGGAAGCCTCTCGTACCGACTGACGCAGGTGATCTCCGGGAAGGGGTGCTTCGGGGACCACCTGCATCGGATCACGAAGGAGCCAACGCCTCAGTGTCATCACTGCGACGCGAGTGAGGACTCAGGGCTGCACACGCTGGCGGACTGCTCGGCGTGGGAGGCGCCGAGGCGTGACCTCGTGGCAGCCATCGGGGTGGGAGTCCTCTCGCTCGGCAGCATGATTGCGGCAATGGTGCAGAGCGCGAGCGCGTGGGCCACCGCCACCTCCTTCTGCGAGCATGTAATGCTCGCGAAGGAGATGGCGGAGCGCGCCCGGGAGAGATTTAGAACACTCCCGGCCCGCCGAGCCCGCAACTTGCTCGCCGCGCGTCGCAGGCGACTCAGGCGCCGGAGCTCCATGAGCGCAGGCCTGGGGGTGGCGGGTGAGGCCACCTGTCACCCCAGCAGAAGCAGGCCGGGACGGTGGGGCGAATAGCGACCCTCCCCCAAACCGGGGCAAGACGGGGACACCGTGGTTCCCAAACCCGAGGGGGTCATCTCGAAACCGGAGATGGCCCAGGGTCAGTCGAGGTGCGAGGGATATGCTCTATGGGCAACCTTACACCCCGGCGTCTGTAGACCCGAGACGGCGTGCGGTTTTAGTCGGTTCAAGCCCGACATAACCGCCCCTGCTGGCCGGCGGGGGGGTATCCGAAGGGATTCCCGGACGAAAAAAAAAAAAAAAAGTTACATATACTCCAAGTAACACCTTTATCATTTTTGAAATTGTTTGAGGATAAATTGATCATTCATAATTTTATTTATTGTTATTGTTACATTGAAAAAAAATTGCCACGCAAAGGACACCTCAGTAAGTCCAGACTCACTGAGGTGTCCTTTGCGTGGCAATTTTTTTAAGTTTGTGTTTAATACTATAAGTAACTTACAAATACAGCACTAAAATTTTAAAATACGTACCTGTAACATTAAGCAATGACACAAACAGAGAGACACACACGTTAAAATCGTGTTATGTTTATATATTGTACATTGTCACCAATTAATTGACTATGACAATATTACACACTCACGATTCACTAACACCAATCACAGAATACATTTCTACAGATATTCTTTGTCAATGATGAGATTTTTGACACGTTTTTTTATTAATAATTGCTAGTATTTGAGCAAAATATTTGACACGT
Source organism: Cybosia mesomella (assembly GCA_946251805.1). Lineage (NCBI taxonomy): Eukaryota > Metazoa > Arthropoda > Insecta > Lepidoptera > Erebidae > Cybosia > Cybosia mesomella. Next base: position 15,311,160 of record OX276403.1, read on the forward strand.
TATTTGATTTCGTTAATCGACTAGGTATCGATTTGTATTCGAATGTATTCGAGTTATCTAGGTTGGAGAGCGTGCGGCGTCCGCCCGCTCGGGTCGCGTTCTCGAGCTGAGCGGCGGGCGGGCGAGCGCAGAAGCCTCGACGCGCCTGCGTGCCACCACCCTGCTTACACACAGCCATACACTGAGACCGTTTACCAATTCCAAATATTTTTAGAAGCCAACATGTTAAATAGTCCTATATTTAGTAATCATTTAGACCACAATCATATATGTGTAGGTACATTAGTTAAGCAAAAATTGTATAACTTACTAAAGATAAGTAAATAAATTGGCTTAGGAACGCTCTTAACAGTAGGAATATGACTCGTAGAAGCCTAAGCTTGAAACCACCTTTAAAAAATTGCAGGACATGAAATTAAGTTATTTTAGTTGAAATGATTTCAGCAGATTTATTCCTAAAAAATGTTTATTCAGAAGGATAATCCAACAAACAAATCCAAAAACAAAGTATCCTTCGCTATTATCTTAGTCACTTTTAAAGTAGGTATGTACTAGTCAATACATTTTCTTTTCTATTCACATTACAGTCCACATAGTTAAGATGGAAAAAAATGTATATCAACCTAAAAGATGGACGCCCAAGTCAGTGTCCCTTTTCGTACGCATCGCATCGTTCGTTGAACTTGTGTCGAGGGTTCATATCCTCAACGTAAATTGTCTTTTCATTATTCATGCTACAATTATTTCACCCTTTGACAGTAGATAATATAAGTTTTATACAAAAGAATGAAAGGTAGCATTCTGCTGAGGAGACCTCAGAAATTCTATGTGAGTATTGACCCGGCCTTTACTTTTTAAATGACAACAACTCCTGCACTAGGGAATGATCTCTACATCGCCGGACTACACTTATTAACGAACAAATATGTACTTTTTATTAGACAATGGACGCACATGAATTCCGTTTATTTACACCCCCTATACCGCGCCGTTCCATTCAAACCCCAAATTACTCCTTTTTTTCCACTTGCTGTTACATGTGCCTCCGTCCGTGTGAATGGGTTGAGAGAATGGGATTAGAGATCCCATTCTGTCAACCCATGGGAACCTATTCTAGGTATAAAAAGAAAGCTATATTTTATTCCAGACTACTCTATATATATTTATTCCTGTACCAAATTTCAGCTAGACCCGTTCAACAGTTTAAGCATGATTGAGTAACAAACATCAAAGCATCTAAACATCTTCACAAACTGTAACATAAATTTACGTAGTATTTAGACATGGGCAAGAGCCTGGTACACGAGATCATTTTTTTATTCGTGGATTACCCTCACGGGCTTCACCCCACCAGTGCCAACGATAATGAGGTGGGTATGGCCAGCTTCGGTAAGGTCAGCAAGCGAGACGATCATTCGCTGGATTGGCGGTGTCGGTTGGTCGGTAGCTTAGTGGTTAACGAGGCAGCCTCACGATCAAGAGGTTCCGAGTTCGAATCCTGGCCATTACACTCATAACACGAGCGGTTTAGCTTAACTGAGTAATATTATTCAGTATTCTTTTTTGTATGTATTCAGCATATATTCATTATAACGTCTCCTACTGTTCCTTTAAATGATCTTAAAAAGCTCTTGTTTTGCCATGTTTAAATGCCATTATTTTTTCCCATTAAAGTATGTCCTAAGCGTAATATTAAGGTCAAGTTATAATAGTGGCTTTCACGTACTTCAATTCGAAAACTTTATTCACAGCTACGAATTCCATAAGTAGCATGGACTGTGCTCGGAACAATATCGATGCCTATGACTTTTTAAGTTCTATTTACTAATGGTTGTTGATATTGCCAACACTCGTTTACACCAATCAATACAAAAATATAAATTAACACAAGCAACGTAAGAAAAGTAGTTTTGATATACGTATTCCAAAATTTCAAACAAAAGACATTTCATATTTGACGTCATGTTTGATCATACACTCAATACAATTTCACAATTTCTATTTGATTTTGAGGAGTTTCCTGCTGCATCTCTGTGGTACGAATTTTGTAGGCGCTAGGAAACACCTTATTGAAGTTCAGCACTTCCTTAATGCGAATAATGATGCAATTACCCACAAACTTGCTCGTCAGCACATAACATGGTTACTTAACGTCCCCAAAGGGACCCTGGTTCGGCGCATTACATGAAATTAATGTAAAGTCAACAAAGCAGTTGCTCTATCGCGTAATTGGTGAGCAGTGCTTCACGTTTGAAGTGTTCTCAACCCTATTAGCTAGAATTGAAGCTGTACTTAATTCTCGGCCCATCAGCCCAATGTCCTCCGACCCGTCAGATTTCGAACCCTTGACGGCCGGCCACTTTCTCATAGGTCGACCTCTCACTGCTCTCCCCGAAGAGCCCCTAGAGGACAGACCATTGTCTTCCCTTAGACGCTTTCAGCTCATAAAGGCTCTCTCCCAGCGCTTTTCGACTCTATGGACCAACTCCTACCTTCATACCCTCCAAACCCGATCCAAATGGCTCTCCCCATCTTCTGCTCCTCGAGTTGGTGAACTGGTCCTAATCAAGGAGGACAACCTACCACCCTTCCAGTGGAGACTTGGAAGAATCACCCGCACTATACCATGGCAAGGACGGGGTGGTCCGAGTAGTGGACCTGAACACGGCCACTGGACATCTGCGGAGACCTGTGTTCAAGATCGCCAGGCTCCCATTGGACTCTGCTCAAGATGATGGATCTGTCCCGGCCCCCCAGTATGTTCTCGCCACATAAGCGAGACGTTTGCAAGAACGGAACGCGAAGTGTCAAAATTGTCAAAATTAGACGTAAAACTGTTCCCGGAATCCTGCGCGCGCGCGATATTCAATTGAAACCCTAAAAGAAAGTATTTAATGCATTCCTAGTCGGCTCATTAGAATTAAAGTGTTTAGTGCACCCCTAGTCAGCTCATATAAACAATACACAAACAATTGACATTTAGTGTAAAGAAATACACGAGTTCCTGAACTCCTCAGCGCCAGCCATCACCCGTAAGTACACCCTGTTTCCCATAACTCTTCCACACCCATGTATGTGCTGGCTCCGGCACATACATACTTTCGGTTCTTCGAGCCTCTGTGGCATAGCGGTAGTGTATTCGACTGCTAGGACAGGGGGCACGGGTTCGATTCCCAAATATTTGTATGCCTGAATATGTCTATTTGCATTGGTCTGGGCGTTTTCTATGTATAATATGTATGTAAAATATATAAGTATGTTTATCCGCATTCTGGAACCCATAACACAAGCTAGTTAAACTATGCTTACTTTGGGTCTAGAAAGCGCTGTGTAGAATGTCGTAGAATATTTATTTATTATTTATCTCTAGACTCCAAGGTCCAGTACTAATAAAATTTATATGGGACCAACTTGGAGTTAAACCACCCAATTGAAAAATAATATTCAAAATCGGTTTAGAGACAACGGAAGTATCGATGGACACACATAAAAGAATAGATACAGACGAATATCGAACCTCCTCCTTTTTGAAGTCGGTTCACATAACGTAGACTGAAGTCGTGTTGCAAATATTTTTGCTATGTTGTCTCAGTAACTTACCAGCTAAGATGTCATTTGATCATCTTGATGAGTAGTTTTTGTCTTTCAATGTTAACCAAGGTCTGAGGATGGAGCTGGAAGGTGGCCATAGGGACTCTGTAATGAAACGAGGCAACCCCATCGAGTTTCGTCCCGTTTGGTTTTAAATTTTTAATTTCTTTTTTTAAGAACATAATAACATAAACATAACATAACATAACTTCACGCCTGTATCCCCGAAGGGGTAGGCAGAGGTGTATTACACCCACGTTTTGCCAGTTATGTTTAGGTCCCAATGTAATAGGGGGCGAGCCTATTGCCATCTACCGGGCACATTACTAAGCGAGCGATAATCAACATTTTTAATACACACATAACTTCGAAAAGTCAGAGGTGTGTGCCCGGGCCGACTGGGGATCGAACTCGAGACCTCTTCTCGGCAGTCTGTTACGTACACCACTGGGCTATCGCCGCTTATTTAAAAAAGTTTTTTAATTCTACTTGTAACTCCTTGACTCTGAAAAAAACGTTTAAATAACATTGATGTTTCATATTTATAATAACCATCACACAAGTTTAGTATCGCCTAGGTACTTGTTATGTTAGCCCTTTCGCAACTGTACCAGTGGCGAAAGGAGGCGCGGGAGCAGGGAGGGAACCCCGAGCCTCGAGAAATCGAGGCCGTGCAGTCCCAGCTCCGCCAGGCCATCGTGGTGGAGTGGAAGGAACGACTTGGGCAACCAAGCGCAGGGCACGCCGCAATAGCGGCGGTAAGGCCCATCATGGAGGATTGGCTGGAGAGGCGACACGGAAGCCTCTCCTACCAACTGACGCAGGTGATCTCAGGGAAGGGGTGCTTCGGGGACCACCTGCATCGGATCAGGAAGGAGCCAACGCCTGAGTGTCATTACTGCGACGCGAGCGAGGACTCAGGGCTGCACACGCTGGCGGACTGCCCGGCGTGGGAGGCGCCGAGGCGTGACCTCGTGGCAGCCATCGGGGTGGGAGTCCTCTCGCTCGGCAGCATGATTGCGGCAATGGTGCGGAGCGCGAGCGCGTGGGCCGCCGCCGCCTCCTTCTGCGAGCATGTAATGCTCGCGAAGGAGGTGGCGGAGCGCGCCCGGGAGAGACTTAGAACTCTCCCGGTCCGCCGAGCCCGCAACTTGCTCGCCGCGCGTCGCAGGCAACTCAGGCGCCGGAGGTCGCTTAACGACCTCCGTCCTCCATGAGCGCAGGCCTGGGGGTGGCGGGTGAGGCCACCTGTCACCCCAGCAGAAGCAGGCCGGGACGGTGGGGCGACTAGCGCCCCTCCCCCAAACCGGGGCAAGACGGGGACACCGTGGTTCCCAAACCCGAGGGGGCCATCTCGAAACCGGAGATGGCCCAGGGTCAGTCGGGGTGCGAGGGATATGCTCTATGGGCAACCTTACACCCCGGCGTCTGTAGACCCGAGACGGCGTGCGGTTTTAGTCGGTTCAAGCCCGACATAACCGCCCCCGCTGGCACGCGGGGGGGTATCCGAAGGGATTTCCGCACGAAAAAAAAAAAAAATAAATAAAAAAGGTACTTGTTATGTTAGGAGATGGCGGAGCGCGCCCGGGAGAGATTTAGAAGTCTCCCGGCCCGCCGAGCCCGCAACTTGCTCGCCGCGCGTCGCAGGCGACTCAGGCGCCGGAGGTCGCTTAACGACCTCCGTCCTCCATGAGCGCAGGCCTGGGGGTGACAGGTGAGGCCGCCTGTCACCCCAGCAGAAGCGGGCCGGTACGGTGGGGCGACTAGCGCCCCTCCCCCAAACCGGGGCAAGACGGGGACACCGTGGTTCCCAAACCCGAGGGGGCCATCTCGAAACCGGAGATGGCCCAGGGTCAGTCGGGGTTCGAGGGATATGCTCTATGGGCAACCTTACACCCCGGCGTCTGTAGACCCGAGACGGCGTGCGGTTTAAGTCGGTTCAAGCCCGACATAACCGCCCCCGCTGGCACGCGGGGGGGGTATCCGAAGGGATTTCCGCCAGATAAAAAAAAAAAAAAAGATACTTATTATGTTGGGGTGCTTGTTTGGGGAGGGGTGCTTGGTTGGGGACCTCCACGCGGTGCACCCTGGGCAACGGAGACAGCAGCGCCTCTCTCCTAGGGCGGGGGAGACGCTGCCGCCTACGGTCAACTCCGACCGAGGCGAGGACGGCCCTGTTGAGGGCTGTTCGGAAGCTTTCCACGTGTCCCTCTGATTAGCAGATGGCACAGTGGAGAGCAAGTAAGGGGGCCATCTCGAAACCGATGGCCCAGGGTCAGTCGGGGTGCGAGGGATATGCTCTATGGGTAACCTTACACCCCGGTCTTAAGACCCGAGACGGCGTGCGGTTTTAGTCGGTTCCGCGGCTAGTTCGGCCGCTGGCCGGCGGGAATCCGAAGGGATTTCCGCACGAAAAAAAAGGGTACATTTCTTTTTTCGTGCGGAAATCCCCTCGTTATGTCGGGCTTCCCCGAGGGGATTTCCGCACAAAAAAAAAAAAAAAAAAAAGGTATCCGAAGGGATTTCCGCACGAAAAAATAAAATAAGAAAAGGTACTTATTATGTCCTAGTGCTGACGGAATGTTCTTTACTCCTACCATTATTGTGGGTAGATACTATCATAATTTGTTAATTTTTAGGGTCCGGTAGCCAAATGGCAAAAAAACGGAACCCTTATAGATTCGTCATGTCTTTGTATACGTCCATATGTCACAGTCACTTTTTACAGAAACTATAAGTACTATGCTGTTGCAATTGGTAAGTAAATGTATTCTGTGCACTGCATTAAGATTTTCACACAAAATTAGAATAAAATGCAATAAATTTTGGGGTTTCCCCATACTTAGAATTGAAACTGAAAAAAAATTTTTCATCAAACCCGTACGATGTACGATCTATGGATAGGTCTTCAAAAATTATATTGAGGTTTCTAATATCATTTGAATAGTTTGGACACTTCCAAAGTGGTAAAATGTGTCCCCCCCCCCCCCTGTAACTTCTAAAATAAGAGAATGATAAAACTAAAAAATATATATGTTGTACATTACCATGTAAACTTCCACTAAAAATGGTTTGAACCAGATCTAGTAAGTAGTTTTTTTTAATACGTCATAAATCGTAAACCGCAATTTACCTTCCATTCAATCAACTCAAATATAAGAATTAACAAAAAACATTAATAAGCTACTTGCTGCTACGGAACCTCACTTGGCCGGTTATTAAGTTATTTGTGTATGATCTCAATAAGTGGTTAATGATACCATCAAGCGATTACTTACCATCATTGTTGATAGAAGGATTAATTCATTCCTTTGACATTTAGGTATAGATATGGAAGAAGGATCTTAGTTCTGAATTTAAAGTCTTTTGGATGTTATCCAGTTTACGTATCAATGGTTTGCAATACTGACTGAATTTGAAAATGAATGTGTACTCTCACACAGATTCATCTTTAAAAGATTTATAAGTCCGCATGAAGTAAAGGATTTTAAAATACGATGGACCAAAGTCCTGTCTCTGTCATTTCGATTCTGGACAACAGCCAATATCGATAAAGTTACCTAAGAAATCAACATTTTACACGGAAAACATATAGAAAACCTTATAGTGGACAAAGCTACCAAAGTTTATTACGAGGCAAAAACAGATTACGCCGTTACGACGTTACGAATTTATAAGGGTTTTATTATTAGATTTTCAGACAAAAAGCAAAAACTTGACGATGTCTTGCCTTGAACATTTTTTCGGGCAAGTACGGAAAGTTGCGTAGGTAGGCAGGTAATAAGTAAGAACTTCACAGTTCACTGGTCCGACAATCGCTTATGTTATATAGTCTACGGTCCAAATGGTATTTCGTTATAGTAGGTATTGACGTTCTAATTATAATATCTGTGAGATTTTAGCACTTGATTTTTTAATACAATAATAGGTATAAGTGTATAAATTATTATTATTATTATTTCCAACGGGGACGTCGATGACCTGGCGGGTGATCAACCCTTCTATAGTGGGTCATTTCACCCATTTCCCCTGTTCCTTCCTTTTGGGAAGGATGTGGTTACCCAGCAATCACGGCGTTCCGTCGAACCTACCTGTGTCCTTACAAAATCTTACGATCTGGTCCACCTTCAGATCCTCCAAGTCTTCTGTGTCCAATGTATCCAACCCCATTGTCTCCCATCTTATCAGTGAGTACATGGGGCATTCGGCGAGAAGGTGGAAACTGGTCTCGTCACCGTCCATGCACTCTGGGCATCTGGGGTCGGTTTTCACACCTATCAGTGTCAGGTGCCTGTTCAGTCGGCTGTGTCCTGTTAACACTTCTATGACGAGCCTCATGCTTACTCTTGAGAGTTTTATTAGTTGGCTCGTCCTTTTTTTGTCTAGGCCCTTTATGAATATCTTCGACTGTCTCATGCCTGTCGATGATTTCCATCTCCGGTTGGTCTCTGCTTCAATGCTTCGGCTGATGACTCCCTTGGTTATTTTGTGCGGGATTGGTAGCCGGGGCTCCGGGCCGACCTGGTTTTCATCAGCTCCTTTCCTGGCCAGTTCATCTGCTATTTCGTTGCCTGTGTTACCCTCGTGTCCGGGTACCCAGGCAATCGTCACGTCAGCTGTTCTGGACAACTTTTCCAATGACTTTTTGCACTCTTTGACAACAGCTGATGTTGTCTCTACTTTGCCAAGTGCCTTCAGCGCTGCCTGGCTATCGCTGTAGATGGTGACCTTTCCCATGTTGTTTAGGTGGCCCGCCATTTCTGCGCATTCCATGATAGCGAAGATTTCTGCTTGGAAGACACTTGCAAACTTTCCTAGGGGTATTGACCTATTTTTCTCTGTGCCGTCTGAGGACTTGATGTGTACTCCGGAACCAGAGAGCTTGGTTGTTTCCTTTCTGGAGCCGTCTGTGTAGCAGATGGTGCCATTGGTGTTCGTCTGCCAGTCGTCTCTCGGTCCTATATGTATTCTGTACTTCTTATCAAAGGTCCTTTCTTTCTTTATCAGATCATTGTTTGAAAGGATCATTGATAGTTTTTCTTCGTAGTCTTGACTGATCATGGCATGGCCCTCATCAAATGTGTTGCCAGTCCATAGGCCAGTACTTTTCAGTTTGAACCATTGTTCAATCGCTCTCTTTTTCGTTTCCAGATCTAGGGGGTTCAGGCCCAGTATGATCTCAAGCGCGGCCGTGGGTGTGGTCCTCATCGCGCCGGTGGTCATTAGGGCCGCCAGTCTTTGGACTTTGTCTAATTCTTGTTTATTCCTTCCTATGTTGGCTTTATGCCACCATACTAGGGCACCATGTAGGATTCTCGGCGTGATGATTGCCTTATAGATCCAGAGTACTGTGGCTGGCTTTATTCCCCAGCTTCTTCCTATTGCACTTTTGCATTGCATCATGGCCATTTTCGCCTTTGAGCATGTGTTGCTTATATGAGTCTTGAAGGTCAGCTTGCTGTCCAGTGTGACTCCCAGATACTTGACTTCTTTCACTAAAAGTGTATAAATTGGTAACTAATATAATAATATTACAATAAGCTTTTTGAATAAAAGAAGAATAATGTTTTTTCTATGTATTTTAAAACTTAAACAATACTATTACGAAATTTAAAATAAGTTTTCTGTACATTGGAGATATTTAAAAAATACTCGGTTATGTTAAATGAACGATTCTGAACACAAAGTTTCTTTTTTGGAATTTATATCTGTTTGTTCGCGATGGACGCAAAAACTACTGAACGGAATTTGATGCGGTTTTTCCTATTATTAATAAGGTCTTGATCAGACTTAATCTGCCATATTTTTAATTATAATTGGTTAAGTAGAACCGGAGATATGACCAAAAAAAGCCGCGCAGATGTTGATTATGGCATTATGTCATGTATTATGAAAACGATAAAAAAAATTATTTTAACTAAGTATAAACAAGTTCTCTTTCAAATGTCTGGGACGTATCTAGGTAGCTCAAACGGGTTCAAGTCCAGTCTGAGATGTTCTCTTTTTCCGATCTAAAACTATAGGAAAAGTTAGCATACGAATCGCTTCAAAAATTCAATTGAATTAATGTGGCAGAGTAATCAATAACGATGTTTAAAAATTATTCGGTAGATGGCTCCAGCGTCGCCCCGAGACGTATACAATATATCGAATTTTTGTTCAAATATTGGTCAGAGCTCAGTTGGTCAGAGCATTCCCCCTGTAAGGGACTGGTCGCTGGCTCAAGTCCCGTCCTCGATGTTCTCTTTTAACGATCTAAATCTATAATAATAAACCATTAAAATTCTAGAAAATTCACAATAAAGCATTTGAATTTGAATATGAAAAAAACACGTGACTACAAACGCGCATACGCGACGAATGCTTAGTGACGTCACAATGTTCAAGGAGTTTCACGGTAGTATAGTACTCGTACCATCGGTTTTACTCGTGAATTGATTAATAACATGCAAAATTGAGTATGAAAACATTGCTTATAATAGTTAATAACATAATATAACTTCACGCCTGTATCCCCGAAGGGGCCTACCCCTTAGATAGATAAGAGGCGTATTTCACACCCACGATTCTTCAGTTATGTTAAGGTCCCAATGTAATAGGGGGCGAGCCTATTGCCATCTACCGGGCACATTATTAAGCGAGCGATAATTTACATTTACTAATACACACATAACTACGAAAAGTCAGAGGTGTGTGCCCGGGGCGACTGGGGATCGAACTCGAGACCTCGTCTCAGCAGTCCGTTACGTCCGCCACTGGGCTATCGCCGCTCTAATAGTTAATTTCATTTAATAATATGTGATATTAGCTAGAAAGGCTATTTCTAATAACGTATAGGCACCCAATGAGACAGGGCACGCCGCAATAGCGGCGGTAAGGCCCATCATGGAGGATTGGCTAGAGAGGCGACTCGGAAGCCTCTCGTACCGACTGACGCAGGTGATCTCCGGTAAGGGGAGCTTCGGGGACCACCTGCATCGGATCAGGAAGGAGCCTACGCCTAAGTGCCATCACTGCGACGCGAGCGAAGACTCGGGGCTGCAAACGCTGGCGGACTGCCCGGCGTAGGAGGTGCCGAGGCGTGACCTCGTGGCAGCCATCGGGGTGGGAGGCCTCTCGCTCGGCAGCATGATTTCGGCAATGGTGCGGGGCGCGAGCGCGTGGGCCGTTGCCGCCTCCTTCTGCGAGCATGTAAAGCTCGAGAAGGATATGGCGGAGCGCACCCGGGAGAGATTTAGAACTCTCCCGACCCGCCGAGCCCGCAACATGCTCGCCGTGCGTCGCAGGCGACTCAGGCGCCGGAGGTCGCTTAACGAGCTACGTCCTCCATGAGCGCAGGTCTGGCAGGTGAGGCCGCCTGTCACCCCAGCAGAAGCAGACCGAGACGGTGGGGCGACTATCGCCCCTCCCCCAAATCGGGGCAAGACGGGTTACCGTGGCTCCCAAACCCGAGGCGGCCATCTCAAAACCGGAGTTAGCACAGGGTCAGTCGGGGTGCGAGGGATATTCTTTATGGGCAACTTCACCCCTCCAGCGTCTGAAGACCCAAGACGGCGTGCGGTTTTAGTCGGTGCAAGCCCGACATAACGAGGGGATTTCCGCACGAAAAAAAAGGGTACAAAGCTTCCGAACAGCCCTCAACAGGGCCGTCCTCGCCTCGGTCGGAGTTGGCCGTAGGCGGCAGCAGCTCCCCCGCCCTAGGAGAGAGGCGCTGCTGTCTCCGTTGCCCAGGGTGCACCGCGTGGAGGTCCCCAACCAAGCACACCAAAAGAAATGTACCCAATGTGAATATATTATCCCTATAATAACTGTAGGTAGAAATTTACATTGTAACGTCACATGTACTCGGGTTAGTTCGGTACTCTCTTCGTGTTCTTGGTACACGGTTCAGATTTTTTTTAAATATAAGAATGCTATAAAACTTAATTATATACTTCCTAGTACCTTTTTTTTTTTTTTTTTTTTTATCGTGCGGAAATCCCTTCGGATACCCCCCCGCCGGCCAGCAGGGGCGGTTATGTCGGGCTTGCACCGACTAAAACCGCACGCCGTCTCGGCTCTTCAGATGCCGGGGTGTAAGGTTACCCATAGAGCATATCCCTCGCACCCCGGCTGACCCTGGGCCATCTCACCACTAACAGCATCGCTCATCCTGTCTCCTCTGAAAGCAGAGGAGTACGGAGAGCGAAGTGTTCCCGCCACGTTGGGTATTGGCCGACGATCAATGCCAACCCTATGAAGGAGTGAAGGGGAAGCCATTGACCGCCGCCCAGGGTGTACCGGCCGCTCCGATTCCGTTCCCCCCGGACTGCAGCGGGATCGGAATCGAAGCGACACTCGAGGAGGTTACGCAACACACACCCCTACTTCCTAGTACCTACGATCTTTTCTTTTGTCACAACAAAAATCTTTCAAAAACCCAAATTCAAAAGTTTCATATTGAGATAGTCTTTCAATAGCTATCTAATAAGTCATAAAAGTATCGACACTTGTGGTCAGACTTTTCAATAGCACCCTGAGAGTACTAAACTTAGGTACCCGAAAAGTTGAGTACCAATCCTACTCTGGCTCTCATCCAAGAGATAAAAGTCAACTCAACCGCAACAAGCGAACGCAGCATACAGTTTTATCAATTCCTTCAGTAGAAATTTCATTACTTATACAAACCTGAAAGAAAATGGTCAAAATAAAATTAACAATATTTATATACTATTACTAATACCTACATATATATTTATGAGTCTTGGTGTACCTACATTTTGAAAGCCAACAACCTACTCGTACAAAAAAATTAAAATCATTGATTTCGATGGGAGTAAATTTTTATTAGCCCATTTTATAGGATTAATAATTATCTACCCCAAATACACAAATGAGGATATATTATAGTTTATTTAAATTATCTTCTTGCTTGCAATTTGTTTATATCAAATTCAAATTCAATATAAATTCAATGAATTCAATATCAAATTCGTTTAGATAATACATAAACATAAATTATCTAATACCTTTGCAGTTCTTGTATATATATTTAGATATATACAAGAACTATAATATAGAATATATAGATAACTTACAAAGATTTTTGTATTTGATTTGATAAAACAATTGACAGTCACGCTAAACAATAGTGGCTGTAGAATATAATTTGTTTTTAAACCTGGGGTTATCCTTTCGAGGGCTTACCCGGGGTGCGCGGCAACGGACACTTGGGGTAGACACCGTGCGGTTTTAGTCGATACACGACATAACCACCCCCGCTGGCCGCCAGGGGGTATCTTCGGATACCCCCCGGCGGCCAGCGGGATTTCCGCACGTAAAAAAAGAAAACAAAAAAATAATTGTGACTGTGAATGGTTTTAACATTAATGTCTATATACTTTTAATATATAAAGCTGAAAAGTTTATTTGTTTGGTTGGTTAAACGCGATAATCTCAGGAAGTACCGGTTCGAATTGAAAAAATCTTGGGGTTCGTGGGGTTAAATGGCAACCACGGTGGCAGCGATTTATATAACGAGAGAAGCCGTGGGCCCATTTAGTGTTTTTAATAAAATGAATTATGAATAATAAGCTAATTGTCCATTAAAGTGGCCCATCACGAATAACTTTTATTTTCACTTATCAGGGCGTGCATCTCAAAAACGATTGGGAATTCGGAGAAAGTAAAATACAGTTGTTGAAAAATTTTATGAGCTTTCATTAAGTAGGATGTTTTCCCTAGGATGCACCATTTATTAGCCAGCACCATGCATTAGCAAAAAAACAAAAGTTGTACCTTTGTAAGCCCCTCTCGCTCCGGCTTACCTCTAAGACGTCACTGTTCACTTCCTATGCACCCTTAACAAGTTTCTCATGCACTCTACACCTCTTTTCAGACCATTTATTGACTAGTTTAGTTTCAGTTTATTTTTTATTAATTTACAATTAATTACAAGTAAATGAAATAATTGCAACCAAACAAACGGCAGATTTTGAGTCTGAGTCTGAATCCTTTCTAATATAAAAAAATCCGATCACAATCCGTTCTGCAGCTTTTGCGTCCATCGCGACAAAAAAGATAAACAGAGAAAAATTCCAAAAAAATATTTATTTATGTTCAGTATCGTTAATTTACCGCATTTAATTAATCGCAGTCACCGCGCGTACGCAGATCTGAGCGGCCGCGATCTTTGCGAATTTAAAGTCAAAATGTCAGACAGTGTGAATACTTCAAAATGTATGAATTGCATTATTGTTATATCCGAAGTGCTAGCCTTTATTAGAAATAAGCTTGATATAATGGACAACGAAAGTTTAATAAGAAGCTGTGTGTCGGCCTTTTCTGAGGAGGATATTGACATCGCGAAAAAGTTGTTGTTTGTGTCTATTAAGACAAAGCGAAAGCAAATATCAAGACGGAAGCAGAAAAAGGAAAAGGATATTGAAGATATCATAACTGTACTCAAGACAACTGACCAAATACCGATATTTGTTGCCTACAATCTGGAAAAATTGCCACCCATTTGTTTTGACCATGTCGATGTTATGAAGCTATTAAAAGACCTGGTATGTTTACGTGAAGAAATAAAGGATATAAAATCAAATTATGTGACTAGAAACGAGTTGAATAATAGGCGAAAAAGTGATGTAAATGTCCTAAATACTCCTAGTACGTTACTACATTCAAACATTAATGTAAGAAGAGGAGGGTACATGTTGGATAGTGGACCGATAGGTCTGTCGCATGTTTCTGAGACGGCACTTAGTCAGCACTCGCCTCTACAGATGTCGCCGTCGTCACCACCGAGCCAACCGCGAAGCGATTCCACAGCCACAAAAGCGCACTCAGTCGATCATAGCGTGATTGAAGCGAACAACTCAATGCGATATCGCTCTCTCTGTCCCACGAATGCAGATACAAATTGTGACGTCCCGCTCTCTTGTGTCAACTCAACTTTGTTAGAAAGCAACGTTAATGTCATTGACAGAAATGACAATTCTGACAGCGCAAGTAAACAAAAACAAACTATGGCAGAGGTTTTAAGAAGAGGCGAATGGAAAATAAATAAAGAAATGAATGAACAGTGGATTTACGTACAAAAAAGAAAATATAAAAATCGTTTTGCCGGTAAGATGGGAACGGCTCGGTTGTCTTGTACGGGAAAAGGCTTCAAGGCTGCGGAGTGTTCCGTTATTTATTTCAAATGTGGATAAACAAACGTCGGAGTCAGACATTCGTGAGTACATCAAAGGCAAAACGGGAGTGACCGTGGAAATGGAGAGGATCAGTATGAAAACTGAAAGACCCTACAATGCATTTAAAGTATTTGTATCGAGAAGCAAGCTGGATGCATTTTTGGATGATAGTCTATGGCCGGAAGCTTAGATTATTAATATGTCGCCGGAAGGTATTCGTTTCAGAAAATACATATTTTTCAAAAAGACTAACGATACTGAACTTGCTGTAAACAAAACACCGGTAAATATTGACTAACCTAACACTAGCCAGTTTCAATTGTAAAGGTGTGCATAGATCGATAGATAGCGTGAGAAATTTATGCAAGAAGGCGGATATTGTGGCACTGCAAGAGACCTGGATCTGGCCACATGACCTAGCTTTTTTGGGGAACCTGGATGATGGTTTTGCCTACACTGGAAAGTCAGCCATTATAAAGTCAGCCATATACCTCTATGAAGCTGATAGCAGAAAGACCACATGGCGGAGTGGCGCTATTGTGGAAAAAGACTTTATTTTCATCGGTGTCTGTTGTGAAGTGCAAAAGTGATCGTCTAGTAGCAATAAATGTGGAATATGAGAACCGATCCATGTTGGTGTTCTCTGTCTACGCTCCTTTTGACGATGGCAAGAGTGACCGTTTAGTTGCATTTACAAATTGCCTGAGTAAAATAGTGGCTGTGGTGGAGAGCTGCAACATTGAGTGTGTTGTGATAATGGGTGATTTTAATGCTCATCCTGGAACGCGCTTCTTTGGTGAACTTAACTCGGTATGTAATGAACAGATTTGGTCCTCCGTCCGGAGGTCCGGAGAACACACATACTTTTGTTTGTCAAGCCAGTGGTTAATTGCGTTGGCTGGATCATTGCTTAATAACTAAAGCAGCCAAAGACTTAATTGCTAGTGTAACCGTATCATATGGAACATATCCTTCAGATCACTATCCCGTCTTGTTTGAATGTAACCTGACTAAGATAAATAAAAAACAACCTGAACGAAATTACATTAGTAATAAAGTTAGATGGGGGAAAGAAATGCTGAGCAAATTAAAAACTATAATGAAATTTGTAATGATAAATTGACTGCAATTGAATTACCAGAATGTATAGAATGCTCACAAAAAATGTGTAATAATGCTAATCACTTAACAGATATTGATAAGTTGTACGCTGACATAATATTAGTTGTTCAAGAGGGTGCTGTGTCTACCTACGTGGGTCCAGACCATATCAAAAGACAAAAGTATATCACTGGCTGGAATAAACATGTGAGCGGTGCTCATAGTGAGGCTCGATTGCATTATAAAAATTGGCTATTGCATGGTACACCTGCCTGTGGCGCAGTATTTGAGGCAATAAGTAAATCTAGAAAAACTTTAAAATCTAAATTAAAATTTGTTCAAAATAATCAGCAACAAATTAAATTAGATATGTTGGCAGAAAGTCATTCTAAAAAACAGTTTGTTAAATTTTGGAAAGCTACTAATAAATTAAATGTGAGGCCGAGCCTCCCTGTGAGCGTTGCCGGCCAAAGTGACCCAAAAGGTATCTATAGCTGATCTCTTTGTTCAGCACTTCAAGGTGGAGTCGCCTTTGAGGGCTGAGCAGAGAGTGCGTAGCGTTCAAAGTGGAGTGGGGGGTGATGAGTCTATAAGGTTCACAGCTAAGCAAATTGCTACAGTAATTAATAAAATGACTAAAGGGAAATCACCGGGCCATGATGACCTGAGTGTTGAACATCTAAAGTATACAGGGCATCGGTTGCACAGTATACTTGCTACGCTGCTTAATCTGTGTCTTGGCCATCACTACCTACCACGGGACCTTATGTACACAGTGGTAGTCCCTATTATCAAGGACAAGATGGGGGATGCCTCCGACGTTTCCAACTACAGGCCAATTTCACTGGCCACAATAGTTGCCAAGGTCTTGGACAGTTTGCTTAATAAACAGCTGGCTGATCACATTGAACTCCATGATGCTCAATTTGGTTTTAGACCGGGCTTATCCACGGAGAGTGCCATTCTGTGCCTAAAGCAAACTGTTCAATACTATACTAGTAGAAAAACACCCGTATTTGCCTGTTTTCTGGACCTGTCGAAGGCATTCGATCTGGTATCCTATGAGGTACTGTGGAGTAAACTTCAAGCCGATACAACTGTGCCAGATGATGTAGTGTCTTTGTTCCGATACTGGTACAATAACCAGGTTAATAGCGTAAGGTGGGCGGAGGCCAGGTCTGACGTGTATAGGCTGGAGTGTGGTGTGAGGCAGGGTGGGCTGAGCTCGCCCCGTCTGTTCAACCTATACATAAACCGATTGATCGGTGAACTCAGCAGCGCACGTGTCGGATGTCATATCGATGGAGTTGGCATGAATAATGTGAGCTATGGGGACGATCTGGCGCTGCTGAGTCCATCGATTGGCGGTCTTAGGAAGCTAAAAGCCTTGTGCGAAGCGTACGCTGTTTCCCATGGGCTCAGGTACAATGCAAAGAAAAGAGAGCTTATGTTTAGGTCAGGTCAGATGTGCCGGAGGTCTTGCTTGGCGGGGTTGGGTTGAACTGGGTAAAATCTTTCAAGTACTTGTGCCACTGGGTCACAGACAGGCTCAGCGATGACCTAGATGTTGAGAGGGAGCGAAGGTCGCTGGCTATCATGTGTAACATGGTTGATCGCTGAGGCGGGCACCCGATTACGACCTTTGTCCGGTCTCATTCGTCAAGCGGAAAATCCGAAAGGATACGCTTGGCGAGTGGAACCGGAGGTACGTGTCGGGCGAAACCGCCTCAGTCACAAGGCTCTTCTTCCCAAGTGCGTTGGATGCATATATCACTATTAGGAAATTCGAACCCACCAAATACACAACGCAGCTACTGACGGGGCACGGTGGGTTCTCCGAGTACTTGACGAGGTTCAAGTGCAAGGAGGATCCATCGTGTGCCTGCGACCCGGATCGATCTGAGAGCGTTCCTCATTTGATCACTGAATGCCCAATATACGCAGTACAGAGACTAAACCTGGAGCAAAGACTGGAAATAGAGATTCTGCACAAAAATTAGAGTCAAATTATAAGCTGCAGAAAAAGTAGAGCAGAGTTTTTAGATTTCTGCACCAAAATTGTTAAATCTGTAAATAATAGAAACAAAGTATAATAAGATATTAATATATGGATAACATAATGTTATCATATATATGTAATAAAAAACCATAGTATTAATAATAGCTGTAAGAGTAGGCAGAAATAAATGTCATATAATATTTAAGGAAGCAAAGACGAAATACTGTATTAGAATAGATCAAAGCTTGTAATTAGAGTAAGAAAAGAACATGTAAGAAAGAAACAAATAAATCAGTAAACCCTATCCCTATACCCAACTAGAAGGAGGAAATAAAGAGAAAGAAAAAATGTGTACAAAATTTATTACCCGTGTCATAATATAAGAAAAAGCATGTAGATATAAAAATAAGCTTAGACAACAGAATAGAAGCAAACTAATGGCTGGGTGTGAAAGGATGAATAAAAGAAAGAACAAGTATGCAGCATGAAAGTACGAGAAGTAGCAAAAGCGAGAACTGGAATGAAAGGATTAGATTAGCAAGAACTCCGAAATGTAAATATCGGAGAACTAGGCGAAAAAAAAAAAAAAAAAAAAAAAACACATGGTTGATCGGAGGTTTGCACGTTGTACGAACACAGTTAAAGTGACTCTCTTTAAAGCCTTCTGTCAGTTCTTCTACACGTGCAGCCTGTAATCGTGTTACACTCTGCGAGCTTACAGCGACCTGCGCGTTTAGTATAATAACGCATTCAGGATGCTGTTGGGACTGTCGCGGAGGTGCAGTGCGTCAGGAATGTTCGCTGAGGCTCGCACTGACGACTTCTATGCCATTATGAGAAAGCGTTCAGCCTCTGCCTTGGCACGAATCCGCTGCAGCACCAACAGTCTCCTGAATGTGTTCAAGGAAAGGTGGGACTCCCCCTTGTTGCAGCACTGGATGACACTCCACACGTGTCACAAGTAGTTGAATGTTGTATATATAAGGGAATACATTACTAACATTAGTTCTTAAGTTAAATTGTTACTACCACTATGGATCAATGGTCTGAAGTAAATGAATTTTAATTTAATTTTTAATTTAACATAAGCCGAGTTTTTTTAAAATACCTATCTACGATGTACAGACACAGCTAATTTACAATTGTACAATAGTAGGTATATATATATATGTATATAATAATATTCTCGGAAACGGCTGCAACAATTTTCATGAAATTTAGTATACAGGGGGTTTCGTGTGTGATATATCGATTTAGTTTTGTTTCATATTTATAAAACGTCGAAATATAAAAAAATCGGTCACCCAGATATTAGGTCATAAGAAGTTGTTTTCTTTCATTCCATGATTTCCGAACGGATATATATAAATATATTTATTTTATTCATTTTATTTCACGTTATTCGGCCACTTGTTTCAAAATGTACCTATCCTATCGGAGGCACGGTTGGTTTCACATTGGGTGTCACAGCTATGCATGACTTCCATTACTAATACAGTAGCTTGCGTGCACATGTATCTGATTTTGCTTTGGCACGGTGCCCACAGGTGGATATTATACATAAATAACAATTGAAGTCGTTCCACAACTCGGTCGGTCTCGTGCCGCATAAGTTTTAGAATTGTTTGTTTTCCTTTCATACGAATGAAGTTTGCGTAGTAAAGTTTCAAGCTTTAAATAGTACAAAGACAGTATAGGAGTTTCGAGAGGGCACTAACGACTGTATTTAAAAGCGTTCAACTGACAAATATATATATAGAGATATTTGACTGTTATATACAATATGATCTTTACAATTAATTATCTTTATTTATTCTTTATTATATTATCTTTACGGGTAAGAGCACACACCCACAATAACAATTGTCCCAAATTGTCGAATGCTTTCAAGAAATTACATTGCAAATGAATTTGTAATACCTATATCTAGCTATTATAGAACACTCAATAAAATGAATAAAAAAAACTCCCGTGAGGCGCTTTCGTTTGGCTTCATCGACTAAAGGACGAATTGAAGAAACAATATACTTATAAACTGTGTACACAAAGGAATACCTAATCGAATCAAATAAATGAATATTTTGATCGAATCGTAGTTTCCCTGCTCATTCATCTTCTTCTCATCAGGGAAAATTTCTTACTTCTAATACTACTACTTCTTCTTTTAATATGACATTCTACTAATTCATTTGAGTATTCGAGTATGTAAGGAGACGTGGGTCTGTAGGCCTGCCATGAAAATTACATCCGAAATTGCGATTCGAAGTTTCAGGTAATTGGTACCTTGAAACGCATTCATCCCCCAATCACGCCCGTAGACGGCACGTAAAGCTTTGTTCGGCATAAACTCTACCGAAAAATGCTACGTAAATATTGCGTCTTTCGTTCGTGTTTCGTGTGGACTCGAAGTTTAATTCGGGTTATTTATAGTGAAAACACTACTCATACTTGACTATTGCAGAATTTCATCCTTTAAAATATTAGTAGATATAGATGAAAGATGTTGGTTCCTATAAAACTACAATGTAAGTTTATAGTTAGGTATGTATCTCAAATTATAGAAGTGAGGAGTTGTTTTAGGATTTTAATACACCACGAAACATGGAAACAATTTTAGTAATAATTTAAAGTGGGTTGAGAGGATAGTTATGCTCCACTACGAAAAGTAAATAAAGTAAGGTAATATTTACAGCCCTGTTTACATTTAAAACACATTCGTGGTATGGAGCAGACACGTAAGGGAGTAGGTACTACTAGTGTGGGGTGCGACTGGTTGGATCACCTCCAAGTTTGGTGCACCCTGGGCAACGTGGGCGATGACGCA
The DNA here is from genome assembly GCA_946251805.1 of Cybosia mesomella. Lineage (NCBI taxonomy): Eukaryota > Metazoa > Arthropoda > Insecta > Lepidoptera > Erebidae > Cybosia > Cybosia mesomella. The sequence continues at coordinate 15,331,852 of OX276403.1, forward strand.
TCATTGATTGCTCCTCTGGTGTAACTGGCGTCAACGTCAACGGCCAAGAATCTGACCAACCGGCCCTTTTTAGGGCCAGCTGACCCCATTGCACGAGGGGGTCGGGGCATGGCGGGCCTGCAAGGCCCGGGGGGGTGGGGGCCGCTCCAGGTACCCCTCTGCTGTTATCAGAGGGGACACTGCGAATGGCCCAGGGTCAGTCGGAGTGCATGGGATATGCTCTATGGGTAACCTTACACCCCGGCGTCTGTAGACCCGAGGCGGCGTGCGGTTTTAGTCGGTTCAAGCCCGACATAACCGCCCGCAGTCCCCGCTGGCTGGCGGGGGGGGTATCCGAAGGGATTTCCGCACGAAAAAAAGAAAAAAAGGTACTACTAGTGTGATTTAGATTCATTTTTATGCTTATACAATCTATTAGTGCCATTTAGTACTGAATAGATATTGTACAACTTTAAGAGAAAATTATTAAACAAGCCACACAACTCAACTCACTACCAAACATCTATGTCGGAATCCAGCGAACTGAAACCACATAGTATTTCGAACCCTAGCATCTAATTGTTCAGGAAACTCGACCCTAGTAACCTCTCCTAGGGTATTTTTGGGATAATATATTCAAAATATAATAATAATTTTAAATTAACTCAATAAATTATATTATTATGTTGGTTTAATAACAAATAGGTTATAACACTCATAAGAGTGAAGCAGGATCCTATACGGGTAAATAAAAAGGTTGAAGCGGCAGTAAGTCAGTATTTTGGAGATCTTCAACATTTTTTTTTAACCGGTATAAAAGATTTGGAACGCAGCAATTATGTCGTAAAATAAAATCTTTTTTGAACGTTTGTATTTTGTTTTCTAGTCGAGGTCACGAACTTTTCGATCCACCTGGTATGCAGTATTTGCCAGATCTAATAGCGTGCTAACTCACAAAAGGAACTGCATTGTGGCTTACATTGTCTCCGGACCACTCTGGACAACAAAGTTACGATCGCGCATTGCGCCTGCCTGTGTTTTCTGTTAGACTCCTTCTACTTTCCATATTATTTTCATTCAATTATATACAAAAAGTACGTCTAATCCGTTTTGTTTGTTTTATTTTTGTTCGATCGTACGGAAGAAAATTTCCGTATCTCAACTCTGACTGACTTAATACAGTTTATGAAAGATCGAAATATTTTTGTATTATATAATTACTACTTAGTTACTATCATTTTATTTCCAGTCATAGCACAGTGTAGGATGTGCGAAAAAACTAATATTACTGCTGCACTCACATGTGAGTGAAGTCGTAGAGTGCGAAGCAGGCGCCACCGGGTCGCCCTTATCTTTTGCCCAATAATAAATAAAAATGTTAAAGATTTTTATAATATCAGGTGTATTTTGTTTTAGTAAAATAAAAATAAATTACAATAGGTTTACTTTCAGTTTTGATTCTAACAAGAACACTATTTTCTATCGTTTATAGAATTAAAAGCGTCAGTAGCTCAGTGGATAAACAGTCGGCCTTACGAATGAAAAAATAACAAAAAAGGTCCCGAGATTGAATCCTGGACAATACGTTACCGACGTGAACAAGCAATTTAGCTTAACTGGAGGGGTTAGGGGTGTAACGGAACGTAGGTATTTGCATGGTAGTTAGCACACGATGCTAACCATCGATGCGTGCCAGATTCATTACACACCACACGTTTAAATGTAAATGAGGAGGCATACTCCTGGAGTTGCAACAACAGAAGATCTAATTTGGGGTAGGTCTAGGTACACACCTTCCCGTTAGGTTGTGAGTTAATTAAGTTAGAACTAGTAACGGAGAGCTTGGTTTCTCGGTTAACCAGGTTTTTACTTGGCAATATATCATTCCTTTGTGAAGCCCGTGAATGAATCTGTACGAGGATTTAGGTTCACCAATGCTGTAGTGGAATTGTATATGGAGTATATGTAGTTGAGCTATCGCGCGGTGTATCCTGGTAGACATTCGAAGTGTTCAAATTAGAGCTAGAGACGAGCTGTTATTAGTGCGTATTGTTGTTACTACGAGACGAGGGTAGTTAGCTGTAAGTTTAATCTGCTTAGCAATTCACTTGGTATGGCTTCAATGTAGAGTTTAGATGGTGACATAAAATATTTTAAAACAACTAATATTATAATTAATTAAATTCGTGTTGGAAATTATTTCGAATTGTGAAAGTTCGTTTGACAGATCTATCAATTGATTTTAAGTAAAATACTATGCTAATATCACTTAATACTTGGGCGTCATGTTCGGGGGATCGGTGGAGATACACCTTTCTTGCGTTAGCTGAGTGCTCTCCAAGTATGGAACTCGTATCAAACCTTTATTGATCTCGGCGCTTGACCTTAGTATAGCTGTCTTCTATACCAGGGACACTATATTGATCTCGACTATGTGCATGACAATGACTATGATGAATAAAGTAGAGTTACAATAAAAAACGTTTCATGGCCAGTCGTTATATATTTTTATGAGACTAACGCAACACTCAAACTCCATAAGTTCTTTAACTTTTTAAATTATACTAACCTTTTGTACCCAAAAAGGACCTCATCACACCACAGGATTTATGGAAATACGACCGCGAATGCCATCTAGCGCCAATATGTAGAACTTGTCCAATAATGAAATGAAGCTATTATTTTTATGCTAATTTTTCTATAAGTTTAAATCGAAAAACGTCGACATGAACGTGACCAGTCACCTCACAGAGTCATTTTGACATGTTAAAAGATCCTTGTTTTGGGACACTGAAATTCATTTAATGGATTGGTCATCGGATCGAGTTGCGGCATGAAACTATTCATTGAGCCCGTACTGGTCCTGTAATTTACAGTATTGATAAAGAGGTACTCTTGTCTCAAAAGTAACTATACGATTGAGCGGTATCAAAGTAAGAGTGTGTCTAAATAGGCGTAGTATATTTAAGTCTGGATTTAGACATTGGGGGAGGAAAAGATAAGTCAGCTATCATGGCGAAACAGGCACGAAAAATCCATGTGGTAGTACGTTGCCTTGCATAGATAGAGGGAGGATGTACAAAGTTGGTAGTATCCTACTGAATTAGGCGATTGGTGAAGCCTGTGCCTTAAGGGGAAAAGCTTCATAATTCATAGAAAGATAATTAATAATTGAAGTAGACAGTTTGTATGTCAATTCAGCAGTGAAATAAGATAGATTCCTATCGGCAAATGGTCGCTAGTAGTATGCTACATATATTACACACAAAGGTTAGAATACGGATTCACTAAGAAATTCTTTTCATACGTAGGGCAGGGTTTGTAACCGGATTAAATTAGTAGTTAGAAACATACTTCACGAGCTTCCATCACTGTCATTAAACCTTTCATGCAAGCCCGCCGGTTTCGAGTGCTTTTGACCTGCCCTTTTTTCAATATCTCATTAATTTGATCGGTGTATGTCCTGCGAGGTCGACCCCGGCTTGCCTCGTGAAGTATGTAAGGACAGAAGCAGATGGCGGCCTGTTGTCTCTGCCTACCCCGGAGGGAAAAAGGCGTGAGTATATGTATGTTAGAAACATGTTCGGAGGAGCAGGTTGGGTAATTCAGACCAGAATCAAAGAATTGTGTTAGGCATAGTCACAGTATTTTAAAATCTAGCGTAGTAATTATAATACCAGCATTCCTAGAGTCCTATAGAACAGGGGAGTTACGGAGCAAATCAGGGGTCACCACTGACCACTAAACGATCATTGGCCAAAGTAGTATTTTAATAAAATAGACTATTTATTTAATAGGAAGGCGTTGGAAGTTAAGGTTAAGCTAAGATGTTGTGTATATTTAGGTATATTATTTTATCAAAACCTTAAACTTGCCTTCTAATCTATTGTTGAGCAATCGATAATTATTTTTTATGTACCTACATATACCCAATCTTTGGGGCAGATTTGAGTGATTTTGTGGCTTAGAAGTACCTACATATGTGATTGATTCAGATCGTAACGAAGACATAAATTTGTTTTATCACCATGTGCATTGTAATATAACACAATAAGGTGACTAAAGTCAGTGTGGGAGATACAGTGCATCAAGGTTACTTTTACTATAGAATTTATATAGGCTAAAATATCAGCTACCATAAACTAATAGGTCAATATTTAATCAGCGACCATTCCAAATGGAACAGTAATTGCGTTTGGATGTCTTGTTGGTTTACCAAAGGCTTCCTAGTTAATTAATTTAAAGGATTGCCTTCTGTTATTTATGTGAATTGGTTAGACCATGATATACCTACTTTTGCACTATTTGTTGTTTTTTTGGCCGGGTGGGTGTCGGTTATAACAAACCTCCAGTCTCATAAACTACCTTGTTTATTTTCATTATGGGGGATTTTTGTGTATAACTTAACCAGTTCTGCTTCACTTTCATACCAGTAGGTATAGGTAGTATATAAGTGATTCCAGTTATAAATCATCCATAACGAATAATATGAATTGCTGTTCAAGAGCGGCCTCCTCCCGTTCAAACATCTGTATTGTTTGCACGTTGTACCATTTAACAACAAAACTGAATAATTGTCCGTAATTAATATTCAGATCGCTTAAACTGTTTGGCCATCATGCGGTTAATACTGAACGAATGCACTGAAAAACACTGGATTATCTGGGAGCACGGCAGTGCCCCCGCCGAGACGAGACAACAGAACGCAGGGCACTATCTACTTTTTGTCGAAGCGTTTCGTCGTATTTTTGTACCCTTATAGATTCGGGCTGGACATATCTAGAGAGTCCAAATTTTCAGAATATGATGCCAATAGAGTTCTTAATAAATTTACCAAGATATTATAATTTAGACATTATTAATGACTAAAATACGCAGATTTCGTCACTCTCTCACTCACTTGTGAGCAGCAAAACTGTTAGGGTACTTGCTGAAGTCGCTGAAAGCTTGGTATGGAAGCTAGGATTAGTACACATACAACAGAAAAGTTTAGAAATCTATACATTTTGCTCCCCATCCCTTAAAATAAGGGGATGAAAGTTTGTATGGAACTTTAACAATCTTAAAGCTACGAACATAATATTTGGTATTTAGACAATTGGTTACTATGCATATAATACAATAAAAAAACTGTCAAGTACGAATCGTAGGCACGCATTGAGGGCTCCATATACAACTGGATTGAGTGACAAACTTAAGGTTGCTTTCGGATAAGGGATCAGTTCTTTCCTTTTGAGGTACAGAATCCTAAATAAAAATAAACTACGATAAGTATATAGGTATAACTTACAAAAAGAAATGAAATCCCATCAAAAACATTTGCATGTGAATGACGCTGAGACGAGTCCATATTGCTTGCACTGCAAAAAAGTTATCATATCTTATGGGAAGTCAAGCTTGTTAACTCTACATCTCATTACAGGAGATAGTGATGATAGCGATAGTGATACAAATTCTCCACCTTAGTCAAAGTGTTTTATTATTATATATTGAGATCGAATAGCAGACGTCATAAGTTTCTGAAATCTTACTTGGATGGGCACAGTGGGGTTATTAAGCTAGGCAAAAATATCAATAATGTATATCGTTCAATGGCAGCCAGCGTAATGTTGACCTTTTCAAAGTTCCGGTGAATTCACCCCTGTGGTTTGTAAGATGAGGGTATTACGTATCCACCCTTCTGTTTAATTAATAGCAGCCTGACCCACGTCCAACTTTCTCTGCCTGTATTTAAGAGATCGTTATGTACGTAGGGTTGAAATAGTTCCATTGTCTTTTTGCCCCAGTTCCTACCTCAAGGAAACGTGATCTCGCCAGAAGGATAAAAAACTACTACATAGCAAAAACTTCTGACTGTGTAACTTTAGACTTTTTTTATGCGTCATATTAGAATCTTAGAAGTATTAAATTACTTAGGGTTTGTTACTTTATTTTATTAGGAATAACTCCATTCATACTAGTGAGTGACTTCAGTATGATACTCGGTGAGCTCCAAGAAAATTAAGAGGAGCGTCGCGTCGGTAGGTAGTTTACAAGTTTCTTTAACTATTTTGTTTGACATATTATTAAGTTGTTTGTTTATTTAAAAGGGTCTGAAAATATTGATAAATTTACCAGTCTTCGTTTCTCAGCTATTCACTATAACTCAGGAGTTTAAAAAAAATCGCTCAAGTGCCAGTCATAACTAGAGTAAGAGTCTAGTACCTAACTAGATTGAAGGAAATTTGGAGTTACCTATATAACTGAAATGACAAAGGACTGGCCACATCTCCCGAAGAACCAAAGGGATGGCCCCAAACGAGCCCTAGAGTGGAGACGCAGGCGAATCGGTAAAAGAATGATCGAGAGTCCCAGCCCATGAACTGATGACCTGAAGGTAGCTGGGGTAGACTGGATCTAGAAGGCAGAGGATCAGGTGCTATAGCGCAGGCGTTATTTGCGTTATAGCACCTGATCCTCTGCTTATGTCCAGCTGTAGACTGCAATAGGCTAAAATTTATGAAATGAAATAAATTTCAATTTCATTCAATAAATTTTAACAGTACTTTTTATGTATAAATTTACCCTTTACTTATGATATAAAAATAAAGTGCCCTATAGGTTTTGATTCCCTTGCGAGTGTTTCAGTATGCAGCATTAACGACTGTTTGTTTAAATTCCATTGACATAGAAGTTTGATTTTTTCACAGCTTCAAGAGGTTCCATACGTATGTCTCTGATATCAAATTCAACTCCTCCACATGTTCTTAAGAAAAAGGTCTTGACAGACAGACCGACAACAAGGTGATCCTATAGGGGTTCCGTTTTATCCTTTGGAGGTACAGATCCCTAAAAATATGTACATTGAGGACTAAAAAAAAGACGACCAAATTATTAACGTATCTCATTAGCATATGAGATGAGAAGCAGCGCAGATGTATGGGAAACTAAGTATATACATATGAAGTGCCATAAAGTCGCACATCAAGACACCGTACGACAATTTTCCCGCTACATAAATTCAGTGACTTAGTGAAAGTAGACAAGTTAATATGAGATTTCATATCAGACAACAAAACAATGGTGCGTCGGGCTCAGCACTAATGAATAAATAACACGCTTGTAAGCTTACACTCGTACAATCTCTTTGGCATGCATAAACAGGTTTTTCTTTTTTAATTGTACAAAAAGTTACTAAAACGCCCATGTTTGTAAAATATGCTTGGCTTTAGTGCAATTAAAAATCAGCATTTACGCTGTAGGGCGAAAAAAGAGCCTCGGTTTGATGTTTTTTTGCTTTATCAACTTAATTAAAATAACATCAAATGAAACTCGTAAGTTACACTGTAACTTAAAGTTTCATTTGAGTCCTATTGAAATTGAATGATTTAAATTCTTGGACCACCCTATATCAGAGATACATGTTATTATTGTCATTGCTGATATACATATAGAACTATTGCAAGTGCCTTCAACCTTCAACTCGTATCCTGCAAGGGCGTAGGCGTAGTCTTTTCAGTCTTCTTTCTATCAATCAATGTTCAATCTTCAATCATGTTGATTGCACAGATGACATTGAATTTTCTCTATGAGTCGGAATTGGATGTTTTTAAAGGTCTGGTTTGGAACGCAATATTTTTATATTCTTTGGAAAAATCAGCACCTCACCAACTAACACCGCGCCTGGCGCGTTATTCTGTTTGAAAATAAGGATTTAATTAGTCACCATGTAAGAAAAAACTGAAGTAAAACTAAATCAATTTAAATTTGACGGCGAATACGAACGCGTGTGTTTACATTACGGTTGATCAATAAAAATAAGGTTTGGCTTGTGTGATCCACAATCAGTTAGATCCTTAGTATCTCGCAATTATTAGTTTCTAAAACTGGAGGTAATTGTATTGCTGTAGAGTTAACATAATTCTAAAATTATTTCAAATTTTCCGTTCGAAAGGACATGATGATATAAACTTTATTATATAAACGAGCACTCTTTGTTGCACTGAGAAGGAGTTTTACCTGCTAAGTATCGGGCGTTCCGGATATTCGAATATTTACTATAAACTATTATTTACGAGGAAGACATAAGTAATCTGGAGGTGGAACAGATGATCAGATTTATCAAGGATACAAGAAGGTTTGACGGGGTTCGGCGAGACAGTTGGATCAACCACACCCTCCCTAAGGGGAGAACTGAGGAAATGGATCGCGGGCGGATCGTGCGTCCGGGTGCCGGCGTCCCTGTTGGAAATAATAACAATAGACTATTATTAAAAGTAGCTGTTACTTTTAATCTGTTATATTAATATGTTTATTTTAATTCTTTAGCCTATTTTAAGTGTGTATTATCTGATAATAGCACTAATTTACAATAACAGTTGTTTTAAGAGGTTCATTTCTTGGGCTTTCCTAGGACTGAATGTAGAAAATTATTCGCGTCACGTGGAACTAACGAAGCAAATCTATATAACTCTAGTATTGGAATATAATATTATAGTCTTAATACTTGTTACTTGCAGAAATCCCTTCGGATCCCCCCCCCCCACCCTATGTCATACGCCCACTAGGTATGTCAAAACCACACACCGTCTCGGGTCTTCAAACACCGGGGTGTAAGTTGGCCCGGCCCATAAAGCATTTCCCTCGTACCCTGTAATTTTTTTATTAGCCTTCTTAAAAAATAACAATAATCTATAGTTACATTTGGTAAATCGTGTTTCTTACGCGTTAAAAAAACCAAATGAGTCACAATTCGAGGTGTATTATTCACTGGTAACTGCTAAAGAGTTCCATTGTTCACTCTCTGATTCCAGCATCAGTTCAGTTCAGTTTAATGGTGTCAAATTAAAATAATTCTATTCAATTCTTTATAATAGCTCCTCTGCCTTAAGCAGCGATACTGCAAATTAAAATATGAATGTATTTATTGCTATTTGAAAGCCAACCCAAAGCGTCAAAAGTAAGTACAGCTACAAAGTTTCAAAAGTAAGTGCTGAGAACAAAGTATATTCTGGAGACGGTTTTGGTATACTTAACCGACTTAAAAAAGGAGGTATGTTTGTCCGATTTTAATGTAGTTATCATTAAACACGTATTTGTTACACCCTGGAGAAGGTTTTGGTATACTAACCGATTTAAAGAAAGGAAGTATGTGTGTTCGTGATTAGGTAGGCATCTCACGTTTGATTGAACCAATTTTGATGCATATCATACGATGATAGATTGTTAAGACAAACATACAGGTTAAACTCAGAGCCTCTTTTTATGAAGTCTGTTAAAAGTACACCAAAGCCTTCTGCAGAATGCAACGAATATTTTTCTGAAAACATCTAGTTTCAGTGTTCAATGAATCAGTTACGTTCCCTCAAAAGGAAGAAATAAATAAAATAAAAAAACCTATTTCAAAAACCAAGAAGTTACTAAGAAGTGAAAAATAATGGAATTACAGAAATAATTCAATAGATAAAAATACACATAAGACTTTTCTGTTGAAGTAGGTTAGGTGACAAATCCGAAACAACGTTATAAAGCACCAAAAAAAATCCAGTATCTATCGAGTCGTCTGACGTCTGTCGTTAACCCACATAATGTGGGTGGACTTATGGATCAACCCTACATTTCTACCTAATATCTCTTTGGTTTGACACCGACTTCAATAGAAAACTGCGTATTTTATAGTTTCAGTTAATTCTGTAATTCATTTACTTTTCACTTAATAGTTCGTTCTTGGTTTTTATAGTCGGTTCTATTTTTTAATCAAATTTTATTTATAATTTGTGGAACATGGCATAAACACCATTTATCAGGCCTAAAATGCATAATAATATTAATTACTTAAATATCGCACCTACCACTTATCTCTGTTTTACAAAAATAAAGACTACTTACATTATTTATACAAAGCATCATAAAAACATATTCTTTCAAAAGAAAGAAATATTTTTATTCATTGCCGTATCTGGTAACTCGATGCACTTTGTCTTTGCGAATAATGCACTGGTCGTACGCCAGTCCGCGCGTAGTATTAGAGAGGGGGGTGGTGCATCGAAGTGCTTCATATAGGGGTTCAGCCGATTGCCGTCAACCAGGCACTTTTTTCTGCTTGTGTCCAAGCTGTTACGAATTGCCTTATTTCCGTGTGGAAACCTCGCTTACCGCTAAATGTCACTGAGAATTGCCAAAAAATAAGTCTATGTATACGTTTCCTAAAAATAAAACATAGCTGGATCGATTCATCGCCCCCGAAACCCCAAGTATACTATGAATGTTGTATCAGATAGATAAAAATAGCGGCAAAGTGCAAGTCGGACTCGCCCAATAAGGGTTCCGTAGCAGCAAGTAACATAATTATGTTTTTTTTTTTTAAATTTTATATTTGAGTTGATTGAATGAAAGGTAAATTGTAGTTTACGATTTAAGACGTTTTAATAAAAATCTAACTAACCGCTGGATGCGGCAAGCTAAAGACAGGGCGCTATGGCGCTCATTAGGGGAGACCTATGTCCAGCAGTGGACTAGAATAGGTTGATGATGATGATGATGATGATGAAGAATAAAAAACTACTTACTAGATCTCGTTCAAACCAATTTTCGTTGGAAGTTTATATGGTGTACATCATATATTTTATTTAGTTTTATCGTTCTCTTATTTTAGAAATTACAAGGGGGGGGGGGACACATTTTACCACTTTGGAAGTGTCTCTCGCGCAAACTCTTCAGTTTAGAAAAAAATGATATTAGGAACCTCAATATCATTTTTGAATACCTATATATAGATACCACACACGTATGGGTTTGATAAAAAAAAATTGAATTTCAGTTCTATGTACTCCCAAATTTATTGGTTTTTTTTTTCTATTTTTGTGTGAAAATCTTAATGCGGTTTACAAAATACATCTACTTACAAAGTTTCAACAGCATAGTTCTTATAGTTTCGGAAAAAAGTGGCTGTGACATACGGACGGACAGACAGATAGACATGACGAATCTATAAGGGTTCCGTTTTTGCCATTTGGCAACGGATCCCTAAAAACTAGACGGTATTACCATTACCTAGAAAGGGAAAATGAAATAAGGATTTTCGTTAATTAAATTGCATGTACCGACAATTCCACAGGTTCTATCCTAAGCAAAGAGATTGAATCACTTAAGTTCCATTCACGTGATTGGTTACGCTAAAAGCTAGTCTTTTCATTTGCCTTACTTTCCAATATCCAAGGTCACAATTATTTTTATGCTAAGTATTCCTATAAAGGCAGGGTACACAGCGTTCTAATAATACTTAAAAAGTACTTGGATTGTTACAAGATACAGAAGGTGACTATTGTCCTGCTGATATTTAGATTTTCATCACGTGCTATATTTTCTTATAAAATGCGATGAAATCGCATTTTACTATCCATAAAAGGCTTTCAGATGGTTCTAGGTAAAAATAGTACAGATAGAAACAATATGAAGTATACACCTTGACAGAATTTGATAGTGATTTCTTAGTTACATAAATTTTCATTTTTAATCCAAATCATTCTCGCCATTGTTATGTATCGAGTCTATGATTCAGAATCATGTTTTGATATTATTTATTTTCTAGGTTACATGATTGAATCTAATAAAAGAGTTATATTTCTTTAATTTGCTATATATTAGGAAGCTGCTAAATCCACAAAGTTGTTCTACAAGATCACCAAAAGATACAGATAATGTCTACGAGTATATCCTATTTAACAAAACTTAAAAATGAATTGTTTGTTACACCCATACTTTAACTACCTCATGAGACCTAGACTCACCATGAATTGTGTATATATACATTGTCAGGCGTGTAGTAAAAGATAATATAAAAGGGTATCTATCAACCAAAAAATACCTACATGTACATTGATGTGAACGAAACCACGCCTAAAAGCTAGTAAACTAAAGATTAATTTTGTAACTACCAAACTGAACAAAACAAACAAAAACTCAATTTATACTAGAAATACCCCTAGGCATATTAGCCAAGTTTTCGAAAACTATTGACGGTTGTGTAAAGTTTGATTTCGTACTAAAAACAAGTCAACAGAAATCTGCCCTCGAGATTCCGCAAAAAGCAATGGATACAAGTTTTCCAAATTTAAAACTAACCGGATTGCATACAGTGCATTTCAGGCCGACAAATTTTATTATTTGGTTATTAGTATTTTGGGAAATCCAAAGTCAGTCATCCTACAATTTTAATATTCAAGAAGTACTCACGCGTGTAGCAAGTAAGCGTTAAGTAGATGTGTGCTTACATCCCCTTTTCGACAACGTGGTGCTCTCCGGGGAGCTTCAGAGCGACATCTTGAAGGTGAAACTTTGTAGTGACCGGCTTATGGTCTTGCGGGTGCTTATCGCTGGGATTGTTACCCATCTGATAAGTGCCTACGCGCCACACGCCGGACGTAGCGAAGCTGATCTCGTTCTGTAACCAGCTCGGGGAAGTGCTTCGTGATATTCCATTGTCGCAGGGAATTGTTCTGGGTAGTGATCTGAACGGTCATTACAATTTGGGTTTCACCCCGGCCACGGAACCTTGGATCCTGTTCTTTTGATAAAGATCGTTGAGGAAAAATACAGGACGAAGAATACGTCTCTACATTGCCTGTTTCTGGACAAGCAGAAGGCCTTTGACTGTGTTTCTCGCGCGATGATCTAGTAGGCTCTGTGGTCCATGGCATCATCCGAGACATGTACCACGATTCCGAGTCCGTGGTTCGGACCGCTGTTGGCGACATAACATCCTGCCTCATCAAAATCGGGATACAGCAGTGATCGGTCCTTAGTCCGTTTATGTTTAGCGTAATATTTGACTTTCTGTCAGACAGTATCAGAAATTCAAATGAGGAACGGCCTTGGTTGCTTATGTATGCTGATGATATCACGCTGGCGGTCGCGGACAGGGGCGGATTGCTGCGATGTGAAGACGTGGAAGGAGGCGCTTAAGAATGGCGGTCTGAAGCTTAGTGTGGTGAAAAATGAGTACTTGGTGTTGAAGTCAACATATCCCTCACCCGTATGCATAGAAGATAACTTGGTCCGTGCGCTCGACCAAGTCAAGTACTTGGGACTGTACTTCACGCGACTGGTGACATCGGTTGCGACGTCGAGACACGCATTGCCGTTGCATGGACCAAGTTGGGTGATATGGCTGGTGTCATCTGTGACCCCAAAATGCCGGTTAGGTTGAAGGTGCAGGTCTATAAAATCATCATTAGGCCTGTCCTGTTACACGGCTGTGACGCATGGCCATTGGTAAAGCGACATAAGCAGTAGCTGCGTGTCATGAATATGAATATGCTGTGATGGATGTGCGAAGATGCGTAAAGATCGCGTGAGGTACTCCCGCATCCGTGGCAGCGTCCATGTCCATGACATTGCAGATAAAATGCAGGAGTGGCATCTTCGCTAGTGCGGCCACGTTTTACGGCAGCCACCTGACTACGTGGATAACAAATGTCTAGCCATGGCACTTAGGCCGGGTCCCGGTAGAAGAGGAAAAGTCCAAGAAGTACTGGTTTGACGGCGTATGAGATCACATGCGTGCCAATGGTCTTACTACCAATACCAAGATCGTGTGAAGTGGGGAAAGAAAAGCAGGAAGGCGCAGATGTAGATCTCGGATACAGTCGGGACACAACGCTCAGATAATGCTGATGATCCCCTTTTCGTCAACTAAGTTTTAAGGTCTTACGTAATTCTTTTCTCGTCAAAGAGCAGTTTCTCTTGGGCTCTATATTTAGGCACTGTTCGATAGAGAACTGCCGTAATGTCCCTTAGTGGACATTTGCTATTCCCACAGGCAGAGTATGAGTGACTCTCATATTCTTGATCACTGGTAACTAGGAAATCCTACTTATTACTTACAAATGAGAAGGTTTGATTACGCTTAGACAGCTGAACGAATCAGGCTGGAATTTGGTGCAGGGATAGATAATAATCTGAAATAATACATAGACTACTATTTATCCACGGAATAGGTGCTCATCCTACCGTGGATGTCCACATCGTGGATATCCACGTGGATGGAGCCGCAGGCAACAACTAGTCCAATTCCTACTTATATTAGAAATATGAAAGTTTGTGAGATGTTTGAATGGATGTCGCTAAAATTTGTTACAAGGTTAGATTATAATCTGGAAAAACACAGGCATATTATAAGTTTCCATAGGAAGCGGAAACAGGCAGCAGCTAATGTTTTATAAATTATTTAATGTACCATAATTCTGATTTAAAAGTGGCATGGTGATTCCCATAATAACCTTATCCTGTACCCTTCCATGAGCACGGCCTTGGGGTGAAAAAGCAAGATAACCGTGACCATGGCTGCTGAAAAGTAACCGAAACGTCGAGATTAGTGTAAAATATAAAATAACATCAAATAAATCGCGATAGAATCCGTTAAAAATAGTTTTATTTCAAAAGCAAGAAGTCGCGGTCGAAGGTGCGGCGCGTTGTGTTACCGTACGCGCCTCTCCATAGGGGCGAGGACTTGTTTCCCAAATAACACGGTGGGGTGACCAACGTTGGTGGCCAAAGCCGGTCCGAGTCTCAGGGATATCCTTTCTAGGGTACCTAGATACATCTGGTTCGCCGACAATATGGCAACATGTGTTATAGTCGATTTGAATCTGACATATTCTCTTTTAGCTCTGGTGAGGTGAAGCCCTGAGGTTACCGCACGTATAAAAAAAGAGTGAACCTCATAATGTTACTTAGTATCCGAATACCTTTTTTTTTATTGTGCAGAAATCCCTTCGGATACCCCCCCCGCCGACCAGCGGGGGCGGTTATGTCGGGCTTGAACCGACTAAAACCGCACGCCGTCTCGGGTCTACAGACGCCGGGGTGTAAGGTTACCCATAGAGCATATCCCTCGCACTCCGACTGACCCTGGGCCATTCGCAGTGTACCCTCTGATAACAGCAGAGGGGTACCTGGAGCGACCACCCCTCCACGCGGGCCTTGCAGGCCCGCCATGCCCCGACCCTCTCGTGCAATGGGGTCAGCTGGCCCTGAAAAGGGCCGGTTGGTCAGACTCTTGGCCGTTGACGTTGACGCCAGCTACTCCAGAGGAGCAATCAATGATGCATCATCGCCCACGTTGCCCAGGGTGCACCAAACTTGGAGGTGATCCAACCAGTCGCACCCCAGTATCCGAATACCTTTTTTTATTATTTTTTTATCGTGCGGAAATCCCTTCGGATACCCCCCCGCCGGCCAGCGGGGGCAGTTATGTCGGGATTGCACCGACTAAAACCGCACACCGTCTCGGGTCTTCAGACGCCGGGGTGTAAGGTTACCCATAGAGCATATCCCTCGCACCCCGGCTGACCCTGGGCCATCTCACCACTAACAGCATCGCTCATCCTGTCTCCTCTGAAAGCAGAGGAGTACGGAGAGCGATGTGTTCCCGCCACGTTGGGTATTGGACGACGATCAATGCCAACCCTATGAAGGGGTGAAGGGGAAGCCATTGACCGCCGCCCAGGGTGTACCGGCCGCTCCGATTCCGTTCCCCCCGGACTGCAGCGGGATCGGAATCGGAGCGACACTCGAGGAGGTTACCCAACACACACCCCCAGTATCCGAATAACTATCACCCATTCAAAACATTTTCAATCATAGTCGTCTTTGATTATGATTTGAAATACGCTTTCACTTTATTTAACAAAAATAACACATAGTTTACCTTTTATAATAATACTTGTGCCAACTTTTGTGCATACCTACCTAGGGACTGCAGGAAGACACTTCCGCACGCCACAATAGCTAGTTCCGTATTTTTTCTGTGACTAATGATCTTTAATAAACTCTTTGGAGGTTATTCATTATGTTCTAAGGTCTTTGGTTTCAAAGTTGCATTTCAAACAAATGATACTCCTCCGAGACCTTTTGACCGATCTCGACCAAATTTTCCACGGTGATCAAGTAGACATTACTGAGTGTCGTAAGGGGTCGAATGTCCAGATCGGTCTTACCATCGAGGAATAATCACCGAAAAACAAAATCAATGGAAAAATTTGACCGGTCACGTTGACCTATTGTTGGATAGGCAAATCTCGCTACCGTCCTAGTTTACAATGATGCCGATATTATTATTAATGACGTAATTTACAGCAAGTACCTTCAATATTAATAATATTACCGTTTACACCCAAAATTCACTACATTCTAATCCGAAAATCCAGTTACTTATAAAAATCCATTAAGTAGTCAACAATATAAACTCCTTTTAGGTAATAACAATGACTTATTTAATTTGTGTTATTTTATACTCAATTCAAGCAATAAAATTACTGTAATGACTGTAATTAGGTAAATTTTTTTCTTAAACCGATGCATTTAAATACATGTGTTTCTTAAAATTCCATTAAGGATTATCTTAATATAAACCTTACATGTGAAAATTTGTCAGGAGCTATGTATGTCTGTGTGGATATTTGTTAGGTACTCTTTCACGGTTCAAGCCCGACATAACCGCCCCCGCTGGCACGCGGGGGGGGTATCCGAAGGGATTTCCGCACGATAAAAAAAAAAAAAAAGGTACTCTTTCACGAAGAAAGTGCTAAACGAATCTGGATGAAATTTGGCACAGAGATAGATTAGCCTATAAATATTTGTAGTGTTTATAAAACTGTCTCATTTATTGTGGGCCTTTTCTGACAAATACACAGTAAATAATAAAATTTAGTTAATTATGGTTTATGATATTTCTACTTTATTATTCCTTGCATTAGAATCAGTACTGACATAAAAAGATATTATTTATAGTATATGACTTAAACCTATTAGTAGAGGCCTTAATTTTTCCTACCTTAATATTGTGTCAACCAAGCATGAACGCGCATTTTGCAAGCATGAAAATTAATGCATAAACGCAAAAAAAAAAGCAAGAGCTAAGGGAATCCATTATCCTGGCATTGTGTTTTACACTAACGTCGCGTCGGATGAAGATGGATAAATTGTGGCACAGAGAGCAAAGACCATAATGAATAAAAAATGAAATGTTTACAAGCGCTTCGGCTATGATTATTTTTATAAAGAAAGATTTTGTAAATTTTTAAATTTGAGATATTTGATAGATGAAATTTCGCATTCAATCTGGAAGTTACCATCAAGGTACGCACGTACATACACCCGAGGGGGCCATCTCGAAAATGGAGAGGGAGAGGGTCAGTCGGGGTGCGAGGGATATGCTCTATGGGTAACCTTACACTCCGGCGTCTGAAGACCCGAGACGGCGTGCGGTTTTAGTCGGTTCAAGCCCGACATAACCTCCCTCGCTGGCCGGCGGGGGGGTATCCGAGGGGACTTCCGCACGAAAAAAAAAAAAAAAAAAGGTACGCACGTACATACACCCGAGGGGGCCATCTCGAAACTGGAGAGGGAGAGGGTCAGTCGGGGTGCGAGAGAAATGCCTTATGGGCCACCTTACACCCCGGCGTCTGAAGACCCGAGACGGCGTGCGGTTTTAGTCGGTTCAAGCCCGACATAACCTCCCCCGCTGGGAGGTATCCGAGGGGATTTACGCACGTATAAAAAAAGAAAGGTACGTAGATACACACTAATCATGAACGGTCACATCCTATATATCACTTAGTTTTTAATAAACATTGTGCGTAAAACATATGAATATTACACAAATATGCTAAAATCCTTCGCAACAATAGTTAAACATTAGAATCTTCAAAACCGATGAAACATTATCAATTGCTCCAACAAATGCTAGTAAGACTAAAAGAACACCGGCCATACTAGTTCATTACATGTGAACAATGTAGATATACATTAGTCAGATACGTATTCGAATAATTCATTTTAATGGCCACCTCGAGGATAGTGGAAGAGATATACGTCGTCTCGGTATTAAATATTTTATCCGGTTGGTATTCAAAGAGTAAATATTACTCCTGATTCACTGTTGGTACAACATACTAAAGTGCTCCATGAGAAAGATCAAGGAATTAGAGTGATAATAAAGTATTGGCTTACGAAGCAGCATCCGAGTGATTTTAGTTGTAAAAATAATTAGCATTTTGTTAGCATAACAATATGCTAATTATGCTAACGAGTCCTAGAGTAGAGACCACGAATCGGTAAACGGAAGGTAGGACGTCCCCCAGCAAGATGGACGGACGACCTGAAAAAGGTAGCTGGGATAGACTTTTTTTTTTTATACCACATGTTATGTTTATGTTATGTTTAAAACCTGTTATTTTAATATTACAAACAAACACTTCAATTTTTTTTGCAATAGGTAGATAACCCGGTAGATGGCACTACAATCGGTTTATTGGTTTGCTTTTACTATATTCTGTCGTGTGAAGCTGGGACGAGCCGCTAGTAGGTACTTTAATAAAATCCTTCATACGTTCAACTCACATAGATCTGTTCCATTTGATCTGTTAACTTTATAAAATAGTTACGATAACAACCACAGGGCACAAACTCCAAAACATTTACAAAATAAACATAAAACTAGATAGCTACACAAGAATAGTTTGTTTGTTTCAAAAGAATAGCGACTATATAACAACTACGATTAAAGCGTGTTGTCCTGATGTGCCCATAAATTTTCTTGTCGATGGGAAGTTACAAACAAGTCAATAGCCGCGCACTATATTCACCACAGGCTTAAAGACCGTTACATTCGTGTTGATTGAAATATCGATTAAGAGTACCTTTTTTTTTTTTTGTTTTCGTGCGGAAATCCCTTCGGATACCCCCCCGCCGGCCAGCGGGGGCGGTTATGTCGGGCTTGAACCGACTAAAACCGCACGCTGTCTCGGGTCTTCAGACGCCGGGGTGTAAGGTTACCCATAGAGCATATCCCTCGCACCCCGACTGACCCTTTTTTTTTTTTTTATCTTGCGGAAATCCCTTCGGATACCCCCCCGCCGGCCAGCGGGGGCGGTTATGTCGGGCTTGCACCGACTAAAACCGCACGCCGTCTCGGGTCTTCAGACGCCGGGGTGTAAGGTTACCCATAGAGCATATCCCTCGCCCCCGGCTGACCCTGGGCCATCTCACCACTAACAGCATCGCTCATCCTGTCTCCTCTGAATCAGAGCGACACTCGAGGAGGTTACCCAACACACACCCCCGATTAAGAGTACCTACGAGTACGATTATTTCAATTAACATTTGGTGTAGTGGTTTCGAAGGTGTGGTAATTAAGAGTACCTACAAGTACGATTATTTCAATTAACATTTGGTGTAGTGGTTTCGAAGGTGTGGTACCTATACTCATTGATCAGCATCTCAAGTGGTATATACACATAGACAATTTAGTAACCAGAACAAGGAAATTGATCTATGTTTTCAAGAAAATACGTTGGTCACTGGACACCAATACCCATATGTCAGTGTACTACTCGCTGTGTCAATCACTGATCACATACTGCCTGCCGGTGTGGGGTGGTGCTCGTAAGTCCCACTTTCGTAAAATAGAGAGGGCACAAAGGGCCATTCTTAAAGTAATGTTCTGCAAGCCCTTCAGGTATCCTACAGTAGAGCTGTATAAAATGTGTCAGGTTCTCACAGTGAGGAAACTGTTTGTACTCCTTGGTGTACTGCGACAACATCATGTACCAATGGAAAGTACTAAAAGGCGAAGAGCTGATATTGTCTTTCCATCTACAAGAATCTACACCTCTTTTATCAAATATCAATACCACTACCTAAGTACTAAATTATACAATAACCTAAATAAATTACTCGATATAAAAAAAACTCACCTTATACGAATGCAAAAATAGAGTAAAGTCATGGTTGCTGGATCAGACTTACGACAGTATAGAAACACTACTTCTTACTTTAAATTAAACACGTCTTTAAAAAACACAAATGCACATGCAGTCATATCTTATACAACACACATGCACCTTCCTTAAACACGCAAACACAGCACCTCTCTCTCTCTCTCTCTCTCACACACACACACACACACACACACACACACACACACACACACACACACACACACACACACCCTCTCCACCTCTCACACACAATTACACATGCACACATACACACACACAATCCTTGCACCTAACATTTCTAGGTTATGTCATAAAAATAAAAATGCAAGGAATGTAAATTTTGTTAAATTATGTTTAATTAATAAAATCATAATTAGTGTAACACATAATGCTATAATTATATTATTGTGTTTCACTTCTTTTCCGACACTTTGTAAATTACATACATACTTATAACGTCATATTTAACAGGAGGAACACTGATTCCCAAGTCACAGGCGATAGCCTAGTTTGGGAGACAGGGAACCCAAAATTATCATACTGCTCAATTTCTGTGTGTAATAATATGTGTAACCCTTTGTATGCTTATGATTGAAAATAAATTATTATTATTATTATTATATATCTGTCCCTGTCTTCATCATCTTAGCGTTGTTCCCGGTTGCATCCGAGCTTTGACCTCGGAGTCGAGGTGTCGACAGAGCTGTTTCCAGCCCTCCTCAACAAATAGTCACCACTATTACGCACACGATGGTTAGATTTTGAAGCTAGCCATGAAGTTAGGTCAGACTAGAGTCCAGATACTGTCCAATTTTCTAAATCGCGAGGTGGACCTGACAATGAAGTTTGGTGCAGTGACCGATGCCACGACCCCGGTTCCCAAACATCAGTATCGGGCATATTCCCTCTTGCAATCGGAAAAGGGGCCAATCTCGAAAAAGTTTAGGCCACAACCCTCGAAATTACCTGTAATCAATAAAAAATGTTTATTTTGCAAACAGGAAATCATACATTGACAACCCCTCAAAAATGTATGTCTCTGATTATCGATGACAAATGGCTTTTTGTCAAAGAAAATAAAATTTGTCATCGCTGCCTGCAAAAAGTTCTGCATAACTTTAAATTTTGTACTAAAAATAAAACTAATTGCAGTCACAGATTGTAATCTTAGGCATCACACACTGTTGCATAGTGAAAAACTTTTCTGCACATGTTAACGCTAATTGAGACTGAGCTTTCTACATCGTTTATTACTGAACAGGTAACTATTAATTCGGCCGCTACGTTGGTTGACCCGTCGCTTCATCCCTTAATAAAGGTGGTAGCTGTCACAGTTTCAGGGCCTGCTGGGAGCGTGGACACATTTGCACTGTTGGACGATGGGTCCACCGCGACTTACATAAACCTTGACATTGCGTCACAGATAGGAGCTGAAGGCCCAGAAGGGTGCGTGCATCTAGACTGCATAGGAGGCTTATCAAAAGATAGCATTATTCAATATGTAAACTTTGAGATCAGGGAGCGAGCTTCCTCACAAAGCTTTTCCATTCAAAGAGCGCGTTCTATTAAGAATTTAGGTTTGCTCAGTACGTTACCCGCGTCACTTTGAGTAGTTACTTATATTTGACCGATTTAGTAGTTGACTTGTGTTACGTTGCCACCAAACCTACACTTGTAATAGGCATAGATAAGTGGAATCTTACTGTGGCATCTGATATTAGAAAATGTACCAAGTCACAGCCTGTAGCTATTCAAACGCCTTTGGGGACAAATAATACCCTTATTTGGGTTTTGGAGTAGCAGAACTAAGAAGGTTGACTCTGCGTACCATATATTCTTTTTTTAAAAAGAATATTAGTAACCGAAATTACTAATATTCCCCCTAACCCCTCCAGCTAAGCTAAATTGCTTGTGTTAGGAGTGGGTTCACGTCGGTAGTGTAATGGCCAGGATTCGAATCCGGGACCTCTCGATCGTAGGGTCGACTCCTTAAACACTAAGCTACCGACGCTTAACATATGTAATTTCTTTACGTATGTAAGCGTAGCGTAGTCCTAAGTACGAACTAGAAGCCCTTGTCAAAGAACAATATAAGTTAGATGCAATCGGGATCACCAAGCACGAGCTCTTAAGCGTTGAGGTCGTTTTTCTTAATTCAATGTTATTGTCAGGTCCTGATTTCCTGCAACCTCTTCTTAGAATACTCATGCGTTTTAGGGAAGGTGAAATAGCGTTCACAGCTTACATAAAAGAAATGTTTCCGCGAGTTAAAATACAAGAATGTGATCGAGACGCATAACGTTTTCTTTGGCGGGACGACCCCGCAGGTCCAATTAAAATGTCATCTTTAATTTTCTGCACCTGTTCTAGCCCGTCTACGACTATTTTTATCTTGAATCGCAACGCATAGGAGTTCCAAAGAGAGTTTCCAAAGGCCGTATATGCAATCGCAACTGACACGCACATGGACTACACCGGGAGTGTTCATGATCCTGTAGAGGACGCAGCACAGTTGGCAGTCAATATTTTTGAGGTTCACAAACGTGGGGATTTTAAAATGCGTGGATCTCCAACGAACCTAGCGCTTTAAACCTGCTGCCAAAGGAATCATTATCTGACCCCTCATCTGCAGATCGTAGCATAGAGGTAGGTAGTTTTCATTCACCTACTTTAACTCGCAATTTAGGTTTGATTTGGCAGCCTAGTAGAGACGATTTTAGCTTCAATTTAGGGCTTAGAGATCATTTACTTAATCATTTCAACAAACGCGAAGTAAGCTTAAGTCATACGTATTTACGACCCACTAGGTATCTTAGCCCCAGTAGTATTGAGAGGTCGCATTTGATTCCAAAATTTGTGGCGTTAAAACATTGATTAGGATGAGCACCTTTCAGGAAAACCAGGCAATATGGTTGGAGTGGTTTGAAAGCCTCAAGGCGATTATAGGGTTACAAATACCTACCTCGATGTTACGCCTCTAGCGACTTCATTAATATTGAGCTTCACGTGTTTTGTGACGTCAGTGAGATAGCCTACGCCGCTGTATCTTATTTTAGGTACACATTTCCAAACGGTGAGGTGAAACTTTCACTTATAGCCAGCAAAGCACGTTTCTCTCCGCTAAAGCCTGCTTCAATCCCGCGTCTGGAATTACAAGGTGTCCTGATAGCAATTTGTAAAGTTCATCGGTCGGTAGTGAACATAATGTGGCTGACAATGCAACTCGAGGGAAGTGCGGTCTTGAATCACGCTGGATATCGGGTCCAAATTTTCTTTTGACTCCCACCTCCAACTGGCTAATAGAGCCACATATCATACATGCAATTTGGGGCAGGAGGAGCTCAAATCATCACTTTGTTCAGCTATACCATCAGAATTCATCAATTTTACAAACTCGCATTATTTCCCCTCACCAATAGTAGCGAACATTGGCCATTACAGCTCATGAATTAGACTGGTCATCAATTCTTGCCTTCATTTTAAGAAATCGATGTTCTGCTTTTCAAAATTTTTGGGTGACGGACATTTGTTTGGAATTAAATTCCTCTGAGCACAGCTCACGGCCTGTTGCCCCTTCTGCCGCTGCTTAAGTGTCATTGACCACCAAGGACATAATCCGTGCTGAACGTCACATTTTCGGATAGAGTCAACATAGCGCCTTTCGGGAGGAAGGATAGTTGTTTAGCCCCGGTACTGAAGGATGGGCTTTTTCACGTTGCCGGAAGGACATCTGAAGTATCTAAGGCTTAAAGCATCGCCTTTACAACCGTCAATGGCAGATTAACCAACCGCAAGACGCGCACAATCGACATCCATTTACATTCGCCGGACTATTTTGGGCCTGTGACTGTGGCTCTTGGCCGCGGATGAGAGAAGCGTTCGGTAGACCTGTTTACCTGCATGGTAACAAGGGCAGTCCACCTCGAATTCGTCGCCAGTTTATCTGCAGATTCGGCCAACATGTGGCTGAGTCGTTTTCTGCTCGGCGTGGGACACCCAGCTCCATCTATTCGGACAACGGGACAGCGTTCGTTGGAGCCAATCGCCAGCTGCGTATTCTTTATGATGCTCCAGGCGTCCAAGAATTTGCCGCAAATGAAAAGATTAAGTGGCATTTCGTTCCGCTGTCAGCACCTATTACGGGCGGCACTTGGCCGAGAGGCTTGTCTGAAGCGTGAAGACTGCTCTGAAGGTGATACTAAGGGAGCAAAATCCTCGCGAAGAAGTGCTTGTAACATTATTGGCCGAAGCAGAAGCGATCGTCAACGGGCAACCGCTGACTCACATTTCACCAGACGCGGATTACCACGAAGCACTGACTCTGGGCCCATTTTTTATTGGAGTTTCGTCGGGACGTCCATTTCCCAATGAAAACTTATCGGACATGGTATTGGTGGGCAGGAGCAGTTGGGGAAATGGCTTGCTGACCATTTTTGGCGCCGGTGGGTATCTGAATATTTACCTACGCTAGCCCCCTGACGTGTATCGGGAACAAACGTCTCAGTAAGGTTGGGGACCCGGTACTTATCGGTGACGGGGGCTTACCAAGAGGAACCTGGCCACGAGGCGTGATCGAGGCTTTGTTCCTGGTCGTGACGGAGTAGTGTGATGGATGTTCGGGCCCCCGGGGGAACCTTACGACGACCCTTTAGAAAAATAGTTCTGCTTCAATAACCTCTTTTTTCCTATGTTTTTTTACTTTTTATATATTGATTATATAGTCATAAGTGGTCATAAGTATAATAAAATTATACACATCATACTGTACCAACAGCTTTATTTTCAGTAAATTAGAAAATATTAATAATTAGGTCACGAGAGTTGTTAATATAATATAAGTAAAGCAGAATTGCAAACCATGTTACTTTATTTTAGGATTATTGTAATTGTTAACTGTTTAACGAGAAGTATAGGTGCACTAAACTTTTCACAAAATAAAAGGCCCGCTTTGACATTTGTCGTCGTGGCGTAACTAGTGATGTAACTATACGACTCGGTACTCAATACTCACGATGAATCGAATCCAGTTTGCATAGAGATTTGATCGATTTGAATATGTATGTAAAGTGCATTGAATTAAAGTTCTGATTAGAAAAATTAGCTTAACCATTAGTTGATATTGTAGGTATTTTAAAATGATACAATATTATGAAAGGTCTATTTACTTTTGTTTAATATTTTTGTTATAATAACATTCACTCAATCACAAAAACATCAAGAATAATTAAATCAGTCTTCAGAATCATTTTCTTCAGACGATCAGCCAAAGTCGTTAGTTGAGCTATCGTCACCCGTATTTATAATTATTTCGTTTTCTATTATACTGTCGATATTGACGTCTCTGTCATAGTCTTCCTTTATTATTTTTCGAGTACTTTCTACCACTTTTGCCCAGTCTTCTTTAGCTTCATTAAACAATTTCATCATTTTCTTAGTGGAGAATGGCGTTTGGAGTGGAATGGAATTCTTTGTGTTGTGGCGTGCTGCGTATCCTTTCATTTAAGCCGAAATCAACTCAATATTATTATACTGACAATGGTACGGTGGCGGTCTTATCACTTTGTGTCCATGCTGAAGTGCCAATTCATCAATTTTATATTTTAGTTTCGCAGGTATATTTTCTTTTACCAGTTGTAGTAATTCAGCTTTTAACAAATTCATGTCACCTTCAACGCCTTGTCTTTCTAGCCATGCTACCAAATCAGCCTATTTGTTTGGTTGAGTGGGTGCTTTATCTATTTGAACCGAATAGTAAGGTGCATTGTCCATAATGATTATGCACTGTTCAGGGAGGTTTGTTAGCAAGTTAGTAAACTACTCTGTGGATTTATTTGCGTCCATTTCTTAGTGATAGTCTTTTGTACTTTTAGACTCAAATGCAAGTAAGGCGTCATTCAGAAAACCTCCCCCAGCTGATCCAGCGTGGCAGATTAGTAAGCGTCCACCTTTACCCATTGGCACTTTTGAGCAAGATGCCTTTGTATGGGTATACACTATTTAAGAAAAAATCTTTATTTCGGTAATACATTTGTCAAATATTTTTAAATAGTGCGCGAAAAAAGCTCGCAGGTGCATGGCGTCCGCTCTGACGTCACGGTTATGAAAACAACAAGTAAAAAAAAATCAATCCAAATGAGTAAGCAGTACGGTCACAAGTCACAACAAAACACAGTGACAATTGTTTGTTTACTAAACCGTCATGCGCTGTGATTCGTGTTTCAGTCAAAATGGCCGATTGCAGTATTTTTATCTTTTATTTTATAGAAAATCTAAATAATCTCAGATTTTTAAATAAAATGAAATCAGTCTTTTAAATCCTTTTAATATGTATTTTCCCCTAAATCATTAAATCTTTGATTATTTGATATTGTCGTCATGCCTATTCTTTACATTAAGTTTATTCATAACACTCGCTGAAAATTTTGTACCTAAGTATTTCTTTTCATACCAGGAAAGTTGCAAATCGAATGTGAGCGATTGGATGAAACAGCAAGACTAGCAATTTGAAAGGAATTAATATAATAAGATCCCTCGGCAAGTAATGAGGTAGCAGTATGCCTTGTGAATGAATAAGCACAACTAAAAATAGGGTCTGGTATTGAGCCCGGGTTGAGTCGTTGTCTACAAGATAAATGTAGGCTTGGAAACCAATACATTATATTGGTATATTAAGTACAAAGTTATATATTAGTATATTATTACTTAGATATTAATCTCAATTCTTTTATACTGTAAAATACAATTTGTATAATATTAGTATTCAAAATAATGTATAAAACCGTTACTACATTAATTAGTTATCTTCTAAGGTTGTCTTTATTTGCTTGGTTTGTTTTTTTAGAAAGTTATGAATTATGAAACCTACGTTGTTCTTTTCAAAAACAGAATAGGAACTTATAATAAAGAAACTTAGGTAAAAATACATATAATACTAATACTAATACTTACGCAAATTACGCAAATATTAGTATTAGTAACTAAAGTTCAGTTTTTTGTTGGATGACCTCATTTCCATTTTTTTTAAACTTCAGCCATAGGTCGGTTCTGTTGTGTGATTTTTGAGCTGAGCGGAGCGAAACTCTTATACGTGGCTAAGCCGTTTGGTCGAGACTTTACTCCTCCGGAACCACAATACCGATCTTGACCAAATTTGCCATCGTGATAGTGTAGACACCGCTGAGTGTTTAGAGGGGTCAACTGTTCAAATACAATGTACCATTGAGGAATAATCATCGAAAAACAGTTTCACGAACGCGCGGCCTTAGCTACGCGCGCGACCGTAGTAAGATGCCTTATTTTTCAAGTAAGAGTCCTGCTCGCTCAGCTCAATTTATTTCAGTCGCACCCTGCACTGAATTCCTAGTTTGTTTATATACGAATGCCACCATTGTAACAGATACGACGCATTGGTAGTAGAAACCTTTTTGTAGTTGTTGAACTAACGGCGATCTTTTTCTTTTCCTTCGGATCCCCCCCCCCCTCACCCCCGCCGGCTAGCGGGGGCGGTTATGTCGGGCTTGAACCGCCTAAAGCCGCACGCCGTCTCGGGTCTTCACTCGCCGAGGTGTAAGGTGCCCATAGAGCACATCCCTCGCACCCGACGCACTAACGGCGACCTATGTTGATATACGATACCCAGGGACATACTATCTACTATCTGCTTTCCAACAGCAACGTTAAGTTCTCCCCTCAATCCAGTTTTATAAGGAGCCCTCAGTGCGGAAGTTTGACTCGCACTTGACCGGTTTTTTATTATTTTAAAAGCATTATTTTATTCCGCTCCCTTTTATAAAAAAATAAGTGCATGTTCGTTTTAGTAAGAATTCATCTTGTAGGTATTTGATGCAGTTTAAGGATTCGTCAGTTTAGTTTCAGAAATACAAAAACGCTAAATACTTAAACGTAATAGACGGTAAAAAAATATTTTTTATGGAATTGTAACTTTAAAAGTAAATTTAAAAGGGCACTGATTTAAAGAGGCCTAAATAGCAGTTTTGGTAAGTTAAAAATTGTAAATGGCACGTTTAATAACTAGTTCAGCAGTTAAAACTAAGCAGTGTAAACAAAAATGAGTAATAAAAAATAATGAAATGGATCAGTGAATATATAATTGAGCAGAAAAAATAATTAAATGGGCGGTAAAAATTATTACCTACGTGTGGGCAGTAATAAATCGGAATTTGTCGGTAAGAAATCTCATTGTAAGCAATTCTATAAACAATGAGGTTTTTTTTTTTACAGAAGAGAGATAGATAGATAAAGATAAATTTATTTGTAGAAACATGTGTACACATGATGTTACATAATCTAAGGTAAAGTTTCAACATGTTCTGTCAATGTAGACGTACAAAATATGTTAGTATTCGCGAGCTTTTGTATGAGCACGAGATAGGTATATTAAGGTTCCTTTATTTATTACATATTTTTGGTTTTAAATAATTTGACAATCATACTTAATTCTACTGAGCATGGTTAAATTTATCTAATAACAATATCAATAAAGGAATAATTGATTAAAATTAATGTCAGTATGAAGGGATATTATAAAGTCCAAAGAGATACTATTACAAGTCAGAAAACAGGTTGATGTCAAATACGTGCGGAAATCCCTTCGGATACCCCCCACGCTGGCCAGCGGGGGTGGTTATGTCGTGTGTTGACAAAAACCGCACGGTGTCCTCCCCAAGTGTCCGTTGCCGGGCACCCCGGGTAAGCCCTCGAAAGGATAACCCCAGGGTTGCCGGCGGACTTTGGCCGCCACCGCGGCCTCGCCTGGTGGGGTCGGGATTTATCCCGCTTCGGTGAGTTGGCAGGCGTGTGTAGGGCACACACGACACGCCTCCGCCACGGCCTGCTTCTGTAAGGACGGCGACTCGGCCAATTGCCGTCCTCAGGCCCCGATCATGGAGGTCGGTAGTCCTGGGCGTAGATGAGTCTGCGGCATCCTCGCCGCAGACTCATCTCTCGGAAACTCGGGGGGCAGGGTTCTCTCCCGCTCCCTCTCCGCCGTCTCTTTCGCGCGCATTACCTGCTCGCAGAAAGAGGCGGTGGCGTGCCACTTGCTCCCGTCGGAGACCACGGCCCTCACCATGGTCTCCAACGAGAGAACGTCCACGCCCAGGACCGCAACGAGATCTCGGCGTTGACTCGCCCACGCAGGGCACTCCACCAACGTGTGGAGCGCCGTGTCTTCGCCAGGATCCTCGGCGTTGTCTCCCGGTGGATGCGCCACAGATACTTACCGTAACACTCGTGTCCGGTATCCATCTGGCACATCCGGTAAGAGGGGTCCCCATGGTCCCTCTCCAACCACTCCTTCATGATCGGTCTCAACGCCGCAATGGTGGATTCCCCCCACCTTGGGTGCTCAAGTCGCACCCACCATGTCTCCATGAGTTCCTGGCGGAGCAGGGACCGCTGAGCCCTGATTTCTCGGGGCTCCGGCCTATGGCCCCGCTCCAGCGCCTCCTTGCGCCACTGGTACAGCAGCGCAAGGGCTCTCGCTTCCAGGTCCCATGGAGGGGTCCCGGCTAGGAGACATGCTGCCTCGACGGAGATCGTGCGATACCCCCTGATGACTCTGACGGCCATCGCTTTTAACGGGCTGTTTAATACAGCCACGTTGCGGGCCGCCAGAGTCTCCGCCCACACTGGGGCTCCGTACAGGGATATGCTTCGCACGATCCCCAGGTACAGTCTCCTAGTGGGGGCGTTGGGTCCCTTAACGTTGGGCATCAGCCGCGATGGCGCGGCCGCAGCCCCCCTCAGTTTCGGGACCAGACTTCGGAGATGAGGTCCGAAGTCCCATCGGCTATCGAGTACGAGCCCAAGGTACTTCATCGTGGGCTCGATGCCGATGCTTACGCCCCCTACGGTTATGGTGGTTCCCGCCGGTGGCCCCCTCCGAGGCCATACACATAGCCTCGGATTTGTGGAGAGCCACCTCGAGTCCCAGCCGCCGTATTCGACCCACGACTTGAGCAACCCCTGCCATGGCCTTTAGTGCCGCGCTTCGGTGCGTTGCTCCCCGCGCCATAACGAGGGTGTCGTCAGCATAACATGTGATGCTGACACCCTCGAGCAACGAACCGCGCAGCACCCAGTCGTATCCGATGTTCCACAGGAGTGGCCCTAGGACCGACCCCTGCGGAACACCGCACGACAATTCTCGCCGCCCTGGCCCTAGCCAGGTCGGGTAAACTATGGCCCTCTCGGATAGGTATGCCTCGACAATGCGGAGGAGACAAGGAGGCACTCCGTGATACGCGAGCGCCTCCCTAACGCAGCTCCAGGGTAGGGTGTTGAAGGCGTTGGCGATGTCGAGAGACACCGCCACCACCACCCCTCCCCGCGAGACTACTTCCTCCGCCAGGCGCCTAACGCGCATGATCGCTTCCACGGTGGAGCGCCCCCGGTGGAAACCGAATTGGTTGTCCGCCAGATCTGGCCCCACGTTCGTGAGATGCTCGACGAGGCGCTCTGCAATAATCCGCTGAAAGAGCTTGCACACCTCGTCAAGCAACACGATCGGCCGGTAACTGGAGGGCTGATCCGCCGGCCGCCCTCCTTTCGGATAAGGACCAGTTTCCCCGTCTTCCAAGCCTTTGGAAACTGGCCCCTTTCGAGGCATGCGCTAAAGAGCGCCACCAGTCGAGGCCCTAGTTCCTCAAGGGCCAGGACCCATGCTCGGCCAGGAATGCCGTCGGGTCCGGGGGCAGTGCATTTCCGAGCTTTAAGCCGGAGCACTGCTACCCCCAGTTCACTCTCCCTGACTTCGGGCACATCGCTCTCGCTATTATCAGCGTCAGGCGCCTGAGGCGGAGCCATGCGCGGAGGAACATGTTCCTCCGCTCTCGCCGGGAACAGGGAGCCCAGGATCCCCTCCAGCCGCTCTGGCTGGAGGCTCTGGGTCAGTAGGGGCGCCCTTGGGCGAATTTTGCCCCTGACCGCAAGGTAAGGGCGCCCCCATGGGTTCTGCTCCAGAGACTCTAGCAGCTCTTCGCGGGACCGCCGTTTGGCCTGCTTTATATGCCTGGAGGGTCCTCTTGGCCCCCTTGTACGCCTCGTATAGCTCCGCCTCTCGGGCTGCCGCATCGTCTGGGCGGCGACGCCTCCGGCGAAACCTGGTGTACCAGCGGCGAGCGGTCACGCACGTTGCTCGCAGCTGTGCGATCTCCGCTGACCACCAGTACACCTGCTTCTTAGCCGGGCCGGGCTTAGCCCCAGGCATCGCCGCATCGCAGATATGCGACATAAATAAATATAAATATTCTACGACATTCTACACAGCGCTTTCTAGACCCAAAGTAAGCATAGTTTAACTAGCTTGTGTTATGGGTTCCAGAATGCAGATAAACATACTTATATAATTTTTTTTTTTTTGTAAATACATACATATTATACATAGAAACACCCAGACCAATGCAAATAGACATATTCATGCATACAAATATTTGCACTGAGCGGGCCTCGAACCCGCGCCCCCCTGTCGTTGCAGTCGAATGCACTACCGCTACGCCACAGAGGCCGTCAAAGGCTCTCCTGAACCATTCGGCCTCTTCGTCGACATCGGCAGGCCTGGCCGGTGACGGAATCCAGGCCTGCACTATAGATGCCTCCAGGAGAGCCTCCCGATTCAGGCGTCTGAGCGCCCAACGTGGATCCGGGGGATTCGTGATTGTCGGCGGCAGGTTAGGTGGAGGGGAGACGTTGAACCGAATGTACCTGTGGTCGGACGACGTCTCCTCCTCCTCCACCACGCGCCAACCCTGGACGCGGCGGGCGAGCGCAGGGGTCGCGAATGCAATATCCACGACCGAACTGAGCCCCCGCCGCTCCCAGGCGACATTCCCCCGGTTGAGGACCTCTAGGCCACGGGTGTTGGCCCAGTCCTCCAGCACTCGCCCCTTGGCATTGGTTTCCCGGGAGCCCCAAGCCAGAGACCAGGCGTTGAAGTCTCCCAGGACCAAGGCAGGGCGAGGACGGCACGCAGCGAGAACGACGTCCAGTTCAGCGTGCCGTAGCTCAAGCTCGTACTGGTCAAGGCTTGGCGAGAAGTAGACGGCCACGACAGCCAAACCCTCATAGTCCGCCGCGACACAGCCTCGACCCCTTGCAATGACGCAACCCCCGAAGACGGTCGCTACGCCGTCCAGGTCCACCGGGCTTCCGGGGTGGACCCAGTACGGCTCAGCGACCACGACCACATTGATAGACCACTCCACGATGCTCTGGTACAGAAGATCCTGAGCACCGGTGCAGTGGTTTATGTTCACCCGCAGGATGCGGATTGGTGTGTCCATTAATGTCCATCGCCGCATCCCGCCCCAAATGTGGTCGCTCTTGAGCGGCACCCCCGCTACCCGTTGCGGACGAACGGGGCTTTGGCCTCGAGGCGGTGCAGGTACAGCTGTCCGCCCGGTGTTCCGCCGCTTTGCCCTCCGCTACGCACTTGTAGCAGCGCGGCGGAGCATCACAGGCACTGGCCTTGTGACTGGGCTGACTGCAGCGGAAGCACCGATCCCCCACGGTGTCTCCCGCTGTGCACTAGACTCCCACATGCCCCACGGCCAGGCACCTGAAGCACGTGGTCTCGCGGGGCTGCAGGAGTTGCACTCGCGCCTTTAGGAAGCCCCCAACGAGAAGGCTCCGTTCGTCCGCAATTGTCTGCGCCGCTTCAACGGGGCAGTTTACGACTGCCGTGCCGTGACCAGTGGAGCTGAAGCGGATTTCTCCAGCTCTCACCTGATCACGGGGGCAGCCGCCCGCCTCTACGACGGCGGAGAAAACCTCTTCCGTCGTGGCCGGATCATCCAGACCTGAAATGCGCAAGCCTGCGCATTCCCTTCACCTGCCTCAGGACCTGGGCGTACCCCACGCCCTTCTCCGCACCCTCCGTCGTCACTGTCAGGACGACGGCAGTAGAGCGTGGGGCGCGGAGCCTCTTCGGTGCCCGCGCCGCAGCGGGTTTGGCTGCCTTCTTAGCCGCCTTTTTGGCGGCTTTCTTCGCCTTCTTGGCAGCTCCCGCAACCACCCATTCCTCCCCTCTGGAGGAACGTTCGGGTGCAACGGGAGCTGCAGTTATAGCGGGGGCGGGGGTGCCGAGCTTCTTCCCCTTTCCTTGTGGCGTTGGGGCCACTGGGGCGGCGGTCCTTTTATTAGGGCCGGGCTTTCCACTGACAACAGTCGCAAAAGATGCAGGCCGTGCCAGTGGGGGACGGTATGCCCGGTCCTCCAAAACGCCGAGCCGCCTCTCGATGGCCGCCAGAAGCTGCACCATACTTGGCGCCGACTCAGGCGCCGTCTCGAGTGCCGGTTTGGGTACCGTCCTAGGCGCTGTTTTTGGCACCGACTTTGGCGCCGACTTTAGCGCCGGCTTTGGCGCCGACTTGGGCGCCTCCCCTGGCGGCACAAGAGCCCTCGGCTGAACCGCCACCTCCTGCTCTCTTGGGGCCCTTCGGGCCTCCGGAGATCCCCTGACCAGCTGTGTCAGCTGCTTAATTTCTTCCCGGAGGACCCGTTGTTGCTCCAAGGAGTTGGCGAGCTCAGTTTCCAGGCTTGTCACCCGGTCCCTGAGCTTCGCTTCCTCCTCGGAGACACTCCTAGCGAGGAGCTCCTCTAAGGCCGTCTCGGCGACGGCGATGTTTTCCGCCACCGTCTTCCTTTTCCCGGCCACGTTTTTAGCCCCCTTTAACGCGTCCGTTATCCGGGCCAGCGCCAATAGGAGCTCCCTCGCAGCGGGAATGTCTCGGTCCCTGCCACTGGGTAGTGGAGGGACATGTACCGGCAGCTTCGGCGCTCTACTTGCCGAAGTGGCCAGTTTGGCCAGCCGACCGTCCTCGCTCGAGGAGGTCACCCGTTGTCCTGGGCTTTTGCTCAGGTCACGGGACTGTCCATCCGAGCGTGGCCGCTTCCGAC
Source organism: Cybosia mesomella (assembly GCA_946251805.1). Classification (NCBI taxonomy): domain Eukaryota; kingdom Metazoa; phylum Arthropoda; class Insecta; order Lepidoptera; family Erebidae; genus Cybosia; species Cybosia mesomella. Next base: position 15,365,508 of record OX276403.1, read on the forward strand.
GGAGACCCTCCTCAGTCTCCATACGGCTGGATACTGACTCATTGTCAGTACCAGCCGTCGACGCCGCAGACGCAATGTCCGCGTCTGTTTCACCGCCTATCGGTAGCGGAGTAGCTGGTCTGGGGAAGGCGGCTTTAATTAACCGCGAGTGGGGCCGCGCCCTTACCTCCTTTTCACCCCCAACTACCTCCACTGCATCATTTCGAGTACCGTTGTTCATGCCAAGTTCGTCGTTGGTATTTCCGTCCGTTTTTGTTGAATTGGATTTTATATTGCTCATAATATATCCCACGTGTATGGGGGAAAGATGGTCCATCCAGGCAGAGCCCCCTGCACCTGGATAAGCCTATATACTATGGAGGTCGGCTGGTATCCATATGTTTTAAAACTTCGCTGTCGGGTGTTATAGACTTTTCCTTATCGTAGGCCGGCCAATAAAGGCAGGCCCTCCGGTCGTCAAGTTCACAGCGTACCCTTCTGGAGCCACCAGTCAGGTCATTGCTGATCACCTGCCGATTACGGAACGCAAGAGTATGGCTAGTCCTCTCACACCGGCCGCGGCACAAGTGCCCGTCGGCCCCTGCGTTAGCAGTGGGCCAACCCGCCCCTGGATCCCCCAGGACCCTACGGTGGCCTCCACCACTAACAGCATCGCTCATCCTGTCTCCTCTGAAAGCAGAGGAGTACGGAGAGCGATGTGTTCCCGTCACGTTGGATATTGGCCGACGATCAATGCCAACCCCATGAAGGGGAAGCCATTGACCGCCGCCCAGGGTGTACCGGCCGTTCCGATTCCGTTCCCCCCGGACTCCAGCGGGATCGGAATCGGAACGACACTCGAGGAGGTTACCCAACACACACCCCATAAACAATGAGGTCGTAAAATAACATAAAAAAAATAGTACTCAAATGTGTGCGTGCATTATCGCAAGTGACCTAAAACGAAGGGTTATTGCGGAGGTCTTGCTCTAACCTATATCCGTGTCGGGGCGCGCGGTGTCCACGAGCTCGCTTCGCTCGATCCCGCGGCTTTATCGAACCGCTCATTCAGTTATTGGACTGCTCAATTATATTTAGAATTGACATTGTATTATAAAATAACCGATTATTTGATCTTTTGTTACTGTCCATGTTTTACTGTCGCAATAATTAATCAACCGCCATTAAATTCAATAACTGCTCATTATGTTTTCCAACTTGATCAATATTTAAATAACACTTCAAAAAATTAGTTCCCACTTAAAAGCAACCGAAATGTCAGGATCAATGTAAAATATAAAATAACATCAAATTAATCGCGATAGAATCCGTTTAAAATAGTTTAATTTCAATGTGTGACATTCGCATAAACTTCCGACAATTAAAGTAAATTTCAATTTAACCTTGAGCCAGAAATTTGCTTTATCACCATTATTTATTATTGACTGGCAGCGCCATCTAGTAAATAAGTGAGAAGTTCTTAGAAATTACATCCAACAAGGACTGGTTCAGAACTTTCTTTAATCGGGAACATTTTGTTCTACACTCTTCTACAGTATACTGTACTACCGAAAGATGTCATGACTTACTGTAAAACATGTTTGTTCTATTATATTATTGTAGTCTATTTTACACAATAGATAATAATACTATTTCTATAAATACTGAATACATACGGATTTAACCAGATTAGTTAAATAATCTGTAATAATAATACTCTAATTCAGACACTATCTATTATTAACATAATCGTTTAGAAACGACCATTATATTTTATTGCCACAGAGTCATTAGGGCGTTATAAGAGACTTTTTGTACATTTTTCTTGACTCCAAGAATATAATTACACTTTTTTCTTGATTTGAGCATCGAACCCAGTAGTCACAAATTCACTGCGACTTGGGTAAATAACTATAATTTCCACGCAGCATTTTAACTAGTTTAAAAAAGAGAACCTTCTAGCTATAATAAGCTAGTATATTTTGAAGATACCTTATTGGGCAACTTTAGTTAAATAAAGCTTCAACGCTTCAACTTCAACCACTAAACTATTCGTCTCTATTTTTGATCCATTTTCGAAATATGATTTTAAAATACCAGCACATTGATAGCGTCATCTGACGCTTGGCTTAAGACCAACAAAGTTACCAGATAATGTGAATATATTAATATTTCGTTGATGCTGACTTTATAGTAATTTTAAAACATAGGTTCCCAACGGGGCCGGTACCGTCCCCAAGTGGGTGCTGAAACTAGTCCATCCAAAGGCAAACGGGGAGCTTTATGATACTCAAGAGAGTGAGATAGGTCACGGACTCACGGTGTCAACTGATAAACTCAACCAGCCTCAACCATCTCATTGATATTTATGGTTCTTATTTAATTTCGTTTATACTTGTCATTATTGTTTTTACAAATTTTATTTAATCGTTTCGTCTTTGCCTTTATGCAGGTCCCCAGTGCGGGGTGCTCGAGCTGTGTGTATTTGTTTTATCTTGCATTCGTTGGTTATAGCTAATAAAAATAGCTATTAAATTACAGGAATAACGAACTTATGAATTTGTAAGAAAAATTCGGCAATTTCATAGGTTATTATAAATTAACTAAGTAATAAAAAAAAACTGCTAGTTAGTAATCATTTTGATGAGCTCGTTATCGATAGATGTTTGAAGGGGAGGACTCTTTGATCAAACCATACATTTTGTTGGACAATTTTTTTATCGAATAATTTAGATAATTATCATAAGATTTAACATAATAAAGTCCAGTTAGTAATACATTTTTGAGAATCATCAAATCAACATATTTAATCCCTGCTACTCCTATTACCTCGAGAATTATCGCACAGGAAAAAGTTGGGCGTCTCATCGAAACGAAGCTACTCACGAAGATTCGGCTTTGCAGTAATTATTTTTTTATCAAGGATCTGTAATCCTACTTTTAAGCATAGGACCGGGAGAACGTACCAAGCAATTTGTAGGACAATGTTACTGTTAAAATATATATATATATATTAACTGAGTAAATAAAAAAAAAGCTGGTTAGTAATCATTTTTGATGACCTCGTTATAGATACATTTTGGAAGGAGGGGGACTCTTTGACCAAACCATACATTTTGTAGGACAATTTTTTTTTCGAATAATTTAGATAATTATCATAAATTTTAATATAAAGTCCAGTTAGTAATACATTTTTGAGAATCATCAAATCAACATATTTTATCTCAGCTACCTCTGTTACCTACCAAAATCGAAAATTATCGCACAGGAAAAAGTTGGGCGTCTCATGGAAACGAAGCTACTCATGGAAAATCAGCTTGATAGTAATCAAGTGCAAAAAATAGCCAGGGATCCTGGACTATTAAGTTGGTCTTTTTCTGAAACTTTGCTGAAACGTCTTATTATAGGATTTCTGTATTTTTAAATAATCAAAAATCACGACTTTCGGCCACAACCACGAGTAGCAGGGTTACATAGAGAGAGATAGAGAAAGAAGCTTATTTTTTAATTTGCAATAGTAAAAATGAGGTGTCGAATATTTTTTTCTTGTGTAGGTAGTCTATTAACCGTTAGGAACCTATGGGTACTTGATTGGTACCTTGGGTACTTGGTTGGTATCATTCGGAGGCCTTTTAGTACTTATGTCATGAAACATCACTTGGACCACAGTTTAGTAACGTACTGCAGTACTGCTTCGAGCCCCTTTTTTTTATTCGTTTTTTTCTTCACAAAGTGGATGCTCTTGGCTCCATAAAATGCGTGAAAGAGGAGGGAGTGACGGAAGATATGACATCTGACAGGAATGTATGGAGGAGAACGTCAAGTTGCACCGACCCCAAATAATTAGGACAAGGGCAGGTAGATGATAATTAATCTGAAAGTGGATGCTTCTACTACACTATCAATGAAGACATTAATTAATAAAATTACACTTTTTGTCTACACTCATTTATGTACAATACGTGATGTCTTGAATTTATGATTAGAATATTAGTTGTAGCATCCCATGAAATCCCATCTTGCTTGCCGATACAATTTACTATCAGTCATTGTAACTAATGGACATAAAAAAGCAGCCTTTTATGAAGTACTAGATTCTTTTCTCACAAGATTTTTGTTTTGCAAATTTGGCTGTAGGTTGATTGTGACTTCCATAAGCGTTTCTCTTTAGTCTAATTGAATGAAAATGGCATAAAATAGAAGGTAACATCAAATAGTAGTACCAAAGTACCAACCCGCTATATGCTGCTGTATTTATCGAGTTTATGATAGATAAGATGATGAATATTTAGTAATAAATATAATATTTGCATATTGATATATATTTACAGTAACTTCTTGAATACTAACTAACTTATAAAGTGTACAGACTGTTCACTTTTAAATTACAAAATATTTTGATTGTCCCACAGCAGTGCACCATATTACAAGACAATGGAAAGAATCTGAATTAAAGCAGTTGAAAATGTTAAAAAAATTTAAAAACTAAAAGTCGAGTAAGGTGACATTTTATTAATAGCCCGCGTCTTCGTCCGCGTGAATTTAGATCCGGGTTTTAATTTTGTTATAATATATGTAGGAACCTCATCTTTTTCCAAAATGTAAGTAGCTAAGTTACACCTTATAACATCATTTATATGCCAGTGAAAGTCGTATTACAATCGGCCCAGTCATTTCATAGATCAGCCAAGTCAAGCAAACCGAAAGACAGACACCCAGATAAAATGAAAAAAAAAGTTTTTTGGTATACGAACCGTAGATTCATACACTATACAATCATATGCACTTACTAAAAAGATGATATTGTTACGTGCGCGGGGTACAAATTAAATGCCGTTTACACAACAAAGAGGTTTATTCGCTCACCACAAACTAGACAACTAAATAACTAGCACACACAGTACTCTTCAACAGTTCCAGTCGCTCAGCAGTTCACAGTAGTCCACAGTAGTTCCTTAAGTCGCAGTAACTCTCTTGAATCGCTTCGGTAAGATGTGTTCGCTTTCGCTTCCGAAAATTAACTGACTCGTGTCGATCGCCGGGCGTCCTTTTATAGCTCTTAATTCGGAGGGTAGAATGTTCCGGAATCATCTACACGTTATTTATTTATCTAGAGCGTTCGAGAAGAGTACGTATTTACTGGAGCATTCGAGAAAACAAGTACCTACACAGTTGTGCCAACAACCCTTGTTATCGCGATTTGTAGGTAAAGTAGGTATAGGTATTTAAAGGGCTTGTGATTTTGTATTGACTTTTCTGGATTTTTCTAAACAGATCGATAGAGTACTTCGACATTAACAATGCGTTTTAATTTCTGGAAGATTCGATCAGTAGTTTTCGAGATATCGATGATCGTAGTAACAATATTTTAATATTACAAATAGTTTTTTTTTTATTTGCGTAGACTAGATAACATTTTAGTAGTTTTCTTGAATTGGTGTTCGTAAAAACTATGATGGTTTACTGTAATGGGATATGTTATAGAATTTTTTGTTAAAGAAATTTACCGATAAAATTAACCCTGCATTAGATGATTTGATGTTAGGTTTATGAACATATTGTTCTAAATACGTACTTTGTAATTAAGTATAAAGATTTTTTCAGTCAAAATGAAATTTTGTTGTCCAAGAGAATCTTCATACATCAAGTTGTTAATCAGTACATGGCTTGAGAAATGCGAGGTATCTGTCCTCGTACAACATGTCTAACATGAAGAGGGTACGATAATGAAGGCGCTTGATTGAGGAGCTCAACATTCCAGAGGTCATCTCTTATAATTCGGATCAGTTGACAACTTACTTGGGCGAAAGATATAGCGTTCACAGGCATTCTATTAATTGGATTAGTTTCTGTAGCTTTTGAAGATGGTTCTGAAGTGATTTAGAAAGAAAGAAAGAAAGAAAAGAAAGAAAAATGCGTTTATTTTGGCTTACTGCAGCACACAAAACAGTTCAACTTATAATATAACTATTCCATGACATTTTAAATGAAGTAAATTATAATCAAAGATATACAGTGTTACATATATATTTTGCATTTTTAAGACCATCTTTATATTATTTTAATTTCATTTTGTAATTGGCAACACTGACCATCATTTACACGCGGATGAGTTTGACTTGCTTCAAAAGCATATTCGAGAATGAAGATTAACGTATGGATTGATTAGGGGCCTTAAAGCAGGTTACGCATGGCAAGCAGTTATTGTAACCTACGGACGATTACAACTCAATGGGAATCGGACACTCTTTGTAGATCCGTTTTTTTTTTTCTACGCGGGGAATGCTGTTACGCACGGCACCTCTGGCTACGGAGCAATAGCCGGAGATCGTGTGTGGGACTCCCCCATCCGGCCGGATGGGCATACCCACTAAACCCCACGGTACTGCCGCCCTGCCCACTAGACAATAATTGATCGGTACGGGGACCGAGCAGACCTCGATCGAGGCGCCGCGGAGTGTACCACGACGGGGCCCATGGAAAAACAGGGCCTCCATCTTGTTCGGGGCCACCCGTAAACCGAGCGCCTCGATGCGCTGGACCACCTGGGCTACTCCCCTGGTGGCCAAGCATGCTGCCTTTTTATACGATCCCCCGGAGGCTGTGACAAGCGTATCGTCTGCATAGCTTGATTACGCCCAGCCCCTGGGGGAGGACACCACGAAGGACCCAGTCGAGGACCGATCCCTGTGGGACGTCGGACGACATGGGCCGACGTTGCAGCACTCCGTCTCGGTTGTACAGAACACTGTTGTCCTGTAAATAGTCTGCCACTAGCCGCCTCAGGTAGAGGGGCACCCCATGATACCGGAGTGCCTCCCTGATTCAGCTGAATGGCAGACTATTAAAGGCGTTGGCGATGTCCAAGGACACCGCCAGCACCACGCCACCACAGCCAACTTCGGTCACGGCCCTCAGGTGCATTACGGCATCGATCGTTGAACGCCCAGCTCTAAAACCAAACTGGCAGTCCAACAGAATAGGGCCGACCTCGCATAGGTGCTGAACGAGACGGGAAGCCAGAATTCTCTCTAGCAATTTACCCGCCTCATCCAGTAACACGATGGGCCTGTAGGCCGAGATCGAATCGGTAGGCCGTCCCGGCTTCGCTAAGAGTACCAGCTTCCCGCGTTTCCAGCACTCGGGGAACCTTCTTTCCCACCTCCTTCCCATGGCCCTACCAACCATCTTGGTTATAACGGGCCTATATCTTGGGAGATGCGCGCCCTACTGGCGACTGCCTTGCGGGCGCGCATTTCTTGACTCCCTACAAATTATTTTGGTGCCCTCCTACTTGTACACTCTCCCCTTTCTGGGACAGCACGCCACACTAACGGAAATTGCTCACCATTAGGGAACCTACTGGGCTTTGCGCCTTTCGTGCCAAACATGCGCAAAGCTCCGTAGCCGGCCGAAGTTTTAGGGTGTGCCTACCAGGTCCGAATAGTACATAGGCCCAACCTCCGATCTAACCACCTCACTTAACATGGTGGCGCGGATGTCAGCGTACAAGGGGCAGACCCACAACACATGGTGTAGGTCTTCGTCTTCCATACCACAGAAACATTCACTCTCGCTGCCAAGGCCTAGGTCATACAATCTCTTTCGAAAGCATCCATGCCCGGTGAGGAGCTGGGACAGCTCATAGTCCGGCTCGACCCAATGCCATGAAAGCCGCTGTTCCACGAGAGGGAAGAAGAGATACGTTGTCCTCCCCTTCTCCTCTGTGTCCCAGCGTCTCTGCCAGGTCCGTAACGCGGTCGCGCGCGTGCTCGCCCTCCACTGTTTGAGCTCCTCCTGCAACCGCCCACACGATTCCCCGTGCTCGGTAGCAATCCTTAGTCGAGCCTCCTCCAGTTCCCCAGCACGGATCACCTCCAGGTCTACCGGTAGTACCCCCGCGAGTACTGCAAGCGCATTGGTGCTGGTGGTCCTATAAGCTTTTTTGAGGAGTATTAGGCTTTGCCGCTGCGTTCGAAGTAGGGGGCTGCGGACGACGTGCATGAGGGCCCTCCTGTACCACACCGCCGCAGCGTATGTGACGGTGGGGACAAAGGTACCCCCATACACGGCGAGCAGGCCCCTGTATTTGACGCCCCAGGTGGACGCCGATATCCTACTCATCTTGCCAAAGCATTTGGCCGCGCGTTCCCCAATGCTCGTTGCGTGCTCTGCAAAGGACAGGCCAGAGTCCAGGACTACCCCCAAAACCGTCGCGGACCTCACGCTCCTGATCGAGGTGCCATCCATCTTAATGATGGGAGGCCGCTGGAGCCTGCCCCCCAGGGTCATCGTCGAAGATTTGCCGGGGGAGAAGGACAACCGGTTTCGAGAGCCCCACCCGCTCAGCAGGTCCACAGTGGCCGCGCTTTTGCGCTCAATTTCGGCTCTCGAATCCGCCTCGATCAGGGCCGTGATATCATCGGCGTAGGCGACGATACTGACCCCCGATGGCAGCGGCAAGCGCATGCTGTCATCCATGAGGACGTTCCAAAGTGAGGGGCCCAGTACCGAGCCCTGGGGGCAGCCCATGGTTTGGACCTTCCACACCGCCTGGTCGCCAACGAAAAGGCCCACCCGTCGGTCTGCAAAGTAGGACCTAATGACTTTAAATATGTTGGGGGGACATCCGCGTCCTTTTAACTTTGTGAGTATCATTGGCCACCAGGCGTTGTCGAAGGCGCCAGCTATGTCCAGGAAAATAGCCTGGACATATTTGGAAGGACTGTCCTTCACTGCACGCATAATTGACAATAATGCCGTGGTGGTTGACCTACCCGGAGAAAATCCGTGCTGGCTCGGGGAGATTTGGCTGCTGATGAAGGGAGAGCAATTAAGAACGGCGCGTTCCAGGATTTTGCCGAGCACAGGCAAGAGCGTGATCGGGCGGTAAGCCTTTGGATCAGTGGGGGGCTTGCCGTTACATTTTGGCAGGACCAAAAGTCTGCCCGTTTTCCAGATGGAGGGGACAATCCCCTCGGTTATGCACCTGGCAAAGACGAATGCGGCCTCCATGGGGGCCGCTCTCCACGCCTGCTTTACAATGGTGGCGCTGATGCCGTCCAACCCGGGAGCAGTGTTCGGGAGCCGTCGTATAATCTGCCCCAGCTCCTCACAGGTTGGGGGAGGTGTGTGGCTGCCCGAGAGGGTGGCCGAAACCAGGATGCGGATCTGCCGGTGGTGCGCAGTGTCCCTAGAGTTGTCATCATCAGGACACAGCGACCGCAGTATTCCATTCATGGCGTCAGCCACCGTCTTTGTGAAACCCGATACAAGTTGAATCGCGTTGAGGACGTTGCTGGGTGGCCTAAGCCTACCGCTAGCAGCCCTGTAGGCCAGGCCCCAGGGATCCTGGTTGCCCAGGTCCGCAGTTTTGCGGAAGAACGCGAGTTCGGCCTCCCCCATTTTCCATCTATACTCCGCTCTCACCCTATGAAATTCCATTCGCAAACTAGCTTCCTTACCACCTCCTGAACGCCTAGCATCCTGCCACCTACGGCGGGCCCTGTTGTGCTTGGATCTGAGGCTGTCCAGCTGGGGGCTCCACCACTCATACTTGTTGGGCTTCTGCGGTTTTTGTCGGCCCAGAAATTCATCCGCGGTCCGGATAATCATGTTGGTGTAGCCCTCAGCTAGAACCTCAGCAGGTGCGTTGGGGCGGAGTAGTCCTGCTCGCACCGCTATGGCAGATCGGAAGCCGGGCCAATGCACCCCCCTGTCCCGGTAGCGCACCGGTTCGGGGCTCAGCGAGGCTCGTTCGCTGGGAGGCCGGCGTTGGTTGGTGGTGGCTACGTCAAACGTGATCAGCCTGTGGTCACTGGCACTCTGGCAGTCCCATACCTGGGCGGTTGTTGATGACTGCACTTCGGGTGTGGAGCGTTATATCGATGTTTGATTCCCCCGCTGGGCCGTTAAATGTGGCTAACTGGCCCTCAGCATTAGCAATCTGCAGATCGATGCGATGAAGGCTTCTACCAGATTGCGGGGTAGATCGGGCGCCCTGCCTCGGCCAGTGTAGTGCCGCGGGTAGCTGTGCCATTGCGGCGAGTGTGCGTTGCTGTCTACGCCTATAATCAATCGTTTGCCGTTGGTGGCACTTATAGTAATGTCCAGATGGTGCAAGTGCGGGCCTACATCTTGACTGTATTGGAAGTAGGCTGAGGCCATGGTGACATTGTCCTTGCCTAAGGCGACCACGAGGCAATGCTCGTTGTTGAGGTGCGTCAGCACCACACATGGCAGCGAGCGGGTGTGCACATATACGCCCGCCATAATGAGCCGGTTTCGATAATTCCCAGTGATCCAGGATGTTGTTCCTGGACTAGGATGACGTCGAGGCCGTGGTCGTCCGCAATCGCCGGCAGTTCCCTGGTGGATCTCAGAGACTTACCGAGATTCAGCTGCCCACACTTAATAGAGCGGCTTTCATCCATAATTAGTCATGGACATGGCTCGGTTTTCCGCGTATTTCCGCGCAGGGCAGCTCGGGGCAGCAGTCCTTTGGCTGGACGCCTCTCCACGTCCAAATTTGTGGCAGGTGGCACACCTGGAGGTTTCGCTGGTGCACTCTGGCTCTCGGTGTCCGGTTGCGCCGCACTTGGAGCATGTAGGCTCCGTGGTTCGGCAGTGTCGCTCTGGGTGCCCATATTGCTGGCATCTATTGCAGCACGTTACCGACACGAAGTCGGTGGCTTCCACCACCTGCCAGCCGATGTAGAGCTTCCCCCGCTCGACCAGCTCCTGTCGCAACCCAGGGGAGCATTCAAAAACTGCCGCAGCAGCTGCGCCACCCCTTCTAGTTTTCTTGAATGCTCCTCGCATCGCTTTCCCAAGGGCCTCTTTGGTCCACTTCGGGTTGTCCCTGAAGTTTTGGTCGTGAACCGCGCTTATTATTTCATCGAACTTGGGGTCGCCGTCAATCGGGCTAAGGCAAACCAGGGGCTGGCGGCGGCTGAGTTCCGTTACCTTCAAGGTAGGTGGAGCGGCCTCCTTGAGCCGGTTTGCTGCCTGGATAGTTGTGGTCTGGTCAACCACACGTGCTCCTCCAATTTTCCTGAGGTTGGTGACCTGAGCGCCTATAATAGAGGGATTGATAGCCCGTTTTAACTCTGTTTTAGTTTCCTCCGCGGTTTTCAGAGATCCTTCCTCTGTAGGGGCAAAGGCAAGGGTTGGGCCGGTGGGTGCGGGGATTGGTATTGGCGCCACCTGGCGGCCACATCTCAGGGCTGTGGCGAAGTCCCTTCTCGGGAGAGTCGCCTCTTGCGTAGGTTGAGAACCGTTGATGGACCCTGGTGTAATATTCCTTGCGCGTTCTTCCACCACCATTGCGCGCTGCTCAGCCGCTGCCAATCTGGATATAAGTGACGTTATTAGGGCTCCGGCTTGGCGACGTGTTGCCCAATGACTGCAATCTCGTCTTTATTTAGCTTGGACGTTTTGGAACGCACGGTGTCCATTATTCCGGTGGTTGCCGAGCCCGCGATGTCCGCCAGTTCGACGTAGCCTGCCGATGACAATTCCGGGCCGGATATCCCTGGGGTTGACGGCGGGGCCGTGGTCGCGTTGGGTGCGGCATTCAGTATACCGCCTATGGGGGGAGCGTCGCTTTTCCCGGGGCGTCTGGCGTTTATGCGGCGCCTGTTCTGCTCCTGCTGCTCATCTGGGGAGGTCAGAGGGCGCTTTTCCCTAGTCGTTGGCGCTGGGGTATCCAGAAGCAAGTCGGTGGGGACCGGCGCGTTGGTCTGCACCGGGGTGGCAGGGACTCCTGAAGACTCAATCAGGGGGGGCATGGGGGTACACTGGTTTTAGGGTGGGGTCCTGCTGAGGGATGACCTACCTGACATGAAGCCAAACGCCAGGCCTCGCTCCGACAACAGGCGGAGCTCCTCCTCCAATCGAATGCGCCGGGTGTCGTCATCCTCCTCCATTATTGGAGGCGGGGGGTCCCAGAAGGGATCAGGCAATCTTCAGGATGGTCCGCACACAATAGTCCAGCAAAAAAGAGAAGAAAAAGAAAGATTTCCTTTATTTTTTTTTTTTTTTCCTCTATTTATATTGACGACACTCGGGGAACCCTCCTCCTGCCCATGGTCTTGCCAGCCTCTTGGCTATTAAGACCGAATCACGGGAGGTGCGCGCCTTACTTGCGAAGGCTCTTTCGGGCGCGCACGATCTTGACTCCCACAAATTTCCCACCTCCCACTCGGGGAACCGTCCAAACGCCAGGCTCGCGTCGAATAGTCCCCTAAGGTGGTCCTCCAAGTGGTTGAGGGTCAGGGCCAAGACCTTGGCAGGTATGCCGTCCGGCCCAGGGGCGGTGTTCTTTGAACGAATTCTAAGAACAGCCACCCCGAACTCTGCCTCGGTGACGGGCGGAATCTCCTCCTTGTCATCACCCCCATCTTCAGCAAGTGGTGCCATGGACGGGGGCGTGTGTTCCGCCCGTTCCAGGAATAGACCCTCAACGACTTCCGCGAGGAAGCTGGGCTCGAGAGCCTAAGTTAGGGGGGGGGGGGCGGCGCGCGGAGCTTTTTCTGCACCGCACGATACGGGTGCCCTAGTGGTCACGATTGAGACTCTCCAGCGTCTCCTCTCTTTTTTCCTCTTTGGCGCGCGTTATGGTCGGCTCATAGATTTTCTTCCTCTCCTGAAGCACCTCTACTCACCGGCCTACTTCCCCGTCGTCGCGGAGGCTCCGACAGCTGCGTTTCAGCAGTCTCCGGGCATGATGAGTCGCCGCAAGGAGGCGTGCCAACTCTGGGGACCACCAGTACACCTCCTTCCTCGGAGGCTGGGCTCGCCAGCGGGGCATTGCCACATCGCATATTTGTGTAATCGCAGTTTACAATTTGTAGATTCTATAATAACTACTCAATTATGCTCGAAAATACATAATAAAAGTTAGTTGGGGTGTACAAGGCGCTACTAACACCTTTGGGGTCAAAGTCAACCTCACCTGCTGGTTGGTACACCTGCTAAACAACGGAGAGCAGGCTTTGAAGGCTTTCCTTTCAGGATTGAGAAGTCAGAGTCTCCCTTTCCAGTCCCCTCCCCCAGTCTCCCTCCGAGAAAAGTTCAAAGAAATAAACATTCTAACTGTAGTTTCCCCATATATTTTTGAAAATCTTTTGTATGTTAGAAGAAACATTTCCAATTTTTTAAGGCTTTGTGATATACATAACGTAAATACTAGACATAAAAACAATCTTGTGGTTTGTAATAGTCGACTCCACAAGATTAGTAATTCCTTTCAGGGTAACTGTATACGCTTCTACAACAAGCTTCCTAGTGAAATGAAGAATCTACCTCTTCATAAATTTAAAAGCCAAATTAAAAGTAAACTCTGCCAAAAAGGCTACTATAAAATTCAAGACTATTTAGACGACAAACAAGCTTGGATATGAACTGTTTGCTCTCTCTCTATGCTACTCAAATGGAATATTGTACTTAGGTTAAGTAAATATGTTTGTAAATAGACCAAAAAAAAAAACAGGCCGCTGAGTTTCTTGCCGGAGTCTTCTCAGGACAGGGCCGCGTTTCGAACCGGTGGTCCATTTGCCAAACATTAGATTATTTATTTTTTTATGACGTTTTGTAAGTGCCGTATTAATGGTCTATGCAGAGTAAATGGTTTTTGACTTTTGACTTTTTTGACTTAGATGACAGTCCTGATGAACCAATTAAGGATAATAAGCGGACCCCGGGCTTTTAAGTGTAAACTTTTGAAAAACGTCTGTATCTGCATCAATATGTTGTATTTTATTTTCAAAAATACGCTTGAAAATTGTTAATTAAGTCAGAGATTGCGTAGGAGTAATTTATAGCTTGTAAGGCAACTATGTGTAAAGTTATAAGTTAGCGCTAAGCAATTTATTAAATTAATGGAAACACTGAAAGATTGTGGTCGCAAGGGTCGGTTTCCATTTTGCACCGGATACTGAAGGAACGGCCTTTATGTTTCTATAAAAACGAAGTTGAGAACACCTTATCTGTAAAAGGTAATTTTGATATGTTATAATCATGCGTTATCATACACCATGACTGTTTCTAATTACGTTATATAATAATTAGTTATTCTTTTGTCCTTAGGTACTTTTTTGCGTCTTGTGTTTTTCGTGCAGAAAAAGAAACAGGTACGACACGGAAGCCTCTCGTACCGACTGACGCAGGTGATCTCCGGGAAGGGGTGCTTCGGGGACCACCTGCATCGGATCAGGAAGGAGCCAACGCCTGAGTGTCATCACTGCGACGCGAGCGAGAACTCAGGGCTGCACACGCTGGCGGACTGCCCGCCGTGGGAGTCGCCGAGGCGTGAACTCGTGGTAGCCATCGGGGTGGGAGTCCTCTCGCTCGGCAGCATGATTGCGGCAATGGTGCGGAGCGCGAGCGCGTGGGCCGCCGCCACCTCCTTCTGCGAGCATGTCATGCTCACGAAGGAGATGGCGGAGCGCACCCGGGAGAGGTTTAGAACTCTCCCGGCCCGCCGAGTCCGCAACATGCTCGCCGCGCGTCGCAGGCGACTCAGGCGCCCGAGGTCGCTTAACGACCTCCGTCCTCCATGAGCGCAGGCTTGGGGGTGGCAGGTGAGGCCGCCTGTCACCCCAGCAGAAGCAGGCCGGGACGGTGGGGCGACTAGCGCCCCTCCCCCAAACCGGGGCAAGACAGGGACACCGTGGTTCCCAAACCCGAGGGGGCCATCTGGAAACCGGAGATGGCCCAGGGTCAGTCGGGGTGCGAGGGATATGCTCTATGGGCAACCTTACACCCCGGAGTCTGAAGATCCGAGACGGCGTGCGGTTTTAGTCGGTTCAAGCCCGACATGACCGCCCGGCGGGGGGTACTGGCCGGCGGGGGGTATCCGAAGGGATTTCCGCACGAAAAAAAAAAAAGGCACACCTACTTGAACAAAACGCCGGTAACATTCAGTGCTGCGCTAGAAAACTTTATGGGTTGGGCTTAGAAACGGCCGGCTTAGAAACGGATATACATCACCATTGTAGCATTGCAGGTATCTATACGAGGTGAACTCATATTGACATCATAATATGTAAAAGAATTAACTAATACTGATACTAATCTTATACTTTCTCCTTTGCTCGTGGTTGTGAGAAGAGATGTACCTGAGCTGAAACTATTAATAGAACCTAATATTGTAGAATATACTACTTCCGGTCTGTTTGGCCGTGGTCCATAGGAAACTTGTGTCCCAAACGTTTCGTCGATCACTGCGACATCTTCAGTGGTCAGGTCCAGGCACCGACGAGTGCGGAGAACTCTCCTCGGCGGTAACTTCGACTGATGTAGAGGCAAGTAGTCCTCACAGCGAACCCGCAGGGGGCGCGTGGAATCGGGCACTGGGATGATTTCCCTTCTCCGAGGCTTCTATCTAGTGTCTTAATAGGCACCGGTCCTGGGGGCGGGGGTGATTCCCTTTGGCTTGTGACGCCAGTAGGCCGCTAGACTTTACGCCGCCCGGCGGTCGACCCGAGCCGGGTGAGATCACTGGTTGCCCAGTGAAGGCCCAGCTCCGAGTGACCAGCGACGGGGCGGCGGTTTTCCTGCGACCTCCGGCGTCTGTGCGTCTTCTATTTTATTGGCGGTCGCCCGTGAAGCGACTCGCCACCAGGTTGATGGACGTGATGATCGCTTCCATCAATGTTTTGGTATCATCGTTATTGATGGCGTGCTTAGCCTCAGCGAGGAGTGCCTTCACCTCCACCAACAAGGCGGAGGGGCTGGTCGCTGGGGCACTTGCTGCCGCGGCCGTCTGGGTCTTCTTTTCCCTCTTTGGAGTGGACTCCGTCTGACACGCCGCCTCCACCAGCCCCAAGGCGGGCTCCGGTGGGATAGACGGCGTGTTCCGCGACGAGGGTGCTGGCGTGGCGGCCTCCTCTTGCGTCGTGGGCTGCTTGTTGCGGGACCTGCGGCCCCCTCTTCTGCGGCGTCTTCTAGAAGAGGCTGCGGGGTTTGCCCCTCGGGTAGAGGGCGCGTTCGCCTTCGCCATGAGCGACGTGCCTTGCCTCTCCCCGAGAGGCTGTGGGTTCACCGGTGCAGTCCGGCAGTGCGGTCCGCTGGTGACGGCAGCTGTGCCCGCCTTCCTGTTCCGGGCCTCACGTCGGAAGACGGGGCACCGGAAGTGGTTGGCGAGGTGATCGCCACTGCAGTTCGCGCAGGTGGCGGGTTGTTCCCGCGGCCGGGGGCAGTCCCGCGCAGTATGTTCACTGCCACAGCAGCCATCACTGCCACCGCACGCAGGCCTGCGTGCGGTGGCAGTGATGGCTGCTGTGGCGGAACTGCTGACAGCGATGACATTGCGCGGGCTTCCGCTTCCTGCACCAGGCTTCTATTTTGATCCCGGGCATGCCGAGAAGCTCCCTTACTTCGTAAATGTCTGGGCTGACATTACGGGTCTTCTTGAGGATCACCAGGAAGATGCATCCAGGTCGTCCGCTGCGACCCCGAATAGGACGTGTGTATTCGGGGTCGATACCCAGCTCCCGAAGCTCGTCTGCGACCTCCTCTGGTGTGGCGTTCGTTGGCAACCCTCTGATGGCCACCTTCACTCCTCTGTCCGAGGGGGGGGGGGGAGTACGAGTGCCAGGCGACTCCTTCCTGGCTCTCCAGCAACGTAAAGTAGGCCTGCAACAGACGGTATTCCTCTGCGTCCGTCGGGATAAAACGCAGCCCGTTCCCGTAGGGCGTACGTTGACCGGTCTTCCCAACTGGGCCTTCAACTCCCGCAGATGCTGGGCGAAGTGAGGCAGCTCCTCCGCGATTATCGGGGGGTACCTTTTCTTGCCCCGACCATCTGCGGGCGCTGCGGTTGCATTCAGCAGCGGCGTTCGAGTAGCGCGTCTTGGGACGCTTGACGTCCTCCTCGGCGGAGTCGGGGCTGCGCGGGCGGCGCGCAGGTCCGGGGCACGATGAGTCGGTGTCCATGGGCGGATGTAAAGGCCCGAGTCACTGGCGTATTTATAGGTGCAGTTGAAGGTGGGAAGCGACGTGATTGATCCTGATTGGTCGAGAGCTGCAGAAACAACGCGCCCGATCCTGATTGGTCGAAGCTAAGCAAGGGGGCGTGGCCTCCCGATACCGGTTGCTTCGTCATGTTTGAACCGTGATGACGAACGGCTCTCAGTGCTGGGTACCAATCTTTTTGAAGATGAAAATGTGTTCTGCAACCGCTGACTTGTCGAAGTGGCTGAATAAAATTGAAAATCGAACATACCATGGAGGAATAATCAACCTGATTTCTCCAAAATGATCAATGTTGAGACCACAATCTTGGCGCGCAAATGTGCAACTTAACTATTGGCTTAAGACAGAAAAAGAAAATTGAAAATCGGTTTAGCAACGGAGGAATAATCACCGAAAAAATGATAATAAATAATAATCAATGATATTCAAAAAATAATCAATGATATTCCATTGAACAAAACTTGCGCGTGATTTGTAGGTAATCATGTAGTGCACTCTGAGCTCAACAATGCAACAGCAGAATGCATTGCGCCCTTAGTTTTTAACATTAAAACCCTATATCGCTTCACCCGATCCGGGAATGGAACTCAGGACCTCTTACACAGCAGTCGCAGTCGCATTCGCTGTTGCTGTTACACAGTGGTGATGGATTTCAAATATGATGGCGAGTGCTCGATGCTGCGTTTCCGAAGTGAGATGACCGAAAGAGTCCTGCACTGAGTTCTCACTGGAGTAGGAATGGGAAGCAGATGCGACATAGTTCTTTACCGGCGATAAAGTGCAAAAAATTACCAACTTTTACTTCGGTAATGTGTATGCTGAGCCAATGGAAAGTAATAAGCTCCGTGCTATCGGTTTATTTTTTTTACGTGTGGAAACCCCCCACCGGCTTTACCTCACCGGTTCCAGCGATGAGGTGGGTATGTCGGAATCGAACCGTCGTCAAAAGTCAAAAGTCAAAAACCATTTATTCTGCATAGACCATTAATACGGCACTTACAAAACGTCATAAAAAAATAAATAATCTAATGTTTGGCAAATGGCCCACCGGTTCGAAACGCGGCCCTGTCCTGAGAAGATTCCGGCAAGAAACTCAGCGGGCTGTTTTTTTTTGGTCTATTTACAAACATATTTACTTAACCTAAGTACAATATTCCATTTGAGTAGCATAGAGAGAGAGCAAACAGTTCATATCCAAGCTTGTTTATTGTCTAAATAGTCTTGAATTTTATAGTAGCCTTTTTGGCAGAGTTTACTTTTAATTTGGCTTTTAAATTTCTGAAGAGGTAGATTCTTCATTTCACTAGGAAGCTTGTTGTAGAAGCGTATACAGTTACCCTGAAAGGAATTACTAATCTTGTGGAGTCGACTATTACAAACCACAAGATTGTTTTTATGTCTAGTATTTACGTTATGTATATCACAAAGCCTTAAAGCCGCGGTAGCCTAGTGGTATGGGTAATGGACTGCTGAGACGAGGTCTCGGGTTCGATCCCAGGTTTTACCATGGCACACACCAATGACTTTTCTATGCGTTTCGAAGTTATGTGTGTATTTATCGCAGGCTTATAAGTGCCCGGTTAATGGCAATAGGCTCGCCACCTATTATATTGGGACCTAAACATAAACTGGCGAAATGTGGGTGCTAGCACCTCTGCCTACCCCTTCGGGGATATAGGCGTGAGTTTATGTTATGTTATGTTAAAAATTTGGAAATGTTTCTTCTAACATACAAAAGATTTTCAAAAATATATTGGGAAACTACAGTTAGAATGTTTATTTCTTTGAACTTTTCTCGGAGGGAGACTCTTGGGCCCAACTTATAAATTGCCCGCACCGCCCGCTTTTGCAATACAAAGATTGTATTTAAATCTGCGGCATTACCCCACAGGAGAATGCCATAGCTCATAATACTATGGAAATAACTGAAATTAACTATTCTAGCGGTATCTATGTCTGTTAAAGTCCTAATCTTTTTCACAGCGTAGGTAGCAGAACTTAACCTACTAGCTATTTTTTCGATATGTGATCCCCACTGTAATTTAGCATCGATACTTAAACCTAAGAACACGGTTGATTCCACAAGGCTCAACAACTGTCCATTAAGTTGTACATTGGTTTCCACCTGTGTAACATTAGGTAAGGTGAATTTAATACATTTGGTTTTTTTTTCATTAAGGCAAAGATTATTTATATTAAACCAATGAACCACTCGTGAGATTGCGTTGTTCACTTCGTCATAATTATCTAATTGTCTTTTAATTTTAAATATCAAGGAAGTATCATCAGCAAACAAAACAATACTATTTTTATCCCTTACGTAGTAAGGGAGGTCATTTATATAAATTAAAAATAAAAATGGTCCAAGTATCGAACCCTGTGGAACGCCCATCGAAACCAAAGATCCCACCGAACGTGTACCGTTCACATCGACCTTCTGAATTCTATTGTTTAAATAAGAAGTCAAAAGGTCGAGAGCCTTGTTCCTTATTCCGTAATAATCTAATTTCCTGACCAATGTATCATGGTGGACGCAATCGAAGGCTCTGGATAGATCGCAGAAAACACCTAATGCATCCTGCTTATCCTCCCAGGCCTCGTAAATACATTTCAATAACTCTATACCAGCATCCGTCGTTGATCGTCCTTTAGTAAACCCAAACTGTTTATCATGAAATAATTTATATTTATTAAAATGGGTTAGCATTTGGTCTAGAATTAATTTCTCAAATACTTTACTCAAGGTTGGCAACACAGAGATGGGTCTGAAATTCGAGGGATCTGAGGCGCTGCCTGCCTTGAACAAAGGTATGACTTTACTGTGTTTCATTAAATCAGGAAATATACCGCTACTGACGCAGTCATTAAACACAGTTGCTAGATGGGGAGCAATGACATCAATGATGCTTGAAACAGTTTTGACTGATAATCCCCATAGGTCCGCGGTCTTTTTAATATAAATGGATTTAAACGATTTTGTGATGTCCTTGCTATCAACAACTGAGAATCTGAAAGCGTCCTCACATTTTGTAATTGATTCCATAAGCAATGACTCAGCGGAAGTGGAAGACGACTGAAGAGTTCGGGTAGTGGCTACAGGTATATTTGAAAAAAAAAGTGTTCAAACTCTGTCGCAACTTCCAGATCCTCCGTGACATGGCGACCGTCTATTTTTAAATGGTAATCTCTTACAACTGCTGGAGATTTACCACATTCGGAATTTATAATGTTCCAGGTAGTCTTAATTTTATTAACAGAATTTGATATTTTGTTTTTTATAAAGTTTGATTTAGCAAAGGAACAGGCTCGCTTAAATGTTTTAGAATAGTTTTTGACATAATTCTGAAAATCAGGGTTGAAATTGTATGATTTTTCAGAATATAATTCATACCATCTCCTCCTGCTATTATAAATCCCTGGTGTTGCCCAGTCACTGAAAACAGGACGGCTGCCAATCGATAATGTCTTTGGGGTAAAAATTCTCCCAAAAATTCTCTCAGTATTGATCAGGTTAATTAAGTCTGCATAAGACTTATCTACACTAGTGTACAAGGGCAAATCAGGTATCCGTGCTATCGGTTTGCTTAGGCAATCAAGGAAATTAAGTTGGAGCAGCTCCTTCATTCTAAAACTAGAGCTGGATCATTTAACTGAGATGACCAGTGATTCATGCTGGCTCGACGAGAATAGCCATGTCCAAACTGCTTACATATAGCAAAAACTCAACTTTTGTAAGTCGGTACGAGTATATATTAGATCACTAGAAGGCCTGCACATACCGAAATAGAAATATTAAATGTAGAAAATCAACTACTACACAATAAATTAGACGAAGAAAGACAAAAAACTGTACAGTTTAAGAAAATGTATTTAACCAGCGTGAGCATTGGAAGGAGCGCCAGTTTCAGTACAAAAAGTAAAAAGTCTCTATTGAACAGGTCAACCCTATCAGCGAGAAGATTGGATTTAGATATGGATTTCCAAACTCCAAAATGTAGTTCCAATACGAAACTGCTTAGCGATAATTTACACATAGAAAATAAGTATAATTATGAATCTCGAGTAAAAGTACTATCGAAAGAAACAAAAAACATAACAGAAAATGTTATGCCCTCAGACTGTATTAGGCATCCAAAAAACAAAAAGGAACCACAAACAAACGGATCTGGGACTGACTGTAGTACCATAATTTTACTTTCTGATGATCAAGGAAAAGGTACCGTACAAAAGTTGATTAATTGTAAGAATAAATTTATTTTAAACTATTATAAAATATGCTCAATTAGGAAGCCTGGTGCTACAACCGAAAATATTTTATGGAACTGCGGTGCTTTATCTAAGGAAATTACGGATAGAGACTCCGTTATAATTATGACTGGAATGAATGACACCAATCCATTAAAGTTTCTGACGGAAGTATCAGTAGCTCTTAAATTATT
Source organism: Cybosia mesomella (assembly GCA_946251805.1). Lineage (NCBI taxonomy): Eukaryota > Metazoa > Arthropoda > Insecta > Lepidoptera > Erebidae > Cybosia > Cybosia mesomella. The sequence goes on from OX276403.1 coordinate 15,386,903, forward strand.
AAATAAATGTAATGTGTATCTAGTAAATGTACTCTATAATTCATTTTTAAACGAAAAAAAATTGAACTACAACCTTAGGTTATTAACGAAAAATTTCAAAAATTGTTCATTTGTAGAGAGATATGGGAGTGATGATATTGTTAAGAGAGTTATTCATGAAATTAATTCGGATTTTTGTAAGAGATATATCTCTTACAAAAATAAGACATGCAATATTACTACATCTATACATAATAAAGTGTTTCCCAATATATCAAAAACCCGCAGTGGTACAGATTTGATATCTGTTGACGTCAAACCAATAAGTTCAATATTACAACCCTGCAAAGGTACAATCCCCTATTACTTTAAGATTCTGGACAAACCAAAACCAGTTATTTCTCAAACTACAAATGAACAAAGTACACAGCTTTTTCGTGAACAAAAATAAATGTATGACTAGTTTCTTCGTATTTCATCAAAATATTGCTGGCGCTTTAAATAAAATACCATACATAGATTTAGCGATCCACAATATGAACAAATCTGGTGCAGATATTGATGTTGTGTGCTTAAGTGAACATTTTGTCGTCGAAAATGAGCATAGTTACATGAAATTAAACGGTTTTAAACTGGTTGCTATGTATTCACGAGAGAAGAAACGAGGTGGCACATGCATACTGTGTAAAAATGAGTATTCTTGTGCTGAATTAATTGATATAAAAAATATGAGTATTGAAAAGCATTTTGAGGTGTGGTATAGAAATCAAAAAATTAAATATATTTATACTTTGTTTTTAAAGAACACCAGATTCAAATATAAATTTTTTTTTTGAATATTTGAATAAATTACTGACGAAAATCCAACACAGAAAATGTAAAGTGATAATAGTGACTTTAACATAAATATTCTAAATAACACTAGTGCTACCAGGGAATTTTACGAACTTATCTCTAATCATGGTATAAGCTATCATATACATGAGCCCACTCGACTAGAGCGATGTATTGATAATTTCGTCAGTAATATTTCAAATGCCATTGGGAAAACCTATAACCTTAGTTTATCAGATCATAACACCGCACAAGTTTTAAAGTTTGACATACAAAATAAAGAGATTACAACACACTATTTTACAACTAAAAACAATCTTAGTAGGGAAAATGTAAATAAATTTGTTGAATGCATAAGTGAGATGTCCTTTTCCGAAATATATGAAGTTTCTGAAGTCAATGAAGCCTTTAACAACTTTCATAAGTTATTAATGCTGTTTTATGATTTGTGTTTCCCTGTGATTAAGGTGAAAACTTGCTGTAAAGCTTCTAAATTGAAGTGGTTAACAAAAGGACTTAGAATAAGCTGTAATGTCAAAAGGAAACTCGGATTTCAATATTACAGAAGCAGAACAAATGAGCATAAATATCTGTTCCGAAGGTATTCAAGAATACTAACAAAATGTATAAATAAGTCTCAATCATTCTGCAATCAAAAGCACATAGCCAAAGCTAGTAACAAATGTAGAGCTACATGGGATGTCGTAAAATGCTATACGGGCAATGAATTGCAGACAGGATATATTGATAAGATTATTGACAATAATGTTGTTGCTAGTTCTGGATCTGAAATTGCAAATATTTTTTTACAGAAACTGTTGCAAATAACATAAGTAAGGATAGGGACAATACTTTCAATATAAATAATAAATGTAGTAATATAAATCATAGCATATTCCTGGAACCTACAGACGCAATAGAGATTTACAATATCATGAAGTCACTTAAAAATACAAAATCATCAGGTCACGATAACCTCACCACGGACCTAATAAAACTTATATCACAATATATAGCAAAGCCATTGGCTTACATTATTAACTTATCGCTAGAGCAAGGTTGTTTTCCAGAGACCCTGAAAGTATCTATCATAAAACCTCTTCATAAAAAGGGCACCAAAACAGAAAAAAATAACTATCGACCCATATCGTTGACCCCTATATTATCCAAGATCTTTGAAAAAGTTGTGAATAGAAGGGTTCTAAGTTTTTTAGATAAATTGAATGTTTTGGCTAAAGAGCAATTTGGATTTAGGAAAAATAAATCAACTCAACTTGCCACATTTATTTTGATAAGATCAATAATTAATAGAATTAACAAGAAAATGCCTTCCGTGGTACTTTTTTTGGATCTAAGTAAAGCGTTCGATTTTGTAAATCACAATGTACTTGCTGAAAAATTAGAAAAATGTGGAATTCGTGGTATAGCTCTAAAATGGTTTGAATCGTATTTATCTGGCAGAAAACAAATATTTAGAGTTAAAAAGTTCAATGATATCACAAATAGTGTAGAAACCTTTGACTTCGAACCTAGACTTAATTTCCACGGAGTTCCACAAGGGAGTATCTTGGGCCCCCTGTTATTTCTTATTTATATTAATGAATTCATAATCATGATTGCGTTTTGTTTGCGGATGACACCACCATTATTATTGAATGTGATAATATGAACACGTGTGAAAGTAAATTAAATATGGTTTTACAAGATGTAGGGAAATGGTAACATAGTAATGCACTAAAAATAAACATTGCAAAAACAAAAATTATTCACTTTAGGTCAACTAAAATCAAAGACATAACATTCAATATTGAGTTTGATAGCGTGACAGTCGGGAGGGTGCATAGCACAAAGTTTCTAGGTGTTATAGTGGACGAACACCTGATATGGAAAGCATATATTGACAATGTCAGCAAAAAAATAAATAGATTTGTATTTGCTTTAAAAAAAGTAACAACGTGACTTCCAGGAAAACATCACTAATGGTATACCATGCATATGTCTGCTCTATAATTCGGTATGGTATAATAGTCTGGGGGTACTCATCAGACTTGCAGCGGGTCTTTGTTGCACAAAAGAAATGTATTCGTGCTATATTTAATATGAAATGGTCTGAATCATGTAAGCCGATTTTACATCTGAAAATCTTTTGACTGTTCCTTGTATATATATCTACGAAGTAGCCAAATTTGTAAAATCTAACAAGGAACTATTTGAAATGCACAATAATATAAATAAGCGGAAAGTTACACAAATGCAACTAAAAATGCCAGTACCTCGACTTGAGATGTTTAGAGTGAGTTGTGTCTATATGGCACCGCTTATCTATAATGCGTTACCTGAGCATATAATTAATCTACCGTATCGTAAATTCTGTCTGGCTTTACGGAAATGGTTAATAGACGAGAGCTTCTACTCCGTCAATGATTTTCTAAAAAAGTTTGCCTCCTGCTCTTATCATTTTAAAAATGCTTTGCAATAATAATATAATTCATGTTATGTAATGTAATATTAATATTGGCTATTGACATATAATTATTAGGAATTTGATAATTTATAATTTTGCATGTGTGTCAGTTTGTATTAAGTGCTTAATGTATTTTATAATTAATTGTTAAAATTAAATCCAATTTTATGTTTGCATGCCACGAGGAATGGCAAAATGTGTCTTATGCTCATAAATTTTAATGTGTCACCTTTATACTTACCACATTTTAAGCAAATAAATCTATTATTATTATTATTATAAAAAAACGTTGTCTTACCACAGAACAACGGTAAAAGTATTATTTTTATCTACCACAGTTTCCGATTTATTTTTCTTTTATACAAACCTTGTCCTAAAATAACGAAGAAAGCAAAAAATAAACCTACACTTGTAACCTCGTATTCTGCGATACTTACTGCTTCACCAATTAAAACCAATTGAATGACATGAGACTGTTCAGGGGTGGTGTGTGGCGTATTCGACAATTAATTAAAACAAATGCTTGTTGTGGACACTGCTGTTTATTGCGCTTTTTCTACGCACATTATTCAAGTACTTAACCTTTAAGAGATTACAAAATTACACTAGGTAGAAGCTACACCATCATTTAAATTCAATAATGTTCTTCACATTGTAGATTACACAAAAATTAACAAATGCTTACAACTTACTCGAAGGTGCCTTAATCAAACCTTGGAGAAACGTGCTGGGAGACACAATACCATGTCTTGAATTGGTATGTTGTTACATGGACATTAAACCACGCCACATGGATGGAACGTTACTCGAGGTTTCCCCGGTGATATGCAGAAACTTGAGCGATCATCAGCAGGCCCACGTTTATTATTTTATAATATTAATTTAATGGTAAGAAAAAACCCTGAAACAAGGAGATAGACCACGGATTAATTTGGATTTTATAACTCGTATCTGAACACACATCTCCATTTTGACAAAGTATGTTTTACTCACGATCATGTCGGCTTCCCTATCAATTTAAACCTCTTCTTCTTGTAATTCATTGTTATTCTTTATTTTTCTCTTTAAGTAGTAGAAATTAACTCAATTCTAATTTAAATGTGTTCTTCAAGCTGAACTCAGTGTTGCTATCCTCCTAACCTCTTGCCATACTATCGAACTATTATATTTTTAAGTCTTATGTTGAGAACAGAGATACTTTATTTTGGATTTAAATGTAAGTTAATATTTAATTATTTAAATTGTCATTTATTATAATATTAACTATTTAATTAAATAATTGACTTTTATTTAGTTTAAGCTGAAGTAGCGACAACTGTCAATTTCTTTTTTTTTAAAGCTTTACTTGTACATCGATAACGCTGTGAGTTGTGGTTTATCGATTCTTGATCATAGATGTCGCTAAAGGTATCAAAAGGTGAATTTAAATATTGATTCTTTTTTTTATGTGTTACAATATATCTCAACCCGTTTAAAAAAATATTGTTAAATATTTTTTTTTTTTGACACCGTGATCCCTCACATCGTTCATGGAAGATAAAGGTAAACTACATGCTAAGCTAGATAATCAGTTGGACACTCAGTTGCCTTCTCGTGTGACCTACTTAGCCTATTACAACTTATCATAACTAAAGTAATCTACGTTAAGAAAGTTACTTAACTACTTATATACTTTCCGTGTCTACTTTGCACATCTGCCCTACGACCTAAGTCTTGGGATCAGAAGCTGTGCCTATTTGTGACACAGACTTCCACAGATCTGTATGCATGTAAGCACATACTCCTACTTGTGCATGTGATGTACTGGTATTATTTTGGTTTCTTCTAAATGATACCTAATACATATGCATCAGAAACCCATGAATGCAGAAAATACAAAGGTGATTAGTTTCACCTGAAAATGTGACTAATACATTGGACATCTAAGTGTAACAAGTATAGGTTAATTACAGTCTATTTATACTATATTATGGAGTATAACTGTACTAAATAAGTGTTTAACTTACAAATCTATTAAAAAAATTAAGTGGACTTATGTTATTTACTATATCTAGAATATCTAAATATTATTAATAGGTTGGTCGGTTTCAATTCTGAGTATTTTTTTTTTCAGAAACAAACCCTTTTTAAGATTAAGTGGTTAAGAAAATCTTTACATTTTTTTTTTTTGCCAAAGATATCATGCTGCATAGTCTCAAGTGGCTATAATATCCACTGATTCCCTTACATCTCATCTAACATACACTCATTCACACTCACTATCTAATTTGAATTGCTTCATTGCCATCGATGGTACTTACTCACTCTCCTTATACCCAATCAGCATTCACTCATCCCCTTTCAACTTAAATATTCACACGTCGTAACCGGAACGCACAGGTTCACATACAAATAGTCACACTATTTGTATTATCAGCTTCTAAAAGTTACCATTAAGAACTATGAGTCTTCATGTTTTAAAATATCTTTTATGTGAAATTTACCTAAAGGTTTACCCTGCATGTCATTTAAACTATACACAACAGGTGAGTGTTTGTAACTAATTACACACTTTTGAAAGCGCGGGGCTAATTTAGATGTAAAATGCTTGCTTGCATCTGATAGAGTGAAAGTCCGTTTATAAACGATTTGACCCACTCCATACTCAAAAGGTCGCTTCCTTAAATCATAATGTTTTTTTATTCTTATCATGTGCTAATTTTAAACTTTGACTTACTTCTTTAAATATGGATTTAAGTTCTTTCAAGTTATTTCCACGTATCCTAGGATCATCAATAGATAACTGGCAATGAGGAATTGGTTCTTCAGAGTTTAAATGCAAATTTCCGTCAACATACATTTCTCGTCCGTGGACCAGAAAGTAAGGAGAAATCTTTGTCGCCTCATTAACTGCTGTATTAAGTGCACACTGTATTTCATGTATGTGATTGTCCCATTTCCTATGGTTCGACTTAACACAGGAGGCAATAGCATACAGAACATTCCTGATAGCACGTTCTGCCTGATTCACCTGAGGATGATACCTAGGGTTATAATAGATGTTAGGTACATTATATTTGCACATTAAGTCTTTAAATGGGCTTGAAATAAATTGTGGTCCATTATCGACATATATAAACTTTGGAACACCGTGTAAAAGGAAAACTTTCTCTTCTAGTATCTTAACAATAGCTTTGCCTGTTGCATTCCTTATAGGAAACAACATAACATATTTACTAAAGTAATCAGAACAAACTAAAAGGTTAGTATTTCTATTAGTGGACACAGGAAATGGTCCTAATAAATCACAGCAAATTGCCTCAAAAGGAAAACTAACTTGCTTGGGATTTCCCATTAAACCAGGTCGAGATGTATTTACCGGTTTGTACTCTTTACATGTTTCACAACTATTGACATAATTCTCTACATCTTTATACATATTTTTCCAAAAATAGTGAAGTGCTAATCTCTTATGAGTTTTAAATATTCCCAAATGAGCGCCAATGGGCTGATCATGAAATTGTTTAAGTAAGTTACCCACATTATCTTTAGGTATCAACTGCTTCCAGGTAAATTGAGAAGTTAAATTATATTTATTTTTGCTATTTCTAAATAATTTGTTATCTTTTATAGTATAATTAGGAAATTTGTCAGGAAAATTTTGACAGTTTTCAAACATATGCAAATACCATTTATCATTAATTTTTATTGGTATTTCTAAAGATTCTATTTTTATTCTAGAGAGTACATCGGGCAAAACCATGTCTTTTCCTTTTCTATGACTTATATTAAAATCAAACTGACTCAAACGGATACTCCATCGAGCAAGACGACCTGAAGGGTTTTTAAGTTTGTAAAACCATTGCAGTGATGCATGATCTGTGATTATGTTACATTTCTGTCCCTCAACATAACTTCTAAATTGCTCTAGAGCGTACAACACTGCAAGAAGTTCACGTTCGGTGGTGGTATAATTCACTTCATGTTTATTAAGTAGTCTGCTACAGAATGCAATGGGGTGGTCAAAGTTATCATACGACTGAGTTAATACCCCTCCTATTGCAAAAGAGGATGCATTTGTTTGTATAGAAAACGGTAAATTAAAGTTTGGACATTTCAAAATAGGAGCAGATATCAAATTGGATTTAAGCGTATTGAATGCCTGATCTGCTTCTTCAGACCAGATAAATTCTATATTTTTGCATGTTAATTTACTAAGAGGTCTACTAATATTTGAGAAATTTTGTATAAATCTTCTATACCATCCTGCCATTCCAATAAATCTTTTTACTTCTTTAGGGTTGGTAGGAGTTGGATAATTAACTATTACTTCTACTTTAGATGGGTCTTTCTTGTTCTTTGCGAGAAAATTGAGACTTTTTAATGTTAATTGTTAAGTTTGCATCAGCTAAGCGTTGATACACTCTATCTAGGAGTTTTAAATGTTCATCAAAATCATTATAAATGCAGATTATATCATCTTGAAATACAAATACTTTATTATCAAATTCTGGGCCAAATAGTTTGTCCATGAGACGTTGCATAGTGGCAGAAGCGCCTATGAGACCAAAGCACATGCGATCATACTGGAAAAGGCCTCTCTTAGCGACAGAAAATGCTGTATGTTCCGCTGATGCTGGGCTGTCATAACTTATTTGCCAGTATGCTGCAGTGAGATCAATAGATGTCAGATATTTAGCATCCCTAAGGTTGTCCAGTATCTGATGAACATATGGTAGAGGATATGCATCTGCTTTTGTTATTGTATTTAGTTTTCGACAGTCTAAACACACCCTAAGTTCACCATTTGGTTTTGTAACCATCACTACAGGAGAGTTCCATGGAGAAGTGGAAGGTACAACAACTCCAAGTTCCAACATTTTATCTAAGTCTTTCTCTAAAGCTTTCTGTTTAACAGGTGACAATGGATAATACCTCTGTTTAATAGGTGGGTGGTCACCAGTATCAATTTTATCGTTATTATACTAGTTTTGCCTAAACCAACTTTCTCAGAGTTAATGTCATCAAATTTCAATATTAATTTATTTAATTTTAACTGTTGCTGTTGAGTTAACGTATCATAGGACTCTAAGCCTTGATTTTCTGAAATTTGATTGATTTGAGAAACTGGTATTTTACTAAAATTGTTTTTTCCAATAAAGTTGCTTAACGTTATATTGAAAATGTGGAAGAAATCTATACCAAAAATTACTGAAGTTATAATATTAGGTACAGCAAAAAATCTAACTGTTTTAACTTGATTATTATATTGAACAGGTAAGTACATATAACCAATGCATTGAATTTTAGTGCCATCAGCAGTTCTGACTTCCTGTCCAGGCACAAGAGTCAATTTGAACCCTCGTTCTAAAAGCAATTTGTGAGAATTATTTCCTAATATTGAGCACACAGCGCCTGTATCGGCTAAACCATAGACCTCCAAGTCTAGAACTTTAACCAATACATAGGGTCTAATATCATTATCGTTTTCTGAAAACAATGCGGCTTCAATGTTGCCTGGTGTACATGACGATATATCAAACATTAAATCACTGTGGCTCAAATTAATCCGTTTTTTGAACACTTTGGACAGTCTGTTCTTTTAAAACCCTTTTCACCACACTTATAACAAACAAGCTCTTTAGAAACTTTGCATTCATTTGTGTAATGGTTAGTGCGGTTGCATCTAAAGCAATTCCTATTATTGATGTAAGAAGTGGTAGGCTTTTCTATGGCTGATATTTGTTTTTCAGATTTTTGAGAACTCACTAAAGCTTTTTCTTTACCACAGAAATTAAAATCTTGTTTCAGATTGGAAGGTTTCGGTTAAACAAATTGATCTGATCTCGCACGAGCAAGTTCCAATTTCTTACCATAAACTTGTAATTGTTTAATCGCACTAATATCCAATAATGCCATCTCTCTCATATACTCAGGCCTAATGTTGTGCATGAGGATGTCAAGCTGTTCCTCTTCCGATAAAGGTTTAGAAAGACGCGATATCATTCCCTGCATTATTGATAAATACACAACAATTGATTCATTCTTTGCTTGAGTACGAGCACGAATTTATTTTGTCAACTTATAGTCTAAATTAGGTATGTCAAAATCTTCTCGCAGACCAACGAGTAAGTCTTTATATGTATTAAAGGAGTTTTTATTTGACCTAAACCAACACAAGGCAGATTTCTCTACAATGTCCGAGAAAGCAACTAAGGCGAACTGTTCCGATATGCCTCTAGCCTGTCTAAGTTCCACTAAACGTTCAATACAGACTCTAACACAAGTAGTACCATCATATTTTAAGTTTAATGAAGATAACCTAGCTGGCTTCTCTTTAACGTATACTACTTTGGAAGGTTCTAATTCCTTTTCAGGTGATGTCTGACGCGGGGTTTGCATCTCCTCATCATCAGATTCATCATGTGATGCAATTATATTAATTAATTTTGTCTTAAGTTGGGTTATATCATCATTAGGGGTTGTTACGCGAGATAGCCTCATTAAATAATATTGTGAGCGTGCTGCTAATCGCTTAATAGCAATAGTATCACCAGGGATCAACGAATTGTTAAGTTTTTCCAATTCACATACCGGCTCGTAGCAACGTTCCACCTCACTTACGGCATCTGGAGACTTGAAATCCTCTGGCTTTATACTCCCTCTTCGACACATACTCAAAATCTTACGGTATTGTCCTCTCAGCACGTCCCTCGAAGACTTTTCATCTGTGGAAATACCAAAATGTTTAAGTTCGTGTAACAATTCCTCCTTCCGGAGATGGTCAATCCAGTTTGAACTATCCATTGTTCAATTTAATTACAATATCCTGTTATAAGTATATTAAGTAACAGGTAGAGAATTACCCATACATTAATTGAAGAAGTGAAAAGTAACATTACTAACATTAATTTATATACTTTTACTCTTATGTATGTTATATTAAGTGTTAAAAGTTACAACAATACCTTTTACTTACTAAAATTGTCTTAATCTAACTAGTTTTAAATGTATTTAAGTTTTAAGGTTAGAGTTAAGTATTTAATGACTTAAATTAGTAAATTAAGTTATAATTAAGGTTTAAATGCTTAATTAATTGTCGAAAATCACGCCCCACGTTGGGCGCCAAATTGTAACCTCGTATTCTGCGATACTTACTGCTTCATCAAATAAAACCAATTGAATGACATGAGACTGTTCAGGGGTGGTGTGTGGCGTATTCGACAATTAATTAAAACAAATGCTTGTTGTGGACACTGCTGTTTATTGCGCTTTTTCTACGCACATTATTCAAGTACTTAACCTTTAAGAGATTACAAAATTACACTAGGTAGAAGCTACACCATCATTTAAATTCAATAATGTTCTTCACATTGTAGATTACACAAAAATTAACAAATGCTGACAACTCACTCGAAGGTGCCTTAATCAAACCTTGGAGAAACGTGCTGGGAGACACAATACCATGTCTTGAATTGGTATATTGTTACATGGACATTAAACCACGCCACATGAATGGAACGTTACTCGAGGTTTCCCCGGTGATATGCAGAAACTTGAGCGATCATCAGCAGGCCCACGTTTATTATTTTATATTATTAATTTAATGGTAAGAAAAAACCCTAAAACAAGGAGATAGACCACGGATTAATTTGAATTTTATAACTCGTATCTGAACACACATCTCCATTTTGACAAAGTATGTTTTACTCACGATCATGTCGGCTTCCCTATCAATTTAAACCTCTTCTTCTTGTAATTCATTGTTATTCTTTATTTTTCTCTTTAAGTAGTAGAAATTAACTCAATTCTAATTTAAATGTGTTCTTCAAGCTGAACTCAGTGTTGCTATCCTCCTAAACTCTTGCCATACTATCGAACTATTATATTTTTAAGTCTTATGTTGAGAACAGAGATACTTTATTTTGGATTTAAATGTAAGTTAATATTTAATTATTTAAATTGTCATTTATTATAATATTAACTATTTAATTAAATAATTGACTTTTATTTAGTTTAAGCTGAAGTAGCGACAACTGTCAATTTCTTTTTTTTTAAAGCTTTACTTGTACATCGATAACGCTGTGAGTTGTGGTTTATCGATTCTTGATCATAGATGTCGCTAAAGGTATCAAAAGGTGAATTTAAATGTTGATTCTTTTTTTTATGTGTTACACACTTGGGTCACAAGTCCCAAGCACTGTCCCGAGTTCCCAACTCAGCAACGCGCTTAATTGTTTTGCGCTTAATTGTTTGCTGTTTTTTTACTGTGGGATATAATGTAATATTTATAGAATACCCAAAATTACTAGGATTCCCCCTAAACTCTTCTGCTAAGTTAATTTGCTTATGTTAGGAGTAGATTCAATTCGGTAGTGCAAAATAGCGAATAGCCAAAACTCGTAGCTGAGACTTCTCAACCGTAACATAGTTTTAAATGAACCTGTTTACACTGGGATATAATTTAAGTTTACGGAGAGTAACCAGTATTGAACCTGCACTTAAATTGGACCACTCCTGTATTTTTCGACAAATTAAGCGCTGGTTCAATATTGGTGACTCTCCCCTACATCTCAAGCTATTACTATCATAATATTATATCTGGGGATTTAAAATATATAAAATTCCATAGTGAAACGTCGGCTTGAAGGTGTGTCAGTGCTTTGGAAAAATGTAGGTCCTACCTCCGCATTATGTCATGCATATTACTTATATCTCGAAGTAACATAACATAACATAACATAATATAACTTCACGCCTGTATCCCCGAAGGGGTAGGCGGAGGTGTATTGCACACCCACGATTCGCCAGTTATGTTAGGGTCCCAATGTAATAGGGGGCGAGCTTATTGCCACATATCGCGAAGTAATACTCATAAATACATTCTTTAATACAGAACAACCACAATTTGATCCAAATGGTTTATTTATTTTGCATCTTACATCAAGGAACAGTACAAATTGTATAAGTAATCACTTCACTACATATTATAAAACAAAGTCCTCCACCGCGTCTGTCTGTCAGTCTGTTCGTTAGAAACTCAAAATCTATTGCACTGATTATCATGCTGTTTTCACCAATGGATGTAATAGATGGAGTTACTGTAGGCAGGGTAGGCAGAGACAACAGCCCGCTATCTGCTTCTGTCCTTACAAACTTCACGAGCTTCCCCTACTGTCATTAAACCTTTCGTGCAAGTCCGCCTTTAAAGCTAGATATATTATAGCCTACCTACCTGCGGTCCTGGGCGTGGACGTTCTCTCGTTGAAGACCATGGTGAGGGCCGTGGTCTCCGACGGGAGCAAGTGGCACGCCGCCGCCTCTTTCTGCGAGCAGGTAATGCGCGCGAAAGAGACGGCGGAGAGGGAGCGGGAGAGAACCCTGCCCCCCGAGTTTCGCAGTCTGCGGCGAGGACACCGCAGACTCATCTACGCCCGGGACTACCGACCTCCATGATCGGGGCCTGAGGACGGCAGTTGGCCGACTCGCCGTCCTTACAGAAGCAGGCCGTGGCGGAGGCGTGTCGTGTGGCCCTACACACGCCTGCCAACTCACCGAAGCGGGATAAAACCCGACCCCACCAGGCGAGGCTGCGGTGGCGGCCAAAGTCCGCCGGCAACCCTGGGGCTATCCTTTCGACGGCTTACCCGGGGTGCCCGGCAACGGACACTTGGGGAGGACACCGTGCGGTTTTAGTCGAGACACGACATAACCACCCCCGCTGGCCGGCGGGGGGGTATCCGAAGGGATTTCCGCACGTTAAAAAAAAAAAAAAAGCCTACCTATGTTACATTTTGGGTTTTAGGTCCGAAAATAAGGTAAAAACAACATAAAGACATTAAACCTCAATGTAATATTAACTTATTTAACATTCACATGTGTTAACAATAAAATCAACTGTAAAAAGTAAATAAATAGATGTACCTATCTATATTGCTGAAGATATGTTTGTTTGTGCTGAAAAGAGTGCCTGATCAAAAGCCAATATTTTCATTCTTATTAGTTTTAAAGAAAAATAAAAAAACAATTCATAAAAAATCAGTGAGAGTATTATTGGTTTATGAAGTGAATAGGTTTCATTATTATACTACACAGTTTATGAGACCAAATCAGATTGTTAAGGGTTTTTTTTTTATATACATATTACTTGTTGAAACCAACTGAATGACGTATTTAACAAATTTCAATATTCATGTCAAAATCAAAAAAGAAAGTATTTAAAAATAATTGAATCATTGAGTTTTGTTCAGGCACTCCTGTGATTGTTAGTATATTCTCATTTTTTTCCAGGAAGACCACTGAGTTTTACAGAAGATTGTCTTGAACTGTGATGTGTTCCATGAGAATCGTTGGTCTTAGCCGACTTGAGGGAGCCTACTTCATCCTTTGACATAGCCTCGCCGCTACCGTCTTCAGTTTTGGTTTGCCGCTTGACTGGTTTTATGCTACCGCTGAATTGTATAACGAATTTCAGTTCTTCCACTAGTTCATATTTGAAAGTGGTCTGAAAGAATACAATTTTTACTATAATAAAGTAACTATATTGCAACAACACGTAGGGACCACGGCAACGACAACGTTGAAACGTCGGGCAATTCAAAGGTATACATGTAACATCCCTGTACCGCGATCGCGTTAATTCCAGTTAAAATTATTGTATACTAGCTGACCCGGCAGACTTCGTACTGCCTCAATCGATGACAAACCTTTTAAACCTTCTCTGGACCTCCACAAATAATTCAAGACCAAAATTAGCCAAATCGGTCCAGCCGTTCTCGAGTTTTAGCGAGACTTTAGCGAAAAATGAATTGCTGTTCGTTAACAGCAATTCATTTGCAAAACAAGGTCAGTCTGCTATAAGGTATTTAAGTCTTAAAATTACCTGGTATTTAACAGATCGCTTGAACACTCCCCAAAGCATGTCCAGTATTGATATGATCAATCCAATACCGCAGCCAGCCCCAAGCACTACAAATGCTCCCAACATGTTCTTCATCCCCAACTGCTTTTGCTCTTCATCGTTATTCTCCTGTAAAAAAAATAATTCTACTCATTGAAATAATACTATTTTAACGGAATTATTGCAAAACGATGTTTAATATACCTTTTTTTTTTTTTTTTGTTATCGTGCGGAAATCCCTTCGGATACCCCCCCGCCGGCCAGCGGGGGCGGTTATGTCGGGCTTGCACCGACTAAAACCGCACGCCGTCTCGGGTCTTCAGACGCCGGGGTGTAAGGTTACTCATAGAGCATATCCCTCGCACCCCGGCTGACCCTGGGCCATCTCACCACTAACAGCATCGCTCATCCTGTCTCCTCTGAAAGCAGAGGAGTACGGAGAGCGATGTGTTCCCGCCACGTTGGGTATTGGCCGACGATCAATGCCAACCCTATGAAGGGGTGAAGGGGAAGCCATTGACCGCCGCCCAGGGTGTACCGGTTATATAGATACCTTACGACAAACGCGCTTCTAATTTAAAAAAACTGTTAGGAACCTAATTTAATTTGAAATTATAAGAACATCACTTGATGCAGGGAACGTTGTTTCTTTTGGAGAACTCAGTTAGTACAAATACAGTTCATACAATAAAATAAAAAGCACAAGTCACAAGTCCGTAGTCGTTTCGCAGTAAGATAGTGGATCAATACATTTACCTTATAGTTACTTCGAAAGTTTAACGTATAATTGACGTCAAAAGCTATGTTGTACTCACACCACATTTACCCCCTCCTCGTTTTTCATTCCACCAAGTTGTTTTCATTTTATCAATTTCACCGTTCTCCTTGATCTTGAGCAATGCGTCATCTATAAATCTTTTGTATGGAGATTCTGTAAAACATGAATAATATTATAGGCAGTACCTTCTAACCTCTAAAATTTATTGTCCGTTTTTGACAGTCAGATTTGCATGACCACTAACATAACAAGAAATTGGAAACAAAAATAATTAATATTAATAAAAAAAATTGATATTAAGAGTGCGCTCTTACTTCAGAAAATTCCTTTAATCGCATGATTTATTTGTTAAGATACATAATATAATGTTATATATAATTTAAGGTTTATAATTGATGTGCATCTAACAATTTTCTTTGATTTAACATTGTTTGAAGAAATTGCCAATTTTATTTATTGCTGTATTTATTATATAAAAAAAAACGACGTATTTCAAGAACTTAAAAAAATTTGTTCGAAATTTTAACTTGTCCTTTGTTAGTAAATTTTTCTAAAACAGCTGGTACTTGAATTATTCATGAAAATAGTGTAAATTACAAGTAATATTCAAAACTATTCATACTTTTTTTCATTCCAATGCCATAACTTTTAGAGTCGAGCAGACCACCAACTTGAAGTAAGTCGCAATGTCTTTGTTTGACGTAGTCAATTGATGTAGATTCCATTAAAAATGCATATTGCTCCTTTTCTGCCCTGTAAAGAAAATAATTATATTGATCATTTAGGAGTCACCAATTAGACATCAAAGATTGCTCAAAATTTAATTTACTACATTTATTTAACAGTATCGTTTTCTATTGCTGCAGCAAACACTTTATGACTTTAGACTAATTTAAAACCAAAAATAGCTTTAGACATCTCCGTTTCATAGAAAAATAATAAAATTAAGTACCTTACTACTTACCTAAATTACTAGTTGATGCCCGCGACTCCGCCCGCGTGGACGTCATTTATCGTTTTTTGGTCATATTTCCGGTTCTAATTAACCAATCGCAATCAAACAAATGGCAGATTTGAAGGGGACTACCGACCTCCATGATCGGGGCCTGAGGACGGCAGTTGGCCGTCCTTACAGAAGCAGGCCGTGGCGGAGGCGTGTCGTGTGTGCCCTACACACGCCTGCCAACTCACCGAAGCGGGATAAAACCCGACCCCACCAGGCGAGGCCGCGGTGGCGGCCAAAGTCCGCCGGCAACCCTAGGGTTATCCTTTCGAGGGCTTACCCGGGGTGCCTGGCAACGGACACTTGGGGAGGACACCGTGCGGTTTTAGTCGAAACACGACATAACCAACCCCGCTGGCCGGCGGGGGGGTATCCGAAGGGATTTCCGCACGTAAAAAAAATAAAATAAAGACCTCTCCAATCATATAGAGTTTGTCAAAACCAGTAATCCAATGTTAAATATGTTTATGCTTTAGTGGGTTTACTAAATATTCTCGCCACCCCATCCCAGTGGCGTCTAAAGCTCGCACTTTGTAGCCCGAGGTTCGCTCTTACTCCTCCTTTGTATAATTTGGTTCAGTTTACGATAGCGAGAGCGATTGGCGTCTAACCCTCCAACCTCAAGAGGAAAACTTACGCCAGAGCCTCGTCCGTTAATCAGTACATGTACCGGCTTGCAGGTGAGGTTGTCTTAGGCTCCGAAGATCTTGTCGACGCGCAAGTGTCCGTGGGCGCAGCAGTGCCACGACCTAATAACAGCTATCGGTGTGGGAAGCCTCTCTTAAGACCATGGGTCAGTCCATGTTACAGAGCGAAACCGCATGGGATTCCGCCGCCTCGTTTTGTGAGAAGATGATGAACACAATAGAGGTGGCGGAACTGATATGAGAGAGGATTAGTATTACACTTAAACAATCTCCGTCCTCCATGAGCACGGGTCTGGGGGCTACCCTAGGCCCTAGCAGAAGCAGGCCGCTTGGCCCTGTACTCCACGGTGGTCAATGCCTGGTGGGGTTCCTGGGAATTTTCTTCCTTACGGTATACTCGGGTTTTCCCGTAATAGGTACTCGTGACGGGACATCGTGTGGTGTTAGTCGGTTCGATTCCGACATAGACACTTCAACGTTAAGCCTCGGTGAGGAGGTATATTAGGGGTTTCATCACGTCAAAAAAATTTGCCCTGAAGATCTTAATGTGGCCCCATACACCAATTGTTGTAAACTAATACTAATGTTGTACCTATACCTATATATGCACTGTTACATAGATTCATTTATCAAGCTGTTAAAAGATCCCCGAAACCGTTTACTAAAGTAGATTGAAGACAAATTTAACTAGATGAAATATTAATGATGTAAATAAAAAACTCACTTTTCGACCCCTGGGTCATTTTTGTCGACTAACCAGTTACGTGACGTCATTTTGGCATACATCCCTTTATAAATTTCATTATTCGAAGACTGAAACAAAACATTAAAGTTAAATATGTGACATAGGATTAATAGTAAAGTATCGTTAGTATAGTGACTCATCATCATCATCTTAGCGTTGTGTCCCGGTTGCATCCGAGGCTACACCTCGGAGCACAGGGTCCGATTTCCAGCTCCTATGGTAGTGAGATCATTGGCACGTATGTCATCCTTTACGAAGACAAACCAGCCCTTTTTGGGTCACCCCCTCCTAAAGCGGCCCGGCGAAAGTGGCAAAACGTGGCTGTACCAGCGAAGGCGACACTCCTGCATTTTTTCTGCGATTGCTCGGACATGGAGGCTCCCGCGGACGCGGGAGTTCCTCACACGATCTTCGCATGTGACCTCCACCGCAGCATATTCATCTCCGTGACACGCAGCGCCTGCTTGTGTCGCTCCAGCAATGGCAATGCTTCACACCCGTGTAAAAGGACAGGCCTAATGATGGTTTTATAAACCTGCCCTTTCAATTTAACCGGCATTTTGGGGTCACAAATGACACCAGTGATCTCACGCAATAGAAATGGACTAAGGACAGATCTTTAGTGTACCCCGACTGTCATGAAGAAGGGTATTGTGTTACCAACTGCGGTTCGAACCACGGAATCGTGGTACATGTCGCAGGAGACATGTGTAAGTAATGCAAGTGATACATTGCGCGTTATATTACTCCGCCGAGTACTATGATAGCACACAGTACGCAACGAGTCCTGCCGGCCGAACGGTCTAACCGACCGAACATGTCATATATTATATATAATTTTCTCGTTAAAGCACTTTCCGCTCCGTGCGTGTGAGAGAGAGAGCGTCGTTCGTTTATAGTACTAGGTGTGAGCAGGGTAGTTGCGTTGTTCGAGCAGTAGGCGAGTGAAGTATCGTAGACGCTTATTTTAACTTTTATTTAGAACTCTGCGCGAAGAGAATAACGCTTATTTTATTTTTTCTCGCCGCTGGCCCTTTCTGCCTGGGGATCGTGCGAAGCATGTACAGGGCCATGGGCCAGGGGCCCCCGTATGGGCGGAAACTCTGGCGGGCTTTTAACGGGCTGTTCTAAACAGCCCGTTAAAAGCAATGGCCGTCAGAGTCATCAAGGGGTATCGCACGATCTCCGTCGAGGCGGCATGTCTTCTAGCTGGGTCCCCTCCATGGGACCTGGAAGCGAGAGTCCTTACGCTATTGTACCAATGGCGCAAGGAGGCGCTGGAGCGGGGCCATAGGTCAGAGCCCCGAGAAATCAGGGCTCAGCGGTCCCAGCTCCGCCGGAAACTCATGGAGACATGGAGGGTGCGACTTGAGCACCCAAGGTGGGGGGAATCCACCATTGCGGCGGTGAGGCCGATCATGAAGGAGTGGTTGAAGAGGCACCACGGTGACCTCTCCTACCGGATGTGCCAGATATTTACCGGACACGGGTGCTTCGGTAACTATCTATGGCGCATCCACTGGGAGACAACGCCGCAGTGCCAGCACTTGATATAATTAAATAAATAAATAATATTAAATTAATATTCTAAGACATAATTACACAGCGCCATCTAGACCGAAACTAAGCATAGCTTGTCATATGGGTTCTAGAATGCGGATAAACATACTTAGATTTTTTTTTATATTTAGGACACGTCAATTTGACTTCACCTCGTCTGATGGTAAGCTGAAGGTAAAGTCTCAGGAAGAGGGTCACCAGTTCATACACGTACCATGTTAACAATGGTGGCACTCAGCTTGACGGCCTCATCAGAAGAGGATTGTCGTCGCAGCACCGCGTGACACCCACCAGTCCCACTAGTGCTGCGATCACAATCCCCCTGCCCTGCCTTTGATTGCGTTCAGGGGTCAGCAAGTGCATAGCCGCACGCTGAACCCTGAACGCAATCAAACCGAAATTGGATTACTATAGAGGGTTTTTCGCAATCGTGCACTGTGGTACCTTTTTTTTTTTCGTGCTGAAATCCCTTCGGATACCCCCCCGCCGACCAGCGGGGGCGGTTATGTCGGGCTTGAACCGACTAAAACCGCACGCCGTCGCGGGTCTACAGACGCCGGGGTGTTAGGCTCCGGTTTCGAGGTGGCCCCCTCGGGTTTGGGAACCACGGTGTCCCCGTCTTGCCCCGGTTTGGAGGAGGGGCGCTAGTCGCCCCACCCGTCCGGGCCTGCTTCTGCTGGGGTGACAGGCGGCCTCACCCGCCACCTCCAGGCCTGCGCTCATGGAGGTCGTTAAGTGACCTCCGGCGCCTGAGTCGCCGGCGACGCGCGGCGAGCAAGTTGTGGGCTCGGTGGGCCAGGAGAGTTCTAAATCTCTCCCGGGCACGCTCCGCCATCTCCTTCGCGAGCATTACATGCTCGCAGAAGGAGGTGGCGGCGGCCCACGCGCTCGCGCTCCGCACCATTGCCGGAATCATGCTGCCGAGCGAGAGGACTCCCGCCCCGATGGCTGCCACGAGGTCACGCCTCGGCGTCACCCACGCCGGGCAGTCTGCCAGCGTGTGCAGCCCTGTACACGGTGGTACCTACCCGGCCGAATTTTGTGACAAATTTGTGTCATCAACTTTCTACCACCAGTAGATACTTTTTTTTGTAAATAAATACATATAAACATCCAGAAGAATGCAAATACATATTTGCAATAAGCGGGAATCGAACGTGTGACCTCTGACATAGCAGTCGAATGCTGTACCGCTACGCCACAATGTTTGAAGCTGTGATATTTGCACTAGTTTTTAGTGTTTGTTTACAATTTACGATGCCTTTCATTGTTGATGGAGCATGACGGCACCATATTTATCTTCATGCGTTATTGGTTTAGGTACGTATTGTAAAAGGACAATTAAGTTAGTTTAATTTTATATTTCTTTAGTCAGTAGGTAGAAGAGCTAGGTTGTAAATATATTTATTAGGTAAAATATATTTATGAGGAAGTAGAGTACATACTAGTTACATAGTTTTGCCTTATTCGTAATAATTTGATGAATAATACTTAATTTTTTTAAATTAATTTCCCTATATACAGTGTTAATTATCGCTCTATTAAGGTTTGCCCCCTATTACATTGGGACCTTAACATAACTGGCGAATCGTGGGTGTGTAATACACCTCTGCCTACCCCTTCCGGGATACAGGCGTGAAGTTATGTTATGTTATATTATGTTATATACAGTATGAAGGGAGATCAACTGTTTACAGTTTTTACAACATAACGTATTTGCTTCATCATTATACTCAATTAATAATACCCTATCCCAGTCAATGTAATAAGGCCTAAATATAATAATTAAATAATAAGCGTAATGTACACAGTTACACATACATCACATCATGATATTCCCTAACATTATACCAATACGTGCGTACTGCCTACTGCGAAAAGTGCGAGTGCGGGTTTGTCATGCTGCATAACAAAGTGCTACTAAATGTTACACTACTTTTCAGAGGCATGTTTTGGGCATGTCTGGATCGCAGTGCCCACCAATTCATCGCATGGCAACACAGTGGAAGAACATGTCCAGAAATAGACAATGCAGAAGCATATTCTTTGTCCTGTATTTCTCTGTGACGATCCTTAGTCAAAAACAGGGCCCACGGTCCCGTGACCGGGGCGGAATTCATATAGACACTCCGAGAACGGAAACTCCTAATGTGTGAGTAACGTGTAAAATCCAGCAGACAATTAGTGTCTCGAAGAGCTTCTTGGTGTGGGATATTACTTTTATACCGTGGAGTAATGATACTCAATCTCCATTGGCTTGGGATCTTCCCAGTGAGGAGTATACGGTTGAAAAGGTTTGTGAGGTTGCCCACATCATGGGGACCCATCGCCTTTTAGGCTTCGATGGGGACTGCATTGGCTCCGACAGCTTTCCAATTCTTCATGAGGCTGCAAGTCTGGACTTCTCCAGGCGTTACCAGTAGCACTAGTGCTTGCTTTGGGTAGTAGATTGTGGTGGCTGCATCTGTTTATGCTGATTTTTTGAGCAGCTCGATGAAATAAGAGCACCATCTCTCCTTAACCGCGACTTCCTCGTATAACAGATTGCCTCCAGGGTCTTTCATACAACGGCACTCGTAAGTATCCTGTGCCGCTTTGAGCCTGAAACTTTTGCCCCTCAGACGATTCCAACTTATCATACAGCGGTAGCAAGTGGTACTGTCTGGTTCTGGCTATTGTGGCTGTCTCTTAGTATGCGAATAGCAGCTGTTACCCCACCAAGTCTCCGTGTCACACTTGCGTCCACCCTTAGATATGCCGAGCACTACCCTCACCGTTTCAAGAATGGCTGCCTTTAACTTGTCCCAGCAATCTTAACATGAATAGTGACTAACCCGGAAATGAAATAACCGACCCGTCAGAGAACAGCTATATTCTATTAATTGACGAATTGTTTCATACTGAAAAATTGTTCACCTCACCAGGGCTACCAGGGAACACGGGTATACAAATTCTGACAGGATTCCTGGGTAATTCATTCCTAGAGTATCCTAGGAATAAATTACCCAGGAACCCTGGCAGAATTTTACCACTAGTCATAACGCAGGTGGTCTCACCGTGAAATTTAGAGTTAACTCCCTCCATTTTTAGAGGCGCACGCGGAAATCATTGCATCACCAACTCAGGCCCAGTCCTACTAGGGTAGGCACCTAATAATGTACCTAAACTATAGTTTAGGTACCTTATTAGCTGGCTGCCCGTCACACATGTCGTGCTCTATAGATCACCATATTTAAAAAATATCTTAACGGGAAAGATATTTATATCCTATGAATAGATACCTTGAAAAACTCTATCGTAGAACCCTCTGACTTCGCTCCATAGGCAATTGACTTGTGATTGTAAAGTTCTTCTACTGTGTTGAAAGGCAGTACGTTTTTCTCCACAGTAAGAAAGGCAACTAAAGTACCTACGTAAGAAGCTACCATAACCATTGTGAAGAACCACCACACACTGGTTATCAACCGTGGCGCTAATGCACTGAAAGCAAGAATAATGAACATATAAAAGATGATTAGAAGTTGAAGAGAATAGTGAAGTAATCAACGCTGTTTCCAAGTTACTTATAACTTTGTTACTGTGTCATTCATAGTTAAAATCATTAAAATTACAGCTTTACCACTTTTGCAGCACATGCAAAATTAACGAAATGTGCAAATAGCTAAAGTGCCATATCAAAAACCTTCCCAACATTTTTAGGTAGGTTTGCGGAAAATGTGTCTTTTTTCTGTATAAATGGGTAAGTAAACTGTATATCTGTTATCTTTCACGGTTAATCTTTTAACCAATCTAGTAAAACACTGAAATATTTAGTTGCCATTGTTTGTATACCTACTTACTCTTTTTCTATTCCTGTATTCTTTTTATGTAACTGTACCGAAACTACATTGTGTAACATGAAATGTAAAAAGGAACTGTCTTTGAGATACAAGTTAACAACTTAGTTCAGGAGACAGCGACTCTGTGTTCTTGTGTTATGGATGGTTTTAATAAATTATTATTATTATATCATCCCAGGTTTTACCATGGCACACACCAATGACTTTTCGATGCTTTTCGAAGTTATGTGTGTATTTATCGCAGGTTTATAAGTGCCCGGTTAATGGCAATAGGCTCGCCACCTATTACATTGGGACCTAAACATAAACTGGCGAAATGTGGGTGCTAGCACCTCTGCCTACCCCTTCGGGGATATAGGCGTGAGTTTATGTTATGTTATGTTATGTAATTGCAATGAAATTTAACCAACAGTGTAAAAAATAGATTTACTTATAAGGATTGCAAAATGATTAAATTAGCTTTAGGCAATTTATCAACATTACCCACATATAATATGCTATAGTACTTACATAGGTGCTATTTCGGAACCCTGTTGCATGACAGATCCAATAATAAGCCATACAGAGTTGGCAAAACTAAACTGATTACTCAATTCTTCTGGTTGTTCCACACATGGTACCGGGTTTTGCCATTCCTTATTAGAAATTCGGCCCACGAAGATTAAAACTACTCCCAGGATAAATTGTATCAACATCATGTAGTACCACACCTTAAATCAATTAATCTTATAATTAACATTCACCCGCTTAGATATCCTAAAATGTATGAATACTTTAGAGGTGAACAAGTTCAAGAGCAGACCTCGGTCTTTCTTACGGGTAACCATGTCCGACAATAGGTTTACTGTATTACCTAAGATTCGTTCTGATGCAATAAACACGGTCTGTCACAGATAACCGATCAACTCATAAGCCTGGCGAATAAGGGACGGGAAAAAGTTCAAAGTGGATACTTTTAATACCTTTCTTTCCATTAAATGATAACTGAAGTTATTTGATTGAGATAAAATTTAGTTTCTTACCTCCTTAGAGAAGACAGCCATGAATGAAAACATTTCTGGCGGCTGCTTACTGGGTTGTTTGTATAAGATACCTATACCAAGTGTCATGAACGGTGTTGAGAAATCGATTACAGACTGTCGTATTGATGTCATGGTGAAGTCGCAAATAGCTAAATCGGCTCTCTGAAAAATGTACTGTAATATGAACATGAATTTCTCATTCACTATATTGTATGAAATACTTTATGTTAATACTATCAACCACTTTAAACGAGTACTCTTTATATCAATAAGATAACAAGCCATTACCCGACCTCTTTGATCACAATCGTAATTGGTTTATCAATGACCACAATACTCAAACAATGTTGACTGTACTGAGCTCCCGTTAGACCTCTTATTTTAAACTTATTTCGTGATAAAATTAGGCTAAAATTAGTATGTCAGCTTTTCCTATAAATTTAAATCTAGGGCGGGACTAGAAAGAAAACATAAAATAAATAATAAATAAATAATACCTCTTCTATAAGATCCCCAGCCATTCCCTCCCATTTGCCATTAATTAATTTGCCATAATTATTCTGTACTTCGAACTCATAATTGAATCCTAATATTTCACTTAGTCTGTCGATTAGATCAATTGTAAAACCTTCATATCGATCATTTCCTTCCAATTTCTTTGCAGAATTTTTAATGTAAGCATACGGAGCCGTCTGAAAATAATGATAAAAACATAACTTATTTAAAAATCTAGTAACTTGAAATAAGAACAGATTTTAAAATCTAATACATACGGTTGAAATAAGAACTTTCAAAGTTTTATTTTTCAAAACAGTTGCCTCTGTGATTTCTGCATTTGCGCTTGCCGGTCTTGTTATATGCAGTTGCATATCTTTCCACATGCCTACCTGGATAAATATATTTATAACTTAATTATTTTCAGAAGAATTATATAGTTCGAATCTATTATAATATGTACCTAGTACTCTATCAGTATCAATAATTATAAGGTTTTAATAGCGTGCTAAGTAATGTGTATGTGTCTAAATTTCAGTCTAATTTTTTTTGTTAGGTTCTGAAAATTAAGTTCGTAATAAAAGTTAGCTGGCCTATACTAATTCAATTCCTTTTAATTCTCAAGACTTATTATTTCTTAATTATACGTACTGTTTCATTACCAGCTGGAATTAGCTCCAAAAAATCAAAGGTAACCTCAGTTCGTTGTCCTATGCCATCGAAAATTAAAGTCCTTGTTATTCCTTCTACTTTATTCTATAACAAAAGATATAAATACTGAATAAAGATGTAAATTCGTACGTATCTTCTTGTATCTAAATAGTAAAAGTAAAGTAAGGACGGTAAATTGTCAAAAGCATTGTAGATATTACACAATATAAGCTCACTTACACTGAATAAACTCAATTAAATACACTTCCGATTATACTCACTGACACACTCATACCTACATTACATACCACACCTCTCCAGCAGTGGTCAAACCTAACCTACTACTAGTTACAGATCTCTCAGGGTAATTAACCTACTTATGCCACCTTGTTCACCTACAGCAAAACTACCTACCCACTACCTAAAAAGTATGCTACACGCTACTGTAATTACACTTTTAAATGGATAGTAGTCTGGAAACTTTAATGAATTTGTACCAATTAGAAACGGTAAACTCAGCTATGGTCAAAATTATGCAATTACCCAATTATATTCAGTAATAATCCAAACTTATGGTCTTGACTCAAAATATTAGGAGCATCTACAGTAATTTCGGTGACTTACAACTAAACCTATGTTAATCGAAATATGATCCAGATGTGTTAATCCTACAACTATGATAGACGAATACCTTATCTTAATAACTACACGTCTCATTATACAGGGTGTCTATAAAAGAACTCCGGGGTTTTGAGGCAAAATATTTGAATGAAATAAAAAACATACATACATGTTTTATACATGACTGAAAAGCTTACAATTTCAAGTTTTTTTTAATACTTATAAAAGTTCTATATGAGCCCCGTTAGTGGCACGGCAGACGTCTAAACGGTATTCTACCTCTTCCCATGTCCTGGCGAGCATGTCTGGGGGGACGGTTGCCACACTATTAACTATTTGTTCCCTGAGATGTTGAACATCACGAATTCATGAACATGAAGCTCGGATTCTGTCCACTTTCTCTTGAGACAGACACGGCCTACCCGGCGAATTTTGCTTCAAAACACTTCCTGTTTCCTTAAATGCACTGAACCATTGTCGAATGGTTTTGTCAGAAGGCGGGTTAACACCATAGTTACGTCAAAAGTTTCTTTGTACGGTAACTACAGACTTCGTTTCTATGAGCCAAATAACACATTGAGCCTTTTGTTGCGGAGTCGCCATCATTTCAAATTTCGCGACGTCATTTCAAGGTCAACGCCCTGCAGCGCCGCCAACAGTTGATACAAACATTCCCAATTGGTATGAGTAAAACTTTTTGAGCTACTCTGTTCAGAGAAATCGACTAAATTTTGCTATCTTTTATAGTTAGTGAGATATGAATTTTTAAAACCCCGGAGTTCTTTTATAGACACCCGGTACTACTAACATGTTAAATCAGAATGACGGTTATTTATGTTAAAAGTAACCTCTCACCTCGCGTGAAAGAAATTAACCTAACACATGCCTCGGCTATTCAAGTATGTATCTCCAACTATACAATTATAGGTATATACCGTTCTCAATCCAATATGTGCTGCTAACTTCATAAAATCCCTAAACTTACATCTTGCGAAAGTTACGATACATAACAATATTTTAATACTAGGTGACGTTAACATTAACTTAATATGTACAGTAACTGAAAAAACAGAAGAGTGTAAAAATAGGCTAAATTATCTAAACATGCTGGCAAGCCATGGCCTTCTACCCGGTCATAATCTCCCATTACAGATCATGCTATGGTACTATTAAATATAACTGATAAAATGAAAACAAACATCAGAAACAGCACGATTAAAAAATATAAAACGGTTGTAGACTTTGAAAATGCTTATAAACACCTTATAGATACGGATAAATCCTTTTTTACGCTAATAACAACCCTGAAGTCGTTGCTCATAAATTAAGAGATGTGATGAGAGCGAGGGCGAGGGCGAGTAAGGGAACTCGGAAACCATGGATATCTTTGGGAGCTCTGCGATTTATTACACTACGAAATAGGATGCAACTCCAATTAAGACAAGACCCTCACACTGTAATACTTAAACTCACATTCAGGCGTTATAGTAATTATTGCTCTAAACTAGTTAAAAAGTTAAAAAGGCAATATCAGAGAACCCTAAAAGCTGACTCTATCCTAAACAACTTTGGCAAATGAAATCGCTCAGTTTAAAAATGCTAAATCCTCAAACATAAGTCTACCACGCCTAATCCTCTAGATTCACTAAATCGCGTGAATCAGTTTTTTGCTAGCATCGGCCAAACTTTGGCTGAGGATATTACTTCTGGTTTTGATCCAACCTTTTTTATTTTTCTTTTTTACTTTTTTCTTTTTTTTTCGACGCTGACGCTCAGAAGGTGGATGGTATACTCATGAGTTTTGACTCTGTAAGCTTACCCGGTTGGGATGGTATTCCCACTAGGTTTTTGAAAATAGCCAGGGATTTTGTGGTTCCATTAATAAGCCAGCTGAAAAATCTATGTCTCGAAACAGGAATCTTCCCGACTGTTTTTAAGCGGTAACCCCTGTTCATAAGAGCGTAGACGTAAAAAAAGATAATAGACGTAGACGTGAAAGATAATAACTATAGGCCAATTTCTGTTCTACCTTGTATCTTAATTTTTTTAGAAAATTGATGAATAATAGGCTCATAGGATATTTAAATGAATACAAGATTTTATCTAACTCCCAATATGGATTCAGGAAGGGTATCTCTACACAGTTATAGCACTGACTTCAGAGATAGCAAATAAGGTAGACAAGCGGGTTAAGTGCATAACGGTGTTCCTAGACGTGAAAAAAGCTTTTGATACTGTTTCCAATTCCACCCTTATTGAGCGACTTGAAAAAAATGGCATTAGAAGTAACACACTTTCTCTCTTTAAAAGTTACTTGCAAAACAGGAAACAGCAAGTTAAAATTGATAGCTTGATAAGTCGGGAGGAACATGTAGTCTGTGTAGTCCCACAGGAAAGAGTCTTAGGCTCGACGCTGTTCCTCATATATATCAATAATCTTTGTAATATTGGGTGCAGTGGAGGGTGGATCATTTCGTATGCAGATGACACTGCTGTGGTCTTTACAGGAGAATCATGCCTGCAGTTCGGGCTTCCACCGAGTTAGGCTTGGCCGCAATTGCTAGCTGGCTTAATGCGAACCTTCTAATCCTAAATGCCTCCAAAACTAATTTTATTTGTTTCACGCCGACTCAAGCCTCACAACCGAGTGCTGATTTTGGATTGGTGATTCAATAGTGTGGTTTACCGGGTCTTGATTGTGAATGTAAGAGTATTAAATGCCTCAGTTCTACTAAATATTTGGGTGTTATAATAGACCAAAGATTATCTTGGCATTCTCATATTGAAGTTCTCAGGTCAAGAATCAGAAAACTTGTATGGATTTTCAAAAAACTGCGCCACGGAATCTCGATGCAACTATTAAATAGAATTTACATTGCCTTGGCACAAACAGTTATAACATACTGTATAGTATGGGGTGGTGCCGCCAAAACCAAGTTCTTAGAACTTGAAAGAGCCCAATGGGGACTTATTAAAGTAATGTACTTCAAACCATCTAGGTACTCTACACCTTTATAGAATGAGCAATTTCTCCAGGGGTACACACTGAATTTGCCACCCGGCAGTATACTACACAATCTACATACATTTATAACATAACACAACATAACTTCACGCCTGTATCCCCGAAGGGGTAGGCAGAGGTGTCTTACACACCCACGATACATTTATAATAAAGTAAATTTAATTCTACCCGATGCAAATCTGTGACTGCAAAGAAAATATCGTGGAATGGTTAAAGACTCTTACATATGATGAGATAAAAATATACACATTGACATATCAACACACACACACTAACCTGAAACACATTATAATTAGAGCTGTCACTGACAATAACTGTTTCAGAATCTTTGTAATTTTTGAGCGACCTTCGCCAATTTAATAACGAGCGTAATAAAGAGACCATTGAGCGGAACAAAGGCTCTAAAGTGTTCGCGAGAGATCTGTCTATCGGGCAAAGTCAATTGACGAGGCTGAAAACTGAGGAAGGTAGCATCATTTCGTCAACACCTGAAATCCTGAAGGAGATTGAGAGTTTCTATGGACAGTTATATTCCACGCAAACACCTGTTGTAATCAAGGCTACAGACCCTAGAGCCAAGCTTACCCGACACTATACAGAAGATATCCCGGACGTCAGCCTGTACGAGATTAGAATGGCTCTCAAGCAGCTTAAAACCAACAAGGCGGCGGGTGATGACGGAATCACTACAGAGCTTCTGAGAGCGGGCGGAAAGCCGATACTTAAGGTCCTCCAGAAGCTTTTCAGTTCAGTCATCCTCGAGGGCAAAACGCCAAAGGCATGGGGCAGAGACGATGTGATGCTGTTTTTCAAGAAGGGTGATAAGACTCTCTTGAAAAACTATAGACCCATCTCGCTTCTGAGCCATTTCTATAAGTTGTTTTCGAGAGTCATTACGAATCGTCTCGCTCGCAGGTTTGACGACTTCCAACCACCCGAACAAGCCGGGTTCCGGAAAGGCTATAGTACTGTAGTGTTCCGACCTCGTTCGAGCACTACAGTTCGTTTACCTGGCCATCATGTGTCAGAGATTAAAAATAAATTGTTTTTGATTTGAATTGAGTTTAGGGAAGAAAAACAATTGCTTGGCGGACAACCTGCTGACAGCGGGCGACCGGGGGCTCCGGCCTCGACCCGCCGTCCGAAGAGAAGTTCCAAGTATACTGATTGTAGGCTCAATCCTTGAGCAGAATCCGCGATTCCCTACAGTTCGTTTTAAATATAAATATATTCGTGTAAAACCTCCCTAAAACTCGATATAGGACGTTTTTTGTGCAAATAAATGCCAATATAAATATTAATTCTTGTGTTTTTATCATTTCGTTGACACGAGGTATTGTGGCGTCAGCCCCCGACGCTACAGGTGGTGGAGGAACGCCGGTTTCCACAGGAGTTGGTGGAGCGCCAGTTTCCACAGGAGTTGGAAACGCCAACATTCTGCAGTTGGCAGTGGATTGATCGACCCCGTACCGTAAGAAGGAAGACGTCGTGCGACATTGGAGCGACGCAATTACAAGTATCGTTTTCGTTTCTTTGCTTTTATGTGTTTTTATGTGCCCAACTAGAAGATGGCTGATACAAAGAGGAGCAATGGCTATGATGGTGGCTTGTTCCGGAGTGTCACAAGAGATTTCTGTGTTATTTTCGCCATTAATAGGTGTCTGCGGGTCAATAGGGCCAATAAGGACTATAAGTCGTAATAGAATTATAATCCATGCAGTAAATAATGTGTTGTGTAATATGTGTTATTAATAGTGTGTTTTTTCTGTTTATTCTATGTGGTGCGCTGTCGAAGATAAATAGATTTTTTTTTGTTATATGCATGATGTTCTAGCGTAAGGATTAGGCAATTATTTTTTCGTCTAATGTTGAGAGTGGAGATCTAAACTTTGTAAGAGAGTCAAATCGCTATGGACATGGGTGCCTGCGATGGATGAAAGTGGGTTTTCACCAGACTCCTCATTATGGGAAGTTCTTTTTCTCTTTAATGTTGATTAAAAAGTAATTTAGTAATTCGTAGGCGATGTAAGAGGTATATAATTACATATGCATAATGTGTAAGGATAAGTCACTTTATGTCATCTTTTGTTTATTAGTTAGGTAGGTCTTAAAAGTACTCTGTACTTTAAGTCCCGTCCGGGCAAACCTTAAAATGTGTCGACAAGAGACACCAAATTAATTAATTTAGATCGTCGTGCTGTGGCTTGTTGCTTTTTGACGAGTTTTTTGCCAGGCCAAGAATGAAGCAATCTTTTTTATTCGGGTTTTTCAGTATTTATTACAGTTTAATTGCTATAAATTATAAAGATTGCGTCGTTTTTCTCATTGTAAGAGACAGCCGAACTAATGTTTTTTTTTTGTCTGTCCTCGTTTACTTTACCTAGGGCTTTAGAACTGTCACATGACATGGCCATGGGGCGTAGCTGGATGTAGTGTTCCGACCTCGTTCGAGCACTACAGTTCGTTTACCTTTTTTTTTTTTTATCGTGCGGAAATCCCTTCGGATACCCCCCCGCCGGCCAGCGGGGGCGGTTATGTCGGGCTTGCACCGACTAAAACCGCACGCCGTCTCGGGCCTTAGACGCCGGGGTGTAAGGTTACCCATAGAGCATATCCCTCGCACCCCGGCTGACCCTGGGCCATCTCACCACTAACAGCATCGCTCATCCTGTCTCCTCTGAAAGCAGAGGAGTACGGAGAGCGATGTGTTCCCGCCACGTTGGGTATTGGCCGACGATCAATGCCAACCCTATGAAGGGGTGAAGGGGAAGCCATTGACCGCCGCCCAGGGTGTACCGGCCGCTCCGATTCCGTTCCCCCCGGACTGCAGCGGGATCGGAATCGGAGCGACACTCGAGGAGGTTACCCAACACACACCTCACAGTTCGTTTACCTGGCCATCATGTGTCAGAGATTAAAAATAAATTGTTTTTGATTTGAATTAAGTTTAGGGAAGAAAAACAATTGCTTGGCGGACAAGCTGCTGACAGCGGGCGACCGGGGGCTCCGGCCTCGACCCGCCGTCCGAAGAGAAGTTCCAAGTATACTGATTGTAGGCTCAATCCTTGAACAGAATCCGCGATTCCCTACAGTTCGTTTTAAATATAAATATATTCGTGTAAAACCTCCCTAAAACTCGATATAGGAAGTTTTTTGGGGAAATAAATGCCAATATAAATATTAATTCTTGTGTTTTTATCATTTCGTTGACACGAGGTATTGTGGCGTCAGCCCCCGACGCTACAGTACCATAGATCACATTCATACGCTGCGGCAAGTTATACAGAAGACCGAAGAGTACAACTTGCCACTTTGCTTGGCGTTCGTGGACTATGAGAAAGCCTTCGATTCGATTGAGACCTGGGTGGTGCTGCAGTCTCTCCAGAGGTGCCAAACAGATTACAGGTACATCGAGGTGCTGAGGTACTTATACCACAACGCCACCATGTCAGTCCGATTACAGAACCAGAGCTCTAATCCTATTCAACTAAAGCGAGGTGTGAGACAGGGAGACGTCATCTCTCCGAAACTGTTCACAGCTGCGTTGGAGGATATTTTTAAGCTTCTGGACTGGAAAGGATGCGGCATCAACATCAATGGCAAGTTCCTAACACACCTACGGTTTGGCGATGATGTAGTTCTTATGGCTGAGACCTTGGAAGACCTGAACACAATGCTCGAAGATCTTAGTAATGCTTCTCAAAGAGTGGGTCTTAGGATGAACATGGATAAGACGAAAATCATGTCCAATGCCCATGTTGCACCTGCTCCAGTTAATGTTGGGAACATTACACTCGAAGCTGTTGACCACTATGTTTACCTAGGACAGACGATCCAGTTAGGTAAGTCCAACTTCGAGAAAGAGATCTCTCGTCGAATCCAGCTCGAATGGGCAGCGTTCGGGAAGCTCCGGCATATATTCGCGTCCGAAATACCTCAATGTCTCAAGACGAAAGTCTTTGACCAGTGTGTGTTGCCAGTTATGACATATGGAAGCGAGACGTGGTCCCTTATTATGGGTCTCATAAGAAGGCTCAAGGTCACCCAGCGAGCAATGGAGAGAGCGATGCTCGGTATTTCCCTGCGCGATCGAATCAGAAATGATGAGATCCGCAGGAGAACTAAAACAACCGACATCGCTCGAAGGATTGCATCGTTGAAGTGGCAGTGGGCGGGATACATAGCGCGGAGAACCGATGACCGCTGGGGCGGAAAGGTTCTCGAATGGCGACCGCGTACCGGACGACGTTCCGTGGGCAGGCCCCCTACAAGGTGGACCGACGATCTAGTCAAGGTCGCGGGAAGCCGCTGGATGCGGGCAGCGCAGGACCGATCGTTGTGGAGATCCTTGGGGGAGGCCTATGCCCAGCAATGGGCGTCGTTTGGCTGACATGATGATGATGATGATGATGACAATATACGTATTGTCATTGTCACTCAAATGTCAAAGTCAAAGACGCGTTACTCTGATAACTCGAAAGAAACTCACTTGTAAAAGTTTTTTAGGGACAATTCGTATGGTAGGTACCCGAAACCTACCTGGAAGCGAGAGCCCTTTCGCAACTGTACCAGTGGCGAAAGGAGGCGCGGGAGCAGGGATGGAACCCCGAGCCTCGAGAAATCGAGGCCGTGCAGTCCCAGCTCCGCCAGGCCATCGTGGTGCAGTGGAAGGAACAACTTGGGCGACCAAGCGCAGGGCACGCTGCAATAGCGGCGGTAAGGCCCATCATATAGGATTGGCTGGAGAGGCGACACGGAAGCCTCTCGTACCGACTGACGCAGGTGGTCTCCGGGAAGGGGTGCTTCGGGGACCACCTGCATCGGATCAGGAAGGAGCTAACGCCTGAGTGTCATCACTGCGACGCGAGCGAGGACTCAGGGCTGCACACGCTGGCGGACTGCCCGGCGTGGGAGGCGCCGAGGCGTGACCTCTTGGCAGCCATCGGGGTGGGAGTCCTCTCGCTCGGCAGCATGATTGCGGCAATGGTGCGGAGCGCGAGCGCGTGGGCCGCTGCCACCTCCTTCTGCGAGCATGTAATGCTCGCGAAGGAGGTGGCGGAGCGCGCCTGGGAGAGACTTAGAACTCTCCCGTTCCGCCGAGCCCGCAACTTGCTCGCCGCGCGTCGCAGGCGACTCAGGCGCCGGAGGTCGCTTAACGACCTCCGTCCTCCATGAGCGCAGGCCTGGGGGTGGCGGGTGAGGCCACCTGTCACCCCAGCAGAAGCAGGCCAGGACGGTGGGGCGACTAGCGCCCCTCCCCCAAACCGGGGCAAGACGGGGACACCGTGGTTCCCAAACCCGAGGGGGCCATCTCGAAACCGGAGATGGCCCAGGGTCAGTCGGGGTGCGAGGGATTTTTATTTATTTATTTATTTATTTAATATTACTACAGACACTATTATTACAGAAGGACCCAATACAATAGTGTAGGACATTTCTAAATACAATATAATAACAAAAAGACAACAGATACAATGAACAAAACACACGCATATTAATAATAAATAATATCTAATACAATATCTAGTTCGATATAACGCAATAAGCGGCCTTCGTGAACTCATTCAGTGGACACGAAAACAAGTCTATCTGCTCGGCCACCGTGTTGAGTGTACGCAGCGCGCGCGTAAGTGGCGCCTGCTGCAGCAGGTTAGTGCGCGCGCTTGCCACCTCGAGCAGGCGCGGGCGCCGCCGCCGCCGATATGCTCTATGGGCAACCTTACACCCCGGCGTCTGTAGACCCGAGACGGCGTGCGGTTTTAGTCGGTTCAAGCCCGACATAACCGCCCCCGCTGGCACGCGGGGGGGTATCCGAAGGGATTTCCGCACGATGAAAAAAAAAAAAAAAAAGGTACCCGAAACCTTGAACGTACAAACCCCAAAATCTAATCAGTTCTTCCCATTAACCAAACAAGATGATTGGCGAAAGAATTTTTTAAATCGGATAAGTGGTTCTTGAGTTATTGCGTAAACAGACATTCAGACATCCAGACATCCAGACCAACAGACAGACCGACACAAATTTTTTTTTGCTTAATTAGACTTAGAAACATGTGAAACGTCGAGAAAAGTGATAAAAAGTGGGTGTAAGTTTTTGATTTTTTTTTGCGTGATTTTAAGACTTCGGTGTCCACCTGGTTGGTGGCCCGAAGTAATAACTTAGTGGGGCATTCTCACAACTTTGAAAATGTATGCTTGTGAATTAAATAAAGACATTATTAAATTCTCTAACTACTAACCCCAACAAAATACAGCACAATATAACTTTCAGTTGGTATTAATACAAGGTTTACTTTGAGTATAATCTTTAGTAGAAGTGGTTCTCTCAGAAATAAAAATTTGAAGATGGGTTTCACAGTATCTATTTCATTATGTTAATGCCAAAATATAATTACCGTTTTCATAAAGTTAAGTAAAGATGATCCGTATACCCAAGCATCATAATTCTCACAACTAAGTTCTTGAGGCTTTACATTTTTTAGTTTTGCTACTGCAGCAGCGAACGCTTCAACAGCATCATGAATTAGAAGCAGTTCAGTTTTTATATTCTCTGGATTTGTGGGTTGAAACACATTTTGGGATAGTTCGTTGGCGAAAGTGAACAGTTTCTCAGGTTTTTCCCAGTTTAGAAGTCGAAATCCTGTAAATAGATATGTTATAATGATACGGTACCGATGAAGAAAACTTTGTACTTTGAAAATCATTTTAGAACCCGACTGCACCTACAACTGCAACCTACAACTGTAGAATAAATGTTAAAATTAGCAAAATTAACTTTATGAATTAAAATCGGAAAATGTCAACATCAAGAACGGGTCTTAAACGTGTTGTGTGCTGGTACCCTATTTGATGAGAGTATTCCCCCTACGTCCAGGATATTCTTTATTTTCCTTTACCTACATACGTCCAGCGTCGCCATAAGCGTGTCCATGTAGCTTAATTGGTCAGAGTATTTCTCCTAGAATGAGACTGGTCAAGGGTTCAAGTCCTGAACGACATTCAGCCTTTGCCAATTTATATTTATAGGAAAAGTTAGCATACTAGTTGCTTTGAAAATTGTTTTATGGAATACTGGTTATTCCATAAAAAAATTTTTTTTTACTTTTCTCACATTAATGAAAGTCTATTCTAATGAATTCTTCTACGGAAGGAAGCTACAGTATCTTTTTTCTTTTTTTTTGTGCGGAAATCCCTTCGGATACCCCCCCGCCGGCCAGCGGAGGCGGTTATGTCGGGCTTGAACCGACTAAAACCGCACGCCGTCTCGGGTCTACAGACGCCGGGTGTAAGGTTACCCATAGAGCATATCCCTCGCACTCCGACTGACCCTGGGCCATTCGCAGTGTCCCCTCTGATAACAGCAGAGGGGTACCTGGAGTGACCACGCCCCCCCGCGGGCCTTGCAGGCCCGCCATACCCCGACCCCCTCGTGCAATGGGGTCAGCTGGTCCTGAAAAGGGCCGGTTGGTCAGACTCTTGGCCGTTGACGTTAACGCCAGCTACTCCAGAGGAGCAATCAATGATGCGTCATCGCCCACGTTGCCCAGGGTGCACCAGACTTGGAGGTGATCCAACCAGTCGCATCCCGGAAGCTACAGTACCTAAAACATTTATATGAGCTTCAAACATAAGTTGTATTGCAGAAGAACTTACCAGTCATATTAACTCCACCATACCTATATCGATCTAAATCTAATGTAAAAAGATCGGGTGAAAGGATTATGAAGGAATATTCTTCAGACATCAATCCAACTTGCTGTGAATGAAGTAACAGTTGCTCAAGGTTACGAGATGGACAGTCCACAACGAAGTTTGTGTAGCCATTGTGTTTTGCATCTATAAGTGTGTCCCTGGAAAGTTCGGATAAGTTGGTCAAAAACCTTGGAAATATGAAATTATACACTTTCAGGAAAATAACAACTAACAATAACTATAAACAATTACAATAGACACTAACTACAAACTGCCCTAGCACTATAAACTGCCCTAGCCGTTTGGTGAAATAACATATTGTAAAAAATATGTCTTTGCTGAATAAATAAATAAATATTTAAAAAAAACAACAACTTTTTTTCTGTATTATGTGAGTTACACTAGTATTCTTCTTCAGATTGTATTCGTAATAAACAAGGCAGCAGGCAAATGAAAGTACCCACGCCTGTCTATCTCCAGCGTAGGCCGAGATAACAGTCCGCCTTTAGCTTCTGTCCGAGCTTTCTCTACATTACATTTTCATGCAAGCCCAGTTGAGTGGTGCTTACCTGCCATTTTTTTCAATACACCACCAATTTACAAAAAACTCACAGCGTACAACGCACAGAAAAAACACAGAATGATCACATAAAATAATATTATTTCACCATGCGTAAATAAAACACAGACCTAGACCTACCAATAAATTATATACGTTTGTTTTCTAAAAAAGTCATTTTCCAGTTCAACAGAGGTTTTACTTTACTTACGTGTAAATTGATGAGTAAGTAGGTGCTTTAAAGGCATGAAAACCTAAATGTTTGT
This sequence comes from Cybosia mesomella, assembly GCA_946251805.1. NCBI lineage: Eukaryota > Metazoa > Arthropoda > Insecta > Lepidoptera > Erebidae > Cybosia > Cybosia mesomella. Next base: position 15,423,962 of record OX276403.1, read on the forward strand.
GACAGATTTAACAGATGATGATATACACCGTAAATAACTCCATCTCTCTACCTGAGCTAAACTGTATTGGTTTTGAATTACTATAAGAGCGTCGTGTTAAAGCCGACTAGAAGCTCATCTAATACTTTTAATTTTAGCGCCAAGTATCGTAATATACTATCTTGTTCATTCCATAATATTCCAACATTAAGTGCAATCGTTAAGATAAGATTTAAATATACAAATGTGAAGCATTTACAGTTATAAATCTTTAGGCATTGCATGTAGAATATACGGCTTCCGGGCTGTTTGGCCGTGGTCCATATGAAACTTGTGTTTCGAACGTTTCGTCGATCACTGCGGTCGATATCATCAGTGGCTGGACCTGCCAGCCGCCGACGAGTACGAAGTCACCGCCGAGGAGGGTTTTAACCCTACTCGGCGGTGACTTCTTCACCACTGATATAGAGGCCCGTGTCACTGGCGTATTTATAGGCGCGGTTGGAGGGGTCTGTTAGGCCGAGAGCTGCGGAACTGACGCGCTCGATCCTGATTGGTTGAGGGGAGCCTCCCGATACTAGGGATGGTGATGGCTCCATCATGTTTGAACTGTGATGACGAACGGCTCTCAGTGCTGGGTACCAATCTCTTTGGAGATGAAACCTTCGTTTTTCCTGTTTCCAACCACTGACTTGTCGAAGTGGCTGAGGCGGCAATTACGTTCATGTTCCGAAAGGCGGGTCTGGATGCTTCTTTGAGTAGTGCCCACGTATACAGAGACACATGAGCAGAGTATTCGGTAAACTCCAGTTGAAGATAGTGGGTCACGAGGGTCCATGACCGAATGGTGAAGATGTTCAGGAATGTTAGATGTTAAAAAATAAAACGTAGCCACGAATACGAACGAAACGTTACCTGTAGTCGTCCCCAGAAAGTTCTCTAATAGAAACGATATAAGGATAACTATTATTGCCCATCTTAATCAAGTTAGTCATGGGCAGCAAACTGTAGCCTTTTGTATACAATATAGTAAAATTCCGCCATTCTTTATACGTTATAAGGGCTTCCAAGGCCTGAAATAATGAAATAATTTTTCATTCGTTTTTCATACAAATTTTATTAGGTGAGGGTTATGTTAGCCTGGTGAGATGTGAGGCGTATTAATTCGTTTTTTTTTCGCGCGGGTTCCCTTCGGATACCCCTCTATCGGATTTCCCTTAGGTCTTCAGGGTGTAAGGATATAGCATTTTTCTAGCTCCCCGGTTTCCCCAGGGCCATTTTCAGTTTCGCGTGCTCCACGCGCTCGTGCTCCACACTATCACCGTGAGCGAGACCCGAGCGAGCCTGCCACGAGGGCCCGCCTCGACACCTCCCATGCCGGCTACTGCACCAGCGTGTGCAGCCCTGAGTCCTCGCTTACATCATAGTCACGGCACACAGATGATGGCCCCTTTCTGATCAGACACAGGTGATCCCCGAAACATCCCTTCCCAGAGATCACCTGCGTAAGCCAGTCCTAGAAGCTCCCATGTCGCCTCTCTAACCAATCCTCTATGATGGGTCTTACCGCCGCTACTAATACGCTTGAAGTCAGGCGTCAACGTATTTTTTACTGTTACTGTATGTTGAAAAACCTGTTTGAAAGCTAGTACGGTAGTAGCTAAACTAGTACGGGTGTACTAGTTTAGTCTTTGTAACAATGTTGTTGGTGAGACAGAAGCAGTATAATGTAATTTATACAGTTAATTTCCTGATTTTATTTTCGTATATTTGTGAACAACAATATTATTTATTTTTGCAATTCCCTACCATATTATAAGCATCAGGACTTGGGAACATGTTTAGTAGAGTCCAGTTTTTACTATATATATCGTTATGGTGCACCAGGACATGTGGTATATCCAGTAAGTCGCATATTCCTTGCACATTTTCACTGGCTCTGCCCCCTGTACCATCTATTATTCCAATTACTCCTTCCTGGAATCATAAAGATAATACAGTAAGTATCTAAGGTAGATTCATTATTAAAGTGAACTTTAAGGGATTATTCTCTACTTTGAATGATTAAATTTAGGAGTACTCTTGTAGTAGTAAAGATAATTATAAAATAATCAAGCTGATTAAACTGGGAATTTGTCCTTATGTCATAGTATAAAGGTTGATATTTTTTTTCTATAGTAGGTAACAACTGTAGCTAGTATGGACCTTAAATCGTGGTCACTTTGGTATCAAATGGTTAAAGTGTATAAAATAGCTATCCAAATACGCCATAGTATAAAGTGCGATTTAAAAAAAAACTATGATACTACGAGCGTATATAGAATAAAGATACTTTCCATGCTCATTTCACCTGCATTTGTATATAGTCGCTGCCTATATTATATAATATTATTTTCTGTAATATTTATTCATTAAAAATATAATAAATAAATAAATAAAATATATTAGAAGTCCATTTCAAAAAAATGTTTTTATATTACGAATCCAATGCATAACTTCGCAGACGGTACCCATTCAAAACTACAACGTTGTACAACCCGCTTGTTTCCAAAACAGTGCACAAATTGCTCTCATTTAACACCCCGAGTATCATACGAACTTGCAAGAAACTTTTCAGGGGTCATAAAATTGTAACTCAAAACATTTTCCTAGAAAGAAGTATTTCAATTTGAATCTAAGATGAACACGATGAAAGTTTGACGTTCTACAGCCAAAATACCATACCGTAAGAAATAGGTGAACTATGAAAAAGTACAACCGAAGAAGTCGTAAAAAGTTACGTTTTAGATTCAGATCAACGATCAAAATAAAATATGAACGATAATTGAATCAAAAGTATAAACTTGCAGTCGTCTCCAGTCAAGTTAAAGACGTGGAAATGACAATGGTTAAGGTTAAAGTTTTAATGATAAGACTTTTACCTTAGCCGGTTAAAGTCAATGCATAGCCATACCCAGTATGTAGGTATGAAATGCACATTATGACTTCCGTATTAGATGCGGTAGGTGAACACTAAGAAGTGATTATTGGGCAATAATGCCTCTGAGTAGAAATTAACTAGAAATATAAAATTGGAATACCGACCAAAAAAAAAGCTTAGTAACAATTTTCATATAACCACAGGTTATGCTTTCATTAAATTTTTATTAGATGAAAAAAATTAACCTGTTTGTACTTCAAAAATTACGTTCGTTTAATGCGTAATAGATAATTTTGAATATTTAGCTGATACATTACCCAAATGATTTTAACCCAAGATACACGTCAGTGATTTGATATTTTACCTCGGCTAATTCACAGATATGATTACTTATTTCTAGGATCTCTCCTCTTTTAGATACTTCTTTAATGGATACAGAAAAATCTCTAAGCTTTGCGCTTACTTCTAAGGCTGTTTTCATATTTTCAGAGTCTTTATAAAATATTCCTCCTGAAAACCAGAAATAAATTATACATTATACCTTAAATTATAAAAAATGTGAATAAGATAAAAATTTCATTAAACTCGCGACCATAAACACTCTGGCACGAGATTTTTATATGTCAGATTACGAAATGTACATTAGTGCAGGTGCTGTACTATACAGCCTGCACTAATGATGTAGCCAAAGTTTTGACAAAAAAACAGATAATATGTTTTTCTGATAACTTTTCGGTTCGTTATTCCAAAACAACTTGCACAATTTATGTTTCGTAAAAACTGTGCTACCAACGCACTCTTAGCTCAGCTGAGTTAAAAAGCTCTTTAAATTTATAGAAATTTAGTTCTACTTTTTAGTTCGTGAACATTTATTATAAATCTTCTAAGTAAGTGGACAATTTTTGTCATAAAAAATAATGAAATTTTCCATTATTATCTTGTTAACTACATTCATATTTTTCATTCAATGTTCTAACAAATAAGTGCAATGCAAAAAGTTGCATGGTGTTTCATCTAAATCGAAGTAAATTAAATTGATGTTAATGCATAGTGCATTTCAAACAACGGCTTTTGATTTGATTGAGATGACCGTACAGCATCGATAACAAATACATATGTTGTACGCAACCTCATTAGCGAGTTAGTTCAATAAAAAATGTGTGTAAGTACATGTCAGCATGATTTAATAGATGAACGTGGGTTGAGTAAATAGGTTACGTGATTACTCACCTATTTTTAAGGCTTCAGGTTCGACATATTGTGGTGATAACACTAGAATTATTGAGAGTAAACCCAACATATTTTTATAATCACAAATGCCACATTATAAATAAACACATTAAAAATCACAACATTCTAAATCACATAGGTTTATAGCTACTTCGGCAGCGATAAAAACTTACAAGTTTACATCTAACACTAGCAGTGTAATTACAGACTTCAGTTTACAGAATTTTAAAATAGTGGCGTCTTATGCGCTTATAGTTTAGACGGTGAGTTGGTATGTGTTTAGATTGGTAATGGGACGGCAACCGACGAGACGGCGAACGCGACACCAAACGTCAGAAATAATCCCGCACCTATATTTAGGAGCAAGTTTCCCACAAAACGACATACTTTATATCAACATCTAGATTGAGATGAGTATGAAAACTGTTTTGGTCAACATAATACTGGTTTCAGCAATCTAATACCAAGATATAAATACAATTTACTAAATAGACGAATTATATAAATCGGAAACAGAAGCTAACAAAAGAAAATAAATATTATGTATATGATAAGAGAGGTTGAATGTGTTTCAAATTGAAAAGCTTTCACATATAAAGCCGATTACGGAAAAATATAATGGAGTGCATTGAATTGAAAATTGAAAATTATAAAACGGAATTAGATTGTATTTAATTTTGTACTCATTATTATTTTGAAACTGATATCGCATGCACCACGTACTTAAATAGCAATGCAACAAAGAAAATATACATAGATTGATAGATATCTACGTATTTTTAGGGTTCCGTAGCCAAATGGCAAACAACGGAACCCTTATAGATTCGTCATGTCTGTCTGTCTGTCCGTCCGTATGTCACAGCCACTTTTTTCCGAAACTATAAGAACTATGCTGTTGAAACTTGGTAAGTAGATGTATTCTGTAAACCGCATTAAGACTTTCACACAAAAATAGAAAAAGAACAATAACTTTTGGGGGCTTTCCTATACTTAGAACTGAAACTCAATTTTTTTTTTCATCTGATGATGATGTATGGGGCGTATCTATGGATAGGTCTTAAAAATGATATTGAGTTATCTAATATCATTTTTATCTATTTTTTTTTATGTATGACCACGTATAAATTTTTACAGAGTAGTCCGATTTTGATAATTCTTTTTTTATTGGAAAGAGTTATACCCTGAAATTTATATGGAACCATCCATATAAATTTGAAAATAAAAATCCAACCCTAAGAGTAGGAAAACCGGGGATGAAAACTTTCCTATGAACGTGTTAATCTTTTTTTTTCTGCTTTAGATAAAGATAATCTTTAGATATAGATAAAGATTATCTTTATATTATCTTTATTAAGAAAATGGTTGGCATTTCTTTATTCTTTAATGTACACAATTGTAAAAAATTGAAAAAGATGTAAATATTTTACAATTAAAATAAATTTTAAATTTCTTTTTTCTCGTTGTAAGATTCTTCTTATCTTTATCTATATCTAAAGATTTAGATTGGAAAAAGAGAACATCTAGAACGGGACTTGAACCCGCGACCAGTCCCTTACAAGGGGAATGCTCTGACCAGTTGAGCTATCTAGACCCGTCCCAGATATTCGAAATTCTCCGATATATTTTATACGTCTTAAGGTGACGCTGGAGCCATCTACCGTAATTCTTGCGAACCACGGAAACAATGAATAACTTTACAGTCATTTTTAAACATTGTTTTTTGATGACTCCGCCTAATTAATTCAATTAAATTTTTAAGCATTTTGTATGCTTATTTTTTCTAAAGATTTAGATCGGAAAAAGAGAACATGTAGAACGGGAATTGAACCCGCGACCAGTCCCTTACAGGGAGAATGCTCTGACCAGTTGAGCTATCTAGACACGTCCCAGATATTCGCAATTCTCCGATATATTTTATACGTCTTAAGGCGACGCGGGTTCAAGTCCCGATCTAGATGTTCTCTTTTTCCGATCTAAATCTTTAGAAAAAATAAGCATACAAAATGCTAAACAATTGAATTGAATTTATCTATATCTTTTTCTCATTCGAGCAGCATTTTTTGTATACCTACCCATGTTGGTATATAAAGCCTGTTTTTTTAAACTATTTATATTATACAACAAATAATGGTTAAAGAAGTATTATATGAAAGTTAATAGCTTAAGTAAGGTAAGTAGATATTTTAAAAGTAACCAAAAATTAAGCATGTTGTAATTAGAGAATTATAGCCACAAAAAATACGAAATAAAAACTTTTTAAGAAAAAATTAAACCGCCGAAAAAATGAAACGCAAAAAATAATAAACCTTTTTTATTTAACCTTAATAACTAACTTCTTAAAGTAATGAAACTATATCTAAGTATATATTTTTGTAAATAGTTGAGTTTTTAATTTACTTTAATAACTAAGTTCTTAAACTATTGTAAGTATAGCTAAGTAATTTTTAGTCGGCGCCAAACAAGCTATGTACATAGCTGATACGCTTTATGAACACAATCAAGGCTCGGTATTCTTTTTTCAGACTATTTTCATCTATCTTTGCATTGTGAATGCAGTTATAAACATGTCAATCAATCTTGATGTGCATAACACTTGTTTTGTTTTGTATATATAATAAAGATTTAAAAATTTGAAATTGAAGGAAGGTGATAGTATTAGACACACTAACGAATTCGATTGTTCCATATTTCGCAAAGATCATTTAGTATGGGTAGCTGGGATAGACTGGATGCGCAAGGCGGAGGATCGGGTGCTATGGCGTAAAATGGGAGAGGCCTATGTCCAGCAGTGGACTGCAATAGGCTAATTGATTGATTGATTGATTGATTTAGTATGGACGAGAGGGACGCTGGGCGTTGACTCACCATTAGAGATGTGTGGTAATTAAATACCTTAAAAACAGTGCATACTGCTTAGGAGTGGAATTCCCTGCTTAAGTCTGTGTTTCCGAAAAGCTATAACCTGGGAATCTTCAAGTCTCGAGTGAATAGGTTTCTTTTCTTTGCCGTACTTTTTTTTTTTTTTTTTTTTCGTGCGGAAATCCCCTCGGATACCCCCCCGCCGGCCAGCGGGGGCGGTTATGTCGGGCTTGAACCGACTAAAACCGCACGCCGTCTCGGGCCTACAGACGCCGGAGTGTAAGGTTGCCCATAGAGCATATCCCTCGTACCCCGACTGACCCTGGGCCATCTCCGGTTTCGAGATGGCCCCCTCGGGTTTGGGAACCACGGTGTCCCCGTCTTGCCCCGGTTTGGGGGAGGGGCGCTAGTCGCCCCACCGTCCCGGCCTGCTTCTGCTGGGGTGACAGGCGGCCTCACCTGCCACCCCCAGGCCTGCGCTCATGGAGGACGGAGGTCGTTAAGCGACCTCCGGCGCCTGATCCAGATTTGGAATTGTTTACAGTACACGAGTTTCCTTCTTCCTACAGTCCCGGGTCCTTTAAGCGGGGTGTGAAAAAGCATCTGATGATGCCGAAAAGCTGAGGGTCACCATTGTAACATTATCGCTGTCTGTGATTGTGAAACTCATTCCTGAGACTTTTGCTTTAGCTACAAAAAATCGATATTCAGACTAGTGTGATTGATAAAGCCCACTAAAATGTTTATGAGCATGCTTTCAAACCTTATATTCTGAGTGGACAATACCTGTGTATAGTGTGACTTCTAATTACACAATATTAACAATTTAATAGATGATATCGCGAATAGCTTATAACTTCCACGACCACGAGCTGTTACTAGTAGAAATACCTAGTATTTCTACTAGTAACAGCTTCATTGGTAATTATTCTATTCATAAAGGTCATAATATCTATAACCACACAATAGTTAGTTCCTAATACTAACACAGTATGTATTATCTAATATTATATTACTATTCTTTATTTTATGAATTCACAGGCTAGTTACTTTTCTTTATTACTGCGAATATATTGTTTTCCTATTATTTCAGATTTCAGAGGGCCAATTCAAGTAATAAAAATATGTTCGAAATTCAGTCTCAGTCTAGACTCGATCTACAGTCATCTACAGTCATGTCGATCTCCCAAATGTCAAAAAAGGTAGTCACGTAATAACATTTTCCAGATCGAACATTGTAATTATATCGAAATGAGACTGGAAGTTGAAAAAAGTTCAAATCAGTCTAAATCGGTATTATTCTTCTTCTCTTCACTCTATAAACGTCAAAATTGTCATTTTTATCCATTGGGCTATTAATTGCATATTTATATATAAAAACAATGACCTACCATTGTTTTTGTGAGGTTGAGAGTTTGTAAGGTTTGAGCCGTCTTGATTACAAGGAATATTATTATAGTTAGTATACAATTAGAAATAATATATCACTAGCATACATAACATAACATAAACTCACGCCTATATCCCCGAAGGTGTAGGCAGTGGTGCTAGCACCCACATTTCGCCAGTTTATGTTTAGGTCCCAATGTAATAGGTGGCGAGCCTATTGCCATTAACCGGGCACTTATAAGCCTGCGATAAATACACACAACTTCGAAAAGCATCGAAAAGTCATTGGTGTGTGCCAAGGTAAGACCTGGGATTGAACCCGAGACCTCGTCTCAGCAGTCCATTACCCATACCACTAGGCTATACTGGCTATACTACTAGCATACAACAATAAAATAAAATAAAATGATTTTAACAATGAAACAAAACCGATTTTTATGTCTTTAATTGACTAAAATAATAATCAACGATTGAAATAATAAGATAATCCCTGTACAACATAACTTCAACATTTCTATGTTTTTCATTAAAAGTAGATACCATTATTCATAAATACAAACACAAGGCTATAATAGTCGACTTAAATGCAAATAAATGGTCTCCAGCGAGAGAACGTCCACGCCCAGGACCGCAACGAAAACGCTGGGTACTCCACCAATGTGTGAAGTGCCGTGTCTTCGCCGGGATCCTCGCAGTGCTGGCACTACAGATACTAACCGGAGCACCCGTGTCCGGCTATCTATGATATCCGATAGGAGAGGTAACCGTGAAGCCGTCAACCACTCCTCAATGACCACCTCGGTTGCTCAAGTCGCACCTTCCATGTCTCCATGAGTTCCTGGCAGAGCTGGGACCGCTGGGCCCCTACAGCCCCTAGGCCCGCGCTGGCTTTGTGTCAAAGTGTAGTCATGCGACTGAAGTGAGATTATACCGAAACTGGATTGTATTTTTTATTAGCAGAATACCTTATTTTCAGTCAATTCATAATTCGGGCGAAATTCAATCACATTTCGGTCTGTGATTGGTATAATTACGAGAATTGGCCCTCAGATTGAAACACCAAACAAACCGTCAACAGTTCATTTATGTCTGAAGAAACTTATTCAACTCATTTGAGTATTTACATACAATTTTATTGCAGGTCTACAAACAGTGAAAACAAATACAAACATGAAACATTTTCACCTTCGTCCGGACACATTAGTGTATTAAGGTCAGAGCACACACTCATAACACAGGTGAGTGAACGCCTTGCGTGATATTTTCAAATTCAATTTCTGAACAAGCACCCACTATCTTAAGAAGGCAAGCGATCCATCTTTACAGTGTCATTATTGAAGTGAAAACTTCTTTAGCGGCGTTGTGCACGTTTTTTTTTGTAATGGTTAAAAAACGTTAAACTTCTTCAAGATACGTGCACGTAATTCGAAAATTCGTAAGACGTTTGCAGACAAATATAGAAGCGTTAATTTCACACTGTACTTAATAACCTTGGTTGCGCGTTAGTCTAATGAGTAAGAAAGAAAGAAAGAAGAAAGAAAACACGTTTAATAAACAAAGCACAACGCACATTACAATCATTCATCAACATAAATCTATGGGCACGAAAAATTATTTTTAAAACTTACAACACAGAATATAAATATAGTGACGTAAATGACGTCTGTGACACTCGACATTGACGTATCACAACACAAACGCCCGAACGCCATTTAAATACTAAGTATACGTGGCAAATCGTAACACGTGCTTTCCTTTACTCGACTGCCCTTATACATTTTACAATAAAATTATACCATGTACGCTGTGTTTGCAAATAGGCATGGACACTCAGCATACACTGAGATGGATAATAACAGCCATCTCAGCACTGATTTTCAGTGCCAACCTCAGATGACGTCTGACGCCGCCAGGCAATCGCCCTATCCCCTGTACCATAAATTAACTACAAGAATATTCACAATTCACGGCAGGGTAAGTAACTTAATAAGGATGTACTTATTACAACGAACATATAAAGAAAGTAAACTATCAAACACATTACAGGTTTACACAAGTAGGTACGTGCAGCCAGTCCATAGGCTGAAACCATCAAGCACAGGAAACCCCCCGAGCCGCCCGCACTGCCGATGTGCGAATCCGGATTGATATGTGACTGAGGTGTCAATACATTTAGGTATTGAGATGTATTTTTAAAGTTGTCTACAAGTAGTATTAGTGTGGCAGAGAATATTATGCTTTAGTACATGCCTTTTGATTGACTAAAAGGAATGTTTTGAACTTAATTTTAAAATTGTATTGAGATTTTAAGTTCCTAACTGGCGGTGGCAAATCATTCCAAATTCGCATTGCAGCATATTTAAGGCAACCTCGGAATGCTGTCGTCCTATGCTTTGGTACAGATATTGTGTTTGTCCCAGCCCTGATTGAGTAACTATAATGATTCTGACGCCAACTAATTTTCTCATACGGATAGGTAGGCCTTTTGCTATTTATTAGACCAAATAATAAGCTAGCCAAATGTAACTTTCTCCTTGCCTCCATTTTTAATATGTTATGTACATTCAAATACGGTGTTACATGTTGGCGTCTTGGTATTTTAAAACAATATTGAGCACATGCATTTTGCATTCTCTGTATTAAGTTTTTAGTTCTTGCTAGTAGACATGGTCCATAAACTATGTCACAATAATTAAACTTAGACAGTATGAGACTGTCCACTAGCTGCCCTCTCAGTGTTACACTTAAATAGTCACGAATATTATATAGAACCTTCAGTCTATAAAAACAGTTTTTCACAATTTTGTTTATATGCCCCTCAAACCGCAACCCTGGATCCACTGTGAGACCCAGATTTGTGGCTTCCTCAACTCTGGTAATTCTTTGCCCATTCATAATTACTGCTGGATCATATTTTAAAATAGATTGAATCTGTAACTTACTACCTAGTACCATGAATGTTGATTTAAGGGGATTTAGAATCAACGAGTGTTCTTTTGACCACTGAGCTACTCGCTGAAGGTCCTCATTGATTTTTGATATGGCTGTAACTGTGTCACTAGGTTTGAAGTGCAAGTACAATTGTGTATCATCTGCATACATGTGGAACTTGCAGTGCTGAAAGGAATCCACAATATCCGCTGTGTATAAAATGAACAACAGAGGTCCCAAGATTGAGCCCTGAGGTACTCCTCTTGTCACTGGGAGGGGGGACGATGATATCACTGTACCATCTTCTTTATGTATTTCAACATATTGTGTTCGATTTGAGAGGTAACTATGAAACCACCTAATTGTCTGCGGTGTAAAACCGTAATAAGCTAGCTTTGATAATAATAGGGATGTGTCCAGTGCATCAAAAGCACGGGAGTAGTCTAGAAGGACAAGTGCTGTTCCCTCTCCACGATCCCTAGCCTCCAAAATATTTCCCACTACATCACATAGAGCTGTAGCCCTAGAAACGCTTTTTGTCATCATATAACTTTTTGTAATAAATCCAATGTAAAATAAAATAATGCCATAAATCTATTGATATAAAATGGAAATTAAACAAAGTACATCTTTTAATTAAAAAAAAGTGACGAAGAAATAGCGAAAGAAAATGAGTGAGTACTTTATAAATATATTGGCGATGATGGTTCTGGTAATAATGATGGTGAAAAAGTCGTTGAAATTATGGATGGAAGTTGATTTTTCTTAGAGATAAACTTTTTACAGTAAAATAATTGTAATAGTTCTGAAGTGTTAAATTTTTAATGTAACATAAATTGTCATGTTTGTGTACGATAGCGCAATAAATGAATATTGTATGTTACCACATAAATGATAGTACTTTTATACTGATAATTAAAGCAATTCGTGCAAAATTATTCCCTAACCATTCCAAAAAATAAAAAATGCACAACGTTAATATTCAAGTTTTCACTTCTACCGACACTCCTTGCAACCCGTCGTGTTTTTTTAAGTATTTGATTTATGGCGCAAAAAAAGGTATAATGTATATGACAATTAACCTTGCGAATTTGTTAAAAATAATATTGTTTCGCCTCATGTAGCCGCCATAATATTTTACAGAATTTATTATTTTAATAAAATTAATAACCGAGGTATAAAAATAACCATTAAAAGCGATAGTAAAAAGAGATTGCATATTCAAATGGAATATTAATAATCAAAAAAGGATGAAGCGTTTTTGGTAATATTGACTTTGTTGCTTTATAAACAAATCATAAGATTTGAATAGCTTGAATCGTAATAAAAATATGTTTATAGGTTTGTGGCGGGATAAAAATAACATTGCAATAACGAAGTTTTAATTAAGATAATATTGAAACATCATCCTCATCATCATTCACCTGTTCTAGTCCACTGCTGGACATAGGTCTCCCCTAATGAGCGCCATAGCGCCCTGTCTTCAGCTTGCTTCTTGAATAATCTTCCTTATTAGTATTACAATAAAACTACTTTTAACGGATTTAAGGGGATTTTTTAAATGGAAGGTACAAGTATATATGGCTCCTGGGACTTTTACCTCACTGTGTAAATTATAAAATAACAAAATAAATAATGTTAAGATCCGTCCGTCCGTAAAAAAAATATCTCAGTTATTTTATTTATCAAGTCAAAAACTAGGTATTACCTTCCTGATGTTGTTTAAATATAAAACTGAACTTTTTTATTGTAGTTAAAGCTTTTAATTTGAATATGAAGTTAAATTCGAATTTAATTTAATCATATAACATATAATCGAATATAAATAAGCAAAATAAAAATATTCAAATAATGATGTAAAAATAATAATAAATGTAAATTTATCTACATGATAAATTTACATTTTTGATTAAAGCAATAACTTGTGTAGTACAGTCAATGACAAAAGTGGCTTAACAAATTCTAATTTATTAATCACCTTAGCTCCTAAACCTTTCATAAAATAATAAACAAAACTTGTTAACTTTGTCCTCCGGTATTATAAAACTACATATTACATTATTAGGTTTATGTATTTCAATGTAAAAAACGTTTGTAAATATTTAAATGTTAATCCACTTTTGTCCGTAACTATACCTATTCATTAAGCCGGTACGTATTCATTGGCCTACGTTGTGATTTTAGTTACTTAGATATGAATGAGAAATATGTGTTCTATCTTAAATTTGTGGTTAAAGAGTCAGCCTTACGATTAAAGGACTTTTTGCAGCACCTCACTGGAGCTAACCAACTATGGCCAGCACCACGGTCTGCAGCGTGAAGATACCCGTTCCGACGGCTGCTTCAAGGACACGGTGCCGCACCATCCACTCTGAGCACTCTGCCAGTGTGTAAATCAGCGTATCCATGGGGCAGTACCGGCAATGGTGGCACTCGAGCCTGCATGCCATGTCCGGTGAGCACCTGAGGCTACCGTGGCACCTCTCCAGCCATTCCAACATGACGCGTCTTACCATCACAATCGTAGTGTGTCCTGCTCTTGGTTGCCCGAGTCGTTCTTTCCATTCCTCTATGAGCACCTGTAGGATTTGGGATCGCTGGCTCACGATTTCTTGTAGAGTAGACCTAAAATTTCGCTCCCGCGCCTCCTTGCACCACTGGTACAGTTCCTCAAGGGCTCTCACTTCCAGGTCCCATGGAAGCGTCCCGGCTAGGAGACTCGCCGACGATCGAAGGGTCCTGGGTTCGAAACCTAACACAAGCTATTTAGCTTAACTGAAGGGGTTAACGAGAATACAGGTGTACGTCAGGCAATATTTTTCTATTAGTTATAAATTATAGGTACTTATGTCAGAGGGGTGTGTGTTGGGTAACCTCCTCGAGAGTCGCTCCGATTCCGATCCCGCTGCAGTCCGGGGGGAACGGAATCGGAGCGGCCGGTACACCCTGGGCGGCGGTCAATGGCTTCCCCTTCACCCCTTCATAGGGTTGGCATTGATCGTCGGCCAATACCCAACGTGGCGGGAACACATCGCTCTCCGTACTCCTCTGCTTTCAGAGGAGACAGGATGAGCGATGCTGTTAGTGGTGAGATGGCCCCGGGTCAGTCGGGGTGCGAGGGATATGCTCTATGGGTAACCTTACACCCCGGCGTCTGAAGACCCGAGACGGCGTGCGGTTTTAGTCGGTGCAGGCCCGACATAACCGCCCCCGCTGGCCGGCGGGGGGGTATCCAAAGGGATTTTCGCACGATAAAAAAAAAAAACAAAAAAAAAAAGGTACTTATATCAGATATTTATAAAAATAAATGCCTTATTATTTACTCAACGGACGAATTTATTTCCGTCTTAAACGTAAGACTGCAACCTTTCGCTAAAAAGAAAATGAAAAACTCACTTAAACTAACTGCCCGAATTGTTTATGTTGCTTTAATATTGGCTTTAGCTTTTAGGAAATATTTTTCGTAGCTTGTGGCTTTTGGTGCCTTTCAATTTTGTCCTGTTCGTATGGCACTGCTAATTATCTTAGAGATTATACATACATACATATAAATAAGGTCACGCTTCTTTCTCATTGAGGTAGGTAGAGACCACATGTTTCCACTTGCCACGAACCTGGCACCACACCTTTGGCTTCTTCTACTTTCATAATTGTTTTGATACATACTTGCCAGCTGCAGTTCCTCTTGACCAGGCCTATCTTGAGAACATCCTCGATCTGATCGACACCCACACATTCTCGCTTTATTAATCTGTTTTGTTAATCGTCTTGTGCCCAACCCCTACATGTCCGAACCATCTAAGCATCCCTTTCTGCATCTTGGTCACTACATCTTCCACCATACTACCTATAACGTTCCCTTATCATATTGTTTATTATTTGGTGCTATTACCTATTAACTCTCTATTAACATAGCTATGCTTTTCAGACCTCTTATTTCCACAGCGTTAGGTTTACTTTCATAACTCTTCTGGCGAACCTAACGTTCACTACCATACAAAAGAGTAGAGACTAGCACTACTCTATGTACAGCCAGTCGTACTTTTTGACACACGTTCTGGCTGCTCATAAAGTTATTGCATTCCTGCCAAAACATTTCTGTCAATAAAATACCACAGTCATAATTGCCATCTCTCGGTAACCTTGAAACCAAGTACACAAACTCTTTCGCTTTTCCTCTTTTTTTTCTTCAATCAGAATTGCGCAATTGGTACAAATTGTTCCGCACGATGTCTTTCACAAATGCAATCCTTCAATCCAATTACATTTGCAAGTTATTTGTACAAATTATTGAAATAATTGAATTTAATACCTCCTCCTTTTTTAACTCGGTTAAAACAGAACATTCAGTCGAAATAAGGACCTCCTCCATTTTTGAAGTCGGTTCTCCTAATTGAAAATAATAACTCCTTTAAACTCAACTTGTGTTAAAAGGAATTATCATTTTCAAGAAAATATATATTCTCAGAAATTGCTTAGTAATTCCCAAGAAACACGTAAGCTGAACAAAATATGCATAGCCAAATGTGTACTTTGGCGCGGCTGGGAATTTTAACAGTAATAAAGTCACACCTATGTAGAGTATGTAGTAGGTACATACATAAAGTAGTAAACTTAGCACTTATATTAAATTTGTATCCCCAAAAGAGAACCCCTGAAGGTGTAAATGAAGGTGTTGTCGCATAGACTTTAATCTAGAGAAGGCTATGTTGCGTCAGACATACTTTTTTTTTATAAGCAATACAATCAAATCTTGAAGGTTGATTTTATTCTACTTATAACTTTATTGTCTTATAGATTAAATTTTTTTCAGTAAGTGACATTTGGACAAGGATCTTAACCTATCATTTGGATGATAATATAGATTCGATGATGATAACGTCTGCTGCTTAGCAGGTAAACTTTGCAAGTTTGCATTTGTTTCGTTTGTTTCAAGTCTCATTTGTTGCATTTGGTAAGGAGCATGTTTTGGTAGTTTTATAAACGACTAGCTGATGCCCGCAGCTCCGCCAACGTGGAGATCCATTATCGTTTGTTGGTCATATCTCCGGTTCTACTAAACTAATTAAATCTGATTAAGAAGAAGAAGAAACCGCATCACAATCCGTTCACTAGTTTTTTAGTCCATTGCGATCAAACAGATAATCATATAAACAGATAAGAATTCCAAAAAAAAATATGTTTGTGTTAAGAATCGTTCATTTAATATAACCCAAGGTTTTTTTTTAATAGGTCCAATGTACAGACACAACTTATTTACAATTTTATAATAATAGGTATAGACTAGATGACTCTGCCTCGTGGTGTAGTGAAAGGGAGCCAAAATGAAAAATATCATATGTGTTAATGCAAGGGTCCCTGAGAAACGGTGCTTTAAGATGTGTTAGAGACGTTCGATGATTCTCAAAATCATAATATTCTATTCTATTTAAACTAGTGGTTTCGGATATTCGATACACGAGAACTTTAACTTTCCTCGATAGAATTCGCTCACAAAGATTGATCTAACCCAAAAGGGTTTAAAGTTTTATTTATGTTGTGTTTGAGTTAGGAAAATAAAAATCACCTATAAATTAACCCTTCAATTTAAGGACCAGACTTCGGAGATGTAGTCCTGAGTCCCATGGGCTATCGAGTACGAGCCCCAAATACTTCATCGAAAGCTCGATGCCGATGCTAAAGTCCCCTACGTATTTGCTAGTTCCCGCGGGTGGCCCCTTCTGAGGCCTGTGAAAACATATAGCCTCGGATTTGTGAAGAGCCACCTCGAGTCCCAGCCGACGTATTCGACCCACGACTTGAGCAACACCTACCATGGCCTTTAGTGCCACGCTTCGGTGCGTTGCCCTTACAAGGGTGTCGTCAGCATAACATGTTATGCTGACACCCTCGAGCAACGAACCGCGCAGCGCCCAGTTGTATCCGATGTTCCACAGGCGTGGCCCTAGAGCCGACCCCTGTGCAACACCGCACGATACTTCTCGCCACCCTGGCCCTAGCCAGCTCGGGTAAACTATGGCCCTCTCGGATAGATATGCCTCGACAATGCGGCGGAGGTAAGGAGGCACTCCGTGATACGCTAGAGCCTCCCTAACGCAGATCCAGGTTAGGGTGTTGAAGGCGTTGGCGATGTCGAGAGACACCACCACCACCACCACAGATCCAAATATCTTCACAAACTTTCACATTAATTTTGGTAGGATTGCTCGTTTCATATAGCCTAGTGGCTATCATAATATGCAAAAAGATTATTTTAAATCGCACAGGTTCGACGCAAACTCTCCAGGTTTAGTAATAGTATATATATATATAGATGACAAAGACATAATATTACAGCGCTTAAGATTTTAGTCCATAGAAAAGTTACATTTGGGGTTGCGTTTTTTAGAGGACGCAATTTTATTTTTTTTGATGTGTAGGGGGGTCAGTGTTAAGCTAAAACCAAGTTTGTGGGGTCGCCACCCTTGTCCTACGGCCGCCATCTTGAAAATAGGGGTTGAAATGGTTTTTACGATATATATCTTAAACTATTTATCTGATAAAAAAAAATTATTAACATTTTTTGTTGCAAATTAAATTCTCTACAACTTTGGTCCAGTAACTTTTTTGTCGTAGAACTATAAATAAAAAAGTTATAAGCGAAAATGTTCAGAAACGTTTGTTTATCTCTTTATACGGTGGTAATCAACAGATGGCGCTGCCGTCAAGTATATATATCCTCTGTGTGTTTTGTAAATAAATAAGGTTTAAAAATTTAAAAACGATAAGAAAGTGCTGCGTGATATAACACAGTGATTGACAGTGACATGCAGTGTACCACCAAACGTTTGCAAAGTGTTGTGACGCCTGATAGACCATAGATCAATAAAATACTTCGTGGGCCTAAGTAGGTACTAAGGATTAAGTGAACGAGATACTTATATAAACTATTTTATTATAATAAACCTGATTACTGGCAGTGCGGAACAATTATTTTTATTTCGTTAGCTGATTGTGTGAAATTAATAGTGCAAAACTACATAATTTCACCTAGTTTCGAAGAATCTATTTTCATGAGGGTGTAAACGGAAAGATTGTTTACTGTTTACCTTTACATCAGCTGTTATTCGATTGTCACATACTTAGTGCAAATTGATATTAGCGACATCTAGCGGATCGAGTTTGAGTGGCTTGTCCGTTCAATAGGCTTTTGACGTTTTAAATAATTAACACCATGGTCGCTTGCGGGGCTTGTGGTCGCTTCATGAATAAGACAGATGGCGCGTCTTGTAGTAAGTGCGCGCTTGTATACCATCTCGCCTGTCTAGGAAAAGCTAAGGCAGCCGCTAAACTACCGAATTGGCTATGCCCAGAATGCTCCAAAAATCACCCGAGAGATAATCGCCAAGAGACACCGGTTAAAGCCAATTTAGAACAAGAAGCGGGGCATGTTCAGGGCATCGCGAGTGGTCCATCTGGAGAAATACGAGCTGATCTCGCATTGGAAATCCGTTCTTTTAGACAAGAACTTAGTGAGATGAGGGCAGAAATACGTGAATGCCGGAAGGAGATCGCAGAATTTCAGTCCGGTCAGTCTCACTACAATGAGAGAATATCATGTGTGGAAGACAGGTTATCGGTTCTTGAATCCAAAATAGATGAAAGTGTTGCTGCCAATGACAATCCCGTAGAAAAAGTCATTTCGGAACTTCGACGAGAGTTAAATGAACGCGACCAGCTACTTTTGTCTAACGACGTAGTATTCGCCGGAGTGCCAGAGCAAAGCGATGAAAATATAATCCACACGATTGGGATCATAGCCGCGAAGTTGGGTGTGGAGTTGGACGATAAAGATGTCGTGCATATCGAGCGCATAGGGTCAACGCATCGCAATAGGGATTTAAAGAATAATAGCACCGCTGCTGACTCCCTAACGCAGCGGCCGCGTATAATAGCTGTACGGTTTACACGGCGGGCTGCGCGCGATCGTCTACTGCGTGCGGCCCGCGTACGTCGTGGTCTTACAACTACTGACATTGATATGCGGGGAACGCCCCAGCAGATCTATGTTAACGAACGTCTCACTCGCACAAATCAACAACTCCTTCAACGTGCTCGCGGATTGGGTCGCCAGAAGCAATGGAAATATGTATGGTCTAAAGACGGTAAAATATTTGCTCGCAAGGATGAGGGCAAACCGGGGGAGCGTATAGCTACTGACTTAGATATAAATCGGATTTTTGGGTGATTTGTGGTTTGATTTTGTATTGTTATTGTTACCCGCCAATACTGACAGTAAATTGTATCAGACGTATTTTAATATTTTTTTCACCACTGTATTTAATTTCTAAGAAAGAAAGCTGGTTTGATTATCGTTTATGTTATTTTACACGACTTTTATGTAATATTTTGAACAGTAAGCTATTGTTTGTGCACATTAGTTTAACACCCGTTAGTGAGCATATATTTTTATCTGTGAATTTTTTTAGGAAATCAATATTTACTCTCGGAAACATATGTTATGGACTTTATATTCTTTATTTGTTATCCCTCCTGCTTATTTTGTATCTTACGCGAGTCCGATACGTAAAATTTTGTATCAAAACTGCTACACAAGATATTGGCATACATACCTACACTTTAACATATTTCACACACAAGTATATAAACTTATTTATAACTATATTGTATGATACATGTATTAATGTACATTATCTCATACTCTTTATAATTTTGACCCACATTATTTTTCAAATCACTTATCTTATAACTATATATTGCAAGGTATGTGTTAACAAAGAAAATAGTAACTCGATATTCAATCAGTTTCACAGTTGTCAGTCAAATGTTGGTATTCGTGAGCCCGTGAATCATAAACATGAATCAAATACTGTGTCTCGTCTTGGTTTCCGTAAATGTTTTACAATCGTAATTAACTACATTAATTGCGTACTGTGTATTTGCAATGCCCCCTGATAAATTTCTGAAGGTTGGTTTTCATAACGCTGGATCATTGGGGACGCATCATGACGACTTTATCGCCCTGTTTGATAGGCACAGATTGGATGTTATGGCAGTCAATGAGACATGGTTACGCCCGGGCGAGGAGGGCCGCGCGCCGGTTGTTCCCGGTTACCGGTTGCGTCATATACCACGCCTGCCCAGTGTATGCTCAGGGAGGGGAGGTGGCGTAGGGTATTCAGTGCGACTTGGTTTTAATGTGTGCACGTGGAAGCCTTCGGTGGATCCAAGATTCTATTCTGTTGAACAAATGTGGTTGACGTTCACGATAAACAGTAAAAAAATAGCAATTGGTACTGCCTACCGGCCACCCTGGCAAGATCTGCAGTTATTCTTGGATGCTGTCACTGACAGTATTACTACTCTTGGTCACTGCGACCACTACATACTGTTAGGCGATTTCAATGCAAAT
Organism: Cybosia mesomella; assembly: GCA_946251805.1. Lineage (NCBI taxonomy): Eukaryota > Metazoa > Arthropoda > Insecta > Lepidoptera > Erebidae > Cybosia > Cybosia mesomella. The sequence goes on from OX276403.1 coordinate 15,444,682, forward strand.
ATGTTGATTACAAATGATAAATCTAGAAGGGTAATAGAATTTTTAAATAGCCTCAGCCTGATGCAATTAGTTTCCACTGTAACCCACTATAAGGACGATAGTGCAACATTGATTGACTTAGTGTGAACTGATCTGCGCGCGAGACATGTTAATGTGGAACCATTTAGGAACACTAACGGTCATTCGGTCATTACTTGTGAGTTCAATATCAGGAGGGAGAAATGCAAACCTTTTTGTGTTAAATTTAGACCTTTGGGGAAGGTGTGTCAGGATAGTTTTATCATTGATTTAGCCAGCTTAAACTGGGTAAAACTAGGCGCTAAGGAGCCCATTAATACAATGGTTGAAACTTTCAACCGAAATGTGTTGACTGTCATCAATGCACATGCTTCACTTAAGACCAGCCTTATTAAAGAACCTTCGTACCCATGGATCACAGATAATATCAAACTCATGATGAGGTTGCGCGATGAGGCACTGTCTAAATATCGTAAAACGAAGCTAGATTCAAAAAAACAATATTATAAACAATTAAAATCACTTGTAGTAACTTCGCTACACAATGAAAAAATAGCATATTTTAAACATCACATAAATAACAGCATTGGAAATCCTAAATTATTATGGCGAAACCTAAAAGCACTATCTGTCGTTTGAAACAACATAAGGATCTACCATCTCACTTTTCCAACCCTACTCAGATAAATAACCACTTCTTGGAGGTACCCGGTAACACAACAGTCAGCATATCTGATATAACTCATTTTGAATCTCACAGGTATGCTGATGCTACTTTCACAATCATGCCTGCATCGCAGGATGCAGTCTCACGGATTTTGATGGAGTTGAAATCAAAGGCTGAAGGTTATGATAACATCTCACTGGATATGCTTCTCTTAACCCTGCCCTATGCTCTGCCTCACATTGCGGCCATAATAAACCGATCTATAGAAACATCTACCTTTCCAGACTTATGGAAAATTGCTACTATTCGACCTATCCCTAAAATTCCGAATCCAACAGCCGTCAAGGATCTCCGCCCTATTAGTATCCTACCCTGCCTTTCGAAGGTAATAGAAAGAGTGGTGTGTAAGCAGCTCACTGATTATCTGGAAAAAAATAATATCTTACCAGAGTTACAGTCCGGTTTCAGAAAGAAGCGCGGCACAGCTACTGCTTTGTTAGATGTGACTGACAATATATTGGCTGCACAAGATAAGGGTATGTGCACACTTTTAGTGTTGTTGGACTTTTCTCGCGCATTTGATAGTATCCATACGGGTCTGCTTTTGTCTAAACTAAGCTATTACGGTATCGATGAGAAATCACTCTTATGGTTCCACAGCTACTTGGATAACCGCAAACAGTTGGTGGAGCTGACAGTGAGTGATGGGACTTCTTTTACCTCGCCCCTCACTTCTGTTAAAAGGGGCGTTCCCCAGGGCTCCATCCTAGGACCAATTTTGTTCAACTTATATTGCGCGGATATCATTAACTGCCTACAAAACTCACAGTATCATATATACGCTGATGACGTGCAAGTGTACTTATCTTTTAAGCCGAGCGAATATCAATCGGCGGTGGAGAAACTCAATGAGGATCTCCACCGAATAGCAGAGTGGTCGGATAGGAACTGTTTAGTTTTGAATCCACTCAAAACAAAATATATGTTGTTTGGAACCAAGAGTCAGGTCGATGCGGTTCCCACCTCTCTGAGTGTTGCACTCATGGGAGAGTCAATAGACCGAGTTGCTGAAGCTCGAAACCTGGGGTTGTATGTTGACTCTAACCTGAGGTTTGAACGTCATATAGCGGAGTCGATCCGGAGCTGTTTCTACCGACTCAAAGTTCTATATAAAATGAGACCGTATCTTTCGGAGGAACTAAGGGTGCGACTGGTGGAGGCTCTGGTGCTATCTAGGATCAACTATGCGGATGTGGTTTACGGTCCGCGTCTGCTAGCGAGAACGGACCGGCTTATTCAGCGGGTACAAAATGCATGTGCGCGGTTCTGTTTCTCGATACCGCCTAGGGGGCATGTCACATCGTATCTCAGTAAACATTCGCTGCTTAAAATGAAAACTAGACGAAAGATGCATTTGGCATGCCTTCTTTTCGGTGTTATCAGATTTGCAGAGCCGCAGTACTTATATAACAAACTCCGCTGGGTAACTAACAGAAGGGCATGCCCTAGAAGACAATGCTCGCAGCAACTATCGATACCACTGCACAGAACCGCATCGTTTAGGGGTAGTTTCCGCTATTCAGCCTCCAAAATATGGAACAATCTTCCCCCACCTTTGCGCTCCATAAAAACAATAACAACATTCAAGAAGAAATTACGCGAATATCTCTTGGAAGCGCAGCGGAGGCTGGATGGCGTAAATTGTAATGTGTCGCTCATTTAGTTTGGTGTTGACATGCTGCATTCTATCTTTTGTTTTGCAGACTGGAAACTGTTTTACAGAAAATTTTAAATTTAAAAGGGTCATCCTAAATGTGATTTATAAATTGAATGTATGACTATAATTGTAATTGTCTAAATAAAAATGATTTAATTGCAATAACTTTGCTTTATACATTATACACATATATATATATTGATTTTTACACATCACTTATCACACAATACTCTCACATTTACACACATAACAACACACAAATACATACATGGGTTCCAGTTGAAAACCAGCGCCAAGGTCCGCCTGGCATATGCTGAACTGGACACCCCTTTGATGTATACGCGAGGCACATAATAAATTAATAAACCATGTACTAGGTTAAGTGGAATGTTTAATGTGTCTTACATACATCAAATAAACGTTTCTTTCTTTCTTTCTTTCTTTCTTTCTTTCTTTCTTTCTTTCTTTCTAATAAAGATGATAATTCTCTTGACAGCCTAAGATACAAATAATTCGCCAAGGCAGTGACAAAATGCACATTTAACTTATCTTCACTTCCTCCAATACAATACACAGCTCGCTTTCATACTTTCCGAGTCTACCATCAGCTCCAGTCGTGGCTTGGTAATAATAATGATCCTGAAGACTGGGGCTGGAAAAAAATGTGGAAAATTATTGATACCAGTGCAGAGCTCTGAACCTCCAGCACCCCCTGAGCTTCTAAAATTTATCTTTTGCAAATGCAAAGGAAACTGTGGAGCGATGTGTGGATGTCGAAAAGCAGGGCTGAAATGTTCTGCAGTGTGCTTCCATTGTTCTGGAGAGACTTGCAGCAACGTAATGGGGCTCTCAGAATTAATAAATGAAAATGACTTTGATGATGAACCTCCGACATTAACACCCCTTCCTTCTTCAGTTTTCCCACTGATATTTAATTCAGAAAGCCGATCAGATGTCCGCCTCGCCGTAGACACGAGAATCGAATTCTAGACTTAGTTTGCCCACGAAACGAAATGCCCTGCAGGCCGTGGCAAGTTTTAACCACCGTTACTTGCCACCCTTCACTCCCGACTAGAACCGCACGCCTTCTCGGGTCTTCAGACGCCGGGGTGTAAGGTTGCACATAAAGCATATCCCTCGCACTGTGGGTGAAGGTGGCAGGGTAGGCTGAAGTCACCACCAGACTGACGTTGATATGTTACAATCTTTAGAGTTAACTGGAGAACCGTACCCGGCAGACACACCAAACCTTTTAGATTAAGGGCCGTGCCGCGTCATTAAATCCATTAAATCAATGTTGCATTGGATTCAAGAAAGGAAAGTCTAACAATACAATAATACTGTTTAATTATCGACATAAAGTAAGTTTTTTTTTTATATATTTAGGACACGTCAATTTGACTTCACCTCGCCTGATGGTAAGCTGAAGGTAAAGTCTCAGGAAAGAGGGTCACCATTACATACACGTACCATGTTAACAATGGTAGCACTCAGCTTGACGGCCTCATCAGAAGAGGATTGTCGTCGCAGCACCGCGTGACACCCACCGGTCCCACTAGTGCTGCGACAACAATCCCCCTGCCCGGCTATGCACTTGCTGACCCCTCGCAATCAAACCGAAATTGGATTACTATGGAGGGTTTTTCGCAATCGTGCACGGTGGTACCTACCCGGCCGAATTTTGTGACAAGTTTGTGTCATCAAATTTCTACCACCAGTAAGTTTTACAAACAAAATGAATATGTACGATCAGCGATCTTGCTGGAGTGAATATAATATAGTGTGTTGTGATGTCAACCAGTTATTATATAATATTTAATACTTATATTAAATATATTTTATATCGTTACTGTTATAATTCTTATTGCTATCAAATTGTCTAGTCGACAAAGCACACAGTTTAAGTTTACAGCCTGCGGCTGTTCCAGCCTGTCAAGTAGAAAGTGGATATAAAATCATTTTTAATATCCCAGATGCCGTTTTATTGCCTTGTTGTGTTGCCAGACATGCGATGAATATGAAAATGTGTTGCGAGACGAGATTTTCGATGAAGACCTAAAGTTTATGAGGAGCTTCCAAATATCAATAGTGCATCATGAGGGATAATCCACTTTACTATACGATTATGCAAATCCAAGAATACGATAGAAATAAATTGCTCTTAAATAGAGTCGTTGCCCTTCGACTTGTCGAAATCTGATATTTGTACTTCATTTTTATTTTATGAATTTGAATCTTCGTACACGTTGTTTCATTGACAAATATACTTATTATGGAAGTTTACCTAAAGGTTATAATATCCAATATGGTGAGGGTATTTCATCTTCATCATAAAGTTCGTTTTCTTTTTAAACAATTTCAAGGCTACTATCACCCACCCAACTTCCCAATTATTAGGGTTCAGGGCAAAAAACGGAACCCTTATAGATTCGTCTGTCTGTCTGTCCGTCCGTATGTCACAGCCTCTTTTTTTCGAAACTATAAGAATTATGCTGTTGAAACTTAGTGAGTAGACGTATTCTGTGAACCGCATTAAGATTTTCACACAAAAACAGAAAAAAAGCAATAAATTTTCGGGCTCCACATACTTAGAACTGAAACTCAAATTTTTTTTTTCGTCTAACGTGTGAGGTATCTATGGATAGGTCTTCAAAAATGATATTGAGGTTTCTAAGATAATTTTTCTCTAAACTGAATAGTTTGCGCGAGAGATACTTCCAAAGTGGTATAATGTGTGTCCCCCTCCCTGTAACTTCTAAAATAAAAGAATGATAAACCTAAAAATCTTCCACCGAAAATTGGTTTCAACAAGATCTGGTAAGTAGTTTTTTTTAATAGGTACGTCATAAATCGTAAAACGCAATTTACCTTTCATTCATCAACTCAAATATCAAATTTAAAGAAATGCATTATTATGTTACTTACTGCTACGGAACCCTTCATGGGCGAGCCCGACTCGCACTTGGCCGCTTTTTATTTTTTTTATAGCGGAACCTATTGTTGTCTACTTTCCGGGACTAGGTACAAGTCAAAATAAAGTAATTTATGGAATAAGGGATTAGAAGAGCGGACAACAGGCTCTAATGTGAAACCTTTTGATGCATCCAGAAATGATGCTTGGTAGAAGAAGGATTAACGTATTTACGTTACGTAGGTACGTAAGTTACTTAAACCATTGACTGTGCTGTGCGTGACTTCTCACTTCCAACCTCATATATTTTTTACACGACGCTAGTGTAGAAGTTGCTTCCAGAGGATGCCTTCCACCGCAGATATTAGTACGCAGTGGTGAGGTTAGGGCACACGATGTCGGTCGGCAAAATAAAACCATGAAATGTCACATAAACACTCTGCTGTATATTTACCAAAATATAAGGGCGTTTACAGTTGTCTAATTAAAGGATGCATTACGATTATTATAACTTACAAATAATACAATGGTTCGTGCGGCGAGAGCAAACCACAGAGAGAGGAAAGTCAATCGAAGTGACAGACATGTCAATGTTGCCAACAGTACATTTAGAGGGGCATATACACGTTCCAACACTTCCCCTTATATGCTCCTTACAATGTATATAATCTCTTATTCCAAGTATAAATTAACTCTACATTGACTTTACATTGACTCTACATTATATAACATCACATTGTTTCTATGTTGACTCTACATGTACATAAATAAAAACAATTTGCATTGACTCTTCAATAATGTACTTATTTAAACAAAAACAGAAATAGTTAAAGATTCAACATCTTTACATTCATACTCTTTGTAAATTCAACATGCTTAGAGCTACCCAGTGGTTTTGTAAGTACATCTGCTATCATTTTATCTGTACTTAAATATTTAATGGTCACAATCTTATTATGTACTAATTCTTTGACATAGTGATACCTTATATCTATGTGTTTGGTTCGCCTGTGACAGTACTCCCTAACTTGTAATAACTTATGAGCGCTCTGATTATCATTGAATACTATCACATGCAAATCCTTACATAAAATTTCAGACACGAAATTTCTTATAAAGCATACATCTTTACATACGTCACTTATCGCTATATATTCGGATTCAGTGCTAGATAAAGCAACACACCTTTGCTTGCGAGATTCCCAGTTTATGGTATTATGCCCAAGTTTAATAACAAACCCCGTATATGATTTTCTATCAATGGGATCATTGGCCCAATCTGCGTCAGTAAATGCAAATAAATCCAATTTACCACCTTTATAAAAACATAAAGAATAGTCAATTGTTCCTGCCAAATAACGCAATATTCTTTTAGCTGCCTGCCAATGGCTCATTTCAAAACTGTTATTAAACTGACTAAGCTGACTACAGGCGAATGTAATGTCAGGCCTTGTACATACTGATAGATACATAAGACATCCTAACAATTGCCTGTAGTGATATTTTTCATCACACAATGAACCCGATTCAGATTTTACTAATTTACAATTTACTGGCATGGGAGTTAAGACTGGTTTACAATTCTCCATGCCAAAACGGATAAGTAACTTTCTAATATACTCTGCTTGATCTAATTTTAAAATTCCCTTTGCATTATCACGAGTAACTCTCATGCCCAAACAACTTTTTAGTTCACCTAAATTCTTAACACTAAAATTACGTTCTAACAAAGGCAATAATTCATTATTATTAGAAAAGAATACATAAAAGTCATCAACATAGAGTGCTACCACTACTATATTATCTTTATTTTTCTTTATATAGACGCAGGGCTCACATTTGCTCTGAATATAAGAATTTTCTGACAATAAAGTATGGACTCTATGGTTCCATATTCTACTGGCCTGTTTAAGGCCATAAATTCCTTTCAACAATAAACAAACCTTGTTCTTATCGTTACAAAAACCTGGAGGCTGCTCCATTAATATTGTTTCCTCTAAGTCTCCATTTAAAAATGCTGTATTAACATCAATGTGATCTATATTTAAATTCAATTCATTAGCTAGGGTAAACAAAATTCGCAAAGTGGAATGCCTAACCACTGGCGAAAAAGTTTCGTTGTAATTTACACCTTTTGTTTGTGTAAAACCTCTGGCAACCAACCTAGCCTTAAATCTATCGAAATGACCAGATGAATCATGTTTCTTTTTATAGACCCACTTACATTTTATAATATGTTTATCCTTTGGACGATCCACCAATCGCCAAACTTTATTTGTTAGGAGAGAATCGAATTCTTCCTGCATAGCAGCCTGCCATTCATGACTCTCAGAGCATGTGGTAGCTTCCTCATATGTTTGAGGTTCTTCAAATGGGGATGTCGCATCCACCAACATTGAATAATCTAGATCATAATCACTATACCTCGATGGCAACTTTGAGCGAGTAGCACGAACTGGCCGCTGGGGAGCAGTGACAGGCGGCACGGAAATACCTTCCCCTCCAGCTGACACGTCGTCACACGGTGACGTTACACACTCATGGTGCGCGTCAACCGTTGGCGGAGTAGCAGAGGTCGCCTCGAGCTCACCCTTGCCGTCGTCGCCCAACTCATCAGTCGCATCTGTAAAAATAGAAGAGTTATTTCCATCTTGATTCTCATTGTGACTCAAATCATTACTAGAATTCAGTAAACTACTACTAGGACTAGAATTCAGTAAAATGTCAGTTTCATTTAAAATTATTTCATTATTAGAATTTATTTCACCATTAGAATTAATTTTACTTTCATTTAAATTATTCATATAGTCATTATTATCAAAATTATAAGAAATAAATTCATTATTAAAACTATTATCACAGTTGGTTTCTCTCTCTTTAGAATAAAATCGATTCTCCAGAAATGCCACATTTCTAGCAATAAGCACTTTACAGGGATTCAGGGGATCCATCAACCTATAGCCCTTAGTCGTCTCACTATACCCCACAAACACATACGGTTTACTTTTAGCATCAAGTTTTCGACGTTTTTGTTCTGGTACCAAAGCATAGGCAATGCATCCATAGACACGAAGGTGACTGAGGTCTGGCCGGGACCCAGTCCACAATGTCTCCGGGGTTTGACCTGAAAGAGCTGATGAAGGGCACCTATTCTTTAGGTATATAGCAGCCATGATAGCCTCTCCCCAATACCGCTCACAGAGTCCTGCACCCCGCATCATGCACCTAGCTTTCTCAATAATAGTCCTATTTAACCGCTCTGAAACACCATTTTGCTGTGGACAGTATGCTACACTGGTTTGATGAATTATCCCCTCCCTCTCTAAATATGCAGAGAACTTCGCACTACAGTATTCACCGCCATTATCAGACCGAAACTTCTTTATAGGCATACCCAATTGCTTTTCAACTAAATTTTTAAAAATAATAAATTTAGACATTACCTCAGACTTGCTTCTAATCAAATACCCAAAGGTCCTTCTGGTGTAGTCATCAGTAAACGTAACAAAGTACTTTGCCCCTGCAAAGCTGCACTCCTGCATAGGTCCGCACACATCAGAATGTATGAGCTCCAATGGTCGTGAAGCGCGTGACGCCTGGCCGACTGGATACGGCTTCGCTGGCATCTTTCCTTCCAGGCAGGGAACACACTCACCAAGAGCTGTATTATCGGCCTGAAACAGAACACCATAAGCACCACCACCCCTAAGAGCACACATACTTCTGAAATTCAGGTGACCTAACCTTTTGTGCCAAATATCTAGTGGCACAGATGAGGCAGCAACCAGAGCACTCGGTGTCTTCTGTCTATCACACAGAAGCAAAGAGTCCTCAAATGGCAAAGACTTCACAGACGTACACTTTGCACATAACCTATACATACCTTTGTACATAGAAGCCTCACATGTTGGTTTGCCAGAAATTCTACAGTCTGAATCATAAATCTTGCATCCATCCCTACTAAAGCACACAACGAAACCTTTTTCAACCAAACAACTTACAGACAAAAGATTACAGGATAACTGAGGAACATATAGTACATTTTTAATTACTCTTACCGAATTGTTATTTGTTTCTAAACTTATGTCACCATATCCTAGGCAATCTAGTTTTTGACTATTTGCAACTGTTACACTGCTCTTATTTGAGCATTCTTTCAATTTGACAAACATTCTCTTATCATTACACATATGTGCCGTACAACCGGAGTCTACTATGAACTGGAATTCTTGTGCTGCAAGATAGGCTGAAGCGGAGAACGTGGTGGCGTCCTGCTTCTTCTTCTCCCTCTTCAATTTATAACATTTTGACTTGATATGACCAGGTTTCTTGCAGTGATGACATATGACTTGTTTTCTTTCTTTAGAAACGAAAGCCTGGTTGAGATTTTCAGTCTTATTAGAATTCCTTCGGAACTCCTCCTGTAGTAATCTAGTACGCACGAGCTCGCTTGTGAGCGTTGAAGTAATGTTTGCTGTCTCCAGAGTAGATACAACATTATCATATTCCTCGGGTAATCCACTAAGCAACAGTTCAGCAATTTCTTTGTCCTCAACTTTCCGTCCGATATCAACTAACTGTTGTGAGACAGTCATAATGGACTCGATGTAATCTGACATGGTTGAAAACTGGTTGAAGGTAGTGCTATGCAACTTACGAAGCAGAAGAACACGACGATAGAAGCCCTTGTCTTCAAAAACAGTTGCAAGCTTATCCCAAGCTTCTTTAGCCGTTGTGATATTGTGTACATATTGGTAGCAGCATGGTTTAATAGACAGGCATATCCGTGCAAATGCTCGTTCATCCTTACTTGTGTCTGCACCATCTGCAGGGCTGGTGATGACACACGCCCAAAGTCCCTCTAGCGTCAACAAGTTTTTCATGCAAAATTTCCATTGCAAATAATTCGACACGCCTTCGAGTTTTTCGAGTTGAAACATCTGCAAACCGCCGACAACACCTCCCTCACGATTCTGTTCGGCTGGCATAATAGTTATCTAGCGCCAATCTGGGCCCATAACCTGTAGAAGTTGCTTCCAGAGGATGCCTTCCACCGCAGATATTAGTACGCAGTGGTGAGGTTAGGGCACACGATGTCGGTCGGCAAAATAAAACCATGAAATGTCACATAAACACTCTGCTGTATATTTACCAAAATATAAGGGCGTTTACAGTTGTCTAATTAAAGGATGCATTACGATTATTATAACTTACAAATAATACAATGGTTCGTGCGGCGAGAGCAAACCACAGAGAGAGGAAAGTCAATCGAAGTGACAGACATGTCAATGTTGCCAACAGTACATTTAGAGGGGCATATACACGTTCCAACAGCTAGAGCATAATATATTATGACTCAACTTCTAATGGTATCACATCTAAACGTCAGTTTCCCAGTACACATCTCCCATGATAGTACTTAGTACTTTCAATCTTCTGGATAAAGGTAAAAATTACTAGGCGCGCTAGGTCAGGGGATATGTCGAGTGAGGCAGAATCGACCCGATATTAATGAAAATATTTAAGTGTTCTGATAGAAGTGGGCGAGTCAACTGTGACTTTGCATTGGAGTGGTTCCACTTAACAGACGCCTTACTAATATAACAATAATGATATCTTTATTCCCTAAAGAAATCAGAGAGAAAACAACAATTAGATACACTTTTTTAGAATTTCTGCGAATAACATAAATCATGGCAGTCTAATCTTCACAATCTCGTTTCTATTCCACCAGACAAGGCCTTATCCGAATGAGGAGGGTTAAGACCGAGAAAAATGATGAGGCTGAATGTAAACTAATTGTTTAGTATCTAGTGATATCAAGCCCGTTATTTGGATTAAAATGATAAATTATGAGAGATAGATTTTGATATTCGATGGTACCTGATAAAATAACAGTAAAACAATTAAGATATACTTCTACCTTTATTATCGTTATAACATAACATAACATAACATAACATAAACTCACGCCTATATCCCCGAAGGGGTAGGCAGAGGTGCTAGCACCCACGTTTCGCCAGTTTATGTTTTAGGTCCCAATGTAATAGGTGGCGAGCCTATTGCCATTAACCGGGCACTTATAAACCTGCGATAAATACACACATAACTTCGAAAAGCATCGAAAAGTCATTGGTGTGTGCCATGGTAATACCTGGGATCGAACCCGAGACTTCGTCTCAGCAGTCCTTTACCCATACCACTAGGCTACCGCGGTATCGTTATAATGACCCACAAATGAATTTGGTAGGGTTTTATTCATCTTTGACTACTGATCACTGATTGCATTGATGTTTATATTACTAAATTATCACTGATTGCATAAAATACATCTGGCGTACCTAATTATACATTATTATGGGTTTTCCAAATATACTTTAACTAGCTCTAATTCAGTAGAATTAACCTTATTAACTACAAATAAATTAAATATCCGCTGTCTAGTAATATAATACTCTACTATTTGTAGAGCTCAAAACAATAGAGTAAGTACTAGCTTGCTATTAAAGACATTAAGAGTTGCTAACCATACCTTGAGAAATTATTGTTGTACAAGTTGACATGAAAATATAAAATATAACTACAAAAGTACAAGAAGAAAGTGTCACTCTGATTAAATTTTAACAACTCCCTTATTGAAATTTTATTGTTCTTAAACAAAAAAGCAAGAATAATTGTTCTTCTTTATCCGATTGCCAATCTCGGTTGCATTCAAATCTTTAACATTCGAACTCGGGGTACGCTCTCCCACTACTCCATTATTTGATTTCTTTTGACTTTTACGGGTGCGAGTGCCGTATGACTCTAACCCTGAGAGAAAAGTTTATGATAGAGCCTCGTTCGCCAATCAGCAGCTGTACCAGCTCGTAAGTTGGATTATGATGTCAGAAACTTAATTGTTTTTTTTTTATTCATAAAGGAATAGATTAGCGTAATACATTTTTTTTTTCTTGCCCCGTCTTGCCCCGGTTTGGGGGAGGGGCGCTAGTCGCCCCACCGTCCCGGCCTACATCTGCTGGGATGACAGGCGGCCTCACCTGCCACCCCCAGGCCTGCACTCATGGAGGACGGAGGTCGTTAAGCGACCTCAGGCGCCTGAGTCGCCTGCAACTCGCGGCGAGAAAGTTGCGGGCTCGGCGGGCCGGGAGAGTTCTAAATCTCTCCCGGGCGCGCTCCGCCGTCTCCTTCGCAAGCATTACATGCTCGCAGAAGGAGGTGGCGGCGGCCCACGCGCTCGCGATGCTCACCATTGCCGCAATCATGCTGCCGAGCGAGAGGACTCCCACCCCGATGGCTGCCACGAGGTCACGCCTCGGCGCCTTCCACGCCGGGCAGTCCGCCAGCGTGTGCAGCCCTGAGTCCACGCTCGCGTCGCAGTGATGACACTCAGGCGTTGGCTGAGTGTCATCACTGCGATGCGAGCGTCGGAGATCACCTGCGTCAGTCGGTACGAGAGGCTTCCGTGTCGCCTCTCTAGCCAATCCTCCATGATGGGCCTTACCGCCGCTATTGCGGCGTGCTCTGCGCTTGGTCGCCCAAGTCGTTCCTTCCACTCCACCACGATGGCCTGGCGGAGCTGGGACTGTACGGCCTCGATTTCACGAGGCTCGGGGTTCCATCCCTGCTCCCGCGCCTCCTTTCGCCACTGGTACAGTTGCGAAAGGGCTCTCGCCTCCAGGTCCAATGGCGGAGTTCCGGCAAGGAGACTGGCCGCCTCGAAGGAGATCGTGCGGTACCCGCGGATGACCCTGATGGCCATCACTCGCTGCGGAGCGCGCAGCATCCGCACACTTCTGGTCTTCAGGGCCTTCGCCCATATTGGGCACCCATACAGGGCCATGGACCGCACGATCCCCGCGTAGAGTCTCCTGCAGGAGTCATCGGGCCCCCTCATGATGGGCAACAGCCGCGCCAGAGCGAGAGCTGTGCCCTTCAATTTGGGGTACAGACTTCGGATGTGCTCTCCGAAGTCCCATCGGCCTTCGAGCACGAGCCACAAATATTTCATTAGGCTCTTGATACAGATGCGATTTCCTCCGACGATGACACTGGATCCCTCGGGTGGCTTGCTCCGAGGCCCATGGAAGAACAGGGCCTCGGTTTTATGCAGAGCTACCTCGAGACCCAGCTGCCGAATCCGCTCAACGACTCTGGCAACCACGGTCGTGGCCTTCAGGGTCGCTTCGCGTTACGTCGCCACGCACGACGTCACGAGCGTGTCGTCCGCGCGTCCGCGTAGCATGTGACGGCGGCACCACCTACGAGCTCACCGCGAAGCACCCAGTCGTATACGATGTTCCACAGGTGCGGCTCCAGGATCAATCCCTGTGGAATACCGCACGACATTTCACGCCGGCCGAGACCGGTCAGGATTGGGTAGATGACGGCTCTCTCCGTCAAATACGACTATGCGGCGGAGGTAGAGAGGCATTTCGTGATACACGAGCGCCTCCCTAATGCAACTCCAGGGCAAGGTGTTGAATGCGTTGGCGATGTCCAGGGACACCGCCAACATCACCTCGACCCGGGCTACTGCATCCTCCGCCAGAGCGCTCACGCGCATGATGGCATCCACGGTGGAGCGCCTCTGGCGGAAGCCATATTGGCCATCCGCCAGGTCCGGCCCCACTCTTGTTCTTGAGGTGCTCAATGAAGCGCTTCGCAATTACTCTTTCAAAGAGCTTGCACACCTCGTCGAGCAGCACTATGGGCCGGTAGGCGGACGGCGAATCCACCGGGCGCCCCTCCTTTCGGATGAGGAACAGTTTCCTCGTCTTCCACAATTTCGGAAACTGGCCCCGCTCCAAACATGCGCTGAGAAGCCCTCTCAGTCGGGGCTCGAGAGCGTCGTCGACTAGAGCTAGGACCCACGCTCGGCCTGGAATGCCGTCGGGTCCCGGGGCGGTGTGTTTGGATCTTAGCCTTCTCACCGCCAGCTCTAGTTCTACCCAAGTGACCTCGGGCACGTCGTCGTCATCCACGTCGGGCGCCATGGGTGACCGAGGCGGAGTCATCTGCGGTGGAACATGTTGCTAAGACGACAATAGCGTACGCCTAGGTGAGCGAAGCTAGGCTGTTCGGCGCGCACCGACAAGTGCTTCATATACGTCCCCGCCGCTCCCAGGCTGCCGCCGCGGCCTGGGTGCGGGCTCGCTTGGATACGTCCGGGCGGGTCGTCTCCTCTGGGCAATGCTATGGTTTATAACGAGCCTCGCTCATTCCAACTACCTCGGAACTGTAGTAGCTAAATATGATGCACGAGGGCGAATCTCCGGCGCCATAACCGGACCATCTGGCTAGGGGAAGAAAACCCCGATACAAAAATAACCCTTTGTGACTGGGCAGTCACCTGCGTCATGGACCTGCGCAGTTGAGCGCCGTACGCAAGGATGAAGGGATCCTGGGGGGCTGAGCCAAACGGCGCTGGCGGTTATGCGTCCGCGAGGCAACACGCCCTCTTTGGCCTGGATTTCAGGCTAAACGGTAGCCCCAAACACTAGCCATGGTTGGGGAAATTAGGTCAAGGTGTCCCATTAGTGGGCCACCGGCGAGGAGTGTAGGGTCCACGATAGCCGTCTTCGGACGACTATCGTGGTGGGTAAAGGTCATGCTGACGGGGTAAGTGAGGGTTGATCAGCCGTTGGGGGTAGGCCATTTCATGCCCCCTACGCCAACCCGATCGAGCCCCCGATGTCGCACTGTAAACCAGCCTTGCACTCCTATATCTCTTTGGTAGTCCTAGTGCCCCTCGAATTAAGTCGAGTAAGGCACTCCCAGTTGCGGGCTCCGTGGAGGGTGGGAAGCCAAAGGGACGAAATTAAAAAACTCACAATAACATGGATAGGCCAAATAATAAAACGAACACTACAAATCCCAAGACTGGCAGCTCAGTGGTCCAGACTGCGGGTACCAGTCAAGGGAATGACTGCACACGCGCCTTCAGCGCACACTTGGCCCGAACCGGCAGCTCAGCGGCCCCGGCTGCAGGCACCGGGAAAGGCACCCACATAACTCACCACACCGCCCAAACTGGCAGCTCAGTGGTTAAAACTACGGGTACCAGGGGGGGCGAAAGCACCACACGCGCCCTCAGCGCACACTTGGCCAAAACCGGAAGCTTAGTGGCCTCGGCTGCAGGTACCGGTGGAGGCAAACCCACTAAACAAAAACTCACAACAACCACAGCCCAAACTGGAAGCTCAGTGGTTTTATCTACGGGTACCAGTGCGGGCACCGAAACTACCTTCACGGGAAGCTCAGTGGTTCCATCTACGGGTACCCGCGAAGGTAACGACACACATAAGGGGGAAACCCCTTTGTCACACAAACCTCCCCCAGGGGAAGGCCCCCGTAGCGTCAGCCCGGTAGCTTCTTGCCAACCGGAGGACGCTTTCTCGGAAGGCTGGCAACTGCCTAAGAGAAAGGGGTCAAACAGGACCAGGGCACGTACCCAACCGACAGGCGAGGATGGCAAGGCAGCTGCCGAACCATCCAAACCGAAAAAGCGGAGGGTCCGAAAAACGAAGAAGGAGAGGCGTATGGCGGCCATCGCGTCCAAGTCTCTGCCTTCTTCCGCACAACCCTCTGTCTCGGCAACGAAGACAGAGGCAATCGGCACCCTCAACTTCGCCGCTGGTGGACGGAATATTCCGCCTACCAGTAACAAAGCGAATGGGGCCAAACAGCGGCCGACTGGGAACGGTAACTCCTCTGCCAAACGTGCTCTCAACGAGACGACTTCGCCTCGCGGGGAGTACAAAAGGCAGAGGTTGGACCTAACCAAAAAGGTCGCCAGGCCAACCTACGCCCAAGCCGCGAGTACGCCTCTTGACGTCGCAATCACATGCGCGCGCACGGGGCGTATCGGCAAGGACGTATCCGAGGAAGTACTCACCGGGATACAAACCCGTATCTTCGGTGATGCCTTGGCTCGGAGGGAAACTCAGCCCCCGAAGTTTAGAGCCAAACCGCTCTATGCTGAGGGGGTCCTAAAACTGTGGTGTGCGGATGAATATACGCGCACATGGCTACAACGTGCCGTAAGCGACATGGCTCTCACGCCCAACGTCAAGTTGGTCGTGAAGAGCCAGACTGAGATCCCTCAGCGGGCACGTTGTGGCATACTGGTCCCTGATCCACAAGGGCTTCTGGAGGACGCGCGCAAAATTGGGCGAGTTCTGTCCTTCCAGAACCCCGAAGTGGAGGTCGCAAAGTGGACCTTGGTCAACGCGACCAAGCAAAACGCCGCGTGGTTCCTGGTGGTCGGAATCCCAGAGGACCAAGTACCGACCCTAATGAAGGCCGAACGCCGTCTCGCTTTTGGAGTGGGGACGGTGTACGTTAAGTTCCAGGGTCGGTCCGGCAGGTTTGCCGACGTCCCTCTGGGATGGGACCCATCCACGGCCACCATAAACCAGGAGCTCAAGCACCTGCCTGCGACAGAGGAGTCCAATCCTCTCCCAAACGCCCCCGAATCAAGCGGGGAGGTGCCTGCAAAGGCACCACCAACATCCCCCGCCAGTGTCGGACAGGAGGGCGCACCCATGGAGGCAGAGGATGCGGAGGACGTTCTGGCATCAATCTCCGGCCTCCTGGGGGACGACGTCGAACCGGGCGACTTGTTTGCGGGGCTTAAACTTGGGGAGGACGAAGTGGGAACGACCAATGATGGCGTCCCCTTCGTCGAAGACTAAAGTCCTCCAAGTGAACCTCCAGCACAGCCGTGATGGGACGGCTCAGTTACGTAAATGGCTGGAGGTTCAACAAACGGCCATTGCCCTGATCCAAGAGCCTTGGATCAGAGGGGGCCACATCCAGGGGCTCTCCAACTTAGGAGGTAAGCTTATCGTGACTGGCGAACATGATCTCCCCAGATCGTGTATATATGTCACAAAAAACTTAAAAACACAGGTCCTCACAGAGTTCTGTTGCAGAGATCTCACTGCCATAAGGCTGCATACACAGCTGGACGTCGAGGACAACGTGGTCATCCTCGCCTCAGCCTACATGCCCGAAAAGGAGGAGCTGCCCCCGCAAGACCTCGCCCGGCTGGTGGACCACTGCGAAAGGGAAAGGGTAGAGGTCATAATTGGGGCCGACACCAATGCTCATCATCCGCTATGGGGCATGAGCACTCAAAACGACAGAGGTAAGTCCCTTGTTGAATATCTTTTCACTACTAACCTTACCTTACTAAACACCGGCTCTGAACCGACCTTCGTCAACAAAAAGAGCCGTACGATTATTGATTTAACACTAGCTACTGAAAATGCAGCGGAAGCCATCATGGGCTGGCACGTCTCCAAGGAGGCATCCTGCTCAGACCACAGGTGGATTCGCTTTGATCTACAGGCGGGGACACTACAAACTCTGCCAAAACGCAACCCGAGAAAAACCGACAAGGTCAAATTTGAGCAGCACCTAGCAAATAGACTTGCTCAACAGCGCTCCCCACTGACCCTCGACAACATCATACAGATTGAGGAACAGGTAAACCACCTAACCAAATCTATAATAGACAGCTACCACATAGCATGCCCAGAAACTCTACCTCCCAAAACCCCAGGCAAACAGCCATGGTGGGGCCCAGAGCTAGAGCGCAAGCGAAGGAAGGTTAGAAGGGCTTTCAACAGGGCTATGAATACTTGTGCAGATGAAGACTGGGACGCCTATCGTTCAGCCAAATCCAGCTACAAAAAATGTATTAGATACCGAAGCAAACAGGGATGGCGAAAATTCTGTGGGAACATAGAATCATGCCAACAAGCAAACAGGGTAAGGAAAGTCCTAGTACAGACAAAACCGATGGCACTGACCGCCCTTAAAAAACAGGACAACACACTCACAACATCACCAGAAGAATCTAGACGCGTACTCATTGAGACCCACTTCCCTGGATGCGTCTTCACGACGACAATCAACTGGCATGATGAAACCATAACACCTACTGCCCGAGACTGGCAGTACGCAAACAAAGTGGTCACACTGGAAAAAGTCCAGTGGGCCATCAGTAGTTTTCACCCTTATAAGGCAGCTGGCCCCGACCGAATCATCCCTGCTATGCTACAGTGGGGCGACAAATTAGTCGCAAGCAGACTGGAGCGTATCTTTAAAGCCTGTCTGGCACACAGATACGTTCCGAAGGGATGGCGGGAAGTAGAAGTAATTTTCATCCCGAAGCCAGGAAAGGGTGATTACACGAATCCCAAAGCACATCGACCAATCAGTCTGACCTCCTTCATGCTAAAGGCCATGGAACGCCTATGCGAGAGGGAGCTGAGAGATGGTGCACTAAAACAGCTACCCCTACATGCAAACCAGCACGCATACAGCTCCGGTAAGTCTACGGAATCAGCCCTCCATCTGGTAGTCAGCCGGATAGAGGAAGCGATCGAACAAAAAGGCTTCTGCCTAGGAACGTTCATTGACATCGAAGGAGCTTTCGACAAAACCAGCTTCACCAGTATTAAGGCCGCCCTGTCAAAACATGGAGCGGAGCCGGTACTATCAGACTGGATAACAAACATGCTCAGCAAAAGAGTAGTTCGCCTTGGGGAAGAAGATCAGACGGCTCTGATAGCCAAAGGCTGCCCGCAGGGCGGAGTTATCTCTCCCCTTCTGTGGAATTTAGTGATAGATGACCTAATCACAAGGCTGAACAAAAACCGCGACTACACAATAGGCTACGCAGACGACCTAACAATCCTCATCTCAGGGAAGGTAGCGGGAACGGTCTGTAACCTAACCCAACAAGCCTTACGCATCGTAGAAAAATGGTGCGGGGAATTCGAACTATCGGTGAATCCGAACAAAACCGAGTTAGTCATGTTTACGAACAAAAGGGTATTAGGCGAATACCGATTACCCAAACTCTTTGACACGGAACTCCAACTGTCGAAAGAGGTCAAATACCTTGGCGTTATTCTTGACAGCAAGTTAAAATGGAGTAGCCACCTAGACAATAAATTACAAAAGGCTGGGATTACCTTCTGGCAGTGCAGAAGAATGATTGGTAAAAAATGGGGGCTATCACCTAAAATCATCCTATGGCTTTACGAAACAGTAATCCGCCCAATGATAGCGTATGGTGCTATCGTCTGGTGGCCAAGGACCGAAAACAGCACAGTAGCGGCTAAACTACAACGGACCCAAAGACTAGCCTGCATGGCAACCACTGGATGCATGAAATCTACCCCCACCGCGGCAATGGAAGCCATGCTCGGACTCCCACCCTTGGATCTGTTCATCCGCCAAGAAGCAACAGCTGCGGCCATACGCCTAAGGGCACTCAACCTATGGAGCGAGAGAAACACGCGACACACCTCACTGCTCACAGATCTCATAAAGGAGATACCCATGATAGGAGCAATGAATGATCGTGTGCCCAAACAATACGTATTCGACAAAAAATACAAGATCCAACTTCATGAGGACCACCGCTGTGAGGCTTTATGCCCAACGGAACTACGCATCTTCACAGATGGATCAAAGACTGGTACAGGCACCGGGGCCGGCGTTTTCTCGGAGGACCTTAATATATCCATATCAACACCGCTGGGGACCCACAACACAGTATTTCAAGCTGAATGCATGGGGATTACCCTGGCAGCTTCAGCGGTAATGGCCAGGAGAGTGGAAGGCCACTCAATACGCATACTCTCCGACAGTATGGCCGTGCTGCAAGCTTTAAACAGCCACACTATAAACTCGGGACTAATACTAGAGTGCCATCGTAAACTGAACCAAATAGGCCATTTCAATAACATAACCTTGCAATGGATTAAGGGCCACAGCGGCTCGCGCGGCAATGATGCAGCGGATGAGCTTGCCAGGAGAGGATCTGACATGGTGGTAATGGGACCTGAGCCCATAATACCGATCCCCTTTGCATACCTACGAACCATGGTAAACAAACGAACGAGAGATCAACACAACAGCTATTGGATAAATCTGGAAGTTTGCAGACAGGCGAGGGAAGCACTCCCCGTGCTTGAAAATAGACTGACCAGGCGTCTTCGACAACTGACCAAACAGCAACTGCGCACGGCCACAGCTGCCATCACGGGGCACGGCTCCTTCAATAAACACCTTTATATTTTAGGAATCACCGACAGCCCTCTCTGCAGAGCCTGCATGAAAGAGGAAGAAACAGCGGCACACGTGCTCCTACACTGCCCTGTAACCGCCACATACAGGGTAAAGTACTTCGGAAATACAGGTACGCTCCGGGAGATCGCCAGCAGCGTGAATAGCCTGCTGGCGTTCTTCAAAGACTTGAGGTGGATCGAGTGAAATGCCCACCCTCACGCAAAAACCGCGCCCTGTCGTGGAGTTGCGGATACCAGCTCGCGAAACCATACCATACCATACCATACCATGTTCCACCGCCCGCGCTAAGAACAGGGAGCCAATAACTCCTCCGAGCAGCTCCGGCTGGAGACACCGGGTTAACGGCGGAGCCTTGGGGCGCAGCTTGCCTCTCACCATCCGGTAAGGCCACCCCCAAGGGTCCCGCTCCAGCGTCTACAGCAGCTCGCGGAAGGCGGCCTGTTTGGCCCGCCTTATCTCCGCTCGGAGGGCTCCTCTGGCCTCCCTGTATCCCTCGTACAACTCCGCCTCTCGGGCCTCCGCATCTGCGGGGCGGCGACGCCTCCTACGGAATCGAGCCCACCGGCCGGCGGTGCGTGATCACGCAGGCCCGTCTGAGCTACGCGAACTCCGACGACCAACAGTAGACCTGACCCCTCGGATTATAGGGCGGAGCCCTAGGCATCGCCGCATCACAGACACGGGTCATGGCCTCCCGGAACCACTCCGCCTCATCGTCTATGCTGACAGGCCTGTCCGGCGTAGGGGCCCAGGCCTGTACGACGGCGGCTTCCAGGAGGAGCTCCCAATTAAGCCGCTTAAGCACCCTACGTGGCTCGGGTGGAGCCGGTGGAGCCGGCGCGTCGCTAGCATGGGGGGCCACGTCAAACCGAATGTATCGGTGATCCGAACTTGTGTCCTCCCCCAAAACGACGTGCCAGCCCAGAACACGTCGCGCCAACGAGGGGCTCGCGAACGATAGGTCCACGATGGAGCTAGCCCTCGAGGTCACGAACGTGTCCACGGCTCCCCGATTTAGAAGGACTAAGCCGAGTCGTTTGGCCCTGTCCACCAGTGCCCAGCCTCTATGCACCGTCACGTCACGTCATCGTGTCGGGAACCCCAGGCCCGACCAGGCGTTGAAGTCCCCGAGCACAAGGACCGGACGGGGCTGGCAGGCATTGACGACGACGGCCAGCTGACGGAGCCATTGCTCAAATGCAGCTTGGTCTCGGTTCGGCGTGATATAAGTAGCCACGACCGCTATATCGCCAACCGCCGCCGCAACGCAGCCGGGTCCCCTTGCAACGACAGCGAGAGGGGGGCTGCCGGCGGCAGAGTTGTGCACCAATGCCGCCGACCCATCCAGCGCGGTTTCCCAGGCAGGCCCAAGGAACCGGTGGGTGTATGGGTCGGCGACAGCGGCGACATTTATGGCCCACTGTGCCATGCTCTAGAGGAGAAGGTCCTGAGCATGGGCACCGTGGCCAACGTTCACCTGCAGGATGCGGAGTTGAGGATACATTATGGGACCCCCATCTCCGCATCCCGCTATGAACTAGGGGCGGAAGGCCGGCCTACCGACTTCGGCTCCCCTCTGGCGCAGGTCTTGCTGCCAACCCTGTGGTCGGCCGGCTTGCCTCCCGCTGCACACCTAAAACAGTGCAGCGGGGCGTCGCACGTGCCGGCCTTGTGACCGGGTTGGCCACAGCGGAAGCAACGGTCACCCGCCGTCACTTCCACCGTGCAGTGCACCCCCACATGGCCCACCGACAGGCACCTGAAGCACATGACCGGTCGGGCCTGCAGGAGCCTTGCCTGCGCCCTCAGGAAGCCTCCTACCAGGAGGCTCCGCCCGTCTGCAACCTTTTGGGCCGCCGCGATAGGGCATTCCCTCCAACCTTCCCATGGTCATTCCTGCCTCACGGCGTACTGACCGAATCACGGGAGAGCGCCCGTTGCGGTCTGCTTATAGCCTTCTCCGCGGGTGCTGTCTTGACTCCCTACAAATTCTTTATCCGTCCCCAGCCGAATTCTCCCCCAACGGGGCTGGCTTTCTACGCTTGAAAAGAAGCGTTAACCCCCTAATGGGGCTGACAAACACAGTAACGGTACTGCGCGTCCTGCGAGCCGTCGGTACACTTACGGCCCGTTTTCGAGTTCACGCCGGATGGCGTGCCAAGAATGCGCAAACGTGCGTAGTGCCAGGAAGCCATCTCTACTGCTCACCAATTCCTCGTGAAATACTGGGCCCTCTACCTCACGGCCTAGGCAGTGTATTGAGTCCAACATTTTGCACCTATCGGTGGCATACAGCCCACAGTCCCAAAGTGCGTGGTCTCGGCTCTCCTCAACGGCTTCACCACACGGGCACGTCGCAGTTTCGTTTAGGCCAAGCCTATGAAGTCGCTGCCTAAAGCATCCGTGTCCCGTGAGGATCTGCGAGGTAACATAGTCAGGTTCGACCCACCTGTATTTTAGCCTCACGACAACATTCGGGAAGAAGCTGCGTAGTTCCTGCCCATCGAGGCAGGTCTCCCACCGTTCCTGCCAAAGGGAGACAGCGTCACGCCTCACCGATTCCTTGAGCTGCTTACGCTCCCTGATGGCCAGCTGGTGTCCCTCCTCCGCAACTCGTCCAGCACGAAAGACCTCCAGGTCGGCAGGTAGAACCCCCGCAAGCACTGGCAGCGCTGCGGTACTACACGATCTGTAGGCCTTCGTTAGTAAAATTAATGCAGGCCGCTGTGATCTAAGCAGATTTCGTTTGACCACGAAGTTGGACGAGCGTCGGTACCATACGGCCGCAGCATAGGTAACTGTAGCAACATAGGTCCCTGCATACAGGACTCTAAGTGCCGGAAACTTGATCCCCCATCTAGTGGCTGAGACACGCGATACCTTGCCGAAGCAATTTGCGGCTTTTTCACCAATAAAAATAGCATGCGGACCATAGGACCTAGCCCCGTCCAGAGTAACACCGAGCACCCTAGCCTGTGATACATGCGCGATCGAGGCGCCGTCCATCCGAATGGTTGGCGGCCTTTTAAAGTTACCTTTGTAAGTCAACGCTAAAGACTTACCGTACCGCGATAGGGCAGTCAACAACTGCTGCCCCCTGTCCACCACGGCCGAAGCGTATCGCTCCGGCCTTAACTGTGTCCGGGGAGCAGCCCCCGGCCTCTGCCGTGACGGAGTCGTCCAGGACCGTAATGCGCACTTCTGCGCATTTAATGGGCCTGGACACCCGGACGTCGGCTTTATCCAGCGACTCCCTAAGCCGAGTCGGGGCCCTCGAGCAGCCGGGCTCCCGTCCGTGTGCTCTTGCACCGGACGCCCGGGATCTCGAGGGCGTTGAGGTCCACGTTGGCCTTTACTCTGGCCAACACCTCGGCATACCCCATGCCTCTCGACGCTGCCTCCGCCGTCAAAGTGACGACGACGGCCGTTGTTCGACGGGCACGGAGCTTCCCCGGCGCTGCCTTCGCAGCGGTCGCGGCCCTCCTGGCCTTCTTGACTGCTTTCCTAGCGGCCTTCCGCATTTTCTTGCTGCCTCCAGCCATCTCCCAGCCCCCCTCCAGTGGGGTGGAGGTGGTCAGAGCCGCGGCTGGGACTGGGGCCAGGGCTAGGGACGTCTTCCCCTTTCCCTTGCCCTTGCCTTTGCCCTTCCCCTTACCCTTAGTGGGAGGGGGCTGAGGAGCCGGTTCCGGCAAGGTCGCACCCGCAGCCGGGCGGGTGGGGCCCTTCCGGGCTGCAGCCACGTAGCCGGCCACCGGTGGCGCCAGAGGCGGACGGCGGATGGAGTCCATAAGGGCCTCCATCCGACTCATCATGCGCTCCTCGAGCGTCTCCACATATGCCAACCATGGTTCCACCTTGGTGGTACCTTTGGCTGCGCTGGCCGAGCCAACTGTGCCGGCTGCGGTGCCGGCTGCGGTACCGGCTGCGCCGACAGCGCTGGCTGCGCCATCTGCCTGGTACGGGAGCGAGTCACGCACACCGGCTCCGCTGGTTGCGCCCGCTGCATCGGTTGGGCCAAGCTCGCCATCGCCCTCTTCAGCTCCTCGACGGCTGTAGCTAGCCGAGCCGTCTCCCGACGGGACTCGGCCAGCTGCGCCACGAGGGCCTCATTCTCGGAGGCGATGTCGAGCACCGTTCGTAACATCGCCTCCTGTTCGGGGTTCGGAGACCCCTGGAACGACGCGGTCACTCTCTGGAGTCTCTCCAAGAGTGACCGCGTCCTCCCGCATGGCTCCGACAGGCCACGAGGCCTTCCACCTCGGCGGTGACATTTCCGCAGCCCTCCCAAGACCCGAAGGGGCTCGGGTGGCTTACACAACCCTCGCTCCACCTCGCGCCCCTCGGCGGCCAGCAGCCACTTTGGACGCCGGCTTTGACACCTCGTCACTGCTGGAGGAGGTCGTCCCGGTGAGGGTATAGTCCTCATCCGACACGCTCTCCCCCAGCCGGGCCTTTGTGCGCCGTCTACGCTAACGGGTCTGCTTCAGACCGAGACACGCCGGGCTGCTCGCCCTACTTCTCTCGTTGGCGGTGCCAGCCGTTGACACCGCAGATACAATGTCCGCGTCGGTTTCCCCGCCTAATGGCAGCGGAGTAGCGGTTCTGGGGAAGGAGGCCCTAATTGACCGCGAGTGAGACCGCAGCCTCACCTTCTCTTCGCCCCCCACTAACTCCACTCCATCATTTTCAGTAGTGCCATTGTTATTGAATTTGTCGTCGTTATATAATCCGTCCAGTTTATTTTTTTAGATTTGATTTGTGCATATCATATCCCACAAGTATAAGGGAAAGGCGGAGCCCCCTGCACCTTGATAAGCCTATATACTATGGAGGTCGGCTGGTATCCACAGGTCGGGTGTTATAGACTTTCCTTGTCGTGGGCCGGCCAATAAAGGCAAGCCCTCCGGTCAGCAAGTTCACAGCGTGCCCTTCTGGAGCCACCAGTCAGGTCATTGCAGATCACCCCGAATACCGATTATGGAACGCGAGAGGATAGCTAGTCCTCTTTCACCTTCGGCGGCACAAATGCCTGTCGGTCCCTGCGTTAGCAGTGGGCCAACCCGCCCCTGATCCCCCAGGACCCTATGGTGGCCTCGAACACTAACACCATCGCTCATCCTGTCTCCTCTGAAAGCAGAGGAGTACGGAGAGCGCTGTGTTCCCACCACGTTGGATATTGGCCGACGATCAATGCCAACTCCATGAACGGGAAGCCATTGACCGCCGCCCAGGGTGTACCGGCCGCTCCGATTCCGTTCCCCCCGGACTGCAGCGGGATCGGAATCGGAATGACACTCGAGGAGGTTACCCAACACACACCCCTCGAGGAGGTTACCCAACACACACCCCAGATTAGCGTAATACCTACGTTCATTTTAGTAATTAATATTTTTGTAGTCTTTTCTGAAGAATGAATGTTATTGTGATGTGACTAGAGGCAGTTTTTCATTTAGGAAAACTGTCAGAACAAGTCATGATATAACTACTAAGGTTATATCACGACTTTTTCTTTTAGGTGCCCTTAATATTTGTGTCTAGACTTTACTGCAAGTCTTCAAAACAGACTTTGTCTATGCTATCGCTGAAATACGCTTAATGCTACAGTATCACGACCATTGCGGTAAAACGAAATTCGTTTTGTAGCGTAATTGTACAATTTGACATTGTGTACAAAGTTTGGAAAACTTTGTACTCTTTAGTAGTCCCTATCGATCTAGAACAAATATTGTTTAATACTTGACTAAAGCGTACTTGGTTTGAATTACTTTAGCTGAGCAAACAACCTTTGAGTGGAGGTGCGTAAACTCTGCACATGCGCTGACTTTTGATGTTGTTTTGATTCTCACGAGCGTACTTTTAGAACTTGATGGAGTGCTTTACCCCTCTACGACTCTTATCTTTGTTAGGTCCTTTGAAATCTATAGACTTTACGATATCAGCTTGCAAGATAATTCAGTTCACTTCGAACGCTATTAAATTTACAAGCTTTGTGAGAACAATGCAAGTCCCGAGCTCTATTATATATACTACTTATCAGGTTAGAACTATATCACAAGCAATTAAAACAGACTAATTAATAGTAACTTGAAATACGTACTAAGTCGCTAGAAATACATTATCAATTTTAAAAACGACTCTTACATGAATGGAATTCACATTGAACACATACTGAACTTTGAAGGCAATAAGCGAAAAACATAAAATGATCCAAACGAATCTATTATTGCCGAAATAAAAAGTACTCATCCTTTGGCACTTTCCACGTCATAGTATATTTGAATGTCAATTCGAATCCATCTAACTACTTCTGCATGGTTGACTTTAGGAAATGAAAAACAAGTTCAGATATGCGCAAATTAATGGTAAGTGGTTATCGGTGGCTAAAAACACTTGCAACACTAGCATTACTTGGGTGTGGCTTATCTTCACTTACTTCTTAAGATTCATTAGGTACTTACATGCAGGGGTGCTTGGTTGGGGACCTCCACGCGGTGCACCCTGGGCAACGGAGACAGCAGCGCCTCTCTCCTAGGGCGCCTACGGCCAACTCCGACCGAGGCGAGGACGGCCCTGTTGAGGGCTGTTCGGAAGCTTTCCACGTGTCCCTCTGATTAGCAGATGGCACAGTGGAGAGCAAGTAAGGGGGCCATCACAAAACCGGAGATGGCCCGGGGTCAGTCGGGGTGCGAGGGATATGCTCTATGGGTAACCTTACACCCCGGCGTCTTAAGACCCGAGACGGCGTGCGGTTTTAGTCGGTTCAAGCCCGACATAACCACCCCCGCTGTCGGGCGGGGGGTATCCGAAGGGATTACCGCACGAAAAAAAAAGAAAAAAAAAGGTACTTACATGCAGGCCCAGGGTCAGTCGGGTGCGAGGGATATGCTCTATGGGCAACCTTACACCCCATCTTAATCTTAATCCATTACACGGCATCTTAAGACCCGAGACGGCATGCGGTTTTAGTCGGTTCAAGCCCGACATAACCGCCCCCACTGGCCGGGGGGGAGGGGGTATCCGAAAAAAAAAGTACTGCTGCAAGTACTACTGCAGTAGCTGTAGCTAAACAGTTTGCATTGCAAGTATTATTGCAAGTATTGTTGGCGTTTCTTCCCCAATTGGACAGCTCCGAATTCCAACGCAACACCCTAACTATACAATGTGTTACAAAATCAAGTTACATTATTAAATTTATTTTTGAAATAAATAAAGTCTCAGTCATTTTATAAAATAAATGAGTATTTCATTAGATCAAATTGATGCATTCTCGGGATATAATTAAGTGACAGCAACTTCTATAGCACTTCTTGTCCTTTGAGTAGTACGGTAAAGCAAAAATATTAAATTTCTAATAGCGTTGCTTGTAGGCGGCTGTGAAGCGGCTTGGCCTGAATTCCATATATATCCTTGTCGGCACTGGGGACATATTCAACACATGACCTAATTCCTATTATTATATAGATGATCATTAGAATTGCAAACATAGTTTCATAAATGACTATGTAATTAAGTTTATAAATAGGTTCTTCTTTTATTTTTTGTTACTATTCTAACTTGTGATCTATCGCGTTCAATAATAATCAAATATTGCTACGGGTACCAAAACTATCACGGTATAGATATTATGTAGACTATGTAATTAAGTTTATAAATAGGTTCTTCTTTTATTTTTTGTTACTATTCTAACTTGTGATCTATCGCGTTCAATAATAATAAAATATTGCTACGGGTACCAAAACTATCACGGTATAGATATTATGTACTTTTGAACTGTCTAACGTTTGACTGGGTTGCACAGAAACCTGTAACCACGGCTAGTATCTACAACCTGGTTGCAACGTTAGGCAGTTCAAGAGTTTAAAGATAATATCAGATTTGTGTGCTTTGCCCACCACACATTTCTGCTACTTTATTACATGTAAACATAAAGGATATTTTTTTAAATTCTTTGTAGTGCTGATTTGTATTTTTTTTCTTGTTATTAATGTTGTTATGAATTGTATTTACTTCTTTTTTTAATTATTTGTGGGTAGGTGGAGATTTGTTCTTCTTTGTTTGATTTTGTCGCACTTGACCCTGTTATATCTTAGCGACTGTTATTGTTCTAGCACCGACATAAACCTTAGTGGTTTCTTAGTTGCTATTACTATATAATAATGTAATGTTTTGCTTTTAATAATAAATAACAAAAGAAAGAATATATATTCCCAAAAATGTCGCCAAATTCAAAAACCATTTATTCTGTTTTAAAACGGAAACAAAACGCCAAAAAATAGACTAATGTTTAGCAAATGTCCACCGGTTCGCAACGCGGCCTTAGCGTTACTTACCGTAGTCGTCTCAGGAAAAAAGACTCTGGCAGGGAACTCAGCGGAATTTTGGTCTATTTATAAACATGTTTACTTAATCTAAGTACAATGTTTAGTTTAGTAGTATAGTAGAGTATAGTAGAGTCGCTCAGCGACCTCCGTCCTCCATGAGCGCAGGCCTGGAAAAAAAAAAGGTATATTTGTCTGAGACACTTGAAATCAACACAGTATATCATATATCAAGGTATATAATATACCTGCTTTCACGGAAAACCTGTAGCGGACAAAACACAGGATACACGTTTGAGTGCAAAGTATATTTGTTGCGTCGCAGTCGCTCGCAGCGTCGTCCATTCAAGCGGCTGTCTAGTGGAGTGTTTATTACAGCTCTAACGAGACGCCATTTTTACTATAACATCAACAGCTCGTGGCATTTTTTGAATTATTCAATAAAAATCTAATGTGACATGATACTGAAACAATTCCCAATGTGTCGAGACAATGCACGAATTATAATAAAATATTGAATTTTTTGCACGAGTACGAGCTGTCTTCCTTCGAGACAAAAGCCAACGTTAAATTTCTTTTTTATTTCTGACCGCTGTCATATAATGTTTCGATAGATCGCTAGAATTGTTAAATCGGAGCGATAGGAGTAAATTAAAAAGTTCGACATTTGAATAACACATTATAATAAGGTATGTCTACGTTTATCGTGAACTAAAACAAAGTAAACGCCGAGCTCTACATTATTCATTATACATATAACAAAATCTTAACGAGATAAAAACTGTACATTGAATATTTTCTTTTAAATAATTATTGCGATGCGTTTTAGGAACGATACCGATGCCAAAAATGCGATTATTAGAATTTCTGTCTGTCTGTTTATCTGTTTGTCTGCTTTTATTATCGATGTCCGAGCCGGCTGAAAACCGCTGAACAGATTCAGCTGAAATTTTGTATGAACATCCTTCTAGGGTATGGTCATTAAGTACGCTATATATCATCACGCTATTATAAGTGTGATAGGAGCAGCCAGGTAAAATCGACCAAATCTATTATTGATCATTTCTTACTAAGCAAATTATCATGAAATTCTGAAGATCGATAGAACTCGGATATGGTCAACGTTCGGATTATAAATAATCACGCTATAGCTAAAAGGTGATGAGCACATAATATGAAATTAGTAAAAGATAGTTGATTAGAGACTCAACCTTTGATTATAAATTTCATCACGGTATTATATTAGGGAACCGGGTAGTTTTTTTTTTTTTTATACCACTCAGGTGGCAGACAAGCTCACGGCCCACCTGATGGGAAGCGGTTACTGCGGCCTATGGACATGTGCAACACCAGGGGCGTCACACTCGCGCTACATTAATTTCGATATTACATATAAACCTCTATTTCTTAAATAGGTAACCTAATACAAGTTGGGTTCGAAACTGCAGAAGTAAACATACCTTGATCTATTCCGAATTTAACGCGGATGAAGTCGCGGGCAACAGCTAATCTTTTATTTATAAAAATGAATTGCTGTTCGTTAGTCTCGCTAAAACTCGAGAATGGCGGACCGATTTGGCTAATTTTGGTCTTGAATTATTTGTGGAGGTCCAGAGAAGGTTTAAAAGGTGAATAAATATGGAAGTTGTTATCGATTGAGGCAGTACGAAGTCTGCCGGGTCAGCTAGTTGTATTATAAAAATATGAGTTAATGTTACAATTTATACCAAACTGGTACTACTACTACACTACTGAACTAACACTTACACTTTCTACTACTTTTTTTTTTTTTTATTTATCGTGCTTAAATCCCTTCGGATACCCCCCCGCGTGCCAGCGGGGGCGGTTATGTCGGGCTTGAACCGTCTAAAACCGCACGCCGTCTCGGGTCTACAGACGCCGGGGTGTAAGGTTGCCCATAGAGCATATCCCTCGCACCCCGACTGACCCTGGGCCATCTCCGGTTTCGAGATGGCCCCCTCGGGTTTGGGAACCACGGTGTCCCCGTCTTGCCCCAGTTTGGGGGAGGGGCGCTAGTCGCCCCACCGTCCCGGCCTGCACACTTTCTACTACCTACTTTTAGCATATTCACGTAAAAATAAAAGCCAGAAGTATTTTTTGTATCAGGTATGGGGTTACGCGCACTTTTGTCTATTGTATTAAATCTGTAAATATAGTTATTTTCACTTTGCTTGATGAAGGTTGGCAAGGGCATAGTCAGGTTTTATTCCCCCCTCCCCCAAAACTAGTGAACCTTCAAAACTCCTCGTTTTGAACCCCCAAAACCATCCTAAGAGTTTATGACAGCATAAAATTTGAATCTAGTGACACAGAACATGTAGGTTATTTCACTTTTATGTGAACTCGTAAACACTAGAAAGGGATACGACAGTTTACTTACAAAATAAAAACGCCAATAGTATTATATGTGATTGTATATATATATGATGAAATAATAGGTTCCTTATATCGGGGGTGTGTGTTGGGTAACCTCCTCGAGTGTCGTTCCGATTCCGATACCGCTGCAGTCCGGGGGGAACGGAATCGGAGCGGCCGGTACACCCTGGGCGGCGGTCAATGGCATCCCCTTCATGGGGTTGGCACTGATCGTCGGCTAATACCCAACGTGGCGAGAATACATCGCTCTCCGTACTCCTCTGCTTTCAGAGGAGACAGGATGAGCGATGGTGTTTGTGGCTGAGGCCACCATAGGGTCCTGGGGGATCCAGGGGCGAGTTGGCCCACTGCTAACGCAGGGGCCGACGGGCACTTGTGCCGCCGCCGGTGAGAGAGGACTAGCCATCCTCTCGCGTTCCGTAATCGGCAGGTGATTAGCAACGACCTGACTGGTGGCTCCAGAAGGGTACGCTGTGAATTTGCTGACCGGAGGGTTTGCCTTTATTGGCCGGCCCACGACAAGGAAAAGTCTATAACACCCGACACCGAAGTCGTAAAAACCTATGGATACCAGCCGACCTCCATAGTATATAGGCTTATCCAGGTGCAGGGGGCTCCGCCTGGATGGACCACCTTTCCCCCATACTCGTGGGATATGCTATGAATATAAATCATATAATCACAAATAAACCGGATAGAAAAACCAGAAAAAACAACGAAATCGGCAAGAAACAGGACAACGATGATGACGGAGTCTGCGCGGAAATCGCGCAGCAGTCATGCGTGGAGGTGACGCCAAACACCTCGGCGGTGTCGGAGAATTTCGACATCGCCAACGAGCGAAGCAGGGCGAGCAGCCCGTCGGGTCTGGGTGTGAAGCGGACCCGAAAGCGCAGGAAGCGAACAAGGGCTCGGGCGGGGGAGGACGTCTCGGATGAGGATTATACCCTCACCGGGACGACCTCCTCCTCCTCCAGCAGTGACGAGACGTCGAAGCCGGCGTCCAAGCTCGCTGCAGGCCGCCGAGGGGCGGGTGGTGGAACGAGGGCTGGGCCATCCACCCGAGCGCTCTCAGCCCCGGGGAGGGTTGTGCGAGAGTCGCCGTCGAGGCCTTCCATCTCGGCGGTGTCGGAGCCGAGCGCAGGGACGCGGTCTCTCTTGGAGAAACTCCAGAGGGTGGCCGAGTCGTTCCGGGGGTCCCCAAGCCCCGAACAGGAGGCGATGTTGAATATAGTGTTCAACATCGCCTCCGAGAATGAGGCCCTCGCGGAACAGCTCGTCGAGTCCTGTCGGGAGACGGCCCGGCTCGCTGCAGCCCTAGAGGAGTTGAAGAGGGTGGTGGCGAGTTCGGCGCAACCGGTGCCAACAGCGCAATTGGCGCAGCCGGAGCAGCCGGCGCGGGTGACGCGATCGACACGGTCGACGCAGCCGGCACAGTCAGCGCAGTCGTCGGAGGCGGAAAAGCCGGCGCGATCGGTGCGGCTGCCGGCCCAATCACCGGAGGAGCCCTGGGTGACGGCTACTCGTGCGCTGGAGGAGCGGATGATGAGTCCCCACCCGCCCGGCTGCAGGTGCATCCCGGCTGCATCCCTGCCGGACCCGGCTCCTCGGCTCCCTCCCACTCAGGGGAAGGGGAAAGGCAAAGGCAAGGGAAAGGGCAAGGGGAAGACGTCCCCAGCCCTGGCCATAGCCTCAGCCGTGGCTACGGCTACCTCCACCCCATTGGAAGGGGGCTGGGAGGTGGCTGGAGCCAATAAAAGCAGGCGGAAGGCCGCCAAGAAGGCCGCCAAGAAGGCCAGGAGGGCCGCGGCCGCCACGAAGGCAGCGCCGGGGAAGCTCCGTGGCCCTCGAACTACGGCCGTCGTCGTCACCCTGACGGCGGAGGCAGCGTCGAGGGGCATGGGGTATGCCGAGGTGTTGGCTAAAGTAAAGGCCAACGTCGACTTGAAGGCACTCGAGATCCCGGGTGTCCGGTGCAAGAGCACACGGACGAGAGCCCGGCTTCTCGAGGTCCCCGGCCCCGCCAGTGGCCACAAGGCCGACGCCCTAGCGGCTTGGCTAAGGGAGTCGCTGGATGCAGCCGACGTCCGGGTGTCCAGGCCCATTAAATGCCCAGAAATGCGTATTACGGGCCTGGACGACTCCGTCACGGCAGAAGAGCTCAGGCTCGCCGTGGCGGAGGCCGGGGACTGCTCCCCGGACACAGTGAAGGCCGGAGCGATACGCTTCGGCCGCGGTGGACAGGAGGCAGCAGTTGTCGGCTGCCCTATCGCGGCGGCCCAAAAGGTTGCTGACGGGCGGAGCCTCCTGGTAGAAAACGTTGGCCACGGTGCCCATGCTCAGGACCTTCTGCTCCTGAGCATGGCACAGTGGGCCATAAATGTCGCCGCTGTCGCCGACCCATACACCTACCGGTTCCTCGGGCCTACCTGGGAAACCGCGCTGGATGGGACGGCGGCACTGGTGCACAATCCCGCCGCCGGCAGCTCCCCCCTTGCCGTCATTGCAAGGGGACCTGGCTGCGTGGCGGCGGTGGTTGGGGAAATAGCGGTCGTGGCTGCTTACTTCACGCCGAGCCGAGACATTGCTGTTTATGAGCAATGGCTCCGTCAGCTGGCAGTCGTCGTCAATGCCTGCCACCCCCGCCCGGTCCTTGTGCTCGGGGACTTCAACGCCTGGTCGTTGGCGTCGGGTTCCCGTCACGATAGGGGCCCGGCGGGGGATAGAGGCAGGGCACTGAAGGACTCGGCCTAGACCTCCTAAATCGGGAAGCCGTGGACACGTTCGTGACCTCGAAGGCCAGATCAATCGTGTACATCTCGCTCGCGAGCCCCTCGTTGACGCGACGTGTTCAGGGCTGGCGTGTCGTTCTGGGGGAGAAGACAAGTTCGGATCACCGATATATTCGGTTTGACGTCTCCGCCCCCGCGAGCGATGCGCCGGTCACACCGGCTTCACCCGAGCCACGTTGGGCACTTAAGCGACTAGATCGGGAGCTCCTCCTGAAAGCCGCCATCGTACAGGACTGGGCCTCTGCGCCGGACAGGCCTGTCAACGTAGACGATGAGGCAGAGTGGTTCCGGGAGGCCATGACCCGTGTCTGCGACGCGGCGATGCCTAGGGCTCCGCCCTATAATCCGAGGGGTCAGGTCTACTGGTGGTCGTTGGAGATCGCGAGGCTCAGACGGGCCTGCGTGATCACGCACCGCCGGTGGGCCCGATTCCGTAGGAGGCGTCGCCGCCCCGCAGATGCGGAGGCCCGAGAGGCGGAGTTGTACGCGGGATACAGGGAGGCCAGAGGTGCCCTCCGAGCAGAGATAAGGCGGGCCAAAAAGGCGGCCCGCTGCGAACTGCTGGAGACGCTGGAGCGGGACCCTTGGGGGCGGCCCTACCTAATGGTAAGGGGAAAACTGCGCCCCAAGGCCCCGCCGTTGACCCAGTGTCTCCAGCCGGAGCTGCTCGGAGGAGTTGTTAGCTCCCTGTTCCCAGCGCGGGCGGTGGAACATGTTCCACCGCAGATGACTCCGCCTCGGTTGCCAATGGTGCCCGACGTGGATGACGACGACGTGCCTGAGGTCACCTGGGTAGAACTAGAGCTGGCGGTGAGAAGGCTGAGAGCCAAACGCACCGCCCCGGGACCCGACGGCATTCCAGGCCGAGCGTGGGTCCTAGCTCTAGTCGACGACGCTCTCGAGCCCCGACTGAAAGGGCTTCTCAGCGCATGTTTGGAGCGGAGCCAGTTTCCGAAATTGTGGAAGACGGGGAAACTGTTCCTCATCCGAAAGGAGGGGCGCCCGGCGGACTCACCGTCCGCCTACCGGCCCATAGTGTTGCTCGACGAGGTGTGCAAGCTCTTTGAAAGAGTAATGGGAAGCGCCTCGTCGAGCACCTCTCAAGAGTGGGGCCGGACCTGGCGGATGGCCAATATGGCTTCCGCCAGAGGCGCTCCACCGTGGATGCCATCATGCGCGTGAGGGCTCTGGCGGAGGATGCAGTAGCCCGGGGTGAGGTGATGTTGGCGGTGTCCCTGGACATCGCCAACGCGTTCAACACCTTGCCTTGGAGTTGCATTAGGGAGGCGCTCGTGTATCACGAAGTGCCTCTCTACCTCCTTCGCATAGTCGGGGTGTATTTGACGGAGAGAGCCGTCTTCTACCCAACCGTGACCAGTCTCGGCCGGCGTGAGATGTCGTGCGGTGTTCCGCAGGGATCGGTCCTGGGGCCGCTACTGTGGAACATCGGATACGACTGGGTGCTTCACGGTGAGCTCGCAGACGGTGCCACCGTCACGTGTTACGCGGACGACACGCTCGTGACGGCATGCGGAGCGACGTACCGCGAAGCGACCCTGAAGGCCACGACCGCGGTTGCCCAAGTCGTGGAGCGGATCCGGCGGCTGGGTCTCGAGGTGGTTCTGCATAAAAGCGAGGCCCTGTTCTTTCACGGGCCTCGGAGCAAGCCACCTGAGGGATCCAGTCTCATCGTGGGAGGTAATCGCATCGGCATCAAGCCCCAAATGAAATATTTGGGGCTCGTGCTCGACGGCCGATGGGACTTCGGAGAGCACATCCGAAGTCTGTCCCCCAAACTGAAGGGCACAGCTCTCGCTCTGACGCGGCTGCTGCCCAACATGAAGGGGCCCGATGACTCCTGCAGGAGACTCTACGCGGGGACCGTGCGGTCCATGGCCCTGTATAGGTGCCCATTATGGGTGGAGACCCTGAAGGCCGGAAGTGTGCCATTAGGGTCATCCGCGGGTACCGCACGATCTCCTTCGAGGCGGCGAGTCTCCTTGCCGGAACTCCGCCATGGGACCTGGAGGCGAGAGCCCTTTCGCAAATGTACCAGTGGCGAAAGGAGGCGCGGGAGCAGGGACTGAACCCCGAGCATCGAGAAATCGAGGCCGTGCAGTCCCAGCTCCGCCAGGCCATCGTGGTGGAGTGGAAAGAACGACTTGGGCGACCAAGCGCAGGGCACACCGCAATAGCGGTGGTAAGGCCCATCATGGAGGATTGGCTAGAGAGGCGACACGGAAGCCTCTCGTACCGACAGACGCAGGTGATCTCTGGGAAGGGGTGCTTCGGGGACCACCTGCATCGGATCAGGAAGGAGCCAACGCCTGAGTATCATCACTGTGACGCGAGCGAGGACTCAGGGCTGCACACGCTGGCGGACTGCCCGGCGTGGGAGGCGCCGAGGCGTGACCTCGTGGCAGCCATCAGGGTGGGAGTCCTCTCGCTCGGCTGCATGATTGCGGCAATGGTGCGGAGCGCGAGCGCGTGGGCCGCCGCCACCTCCTTCTGCGAGCATGTGACTCTCCCGGCCCGCCGAGCCCGCAACATGCTCGCCGCGCGTCGCAGGCGACTCCTCCATGAGCGCAGGCCTGGGGGTGGCAGGTGAGGCCGCCTGTCACCCCAGCAGAAGCAGGCCGGGACGGTGGGGCGACTAACACCCCTCCCCCAAACCGGGGCAAGACGGGGACACCGCGGTTTCCAAACCCGAGGGGGCCATCTCGAAACCGGAGATGGCCCAGGGTCAGTCGGGGTGTGAGGGATATGCTCTATGGGTAACTTTACACCCCGGCGTCTGAAGACCCGAGACGGCGTGCGGTTTTAGTCGGTTCAAGCCCGAAGGGATTTCCGCACGAGAAAAAAAAAAGGTATTATTTGCGATGAAATTGGATGTGCCATGATCGCGTTGGTTCTCGCAAGTAACTGCAAAATTTAAAATTCAGTACTGGAATATGAGCAAAACCTACTTAAATCACGCTCAAAAAATAAAATATGGCACTTAACAAATACTTCAAATTTACTTTCATTTCTGAAATATTTTACAATTGTATTACTATATATGTATTACTATAAAGCACGTTGGATTACTCAGTATAATCTAACATCAAAATGCATTAACTACTGGCTTAATATCCGGTTATCACGGTCCTGCTGCCTTAATAAATGAGAGCGCTAAAACCTGAATATTGAATCATTAAATTTTATGAGACTGGAGTGAACAAGATCGGAACAACATTTGGTAGCTACCGTACCTTATCTTAAAACAATTACCATGTGCCACACAAGACATACTAGGGTTAAATGAAGACAGAAATCAGTAGGCGTTAGAAAGTTTAGTTTTTAATTATACTAATGTCTACGAAAACGCTTTCAATTCAATTAGCCCAATGTGATGTGCGTAGATAATTAGAGGAGCGAAAGTACAACAAAAGAACCATTTACATAAACCACTTTTATAAACAACTTAAATTTGAAGTAAGTTTAGAACATCAATACTATCGAAATTAAATTGAAAATTAAAGGTTTTGTTATGAATGTATATCACGTTAAATAAATAAGCAATAAGTACAGTTAAAAACGTACTTTTGAAGCAAGAAATCATTAATTTCCTTTTTATCAGAACCCATGCGGCGACGGTGAATTTCAACTAACTTCACGTTAGAGTTGACAAAAGATGCTTCGACTGCCATAGATAAAATTATGTTGAAGCACGGGATTTTTTTTAAAGTTTTGAATGAAAATGAATTTAAAAGTTTTAAAAAACGTATCATATGTTTTTCAAAACTTAATTTAGAATAAAACCTCAGCTAACAAATAATCTCTTAGACAACAATCTTATCTACAACAATCGAAATCCAAAGCTGCCATTAAATAACGTACAAAACAGATTTATCACTATTAAAACCCAAAATAAATAATAATATGTACCCATTTGAACATTATACAAAATAGTATTACATACTGTACACACCACGTATTAAGCACAGGATTAAGTAACTAAAAAAAAGTTGACACACATTTTAACAATATTCTAATTAATTAACAACGTTTCAAGACAAAGGGACAGCGGGAATAAACAATTATGTTTATGTTCAATCTCATATGAGTTCGTTCGATGCTCATATCATACAAACAAATATTTTACCGTCCCTTATTTTCATACGCTATAAATCATACCATCTCACTTTAAGCCGATCGCAAACCGGCATATAGATGCACGAGTATAACCCTCTGCCTGCGAGTGAAATATTGTCGGTAAGAATTCCTATTGCAAGAAATACTTAACTTAAAAACTGCTATAATTTTAGCGAAGGCGTTTGTTACAATTTAATTTTTAGTTGATTCATCTGCAAATGTAATGAGTTTTAGATAATGTATTACTTATATTATTTATTAGAGTGTAAATTATAGATACATTTCTGCCATCTCTGCAAAGGTAAACCGGCAGGAATCGGCTTATATGGACCACTCGCCACCTTGCAATTTTTTTTTTTTTTTCGTGCAGTGAAACGAAAAAGCTTTGACCCGTGACAATTGAGGAAGGAGATAAACATACTGGGCTACTTTTCCTTCTGAAGTATTTGCCTTTCACTTCACTTAAAAGAACCTAGATTTTTGTAGCAGCAAAGTTCATAAGTACACGGTGAAGCTGTGGTGGTTATACCAAACTCCCACCACACCGTCATATGCTAGTGATTTCATTTTCTATCTCTTATCATCAATATCATAGCGATTGGAGCAAAAAGATATTTTGATTGATATGTTGGCTTTTCCGGGAGCGACTGCCGTCTAACCTCCCAATCGTGAAAAGAAAACCTGCACCAGAGCCTCGTCTAGCAGGTGAGGTTGGCTTGGGCCTCAAGAAACTTGGTAAAGCCCCATTTTTGCAAGCATGCAAAAATGGGGCTTCACCAGAGGCAACACGCGTGTAAACCTGCGACCAGGTCATTATGACCCAGCTCAACGACGACGTTGCTATTTTGTGCCATGAAGTAGTTTGGGGTTTTATGTTTTTTTACTTATTTACGCAATGGACTCTGAGGAGAAAGAGTTGGTCGAGTCATGGCTATTCTTGAAAAGTCTTCAGAGACTGACAAAAATGATTTTTTTCATCGGGTAGTGACAATGATGATAATGACAGTGTTCGTAGCCAACAAGATAGTGAAAAAAGCGGCCAAGTGCAAGTCGGACTCGCCCATTAAGGGTCCCGTAAAAATGTTTTCTTTTTTAATTTTTATATTTGAGTTGATTGAATGATAGGTAAATTGCGGTTTACGATTTATGACGTATTAAAAAAAGTACTTACTAGATCTCGTTTAAACCAATTTTCGGTGGAAGTTTACATAGTAATGTGCATAATATATTTTCTTTAGTTTTATCATTCTCTAATTTTAGAAGATACGGGGGGCGACACACATTTTACCACTTTCGAAGTCTCTCTCGCGCAAACTATTCAGTTTAGAAAAAAAAATTATATTAGAAACCTCAATATCATTTTAGAAGACCTATCCATATATACCACACACGTTTGAAGAAAAAAAATTTTTTGAGTTCCAGTTCTAAGTATTCAGTTCTAAGTACCTATCCTCAAAATGTATTGTTTTTTTTTCTAATTTTGTGTGAAAATCTTAATGTGGTTCACAGGATACATCTACTTACCAAGTTTCAACAGCATAGTTCTTATTGTTTCGGAAAAAAAGTGGCTGTGACATACGGACGGACAGACAGAAAGACATGACGAATCTATAAGGGTTTCGTTTTTTGCCATTTGGCAACGAAACCCTAAAAAAGACAAACAATAAGTAACAGTACAGACGAAATTTTAGCGGAAAGACTAAGGCAGCGTATTACCGCAAATGTGAGCTTGGGCCTGGCACTCGTTACTGAACACCTTTCTTTATGTAAAGCCTTATCAGAAAAAAAAAATTGAGGCGGCATGTCTCCTAGCCGGGACTCCTCCATGGGATCTGGAAACGAGAGCCCTTGCGCTGCTGTACCAGTGGCGCAAGGAGGCGCTGGAGCGGGGCCATAGGCCGGAGCCCCGAGAAATCAGGGCTCAGCGGTCCCTGCTCCGCCAGGAACTCATGGAGACATGGAGGGTGTGACTTGAGCATCCAACGTGGGGGGAATCCACCAATGCGGCGGCGGTGAAACCGATTATGAAGGAGCGGTTGGAGAGGGACCATGGGGACCTCTCTTACCAGATGTGCCAGATATTTACCGGACACGGGTGTTTCGGTAAGTATCTATGGCGCATCCACCGGGAGACAACGCCGCAGTGCCAGCACTGCGAGGATCCTGGCGAAGACACGGCGCTCCACACGTTGGTGGAGTGCCCCGTGTGGGCGAGGCGTGGACGTTCTCTCGTTGGAGACCATGGTGAGGGCCGTGGTGTCTGACGGGAGCAAGTGGCACGCCGCCGCCTGTTTCTGCGAGCAGGTAATGCGCGCGAAAGAGACGGCGGAGAGGGAGCAGTAGAGAACCC
This sequence comes from Cybosia mesomella, assembly GCA_946251805.1. Classification (NCBI taxonomy): domain Eukaryota; kingdom Metazoa; phylum Arthropoda; class Insecta; order Lepidoptera; family Erebidae; genus Cybosia; species Cybosia mesomella. Next base: position 15,485,094 of record OX276403.1, read on the forward strand.
TGCCCCTCGAGTTTCGCAGTCTGCGGCGAGGACGCCGCAGACTCATCTACGCCCTGGACTACCGACCTCCAATATCGGGGCCTGAGGACGGCAGTTGGCCGACTCGCTGTCCTTAAAGAAGCAGGCCGTGGCGGAGGCGTGTCGTGTGTGCCCTACACACACCTGCCAACTCACCGAAGCGGGATAAATCCTGACCCCACCAAGCGAGGCCGCGGTGGCGGCCAAAGTCCGCCGGCAACCCTGGGGTTATCCTTTCGAGGGCTTACCCGGAGTGCCCGGCAATGGACACTTGGGGAGGACACCGTGCGGTTTTAGTCGATATATCGACATAATCACCCCCGCTGACCGGCGGGGGGGTATCCAAAGGGATTGCCGCACGTAAAAAAAAAAGCCTCATCAAAATCTTCCTCGGAAAATACGCAAACGAATGAATAAAATTACTGGAGAAACAACTGGTGAACATCTGGAAATTTGAAGGTGTTTGAAGAAGATGCCAAAAATGATAGGAAGAAAAGGTCATAAATAACACTTGCCATAAGTTTCAATACCCTGTGCACGTAATTTCTTGTTACAAAAACTGCAACAGAAACCAGACCCAAAACGACTGTCATACTGAATTTCGAAGTTCAAAATAGCGATGAACTGTAGCCCTAAAGTACCGAAACGCGACTCACGGTAGTACGAGAGTGCGCGACATCGATACCCATAATTTCGAATGTTTTCCACCGCGAAGCACGGTAGTATTATTTATTGATTGACGGCCTCTGTGGCGTAGCGGTAGTGCATTCGACTGCTACGTGAGGGGGCGCGGGTTCGATTCCCGCAAAGTGCAAATATTTGTATGCATGAATATGTCTATTTGCATTGGTCTGGGTGTTTCTATGTATAATATGTATGTATTTACAAAAAAAAAAACTATACAAGTATGTTTATCCGCATTCTGGAACCCATAACACAAGCTAGTTAAACTATGCTTACTTTGGGTCTAGAAAGCGCTGTGTAGAATGTCGTAGAATATTTATTATTTTATTTATTTATTGATTTATTTCGATGTAACGAAGAATCGTTTGCAAATTTGTAGAGTTATGCAACTTTTAAGGGCGACTGTACATCTTTTTCCACATTAAATTTGTAGACAGGCAAGTATACGTGTACTTTCTATATACTATAGATAACATTAGGCAACGGTGGTGTAGTACAATATTTTTAACTGTTACATAAAACCTCTGATATTTACCCGACTATGGGGATACTGTTATGAAATGAGCGTTAAACGGCAGTGGCCTCGTAAAAAAGTGGATATTGGGCTAAAAACGGTTAGATTATATCCCATACCCCAATTTACTTGGAAAATAATAAGAATTGACGAAAAAGTGACTTCATTTCAAATCATCATCACGTTGCTCCCGGTTACTTCTTCTTTTTACAATATTTTATTTAACATGCTCAGTATATGTATGTGTACTCGTATGTATGCATGTTAGTGCGGGTCATATCTTGCTACTGAATTAACAGACAGTTAACGTCATCCGATTGATGAAATTTTATATGCACGTTTAGTTTGGACCACAATGCATTAATATGGTACCATGGAGCTGGTATGATGATGGAGTAGGAAGTTGGCCATAGCAACTTCTAAACTAAACAAGATAAACTTATCGAGTTTGGAGTCCTTTGTTTGCCTTGAAAAATTCTCTGCTATGACATGGTATTCAGGGTCTGATGATGGAGTAGAAAGGTGGCCATAGCAACTCCTAAACTAAAGAAGAAAAACCTATCTAGTTTTGGCTCTTTTGTTTTATATTGACAAGCTCTCTGATGTGACATGGTATTCAGGGTATCATGATGGAGGAGAAAGGTGGCCATAGCATCAACATAACTAAACAAGATAAACCTATCGAGTTTGGGCTCATTTGTTTTTCCTTGGTAAACACTCTGGTGCTACATGATGTCCAAGGTCTGAAGATGGAGACGGTAGGTGGTGTGGAACTAATCAAGATAGACTCGTTGTGTTGAGCTCCTTTGACTGGTCTTGGCTAGCACACTAATACTACATGACATTACTAAAACAAAAAAATGATATTAAATAAAATATTTAATAATTATTTTTTAAATCAAGCCTTTTAAAAAAAATCTGTTGTACTGAAAAGGAAATAATAATTTTATACAAGTGTTGTGCTGATTTCAAACTTACGCGCTACAAGATCTTGTATAAAATTATTATTTTCGTTTTAGTACAACTGATATTTAATTTAATAAATAGCCGCGGTAGCCTAGTGGTATGGGTAATGGACTGATGAGACGAGGTCTCGGGTTCGATCGCAGTTTTTACCATGGCACACACCAATGACTTTTCGATGCTTTTCGAAGTTATGTGTGTATTTATCGCAGGTTTATAAGTGCCCAGTTACTGGCAATAGGCTCGCCACCTATTACATTGGGACCTACACCTATTACATAAACTGGCGAAATGTGGGTGCTAGCACCTCTGCCTACCCCTTCGGGGATATAGGCGTGAGTTTATGTTATGTATGTTATTTTAATAAATGCTTGTTTTTAAAAAAGTTTTTTTATTAATCGTTTTATCTTTGGATTTGGCATATACGGATTTGATGGTAGCGATTGCTGTCTGAACTCCCAACCTTGAGAGGAAAGAATGATGTTGGCTTGGCTCTAAAGGTCTTGATGGGGTCACATACACCGACTTATTTCAAATTTACTAATTAAAGAAACAATGAAAACACAGACACAGCATTTTTGAAGAACAGATTTTAATTATCTTCATTGAATCATCCATCGCACTGAAATGCATAATTTTCACAACGAAACTTGGGTGGATTCAAGTGACACGATAATTAAATTTATAAATTAATTTGCTGAAAACAGATACGGCTTATGTCGTAATTGAGCTGACTCTGAGATATGCATGTTAGTATATATATGTATATAACAGGTAGTAGGTATTTTAACATTTTTAACCACGCCTTGTTTGTGATTCAACATTTGTAGTTAACATCATCTGGGTAGTAATTAGGCTGGTGACTAATGAACACTGCACATAAGATGATTACTAATACTCCAAAGTCATCAGGCCCGTTTTTACGAGAACTTCTTGAGTTATTCTCGAGAGTAAACTTGAGTCTTTAACGGTGCACCAGTAAATATAAAGGACTCATTGCTCTAATATACTTACGAGTAATTTCTAATAATTTCCCGTCTATATTGGGTTACTTCGAGTTGCTATGATAGATTTATTATGAATTAAATAATGTAGTAACTGCAGTATGTATATATATGTGTTATGCTTAAAACTCTTAATCGGTCACAATTAATTTTGACCTTGGACTCAGGTGAATTATCTGAAATTTCAGTTAATAGTAGTTTTGGAAAACATGAATAGGAAAGTTACTTCATCTACTCAGTTATCAAACTACCCATACATTAACATGCTAAACAAGCGGATGCTACTGTCGTTTCCATAATATGGAAACGACAGTAGTACCAGAGTCCAAGACCGACACCATGTATCATGGCAAGGCCCGATTTTGAAGAAAACTAAAATAGCATCATTGGATTTATTTTTAAATCAGCTAGATATTTTCCTTTCAACCTATACGTGGGCGTGTCGTGTGTGTATAATAAAACCCGACCCCAAAAGGCGAGGCCGCGGTGGCGGCCGAAGTCCGCCGGTAACCCTGGGGTTATCTTTTCGAGGGCTTACCCGGGGTGCCCGGCAATGGACACTTGGGGAGGACACCGTGTGGTTTTAGTCTGTCCGATTCCGACACTCCCACCCCATCGTTGGCACCGATAGGGTCATCCTCGAGGGGGATTCCATACATTAAAAAAAATACAGCGAACTCAAGGTAAGAAATGTTTTTGTTGTGCTACACTAAATATTTCTGATATTGTTTTTTTTTCGATATCTTAGCAACTCATTCTATCACGTTAAAACATTTACTGATCGGTAAAAGTTTCTAACATTTTCAAAACGGTCTCGAATTTTATTGCTTACAAATTTCCTTCTGAAAATAAAATTATGTTTTTCGCATCAGCTAACCCAAATTTACTCGCAAAGAAAATTTTCAAACGGATTACTATGAGAATTATTTGAACTCATTTTTAATTTTTCTAAATGATCTGCCGGGTTCCCGCAACACTACTGACTTGTGAAAAATATGTTTTCGGTATCCTAGAGTTATTATTCAACTAAAGTCTGAAAATTAGACAGATTGCTATGATACAGTACGGTAAAATTTGTTGACATTTTTGAAAACTTGGTCAGGTCAAACGGTACGCGGCAAATGTCTGATATTGATATTTTCGAGTATGAATAATTTGAATCTATCAATTTGATGCGAATTTGGCCGTATTGCTATGAAACAAAAATTTTGGTCGAGGTCTCTCGTATTATCAGACTGTATAGTCATTCTAAAGTCTGCCATATGGATACTGTTTAGATCAAAGGCCAGGGCAAAGGATTTTATTATTATTAATCATCAGTTTGCGAGTACTATCCATGGCGGCTATGTATGTGAAAAAGCATTATGACCTGTCAGCTAAAAATCTATAACCTCATTCCCAATACTTTACTAACTGACAAGTACCTACTCGATATCATATAACAGATCATGGTATAGCCGAGCAGATGAAGAAACTACAATATGGAAACTAATAAAAACTATGGATAGACCACACAAACATCAAATTGCACTAGTATGTAGGTCGAAACATACTCTTGCATCATTGGGTAACATATGGGTATTGTGTGCGTATGCGTAATATTATTATGCGATGGTTACCTATAATACTGATACAATCTATGTTAGTATATTATGTTTAAAATATTATATAACCTGCACCCGCACCGAATAACAAGTACCTACAATTTGAGTGTGCAGTCGCCATCGATATTAGCTACTTTACGTGAAATAATGAACAAAAACCGAATAATACAAAAATAATACATTGATCAATTATTTATTGATGTATTCCAATGTAAAGATCGTTTGTAAATTTGTTAGTGTTCAACAACTTCCGAGGTCGACTATACCTATCTGTTAAATGCATTTACAGCTTTGTTCCAGATAAAATAGATAAATCAGTGGTGATCATGGTTCCAAATACTCTACTTCAATTGCATAGTTTCAGTAACAAAAACCCAGTCAAAAGTTCAAACCCCAGCGGTTTGGGCACTGCATTTATAGATCAGTCCGAAAACATGAGTAATTATACGCATAGATAGGCATTTCGGTTACTAATATCTATATTTAAAAAATAAAACACACTAAAAAAATCCACTTTAACATATAGCCAAAACATTGAAAAGTGGCAAAATTTTATTTTCACCGCAATCTTATATTAACTAACTGAATCACAAGGCGTATCAATTGTTTTGTAAATTTTTCTATCTTACATTATTCTGTCGTGGTATTAGTTACACACAGTAGAAAAATAATATTAGTCTTGTTTTAACTGTACCTGACGATAAGGTTAGTGTTATAAATGTGTGTGTAGAAACGAATTACCAATAAATCGTTTTACCTACTTGTTATATTTACGTACACGTAATCATTGTTTTTGTGCCCTGGTAACCTAACTTCTTTGCCATGTGTAGGCACTTAAAATATATTCAGAGCAGATGAATTCAAATAGATTTATTTGTGCGATATACTTCGTGAATAGGTGTTATTCGTTCATGTCGGCTATGAGTTAGCAACTATTGATTAAAGAGTGAATCAAAAAATTTACAATTGTTTGATTACTATGACTTTATTGTTTTGAATTCACTGTATTTTATACATTCACACTGGTAGATGCTCCCGTAAAGGTGTAGAAAAAGGTATAATTTCACATTTTCATATTTGAATAACAATATTAACCACACAACACCCAATAAGACCAAAATGAATACTACTACCACTACTAGTAATATTTATTAGTGAGTAAACATAATTTCAGAAGGATACATTCAGATGTCACAACGTTTGTTTTATTATCCATCATATTGGCAAACATGGACGAAACCATCAATTAACTCGTGTATTATAGTATTCTGTATGAGGATTAACATAGCAATGTTTCTGCAAAAAAAGAAACGTGCGATTATAAACTCTGAGTCGTGGAGCGGTTTAGGCTCTGTGTTTATGAATTACTTGTACAGACTTGAACACTGATATATTATATGGTGCAATTTCACTCGTATTATATTATAAGCTGTTGTCCATGGCTACGCTGCGGTATATTGCACTTTTCCAAAATATGAAGTATTCACATAGTCATTCTAGGTTCTCTCATCTCTTGCCCAATTTTAATAAAATCTGTTTGCGGTCTGGGTAAGAAAATATTTATGAATGGATGATAACTTATGGATCACCTGAAACGTAATCGTGGATTACATTTATATGAAATAATTTTTAAAACATAAATGGTAAGGATTGATTTCGTTCCCCCATTATTTTTTTAAAATATTTGTAAATTTTACTGTCTTTATTTTTTTTTAAATTAAAAACCAAACAAAAAAAATCACCCATTACTTATTCAGGTAATAAACAATCTGTCAGTCAAAGTACCTACTCTTGAGTCTGTTATACTATTTAATTTAAGGGAACTAATAAAACAGATGAATAAGACAAATGCTTGGCAACTAATGGTTACATACTATTTCAGTAACTTGAGCAGCTTGAATTTGGGTTGGCGAAAAATTACTAAACTGATGACTGATATCATTCATGAAAAAAAAAAACGAGCTTCTAAAAGCGTAATGCGTATAATCTATTTTATATAGTCAGCGACTAGAAATACAGACGACTTTAATATTAGGTTTGAGACAATTATTTCGCCGCGGAAACGAGCGAAGAGAGCTCGTGGAAACCAATCCTTCCCCCCCCCTCCCCTCTCTCTCGCGGTTACTTGCGATTATGCACGAACATCACACTAATACCACAGTTGAACATTGACACTAAAATAAATATTAGGTTGCTCAAATATTAAAACGCCTCTCGTTTTGCATTATATTATAACTCAAATAAATGTTTGTAACTTGTTGTTTTGATAGTTTTTATCACTTACAGTCAGTCGCTCACTTAGTAATTTAATAACCCAAATGTATTAATTTTGACACTTTAAATGTACACCCCTTAATTTATTAGCACACTATGAATATAGGCAGGACGAAGAATAAAAAACATAAATAACTTACACGTTCATTCACACTGTTTAATGCATATCTATTATAAAATCATCTACAAATAAGAGGATCGTAAATAAATCAACATTGCTATTAGGAGTAAAAGATTGAAATTGATTGAACACTGAATATTTACGAGGTTGGAGGTACTCTCCATATAAATCCTTTATAAAAGTAATCCACGAATAAATATACATACTCGTCTTTTCTAATATCTCCATTTAGAATGTAAGCGTTGTAACTCTGTAATGTTCTGTCTATTTAAGGCGTTCTTGACGGTTGCAAATGGCGACCAACACTATAACTAACACGAAGAAAATTTAACGTTAAAGCTTACAGATATTACAAAATTGGTAAGGTGCAGCAGGTAATATCAATAAATCCGTTAGTTCTAACAGAGCAAAAACTATATGACGAGCTTGACACCCATATTCACAAAGTAAAGGTTGGTAAGCTGAGAAACTCACAGATCAAAGTTTATGTAATAAATATTTGTTTATTTGTTTTTTTCCGTGAACACAAGTACCTTTTTTTTCGTGCGGAAATCACTTCGGATACCCCCCTGCCGGCCAGCGGGGGCGGTTATGTCGGGCTTGAACGGACTAAACCCGCACGCCGTCTCGGGTCTACAGACGCCGGGGTGTGAGGTTGCCCACAGAGCATTATCCCTCGCACCCCGACTGACCCTGGGCCATCTCCGGTTTCGAGATGGTCCCCTCGGGTTTGCGAACCACGGTGTGTCCCCATCTTGCCCCGGGTTGGGGGAGGGGCGCTTGTCGCCCCACTGTCTCGGCCTGCTTCTGCTGGGGTGACAGGCGGCCTCACCTGCCACCCCCAGGCCTGCGCTCATGGAGTATCTTTTTTTTTTGTCGTGCGGAAATCCCTTCGGATACCCCCCCCCCGCGGCGGTTATGTTGGGCTTGAACCGACTAAAACCGCACACCGACGTACAGGTTTGTTTACAAAACAGGTGGAATATCTTTCAACCAGTTTTGTAATCATAGTCCGAAGATTTTTAGGTATCGATATTTGACACTATTACAGTATTGAAATAAAACTATTTTTAACGGATTCTATCGCGATTTATTTGATGATATTTTATAAATATTTTACATTAATCCCGACGTTTCGGTTGCTTTTCAGTAGCCATGATCACGGGGAGACTAAAGATCGTTGTTGTCTTGTAGTTTGAAATGTAAGTTATCTCAAAGTACCCGAACTACTATCCGATATTGTCTGAAGTTTACGCGAATGTCACACATTGAAATAAAACTATTTTTAACGGATTGGATGGATCGGATGTTATTTTATATTTTACATTGATCCCGACGTTTCGGTTTCTATTCATCCCGTCTCTCCGTGACCATGGCAGCTGAATCCGTTAAAAATAATTTTATTTCAATACCCGAACTATGTTGAAAATAGTTTTATTTCAATGTGTGACGTTCGCGTAAACTTCCGAATATTACAGTAATTATTATAGTTAATTATTATGTAAGTTCATAAAACTAACCCCGAATTAAGTAATATAAAATTTAGTTGAATGAGGAAATTTACATTCGCGATGTTAGCAGCCGCTGCTAGAATTCTAAATTTATATTGGGGTTTCTAAAAATAAGAAAAGGTTATAGGTATTTGGTCTGCGATTATATGGTCATGTTTCTGAATTCAGACTAAAACTTGAATGATGACTATCCACCCTTCTCAGAACACTTATATTTTCCTATTCAGTGCAATATACAGTTCAAACCGTCATGCGCCAGGGCCATTGTCAAAGGATGAGTAAATTAGCTCATGATATTTAAGCGAAGTTTAAATTATCATCAATTCTGACATGGAGAATATCTGCGATTGAAATACCGGTAGGTACATTCAACGAGTAAGGCCCATCATGGAGGATTGGCTAGAGAGGCGATACGGAAGCCTCTCGTACCGACTGACGCAGGTGATCTCCGGGAAGGGGTGCTTCGGGGACCACCTGCATCGGATCAGGAAGGAGCCAACGCCTGAGTGTCATCAGTCACGGGGTGGCAGGTGAGGCCGCCTGTCACCCCAGCAGAAGCAGGCCGGGACGGTGGGGCGACCAGCGTCCCTCCCCCAAACCGGGGCAAGACGGGGACACCGTTGTTCCCAAACCCGAGAGGGCCATCTCGAATATGCTCTATGGGCAACCTTACACCCCGGCGTCTGTAGACCCGAGACGACGTGCGGTTTTAATCGGTTCAAGCCTGACATAACCGCCCCCGCTGGCCGGCGGGAAGTATCCGAAGGGATTTCCGCACGAAAAAAAAAATGGTACATTCAACGAAATAATATTTTCTATATTTATAGAGTTATAAGCCGATGTATATCTCCGGTTCTAATTAAAAAATTGTAATTGGCAGATTTTAAGTGTGACGAAGATTTTTCTAATAGAAAATACCTCGTCCAAATCGTTTAGTAGTATTTGCGTCCGTCACGGACAAACAGAGAAGCAGTCAAACAGACAAGGATTCCAAAAAATATTTTTGTGTTCAGAATCATTCATTTAAAACCCAAATATTTTAATATCTCCAATAATACAGACAACTTATTTACAATTTTTATAATAGAATAGATAGATATATAAATCGTGAAGCGGTTAATAATTGTTAACTCCTTTATTTTTCAAAATTAACTCATTTGGTTTGTATCTAAACATTTGTATTTTCATCTGTATTATAATGCAGCAGCTTTTGAATCAAAAGCTGATTTTGGGTAAATCAAAAGTTTTGATTTACTATTTTCAAATCTATATTCAGCTTGATATTTCATCTGACTCATATTAAAACTAACTACTAGGTACTAAGTAATCTACTTTCAATAAATGTCCGCAAATTGTCGCAACTCTTCACACAAAACTAAATCATATACCTACAGCTTTTTACTTCATTTCCATTTACTTATTGATATTAACAGAATTTGAAGCAAAATAAACTTTATTTTTATGCCAACACCAAACATATATTGTTATCACTTTTTTATGTTTTCTTATAAAACCGTAAACCCACATGTTTGGGAGTAAATGTTACTTATCATGAAATTCGATTTTCCGGTAAGCCTTATCACGATTAGTACAAAAATGTAAATGACTCATGAAAAATTGGATTACATCGCATCACTTGATTTTGTATACGGCTTATTACCAGATCCTGATGACATCATTCCGCTACATTTATTGTGAATTCTGCAAAACCACTCTCATAATTTTAGCTACTCTAACAAACTTCACATATTGTATCAAATGAACTGTTAATTAATGAAGTTGTATACCGAATTGCAATCTAAACATGCTCTGAAATGTAAATGATTTTCAAATATATATCTACATATTCATGACAGTAATTGGAAAGGTGCCGACTGCCGCGGAAAATACCGTAACAAGTTTAATAGCAGGCGGTACCCAATTGCAAATCATAAATGGAAAGAAATTAATGGGTTCTGCTGAATTATTTAATTTATTTTTTACTTTTTGGTTATGACATAAATATATTTTTGTAATCTCCTTTTAACCTTCATTTTGATACCCTACTCAATAGGCTAGAGCGCAAATATTTTTTTGCAACATTATAGCGCCAAAGTTCCACTCTATAGATGTTCTTCCAATGTTATGTAGGTACCCTATAACACTCGGGAAACGAACACCTTTCACTATATACCATCTAATAAACTACAAGTAATAATCGCTTATGCACGTATACTGTGAAGGTGAGACCGTATGGGGCTATAACTGATATGTATAAGTTGTTGTAATTAACTGGTGTGTTTTGTAATTTTTTACATATTAATTTAGGTCACAAAGTAAGGGTTTAGATTGTAGAACCTGATATTTTCTTATTTTTCAGTAGCCGTTCACGCGTATTACGCATGAACCTTCCATCGGTCTTCTCGCCATATGAAAGGGTAGGGAGCGACCCGGTTCACGAAGCCATCATCACAATAATTAAGATTCGAGTGAGCATGGCGAACTTTGCACTTGATACTCACAATATTAAAATGAAATACTAGTGGCCACCAATACAACAAATTTAATATGTTGGTAACCAGCTGGTTTAACAATAAAGCAATCTCCTAAAGCGCAAAATAGATAATCCTAAAGTCTAAACACTTGGTTTAAGTAAGGAGTAAATCCCTGAGTTCCATTTCACTGTAGAAGTCAAATAATCGTTAATCTTATAATATCCCTGCTTAAGACCTGTCTCTTAACGGCCACTTCGAATTTATTTAAGGGAAGGTTCATAATATCTAGGGGAATTTTGTTAAAAAAGCCCACGCTAAGTCCCGTATAGGAGTTATGATAAGGATAACACGTTCCAACTAATTTATGTTTATTTTTAGGATTTTTAATTGAATGTGTCAACATTCTTACTATACAAATGAACGTTCTGTTTAAGGAACATGATATTTGCAAAAATATACTGTGATACAGCCGTTAAAACATATCTATTTCTTTAAATAGTCGCTCTTTAAGAGAAACTCGTGGATCCACTTGGCACTTTTGAAGTTATTTATATCAGTCTGCCGCAGAGTAAAATATCGTAGGACAATACACTTAAAATAAAAGAATCCATAGACCATCACACTTTACTCACGGCAAAAGCCACCAAGCTAGGATACCTTGTAAGACAAGTGGTCGACAATTTAAAACGAGTGGGTATGACTATCTATGGTCTGATTCTTTTTCCAGGCTCTATCTAAACTCCCCCATATATTTTAAATTCTAAATATGAATTTAAAAGCAGTTAACCCGGCGTCATTGAGGCAGGGTTTAAATGACCCTGTAAGTATTAAAACTTCAAATTTTACTGAGATATAATTATTGCACTTAGCCGTGAATCTCAGTAGCTGCAGGAAAGTATCAACCTTATCTGTCGTGCACCTTACTTAGGACACCTAAAGAAGCAACGTGTGCGTAAACCTGCGACAGAGGCATAATGACCCAGCACACTGCTTTTTTGTACCATGATTTAGTTTGAGGTTATATGCTTTTTTACTTATTCACGTAATGAACTTGGAGGAGTCAGCGTCGTCGAGTCATGAGCATTCTTGAAGAGTCTCCAGAGAATGACGAAAAGGTGTTCGTAGCCAATAATTGATACTGCAAAAAAAAACAAGTTACAGTGAAGACAAAATTATATTGCAAAAATTACGGCAACTTATTGCCTCGAATGTGATGATCATAATTTTTACTGAAGGAAAGATGACACGAAATGATATAAAACTATTTTTTGGTCAAATATTCAGACTTCTATGGAGAATATTATTAAACAGCACCCTGGAGTGACTTAAGAGGCATAGGCTGCAAAAAAAAAACGCCGTCAAAAATTATCTGACACGTGTAAATGAACACCTTTCTTTACGTAAATGTTCATCAAAATCTTCCTCGGTAAATACATAAGGAATGAAACAAATTACTGGAGAAACATCTTGAGTACCCCCTGAAAAACTGACTGGTTATCAAAGAAAATGCCAAGATCCCGTTACAAAAAAAAATTTGGATGACAAGAATAAAATATAATACTTGCCATAAGTTTATATACCCTGTGCATGTGATTTCTTGTTACAAAAGCTGCAATGAAACCTAAACCCAAACTTCTTTTGTTTTTTTTAATACTAGGTGAAATTGTAAACGAGTCGTAATGACCCTAATGACCCACCTCAACGCCCGTGTTACAGTTTTCCGCCACAATGACGCCGGGTTAATCTGGATGCTTATTTTCAATGTTATTATGTGTGAACTAAATTAGTTAAAACATTGATCTTTAAACTTGTTCAAACACATAACCTCTTTTAGTGGAAAATGGAAACCATTACTTTATTCAAATGTTCCCAGTTTCTAAAAGGCCCCAAGGTACATCGGCACTAAAAGCTATTACTACAAATATATTGTCATGTTGTGCCAGGTGCCAATAGCTAACATTGCATTTCCATTAACTTATTAAATTGCTTACCTGAAAGTGCACCAATTAATTAACAGCTTATTCTGTTATGATCAGGCTCTTAAAGTTTATTTTACAGAATTGTAAATTTACGAATTGCGGCCTTAGGTACTTCAGTCGGTCGAGACGGCGTGCGGTTTTGGTCGGTTCTAGTCCGACAATACCCACCCTCACTGGTCGGCGGAGGGTACCCGTGGGGAATTCGGCACGAAAAAAAATACAACATTTGTTACAGGTAATTGTAGCCCTAAAAAATCCAACCATCTGGTCTAACTATAGAATCGGCGGTGACTTATGAAGGTCAGACGGCATTCGTTTCATGGAAAATATTGAAGTTCGGCCGTTTCATACTTAGTCTGAAATCCGACCCCAACTGAGTTGTAAAAAACTTTGAGCATGCTTGACGCGCTGCAATCAGGTCATAGGACTTTTTCACGAATTAATTCCTGGGTAAAGACGGGACGCAGGCCGCTAGTTGTTTACAAACTTGCATCTAGTATTGATTTGATTATGATGGTATCTTTTTTTTTTTTTTTCGTGCGGAAATCCCTTCGGATACCGCCCCCGCTGAAGAGCGGGGGCGGTTATGTCGGGCTTGAACCGACTAAAACCGCACGCCGTCTCGGGTCTTAAGACGCCGGGGTGTTAGGTTACCCATAGAGCATATCCCTCGCACCCCGACTGACCCTGGGCCATCTCTGGTTTCGAGATGACCCCCTTACTTGCTCTCCACTGTGCCGTCTGCTAATCAGAGGGACACGTGGAAAGCTTCCGAACAGCCCTCAACAAGGCCGTCCTCGCCTCGGTCGGAGTTGGCCGTAGGCGGCAGCGTCTCTCCCGCCCTAGGAGAGAGGCGCTGCTGTCTCCGTTGCCCAGGATGCACCGCGTGGAGGTCCCCAACCAAGCACCCCATTATGATGGTATCTCAAATATTACGTAATTTACTTCAGATTATGAAAAACAATTCATACATGATAAGACACACATCAGCCGTAATAAATTGATAAAATTTAAAAGAATTACAAAGCTCATAGCGGTACTAATTCAATAGTTAATAATTTGGATTCATTTTTAAGCGTAGCGAGCCGAAGGCGAGCGAGGCGTCTTTGGTTTCAAAGTTGCATTTCAAACAAATGATACTCCTCCGAGACCGTTTGACCGATCTCGACCAAATTTGCCACGGTGATCAAGTAGACATTACTGAGTGTCGTAAGGGGTCGAATGTCCAGATAGGTCTTACCATCGAGGAATAATCACCGAAAACCCAAATCAATGGAAAAAGTCGACCGGTCACGTTGACCTATTGTTGGATAGGCAAATCTCGCTACGCTTAAGTTTGGGTTGATTGCGAAGCTGGTAACCGTCCTAGTTATATTATATCATAATGATCTACTTTGCAATGTAAGACATTTTGGATGTCTTACTAATTATCTGAAGGCAGGATCAAAGCTAACTTCAAACGCCGTATGACATTAGTGGGACACATCGTATGACATACTACTAGTCTGGCCATAAATAATGTAAGAATTGAAATTTAGTAGGTATTTTTAGCATCAAAATTTAGAACACAACATGTATTGTAAGAAAACCATACATAAATACTGTCCGCTTTTTCTTTAATTTATGAGTCTATAAATGGAGTGCCTAGATTTGCATCTTGGTCTACCCTGTACCTGTTTTACGTATTTATAATACATATTGACATAACTTCACGCCTGTAGATAATAGATAGATATAATAGAAAACACAAATCTTCGTCGTCCCCAGCACTGCGTTCATGGAGGTCAGATCATTCTGAGAAACGTCTTCTACGCGGTAGGAGGCAGCTGGACGTCTTCCGTTCCTTTTCCACCTCCTCTTTGGCGCACATGGCTGCCTCGCAGAATGAGACAGTGACATTCCGCAAACACTCTCACTGCTAACCATGGCTAGCACCAGGGTTTACAGCGAGAGGTTTACCATTGCAACGGTTCTCACAAGATCACGCCACTACTTCATTGACGAGTGATTGTGCTGTGCACAAATGGATACCCATGTTTAAAATAGTTCAAAAGTAGTGTGAAACTTGCGTATTAAAATACTAGATACACCAATACTTCGTTTAATCAAAGGTAATAAGTAAATGACAACAACTATGAACTATTCGGGTTAGGAATGCTGTAAATGCTGTCAAATTGATTTAAATTCACTGAAATTCTAAAAGCAACTAGCTATTATCGATTCTCGCCGCAATTAGAAACATTCCCGGTATTATTAATCAAAACGCTATGTCAAGTTTTGCAATCTAAAGTGGATCTTGGTATTTACCTTTTTTTTACGTGCGGAAAACCTCCACGGGTTTCACCCCACCGGGGGTAATGGTATCGGACTTGAACCGACTAAAATCGCACGGTGTGCCCTAGAAAATCTAAAGTGGATCTTGGTATTTACCTTGAAATGTGTTAGAATAATATTTTAGTATAAACAATATATACTACATGAATTGGCAATTTCATTTTTATTGCTGCAGTAATGATTTAAAGAGACCCTTCATCACCTTTACCATATTGGATCTTAGATAATAAGAACACCCCTTAAACGCAAATAAATGACAATAGGCATCAAAGAGCAAATTTTCCTCGCACTTCAAGTTGCTGGTCATGTAGTGAGATGCGCTATCGCTATCAGTTCTACGGGGTTTATCAGAGTCGGGCAGTGTGAGGCTGTCATCGGCATGAGACACACGCGCGCCGACACGCGCTCGCGAACTTACCGTATCGATATTGTACGTAAACGGGATCGTGAATTAATGTTTGTTTTCCCAATGGTGAGTACTTCTTTACTGTTACTTAAATAAAAGCGTTTTGTGTTTAGTATCAACATCCAAAAAAACGTTTTGGATTATTAATATAAGTCCTGCAAACAACTACGCAATTTAATCCAAATATTTTTTATAAATTTATGATTTACCCATATAAAGGTGTTTACTGTGAATCCGATGAAGCGATGATTTTATCATCATCATCATCATCATCAATCTATTCTAGTCCACTGCTGGACATAGGTCTCCCCTAATTTTATAATAAAGGCTAAAAAAACTTACTGTGATAAAATTTAAAATCGCAGGCATCAGCGATACACAAACTGAACGTATGAAGTAGTAATCTTAGTTGAGGATTGTAAACACTGTCTATTCTGGCTTGCGGTAGGGGATAAACAAATTATAATAATTAGTATCTATAATATTTATACATTATCATCAATAAAATTGTATTAATTATTGATAGTTTTGGTAAGAATTTTTTTATTGTATGTATAAGATAAGTATCTGTGCAAAGTATTCTCTTTGCACAGATACTTAGCTTATTTTGAAAAGAGTTATTTTTTTGTAATTAGTTTGAAACCTTTTGAACTTAGGAAACTTTTTTACATTTGAATTTTTTTTTATATATATTAATATACAATAAAAATAAATGTGAAATAGGCATAGATATAAAGATCAGTTATTCAACTACATGATTCATGAATAAAACCCGTGGATTTTATTCATTAACTGGCACGAAAGTCGTTGGAAATAAAAGGAAAGCTGTCCAGGGTACAACAGACCTGATGGTCTTTGGACCGTACCAGTTTTGTTGGATATACTATGGTTAAATGAAGATAGACACCAGTAGGCTGTAGAAAGTTTAATTTTAAATTATACTAATGTCTACGAAAACTTATTCAATTTAATTAGCCCAATGTGATGTACCTTGGCCAATGTTCACAACAAAGGAATCATTTCTTTAAACCGCTTTTATAAACAACTCAAAGTTGAGGTAAGTTTGGAATATCAATGCTATCTGTTACTTGCATTTACTGAGATTAAATTGAAAGTCTAGTGGGGCGGAAATCACACAGTGATTATCAAACTTCGGGCCAAACTTAGATATTTTTGTTGCAGTATTTTTATTCAAAATTACAGACCTTAGGCTTTATGCATATTATTCAATGCGTCTTTATATATTGAGCAATAAATGTGAAGAAAATGAAATCAAATCAAACGTCTTCGACGTCAAAAACACAAAAAAATGATTTTTTAGGGACAATTTGTATGGTAGGTACCCGAAATCTTGAACATACAAACCCCAAAATCTAATCAGTTCTTCCCATTAACCAAACAAGATGATTGGCGAAAGATTTTTTTAAATCGGATAAGTGGTTCTTGAGCTATTGCGTAAACAGACATCCAGACATCCAGACATCCAGACCAACAGACAGACCGACACAAAAATTTTTTTTTGCTTAATTAGACTTAGAGTCATGTGAAACGTCGAGAAAAGTGATAAAGAGTGGGTGTAATGTTGATTTTTTTTTGCGTGATTTTAAGACTTCGGTGTCCACCTGGTTGGTGGCCCGAAGTAATAAAAGATTTGTTATAAATGTATATCACGTTAAATAAATAAGCAATAAGTACAGTCAAAAAACGTACTTTTGGAGCAAGAAATCATAAATTCCCTTTTTTATCTGAACTCGGGAGTTTTTTTTTAATTACGTTTGTTGCAGGTACAACACTATTCAACGTTAAAACAGGTTCCCCTATACCTAACTAACAATCAGTTTAAACAAAGAAAACATTCTTAGTTCAGAATGTTGACAGTTTATTTAAAAAAGATAGATTACCAATGCGATTTGCAGAATTCTTAGATATAAATATAAAAAAGAAGATCAATTTGTTTTTAATATTGAGCTTAATAGAAGCGAAGATATTAATCTTTGGAAAAGGTGATGTACCAAAAGCTAGATTGCTTCATCAATTTTGTATTTAGACTGATTTACCAAACATTTTAAGTTCATGTAAAGTTTGTAATAACCAATGAGGAGGTTAATTAAACTTATATACATACAGTCACGCCTCTTTCCTATTAGGGTAGGCAGTGCCTGTCTTTAGCTACTAATTAGTTACGACAAAAAAGTGGTAGAATGAAAGCTTTAAGTAAAATTCAAAAAAAAAGTTAGTTGCTTTTTTTTAAATTTTGTGTTTGTGAGTACAATTTTATAATTATTTCTGATTATGAACTCAGAGAGATATTCAGGCTGTGGGAGGCCAGTTTAATTCGTGCGAGTTGGAGCTACTGTTTTTCATATACTTCATGTATTTTACAACAAACATAAAATATATACTTTCATTCATACTTGTTTTAGTAAAAAACTATAGCTAAATAAAATTATTAGCATTTTGCTATTTTCCTACTGGTATCTCTGATGTGGCAATTGTTAAGCTTATCATCAAATGAACAGAGTATGTACAGTTTATACAGTGATGAATGATATATATTATCCTATAATATATTGTTATAGTTTCAATAGATTACATAGGTACCTACTGGTAATACAAGCTTTTCAACTTCACTTATCACCTGTATTATCCAAATTATGGTATTCTAAAGGGGCAAAGTAAATTACAGTACTAGCCTTATAAAGAATTCCTACTAAAAGTCAAGATTCTACCTTGTGTCACTTATAAACTATTTTATGTATATTTCTAATTTCGTGTCTAGACTTATGTTTTCTGTATAAGTGCCAATTTTCTCATTTTTGGTTAACTAGATTCAATACCTTGACTTATACAATAGAATAAACTGATTCTATTTCAGCTTGTCATGATTCTAAGCAAATATAAAAATCTTGATTCCTGGGTAGAAAAACCATTCTGGTAAAATTTTGCCCTTCTATAACAATGGACTGCTAATTTTGCATGCACTACAGGTATTGCAGAACGAGGTTAAATAAAACTAAAGAAACATATTATCTTATTTTTATTATCAACACGCAATTATAAAAACATTTATATTCATCATTCAAATATATATATAAATAAAATGACATCAAATAAATCGCGATAGAATCCGTTTTAGTAGTTTTGTACGTAAAGTTTCGACAGTATCATATATATTCAAATTAAGAAATATTTTATTCTAATTTACTCTATTAAGAAAATTGCCATTAACTTTTCTGAAAAATTCCGTCATTTTAATAGAATAATTAACAAAAATTTTTTTTTCAGATTTTTGCATGTTCGATTACCGATCTTTATATTAAACCGAAATTTTGCTTTCTCAGTACCTATTAAGAGTTATTTTTTTCGGATGCGGTTAACAGATTTCATTTGTGTCCAGACAATTATTTCGTCAATGTCAAACATATTTTATTTATAAGAAACTTTTAACGATATGGGATTTGTTTCGCTTAACCTATAAAATGACATAATAAAAAAATTATCAAGTAGAAAATCAAAGTCGGGATTTCTTAAAAAGACCGAAACAAGTACCCATTTTTTTTTTACGTGCGGAAATCCCTTCGGATACCCCCTCGCCGGCCAGCGGGGGTGGTTATGTCGTGTATCGACTAAAACCGCACGGTGTCCTCCCCAAGTGTCCGTTGCCGGGCACCCCGGGTAAGCCCTCGAAAGGATAACCCCAGGGTTGCCGGCGGACTTTGGCCGCCACCGCGGCCTCGCCTAGTGGGGTCGGGCTTTATCCCGCTTCGGTGAGTTGGTAGGAAACAAGTACCCATTAATTTTCTTTCGGTTTATGATTTGCAAATGGGTCACTCCTGCTATCAAATTTGATTTAGTTGTGATATACTAGCTGTTGCCCGCGGCTCCGCCCACGTGGAATCCTGAAGTCGTTCCCAATACCCATGGGAACCTGTTCCCGGGATGAAAAGTAGCCTCTGTGTTATTCCGGACTATAGTATATCCCTGTACCAAATTTCAGCCAGATCCGTAGAGCCGTTTTTGCGTGAAAGAGCAACAAACATACTTACATACATACATACTCATAAACTTTCGCGTTTATAATATTAGTAGGATTATAATATTAGTATACATTACATATGTGTAACTCTAGCGGTTTTGGCAGCGCACGCCAGAATAACTCGCAGATGGTAGATTTTTTCCTACTTACTTGACACTTATCTTCATATTTTGGACAATTCACAGAATAACTTTATAAATTGTAGCCTCTGTGTTATTCTGATGTATAAGCTATATTATTGTAAAGTTTTATTAAAATCCATTCAGTAGTTTTTACGTGAAAGAGTAACAAACATCCATCCATCCATACTTACAAACTTTCGCGTTTATAATATTAGTGGGATACATTTTTGATATCACCCTTTAAATACCCAACTTGATAAGTTTGAGTGATTTTTTTTTAACAATACCTATTTTAGCGCCAAAAGTCCACCATTGTATTTATTATTTTGACATACCCAGTAGCACTCTCACAGTAAATACGAATCTAACGACACCTCAAGCCAAACAATTATTCATGCATACATACCTACTCTCGAAAAACATAACCCTCCTTCTGGCCCAGTCGGATAATAAAACAAAACTTAAAACAAATATATGTAAGTAAATTTGAAACATATGACGTTTCAAATTTACACATTTGCCATAGCAAATGTATATAAGCCGCAAAAGTACAAATTTTATAACACATCATGAATTTTTATTAACTTTTCAATTTTAATTTGTAATGTTTTTACGTTTTGACCTATCAGATTAGTGAATAAGTCTTGCCATAGTAAATTTATGTGGACTGCAAAAGTACAAATTGTAAACACATGATTTTTTTGCTTTTTCATTTGTATTATGTCATTTTAAAGTTTAACAATATCTATAAAAATGACGAAGTATTATTCTAGACACACTTAAAGGTTTCACTCTGTATATGTCCCGAAAGCACAACTACACCCATGTAAAATTGAGTTCAATTCTCAGTTTTTATCACGTTGATATCACGTTACAAAAAATGTTAAAACATACGGCAATAACATGCTATCGCACTGAGTTATTGTAGTTAGTAGTGCACTGTTATAAACGTTACAGTTCTGCGGTTTCACCCGTGAATGAAAAAAAATATCTTCATCACTATACATCTATAATATACCTACACAATTTTTAAAGTTGCACTTTTAGAACATTCTGTATCTCTGTTGATTAAATTATCAAATGAAAAATATGCCCAAGTTAAAGTTCATAACATAGGCATACATTTTAGCAAAAAATGAGATGCGCTGATCTTTTAACCTACAGCTAAGAGCTAACACCTACACCACTAAATCTTGTGAAAATTATATTAGTACGTACATCGGCTATATCGTTTATTAGCAATCCCTGAGGTTAGATTTTATGACTACTTTACAAATTTTGTTGAAAAAGAAAAAAATGTCGATTTTAGAGCCTTTAGACCTTTTTCATGTTTTATACTTATTCCTTGTCCTTTTAATCAAAAATCTTGCTGGAACAAGGATTATAATGCTTTTGAACACAAAAATCTTTACCTCCGAAAATCCTGGTTTAATTGTGAGCGGGAATGGTTTCGGTGAAGGTTGTCAAACTATAGGCCACCATTACTTATGACATTAAAGTTCATCTTAATAGGTTCTTTAGCTTTTTAATTATTGTTGGACAAAGAAAGAAACAGAAATTTAGTTTTATGATAGTTTAAAAGGAAGGTTTTCGTTAGTTACGGCCACGTATTGGAAAGGAAAATTTAACATTTAAAGTATCGTACAGCCAAAATATGCGTAGTACTTTTTTGTATTATTTAGCTTATGTAAAGTAAATATATTAGAAACAACAGTATTAACAGCTTATACACATTTTGAAATAACACTTTTAAAAATACTTACTTTGACATTTACTTAGCAAATTTTTCTTTACAAAATGTAAACCTCAGAGAATATTATATACGGTTATACCAATAATATGGTATCGGCCTTATAATAAAAATATTATTATTATGTTCGTGAATAGGCCCATGCGGCGCCACAAAATTTACTTTAATTCTCAAATAAAAAATTGGGGTGTATGGGATCCCACTAAGACCTTCGGCGCTAAGCCACCTCACCTGCAAGCCGTTATACCTGCTGATTGACGGATGAGACTCTGGTGCAGGTTTTTCTCTCAGGGTTGGGAGGTCAAACGCACTCCGGATCCGTGGTCTCACTGAGGTGTCCCACCGGTAGGACAAAACTTTTTCGTGGTCCCACCAAACACACACTTGACCGTTTTGTTACAACGTGGTATGTAATAGTCGCTACCTGCTTTCTTGAAACAAAATAAAAAAGGCAATAAAATTAAAATTTATCCCTTCTATTTTAGCGCACAGCTTCTAAATAATGGCCAACTGAAATTTCGCTCTGAAATAGCTATTTAGCTGAATAGCATTTGCAGTTCTATCATTTCGTTGTCTTTTTCTATTTCTTCAGTTCGGCGGTTCCGGAGGGGTCAAACGGCAGTCGCTCCCGTAAAAGCCAAACCAAAATGAAGAGGAGTGTGCAGACCCTGGGCTCCAACGTGAACGCCTCAGTTGCAACTGGAAATATCACCAAGAAGAGGATGATGGTAAAATTATCACTTATATACCCCTTATATATCGCTTATATATCACTTATATACACCTCGTTCCATAATTTGGCTTTAAGAATTTAACATAATGTTTTATATAATCCCACAAAATATCAAGACCAACACGTTCTTACTATGGATATCTCAGATTGAACCAAGTACTACTGGATAAGAAAGGTATCCAACCCAAAATATTTAATATTTTGCTGCATTTCTGTGCTCAATGGTTATTCAAAGAGCGCCCAAGCAAAATAGTATTTAGTATTAGTATAATTTGACAAAACATCTACTAATTTTCATATTTTTGACGCGGCCTGAAAAAAGGTTTCCTCCGTCATATTGCAGCTTTAATGTTTTGAAATTTAATTGTTAGAATTTTATAGTAACCTTGCGAGCGAAGTTGACTACTAAAAAAGCGGTGACAAAGGACTTGAAAACCTGTGAAGCGTTCTCGACACTTTACCACTTTAGCAAACGTTTATAGTACCATTATCATCCATAGAGCATTTTGTAAAGTACCATTACGTTTTATTCAAGACTAGCCATAACCTACGGTTTTGTCCACCTGAAATTTGTAGGTATTTAAAGCTACTGGTTCTGGACTTCGTTCGTGTGAACTTCACGTCAAAATTACTTACCTATTGTTTTGTTTTTGTTTTCACTTGGAAGCCTGTGGATGTTGTATGGATATTGTCCCTTCAGGTAACTTATATTATCATGCTATCGCGGACACCTTCTAGAACTGTTTACGACGAACAATTTTACTCCAAATGATTTTCGTGTAACTTTAACTATTCACACAGCGCACGCTGTGGAATTCATGACTCTAGCTACTATAGTAATATTTAAATATATGAATCTATTCGTATAACCTATGTTCATTTGGAATAATATACCAAATAATGGTGAAAGAACCTTTTCAAAGAAGTGCTGTAGTTCCGAAGATTCCCTCTTTCAAACCTCTCTCTTTTACCAGACAACAGCGCATAACCAAGGTTAGGTCCATAGTAAGGTTATGTGTTTAACATTCTTTGTATTTGTAATATTAGATATAGTATAAAATAGTATGATTGCATGAGGCCCCACCAAGACATTCGGCGCCAAGACAATCTCAACTGCAAACGGTACACACGTGCTGATTGACGGACGGGGCTCTGGCGCTCTTAGGTTTGAGTGATCAGACGGCCGGAGAAAGCGGTCCCCGAGGTCAGAGGTGAAACCTTGACTTAGCTTGACTTGAATGTTAACAAGACATTTTAATTGGTTGTTCATAACTATAAAAAATAATCCAGTGAGTAAAACAGCGAAGCACAGCTATTAATATTGTATAAAATCGATAGGAGTACTTAATTCAAGTTCCATTTAATTAATTTCGACATCTTGAGAAGTTAATGGGGAATAAAATAATAAATAAATCAGTTTGGCACTTCTAAATAATGAAGGTACCATAACTAAGTAATTAAGAAATAAAATAACTTTACCAGTTCGAGTCCCGATGGCACCATCTGTCATATTTTACTACGTAATTTCGAAACAACAGTCTCTACAGTAAAATTTCTAAACAGTGATAACAACAGATGGTTTATTGTTTAATAAAAGTGTTTTATTGACTAGATTCGCAAAACATTCTTAATTTAAAACTTTGGAAGACCTACTTGTACGCTTGGTGTACGCCTGATTGCAGCCCAGCGCACTTAACACTGTCTACGAGAAGTACTGCACACGCGTGCGCACACAAATGAATGAAAATCTACGCACATTTTCATTCATTTGTGGCAATGCCGTCGGACATCAGACGCGTATTAGTCGTTATAGGCTTGGTGTAAGCTTGCTTGCAGCTTACATAGGTACATAATAATGCATGCAAGGCTTCATGACGCTTGCCACATGTCATACGCGTACATTCTACATCGAATCTTATGTCTACTTTAAAATATGTAGGTAATTTAAAGTCTCAAAGATATGTTATTGATATTTTTTACCATAAGTAGGTACTATACTTTTACTGCACTAGCAAAATATGAATTTCGTTATAGTGTGTCAAACTGCCTACAATAAAATACTGTTGCTGTAAGCTGGGGTTTGGCTGGCGCTTTGTTAATGTCCTCAAATATGTTTTATCACGAAGCTGTTTTAATTTTAATTCACGGTCACCGTATACTTTTTCTGAAATAAAAATAATTAAAGCTATCAGATATCTAACAGTGAAAATCCCGTCATCATCACTTCGGACATTAGCTGGTACAAACAAGCAGAAAGACAAATAGATAATATTAAAAAAAGAAATTACATAACATAACATAAACTCACGCCTATATCCCCGAAGGGGTAAGCAGAGGTGCTAGCACCCACATTTCGCCAGTTTATGTTTAGGTCCCAATGTAATAGGTGGCGAGCCTATTGCCATTAACCGGGCACTTACCTATACACCTGCCATAAATACACACATAACTTCGAAAAGCATCGAAAAGTCATTGGTGTGTGCCGTGGTAAAACCTGGGATCGAACCCGAGATCTCGTCTCAGCAGTCCATTACCCATACCACTAGGCTACCACGTCTTTAAGAAATTATGCATTTATTAATAAAATATTATTTCAACATTTTGTATAGATAAATAGCAGAACGTCACACGTATGTATTGTCTAACACTCTTGCACACAATTTACCTAAACAGTTGACAAAAGGCAACTTGAAGTGTTGAACTAGAAGTGTCAAATGGGATACCGAGCAGTAAGAGTGGCTTATTAGTGGCTATTACGTATTCTTGGTAGCTCCTTAAGGTTTTGTCCCAAGATTATGTTTTTGCGTGAGAGCATTAAGCTGCAGGCCTTGTTAGCCTCTTTTGTTGGGATATTTTCAGCAGCAGCACCAAGTCTGGAAACGTACCGTCTAAAATATGTATGATAACAGCATTTTAAGATACAATGGTGTGCGTCCATAAAAAATATGTGCACAAAAATCCCATCCAACTAAGTCGTTAGTGCACTGAATGTATGTGCAGTCACGAATCATGAATACACTGCAGCAATAGTGGCAGCAAGTGAAGTATTTATACACTTTCAACAAAGCAATATTACTTGGAAGATATAATAGTTTCAAATAAGTATGTATACAATATAGGTATGCATACAATATACAATAATATATTCGACTATTACTGCTCCAATATAGTAAAGTAAAGAAATGATTGAAATAAAACTATTTTTAACGGATTCTATCGCGGTCTATTTGATGTTAGTTTATATTTTACATTGATCCCGACGTTTCGGCTGCTTTTCAGCAGCCATGGTCACGGGTAGACTAAAGATGGTTGTTGTCTTGAAGTTTGATATGAAAGTTATCTCAAAGTACCCGAACTATGTTGAATTGTTGGTGTTACTATTTACGCAGAATGAGCTCACAGTGTTATGAAGTCTTGTTGTATTTTGATTTTTCTTGGAATTAATTAAGTGAATGACAGGGTCCCAAGCTGGTGGTACATTCCAACCATCTTCTCTATTAAAATCAGGATGTTTTTCAATTTCAATAGCCTCGCGGAGCATCCTAGGTAGGAATCGATTTTCTTTGGCGAGTATCTGTGGTTTATCAAATCTTAAGTAATGTTTGGTCCCCTGTTGCACGTGTTCACATACAGCAGACTTTTTTGAGCGTTGGTGTTTTATGTCAGCTATGTGTTCTTTGACGCAAGTGCCAATGCTTCGCTTGGTTTGACTAATATAAGAGAGCCCACAGTCACAATCTGTTTTATAGACCCCTGCATCTTGTAGAGGCAATTGGCACTTGACAGATGGTAAAAATTGACATATCTTCGTTGGCGGCTTGTAGTATGTGTTAATTGAAGCTCGCTTCAAGATGTAGCCAATCTTGTCAGTGACCCCTCGTATGTATGGTAGGACTGCAGGCTGGCGCTCGACAGTGGCTGGCTTTTCTCGGGATCTGTGACTGATGCGCGGTTGTTTGAGCTTGTTGTCATACAGAACTTGTTTGACTTGTTGTAGCTCAGCGTCCAGGTGTTTTTTGTCACAGATCCCACGGGCTCTCTGAAACAAAGACATTCCCACGGTAGCTAACTGTTTAGGGTAGTGGTGAGATTCACCGTATAAGTACCTATCAGTATGGGTCTGTTTCCTATACACAGTGTAGCTCAAAGTATTATTAGAGTTTCTGATCACAAGAACATCTAGGAAAGCTAATGAATTATTTGCCTCTAATTCCATAGTGAATTGTATGTTGTTATTAATGGAATTAAGGTGTGTTAAAAATGTATTTATACTATCTGATGGTAGTACTGTGAAGGTGTCATCTACTTACCGTTTATAAAATCTAGGTGTAATGGCAGCCGTCTGCATGGCTCGCGCCTCGAAGGCCTCCATATATATGTCAGCAACAACAGGCGATACTGGGGAGCCCATTGCCACGCCATCGATTTATTTATTAGAGGCCTTCGAGGCGCGAGCCATGCAGACGGCTGCCATTACACCTAGATTTTATAAACGGTATGTAGATTACACCTTCACAATACTACCAACAGATAGCATAAATACATTTTTAACACACCTTAATTCCATTAATAACAACATACAATTCACTATGAAATTAGAGGCAAATAATTCATTAGCTTTCCTAGATGTTCTTGTGATCAGAAACTCTAATAATACTTTGAGCTACACTGTGTATAGGAAACAGACCCATACTGATAGGTACTTATACGGTGAATCTCACCACCACCCTAAACAGTTAGCTACCGTGGGAATGTCTTTGTTTCAGAGAGCCCGTGGGATCTGTGACAAAAAACACATGGACGCTGAGCTACAACATGTCAAACAAGTTCTGTATAACAACAAGCTCAAACAACCGCGCATCAGTCACAGATCCCGAGAAAAGCCAGCCACTGTCGAGCGCCAGCCTGCAGTCCTACCATACATACGAGGGGTCACTGACAAGATTGGCTACATCTTGAAGCGAGCTTCAATTAACACATACTACAAGCCGCCAACGAAGATATGTAAATTTTTACCATCTGTCAAGTGCCAATTGCCTCTACAAGATGCAGGGGTCTATAAAACAGATTGTGACTGTGGGCTCTCTTATATTGGTCAAACCAAGCGAAGCATTGGCACTCGCGTCAAAGAACACATAGCTGACATAAAACACCAACGCTCAAAAGTCTGCTGTATGTGAACACGTGCAACAGGGGACCAAACATTACTTAAGATTTGATAAACCACAGATACTCGCCAAAGAAAATCGATTCCCACCTAGGATGCTCCGCGAAGCCATTGAATTTAAAAAACATCCTAATTTTAATAGAGAAGTAGTCCATTTAAATGTTACATTTTTTAGGCCTAACCTTGCGTTTTTTAGAGGACGCAATTTTATTCTTTTGATGTGTAGGGGGGTCAGTGTAAAGCTAAAACCAAGTTTGTGGGGTCGCCACCCTTGTCAAACGGCCGCCATCTTGAAAATAGGGGTTGAAATGGTGTTTACGATATATCTCTTAAACTATTTATCTGAAAAAAAAAAATTGACAACATTTTTTGTTGCTAATTAAATTCTCTACAAGTTTGGTCCAGTAACTTTTGTTTTTTTTTTGTTATTATAATTTTTTCAATTATGAATTTTGCAATATTATTAATAATTAATTATTGACTCTTTTCCCCACCACATACGAGGAAGAGTCTGGAAGCGCGTTTTTTTTTTACGTGGCAATAGGCATAATCCACGGTGATTTTCTAAATTTTAACTACTCCGTCCTGGGTCTTTTCGATGGACCAGGCTGCGGCTCAGCATCTGATCGGCTTTCTGAATTAAATATCAGTGGGAGAACTGGAGAAGGAAGGGGTGTTAATGTCGGCGGTTCATCATCAAAGTCATTTTCATTTATTAATTCTGAGAGCCCCATTACGTTGCTGCAAGTCTCTCCAGAACAATGGAAGCACACTGCAGAACATTTCAGCCCTGCTTTTCGACATCCACACATTGATCCACAGTTTCCTTTGCATTTGCAAAAGATCAATTTTGGAAGCTCAGGGGGTGCTGGAGGTTTAGAGCTCTGCACTGGCATCAATAATTTTCCACGTGTTTTTCCAGCCCCAGTCTTCAAGATCATTATTATTACCAAGCCACGACTGGACCTGATGGTAGACTCGGAAAGTATGAAAGCGACCTTTTTTTTTTTTTTTTATCGTGCGGAAATCCCTTCGTATACCCCCCGCGTGCCAGCGTGTATTGTATTGGAGGAAGTGAAGATAAGTTAAACGTGCTTTTTGTCACTGCCTTGGCAAATTGTTTGTATCTTAGGCTGTCAAGAGAATTATCATCTTTATTACCACCGTATACACAAACTTGGTTTTAGCTTTACACTGACCCCCCCTACACATCAAAAAAATAAAATTGCGTCCTCTAAAAAACGCAACCCCAAATGTAACTTTTCAATGGACCAAAAATGGTTGGAATGTACCACCAGTTCGGGACTCAGTCATTCACTTAATTAATTCCAAGAAAAATCAAAATACAACAAGACTTAATGACACTGTGAGCTCATTCTGCGTAAATAATAACACCAACAATTCAACATAGTTCGGGTACTTTGAGATAAATTTCACTTCAAACTTCAAGACAACAACCATCTTTAGTCTACCCGTGACCATGGCTGCTGAAAAGCAACCGAAACGTCGGGATCAATGTAAAATAACCCATTAGTCTCCGTGCGGGTGCCGGGTCCATCGCGTTGCTGAGTTGGGAACTCGGGACAGTGCCTGGGACTTGCGACCCAAGTGTAGGTTTAGAAGGGGCCCCTTTTGTTGATGTACATCAACACTCACCTTCACTACCCAAGTTCCCCTCCCTGCCTAACCAAATTTGATACGAACCTACTAGTGCCGCTTTAGACATTCGTCCTAGTAATGAGCTTATTGTAGCTCTCGATAGGCCTAGATCTTTAAGTAGGTTATAGAGAGATTTTGCTGGTCTCGCTCCCACTTCCACTGCATACAAATTAACCACGTAACCGTTTTTGATTAATTTGTTTGTGAGATCATAGTATTTATTTTTCTTTATTGTGTGGTCCTTCGGTATATTTGTTTCCCACGGTACAGTAAGTTCCACAAGAACCACATGTTTTAACCTCTTAGAATATAGGAATATGTCAGGTCAAGATGACGAAACCCCAACATCCTCCGGAATTTTATAGTGCTTTTCATACGTGTCGATTAGGAGAGTCCAATCTGGGGCAGTATCTAAGATTGAATAAGGTTTGTTCCTGGATGTTATGGATGAACCTTCAGACACAAAATTGATATGACGTCTGTTAGTAGTCAATCCTTTTTGGGCTCTAGCTACTGCCAGACTCATTGCTTCACGTATGATGATAAGTACCTTATCGTGGCGGCGTGAGTAATGGCCTCTATCGAGAAGCACCCTACATCCTACTAATATGTGTCTAGCTGTCCCTATTGCCTCACCACAAGTATAACATTGTTTTTCTGTGCCCTTCCCCCACCTTACCAGATTACTCTGGTCTGGGAGGGTCATCTGAAAGGCGTTAAGATAAAATTTTAACAGGGCCGGCGACCAGTCATAGATCAAGGTGCGCCACTTTAAGGCCATCGGTACGCAGAACTCTCCCATTGTCAACCATTCATTTTGGATTTCCAAATTCATCGCGTGCACTCGATATTTATCATTTTCGTCTTGTTTTAGAAAGGACTTAAGTATATCCTGGTCCCTTTCTGGCTCTCGTACTCCCAACCCCACTCTGTTCGACTGGGCCCCTATCATAAATCGTTTATGGAATAGGAGTCTAGATTCAAGCTCGGACGCGTTATTATTTTTCGGGAGTGCCCTGATTGTGACATCTTGGGATTTACCTAAGATGTGGGCTTTGGTAACTCTAAGATGTTTATAGAGCTCCGATGGTTTCTTAAGTTTCATTCCAAAATTATTTTGATCCCTAAATAGAGCAGAGGAATCAGCAGAGTGCGCTAGTCCAAGCCACGATTTTAGCGATTTTATGACAGTTGCATCTATTTTCGCCAGTAAGGTTTTACCGAATTCATACACCAGAAAAGGCCAAGTCAGACGTGATGTTAAGTAGTTGTCATATATCCAAGCTTTTTTGATATTGTTTAGTGGTAGCTGATCTATCTTATTTAGGTCATCTATAAACGTATCGACAACTTCATCTAAGGATGGTGTGCGTCCTTTATAGTCTATCTTTCTCCCAAGAAATTTAAATGGCACCGATTCAGCGACTATGGAAACTGGTTTACCCCCAATGAAGAGTCCCGGGTCGTAAGAGGTAAATTTGGTGTCCCGTCTACCCAGACACAGACAGTGACACTTACTGGGCTTCGTCCTCAGTCCATTTGTCCACGAACAGAACTCATCGACTTCCTTTAATAGTTCCTGACAGTGTTTTGGATTACGCGTCAGTATTGCGAGATCGTCAGCAAAAGCTAAGATGGACTCTGAGTATATGTTATTTACTTTAAACCGATAACCCCATTTCTTTTCGTGACGTATTAACTTGGTAATTAAATAACATCAAATAAACCGCGATAGAATCCGTTAAAAATAGTTTTATTTCAATGTGTGGCATTCGCGTAAACTTCTCTTCCTTGTTTTAACTTTCCCAATGTCATGTCTCCTAATGAGTTATGAAATCGGTCTGTGCAGCGTGACTCTACCTCCTATTATAGGTGATAAGATGTTCTTGTTACGTGTTCACGATGATGGTGAGATCGGCAGCCTAAGCCGTTCTGAGAATGCTCTCATCCTTCGCGTTGTGAGCACTACACCAAACGCACAGAATACATAATAGTAGGTACTACGTATTAAAGCTTAAGGTATATATTACGCTAGTCTATAAGAAAAAAAAGAATTAAAAATAAAAACATGGATATAATTCTATTTGTTTAATGAGACAAAAAAATAGTCTCGTGTGAAATATACAACTTTTCGAGTTTGGTCATTCACGTTCACTTGAAAATTCACTCTCTATTATAAAACTAAAAACGATTATGCTCTGCGAATTTTTACGCACCAAAAGCTCCATCCCATTCATCGAGCAAGAAATACATAATCCCATCCAAAACATAAATATGAAATGAGAGCCAAGTTCAATATTAAGAACATGTAACGTTGTCGACTTCGCCGATTCCTAAAATTCCTAAGATACCTCAAATTTGAGTTACAAGGACCTAAAACATTCTAAAATAAATTGATATAACAATTTCTTATATCTTGGTGCCACCACAATATTTTCTACTTAATAGATAATATAAATTCTTACATTTCAACAGATAATTATTTTAAAATACAATTATTTCCTATGGGTTCCTTTTATGAAAGAAACAATATTGTTTTATACAAGTGTGAAATAAAATAACAAAATATAATAACTAAAAACATTTATTACTTACATTTTAAAAAGGCTATAAAAATATGGCAATAATAATGATGCATCCACTTTAACCCTTTTAAACTTGAAAATACTAGACATTTTACTCATAATATAACTTGGAAGCATAAAGAAGACTGAGATCTTGAATAAGTATCACGAAAATAACAGTTATGACATCAGTATGGACCTGACAGAGGTCGTCGATAAAATTTACACATTATGTGCAGAAGATAATAATGTGTTCAGGATAGATATCATGATGCGACATTTATCGCAGGTATGAGCAGTCCTTCTGTACTTGTTTCCTGTGCATTCTTGACGACCTTCTGCGAACACCTGGAATCTTGGCTGGTGGTTTCTCAGAAGTTTCAACACTAAATGCCCTGATCCGCACTGTTGTATATAGCAGAGTCCGGGCAGTTCAATGTACATGATGTTGATAAAAAAAAATGTACGAGCTAAGACAGCGGTACGTCATTATCATTCTCACTGTCAGACGCTTCCTGTTCAGTTTGAATATAATCTACTTGTGTGATCAACTTCCTCTTCATCAATTTGTTACTGCCACAGTCTTCATACCTAACCTCTTCTAACATCGCAAGCGCTATATTCCCATGAGATTCATTATAATAATCCGAAACAAATTGTTACAATGAATGCCACGTTGTGTCAAATTTACATTTCTAAACTTCGCATGCATTTAGGTCCAGCTAACAGAGCATAGTCACTATAAAGGTCTGCAAATCTAATAAAACGACGTCTTATCTCCAGCTATAACAAAATTCACTACATTTGCGTAACTTATTTTGAAAATATCCGTCATTAAAAAATGTTCAGGTCATCAAGACTGAACATAGATGGCGAGGGTTGATATATCAATAACGTGCTTTCTGCGAATTTTTGCGCATGTTCCATTTTTAATTAAAAAACCATTTATGAATTGAAATAAAACTATTTTTATCGAATTCTATTGCGATTAATTTGATGTTATTTTATATTTTACATTGATCCCGACCTTTCGGTTGCTTTTCAGCAGCCATGGTCACGGGGAGACTAAAGATGGTTATTGTCTTGTAGTTTGAAGTGTAAGTTGCATGAATGGGCCGACTCGACCGGTAAACAGTATTTGAACTGTTGCGTTCCGTTTGTTGAGTAAGAGTGCCGGAGCCCAAACTCCTTTCCCATCCCCTGCCAAACTCCTTTCCCATCCCCTCCCAAACTCCTTTCCCATCTCCTTTCCTTTACAGGGTCGGCAGCGCGAGTGTGACGCCACTGGTGTTACACATGTCCATAGGCTGCGGTAACCGCTTCCCATCAGGTGGGCCGTGTGCTTGTCTGCCACCTTAGTGGTATAAAAAAAAAGTTATCTCAAAGTACCCGAACTATGTTGAATTGTTGGTGTTAATTTACGCAGAATGAGCTCACAGTGTCATGAAGTCTTGTTGTATTTTGTTTTTTTTTTACAAATAATTAAGTGAATGACTGGGTCCCAAACTGGTGGTACATTCCAACCATCTTCTCTATTAAAATTTCAATAGCTTCGCGGAGCATCCTAGTATCATCTTGTTTGAGCTTGTTGTCATACAGAACTTGTTTGACATGTTGTAACTCAGCGTCCAGGTGTTTCTTGTCACAACCGCGCATCAGTCACAGATCACGAGAAAAGCCAGCCACTGTCGAGCGCCCGCCTGCAGGCCTACCATACGTACGAGGGGTCACTGACAAGATTGGCTACATCTTGAAGCGAGCTTCAATTAACACAAACTACAAGCCGCCAACTAAGATATGTCAATTTTTACCATCTGTAAAGTGCCAATTGCCTCTACAAGATGCAGGGGTCTATAAAATAGATTGTGACTGTGGGCTCTCTTATATTGGTCAAACCAAGCGAAGCATTTGCACTCACGTCAAAGAACACATAGCTGATATAAAATATCAACGCTCAAAAAAGTCTGCTGTTTGTGAACACGTGCAACAGGGGATCAAACATTACTTAAGATTTGATAAACCACAGAAGCTCCGCGAAGCTATTGAAATTAAAAAAAATCGTAATTTTAATATAGAAGATGGTCGGAATGTACCACCACCTTGGGAACCAGTCATTCACCTAATTAATTCCAAGAAAAATCAAAATACAACAAGACTTCATGACACTATGAGCTCATTCTGCGTAAATAGTAATACCAACAATTCAAAATAGTTCGGGTACTTTGAGATAACTTACACTTCAAACTACAAGACAACAACCATCTTTAGTCTCCCCGTGACCATGGCTGCTGAAAAGCAACCGAAACGTCGGGATCAATGTAAAATATAAAATAACATCAAATAAATTTTATTGGATGTATATGTACCAGGCCACTCAGAAAGTATTGCGAAAAAAAGTTTTTATATATGAGAGACTGGTCAGTTATAATCTATAAATATGATTATTTATGAGTAAAAATAAGTACGTTCCAATTTCAAAATTTCTCTCTGCATTTTTTGCAAGATAATTTCAATTATTGTGTCTCATTGAAAAATGGATCTGCGTTGGGAACATTTTCGCGCTATGATTTTCTACGATTTCAAGTGTCGCCTGAAACCAGACGAATCGTACGATAGACTTCAAATGGCATTCATGGATGAAGGCCCTTCCAAGGCGACCGTGTATCGTTGGTATAACGAATTCAAGCGCGGTCGACTGACTTTGGAGGATGAAGAAAGAAGTGGTCGCCCTTTGACGGCTGTTACGGAAGAAAACGTGCTAGCAGTGAAAAATTTAATCCAAGATAATAGACGAGTCACATATCAAGAGATTCAGCACATTCTTCAGATTGGATCGGGAAGCCTTCACGAGATTCTACACGTGCATCTTCGTGTGAGAAGGATAGTTTCACGCTGGGTGCCGCACAATCTCACCGATGCTCAGAAGCAGGCCCGGGTGGAATGGTGTCGTGATATGATAAACAAGTTTGAAGCAGGCGCGTCTCGGCGTGTTTATGACATCATTACAGGTGATGAGTCGTGGATTTATCAGTATGATCCAGAAACAAAACGCCAGTCGACGGTTTGGGTGTTTCAAAACGAATCAACACCTACCAAAGTGAAGCGATCTAGAAGCGGAGGGAATATTTTGATCGCGAGTTTTTTCAATTTGTCTGGCTACTTGTTATCAATCCCTTTACGAAATCAAAGAAGCATCAACGCTGAATGGTACACTACCAAATGCTTGGCAGAAGTTTTCTCTGTAGTGAGCTACAAGCGACCAAACACAGGGCTCCGCGGGATACTACTCCACCATGATAACGCGCCCGCACACACCGCGCTTAAAACGAGGGACTTCCTGGACAGCACTCCGGTTAAACTCCTAGGTCACCCTCCTTACAGCCCTGACCTTGCACCGTGCGACTTCTTTTTATTCCCGAAAATAAAAAATCAGCTCAAAGGGATACAATTTTCGTCGCCGGAAGATGCGCTGTCAACGTTTGAGCAGGCTGTAAACGAGGTATCTGCGGCGGATTGGAAAAAGTGTTTTGAAAACTGGTTCAAACGCATGAAACTTTGTATAGAGGCTGGTGGAGAGTACTTTGAAAAGATTTAATAAAAAATATTTACCTATAGAACACTTTTTTTTATTTTCGCAAAACTTTCTGAGTGTCCCACGTATATATTTATTAATGTTTTATTTCAATGTGTGACATTCGCGTAAACTTCCGACAGTATCAACTATTTATGAAAATGATATATGAAAAGAAAGAAAAGATCAAAATTTCACGCGGGCGGTGCTGCGGGCAACAGCTAGTTACCAATAATTTTCAGTTTTCAGATTTTTTATGTGTAAATGCCGCATAGTCTAACTGATCAAGATTCTAGATCATCTGGAAGTGGTTTAGGTTTCGATCTTTAAGTCAGTGAGTGAGTAAGTCATAAAAATACCGGTTTTTATACGCTAATATATTAATAACCAATAATTAAGCAATAATTATAAAAGTTTGGATTCTAGGCAAGCTTTAATAAATGTGCTAAATTTCAAATATGTAGTTTTAATCGTTTTCTAGTTGTAAAGTGGTCAGAAGTAGCCCGAAATGATTCGTGTAAATATACACATGGCTGCTGCGTTCCTTTTTCTTTGAACTTGGCTGGACACCCTGCCGCGTGTCTAGATATAAAATCAACCCTGACACGCGTGTGGCATTTTGTTTTTGTCGAGTGTCACCACAGTTGTCTTTTTTGTAGAAAAACAACTAAAACTCATATTGAATACGTGTTGTAAATAAATGTCATTATAGTATAAAATTGTACCTACTATCATATTTCAGTAATAAAATTGGATTTTACTGTACATCGGCAGCATTTAATATGTTACTGCATAGTTATAGGTATGTTTTAAGTAATTTAATTTAAAAATGTTTGCAGGTTAAAAGAGAAAAGAGTGATAAAGAGATGAGAAGACTAATGTTGTTTAAGGGTAACTCGCACTTGGTAAAACCCCTTTTTTAATAATAATATTACTAAACAACAACTCTAACTAACTCTAACTCTAACTCTCTTAAAGGCATGTATGGGGCAATGGAGGACGGTTCTTCTTTCTCCAGGGTGTCGTCAGGTCCTTGGGGATGGTGTACCGATAAAGTTCGAGAGGGGTATATTCCAGGGTGATAGCCTGAGTCCGTTATGGTTTTGCCTAGCACTGAATCCTCTCAGTACAATACTGGAGAAGTCAGGGCTAGGCTATCAGTTGCGGAGAGGAGGTCAAGTTATATCCCATCTTCTTTACATGGATGACTTGAAATTGTTTGCCACCACCGACTCCCGCCTGGTAGAATTACTTAAGGTAGGTAACTGAAACCTTTAGTAATTCTATCAGAATGGGGTTTGGTGTAGACAAATGTGCAGTCATGCATATTAAGAAGGGTGGGGTTGTGGAATCTGAAAGAATTGAACTTTCAGATTCTACACAACTGAAATCTTTCTCGGCAACTGAAAGCTATAAATATCTTGGTATGTCACAAGCGTTAGGTATTACTGAGGCTGCCATGAAACAGACGTTGTGGGATCGTTTCTTTGGACGCCTGAAAAAAGTACTGAAGAGTCTTTTATCGGGCGGTAACAAGGTACGAGCCTACAACGGTTGGGTCATGCCAGTCTTAGTATACTCCTTTGGCATACTAAGATGGACTCAGACCGAATTAGATGCCCTGGATAGGAAAGTCCGTACGTTGCTAACTGCAAATCGTATGCACCACCCACGCTCGTCAGTAATGAGGTTGTATAACCCACGGAAGTGTGTCGCGGTTTTTTAAACGCCAAGACTCTCCACAACCGTGAGATATGCAACCTTAGGGAATATTTCCTACACGTTGACGTAGGTGTGCACCGAGATGTAGTGGCAATAGAGAACGGACTGACCCCTCTCGCTCTGGCTAAAGAGAACTGGCACAAACCGGTAATACTTAGCATCGCTGATCGCAAGGAAATATGGAAGAGCAAAGAGCTGCATGGACGTTTTTGTCGGGCCTTAAATGGGCCCGACTTAGATATAAAAGCATCAGTGTTCTGGCTACGCTTCGGTGATCTCTTTGGAGAAATCGAAGGTTTTGTCTGTGAATTACAGATGAAGTTGTCATGACGAATAATTATCGGAGGACGGCACGATTGACATATATGTCGGGCGTGTCACCGTCCCGGA
Organism: Cybosia mesomella; assembly: GCA_946251805.1. Lineage (NCBI taxonomy): Eukaryota > Metazoa > Arthropoda > Insecta > Lepidoptera > Erebidae > Cybosia > Cybosia mesomella. The sequence continues at coordinate 15,522,694 of OX276403.1, forward strand.
GAATCTCTAAGACATATTATCTCTGGTTGTTCTCGTCTTGCCAACGGAGAATATTTGCATAGACACAACCAAGTGGCCAGAATCGTTCATCGACAACTTGCTCTGAAGTATGACCTTGTAGATTCGGAGGTACCGTATTACAGGTATGTGCCCGACCAAGGATCAATCATCACTGACAGGACTATTGTAGCCAATAAGCCTGATATAGTGGTGATTGATCGATCAGAGCGTCTCGCAATAATTGTTGACATCACCATCCCCCATGATGACAATCTCGTGAAAGCCGAAAAAGACAAACAAATAATATATTTGGACTTGGCTCACGAGATTGTCGACATGTGGGATGTAGATTCAGCAATTATTGTTCCGATAGTCGTATCTGTTCACGGACTGATTGCCAAGAGCCTCGAACAACATCTCCAGAGGCTCGCGTTAGGCAGTTGGGTCAAGGGCTTGATGCAGAAGGCAGTGCTCTTCGACACGGCACGTATTGTGAGGAGATTCCTCTCTCTGGAGCCCTGTACCCGATGCCGGTGGGCCACTATTTTTATATTTTTAAATATATTTGTTTTTTTTTATATTGTAGAATGTATTTAAAAATATAATTCATATGTATTTAAAACTTAATAAAGGGAACAATAATAATATAATGATATAGCTCGGTCTATAATAATAAGTGGTCATGATTTAGTATACACCACAAACTACCCAGGTTCTGGTAATATATATATATATATATATATATATATATATATATATATATATATATATATATATATAACAAAAAAGTTGTCTGGAAGAAGTCACAAACTGAGATAAGACCGCCCATTTTACAACTAACTTTCATGTTCTTCGTGGTGTTAAGTTTAGTTGTTTAGTCATGATAAAATATCTAAACAAACTTAGGTATTTAAACTATCATGGTCACTAACATAAGTATTAGAGTTAACGGGATATTTACCATGTGGTTCTAAGAATGTCCGATATTTCGGCACTGTTGCAAGCGCCATGATCACGGAGGAACTTCCTCCGTGATCATGGCGCTTGCAACAGTGCCCGTGCCAGTAAATATCCCGTTAACTCTAATACTTAAACAAACTTAAATCGACAACTATAAAACGAACAAAAGATATTTTTAATGGAAAGCATTGGATGCTTCCAATGCATACTATAGAAAACATCTCTTCTATTTGGCTATTATTCAGCTGCAGGCATGTAATTACACACCTGCCTCGACAATACCGATGCAACTTGTATTTTACCTTCATATTCAAATATAAGAACCATGCATTGAATATTATACACGTCACCCGCAGGACAGCTTAGTAATCTAGGGTAATATCAATTTTATCGGCAGGAATGGGCATTGATTATTGCGATAGTTACCGCGTTACTGTGGACGCAGCATTACTAAAAAGCATGTTTTAAGAAAAGTGTTTTTAGATTCATAATTTACTTTTCAAATTTCGATTTGTCAACATAAAATTTCCCTAAAACGAAATTCCATTCCGCCAGCAATAAAATTATAACGGCAGTATAATTATCTTAAAGGAGTCCATTTACGTTTAAGTATCTGATTGTGAGAAAGACACAATTGTCTTTGATATTGAAAGGTATTTTAATTACATGAATAATAACTTATCAATGACAGATTAAACTTGAAATCAATTAAATAAAGCAAGCAAAGCACGCTGAACTCGCGCACTGAGGGTTCCGTACAAAACTGGATTGAGTGATGAACTTAACGTTGCTTTAGAGACTCATGATGAAGGGACTAGTCCACGAAGGTATCTGGCCACATTTGCGAATGGCCCCAAGCGAGTCCTAGAATGGAGACCGACGTATCGGTAACTTTTTCCCCGTGCGGTTTTAGTCGGTTCAAGCCCGACATAACCGCCCCCGCTGGCCGGCAGGTACCCCATGAGTGGTTTCCGTACGAAAAAAAAATAGGTACGGAACCCTTATAAACATAATTTAAGTCAATTTTATTATACTAGAATGTAGTAATAAATACTTAAACTCAAACTTTTATTGCCACCGGGGTAGACAGAGAAAGCAGCCCACCACCTGCTTCTGCCTTTACACACTTTACGAGCTTTCTCGACTGTTATTTACTCTTTCATGCAAGCCCGCCGGTTCGAATGCTTTTAATCTGCTTTAAGACTCAAAAAATAAAGTACCCAGTTTTAAAAACATAAACATAACTTCACGCCTGTATCCCTGAAGGGGTAGGCAGAGCCAGCTTTGCATCGGTAAATTAACCCGATCGAGATCTTTAGAGCCAAAACTAACTTCACCTGCAAGCTGCACCTGCTGATGGACGGATGAGGCTCTGGTGCAGGCTTACCTTATAGGGTTGGGAATTGGCAGTTGCTCCCGTTACCTAGTTGTTCTGTGACCGAAGCTAGATGAAAATGTTTATACTCAGGATAATATATTGAAGGCAAATCAAACTCAACCAATCTAAACTATTCAGTATCGGAAGTGGAAGTTTCGAAATTAAGTTGCATGGCAACACAATTTGACGGACTGTCATCAATGAAATGCCCCTTAGTGACGGATTTAGAAAAAATAAGTAAAAAAATAAACTTTATACCATACCTACTCTAAAAAGCTTATTTTATTCACGCAAAACAGTGAATAAAAAGGCCTTTTATTCACTGTTTTGTTTTTATTCACTGTTTTGGTGTTTGAATTTGGAACACAAAAATATATCCGGTCTCTATTTCAATGCTTACACAAACTCCTTGCGCTAAGATTCGAAATTCAAAACTCTTTGGTGCAAATAAATTCTCGAGATTTGATTGGTCGATATTTGCGACAAGGAGTTTGGCATTAGATTAAAAACTGTTTTGTGTTCTTTGCTGCCTTTATAGAAATAAATATTGTTTCACAAGTTGACCACTCTAATGATAATAATAAGAAAATTGCGCTTAATTTCAGTCATTGCTCTAATTTTAATGTCCATTTCAATTAATGTAACAATTCTTATTTCTTGATTAAATTTCTATTTTCGCTTAAATTATGTCTTTTCTCGAAGTCATGGTATAAAGTATAGTATGCAACTCCTGAATAAAGTACGAATTTATATCGATGGCCATGAATCACTCGCGTCGTTCAGGATTCTAACAGTTGAATCACTCGCTGCGCTCGTGATTCAATCATTAGAATCCTGCACTTGCTCGTGACTCATCTACGGCCCTCGCTTTAAATCCGTCCTTTATTCACTAGTTGCATAATATACTATTATACCATACCTACTCTAAAAAGCTTATTTTATTCACGCAAAACAGTGAATAAAAAGGCCTTTTATTCACTGTTTTGTTTTTATTCACTGTTTTGGTGTTTGAATTTGGAACACAAAAATATATCCGGTCTCTATTTCAATGCTTACACAAACTCCTTGCGCTAAGATTCGAAATTCAAAACTCTTTGGTGCAAATAAATTCTCGAGATTTGATTGGTCGATATTTGCGACAAGGAGTTTGGCATTAGATTAAAAACTGTTTTGTGTTCTTTGCTGCCTTTATAGAAATAAATATTGTTTCACAAGTTGACCACTCTAATGATAATAATAAGAAAATTGCGCTTAATTTCAGTCATTGCTCTAATTTTAATGTCCATTTCAATTAATGTAACAATTCTTATTTCTTGATTAAATTTCTATTTTCGCTTAAATTATGTCTTTTCTCGAAGTCATGGTATAAAGTATAGTATGCAACTCCTGAATAAAGTACGAATTTATATCGATGGCCATGAATCACTCGCGTCGTTCAGGATTCTAACAGTTGAATCACTCGCTGCGCTCGTGATTCAATCATTAGAATCCTGCACTTGCTCGTGACTCATCTACGGCCCTCGCTTTAAATCCGTCCTTTATTCACTAGTTGCATAATATACTATTATACCATACCTACTCTAAAAAGCTTATTTTATTCACGCAAAACAGTGAATAAAAAGGCCTTTTATTCACTGTTTTGTTTTTATTCACTATTTTGGTGTTTGAATTTGGAACACAAAAATATATCCGGTCTCTATTTCAATGCTTACACAAACTCCTTGCGCTAAGATTCGAAATTCAAAACTCTTTGGTGCAAATAAATTCTCGAGATTTGATTGGTCGATATTTGCGACAAGGAGTTTGGCATTCGATTAATAAATATTGTTTCACAAGTTGACCACTCTAATGATAATAATAAGAAAATTACGCCTAATTTCAGTCATTGCTCTAATTTTAATGTCTATTTCAATTAATGTAACAATTCTTATTTCTTGATTAAATTTCTATTTTCGCTTAAATTATGTCTTTTCTCGTAGTCATGGTATAAAGTATAGTATGCAACTCCTGAATAAAGTACGAATTTATATCGAGGGCCATGACTCACTCGCGTCGTTCAGGATTCTAACAGTTGAATCACTCGCTGCGCTCGTGATTCAATCATTAGAATCCTTCACTTGCTCGTGACTCATCTACGGCCCTCGCTTTAAATCCGTCCTTTATTCACTAGTTGCATAATATACTATTTTTAAAAACAAACTTTTATTCAGTTGTAATAAATCCTAAAATATAATTTTATGCAAGGATTGTGCTAATTTCAAAAGCTTGTGTCGTGCAAGTTCTTCATCTGTTTTTTATTTGCTCTACAAGCTTGTGTCTAAAATATACTATTTAGTCTGTACACTACCAATCCAATAACATATAAACTTAGTTTGATCATTCATTGTACGAAGCCTACGTTCATGGTACCATTTTTTTTTTTCGTGTGGAAATCCCTTCGGATGCCCCCCGCCGGCCAGCGGGGGCGGTTATGTCGGGCTTGAACCGACTAAAACCGCACGGCGTCTCGGGTCTTCAGACGCCAAGGTGTAAGGTATCCCTCGCAACCCGACTGACCCTGGGCCATCTCCGGTTTCAAGATGGCCCCCTCGGGTTTGGAAAACACGGTGTCCCCGCCTTACCCCGGTTTGGGGGAGGGGCGCTAGACGCCCCACCGTCCCGACGTTCATGGTACCTATACGGGGACATTAATTAGATCCATCCATTACGGCTAACCAAAATTATATTCAACTAGATTTCCTCAGTTAAGCCTAGTAGCGTTCGAATATGGGCTTTTAGTTAAAGCCCCGAATAGTGCTAACGAAAAACATATCTAACATTTCGTACACTGAGTTTAAAACATAAATATTCGTAAAAAAATAATTTTAGACATGTTCTTCTAACAGTTGATCAAAAACTATGAAATATATATATTTTTTATCCTAGTTACAGTATAATACTAATAGTAGCCTTGTTAAGCTTCCCAGCAAAGTGAGTTCACCACGTCGCGTCGGTGACATACGGGGAAGGGGTTTGATCTGGTAACCCCTTAACTGCAAGTCCAACACCTTTGAAACGCGCGCCACCGCGTGCCGCGTCGCTGATTATATGCTAGCAGTTAACCTGCACACCACTTTGTAGACTAAGCACTGTCAAAAGTCGAAGTCACAGTTGCAGCGTTCAACTCATTCAAGGTGCAGACATTCGCATATCATGCGGTATGCAGATGAGTTATGTACATCTTTCCATGCCATCTCTCTCCCTCAGCTAAGCGGCCCGAAACTGAATTGCTTTTAGCGCATCGTGGTAAGGCCCCAGATCAAAAGGATTGCCTTTTATCTGCAGTAGATGTTGTGGTTAAAAGGAATTACATGAATTTTCGTGATTCATGGTAATTGGTTCGATTCACATGTTGCTCATCTAGCAGTAATCGAAAAGGTGCGACATTATTGATGTTGAGGGTGTCTAAGTATAACTATTTGCCATTTTAATTGTACAAAAATGACTGAAACTGATTCCAAAATAATAAATTCTTAATTTTAAAACGACAAATTTATATAACCTTCGGATATTAGATTGCTATATTATCTTTGCTTATTTTAGTTGCCATAAGTAATTTATAGACATAATAGAAGTCGAGAGCCAAGAGCCGAGATAAATTGCTCTTTCGTTAGCCTTGAACTTCAACCAAGGGTCGTAATGAGGATCTTGTAGACAATATATCACATTATAAAAAACCGGTCAACCGCGAGTCGGTCTCGCACACTGAGGGTTACACAAAACAAAACGTTAACTTAACGTTTATTAATTTCCAAACTACTGACTAGATTTTACTTATATTACATTTTATTCATATTCCTTATAATTTACTGCTAATGGTGGAATATAATGTCAATGATATTTGACATGCATACTTTACGTCGATGAAGCCCTCTTCACTTCAACTAATTCGTTAGTTTCAATTTATACTTAAATTATTGGATTCCAAGCATTCGATTACGTACCTTTTTTTTTTTTTTTTCGTGCGGAAATCTCTTCGGATACCCCCCCGCCGGCCAGCGGTTATGATGTCGTCCTCACTATGACGTTAACTAATAGTTGTCCCTCAATTTAAACATAAGATAAACCCTATATATATTTAAAGAATACACTTGTCGTCGAGCTTAATAAAATCTATTCTATATCTATAGCTTTTGGGTGTATAGGGCCTATCATCACCCTTGAGGCCCAAGCCAACCTCACCTGCAAGTCGGTGCACCTGCTAAACAACGGACGAGGCTCTGGCGCAAGATACTGGTGGCACAATTTTGGTCCGGGTTGGTACCACCATGCAGTTGCGAAAAACCCTCCAAATAATCCAACCTCGGTTGGGTTGTGTTCAGGGGTCGGCAAATTCACAGCCGGGGATGAGGAGGCAGACGGATCAGCAGGAATGGGACCAGTGGAGTATTGGTGTTGTCGAGTGTGGTCATGGTGTGGGTTAACCCGCCGGACAGGGAGACTCGTAGAAACGGTGGTGCCGCTGGCCACCCGCGGGATAGTACAGGGGCCCGACTAGGACTAACCACCCCGGAAGGCTGCCCCACCAGGTCGTGCATAATCTCGATGTGGCTCGTCGTGCCTGTTGACCGGACGGTGGACCCGGCGTCCACATTCGGGAGGGTACGGGGGCCCTACCGTTCGGCGGGTTGGTTACCACCATGCCGCATATTCACCGACGAAACCAAACCCCGCGCCTTGTCACACACTGCTGCGGCGTCTGTCACCTCTTTTTCACGCCTTCCCTTCTTATGACACTATGGCAGCGCAAAGAATAAGTACCCGATCTACAGCGGCATACCCCTCTCCCACGAACTAAAAACCATTTGAGGTTGAGTTCACGAACATTCGTGGACTCCATTCAAATCTCACAGCCGTCCACCATCACCTAGAGGCGGTAAGGCCAGCTTTGCTTTTCCTGACGGAGACACAAATACGCCGCCCTGATGACTCGTCTTACTTGCTCTACCCCGGCTATGTGATAGAGGAAAACTTCCTGGGAAAAGCCGGGGTGTGTGTGATTGTCAGGGCGGATGTTTGTTGTCGCCGCTTGCGCTGCCTGGAGGACCCAAGCTCAAGCTCAAGTGGCTGCTAAAAAGCTGGGTATTCTGTCGAAGGTGCGACAGTACTTCACACCGGAACAGTTGCTCAACTGGTACCAAGCGCAGGTTCGATCCTGTATGGAGTACTGCTCGTACCTGTGTGATGGCTCAGCTAAATACCACCTGGAAGCACTTGAGACAATAGAGAGACGGGCCAAGAGGCTCATCAATAACGATGCACTCGTCGAGAAAAGGCTTCAGAGCCTTGAACATCGACGCAAAGTTGCAGGCCTATCGGTTTTTTACCGGATGCATTCCGGAGAGTGTGCGCTGGAATTGCACAACTTGATACCTCCAAGCCCTTTCCACCAACGAACGACCAGACGCACAGCGACGCGCCACCGCTACATGGTGGATATTCCACTCATACGCACGAAATGTTTCGGCGACTCATTTATTATGCGTACAGCTAAGGAGTGGAATTAACTGCCTGAGTCTGTATTTCCGGAAAGCTATAACCTCGGAATCTTCAAATCTCGAGTGAATAGGTTCTTTCTAGGCAAACGTGATCCATCGTAGACCACATCGTCACTTACGATCAGGTGAGATAGAGGTCAAACGTGAGCCTATCATCCATAAAAAAAACTCATCCTATTCTATTCTCTCGCTATACGTGGGCCATGGCTCGTCTGGCCAGGTCTACGTGTGCGTATAACGCTCCCATAAAGGAGGAGATACGGAGACGACTCGACTCTTTGACCACCTGAATCAGGCGGCAGACGTTGCGCAGGAGCGGTTCCCGTCCGCAGAATTGGTATTTTTGGGAGATTTTAATGCCCACCACGAGGATTGGCTGGGATCCCTCAGAACTGACCATGCGGGTCGGACCGCCCACGCATTCGCTCTCACGCATGACTTGACACAACTGGTACTCCAGACCACCAGGATACCAGACATAGCAAGTCACGCGCCTTCTTTGCTAGACCTTCTGCTGACGACCCACCCAGCCCAGTACAGTGTTTCGGTGTGAGCCCCATTGGGTTCGTCCGGCCACAGTCTGGTCTGTGCCAACGTGCCAGTCGCTGTTCCTCCGCAACCCGGGGAGGTAAAGCGGCAATTATGGCACTATTCGTCAGCAGATTAGGACCGACTACGTGACTACTTCGGATTCGTTCCGTGGACTCAGCGCTGCTTTGATGGTAGAGACCCATCGGATTGCGCTTCTGTCGTCGCTGGTGAAATCAGTTTGGCTATGGAGTATTATATCGCATACACTGAAGTCACCAGTGCCCGCAGAGCCCGCCCCTGGTTCGGCCGTGCACTCACGGCCGGACCATCCGTATCATTGGGAGTCCTGAGATTACTAACAGCTTAGAACCTGCGTAGCTGCGTAGAGACATTGTCTCTCTGGCTGTATTCTACCGCCTCTACTACGGTGAGTGTTCTGAGGAGCTCTTTCAACTAATCCCACCTTCTCCATTTCGATCCAGAACAACACGTGCTGGACTGCGATGCCATCCGCACACGGTGGAAACCATACAGTCCCGAACTCAGCGGTTCGGTGCTTCCTTCCTTTGCCGCACGATAAAGAGCTGGAATGCTCTGCCCGCGCACGTGTTCCCTTCTTCTTACAATCCCGGGTTCTTCAAGCGGGGCGTGAAAAAGCATCTTTTGAGGCCGTCAAGGTAGGGGCTACCATTTAAGGATCGTCAGCATCTGGGATGGTGACCCATATCTTCTTTACTTCACCCTAGCTTATCACCATCCAGTGGGGTACAGTCATTGACGAAACAAATATTAATAAAAAAAAACTTGTACTAACTTCTAAGTGAAAAATTCTGCATAGCGTAGTGTTCAGTGTAGTGTTTATCCTAGAGAGGCATCAAAATAAAGAAACTTGGAATACGTTCTCGACTATTTTCCTTTGCTGGCAAAAAATACACATAATAAAAGAAATATGAATTACGATTATAAGATTCTAGAAACGTTTTTACAATACTAAATTCATCAGATGCAATCAGCAGATGGAGTCTTTTGGCTAGGCTCAAAAAACCTTCAAAAAAGTAAGAATAACTTATTAGATTATATAAAATTTCGTGCAAACATAGCATATTCGTGAATAAGGTCACGCTTATTTTATGTTTGCACGAAACTTTATATAATCTTCTTCGTAAATTCATTGGTCTCTTCCTTTGGAACAAAGTCACGTTACAATATCAAAGTAATTTATTATAAATGCCTACTACTTTAGATGATGCCAAATTCGTGACAATGGTAAAATTATATCAGATAACAATTTCTCTTTATGAATCTGAAATGTCACAAAGATAACAATTTTAAAGAAATAATTTAAAAATCGTGGACAAATAATGGTGGTTCTTAAAATTATGAAAACTTGGTGGCACAATGTTAGCGAATAAGTCAGAAAACTTGAAGAAAATATTGGGTTTTTAGGATTCCGTTGCCAAATGGCAAAAAACGGGACCCTTATGGATGCGTCATGTCTGTCTGTTCGTCCGTATGTCACAGCCACTTTTTTTCCGAAACCATATGAACTATGCTGTTGAAACTTGGTAAGTAGATGTATTCTATGAACCGCATTAAGATTTTCACACAAAAATAGAAAAAAATCAATAAATTTTAGGAGTCTAAGACTTAATACTTAGAACTGAAAATCATTTTTTTTTTTCATTCGTGTGTGGTATCTATGGATAGGTCTTCAAAAATGATATTGAGGTTTGCAATATCATCTTTTTCTAAACTGAATAGTTTGCACGAGAGATACTTCCAAAGTGGTAAAATGCGGGTAAACCCCCCCCCCCCCCCCCCTATGTAAGTTCTTAAATAAGTGAATGATAAAACTAAAAACAATATATTATGTAATGTAAGGTAATGACCATGTAAACTTCCACCGAAAATTGGTTTGAACGACATCTAGTAAGTAGTTTTTTTTTAATACTTCATAAATCGTAAAACGCAATTTACCTTTCATTCAATGAACTCAAATATAAAAATTAAAAAAAAAACATTATTATGTTACTTGCTGCTACGGAACCCTTGATGGACGAGTCCGACTCGTACTTGGCCGCTTTTTTTACTTAGAGCTTCTCAGTAGCAGCCAGGAAACATGAAAAGTAGCTGGTTGATGGCAATACGGTCATTTTACGTGAGACCAAAAATATTATTTTCAAAATGTGGGTAGGTGAAAATATGACATCTCTACGTACCCCGTTGCGTGTGCACGCCTACGAGCGCCTGTTTCATGTAAGTCATATGGAGCGATTTTCGTGCTAAAATTAAAGTTGCCATAAGTAGCGCAAAAATTTATACAATTTATGCCTTTCAACCTATTTTTTAAATACTTAGAATATTAGTAACCGAAATTACTAGTATTCCCCTTTCCCCTCTAGCTAAGTTCAAAGATCTCCATGATATTGAAAGAGCTTCAAAAAAATAACAAATCAAAGAATACTTACCATGGTCGGCAGTTGTCCCTAATTGTGTTTTGATTATCGGTATTAATCAAAGGCAAGATTTGTTCCAATAAGAAATGGTTAGCTATCCATCCCTTATTACCAGCGATTTCATAAAAAACACTGTTTTCATTTTACTGAGTATAATATATGATTGATGTTTTATTAAATCGTTGGCAAATTGGTTACATCTCCATTTTCACATTGGTCTTTTGCTGCAGTTCAACTTCATGAGTAGCAGATGTCCAAAACATCAGATGTTTAACAATGTCAAAAACGGTTTGTCTGGCACTTAGCATTTTTAAGTGGTCTTACTAAAAAAATACGTACAACTGCCGCTTGGAGCGTTTTAAAATGAAAACTTTGCAACAACGCACAAAAATTAATGAGGTAAAGTTTGCCTCCAAGATTCTCCAACACAAATTTGATTGTCCAAGGTTGCTGGCTTTGCTAAGATTCAATGTTCCATCTAGGATCCCTCGCAAACCAGTCACACCACTCTGCCCACCTCTAAAAAGGACATTTTTAGGTTCCAATTCTCCATGCGCGAGACTGTCTAGAGTAGTGAACAGTCTCAGTGACAGGATTGACTTTTACTTTGATACCCAGCCTAAACAAAAACGTATTTTAAGTATTATTAGTTTTATTTAGTTAGAAATATAGATATTTAGTTTGTATCTTAGTTAAGAGCACGTAAGCTTGTTTCTTTTCCTTTTCCCATCTTTTTTCATATTGTTTAGTTTTAAGTCTCTATTATATTATTTTAGCTTAGTATAAGTTTCTCTTTGTCATTCTTAGTATGCGGTGTTTACCTTTAAGTGATGTTTGCATTGTAATAACTTAGCTTTAATTACTGTTATTGTATGTTTCGATGTAAAACATTGTTGGTAGAATAAATAAATAAATTAAAAATGTCATATTTATATGATTACAGGGTTCATTTTGCCCTAATGATAATAATTACTATGAGTAATATAATATGATAGAGGTCCATCAGAAAGATTAATGAATCAATATAGAAAAGTCATTATCATCATCATCAAAGCTTAGGCCCGGTTGCATTCAAAGCTTGCGATTGGGAGCGCTCTTTCTCTTGATTTATATTTTACGAGAGATTTTACTTTTACGAGAGCGGCCATCTGACCTTAACCCCGGGAGATAAACCTGCGCCAGTACCTTTTTTTTTTCGTGCGAAAATACCTTCGGATACCCCCCCCCCCGCGGGGGCGGTTATGTCGGGATTGAACCGACTAAACCCGCACGCCATCTCGGGTCTTCAGACGCCGCGATGTAATAATGCATATCCCTCGCACCCCGACAACCCTGTGCCAGTTCCTCATCCGTTAATCAGTAGTACCTGCTAGCAGGTGAGGTTGGCCGAGCTGCAAATATTTTGGTGGGGCTTCTTACACCCATTGATAACATAATCATTGAAAAAAGGACAGATTAGGTTTCCAAGATGTGTGTGTTGGAATTTTTATTTTTATATACTCCGATTTTGTATAATTCCGATAAAAAAAGTTTTGATATATCATGGTGAAATGGAGAATTTGTTTCCAAATAATTACAGGCATTTACGAAGCATATTAAACGCCATTACTTGTAGTTTTAAGATTTCTGCGAAATAGTGTAGCGTTTCCGAGTTACATTTTAGAAGTTATTGATTTAGTTTTTTTTTGCTCTATTTAAATTATATTAAAACAACAAAAAATCTGCTTTCCAGTTCTTGTTACAACTTCCTGCGTTAGATTCAAATTATTCAGTGTATATATTTATTAGTCACTGTTTAGAAGAATCCTGCAATTATGTGACAAAGGCTATCTTTGTCCATTTATTTTATAGTTGATCAGTAAAAAACACTTGGCACTTGGCCAATGTGTGGTGTTTTTGGTATTATTTGTTATAATGGTCCATAATATCTACCAGAGTAACAGTAATAAATCTGTGTTGATTTCCTTTTAATGAAACGAATTAGTTTTCAGTTTTAGTTTTTACGCTTAGAAAACGAAACACTTTACAACTGATATCAGTTTTGTGAAATGATATCAAAATCAAGGTGTATCTTAAATTTCAGTAACTGGTACTATTCAGTAACCTGGCGAAGACACGGCGCTCCACACATTGGTTGAGTTCCCAGCGTGGGTGAGTCAACACTGGGATCTCGTTGCGGTCGTGGGCGTGGAAGTTCTCTCGCTCGAAACCATGGTGAGAGCTTGGTGTCCGACGGGAGCCAGTGGCACGCCGGTGAAGAGGGAGCAGGAGAGAACCCTGTCCCCCGAGTTCCATAGTCTGCAGTGAGGACGCCGCAAACTTGTCTACGCCTGGGACTACCGACCTCCATGATCGGGGCCTGAGGACGGTAGTCGGTCGACTCGCTGTCCTTAAAGAAGCAGGCCAAGACGGAGGCGTGTCATGTGTGTCCTATACACGGCTGCTAACTCACCGACGCGGGATCAATCCCGAGGCCACAATGGCGACCAAAGTCCGCCCGTTATCCTTTCGAGGTCTTACCCGGGGTGCCCGGCAATGGACACTTGAGGAGAACACCGTGTCCCCCCCTCAAGTGTCCGATTCCGACCCACTCATCTCATCGTTGACACCGATTGGTTGGAGCCCGTGGAAGTTTCCACACGTAAAAAAAACTGGTGCTGTTGATTGATAAATGTGAATTTCCTATAAATTCAAAGGTTAAAGTATTTTTAGAGCCGTGTCACATTAATGGGATACAGATCCCAGACACTGAGCCCATGCACGAAGCAGTTGCAACTATTTATTTAAAAAGCAATAATAGAAACGTGTCTAGGGATCACCCAAGTATACCAAAAAGAATGGATTTGAAATTCAATTGTCTGCCAAAGCGAAGGCAACAAAGGAATCCGTGCATATAATTACCGACTATGAACAGCTAACAGAATGGAATGACGTCTGAAAAGTTCGGCATTTCACCATTATTAGACTGCAAGTAAATATTAAATTTTCAGTTTTTCTTGCTGCGTTTGTTTTCAAATTATGTCGTAAAAGTGTTTACTTGTTGGACATCTTAAAAATTATGTACATAAATTTGAAAAATGTTGACGATCTTACTGGAAAACATATCAATTCTTTTCAAGACCAGATTTTACCGTACCGTAGTTCGCAAGAATTACGGTAGATGGCTCCAGCATCGCCTTAAGACGTATATAATATATCGCAGAATTTCGAATATCTGGGACGTGTCTCGGTCGCTCAGCTGGTCGGAGCGTTCCCCCTGTAAGGGACTGGTCGCGGGTTCAGGTCCCGTCCTAGATGTTCTCTTTTTCTGATCTAAAGCAATAGGAGAATACCAGTTTTTTTTTATTTACTGCGACTAAAACCTAAAATAATCTGTGACCGTTTTACCACAATGCAAGTTATTGAAATATTTTAAACTTTGTTGTATACTATAACTGCCACTGCAAAACCTTGATACTTTAGGGTTCCGCAACTTTTCAACATAAAACGTCTATAAAGTTTCGAAAGAGGTTTATCTAAACGTAAATTTAATTAGATTTTGTTAGATCTCTATCAACACAATTGCTTTTATTGTCTTAGCAAAAGTCCTAAGATGCATTGTTCAAGTTTTAACAATCATGTACCTTTTATTAGATACTATTTAATTGATAAGGAAGTTTGCTTTCCTAGTCTATTATATAATTATTAATGAATGTAGATATCTGTAACGAGCATATTTAAAAAGCGTAGTTAAACCAATATCGCTGATCACCTGAAGATTATTTTGTAAATACAGATATTTAGGCTTGCCTCATATCTTTCTGCTACTGGACCATCTTCCATTTTCCTTAATCTCCTTATTTACATAACCTTTGGCGAATTTATTCATATTTCAGTAGAATATTAAATAGGCTTGTGATATTTTACTAACATGGTGGACTATTTTAAGCAATTAAAGAGAATGGGAATGCTCTCAATAAAATGAATGTATAACATAAATATAGCCCATTTGTAAAGTTTCATAACTTTAATTGTTTTTTTAAATATCTTTGATGTTATAATTCAATTATATATTATAATATATATATAATTATAATAATTGTATATATATAATAATATATATAATATAATTATATATATATATATATTATAATTTCTGTAAAATTGTATACTATCTATTAATATAGTGTATACAAATACCTGAAAAAAAAAATTCTTGTTTCAGAACATCTGTGAAGCTCTTATATAAAATGAGACCTTCAGATCTATTTCACAATGACGTTGCGCCGATCTGAGAGCTTACCTACACGACTTCGAGTGCTGCCTATTCCATCTGAGCCTGAGACTCGACCTGCAGAAAAAATATCTGACTCCAGCACCGTTCCAAATTTCAGTAACCCACCCGTTCGCGAGGAAGTTATCGCAACTTGGAAATCCCTTTACACTGACGTGAAGAATATAAAAAATGGAATCGCGCCAAACAAGGATCAAGGAAATGATGAAGAAGATAAAACAGATTCAGTTATTGAAAGTTTCATTCCCTCGTTTGCGTGTAGTAATAGAGATACCCGTAAAAGGATTACTTATGACAATCGACAGAGCGATGAGGTACACCGTGCGAACAATCGACATCCTCCTCTCCCTATTGATACGGGTCAAATTGAATACGGGTCCAATTCAGTGTACCGTCGGCGATCTCTGTTGCAGCGTCTGTTGTCCTGGAGAACTCCTGAATGCGATTGCCGTGAACAATATGTCCCAAAATTTCATCCCATGCCGAGACTTCGGCCTGAAGATTTGTTGTGCACATGTGGTGTTAGTGGTAAACAAATCTATTTGTCGAACAAGTTTAATAAAAGCAAGGAGCGAGGTCGCTCTAAAAGTGTAGGATATGAAACAGCACGTGAAGTGGCTCAATTTCGTCGGTTAGTGTAGTGTTTTATACGAAATGCGTAAATAGGAGTTATCTACTGGGCTAGTGAGTCCCAGTAGATGAGTCCTGTTTAGTAAAAGTCTAAAGTGTTGTGATACATTAGGTGTGCGAGTGCTGGAGCTACAGTGGGTGCAGAGACTGCGGCAGCTCTTCGCGCACGTGCCGCTCTCACTCTGGCCCGCCGCTATTACCCTGAGGGTGGTTGGGGCTGGACCATAACCGTGGTGGGCACTATTGTACAAGTACTATCACACGGTTTGCAGCTGGGTGGTGGAACAGGCGCAATAGCTTGCACGGCAGCCATTAAATATAACGTTTCTCCTCTTTACACACACGGTAAGTCATTTTAAAATTCATATTTATGTCATACCTACGTGAACTGTTTTATGAAAAAATTGTATGTCATAATATTTCAGACTGTATCTATTTTATGAACAAAATAATCAAAAGTAAATAGATTATAGATTTATATCGGAAAAAGAGAACATGTGAGAAATTTGAATATCTAGGACGTGACCAGGTAGCTCAGTTGGTCAGAGTATTCCCCCTGTAAGGGACTGGTCGCAGGTTCAAGTCCCGTCCTGGATTTAGATCGGAAAAAGTGAACATCTAGGACGGGACTTGAACCCGCGACCAGTCCCTTACAGGGGGAAAACTCTGACCAACTGATCTACTTAGACACGTCCCAGATATTGGAATTCTCCGGTATATTATATACTTCTCAGGGCGACGCTGGAGCCATCTACCGTAATTCTTGCGAACTACGGAAACAATGAATGACTTTACAATCAATTTTAAACATTTTTTTCCCCGTCCTGGATATTAGCGTACCAAGGAAAAGTTGGAATTAATTTCACACTGTACTTAACAACCTTGGAGGCGCGTTTGTCTAATGAGTTTTAGTTGACTTCGTCAACACTGAGATAGATTCCGACCGAATTTTTGGCATCATATAACTTTTTGTAATATTTATTCTATTTTGTGCCATTAATCTATTGATATAAAATGGAAATTAAACAAAGTGTATCTTACCAACTAACCCAAAATTTTAAGACAGACGAATGCATTTTTAGTTATATAAATTAATGTTTAGAGATGAAAAGATGAAAGTAGTTATTAAAGCATGAATTATACTGTGTAGTGTAAAATACGGCGATATTAAAGCGAACGAGGCTGCCATTTTATCGAGGTCTAAGGTCGTTGGAAACGGGAAAAATTATTCGAAACAAGTACCTGCGGGCTAACTTTATATGAAATACTGCGGTTAGTAGATACGGTTTTTTAAGCGGATTTTTGAATTTCTCTACTACGATATATGAAAGACTGATATTTAAAAGTTTTATCAAAGGTAAATTTAAATCAGTAGGTAATAACTACTAGCAACTAACCCGGCTTCACCCGGATAATTTGATTTTCCGTTCTTCAGAAGTTAATTTAGAATGCATATAAATATTCGATTAGTTTGTGCCCTAAATATGTTTGGAGCCCAAACCAACTTCAGTCAGTACACAACTGCTGATTTAAGACTATGTAATAAAAAGTAGCTCTAGTTATATTATATCGATATAAAGCTTGCTTACATTGTCCGACATGTTAAGTGAACAATAAACATATTATTATTCACTCAGCAACGACCTTGTCCCGAGGAAAACCTTATATAGCAGGGTTCTGCAACCGTTGACACAAAAAGTTTTTAATGACAATCTGCGTAAAATAGGTGAACCCTCCTATTTACAAAATACATTTTTCATGATAATATCGTGTCTTTTTTGTCGTGGGTTATTACCGAAGTGCCTAAAAAATAGTATAGATTATAACAAGGAACGTACAACCGCTCAAAAAAGAAATATAATGAGTTTTGTTTAATAGGCTTTTCCTTTCATTTTTTTGCGCTATGAATGGACACATAAGTAAAATGGACATCATAATGATTACTGTATTACATGTAAATGTCATAAGTTTCTTCGACCAGCCAACCTATTGATGATGTAGATATATTTACCTGTTACTAATACCTATACTATACTGTTATAAAATTGTAAACTAGTTGTGTCTCTACATTGGTGATATTTAAAAAACTTGTGTTATGTTAAATGACGATTCTGACAACAAAAATATTTTTTTTTGGAATTTTCGTCTATTTTTCTGTTAATCTTGTTTTCTGTTTGTTCGCGATAGACGCAAAAACTACTGAACGGATTTTGATGCGGGTTTTACTATTAGAAAGGTCTTGGTCCATACTTAAAATCTGAAGTATGTTCAATTGAAATTAGTTAGGAAGTATCGGAGATTTTGCCAAAAATCAAAACCGACATCCGCGCGGGTATTGCCTCTGTCATCAGTTAGTAATTAAATACAAGTACGAAATTAATGTAACTTATTATATATTTATAACGTATTATTATGTATTTACAAAGAATTAAATACAAGTACGAAATCAAAAATGAGATACTATGAAAATATTATTCCAAAGACAAGAAAATAAAAAAGCGGCCAAGTGCGAGTCGGCCTCGCCCATAAAGGGTTCCGTAGCAGCAAGTAACATAATAATGCTTTTTTCAAATTTTATATTTGAGTTGATTGAATGAAAGGTAAATTGCGGTCTACGAGTTATGACGTATTAAAAAAAACTACTTACTAGATCTCATTGAAACTAATTTTCGGTGGAAGTTTACATGGTAATGTATATCATATATTTTTTTTAGTTTTATCATCTTCATCATCTCTTTTTTATGAATATTGTGGTATGTGTATGTCTCGAGTATAATTATATAAGATAGGGCTAAGAATATCCAAAGAATACTATAAACAACCCTGGGGTTATCCTTTCGAGGGCTTACCCGGGGTGCCCGGCAACGGACACTTGGGGAGGACACCGTGCGGTTTTAGTCGAGACACGACATAACCACCCGCGCTGGCCAGCGGGGGGGTATCCGAAGGAATTTCCGCACGTAAAAAAAAAAAAAGAATACTATAAAGAAGAAAATATTTGTTATTGTCGGAAATTTACGCGAATGTTACACATTGAAATAAAACTATTTTAACGGATTCTATCGCGGTTTATTTGATGTTATTTTATATTTATGAAAAATATAAATGTAAAATATAAAATAACATCAAATAAACCGCGATAGAATCCGTTAAAAATAGTTTTATTTCAATGAAGAAAATATTCTTGACTGCGTGTACGTAATCATACTAATATTCTTTGTAAGATACGAGTATATCACTGATAATCAGGATACAAATAAGCATTGAATTTAAAACGACATTGAAACGTTTTATAAAACCGCATTGGAAGATTAATGAAGTAGAGGCTAATTTATCATGTAACGTTTCTTAATGGGGCTAACAGAAGTGGGGCGCGATCGCGACAGCTTCAGCCCTTGATCCTATCCTGACGTCACTAATCGAAAGATAAAGCCTTTATTCGAGGATTTTGTGCATATACGCATTTATCTAAAGGCTTGTGTATATATGCGGCTTACAGAAAATTATAGTAGACTTAGTTACCGATTCTTTATTAGTCATTTTCATTTATCGCCAGTTTTATTTCCTTCATGATTACTGTATGTTCATGGGAAACTATTTTTCCAATTTTAAATATCGGGTTTTGAAGAAAAACCTTATTTGTAACACCAAAATTAAGTATCGCACTGAAGACTATTATATGTAGAAACAATTATTTAATAATATTAAATACTTGACCAGTGTTTTTGTATTTTTTCGCAGTAAGTAAGCATGACTCGATTTTGTACAGATTTTTTTATGTCTAGTTCAGACATTTTAGCGTGAAAAATGCAAAGTTCTTGTAGGACGCGAGAGCTCAACTCATCATCATCACGACATTGGTACTGGTTGCATCTAAAGCATTGTACTTTGTAGCCCAGAGTCCGCTCTTTTACTCTTTATCTTGATTTGGTTTATTTTGGCTTAGACGGTAGAAAGGTGAGAAGTGACCAAACTGTCGTGTATGGGCATGTTATGAGAAGAGATGAAAGTAAAGTTATCTAAAAGGTTCAAAGTATGAATATAGAGGGCTTAAGGAGGAGAGGTAGGTCGAAGAAAAGGTGGATGAATTGCGTGAAGGATATGGCAACGAAGTGAGGAGATGACATCTGACAGGAATGAATAGAGGAGAATAACATGTTGCGCCAACCCCAAATAATACGGACAAGGGCAGGTAGATAGATAGGGAGGGACTGCTGTCTAACCCAATCCTGAAGGGAAAGTCTGCGCCAAAGTCTCATGCGTTGACCAGCAGGCACAAGTAAGTATGTAAGGTTGGCTTGAGCCCCGAAGATTTCAATAGGGCCACCTTACACCCATGTGAGAAATCCAACATTATATTCGTAAGGGAAGGCGAATTTGTATTAAATAAAATGGACTCTCTCTCAAATTATGAATAAAGCTATTCGGTTTTATAACATAAATTAAAAAACCGAATAGCTTTATTCATCATTTCGAAGATTAGAAATCGTCAACTTGATTAATTAGCACTGCTGTATCTGCAACTCGTCAAAAATAAAAACTGATATCGTATTTTCTCGCTGTTCTGTGCGAAAAAGAAATGAAAGCAAAACAAACTTTTATCTAGATAAGTGCGTAGCCAAGTGACCACTTTCTACAAGGTCCAAGTTAGAGCAAACAATTATGGTAGGTAATCTTAGCAATTTACTATCGTCTGCGATGCCTACGATAAGCTTGCCAGTATCTATTTATCTATACTATTATCTATAAAATTGTAAATTAGTTGTGTCTGTACATTGGAAATATTGAAAAAAATACTTGGAAAAAAAGAGAACATCTAGAACGGGAACTTGGGTTATGTTAAAAGAAAGATTCTGAACACAAAAATATATTTTTAAGAATTCTTGCCTGTCTGTTTATCTGTTTGTTCGCGATGGACGCAAAAACTACTAAACGGATATTGATGCAGTGTTTTCTATTTAAAAGTCTTGAGCATACTTAAAATCTGCCGTATGTTTGATTGCAATTGGTTAAGTAGAACAGGAGATATGACCAAAAATAGATAACCAACCGCGTGGTGGCGCGTCGCGCGTCCCGTTGTCCCCTCTTTCCAGGGACGAAACGGGGACACCGTGGTTCCCAAACCCGAGGCCATTTGGAACCCGGAGATGGCCCTGGGTCAGCCGGGGTGCAAGGGAAATTCCTTATAAGGTATAAGGTTGTAATATAGGTATAAGGTGGCTCCCTTATACCCCGGCGTCTGAAGACCCGAGATGGTGTGCGGTTTTAGTCGCTTCGAATCCGTCACAACCACCCCCGCTGACCGGTGGGGAGGTATCCGGGGGGATATACGCACGATAAAAAAGGATGCCTTTTATATTGTAAGCGTCCACTAAGAAAGGATTTTTGGAAATTCCCCGTCTGGTTAGAAATTAATGCACGCATACAGGCTATTAAGGAAACGCTCCCAAAAACCGTGACAGGCGATAGAGCTTTAAAAATAAATTGAGTGACTTTTTTTTCGCTCTGTTTAATTTTTTTTCCTTAAAAAAATATTTACTTTTAAAGAAACAACCCTAAAATTATCGTTCCTTCCTTATTCTAGATACTAGCTGTTACCCGCTGCTCCACGCTCGTGGAGTTCTGATCCGGTTCCCGCTTCCTATGGGACCCTATTCCAGTGGTAAAAACTTGAAGCCTATGTGTTAGTTATTCCAGACTTTAATCTATTCCTGTACCAAGTTTTGATTTTTTGAAATCAATTCAATTTGATGATTCCGTAACAAACATCCAATATACAAACATTTTTTACGAACTTTCATATTTATAATATTAGTAGGATAGGATTAGGTATGAGTAAAGATCCAGGTCGGTAATATCATTCTTGTGCTTATCCAATATTAAGCGGTGATATGTCGATATACAAAGAATTTAACAGCTATGACGTCAGTAGTTTGTCAGTTTGGATTTTCGAGTTGAATCTAATACAGTCATATCGAAAATCAACTAACAATCACTTTTTTTTTATTTTAGCCAGAAGTGCTGTCTCTACTGTTGCAAGTATTCATATGCTGTTTTGTTTACGATATTATGTAAATCAGATTCATTGCCTATAGGCATTGTATTTGTTTGCCATGATAGTGCTTTAAAAGAGCTATAGATGTATTGTATTATAATCCATATCACAAGGTAGTTAAACTCTGCTTACTTTGTAGTAAGGTCTAGATAGCGCTGCGTAGAATGTCGTAGAATATTTATTTAGTTATTCATTATTATATGAAAAAATAAATCTGGCAACAAGAGAACAATTATCAATAATCTCTCTCTGTTTTCCTAGTTTTCCTACTGGGAAAGAAAAATGTATAGATTATATAGATTTGGTGGCAAAAATAGGCCTAAAAAATAGCGGATAAAATTATATTTGAGCTAGTGCCAAATAAACTGCTATAAGATCAAATAAATTACCTACCTACGGAATAAAGGGATACGTGCATGGATCCGCCAACGATAATATGAGGGACGAGGTTTGGCATCGTCTCAAAATTTGCTAGATTAAGGCACTTAGCAATAATTTGTTTCATATCCTTGGATGAGCTTAAATTTTTGACATAAACATAATACATATTTGCATTGATATTAGTAATAAAAAATATATTAAAGGTTATGGCTCCACATGGGCTCCACTTTAAGAGTAGCTACGTAAATACACAAAAAAGTTACATGAATACGATGTATCTATGCTTGGCAGGACCCTTCGCCCTAGACGCATAATATGTTTGGTGTATTTATTCCAACCCATTTTTATAGAAATTTTCTGAACATGTATTGAAATCGACTCATTTCCGATGATTTAATCTGATTTCTTATAAATTCTCTATTCAGCTGGGACTTTTATTGAATTGTTTTCCAATTAATTACGAGTAGTTTTTTTTTAATACTTCTTCCACCTTTTTTTTTTTTCTTTCGTGCGGAAATCCCTTCGGATACCCCCCCGCTGGCCAGCGGAGGCGGTTATGTCGGGCTTGAACCGACTAAAACCGCACGCCGTCTCGGGTCTTCAGACGCCGTGGTGTAAGGTTGCCCATAGAGCATATCCCTCGCACCCCGACTGACCCTGGGCCATCTCCGGTTTCGAGATGGCCCCCTCGGGTTTGGAAACCACAGTGTCCCCGTCGTGCCCCAGTTTGGGGGAGGGGCGCTAGTTTATTTATTTATTTAATCTTCATGCACATAGTACATTGGCGGACTTAATGCCATAAGCATTCTCTACCAGTCAACCATAGGGTGGTGCAGAGCTATCACGAGGTAGGCATAAAAATGAAGTATAAGTGATGAAATCAAAGATAAATAGGTACATACAAAAAACAAAACAATACATATATAAAACATAAATACATATATTACAGAAACATATATATATATACATATATATATATATATATAAATATATCATACCATATCTATAAACATACACGCATATCAATATTAAATGAAGGAGAATAATTACATATGTTGAGATAACTCTGCCAATTCCTGAAAAAGTATTAACCTTACTTTCGACTTGAAAACATCACGACTTCTGCTCATCCTGACTTCAAGAGGAAGTGCGTTCCAATGAAGAACAGATTGAATGAAGAAAGAGGAGCCTAAGAAACTAGTGGTATGGGAAGGACATAAGAGAAGAAGGTTATTCGAAGAACGAAGATTTCTGTCATGGTTTGTACATAACAGTTGGAAGCAAGAAGTCAAGTAAGTAGGAGATGTAGGAGAGTTAAGAATATTAAAAAGAGTAGTAAGTGAGCGTAACTTACGGCGATGACGGATAGGCAACCAATTAAGTTGGGAACGGAAAGAAGACACATGGTCATATTTTCGAAGGTTGAAGATAAATCGAATGCAGTTATTAAGAAGACGGTCTAGCTTATCGAGAAGGTCTGCATTCAGGTCAAAATAGCACACATCACCATAATCAATCAGGGGATAGATCAAGCTTTGAGCCAATGTCACTTTCGTCTTCATTGGCAGAAAGTTTTTTAGACGGTACAGCACACGAAGTCTACCTGTAACTTTCTGGCTTAAGTTTGTGACTTGCACACGCCAGTCAAGGGAGGAGTCAAGGTAGAGCCCCAGATCCTTCACTGATGTACTGAAAGGAATTGTTGTACCGTTATACATCACTGGTGGCAGTGTCGTCACATCAATTCTACCAATTATCCTATTACTGCCTACCATGATGGCCTGACACTTGGACGGGTTCACGGTCAAACCGAATTTAGTGGACCAGTTATTTAAACTTTCCAGATCCCTGTTGACATCTCGTATCGCTGCTGTTATATCGCCTGCAGGTGCTTGAGCATACAACTGCAGGTCGTCTGCATACAGATGATACGCACATTGAAGATTGTAAGTTACGAGATTAATGAATATAGAAAATAATAAAGGAGAGAGAATGCCGCCTTGAGGGACGCCAGAGTCGTGCACACACCAGTTCGACGAGGACTCATCAGTGCGAATACATTGTTGGCGCCCCTAAAGATAATTCGAGAAAAATTCCAGTGCCTCCCGCGAGATCTTAAGATAGGAAAGTATGGCTAGCAGGATATCGTGATTGACAGTATTAAAGGCGTTGGAAACGTCCACCAAGACTAGCACTGTTACCTTAGTGGCCATGGAGGCCAGTTCTTATGTCACCAGTAAATTTTAGAAGAGCAGTTGTAGTGCTATGACCAGGTCTGAAGCCCGACTGTAATGGGCTTAAAAGGTTGTTCTGGTGGATAAATGAAGAGAGTTGTTTTTGCACACAGGCCTCGAGTACTTTAGATAGAAAAGGGAGTATAGAAATGGGCCGAAAGTGGTTGGGGAGTGAAGCATTGGATATTTTAGGTAAGGGAATCACGTAGGCTTTACGCCAAAGAGATGGAAACATTCTAGAATAAAGACAGAAGTTAATTATGTGAGAGATTGCAGGCAATAGGTGGTCAACAATTGTCACAATCATATGGCGACTTAATTTGTCACAGCCAACTGCGCTTGATTTTATAGAGATAATTATCTTTTTGATCTCCTCAGTTGCAACTGGAGAAAACTTAAAAGTGTCTATATCAGGACTTATGAGGCCAGCAACGTAATTTAACGTATGACATTTGGTTTGGTGATCAAGAGGAGTAGTAGAGGAAAAATGTTGGTTCAGTTCATCCAAACCAACTGTCAACTGGTAGTCCACTTGCTGCCTGCCAATGCCCAACGTGCCAAGAAACTTCCATATATTGGCAGGTGAAGACGAGCTTATATTATTATTATATATTATTATTATTATATACTAGTCGCCCCACCGTCCCGGCTTGCTTCTGCTGGGGTGACAGGCGGCTTCACCTGCCACCCCCAGGCCTGCGCTCATGGAGGACGGACGTCGTTAAGCGACCTCCGGCGCCTGATTCGCATGCGACGCGCGGCGAGCATGTTGCGGGCTCGGCGGGCCGGGAGAGTTCTGAACCTCTCCCGGGCGCGCTCGGCCATCTCCTTCGCGAGCATTAGATGCTCGCAGAAGGAGGTGGCGGTGGCCCACGCGCTCGCGCTTCGCACCATTGCCGCAATCATGCTTCCGAGCGAGAGGACTCCCACCCCGATGCCATGAGGTCACGCCTCGGCGCCTCCCACGCCGGGCAGTCTGCCAGCGTGTGCAGCCCTGAGTCCTCGCTCGCGTCGCAGTGATGACACTCAGGCGTTGGCTCCTTCCTGATCCGATGCAAGTGATCCCCGAAGCACCCCTTCCCGGAGACCA
This sequence comes from Cybosia mesomella, assembly GCA_946251805.1. NCBI lineage: Eukaryota > Metazoa > Arthropoda > Insecta > Lepidoptera > Erebidae > Cybosia > Cybosia mesomella. The sequence continues at coordinate 15,548,219 of OX276403.1, forward strand.
CCTGCGTCAGTCGGTACGAGAGGCTTCCGTGTCGCCTCTCTAGCCAATCCTCCATGATGGGCCTTACCGCCGCTATAATACTTCTTCCACCTAAGAGATATCGTTTTAATATTAAATTAAGGGCAATGGGACATGAATATACCTACCTGGGCCCTCCTAGGATTTGTGTTATACAATGGTTTTGTGAATATTAGTAGTTAGTATCGTTACAAACATACGTAAAGTCACGCCTCTTTCGCATTGGGGTAGGTAGAAACAACGCCTTTCATAGGGCAAACAACTGTTTTCATAGGTACATGCATACCGGTTGCCATTACAATTTATAGTAGTTATCTTTATAAATGATAACGTTTCATGAATGCTAGATTGCAAGCAGTTAAAAAAATGAAATTGTTTTCTTTATATTTGTGTAATGATGGAAATAATCCTAAGTGTGTGTTTACTTTAACTATTGATGTATAAAATAATACGGGAGCTGAGCTGCCTGTAATCAGGTCGAGGTTACTGTGTAATTGCACTGTCATTGGGCTTATTGCAGTTGATTCTCCAACACCTTTCTGAGTAATAAAAGTAAATTTGATACGAAAATAGGACAGCAATAATCATACAATTTTGACATCCTCCGTGGCGTAGCGGTGAAAGTTCGACAGCTAAGGCATAGGTCGGGGTCAATTCCCGCTCAGTGCAAATATTTGTACGCATGAATATGTATATTTTCATTGGCCTGTGTGTTTCTATGTATTATATGTAGTATGTATTAGCAAAAAAAAACAATATCCAGGTATGTTTATCCGCATTCTAGAACTCATAGCACAAGTTCGTCGATCTATGCTTACAAGTGCTTTGGGCCTAGATAGCGCTGTGAAAATATCGTAGAATATATATATATATATTTATTTAATTAGTGAATGGTGTAACCGTGGCCGATGGGACTTCGGACCTCATCTCCGAAGTCTGGTCCCGAAACTGAGGGGGGCTGCGGCCGCGCTATCGCGGCGGTGAGACCGATCATCAAGGAGTGGTTGGAGAGGGCCAATGGGGACCTCTCCTACCGGATGTGCCAGATGGTTACCGGACACGGGTGTTTCGGTAAGTATCTGTGGCGAATCCACCGGGAGACAACGCCGCAGTGCCAGCACTGCGAGGATCCTGGCGAAGACACGGCGCTCCACACGTTGGTGGAGTGCCCTGCGTGGGCGAGTCAACGCCGGCATCTCGTTGCGGTCCTGGACGTGGAGTTTCTCTAGTTGGAGACCATGGTGAGGGCCGTGGTCTCCGACGGGAGCAAGTGGCATGCCGCCGCCTCTTTCTGCGAGCAGGTAATGCGCGCGAAAGAGACGGCGAAGAGGGAGCGGGAGAGAACCCTGCCCCTCGAGTATCGCAGATACTCATCTACGCCCGGGACTACCGACCTCCATGATCGGGGCCTGAGGACGGCAGTTGGCCGACTCGCCGTCCTTACAGAAGCAGGCCGTGGCGGAGGCGTGTCGTGTGTGCCCTACACACGCCTGCCAACTCACCGAAGCGGGATAAAACGCGACTCCGCCAGGCGAAGCTGCGGTGGCGGCCAAAGTCCGCCGGTAACCCTGGGGTTAGCCTTTCGAGGGCTTATCCGGGGTGCCCGGCAACGGACACTTGGGGAGGACACCGTGCGGTTTTAGTCGATACACGACATAACCACCCCCGCTGGCCGGCGGGGGGGTATCCGAAGGGGTTTTCCGCACGTAAAAAAAATTTGTGTAACCGTGATTGTATAATACGGTAACGGTTTGATTGTGTTGAACTTAGCAATAGCGGTTGATAAGAGTATTCTTATCAACCGCTATTGCTAAGTTCAAATGGAGATTAAAGATAATTTAGTTTTGTTATCACTTTTTATTACACTCCTGTTCAACTACAGTTAAGAAGGATATAATAATACGTTTTTATATAGTATACGTTCGGGATAGGTTGATGTGTTTTATGGAATAGTCACGATACTATATGTAGGTTTTTCTCGCAATCTGATAGACAGCATTTGTAATGACCCTTTTTTATTTTTGTTAATGCTAGTAAAGTGACTTGAAGTTGATCTTAATGTATGGAATTTCGCAATAATTCTGTAAAACCCAGAAAATATTCAAATATTCCTGATACTAATGATCAATTTGTTGTTGAAGACGATTCAGCTATACAACGCTGGCAATTTCCCGGTAGCATGCGAGGCTTTCACCTAGGAGCCTGAGCTCCGCTTACTCTTTCTCGTACTTTAGATCTGACTGATGCGGCTTTTATAGGACGAGATATATACGAGAGCCTGCATCAGAGCCTCGTCCGTTAATCATCACAGGTATCGGCTTGAATGGGACCTTGGCTTGGGCCCCGAAAATTTAGGGGTATCGGTTTGAAAGAAGAAGGGGCCCTAAAACACTTTAGTGGGCCACAAAACACCTAAGAAAATAAATTGAATGGTAAATAGAAATGAGACTAATTGTAAGTAAATACAAACAACAAGGTAAATTGACGTTGTTTAAGTATAAAGATAGAATGAGCTCATTCTATAGGTACCTACTCGAACAAAATGGATCTTAAAGGCAGATTATATGTAGCGATTCGATCCATTTTAGATTGTAGGGTGCGAGTTATTCTGGAATACTCGGTGTCTCATCTTATTACACATATCTTAAAAAATCCTATTTCACAATTTAGTCACGTACTGGCCTTACTCTCGTTTTCCCTTTGTTAATATAGTGGATGCTCCTCCTACTACACTAGCCATGGAGATGTAAGATAATAATTTCATTTTATAATATTTTTACCGCCTTTGTGGGATTTAAAAAACACGCTTTCTTAATCCAAAAATATTATCTCTTTCTCTTTCAAGTGTTTCTTCCGTCGTCGGCCCACTAAAAATCGTACAGTTCTCAAATAATTCGTGTAGCTGATTCTTGCACCTCATAGAATAATGCGACATCACTCTCCGCGACATAGTATAAATAATAATAATATTATAATATTGCTTACAAATCATGAACTTAAACAAAATAATAACAACATTCATATTTTAGACACAAACAGTAGTTCAACTCTGGTACCCTTTTTTTTTTTTTTTTCGTGCAGAAATACCCTCGGATACCCCCCCGCCGGCCAGCGGGGGCGGTTATGTCGGGCTTGAACCGACTAAAACCGCACGCCGTCTCGGGTCTGCAGACGCCGGGGTGTAAGGTTGCCCATAGAGCATATCCCTCGCACCCCCGACTGACCCAGGGCCATCTCGGGTTTCGAGATGGCCCCCTCGGGTTTGGGATCCACGGTGTCCCCGTCTTGCCCCGGTTTGGGGGAGGATCCCTGCCTGCTTCTGCTGGGGTGACAGGCGGCCGCACCTGCCACCCCCAGGCCTGCGCTCATGGAGGACGGAGGTCGTTAAGCGACATCCGGCGCCTGAGTCGCCTGCGACGCGCGGCGAGCATGTTGCGGGCTCGGCGGGCCGGGAGAGTTCTGAACCTCTCCCGGGAACTCTGGTACCCATGATAAGATTAAACTTGTGTTATGGGTATAGAGCAAGCTCAAGCAGTGAAGCCTGTGCTAGTTTCATAACCGGTGAGTTGCTGAATCGATTGTTTGCCATGGAGTGCCAAAATAATCTATATCTAATTTTAAAATTTCAAAATAATAATCTAAAATAAGTGACTAGTTTTAGATGACTCCACGTCACATATACGTACAACTACGAATATTGTAACACTAATAAATAATATATTCAAAAACAAAAATATGATTATTTTAAATCTATAAAGATATTTTTATAAGGAAAATCTAAAACTATTTTACGTAAATTACATGGGTCCTGTTTTAGGTAATTTGTAGGTATACCTACCCATGGATGCTACCTTTTTTTTTTTAATAACCAGTCTACAAGAATATCTCAGGAATAAGGTAAATAGAGTAAGTAACTTTAAAAGTTAGTCTAACAGTTAAACCGAATAAGACGAAGATGAATAATAAAGTGAAGCCAAACACTGCAACTTTGAAAAGAAAAAAAATTGTTTGCCCACTCAGAAGCCCCGAGTAATATAAAAAGATACTTTTACAGACAAAAAAGGTTGACGGTGATTGCACTAGTAGTTCTGGTGGCATTTTAATCATTATGTAAATGTTTTCCGCATGACATAGGCACAGCTAGCTAACATTACGTACAGTTTTATCTGAAACCTCGTAGACACACGTTTCAGTAAAATATTAATAATTAATTACAATTATAAGTAAACCTAAAACCTTGTTCCTTTTTATCATAATTTAAAAGAAATAATAATAAACATAGGTCATTATGGCAGTCATGGATAAATCGGGACGTGATAGATAAGATAACAAGTATATATCAATCATAATGTTATTAATTTATTTTAATTACATCAATTAATTAATTTTGGCGATGGACGACGGTGAAGTTTTGACAATAGTTGATTTAATTTTTTTTTAAACTTAAAAGACACAAATATATGGTGGATATAGGAAATGTTACCGTTGTGGAAAAGACGATCACAGGGCAAACGAATGCGATGTTATAAAATGTACGTACGACGCGGAATCAATACAAACCTACTGGACAACGCCACCAGCAGCCTCAGTATCGACAGCAACGCAACCAACCTCGTGAAGAGTCAAGTTTCAAACTAATGAGTAATAACAGTTGACATTGAAGGCCAAAAATTAAATATGGAAGTTGATTCTGATAGTGTAGCTATCGACAATTCCATCTAAAATTACAAGAAACTTAACATATAAGAAAGTTTTACCAAATTTAATTAAATACCAAATGAAACAAAAGCTAAGTATATGAAATGATTCTATTGGTTCTTATCAAACACATCCCTCGCTACGCATCCTCGTACGTCTCTGGTGGAAACGCAGCCTAAAACTTTTCTTTTTTAAAGGTCTATCGGTAGTAATGAAGACCTGAGTCTCTCCCGGACCCGCTCCTTCTCGAGCATTACTTGCTCGCTGAATGAGGCAGCGGCAGCTCGCTGAGCGACCTGGTCTGTCCACCCACATGTCTATTTCTTTAAAGTTTAAATGTTGTTTATTACCCACTTTGAAATGTTTTTGTTTAGGTTAGGTAATAGGAAACTGATGGACAGGGCTGATGTTACAGCAACCTTTGATGTTTTATAAAATTCACCTCTACGAAGCTGAAAATAAGCGTTGATAGTTTATATGGAAAGTCCGTAAGTTTACAAAAAAAGACTTGGTGGGATAACCGACATCCACGTGGGCGGAGCCTCGTGTGAAAAGCTTCTAATATATAAGACGTTTACTTCCATTGAAGGATACATTCCTTTATCAGATTAATGTATCCACGTCGTCCGGTAAAAGTTCCGTTTAGGTATTTACTTAGGTGCCTGCGATTCCACGTAATCTGAACGTGGGTGGCATTACATCAAAGTGAGGTCGCAGAATGCCGGGAAATTGCAAACATTGGGTAGGAAAACTTAGATGTTGCCGTTTTGTATTTGTTAGTACTTACTTATATTATAGCATAACCTGCCATCTCAGAAAATTAGGGCAGATACGCTTCAAGTCATAGTATGTTTGTTTGCCACTTTAGTATTATAAAAAGTAATACCATAGAAGACACAGAATCTCTCACGTTTTTACCGAAAGTAAAAACAAAACATTTTAATATTTTAGCAGTCCGTTAGCGCGAAGAAAGCGTCACCACCAAATTGAATAAAACAATCCAAATTTGAATAATGGGTGGTAAAATGTAAGTGTAAGGAGTTCGAAATATACATTCCACGTCATTTCTGAAGTACAATGTTCAGCTGTAATTGTAATGAATTCATGCTGAAATTAACTTAGTTACATGGTCGGAAGTGCTCTGTCACAGGCAACGACGGTTGTGAGGTTTATTACATTTAAGCACATTAATTTATGGGCGAGATCTGTCAGTAAAGGCGAATAACACAAATATTTGAAACGCTTAAAAAATTGGATGCGTAATTTCATGCTGTGACAATAAAATAAATATACAGTAAACCACAGTGGAATAGCACTTATTTAGAGTATTTCTGCTGATTATTAGGGCCGCCAGAACATCTTAGGGAGCGCTAATTATACCTCTGGCGTCTTTATAAAGGCAGTCACTTACCACTTCAATAATATATAAACATCTAATCACTCTATATTTAAATATACTCGTAGCTGCGTGATCAAATAAATGTGTGATATAAAATGGAAAATATTCCTAAAATTTGAATAAAGAAGATGCTGAGAGGTGGCAAAAATGAAGCACTCTTACATTTTTTTCTCCATTATTTAGCCATGATTGACGATTTTACTTAGATCATCATTTATACCATTTTCGTTTTGTACAGTGACACTGATGAGGCTTCAGTGATATTTTAATGTTCTTTCTTTACAATGGTCCCTACGCGCCTACGCGATTTTGATTTACAGTAGTAAGTAGGACAGAGAAGACTACATGGAATTGGATATGCAGAATATGACTTTTGTCACGGCTCGGGCACTGTGGGTATTCGGAGGTCCCGCGCCTGCTAATCGTCGTAGACGGCTATCGCTCACCACCGCAGCTTCCCTTGCTCGGAGCCTCTTGCTCTCCAGCCCGCTGGCCGCTCCGCCCCTACGCGCCTACGCAATTCTAAGTTACACTAGAGTAGAGCAGACAAGACTGCGTGGAGTCGGATTTACAGTAATTCGTTTCTGTTAATAAAATCTAATTTTCAGCGTATGTTTTAGCACTAACAATTTTATTATAAATGAGCATTCAGAATAATACACATAATAATAATACAATACTTAGGACATATGTTGTAAATATTCATACAAAGTTAGAAGATTCAATTATATAGTACTTGACTACCTGTTGTCCGCGGCTTTGCTACAATCCTAATTCCGATGCTTTGGTTTCTATTTCCGAGTGTACAAAATATAAAGGAAAGACAGTAGAGATCATGATGTTCAAAAATCAATATCATTTTTGAAGACCTATCCATAGACCCACGTATGGGTTTGATGAAAATAATTTTTTGAGTTTCAGTTCTAAGTATGGGGACCCCACAAAATGTATTGTTTTTTTTTTCTATTTTTGTGTGAAAATCTTAATGCAGTTCACAGAATACATCTACTTACCAAGTTTAACAGCATAGTTTTTATAGTTTCGGAAAAAAGTGGCTGTGACATACGAACGGACAGACAGACATACATGACGAATCTATAAGGGTTCCGTTTTTTGCCATTTGGCAACGGAACCCTAAAAATTTAAAGAATATATTAATATGTTACTTGCTGCTATGGAACCCTTCACGGGCGAGTCCGACTCGCACTTGGCCGCTTTTTTATTAGCCATTTGGCTACGGAACCCTAAATATGGAAAATTTAGATTTAAGGACCATCTCTACCCTTGAGCGTCTAAATTAGTGTGTTCTAAATTTATAATTGCGAAATAGCAAAAGAAGTGGTAAATGTTAATGCAGCCAGCGTAATGGGCACCTTTGCACCGGGTACGGCGAGGGACGGGTTAATTTAATTATTTATTTATTTTTAATGTGTGACATATTGAAAAGTAATAAAAACCATAAATTTATTTGTTTTAAAACACAGTAGAGTTCGATCAAAGGTCAGCTGAATTTTTTATACACAGTAAAGGAGAAAAGTTATCCTGGCAACGTATGAGGAAATGGTTGTTATAAATTTTTATGTCTTAAGTTTTCACTCTTTATGTTTTCTGTTATCTTAGCCCTATAGAAGCTCGTAGTTTGCGAATTGTTTCTCTTGGTGGTAATGCATTATTTGTAGCTACTGTATCGACATACAAGCATATGGCTGCTGGTAAGTGATATCGGGATGCATACAAACCCTTGCCATACCAGAGGTGCTATGCATTACTAACGATTCTCTTACTCCTACTCAGCCACAAAACAGAAAATTGAACAATTACTGTCCTTTTATTATAGTTTTCTGGAAGGTAGTACTCTCGATGGAGAAAAGGACGGGAGAGGTTTGACACGGTGGCAGCGGCGATCGCCCTCCATGAGCGTGGGCCTGGGGGTAATGGTTCAGGCTAATCGTCAGCTTAGTATAGCAGAGGTACTAGGCGCCTCTCTTCTCTCTCTTAGATCCCAAATAACACGTCGTGGTCGCGCATGTTAGGGGACGAATCACCGTGTGGTTTTAGTCGATTTGAGTCTGACACATTAGCCCCGTATGGTGAAACGCGAGAGGGTTTCCACAGGTAAAATAATGTGCAACTATCGCAATCTCGAAATGTGGAAAGGATTTCCCGTTATCCTCAACCTTTTATTTGTTAGACACAAGCGAGCATACAAATTACTCGCCAACTGAAGTCTATAAAACAATTGTTGTAGTCGACCCACGTATAGGTTGGCTTGCAAATGCAAGGTCGTACTAATTTAACTTCGAAATTTTTCGTTCGGTAGCAACGCAGCTCTCCTTTTCTTCACCCCTTTAAGTTGTATTAATCTCCTGACATCATTAATACAGTTATCGGGACTTAAATTAGGGGTTACCTGGGAAGTTTTGTGCGACTCTCGCCCCCCCCCCTCCTTTCCGGGGGCATGACGTAGTTAAAATCTGGAGACCCGAGACGCCGTGCGGTTGAAGTCGGTGCAAGTCTGACATTAACACCCCCGCTGGGTATCCGAGGGGCTCAGTGCTAATATGTTAATTTGCATTGGTCTGGGCTTTTCTATGTACAATATGTATCTATTTACAAAAAAAGTAATGAAGTATGTTTATCCGCATTCTAGAACCCATATGATAACCTTTGCTTAGTTTGGGTCTAGATGGCGCTGTGTAAAAATGTCCTAGAATATTTATTATTATTATTAATGTATGAATAATAGATTCTACTGTCGGAGGATTGCAAGAAAACTAATAATGAACTTAAAATAATTATAATATCAAAAATTACGACTAAGAGTACATGAATGCTAACCCAAGTTTGGTATAACAATGATCTTTGTTTCGTGTTAATTCAGTGGTGCCCGGTGGCGGCGGTCCGCGGATTGCTCAATCGGGACCACCCTGTAAGTGCTATTGATGCAGTTCTTCACTGCAGTGTTGCGACGTCGTACTTTATTAGGGTCCAGTAAGAGATGTCGTTCTTCGTTAAGGTTCCGTAACACCTCCCCCCATAGAACAGCGAGAATGGGAGACATTTGTCGTGAATTGAACTGGTAGCTGGTTGGGGTCGATTAGCTTCATTCTGACTTCTTGCACTTATTCCGCCTGACGCCCTTTTAGTTTGTTCCTTCGATATAAGAGGGTTATGACGAGTGCGCTTGCACCGAATAAGACTATGTACAAAGGGACTGTAGTATGATACATGCTGTAGTCTGTGGCAGCGTTCATAGGTAGTGGTGGTTGTAGAGACATCTTAGTATTGATTTCATGTAGGTGGTCTAGATTGATTGAGTTCAGGTTGATGCTCGAAGCTGGAGATGCAGTTGTAATGTCATCATTGGGCAGATCCATTATCGTGACAACTTGGCCTTTCAGGTGATCGTGCACGTTTGCTATCGTAAACTGCGAGGTCTCCAGGTAGCATTGATGTTGTAGTACGGCAAGATAGCTGCCTTGTAATGTTCTATATGAGTTTTGTCCACAGGAGATATGGGTCTTCGTTGACACGGGAAAGTGTATGATATAGTGCTTGTCATCGAGTTTTTCGTAGGCGACCTGTTTTATAGTGACTGAAATCGCATTGCATGATGAACTTGGCAGTTGTGTAGCGATTAGATGTTGAATGCAATCTGGTGAGGGTTGATCTCGAAGACTCTCGTTGTCGTCGCATAGATACCACTTACTGGACTTCGGGCATTCAGCCTCTGTGTACTTGAAATCTCTCTCATTAAGGATTAGAAAAAGATAGGGTGGTATCAGGATTTTATTACTATGGTTAGGAACTATGAATAATTTATACATATCATAATCATAGGGTAAGACAATAGGGAACTTATATTAGTATATATATATATATATATTAGTATGTATATAGAATCCTACTTCGTAGGCAATCAGATAGTTATAGTTAACTATCTGATTGCCTACGAAGTAGGATTCTATTTTAATTATATTAAAATACTCTCTAATATCTAAGTCTACTACTCTCTTTTTACCGTATAGGTTGCTAACATTGCTAATCTTAGTTTGTATGCTATCCAAGTTTAAAATATCATGATGTATGGTTGAAGTCCGAATAAAACCCATGGCATGCTCTAATCTATATAATTCTTGGGATACAGATTCTACGTTATCATTTAATATTAAGAATATTTGAGCCAAGTGTGCATATTTTATTAAGTCATAATCCCTACTAGCCTCACTCTCATTGATTTTTTGCACTAATGCTTCTATTTTAAACTGGTTTTCTACAATACTATCAATAACTTTTGTATATTGTGCAGACCAGTCCTTAGATAAAGAAACGTGATTATTAAATTCAGTAACTAGTTTGTTCTCACTATCTTGAAGCTGTTTTATTGCTTGGTTATAGCGCTGCGCATCAGTATAATCAAGATTGCCTGTGATACTTTTTATCACAGAACCAAGACTATCTACAAGACCTCTCTTTATACGATGAGTTTCGAAAGTTTGTAACTGTTCTAAAACACCACTGAGCTTAAGTTTCAGGTAGTTTACGTGAGGTTCAAACAATGACTGGGTTTTCAAATGTAATCCGGGAGTAGTTTGATTTAGTTGATCTATAACGGATTGAATCCTATTGTGTAGTTCGTGAAGATCGATGTATTGGAGGAATGAATGGTAATGAGAGATGACTTTTGCTGTTCCTAATTTGAAAGATAAAATACCAGGTCCGTCATTGAGACTTTCCAGTCTTATCTCCTGTGTCAGCGCAGTGCTCAGGAGAAGATGAAGTACCAGGAGTTTCCTGTAACAATTTTGAGCTTTTAGGTACTCGCTTTAACCTGGATTTAGCAATAGGACCCCGATTACGTTTGGTATAAATGTGTATTGGTGAGTCTGTCATTACGGTATCGCTTGTATACCGGGGCGCTAGTTTTTGACGAGAAGCTAACGGGTTTCATCTTCTGGTTCACGATTTTCATTGCGGTTTATCATTATGCCTTGCCGATTAGCACTAAATAAATCATGGATGGTGTTATACGCTATTTTCATTTTATCGCCATGGTTAACTATGTATTGTTGTAATAACTGGCTGCCTAACTCCACATCAAATGGATCACGGGGATCAAAGTGTCCTGTAATTACCTCGATAGGCTTGCATTTAGTAAAACTATGGATACTATGATTATAAGCTAAAACCTAACTCCACATCAAATGGATCACGGGGATCAAAGTGTCCTGTAATTACCTCGATAGGCTTGCATTTAGTAAAACTATGGATACTATGATTATAAGCTAAAATAGCAAAACGCATAAGGTTAACAACTGAATCTAAATTTTGTGAAAGTTTTAAGATACGTAAGTGTTCTAATATGGTAGAATGAAACCTTTGAACTATACCATTTTCATTGGGCGTGTAGGGGGCTACCCTGTGGTGCTGTATTTTGTGAAGTCTAACGAATTCTGCCATAAGCTGATTTGTGAATTCAGTGCCATTGTCCGTTACAATAGTGATAGTACCTATCACTATGGTGGGTGCAAAAGTTAAGCAAAGCCTGTAACACACTTATTGCCGTTCCATCTTTCAAATTATAGGCCTGTCCATATTTAGAAAAGGCATCTACAATGGTTAGGAACTTTTCACTTTGAATGGTTAATAGATCTAAATGTATTAATTCGAAGGGTTTTGTAGTTGGTGGTACTACTTGGAACTGTTGCCTTATAGGGTTTCGGTCGTATTTGGCTTGACCACAAATTCTACATTCATTTATATATTTCGTAATATGCTCTTTCATTTTTGGCCAGTACTTATGTGACAAAGCTAAAGTGCATTCATTTATACCGCGATGGTTCGTTTTACCATTGTGGTATTTGTTAATGGTCTCCTGTTGTCTGAGGTATTCTCTAACGTTTTCTACTTCTCTTTTAGTTAAAGTTAGATTCATTGAAGAATTCCGAAAGTTTCGTTGAATAATTGGTATAATCGTAAACATGGCTAAAGGCGAATTAATAAGTAGACCTGTTTTAATTTTTGGATTTACATATTCTTTTACTACATTAATTATGTCTTCCTCTAAATTTGACTCAGAAATTTGTAATGATACCCTAGTATGAGTAGAAAATGGTTTTGTTAAAACTGGTTTGGCTTTAATGTCTCCTACTAAGTTGAAAATTAACTGATTGGTATATTTATTTAATGGATCATCTGTAATGGGCACTTCAAGAATATAATTTTCAGCGTCAGTATGTACTGTAGCTGTTTTATTGACCCAGCATCGACTTCAGAAGCTGTGGCAGTTCTAGAATCACTTAACGAATGTGCTGAATGAGATGGGTTAACTATGATGGATGACAGCTCTTCATTATGTAGTTCAATCCATGAGAGCGCGTCAGCATTGGTATTATTTTTACACGGTAAAATCGTACTCACTAAGTTTTAGTCGCCATCGTGTTAATCGTGAATTTGGTTCCTTGAGACTCATAACCCACTGTAATGGTTTATGGTCTGTCACTATTTTAAATTTACGTCCAAATAAGTACGGTCTGAAATATTTTGGAGCCCAAACAATTGCTAGCAGTTCCTTTTCTATCGTACTGTAGTTCAATTCACTGGTGTTAAGGGTACGTGAAGCATACGCTATAGGTTTATCTGTTCCAATTGCACCTGGAGATAAAATGACACCAATTGCAACATAACATGCATCTGTGATCAAAATAAAGTCTCTTGTAAACTCTGGGTATTGTAAGATTGGGTCGTTGGTAAGTAGAGTTTTACAGTGTTCGAAACAGTTAATATAATTTCTATCTAGCACTATTTTTGAGGCTTTCTTCAAACACTGAGTGAGTGGCTTAGTTATTCGAGCAAAATTTGGAATGAACTTTCGGTAATATCCAAGTAGTCCAAGAAAACGTTTGATTTCAGTGGCAGTTTGGGGTATAGGATAATTTTGAATAGCGTGGATTTTATAAGGGTTTGGTTTGACACCGTCTTTACAAATAACATGGCCAAGAAATTCAGTATCTAGTTTTAAAAATTCTGATTTATCCATCTGTATTTTGAAGTTTGATTCGCGTAGTTTTTGAAATACTTTTTCTAGGTTTAACATATGCTCTTGTAACGGTACTCCGAATACGATAATATCGTCAAGATAAACTAGACACACTTTGTTTTGAAGGTCTTTAAGGACATTATCAATGACACGTTGGAATGTCGAGGGAGAATTTTTTAAACCCATCGACATTCTCATAAATTCGTAGTGGCCATTCTCTACATTGAATGCTGTCTTGTGTATATCATCTGGGTCCATTTCAACTTGGTAAAATCCACTAGCAAGGTCTAAGGTGGTAAAGTATTGGCACTTACCAAGCTTATCCAGTACGTCCGTTATATTAGGAATAGGGTATTTGTCATCAACCGTTTTCTCGTTAACCTTTCGGAAGTCTATGACAAGACGCCATTTAACTTTACCACATGCATCCCTTTTCTTAGGTACAATCCAGATGGGAGAGCTCCACGCAGTCTGATGGACGAATAATGTTTTGCTCAAGCATTTTATTTATTTGATCTCTAACCACCTGTCGGTGTACGTACGGATATCTATAACTTTTAGTATGAACTGGTATTTCGTCGGTTGTTCTGATTTTATGCTTAGTTTTGTTAGTGAAGGTTAATTGTTCACCTTCTAGGTAAAACACGTCAGCATAATTAGCACAAAGATTTTGTAGATTAACGAACTCTTCTGCATTTAAGTGATTTGTACGAAGATTAGATAGAATTGCTTCAGTCCGGTTTGAATAAATTTGAGCACATCGATGGGACTATTTAAAGAAAATATAATATCATTACGAGTAGGGTTAATAATTTCCACCCAACCACGATTATTAGCAACAGTCTGAAATTATCCAATTACACGTAGTTTGTTTTTCTACCGACACCTCACCGTCTGGTGTATTGATTGGTAATCTAACTAACTTAGAAGAATTGGCAGGTATGATTTCCTCATACAAATTCGCATTTCTAGAGTCGTACATATGGATTGGTATATGGACATTCTGAATTTTTAACAATTTAGTTTTTAAATCAATATTGGAATTCCAAGAGTCTAGAATATCTAAACCTATTAAACCATCGAAAAAGTTATGAAACTTGTACACGGAAAAATTTAAATCTTCGTTAATTCCATATTCTTGGAAACGGTAAATTGATAGAATAATCGCAATTCTTAGTAGTGTGAATATTGGTTATTTCAATCGGGTTTTAATTTAATGGTATATCATTGTAATATCTTTCGACAACTTCAGGGCTGATTGTAGATAAATTAGCCCCTGTATCAATTAGATATTTAAGTGGTGGATTGTAAATCTGAATGTGTCCTAGCTGTCTCTGTATTTGAAAGTTTACCTCTATGTTTGCTCTTTTTGCTTGGATTCTGTCTGAAAATTTTGATCGTTATTCACTGATGGATCAGTCATAGATTCCTGGACGGCAGTTGCTGGTTTCTCATGCTGCTTGTAATGAAAATAATTATCGGGATTTTGTTGGTAATCGTATTGGTAATCACTATAATAATTATTATCATAGTTATAATAATCGTATAAATCGTTATACTCGTTGAAATTAGCGTCACGTGTTCTAAAATATTTACTGGAAGGTGGATTACCAAATCTACGCCAATCATGTCCTAGACTAGACGGTAGTGGTCTCGGTACGAAATGACGTACGTCACTCATAGGTCGCGGTGAATTACTGCTAGATTGAATTGGAGCTTGTTGCTGAGGCTTGTTCTGAATACGTTGCTTTGCGGGTTGTAGTTTTGAGGAGGCGCACTGTTATATCCACACTATGATAGCGATAGTGCTGTCCAACAGCTTTTATGCTGACTCTCATCTCTCCAGTCACTGGCTCTGCCCAGCGACGCAGAGACTCGTCAGTCTGTTTTCTTCCTTTGATTCGCGCGGTTGCCTAAGGATCCCGAAATTGATCCCATATTCAAAATAAAAGTTCTAGTTCTCCTCAGTTGAAGTGTTTCCTTTTTTTTAAAAAGTGAAGTTCAGAATCCCGTATAACATTTTGGTGGCAGCGGTGGGATCCGAAAATCTCCAGTGCCGGCAACCGCTAAGCAGACTCACACCGTATCCACTTCGAAAATAATCTCAGTGTCGAAACCCTAACATCTTAATAAAACACGAGTGTTTATGTGCAACTAGTGTTTTAGCGATATCTTGAAATACTTACGTGAATTCGAATCCGTGATCATCGCGAACTCGCCAACCATCCTGCAAGAACCTGTAAGAAAACCCTCGAGATACCCATCATACTCCGTGTTCATTCATCAAGTTATCCTACATCCTGAAACAATCAAATTCACCGAGTATAATCTACGAGATAATATTCGTCTCTTCCCAGCGTGCAGTTGCATCACCTTATCAATCGAAATGCTCCTGATCGTCGCACTTGTATCCGTCGCCCACACACTAGCGTGAGTCTTTGGTCATTGTTTACACTAGAATTGATACCACTGTTTCTCAACTTATATTTTGTATTTCAATTGTATTGTTGCATTGCCGTTTTCATTATAAACCAATGTTCATTTTACTTCTCGTATCACTCTAAAAAAAAAAAGGAATTGTGTTTGTATTTTGTATTTTACTATGCCAAAACTGTCAAACGAAGAAGACAGTAAGTTACAAATAAATATTCCAGACAGCGAAGAGGTCCCTAGTGATAAGGAACCGGTGAAGTCACCCCTCTTATCTCCCCGCGCTACTAGGAAAACCACGGCAGCCCTTGCAATGACCGACATCGGATTAAGTACCTTGTTCAAATTCATCAAATCTTATGACGGCCAACGAGAAACACTTAATTCATTCTTGGTGAATTGCGATAACGCATACGACCTCGCGTCCGAAAGTCAAAAACCAATACTTTTTAAATACATCCTCAGCCAGTTGAATGGAAGGGCGGAAGTTGCTTGCTCAATTAAAGAGTTCACCTCTTGGGTCCAGCTTAAAGAATTTTTAAAGACGCAGTTTAGCGAAAGAAAACACTATTCCCACCTCCTAACGGACCTTCAGGAGAGCAAACAGGGTCCGCAAGAAAATGTAAGCCAATACGCGTTACGCGTAGAGACTTACCTGTCACAACTCCTCACAGAAATTTCACTATCCAATACCAAAGTCAAAGAACTAGCCGGTCGTACCGCAGCTATGGAGGACCTCTCCCTCCATCATTTCCTAATGGGGTTACAACCCCGAATCTCGAACATCGTAAGATGTAGATCCCCAAAAACCCTGAACGAAGCCATTAACCTCGCCGTCTCAGAAGAACGCATACTACAAACACTATATAAACGTCCACAAACGGACCCGAAATTTAATAAACTCAAACCTATTACACCCAAATCCGATGCACCTTCACATTGGCCCCAAAGATCAAACACTGTTTCTCAAAGTTCGCCTACCGTTACCTGTCGTTACTGCAAAACGCCAGGACACGATATCTCTGTGTGTAAGAAACGAGAGTACAATAACAACCGCTTCAAAATCCAACAAAACCCAGTAACCAACCCAAACGCAACGAGACCGTTTAACCGGGTGAATTGCATCGAAGAACCAGTTGAACCCGCTGATCCAGACACTGCCGAATTCACATCTGATAATTTAAACTTGTAAAAGTCTCGACTCGGTGTCGCACGAGACCAGCCCCTAAAGCCGACGCCCATTCCATTTCCAATTCATGGGACCACACGGGTAACCAGCCCCAAACAAGCACCCATTCCACTTCAAATTCATGGGACAACACGGGTAACCAGCCCAAAACAAGCGCCCATTCCACTTCCAACTCATGGGACCGCACGGGTAACCAGCCCCAAACAAGCGCCCATTCCACTTCCAATTCATGGGACCACACGGGTAACAAGCCCCAAGTAAGTGCCTACAATAATTCAAATTCCTCTGCTCCAACTAAAACTAAAGCAGTTTATGAAATTAACCTTGACACAACAAAAAGGTTGTTACCTCACGTCTTGTTACAATCCCAAGTATCAGACACTCCTCTATCCCTACTAGTGGACTCCGGCTCTGCCATATGTCTTCTAAAAAAATCTAGCATCCTTAAAACTCCAACCCTAACTAAAGAACCAATTAAACTAAAAGGCATAGACCCTGGTGATGAACCTACATCAACGGAAGGCCACTTCCAGCTTAAGTTAAACCTAGGCGGAAATAAATTCACTATATATAAATTTCACGTGGTTAAAGATATTAGCTTGCCTTATGATGGTATAATAGGCACCGACTTCCTAACCCAGTTCCGCTGCAAAATCGACTACACTCACGATATCCTAAAAATACAAGACTTAGAAATTAAGTTGAGTTTCTCCGAGCCTTTCTATATCATTCCGCCTCGTACAGAAACCGTCATTGAATGTTCGGTTCAGAAAACTAACTTCAAGGAAGGAGTCATCACAGACCAATGCCTTTCAGACAACTTACTAATTTCCAACTGTATTGTCAAGGTCAAGGCTAACAATCGCGTTAACCTCACTGTTGCCAACATCTCCGAATCTCCTGTAACTATTAAATCCAATTTGAATCTGAGCATGACTCCTCTGTACTCTGACTCATACCGATCGGTCAATAACTCTAGTACCACATTTTCGCGAACTAGCGAGGTGATAGAAATGTTGAGACTAGACCACTTGAATCAAGAAGAATCCGAAATCCTTTTAGACCTTTGTTGCCAATATTCAGATATTTTCCATTTACCCAACGATCAACTAACCTATACCCCTACTATCAAGCACCAAATCAAGACCACAACCGACACTCCTATACACACCAAATCATATAGGTTCCCCGAATGTCACAAAAGAGAAGTCGAGACACAAATCGGCAAAATGCTCGACCAAAACATCATAGAACCTTCCATTTCACCTTGGAGCTCGCCAATATGGATAGTTCCTAAGAAAGCAGACTCCGAAGGGAAACGTAAATGGCGAATAGTAATTGACTATCGCAAACTAAATGATATTACTATAGGGGAAACCTACCCTATCCCTCAAATATCAGAAATTCTCGACCAGTTAGGAAAAAGTAAATATTTTTCTACACTAGATCTCACTTCCGGGTTCCACTAAATCCTGATATCCCCAGAGGACGCCCCTAAGACGGCATTCTCTGTGCCTCAAGGCCATTTCCATTTCAATAGAATGCCATTTGGACTTAAGAATGCACCTAGCACGTTCCAGAAACTAATGAACAACTGTCTCTCTGGCCTCCAGGGGACACGATGCTTCGTGTACCTGGATGACATCGTTATATACTCCCAAGACCTGACTTCCCAAATAAGTAATTTAAAAGCTGTATTCGAAAGACTCCGTCAATTTAATTTAAAGTTACAACCAGAAAAGTGTGAGTTTCTCCGTAAGGAAGTCGCCTATCTCGGACACATCATCGGCGAGAACGGAGTGAAACCCAATCCCGATAAAACCAAAGCCGTAACCAACTTCCCCACTCCAGGCTCACCTAAAGACGTTAAATCGTTTTTGGGCCTCGTTTCCTATTATAGAAGATTTATCTCTGACTTCGCCAAATTGGCCAAACCTCTCACATCCTTACTGAAGAAGGATACCCCCTTTAAATGGCAAAACGAGCAACAACTTGCTTTCGAATCTCTAAAAACTAAACTTGTCAGTGCCCCAATCCTAGCCTATCCAGACTTTACCCAGCCATTCCTCTTAACCTGCGACGCCTCTAATTACGCAATATCAGCAATATTATCCCAAGGCCCAGTTGGACAAGATCGCCCAATCGCATACGCTTCACGGACGCTAAACAAAGCGGAATGCAATTATAGTGTCACTGAAAAGGAATGTCTTGCAATAGTTTTTGGTACAAAAACTTTCAGACCTTACCTGTATGGCTACCGCTTCAAAATCCTCACAGACCACAAACCGTTACAGTGGCTGTTTAACTGTAAAGATCCGGGATCCCGCCTAATTCGTTGGCGGTTGAAACTAGAAGAGTTTGAATACGACATTCAATACAAAAAGGGTAAAATCAACGCCAACGTTGACGCCCTGTCTAGATTTCCCGTTAATCCGGTACAACCTGAAACTACAGAACCCACTCTAGAGTTGGATAGTGACCTAGAAGACTTAATACTTTCTCCTCCCTCTTTTAACCTGGATGACTTACCTCTACTCCATTCGGACCCGGAAAACACCGATATCAACACAGAAGATCTCGTACCACTACCCGATGTAGACTCGTCATCCAATATCCCTGACACCCAATTCGATCAACCCCTACCGGAACAAACCAATTCACTCGAACAACCACAAATAATTGATACCCAAACTGAGCTGCTTTCCCAACCGTCGACAAGCTCTCACACGAATCCAACCAACGACGATTATAGTTCATTCTTGAGAGCAGTAGCAGACAAAACCCAAACCTTTAACACGCCTGTAGAAGAACATAACGGAAGCCTGATGAAAAGTTCATTAAGAATCATCTTAGTACCTACGTCCATCGACTTAGATGAATCCAACCCTTATATCCAGGACATTCTGAGTGACCCTGAAGTAAATACCCTAGTACTCGACTCCGAAAAGGAGCTCTTTTCCTTCGAAAGGATAGAACGTAATAACAAAATAATTTATTTATTATACACTAAGGTGCATCATTTCGACGAAGCATCTTACCCAGAAATCTTTGTCACACTAAGGACAGCTAAGAACCAATTGCTTCTTGAAAATACTGACGAAGTAGGCATATCAGACCTGAGGAACCCTTTCGAAAAACATTCGTTTGTTAGAATTTACAACATCCTTTCATACCTCTTTCACAACATCAACATTAAAATTAACATTTATCATAACAACATCCTGTATCCAACTCCCACTGAAATCAAGAAAATACTTTCCGACAATCATGACCTTCCCATCGCGGGTCATCTCGGTTCCAACCGAATGTACAATAGAATAAAGGAACTATATTATTGGAAAGGAATGCGTGGTGATATAGAATCTTATGTAAAACAATGTAAATCTTGTCAGGAGAATAAAGCACTTAGAAAAGTAAACCGTGCACCAATGCAGATTACTAGCACATCAACTGAACCCTTTCAAAGGATATCCATCGATGTCGTCGGTCCTCTTCCCGAAGCAGGACCTGCGAAGCTAAAATATATCCTAACTATACAAAACGATCTTACTAAATTCTCTTCCGCATATCCTATTCGCAGCACAACAGCAGAAGAAACATCCGAATGTCTACTCCATTACATATCCATCTTTGGCATCCCTAAAACAATTCTCACAGACCAAGGCACCAACTTCACAGCCGACCTCTTTAAAAAAACCTGCGAGTTTCTGAAAATAAAAAACCTCTGGTCTTCCCCATACCATCCACAAACGCAAGGAGCTTTAGAGCGAAGTCACTCGACGCTCAAAGAATATCTCAAGTCCTATATTAACGAAGAACAAACGAACTGGCCTTGATACGTTTACACAGCCATGCTCGTATACAACACAACCACACACTCGACCACCCACTATACACCATACGAGTTGACGTTTGGGACTAAACCATTTATCCCAAATTCCGTTTACAATGAACCTCCCGGTGTGACATACCCTGATTATGTCCGCATGTTGCAAAACAGACTAAAATACTCAAAAGAGAAAGCTCTCGAATTCATAAGGAACTCTAAAGAATCTTCCAAAAGATACTACGATACCCGTACTCGTCCCATTAGCTATAAGATAGGCGATTACGTCTACATTAAAAACCATTTGAGAATGCGTAAAGCGCTCTCCCCCGTTTGGAAAGGGCCTTATAAGATAGTGAAAATAAATGGTAATAACACACTTACCTTACTCATCAACCGACGTCACGTCACACATCACTTCGATCAAGTGAAACCCGCTGACGTTAGTGCAGGCCTGTAAAATAAACTTAATAGTAATAAAGTTTAGGTTAGAGAAGCAACTTAGGTTAATACTTACCCTAACGTTAACACTAGTTATTAATTACAGTTCAGTTCGAGGTCAATCCCCACAAGATTTCGTCCAGCCGATCACCACCAGTTCTGGCCTCTATTTTGACTACCTAGGTAAACTTAAAATTAATAACGCACAACTAAAAATCCTGATACCAGTTGATATCTCACACTTCGAACCACACATACAGAACATTGAACTTGCTTTAAATACCACAAAACATTTATGTGAACAAACACGGATCATACAAATTAATGCGGAATGTCACAATGTGTTACAACCATTGACAGCTCGTTTCGAAGATATGAACAAGGAATTTGAATCTATTTCACACCTAGTAGATAGTTGAGGCAAACGCGGCGCATGGATTGGAGGTATAGGAACGGTTTTAAAACAAATTTTTGGAACCCTAGATGAGAACGACGCGTTTAAATACGATGAAGCTATTAATTCCATACAATATAACGAAGATCGGTTGACTTCACTGATGAAAGAGAACATTCTGATCACAAGTTCGGTGATCAGATGTTTTAACAACACCTTGTCTAAAATTATGAACAATGAAGCTAAATTAAACGAAGCTATTGACAACCTCTCTCTTAATATAAGAAATATCTCTGAAATTACAAACGGACTTCAAGTATTCGCTAATGTCAATGAAATTTTAAATGCTCTAGAGACCTCTATCCTCACCTTATCTTTTCAATTAGAGGATATTGTTAATGCCATCCTATTCAGTGGCCAAAATCTGCTACACCCTTCAATTATAACACCAGCACAACTTCACAGAGAGCTTGCCAATAACTACAGATACTTATCAAGTGACCTCGAGCTTCCTGTAACATTAGATATTAATTCTGTACACTTTATTTTAAGTATTTCTAAGTTAGCATGTTACTACATAAGTCGGAAATTAATGTTTGTCTTACAAGTACCATTGGTTAACATCAAGGAATATGTATTGTTTCACAATATTGCTCTTCCAACTCCACATAACGTCAAGGAGTCGAACTCTTTCAGTTTAATTATTCCGAATTCCAGATACATAGCAATGACCAAAGACAAATCTCACTACTGTGTTTTAAATGATCTAGAACAGTGCAAGGTTATAAGACCCGGAAACTACATTTGCGATATAGAAAATGTATACTCTACCGATGCGAAACTTACCTGTGAAAGTGAATTACTAGCGAAAGTGATCAGGCAAAAACCACCACAGTGTGAAGCGAAAACTCTTTTCGGAAAACTGGACATTTGGAAGCCATTAAGGAATAACAAATGGATTTATATACAATCAGACACAGACACTAACAAAATTTCTATCGATTGTCTAAATTCTAACCTGTATGAGACTACTATACTAGGTACTGGTATATTGCCGCCTCCTTCTGCGAGCATGTAATGCTCGCGAAGGAGGTGGCGGAGCGCGCCCGGGAGAGACTTAGAACTCTCCCGGTCCGCCGAGCCCGCAACTTGCTCGCCGCGCGTCGCAGGCAACTCAGGCGCCGGAGGTCGCTTAACGACCTCCGTCCTCCATGAGCGCAGGCCTGGGGGTGGCGGGTGAGGCCACCTGTCACCCCAGCATAAGCAGGCCGGGACGGTGGGGCGACTAGCGCCCCTCCCCCAAACCGGGGTAAGACGGGGACACCGTGGTTCCCAAACCCGAGGGGGCCATCTCGAAACCGGAGATGGCCCAGGGTCAGTCGGGGTGCGAGGGATATGCTCTATGGGCAACCTTACACCCCGGCGTCTGTAGACCCGAGACGGCGTGCGGTTTTAGTCGGTTCAAGTCCGACATAACCGCCCCCGCTGGCACGCGGGGGGGTATCCGAAGGGATTTCCGCACGAAAAAAAAAAAAAAAAAAAAAAAGGTACTGGTATATTATACATCCCTAACGGTTGTATTGGATATTGTAAAAGTACTACATTAATACCAAAACATGTTTTGAACATAACTTCGCCTATTAACCACATACCAGACTTTAACTTAATTAATGACTCTTGTTGTAATACAGTAAAACTTAATGATCTAGCGAATGATGTGCCCCCTATACATTTGAACGGGATAGACCTAGATGATCTTAACAAAGAAAATAAAATTAAATTACAGTCCCTTTTTAACGATTTAAAAAGCATACAACCCCCACATATTGTCAAATACGGGACACATTATTCGATTACACTAATTATTATTGTAATTCTTATATTGTTATTTGTAAGCTATTTAATTTTTAAAAAGTTTTGTAAATCCGGCAGCAACCGACTTTTCCAATTAAAGCTAAACCATAGTGGATTATCACCTCAACCTATTCCAGAAACCATAACCATGACTGACAGACAGGACACTGACGAAGATACAGTTACATCTGTTGCTCCTCTTAGGATTAGGATCTAACAGAGACTTTGTCTAAATTCAACCCCAAAGTCTCTTCTTAAAGGGGGAGGTGTTATATCCACACTATGATAGCGATAGTGCTGTCCAACAGCTTTTATGCTGACTCTCATCTCTCCAGTCACTGGCTCTGCAAAGCGACGCAGAGACTCGTCAGTCTGTTTTCTTCCTTTGATTCGCGCGGTTGCCTAAGGATCCCGAAATTGATCCCATATTCAAAATAAAAGTTCTAGTTCTCCTCAGTTGAAGTGTTTCCTTTTTTTTTAAAAGTGAAGTTCAGAATCCCGTATAACAACACGCATCTTTTGTTGGGTTCTAGTAAATCCGCGAGGCTGTTGCAACTGTGCATTAGGTTGATTAGGTTGCCAGCCTTGTCTGGGTGGACCCTGTATAGCAAATGGCCTCGAGGGACCAGGTACGTTAAAATTCAGTTGTCTAAACTGTGAAATAAAAGATGTCAATTTCGGTATAAAATTATTTAAAGGCAATTTAAAATTATTATTATTATTATTAGGGGGTGGTTGCTGAAAGCCTTTCCTACTGGAGCCACCTTCGTTTCTATTTTGCATGTATAGGGTGTTAAGCTTCTCCTGTACGAACTCAAGAGCTTTCTCCGTAGTCTCGGGACGCATGCATCGAATGCGGGACCCTAATGGATCATTTAAACCTCGTAAGTATGCCTGAAGCGTAAGCTTTTTATAAAGAGTACGTTTTGCTTCTTTAGTGGTCAAAACAGATTCGTGTAAAGAAATATGTCATGATTGTACTGAATAAATTCATACATCGCTCGTAGAATTCTTGTGGTGTACTAGATCCCTGTGTTTGTAGGGACAAATCACCGTATAAAGCTGTCTCGTCTCGGTGTTCGGCGAAATTTTAATAAGAGCACTTCTAATACCTATCCAGTTTTCAGGAATACCGTTAGAGTGAATTAATCTAGCTGCGGAAACCGAAATTCTATTTAAAATACCACTTATCAAAGCTAAATTAGATAATTTGTGTCCTGGTTCTGTTTTAAAATAGGTAACCTAGTACCAACTGATCACACAAATTGATGAACCGTGTTAAGACGTGTGGGTTGCCGTCAAACTCAGGTAATAACCTTAGTGATTTGTAAATTGCATCGACATCGGTCTGGCCCATGACTTCCAAATTTCTAAATAAGTCTAAAGCATTATGCTTATTTCGTAACCTATCGTCTAACCTACCTGATCGCGATTCCCTGGGGTGAAAAATTGTAGGTGCTGAAAAGGACTCACACAAATAAAAAACACACACAAGAAAAGGATAGTTTTATTAATTTAATTTAATACATGTAATTTATTTCTAATATGTTTAGTTCGCTTCTAGTTGCTGGTCGTAATTCGTCTAATTACCTAATTTACTTTAGGCAGGCAAAGTCAGGATTCTGCACCTATATGTATGCAATACCTAATCTAAAATAAAACGAATGCGCTAACTTGATAGGCAGGCAAAGTCAGGATTCTGCACCTATATGTATGCAATACCTAATCTAAAAAAAAACCTATGCGCTAACTTGATTCTATAATAACGAAACTATTTAATTCCTACAGAAATCGGGTTGCATTCAGAGTTCGATGCACCGACTATAAAAATATAATATATTTAATAAGGATAGGAACTATGAACTAGGAGAGCAAGGACTGTGAGAGTTTCAAACTACTTACAACATTATCCGGTATCTTGCAGAATCGATAGCTAGATTCACCTCGTCGCCTGTAGAACTCCTGTAGATTCGGGATACTCGTAATCGGTCAGTCACGCGGGACTTCGGTTCGATTTTTAGGGAAATCTTCGCGCGAACCGCACCTAATTTTATTCTCGAGTATCCTACCGACTGCGCCAATAATGGATTCTACTGACGGAGGATTGCAAGAAAACGAATAATAATAATAATAATAATGCTGAAGAGTTTTCGGGCTTCCCATGACACCCTAGCAAGACAGTTCCATTAGGCCCTAGCCAGGAAACAGCTCCCTAGCTTCCTCACTACTGGGGTCACTCATTTGGTTCCTAAGTCGGAGCGTACCACGGACCCATCGCAATACCGACCGATAACGTGCCTACCTACCACCTACAAGGCACTGACATCTGTTCTGGAGGCAAAAATAGCGAGGCATCTAAACAGCTGTTTAGATGCCTCGGATGCGGATGTCGGCGTGGTAGTCGTGGAACCAAGGAACTCCTCCTAATCGACGCGGTAGTTAGCCAGCAGGTCAACGCAACCGACGTAATTTCTCCGCTGCCTGGATAGACTACAAGAAAGCATTTGACTCGGTCCCCCATACATGGCTAAAGAGGGTCCTCGACGTGTATAAAATTGATCATACAGTTCGAGACTTCCTCGGTGCCTGTATGGAGCAATGGAGCACAATGCTTAGTCTTTCCGGGGTGCGACTGTCGGATGCGGAAGACCGGATAAAGGTGAGGCGGGGTATCTTTCAGGGTGACTGTCTGAGTCCATTGTGGTTTTGTCTGTCCTTGAATCCTCTAAGCACATTGCTGGGTAAGTCAGGGACGGGCTTTCAGCTTCGGAGAGGGGGCCCGAAGGTGTCGCACATGTTCTACATGGACGACGTCAAGTTGTTTGCTCCAAACGCTGCAGGTCTGATGCGGTTGCTAGATATCACTTGTGATTTCAGCAGCAGCATCGGCATGGAGCTTGGAGTGGACAAGTGTGCGGTTCTTCATGTGGAGCGGGGGAGAATTATCTCATCGGACCGTATACCAGTGTCTGGTGGGGTGAGCCTTCGTTCACTCTCCGAGGGTGAAACATACCGGTACCTGGGCATGTCGCAGAATGTGGGTGGCGACGCGGCGGACATCAAACAGGCTGCATGCGACGTGTTTTGGGATCGTCTGGTAAAAGTGTGTAACAGCCTTTTATCGGGCGTGAACAAGACACGGGCGTTTAACGGGTGGTTGATGCCCGTCCTGTTGTACACCTTCGGCGTGGTCAGGTGGTCTCAGACCCAACTGGACGCCCTGGATAGAAGAGTCCGCGCAACTATGACTCTCCATAGAATGCTCCACCCGAAGTCTTCGGTTATGAGATTGTACATCCCGCGAAAGTGCGGAGGCCGGGGCCTTCTCAGTGCCAAGGTTATGCACAATCGCGAGATATGCAGTCTCAGGGAATATTTCCTATCGAAGACGGACAGTGAGATGCATAGAGAGGTCATTGAATGCGATAAAGGACTAACCCCGCTAGCCCTGGCTAACACAGAGTGGCGGGCACCAGCAGTACTTAGTACCTCTGAACGTGAGGCCGTATGGAAGGGTAAAGAGCTGCACGGACGCTTCTTTAAGGCTTTACATGAGCCTCACGTGGACCGAGAGGCCTCCGTGCACTGGCTGCGCTTTGGTGACCTTTTTGGGGAAACCGAGGGTTTTGTCTGTGCGATACAAGATCAGGTTATTAAGACGAACAACTACAGGAGGTACATACTGAGAGATGGAACGGTAGACGTTTGTCGTTTGTGCCACCGTCCCGGTGAATCTCTCAGACACTCCGACACACCTCCGGTTGTTCAATGCTTGCTAACACTGAGTATCTGCACAGACACAATCAAGCAGCCAGGATACTTCATCAAGAGCTTGCCCTTAAATACGGCCTCATCGAACAGAGGCTGCCCTACTACAAGTACGTACCGGAAGCCGTACTCAAAAACGACCGCGCCAAGCTCTACTGGGACCGGTCCATCATCACGGATAGGACTATTCTAGCGAATAGGCCTGATATCGTGCTGATGGACCGGGCACAGTCACGGGTATTTCTTGTGGACATCACTATCCCCTATGACGAGAATCTCGTCCGCGCCGAAGCAGATAAAAAGACCAAATATCTGGACCTGGCGCACGAGGTTACCGACATGTGGAGGGTGGGGTCCACAGAAATAGTCCCAGTTGTGATCTCAGCGAATGGTTTGATCCCAAAGACCCTCTCAGTCCATCTTGAGAGGCTCGGGATCGGTGGGAAGTCGGTGGCGGCCAAGATGCAGAAAGCGGTCTTGCTCGACAATGCCCGAATAGTCCGGCGGTTCCTCTGCCAATCGCCCTAACGCCCTGGCCGACTGTTGCCACCTCGCCGGGGTTATCTTGCCGTCTCTCCCAAACTAGGGGGGAGGCGTGAATTACTTTGATGGGAATAATAATAATAAAGCCTTTATTAACAACCATTTTTTTGTTACATTTTAATATGTATTGACACCGGTAAGTACTAGTGATCGTCTTGCTCTTCAGTGGTCTACCTTTCTTTCTTTTGCTATATCTGGGACACCATTCTGTTACAGTTTTAGCCCATTTATCTTTCTGACACCTTACCATATGACCTGCCCATTTCCATTTTAGTTTCTTGATACCATATACCACGTCTGTAACCTTTGTTTGTGATCGTATTGTCTTTAGTCGTATCTTATCTCTTATCTTAATACCGAGCATACTGCGTTCCATGCTGTGTTGACAGGTTTGTAGTTTTTTAATGTCATCGTTTGATGGACTCCATGTCTGGCAACCATAAGTCAAACTTGGTAAAATACAGGAGTTAAATATTTTCGTCTTGACTTTGACTGCTATCCCAGGGTTTTTCATGACTTCCTTTAGGGACCAGTATCTCTTCCATGCTATGCTTATTCTATTGTTTATCTCGTTCTTTGTGAGGTCTGTTGGTGATATTATCTGCCCTAGGTATGTATACTCGTCTACGTATTCTAAGGTGCTATTGTTCGGCTTAATAGGGATTTTTTCTCGGTTAGACATTACTTTTGTTTTTATTGTATTTATTGCCAGACCCACTTTTTCACTTTCGTAGATAAGATTTTTAAGCATCTTTTGCAAGGTATTTGGTTGTTCATTCATTACTATAAGGTCATCTGCAAATCGCAAGTGGTTTAGTAACACTCCGTTAATATTAATACCATATTCGCTCCAGTCTAGGTTTTTGAATACATGTTCCAGAGTGACAGGAAAAAAGTTTTGGTGACAGCGGGTCTCCTTGCCTGACGCCGCGTTTAATACTAAAATATTTTCCAGTCGTCTCTGTTCGAATTCTTGCTTTCATATTCTGATATATACCAGTAATTAGACGAATATATTTATTACTGATCCCTTGTGATCGAAAGAATCGAATGCCTTGTTATTTTTTTATTTTTTTTTTATATTTAGGACACGTCAATTTGACTTCACCTCGCCTGATGGTAAGCTGAAGGTAAAGTCTCAGGAAAGAGGGTCACCATTACATACACGTACCATGTTACCAATGGTGGCACTCAGCTCGACGGCCTCATCAGAAGAGGATTGTCGTCGCAGCACCGCGTGACACCCACGGGTCCTACTAGTGCTGCGACCACAATCCCCCTGCCCGGCTATGCACTTGCTGACCCCTGAACGCAATCAAACCGAAATTGGATTACTATGGAGGGTTTTTCACAATCGTGCACGGTGTTACCTACCCGGCCGAATTTTGTGACAAATTTGTGTCATCAAACTTCTACCACCAGTATCTACAAATGCCATATAATATGTTATGTTATATTCGTTACATTTTTGTATGACTTGTT
The DNA here is from genome assembly GCA_946251805.1 of Cybosia mesomella. Lineage (NCBI taxonomy): Eukaryota > Metazoa > Arthropoda > Insecta > Lepidoptera > Erebidae > Cybosia > Cybosia mesomella. Next base: position 15,577,300 of record OX276403.1, read on the forward strand.
TAATGGTATGAATGTGGTCTATCGTAGAGAAACCACTGCTGAACCCTGCTTGTTCTTTGGGTTGATTCTCGTCTAATAGTTTTGTCATGCGTTCTAGTAGTATTTTTGAAAATATTTTATATATGTTAGACATTAGAGAGATGGGTCTATAATTAGCAATATCATCAGTTTTTCCTTTTTTTTCTTTCTTACTTCACAAAAAGAAAACAAATAATGAACTTAAAATAATTATAATATCAAAAATTACGACTAAGAGTACATGAATGCTAACCCAAGTTTGGTATAACAATGATCTTTGTTTCGTGTTAATTCAGTGGTGCCCGGTGGCGGCGGTCCGCGGATTGCTCAATCGGAGTGCTATTGATGCAGTTCTTCGTTGCAGCGTTGCGACGTCGTACTTTATTAGGGACCCGTAAGAGATGTCGTACTTCGTTAAGGTTCCGTAACATATGTTAATGGCTTATAACATAAATATTAGACGTTATCCCGAGTTTCATTTATATAATACTCTTTCATCGTAAAATGATCTGGAAAGGAGATTTTATCAATGAAGTTATGTATTTTTAGGCGTCATTATGCTAATATGGTGATGTGAGCGGCCAAGATACGAGATGCATGTGAGGTAAATAGCATAGCATGTCGAAGTCTATAAGCCCCAACATAACACTTTTCAAAACTCGACACTTGACCGCAGAACTGCACGCATTGATGATGATTGCCTAGCTCGTTAGTGGCCTAGCAGAAACTTATATTAGAACTGCATCCTTTTTTTTGCGCGTGGAAACCCACGGGCCACGGGCTCCATCCCACTGGTGCCAGCGATAAGGTGGGTACGTCGGAATTGAACCGACTAAAACCACACGGTGTCCTTCCCAAGCATCCATTGCCAAAGGATAACCCCAGGGCTCCCGGCAGACTTCGGCCGCCATCACGTCGCCTTTGGGGTTGAATTAGATCCTGCGTCGGTGAGTTGACTGGCGTTTATAAGGACACACACGACACGCCTCCGTTTTGGCCTTCTTCTGTGAGGTCGGCGAGTCGGCCGCCTCTTTCGGGCGCATTACCTGCTCGCAGAAAGAGGTGGCAGTGTGCTACTTGCTCCCGTCGTAGACCACGGCTCTTACCATGGTCTCCAGCGAGAGAACGTCCACGCGCAGAACCGCAACGAGATCCCGGCGATGACTCGCCCATGCTGGGCACTCCACCAATCTGTGATGTGCTGTGTCTTCACCGGATCCTCGCAATACTGGCACCGCGGCGTTGTCTAATATTTCAGCCGTAACCAAAAATCCTTTACCCTTTCCAAAGTTACGTTCACTGGAGAAGCCTAAATCCACGGATGCCTGAATATGAACCAATGCCAAATGCTAACGATGATTTATGGATTCAAGACACGAAGCTCATATTATGTAAGTTAGTACGTAGGTATAGATTTGGTATCCATAATGGGTATCAATGAATGCTATTCAAAATCATGACTTTTGAAATTCTATTTATATTTTTCTTGTTTTATAGCTAGTATTAGGTATAGTGGGTACCTTTTTTTTTTTTTTTTTTTTTTTTATCGTGCGGAAATCCCTTCGGATACCCCCCCGCGTGCCAGCGGGGGCGGTTATGTCGGGCTTGAACCGACTAAAACCGCACGCCGTCTCGGGTCTACAGACGCCGGGGTGTAAGGTTGCCCATAGAGCATATCCCTCGCACCCCGACTGACCCTGGGCCATCTCCGGTTTCGAGATGGCCCTCTCGGGTTTGGGAACCACGGTGTCCCCGTCTTGCCCCGGTTTGGGGGAGGGGCGCTAGTCGCCCCACCGGGGTACCTACTGTCTTTATCCTTGAGTCATCTGGCTATAACTCTATATATTATCTATCTCGTTCGCAATCCTTGTCCTTATAGAGCGCTATTATAAATAAATAAATATTTTAGGACATATTACGCAACGCCATCTAGACTCAAACTAAGCAGTGCTTGTCATATGGGTTCAGGAATGCTGATAAACATACGTAGATTCTATTTTTTGTAAATTAATACAAATTATTTATATTATATATTACATAGAAACATCCAGACCAATGCAAATATACATATTTTCAATGAGCGGGAATCGAACCCGTGATCTCTGACTTAGCAGTTGAATGCTCTACCGCTACGCCACAGAGATCGTCATAATGATGTGCTCAGTAATCCCCACAAGTAGATAGAAACATACTTATTGCTAGCTATGCCCGCGTAGACTTAGGTCCTGTTTTAGGCTTTTTCGTAAAACTCTAATTATTTTTCTGGAATTAAATATAAGGCGAAACGCCTTGTAATATTGGCTATCTACAAGTGAAAGTCCCGTTAAAATCGGCCAAGTCGTTACAGAGACACTTACAGCGGGAACGCTCTGACCAGCTGAGCTAGCTAGACACATCACACGTCTTAAGGCGACGCTGGAGCCATCTACCGTAATTCTTGTGAACTACGGAAACAATTTAGTTGTAATTAATGTTATTTTATTGTAAGTACTGCGTATATATTCATTGAAAAATTGCTACTTTAACATTACAAACAGACACTTCAATTTAACTTATTTATTTATATAGATTAGGTTCGTTTGGCTCGTGGACGTTTAATACTATTGATGTCTATATTACTAATGTTGTTTAATACATAAACAATTAAATTAGTTTAATACATAACTAATCATTGAGTATCTATCGATCTATACTTTTATGAAATTGTAAATTAGTTGTGTCTGCATATTGGAAATATTTAAAAAATACTTATGTTAAATGAACGAACCTGAACACAATTTTTTTTTTTCGAATTCTGTTTATCTGTTTATCCATTTGTTCGTGATAGATGCAAAAACTACTCAACGGATTTTGATGCGTTTTTTAAATAGAAAGATGTTGGTCAAACTTAAAATGTGCCGTATTTTTGACTATTAGTGGTTAAGCAGTACCGGAGATATGACCAAAATACGATAACCGACCAACAGCTAGTAAATAATATTATTGCATGGACAAATATACATATACTTATACTCAGATTGACCACATTTCTGCGTATAGATACAATATTCAATTGCATGTTTGTTTTTGTTTTATTTTATTTTTTTTCAATTTATTTTTTTAATGTTTTTCGCACTTTCATAGTAACTACATACGTTATTATTGTGTCTCATTATACTTTTGGCTTGAATTTTGTAACTACTGAATACCCAAAAAGGTATTTATCTATATAATAATAATTATTATTATTTATCAAAAAAGGCTGAACAATGTATTACTAATAGTTTTACAATTATGGCAAAATTAAGTTAGTGGGTAAATGAAGCATATAAATACCGACTTACAAGTAGCTTAGTATACATTAAAAATTGAACATTTTCAAATTAAAATTAAATTAAAAATGTATACACTTAATAATTTAATGCGACCTACCTAATCTAGGTTTTTGTAAACCTATGCTCGAGGTTATATCTCTGCAATACTATTTATAAGGTGTAAATTAATATAAACAATAAGTACATTTACAAAAAACGCCTACCGCTCCTAGCTTAAAATTTCTAGCTGTGTCTCCGTGTCGGTGTAATCTAGCTTTTCTACAAATATTCTGTAATTAAAACCTTACAATTCCAATAAGTTATACTATATACGGTTAGTATCCTGTTGAAGTATTTATACAAAATCTATGTCAAACGTAAAAGGGTGGATTTTAAATTGTAACCCAGCGTAGAGAGTTGAATAGTTTTGCTATACACTCTTTATAATGGGTAGTTATTGGTGTAATAAAAGAGAAAAAAGAACTAACGTGGTCATTTAATATAACAGATTAGATTACAAACAAAGATTATTGCAATGTAGTACGAAAAAAAAAGAAACATATACCGACAAATAAGCATATAATGATACATAAATACGATACCAATATATAATCGTACATAATATAAATCATTCATATATACATACGCATATGTGTAGGACGCCCTCCGGCCAGGTGGGATGACGATCTGCGAAAGACTGCGGGCAGATGCTGGATGCGGCAAGCTGAAGACAGGGCGCTATGGCGCTCATTGGGGGAGACCTATATCCAGCAGTGGACTAGAATAGGTTGATGATGATGATGATGATATACAAACTGAACCTACATATATATTATTTGCATATGTCGAACGAGAGTTAGACAGCACATAACGTATACAAGGACTGGGGGGCCTGTGGGCCCAGGTAGTGCTCTTTCACCATCCTTTTGAATATGGCCAGCGAATGTGCCCGTCTAATCCATAATGGCAGTGCAGTCCATAGAGTACCTTATTTCGAAAGTGTTATAATGTGTTAGGCAATAAATGAATTTGTTTTTTTATGGATATTGAATTCATTGAATTGAAATTTAAAATTCTGAACATCATCAAAAAAGAACAAAATGTAAAGACTAAGCCTGACTTAGGTAAATAATGTTGTGATTTGCTTAAATAATTTAATAAGTTTATTTCACTATGTAATTTAGCGTAGTTTTACCTGATTTATTGGAAAATTTCTATGAAAATAATTTGTTATTTCGAATTTAGTTCCATAAAATGATAGTTTCCAAGATTTTGGCTCCGACCCATGTTAATACGGTATGGTCGTGTTATAACTATATTACATCATATACGCTGTTCCAGGTTGTACAAGAGTAGAATACCAATAATACCACTTATCGTTTTCTATTAGACCCAATTTGGTCTTGAAATTTAAATATAATATACGCAGGTCATAGCTACGGCACGATATCATGTCATTGACAAATATTCTTGTACTTGCCAATCAGATCAAGGACATTTTTAAGGAAAAGTCAGGTAAGAGCATCCGTAACCGGCGTGCATGAGAACAATTTATGAAATTGGAATAAGTGAAAGGCGTATGCCAGAATCGTAGCAAGTGTAAAAATGTTGTCTCTGCCGATCGTAATGCGAAAGAAATGTGACTATTATGAATGACTATTATGATGACAAATATTTAAGTTAGCAAATCTAATAGGCAATAAGTCAGAATTTTGCAAATTAAATAATTGTCAACGATATGATATATTATTGCAAATTATGTTTTTCTTCTAAGTTGAGTGATTATCGACGGACAAAGATGATAAGAACCACAGTCATACATTGCGCTGTGTTCTATCCTTTTCTTTCTGTTTTTTCCATTTGAAACCACACCATGGCTGGGCACCACGAAGCGGCTATGATCGGTAGGACTACCATGAAACATACATCCGCAATTAGGGGCCTGCACGAAATACGAACGAAAGAAGTGTAATTTAGGTACCATGAAGTCCATCAGGGTGGAATTCCTCTAGCTCGGCAGCATGATTGCGGCAATGGTGCGGAGTGCGAGCGCGTGGGCCACCCCCGCCTCCTTCTGCGAGCATGAAATGTTCGAGAAGGAGATGGCGGAGTGCGCCCGGGAGAGATTTAGAACACTCCCGGCCCGCCGAGCCCGAAATATGCTCGCCTCGTGTCGCAAGCGACTCAGACGCCGGAGGTCGCTTAACGACCTCCGTCCTCCATAAGTGCAGGCCTGGGGGTCGCAAGTGAGGCTGCCTGCCAGCCGACTAGCCCCCCCCCCCCAATCGGGACAAGACGGGGACACCGTGGTTCCCAAACCCTAGAGTTCCATCTCAAAACCGGAGATGGCCCAGGGTTAGTCGGGGTGCGAGGGAAATGCCTCATGAGCAACATTACACCCCGGCGTCTGAAGACCCGAGACGACGTGCGATTTTAGTCGGGTCAAACCCGACATAACCGCCTCCGCTGGCCGGCGGGAGGTATCCGAGGGGATATCTGCACGAAAGAAGAAAAGAAAGGTACCATGAAGTAATTTCGTTCCTTCGGTCGGGACCATAAAGTATGTTCGGAAGTGAATCAAACATATCAATTCGTTTACGTTTACTCTATTAAAAATTTAACGATTATAGATCAACAAATTAAAAAATACATTCCCTTGTATTGAATTATAATAACCTGCGACCTTTTGACATAAATCGTATTATATCGTGTATTAATTATTTTTTGGCGGGTTTTTTATGGAGTTTTATGTTGGTTAACTCGTGTATCGGGACTTTTTTTGGATTTTTAGTGTTTTGTCGCTGCTGTGACGAACGGAGACTTATTATTGTTTGTGTTGTTGTATATTGTGCCGTCCCCACTAATTTTAAAAGGTATTGTATTGTACTTATTATAACATCACTGTCTAAAAATGGAGAGGAATAAACCGCCTGATCCTCCCGATATTTCTTCCCCTCCTACACCCACTTTTTCGTCCCCTCCTGTTTTCCCTACTGCAATGACTCCTGAAATTAACCCACTAACCCAATTAGCAGACGTAGCTTGCAATGCTGCATACTCACAGACGTCTGTAAGTCGTAAAAGACATGTAGTCGAAGATTTCTACCGGCCGGCCAAACAACCAAAGAGTCAGATTGGTCGTGACCAGTACACGACAAGTGACAAGGCGCCATTTATTGTGCATGTGTCCCGTGCTGAGTCCCAACCCAACTCGGGAGCCACCTTACATCCAGTGACATTTGGTCTCTTTCTATATAATAATAACATTCCAAATATAGTAAAAGATGGTGTTAAGAGGATTGGCAGAAACCGCACGTCTGTAGAATTCATGTCTTCTCAGGATGCAAATACATTTATGGTGAATCCTATATTACGGCAACACAATTACATTGCAACTATTCCATCGTTCAATGTTACGCGTACTGGCGTGGTGAGCGGTGTACCAGCAGATATGTCAGAAGAGGATGCGAAAACAAATATTTCTGTTCCTCCGGGTTGTGGTCAAATACTCAAAATAAGACGTTTTAACCGTAAAGTTATACGTGACTGCACCCCAGAGTGGAAACCCTCTGTGTGTAAAAAAAAATAGTGTGTAATCACTTTTGACGGCCAGATGCTCCCTAAAAGGGTATTCTGTTGTTACACCTCTCTCCCAGTCGAACAATATGTGTACCCCACTATCCAATGTCGCAAATGTTGTCGATTTGGACATGTTGAATCCATCTGCAGGTCAAAACCTAGATGTCTCAAATGTGGCCATGACCACCCTAGCAGTGGGTGTATCATACCTGAAAATGATGCCTTTTGCATCCTTTGCTCCGGAAATCACTATGTAAATAGCAAGTCATGTCCGGAGTATGGGAGGCAAAGGATGATAAAGACAACTATGGCAGAAAAAGCTATGTCTTACATAGAAGCAAGCAAAAATGTCCCGTCAGTCACACGTAGTTATGCTGATGCTACTAAAACATCTCCTCCCTACTCATACAGGAAAACTATTACCTTAAACCCTAAAATTCATGCCCCTCTTTCTCCTTCATATAACAAAGTGTCACATAATAATGTTATTAGTTCTCCCCAATCTTCGTTACCAAATGGTTGTGCTCTCAATAACCCACTTGCTCAACCATCAGACCAGATATCTTGCATTATAGAGTTACTAGTCCAAATTATGAAATCCATAATGTCCCCAAATCCTTTAATTCAACCGTCCAACGTTGCACAAAACTTGATAGTACATTTATAAGACTTTAATTATGGCTCCACACCTTCGGTTCCTTCAGTGGAATGTTAGAAGTGTGTTCCATAAAAAACATGACCTTATTAACCTTATAAATGAACACAAACCAGTTGCTTGCTCCATCTCTGAGACGTGGTTAAACCCAAGTATTAACTTCCAGATTCCCCACTTTAACACCCTTAGGTGCGATAGATCCGACGGCTATGGAGTTTCGGCCGTCCTTATTAATAACCGAGTTCCTCACTTACCCGTCACTTTGCCTCAATTCTCGCAGGAAATATCTATGGTAGCACGTAAAGTAGTGGGTCTCACAATAGTTACAATCTATATTGCTCATCCCCACACAAGCCTTCTACCAGACCTAAGGAATGTTTCGGAAAATACTAATTGTCCAATACTCGTAATGGGCGACTGAAATGGCCATCACTTCAGATGGGGTTCTGACCATTGTAATGCTTTCGGGGAGGGTTTAGTTGAGATATTTGATGATCTAGATCTATGCATCTTAAACACTGGATGTTCTACCCGCAGATCACCCCCTGGTCAGCATAAAAGCTGCGTTGACCTTAACTTCTGCTCCCTGGACATTGCAACATCTATTTATTGGCAGTGCACGGATTTGTCACATGGCAAAAGTCAAAAGTCAAGTCAAAAGTCAAAGACCATTTATTCTGCATAGACCATTAATACGGCACTTACAAAACGTCATAAAAAAATAAATAATCTAATGTTTGGCAAATGGACCACCGGTTCGAAACGCGGCCCTGTCCTGAGAAGACTCCGGCAAGAAACTCAGCGGGCTGTTTTTTTTTGGTCTATTTACAAACATATTTACTTAACCTAAGTACAATATTCCATTTGAGTAGCATAGAGAGAGAGCAAACAGTTCATATCCAAGCTTGTTTATCGTCTAAATAGTCTTGAATTTTATAGTAGCCTTTTTGGCAGAGTTTACTTTTAATTTGGCTTTTAAATTTATGAAGAGGTAGATTCTTCATTTCACTAGGAAGCTTGTTGTAGAAGCGTATACAGTTACCCTGAAAGGAATTACTAATCTTGTGGAGTCGACTATTACAAACCACAAGATTGTTTTTATGTCTAGTATTTACGTTATGTATATCACAAAGCCTTAAAAAAATGGAAATGTTTCTTCTAACATACAAAAGATTTTCAAAAATATATTGGGAAACTACAGTTAGAATGTTTATTTCTTTGAACTTTTCTCGGAGGGAGACTCTTGGGCCCAACTTATAAATTGCCCGCACCGCCCGCTTTTGCAGTACAAAGATTGTATTTAAATCTGCGGCATTACCCCAAAGGAGAATGCCATAGCTCATAATACTATGGAAATAACTGAAATAAACTATTCTAGCGGTATCTATGTCTGTAAAAGTCCTAATCTTTTTCACAGCGTAGGTAACTAGGTAACTTAACCTACTAGCTATTTTTTCGATATGTGATCCCCACTGTAATTTAGCATCGATACTTAAACCTAAGAACACGGTTGATTCCACAAGGCTCAACAACTGTCCATTAAGTTGTACATTGGTTTCCACCTGTGTAACATTAGGTAAGGTGAATTTAATACATTTGGTTTTTTTTTCATTAAGGCAAAGATTATTTATATTAAACTAATGAACCACTCGTGAGATTGCGTTGTTCACTTCGTCATAATTATCTAATTGTCTTTTAATTTTAAATATCAAGGAAGTATCATCAGCAAACAAAACAATACTATTTTTATCCCTTACGTAGTAAGGGAGGTCATTTATATAAATTAAAAATAAAAATGGTTCAAGTATCGAACCCTGTGGAACGCCCATCGAAACCAAAGATCCTACCGAACGTGTACCGTTCACATCGACCTTCTGAATTCTATTGTTTAAATAAGAAGTCAAAAGGTCGAGAGCCTTGTTCCTTATTCCGTAATAATCTAATTTCCTGACCAATGTATCATGGTGGACGCAATCGAAGGCTCCGGATAGATCGCAGAAAACACCTAATGCATCCTGCTTATCCTCCCAGGCCTCGTAAATACATTTCAATAACTCTATACCAGCATCCGTCGTTGATCGTCCTTTAGTAAACCCAAACTGTTTATCATGAAATAATTTATATTTATTAAAATGGGTTAGCATTTGGTCTAGAATTAATTTCTCAAATACTTTACTCAAGGTTGGCAACACAGAGATGGGTCTGAAATTCGAGGGATCTGAGGCGCTGCCTGCCTTGAACAAAGGTATGACTTTACTGTGTTTCATTAAATCAGGAAATATACCGCTACTGACGCAGTCATTAAACACAGTTGCTAAATGGGGAGCAATGACATCAATGATGCTTGAAACAGTTTTGACTGATAATCCCCATAGGTCCGCGGTCTTTTTAATATCAATGGATTTAAACGATTTTGTGATGTCCTTGCTATCAACAACTGAGAATCTGAAAGCGTCCTCACATTTTGTAATTGATTCCATAAGCAATGACTCAGCGGAAGTGGAAGACGACTGAAGAGTTCGGGTAGTGGCTACAGGTATATTTGAAAAAAAGTGTTCAAACTCTGTCGCAACTTCCAGATCCTCCGTGACATGGCGACCGTCTATTTTTAAATGGTAATCTCTTACAACTGCTGGAGATTTACCACATTCGGAATTTATAATGTTCCAGGTAGTCTTAATTTTATTAACAGAATTTGATATTTTGTTTTTTATAAAGTTTGATTTAGCAAAGGAACAGGCTCGCTTAAATGTTTTAGAATAGTTTTTGACATAATTCTGAAAATCAGGGTTGAAATTGTATGATTTTTCAGAATATAATTCATACAATCTCCTCCTGCTATTATAAATCCCTGGTGTTGCCCAGTCACTGAAAACAGGACGGCTGCCAATCGATAATGTCTTTGGGGTAAAAATTCTCCCAAACTCAGTATTGATCAGGTTAATTAAGTCTGCATAAGACTTATCTACACTAGTGTACAAGGGCAAATCAGGTAGTGACCATTACCCAATTATTATTTCGTTCCCTGATAAGACTTACTTTGAACAAACCTGGAGAGGTTTGTTCAAAGTAAGTCTAGACCCCTATTAAGATTCAATTTATCCAAACCAGACTGGACTAAATATTCGGAGTTGTTGGAGGATGCTATTAAGTCTCTCCCAACCTCTGAGTTTCAAAATCCTAATCAATCTGGCCATTGCCATGCACAAATCTGCCTGGATAGCCTAATTGGAGCAATCAATCTCTGTGCAGAGGCCACATTCCCAATTAAAAATAGTGCAAGAGGTAAAATCCCATCGCCTCCATGGTGGAATCAGGACTGTACCAGGGCTATTGGAGAAAGGAAGGAAGCAGAGAAAAAATATAATGCAGATATGAGTATTCCAAATTTAATGCAGTACAAAAAAATTTTTGCTAAGACTAAGAGGCTTCTCCGACAAAAGAAAAGGGCAGGGTGGTTGACATTCTGTAATTCTTTATCACCCTTAACTCCATCAACAATGGTATTGTAGACGAGAGGTGCGGGGTTCTAATGAACTATGAAGTAAGCAGCAAAACAGCTGACACACTTTTATCAATATATTTGAATTGCACACAAACTAGAGCTATGATATAATACAAACTAGGAACATGAGTACAATGGTTACACAATTACCATGTGCTGTTAAGACTGCCTATGCGTGGCAACTGCGTAACCTACTTGGTCAAGAGTTTGTGCAGGACTGCCGAGGAGCGGGTCACACGCCAACACCAGCACAACCCCCGCCGCACCGCGCGCGGGCCCTTCCTTCATTACGGTGCGCTGGCGTTGACCACATCTGTTAATACAATGGACCCATCCCTCGGCCACTAACAATAGGAACTTACCTAGGCCCGAGGAGCGGGTCTCCAGCCAACACTAAAACGGCCCCGACGCACAGCGTTTACGACCTTTTCCTTAATTATGGTGCGTTTGCGTTGGCCACATCTGGTAGTACAATGGAGACCCATCCCTCGGTTACAACAATGGAGTCTTACCTACTTAACTTACTATTACACAAAATATTCTTAAATACTACGTAGGTACATTTCTTAAAATACCACGATTAGTCGTGCTCCTTAACAGGTATGGAAAAGAATTAACAGCTTTAGATCTGGCGCTCGCCTCCCTGCTCTTCAGTAATGACAAAGGAGATTGCAGAACAGTTTTTAAAAAAATCGCTCCCCCTTATGTTCCCACAATGTCAGAGAGTTACCTCCAGAATACAATTACAATAGAGGATCCTCAGGACTCACCATTTTCGATACAGGAATTGGATATGGTTCTCAACCATGTAAAGGATTCGGCCCCTGGTATCGATGGCATCCCCTATTCTTTTGTAGTTCATTCTGGCCCCAATACTAAGCAATATTTTCTCAACATTTTTAACTCTTGTTACTAAAATGGATGGATCCCCACTCAATGGAAAAAGCAAACTATCATCCCAATATTAAAGCCAGGCAAGCACACAGATGATCCAAACGGCTACAGGCCAATTGCCTTGTCATCTGTTTTGATCAAAATTTTGGAACATCTAATCAAAAACCGTCTTGAGTGGATCATCGAATCAAGGAATTTGCTACCGAGCTCACAATTTGGTTTTAGGAAGGGGTTTAGTACTATGGACAGCATAGGCCTCCTTATAGCTGATATCCGACTCTCCCTAACGCAAAATAAGTCTGTAGTAGCAGCATTTCTAGACATTTCATCCGCCTATGACAATGTCCTTCTCCCCACTCTCAGGCAACAATTGCAAAAGCTGAGACTACCCGGCAAGATGGTACAGTGTATATGCGAAATGCTAATGTCGCGATACTTGGTCCTAAAAGTTCAGGGAGAGGAGTTAGGGCAGAGAAGTGCTTGGAAAGGTTTGCCGCAAGGGTCAGTTCTAAGTCCTTTACTTTATAATTTATACACATCCGACATTGGTTCAGCCCTTAATGATAACTGTCAAATACTTCAATACGCTGATGACCTGGCCTTGTATGTTTCAAACGAATCCATAAATGATGCAGCTGCCTCACTCTCTATATCCCTGAACTCCCTGAAAAGGCTACTATAAAATTCAAGACTATTTAGACGACTAACAAGCTTGGATATGAACTGTTTGCTCTCTCTCTATGCTACTCAAATGAAATATTGTACTTAGGTTAAGTAAATATGTTTGTAAATAGACCAAAAAAAAACAGCCCGCTGAGTTTCTTGCCGGAGTCTTCTCAGAACAGGGCCGCGTTTCGAACCGGTGGTCCATTTGCCAAACATTAGATTATTTATTTTTTTATGACGTTTTGTAAGTGCCGTATTAATGGTCTATGCAGAATAAATGGTTTTTGACTTTGACTTTGCTCAGTAGTGATTTTCTCCCGTAAAAAAATAATTCCCCAAATTGATATTACCGTAGAGGGACATGATATCCCTGTCTCCAATAAAGCCAAATTTCTTGGCGTTTATCTGGATACTAGGCTGACAGGTATACACCATCTTAATTACCAAGTCCAAAAATGTGAACGGGTCACGCCTATCTTGAAAGCTCTTGCCGGTTTCTGGTGGGGTGCACACCCATACTCAATGAAGTTGGTCTACAATGCTCTAATCCGTAGTATTATGGATTATGGCTCATATTTGTTGGTTCCCTGCAATAAAGGAGCACTTTCAAGGTTAGACAGGATCCAAGCCAGGTGCCTACGGATCATATTGGGCAGTATGAAGTCATCTCCCATTAATGCATTACAGGTAGAATGTGCGGAACCACCCCTAGCCATAAGAAGACAATACTTAGCAGGTCGTTTTCTATCTCGTTTGATAACCAAAAGCTCACATCCCCTTCTTCAAAAACTGATAGAACTAAATACTTTTGTTAATACGTCTAATTTATACTGGAAACGTAAACAAATTCCCCTAATCCTCCAAACTCTAAGGATGTATCAGAATCTAGAGTGTCCCATACTGCAATTGGATAAACTGCCCCTTTATAACTACCATTATGAAGTTTGTGTTACAAACCAGAAATTGCCTTAAACATAGGGATTTACAAAGGGATGCCATCAGCAGAATCAGCTTTTAAGGAGACAGTGGAGAAACTTTGGAATGGCTTCCAGAGATTCTACACTGATGCCTCCAAGGTGACCATGGAGAGTTATACAGGTGCTGCCGTCTACTACCAAAATTCTAAAATAATTCTCAAGTTCCATTGCCCTAAAGAATCTTCTGTTTTCACTGGTGAATGTGTTGCAATATTGGAAGCATGCCTGTATATAGAGTACCATAATATCTTCAAAGCAGTTATTTTTACCGACTCTTTGAGCTGTCTCCAGGCCTTAGAACAGAACCCTTATAAGAGCAAACTACACAGCACTATCCTCCTGGACATAAAGAAGTCTCTATTTGCTTCTAGGAATAAAAATAAAACGGTCCACCTGGCTTGGATACCAAGCCATAGTTACATCATAGGCAATGAGTATGCAGACATGTACGCTAAAAGTGCCATTACTTGTCCCTCTCTGATCTTAAACACTTTGAATACCAGGGGTATGACCTATTGAATCTCCCTCGAGTGACTCTGCAGAATTCATGGCAAGCATATTGGGCTAATTCCTACAAGAAAAAAGGCAAATTTTACTATGCTATACAACCAATTGTAAAACCCAAACCCTGGTTCTATCAGTACAAAAAGGTACCCAGGTCTGTAATATCCGTTGTGTGCCGAATCCGAGTGGGTCATTGCTCTTCTCCAGTATTTCTACATAAAATTCGAGTACGGGACTCATCTCTCTGTGAGTGTGGCCTAGATGAAGGCAGTCTAGATCACATTTTCCTTAGCTGTCCAGTAAATAATCACCAGACTGACTTATATAGCCTCATGAAAAAATTAAAGATCCCTGTACCTATTAACTTTCCTTCACTGTTAACCTATTCTTCACCAGAACTTCTTGAGACCCTAATGTCATTTATACGTCATAACTCTATCAAGCTTTGATTAACTTATACTTACTTATGCACTAATAGATTAATGTAACCTATATACCAACATATATATATATATATATACATATATATATATATATATATTGCATTTGTTGTTTGTTTGTGTTGTTTCAGTGTAATAATAACGTCATCAAGAGTCACATTCAGTCCTTCGGTTTACCAAGTATTCATTATTTTGTACAAAATTTCCGAAATCTATAACTACACGAATCTCCAACGCATTTCTGTCATTGGCTTAAATTGTCGCCATCGTCAAAGCGACAGACCTGCCATACTCAAAAATTGAATTGAATTGAATTATTTTTGGCGGGCTGTCAATATGACGAATTTTTTTGTTTCGGGTCACCACCCGTGATAATCCATTCCACGTAAATCCGGTAGGGTTTACGTGGAATGGATTATCACGTGACGTCTTCGGGCCCGATTGCGGGATAAGTACGTTTCATGTTACCTACCGATTGCCAGAAATTTCGGTCCGCGATTGCGGATGTAAGTTTTATGGTAGGCCTACAGATCTTGGTATCTTGTTATGGTAGGGCGCGCCGCCTTCTCTGGCCCGTAGTGACGGACTAACCCACCCACGATAATCAGGCTATCAAGATAATAGATTTTCAAGTTTTTCCTGGTCAGTAATAATTTTGACTGAAATTTATAAAACAAACTTTTGAATTTGATTCGACTTGATACATTCGGCTTTGACTTGATTAGATGAGGTAAAGGTATGAGCGTAGCGTAGTGGAGCACCCGTCTTAATGGTTTTTTTTATGACTACACAGAAATAGACCTAGATTCATCGCGCAGTATCCCAAGTAATCTTACACGAAGGGCACGATGGAGGTCTCTGGAGAGCTCCATCATACCATTGTAACCTAAACTATCCATGGCACGACGCGCGGTGACCCGAGCTCCCTTCGCTCACTCCCGTGGCAATTCAAAACAACTCACATTCTTAATATATTCTAAGAATTCCTAATATAATGTATACTTTTTCTATTTCTATTCAAAGTGATTTTGATTGATGCTCTAGTTTTCAAAAGCAGTACGATATATAAATAAATATTCTAGGACATACACATCGCCATTTACAATAGACACAAACTAAGCTGAGCTTGTCATATGGATTCTAGAATACGTATAAACATACTTAGATCTTATTTTATAAATAAATAAGTATTAAGTCTCTGTTCTTGCAAATTTTAATATAGATTTGCTTAATAAACACATCACTTCTTCGTCCCATTTTGATGAGACTTTGGTAAGCAAACACATTACAACGTCGTTTTTCTACTCCAATTCCCGACTATCCGCCATTTTTAGGGTTCCGTACCTTTTTTTTTTCGTGCGGATATCCCTTCGGATACCCGCCCCGCCGCCGCCGGCCAGAGGGGGCGGTTATGTCGGGCTTGAACCGACTAAAACCGCACGCCGTCTCGGGTCTACAGGCGCCGGGGTGTAAGGTTGCCCATAGAGCATATCCCTCGCACCCCGACTGACCCTGGGCCATCTCCGGTTTCTAGATGGCCCCCTCGGGTTTGGAAACCACGATGTCCCCGTCTTGCCCCGGTTTGCGTACCTTTTTTTTTTTTTATCGTGCGGAAATCCCTTCGGATACCCCCCCGCCGGCCAGCGGGGGCGGTTATGTCGGGCTTGCACCGACTAAAACCGCACGCCGTCTCGGGTTTTCAGACGCCGGGGTGTAAGGTTACCCATAGAGCATATCCCTCGCACCCCGGCTGACCCTGGGCCATCTCACCACTAACAGCATCGCTCATCCTGTCTCCTCTGAAAGCAGAGGAGTACGGAGAGCGATGTGTTCCCGCCACGTTGGGTATTGGCCGACGATCAATGCCAACCCTATGAAGGGGTGAAGGGGAAGCCATTGACCGCCGCCCAGGGTGTACCGGCCGCTCCGATTCCGTTCCCCCCGGACTGCAGCGGATCCGGAATCGGAGCGACACTCGAGGAGGTTACCCAACACCCACCCCAGCCCAACACACACCCCTTACCCAGCACACACCCCTTACCCAACACACACCCCTTACCCAACACACACCCCTTATCCAACACACACCCCTACCCAACACACACCCCTTACCCAACACACACCCCAACCGGTTTGCGTACCTTTTTTTTTTTTTTTTTTTTTTATCGTGCGGAAATCCCTTCGGATACCCCCCCGCCGGCCAGCGGGGGCGGTTATGTCGGGCTTGCACCGACTAAAACCGCACGCCGTCTCGGGTCTTCAGACGCCGGGGTGTAAGGTTACCCATAGAGCATATCCCTCGCACCCCGGCTGACCCTGGGCCACCTCACCACTAACAGCATCGCTCATCCTGTCTCCTCTGAAAGCAGAGGAGTACGGAGAGCGATGTGTTCCCGCCACGTTGGGTATTGGCCGACGATCAATGCCAACCCTATGAAGGGGTGAAGGGGAAGCCATTGACCGCCGCCCAGGGTGTACCGGCCGCTCCGATTCCGTTCCCCCCGGACTGCAGCGGGATCGGAATCGGAGCGACACTCGAGGAGGTTACCCAACACACACCCCAACCGGTTTGCGTACCTAAAAAGGAACAAACAGAACCTTTATAGAATCACTTCGTTGTGCGTCTGTCTGTCTGTCTGTCCTGACCTTTTTCTCCGGAACGCGTGGAGAAAGAAAGGGTGAAAGA
Organism: Cybosia mesomella; assembly: GCA_946251805.1. NCBI lineage: Eukaryota > Metazoa > Arthropoda > Insecta > Lepidoptera > Erebidae > Cybosia > Cybosia mesomella. Next base: position 15,594,517 of record OX276403.1, read on the forward strand.
AAGAAAATACGTTTATTCGTGTACACGCAAAATATAACAGAATACATATAAAACCTGCGAGCCTCAATAGGTCGCCATCTCAGCATAGTTGCTGCCCATCACATGCTAAAGATATGGTGTGCAGCGCTGGTATTCTGATGGCGCCTTTGCAATGACGCGACGTCACGCACGTGTGCAGAAAGATACATACAATTGTTACTCATAACACAATAACATTCCCAAGCGACTACAATATGGGGTTCTTCAAGAAGGGCATTAGAAGGTTTTTACAGGGTCGGCAGCGCGAGTGTGATGCCCCTGGTGTTGCACACGTCCATAGGACACGGTAACCGCTTCCCATCAGGTGGGCCGTGAGCTTGTCTGCCACCTGAGTGGTATGAAAAAAAAACATTATAAATAAATAAAAAAGGTAAATAAAATCAAAATTGGATACTTAACAGAATTTAACAATCTAACAACAGGAATCACAAGTAAGAAAAAATAGTAACAGTGTACCTATTATAATATAAAGTACACTTTAGCCTCTCTCTAATCATAATTACACGCAAAAATAAAAATTGAAAAAGCTAACTAAAATATAAAATAAAAATAAGAGCACACCCATAATAGACAATAGTTCGGAACTGGCTTGAACTGTGCGTGCTCCCTCTCCGCACAAACGACACAGTAATCTATGAGCGACACTATAGTTATCCAACCGAACTGTTAACTGTCAAGTCCGGAAAAAAACTAAAACAATTCATTACATACGTAAAATAGGTATTTATACTAATAATAGCTCAAAGATTTATACCATTGAAGTTTAAATTTGTGCAATCATGCTGTGTGACGTGTTGCTTGACTTATTCCGTACAGCAAATGTAGTGCGTGGAGTGAAACTGACTGCGATATGAAAATATCATATATAACTCATAAGCTTGAGGGTCCTGGTTTCGGCCTCGTTATTCCATATTGATAACACAGCGCCAACACGACCCTCAATCTTGCTCCCGTCCGTAAAGATGCGCATCTGGATGTTATTGGTGCGCTGATATTGATCCTCGTCTACCAGACTGGTGAACTCCAGGTTCATATGCTCCGCGGGGTGAGGTGCCTCAAAAGCTAATAGCCTTCCGTTCAATCTCTCTGTCTCCTAACCATGACTGGGATACCCCTCTCTTGGCCTCGTATAACGAGGCCACCTCGCAAACTCTGAGGTCCAGAGGGAGCATTCCAGCTAGGATCAGCCCCGAGTGCAGAGAGACCGTACGGTAGCTCTTACAAAGCTTTTGGGCGAATCCGCGCTGCGCCATGTTTAGCTGCTTCCGTATACCAAGCTTCTCCATCGCAGAACACCAGCTGCTGGTGGCATATAGCACCGTCAGCTCCACAGCAGCGTTGTAAATAGTTCGGATCACCTCGAGATGTAAACCCCAACTGATCCGGGCCATCCGCGCCAACTTGTCTTAGATGCCGAGAGGTATTGGGGTTTATGAGCTAACACCACACCAAACAGCAAGCTAGCAAAGTGTAGCGTGGAGGTATCAAGTTGAAATTAATATGAAATACTCAGGCCTGTAAGGTCTTGAAACTGTAAAAATCAAACCTATGTCAACGCAATCAAAAGGTTATAATTACGCAGCAAGAATTCCTATGACGCAATTGCAGCGCCACGCGGCGCCAGCGGTGCGAACCTTTCATTATTGTTGCGCAAAAGTTTTAATATTACGATATTTCAGACGATATGCAATGATATTGTGTCGTGTAAGAGACAATCACTATGTATATGAAAGGCTTAGTAAAGTGATTAACATATTTGCTTCGATAAAGATTGATAGGGTATTCGAAAAAAAATCGAAAGCTATTTAGATAAATAGCTTTCGAATTTGTTTAGAAGTTAATACGGCAAACCTTTAGGGTTACTTCCCGTTGAGCTAGAGTCATGATATTTTGAAGAATGTTAAGTCTTATAGCACAAGTGAAGTGAATCATTCGAAAACCGTAAATATATACCGTGAAATACGCCAACTTTGCAAACAGATTAAACTTTGCCCAAAACACAATATTTAAGGAAATCAACTAATATCACAAAAAATATCGTACTTACGACAATATTGATAATATTGCCATAAAACATAATTTACATATGGCAACACGGAATAGAGCGTACACTCCCAACTTCACTCACTTACCTGTCTCCACTTGGCGAATACAGGGTGTGTTTTTGCGGGCCTCTTACTATAGGTAGATATTTGGAAGTGAATTGTGCATTATGACGAAGACACTGATAAGTTTAATCAATTGTTTGTTTTGAAAAACAATACGCTGAGTATCTTGGTGATAGTTTCGTCACTGTAGCTCATCTATAACTAAAAATATGACGTTGCGTAGACTTACTCTATAAATTTATATATAAGTATAATATAACTAACATAATTCACGCCTGTATCCCCGAAGGGGTAGGCAGAGGTGTATTACACACCCACGATTCGCCAGTTATGTTAAGGTCCCAATTGAATAGGAGGCGAGCCTATTGCTATCTACCGGGCACATTATTAAGCGAGCGATAATTAACATTTATTAATGCACACATAACTGTGAAAAGTCAGAGGTGTCTGCCCGGGGCGACTGGGGATCGAACTCGAGACCTCGTCTCAGCAGTCCGTTACGTACGCCACTGGGCTATCGGCGCCGTCTGCTGGACATAGGTCTCCCCTAATGAGCGCCATAGCGCCCTGTCTTCAAATTGCCGTATCCAGTATCTGCCCGCAGTCTTTCGCAGATCGTCATCCCACCTGAAATCCTTACATTACCTCAAATGACACTGGTAATATTTTTTTACATTTTAGTTGCTTCTTTTGGGTGGGCAGTCACGTTCCTAACTTCTGTAAAATGCTCAGTGGTTGCCGATTCGCCTTCACCGGAATACTCATACACTTACTTTTCTTTACAATATTCTGTTTAATGCGTAGACTTCTAGCTATCTCAAAGAACGGTTTAAGTTCTTGAATGATACACATGCAAAAAGCTTGAGATCAACGAAAAATTTGAGACTGGAGATGCCAGCTCATTCCACCAAGTACTCTTGATTCATACCGTACCACCAGTCATTTACTGTCGAAGCTGTACGTCTATCGGGAAAGCGCAATCCATTAATATTTTTAAAAAGAGGCACCACTTCCGCCACCTTCTGACTTACTGCCTCCCCAGGAAAGGTCAACCCCACGACCTCCAATGGCCGGTATGGAAGTATTTTAATCGTTTCGCGCAATATAATAATAATCGTGCAGTCCATGTCGCACTTACTTTCGTGTCCCAGTCTGTGTTCCTACCTCCTGGACTAAAGATTACCCCAATACAGCCACTGACAGCGCAGTAGAGATGGAGCCCGGAATTTTATGCCTGAACAATTTAAATACGGTGAATAGTTGCCACGAAAGAAGAAGAAGAAAAATTCTTGCATTAAAGATAGATATTTCTTTATTTAATTTCTTAGGTGAGGGATATTCTATATAAGCTGCTCGTTGCCTATTTTCGCTATCTGTCAAGTAAGAAGTTGTTTGTCATAAACAGATGATAATGTTGTTTATAAGCCTCTAGCGCATGCTTTTCTCCCAGGGTTCGGCGGTCAGACAATAGTCGCTTCCGGAAAAGGCGACATACCAATCAAAAACAATAAACGGAAATCGCTATAAGGATGAGAATGATGCGCTTACCAAACGATAGATTATAAGGGGCAAATATCTACTTAAAGTTAGGTACTTAGTTAAATTGGGGTGCTTGGTTGGGGACCTCCACGCGGTGCACCCTGGGCAACGGAGACAGCAGCGCCTCTCTCCTAGGGCGGGAGAGACGCTGCCGCCTACGGCCAACTCCGACCGAGGCGAGGATGGCCCTGTTGAGGGCTGTTCGGAAGCTTTCCACGTGTCCCTCTGATTAGCAGATGGCACAATGGAGAGCAAGTAAAGGGGCCATCTCAAAACCGGAGATGGCCCGGGGTCAGTCGGGGTGCGAGGGATATGCTCTATGGGTACACCCCGGCGTCTTAAGACCCGAGACGGCGTGCGGTTTTAGTCGGTTCAAGCCCGACATAACCGCCCCCGCTGGCCGGCGGGGGGATATCCGAAGGGATTTCCGCACGAAAAAAAAAAAAGGTAGTTAGTTAATTTACTTTAGTTGCAATTAAATTAAATGAAAAAATAAAAATAGTTCAAAATCATCTTCTGAAAACATGAGTAATGCAATTACAACAAAGCAGAAAATAAACAATGCATACATACGCATTACGGTAAATAATGGAAATGGAAACGATAACCTAGTTTAAATATGTATTCATTGTATTATAACATTTATACGATTACTGAGTTACGTTGGTACTTTCAGCTGAACCAATTCAGAAAGATCAAATGATTCGTAGTGTAATTTAACTGCGAATTTGCAAGTTTCTAGCCAGAGGTATGTCATAGTCAGTTATGTTAATTCGGATAGACAGTCAGAATTTGCCATTCGTAATTATTGTTATAAGTATAACAGGTTATACCCCAATTCCTCCAAAAAGCAAATGAGTTTATCTACAAAAATAAGATCGTGATACTTAATACATGCGCAAAAATGCTGTATTTTAACATACGCAGTTAAAATGTTCGATAATATGACCGCCTATATTTGGTAGTTTATCACAAGGTATTAAAGTGGAGTAGTATAAATATGGAATATCGGACTACTTAGGATGAGCAAGCAAATTTGAAAATTTAAATAAGAAAGTATATCTTGAAACGACCCTAATATCTGATAAAAAGAGAGTTACCGTGAATGTAAAACATGGAGCATCATCTATATCCATTCTATATTAGAACAACCAAATTGAATATTCTAGACGTGCGGTATCTGAACGTAGAATCAAAGTCTCAATTTGGATGTCTACTCGTTTTCCTAAACACGATTTTCACTTTACCAAATTCTGGCATTTTCTACCCTCATATAAAACTAGACGTAATTCACTTGGTCGGGTTTGAATTAGCACATATACTCGATTTGATATTTAAGCAGGTGTCAGATTAATTGAATTCTTATTAAAATGCCTTATTTTGTTGAGCAGCTCGCTTATGGAAATTATCATGCAAAATCCATTCGCAGCACTATTTTCTAAGACTTCGTCCGCGTCATAGGACACATACAATAAACATAATTTGAATTTGAATTTGAAAACATATCTACTGATATTAATATTATAATGCTTAAGGGTTTGTACGATTGTATCGTGTATCGTAGAGTCATTATAGGCCTTATAAGAAATATCATAAACTACATAACATTCATAGGTATGAATCATCAAATCGATATAGTTATGACTTTTTTTTACTAGTGTTAAGGTTTATCAATGGCTAATCGATTGACTGTTCTGTTATTTATTTCTTTAGAACTTAGGTAGATGGCCCTATGTAACACTGAGACAGTACACAACATTTTAACTATGATGGACGAGTATTTTAACCTGTAGCGAATTCTTCATAAAAAGGAACTCCTAAAGCAGAAGCAGGAAAGGAAGCAGTTGCTTTGGATTCCAATTCCATCCTAGATGTTGTGGCTTTCCAATTTAAATTTACATGTTTGGTTACGCCATAATAATTACTTTATAGTTATCAGCTCTTAAATTCGCAAGTAAGAAATATTATTTGTAAACCTAAAAACACAGTAATAAATTTTAAAATAAATTACATACTTGAGTGCTTTTTAGTGCCAATATATGGCTTACAGTCACTTTACGACACTTGAAATGTCACGCTGACTATGTTGAAAACCTTTTTATACCTTTTTTGTACGCGTTGAAACCCCCTCGAGCTTCTCCTCATCAGAGCTTGCGATGAGGTGGATATATTTCGAACTGGAACCTACTAAAACAGCACGGTATTTCATCATCTTTGCCTGTGTAGCCGGCCAACGGACCGTTTTTATAAGCTTTTATCACAAGCTTTTATGTAGCTTCACCTGTCCCGGTGTTTGTTTGTCCAGTAAAATTAATTTGCAAGATTTGATGACATAGTCTAGTCGAAAAGTTAAAAATGGTCTAAAATAAAGATACTGCTCTTAAAATTATTTGTCATACCTCATTGGATTCGGAATGACGCCTAAAAAAATGTTCCAAAAACTTGTATTAGCACATTCACAATTGCTGAATTTATGAACAATTAAAGATGAAAAAAAAGTACTTCGTTTTTCGCCAATATTTTATAAAATATTAATACTTAAGATTGCTTAAATCCAATCCAATTCCTTAAAAAAATTAATCAATGTGTCGTACTGGCTTTTGATCCCGCGCGCGCAACCTTAAAATTTCGCGCCGAGTCCCTTTTTCAGAGTTAAATTAAAAATATAAATAATGGAGATAGAGTTGCAGGAGCAGGAGTTTTTTTGAAATTTATAAATAATAATAGTCTATGAAATATTGCTGAAAAACGAAAAATTTTTCATCTTTAGTTGTTTATAACTTCAGTAATTATTTACGTACTGTGTGTGCACATTTTTCATGCGTCATTCCAAATCACACATAATTTTAAGAGCAGTGTCTCTATTTTAGACCATTTTCAACTTGTCGACTAGACTATGTCATCAAATCTGGCAAATTAAATTTGATCCACTTCCCGGTTACCGATTGAGCTGAAATTTTGCATACATGTGGAAATCGCGTGACAATGTAATATTGTGATGAAATGGTGCTGATCTGATGATGGAGTTGAAAGGTGGCCATCGGAAATTCGCAATGAAACGACACAACCTCATCGAGTTTCAACTCGTTTGATTTTATATTTTTTGTTCTTTTTATGAACAAGAACACACTAAAAGCTTATTTTTAAATAGTTTTCTTTTTATTCCACTAGTTTTGTTTGTTATATATTTATTAAGGAACACTTATCATTTTAATTCAGGTTTCAAACTTATTTTCTATTTTCTTTTTTGTATCTTCATGAAATAATACTCATCTTTTATATTCTGTCTGCCAAAAAGTAAATTAGCAAGTACCATTAGGAACATTTTAAGATCACAAGGCCTGGTAACAAAATGGTTGCCAAAAGTTAAAGCCAAGAACCTCCGCAATTGGTGAAGATTCCATTGTGTACAACGAAACAGTTACCTCGAACGAGCCAAATAACACCTGATAACGGCTTTAATTGTTCCAGCATTGACGGTAAGTCCTAGGCTAAATAAGTTCATATACATAACACACTTGAAAGTAATCTGCATATATCGACTTCTAACTGCTCCCCAACTCTATACCACTCCCCGTGACTATGGCCGCTGAAAAGCAACACAAACGTCGGGATCAGTGTAAATAATAAAATAACATCAAATAAATTGCAATAATAATAAATTGATGGTAAATAAATTTTAATAATAAGAATCCGTTAAAAATAGTTTTATTTCAATGTACAACATTTGCGTAAACTTTCGACAATATATCAAGAACTATTCATAAAATCCACTATACCGCTCAAATTATAAAAGACTTAGGAGTCCAATATAACTCTCGACGAATGGATGAGGTGGTTACCAAGGTAACCGGATGAAACTCCACTCTCGCTTTAGCTTTCTACTACAAGATAAGATTTATTTATTTCACTCACAGAATGACAATAATTGTATATGTGTTCTTATACGAGCAGCTATTCGTTTAAAATAATAATAAGAATGATAAAATTATATGATATTTCAAAAGCTCTACTTTTCTTGTGTTGACACTAGCTTTATAAATATTCCGTCGTTTCACAAAGGATAGTGTTTAGTTTTAATCTTTGTTTTATTTTGTTTTGATGTTGGTACCGCGTATTAATAGGACCAACCCAATCATATTTTTTCTTTACATACCCGCGCATTATTGTATGTGAACTATGACGTCTGTACATGGCCTGTTGAGCGCGGAGTACATCGAGACGCGCGTCGCTTTGTGAGGGTCCGAGCTCGTTGGCTCGTTGGTGTTCCCTGTGTTCGCACTTTTGGAGGGTTTGGCCCCGCGCTGTTGGAAGAACATTGTTTGATTTTGTTTGTTGAATGTGGAGTAATTGGTGAACATTAATTAACGAGATCGTTATCTCCTTGTAAAATGAAGTGAATACTCCCATCGCGTCCGTTTGACTTGGAACCATTGTTGCCGTGGACCACATACACTAAGGAAAGTGAACATCACATTTTATTTTATTGCATAATTAGTTTATTGTACAGGGTGTCTATAAAAGAACTCCGGGGTTTTAAAAATTCATATCTCACTAACTATAAAAGATAGCAAAATTTAGTCGATTTCTCTGAAAAGAGTAGCTCAAAAAGTTTTACTCATACCAATTGGGAATGTTTGTATCAACTGTGGGCGGCGCTGCAGGGTCATTTCATGGTCAACCTTGAAATGACGTCGCGAAATTTGAAATGATGGCGACTCTGCAACAAAAGGCTCAATGTGTTATTTGGCTCATAGAAACGAAGTCTGTAGTTACCGTACAAAGAAACTTTCGACGTAACTATGGTGTTAACCCGCCTTCTGACAAAACCATTCGTCAATGGTTCAGTGCATTTAAGGAAACAGGAAGTGTTTTGAAGCAAAAGTCACCGGGTAGGCCGAGTGTGTCTCAAGAGAAAGTGGACAGAATCCGAGCTTCATGCCTTTGAAGCCCTAAGAAATCGTTGACAAGACGCAGCAATTGTGTGGCAACCGTCCCCCCAGACATGCTCGCCAGGACATGGGAAGAGGTAGAATACCGTTTAGACGTCTGCCGTGCCACTAACGGGGCTTATATAGAACTTTACTAAGTGCTAAAAAAACTTGAAAATGTAAGCTTTTCAGTCATGTATAAAACATGCATGTATGTTTTTTATTTCATTAAAATATTTTGCCTCAAAACCCCGGAGTTCTTTTCTTTTATAGACACCCGGTATATACAATCACACGTACATTCACGTCACATATAATAAATATTCTACGACATTCTACACAGCGCTTTCTAGACCCAAAGTAAGCATAGTTTAACTAGCTTGTGTTATGGGTTCCAGAATGCGGGTAAACATACTTATATATATATTTTTTTTGTAAATACATACAAATTATACATAGAAACATCCAGACCAATGCAAATAGACATATTCATGCATACAAATATTTGCACTGAGTGGGAATCGAACCCGCGCCTCCTGTCGTAGCAGTCGAATGCACTACAGCTACGCCACAGAGGCCGTAGTTAGATACAATAAATAGGCACACTTTCCAATCTTTGCTACTTTGTCGGCGGAATCCCGGTCAATTGAAATGACCCATTTGTTAATATATTTTATGTATTGTTGATGATAATTAACGGATTGATTTAAATTTTGGTGTGCAACTTGAAACTTAACACGAGGTTAGAAGCCGCCATTTTTAGTGTTAATTTATTGGTATTGTTTGCCTTTGGTGCAATTGAATTTGACTATTTTCACATTAAACTTGAAATTCTTATTATAATTAAAATATTTACTGGTCGATTTCGATCGGGTGTCAATTGCGGCTTAATTTGATTATTGAAACAAGTACGTGCGAAAAATCTGTTTAACTTTGAATTGTTGTTTATTCATGTTTGAGTGGACCCGCCGGGAGGTATGAATAACTATTTCTTTGTGTTTGCTTGCTATAAAATTGAAAGTACTGTACGATTCGATTTGTTTGTACCCGTGAGGTTTTAGTCGGTTCCATTAACCGGTTAGTCTAAAATTGCTGTATTTTGCAGTTTGAACCGTGGTATATTCGTGCGACTTCCTGTGTTTGATGATTCGTGCGGTTTTAGTAAGTTCAGTTAACTGGTTTTTATAAAATTACGGTAAGTGTTCGATTAATGATTTTGTACCGTTTGTTGACTGCACCTTGGTGTAGATCCGGATCATTGGACACTTTGTTTTGTTTAGATATTAAGTTTTAGTTTTTTTTTGCATTTACACTGTCGGCTTTAGATCACGCTTCGGAACGAAGTAGTGATTGCGTAAAAGTGAGTGGTGGGGCTACGGCTTGAATACTACCTGCTCGTGGTCTTGTTTTTTTTATTACTGCGCTCGCTCGGTTCACGCACTGAACAGATAGTAATTAGTTTAATACGATAGATATTAAGGATAGTAGATCTAGTGGGCACTGCGGTCCCAGAATCCTATATTGATATCATCCGAGAAATATACCGCGCTTCTGATTCCATGGTTCGGACCTCTGTTGGCGACGTGAAACCCTTCCCCATCACCGTCGGGCTACACCAAAGATCTGTCCTTAGTCCACTTCTGCGCAGCATAGTATTACATGTTTTGTCGGACAGCATTAGAAATTCATATGAGCAGCCCCAATGCTCATGTATGCTGATGATATCGCTCTGGTAGATGCGGACAGGGGCAGATTGGGGCGACATGTGAAGACGTGTTAAATATGGCGAAGGCAGAGTACATGGCGTTAAACTCAACAGATATCACACCCAGCCGCATAGGCGATGACTCGGTCGCGTACACGGACAAGCTGAAGTACTGATACAAAACTCTCTAAACTAGGCTACCTTTTTAATTAAGTCTAGATTTAATCCAACGGCACTTACAACAGAATTTCGAAATTCAAATGAATTAGTTACAGAGATTGTTTAGTTTAATGAGATGATCAACTGAATTAACACCATCGTGAGAATTAAATTGCAAATAAAAGATTTGTTTTAGGATGCTCCCTCATCGCGAGCATTCGCCTGAAACGGCGAATGATTTGACAATTTCGACACATTTGTGGCACAATTTCATTATCGTTCCATGCATAGCAATCTTTTGAAGTCTACGGTTTCCGCTGTGTTGTGAACTTTTTATAGACGTTTCAATACAGTCGGGCACGAAATAGTTTATACAAATAAATAAATTAAAGAAATATTGATTAATTCTGAAGTCAGCGTCTACTAAATTAAATTGTATTACCAACTATGTCTGGTACTCAGCGAACTCCAACGAAATTAAAAAAACTATCCTCTATGTCAGAAACAGTCTCAACCGGATATAGGTACGGCAGTTGTGGGGGTGGCAGGTGAGGCCGCCTGTCACCCCAGTAGAAGCAGGCCGGGACGGTGAGGAGAATTCATCTCATCAGATATAGAACAAACTAGCCTAATTGCGAAATTAGAGGCTGATGTTAGCGAGATGAAGGCGCAAAATACAAAAATATAAGAATCAAACTCCGAAATACGTAAAACCCGTACTGGATTGAGCGTTTTATGACTTTGAAACACGAATTTGAGGAAATCAAAAAGGAGGTGGAGGAGTTAAGGAAGGATCGCCAAGAACAGTGAGCTTATATAGAAACCCTGGAAAAAATAAATACTTGACCTAAAATATAAATCCAATATATATAAAATATAAAAACATAATATACTATCCGGACCTATAATAATAATATAGCATGAAGGGAGGAAAAGTTGAACTCAGAAAAAATCGGGATACCAAGAAACCGACAGATGTACGTAGCAGAACAACTCCCCATAGCTCTAACCGGGATTTTGCAAAAATAACCAGTATACTTTCTGTTGGATAACGAATGGAAACATCTTCCTTTGCAAGAAAGAGGGTGACAGGCAGGTGTTGTAACCTCTGAAAAATTTCTGCAAGACCTCGTAAGACCTTGTGACTCGTACTATGGCTTTTTAAGTTCACAATGCATGCTTAAATACCTAAAATTACTTTTCTTTTATTTAAACATAACATAACATAACTTCACGCCTGTATTCCCGAAGAGGTAGGTAGAGGTATATTACACACCCACGATTCGCCAGTTATGTTGAGGTCCCAATGTAATAGGGGGCGAGCCTATTGCATCTACCGAGTACATTAATAAGCGAGCGATAATTATCATTTATTAATGCACACATAACTACGAAAAGTCATAGGTGTGTGCCTTGGCAACTGGGGATCGAACTCGAGACCTCGTCTCAGCAGACCGTTACGTATGCCACTGGGCTAACGCCGCTTTAAAATACTATTATTTGTTTTAACACTACAAATAAACTATTTAAATAACTTCACTATTTTTATACACCACTCATATACACTACATTTTCAAATTGATGAATTTAATTATATTTTTATACATTACATGAACACACATAAACTGTATACCTTCTCTGAGTTCATAAATTCAAGAAGCCAACAACTGTTATGCTTCTCATTGAGTTTTTTCCTATTACTTCGCATTTATTTGTTCTTTGCTTGTAAAAGTTACTCTAATATCTAATGGCTACCATAAATTTTATAAATAATGAATTGGATAACAATGAATTCACACATTCTGCTTCCTGTGACGGGAATGCCTGAATTATTTAAGGTCTGTGATTACATAACATAACATAAACTCACGCCTATGTCCCCGAAGGGGTAGGCAGAGGTGCTAGCACCCACATTTCGCCAGTTTATGTTTAGGTCCCAATGTAATAGGTGGCGAGCCTATTGCCATTAACCGGGCACTTATACACCTGCGATAAATACACACATAACTTCGAAAAGCATCGAAAAGTCATTGGTGTGTGCCATGGTAAAACCTGGGATCGAACCCGAGACCTCGTCTCAGCAGTCCATTACCCATACCACTAGGCTACCGTGGTTTATTATATATATACGCGGTTATAGGTCTGTGATTCTCATATAGTAATAATGCACATGAATATCTCTAGTGTAAATAAAAAAAATAATAGTCTCCAAGCGTTTTAATATTGCTTAATGCTGGCAAAATGACCTTAATTCGTAGATTTCTAGGTCAACATTGTATTGTAATGTCGGAATTTTATTTATATATAAATCTTCTACTTCTTTCTTCTTCTTCTTCTTCTTCTTTCTTATATATAAAAATGAATTGCTGTTCGTTAGTCTCGCTAAAACTCGAGAACGGCTGGACCGATTTGGCTAATTTTGGTCTTGAATTATTTGTGGAGGTCCAGAGAAGGTTTAAAATGTTTGTCATCGATTGAGGCAGTACGAAGTCTGCCGGGTCAGCTAGTACAATATAAATACAATATTCTACTACATTCTACACAGCGCCATCTAGAGCCAAAGTAAGCATAGTTTAACTAGCTTGTGTTATGGGTTCTAGAATGCGGATAAACATACTTATATACATTTTTGTTTTGTAAATACATACATATTATACATAGGAACACCCAGACCAATGCAAATAGACATATTCATGCATACAAATATTTGCACTGAGCGGGAATCGAACCCGCGCCCCGAGTCGTAGCAGTCGAATGCACTACCGCTACGCCACAGAGGCCGTCAAAGTATCTAAGTATGATATATTTCACCTAGGGGTATAAAAAGCTGATAAATGTTAATTATCGCTCGCCTAATAACGTGCTCAGAAGATGCAATAGACTCGCCCCCTATTACATGGGACATTAACATAACTGGCGAATCGTGGGTACGTAAAACACCTCTGCGTACCCCTTCGTGAATACTGGCGTGAAGTTATGTTATGTATGTATAAAAAAGCCTATGCTCAGACCAACCAAACATACACAGAAAATCTTATAAGGATCGGACAAGCCGTTTCGAAGGAGTTCGATAAAAACACTGACGTGATTTTTGTAACATTAGAATTGCTCAGAGTAGGTATATTATACAGGGGTGCGACTGGTTGAAACACCTCCAAGTTTGGTGCACCCTGGGCAACGTGGGCGATGACGCATCATTGATTGCTCCTCTGGAGTAGCTGGCGTCAACGTCAACGGCCAAGAGTCCAACCGGCCCTTTTCAGGGCCAGCTGACCCCATTGCACGAGGGGGTCGGGGTATGGCGGGCCTGCACGGCCGGCGGGGGGGGGTGGTCGCTCCAGGTACCCCTCTGCTCTCTGACCCGAAACATATTTCAACTGGAATCGATTTTGACATACTTGTGCTCACCGAGTATTGGTTGAGTAAAGTTAATAACTTACCTATCCTATCTGGTTATGAATCCCATGCTACACAGAATATACGTTACTAAAATGATGATGTAATAATATCTGCTAAAGAAGGGTTGAATGTTTCGGTTCGTGAACCATTCTTCAGCTATGCCTCCTGCCTTATATGTGAAGTGGATGGAAGGTTAGCGGTGGTTGCGATCTATCGATCTCCTTGGTATTCCTCTTACCAATTTCTAGACGGGTTCTCTACTAGCCTTACCATCATCTATAAGGAGCTATCAAACTATCCTAACATCATCCTTGTAGGGGATATCATTAATAATATACGGGCGTACACAATGACTGCGCTTTGGACTCTTTCTGAATGCATCTCATGGCCTTCTACCTACCCATCAACTTCCTACTAGGTTTGAACGATGCTTAGATAATTATTTTGTTAAAACTGAATTAACCTCTACAACCTTAATACTAAACTCTCACACTACGTACCATAGACCTATTATACTCTGTATCTCAAATGCAAACCTAGCTCGAGCTAAAGTCAGTAGTACTTTGGTGCACCTAAATCTAGAATCCATCAAATCGGAGATAGAAGTTGCAGATTTTTCAGAGATATACAGTATAAATAATCCTAACACTGCTATGAACGTGCTTATATCCTTAATATCAGAAATTGTAAAAATACAAAGCTAGCTAGCTAAATTCCACGTAAACGGTAACGCTTAACGTAAACGCTTAAAAAATTGATCACCCCAGGCCAGTTTGCATAAAAAATCTAGAAGGACACCAGATGATCCATTACTAAATTTAACCTATAAAAGATACATAAACTTCGTAAATTATAATTTGCATCTAAAAAAGTTAGTTAGGCAAGTTGAAAAATAATCCTAAGACCTCGTGGAAAACAATCAAGGATATTACTAATACTAGCAAGTCACGGTCTTGTCCAGTTGAGCTTCTCAAATAATGCGATAGTCGAATAACTGCAGCGAATCGGGTCTGCTCCTTCTTTACCAACGTATTATGCCGTTGGCTGGGATGGTACCAATGCTACTCAAAATGTGTAGTCATGTTCTAGTACCTCTCTGGACTTATATTTTTAATCTCTGTATCCAGGAAGGCATTTTCCCCGACTCTCTTAAAAAGGCTGTAGTTCATCCGGTTTATAAGGGTGGGAACAGAGATTGTGTTAACAATTATCGGCCAATTTCTGCATTGTCATCGCTTTCAAAAATTCCTGAAACCATATTAAGTAAAAATCCAGCCGATAACCAGTATGGTTTCCGAAACGGCGTCTTCAAGAAAGATGCTCTATTAAATCTGACTCAAACTGCTACTAGGACTCTTGACAATAGGACTAGATGTCTCGGTAGCTTCCAGGACTTATCCAAGGTTTTCGACACAGTGTCTGTTCCCAAACTTATAGCAAAATTGGAGTCCATCTACATAAATGATCTCAGCAAAATGACCATCCCTGGGTATAAGATCTATTCCTATGCTGACGACACCGCAATTCTTGTTAATGGTACTGAACCCACTGAACGTGGATAATAAATAAATAAATAAATATTCTACGACATTCTACACAGCGCTTCCTAGACCCAAAGTAAGCATAGTTTAACTAGCTTGTGTTATGGGTTCCAGAATGCGGATAAACATACTTAAATACTTTTTTTTTTGTAAATACATACATATTATACATAGAAAATCAAAACTTTCTTCATGCCCTTTGCTATTAGACGAGTCACCGAGCCTCCAAACACCTTTACTGTTGTTGCCCATTCCTGCAAAAATTCAGTCTCTCCGTGTTCATGTATTTCAATAACCAGAACAAACTGTGTTTAGTATTTAGGGGTTCACATTGATAATGGGCTAAAATGGAAGGAACAGATTAATACCCTGACTCTGAGACTGGTACGCCCTATCCACATCTTCAAGTCTATCACATAATCTCCAAACTTTGACACAACTATAAACTATTTTATGTAATTATATAATAAATAAATGTAGCGTTAAAGATTCGAACATTAGATACATCAGTGAGGGAGTGTAGAGTGGAGTGGATAGTGAACCGGAGAGTAGAGTGGAGAGTTAAGTTGAGTAGAGATTGTATAAGAGAGAAAACGTGGAGTGGAAAGTGGAGTGGAGAGGAGAATGGAGTGGAAAGTGAAGTTACCAAAACAGCACCACCCGACTCGGATAGATTAGGTAAGAAGTGTATACCCTTACTTGTGATAAAGCATGAGGCAACAGGAGCTCTGCGATACGGAGCACCCGTCTACCTCAATCAATAAGCTAGAAAGTTAGCTGGTACTCCTACTGCAAACGGACGAGGCTTTAGTACAGGATTTTCTCTCGGGTATGGAAGGTCAAACGGTAAAAGCCCTATAAGCCACATTAAAAGGAGTAAAAGATGTAAGCGATCCCTGAACTCCGAGGATCCTATAGCCTAGGGTGCAACTGGGAATAAACTTAATATGTTGAGTTACATTCATCAAAAAGGAAAGGAAGAAATAAAATACTTTTTTTTTTTTAAGTCGTCTTCAATAACCAAGTAATACTGAAAAGTGAAAAATACTGAATCACAGATTCGACACTTGAAGATAAACAAAACATGTAAGACTTCTCTGTTGGATATTGGATTCTCTGAAGGATAGGATCGGATTCTGTAACGAGCGGCAGCGTATAGTGTGGTTCACATTACGTATAATCATATAAAATTTACATCTATTTTATTGTCATACATAACGACCCTAATTAATTTCAGTCTGAAACAACCATGGATACAAAACATTCATGATATTCTCAGCAAGTGCAGTGTAATCCAACGATGTTGCATTATCAAAGGGGAATTAATATTATCTTTCCGTAGCAAGTGCAGTAATTTATTCGATGACAAAGTTGAAAATGCGTTTTTATTTACCTGATATTGCATATTCTATTGCAAGTTCTTTGTTATTGTTATATACGTGGGAAACACAGAAAGTTTTGCGACAATAAAAATTATACAACAGGTAATTGTTTCTATTCTCTGTATTTGCGTCTATACAAACAAATACTAATCTTTACAAATTTTCATACGTTTAAACTAAAGCAATTTCATCAGTTGTTCAAAATATGCCTGTTTGAACCGTTCTCTCTCCAATCCATATGTTCACGTGCGTAGCTTTTTCTTGCAATAAAATACTCTCCGTTCAATTTTGAACCATTTGTCGATATTTGTAACTTAAATCAACTTTAGCAAGACGTCTTCTCATAGTCCATTCGCTTGGGTTGCTTCGTCCAAGACGAATAAACTGATTTTTCAGTGCAACACTCGTAAGAAATCAATTACGGAGCACTGTTGAGACCTGATATCAATCCTCACGAGCCATCATACACCTGGTTCTTCCTGGTCAGGTTAGATCCAATTTTTTGAAAAAGTTATTGTACAATCGATAAATATGAACCGACCATTCTTCACGCAGTGCTGGAAAACAGATGGGGCAGTGTGATAACACTGCCCCATCTGTTTTCCAGCACTGCGTGAGCTCTGGGCCATTCTTCAGGTGTGGGAGACATAATTGACTTGATTTGATTATCAATAATTAATATTTACTAATCTATACTAGGAATCCCTCTTAAGTCTTATATCATTATAAGAAACAAAAATCATGGAAAAACTGGTTTGAATTTAAGCCTTTAGCGGTGTTTTATTGCAAAAATCTAGCATTTTATAGTTTTGGTGAAAAGGATATATTTCGTTTCCTTAGAACCTGAGTAATCACTAACCGAACATCCAATTACTGGTATTCAACCAGGCAAGGGGCTTGCCTGGCTGAAAATCAGTGAGAAGCACCAGTGTGTTGTATGCTGAACCAGGTACTATTCGGCACGCCTGAAAAGTGGAATTATATGCCCACTATTGCGATATTGAAGGTTATTTATTGTAATTTGTATTTCAAGGCTGCTTAATTAATTATTTCTTCCTTTCCTCTTTCTTTCCTTCTTTCTTTGTTTCTATCGATTGTAGTGACTTCACGAATCTCTGTTAAATGTTAAGAAAATTATCAATTGACAAAATGTAGATCAGCATGTTCTATAAAGAAAAAAATCGCCTGTTCATTCATTAAGCAAGAATTGGTAACAAATAAATTTACCTAAATGAAATGGGGCAAAATATGTATTGAGGCCCGATTTTAGTATAAAATACCTTCACGGTCTATTCAACATCAAAAGCTTCTTAATACTAAGAATTAGAAAGTTATTACTCAGCCTCCTTACAAACTGTTTGGTTCGTCGGTGTCTATTTCGGTATGTTGATTTATCGCAACCGAAACAAAACTTGGCCGAATAAAGCGCCAATACAGAACTTTAAAATAATGATTTGGCAACAATTCGATGATCGATGAGTTTCTTATAGAAACTTTTGGTGCTTTCGGTATCTTATATCTCTATTGAAGAGTTGTAATTTCATCAGGATGAAATTAAATTATTTGGTAGCTACTAACTGGTATTATAAAGGTTAGATTAAATTTTGTTAAGACTCATCAAATGTAACATTGGAGGAGGTGTCACATAAGTATTTGGCACTTATCTGACATTTTTGAATTACATGTATGTTTTCAAAAAAACAGAAAAAATCTTTGAAGAGTTTATGCCCTTTCTAACACATTTACACAAGCAGATCACACCATCACACACAAACCCAGCTACATATGCTGCAGATTCTATTACTTCAGTCCATTTGATTCATCATTTTCGTGATGTAAGTTGTTAATTGTCCTTCTATTTTACCTTTTTATTTGTCAGTCACTGGGTTTTCCTTGTTGCAATATGTTGTAACGTTTTTGCAATATGCTGTAGTTTCCCAATATATTTTTGAAAATCTTTTGTATGTTAGAAGAAACATTTCCAATTTTTTAAGGCTTTGTGATATACATAACGTAAATACTAGACATAAAAACAATCTTGTGGTTTGTAATAGTCGACTCCACAAGATTAGTAATTCCTTTCAGGGTAACTGTATACGCTTCTACAACAAGCTTCCTAGTGAAATGAAGAATCTACCTCTTCATAAATTTAAAAGCCAAATTAAAAGTAAACTCTGCCAAAAAGGCTACTATAAAATTCAAGACTATTTAGACGACAAACAAGCTTGGATATGAACTGTTTGCTCTCTCTCTATGCTACTCAAATGGAATATTGTACTTAGGTTAAGTAAATATGTTTGTAAATAGACCAAAAAAAAAAACAGCCCGCTGAGTTTCTTGCCGGAGTCTTCTCAGGACAGGGCCGCGTTTCGAACCGGTGGTCCATTTGCCAAACATTAGATTATTTATTTTTTTATGACGTTTTGTAAGTGCCGTATTAATGGTCTATGCAGAATAAATGGTTTTTGACTTTGACTTTGACTTTGACTTTGTTATGCAAGGTTTTTTTGGAGTTCTTTTACACCTACGAGCCGTAATAATGTTTATGTGTAGTAAGATGCTTTGCTTTGATGTATGCTTTATCAAATATCGGGGAAGTCCCACTTACTAATATAGGTATTACTTAAGAATGAATCTGAATAAAACATTTGGTACATTTTGTGAGAGCGTCTGACCTTTATCTTATCCTTTTGGCACTTTCCTCTGCATCTCTAAATCTGATAACACTCGAGTGTAGCTAAGTTCATAGACTATGGTAACTGTTTACCAATAGGAGGACCATTTACTTGACGAAGAAACGAAATGGCACAATACCAATTCAAAAAATAGAAAGAAAATTATATTATCAAACGGATTAACTTGATATTTTGATGTTAACTCCACACACAATTAACAAATATAGTCATTGTAATTACTGGTTATTGAATAAGGGTTTTTAGGTACCAATACCTCTACTAAATGTCCTGCTAATCTGGCTGTAAATGGATAAAGCTGTAAAATCTGAGAGATTCGTGAGTGTTATTTTATGCCCTAAATAAAAATGACATTTGAGTCTCAATTTTATCTTTGCGTGTTGAGTTATGGTAGGTACCGTGTGTCACGATTTAACAAATTTCCAATTAAGCTACAGTGTGTAGGATTTTAGTACACTAGACTGCGTCGCCTAGTGGCTTTATACCGCTCTGAAGGTTATTCGCTGGAACTAGAGGAAATACGTCACATGCGGTGCGCTAGACCAAAGAACTGTTGGGATAGTAAAGGACAATGCCCATGTCAGTATGGAAATTGGTTGCACACTTTTTTTTGCTATGTCACATAAGTATAAACTGCATTAAAAAGCCTGCATTAAGTATTATCTGAAATATAAACGCATATTGTAACAGAACTTGGGGTTATTGAGAAATTAAATTATTACAACGAGAAAAATAACAAACACAAGAAAATATTGTGACACAGACTGTTGAACTGACGTTTTAGTAAGACAGGGATACCATGTATAAATTAAGAGAAAACTACCACTGAAGCACACAATATTTTACAACTTTAACTGATTATCACTAATAATTTAGGAATACATACACGAAATATTAAGATTTCATAACTGCAATATATTTGTATGTCACATTGCGAATTATTATCACGTATTATTATTTAACCATTTTATTTTAAAAAGATTGGTATATTTGCATTCTACCGCCAATGATTTATTTTATATAATGGTAACAATTAAATTAAAATGGAAACGATTAATCATTCAATTTTCATATCTTTATAAGTTAAATTCAAACCCCAAGTTCTATAGAAGCGATTTAGTGTTGAAAAGTCATACTATAATCAATATTATTTTTTAACATTTGAAATATTGAGGCGAACGTCTAAAAGCGCAACCAAGAATGGGCATTCTCCTTTCCAGTCTTTACCTAATTTATATACAGTGGCACTGATTTTTTGAAGTTACTTTAAACTACATAGGTACATAATCTACGGGGCCTGTCTCCGAAATTGTGGAATACGGGGAAACTGGTCCTCATCCGAAACCAGATACGCTCGGCGGACTCGCCGTCCGCCTACCGGCCCATAGTATTGCTCGACGAGGTTTGCAAACTCTTTGAAAGAGTGATTGCGAAGCTCAAGAGTGAGGCCGGACCTGGCGAATGACCAATATGGCTTCCGCCAGAGATGCTCCACCATGGATGCCATCATGCGCGTGAGGGCTCTGGCGAAGGATGCAGTCGCCCGGGTGAGGTGATGTTGGCGGTGTCTCTGGACATCGCGGCAATCATAGCGCCGATCTAGAAGACTCTCAGCGGCCGCCGCCTCCTTCTGCGAGCAAGTAATGCTCGAGAATGAGGCAGCGGAGCGAGCCCGGGAGAGATATAGAACTCTCCCGGCCCGCCGAGCTCGTAACATGCTCACCGCGCGGCGCAGGCGACTCAGACGCCGGAGGTCACTCAACGACCTGGGGGTGATAGATGAGGCCGTCTGTCTCCAGAAGCAGGCAGGGGCGGCGTCGCCACACGCGCCCCCTCGCCCCCCCCCCCGTCTCCGGGGCAAGTTGGGGACACCGTGGTTCCCACACCCGAGGGGGCCGTAGATGGCCCAGGGTCAGCTGGGGTGCAAGGGAATTGCCTTATTAGGCCACCTTACACCCGGCATCTGAAAACCCGAGACGTCGTGCGGTTTTAGTCGGTTCAAGCACGACATAACCACCCCCGCTGGCCAGCGGGATCAGAAGGGATTTCCGCACGAAAAAAAAGTACCTAATCTAATGCAGGAATGTTATATCAGCAGCAGATCAAGTTGACTCTGTTTTGGTAATATTTTATTCTGATAATAGTGGTATACCTGCTGATTTGCAGTTACCATGACGTGAATACCTGCGTCATCAGGAGAATGGGGAAAGAGGTATTTTAAATTTTTAAAAGGGAAAAGTAACTAGCACAAGAAAGGCAAAGCCTCATAGAAGCTATATGAAATGTAGCACACTGATACTTCATGTCGATATTAAAATTCAAAGTATTTTTCCGATCGATTCAACACATTCCTGGTGGATAAAGCATAGCTCTACCGATTGATATCATTATTAGGCTTGCTCTGAACTCGTTCAAATAAAGAAAATTGAAGAGAAAAGGACGCAGAAATATTTAAAACAAGAAAAAAAAGTAAACAAGGATTCCGACGAATTGAGAACCTTCCTCTATCTTTGCTTCCTCCTTTTTGGAAGTCGGTTAAAAAATCCGTTCCCGCAGGTGGAACGCACAGGTAGATTTCGTGAAGCAATTTTATATAGAGAACTACGGACTTTAAGCAGTTTAATTTTTTTTTCTCGAAAACGGTAACTTTTAGCGAAAAACTTTTCAGACATTTATTTTAGACTTAAAAATGGCCTATCGATTAAAAATGTTTCCTACCGCAAGAATGTTCACCGGTTAGAAGTTATGATTTTTTTCCCGAAAAATTTTGGTTTTTCCCCCTCCACTTTTAGTTAAAGTTTTAATCTTATAGGTTTATAATTAAAAGTTGTTGGTATTCATGTATACTATGGGATAAAATTAGAACGGTTCGAATATCTTTCATGGAACGTCAAATTTTGAGGAACAACTGATTTCACAAAAAGTGAGGCCCTACCGTCCCCTTAGGCCGGATTCCACCCGTTCACGAATTTAAACTAAGTTAATTGCTTGGGTGTACCAAGCAATTTTTGACCGCAGCTTGAAAGCGATCGGGGCAAAAATGCGACCGTGAGAGTGCCGCAAATTTTGGGAAGTGGAACCATACATATATATATTATATATATAAACTTTTTGACCTGTGGTAATTTCGGACTCAGGGGGTCATGACTATACCTCCTATGAAGATTTTTTTTTTAAATTCGACAGTAGTCAAGAAACCAATAGGTAGATCGATTTCATCGAAATCTACCTAAAAACACAATCAAATAAAAAAAAGAAAACGCAATACAAGCTGAAAATCAGTGAACTTAAAAAATAAAGAAAATAATCACACTCATCAGTCTATGTGATAATAACGTTTGAAAGATGATTTGATTTTTTTTTAAGCGGCCATAGCCCAGTGGTGTACTTAACGGACTGCCGAGACGAGGTCTCGAGTTCGATCCCCAGTCGACCCGAGCACACACCTCTGACTTTTCGTAGTTATGTGTGCATTAAAAATGTTGATTATCGCTCTCTTAGTAATGTGCCCGGTAGATGGCAATAGGCTCGCCTCCTATTACATTGGGACCTAAACATACCTGGCGAATCGTGGGTGTGTTATATACCTCTGCCTACCCCTTCGGGGATACAGGCGTGAAGTTATGTTATGTTATTTTTTTTAACATCATGTCCAAAGACGGTTTACGTTGTAAAATCAATATGCACGTCACGAAATCACTTCAACTATGAAAACACATTAATATACTTTAAAAACATGTGTAATATTTCTAATGCAAAAAAGACAGTGGCAATCCGGGAGTGCTGACAGGAGTGAAAACTTGAACAATTACGGGGTGTATTTTCACCGTGTGCCGTATGACGGGCTCCCAGGCAACGCGCTCCATGTATTATGGACTCGTTCTGCACCTACATCTTGTTGTCGAGCATGGTGAGCAAGAGCGCGCTGTCGGTAACGGCAGGCCTCCTTCACTCCATATACTTGCGCGCTATAATTACCTACCGCCCGGCCGAGTGGCCACGGGCCGTTTGCGGACCAAATTCAGTGCGGTTTTCGCTAGCGAACCGCACGCACGCTGTTTAATTTTAATCGCTCCGTTCGTACGCGTACCTTTTTTTTTTTTTTTTTATCGTGCGGAAATTTACGATGCCGTCTGGTGCCTTATGTGCTGGAGATGTGCAAATCAAGTAAAAGAAGGGATAAACACAATACTGGTGGTAGAAATTTGATGACACAAATTTGTCACAAAATTCGGCCGGGTAGGCACCACCGTGCACGATTGCGAAAAACCCTCCATAGTAATCCAATTTCGGTTTGATTGCGTTCAGGGATCAGCAAGTGCATAGCCGGGCAGGGGGATTGTGGTCGCAGCACTAGTGGGACCGGTGGGTGTCACGCGGTGCTGCGACGACAATCCTCTTCTGATGAGGCCGTCAAGCTGAGTGCCACCATTGTTAACATGGTACATGTATGTAATGGTGACCCTCTTTCCTGAGACTTTACCTTCAGCTTACCATCAGGCGAGGTGAAGTCAAATTGACGTGTCCTAAATATTAAAAAAAAAAACATTTTTCCATTTACCTGGCAACGAATAAAGGTAAGTGATAAACTATGACTGTTTTTTGTCATTTCAAAATTATTTTTAATAGGTCTAGTCTAGATGATACATGATTAGCTTGCCTTTCACACACAGATTTACATATATTTGTTACATAGAAACGTCATACTTACCTTAAATGCTATTTTAACAACGTTTAAAACGCTATTATTATTAAAATAAAATTGTGATAATATTTGACGGACAGTCGCGCAAACCTACCTACGAAACTTCCAAGACAAGTCGCGCGGCGCGGCAACCTGTCTCAACTTCCGCGCTGTTAGCGTAAACAAACAAACTAGGATGATTCGGTTTTATGCGATTTGTAAAAAATATATAAGTAAATGTTTATGTAAAGAAAAATTAATTTAAAGATGTTTGAAGTTATAAAAAATAATTATATTGCAAAGGGTTCATTTTCCATGATATCGTCAAATAATTCTTGAGCTCGCCCCGTGTTATAGTTATTAATAAATTGATAAATGTTAATAACCATTCAATGTATTTATTAGTATTATTTATTCATAATATTAAATTTTAGAATTGCCTAGTTTGGGATCTATTATAAATTCGTCATGTCGGTGTGTCTATCCGTCTGTCTTTTAAAGATTTTTTATTTATTTTACCTACACACTGACCTCTATAATTATGTTTTATCTAGATGTATTGCACAGTCAGCACCAATTTATAAAAAAAATATTTTGTACGACGAAACGATATAATTTTAAAGTTATGTTAATTTAATTTTATCAAAGAGGCAGCCCTGCGATTGCTGTGGGATCGCGCGGTGCGAAGCAATCTCAACTGTACGGTTAAGCATTTAGGCACATTTTAGCATGCAGTGGTTGATGACGCGACGGAGTAGTCAATTATAGCAGTAGGTATTGGATTTTTTCTACTGAGTAAAGTATCTGTTACGTAGTAACTATTTAGTAATCTGTGGTAACGGTAATAGTGTCAGAAATTCAATTGTTTTTTTTCCCATCTCAATAAAGAAGTTTTCACTCCAAAATAATTTGATAACTAAGTACTTAAGTGACAACGGGTTGGGGTGCTCCTGCACTTTCAAAATCATAATAATTTTTCGTAAACAATTCCCAGCTCTTTTTTTTTCGAGAATTTCCGACTTTGGCTCACCAGTTTATCTTTTTAACCCTCTTTTTTTGTTGAGATGCGGCAAATATTTGGCTGACTCATCACTCAGTCGATCCAAGATATTAATGTATTTGGTATTATTAACGTATTTATAATAGGTCTTTACCTATGAAATTGCCGAAATTTTCTTACAAATTCATGAGTTCGTTATCCCTGTAATTTAATAGCTATTTCCATTATTTATATTTAGTTTGAAAGTTGATTTCAAGATTTTACAACTGTGTATTAAATTTTGTTTTTATTGGCCGCTTGATAAATTAAATCGATCTTCAAAAACAGTACCTACTTCCTAAATGCTATCCATTTTGATGATAAATTTCGTATTACTTAACAGCTGTCACTTTTCAAAAATGTAATAGAAGTTGCTGTTTGTTAACTTAATATTGTCTCATTCATACACAAAAAGAAATCATAAAATTTGGATTTGTCATTCCTAAAAAAATGCTAAAATGTTAGTACTGAAAATTGGGTTTCCTCCAATTTCTTCAAGAAAAACGGCAATTTCATATGTAACGACCTAATATATATACATAGAAACATATAATAACATATATATTATACATAGAAATACCCTGACCATTCATAAAATACATATTCATAAAATCATAATTAGTTCGGCTTACCAACCTAATACAGTTACTACGCGAAAATGAACCGAACAATTCGGTCAAAATGTTGAGTTCGGTATTTTTTGACCTATAGTCGACCGAATAAGATTAAACCCATATTGTGTCTCAAATTTTTTGGATTCACTGCAATCGGGCTGCGGTCATAAAAAAGAAACTGTGTATATCAGTCCTCATCGGTCTTTTGCCTGCGCGCAGCTTTTTCTATTATTACTTATTAGTCATCCTTAGATTACAGTTATTGTTTGATTCGCTGTTGCCGGTGCGCTTGTCTGTCTGTGGGTATTTATTATAGCAGGCTTGTGTGGTTTATTGTAGCAGGAGTTCGTAATAGGTATGTCATCGAAGACCGCGCCATTACGAGTCTACTAATGTACTTGACGTAAGCAAGATGACGCCATACAAGCTATAACTATTACGATCATTAGTGAAACTATAAGCATGTTTTCTAGTACCTACTTCAGCTCTTAATGGGAATAACATTTAATGAAAGGCCTATTTTGCGACAAATCTATAAATGATGCGGTTATAATTGTAAGGAAAACTTATTCAGAATTCCAATATGTAGTGGTTATTATTTCAAGTACCGTAAGCACCTTCGCATGATGGCTTTTGTGGTGCTATTGTTGAAATTATTAATTTATTTAAATGATAAACTACAAGAAGAATATGATGTAGGTATATTCTCATATTTTTTTATACTTCTCACAGGATAAAACTAATACATGGTCATCATTCTATGTCAGAGGTAAGGTGACTGGGGGTAAGATAAAAAACGGGGAAAGATAAAAAAAATATAATAACGCCTAATACCAGGGTTTTTTTTAAATGCTGGCAATATTGTTGTGAACACCATTTTGTCTTGCCCCGCCCCGCAGTCTGCGTCAGTCGCTAAGTGAGGGTGCGTGTGTGTTATTTGTAATTTTTCCGTAGCTTACATTTCCCGCGTAAAATTGAGTTTTTCAATCTTACCCCGCTCGCTGTATCTCCTTACACAGGTAAGTAACAAAAATTTTGTTTTGATATTCGTAGTTAGATTTGAAATGTAATATGCTCTATAATGTCGTGATTACTATATTTCACGTATTTTAAGATTTATGGCACCTTTCAAACTTTCCCCTGCAAAATTTAATGGGGTAAGATGATAATATAAAACCTTCCATCTTACCCCGTTTATGAAACTCCTACAAAAGGTCAGGGGTTCTCAATCTGAAATACTCGGTGGTATCCCTTCCACAACATCGTATCAAAAACTTGTATCATGAAATTAGTATAATTCTAGACTCTCTAGAGCTAAACCGCTTGTCGGCTTAAAAAAATTCAGATGCTCTCTACATAAGTGCAATACCTACACGATTGAAATGTACCAATGTATACAGCTGATTTTTTAAGCATATGAATAAATTCTACGTTAAGGTGTCTAGAATTATGTACCTACTGAATCCATGGTTAAAGTTTTCATTCTGATGTATGTTCTATTCTAATCATCAGAAAACCACTGTGGTCACTTATTTAAACAAATTAGGGATACCTACTGTTAGGGTCTTGTTAATTTTGTCTAATAATATCATTTGGTACGGAAATTCTTAACCACAATTTGCCTCGATGGTCGTCGCAAGCGCAGCTGCTGTGCATGAGGTCTTGGGTTCGATGCCCAGGTCAGGCTGTGTTTTTGATTTCCCATTGGGAATTTGTCTATAAGTGCCGGGAGTCTGGATTAATGCACGGATTATCTTCTATACTTACACATAGCTGGCAAAATATTAGCGTTACACTTCTGGTTTGTGTGGTGAAGTCAGTACATTGCCTCACAAACCAGAACATTTTTTTATAGACCAGTGTCAAATGAAAATTAATGCCATTGATCAACACGATAAAAAGATACACCTCTGCCTTACCCTCCGGGGAATACAGGCATGTTATGCTGATTACTGTGTTAATGTATCTGTGCTTAGGTAGGTATGCTTCTTTCATATTTCTGTTTTTTATACATACGAGTAAATATCAAAGAGACCTTTATTTGCGATCTCCAAATCATCCACGATATGGAACACTAAATATGCAATTTCAACTTGTATAGATAACTTTTTATTTTGGTTTTAGGATCAATATGCCTCGTAACTATATAAGGAAATCGTTACGGGCAACTTGTTATACTCCTGAGGACTTAGCGATTGCAATACAGAGAGTGGAGAATAAAGAATTAACCATGTACGCAGCAGCTAAGTTATATAACATACCTATCGCTACGCTGCACAATCGCTTACATAAAAAAACTGGAATAAAAAGCAGTACTCTAGGGCGTCCACCGGTTTTGCCTCTTGAAATAGAAACCCAGTTGGCGAACGGACTTGCAGTATTAGAAAAATGGGGATTTGGATTGTCCAGAAAGGAAGTGTTTTCACTTGTAAGGGAATTCGTTCAATTGAATGGGATATCAACACCATTTAATAGTGGAGTTCCAGGACCAGATTGGTTTACAAATTTTAGAAAACGACATAGATTATCATTAAAAAAGGCTCAACCTATTGAGCATGTCAGACGAAAGAATACAGATCCGTTCATCGTGGGTGAATATTTTAGTCTATTGCAGGCTACTCTAAAGACATTAGGTCTTGAACAAAGGCCAGAACTCATCTGGAACCTTGATGAGACTTCCGTTAGTTTGGATCCCTCTAAAACCAAAGTAGTTGGGCGAAAGGGTGCGCCATGCTCTCGAACAACTCACGGTACAGGCAAAGAACATATAACAGTTCTAACAGCAGTAAGTGCCGGCGGACAGAAACTGACTCCTTTAATCATATTTAAAGGTAAATATGTATGGGACACCTGGATGGCTGACACACGTAATTTACAGTTATCTTACGCAGCTAGTAAAAGAAGATGGATGGAGACAGAAATATTTCACAATTACATGGAAAAAGTATTTATTCCAGGACTCGGCGAAGAAAGGCCAGTTCTGGTAGTCTACGACGGTCATAGCACTCATGTTGATATAAAAGTGGTTGAGTTGGCACGAAAACATAATGTCACAATATTAAAATTACCCCCACATACGTCTCATCTTTTATAGCCACTGGATGTAGCTGTATTTAAATCTTTCAAATCTAGCTGGGATGCCAAGTTAGTTGAATGGCAGCGACATAACGTTGGTGTGAAGCTACCTAAAAAAGTGTTTTCTAACTTATTTGCAGAAGTATGGAATAATACAAAATCTGAAACTATTATCAACGGCTTTATAAAAATAGGAATATGTCCTTTTAATTCAGATGTAATTTCAGTCGATAAGTATGATCCAAGATCTTACAAGCGCTGGATAGAAAAGCATAAAATGGAAAACGTATTTCAGCCTCCACAACCTGTTCTTCAGTCAGATGTTAACTCTCCCGTGTCGTTACTTGAACTTGGCCTTAATGTAATTAATAGATGGATATGTGACGATGGGACAATTTACGACCTTGAAGGTACACAGTCTTCATTTTTGTTTCCTGAAACTTCTGAAACAGTCCACTTGCTGGTAGATGTGGCAAAACATGAAGAGCAGGCGTCATCATTTTTGGCAAGCCATAGCCCACAGTCTTCATTTATGCTTCCTGAAACTTCTCAATCAGTCCACTTGCTGGTAAATGTGACAAAGCATGAAGAGCAGGCGTCATCATTTGTGGCAAACAACCAAAATGATTTACCGATTTGCCTATCTAATTTTCAAACAAAACCCATAACTAGTGCGGAGTCTAAAATTAAGATTATTTCTAATGAAGTAGTTAACTACCCTTACAGTTTTGAAGACCTCTTACTTCAAAAGGTTCAACAAAGTCCACGAACTAATATCAAAATAAAGAAGAAACGGGTGGCAATAGGGGCTGAGGTAATAACGGAGTCTTTGATTCAAAATAAAACTAATACTGAGATTGAAACACACAGACTACCAAGGAAGAAAGTGAAAAGAAATAATGAAGATACAGTACTTAAGGAAATAAATGCGTATAATCAGAAAAAAAAGATAAGTGGAGAGACAAGTAAGACTAAAAAACAGATAGCTAAGAAAAGAGCTGATAAAAAGGATGGTAACCAAAAGAAAAAAAAGAAAACTAAATTAACGTTAAGTACCGACACAGAAAGTTCCAATAGCGAAACAGAGTTTATGACTGTAGATACCGAATCTGAATATGAAAATATGGACGACTACTTAGAACAATGCCTGAAAATCCAAGAAGATGAAGAAAACATTGAACCAGACCTGCCTTTTGGCTTAAGCGACATAAAATTTTATGACGAAAGTTCGTTACAATTAAAAAAAGAAGACTGGCTTGTAGTTCAGTTCACAACGAAAAAAAGTGTCAAACATTTCATAGGTAGAATTTTATCGATTGATGATAAAATACCAGTTGTAAAATTTGTACGAAAGGTAAAACAGTCAAAATCTGAAACAACGTTTAGTTATCCTATTGTAGAAGATATCTGTGTTATTAAATCTAAAGCAGATATAATTTGTGTTTTACCTCAGCCCGTTATTTCTCGACGCGGTCAACTAATATTTAACGTTGATCTCAATAAATATAATATCCAGTAATATTTTGTAATTCTTACGTTGTTTTATATTATTAAACAGAGTTATTGGTGAAACACTAACAACCTCTCAGGATCGTATTACTAGGATCATAAACAATAACTTTTGTTCTAAGTATGACTTTTAATAATTCATTAGATTTTAATTCGTCAGACTTTCATGCAAAAAAAATTTATATACAACACTCTAAATGTTCCGAACTCAGAACGTGTCTAGTGCCTTCCTTAGCTAAACGTAAAGTTCGTTTTTAAACGTATTAAAGTGTAAAATAAATTAAAATGTAATGAATTATTAAAGGTCATAGAACAAAAGTTTCAGTTTATGATCCTAGCAATTCAGTCCTGAGAGTTTGTTAGTGTTTCACCAATAACCTTGTATTTTTTTTAGTTCTTCTTCAGTTTTCAGAGATTTTTCGCGTTCTGATGAACGGAAGAACGGTGTTTTTTACAATTATCTAGAATTTTAATGTCAATTTGGCAGTGATTATATTAGTACTGTTTTCTAACGTTTATAAAGGCAAGAGTGCCTAGTTTTGTTGTTTTTTTTATTAATTACTAGTATTAATTATTAAGGGACGCAAAAATACGAGTACGTGATTTTTTATATTATAGTTACTTCTGCTTTGCGGAATTACCAACTGATCTGATAAAGCCAAATTTTATATTTTTGATAAGAGGTTAATTTTAATTTTAAAAGTAAGAAGTACTTATAACCGACTGATTTTATTTAACTGTGATGTTTAGGTATTACCTCCTTTGAAATAATATTTTTAATAATGTTTAATTGTATTCTGCTGTCGTGGTTTATTTTGTAAAAATACATAATTATAATGTACGTTACGTGGTACTAAATGAAAACGTGTGTTTTATTAAAATTTATCGACCCGAGTTAGACTTGACAGTCATGCATGAGCATGATTATTTAATTCCTTTAATATCCATAACATTTTGAGAACCCCTGACTGCCAGCCGTTTCAACGGGGTAAGATCGATATATTTTATTTGATAAATATTTTTTTCTTGCATTTAGAATGCGAATTTTGAATGTAACTGATTTTCAAGTTATTTGGGTTATTGAAGCAGAAGGTTTAGTGATCACCACACAAGCATAATGACCATGAATACGATTTTAGTCACTATTTCAATCTTACCCCTTCAGCGTTTCATCTTTCCCCTACATATTTTTTTTCTTAATACCAATTTTACTAACGTTTTTTTTTCATAAAATTTTGTTTCAAAAAGATGGCTGCCAATATTATAGAAACAAGTTGACTATACTTTTTTACCCAAAACATCATTTTATGCATTTGACTTAAATCCCTTTGTTTCACAACAGTTTCAAATCAACACTGTTTATATGATCAAAAATCCATTCCGACTTACCCCCACTCACCTTACTGGTACCTTTTTTTTTTTTTTTTCGTGCGGAAATCCCTTCGGATACCCCCCCCCCCGCGTGCCAGCGGGGGCGGTTATGTCGGGCTTGAACCGACTAAAACCGCACGCTGTCTCGGGTCTACAGACGCCAATCCGCAATAAAAACACTTTTCTTCCTTTCTTTCTAATCCAACTCGCACTTGGCCGGTTTTTTTGTACAGTCACCCTCAGAAGTAGCTGAACATTAACAATATTACAAACCATCTTTATATTGAAGTAAAACAATCAATAAATTGATGTATATTTCTTTTTCTAATCTTCAGAGGACAAAATTAATACTCTTTAATTTTTGTTTATTATTTTATGTAAAGTTTTAGAGCTACGGTGGTCGTACAAACTTGGAATGTGTGAAGCTAATAGCTAATACCTATTCCGTCTGTACGCGTGGAGGCCTCCAACAGGTACTCACTCATATATTTTCTTTTGTAAATACATACATATTATATATGGAAAAACTCCGATACCCAATACAATATAGACATATTCGCAACTAGCTGATGCCCGCGACTCCGCCCGCGCGGAGGTCTGCTATCGTTTTTCGGCCATATTTCCGGTTCTACGTAACCAATTGCAATCGGCATCTGCAATACGGCAGATTTTAAGTCTGACCAAGACCTTTGTGATAGGACAAAACCACATGAAAATCCGTTCAGTAGTTTTTGCGTCCATCGTGACCATTGAGACAAACAGAAAATTGGAAAAAAAAATTGAGTTCAGAATCGCTCTTTTAATATAACCCAAGATTTTTTTGAATAGAGATATTCAAAAAATCTCAATCACAAACTGTATAGACACAGCTAATTTACAATTTTATAATATACTACCTGATGCCCGCGGCTCCGCCCACGCGGTTGTCGGTTGCCGTTTTTTTGGTGATATCTCCGGTTCTATTTAACTAATTGCAATTAAACATACGGCAGATTTCAAGTCTGACCAAGACCTTTTAAATAGAAAAATACGCATCAAAATTTGTTCAATAGTGTTGGCTCCATCGCGAACAAACAGATTAACAGACAAAAATTTAAAAAAAAATGTTTATTTCATAATCGTTCCTTTAACATAAGCCAAGTATTTTTTTTTAATATCTCTAATGTACAGACACAACTTATTTACAATTTTATAATAGTATAGGTTCACAATAATAGATCTGTAATGAAAAAAGAAAAATATGCAGATATAGATTATGATTCTTTTGCTAATTCAAATCACAAGATTACGTCAAATTGGCTAAAGAATTGAGTTAATGACAATAAAGCGATTAAAGCAAAATTTAAGCTGGTACATAACTAGGTTGTCAATTACAAAGAGCCCCGCACCACCGCGCCTCCGCCAATAAGTCATTAGTCCCGGTGGCCATCGCAATTACCAGTGGTCACAAATATCTTACAAACTTGTCGAATTATTATACCAATAAATATTGTAAATATCCGTAAAAGTCACCCCGTGGGTAAATTTTATACTATACAATATTAGTGGTATTTTAAAACATAACATAAACTCACGCCTATATCCCCGAAGGGGTAGGCAGAGGTGCTAGCACCCACATTTCGCCAGTTTATGTTTAGGTCCCAATGTAATAGGTGGCGAGCCTATTTCCATTAACCGGGCACTTATAAACCTGCGATAAATACACACATAACTTCGAAAAGCATCGAAAAGTCATTGGTGTGTGCCATGGTAAAACCTGGGATCGAACCCGAGACCTCGTCTCTGCAGTCCATTACCCATACCAGTAGGCTACAAGTATCATATAATATATTGCTGGGTACAGGCCTTCCTTAATGTGAGAGAGGTTCGTGTCTCAATGTCCACTGGCTGATCGGCCACCCTCATATGGTGCAAACAATTTCATCTAGGATCAAACTGTTCGGCACCTCTTTTCTTTGCCGCACCAGAAAGGCCTCGCGGTATTTTTTACCAACACATGTGTACCCTCTTCCTACAATCCCGAGTCCTTAAAAAGCGGGGTGTGAAAAAGCATCTAATGAACACGGCGAGCTGAAGGTTACAATTGTAGCATTATTGAGAACTGCCATACTGACCTTCATTCCTGAGCCTTCAACTTTAGCTTAACATCATAAAAGGTGAAGTCATATTGACCTTCCCTATGTATAATAATCGGTAAAGTGCGGGTCGGCCTCGCGCACGAGGGATTCCGTATCATTATCTATAAAATTTATTTCATTATAATTTAACTATTTATTTTTGAAGTGAATATAAAACTAAATATTCAGTGAATATTTAAAGCATCTACCTGTTACCGTTATTAATATCGAGTAAAAAACGCCGAAGAATCACGTTTTTTGTATAATTAAAAAATTGTATATATAACTAAATATTCTGTGAATATTTCAAGCATTTGCCTGTTGCCGATATTGATATCGAGCAAAACACGGCAAAAAAATCATGTTCGTTGTGTTGTATGGGAATATTAATTTATAATTAAATAATTATTTTATTTAGTTTCTATATATATTTTTGGTTAAAAGTATTTATTTGTTGTCATAACGGCAACAACTGTCTAACGAACACGATTCATTAGATACAGCCTAGTGACAGACGGACGAACGGACAGGGGAGCCTTAGTAATAAGGTTCCGTTTTGGATAAGGAACCCTGAAAGCCCCTCATCTTTCATTTATGAAGAGCTCTCAGGAATACAAATTACCGCACCTTTACAGGCAGTGATAATTAATTTCTAACACGTACTTGAATTTCGATTAGATAGCGGTGCATCACGGGTAGCACAACTTTTTGTTATGCTACATTTGTAAGCGGACATTTTTGCAACATCAGAAGGAAATATGTACATATATGTTAAACAGAAATAATTCAACAACTTAGATTCAATTAAATTATTTTACTTAACCTACTTATTTCAAGATAAACAGGTTCAAAAATCATTAGAGAAAAAACAGCACAAAATGCATCTTACGCTGTCCATTTTGCAGTTTTGTTTCTAAGTCTATGTCACTCATCGGTGGCTCACCCATGCACCGGCCCGCAAAATGCGGTGCGGGCTCGTCTTCGGTTGGGCGACGTCCAGGCAAACCCGGACGTCACCTCTTAGCGAGTGGCTAACGCCGCCCCGCAGCCATACTCAGGGCAGTATGAGGTGCAAATATTCGCGCCTCGGCCGCCCAGTTGTGATGAAATTCCATCTGCGGGAAAATTCCTGTCGCTGACGGCCATAAACCGAATGATGGCTGACAGTGAGAGGTCACTTCCTATGACTGCAGCGAGGGCCCATTGCTGCGACTCCCAAGCTGGATAGACCGCAAGCGTTTGCTGCAGAGAGTCCTCGCTGCAGTTGCAGTGGTGGCAGGCGGTACTCGCTTCCCTCCTGGCGACCTTGAACAGAAACTTTCTGAATCAGCCATGCCCGGAAAGTACCTGCGTCAGTCGGAAGGAAAGGGTCCCGTGCGCCCACTCGACAATGAACGGCTAGAGCGCCTCCACGGTAGGAAAGTTAGCGCATGAAGCCTCCAGCCGGGACGACCGTCTGACCATGATCTCCAAGCGGGCGGAGGCCGACTGCCGCCATCCGCCCGGTACACCGTCTCCAAGTCCCACGCCCACACCATCGTACCTATTAGTGCCATTGACCGGACAACCCCCGTGTACAACCGCCTGCAAGTAACGCTGGGTCCCACTAGAAGTAACGCTGGGTCCCACTAGGTTAGTCAAAACCCAGGGCAGACGCAACGCCGCCGCCGACAAGCTTTGGGGCAAGATGCATGAAGTCCGACAGACGTTATCCTGCCTCGTTAATGTGTTAGTCAATATGTCAAACGCCATAAGGTTAGAATTATAGAAGTTAATACGGTCGTTAAGTTTTTTTAATTTTCTTCGCAACTTTCTTAACTTTTTCTTTGATATTTGATAAGAACCTACTCCTGAAAATAACAAACACAACAAAATAATATGTTAATACGAACACAGAATATTGTCTTTTACTAGCTATCTTTTGTTTTTGGGTCAGGTAAAAACAAGCTATAAAATGTTTGTGGCGAACTTTTTATAACCCGGACTGTGTACAGTTATGTATATAAATAAGTGAGACACAAACAAATAAATGTCCTTTCGTTTTAATGTTTTTATAAACGTGTGAGGTGATAAAGCTATACAATGTATTGATTTGCATATATTTTAATAAAATTAGACACTAGTGATTCAATTCGATGGAGCAAGCTATATAAATAACATGCAAATGCAGCTCGAAAAATGTGCGAACCTATTTGATAATCCTTTTTAGGATCCCTTAGCCAAATGGCAAAAAACAGAACCCTTATACATTCGTCATGTTTGTCTGTCTGTCCGTCCGTAAGTCACAGGTACTGTTTTCCGAAACTATAAGAACTATGCTGTTGAAACTTGGTAAGTAGATGTATTCTGTGAACCGCTTTAAGATTTACACACAAAAATAGAAAAAAAAACAATAAATTTCGGGGGTTCCCCATACTTAGAACTGACACTCAAATTTTTTTTCTAGTATCGTTTTTGTCTAAACTGAATAGTTTGCACGAGAGACACTTCCAAAGTGGTAAAATGTGTCCCCCCCCCCCCCTTGTAACTAATAAAAAAATCAAAAAATATATGATGTACATTACCATGTCAACTTCCACCGAAAATTGGTTTGAACGAGATCTAGTAAGTAGTTTTTTTTACATACATACATACATACATACATACATAAAATCACGCCTGTTTCCCACAGGGGTAGGCAGAGATCACGGATCTCCATTTGCCACGATCCTTTTTTTCTTTTTTTTTTTTTACGTGCGGAAATCCCTTCGGATACCCCCCCGGGGGTGGTTATGTCGTGTCTCGACTAAAACCGCACGGTGTCCTCCCCAAGTGTCCGTTGCCGGGCACCCCGGGTAAGCCCTCGAAAGGATAACCCCAGGGTTGCCGGCGGATACTTCTCTC
Source organism: Cybosia mesomella (assembly GCA_946251805.1). NCBI lineage: Eukaryota > Metazoa > Arthropoda > Insecta > Lepidoptera > Erebidae > Cybosia > Cybosia mesomella. The sequence continues at coordinate 15,631,305 of OX276403.1, forward strand.
GCCTCATTCACTCTCATAACATTCTTCATGCATGCTCGTCGGTTTAGGGTACTCCTGACCTGCCCCTTTTCTAAAACTTCCCCGATTTGGTCCAGGTATGTGCGCCTACATCATAAATCGTCAACCGCAATTTACCTTTCATTCAATCAACTCAAATATAAAATTTTCATGGGCGAGTCCGACTTGCATTTGGCCGGATTTTTTTAACATGATTTTTTGGTGACTATAAGTAGCTCAACCCATCTTGTGAATAATGCGCAAATGTAAATCCAAATATTGTATAAACTTTTTGTAAAAAATGTGCCCGGTAGTTAGGCTCGCCCCCTATTACATTGGGACCTAAAACATAACTGGCGAAACGTGGGTATATAATACACCTCAGCCTATCCCCTCGGGGATACAGGCGTGAAGTTATGTTATGTTATGTTATGTATGTATAAACTTAGATAGTCAATTGAATCACTAGCGCAATCATCAGCATTATCGAAAGTTCATGTGCCCGTCAGGCTGGCCCGGCCCCATGGAATTCGGTAACGAGATGTGTACCAATCTATCGCACTCCTTGACACAAACACACGTAATTATTTCATTTTTAATATACCTCTTGTAAAAAAGGATCTCTTAGAGGTCGGGCCAACCTGACGTTTTCAGCCCGGCCCCTTTATATTGTGAGAGCTACAGAACACACTGACATTATGTTGTTACAGATTTCATGAACTCCTGTTACATAGTATTGATAGTATGTACAATCAACGATAAAAGTGGCTTAACAATTACTTTATTTTCTCCATGACAGCTCCTGTGGAAACTTGAACGAACGTCTTTTTTACATTATGTATACATTATTTAATAAAATATGAAGCTTACGCACGTACAAGGTCATAGCAGAGTCGGAGAAACTGATAGGGATGGAGCTATCGATAAACGTAACACGATATCAGACCCGATATTTTTTTACAAAAATGTAAGAAACTAAACTATTGCCGGATAATTTTGTACAAATTTATTAACTAGTATTACATTTCATTACAAGATGTAATTATATTATGTCGATTCTTTATTTATTTATTTTAAATCAAAATCTGATGAATCGTCACTGTCACTCGATGAGCTCTCCCCAACTTTTATTATAAGTTCCTGTACTGCTATATTATCGAATGCCACATGAATTTCCCAATCCGCGCTATAATGTTTTGGGTTCTTCTCACAATTTTTTCCCAGTGTTCGGCAGTTACTTCCGCACATGCATTTTTTAATAAATCTAACATCTTGTTTGACGTAAAAGGGGGATGGGTATTGTTTCGAGCGGCGTGTCCTTTGATTTGTGCCTCTATTAATTCTATAATATAAAATCTTTATTCCCGAGTAACTAAGACTCATACATAAGGTTAGTAACAATCATTAACTTACAGCTATGTTATTATTACATTATTTATAATGCGATTAACATTAAAACAATTAAAATAAACAATTACAATTGATTGGGCTGGGCAAAACAATAACCATTAAATTCTCAACTTATAATATATGATTAATTATGATTGATATGAAGATTAGATTAAGTAATTATAAAAATTTGATTAAACATGAAAATTAAATTAAATATAAAATTAAATTGAATATAAAAATTACAATAAAATGAATTAGTTAAATGATTAATGAATATAATTTAATTTATTACAATGAATGAAATTAAAATCACATAAAAATTATTATCACAAATTGTACATTAAAATAATCATTTGTTATTGCTTATTCCACCTGCAATTCTGGAGCAACGGTTCATGATACAGCAGTCTAGTCTATCTGCAATCATGCCCAGTATGCTATTGGGGCTGGCCCGAACCCTGCGCACCAAGGATGCGCATCTTTTTCGCATCAATGCATAAAAACAGACTCGATTTTCAGCAAACATCCCTGATGCACTACAATATCGAGGCAGCCGCAACAGCACCCTGAAGGCATCATTGTACTGAACACGAAGGGCGCTGTACGACTTTTGCGTATATTTTACCCACAGGCTACTAGTGTAAAAAGAGCTGCAGTAAGCTTTGAATAGCGTTACTTTCACACCAAGAGAAGCGCGTGCGAACCTTCGGGCAATCATATTCGCCCTCACCGACAGCGACCTCCGCTCACGCTCAATATCATCATCATCTTTGAGACTAGTTGTCAGTTCGTGCCCAAGGTATTTAAAAGTGTGTACCCTGGCTAAGGGCAAGCCGTTCAGTTTGATGGGTGGCACACTGTCCATATATTTACTGCCGGCCTCGAATACCATAACAACACTTTTTTTAACATTGAGACCGTAATCTTAGCAATCCATGGATTCTCCGTGCGGGTGCCGGGTCCATCGCGTTGCTGAGTTGGGAACTCGGGACAGTGCCTGGGACTTGCGACCCAAGTGTAGGTTTAGAAGGGGCCCCTTTTGTTGATGTACATCAACACTCACCTTCACTACCCAAGTTCCCCTCCCTGCCTAACCAAATTTGATACGAACCTACTAGTGCCGCTTTAGACATTCATCCTAGTAATGAGCTTATTGTAGCTCTCGATAGGCCTAGATCTTTAAGTAGGTTATAGAGAGATTTTGCTGGTATACCTCTCGTTCCCACTTCCACTGCATACAAATTAACCACGTAACCGTTTTTGATTAATTCGTTTGTGAGATCATAGTAATTATTTTTCTTTATTGTGTGGTCCTTCGGTATATTTGTTTCCCACGGTACAGTAAGTTCCACAAGAACCACATGTTTTGACCTCTTAGAATATAGGAATATGTCAGGTCTAGATGACGAAACCCCAACATCCTCCGGAATTTTGTAGTGCTTTTCATACGTGTCGATTAGGAGAGTCCAATCTGGGGCAGTATCTAAGATTGAATAAGGTTTGTTCCTGGGTGTTATGGATGAACCTTCAGACACAAAGTTGATATGACGTCTGTTAGTAGTCAATCCTTTTTGGGCTCTAGCTACTGCCAGACTCATTGCTTCACGTATGATGATAAGCACCTTATCGTGGCGGCGTGAGTAATGGCCTCTATCGAGAAGCACCCTACATCCTACTAATATGTGTCTAGCCGTCCCTATTGCCTCACCACAAGTATAACATTGTTTTTCTGTGGCCTTCCCCCACCTTACCAGATTACTCTGGTCTGGGAGGGTCATCTGAAAGGCGTTAAGATAAAATTTTAACAGGGCCGGCGACCAGTCATAGATCAAGGTGCGCCACTTTAAGGCCATCGGTATGCAGAACTCTCCCATTGTCAACCATTCATTTTGGATTTCCAAATTCATCAAAATTTGATTAAACATGAAAATTAAATTAAATATAAAATTAAATTGAATATAAAAATTACAATAAAATGAATTAGTTAAATGATTAATGAATATAATTTAATTTATTACAATGAATGAAATTAAAATCACATAAAAATTATTATCACAAATTGTACATTAAAATAATCATTTGTTATTGCTTATTCCACCTGCAATTCTGGAGCAACGGTTCATGATACAGCAGTCTAGTCTATCTGCAATCATGCCCAGTATGCTATTGGGGCTGGCCCGAACCCTGCGCACCAAGGATGCGCATCTTTTTCGCATCAATGCATAAAAACAGACTCGATTTTCAGCAAACATCCCTGATGCACTACAATATCGAGGCAGCCGCAACAGCACCCTGAAGGCATCATTGTACTGAACACGAAGGGCGCTGTACGACTTTTGCGTATATTTTACCCACAGGCTACTAGTGTAAAAAGAGCTGCAGTAAGCTTTGAATAGCGTTACTTTCACACCAAGAGAAGCGCGTGCGAACCTTCGGGCAATCATATTCGCCCTCACCGACAGCGACCTCCGCTCAGGCTCAATATCATCATCATCTTTGAGACTAGTTGTCAGTTCGTGCCCAAGGTATTTAAAAGTGTGTACCCTGGCTAAGGGCAAGCCGTTCAGTTTGATGGGTGGCACACTGTCCATATATTTACTGCCGGCCTCGAATACCATAACAACACTTTTTTTAACATTGTACAATAGACCGTGACCCTTAGCGTATTTTTCACATATATTGGTGAGCTTCCTCAGACCACATATTGAGGCACTGAGCAGCACCATGTCATCCGCATAGCTTATGTTATTGACACATATACCGTCAATATAGCACCCGACTCTGGTGCTGCTCAGCTCCTCAAGCAACTGATTCATGTATAAGTTAAACAGAGTAGGAGAGCTCAATCCTCCCTGTCTCACCCCACACTCCAATCTATAAGTGCTGGAATATGTCCCATCCCATCGACACTATTTTCCTGGTTTCCATACCAATATTTAATAATATTAATAACTTCTGGTGGTATTCCAGCATCATTTAACTTCTTCCAAAGAATATCATACGAAACCAGGTCAAACGCACTCGACAGGTCCAGGAAGCAGGCGTACACAGGCGTCTTACGCTCCGTGTAGTACTGTACAGTGTGTTTAAGACCCAGTATTGCACAGTCCGTTGATAAGCCTGGCCGGAACCCAAACTGATTACTATGAACTACTACACGTTTATTAATTTGCGTATTTATCACGCTATCCAACACCTTGGAGATCACCGTAGCTAGTGATATAGGTCTATAATTATTTTTATCACTTAAATCACCGGTTTTATTTTTAACTATGGGTACCACTACGGTTTTCAACATTTCCTGGGGTAAGTAGGCATGACTCATACACAAATTATACAATAAGGACAAGACGCGTGGCAAGTGGGGGCCTGCATACTTTAGATGCTCAATACTGAGCCCATCGTGGCCTGGAGATTTACCTCTGGACATGGTTCGAACAATATGTTTTATCTCCTTAACCGTGATTTTAACTTCTAAAGCCCCTTTAGGCTCAACATTGATCATCGACGCCGATCCACCCAAAAGCGAATTGACTTTAAACTTATTTTTAAACAAATTCGCTATTCCTTGCGACTCACTCACACCATCGACACACACTGGCAGGCCCTGCTTATAATCAGATTGTTTTGTACTTTTCCAAAATGCGCGAAAATCCTTTTTCGAATGATTTGAGGCCAAGATATCCATTTTTATGATTTCTTCCCGGTTTTGGCACCACTTTAGTCGCGATTTAAATATTCTCCTAGACTCACACATATCATTATAATAGAGACCCGAGGACGGCCTACCATACCAGGTCCATATTTTAAATTTATTCTGGGCCTCCCTATGTGCCTCGCTGACGTGTTTATTCCATCCTATAACTACTTTCTTTTTAGATCGTTTTATTACACTATTTTTACCCACCACACCATCACTTAAAGCCCCAATTATTTCAGCATATAATTTATCAATAGCATATCTATGATTAACGTCTATACATGTATTGTCACAACAGTCTCTAAATTCCGATGGAAAGTCTATCAGCCTAAGTCGCTTTTGACATTCACTATAATATAGCTCCATCTGTACGGAGTCCCTCTCGCCCCACCTAACCTTGTTATTTAAAGTCATGTCAGAAACACATCTTTTAGGTATAACCACATCTAAGTCGCACTCGATGATCAATGGAAAGTGGTCAGACCACCCGACGTCACTTCTAACCTGTACATTCCTGACAGATGGCGCTGCTGCCTTGGTTACCACACAGTGGTCGAGCCACCTTAATGATCCGCTAGCCTGACACATGAACGTACAGGTGTCGGATGTCAGACCTAACTTTTCAATGTCAATACACAACCAGTCCTGTTCACTACAAAAACCCAACAACTCAACATAGAAGCTGGTTCCCGGATGGGCATTAAAATCTCCCAATATGTATACGGACTCAGCACTATAAGTATCTATTATTGCACTCACCGCACCGAGGACATCCGTGAAATCCATCAAATTAATGGCCTTATCGTATGGCATATAAACACTAAACACTAATATTGTTATATTTTGCATGTCTATCTTTATAGCACTTATGCGCGGGTTATCACAAGGTATCACCGTAACGTTATGATATACACTACGCCTCCACAACAACGCCACACCCCCGTAGGGCCTGCCTCTTAGCATACCGGCCGACGAGTCCATCGCACTCGTTCCCGTACAACTAAAATCGTCACTTATAGTGTTTAAGTACGATATTTCATGTGTCATGAGCCAGGTCTCTTGTAAGGCTATGATATCCATATTTGTACACATCTCACGGATGAAGCCAATCGAACGTTTGACATTTTTACAATTAAAGGTGGCAAATCTGTGTAGCTTACTATCCATTACTTGTAGGTATGGCGAGTCCGTATTCAGAGTCAGTAGTAGACCTGTTCATATTATTTTGCTTCGGACGAAAACTCACAAAACGACGGAAAACAACGCCCTCGGGCCATATTTCATTATTAAGGAAAGTGTGTACGTTATGATGTAAAACTAAGAATTTGTATGCATTGTAATCCGTTTGTCTTTTCAATTTAATTTTCTCCAACGTTACGTTTATTGAAGTTTTCCTTAGGATATATTCAGTAATATCAACTTCAGACGTATCTTTATGCACATTTGAAATAAATATAGGTACCCGTCGGTCTGCCGCTCTAAACTTTTCTTCGATACCAACCGCATTTTGACCCATTTTACCCACAAAACGTTCCTTAAACTTCTGTTTTTTACTTTGCACTACGGTCCACTCATTGTTCCCACTATCTAAGTTACGGTGCTGGGCCGAAGCGTTAGCATATGTTTGTTTAGTTATAATGGGTTGCGTTCCGTCGCTCAGATGATCCTTTGTACGCGGCAACAGCGGCGATGACTCATTTATCGTTATCTTGCACGGCGGTGAGCTCGGTACCGGTTTTTTGTTTTCAAAACCTGGTATAAGGTTTCTACCCTCCATTACACTTTTATTATTACTTGTCCCCAATTTGTTACTTTCACTTGATAATAACATTGAATTTGTGCTATTATTGCTTATATGAGACACTAAACAAGGTTCACCATCACTGCAAGTCCTACTTCTCATATTGATGTTTTCTGCTTGACTGTTCCTCATCTTTATCTCCTTCTTGATTTCCTCTAGTTGTTTCAAACTGGCATATGACTCTTTGATGTCTTTAATTTCTACCTGCATCAGTACGAGATCTTTTAGTAACCTCGTCACATCCAGATGGTCAAAGGTGATGGGAGGAAGTTTCTCCAAGTCTCTTGCAACAAAAGTAGGTATTATATCAGGTTCAGTCACTTTAAATGCGTTAATAATGTCATTTAATACCCGGTTGTCTTTTCCTTGCCCTTTTCTTGCCGGTTTACGATATTCCACAGGTATAGATTCATATAATAAACACCGCGACTTTTCAATTTGTGCGCTTGTAAATGTTGATATGCATATTTTTATCAAACTTTCTTCGTCTATTATAGACAACTTATTTTGCACGTACGATAACATCTCGTCAATAACGAGATTACAACTGATACACTTTATTGTAGACGCCATTTCGAATCGTCTACAGCGCAATCAAAAGACACACGACGCGGTTGGCGGTGCGCGCGCGACTGTAGCATTATAGCATTGTACTGGCAATGATATGGCGGAAGTCGAAGAACTCAATGACCACAATCCGCAGCTATTTCGTCGGTAATATATCTTTTAGGGAGGCTTTTTTCGATTTTAAATATCGACTAATTGTACTTTTAATAAAGTATTATCCACATTTTCGCCATGACGTTGGAGCCAGTCAATTATCTCTTGTTTTTTATTGGCCTGCGTCGGCATTTTATCAATTTATCTGGAGTGATATGTAGCGTTGTCCATAATAATTATCGACGGCTCTTCCAGAGATTGCACCATTTCTTTAAACCATCCTTCGTAAATCTCCGCGTTCATTTCTTCGTGGTAGTCCACTGTTTTCTTGGATTTAAAGGCCAGTAAAGCATCTGACACGAATCCTTTCGTAGACCCTGCATGGCATATGATAAGACGTTCACCTTTACCCATTGGCGCTGAACTAGTGGAAGCGGCGGTGTCGTCAGTCCAGTTCTTAGATACTGTGTGGTTTGCATTTAACCAAATCTCGTCAGTGAAAATAACATTTGACCAATCTGATATCTTTTTGGCTTCGCTCAAAAATTCGCAGCGAGCCATAGCTACGTCGTGACGCTCCATCAATATTTCACGTTTCTCCGATTATTTATAAGAAAATCCAATTTCTTTCAAAACCAAGCTTAATTACGATTTTTGGCCATGGAAGAAACCACAATCACGTATAAAAACAACAAGTTTTTTAAGTGTTGGAATTTCTTTGCGCAAGTAATTCATATATATGACGGCGAATAGTGTCAGCGTCGAAGTTGTCAACCGATGTCACACGACGTGGTTGGCGTTTTTTCTTCGGCATACGAAGCGTATTTTCCTGCATGCCGCTTGTACCGTAAGCTTCGATAGTAATTTTTGAAACAGTAGGTCCACTAATTACTAATGCGGCCGCAACACGCTCTCGCACTTGCGACAGTGGTAATAGTGGGCCACCATTTTGATACTCTGCTTCAAAGTAATTACGAACCTTGATCACCAGTTCTCTCGCCTGCCGTTTCAGAACAGATCCTTTAGGCATTTTGATATTTGACAGCTGGGCAGCAATCAACACGGAGGAACACAAAATACACAACGTAATGTATGGATAATGTGAAAAAACTCAGCGAACAGAAATGTAGTGACTATATAGCACGAACGTCTTGTTGCGAGTGACAGATTAAAACAAACACAACATAGCGGTGGGCCATTATGTGTTCCCATCTTGAAAAAATATATTTGAATGTTTTTGTTGTATTTGTCTTTGTTCGAAACATAATAAATATATGCGATCGAAATCATTACTTATTTGGTCACAACATACTACAACTATCAAATTAGGATTGTCATCGAGAAAATAAAGAAATGGAAATATTATAGGTTCACTTATTCCAATGTAGAAAACGTTTGTAAATATTTAAATGTGTATCCACTTTTGTCGTTGACTGTACGACTAAATTTGTAATAAACCCAATATAATATAGGAGAAATTAACGGCTCTTAGATGGGCTCAAATTATGACATTATCTTTAAACATTTAAACTAGTAAGTGGGGTGTCAGTATATTCTCATGATGTAAATGGGCCGGGCTGAACACGTCACGCTGGCCCGGTCCCTAAGAAAATGCCTCTTACTTTTTTACAAAAAAAAAGGTACATTGAAAACGAAATAAGTACGTATACTTACTTGTGCCAAGGATTACGATAGATTGGTGCAAATCTCGTTACTAAATTCCATAGAGCCGGGCCAACCTGACGGACAACAAGTACCTACATACGATAAAAAATTTTTGTTTATCAGTTTTATTTCCCTCGTAATAGCAATAACAGTAACCATGTTCAGGATGCGCACCGGGACACCAAGCTTAAGTTTGAAATGTGGGTGCTACACAAGGTGCACTCATAGTATTTTAAAGCCGTCTAAATTGATCCCAAAACAATCAGGATCAAATTAAGATGGATAGGATAGCAAAAGAAAGAGCAACAAAATTTTTTGCTAAGTTGCGGAAGTCTACGAAAAGACTGGATACTAAGCCCGGCCTGTCGGTGAATATGGAGGGGATGAGTGATCCGGGATCAATAGCAAATATGTTATGATAATAATATTTCACAGTGCGGTCTCATTTTGGTGGCACAGCTTCCCAACCCATAGTTAGACCTGATTGTCACGAAAGACAAGCCACTAATACATTTTTCAACTAGGCAAGTGGCAATGGTCTTTGAAAATATGAGCAGCGATAAGTCTCCCGGGAATGACGGGCTCAGTATTGAGCATTTTTAATACGCGGGTGTCCGATAATGTCTTGCGACTACAATGGCAAAATATTGGATAGTGTGATTGACTCTAATTTGAAATAATATTTGACGTTACATGACTCACAGTTTGGCTTTCAACCTGGACTGTCAACTGAAAGTGCCATAATGAGTCTCAAGGACACTGTCCAATATAACATTGAGCGTAAAACACCGGTATATGCCTGTTTTCTGGATCTCTCCAAGGCCTTCGAACTTGTAAGGTACGATGTGCTTTGGGAATAACTGGAGGATAGGGGTACGCCCATTGAATTCCTCAGGCTACTAAAGTATTGGTATGGAAACCAGACCAATAATGTTAAATGGTCTAAAAAGCTTTCTAAAATATATAGATTGGAGTGCGGAGTTACACAAGCTTAACTTCTCCCAGGCTATTCAACTTATATATGAGCGACTTAATTGTTGAACTCAGTAGTATGCGGGTGGGAAGTAGCGTACATGATGTAAAAGTAAACTTCATCAGCTATGCAGACTACAAGGTGCTGCTTGCCCCAACTGCTGGGGCTATTAATGAAATGTTAAGAGTGCATTGGGGTTCTTCTAACCAAATAAAATAATATATAATGAGTCAATCAATCATGTGCATATTAACACTAGTTCTAAGTGTTTAGGTACTAACATAATGGATGACTGTAATCTGAAAATAAATGATTTAGATTGTAATTGAACCATGTTGCTGGATCCTATATTTCTTCAGTAAGTACCTGTTACATCTCGGTTGTATCCAATGCTTCCACTTTGGAGCTCGGGACTCGGTCTCACGCTCCTTTCTTCCACAATTTAGTTTATTTTGGCTATTACAGGAGTGACTAACGAGACGCAAGCCTGCGCCAGAGCCACATCCATCAATCAACAGATGTATTGGCTTACATATAAAATTGACTTGTCTCCTGAAAATCTTGGTGGGCCCCATTATCCCCTTTTAAATATTACCCACCAGCGAATACATTCCTGCTACAAAATGATGACAAAATGCACTATTTTTACAACAAGTGCGTAAAACTATATACAGTTATGATGTCCAAGTCATTAAGAATGGCTACTAAGTAGATCGCGTGGTGTATGAGACTCCACTAAGAACTTTGGGGCCCAAACCAACCTTGCCTGCATGCTGGTATACCTGCTGGTTAATAGCAGAGGCTCTATATACGTTATAGACATAGTAAATAAGCTTTGGGACATGTAAACAGTAAAAAATATGTATGAATACAAATTTATGTAAACCAATACAAATTTGCGCACATCTAACACACTGATCCATTTGGTGGTGAATTCGTTACGAATAAAAGGAGATAGACAAATAGTATTTTTAAAGGTTATCGACGTTCAAACAGTGCGTTAACAACCCTCAGATCGAGTTAAATAAATATGATATTCAACTTCACATCGTATTACTTATAACCAAGGCTGCAATATTGATGTAGAACAAATGTTTATCCACAGTTTTTTATAGACGCTTAGTCGTAGCTGCCAGATAGTTATTAGGTAGATTTCGATGAAATCGATCTACCTATTGGTTTCTTGACTACTGTCGAATTTTAAAAAAAATTCTTCATAGGAGGTTTAGTTATGACTCCCTGAGTCCGAAATGACGACTGGTCAAAAAGTTTATATATATATATATAGATGTATGTATGGTTCCACTTCCCAAAATTTGCGGCACTCTCACGGTCGCATTTTTGCCCCGATCGCTTTCAAACTGGGGTCAAAAATTGCTTGGGTGTAAACTTAGTTTAAGTTCGTGAACGGGTGGAATCCGGCCTAAGGGGACGGTAGGGCCTCACTTTTTGGGAATCAATTTTTCCTCAAAATTTCACGTTCCATGAAAGATATTCGAACCGTTCTAATTTTATCCCATAGTATACATGAATACCAACAACTTTTAAGTATAAACCTATAAGATTAAAACTTTAACTAAAAGTGGAGGGGGGAAAAACCAAAATTTTTGGGGAAAAAAATCATAACTTCTAACCGGTGAACATTCTTGCCGTCGGAAACATGTTTAATAGATAGGCCATTTTTAAGTCTAAAATAAATGTCTGAAAAGTTTTTTGCTAAAAGTTACCGTTTTCGAGAAAAAAAAATTAAACATGTTAAAAAATAATATTAATTGCTTCACGAAATCTACCTGTGCGTTCCCCCTGCGGGAACGGATTTTTAGTATTTGGCATGTGAAGCACTTGACGTATTCATTGTTGGTCTGTTCAAAGTCCCATTTACTTATATAGATACCTACTATACCCAGGTAACCTACCTACTAGGTAATGTCTTCTAAAACGTACACAAAAGCATATCATAACCCACTCAACCTAAACACGCTTATATTTCTAGCTTTATCCGTCCCTACTTTGCACGTGAAAATTCCGTATTGCATCTAAGTTAATATAAAACACAACTTCGCACAGGTAGCAATTTTTGTTGAACTAATCGCTACCAAACTTCTGAGGATCACCCACTGAGCTAATCTAAATATTGCTAGAAAATTTCATCAAAATTGGTCAGCCATTCAAAGTCGTTTTGGAGCCATAGAGAACAAAATATACACACTTCGGTTTATATATATATATATAGATACCCAAGCGCTAGTAGGTTTTGCGTATTAAGGATTTTATATCACAGAAAATAATATACCTACAACAGAAACAAATTACGTTGACAAAGGTTATTTACTTTTCAAGGTACGTTGTATGAGGGGTGTGTGTTGGGTAACCTCCTCGAGTGTCGCTCCGATTCCGATCCCGCTGCAGTCCGGGGGGAACGGAATCGGAGCGGCCGGTACACCCTGGGCGGCGGTCAATGGCTTCCCCTTCACCCCTTCATAGGGTTGGCATTGATCGTCGGCCAATACCCAACGTGGCGGGAACACATCGCTCTCCGTACTCCTCTGCTTTCAGAGGAGACAGGATGAGCGATGCTGTTAGTGGTGAGATGGCCCAGGGTCAGCCGGGGTGCGAGGGATATGCTCTATGGGTAACCTTACACCCCGGCGTCTGAAGACCCGAGACGGCGTGCGGTTTTAGTCGGTGCAAGCCCGACATAACCGCCCCCGCTGGCCGGCGGGGGGGTATCCGAAGGGATTTCCGCACGATAAAAAAAAAAAAAAAAAAAAAGGTACGTTGTATGAAACTCGCTTTTTAGGTTCATTGATATTGAACCACGAGTAACTGATGTTGCATAATTACTTTGCTTAGGGATTATTTATAGCTTAGCTGTAAGGAACGACTTAGCCATGATGTAGGTATTATTTAGTAAAAAGAGATGAGAGCTCAAAAAAAAGCTGCAATAACTTCATCATCGAAAGTCTTTAGAATCGCGATCAATGCTGATTCAATCACCGCAACAAATTCGCCAAATTCGATATTTTAATTGAGTTAAATTTCAACAATTAGTTGACAGGAAAGTTTAGAAGCTTTTTAACAACGAAAGAAGATGAATAACAGACGCAGAGCCTTCAGAACTTTGAGCATGTTATTAATTCATCAAAACTTTTGGCCAGGGAATTCGTTAATACTATAGAAGTGTTCCTATTCGTTAATACTACTACATCAAAATTATGATTTATATTATATATTATATTATGATTCTTCAACCAGGTTAATCCCATTTCACTATGGTATGCTTCTTACCATCATCCTTTCGAGCCTTTTCTTAACTCAGTTGACGTTGGCTTTTCATTCTAACTACGAACCGGCTGGACTTCTACCATGAAGTGACTCCCATCATCTCCGCAAGACCAGTCGTCGGACTTTTTAGGGCTCCAACTACCCGTAACGACTGCCATAACGTGCTTAGAATGTGTTAAGATTGGTCACCCATCCTCCTGACCTGGCTACTGTTGCTTAACTTCGCAATTTGTTAACAAACGCGGTTACCACTTCGCTGCGGGTCTCTTCATGGTACGCTTCTCAGCACCACCGTTATATGGCATACATTCTATGCGCATATAATACGAAGCTTTTTGCGTGCTATTATTATTAGCAATAATAATTCGCAAGTGAATTATTGCTAAAATCTAATGTAATAAAATCTAGTTTTTGTATTGTTAGATATACATATTTTATACAAAAAACATGGGAATGTGACCAGCGAAAATTCACAGACTTAAGAGAAACAGACCGAACATTTCCTATTTCTTTGAAGCCAATAGCGTCATAGAAAATGTAAATTTAGTATTCCATCTGGCATCATAATATATACTCATCATAAGTATGCGAAATTGAAACAAAGAAAATTTTGACTAACGTGCCTACGTGTTTAATGGATGGAAACCTTTATGGAACTCTGGAGTAAAATAATATAAATTATGTCTGTGGTCCCTCCACAGACATAATTTATATACAAAAATTTTCAAAAGCTTATTTTGACTGAAATTCTACAGTCATTCATCGCACAGAAGTTTGACCATCAATGATCGATTAACATAAATGATCATAAGTCGACAAATGAATAAGAGAAAAAAATCTCAATCAAAATCTGTTTAATTTTTAATATTCATAATATATGATGAACCACAGAGTTCGATATAACATTGGGAAATCAACGCCGCAAAAACAATAGAAAATATTGAAATTTTATTACAATTTTTAACACAAGATATGCTTCGAAATTTCAACAATGAAATTAATCATCGAAACAAAATATTGTTATTAATTGTTATCAGTTTCAGGTCAATGAAGCTTTATTTACTGCGACAAAAGCAGACCTAATGAATGATTCTCTCACTCTCCGTTATCATTTAATCTGTCATTTCATTTCTTTCGGTGGTGTACTGTAGCGCACATTAGGAGAGGTCTATGTCCAGTACTGGACTACTAAATAATTGATTTACTTTTGTCTAATAAAATGTCTAATGAAACCTACTTAAATTATTATTAAAACAAGAGACTGATAATAATTACTAAAACACTATCGAGATGGCCTTTGTGGCGTAGCGGTAACTGCACACGACAGGGGTCGCGGGTTCGATTCCCGCTCAGTGCAAATATTTGTATGCATGAATATGTCTATTTGCATTGGTCATGTTTATGATGATAATGTTTATCCGCATTCTGGAACCCATAACACAAGCTAGTTAAACTATGCTTACTTTGGGTCTAGAAAGCGCTGTGTAGAATGTCGTAGAATATTATTATTATTTTTCCCATCAAAGTAATTCACGACTTCCCCCTAGTTTGGGAGAGGCGGCAAGATAACCCCGGTGAGGTGGGCAACAGTTGGTCGGGGCGTTAGGGCGATTGGCAGAGGAACCGCCGGACTATTCGGGCATTCTCGAGCAAGACCGCTTTCTGCATCTTGGCCGCCACCGACTTCCCACCGATCCCGAGCCTCTCAAGATGGACTGAGAGGCTCCTTGGGATGAAACCATTCGCTGAGATCACAACTGGGACTAATTCTGTGGACCCCACCCTCCACATGTCGGTCGTGCGCCAGGTCCAGATATTTGGTCTTTTTATCTGCTTCGGCGCGGACGAGAATCTCGTATTAGGGGATAGTGATGTCCACAAGAAATACCCGTGACTATTATAATTATTATTATAGTATTATTATTATTCCCTTTATTACACTTAAATGCATATTAATTTATATTTTTAAATACATTCTATACAAAAAAAAAAAACAAATATATTTAAAAATATAAAAAATAGTGGCCCACCGGCATCGGGTACAGGGACCAAGCTACCGGTGGTTAGGGCTCCAGAGACAGGAATCTCCTCACAATACGTGCCGTGTCGAGGAGCACTGCCTTCTGCATCAAGCCCTTGACCCAACTGCCTAACGCGAGTCTCTTGAGATGTTGATCGAGGCTCTTGGCAATCAGTGCGTGAACCGATACAACTATCGGAACAATAATCGCCGAATCCACACTCCACATGTCGACAACCTCGTGAGCCAAATCCAAATACTTTATTTGTTTTTCTTTTTCGGCTTTCACAAGATTCTCGTCATGTGGAATGGTGATATCGATAATTATTGCGCGGCGCTCTGATCGAACAATCAACACTAAAGTAAGCTTATTAATTCCAGTCAGTAAATATTTAATTTTCACAAATTACTTACAATAATTTCTACTAAATTCACGGGCAGTCGAAACGATACTGACTTTTTTGACTAACAAACTACAAACAACTGATAAACGTACCTAATTTGTATTCTACCCTCTCACATTACAATTATATATATTATATTATATTATATATATATATATATATATATATATATATTATATACTTATTGGATCTCAGCCATCAAATGACTGCCACCGTCTTTGTCGGTATATCAAAATTGTATATAATAAACAAAAGGGATGTGAGTTATTTTCATACATAGTTTCATTTAACTACTAATATTAACCAAAGTCACAAAGTTTCAATACATTAAGTCAAATGGTTTGTCAATTATTTAACATTTAAATCCAAATTGCAGTCGAATGACTGCTCCCGTCTTTATAGTAGTAAGTAAAACAATACAAGTAATTTATTACGTTTTTATTTATTACGGTTGCTATTGATTCCGACTCCGATTCTGAATTGGTATATTCAGAATCGGAATCGGAATCAGTTACATTTATAATGAATGAATTATTCATCTATGATGTGGTCAAGTTGACACATTTTGTCTTCAACTTTTATGGTATGGTTGATGCACTGTCTCCAATTTTCAGGTGTCACTTCCTTCAGGCCTTCCTCAAATAATTTTTTTACGTCTTTTATTTTAAAAGTTTTATTGTTCCTGGCGACGTACTTTGCTTGAGCCCAAACTAACTCTATTGGGTTGAGTTCACAGTGATAAGGGGGCAGACGCAGGATTGTGACACCGTATTCAGCGGCCAACTCTTCCACAGCATAGCGTTCGTAATTAGATTTTTGTAATTTTACTATTTCTATTAATTGAGCCTTTATCATTGTAGGTTGATATTGAATTTACATCCAACCACTGAATAATATCAGCCTTCCACCAGTTTGAAGTGGGGATACGCTCGACTTTTCTTGAATGGTACGGTGCGTTATCATGACTAATGGGGCACCAGAAGAATTGGTGCCATTAAAGTTGACTTTTTGTATTCTGCCTGTGAGGTAAGACCTAAGTAAGCTAAGTGAGCTGCTCGAAACACCATAGTGACCTAATTTTAATAACAAAGTCTCATGATCAACACAATCGAAAGCTTTTGATAAATCACAAAAGACACCAAAATCAAAGTTAACACTACATTTGTGAACACAAGACTTAAGAAGTGAATCGGCTACGTTTTTTGACGAATCTAATTTACTTGTAGTGGTAATTGGAATATTTGTGAAAAAAAGATTCAAATGCATGGGCCACCGCAGAATCAGTATCAATGTGTTGATCATCTATTTTTAATTCGAAGGATCGATCACGTGACCTTACAAGTTTCTTTGTTAATAACATTCCATGTTGCCTTAATTTTATTATCTGATTTTTCTATTTTAGCCCGTATATAATTTGATTTGGCTATTGAACAGACTTTCTTGAATAGTTTAGAGTACTTTTTAATATGTTCAATTACTTGTGGCTCACTAGTAGATGCCTTTGTCTGGTATAATTCATATAATTTCTTTCTACTTTTATAGATACTAGGTGTAGCCCAATCACAAAATTTAGTTTTAAATTGATTCACGTTTTTGTCTTTTTAGTCAATATATTATTAAATGCACATTTGATTACTCCGAACAAATTTCTGTAGAGATCATTCGGATCATCATCATTATTATTGAGCTCCAGCAGAGGTACTTCATCTTTAATGTTTTCTTTAAAATTTTCCCCCAAACCGGGGCAAGACGTGGACACCGTGGTTCCCAAACCCGAGGGGCCATCTGAAACCGGAGATGGCCCAGGGTCAGTCGGGGTGCGAGGGAGTTATTTTGGTATGCTTAACAGGGGTCTATTAGCTGGAGTAAATATCTATGACTGACTTATTTTTAAAGAATTTTAGTAACCGAAATTACTAATCCACTAAATAATAATAATAAATTACTAAACCCTAACCCCTCCAGCTAAGCTAAATTGATTGTGTTAGGAGTGGGTTCACGTCGGTAGTGTAATGGCCAGGATTCGATCCCGGTACCTTTTTTCTTTTTTGTTTTGTTTTTTTTCGATCCCGGTACCTCTCGCTCGTAAGGTCGACTCCTTAACCACTAAGTTACCGACGCTTCCGAATTCCGAGTTATGGTGCAGCGTATACACGGTTGGTTATTGAAATTTCATATTTTTTATTTAAATATACCAATCCCAGCTACAGACCTTAAGGTTTTTCATTTCGAATATCGGAAACGATCCGTAAGACAAAGTAATCTTCGTTGTAGATGAGGCCATCTAACTGGTGAACTAGACTAGACTTCTGTTACAGAAGAAAACAGACGGAAGATGAGTAGCTTAGGACGAGTTAGGTATCTGGTATTGAATGTTCAGCAAATGTATGATCCAACTTACTTTCTGACAATAAATTTTCCTTCAACAACAACGTGTGTTGGACAACAACGTGATCCCTGGTTTAACACGTCAAGCTGGCGTAAATACGTGTAGCTAGTAGTAGTATTAGTAGTAGTAATAACACCCCGTTTGGTCATTTACTTTGTCAGTTTGACTGCTTTAAATTTTAACGTGGAATCCTGTTATAATCTACCTTTTAAAATAATGCCAAGGCTGAATTTTCCCTAGATTTGTACTACGCCGTGCTAAAATTTACAACCTTTTATAGAAATAATAACATAGAGTGGTATTTTTTTTTAATATTTAGGACACGTCAATTTGACTTCACCTCGCCTGATGGTAAGCTGAAGGTTAAATCTTAGGAAAGAGGGTCACCATTACATACACGTACCATGTTAACAATGGTGGCACTCAGCTTGACGGCCTCATCAGAAGAGGATTGTCGTCGCAGCACCGCGTGACACCCACCGGTCCCACTAGTGCTGCGACAACAATCCCCCTGCCCGGCTATGCACTTGCTGACCCCTGAACGCAATCAAACCGAAATTGGATTACTATCGAGGGTTTTTCGCAATCGTGCACGGTGGTACCCACCCGGCCGAATTTTGTGACAAATTTGTGTCATCAAATTTCTACCACCAGTAGAAATAATATTATAAGTATTTCATAAATAGGTCATAACTGCTTCAAGATTACATTCACTTACCCTTATATCTAAAAATAACAACGGCTAAAACCATTTACGTGTTCATGTTAAAAAGTTTTGCATTAAAAATCATCTTTTCTTCTTAAAAAGTGAACCATTAGAAAAGACGCAATTAAACCACTTGAATGTAAATTAGTTATTGCGCAAGATGTTACAATTATAATTTGCTTAATTCTTTTGTATTGGTGAACACTGAATATATTGTTACAGAAGCAGATCATGTTTTACATACCTATACCATGATAGCATTAATTCCCATAAACTTAATAAAATTGTATAAAGGATCGCAATAATTTAAATGTAGGTGTTCTGAAGCTGTGTGACTTCACACTGCATTGAATTATGGAATTAAAAGTGAGGATGATTTTGAATAAATTGTAATTACCTATGAACTAAATATTTACATATTCACTCATTTCTCTTTATTGCTCTTATGTGTTGTCCGCAGAAAAAAAATACATATAGTGTTTTTTTTTTATCTCGGGATGTAATTCAAAGCCAACTGACTTGGCTAGTTTTACCAACAATCCAAATTTTAGAATAGTTACATAGGTATTATATCAAACCACACCCGAGGGGGCCATCTTTAAGCCGTAGATGGCCCAGGATCAGCCGGGGTGCGACGGAATAGCCTTAGTAGGCCACCTTACACCCCGGCATCAGAAGACCCGAGACGGCGTGCGGTTTTCATCGGTTCAAGTCCGACATAACCACCCCCGCTGGCCGGCGGGGGGGTATCCGAAGGGATATCCGCACGAAAAAAAAAAGGTATTATATCAACCAAACAGTATTAGTAGGGACAGGAGAAACAGTACACTAATTTGGGTACGACTTATCGATAATCAGTTAATTATAATTATTATAATGAATAAAATATTAAATAAAATATTAGTAAATATTACCTAGTTATTAAGTTTTTACCAACAAACCAAATTTCAGAAAAGCGGCCGCGTGTGTAGATTAGAAATACCTGTTTATATTGATATCTTCTAATACCTACTGCTGAACCTACCTGCCATTGAATGATTTCTTGCCATTGATGTAGATAGAATTTCTGTAATCTGAGCTCAATGACTGGTCTACATTGATGGATGGTTCAATCTATATTAACTCTCTCCTCTAATGTAGGTAATAGCAATGACGTGCAAAAATATCAATGCGTATTATATGCCAATCTGTCTGTCGCAGCTGACGCAGCGGTGCTTTACAATTTATATCATAATATACGTATATAGATGTGAAAATGTTATTATTGACAGTGATGTAATTAATATTCAGATTAAATCATGCATGCAACACAGTAATGGTATGGTTAGAGCGATGTACTGCTCGAGATAATAGCTGGTTATATTGGATAAAGGAATGTGATGCAAATTCAGAAGCGATTTACCCGCTGACATAAATTATCTAAGCCCATATTACGACCAAAACTCAGGTTAGAACTTATGCTGCATTTACCATCAAGTTTTTCATTACAACACGTACTATGTTAAATACTCGCGAACAGTAAATATATACGTTTTGTATTCTTATTGTTATATATAATAAACTCATATATTGTTCGCTAATTATTATTGTTATTAGACAGTTAAGGAGGTGGCATACATAAAGCTATCATCTGATCTTAGCCAATAGGTCCTTGAATAACAAAACTGCCAAGCCATACATTTTGACTAAGGCGTAGGTAGGATTTGTAAAGAACTTACGATTAGAATTCACGTAGAACACTATATACATTTTTTTTTTATTAAAAACCCCTCCAGCTATGCTTAATTGCTTGTGTTAGGAGCGGGTTCACGTCGGTAGTGTAATGGCCAGGATTCGAACCCGGGGCCTCTCGATCGTAGGGTCGACTCCTTAACCACTAAGCTACCGACGCTAATACTATGATGTGATTTAGAGTGTTAGATTAGGGAGTGTAGAGTTAGAAGCTTAACTTTCCTAAAGATCTGATGACTTTTGTGGGATAGAGTTAACAGAAAATCGCATATTCCACAGGCTTGTGAGCAGCTTAAATTAGTTTTCATACGCTCTATACAAATTGAGACACATTGTGAGTGATGCAGACTGCAATTTGGAATAATATTCTGGGGTAAATCGGTAGAAAGAAAAATATTGTTTTAGTAACAATTCGATATGCAAATACGATGAATACATCGATTTTATGTATTAATCGTAGTTGCAGTATACAAGAAATGGATTCATGTAGATTAGATTCTATTAAGTTGAGTATACTGACAATACATTTGTTGTTTATTTATGAAACGGGATTATTCGTAACATTAAACGAGGAACTTATCAGAAGTCTTAAATTTGCAATACAAATGGATTCATTTTATACACGTTTTAGCGGGTGTGCGTTGTTTTATAGACAATTGTTTGATATAATTTCGTTTTACAGAAAATGTTTCGCATAATTTCGTTTCATAGAATAATCAATATACAGAATACTTACTTTAAAGATTTTTAAATCATTGATTTTTGTTTCACATAAAGTTTAACATTAGAATAATCATATCATAGAATAACAAATCAAATATTCTTTATCATTATATTGTTTATTTAATATAAAACTTATTACCAAGAATAACATATTATCAAAGTGACATTTTCTAAACGTTTCAATTCATACCGTTCATTTCAGTCAAATAATTTACATGTGAAGCTGTACTTTTTTTTAATATAACGATAAGTTAATACAATAAACGATTCTGGGTGGTCCTATTTCTGGGTGATTAAAAAAAAATAACCATTCTAACCTAATCTATCCGGGTCGGGGTGTTAACTATAATGACGTTTTTTATATATAATAAACGATTCTGGGTGGTCCTATTTCTGGGTGGTTAAAAAAAAATAACCACGAAGGCTAAGGCGGGTGCTCCGCTCCCGCCTTAGCCTTCTAACCTAACCTATCCGAATCGGGGTAATCTGAGTCGGGGTGTTAACTATAATGACGTTTTATTAACAATTTAATAACAATTTGATTTGATTTTATTTTACAAACAAACAAAGCAAACAAATTTACAACAAAATATGCGAAAGATAAAAAAATCTATATTGATATGAAATTATTCAGAAATTAAATTACTACAAGCAATCGGAAAAAAATTAAAATTGTAAATGTTACAGTTAAAAATAAATGTGATTTGAAAAATTATAAAGGTGGTTTAATATTCTTTTAAAAATAATTCTACAGTTTGATAAGTTTGTTAAACAAAAAAATGTGATTAAAAATTCATTCAATTGTGTTTCTGTGAAATATGTTTCATTGTAGTAAATTGTTTTTCAAACAATAATATTCGAAATAATAATATAAGGACCAAATATTATATGAAACATTTTCTGTGAAACGAAATTCTATGAAATTTCTTTCTGCGAAATAAGGGGCTCCCCGTTTTAGCACTGGCGGTTTTTAAGTGTAAATCTTAGCAGTAAAAAACCGGCCAAGTGTGAGTCGGACTCGCCCATGAAGGGTTCCGTAGCAATAAGTAATATAATACTGTTTTTTTTTTTAAATTTTATGTATACATATTATAACGGATGTCTCAGTAAGAGTGCACTTTTTATTTTAAAATTTATGACAGAGTTGTGATATTTTTAGACATGTTCCGATTAAGTATGGAATAAAATATCCGGCAAATGACCCCCACGACTCCGATGATACATTACTCTTTTCATGAAATTTTCCATGACTTTTGCACAGAGATGTGGCTGTATCGCACCGATGACGCGTTGGATTTCCGATTTGAGCTCAGGAATTATTTTTTCACAAAACCCCAAAGAAAAAAATCGCACGATCTTGGTGGCCAGTTGACATCAGAATTTCGTGAGATAATGTGTTCTGGAAATCGGTGCTGCAAAAAGTCGATTGTGGTGCGTGGTGTGGCAGGTTGCGCCGTCCTGAAGATTTAGACGCTAAAGATTTAGACGCTAGATTTATGCCGTCCAGTTGAGGCCACAAGAAGTCCGTTATCATATTTCTGTAACGAATGACGTTCATAGTTACTGCAATTTCGGCCTCATTTTCAAAAAAGTAAGGTCCAATCACGCCGCCAGACCAAAATCCGCACCAGACAGTTACTCGTTGTGGGTGCATTTGTTTCTCATGGATTGCATGAGGATTTTCTGAGTCCCAAATTCGACAATTTTGTGTATGTATGGTATGGTATGGTTTCGCGAGCTGGTATCCGCAACTCCACGACAAGGCGCGGTTTTTGCGTGAGGGTGGGCATTTCACTCCATCCACCCCAACTCATTGAAGAACGCCAGCAGGCTATTCACGCTGCTGGCAATCTCCCGGAGCGTACCTGTATTTCCGAAGTACTTAACCCTGTATGTGGCGGTTGCAGGGCAGTGTAGGAGCACGTGTGCCGCTGTTTCTTCCTCTCTCATGCAGGCTCTGCAGAGAGGGCTGTCGGTGATTCCTAAAATAAAAAGGCGTTTATTGAAGGAGCCGTGCCCCGTGATGGCAGCTGTGGCCGTGCGCAGTTGCCATTTGGTCAGTTGTCGAAGACGCCTGGTCAGTCTATTTTCAAGCACGGGGAGTGCTTCCCTCGCCTGTCTGCAAACTTCCAGATTTGTCCAATAGCTGTTGTGTTGATCTCTCGTTCGTTTGTTTACTATAGTTCGTAGGTATGCAAAGGGGATCGGTATTATGGGCTCAGGTCCCATTACCACCATGTCAGATCCTCTCCTGGCAAGCTCATCTGCTGCATCATTGCCGCGCGAGCCGCTGTGGCCCTTAATCCATTGCAACGTTATGTTGTTGGAATGGCCTATTTGGTTCAGTTTACGATGGCACTCCAAAATTTGTCCCGAGTTTATAGTGTGGCTGTTTAAAGCTTGCAGTACGGAAATGCTGTCGGAGAGTGTGCGTATTGAGTGGCCTTCCACTCCCCTGGCCATTACCGCTGAAGCTGCCAGGGTAATCCCCATGCATTCAGCTTGAAATACTGTGTTATGGGTCCCCAGCGGTGTTGAAATGGATACATTAAGGTCCTCCGAGAAAACGCCGGCCCCGGTGCCTGTACCAGTTTTTGATCCATCTGTGAAGATGCGTAATTCCGTTGGACATAAAGCCTCACAGCGGTGGTCCTCATGAAGTTGGATCTTGTATTTTTTGTCGAAAACGTGTTGTTTGGGTACACGATCATTCATTGCTCCTATCACGGGTATCTCCTTTATGAGATCTGTGAGCAGTGAGGTGTGTCGTGTGTTTCTCTCGCTCCATAGGTTGAGTGCCCTCAGGCGTATAGCCGCAGCTGTTTTTTGTGTATTCGCGAAGCCATTCATATGGAAATGCGCTTCATCAGAGAAAATTACTTTTTTCGAAAAATTGGCATCGACATCACTTTGCTCCATTACCCATTGAACAAATTGCCGGCGCTTTCCGTGGTCTGCTGATTTGAGCTCCTGAGTTAGCTGAATCTTATACGCATGAAGATGGAGGTCTTTAGTATAAATTCGCTGAGTAGTGATTCGTGAAATTTGAAGTTGTTGAGAACGATGCCGAATTGATGTTTTCGGGTTTTCGGCGACACTCTCGTTTACAGCAGCAAGGTTTTCAAGAGACCGACCGGTACGTTGACGCAAAGGATTCTTATTATCCATAATCGACCCAGGTTCTTCAAATTTTTGACCACTCTTCGAATGGTTGACACATTCGGTGCACTTTCTCGGCTGAAAATTTGGCGAAGTTTCCGAGCGGTTTCAGCGTAACTTTCCCCATTTTTGTAATGAGTTTTCACAGTTATAACGCGTTGTTCTTTCGAAAAGCGCTCCATTTTTAATAATCGGAATAAACAGAGGTGACAGCTGTCAAATTTCAGAGTTGCCAATTGCATGAAAAAAAAAATCCAATTTTAAAAAGTGCACTCTTACTGAGACACCCTATACATGACAAATATGAGTTTGATGAAAAAAAATTTTTGAGTTTCAGTTCTAAGTATGGGGAACCCCCAAAATCTATTGTTTTTTTTTTAATTCTGTGTGTCTGAAAATCTTAATGCGGTTCACAGAATACATCAACTTACCAAGTTTCAACTGCCTAGTTCTTATAGGTTCGGAATAAAGTGGCTGTGACATACGGACGGACAGACAGACATGATGAACCTATAAGGGTTCCGTTTTTTGACATTTGACTACGGAACCCTAAAAAGGAAGCCAAGTTGGCTTCATACATGTCACGACATGTATGAAGGAATAAATATTTTTCACTCAATTCATAAACTAAATTACAACCTCTATCTTTTGTAGAGTGCACTTGACATGTTTCCCATAAGTGTGTATGTATGTATATCTATATACATTTAGGTACTTATATAAAGCGCTGTCAGGGTCAAGAAGAAAATTGACATAGGCAAGGCCGCAATTTATAGCGGTCTTAGAGGCTTGGCGGTCACGAAAACATATGTGACTGCATGGCGCAATTTTACGGTCATCCTGACAATATAGGTTATTATATAGTAGGTATAGGATTTCTATCTCATATATATTCATATATTTTTTTATCAACCGAAAACTATGAACCTACGATTTAAACAAGTGTATTTTCTGTGTATAATATTTATTTGCAAAAAGACGTATATAAGTATGTTTATCCGCATTCTGGAACCCATTACACAAGGTAGTTAAACTATGCTCACTTTGGGTCTAGAAAGTGCTGTGTAGAATGTCGTGAAATATTTATGTTTATTTATTTTATCTTATGTGTGTATGTGTATTTCTAGATGTCACTTATTTTGTTGTAAAAATAAATACACACTCAACTCACACCTGTATATTTTCGAAGAATTGTGTATTACCACTCCCATTCATCGACAATAATGTTTTCGTACCATTTGCTCAAAAAAGTGACATTCTATGCCACAAAAAGCGAACATAACAATAGTCATTTTTAATCTGTTAAAAACAGGGAAAGAAAATTGTACTGAATTTCATTCACCTCTAGGGGGAGAATGTGATTTAAATTTGGAATACTTACCGAAATTTATGCTAAACTACATCTGTGTTTACACCATTGAGTTTGTATATAAAGCATTATACATACATTTGACCATTTGCACGCTTCGAATCATATGCGGCGTTCGCAGGCAAAGGCTGTTTGCAAATGGAATGCTGCCTTAAAAAAATTACGCGCGCGATTCATATTTTAATTAATAAACCAACAGTTTAAAAAAAAACATTTTTGATTGGTTTTCCAGCGCGAAATTTAAATTAGAAGTTTTAACTCTTTATTTGTGACCTGCCAGTATTTTATGTGATAAAATAGAAAAGTTTGATAATAAATATTGTTTTGAAAAAGGAATACGCATTTATTATGCAGTTATGATTAATAAATAAAATTACGAAAACCGACGAGGCCGTATGAGCTTGATGCCTTTGCTTTTCCGACAAAAAAAATATTAGTCTAGGTATTAAGCAGTCAAATTAACAAAAATATAAAACTTAATCCATCAGAGCCACAACCATCAACTTCTGGCACCTTATCTTCGTCCGCAACTCACGATGCACCACCACCACTATCTCCGACGTATACTATCTACAATGAAACGCAAGTTCCTCAGACGCAAGAACAGAGAAATACTCAAATCAAATCATCAACAATAAATGTACCAAACGAAATTTTCGAATGTTAACTTTTACTTTTAATTGTCATTATTTTTAATAAATGCTTATCTCATATTATTATTGTGTTAATTTTTTCGCTAATGGTACGAAAAGTAGAGTATTTTCCTCGGTGATAAAGCTGTCTTAGTCTTGGGTGAACTTAAATCCCTCGCTACACTCAGGACTCGTCTTAAATCCCTCGCTTCGCTCGTGATTTAAGTTTTTAACACCCTCGCTACGCTCGGGAGTAAACCTCGAGTCCTTCGTTACGCTCGCGATTTAAATCATCACCCGCGACAGAAGACACTGCTTTATCCCCTTGGTTAATAATCTACTATTATCAGTCCCACGTATAGTGGACAGCCTATTGTCATTAAACGGACACTTTTTCATGAGCCGTAGGCATGTTTATGTTTGAGTCGTGTAGTGACTGGTTCCTAGGGCCATTCAAATTATTTGTAAGATTTTTGTACATTACCTACATGACCATTGTCTTTCTTTTCAATGAAAGCGTTTAGCTATATAGAAAAATTGACAATATTTTTGTTATTTTTTTGGCACTCACTGTTATTTTACATCTTAAGTATCTATTTTATTATGAAATTTTTCGCTGTGATATTCTATCGTATGTAAAAACAATTCCCCAGATTAATATTTAGTACGTTTACCATCAGGTAACAATTGGCAAATGTAAATATTTCAATTAAAAATCAGCACACCAAGCGGTATTGGGCAATCCGGTCAAAACAGAGACCCTTTGATTAATCATTGCAATTTGACCCTTATCTAAATTGCATGAACATTATTCGAATATTCACATTAAATAGTTCAGTAGATTTAGTAGTTAGCTAGTTAGATAGCAAGCATCGTCCCAAATCCAAAATGAAATATTATCGAAGGAGGAATTTCAAAAGCTTTGTTAAAATACTAACCTAAAATCTATATCTATATATCTACCTAAATCATATAAAATTGTAATATCTAAAGAGAGTACGAAACATTCGGGTGGACTCGTACCATGATGCCCGACAACTATTAGTTCCAGATAGAAGATGCGCTGATGAGAGAACATTCAGAAGCTATAGGGCCGACAGGAGAGGCTGAAATGTCCCCTCTCCAGTCAATTCTCCATGTTGAGTCTTACCTCCGAGTCGTTTCAGCATATTCCAAGTCGTTTCAGCATATTCCAAGTCCTCTATATAGACGTAGTGGTGGCAGTTAGAACTCAGTTCCCAAGAATGATAACCAAGTGAAAGTTTTTTGGAAGCAGTCCGGTAAGCACCTGTGTCAATCTGAAGGTGACTATCATTCGTCTTTAACTGGCTGAATCGCATAGCCCAAGTTTTTATCAATGTGTCATCACATTCATTACAGTCTACACCAATGTGCATGTTTCGAAAATTTAATTACTGTAAACGCATCAAATTTTACCCTTTAATTAATGTTATTTATAAGTTGAAATTTAATGTAAATATTGTAGGCATGCAACGCTGCTCTGAAGCTTTGAAACCCTGTTAATTAAAATTATCAGAAGCAATCATCTCATGTGATAATGACCTTGTTCATAAATTCAACTTAGTAAAATTATATTTATTTACTGTGTAACTTTAACGTTATTTTAGCAATACTATCATCTGCTCATAAACAATTCAGTTGGGTGGCGACAAAAAATTCTATTATAATAAAAAAAGTAGATAAAACTGGTCAAATTCGAATCAAACTCGTGCACAGAGGGTCTTTAGGACAACTGAATTTCGGGACGAACTTATCGTTGGTCTTGGAAAACTTAAGTTACCAATATTTACTCCCAGCAAACTGAAGATATGAAAGAAATATAGAATATTATTAATTTTTTTTAATAAAAAATGCTAACTAAAAGTTGAAAACAGCACTTAAAATCCATAAACATAACATAAACTCACGCCTATATCCCCGAAGGGGTAGGCAGAGGTGCTAGCACCCACATTTCGCCAGTTTATGTTTAGGTCCCAATGTAATAGGTGGCGAGCCTATTGCCATTAACCGGGCACTTATAAGCCTGCAATAAATACACACATAACTTCGAAAAGCATCGAAAAGTCATTGGTGTCTGCCACGGTAAAACCTGGGATCGAACCCGAGACCTCGTCTCAGCAGTCCATTACCCATACCACTAGGCTACCGCGGCTAAATCCATGCGAAATTAAAAAGAAAAACGTTTCTTCGTTTTCAAAAACTTTTAAGGGCCGATGTCTTTAATTTACTTTCTTTAACCTCTGTCCCAAACAAACACATCTATACGTACTTAACTCGATTGAAAAACAACACAGACACGTGACAAGATTAAACAAGTCGCATTTAGAATTGGTGATTCCACCTGAAACATTGGACAGGGGACAATATACAAGCAGTCTTTTAAATTGTCCCTTGTCTAATGTCATATGTATGAATGTTTACGTTCACGAAGTGAATGCACAGAGTTTAAGTTAGTTGTAGTATATAGGTACAGTGCACTGTAGATGATGAGACTATTCGTTCCAGTGCTACGAGAGTTTAGCTGGGAGGGCTTGACCTGTGTCACGAATAACTTCATTTCGAGGTATATAAAATCTGAGCTTCATATTTTTCCGTCGTTCAATTCTGATATTTCAATGGTAATTTTCAAGACTTGTGTAGATTCTGTGAGTAAGATTTTTTTTAATATTTTTCTAGGGTTTTATTAGGTGTGAATACAGTGTAACTTAGTAGTTAATCTTGCACCTCGTCGACTAGAAGAGCGTTAAGTGTTATGGCTTCGATTGTATTAATACATGCAATACCTATTTGTGTAAATATTAGCTCCTTGGTGTGTCCTTTTATAATGAGTAATGTGCACACAAAATTAAATATAAAGATCCCACCAATTGATCCCGAGGGTCCTGTACCTAACAATTTAAAAACGAACTGCGCACAAATATAACATGCCAACTTTATCATCACGTAGCTCGTGAGTGAGCCATTAAGTTCATTATTAATTGTGCTGTAATTTGCAGAAAGTCGGATAGATAGTATGTACAGCTCCCTAGGAACGTGCGGCCTACGAACCAGCGGTACCGGTCAATCTATAGCTCAGTTGGTATAGGATTCTGGAATTGATTCCTATAGAATATTTCAGAAACATCATTTAGAAATGTCATCGAAGAGCATTATTTACACGGTATTCCTTAATTTACATTCGTAATCCCTATTATCTATTCTGTGGTCATTCGTAGTCATATTTTAACTGGATATTTTTGGCTAGTTGTTATGTCACGTTCTATCATGTTTATCTAATACTAGCTGTGCCTGCAACTTTGTCCGTGTGGCTTCGATCTCGGTCTTGTTTTTTTAAAAATAGAAGTAGCCTAAGTTACGCCTTTCACAGCCACTTCGGAGATTACCCGAAGCAAACAGACTCATATAGATAGATAGATTTATCCTTCCTACTAATATTATAAATAAAAAAGTTTGTGAAAATGTTTGGATTTTTGTTAGTCAATCACATTGTAACGGCTCGACGCATCTGGCTGAAATTTGGTACAGGGAAAGATTATAGCCTGGAATATCACATACTACTATTATCCCAGGAATAGGTTCACATGGGAAGAGGGAACTAGGTTAAAATTCCACGTGGACGTTGCTAATAGAAATAGAAAATGGAATCCTATGTTTTTTACCCTGGTAACTTCGTTCGCTTAGGCAAAAAAAAACCATAACATTTACACTTTAAAAATCGCCTTTGTACATTTCTGTGGCTCTGTGTCGGTCTTACTACTACACTGCTGACTGAAATATTGAATTATTACCTATCAGTTGTTAACCACAATTGCTTTTTAAGGTCCTGTACCTTTTTTTTTTAACAAAAATAAAAAACTGAACCTTTATAGGATCACTTCGTTGTCCGTCTGTTTGTCAGTCTGTCTCTTTTTTTCACTTTTTGTCTGTCACCTTTTTCACAGGATCGCATAAAGGCATCAAGTTGAAAATCACACCCAATACTCAAGTCTGTGAAACTGTGAAAAAATCAAACTTCTAGGTCAACACAATCAAAAGGTGCTGCCGTTGATGTAACAAATTACACCAAATTACACCAAATTGCCCAAGAACCTATAGGGTTACTTCCCGTTGAGCTAGAATCATGAATTTTGACAAGAAGCAAGGTCTCATAGCACAAGTAATGGGAAAAATCCGAAAGTAGTAAATATGTTGTCTATCACATCACAAAAAAAATCTGTATGTCTGTCTGTCAAGACCTTTTTCTCAGGAACACGTAGAAGTAGAAGTTATTCTACAAAGAATCTAAACACCAATTAATACGTAGTCAGGATTGATAAATGTTATTTTTGCTTAATTTCAAACTAGGATCCCTACACAGAAAAACCGCACACGAATAGCTCTGTTTGCATTTGTTTTGCATAATGTTATGTTCCTGCTCGAGAGCGATAACTCCTCGGGGAGAAGAATACGGTCAACATCGGACCTGTGGTAATTCCAATGTCGCGAATTATAGATGCAGGTAACCACTTAATAAGCAAGTTACCATAAAAAAACCACTGCGAGTCGGACTTCGGCACTGGGGATTCGTACAAAATTGGATTGAGGGACAGACTTAATGTTGCTGCTGGAAAACTTTTGCACCGCTACATCAACATAGGTCCGAGTCTATTTACCAACGGGCTTATTTCTGTTACGCGTGTTATGACTTTCGGCGCCGGAACTGAGCTAAAATTATTGAATTAACAGATCCGGACCCCGTGTTTCCATAGTGGTCCAGTACTTATACCATCATATACCTATATAACGATCCTTTGTTGTTCATTTTTCGATGTCCATGGGTTACCATATTCGTTGTTCATATTAAGTATCGATATCAAATGGTCTTTTGTTTGCTTTTCCAGAACTTTCTGAATGTCAACAATATTCACATCTTCATTGAAGCAAGTAGCGGTATTTCTAATGTTCTCATTATTTGAGGCTGCTTGACTTGTTGATACTGAGGGTAGAAAAACTAAAATTTGAAATGAGGTCTTCTTGCTAAGTGTCATGGTTTGCGAGTTACCTACACATACATAATTAGATGTAGCTTTAGATTGCATTTGCATAGCAAGTTTGATATATAAAACGGCCTTGACAGACAGATGGTTAGATAGACATATGGACAGACAGACAGATAGACAGAAATGCATACAGACAGACAGACGGGCAACGTTGTAATTCTATAAGGATTTCTTCTATCCTTTTGATGTACGGAACCTTACCTCAAAACTTAATTACGTACCTACCGGCCATGCTTGTTGACAATAGAAACAGAATAACATCTAGACAAAGTAACCCTCGTACCCCACTGTGCCGAAGCCACAAAAGGAGGGCTATGTGTGACTTGACCATCGGTATACTTAGTACTCTTTTAAAAAAGAACTTGCAGGGAGCAGATAAAATCATCACTTTCTACAACAACTTTCATTAAGTTGGTTCAACTCTGACATCAATCACAGACAAAAGGTGAAAGACGTATTTTAGACTCTTATTCTAGTTTTACAACATTTCTTATAACAAAACGGGTGCATCTACATCGTCGTTATTAGGGTAAACGTAGTAAAGTTACTAAATCCGTGATAAAGCAATCAATACCTTCAAAACGTAAAAATAAGTCTCACTTTTTCTATTTGGCTTACTGGCAAAAAGGCAGAAGGCGTACGGATAACAGAAAATAGAACTCTAATCACTACCAAGAAACAACTGTGTACCTTTTTTTTGTGCGGAAATCCCTTCGGATACCCCCCGCCGGCCAGCAGGGGCGGTTATTTCGGGCTAGAACCGACTAAAACCGCAAGCCGTCTTGGGTCTACAGACGCCGCCGGAATGTAAGGTTACCCATAGAGCATATCCCTCGCACTCCGACTGACCCTGGGCCATTCGCAGTGTCCCCTCTGATAACAGCAGAGGGGTACCTGGAGCGACCACCCCCGAGGGCCTTGCAGGCCCACCATACTTCGACCCCCTCGTGCAATGGGGTCAGCTGGCCCTGCTGTTATTCCTCAGAACCATGTTGACATGACATCAACGGCCTAATGTGACCTGAAATCGTTTACCTAAAATTGACATATATTTTCGATATGTACATATATATTAGGCGTTAATCTGGTTACCTTCAATGTTGTGAGAATACAAGCAAGAATCACAATAACCTTCTATGGCGTCTCAGCCATTTTTTACCGTTGACTTAAAAAGTATCGTATGTCTTGTAAAATCTTATTATAGTGACGCTCGTAACGGAGTGAAACACTTAAATAAATTTCCTATCTCGTTAAAAATATGGCAGCACTTATCTCTTGCTACTTCGAAATGGTGACGCCGCCGATATAAATATAAGAATACTGTTTGCGTATTATTGAGTTACAGTCAGTGACCGAAGTCGTTGAACACATTCAAACAGTAGTTTAACTAAGAAAGTAATAAAATAATAATTAATAGCAACCGAAACTTCCGGTAGGTATAGTGTAGATTTGGCATTGAAACTACTGAACGAGTTGTACGTTCGTGCTGTACGCGACCAGTGGCTGCCACTCTCGATTTGTAACGAGGCTTAAAATTATATCAACGCACCTACATCACTAAGTGCCCTTAGAACACAAATTATGATATTGTTAAGTACCTATCGTGTGAAAAATTAATGTAATAAAGTTGAGAAAAGCCTAAAGAAAGTAGATTTCGCCAAGGAAACTAATTCCAACGTATATCAGAAAAGGTTCAGGGTTCAAAGTTTCGTATACGTAAGATTCTTCTAATATAAGTTTTTATTATTAAGTGAACAGAAGAGAATGGATGAACTAAAAACTTCTTCTTCATCCGAACACCAATCCCAGTCGCATCCAAAGCTCGCACTTTGGAGCCCGGAGTCCGCTCTCCTACTCCTTCTTTTATTGGATAGTTTTGGCTTTTATGGGAACGATTGCCTTCTGACACCCTAGCCGTAAGTATAGAAAGGCGTGCCGCTCCCGATACTTTCCACCGGCTCTTTTTAGCACATTCTCGCGAAAACAGGCGGCGGCATTCCATGCACTCTCACTGCCGATCATCTGCCGGTCAGCACCACGATCTGCAGTGAACCCTAAGTGAAATGAGCTTTATTTGTTCCAATAGTATGTATAGAAAAAACACTTAAACGCACGGAAATATATATAGGTACATTGGTATGCAATTATTACAATTAATGTGGCTAAAATTTAAACGAGTACCTGTTAATTCAAATTTTAAGTGTCAAAATTAATGAATGGTTACAAAAATAGTAACTGACTTTTAGTTTTAGAAATTTCTCGTCACTCTGCGACGAGAAATTTCTAAAACAGCAAGTAACAAACATTTATTTGAGTTATATTAGTACAAAACGAGAAGCGTTTTAACGTGAGTGAAAACACTTCAATTTTATTTATTTGTATAGATAACAACGCGAACGTTTCATTTTCAAAATAATTTATTAAGTTTTTGTGTGTAGCGTCATCTATACACTAAAAGTATCATTAAAATGACGGCAAGATACAAACAATATTTCTATTCTGTGCAGTGTCTCTGAATTTTGGTATAAGAAAATACTCACAGATGGCGGTGTCATACATTTTCTTCATTATAG
Source organism: Cybosia mesomella (assembly GCA_946251805.1). Classification (NCBI taxonomy): domain Eukaryota; kingdom Metazoa; phylum Arthropoda; class Insecta; order Lepidoptera; family Erebidae; genus Cybosia; species Cybosia mesomella. The sequence continues at coordinate 15,665,544 of OX276403.1, forward strand.
AGATTTCGCAGTATGGCAATAGAGGGCCGCTATGTACCTTTTATTTCTTTACTTGCTGTGTGGTCTTCCTGTTATTACTAACGTTAATACTTATTTATCTCTCTAGAATTTTTATATGAAAGAAAGAATATCGTGTATTGGCGCTTGCAAAATTGTGGCGGCGCGCATTGCGAGTTTACCTTCCTCCCTATAATAATATTAGTAGTACTAGTACTCAGTGGCCAGTGATGGACTATGTTCTCCATTGAACTGTAGGCCATCATTATGTATGTGATCACACAAAGCGTGTTTACTAATGGTTCTGTAACCCAGCACTTGCATAGTGTTGGGCTAAAGAAGCTTTCGGGTGGACAAATTATTGTGAAAACGATCCACGTATCCTTCTTCAGCCCAACACACACACCATGTTGGGGTTTTATTTTACGTGCGGCAATCCCTTCGGATACCCCCCCGCCGGCCGGCTATGTCGGCCACGAACCGACTAAAACCGCACGGTGTCTTGCCCAAGTGTCCATTGCCGGGCACCCCGGATAAGCCCTCGAAAGGATAACACCAGGGCTACCGGCGGACCTTGAACGCCAGCGCGGCCTCACCTGGTGGGGTCGGGTTTTATCCCGCGTTGGTGAGGCAGGCGTGTGTAAGACACACACGACACGCCTCCGCCATGGCCTGCTTCTGTAAGGACGGCGAGTCGGCCAACTGCCGTCCTCAGGCCCCGATCATGGAGGTCGGTAGTCCCGGGCGTAGACGAGTCTGCGGAACTCGGGGGGCAGGGTTCTCTCCCGCTCCGTGAAGAAGCTTTTGCGGAGATAAATTGTGTTATTACGTTACAAATGCTTTCTATTCTTGGAGCTATCTTTGAGCCAACGTGGCACGTATCGCCCCGCACTACACCGCACTGCTTATCCCTGCCGCTTGACTATGTGTGAGTGAAAAGCGATGCCGATGGAGCCCCGCTTCGCGGTGTTCAAGAGCTTGCTTCGCTCTCTCAATATGGTGTGTATGTGCTGGGCTAAAGAAGAACACGTGGATCATTTTCAAAATTTGTCCGCCCGAAAGCCCAACACTATGCAAGTGCTGGGCTAAAGATGCATTTGTAAAGACGCTAACACCTGCATAGCACATGCACCTTTGTGCATTGTGCGTGTGCAAATTGTGGCCAATGCACCAGCATAGCTCATTGCGACGCCACGATTCATTTTGAAGTGTGCCACTGTAGGTATATCATTGCCCCTGTTCACAATGGCAAATCCATACTCTATCCCATAAACCAATTCTATGCTCTATGCCCTATAATATATACACTAATATATAAAGCAGAAGAGTTTTTTTTTATTTGTTTGGTTGAATGCGCTAATCTCAGGAACTACTGCTTCGAATGGATTTTTTTTGTTGAGTTTAGCCCCTATATCGAGTTTGGTAACAGGGTACATATTAGGTCGTTACATATGAAATTGCCGTTTTTCTTGAAGAAATTGGAAGAAACCCAATTTTCAGTACTAACATTTTTGCATTTCTTTTAGGAATGAAAAAACCAAATTTTATGTTTTTTTTGTGTAGGTATGAATGAGACAACATTAAACTAACAAACAGCAACTTTTATTACATTTTTGAAAAGTGACAGCTGTTAAGTAATACGAAATTTATCATCAAAATGCATAGCATTTAGGAAGTACTGTTTTTGAAGATCGAATTAATTTATCAAGCGGCCAATAAAAACAAAATTTAATACAGAGTTGTAAAATCTTGAAATCAACTTTCAAACAAAATATAAATAATGGAAATAGCTATTAAATTACAGAAATAACGAACTCATGTATTTGTAAGAAAATTTCGGCAATTTCATAGGTAAAGACCTATTATAAATACGTTAATAATACCAAATACATTAATATCTTGGATCGACTGAGTGATGAGTCAGCCAAATATTTGCCGCATCTCAACAAAAAAAGAGGGTTAAAAAGATAAACTGGTGAGCCAAAGTCGGAAATTCTCGAAAAAAAAAGAGCTGGGCATTATTTACGAAAAATTATTATGATTTTGAAAGTGCAGGAGCACCCCAACCCGTTGTCACTTAAGTACTTAGTTATCAAATTATTTTGGAGGGAAAACTTCTTTAGGCGCATTCGGCAATTATTGAGATGGGAAAAAAACAATTGAATTTCTGACACTATTACCGTTACCGACAGCGCGCTCTTGCTCACCATGCTCGACAACAAGATGTAGGTGCAGAACGAGTCCATAATACATGGAGCGCGTTGCCTGGGAGCCCGTCATACGGCACACGGTGAAAATACACCCCGTAATTGTTCAAGTTTTCACTCCTGTCAGCACTCCCGGATTGCCACTGTTTTTTTTGCATTAGAAATATTACACATGTTTTTAAAGTATATTAATGTGTTTATGTCGCGGATATTGCTGTGGGTTATACGTTAACGCAATAGTTATAACTTACTCTAATTTTATACTAGCAATGTACCTAACGTGTAACTGTTTTATGTCCCAATAAATAAATAAATAAATAAATGTGTTTTCATAGTTGAAGTGATTTCGTGCATAAAAGCATAAGCTACTACCCAGGAGAGTGGAGCAGTAGGTACCTAATTATAAATGTCAACATCACGGACAAATTTCCATACATTATCATTGTAAAGCTAACATTACGTGCATGTATGGGTTAAAGGAATGCCAGGAGGGATCGAAGGCACAGAGCACAGCATGTGTTAAATAAAATTAAAAAGTTAGAAGTCGTATCGACGCGTAAGCTTTTTGTCGTGATGTTTCTTATTATAATAACAATACTGACTAAGAAAAAAAAACGAAGTGACAAAATCGAGGAATCTGAAACAACATAACATGTTAGTAGACGTCACTTATTTTGAGTCTGTGAAAAAATATTCACCCAGACATTCTGTACCTACACAGCCTCCTACATTAGAAGACTTATATCTGAAAGAGCATTTATTATAAGTATTTACAACTAATACCATCACTCAGATTCATTGTCCTTAGATAACAACTTCTATCAATGTAGTAGACAAAACAACATAAAAATAACTATGTTGGATACATATATTTATAGAAACATATTTATAGGTAGGGTCAGTCAGGGTACGAGGGAAGTGCTTTATGGGCAACCTTACACCCCGGCGTCTGAAGATCCGAGACTACGTGCGGCTTTAGTCGGTTCAAGCCCGACATAACCGCCCCCGCCGGAGAGTTACCGAGGGGATTTCCGCACGAAAAAAAAATGTTCTATAATCCAGTTACTGCACCTACCTAGATAATTTACAATACAAATGAAACTTATAGTTCGCCTATTTACCTAATTGATAATCATGTGGATATTTAGTAGTAATAAGTACCAAGTTGGTGGGGCCCATACATATGTATCGGCCCACACCAAAATCTTCGGAGCCCAAACCAACCTCACCTGCAAGCTGGTAGGGTCTGGCGTAATAGGCAACCAAACAAAGTTATGGAAAGTAGGAATAGGTGAACGAGCCCGTCGCTTTGGATGCACCCGGCACTGGTGCTCGGTTAAAGAAAAAATATAATCACGTGCATGTATCTATATCTACTGTTGATTGCTGCAAATCTATCTTTTATTTCTGTTCCAACCGGCACTTGCCAAAACAGCTAGGACTCATACGGATATTGTGAAACCTGCTGAAAGTATCGTAACCTAAATGCTTAACAAATGTAATATCGCCGCATTTAAGATACCATTTTTTTTCGTGCGGAAATCCCCTCGGATACCCCCCCCCCCCACCGCCGGGCAGTGGGGGCGGTTATGTCAGGCTTGAACCGACTAAAACCGCACGCCGTCTCGGGTCCTCAGACGCTCTATTTTTGTGTTTAGAATAGTTCATTTAATATAAACCAAGTATTTTGTTTTAAATATCTCCAATGTACAGACACAACTAATTTACAATTTTATAATAGTAAAGAGTAACTAACTAAAATCTAACACTTAACTTCTCTAAGAAACACTCCAATGCTAGTCATTTCACTCTTTGCCAGACATGAAAGGGATAAGGATAAGCAGCGGCTACCGACGTTCAAACTTTTCCGTCAAGCAACGCGCACCCTATAAAACCAACTGAAAGTCACAAACAAGGAAACGAAAAGCGATAAAACCCACAGAAACCAGCTTAGGCTTCCTGTCGCGACGTACCCTACAGCTCTACACAACTTGGTCACATGGGTTTGGATAAAATGTTGTGCAGAACAAAATACACTACTTTTCTCGCATAGTGATTTATTATTCCAGCGGTTATTTATCAAATAAGCAAGGCAGACGGTGGCAGAGTAGGGACCGCGCCCTCGCACTTTTAATACATTTTTTCTGAGTTTTTGTATCGTCAGCCAGATAACGAGCAGTCCGGATATGTTAGGCGCTAGTTTTAACATAATTTGTTGAACGATCGTTTTTGTCTTTTTTTGTATATGTGATGTCTATACAAATCGTTATGGGAGATAGTAATAATTTATGAGATACCTAATATGAAACGTCGGGTATCTTTAGCCGGGTATCAACAATTTCTCATAAAATTGGGTTAGGCACCTGGTTATCAGTTTCGCCACTACTACTGAGAAAGTGTTTATTCATGTAAACTTATTGATACAAGAGAGTGAATTAAAATGTAATTACATCCAGCTTGTTGTAATTACAATTACAAGTAGAAGAAAATTTATAAACAACCTTTAAACAAATACCTATAGGCAGCTGAAGAAAGTTTCAATTTGCACCTACCCACTGGGTGAATTACAATAGACAGTCGCTGTGTCTGACGACTTCCTCCATAAGCGCAGGCCTGAGGGTGGCAGGTGAGGCCGCCTGTCACCCCAGCAGAAGCAGGCCGGGATGGCGGCGGGGCGGCTAGCGCCCCTCTCCCAAACCGGGCAAGACTGGGACACCGTGGTTCCCAAACCGGGGCCGTCTCGAAACCGGAGATGGCCCAGGGTCAGTCGGAGTGCGAGGGATATGCTCTATGGGCAACCTTAAACTCGGGTCTTTAGACCCGAGACGGCGTGCGTTTTGGTCGGTTCAAGCGCTCGACATAACCACCCCCCCTGGCCCGCGGGGGGGTATCCGAAAAGATTCCCGCAAGAAAAAAAAAAGAGTTACTAGCTAGATTATTTCGAATTCTCTTCTATGTTATTGACATAATAATAGGATTTTTAGTTATTTAGTTAGTATTTATTTTTAGTTTTTTTTTTTAATTTATTTCTCTACCGCACTATTTTCACAGGTTTAACCTAATACAATAGTGTGGTACTTAAATATTCTAACATATTACATACATTGCTATTTTTGTGAACTCGTTCAGAGAACAAGTAAACAGATCTTCCTTGTACTTGAACTTCATTGTAATAAATTGTATAAATCTATACTATTATAAAATTGTAAATTAGTTGTGCCTGTACATTGAAGATATTGAAAAACATAACTTGGGTTATGTTAAATGAACGATTCTGAAAACAAAAATATTATTTTTGGAATTCTTGTCTGTTTCTTCGGGATGGGCGCAAAAAGTACAGAACGGATTTTGATGCAGTTTCTATTAGAAAGGCCTTGATCAAATTTAAAATCTGCCTTAGTTTGATTGCAATTGTTTAAATAGAATGTATAAAAACTGATAACCGACCTCTGCGCGGGCACCAGCCAGTGAGTAGTAAAAATGTAGGATGTAAAATTTAGTCTTTTACTATCGAACGTTGCGATCGAAACGCACCTTAGTCCCACATGTAAATGCCATGACATTTCAGTATTTAAGTCCTATGGGAATTAGTAGTTCTACGTAATTTACAAACTCCTCTATCGAACCTAGTCTTTTGTACTACAACATAGCAAACAAGTATACTATCTTCTAATATAAGCAGTTTTATCATTTGGGTGTTAATACTGACCCGATCCTTTTCCCCATTCCCGATTAAACTAGTAACCTCGATCACCAGTAGTAACACTAGGAAAATAGTACCTTTTTTTTTCTTGCGAAAATCCCTTTGGATACCCCCCAGATGGCCAGCGGGGGCGGTTATGTCGGGCTTGAACCGACTAAAACCGCACGCCGTCTCGGGTCTTAAAACGCCGGGGTGTAAGGTTACCCATAGCATACTGTTCAGTTACTTTTTATTTATAATTGAAAAAGAAAAAAAACGTAAGTGTCTAAAAAAATCTACTTAGTAAATATACGTACTTATAAAAATTCTAGGATACTAAGATAAGGATTTGAGTATATTAAGATTCGGGTTTGATATTCATTCCACCCAGTATCTATACCACAGTTCACCTTCTTTGATAACAGTGAGGATCGATGGAGAAATGTTTGACGGTGTAACTGCTGAACTTGGGGTTCTTTACGATTTAAATATTTTACAGATAGTGGGAGCGGTATCGTACACTTTACTGTTATATACCTACACTTTATTGTTAAGTATAGGACATCATCTGATAATATAATAGCTGAATTTGTATAGATATGAGTCGGTTTACTAAGTTGCTATGTCAAAGATTTTGCTTTCGTGTCGCTTATCATCCGGACTTCCTAAATATATCTTTCAAGCACCCAAGCACCCTTAGCTCAGATAACATTTTCAAAAAGTTCAAATCATAAAATGTGGGTATTACTAAAAAGCTGATATTTTATTATTACTAATAGAGACATCAATTTTATTTATTTGTTTAAAAAATATATATTTTAGATTAAGGTGAGAATAGGGCGCTTTGACACAACAACCTCTTGCCGACATCCAGAATCATCAAGGCGTGGAAAAATTCCCCGGAAATATGTTGTAGTCCCGACATTTGATACAGCATCTAATCTCGGCAGATGTAGATTGACTTTAAGCCCATTTTACCTGAGCCCGTAGCCTTCCACAGTGTGAAGTGAATCTCAGCCTGGGGCTATCTTCGAGGAGGAGCAAACACAATAGATCTATTCAATTTCACAGACTTCTAAAACTCCCATTGAGATGGCCTGCTCCTCTATTAAACAAAATGATCTTATCATTACATTTTTATTTCTTTAGTTTAAAAAATATAAGAAACTGAAAACATGATCGCATATCACAACTTGGAGTCGACTTTTATATTAGGCGTCATGAAACTTGAACACAAAATAAATGGCATTTCATACTATTATTTTTCTGTAAAAGTTTGTTTGAATCGTGTACCTTTTATGAATATTCCTTTTGACTATTAATAAACGATAGTTAAACATGAATGTGCAATAATTTCAGTAAAATAGTAAAACGAAACGACTATAGTCCACAAGATTTATGATGGCCTCACATTATTTGTCAAACTTATTAACGATAACCATACTTTTAGATTGTGTTTTACGGATTTATTTACTTTTGTATCGCTGTTGGTTTTCTGTAATAAATAAATATTTTCATAACCTAGTCAGAATTTATCAAGAATAACTTTAATACTCACTGGTAATCAATAAATTCTTTTTAATCAGTAAAACTAGTGGGGCGGAAATCACACAGTGATTGTCAAACTTCGGGCCAAATTTAGATTTTTAGGGACAATTTGTATGGTAGGCACCCGAAACCTTGCACATACAAACCCCAAAATCTAATCAGTTCTTCCCATTAACCAAACAAGATGATTGGCGAAAGAATTTTTTAAATCGGATAAGTGGTGCTTGAGTTATTGCGTAAACAGACATCCAGACATCCAGACCAACAGACAGACCGACACAAATTTTTTTTGCTTAATTAGACTTAGAATCACGTGAAACGTCGAGAAAAGTGATAAAAGTGGGTGTAAGATTTTGATTTTTTTTGCGTGATTTTAAGACTACGGTGTCCACCTGGTTGGTGGCCCGAAGTAACTCAAATTTTTAAGGCGAAATTGTTTTCGGTGTTGGTGAAGCGCAACAGTACTTGTGAAAGAAAACTCGCCCTCACCACTCACTCATAATTTTTCATCATCATCATCATCAACCTATTCTAGTCCACTGCTGAACATAGATCTCCCCTAATGAGCGCCATAGCGCCCTGTCTTCAGCTTGCCGCATCCAGCATCTGCCCGCAGTCTTTCGCAGATCGTCATCCCACCTGGCCGGAGGGCGTCCTACACTACGTTTGCCGAGTCGCGGTCTCCACTCAAGAACACGTTTACCCCAGCGGTTGTCGGTTCTTCGCGAGATATGGCCGGCCCACTGCCACTTCAGCTTGCTTATTCTTTGAGCTATGTCGATAACCTTGGTTCTCTGTCGGATGTATTCGTTACGAATCCTATCCTTCAGAGAAACTCCGAGCATAGCTCTTTCCATAGCTCGCTGAGCGACTTTGAACTGGTGGACCAGCCCTACCGTGAGTGTCCACGTCTCAGCTCCGTAGGTCATTACGGGTAGGACGCACTGATTGAAAACTTTCGTTTTCAAACACTGCGGTATGGATGACGAGAAAACCCGACGTAGTTTCCCAAACGCTGCCCAGCCTAGCTGGATCCTCCTCTTGGCCTCCTTCTCAAAATTGTTTTTACCCAACTGCACAATCTGCCCGAGGTAAGTGTACTCAGAAACAATTTCAAGAAGGTGGCCATCCACGACGACCGGTCCTGGATCAATGTGGCCATTGATCAAGACTTTGGTTTTATCCAAATTCATGCCAAGACCGATGCGTCGCGAGGCTGAAGCTAGGCCGTCCAGCATCTGGGTTAGCTCCTCTAGCGACTCCGCCATTAAGACTATGTCATCAGCGAATCGCAGGTGTGAGATGTAGTCGCCGTTTATATTTATGCCCTTACCTTTCCAGTCCAGCGTCTTAAACATATCTTCCAATGCGCTCGTGAACAGTTTCGGGGATATGACATCCCCCTGTCTCACTCCTCTGCGCAATTGGATGGGTTTAGACTGCTGACCCTGTACTTGGACACTCATAGTGGCGGCTTCGTAAAGGCATCTCAGCACCTCGACATAACGATAGTCTACTTGACATCGCTGTAAGGATTCCAGAACAGCCCAAGTTTCAACGGAGTCAAATGCCTTTTCATAGTCCACAAAAGCGAGACACAGGGGCTGATTATACTCTTCGGACTTCTGTATAATCTGCCTCACTGTGTGAATGTGGTCTATGGTGCCATATCCTCCGCGGAACCCAGCCTGTTCCGGTGGCTGGAACTCGTCGAGTCTCCTGGCGAGACGATTCGTGACCACTCGTGAAAATAGCTTATAGACGTGGCTCAGGAGTGTGATGGGTCTGTAGTTTTTAAGGAGGGTCTTATCACCCTTCTTAAAAAAGAGAACAACCAAACTCCCGCTCCACGCCTTAGGAGTTCTCCCACTGTGAAGGACGGCGTTAAAGAGCTTCTGTAACTCCTGTATGACAGGAGCTCCTCCTGCCTTCAGAAGCTCTGAAGTAATTCCATCCTCACCGGGGGCTTTTCCATTTTTAAGCTGCTTCAGAGCTAACACGATCTCGTCTTGACTGATATCAGGCAGTTCGTCGGTATAGTGGCGTGTCAGGGTGGCTCTGGAATCATGGTCGTCTCGTCGAGGACGGGGAGCATGTGCAGTATACAGACGGCCATAGAAATCCTCTATCTCGGCGGAGATCTCCGGCTTCGACAAGACGGTCCTCCCATCATGCGTTATGAGCTTCGTCAGATGGCTCCTTCCAAGCTGCTGAGTGAATACTTTGGACCCTCGGTTTCGCTCTATCGCCTCTTTAATGAGGCGTGTGTTGGAGCTCCGAAGGTCGCGCCGTACCATCTTCGCAATTTCCTTGTTTAGGTGTGACCTGTCTGACGAAGTCGCTTGGGTGGTTTCCCGTCTTCTTGCCATCAGCCCCAGAGTCTCATCCGAGAGTTTGGACTTCCTGCAAGTGCGCTGTTTTTTGCAGAACTTGATGCCCTCGTCTCTCAGCGTTTCGACCAGATTGTGTAGGGTCTCGTCAGCGTCATCAGTGGGTTCCAAGGCAACAAATCTTTCCCCGAGAAGCTGCTGGAACTTCTCGGTGCCCGCCATGATTTGGGTTGGGTTAGGTCGGAGCGTGGACATCATCAAACGGTTTCTTTCAAGCTTTAGGTTGATATTCAGAGAGCCTCGGAGCAGTCGGTTATCAGATCCGGTATTAAACCTGTTGATCACTGAGACATCTCTGAATATGTGCTTGCTATCCGTCATGATGAAGTCGATCTCATTTTTTGTCACAGCGTCGGGGCTTTGCCATGTCCACTTCCTTTGAGGCTGTTTCTTAAAGAAGGAATTCATTAAGAATAGTCCCTCTTTCTCAAGGAAGTTGACAAGCATTTGTCCCCTGTGATTCCTAACTCCATAACCATGCGGGCCTATACGGGATTCGTACCCAGACTGGGTACCCACCTTGCCGTTAAAGTCCCCCATAACAACGTTGAAGTGAGCCTTAGTGGTGTTGTGCAAGGCTTTGGATATGTCTTCATACATATCCTCCACTTCATCATCCGAGTGTGCCGAGGTCGGTGCGTAGACCTGAATAACCTTCATGCTATACCGCTTGGATAGCCGAAGGATCAGGTACGCTACCCTGTTCGACACGCTGGAGATTTCTTGAACGTTGTTAGAGAGGGCCCTATTGACGAGGAAACCTACGCCACCCTGGGATGTTTTATCACCCTCGCGAAAGTAGAGAAGATGGCCCGAGTCAAGGGTTACGGTGTCCTCTCCCTCTCTACGGACTTCGCATAACCCGAGAACATGCCATTTAATGTTCTCTAACTCCACTTCCAACTGCGCTAGATGATGGTCAAGCCTCAGAGTGCGTCCGTTATACGTAGCCAGGGTCAGTTTGTGAAGGGTTTGGTAGCCTATTGTAGCCCGGGGATTCTTAGCACCCCCTGCCCCGCCGTTACCATAGCCGCTACCATGACCAGGGATAGCGAGGCGGCCGGGAACTGGGGGCCATCTTTTGGCTGTTTCCTTCATTTGGGGGTAGTGCCCATAATCCCCACGCTGGGCAGGCGGGTTGGGGATCGCAGTTTGTTGGAGGGGTTGTTCTGCGGGGGTGCTGCTGCCCGCCCCCGGATATGTATGTATCATAATTTTTACTGAAACTATTTCTTACAAATATGAATGGCCCTGTCTGCAGTTTCATATTTCGTTTAAAAATAATACTCATTTCACGATTTACTGTGAGTTTTATCAGATTCATTGTCCGTGAACAATAAAAATAAATGTAGTGTTTATGGCGGTTTTATTGAAGTAAATAATATTCGGTAAGATACATATAACAATTTTTGTTTCATTAAAAAAAATTAGGACATTATTTTGAAGTCGTTATCTGATCTTAGGAATAAAATTATTGCAATTAAGGTTAATTACGATAATTACAATATTAATTAATACTAGGTAGTAAAACGTGTTTGATAGCGTTGTACCTATACATAAAACTAATACGCCGTTTATGCACTACTAAGAGGATAAATTCTAAATTAATCCTAATCTGACTGAGTCCTAAGCCGAAACCAATAGGCCTGAATGCCGTTACTACTACAGGAGAAAAAACTAGATTACATAAATAGGGTATAGAACGTTTTCTTATAACAAAATTCATGGACTCATTTTAATGGTAGATTTCAACCGATTCCTTGTTATTCATCATTCATTGCGAATATTTACGTTATAATAACGTAATAAGCAACTACACTTTATTATACTGTTGCATGTTGAATTACACTGTTGCATTGGCATAGGGCCAAATCAGACAATCATAAAAAATGCCTAAGTAGATATACATAGAATCCATACTACTCTTCATTAAAGTTTCTTAAGAAAACCTCGACAAAGTCCACTTTAAACTCATCACCTAGGATATATTTTTTTATTACCTACATTGATCAAACAAGTATATACTTAATACCCATAGATAGTATCATCATCACCTATGCTAGTCCACTGCTGGAGATAGGTCTCCCCTAATGAGCGCACTAGCGCCCTGTCTTCAGCTTGCAAATAGTATAGGTACTTTAATTTATTATATAACATATATAAGAATATATTTTGTTAAAAGATAAAAAGCGGCGATAGCCCAGTGGCGTACGTAACGGACTGATGAGACGAGGTCTTGAGTTCGATCCCCAGTCGCCCCGGGTACACACCTTTACATTGGGACCACCACCTATTACATTGGGACCTTAACATAACTGGCGAATCCAAGGTGTGTAATACACCTCTGCCTACCCCTTCGGGGATACAGGCGTGAAGTTATGTTATGTTATGTATTTTGTTATAAAAATAATGAAACCAAGTAATATTCATTTACATTCACTTATATTACATTTAAATTATTTCATGACATGTAATTTCCAATTAACAAAACCACTTTTCATTTGTATTAGGTTAACACCTACAAGAAAAATATGTTGAATTATTCTCTCTTGACATATCTATCACATAGTCAGACACCGTCTTTCGTTAACTCCATCTTAGACATAACACATTATCACAATAGCAATTACCTCACCTGCGAGCCGGCATATCGGTTAAATGAAGGACGAGGTTCTGCCGCAGGCTTTCCTCTCGAGGTTGAGGAGTATGAGCCATAACAGCAGAAAAAAGCGTAGTAGAGAGTATCCCGGGGTCCAAAGTGCAAGCTTTGAATGCAAGCGGGATTAAACGTTGGGATTATGATGATCTACTTTTGAATATTTAGGTATCATAATATGCTCCCCCAAACCGGGGCAAGACGGGGACACCGTGGTTCCCAAACCCGAGGGGGCCATCTCGAAACCGGAGATGGCCCAGGGTCAGTCGGGGTGCGAGGGATATGCTCTATGGGCAACCTTACACCCCGGCGTCTGTAGACCCGAGACGGCGTGCGGTTTTAGTCGGTTCAAGCCCGACATAACCGCCCCCGCTGGCACGCGGGGGGGTATCCGAAGGGATTTCCGCACGATAAAAAAAAAAAAAAAAAAAGGTATCATAATATGCTCGCAGATGTGTATCCCCGAAGGAGGATCTACCTTTAAAGAAGTGAATCATAACCACATTTAGAAAGTACATGAAAAATGGTTTGTGTGTCCTTTTGTGAAATGCTCAATATCTATTAATGATGTTTACTTTTCAGACTCCAGCAAACAAAAGTACCTATGTCACATCATGGACATTCACTACTCGCCTTCGCTGTAAAATTCATCTAACAATATAAATAATTAATATTCATTCGTCAGTCACTCACGCATTTGGAACGACGTACGAAATTGACTAAGTTCATCTTGTCTTTCAAATACTAAATAACCAAGGCCCTAATGAAAAAGTGTTGGTACACCAACTCTTTATAACCATAAAACTATAATATATAAATAAATTTCGCAGACTCGAGACCTATTTTCTGTAAAATATCATGATTCTAGCTCAATGGGAAGTAGGAATAGGTTTTACCATATCACTTTCTAAAAAAATAATCACATTCCTACCTAGTAATTGGAAAGCTATTTAGATGAATATGCTATCATTCTTTATTAAATTAAATACGTTAGTCACTTTAAGCATTTGATTACCTTTCACATCACAAAATTTCATTGAATATCATCTGAAATATCGTAATATATGAAATCTTTCGCGCAACAAAAATCAAAGTTCGCGTCGGCGCCACGTGGTGCTGCAATCGCGCCATAGGTTTTCTTGCTGCGTAATTATAATCTCATGATTGCGTAAAAGTTTTATTTTTTCACAGTTTCAAGACGTTACAGACCTGAGAATTTCATATTAATTTTCATATTATTTTGAACTTGATATTCCTGAGAAAATGGTCTTGACAGACAAACATACAGATAATATTTTTTTTATGTGGGTAACTGCATATTTACCTTTTTTCGGATTACTTGTGCTATAAGTATTAATTCTTACCAATTTTCATGATCCTAGCTTAACGTGAAGTACCGTATAGGTTTGCCGAAGGTTTGGTAAAATTTACTACAAAGACGGTTGTACCATTTGATTGCATTGACCTAGAAGTTTGAATTTTTCACAGCTTCAATGCATTACAGACCTGAGTATTTAGTATAAATTTCAACTTCATGCCTCTACGCGTTCCTGAGAAAAAGGCCTTGACAGTGCCAAGGGCAATTTGGTGAAAATTGCTACATACTTCATTGTATTTAATGCTAAACATAAAGTCTGTTTACTTTGTTATTCTACTTACTTCCTACTTTCCCACTTCCTATCCTGCTAATGTTAATACTAATATATTATTCATTATTATGAATCCTAGTATCCTATTCTACTATCCTACTAATATAATAAATGTGAAAGTTTGTGAACATCTTTGTAAGTTTGGATGTTTGTTACTCAATTACGCTCTAAGGGCTGAATGGATCTGGCTGAAATTTGGTACAGCGATAAATTATAGTCTGGAATAATATATAGGTATTATCTCTTATCATTTATCTCTGGAATAGGCTACTATGGGAAGCGGGCTCGGGAAGAGATTTCCACACGAGCGAAGCCGCGGGCAACAGCTAGTAATATTATAAATATGAAAGTATATGAAGATGTTTGTATGTTTGTTACTCAATTATGCTCTAACGGCTGAAGTCTGGCTCAAATTTGGTACAGGGATAGATTATAGGCTGGAATAACAAATTAGCTTTTATCCCTGGAATAGGTTCAAATGGGATTGGGAACGGCAACACCTTCCACGCTGATGAATGCGCGGGAAACAGTTAGTATCATAATAATATATTAAAGACTAATACTTAATCCAATAATTTCGTGTATAAGTACTATCTTCGTAGCTGTTCACTGAACAATGAGTCTAGCCGTTTATTTTTCCAAACAATTTAACTTCTTTACATATTATCAGAAAAATATTGTTCTACCAAACACGAATATTATCGTAATACGAATTCTCACTAAATCAGTTGGCATTATACAGTACCAATACAAGTCTGAAGGCCAAGCCTAGCTTGGGCAGGTCAAAATGTAGGTAGGTAGAGATGTGAAATATGATTTTGTAACTCAAAAATACAAAGAACTCAGAAATTTACATAATTCTCTTCTTACAATCGAATCACGACTCGTTCGAAGGGAAAGCAGTTAATAATTGTAAATAATAATAATAAATTATAATTTCATCTTTTAGCTTAAATAAAAAATTAAGTATCAAAAGGTGTAATTAAAATTAAGTAAGTTTGTAAGAACCTCTAGAACATGCATACGAATGAACTGATAAACTCATTACTTTAATAAGATGGGGATCGGCTGTACAAAGTTAATTGGTGTCTGTTATGTAAAAATATTGAACAGTAAACCAATCAATACAGGTGCTCACCGATTAAAAGTCATGTTGAAATTTAATATAAACCTTACTTAAAATACATTAAGTCTTTTTGGGTAAGTAGGCCTTTAAAAATAAAATTGTAGTTACTTGATCTTAAATTAGTAAGCTAATTTTCAGTGAAATTCGAATAAACGTAGTTTAATGCTGTGCAATTACATTTCATAATCTTTTAAAAAGCGTGGGGTGCTTACAATAATCATCATGCATGCATCCCGCTTTTAACAATAAAATACATATTTTGTTATTCAAACTATTTTCTAATCTCAAAATAATTAACAAATTCTTTTTTACTTTGGTCTTCTATTAAAGTATGTGTTTTAGGTCTTTTTAAAACTATTACTTATTTAATATCATAATGTTCTATATGCTATTTATTCCATTCATGATAGACCATTGATCTTAATTAAATGAAACTTTAGTTTCTAAATCGAATAAAAATAAGACAAGGTCTCAAATCATGACTGTCATTTTATCAATGAAATTATGAAGTTGCTCGCTTGGCTTAACAAATCAGAAACCAGCTATACCAAAATGTACTTATACCTTGATACCTTGGTGTATCTCACTTTATTTATCTTTCCGAGTATTCAGTTTATTCATAATAATTAAACTTTTGCTTTCCATTTAGTGTGAAAAATTGCAGGCTATTATTTAAATTCACAATAGAACCTAAGGAAGTTTTTTCAAAGAGTGCAGGAAAATTTGCACATGAGGTTCAGACTCGGTAGTATAATCGATTAATGAAATAAATATAACCAATTAATGTTTCTTTTTTAAATATCCACTTTATTCCGTAACTCCGAACTTGTTAACAATGCCAGGCGTCATTTATAATTATAAATTTTACTATAGCCAAGTAGCACTTTCCTTTCAGAATTCGTTAGGGAAGGTCACTGGCAGTCGACATTTTATTTTGCGTGATAATCGATCGATTGCGTTAGTCTAATAAACTAAAATTGACCCTTAAAATCAAGATAGCGGATGACGCATTGGATCGATTAGTACGCAAAACAAAATTTAGACTGCCAGTGAGCCCCCCTAACGAATTCCGAAAGATAATTGCTACAATTTTTTTTTTTCGGATTTGCCCCTTTTTTGAGCTAATTCGACTGCTAGCGCTAGCGCCGTACAAACCTTCCTTCTATTCTCCCCGCCCTCCCTTTAACCCCCGATGTGCGTATTTGTTTATTATGACGGTTGCCCCAAGAGATAGTTTGTTATGAATGACCGCGTGTAGTACGAAAACGTTGTGCCCATAAATCACGTACTAAATAACTTACGTACACGTACTAACTAAAATAATTTCAAATGTATATAATTGATTCAATTAATTTTTTAAGCATTTTGTATGCTTACTTTTTTCTAAAGATTTAGATCGGAAAAAGAGAACATCTAGGACGGGACTTGAACCCGCGACCAGTCCCTTACAGGGGGAATGCTCTGACCAACTGAGCCACCTAGACACGTCCCAGATATTCGAAATTCTCCGATACATTATTAAGTCTTAAGGCGACGTTGGAGCCATCTACCGTAATTCTTGCGAACTACGGAAACAATGAACAACTTTACAGTCATTTTTAAACATTGTTTTTTGATGACTCCGCCTAATTAATTCAATTAATTTTTTAAGCATTTTGTATGCTTACTTTTTTCTAAAGATTTAGATCGGAAAAAGAGAACATCTAGGACGGGACTTGAACCCGCGACCAGTCCCTTACAGGGGGAATGCTCTGACCAACTGAGCCACCTAGACACGTCCCAGATATTCGAAATTCTCCGATACATTATTAAGTCTTAAGGCGACGTTGGAGCCATCTACCGTAATTCTTGCGAACTACGGAAACAATGAACAACTTTACAGTCATTTTTAAACATTGTTTTTTGATGACTCCGCCTAATTAATTCAATTAATTTTTTAAGCATTTTGTATGCTTACTTTTTTCTAAAGATTTAGATCGGAAAAAGAGAACATCTAGGACGGGACTTGAACCCGCGACCAGTCCCTTACAGGGGGAATGCTCTGACCAACTGAGCCACCTAGACACGTCCCAGATATTCGAAATTCTCCGATACATTATTAAGTCTTAAGGCGACGTTGGAGCCATCTACCGTAATTCTTGCGAACTACGGAAACAATGAACAACTTTACAGTCATTTTTAAACATTGTTTTTTGATGACTCCGCCTAATTAATTCA
Source organism: Cybosia mesomella (assembly GCA_946251805.1). Taxonomy (NCBI): domain Eukaryota; kingdom Metazoa; phylum Arthropoda; class Insecta; order Lepidoptera; family Erebidae; genus Cybosia; species Cybosia mesomella. Next base: position 15,683,016 of record OX276403.1, read on the forward strand.
ATTAATTTTTTAAGCATTTTGTATGCTTACTTTTTTCTAAAGATTTAGATCGGAAAAAGAGAACATCTAGGACGGGACTTGAACCCGCGACCAGTCCCTTACAGGGGGAATGCTCTGACCAACTGAGCCACCTAGACACGTCCCAGATATTCGAAATTCTCCGATACATTATTAAGTCTTAAGGCGACGTTGGAGCCATCTACCGTAATTCTTGCGAACTACGGAAACAATGAACAACTTTACAGTCATTTTTAAACATTGTTTTTTGATGACTCCGCCTAATTAATTCAATTAATTTTTTAAGCATTTTGTATGCTTACTTTTTTCTAAAGATTTAGATCGGAAAAAGAGAACATCTAGGACGGGACTTGAACCCGCGACCAGTCCCTTACAGGGGGAATGCTCTGACCAACTGAGCCACCTAGACACGTCCCAGATATTCGAAATTCTCCGATACATTATTAAGTCTTAAGGCGACGTTGGAGCCATCTACCGTAATTCTTGCGAACTACGGAAACAATGAACAACTTTACAGTCATTTTTAAACATTGTTTTTTGATGACTCCGCCTAATTAATTCAATTAATTTTTTAAGCATTTTGTATGCTTACTTTTTTCTAAAGATTTAGATCGGAAAAAGAGAACATCTAGGACGGGACTTGAACCCGCGACCAGTCCCTTACAGGGGGAATGCTCTGACCAACTGAGCCACCTAGACACGTCCCAGATATTCGAAATTCTCCGATACATTATTAAGTCTTAAGGCGACGTTGGAGCCATCTACCGTAATTCTTGCGAACTACGGAAACAATGAACAACTTTACAGTCATTTTTAAACATTGTTTTTTGATGACTCCGCCTAATTAATTCAATTAATTTTTTAAGCATTTTGTATGCTTACTTTTTTCTAAAGATTTAGATCGGAAAAAGAGAACATCTAGGACGGGACTTGAACCCGCGACCAGTCCCTTACAGGGGGAATGCTCTGACCAACTGAGCCACCTAGACACGTCCCAGATATTCGAAATTCTCCGATACATTATTAAGTCTTAAGGCGACGTTGGAGCCATCTACCGTAATTCTTGCGAACTACGGAAACAATGAACAACTTTACAGTCATTTTTAAACATTGTTTTTTGATGACTCCGCCTAATTAATTCAATTAATTTTTTAAGCATTTTGTATGCTTACTTTTTTCTAAAGATTTAGATCGGAAAAAGAGAACATCTAGGACGGGACTTGAACCCGCGACCAGTCCCTTACAGGGGGAATGCTCTGACCAACTGAGCCACCTAGACACGTCCCAGATATTCGAAATTCTCCGATACATTATTAAGTCTTAAGGCGACGTTGGAGCCATCTACCGTAATTCTTGCGAACTACGGAAACAATGAACAACTTTACAGTCATTTTTAAACATTGTTTTTTGATGACTCCGCCTAATTAATTCAATTAATTTTTTAAGCATTTTGTATGCTTACTTTTTTCTAAAGATTTAGATCGGAAAAAGAGAACATCTAGGACGGGACTTGAACCCGCGACCAGTCCCTTACAGGGGGAATGCTCTGACCAACTGAGCCACCTAGACACGTCCCAGATATTCGAAATTCTCCGATACATTATTAAGTCTTAAGGCGACGTTGGAGCCATCTACCGTAATTCTTGCGAACTACGGAAACAATGAACAACTTTACAGTCATTTTTAAACATTGTTTTTTGATGACTCCGCCTAATTAATTCAATTAATTTTTTAAGCATTTTGTATGCTTACTTTTTTCTAAAGATTTAGATCGGAAAAAGAGAACATCTAGGACGGGACTTGAACCCGCGACCAGTCCCTTACAGGGGGAATGCTCTGACCAACTGAGCCACCTAGACACGTCCCAGATATTCGAAATTCTCCGATACATTATTAAGTCTTAAGGCGACGTTGGAGCCATCTACCGTAATTCTTGCGAACTACGGAAACAATGAACAACTTTACAGTCATTTTTAAACATTGTTTTTTGATGACTCCGCCTAATTAATTCAATTAATTTTTTAAGCATTTTGTATGCTTACTTTTTTCTAAAGATTTAGATCGGAAAAAGAGAACATCTAGGACGGGACTTGAACCCGCGACCAGTCCCTTACAGGGGGAATGCTCTGACCAACTGAGCCACCTAGACACGTCCCAGATATTCGAAATTCTCCGATACATTATTAAGTCTTAAGGCGACGTTGGAGCCATCTACCGTAATTCTTGCGAACTACGGAAACAATGAACAACTTTACAGTCATTTTTAAACATTGTTTTTTGATGACTCCGCCTAATTAATTCAATTAATTTTTTAAGCATTTTGTATGCTTACTTTTTTCTAAAGATTTAGATCGGAAAAAGAGAACATCTAGGACGGGACTTGAACCCGCGACCAGTCCCTTACAGGGGGAATGCTCTGACCAACTGAGCCACCTAGACACGTCCCAGATATTCGAAATTCTCCGATACATTATTAAGTCTTAAGGCGACGTTGGAGCCATCTACCGTAATTCTTGCGAACTACGGAAACAATGAACAACTTTACAGTCATTTTTAAACATTGTTTTTTGATGACTCCGCCTAATTAATTCAATTAATTTTTTAAGCATTTTGTATGCTTACTTTTTTCTAAAGATTTAGATCGGAAAAAGAGAACATCTAGGACGGGACTTGAACCCGCGACCAGTCCCTTACAGGGGGAATGCTCTGACCAACTGAGCCACCTAGACACGTCCCAGATATTCGAAATTCTCCGATACATTATTAAGTCTTAAGGCGACGTTGGAGCCATCTACCGTAATTCTTGCGAACTACGGAAACAATGAACAACTTTACAGTCATTTTTAAACATTGTTTTTTGATGACTCCGCCTAATTAATTCAATTAATTTTTTAAGCATTTTGTATGCTTACTTTTTTCTAAAGATTTAGATCGGAAAAAGAGAACATCTAGGACGGGACTTGAACCCGCGACCAGTCCCTTACAGGGGGAATGCTCTGACCAACTGAGCCACCTAGACACGTCCCAGATATTCGAAATTCTCCGATACATTATTAAGTCTTAAGGCGACGTTGGAGCCATCTACCGTAATTCTTGCGAACTACGGAAACAATGAACAACTTTACAGTCATTTTTAAACATTGTTTTTTGATGACTCCGCCTAATTAATTCAATTAATTTTTTAAGCATTTTGTATGCTTACTTTTTTCTAAAGATTTAGATCGGAAAAAGAGAACATCTAGGACGGGACTTGAACCCGCGACCAGTCCCTTACAGGGGGAATGCTCTGACCAACTGAGCCACCTAGACACGTCCCAGATATTCGAAATTCTCCGATACCGTCCTAGATGTTCTCTTTTTCCGATCTAAATCTTTAGAAAAAATGTATATAATTGAGTAATTATGAATGATTTTAAATATTTTAGATTTCTAATATAACCTTATTTATACCATAAATTGGGCACTCTTTGAAAAATTTCTCGGTATGTTATGCTGCAGTTATAATGACTAAATATGGCTCAATGTTCTCACTCACTCAATACGTTGGAGGCCTGTCTGTTAGGTAGGTACTACCTATTTTGTTTCAATATGCCTGTAAACTATTATTCCCAAACACATTTATTGTACGTAGATAAACAATGCCATTATTTACTTGACTGTATTACAAAAGTACAACTGTAACTGCATAAGATGTAGGGTATGCTATTTGCATTATTTCTATAATATATTTAACTATTTAACATGTTGTGTATTATGCGTATCCTGTAGCTGTAAACTTAATGGTAAATTTCTAAATAAATCTGTAAATACTTACTCGAAAATTGCAATTTACATAGGTACATAATAAATTATGGCGTGACAGTAAAGTCCAACAGCTACGCTAGAGGTGGCAGGCTTCTTTCCCGCTCTGTGCAAATATTTCCGTACATGAAATGCCTATGATATGAGCTGGGTATCTCTAAAAATAATATGAATAGTAAATAGAAAAAACTGTTTATAAATATTTTGTTATGATCATTAACCTATTGTTAAGTTTACCTGCATTCTATCCGTTGCTTTACCTAAATTGAATCCGAGTAAATCATATAACACAGGATGTCTTTTATAATACCGAGGTTTAATAATAACTTTCACATACGACGCGACGATATGAAACGATGCGACGATCTCTGTGGCGTAGCGGTAGAACGTTCGACTCCTAATTCAAAAGTTGCGGGTTCGATGCCCGCTCTGTGCAAATATTTGTGTGCATGAATATGAATATTTACATTGGTCTGGGTCTATATGTATAATATCTATCTATATATATATATTTTGGTCAACAAACTAGTAGATACTATACTTATTTATAGCATCCGACAGTACGAGTATAGTTAAATCGTCTAAACTTTCGGGTATTCAAAAGGAAATAAAAATAACCATGACCTATAAATCAATCTATAATTGATTTCCAGCGCCATTATCATTGAAACTTTATTTGGCATGATAATGTAATGCGTCCCGCGGGTATAATGATTGGTTCGTTGAACTTCTCCGAAGCTATCACGTCTATCTACTTATCCTCCCATTCCCCCCGTTACCAGATACCGTTGGAAATATTTGTTATGTGTATAGTTCAGCCTAATGGCACTATAACCGAATTTCCGTAATTGCTATCACAGAAACAAATTGAAATAGAACGGTTGTAATTAATCCTTTAGTTGCGTCATGCACCGTTGCTCACACTTTACGCAGAACGAAATAACAATGCAAATAATAGATACTGTTGCTACACTTAAATAGCAACATCAAGAATAAAAAAAAGGAATCTGAAATACGTAGATGCAAGTATTTTAAAGATATACCTAACAGTAAGAGAGCAAGACCATAAGACTGAATCATTAGGGGCGTAAATCAATTTTGATGTGCGTTAAAGTTAGTCACAATAAAACATCTGAGAGATCTCCACAATCTACTTGAACGTTTGCGAAATCTGTTAATCCATTTCAGGCCAGCGAGGTAGACTATGATCTATCTTTTATCCTGAGAGGAGAGGTCCGTGCCCTGGTAGTCGTCATCATCCGAGCACCGATCTCAATTGTATCCTGAAGCTTGCACTCTGGAGCATGGGGTCCGCACTTCTACTCCTCCTTGTTATGATTTGGTTTATCTTGGCTTATACGGTACATGACTCCCGTCTTTTTTCTCGTGAATATTTTTCTGTGGATTGCAGAAATTAAAATGCACTCGAAACTTGTATGAAAAGTTTAATGACAGTAGAGGAAGCTCGTAAAGTTTGCAAGGACAGAAGCGGACTGGTGTGTTTGAATACCCCGAAGGGAAAAAGGCGTGAGTATATGCATGTAGGTATGGTATCCACCCAAAATAAATTTAAGTAAATAAGAGAAATAACTTGAGAATACATAATTTAAATGGATATATATTTATACAATAACGAAATAACTATCACAAAACTCGCTCAACTTCAGTTGTGACTTTTGAAGACTGTGAGACATTTCAAAATACCAGTACAAGTCAGGAGTGTGCTAATTTAGGTCCAGTTCTTAAAACCCGTTTTCAAAACCCGAGACATGTCATACGAAAATAATCAGTATATTTTTATGAATATTATCATCATTTATCTAACATGTGCGTGTGGTCACAAACAAGATCATTATCGTATAATTTAGGCGACGTGTAATTTAAACATTATAAATATTTGCAAGTGGATGCAATACAAAGCGAATCATTTATTAACTATTTTACACAAATCATGTATATAAAATTGTCGTCAATAAACCGTATTATCAACATATTAATATCGGTGTCCCATATTCCTATTACAATTTTGCAGCTTAGGATAGCTTGCCCAGTATACCTATTTAAAATAAAACAATGTATGATATTGTCGGAAGTTTTCGCGAATGTCACACATTGAAATACCCCTAAAGTGAAGCCATGACCATGGCTGCTGAAAAGCAACCGAAACGTCGGGATCAATGTAAAATATAAAATAACATCAAATAAATCGCGATAGAATCCGTTAAAAATAGTTTTATTTCAATAAAACAATGTATTTATAAACTGTTACATAATTGGACATGTTTTCTAATGTTCGTCTACGCTGGATAAGACAACGATCGCCTATCCCCGTTGACAGAGGAATACTGAGGATACACTGTAGAATAGACCCAACCCAAGGTTGTAAGGTCTACGATTTGAAGATGTCATTGACATTTAAATGTCATTTTATATAAAATATAGTTGATTTTTTGTGGTCATTTACTGTTTTTTGAATAAACAATCATAATTTGAAGTCGGTTGACTGTAAAATTTTTGGTTCTGAGTCCCTAAATACGTCTCAGCATCATCTAGTGAAAGGATTTCCTACATAGCCGTTTCTGGTCCCAGATTTATTTACCCAAAGAATATTCTGAATTTGCGTATAAATTGAGAAACTGTACACATATTCGTAAACATCTTCTACAATATAAAAGGTTTTTGTACATAGCTTTACCAATAAACATCGTAATTTTGGAACATCAACCCACTATAAATTAATGAGTGACGTTAAGCTTTGAAAAGATATCTGTACAAATAATTCTTAATGGTCACAAAAGATCAACTGTACTTTTAGACGATGTAAAATAAAATGAAAAGGACCAGAACAAAGTATGAGACAAGATAAGCGTTTCGCTGAGATTGGTTTTATGTTATCCATTTAATAAATAACGTTCTAAAGTATGGGTGAAAAAATATTTTATTGGCAATACGTGCTATTGAATAAACTCGTACGTTTCTGAAACGCAACTGACAACTCGGCTGTCAATGATAAAAATCTGTTCACACATCAATGTCATATTTAGTTGCATATATGTGTCATACAAAGCCCGCAGTTGGTTCTAATTTATTTTAACTGTAGGTTATCCACAAGCGAATCTGAAGGTGTTTTTGGATCTGACGCGTGTCAAGACGGCTTAATTCAGAAATAGTTCTGCATGTATCGGTTTGTTATTTGTCCATGTTAACGGTTTAGTCAGTTCAGTCGAATAGTTAGGAACGAAGGTACATAAACCTTTTCAAGGTGATGTGTGTACCTATCTTATTGTCTATCTTATGTTATTATTACTGGTAAAGAAATTAGTATTGCTACGAGTTTTAAATTTCAAAATGATTTATATTAACAATAGTATAATAATAACTGTAATTGTAACAGTATAACAATAGTAGTTTATAGTTGCTTTAGGTATAGGTTTATCATTTAATTCGGATAGTATAAATTGAATAGGTACAAAATGAATCTTAAAAACAATAAAATTATCTCATGTGATCGAACCTACACAACGCTGGCGAAGTGAGCGACTCCATAGGTAAACCTCCGCACCAGTCGCACCATTAAACTTGTGGCGATACCACATATACATACCGCCATCTAGCAACAACAAGTTGAACAACTTCGAAACTACTACGTCACTACCAATCCTGAATCGCGAAAGTGAAGTTCGCGCGCTGGTATAATATATATACAACATCCCAACGACAACCGTTGGGCCGCGGCCCGCCAGGTGTGATCACCTTGCCTGGTCGGAGGATCCTCCCTTTGTGTTGGAGGAACATCACACCCTGTTCCTCCACAAGCTTAATGCTGCGGTAATTATATATATAAATAGTTTAGGTATACCGGTTCAATTAATGAAACGATTCCAACGGCCCACTTCTATCAGGCACAGTGTCCCTCACTAATAAAGCTAATAGCAGCTTTTTCATTGTGGTTAGAGCTTTAAATCAGACTTAGATGACCGCACATTTTCATATTGTTAGTTAGTTAGTTAGTTAGGTAGATCGTTACTTTTTGTCTGCTATAATTTGTTTTCAGCTGTATATTGCTCAACTTCAATTATAATTCGAAACTTTCGAAAGCGATTTTACCTATAAATTTAATTCGGGGTAAGTGCGCGATATTTAATTCCGCATAATTGAGAACACTGAACCGAGGTGAGCTAGAGCTTTGAAACTAAAAACTGTCTCGAGAGCGTTGGTACGGTAACCAACAAATAAAATAGCAACGCAAGAGTGCAACCGACGGTAAAATCGGAACATTACATCTAGTCCAACTCTTTACTTTTAAAACAAACTTTAAATAAGAGAAGTTATACTGAAATAAGATTATGTGAACATTTCCTGACACCCGTGTTCTTCATTATTTAGTTAGTTATTATAAGAACAATTAGGTAAAATTTAAGTACGATTAAGAAACTTACGTATTAAAATGTGGTAAAAAGTCATATTAAACAACTTGTTTAATATGATTTTTTACCCGACTGCGCCATAAGGAGGGTTATGTTTTTCGAGATTATGTATGTATGTATGTACTCGTATGTATAATTGTTTGGCACGCTCTGCAGCCTGAACGGCTCGATGGATTTTAGCTTGAGAGGTGTCGTTAGATTCGTATTTACTGAGAGTGACACTGGGTATATAAAAATTTAAAAAAACTAAATGGTGGATTTTTGGCGCTAAAATATATGTTATTCAAAAAATATTTTCACTTAAACTTATCGAGAAGGCTATCAAAATGAAGAATTTTAAAAGGGGATTTCAAATTTCATCATTTGAAATATATATATCACTAGCAGACCCGACAGACGTTGTCCTGTACACACGTCGTTAATTGTGTTAAAAAAAACCGACCAAACTGTGAATCTAAACCATCCTCGAATCCCCTTGAACTCACACAAAAAATTTCATCAAAATCGGTCCAGCCGTCTAGGAGGAGTTCAGTGACATACACACGCACACAAGAAATATAAATATAAAGATAACTAAAAAGTATACAATAAAATTAATAATTAAAAAATCAAATAACCCGGCTGCCCTAAAAAGACCGAAACAAGTTTGATAGCAGGCGGAACCCATTAATTTTCTTTCGGTTTATGATTTGCATCTGTGTCCCGCCTGCTATCAAACTTGTTTCGGTCTTTTTAGGGCAGTCGGGTTATTTTTTTAATCACTTGACTCACTGATCCGCAAAATTCATCCACGTATTCATTTGCATTTTGTGCAGGCCCCACCAAAATCTCCGGGGGCCAGGTCAACCTCACCTGCACGCTATTACACCTGCTGATTGACAGACGAGGCTCTGGTTCAGGCTTTCCTCTCAGGGTCTAGTGGTTAGACGGCAGTCGCTTCCGTAAAAGCCAAGATTAACCAAATTATGTCAAAGAGGAGTGGGCGAGCGGACCCCGGGCTCCAAGCAGCAAGCTTTGAATGCAACTAGGTCTCAAATTATGATGATATCGTAAAATTAATACAAGTACGTTGCTGAAGTAGGTATGAAATTGAAGGAAAAATACTAGTTGTAGTGAAAATCTATTTTATTTCCCAACCATCAGTCATGCTTTCCTTGTATTTTGAATAATACCTAATTATTGTCAAGTTTAGTCCAACGCAGTAATAGGCGAACACTAATGAAGTTAACTTAAGAAAAATATGAACATCAGATAAACTCATAAATATCTTTTTTCCGGTGGGGAACTCCCCTCGGCCAGCGGGGGCGGTTATGTCGGGCTTGAACTGACTAAAACCGCACGCCGTCTCGAATCTTCAGACGCCGGGGTGTAAGGTTGCCCAAAAAGCATATCCCTCGCACCCCGACTGACTCTGGGTCATCTCCGGTTTCGAGATGGCCCCCTCGGGTTTGGGAACCACGGTATCCCCGTCTTGCCCCGGTTTGGGGGAGGGGCACTAGTCACCCCGCGGTCCCAGCCTGCTTTTGCTGGGGTGACAGGCGACTTCATCTGACACCCCCAGGCCTTCGCTCATGGAGGACGGAGGTCGTTAAGCGACCTCCGGCGCCTGAGTCGCCTGCGACGCGCAGCGAGCAAACACATAAATACCTCTTTTTTTTTTTTTTTTTTATCGTGCGGAAATCCCTTCGGATACCCCCCCGCCGGACAATACCTAATCTTTCATTTTAAAATATAAAACAAAATCAACCTAACTGTTTATTATGTAGCCAACAAGTCAATCAATCACACTATTAAATGGCGAATAACTTACAGGCGAGAAAAAATTATATGTACCGTAACGTTAAAAGCATTGAAGTGCTGGACTATTACAGATAACAAGAAGATAATGTCTTAATGAGGTTTGACTGGTAGACAGATAGATTAAACACGCAACAGTACCAGAGCAAAGGTGAATGCAGACATTACTCGCATAACTTTCTCCAGAAGACCTCGAAACTTAAATGGTAGGTGTAGGTCTCGCTCTCCGCGTGAAATACCAGGTTTTTTTTATATCTTTATATTTTATATTCTTCATAGTTATTTTGCATATTTTTTATGTCTTTGTTGAACACCGACGTCATGTTATAGAGATTAACAGCCAGCTTCCTGATTATTTTCAAAGCCACGTTGCATGACGTTGAAATTACGATAGCATTTATTTTGCTTAGTAGTATAACAAATTCTAATGTATTGATCACCTTATATATTTACCTTATACCTTTCATTAAATAAAATATAAAATATTATACAGTCACAGTTTGTCTATGATCACGGTCAGTGTAACCTGGTCGAATCGTCCAGCTAGTAAGGTAGGTATATACCGATACCATAATCGCGTTAATTCCTGTTAACATTAAGTATTATACACTAATACATTACATTATTGTTATTGCAAAATGAAATATTTAAAAATGTAAATTAACTGCTTCGTTACTAGTTGTATTATTTCATCTTACTCTATGATTATAGTTCTAAATAATTAAATTCTGAATGATAATATCCCTAAAAAGGACCGTAAACCCTTTTCATCATCAAAAATAAATGAACAATATGTTGTAACACGTGCAATGCTTATAAATCTGTCTACACTTTAGTATGGTAACAGTTGCAGCTCATAAAATCTGTAACTTATGAGCCAAGTTCCATACTTTTCACCTGATACAGTTGCTCCAAAATTAAGTGCAAGACTCGAAAGTGAAGGTAATTGTGCGCAAAAATTAAAACCGGTCGTCCCCTCTTATGACCTTTAAATGCAAAATTTTTGAAGAATTTTTAGAATCAGAAAGAGGCATTACAGTGAAGATTGCTTATTTGAGAAAGTTTAGAATGTTTGACACCTAGGATATGCTTTTTGAGGTTATCTAGATAGACGAGTTCATAGCGAACCTTCCTAAAACCCAAGTCAAAATTAAGAAATCCCATGTTGAAGTACCTTTTTTTTCGTGTGGAAATCCCTTCGGAAATCCCCATTAGTATTTTACCAAGTTATATAAGTAAATACTCGTAAATGATGTTCTTTCGATCATTCGCTTCATTAATTTTCAGATTATTAGGCATGAGGAAGCCTCCATGGCTGAAATCTGCATGTTTCCTATTTGTAACCATTGTACCATACCGTTAGAGACTACTGAACTGTGTGGTAGGTACGATGGTTTTAGATAAAAATCAAGTAAATACAGTTGTGTGCTCCAGCACCGCATAAAAGTTTCAGAAGGTGTCTTCAGGGCAAGATGGTCAATAATGTTAACGCCAGTATCACTTCGCCCCAGGGTACTGATTGTACGCCCAATGTGCTTATTAAGTAGCAATCAATGGGTTTATAGGGATCTCCCTATCTAGTGAGCCTCCCAGCGAACTCACTATCTAGTGAGTTCGCTGGGCACGCAACTGGAATTTGGTTCTGAATTGGAAACAAGGAACATCGGTGTAGAGTGGCTAGCCTTTCTGTTTTTATCGGATGCACTTCGGGGAATGTGCACTGTTACATAACCCAATTCCTCCAAGCCCCTTCTACCACCGACCGACTTGATGTACGGCGACGGACCAACGATACATGGTGGATATTCCACTCATACGCATAAAACTTTTTGACAATACATTCATCATGCGTACTGCTATAGAGTGGAATGCCCTGCCAGAGTCTGTGTTTCCAGAAAGTTATAACCTGGGAGGCTTCAAGTCTAGAGTGAACAGGTTACTAAGAAAGCGTGCTCCACCTTAGATCACATCATCAGTTACCAACAGGTGTGACAGAGGTCAACCGCGAGTCTATTGTAATAAAAAAAATCCGTTCCCGCAGGGGGAACACACAGGTAGATTTCGTGAAGCAATTAATATTATTTTATTAACATGTTAATTTTTTTTTCTCCAAAACGGTAACTTTTAGCGAAAAACTTTTCAGATATTTATTTTAGACTTAAAAATGGCCTATCGATTAAAAATGTTTCCGATATCAAGAATGTTCACCGGTTAGACGTTATGATCTTTTTTTTTGAATTTTGGTTTTTCCCACCTCCACTTTTAGTTAAAGTTTTAATCTTATAGGTTTATAATTAAAAGTTGTTGGTATTCATGTATACTATGGGATTAAATTAGAACGGTTCGAATATCTTTCATGGAACGTGAAATTTTGAGGAAAAACTGATTTCACAAAAAGTGGGGCTCTACCGTCCCCTTAGACCGGATTCCACCCGTTCACGAACTTAAAGTAAGTTTACACCCAAGCAATTTTTGACCGCAGTTTGAAAGCGATCGGGGCAAAACTGCGACCGTGAGAGTGCCGCAAATTTTGGGAAGTGGAACCATACAAACTTTTTGACCAGTGGTAATTTCGGACGATGAAGAATTTTTTTTTAAATTCGACAGTAGTCAAGAAACCAATAGGTAGATCGATTTCATCGAAATCTACCTAAAAAACGACGGGTTGCACTACGGGAGTGCCGGCAGAAGTGAAAACTTGAATATTAACGTTGTGCATTTTTGATATTTTGGAATGGTTAGGGAATAATTTTGCACGAATTGCTTTAATTATCAGTACAAAAGTACTATAATTTATGTGGTAACATACAATATTCATTTATTGTATTGTACACAAACATGACAATTTATAAGACATTAAAAATTTAAAACTTCAGAACTATTACAATTATATTACATTAAAAGTTTATCTCTCAGAAAAATCAACTTCCATCCGTAATTTCAACGACTTTTTCACCATTTATTTTTTATTACCAGAACCATCATTGCCAATATATTTAAAAGTACTCACTCATTTTCTTTCGCTATTTCTTCGTCACTTTTTTCAATAATATATGCACTTTGTTTAATTTCCATTTGATATCAATAGATTTATGGCACAAAATAGAATAAATATTACAAAAAGTTATATGATGACAAAAAGTGTTTCTTGGGCCTCGGCCGGAATCGATCTCAGTCTTGACGAAGTCAACGACCACCCGTTAGACGAACGCGGCACCAAGGTTGTTAAGTACGGTGTGAAATTAGCGCTTCTATATTTGTTGTCTTACGATCAAGTCACGTGTTTACTGACGCGAGTTTAACCTTTTTTACCCATTACAAAAAAAGTGCACAACGCCGCTAAAGAAGTCTTCACTTCAAAAAAAATAACCATCTTCACGTCTTTCGCAATTCCGGCAACTGCATGGGCTTCAGTCTAAGTACAATAATTGAAGTGAGTTACAACTCTTGAAATTCTTTATTCAATTAATATTAACTTACATCATACAAAGATAGCTTATTGATTTGAAAATAAAAACCTTACAAGTAAATATAATCCATAAAAGGTATAATCGCACGGATAAAAATATGCTTGTTGTTTAAATTCCCATTTATAATAAAGATAGCATCACAAAGAATATGCAAGTAATGAAGTGAATAAGGAAAATAATTATTATCTCTCGTTGACGTTAAATGATGCGAGTATCAATTGAGGCTTAAAGTCAGAACCCGTGGCCATTGGTGACAAAATGATCAATCATCGCACCCGCGTTCCAGTTATAGTCTTATACAAATATGGCCACTGAGGATAATCAACAACATAAACAATAAATTTCACAATAAAGTTACGATTTATTAATCGTAAATGAACCTTGACATAGATCCGAGGGAAGATGGACTGTATCGCATAGTAATTGACTGCGTTGAGTTCCCATAAAAACATACCGCTTAGTTTGTTCTCCTTCATTTTGTAGAACTGTAGACGCTGTACTTCAGTTTTGATAAGTCTATCTATACTATTATAAAATTGTAAATTAGCTGTGTCTGTACATTGGATATATATTTTTTTTAACTTGGATTATGTTAAATGAAGATGTATAACGGTACAACAATTCGTTTCAGTACATCAGTGAAGGATCTGCGCTCTACCTCGAATCCAATTCTTTAGGGTAAGAAAGTATGTACGGAACCCTTTGGTCGTAGATGGAATATCTTGCACCGTATGAGGGTGACATATAAGGCCCTGCATGTGTTGTTCTGGACTGGAAAGTTGAGTGTGGGATTAATTGGAGGAGCTCATCGAAACACTCGCAATGGTAGAGGTGGTAAAATACTGCCAAAGAGGCAACGTATCTACGCAACAGTAAACGTTCAAGGATTGTGACCTCAGGATGCCCAAATTATGCGGAGGACTGATTAAATTGATTCTTTACATAGGTATTACAAAAGATCTAAACATCACAAAAAATCTATCTGTGCACTACGTCCTACCACTAATATGGTGTACAAATTAAATTTCGTGTGTGACGTAGTCCCTGAGTGGTATTGATTCAAAATTGGACCCGGTAGTAGCTCTAATCGGATAATAGGATTTCTTGCGTTTTTCTGCCCTGATGAATATGTGGACGTGGTTAACTTATTTCTCCCAAAGGTGCTTGTTGCGTCTATTCTCACCTGTTCCTATTGTGGAGTTCTGTTAGCAGAACTACTAGTAATTTTTTTCCCATTAGTTCTGTCCATACAACAAAGGGGAATACAATTCCCACTTGTTCTGTTGTGTTGGTTCTGTTGGCAGAACTACTGGTTGTTTATTTCCCATTATTTCTGTGACTTAAAAAATATGCTTCACACCTTATCTCAAGTTTATTCCCACCTGTTCTGTTACTTAGTACTGTCGGTGGAAAATATAGTGAACGTAAACAATTTACTTTCATTATGAGAACAAATAGGTTACAACGCAGTTTCTCTAATAACTTAGATATTCTGAAGGAATAAAAAAATATATCGCAGTTTCTCTAAAAACAAAGAGATTTCGATGTCACCGTTACTAAATTGCATTTGGCACACTGTGATCATGGCATAGTTTTCAATCTGTTTATAAGAACTTCGTTTGACTGATTTCATGGGGTTCATTCAGAGCCTCATATATATTATTAAATAAGGGTATACATGTACAGGGTTCTACCAACACCTTCGAGGCCCAAGCCCACCCCACTTGCCAGTCGGTGCACTTGCTGAACAACGGACGAGGCCCTGCCGCAGGCTTTCCTCTTGAGGCAGTTGTTCCCGGAGAGTGAATACCGTGAATCAAAATATTACATCCCCAACTTGTAATAAATAGCTGTAATAGCCACTAATCAGCAAAGATTTTATCAGCCTAACGTACGTACATTGCTAAATATGTTAAACGCGCAGCCGAGTCATATTGAATAAATTCATCATAATAAAACTCACGCATGTAATGAAATGCAGAAAATCAACATCAACAGTAATAGTAGAGTATAAGTAAGACCAGTAGCCATGTTAAATATACTCACAGTCCAATGACGTAACCTATTTCTTGCTCCATGGACGTATTCAACATTTTACACGGTTTTGAACTTTTGACACCGGCGTTTCGCTTCATTACCTACCATCAATCTTTCCGAGCGAGTACACCACACATCGTATCATTACTGATAACGTTGCGAGGCGACAGCCCGATAGCTATTTGTGTTATCATCAATATTTTCACACAAAATACATTATAGACAAGAACAAGCTGTTCCGAGTCTAGGTATACTTGCTAACATAATGTCAGTTAAATCTATATATCTTTGTACTCTCCTTAGCTCAGTTATATCTAAGAAAAACAAGAAACAAATTAGCGTGTAGGCACAATAGTCTCGTGTGAAGAAAGGTAGGATCTTACTAACCTTGGTTTCGTTTAGTTTGCCAAGTTAGCCATGCCGTAAGGGTAAGTAAGGTTCCTCTGCCAGCTCCGTGATGTACAAGGTTGGATTATTAGTTGATTGACAGGAATTTTACTTGAGCTAAATACCTCCTCCCGTTGCACTCTGTGTAACAGAAGTCGGTGTGTAGATTGTATGACTGTATCTGCAGTAAACATGGCGTGGCACAGATGTCCTTCTAGCTAAGCTAATCTAATGGCCCTTTGGGACTACAAAGAAGTAAACCTGTTTAAAAATTCACCTGTGTATCCAAATGTGCTTAGAGATGGCACATTCAATGTGACAACCTGGCGGTTGTGTTATAGGTAGTGACACATGCGTGAATTAGTTGTTATTATATTTTTAGGTACCTATTATTTTTTACATAAGGACGGTTGCCAGTGATGCCAAGACCGGAGGCAAGCGAGTGCCCCACTTCATAGATTACCGTCTCCTGCACAATAAGTCTCATATCGGAGAAAAGATGTAACTTCATTCGGTTCAACTTTGCCAATTCGTAACGCCGTCGGTTAGGGCATATCCAAAAATTTCGAAAAAAAGGACCTGTTTCAAATACTTACTTCGAAGCGGACAATATTATAGTTCCTTGATATCTCTATAAATAACGTATCAATAAATTTGCGAGTATATAGATTCAAAAAATATCCCACCCAATACCCAACTGTACAAGTAACTCTATATATTACTAATTATTACTTTGACAGTAGCCACTTACTTAGTGCCAGTTATCTGAATCCTATTTATATCTTTTGGCGTGTCCTTGTCTCATTTAGTTTTATAGATCTGTGATGAGAGTACTAGCAAAGTAATTTTCTCGACTGATACGAATCAGCAACGTAAGGTCAAGTTAAATATGTATGCCTAGTTCCATTAGCGCGTCTAATCTTGGCATTTTATTAGAAGAGAGGTATAAAAACTTCGATACGTTTGGTAAGTTAGTACAAAAACAAAGAAATCAAGGACTATCGGACTTCTATGGTACTTTTTTTAACGTGTGGTTTCCACACGTTAACTTTCTCACGGGCTTCACCCCATTATTGCTAACGATGGGGTGGGCGTGTCGAAATCGGACCAACTAAAACCACACGGTGTTCCCAAGTGTCCATTGCTGGGCACCCCGGGTAAGCCCTCGCAGTGCTGGCACTGTGGCGTTGTCTCCCGGTGGATGCCCCACAGATACTTATCGAAGTACCTGTGTCCGGTAATTATCTCCCACATTCGGTATGAGATGTCACCGTGGTGCCTCTCTAACCACTCCTCCATGACTTATATGGCACATTATGAAGATGTTTAGGTTAATTTTTGAATCATATAGGAATGACGGTAGCTGTGTTCTTATTTACGATATATGTGTATAAATACGGGGATAGTAGAAATGAGTCTAATTTATTGGAATTTGCCTTGTTCCCTATTTACCGGAACTCGAACAGAAAAACAACTCCTTAATAAGTGTTTCAGAAATTGATTCGTTACTTCGCTCGAAATGTTATAACTTTGATCATTGATCCTGAGTAGTTCATATACAATTTGATGTTTTATCAGGGTTGCCATAACCATTTATGTTGTGGGGCCTATACGAATCGTGATCCCTGTCATAGCACCTATAATAATTACCTTTATCACACGGATATGTATTGAGACGAGATGAAAACTAAGGAATTTACATGCTTAAATTGGTAAACCAAAAATCCTTCTGAAGAATAGTGAGAATCCTTGTGTTGTATCGTAAGTAAAAAGAAAATGTCCACATTGAAAGATATATTTTTAAGTACTACCAAATTTAAAAGATCCTAAATAAAGACTTCTTCTTCCGATCGAAGACGACTTCTTCGTCTTCAATCTTAAAGTGAAATTAATAAATAGGTATATGAAATCGGTTTTAAGCAGGTACTACGAAAGCTGCTCAAGATCTGGCATTACTCTTGTTTTGGGTGCAAAGAGTGATTTGAGAGATTTTCAGGATTTATTTTGTTTGTATTCAATGCATTAATTGACAGAGGAGATACATGCCTTTATATTTTAGGGGAGAAGTAAATGTCTCGATTGTAAAATATAGCTGCCTTATCATAATTCACTGAAGGGGTATCTTACAATGTTTATTGGCGCGAACCATTAATCTTATTGCCAAATACACGCATCCTCGAAACTTAATACAGTGAACACATTGTGTATGATTTTTGAATTTATTGCTATCTTATGTTTTATTTTGGCTGAAAATATTTGCAGTCTGTTGAAATTGTATGTAATTTTGGATGAAAACAATCAACGAGATGAATGCGTAATTAACGCGTTAACTGTGTCACGCGGCATAATATATAAGTTAAGGACATCTTGTAAAATATTGGCACTCAATGCGTTTTTTTTTTTTTTTTTTTAACGTGCGGAAATCCCTTCGGATACCCCCCCGCCGGCCAGCGGGGGTGGTTATGTCGTGTCTCGACTAAAACCGCACGGTGTCCTCCCCAAGTGTCCGTTGCCGGGCACCCCGGGTAAGCCCTCGAAAGGATAACCCCAGGGTTGACGGCGGACTTTGGCCGCCACCGCGGCCTCGCCTGGTGGGGTCGGGTTTTATCCCGCTTCGGTGAGTTGGCAGGCGTGTGTAGGGCACACACGACACGCCTCCGCCACGGCCTGCTTCTGTAAGGACGGCGAGTCGGCCAACTGCCGTCCTCAGGCCCCGATCATGGAGGTCGGTAGTCCCGGGCGTAGATGAGTCTGCGGCGTCCTCGCCGCAGACTGCGAAAATCGGGGGGCAGGGTTCTCTCCCGCTCCCTCTCCGCCGTCTCTTTCGCGCGCATTACCTGCTCGCAGAAAGAGGCGGTGGCGTGCCACTTGCTCCCGTCGGAGACCACGGCCCTCACCATGGTCTCCAACGAGAGAACGTCCACGCCCAGAACCGCAACGAGATCCCGGCGTTGACTCGCCCACGCAGGGCACTCCACCAACGTGTGGAGCGCCGTGTCTTCGCCAGGATCCTCGCAGTGCTGGCACTGCGGCGTTGTCTCCCGGTGGATGCGCCACAGATACTTACCGAAGCACCCGTGTCCGGTAACCATCTGGCACATCCGGTAGGAGAGGTCCCCGTGGTCCCTCTCCAACCACTCCTTCATGATCGGTCTCACCGCCGCAATGGTGGATTCCCCCCACCTTGGGTGCTCAAGTCGCACCCTCCATGTCTCCATGAGTTCCTGGCGGAGCAGGGACCGCTGAGCCCTGATTTCTCGGGGCTCCGGCCTATGGCCCCGCTCCAGCGCCTCCTTGCGCCACTGGTACAGCAGCGCAAGGGCTCTCGCTTCCAGGTCCCATGGAGGGGTCCCGGCTAGGAGACATGCCGCCTCGACGGAGATCGTGCGATACCCCCTGATGACTCTGACGGCCATCGCTTTTAACGGGCTGTTTAATACAGCCACGTTGCGGGCCGCCAGAGTCTCCGCCCATACTGGGGCCCCGTACAGGGCCATGCTTCGCACGATCCCCAGGTACAGTCTCCTAGTGGGGGCGTTGGGTCCCTTAACGTTGGGCATCAGCCGCGATAGCGCGGCCGCAGCCCCCCTCAGTTTCGGAACCAGACTTCGGAGATGAGGTCCGAAGTACCATCGGCTATCGAGTACGAGCCCAAGGTACTTCATCGTGGGCTCGATGCCGATGCTTACGCCCCCTACGGTTATGCTGGTTCCCGCAGGTGGCCCCCTCCGAGGCCCGTGGAAACACATAGCCTCGGATTTGTGGAGAGCCACCTCGAGTCCCAGCCGCCGTATTCGACCCACGACTTGAGCAACCCCTGCCGTGGCCTTTAGTGCCGCGCTACGGTGCGTTGCTCCCCGCGCCATAACGAGGGTGTCGTCAGCATAACACGTTATGCTGACACCCTCGAGCAACGAACCGCGCAGCACCCAGTCGTATCCGATGTTCCACAGGTGTGGCCCAAGGACCGACCCCTGCGGAACACCGCACGACACTTCTCGCCGCCCTGGCCCTAGCCAGGTCGGGTAAACTATGGCCCTCTCGGATAGGTATGCCTCGACAATGCGGCGGAGGTAAGGAGGCACTCCGTGATACGCGAGCGCCTCCCTAACGCAGCTCCAGGGTAGGGTGTTGAAGGCGTTGGCGATGTCGAGAGACACCGCCACCACCACCCCACCCCGCGAGACTACTTCCTCCGCCAGGCGCCTAACGCGCATGATCGCTTCCACGGTGGAGTGCCCCCGGCGGAAACCGAACTGGTTGTCCGCCAGATCTGGCCCCACGTTCGTGCGTGAGCTAAAAAAAACATTTCATATTGTTTCATAAAGAAGTTTTATTATCTAAAATGTCACTCAAAATGAAAAATTGAAATCAATCACGTATTAGCCAAAAATACCAAACATGAAACGGCAAGTTGCCGGAAGGCTCTAAGGTGTAAGCCCCGGATGCAACCGGGTTCATCTTAGCGATGAACCCGGTTGCATCCGGTATAATCATTCATTATAATGATGTTTTTTTTTCATGTACTTAGTTCAGCCTTTTCGTAGTTTGACTGAATGCGGAACCCAATTAAGTTGGGAAAAGGCTCGGAGGATGACCATCATAATTGACAAGGCAATTCTTGAGTCGGGATCAACTCTTGTTACTTTAACATTTAGAACGTGCTCCACGATACAAGGGATAATTTCAAGTAAACTACAATATTTTTGAAGTGAAAACTTCTTTAGCGGCGTTGTGCACTTTTTTGTAATGGGTAAAAAAGGCTAAACTCGCGTCAGGACACGTGACCTGATCGAAAATTCGTAAGACGTTTGCAGACAAGTATAGGAGCGCTAATTCCACACTGTACTTAACAACCTTGGTGGCGTGTTCGTCTAATGAGAGTCGTTGACTTCGTCAACACTGAGATCGATTCCGACCGAGGCCCAAGAAATACTTTTTGTCATCATATAACTTTTTGTAATATTTTTTCTATTTTGTGCCATAAATCTATTGATATAAAATGGAAATTACACAAAGTACATCTATTAATGAAAAAAGTGACGAAGAAATAGCGAAAGAAAATGAGTGAGTACTTTATAAATATATTGGCGATGATGGTTGATATTATTATTACAGGAATGATGGTGGAAAAGTCGTTGAAATTATGGATGAAAGTTGATTTTTCTGAGAGATAAACTTTTTAATGAAAAATAATTGTAATAGTTCTGAAGTGTTAAATTTTTAATGTAATATAAATTGTCATGTTTGTGTATGATAGCGCAATAAATGAATATTGTATGTTACCACATAAATGATAGCACTTTTATACTGACAATTAAAGCAATTCATGCTAAATTATTCCCTAACCATTCCAAAATATCAAAAATGCACAACGTTAATATTCAAGTTTTCACTTCTGCCGGCACTCCCGGAGTGCAACCCGTCGTAATTTCTTTTTAACTTTAGCGTTCCATGATATACAATAATTTTACGGCTATTAAAACATAACATAACATAACTTCACGCCTGTATCCCCGAAGGGGTAGGCAGAGGTGTATTACACCCACGTTTCGCCAGTTATGTTTAAGTCCCATTGTAATAGGGGGCGAGCGTATTGCCATCTACCGGGCAAATTACTAAGCGAGCGATAATCAACATTTTTAATACACACATAACTTCGAAAAGTCAGAGGTGTGTGCCCGGGGCGACTGGGGATCGAACTCGAGACCTCGTCTTGGCAGTCTGTTACGTACACCACTGGGCTATCGCCGCTTACGGCAATTAACGCGATCATATATACATACCTTTGGCTTGCCTGACATTTCGACCAGGTTACACTGGCCGTGGTCACAGGCTGACTGGCGCAGTGACTGCGCCAGTCAGTGTAACCACATATACATGATCGCGTTAATTCCCGTTAAATTATTGTAAACTACAACTTATTTTAATTATATAAAACTACCTACTCACTGACGGAGGCAGTCAACATGAGCGCAAACTAATTTATTTACACTGATTAACTTTCAACTGACCAAATTCCCTGTTGTCGTTTTGTTAACAGTAGCAGTACAAATTTTCCGAGCCCAGCAAGTCACAGATATTAAACCTATACATGATCGCGTTAATTCCCGTTAAATTATTGCAAACTACAACTTATTTTAATTATATAAAACTACCTACTCACTGACTGAGGCAGTCAACATGAGCGAAAACTAATTTATTTACACTGATTAACTTTCAACTGACCAAATTCCCAGTTGTCGTTTTGTTAACAGTAGCAGTACAAATTGTCCGAGCCCAGGAAGTCACAGATATTGATCGCACTTTTCCGCTTGCTGCTTCTGCACGGAATTTTTAAACTCACTCATTAATATCAGTCACTGAAGAGGATACTCGTTCCTGCTTTAGGAATTTACCAAAGTGGTTTTTTTATCTTCTACTTAATTTTCACACTGTTTGCATGTCAAGAAAACTCTGAAATTTTGTTATCTGAAATTATAATCTTTACTTGTATCAAGTGCATGGAAAACTTTACAGAAATATTTATTAAGGAACAATTCATAAATAGAAGTATTTAAACGAAATATTAACTATCTGTACAATAAAAACAAAATTATATAAACTAAAATATTTACATCCTAAAAAAGAGTATGTATAAAATAAAAAGTTTAGGTGTCAAAGAATTCCTCCCCATCGATGTCGACTGGTAACGTACATTAAATAATAAATTTAAGCGAATACATTAATAGTACATTATTGCAAAGGCAGCGAAATAGGCAATTGCAGGTCGAGTATGAGTTTGGAGGCCGAGCCGCAGGCGAGGACTTCAATGATACGAGACAGACAATTGCCATTTCGGCCGAGGCATATATAGTGCTTCTCTTAAAAAAATGCAAGGAAATAAAAAAGGGCCAAGGGACAATTATTGAACGAAAATGTTATAGATTTTCCAGGCAAATTTATGTTCGTTTGTTGTATTTCTGACGCTTGCGGCTGGGAATTTGATACTTGGTCAGTGGTAGGTGGCTGGAAACTTAATTGCTGTTTAGGAGTGGATGGTTGTGGACTTGATAATTGGCAAGAGGTGAGTGGGTAAGACGTTGTTTCCGAATCATTAACAGTTCTCAATTTGATGTTTTGGTTAATTTTATTGGTTATCTCAGTTATATTTTCAACTGATTCTTCGAAGTAGCCTTCAGCGACTTTATCGGACTTCCAAACTCCGTGTCTTTTTAGAGTAGTTAAATTCGCTCCCGAATCAGCAAGAAGAGTGACTGAAGGTCTGCGGAAACAATGTCCAGTGTAACATTCAGGATTTGTCAAGTTTAAATAAGTTATTTTGTGTCTTCCGATGATTTGCTTCGTACACTTCCCTTTCTGAAAGTTCAATAAAAAGCTATCCGATTTTGTGTCCACTGGTTTTTGATATTTTTTTACAATGATAAGGAATTCTCCTCGGAGGACAAACATCCGGTCAATCTTTGTTTTAGTGTTGCGCAAGGTTATTCTTGCTGTGTTATCATTACATTCACTGTCAGGACGACGGCAGTGGAGCGTGGGGCTCGGAGCCTCTTCGGCGCCTTCGCCGCAGCGGCTTTAGCCGCCTTCTTAGCCGCTTTTTTGGCGGCTTTTCGAGCCTTTTCCGCAGCTACCACTACCACCCATCCCTCCCCTCTGGAGGGATGCTCGGGTGTAGCGAGAAAAGCGGTTACAGCGGAAGCAGGAGTGCCGCGCTTCTTCCCCTTCCCTTGTGGCGTTTGGGCCACTGGGTCGGCGGTCCTTTTATTATTAGGACCGGGCTTCCCACTGGCAACAGCCGCGAAAGATGCAGGCTGTGCCAGTGGAGGACGGTATGCCCGGTCCTCCAAAACGCCGAGCCGCCTCTCGATGGCCGCCAGTTACTGCCCCACACTCGGCGCAGGATCCGGCACCGTCTCGGCTGCCGGTTTGGGCGCCGCCTTAGTCGCCGACTTTGGCGTCGCCTTCGATGCTGACTTTGGCACCGACTTTGGCGCCGACTTAGGCGCCTCCGCTGGCGGCACAGGAGCCCTCGGCTGGACCACCGCCTCCTGGGCTCTATCTCTGGCTCTGGCCTATTGGGCCTCCGGGGATCCCCTGACCAGCTGAGTCAGGTGCTTGACCTCCTCCCGGAGGGCCCGCTATTGCTCCTGGGAGTTGGCGAGCTCAGTTTCCAGATTTGTCACCCGGGCCCTGAGCTTCGCCTCCTCCTCGGAGGCGCTCCTGGCGAGGAGCTCTTCCAGAGCCGTCTTGGCGACGGCTACGTTTTCCGCCACCGTTTTTCGCTTTCCGGCCACGTTCTTGGCCCCCTTTAATGCCTCCGTTATTCGAGCCAGCGCCGAAAGGAGCTCCCTCGCCGCGGGAACGTCCTGGTCCCTGCCACTGGGTAGTAGCGGGACGTGAACCGGTGGCTTCGGCGCTCTGTTCGCCGAAGTGGCCAACTTGGACGGTCGATCGTCCTCGCTCGAGGAGGTCGCTCGTTTTATGGGGCTTCTGCTCCGGTCACGGGACGGTCCATCCGAGCGTGGCCGCTTACGTCGGAGACCCTCCACAGTCTCCATTCGGCTGGATACCGACTCATTGTCGGTACCAGCCGTCGACGCCGCGGACCCTATGTCTGCGTCCGTATCCCCGCCTAAAGGCAGCGGAGTAGCGGGTCTGGGGAAGGCGGCTTTCATTACCCGCGTGCGAGACCGTGGCCTCACCTCTTCATCCTCCACTACTACCACTCCGTCATTTCCGTTATTAATGCCTGTGTCGTCGTTTATGTTTTCGTCCGGTTTGTTTTGTAAATTTGTGTTTTCCATATCATGTCCCACGAGTATGGGGGAAAGGTGGTCCATCCAGGCGGAGCCCCCTGCACCTGGATAAGCCTATATACTATGGAGGTCGGCTGGTATCCATAGGTTTTAACGACTTCGCTGTCGGGTGTTATAGACTTTTCCTTGTCGTTGGCCGGCCAATAAAGGCAAGCCCTACGGTCAGCAAGTTCACAGCGTACCCTTCTGGAGCCACCAGTCGGGTCTTGGCTGATCACCTGCCGATTACGGAACGGGAGAGGATGGCTGGCCCTCTCTCACCGGCGGCGGCACATATGCCCGTTGGCCCCTGCGTTAGCAGTAGGCTAACCCGCCCCTGGATCCCCCAGGACCCTATGGTGGCCTGCACCACCAACAGCATCGCTCATCCTGTCTCCTCTGAAAGCAGAAGAGTATGGAGAGCGAAGTGTTTCCGCCACGTTGGGTATTGGCCGACGATCAATGCCAACCCCATGAAGGGGAAGCCATTGACCGCCGCCCAGAGGGTGTACCGGCCGCTCCGATTCCGTTCCCCCCGGACTGCAGCGGGATCGGAATCGGAATGACACTCGAGGAGGTTACCCAACACACACCCATTCTTTACCTACCTACGCAATTTAATTGTTAAATTCTTTTACTGACCTACAAAATTAAATTTAGTGTAAAATAATGATCCCTTGGACACGTCATAATCTGAGAGTGATTTCACAGTATTCATTCGGCTTTTTTTTAAACTCCTAATAGGAAAGGAAAAGAAATTACACACATATGTAAATGATTCATTTTACACAAATTACATTTATTTAGCAGACCGAACCCGCCTTCGCACGGTCATCATTCCTATCATTTTATTGCAGTGCTATCTGCCAATTTTGTTCATCCAACTATCCAGGGTTTCATTCAGACACTTGAAAATTTTGATGAAAAAATAATTAAGTTAGTAATCCTAGCGATTACTTTCTTAATTATTTTTTGACCAAAATACCGCAGTTCTTCGGTCACTCCGGTTGGTCAATTGTGAAAAATAAAACCCATAAAACCACCCAGAGAACTTGCGGTTGTGTTTAAACTGACATGAAATTCCATTAGCTTTAATATTGAATTTCAAGCATTTTCCTTCAAAAGTGACCTTCAAAATTCAACCTTCTGAGGGGTAATTTTCGGCAAACGGAATTAACGTGTACATACCTTTTTAAAGCATTTTCCTCACACCCTGACTGACCCATCTCCGGTATCGAGATGGCCCCCTCGGGTTTGGGAACTGTAATATGTATGTAATGTATGTGGATAAATAAATAAATCTTGCCCCGGAAAAGGGGGGGGGGCGCTAGTCGCCCCGCCACCCAGGCCTGCGTCTGCTGGGGTGATCAAATGGTTACGCTCAAACGTCACCAGGCTAAAAAATGGAAGTGAAAAATAATAAATATCTTTGTGATCCAAGCCTGCCACACACCTGCGACTCGCTACATCTGGTCAGACCACAAATGTGGGTCAGACGGCATTTGCGCCCGTAATAGCCGTAAGTCACATGTATTATGAAAAGAAGCAGAAAGAGCAGGAGAGCGGATTCCGTGCTCCAAAGTGCAACAAGTTGTATGATGATGACGGCAACTTTACATTTTGTTAAAGCGAAGACAATAAATAACAAATACCCTATATTAGAAGTTACTAACGCTAAAAACGTACCCCTATGTATTCAATTGTACTCCACATTATCAGGGTTTAGGGGTGGACAGTTAAAATTTAATAAAAGCTTTGCATTCACGTATCTATACTGGAGTTCAAATATCTTTTTCGAATTCCGTTCACGCGTGCTACAAATTTAGCTTTATTATTATAGTCGCAGATACGATTTCGTGGATCAATCTTTACAATGTTATTACTATACTTAAATGTTATTGAAATGCTTCGAGCCCGACACGGGGCGTTGCAGTCCGTTAAATAAGATTTCTACGCAAGTGCTATTTTGCCAGTTAGTTATGTAGACAAGACGTTATGTGTAGTACGTGAACTGCTCTTTTATAATAATGAAATTTAAATGGTTAGTGATTACTATGATAAGTCTGACTAACTAGGGTCGATAATATCACTTAAATATACTTATACAAAATTAAGGTATGGCATAATATATTCACAAAAGTCTGAAGTTTTGATATAGATTTTCTACCCCGCAAATCGAGTGGATTTGCGGGGTAGAAAATCTTAATAGTAAAATTCTGATAACATTGAAGCTCATGTATTTTTTCGCTTCCTTCTTTGAAAATGACAGACTTCAATACAACCGTTCAACCCTTATTTTACGCCTTTAGGGGTGATGTTCCAAAAATAGTTTCTTAATGGATGCTTACACATCAAAAACTAAATATAATCTGACATAGCCAAGAACACGCCTGACTAATTCACCTTTCAAATAAGAAAATCTAGTGGGGCGGAAATCACACAGTGATTGTCAAACTTCGGGCCAAACTTAGATTTTTTAGGGACAATTTGTATAAAAAAAAAAAACTTACCCGAAACCTACCCGAAACCTTGAACGTACAAACCCCAAAATCTAATCAGTTCTTCCCATTAACCAAACAAGATGATTGGTGAAAGAATTTTTGAAATCGGATAAGTGGTTCTTGAGTTATTGCGTAAACAGACATCCAGACCAACAGACAGACCGACACAAAAATTTTTTTTGCTTAATTAGACTTAGAATCATGTGAAACGTCGAGAAAAGTGATAAAAAGTGGGTGTAAGATTTTTATTTTTTTTTGCGTGATTTTAAGACTTCGGCGTCCACCTGGTTGGTGGCCCGAAGTAAAAAACAAAATCAAAGTCGGTTCACCCGTTCGGGAGCTACGATGCCGTAGACAGGCACGTGAAACTTATAACACCCCGTCGTTTTAGCGTCGGGGCTTAGTAAAAGGCCAGCAACTGCCATAATTTCAAGTCTATAACCCCAGTGATATAGGTTGTATATACTTACCGAGATCGATTTTAAGTAGCAGCATGCTGCATTTCGTGCGGTGCCGGGTGCATAATGTTCCTTCCTTCCCTTTTTCAAATTTATTAAATTTTTCCTATTTTCTCGGTATGTTTGCGTTTTAACGTGGTTGCCAACAATTCGAGTAGGTATTGCAATTGTTAATAGACCACAGTAACCAGTAACCACTTACCATCACGTGGAATGTGAATGAATATAATAATGTGAAATATGTATGTACATTCGGCTCAGACCTTTGAAAGCACAATATAGAATATATACGATACAGTTCAACTGTTTTATCGTTTTCATGCGCTCATTAATGTTCATCATAAAGGTGGTCTGCACGAATATGCAAAATTAAATTGAAAATCATCATTGAACCCCTATACGGACTGCATAATTACTAGCGTGCGCTTAATAATGCAAGTCCAAATATGTAGGCGTTTTTGTCATAAGTACATTTACATGGTAAACAACAAACTCAAGTTAACCTTATTT
Organism: Cybosia mesomella; assembly: GCA_946251805.1. Taxonomy (NCBI): domain Eukaryota; kingdom Metazoa; phylum Arthropoda; class Insecta; order Lepidoptera; family Erebidae; genus Cybosia; species Cybosia mesomella. The sequence goes on from OX276403.1 coordinate 15,711,220, forward strand.
TGTTGACTGTCGAGTCAAGCGAACATCATAAATTTATAACATCTCGTCAAATATTATCGTCACCCTATGGCACATGTGATATCTGAAGTCATCTACTCGGACCTTGATTTATAATTACCAATAAATTCAGCAAGTTCAATTTTTGCACCATAAATATCGTAAAATGGTTGGTGCTGCCATTTAAAATAATACATACGAATTTAATAGTCAGTTACAGTTCGTCATAATTTGCCAAAGAAATTAAGGTTGTGTGTTATTATAATATCTCTCGTAATATTATTTACATTACTTACATGAAATTTGAAGACGTCTAGTTTTTAAATATTGTTATGCGTCGTAATTAGCCCTTTTCATCCATTTATCCAGATCCAGATATTTAATTATTTCATTTTCAAACTTAGTTAAGAGGAATTAATCCTTAATTCCAAGTTACCATTGGCTTTATGATCAATGATTTATAGACAGTAGAGCTAGGACGTATTTAAAACAACAAACAAGCTGTTGCTCAAAGCCTAATCCGCGTGGAATTATGATCGCGTTCCCGCAACCCATGAGAACCTGCTCCAAGTTTAACCCTGTGTGTTATTTCAGACTATATGTAAAATCTCTCCCTGTACCAAATTTCAGCCATATCCGTTCAGTCGTAAGAACGTCATCGAGTCAGAAACCTCCAAACATACAAACATCTTAACAAACTTTCTCATTTATAATATGAGCAGGATTGAATATCTACTATTGGCGCAGGCGTTCTTCTTGGGGTTGGAGGTCAAACGGCAGTCGCTATCGTAAGAGCCAAGATCAAGATCAGAAAGTCTAACATCGGCTTTATTTATTTATTTATAACTTCAAATATTTAAGAAGATTGTCACTACAATTACTCCAACTAAATCTTCAAATTAAATAGAGATTTGTCCCAGCATAACGTCGAAAAACAGCGTCCAATTCGTAACCGCGCAATTTCTTTGCTAATGAAACAGTTATTTGTCTCAGCAAATGTATTTGTCTTTTGCTGATGCTAGGTTCAACTTAACAATGCAATTGCATTTGGTGCAACTTTTTTTCGCAGATAGTAAGGAGCTGTATTAACTATCTGTTTAATTGTTGAAATAAGATATAATTATTTAATTAGAATTAATACTTGTTTATGGTTTTTAGACATTTTCCTTCACTTGTGCTATAAGATATTTTAAGCTTTATGACAAATTTCAAGATTCCAGCTCAACGGGAAGTAGGTACCCGATAGATTTTGATTTCTTTGCGATTGTCTAAATATGATGTATAAATGGCTGTATCTTTTGATTGCATTGACGTAGAAGTTTGATTTTTTAACAGCCTCAAAACTTTACAGACTTGAGTATTTGATAGATATTAGTTTCAACTTGATACCTCCACGCGTTCCTCAGAAAAAGGTCTTAATAGACAGACAGACGGACAACGAAATGATTCTATTAGGGTACCGTTTTTTCTTCTCGAAGTACGGAACCCTTAATAAGTCAACGACAAAAGTGAATTAACACTAAAATATTTACAAACGTTTTTTACATTGGACTACATGTACTTAATAATGAATGTTTAAGTAGTTGTATAACCCCCAGAGGACAATGTTAATATGTAATATGTATTTCATGTTTTGTTTATTATTTTATGAAAAGTATTCAATAAATAAGAATTTGTTAAGCCATTTATGTCGGCGCCTGTGCCTACTTAATAATATAAATAAATTATTCTGATAGGTAAATTAAGTACGTTAAAGAAATATTACAAAACAACGCAAAATAGTTATTACATTTTCATAATTGTATCTGGTGCAGGCTTCCCTCTTGGGTTGCGCAGCTCAGACGGTAGTCGCTCCCGCAAAAGCCAAGAAAAGCAAAATCAAGAGAAAGAATAGGAAAGCGGATACCGAGCTCCAAAATACATGCTTTAGACCCGGTGTTCTTCATTTCCACCAATCATTAATCCAGTGTTAGCGCTGTGATTCAGTGGTCATTCATTATACGTAGAATAATTTTGTACTTAAGTACTTACATTACTTTTAAAAACATTCGTTTGAGCAATAAAGCGGAATAGTAAATCGACCGTATTTTACTCTCTCAAATATTGGAAATTTAAAGTGCAATTCTACGCTATTACTTAAATTCTATCTCACACTCTTTACAATGAAAACCTCTCAATTCATTCTGAAGTTTTGTCAGTAAATTCGCCCGAGTGACGGCGATCGTGGACGGCAGTAGGTAGGATGGATGCACTGATTACCTACACCGGTCCTAATACGAGCCATTACACCAATTTTATTTGATAATAACGAATCTTATTGACAGATTTACTAGAGTCATCAACCTAAAAATTTCAAGCTTTTAGTAGATATAGTGTCAAATTTGACTAACTATACTAAGATTAATGTGTGAGCTTTAATCACGATTCAAAGTAAGAGATAATGAGAAAGTTGGTCATTTTCTAAATTTCGGCTAACTTTTGGGACCTACAGAAATAAGCTTTATTTGGCATAATATTCTCTCTACACTTAGTGAGTGGAATGTATATTGGTATATTATAGTGGGTGCTGTTTAATGTAAATAATGAAATTACATCAAATAAATCGCGATAGAATCCGTTAAAAATAGTTTTATTACAATGTGTGACACTCGCGTAAACTTCCGACAATATCATGCATTATTTTATACAATGTATATTATGATTTTATGTATCTATTTGTTATCTATTTTAATTCTTTCATATTATATTAGTGACAAGAAGAAAAGCGTAATTAGAAACTTAAAATGTGTGAATAATCTAATGTCAGCCATGTAGGCTGACATTAGATTATTTTATAAAAATCAGGGTACGCACAAAATAAAATAAAAAATCATGAATAAATAAAAAAAATGTAAATAAAAAAATATAATCTGGGTGTGTAATACACCTCTGCCTACCCCTTTATGATTATGAAGTTATGTTCTAAAATAAGAAACTACGAATAAAACATTACATTTAGAATTAAAATATAATTAACAACTAACTTCATACACTCATGATGAAGTAAAAATTTCTATTATAAAAGATATTAAAGAACACATAAAATAACCACTATTTTTCTGACCATAATAATTAATAAGTAAGTAATATAATGCAGCCACGGCTGTAACCAAAATGCAAACCCTAGACTAGGCTGGTACTAGATTCACAAAAGGGTGGCATTAGACACAGGGTAGCCATTCGGTTTTTTTTTAATAATGTTATCAAATTTCTTGAATGCGAATCTTTGTCTCATAAAGTTCTCGAATAAATAAATAACTTATTTAAAAAAAAATTGTATTTCTTCTTAGAAATAAGCAGATACGATTTATTAAACTTAAAAAATACACTACGAGGCTGGTATTCAGGTCTAAAGAGGTAAAGATGCTTTATGTTTGAAATTTCCTGAAAATACAATTATGTTTTATTTATATGCATACGTATAAGGTACTGGAGTAAGCACCGGCTTACGCCAGTACCTATACTAAATAAATATAATAATGTAACACCACAAAGCTTAATACAAGGAAAGTTGCTGTCATCCGCGATAGATGGTGCTGTACCGGTCGGCTGCATCGCGCTAACAAGATTCTCCGCAACCGAATGACCTCCCGCGTGAATTATTTATTTTGTATTCGGATCGGATATACCTACATCTCTGCTGCCAATTCACGCTTCCACTATGTGGGACTTGTCTTGGGACTGAGATTTTAGCTAGGCCATTGGCAGATTGCAAGCTTCCACCTGTGGGACTTGCAATCCTCAGTGGATACCGAATTGTATTAGCTAGGCATTCTTTTGATCAAATAAACTAACGTTTATCACATATCATAACGTACGTTTTCTCTCCGTACCTCATTCTGTCTCCCGTACATTGGTAACACCCAGCTTGCCTTCTTACAATAATAAAAAAGTTATAACAATAAAATATGAATATATAATACTTACCTAGGTATTATGTATGTATAAAAAATATATTTATGTTATTACAAAGATCTCTATAGTTATTCTGACTGCTTTAGTTCTATGTTGGTCTAGTTGCTTTAAAGCTCTAAAAACTAGGAAAAGTATATTCTTTCCAAATTTTTAGTTTTCATAATAAACGACATCGTTTCGTTTGTGATGGTTGTAAAGGACCATGGACAGAATCGTCAGGACCCACCAACACAAATTAAATGTAGCTCAATTGACATATCTTCATGAGATGATATTTTTTAATTATGAAGCCGTGGCATGTCCAAATGCATAAAATTTACCGTTTATTATACAAATCTTTCGTTTACGTATTACTGAATAGAAATTTTAAAATACTCATTTGTCTATTCAATAGTACACAGCGGCTGCGGATGCACAGATAAAGAGTTACTTTTACGGCCATGGAAATACCCATTGCCTCATTGCGAAGAGTTTCCGCAGTAGAATGAAGATGACGTCATTTTAATTACATATAAAACTATTTTCATAATAAAAATATACGTTCATTAATACAATTGCGATGTTTTTTATTGACATAATACCACTGATTTATGTAAAAATATAGAATTTGCATCAAATAATGGATTTTTTTTAACATATTGGCAGTAGTTTCATGTGTGTTAGTGGGTGAGGATATTTACATTTTTGCCCATGGTCAATATGTGTCCAATTCATAATAATAATCACCTTATTTTTGAATTTTTATTTTATACATTTTTATTAATATTTTTATACATATTCCTAAACAGATATATCCATTAAATTGCAAATGAGAACCTCGATATTTGTAGTTAACTACCAACATACACCGTGAGTACCTACAGACGTGACGGGCGGAACGGGGCGTTTTGTAACATGTTCCAAAGCTAGCATTCTCTAATGCTCACATTAATAGTATACGAAATAATAATATAATAATATACGAAATCCATAGTATACGAAATTAATCAAAATCCAGTTACGCAGATAAACTTCAGATGTCTCCAGAGACTTACAAAATATAAACCGATTAATCTACTCGAAACATGACTGTTTGTTTGACATACTGTCACTTGGTTTTTCTTGTACTGATTTCAGATGACTACCAACTCCTTGAAAGATCTGAATTACAACATACCAGTATATTTATATTTAGCTTACTTCATCAAACTAGCTGTGACATAACCTATTTAAATACGTCGTAAATCACTTCAGGAAAATTCGTTTTAGATACCTTTTTTTTTTTTTTTTTTATCGTGCGGAAATCCCTTCGGATACCCCGCGTGATTTTATCTGTGGTGGCAAAAAAAAATTACACGCCTGGTTTGCATACTATTTTATGCACTCGCGGTATCTAACCTAAATCTATTAATGACTCTCATGAGCTTCTAAGTGCTCCTTGTAGTTATCAGAGCATTCACAAACGCTTATAGGGCACATAAAGCTAAAAGATACCTATCTGATTTCACCGTTGCTGTAGAGCGTATATTCACAGGTGAATCGAGAACAGACAGACAGACAGACAGACAAAAATTGTAAAAAATGTTATTTTGGTGTATGTACCCGTACTTATATATACCCTACTTATAGATACCCCCCCGCCGGTCAGCGGGGGCGGTTATGTCGGGCTTGCACCGACTAAAACCGCACGTCGTCTCGGGTCTTCAGACGCCGGGGTGTAAGGTTACCCATAGAGCATATCCCTCGCACCCCGGCTGACCCTGGGCCATCTCACCACTAACAGCATAGCTCATCCTGTCTCCTCTGAAAGCAGAGGAGTACGGAGAGCGATGTGTTCCCGCCACGTTGGGTATTGGCCGACGATCAATGCCAACCCTATGAAGGGGTGAAGGGGAAGTCATTGACCGCCGCCCAGGGTGTACCGGCCGCTCCGATTCCGTTCCCCCCGGACTGCAGCGGGATCGGAATCGGAGCGACACTCGAGGAGGTTACCCAACACACACCCCTCGTTTTAGATACCTATGTGTAAATATGTACAAAGGACAAGTTTGTCATCGCAGGTAGTGGGAAATACAAATAATATGTATTAAACTAGTCTTAGAGTGGAGAGCGCAAATTGGTTAACCGATGGTGGGGACTGCCCCCGGCCAGATAAACTGTCGACCTAGAGACTTACAAGGTAATCAAAATCTATAGGGTCAAGTAGTTCGAATATACTGGAGCTACTTTTTTCAGGTCGGAAGTTCATCTGGCTGGAGTGTGTCCGTTCCCACCTTCTATTTAGGTACCCATTTGAGGTCTCCACTCTAGGACTCGAATGAGGTCATCGGTCCATCAGCAGATGTGGCCAACTTAGACCAGTCTGAAGCTCATCAAACTTATATTAACAAAATATCCCGCTGGCTGTAGGTAAATTTTAAAAGTATCTATTTACTTCAATATCGCGGCACAGATTCAGTTTTGATCAGGATTCACTAGGACTAGTTCCTCCGACTAGTGGTTCACGCACGCATCTCTATACCGGGGGCTGGAGGATCCCACTGAGTGTAGATACACCACAACTTTCTCTTGTTCGCTTTTCTTCATTTTGTAATTTTCAAAGATATTTATTGCAAAGTGTTACATCACTGAGCATAAGCTAAATATAAAACTTTGCTAAGATTAAAAACACTTTAATCTCGACGGAAATGACTACTTTATAACGCGCAACTTAATTATAACGCTGGACTTTTGACTAACGACAATCGATATTTTAATTTATATTTTGACACGATATGAATCACAGTAAATGGTACAAACCAGAATATATGTATTTCGACGCCTTCTTATTATAGATTTTACAATTAATATATTATGGTGACGTAATTTTTTTAATGTAGGTATGGTGGTAATGTAGGTAATTTCGAAAGCTACACCTGACTCAATGGACATAATTTATGACCTAGCAAATACTGTGAGTAGTTAATAGGCAATTGTCATATAGGTTGCACTGATGGTGTAGTCTTTAACGTAGATGTCTTACCAATGCCACCGAGTCGGGTGTTATGGGTTAGATTCCTGTAAGAGAAAATAAAATTCATGTGATACACTTGTTAATTGGTGTAAGTCAGGATGGACTTTGTATGAAGTCGCTGTGACACACGGATAATTTCGTAGAGAGGCAGTGGTCCCGTTTAAAAAATGAACATACACTGTAACATAACATAACTTAAGGCGTGAAGTTATGTTATGTTATGTCATACACTGTCTATAAATTAGCTTCCATTTTTTTAACCGCATTATGTGACAGATCCTCATTTAGGTCAAAATCGGCCAACAGCAAGTTTACTCTTTGGCTAAATATGTAACGCCGCAACATTGGATCGCCTGTCAACGTCTTAAGAAAAGCAGGAGATTAATTTCATTGGAACTGCATTATATTACATTAATTAAATGTTAATCTATTAGGCGTTCCAAGCAAACACAATGCAGGTGGTAGAGTCAAGCAACAGTTATTTTGGCCGTTGCATGAATGGGCCGACTCGACCGGGGAAGCACCACCCTCTCACAGAATTTCGACGCCAAGTAACAGTATTTGAACTGTTGCGTTCCGTTTGGTGAGTGAGAGTGCCGGAGCCCAAACTCACTTCCCATCCCCTCCCAAACTCCTTTCCCATCCCCTTTCCTTTACAAGGTCGGCAGCGCGAGTGTGACGCCACTGGTGTTGCACACGTCCATAGGCCGCGGTAACCGCTTCCCATCAGGTGGGCCGTGTGCTTGTCTGCCACCTTAGTGGTATAAAAAAAAACACATTTTTTCACAATTTTGATGTGCGTATGTTTGTTCGCGTATTCTCCGAAACTATTAGTCGGATTGTAACCATTCCTTTTATTGGCATTTTAATGACATTTACTTCAACTTAGGGTACAAGTTTTTCGGTACATTAGATTAAACACATATCTCAATTAATTTAAAGATCGAATTTGAATGTAAGTAGATTGGATATCTGCCCAGTAAATATACCATTAGGAGAAAACAAGATGCAATTAAAAAAGACACGCGATTAATTACCACAATATTTAGTGGTTCTAAAATGGTAAATTGTTACTGAACGGTAATTAGAAAAACAGAAGTACTTCCCTAAATCTCTATCGTGTTAAGTAACCAGGTCGAATGAAAGCAATTAAGTAGACTGTTAGTTCTACAGGTTTAGAGTGGATTAGAATGGCGAAACGCTTCGATAAAAGGTAGGAAGTGCTCTGCGCTCCACAGTCTCGTCTTGGCGGGACCACTACGGTGCCCTCAGATAACGCAAGTTATCCGTACTACACTCCCATCGTGTTACCTACAAAATTGGTGCAGTGCACAAGCTTTCCGCGCCTTACCACACTCCTACTCTAGTCTACGTTCAACCTTGCTGATTTACAGTCAATATATCTATATCTCTTCCTGGCTAGGTTTAAGTATATCCCACATGGTAATGGTTTCAGCCGTCCTTATTTCCTTTTCGCTCTATCATCGTCATCGTTTTCGGATACTTCATACTCCCTCATGTCTCATGTGTAGAGGAAGCCGCAGTGCCAAATTGCCCACATAATATGATGGTCTCCGTTTCATATGACCATATTACCATTACAGCCTACTCTCTTGCATGTTTTCGGCGATTTTGCACACACCCACGCTTCCTCGTACGTACTCCTTTCGAATTTTATTGAGCTACGTGGCGCCGCACATCCATCTAACATCTTCATTTCGGCAAGTTGGATAGTTCTTAGGGATAATGTCAACATAAATGCTAAATTGTGCTGTAAGACGCGTTTCGATTGAAACAATTTTGTTTACGGTGAGCATTATCACTAAATAGCTCGCGTGATGTTATCTGTGGTGGCAAAAAAAAATTACACGCCTGGTTTGCATACTATTTTATGCACTCGCGGTATCTAACCTAAATCTATTAATGACTCTCATGAGCTTCTAAGTGCTCCTTGTAGTTATCAGAGCATTCACAAACCCTTATAGGGCACATAAAGCTAAAAGATACCTATCTGATTTCACCGTTGCTGTAGAGCGTATATTCACAGGTGAATCGAGAACAGACAGACAGACAGACAGACAAAAATTGTAAAAAATGTTATTTTGGTGTAAGTACCCGTACTTATATACATGAAGTATAAAACGGTTATTTCAATATTACAAACAGACACTCCAATTTTATTTATATGTATAGATAGATGTATAGATAGGGTAAACTTTGTAAAAATGGAATAGGAAGTACTTGGTTAATGAGCCTCCATTCCTCTAACATGAAAACAGTAGTAAAGTTCTTCTTGGAGTACCTACTCTTGAAGTTGCTACAGATGAATATTGTAGATAATATATTTTAGATAGTTTTCGAGCTAGTAAAACAAAAGTGCTTACTATAAAGTAAGCACTTTTTATATTGTTCTGCTTATATCGAAACTTGTATAAAGTTCATGATAGCGAACATGGTAATAATTATCAATACTATTGCTTATATACAGTAATTTGTATTCATATAACCTTAGTTCGAAAGCAAGTACCGAACATTTAGATATCTAATCTCCATACAGAGTGTATTATCGGAGGTATTAAGAGAGAATATCGAGTGTAGGAACATTGCGAAACCGCAATAGTATGTACCTACGTAATTGTATCAGACACGTAGCTTGGTGGATAACCGAGGCAGGTAATGCAACCAATAATAGAAGTTTACTTGCTGGGAAGTAGCGAAGTGGTACTAGCGGCAAGTCATGCCGGGTCGGATTATAGTTGTAGGTATATTTGATAGGGTTCACACATTTAATTGCATTTTAGCATGCATAGTATATAGTATTTAAGTGTCTTGTAAATAGTCAAATGCAAGCCAGTGAATTGCATTATTATATTAATAGGCTTGTATTTTTTTTCATCGAGATTGAGATATTCTAATAAATAATTAGAATATTTAATTTAATAGTACATCAAATAAATTTCGAAATTTCTCTACTACAAATATTAATATTTTTCTATTTTTAACAATAATAGTAAGGATTTCACATTTGAAATTCATGAAAAGTTACTATATAAAAAAGGTAATCTCGTCCAAAGAATTGTCTCCATCTCAATCCACCATCAAATCGTCCATCAAAAAGAGGTAAGTAACGTAATTCAAAATTTAACAACCCTAATCGTGCACTGTACCGCGTATCACACTGGTCTTCGAATGTGGAGCACACAGCGAGCCAACGGCGATGCCTTCAACAAAAAATCAGTGTAAGCTGTACACGAAGGCGCTACGGTCGCGCGCTCGCTCCCGCCAGCCAGTTGGCACCACATGCCCGCGACACAACCTAACAGAGAACTTACCCGCTCTGCAAACTTACTCGCAACTTTCAAACGTTTTCGCGGCTCGGAGGTCCCGCTCCTCCTTTGATTTCTCCCGTAAACCAAGTACTGTAGTGGAAATCCTAAGTGAAAAGTGTCATATTGTTAGTTGGTGTGTAAGTTAACAACATATGGCCGTGGCCCAAAGTCCGGCCGTTAGACTAAGATCGGTCGTGCTGCCTTGCCGATAGAATCACGACAAGCGAGCACGTGTGTGCCTATTGCGTCTGGAGACTCACCATTCACTTCACCTATTTAGTCATCTCACACCTTGTATTGAGCTGTTTTTGATTTCGAAAGTATCGATAGAAACTACACTGGCCTGATTAGGAATCTATTACATCTGAATTGTATACATGTACACGACACAGCAATAAAATACACATACATAGACTTGATTTCACTTTACTATGAACCTATTGAGTCATATGTCGTGATATCTAATAAATTAATACTTACCTTTATCTAACTAGGCGTGGTTTTCTAATTAATCTTATTTATTTTCGGCGATTCAATGAATCTTATAAAACTTTCATATAAATCTCTTTAAGGTAAGTTACCGTTAATGGCTCAAATACAATTATAATCTACTGCATTGCCTGAATGTTCGTCCATTTTAAGCATTACAATTTTAATTTAAGAACTACATAGGTAACTTATTTGTGCGGATAACTTCAGACTCATAATGTGTATTTACAGTCTTAATTAAGTTTAGTTTACTGGTTTTCAATTTCTAGGGCTCCTAAAAACATGTCATACCTTTTTTTTTTTTTGTGCGGCAATCCCTTCGGATACCCCCCGCCGGCCAGCGGGGGCGGTTATGTCGGGCTTGAACCGACTAAAACCGCACGCCGTCTCGGGTCTTAAGACGCCGGGGTGTAAGGTTACCCATAGAGCGTATCCCTCGCAAACATGTCATACCTAACACACTAAATTCACTACTACTCAAAAATGTAAACATTTGTTTAATTATAATATTTACAATTTTGCTCGTCCTCATTGTATCAAATTATTATAATTTGGAATGTTTTCCCTGCATATAGAGTTAGATAGAGAGAGAGATTTTTTGAAGATATTTTACTAGAAATCAAACTCAACTCAAGAAAATCTTTCTTATTTACTAATTCAAATATGCATTTGCAATTTTATTGGTATAGAGGCGGAAACACGAGTAAATACATTACTTTTAACAACTTAATTTTATTATTTCATTGTAAAAACTGTCATTTCTATCCTACAGTTTTACATAAAGTTATATTATTAGTACAAGTTTTAATATTACTACATATTGAATCCTGAATAAGGAGTCATAGTAATTAACGCATAATACCTTCGCTTTTATATAAAGACAGACCTCAACTATTATATTGCAACTAGAGGTCCCCCATGTAAATCAATAAACTTATCTAATAAATTACCTTAAAGAGTAATAACATCAAAACAAAAATCAAGGCGAAACCAAAACTTGTTCAGCAAGTGTGTGCATAGTCACTTACTAAATACTTATTAAATATTACTAGGTCAATTAATTTCCGTTCTCATCACATGATGTGTATTTACGCTGATATTTACAAATCTACTGTCGATAGTATTAATATCTACTTGATGATAGTTACAACATCTGGCGAAATAAGTAACGTTTAAGCCTCGAAATAACTTATAGAAGTAACGGATTGATGGAAAAAGAACTACTAAATAAACAAAGAAGAATGCAGATGAAAGTTAAAAACCGACAGCTGAAGAGAACATAATTAGCAGACGAAGTTTTGTTCCGTCCCACACTACCACTACAAAGGAATAGCAGGTAATTAGTTACTTTAGAATTAACAAGCATCGCAGAGCTTCCTCAGAACCAAAAATATTTAGTGGGCGACACTCGATATAGATAGAGTAAATGATTTTGATTTTACAAACTTATTTAGCTTCCATTAGAAGTTTTAAATGGAGCCGATAATTTGGAAGATAAAAAAATGACACGAAGTTATAAGATAAAGATAAGATAAAAGATAAAATATTCTTTATTGTACACCATAAAAGTAGTAATAAATAAATAATACTCGACTTAAGTTAATAAATGTACAATGGGCGGCCTTATCGCTAACAGCGATCTCTTCCAGGCAACCTTTGGATGGATAGAAATCAAAAGAGATGGATAAGGGCAGTGTACAATTAACAATGAAAAAGAAGAAAAATAAATTATACATAGATAAATAAACAAAAATTACATATAAATCAGTCATATTTTAAGCATATACACAATATATTACATTATAAGTGTATACCAATATTATATAATACAAAAAAATATTTACATATACCTATACCAACTATATAGTCACCTAACGGGAGATGGACAAATAGTGATCTTTTAACATATTTTTGAAAGACACCAATGACTGTGCTCTCTTTATATGTAGTGGCAGTTCATTCCACAGGCGAACTGCCTGAATAGTAAAAGATTGATCATAGAATCTTGAAGAATGCACTGGCATTTTCAGTCTCAAATTTTCCGATGACCTCAGAAATCTTGAATGTGTGTCACGAAGGAACTTGAACCGTTCTTTGAGATAAAGGGGTGTACAAGGATTAAACAATATGCTGTATAATAAAGAAAGTATATGAGTATTCCGACGAAGGCGAATTGGGAGCCACTTGAGTTTGTTACGAAATTCGGATACGTGATCATATTTGCGTAAACCAAATATAAATCTAATACAGAAATTTTGAAGACGCTCAAGTTTGTCAAGTTGCTCCTCGGTGAGATTTAGATAGCTGACGTCGGCATAATCAAGAAGTGGGAGTAAGAGGGTTTGTGCAAGCGCAATTTTGGTAGCAGTTGGAAGCAAGTTTCGCAATCTACGCAAGGACCCTGCAGCTGCAAACAACTTGCGGCTGACTTCCTGTAATTGATGAGCCCAGGACAAAGTGTTATCAATATAAATACCTAAGTTCTTTACATTATCACTAATTTCTATAGGAGAACCATTGAAAATAACTTGGGGCAGCTGTGTATAGTCAATGCGTGACATCATCCAGGGGCTTCCAACGACAATGACTTGCGTCTTTGCGGGGTTTACCTGAAGCCCATAGTTGTTGCTCCATTCACATATGCGTTCTAAGTCCATATTTATTATAGCAAATGCTTCAGACAGCTGACTCAAAGGCGCCTGCGTATATATTTGAAGGTCATCTGCATAAAGGTGGTAGGATGAAAGTAATTGTTTTGAAATGGAATTTATAAAAACGGCGAAAAGTAATGGAGTAAATGGGCGAAAAATATAAACTATCTTTATGCTAAAGCATGCTACAGCGGACAAAATTGAAAGCAGCATCCTTAACTTAGGGCTTACTAATACTTTTTGCATAGGAAAACCTACCGAACACCCAACTGAGTACTAGAGTCGAACCGAATATAATCACAATAATGTAGCGCCTGTTAGCCTTTCAACTGCTAACACTCTCCTGCCGTAAATGTAAATGTACGCTTTTGAGTCTTCATAAATATACCATCAATATCCCTTGCCCTCATTGATTAAATCTTTACGGTTTAGGTATTAAATGTAAGATGACAGGACAAACCGAAAATCAACTAAAATGCTCTTAATGCATTTATTAACAAGGAGTTTGATTGTTTTTGTATTCATATTAATTAGTACATACCTAACATATAACAGAGAAGTCCAATCATTTAAATTAAAAAAAGCGGCCAAGTGCATGTCGACTTACGCGAAATGTAGGGTTGCACATCATAATAAAGCATTATAGTAATAAATTCCTCTGATTCTATTGCGATTTGAGATATTAATATATCATTGGTATGATATTTTACTTCTCCAAGTACCTACGTTTTATAAGTTGGTCGACTATTACTCGTAAACTTGTAAAGCCTACTTAGCTGTGATAGTATCGTTTTTAATCCCTCACATTACTTACACATTTCCAAAATAAACAAATCCGTAATACAAAATTGTATTCGTAACACAATATTTTTAGAAGACCTATCCAACGACATTCCACATAATAGAGTTAACGAGAAAAAACAAAATCATTAAAACTTTACGTATAAGGGAGATACCCAAAAAAAAACATTTTATTCTACCACTTTATCGGCGTGACTAACATGATTATTATCCGTGCCAAATTACAGTTTTCCAGAATATAGGGTGTCAGAGTTAAGTCACAGTATTACAGAAGTTAAGCTGCGGACAGACGGACAGATGATGTACATGCAGAACTATAAGGGTTCCGTTCTTAAAAAAAAGGGTATAAATCAAGCTTAAATGCCAGTATTAATTAATGTGCCACTTGTCAAAGGTCACAATTTTTTTGTGTAAATATATCAAAGAAAATTCGAATATCTAGGACCTGTCCAGGAGGCTCAGTTAGTCAGAGTTCCCCTGTAAGGGAGAGGTTACAGGGTCAAGTCCCGTATTGGATGTTCACTTTTGTTAAATCTATTGGTATAGGAATTATTTAATACTACTACTACATGTTAGGCTAGACTTAAAATAACAGGGTTTAAGCTGCAGTGATCCTCTCAGGTCGTTCATTGTATATACAGTCAAACTCATGCCATGAGTAAGCTTAGTGAACTTAATTGGAGGACGTTAAATTCCCGTAAGTTTGTTCGCATTCTTGTTATACGAGTATCTATGATTGCGTACAGTGTGCTCAAAATTCTTAGTCTCTTAAAGATAAGTTTGGCAAGTATTTTTTTACCCTATAGTTCATTCAAGCGTGTACACTTTATTACTATCCTGAAGCCATGTCGCTAAATGAAAAGTAACAATTGCATAAGTTTGCAATAGTCCGCAGCAAATAAGATAGAATTTAGTTTATTTACTTATCACACTATTGTGTTCTGGCATTTCTATATTATTCTCTATAATATTTATGAGGTTACATTTTAAGCTTGTAGTGACTAAGTAACAAAAAAAAAGCTTAGCCTAACAGGTTATAACCTCATTGGTCACGTAACTTCCCTCATGAGGTTATTCGCTGGAACACGCAGATTCAAGGTATAAATTAAAAAATATATATTTAAGAAACTTCTTTATAAACAAGCTTTTATTAAGAAAAAGCTTAATTATTGTTTATGTATGTACCGTAGAAAAGCACACACAGTAGAAATGATAATTAAAAATACATTTTGTTCATCAAAGATCCATAATTAAGAAATGGTTATAATTTTTAGTTAGTGTTATTTATTACCATCATATTTTGAGTACAAGGGCCAGCAATACAACCGTATACCGAATTTGGAGTTCCATCTCGGTAATTATTAATTCTCTTCATACGCTGTGAATGCTGAGATGAATATATTATATGTACATTTTTTTTCAATGCGTAGGTACTTGTCGTCTTTATTTCGTATTTTTTCAGAAAGTATCATCATTTATATTATTACCATATTATAAGTAGATAGCAGTTCTGGATGCTCTGCAACGGTGTCGTGTTGATTGGCGATACATCCAAGTGCTGAGATGCCTATATGAGACCACCACTATGTCCGTCCAGCTCCAAGACCAGAAGACGAACTCCATAAGCCTACAGCGTGGAGTGAGACAGGGGGATGTTATATCCCCCAAACTATTCACCAACGCGCTGGAGGACGTCTTTAAGACTCTGGATTGCACTGGGCGGGGTATAAACATAAACGGCGAGTACATCTCGCATCTTCGGTTCACCGACGACATCGTCATAGTTGCGGAGTCGCTGGAGCAGCTGGGCGAGATGCTGCACAGCCTAAAAGGAGTCTCTCGACGCATCGGTCTTGGTGTGAACTTTGACAAAACCAAGGTTATGGTCAACGAACATATCACACCGAGACCAATTGCCGTCTAAGGGTCGACACTCGAAGTTGTTCAACATTATGTCTACCTTGAGCAGGTTATCCAGCTCGGTAGAAACAACTTCCGGAAAGAAGTCACCAAAAGGATCCAATTAGGTTGGGCAGCATTTGGCAAACTACGTCGGGTTTTCTCCTCCCCTTTACCGCAATGCCTAAAAACAAAGGTGTTCGACCAGTGCGTCCTACCTGTCATGACTTACGGTGCCGAAATGTGGACACTGACAGTGAGGCTAGTCCACGACTTAAAGTCGCGCAGCGGGCTATGGAGCGAGCTATGCTTGGGGTTACTTTGAAGGATAAAATTCGAAATGAGGCCATCCGACAAAGAACTAAAGCCACCGACATAGCTCGCAGAATAAGCAAGCTAAAGTGGCAATGGGCTGGCCACATCTGCCGAAGGACCGATGGCCGATGGAGCAAACGAGTCCTAGAGTAGAGACCACGAATCGGTAAACGGAAGGTAGGAGACGTCCTACCAGCCCAGCCCATTGCCACTTTAGACGCCCTAGCAAGATTGACGGACGACCTGAAAAAGGTAGCTGGGATAGACTAGATGCACAAGGCGGAGGATCGGATGCTATGGCGTAAAATGGGAGAGACCTATGTCCAGCAGTGGACTGCAAAAGGGTAATTGAAGTAGATACCTATGTACGTATGAAAAATACTTGTTACCCAAAGTAAAATAATTAAATTACTTGGGTATACGATTTTTTATTAACAAAAAATAATGATGAGCTCGTACAGCGTGATATTTTATGCACTTAAATATACGATTTTAGCTGCTAAGAAAAAAGAACGGGAGAGGAACCAATATTTTCTCGTACCATAAAAAGTGCATCAGGTGCTTTGGAGCGCTAAAAAAGCAACCAGTTTTTACTGCTGTTGCTTGTTTAGCGTTTATCATTTTAGCAGATGATGATGATGCCCACGACACCATCCGCGTGGTTTAGATTTTCCTTTCTCCACAGGAACCAGGATGAAAAGTATCCTAAGTATCCTATGTTTTAATCCAGGAAATGGTCTGCCTATGTGCTAATTCTCATCCAAATCCGTTCAATAGATGACGCGTGATTAAGTAACAAACATCTAAACATCTGCACAAACTGTAACATTTATGATATAAGAATGATAAGATCGACGGCCTCTGTGGCGTAGCGGTAGTGCATTCGACTGCTACGTCAGGGGGGCGCGGGTTCGATTCCCGCTCAGTGCAAATATTTGTATGCATTAATATGTCTATTTGCATTGGTCTGGGTGTTTCTATGTATAATATGTATGTATTTACAAAAAAAAAGTATATAAGTATGTTTATCCGCATTCTGGAACCCATAACATAAGCTAGTTAAACTATGCTTACTTTGGGTCTAGAAAGCGCTGTGTAGAATGTCGTAGAATATTTATTTATTTATTTATTATTATGTCACACTGAAGTGCAGTCACACCTAGTTTTAAGCTACTGGGACTAAGTAGGTGCCAGCCAGTCAAAAGTGGTTAAAGTTAGACCTACGCTACTAACCAAGTGCGAATCCATCCATCCAATCAATCGACCACCAATCGACGCATCCAAAAAGAAACTTAGGATGAAACCGGGATTGGCGCATGTATGAAGAAAGAGAAGAATATTATCCCTATTCATAAAAGTAAACTTAGGATGCAACCGGAAAAGGCGCTTGGATGGAGAGAGAAGAATATTGTCGCTACCCATAAAAGCAATTTAGGATGCAACTGGGATTGGTGTTTGGATGAAGAGAGATAAGAATATTGTCCCTATTCATAAAAGTAAACTTAGGATGCAACCGGAAAAGGCACTTGGATGGAGAGAGAGAAGAATATTGTCGCTACTCATAAAAGCAATTTAGGATGCAACCGGGATTGGTGTTTGTATGAAGAGAGATAAGAATATTGTCCCTATTCATAAAAGTAAACTTAGGATGCAACCGGAAAAGGCACTTGGATGGAGAGAGAGAAGAATATTGTCGCTACTCATAAAAACAATTTAGGATGCAACCGGGATTGGTGTTTGGATGAAGAGAGATAAAAATATTGTCCCTATTCATAAAAGTAAACTTAGGATGCAACCGGAAAAGGCGCTTGGATGGAGAGATAGAAGAATATGGTCGCTACTCATAAAAGCAACTTAGGATGCAATCGGGATTGGTGCTTGGATGAATAGAGAGAAGAATATTGTCCCTATCCATAAAAGTAAACTTAGGATGCAATCGGAAAAGGCGCTTGGATGGAAAGAGAGAAGAATATTGTCGCTACTCATAAAAGCAACTTAAGATGCAACCGGGATTAGTGCTTGGATGAAGAGAGAGAAGAATATTGTCCCTATTCATAAAAGTAAACTTAGGATGCAACCGGAAAAGGCGCTTGGATGGAGAGAGAGAAGAATATTGTCGCTACTCATAAAAGCAACTTAGGATGCAACCGGAATTGGCACTTGGATGAAGAGAGAGAAGAATATAGGCGCTATACTCGTAAAGCAAACTTAGGATGCAACCGGGATTTGCGCTTGGATGGACAGGGAGAAGAATATTGGTGCTACTCATAAAAGCAAACCTAGGATGAAACCGGGATTTGCGCTTGGATGGAGAGAGAGAAGAATATTGGCGCTACTCATAAAAGTATCCAAATGAATGTATACTCGGTCTGATTTTCGTAACTAGGTTAAGAGAATGGCAACTTTAAAATTCAAGGAATATTTTTATCATTAATGCCGTGGCTACCTCATCAAATCTCTTTAACGAAATAGTAATGACAGGAAAAGCTTTTAAGTGGTCATAGCGACTAATTTGTAATATATTTGACCATTACGCGTAATGGTAGCATTTTATGAAATACTAGCTGTGCCCAAGTGGTTTTGGATTTTTAAGGTTTTAATATTTTTGCGTGGAATCCTAATTATTTTTAAGTAGTCTATAATATACCTTATAATATAACCTATCTGCCAGTGAAAGTTCCGTCAAAATTGACCTAGCCGTACCAGAGATTACCTCTTTCAAACAGACAGAAAGACAGACCGATTTTTTTTTGTGAGTACCGTGTATATATTTATACAAATTCATTGAAAAGCAGCTAAAAAACTAACAGAGTCTAACGCTACAAACAGACCCTTCAATTTTATTTAGTTGTGTATATATAGACTAGCTGTTGCCCGCGGCTTCACCCACGTGGAATTATGTGCCCGTTCCCGCCACCGATGGTAACCTATTGCAGGGGTGAAAAGTTAAGCCACATCCCCACTAGGAGACTACCTGGGGATCGTGCGAAGCATGGCGCTGTAAGGAGCCCGCGTATGGGCGGAGTATGGGGTATAGGCTGTACTAGACAGCCCGTTAAAAGCGATGGCCGTTAGAGTAATAAGAGGGTATCGCACGATCTCCGTCAAGGTGGCCTGTCTCCTAGCCGGGACCCCTCTATGGGACCTGGAAGCGAGAACCCTTGCGTTGTTGTACCAATGGCGCAAGGAGGCGCTGGAGCGGAGCCATAGGCCGGAGCCCCGAGAAATCAGGGCTCAGTGGTCCCAACTCCGCCAGGAACTCATAGAGACATGGAGGGTGCGACTTGAGCATCCAAGGTGGGGGGGACTCCATCATTGCGGTGGTGAAGCCATGAAGGAGTGGTTGGAGAGGCACCACGGTGACCTCTCCTACCGGATGTGCCAGATAGTTACCGGAGACGGGTGCTTCGGTAAGTATCTGTGGCGCATCCACCGAGAGACAACGCGGCAGTGCCAGCACTGCGAGGATCCTGGCGAAAACACGGCGCTCCACACGTTGGTGGGCGAGTCAACGCCGGGATCTCGTTGCGGTAATGGGCGTGGACGTTCTCTCGCTGGAGACCATGGTGAGAGCCGTGGTTTCGACGGGAGCAAGTGGCACGCCGCCGCCTCTTTCTGCGAGCAGGTAATGCGCGCGAAAGAGACGGTGGAGAGAGAGCGGGAGAGAACCCTGCCCCCCGAGTTCCTCAGTCTGCGGCGTCCTCGCCGCGGCCTTGCGGCCTCGCGGGTCGGTGCCCGGCAATGGCCACTTGGGGAGGACACCGTGTAGTTTTAGTTGGTCCGATTCCGACACGCCCACCCCATCGTTGGCACCGATGGAGTGAAGCCCGTGGGGTTTTCCACACATTAAAAAAAAGGCTATGATTTATTCCTGTACCAAATTTCAGAAAGATCCCTTAGCTGTTAGAGCGTGATTGAGTAACAAACATCCAAATATTTTCACAAACTTTCACATTCATAATATTAGTAGGATTAAGTACCATTTTTGTGCACCATTTATATGCTTAGGAAATTAAAGTCTTGTTTGATGATATTAACTTATAAAGACATCTATTTTTATGATGTGGTCTAACATAGTACTGTGCAACGTGAAAAATAAAGTATGTTTAAACAGGAGTGTGCCCCAACAGGTTTTCACTATCAACATTTTTATGAACATCCTACACTAATGATACGGCTAAATGTCGATAAACTAATCAACAAACATTGAATACTAAGTAAAACAGACCAGTAATAGTCGCTAAAACAAAGACTCGGGGCTGCACACCCTGGTAGACTGCCCGGCGTGGGAGTTGCCGAGGCGTGACTTGAGCCATCGGGGTGGGTGTCCTCTCTATCGGCAGCATGATTGCAGCAATGGTGCGGAACGCGAGTGCGTGGGCCGCCGCCGCCTCCTTCTGCGAGCAAGTAATGCTCGAAAAGGAGACGGCGGAGCGAGCCCGGGAGAGATTTAAACCTCTCCTGGCCCGCCGAGCCCGCTACATGCTCGCCACGCGTCGCAGGCGACTCAGACGCCGGAGGTCGTTTAACAACCTCCGTCCTCCATGAGCGCAGGCCTGGGAGTGGCAGGTCTGGCCGCCTGTCACCCGAGTAGAAGCAGGCCGGGACGGTGGGGCGACTAGCGCCCTCGCCGATCCGGGGCAAGATGGGGACACCGTTGTTTCCAAACCCGAGGGGGCCATCTCGAAACCGGAGATGGCCCAGGGTCAGTCGGGGTGCGAAGGAAATGCATTATGGGCCACCTTAGACCCGGGCGTCTGAAGACCCGAGACAGCCTGCGGTTTTAGTCGGTTCAAGCCAGACATAACCTCCCCCTCTAGCCGACGGGGAGGGGTATCCTTTACCTGTTTTTTGGCAGACATCCCCTCGATTTCCGCACAAAAAAAAGGTATGTGCAACATATTTATGTAGGTGCGATACAAACTCATCGCTATACTATGTAAGGTATTGTTATTTATTCTGCATAAATCGTTTCACAGGCTGCATGTAAGCCATTCTATTTTACCATTCACTAGTGTGCACCTATATTATTTGCTGAATTAATTAGCATTCTATTTACGTGAAATATCGCAACAGGAATGAAATAATCATTGGACAAAACTGTTACAGTTTATATTACAGAAACGCTGAAAACAGACACCTGTTCTTTTTCCATGACCAATATCTTTTTCCATGACCGGTTGCGTTAGTCACTGTAATGCTCCTGATGTCCCTGGGGTTAATCTTTCGAGGGCGTACCCGGGGTGCCTGGCAATGGGCGCTTCGGAAGGACACCGTGTGGTTTTAGTGGATTCAATTCCGACATACCCACCTCATCGCTGGCACTGGCGGTGGGTTGAAGCCTGTGGGGGATTACAGGTAAAAAAAAAGCTCCTCATGCGGCGTGTTTGTCTTCGCAAAAGTTTCTTCGGGGTTATCCTTTCGAGGGCTTACCCGGGATGCCCGGCAACGGACACTTGGGGAGGACACCGTGCGATTTTAGTCGATACACGACATAACCAACCCCGCTGGCCGGCGGGGGGTATCCGAAGCGATTTCCGCACGTAAAAAAAAACAGCCTAACACAGTATGTGCTGAGCTAAAGAAGAATACAGAGCTCGAAATCACAATTTGTCTTCGCAAAAGCTTCTTTGGCTCAACACTATGCAGGTGCTGTACTAAAGAAGCTTTTGTAAACACGCCCTTATGCCGGACGTTGAGTCGGCTGCAGTTGCAGAATTAAGTGCGCTCGTCCACCACTTTGATGGTAACTCAACATTGTAAAAAGGTGGCAATATATAAAAAAATCAATCCCATTTTGGCGATGATTTACCTGTAATTAAAAATTTGACGTAGTAGAATAGTTATTTTTGTGACTCTAAATGTCATAAATCTACGTTATCTATATATATATAATTAAATATAATTAAACACTTCGAAATATATAACTAATATCTACTTGAAATATGAAATTATGATGTTTTAATAGTTACCAATCTTCTATGTCGGCAGAGCTGCTTGGACAGGGGAAGGGTCGTAAACACTAGAGTGATACCTCTAATATCGTAAACGTTATTGGCACCGATACCTGCTGCGCCTCAAGCGGGCCCTGTGCTTATTTGAAACATAGTAGTAGTAGTTTTGTTCTTTTTTGACAAAATAAATGACTTCAGAAAACCCTATAAAAATAAGCATTAAAAACTTAAGAACGGGAGCTTATCTACATCTAATAAATCTAAAGTGGAATAGTGAATCTATATAACAGGTATAATCGCAGTCATCTGGTTAAATTAGCCTGCATCCAATCATTTGGATAGGCGGATACTTAATCGAACTAGATTCGCCTAACGTTAAATTTTGGTAATTGTCGTATGTCAGCCCGTTGAATCTTCAACGGGCTGACATACGCCAATTACCAAAATTACCAACTGATATATTATTTTGCTGATAAATTGCTCATATGAAACGACGCGATGACGGACATTATCGACATAAACAAATATTCAATCAGGCAACTTGCACACCAACGATTATATTTTTTTAAGTTATATCATAAGCTTTTGCTCCAAAAAGTTGAGTAGTTTTTGTGTTATACTCGTATAAACAAAAAGACATACATTTACAGTCTTCATTTAACGACTAATCATGAAATACTCTTCATTTTGTTCTCTTCAAATTTATACTCCATTTACATCCACGTGAAGTTGCGACCCAATAGAAAAGTTTCCATACGCGGATAAGTCATGAATAGGCAATTCCAAATATTTCCGATCACGTACTTCTCCATTTTGGGCCCAAGCCAAATGTCGCCTATAATTTTGAATACATACCGAGCTGAGTGACTTGCTGTGATACTTTTCTGCTAACTTTATCTTGAAGCCTAAATAGGCTGTCTGCAAATAGGTAGGATTATTACTCGTGATTATTTTATTACGAAATACTTAAAGGTACCAAAGTACCTTTGATTAAAGATTTAAAAAAACTATACAAATAAATTAAATTTGAAGTGTCTATTTGTCATATTTAAATAAAAGATTTTCAATGAATGTATGTATGTATGAATGTAAACACGGTAGGTACTTAAAAAAAAAGCTGTGTTTAAAACTTTTCTGTCTGTCTTTTTGACAATTTTTTCCGGGTAATCTTCGAAGTGGCTGGGCTGATTGTGACGGGTTTCTTTTCCTGCATGTAGCTGATGTTATATAGCGTCCACGCGAAGGAAATTACGGGCACATCTTGTATATAATAAAACTGCCCTGTCACTTAAACTTGTGGGAGGTACAATCGGCAATGAGAATTACTGCAAGTAAAAAATACCAAACCTACGAAAAGTTTTATTTACATAACTCGTATATACAAAAGGACTTGGATACAGGCGTGATGTTATGACATGTAATCGCATAAACAATGCCTAGATATGTCATAGCAACGCAATCAGATCTTTACGAAACTTAAATGGGACCACCTGGAAAGTATACCCTTTAAAACAAAAAAAGAATTTTCCAAGTTGGTTCAGGCGTCTTCGAGTAATGGGAGAACCTACTTTTTTAATAGTCGTTTAATAAATAATAAATATTCTGGGAGAGTAATTAGGTTAGTTACAGGTACATGTACGTAGTACGGACGGATATTATGTTCGTTCATATTCGAAATTTAAACTTTGCCTAACCCTCCGGGATATGCAGGTATTGCCTATTTAATCACACCTGTTGATAGCCGAGCATAAATTAAATTGAAAGTCAATCTTCAGCTATTTAATTCGCATGCATGTACCAACTTTTGTTACTGACTTTACATACTGTGGCACAGATGTAATTGAATTAACATGTCCAATAAATTAATGTAAAGAGCACATTTTATTATTTATACCAAACGAGTCGGCGGTGCGGTTTCGTAAATTGGTAATCCTATATTCAAACAGGATGCTGCACATTTGCTGAACATCTTACGCACTTAGCTTAAAAAAGAAAACACGCCAGGGTTCGCTTTATTTAATATACTTTTTATTGGTTGTTTAAGTTATTACCTACGTTTTCACCCATGTGAAACCGTAGGTAATAACTTAAAATTATACTCATGTATAATTTGGAATTCCTTAAAAGAGATCATTGGTATCTGAAAAGCCCTTAATAAAAATAAAAACAAGCATTACACTGTCCTTGTTGTTATTGTTATTTGTCTTGTGTAAAGGGCACAAATTCCCACAACCCACGGGAGCTTATTCCACGTATAAAAAGTAGCCTATGTGTTATTCCAGGCTATAAATCTATTTCTGTACTTAATGACTGCGTGCCAAACTGGTGATACATTCCAACCATCTTCTCTTAAAATTTGGATGTTTCCGGGATATAACAAATTAAGCGCGAGGTAAGATATCAGAATCACACAGCATGCTGATGAATAATAAAATATATATTCTAGACAAGTTTAAAAAAAAGTCTTACATCTCTCATAGAGACTCTCACCGTCGTAATCAAATTGTAAAAATTCTAACGTCGGCCAAAGTCCGCCGGTAACCCTGGGGTTATCCTTTCGAAAGCTTACCCGGGGTGCCCGGCAACAGACACTTGGGGAGGACACCGTGCGGTTTTAGTCGGTTCATGCCCGACATAACCACCCCCGCTGGCCGGCGGGAGGTATGCGAAGGGATATCCGCACGTAAAAAAAAAAGGCACTCAGGAGCCTTGCAAAATATGTTAATGCTAGCTTATATGCTATGTAATATAATATATTTTCCATTGCATTTATGGTTTACTCAATATTTTTCACTCAACCGGTATACTCTAACTGTTAGCGTTATTTACTGAAGATCGATTTCTCATAAATAAAAATAAACAATGTGGTGTAGTAGAGTGTATTGTCTACATCGTCCCTTTGTTTTATTTGGATCTGTAATATATAAAAATAAATTCCTCTTACCCTTGGGCACGCCACAACTTGAGAACAACTTACCCGATTTTATTCATGTCATGTCACGCGGTAGCCTAGTGGTATGGGTAATGGACTGCTGAGACGAGGTCTCGGGTTCGATCCCAGGTTTTACCATGGCACACACCAATGACTTTTCGATGCTTTTCGAAGTTATGTGTGTATTTATCGCAGGCTTATAAGTGCCCGGTTAATGGCAATAGGCTCGCCACCTATTACATTGGGACCTAAACATAAACTGGCGAAATGTGGGTGCTAGCACCTCTGCCTACCCCTTCGGGGATATAGGCGTGAGTTTATGTTATGTTTAAAATTTTATACTTTTTAGAAGATTTTTACAGAAAGAAAAAATCAGGAAATTAAGCAGCCAATTTCAAAAAACTTAATGATTATTTGAGTATTAATCGCGATAGAATCCGTACCTACAATTCCTTGAAAAACATACTGGAGTAGAATTTATTTAATATGCATATAAACAGGTGGTAGAAATTTGATGACAAAAATTTGTCACAAAATTCGGCCGGGTTGGTACCACCGTGCACGATTGCGAAAAACCCTCCATAGTAATCAAATTTCGGTTTGATTGCGTTCAGGGGTCAGCAAGTGCATAGCCGGGCAGGGGGATTGTGGTCGCAGCATTAGTGGGACCGGTGGGTGTCACGAGGTGCTGCGACGACATTCCTCTTCTGATGAGGCCGTCAAGCTGAGTGCCACCATTGTTAACATGGTATGTGTATGTAATGGTTACCCTCTTTCTTGAGACTTTACCTTCAGCTTATCATCAGGCGAGGTGAAGTCAAATTGACGTGTCCTAAATATAAAAAAATATAAAAATATGATGTCATGCAACTATTTAAAACTTCAGTTACTTCTAACGGTGGGATATTGTCGATTCCTGTAGAATGTTTCCGAGCATTCCTCTCGTGCTCGTGTGCCGACATCAGACGGTACTTCAAATTTTTAAGGTGACCTCCTAAAAGTGAAAATGAGCTAGAGATTCAGATTCAGACACACAACTGCCATGAAACAGGCTCTACATACATAAATAAAGAGCTGACAATATATATTAATAATGTCAGCTCTTTATTTATGTAGAGTATAAAATATAAATATTGTTTATATCATATTAACAATCGCTACAATGTAGGCGCACATAAGGTGATTTCAAATTATTGATAACAAAACTGTATATTAAAATAATATAAGCAAATATAACGCCGAGCGGCTTAAACCATTCAAACCATTCAAAATATTTATGACATTTCGAATGATTAATACCGTTTACCCGATCATTAGTTAATTATAGCACTTGTTTGGTACTTAAATATACAAGACCACGGCCACAGAAATCAAACCAGAATTCTTGTCCTGAGCTGTTTGTTGATACCACGGCCATATAGTTCTCTCATATACATAATACTCACGTCTTTCTCCCTCCAGGGTAGGCAGAGACGACAGTCTGCCATCTGCTTCTGTCCTTATGCATTTCACGGGCTTCCTCTACTATCATTAAACCTTCTGACCTGCCTTTTTTTCATAGTTATTTCATCATTCTACACTACACTATTCTACATAAGCTGGAACTCTTTTACGGTTAAAGTCGTCAAACCAATCACAGTTTCTGAGAAATATTTAAGACACCACAGAGCTGGAAAACTGTACAATGGACTCATAATTTTGAACTGCAACTTTATATTTCACCCATTTTCTCACGTTTTATTCGTTCAACTTTATTACTTTATTATTTACTGAGAAACAACTCTGATTCTGAAGGTATTTCTTATCTTACAAAAACATCTCACCGTGTGGCCATTATTTACGAGAAATTTATAATCACAACCACAGAATCGTTCACTGTCGCATTGACACAAAAGCTTACTAATAAAGTATAGATTATTTAATTGCAAAAACTCGGCTCTAGTTGCTGAGACATCACTGTGATGAAAGCGAGGACTCGAGGCTGCACACGCTGACGGAGTGCCCGGCGTTTGAGTTTCCGAAGCAGGCTCTCGTAGCAGCCCTCGGAGTGGGAGTCCTTATTTTTTGTTTTTCCCAGAAATGCCCTCGGATTCCCCTCCCCCCCCACCGCCGGCCAGCAGGGGCGGTTATGTCGGGCTTGAACCGCACGCCGTCTCGGGTCTTCAGACGCCGGGGTGTAAGGTTGCCCATAAAGCATATCCCTTGCACCCCGACTGAACCTGGGCCAGCTCTGTTTTCGAGATGGCCCCTTCGGGTCTGGGAACCACGGTGTCCCCGTCTTGCTTCGGTTTGGGAGAGAGGTGCTAGTCACCCCGCCACCCCGGCCTGCTTCTGCTGAGGTGACAGGCGGCCTCACCTGCCACCCCCAGGCCGGTGCTCAGAGGACGGGGGTCGTTAAGCGATCTCCGGCGCCTGAGTCGCCTGCGACGCGCGGTGAGCATGTTGCGGACTAAACGGGCTGGGAGAGTTCTAAATCTCTCCCGGGCGCGCTCCGCCATGCTCGCAGAAGCAGGCGGCGGTGGCACGCGCTCGCGCTCCGCTCCACCGCTCTCTCGTTCGGCGTCTTACTCACGGCGATGGTGCGGAGTGTTAGGCTGCCGCTGCCGCCTTCTGCAAGCAAGTAATGCTCGAAAAGGTGGCCGCAGAGCCCACAAAGCGCGGCGGCGACTCAGACATCGGATATAGCTCAACAACCTACGTTCTCCATGAGTGCAGGCCTGAGGGGTGACAGATGGAGCTGCCTGTCACCCTAGCAGAAGCAGGCCGGGGCATCGGCGCGTTGCGCCATAGACGGCAGCAAGAAGGAATGCTCATATCTTGTTTGCGATTCTCGTGAGGGGAGGAGGGCTTGGCCACCAGTAATGGTGGCCAAGACCTGTCAGGGGTCAGTGAGCATTCCACTCTACGGGCTAACCACCTCCCTTGACAGTGAGTCCGATGTCGGAGACACCGTGTGTTTTCATGTTCAACTCAGATATAATCGCTTCGTCTTAGAAAAAAGGCCGTCGCTACGTCGAGCGCGCGTTACTGGACTTCCTTCAACGGCTAATAAATTTTCAAATTGCAGTTTTATTTGGCAGATTATGAAGTCATAATAAATATACCATTTCAAGAATAACATATAACTGTATGGGGTCATTGTAATAAGTTGGGATTACGTATATGTCTAGAGGGTAAATAATGTTGTTGCTACAAACTTTGAACATTTATGAGCTCTGTGATTGATGAACTCTTGTACAGCTGGTTTTAATACTACTCCCAGCGGTCTCTTAAGTGGTGGAATCTTTGTTAATCGAGTTAGTATGTATATTTCATATTATTACCGTATGTATATGAGCGACAATGCAATTTTAACTAAAAATAAAATCACTTTAGAAATCTATCATACATACATACAGCCAAATGTCCCATTGGGGTTGTCAAAAACCTCTGGTATTGCAGGCGTACGTAGGTCCAGGTGACCCGTTACCATCAAACGGCTCATAAACTTACTACTTTTCCACCTTAGTAATACGTATAAAAACTTAGTTGATGATAATTTATGGCATCCACGAACCACATAAACATGATAGTATTTTGTCAGTAAAATATGGACATTATGAATCTTCCTTCCATAAAAAGTCGGCTACTTAACTCCAAATGATTTATTTATACTTACCTAGATTTGGGAAATGTAAGTATGTACCTGGGGCTTCCTGTTATTCTCATTTGCTAGATATATCGTGACACTCACATTTTTCATCGTTGCTAATATATTTCGAGATCTCGATTAATATTGTAATTGTATCATGCAGAAATGAATAATTCATAAAACGAACAAATTATCGTGTATTTTCGTATCTGTTTTTGTTAAAAATGAAAATATTCCGGCAAAATAGGATTTAAAATATAGAGGCGAATTATTAATAAGTTTTGAGCACGTTGCTTTATGTACAGTCAGCGTCAAAAGTAAATGATATTTTCACAGATTTCAAAATTAAAAATCTGAATGAAAATCATTAATTACGTTTTAGTCAACATTACGAACGATTTTACTAGAGTCCACTAAGTAGTTCTGTAGTAGTAGTTGCTCAAAGAACATTTTTTAAATACTAATAATCGCTGATAATCAGCGTCAAAAGTGGATGATCATCTTTAGCTCTAGTAAAACGCCTATCATCTCCAACCTCTAGTAAAACCCATATCTAATGCCTACGTTTTACTAGAGCTAGCGCGCCCCGTTCTTCAAGCAATGAGGGCATGAGAATTCACCTCTAAATCATCGTTAATATAGGTATATCTTTTAGGAACGCCTTAACGGTTGCGTATCACAATCACACTGTTTCTCAACCTGTCGTTCAAGGTAAGGTACAATGCTCAGCACACACAAGGAACGCATTTCACCTGCTCTACATTTTCATCTCTTCATTTACTTACCTTTACACAACAGAGACACTCATACCCTACTTTCCTATCTACCTTTTTTGTGATACCAGTAGTATTGATTGCCTGCATACATGTGGCAGTTTTGAAACGTACCTACCTAATCCATCCACTTCAAAACCAGTTTCACTCCCTTGTAGATCTGTCAAATAACTGTCCATGTTACTGTTTGACTGGCCACGGTAGTGCTAAACATCTCTATCTAACATCCCACGAAAGATCCTTCCGAAGGAAAAATGGGCATACATTGACCGATCCGTGTGTGCTTTTCTGTGTTGTTTTGTACACTACTAAGGCAATAAACAAACACGCGTGTGTTGTACCTGCTGGGAAACGCTTGCACCAAGAATACTAGAATAGCCAAGACCATGAAAGATCAAATAACAAGTTGCCACGTACTTCAACCTTATGCTTTATCAAGCTGTTTTTAGGGTTCCGTAGCCAAATGGCAAAAAACGGAACCCTTATAGATTCATCATGTCTGTCTGTCCGTCCGTATGTCACAGCCACTTTTTTCCGAAACTATAAGAACTATGCTATTGAAACTTGGTAAGTAGATGTATTCTGTGAAGCGCATTAAGATTTACACACAAAATTAGAAAAAAAAACAATAAATTTTGGGGGTCCCCAAACATAGAACTGAAACTCAATTTTTTTTTTTCATCAAACCCCTGCATGTGTGGTATCTGTAGATAGGTATTCAAAAATGATATTGAGGTTTCTAATATCATTTTTTTTCTAAACTGAACAGTTTGCGCGAAAGCACTTCCAAAGTGGTAAAATGTGTGCCCCCCCTCCCTGTAATTTCTAAAATAAGAGAACGATAAAACTAAAAAAAATATATGATGTACATTACCATGTAAACTTCCAACGAAAATTGGTTTGAACGAGATCTAGTAAGTAGTTTTTTAAAACGTCTTAAATCGTAAACCGCATTTTACCTTTTTATTATTATTTTTTTCGTGCGGAAATCCCCTCGGATACCCCCCCCCGCCGGCCATCGGGGGCGGTTATGTCGGGCTTGAACCGACTAAAACCGCACGCCGTCTCGGGTCTGCAGACGCCGGGGTGTAAGGTTGCCCATAGAGCATATCCCTCGCACCCCGACTGACCCTGGGCCATTTCCGGTTTCGAGATGGCCCCCTCGGGTTTGGGAACCACGGTGTCCCCGTCTTGCCCCGGTTTGGGGGAGGGGTGCTAGTCGCCCCACCGTCCCGGCCTGCTTCTCCTGGGGTGATAGGCGGCCTCACCTGCCACCCCCAGGCCTGCGCTCATGGAGGACGGTGGTCGTTAAGCGACCTCCGGCGCCTGAGTCGCCTGCGACGCGAGGCGAGCATGTTGCGGGCTCGGCGGGCCGGGAGAGTTCTTAACCTCTCCCGGGCGCGCTCCGCCATCTCCTTCGCGAGCATCACATGCTCGCAGAAGGAGGTGGCGGCGGCCCACGCGCTCGCGCTCCGCACCATTGCCGCAATCATGCTGCCGAGCGAGAGGACTCCCACCCCGATGGCTGCCACGAGGTCACGCCTCGGCACCTCCCACGCCGGGCAGTCCGCCAGCGTGTGCAGCCCTGAGTCCTCGCTCGCGTCACAGTGATGAAACCGCAATTTACCTTTCATTCAATCAACTCAAATATAAAAATTAAAAAAAAAGCATTATTATGTTACTTGTGCTACGGAACCCTTAATGGGCGAGTCCGACTCGCACTTGGCCGCTTTTGTAAGTAGGTGTAACCTGACAAAAATTAAATAAATAAGTGGAAAGAGTACTAAAGAACCCAATAGTAATTTTTTATAGATTTAGATCGGAAAAATAGAACATCTAGGACGGGACCTGAACCCGCAACCAGTCCCTAACATGGGGAACGCACTGGCCAACTGAGCCACTTAGACACACTCATTTTTTCATACAAAGTAATTGGTAACTATTAATCATAGACTTGGAAACTTGTACTACGTACTAGAGAAGGTATTCGAAACGAAATTTAAGAAACAAAAGTTCACTGCAGCACACTCAATCAATAAATTAGTCGTCTAACCCAGAAATTCTAACATGCAGTGTTTGATCCACAGGTTTGATCACTGCTAAAGAGTAGATAGTTTTGTCGCGACCAAAATGTCAAAAACGCGTTTTTGCTTTTGCACAAAATGCTACATTTATGTGTTTACAATCAGTATGTGATGGGAATGGGAAGAGTATAATAATCTTTTTATTAAAGTCATCATCATGATCATCTAACGTTGTTCGCGTTTGCACGTCGAGGCTTTCACTTCAGAGTCCAGGGCCCGCTTACTCTATCTCTTCCTATTGATTTGGCTTTTATGGATACGGGTACGGATACGGGTTTTATGGGGAGGGGATTGCCGTCTGACCTCCCAACACCGAGGGGAAAGCATCCGCTAGAGCATCACCCGTCAATCAGCTGGTGTACTGGCTTGCAGGTGAGGTTGACGTGGCCCCAAAGTTTTTGGTAGAATCCTATACTTACACCCAGCCTTTCATTAATGTATAAATTGATAAGTTTTAATATAATACGAGTATAGGTATAACATTGAGAGTTCGTGTACCCGTGCTAACGTTGTAACGGACTTATTTAATCATAGAGTACCTAAGCCACATCGAGGTGATAATATACCAAACGATATTGTCACATCAGTTAACCACAGCTACCGACCTAGATGCATGCATAATGCTCTTATAGAATCTCCACTCAGCTCCTGTCGCCCGCAATCACTGCCTAACACAATAACATACGTTACACTACAGAGTTAACTTGACGTGAACATAATCACATAACATAAATTACACGGATACCCACCGTATTTTTAAATAAATGTACAGGACAGATTATGACGTTAAAGAAATGCTTATAATTTGATTTAAGTTTGACTTTAAGTTTTAATGAGATGAGAATAAAGATAAGAAGATTCTTGTTCACACGGAATATACATGTTTTTACATTCTATATTAAATTTGTTCAAAAAAAAGTTTTAAAAACATAAAATGATTATAAAAACCTTTTTTTTATATATTTAGTCCGTCAAATTGACTGCACCCCGCCTGATGGTAAGCTGAGGTGAAGTCGAAAAAGTAGTGGCCACCATTTCCAGAGATTGTCCCTAGAATGGTGGCCCCTACCTAGACGGCCTCAACAGATGTTTTTTCACGCCCCGCTTAAAGAGCCCAGGATTGTAGGTAGAAGGGAACACGTGTGTGGGTAAAGCGTTCCAGTGCTTTATGGTCCGACAAAAAAAGGAGTCACCAAACCGCTTGGTTCGTGATGGTATCGATTGCACTGTATGAGGATGACACCTAAGTCCTGCACGTGTCGTTCAGGACACGAAGGGAGAAGGAGGAATCAATTGGAATAGCTCATCGGAACATTCACCATGGTATATGCGATAGAATACTGCCAAGGAGGCTATATCTCTACGCAGCTGCAGAGGCTCTACCTCAGGACCTTGACCTCAGGACTATCAATGATCCGGACTGCCCGTCGCTGCAATCTATCGAGAGCGCCTAACAAGTACTGAGACTTGGAAACTTCACCCTGTTCAGCACTCCGAATTTGCGTGAAGCTGTTAATAACGCTCTCGATGTAATTTTTGTTGTTAAGTTTGCAGCGAACGTCCATACCGAGCATGTTGATACTGTCCTATAGCGGTAGTGGTGTGTTCCGAATAGTTGGAAGGGGAAGGAAAAGAGATAACTTTACTGTAAACGCGCATGCCTGTGTTTTCTTGGCATTGAACTCGACCAGGTTCTCAGATCCCCATTAGGAAATGTGGTCCAGGTCCCGATCGAGCTCAATGACAAGTTGACGTCTTCTCTCCTCAATGTCAGTCTGCTTGGCCGCTGAATGTCCGAGATAAAGCCCATGCAAAGTACTGTTATCTGCATAGCAATGTATGCTGCCCACGGACAGCATATCATTGATATCCAGAAGAAAGAGAGTGGGCGATAAGACGGACCCCTGAGGCACACCAGCATTAACCTGCATAAACTCAGAAGCCCGGCCGTCACAAAGGACTCGGATGCTGCGCCTTTGACCAAAGTGACTTAACTAAAGGTAATAAAGTAAATATTTGTACAAACCCTAGACATAGGAAGGTGCCGCAGTGTTTAACGTTATAGTTATTGTGGTGCGCGTCGTCCGTTGTTTAAAATATGTTATAGGATTTAGAAATACCTAATTATTATGTATATTTATAAAAATCAACATTATTGCATTGGGTTGCTATTATGATTGGTGTGACGCAAAAAAAATATCGATGGCAAGTAAAATAAAAAAGTAGCTTTATTTTCTACTACTACACTACTACTTACTAAAAAAATTACAATATCTGATAACAAAAAAACAGAAACAGTTAACAAAAACACGTCCTCCTTTTTATAAATCTACATTAACGGCTATTGCTTGAAATGATTGCTTGGCTATGTATATTCTAGGGCTTTAGGAATATTCTTACATGGTACAACCTATTGCTAAGTACTATTAGTACTTTCACTATATCTAATTTATAAAATACGCTCCCGCAGGGGTAACGCACAGGTAGATTTCGTGAAGCAATTAATACATATTATTTTATTAACATGTTTAATTTTTTTTTCTCGAAAACGGTAACTTTTAGCGAAAAACTTTTCAGATATATATTTTAGACTTAAAAATGGCCTGTCGATTAAAAATGTTTCCGACGCCAAGAATGTTCACCGGTTAGAAGTTATGATTTTTATCCCGAAAAATTTTGGTTTTTCCCCCCTCCACTTTTAGTTAAAGTTTTAATCTTATAGGTTTATAATTAAAAGTTGTTGGTATTCATGTTTACTATGGGATAAAATTAGAACGGTTCGAATATCTTTTATGGAACGTGAAATTTTGAGGAAAAACTGATTTCACAAAAAGTGAGGCCCTTAGGCCGGATTCCACCCGTTCACGAACTTAAACTAAGTTTATACCCAAGCAATTTTTTACTGCAGTTTGAATGCGATCGGGGCAAAAATGCGACCGTGAGAGTGCCGCAAATTTTGGGAAGTGGAACCATACATACATATATTATATATATATATATATATATATATATATATATATATATATATATATATATATATATATATAAACTTTTTACCAGTGGTCATTTCGGACTCAGGGGGTCATAACTAGACCTCCTATGAAGAATTTTTTTTAAAATTCGACAGTAGTCAAGAAACCAATAGGTAGATCGATTTCATTGAAATCTACCTAATAAAATGATGTAATAAAATAACCAGATAAACCCACATTGAAACTTATGAGACAGAGGACCTATTTTTAGTGAAGAAACCCGTCAACAAACCACAAATCTCAACAAATCGCTACATAACTCGTCAGTCGCCAGATAACACAGATAGTACAAAGGATATCCTTAATTAATACCGAAGACAATTAAATATCTACTAAGCCCTCGACGTCTTGATTTTACACCAAAATACAGGTTTAGTCTATGAAAATGTTACATTTTATTAGGCTGGGCGTGTAAAAGTCAGAGAACGTAATTTTATTTTTTAGGTGTTTAGAGGGGGTTAGTGAAAGGTTAAGTCCAAATTTGTGGGATCGCAACCCTTGTCCCGCGGCCGCTATGTTGGAAAAGGGTAGTGAATAGTTTTTACGCTATATCGGACAAACTATGCGTCGCACCGAAAATTTTTGAAGTATTGTTACAAATCAAGTATTCTACAATTTTGGTTCTATGACTTTTAAACGAAGAACCAAAGGTAACAGGGTTATTAACGAAAATAGATAAATTATTATTATTACAATTTCTACATTTTTATTTATTTTTTAGAATTTTCTGGGGTATGGAGCGCCATCATATTTTGATGGCGCTCCATATACCCCAGAAAATTCGATCATCGAGGCCCAAATCGGGCTTGCAGGTGAGGTTTCTGCAAGCCTTCAAGCAAGGTATACCTTTTGATTGATAGACTAGGCTCTGGCGCAGGCCTACATCTTTGGGGTTTGGGGGTTCAAATGGCACTCGCTCCCATAAAAGCCATGACCACCTAATTATGGAAAATAGGAGTAGGAGAGTGGACCCCGGGCTCCAAATTGCAAGCTGCGGGTGCAACCGGGATTGGCGCTGGAATTAATAATCGGGTTTGGTTTTTGTTTTGGGTTTTTCGGGAGTGGCTGCCATTTGAACCCGAGTGGAAGACCTGCGCCAGAACCTCGTTCATCAATCAGCAGGTATACCGACTTGCAGGTGAGTTTCACTTGAGCCCCGATTATCTCGATGCGCCCTAGACAACCCTAACAAATTAATAAAATTTGTAAATATTATATTTGCTTCAAAGAAAATTTGTTCCAATTTTTTTATATATTTTGTTATCTTTGGTTTTATACGGAATCAATTGTAGAGAATTCAATTTGCGTTATCAAAACTGTATAACGAATAGTTTGCCCAATATACCGTAAAAACAATTCGCGCCCCGTTTTCAAGATGGCAGCCGCAGAACAAGGATTATAAGGCCCCGATCATGTAGGTCGGTAGCCCCGGGCGTAGACAAAATTATATTTAATTTAACACTAACCTAAAATTGAATTGAGCCACTTAGACACACTCATTTTTTCATACAAAGTAATTGGTAACTATTAATCATAGACTTGGAAACTTGTACTACGTACTAGAGAAGGTATTCGAAACGAAATTTAAGAAACAAAAGTTCACTGCAGCACACTCAATCAATAAATTAGTCGTCTAACCCAGAAATTCTAACATGCAGTGTTTGATCCACAGGTTTGATCACTGCTAAAGAGTAGATAGTTTTGTCGCGACCAAAATGTCAAAAACGCGTTTTTGCTTTTGCACAAAATGCTACATTTATGTGTTTACAATCAGTATGTGATGGGAATGGGAAGAGTATAATAATCTTTTTATTAAAGTCATCATCATGATCATCTAACGTTGTTCGCGTTTGCACGTCGAGGCTTTCACTTCAGAGTCCAGGGCCCGCTTACTCTATCTCTTCCTATTGATTTGGCTTTTATGGATACGGGTACGGATACGGGTTTTATGGGGAGGGGATTGCCGTCTGACCTCCCAACACCGAGGGGAAAGCATCCGCTAGAGCATCACCCGTCAATCAGCTGGTGTACTGGCTTGCAGGTGAGGTTGACGTGGCCCCAAAGTTTTTGGTAGAATCCTATACTTACACCCAGCCTTTCATTAATGTATAAATTGATAAGTTTTAATATAATACGAGTATAGGTATAACATTGAGAGTTCGTGTACCCGTGCTAACGTTGTAACGGACTTATTTAATCATAGAGTACCTAAGCCACATCGAGGTGATAATATACCAAACGATATTGTCACATCAGTTAACCACAGCTACCGACCTAGATGCATGCATAATGCTCTTATAGAATCTCCACTCAGCTCCTGTCGCCCGCAATCACTGCCTAACACAATAACATACGTTACACTACAGAGTTAACTTGACGTGAACATAATCACATAACATAAATTACACGGATACCCACCGTATTTTTAAATAAATGTACAGGACAGATTATGACGTTAAAGAAATGCTTATAATTTGATTTAAGTTTGACTTTAAGTTTTAATGAGATGAGAATAAAGATAAGAAGATTCTTGTTCACACGGAATATACATGTTTTTACATTCTATATTAAATTTGTTCAAAAAAAAGTTTTAAAAACATAAAATGATTATAAAAACCTTTTTTTTATATATTTAGTCCGTCAAATTGACTGCACCCCGCCTGATGGTAAGCTGAGGTGAAGTCGAAAAAGTAGTGGCCACCATTTCCAGAGATTGTCCCTAGAATGGTGGCCCCTACCTAGACGGCCTCAACAGATGTTTTTTCACGCCCCGCTTAAAGAGCCCAGGATTGTAGGTAGAAGGGAACACGTGTGTGGGTAAAGCGTTCCAGTGCTTTATGGTCCGACAAAAAAAGGAGTCACCAAACCGCTTGGTTCGTGATGGTATCGATTGCACTGTATGAGGATGACACCTAAGTCCTGCACGTGTCGTTCAGGACACGAAGGGAGAAGGAGGAATCAATTGGAATAGCTCATCGGAACATTCACCATGGTATATGCGATAGAATACTGCCAAGGAGGCTATATCTCTACGCAGCTGCAGAGGCTCTACCTCAGGACCTTGACCTCAGGACTATCAATGATCCGGACTGCCCGTCGCTGCAATCTATCGAGAGCGCCTAACAAGTACTGAGACTTGGAAACTTCACCCTGTTCAGCACTCCGAATTTGCGTGAAGCTGTTAATAACGCTCTCGATGTAATTTTTGTTGTTAAGTTTGCAGCGAACGTCCATACCGAGCATGTTGATACTGTCCTATAGCGGTAGTGGTGTGTTCCGAATAGTTGGAAGGGGAAGGAAAAGAGATAACTTTACTGTAAACGCGCATGCCTGTGTTTTCTTGGCATTGAACTCGACCAGGTTCTCAGATCCCCATTAGGAAATGTGGTCCAGGTCCCGATCGAGCTCAATGACAAGTTGACGTCTTCTCTCCTCAATGTCAGTCTGCTTGGCCGCTGAATGTCCGAGATAAAGCCCATGCAAAGTACTGTTATCTGCATAGCAATGTATGCTGCCCACGGACAGCATATCATTGATATCCAGAAGAAAGAGAGTGGGCGATAAGACGGACCCCTGAGGCACACCAGCATTAACCTGCATAAACTCAGAAGCCCGGCCGTCACAAAGGACTCGGATGCTGCGCCTTTGACCAAAGTGACTTAACTAAAGGTAATAAAGTAAATATTTGTACAAACCCTAGACATAGGAAGGTGCCGCAGTGTTTAACGTTATAGTTATTGTGGTGCGCGTCGTCCGTTGTTTAAAATATGTTATAGGATTTAGAAATACCTAATTATTATGTATATTTATAAATATCAACATTATTGCATTGGGTTGCTATTATGATTGGTGTGACGCAAAAAAAATATCGATGGCAAGTAAAATAAAAAAGTAGCTTTATTTTCTACTACTACACTACTACTTACTAAAAAAATTACAATATCTGATAACAAAAAAACAGAAACAGTTAACAAAAACACGTCCTCCTTTTTATAAATCTACATTAACGGCTATTGCTTGAAATGATTGCTTGGCTATGTATATTCTAGGGCTTTAGGAATATTCTTACATGGTACAACCTATTGCTAAGTACTATTAGTACTTTCACTATATCTAATTTATAAAATACGCTCCCGCAGGGGTAACGCACAGGTAGATTTCGTGAAGCAATTAATACATATTATTTTATTAACATGTTTAATTTTTTTTTCTCGAAAACGGTAACTTTTAGCGAAAAACTTTTCAGATATATATTTTAGACTTAAAAATGGCCTGTCGATTAAAAATGTTTCCGACGCCAAGAATGTTCACCGGTTAGAAGTTATGATTTTTATCCCGAAAAATTTTGGTTTTTCCCCCCTCCACTTTTAGTTAAAGTTTTAATCTTATAGGTTTATAATTAAAAGTTGTTGGTATTCATGTTTACTATGGGATAAAATTAGAACGGTTCGAATATCTTTTATGGAACGTGAAATTTTGAGGAAAAACTGATTTCACAAAAAGTGAGGCCCTTAGGCCGGATTCCACCCGTTCACGAACTTAAACTAAGTTTATACCCAAGCAATTTTTTACTGCAGTTTGAATGCGATCGGGGCAAAAATGCGACCGTGAGAGTGCCGCAAATTTTGGGAAGTGGAACCATACATACATATATTATATATATATATATATATATATATATATATATATATATATATATATATATATATATATATATATATATATATATATATATATATATATATATATATATATATATATATATATATATATATATAAACTTTTTACCAGTGGTCATTTCGGACTCAGGGGGTCATAACTAGACCTCCTATGAAGAATTTTTTTTAAAATTCGACAGTAGTCAAGAAACCAATAGGTAGATCGATTTCATTGAAATCTACCTAATAAAATGATGTAATAAAATAACCAGATAAACCCACATTGAAACTTATGAGACAGAGGACCTATTTTTAGTGAAGAAACCCGTCAACAAACCACAAATCTCAACAAATCGCTACATAACTCGTCAGTCGCCAGATAACACAGATAGTACAAAGGATATCCTTAATTAATACCGAAGACAATTAAATATCTACTAAGCCCTCGACGTCTTGATTTTACACCAAAATACAGGTTTAGTCTATGAAAATGTTACATTTTATTAGGCTGGGCGTGTAAAAGTCAGAGAACGTAATTTTATTTTTTAGGTGTTTAGAGGGGGTTAGTGAAAGGTTAAGTCCAAATTTGTGGGATCGCAACCCTTGTCCCGCGGCCGCTATGTTGGAAAAGGGTAGTGAATAGTTTTTACGCTATATCGGACAAACTATGCGTCGCACCGAAAATTTTTGAAGTATTGTTACAAATCAAGTATTCTACAATTTTGGTTCTATGACTTTTAAACGAAGAACCAAAGGTAACAGGGTTATTAACGAAAATAGATAAATTATTATTATTACAATTTCTACATTTTTATTTATTTTTTAGAATTTTCTGGGGTATGGAGCGCCATCATATTTTGATGGCGCTCCATATACCCCAGAAAATTCGATCATCGAGGCCCAAATCGGGCTTGCAGGTGAGGTTTCTGCAAGCCTTCAAGCAAGGTATACCTTTTGATTGATAGACTAGGCTCTGGCGCAGGCCTACATCTTTGGGGTTTGGGGGTTCAAATGGCACTCGCTCCCATAAAAGCCATGACCACCTAATTATGGAAAATAGGAGTAGGAGAGTGGACCCCGGGCTCCAAATTGCAAGCTGCGGGTGCAACCGGGATTGGCGCTGGAATTAATAATCGGGTTTGGTTTTTGTTTTGGGTTTTTCGGGAGTGGCTGCCATTTGAACCCGAGTGGAAGACCTGCGCCAGAACCTCGTTCATCAATCAGCAGGTATACCGACTTGCAGGTGAGTTTCACTTGAGCCCCGATTATCTCGATGCGCCCTAGACAACCCTAACAAATTAATAAAATTTGTAAATATTATATTTGCTTCAAAGAAAATTTGTTCCAATTTTTTTATATATTTTGTTATCTTTGGTTTTATACGGAATCAATTGTAGAGAATTCAATTTGCGTTATCAAAACTGTATAACGAATAGTTTGCCCAATATACCGTAAAAACAATTCGCGCCCCGTTTTCAAGATGGCAGCCGCAGAACAAGGATTATAAGGCCCCGATCATGTAGGTCGGTAGCCCCGGGCGTAGACAAAATTATATTTAATTTAACACTAACCTAAAATTGAACACTAAAATAAAATTGCGTTCTCTGACTTTTGCAACCCCAAATTTAACTTTTCAATGGGCTAGTTGAGTTTACGTTTTGTATTCAAAAATAACTTGAATTGTACTTAAATTAATTGTCCGCAACCCTACTATCACGTCACAGACTGAATGAATCACCCGTAAGCGGTACATCTGATCCATAGTCTACACGTTTTGGCGCAAGCTTCCACACCAAACGTGCTCGTGAACGTGTGTAAATGAATCATGAACTGAATTGCTTT
Organism: Cybosia mesomella; assembly: GCA_946251805.1. Lineage (NCBI taxonomy): Eukaryota > Metazoa > Arthropoda > Insecta > Lepidoptera > Erebidae > Cybosia > Cybosia mesomella. Next base: position 15,752,553 of record OX276403.1, read on the forward strand.
GAACAAAAACATGGAGTTTAACTAAAAGACACTAATTAATTAGATGAGTAATCGATTGTCATCTTACTAGTTTTAATATTGACCGTATCACATGGTCGTACTGCTGATAGGTCTAGTAATACGACATCAGTTCTTCGTTGGTTTTGAAACTGTCTCTACGTGCTACGTGAGTTTGAGGGTTTGGTTGGCATATATATAGATTTTAGGAGCACAGTTATATTGGCTCTTTACCATAATTTTTGAAATTTAAACGCTTTTAGGCAGTTATTAAAGAAACCTTTTAAAAACAAGCTTTTATAAAAAAAATACTAGAAATTGATTTAATTTAAATTAGTTGTCACTGGTTCTCTATTTACGCTACAATCTTTTAACATCAGCACAACCCTCTTTTTTTTAGCTTGTGGCATCCCCCTCGGGCTTCACCCCATCGTTACTGACGATGGGATGGGCGTGTCGGAACCGGACCGACTAAAACCACACGGTGTCCTCCCCAAGTGTCCGTTGCTGGGCACCCCGGGTATGCCCTCGAAAGGATAACCCCAGGGTTACTGGCGGACCTTGGCCGCCACCGCGGCCTCGCCTGGTGGGGTCGGGATTTATCCCGCGTCGGTGAGTTGTCAGGCGTGTGTAGGACACACGACACGCCTCCGCCACGGACTGCTTCTGTACAGCGATTCAGCCCACTGCCGTCCTCAGGCCCCGATCATGGAGGTCGGTAGTCCCGGGCGTAGACAATTCTGCGGCGTCCTCGGCGCAGAGTGCGGAACTCGGGGGGCAGGGTTCTCTCCCCCTCCCTCTCCGCCGTCTCTTTCGCGCGCATTACCTGCTCGCAGAAAGAGGCGGCGGGCGTCCCTCTTGCTCCCGTCGGAGACCACGGCCTTCACCATGGTCTCCAACAAGAGAACGTTGGACAAGAGAGAGCACAACCCTTGCATAAATTATCATTTTCTTTTTAGTACATCTTATGAAAACTTGGTTTTAAAATGTTTTACCTATGTACTTATTAATAACTTTATTTTCATCTTATTTAGGTAAGAAAAATTCAATAACCACCTACCATCTCCATCTTCAGGCCTTGATAATTATGTATTATTAAATTAGGGTGTGGTCCTATTTTACAGCGGTCCTGATAGACAAGAGTTGAAAATTCAGAAAATAATTTAAGTACATCACAACAAAAGTGCATCCCAAATTAATTTCCGTTATTGTCAGACCGAAACATAACCATACAGGACGCCTTGCAAATTGGGATAATTCCGAGTAAAACTGGAATGTATAGCAGGCGGTAGATTTTATAAATCGTCCTTTCTCACTATCAAAAGGCAAACCTATGCGGACTTATTCTGTATCTTATTGGTCTACACTTTACTTTAACATTTTGTAGGAAGGTGTTCTAGCTTTCTCAATAAATGTAAATGCAACTTAAAATGGATAGAGTATGAGAACTACCTGCACCTTCTGTTTAATATTTTTTGTGTAGCTCTTCAAGATCCTAATAAGAAAAATATACTACATAACTTTAAAACCTAGAGCTAATCCTCTATAACTTTAAAACCTAGAGCTAATCCTCTTCAGACCGTTTAAGTAAAAAATTCTTAACTTTTAATACTTTAAGTAAAGCTATAAGTACTAATATTACAAAGATGCCGAATTCTGTGAGTTTGTTTATATATTTGAGCTAATCTTCGGAACTACTGCGCTTCTTGGAAGAATTATTTTATCATTTGAAAGGCACATTATCCCCAATAGACATAGGCTATTTATATTATGTGCAAATTACGATGTCTTGAGTTAAAAAGAACTCATAAAAACCAAAGCAAAACGAGTGCGGGTTGCTAGTAAGTATTTATTAAGTAATAAGCGTATTAAACAAAATTCAATGCTGGACATAGGCCTCCCCCAATGTACGCCATAGGCCTCCCCTTAATCTAATAGAAATATTCTGCTTACTAAGCCATACATTTGATTTCCAAGCTTGTTTATTGTCTAAATATTTTTGAAGTTTATAATAATCTTTAGACAGTAACTATAGTAAAATAGACTTTTACATTTTTGATGTGCAGATTTCTAATTTATCGTGGAGCTTGTCGTAGAAGCGTATATAGTTAGTTACCTTGTAACATTCTCAGTCTATTAACATTTATGTGCGCCATACCACCTTTCGTAAATAAAACGAACCTATGTATTACCAAAAAGCACACATTACTTAATAGTTGGCATTTTTACCATGCAGTTATTTTAGTACAAAACTTTGAAATATCTTTCGTAAACATACTGCCAAATTTATTTTAGTTAAATTCATACTGATATTTTATAAGCGAAAGTAACTCTGTCTGTCTGTTGGTTTGTTACGCTTTCACGCCTAAACCACTGAACCGTTTTTATTGATATTTGTACAAAGAAAAAATTGTACAAATATAGACTACGAATATACAAATATAGGGCCGCGGCCCGCCAGACGTGATCAACTTGCCTGGTCGGAGGATCCTCTCTTTGTGTTGGAGGAACATCACACTCTGTTCCTCCACATAACCATCTTTCAAAATCATATCATACAAACGAACATAACATATTTCATAGGCTTCATAAAAAAGTAAACCAAAACTTCCATGCTTCTGTTCTCAATACATATATTCCAAACACTGAAATGGTTTGAAAAGAATTATATGAATGTAAAAGTGACATTTATGAGCACCCGAATAGTCGTGTTAATTAACTGAATAGTTCATTTATATGTCGCTACGATGAGGTTCAGATTTGTAACAATCGCACAGCTAGACGTTAATGGTCTATTAATATATTTATAAATGAAGCATCTTCATAACTTACATCGTTGAATAAAACATAAATAAACATGAAACTTCATAAGCGTGCACGCAAACGAGCCAGCATAACATAATAATTAATTTAATATGATTTATCACGCCATTTTTAAAGTATAACACCGCTATTCTTTTTAAATATAGTTAGTGATTAATACACTCAAAAATGGTCATTGTACGAAATTAAACACAAGTCGTTATCGGAAATTGAATTTAAAAATTCCGAAACAAAATAACGGCGGTGAAAATGTCTGGACAGATCGCTTAATAAGGGCCCGTAACGAAACAGGGAGTAATCAAAAACAAGTGAAGTGCTGTTAGTGCTCATAAAAAGCTTTTTAAACTGTCCCAGACTTCATAACTGACATCATCTTAAAGGCCAAAAATTTCACAATACCTACATTTCAAGAAAGTATTCAGATATATTTTGTTGCGAAAGCACAAAAGTTGGAATGTTACATTTTAATGAACTTGTTTAGGTATGAAAAAAAAGGTATGGACCTCTACATACATTACGATAATACACGACGAATATTTAAAAGTGGATAAAGGTTATTATCTACTTTGATTGAATTGCCAATTGCAACTCACAAAACAAATGCTACCGTTTTTTCTTCGATACCTTATTACGAGTATAATAAATACATAATATATTGTCCTGACTTGGCCAACCGTAGCGCAAGAGCAATCGTGTATGTTTCAGTGTCACCAAGACCCAACTTTACTTTTGCCATTGTCGGTTAGAATAAACCCATTAGCCGATCTACATAAACTGGATTTAGAATTCTTTCTAATTTATTATGCGTCTCATTCAGATCGTGGCAAAGCCCGCTGTCCCTGAAGATTTATATTGAAAATTTTATTGAAAATTTATTTAAAAACCGCCACCACCGTGACAGTTCGGGAAAATTATCACGCAATTAAAACATTTCTCTAATGGGAACAAAAGGAAGTTTGGGTCATAAAATATTTGTCCCAAAATAACATAACCATGATACAATATCTCATCATGTAGGGAGGAAAGCAATACAATTTGCAAACATCAGGTGGGCCATCAGTCCATTACACGGAAACAGCATGGCCTCCTCGCTGTTAGTACCGTGTAAGCTCATTTATTGATATTAAACTAGCAGTGCGATATTAAAATGTGTTGTAGTGTAAAGTTAATGTAATACTAATGGATAATAAACATGAGCACAGCAAAATTTTACTTGTATTACCTAAATCTAAATACTTGGGTGACCGAGCTTCGCCCGTTTTTTTTTTTAATTTTTAAAAATGAAACCTAGCTAGATCGATTCTTTGATTTTATGATTGGTTTATATTTTTATGATAAATATATATATATCTATACATTACCATACATATATATATACTAGAATTATAAAAATACCAAAAAATAATACTAGAAAAATATAACATCATACTCTCATTTGTTGGAGACTCATCCAATCGCGATAAAACTTTGTCAACTTATTGTAGCACTTGCGCGAAGGTTATTGACATAGTACAATTATATTATTAAGTGCAATAGGTGATGCTATTTTCATAATAAAACCGGGACGGGTCAGGATAGGCCTTGACTGCCATTTCGAAAACTGGTAGTTTAGCCTAGATTCAAAAAGTAACGCACTTTTAAATTAGAAGCTGTACAATTGAGTATAATGGACGTGTAAATAATTAAGTACTTCCACCTCAAGTAAAACGCCTCCACTCGTTCCGCTCAAAGTAGGGAATTGCAGTATTGTATTGCTGCTGATAAGTAGAGTCCTTAGTATTCTTTGGAAAGAGAAATAGGCTCAGTAGTTGTATCTTACGAACAATACCTCCGGTGTTGCAATTGTTAAAAATGATCATAGATCGTACGTAGACAAAATACACTTCAAACTATATCAAACAACACCTTTTGGGTTCAATTAAATTTTTAAGCATTTTGTATGCTTACTTTTTTCTAAAGATTTAGATCGGAAAAAGAGAACATCTAGGACGGGACTCGAACCCGCGACCAGTCCCTTACAGGGGGAATGCTCTGACCATAATGTATCGGAGAATTTCGAATATCTGGGACGTGTCTAGGTGGCTCAGTTGGTCAGAGCATTCCCCCTGTAAGGGACTGGTCGCGGGTTCGAGTCCCGTCCTAGATGTTCTCTTTTTCCGATCTAAATCTTTAGAAAAAAGTAAGCATACAAAATGCTTAAAAATTTAATTGAATTAATTAGGCGGAGTCATCAAAAAACAATGTTTAAAAATGACTGTAAAGTTGTTCATTGTTTCCGTAGTTCGCAAGAATTACGGTAGATGGCTCCAACGTCGCCTTAAGACGTAATAATGTATCGGAGAATTTCGAATATCTGGGACGTGTCTAGGTGGCTCAGTTGGTCAGAGCATTCCCCCTGTAAGGGACTGGTCGCGGGTTCGAGTCCCGTCCTAGATGTTCTCTTTTTCCGATCTAAATCTTTAGAAAAAACACCTTTTGGGTCTCTTTTGGGACAAAAGGCACCTTGTTATCTACTGGTACAAATCCCGGCCAAAGGTTTGTAAATGGATAACGATAGTTATAAAAATGTAGTTATCTTAGAATTATCAATAAAATGTTGGATCATGTTAGAACTTTTAATGACAACTACCGTATTCACGTAAAATACGAAAAAAGAAATGTCGTAGGATTTGAAGGACATGCATCTGAACCCTCATCAGGAAATGTAATGCGATCCTCTTTACGAGCTTGTTTATCCAATGTTCCTTTACAAATAGCACAGGTTATCTATATTTTTTTACAAGTACTTGCCCATGGTTTCCCTAGCTATTTCGTGTCTTATAGCCTTAAACCAATCTGAAACTGTTCTCATTATTGTGAACTAAAGCCTAAAATAATCTAATGAAAAGTTGAATGTCTATGGTAGTAAAGGTAATAATGGCGAGCAGAAACATTGTAAAGCAGAAGCCAAAAAAAAAACAGAAATCTCCAATTGAATAGTTTGATAAACAAAGCTAATATTTGTCATAATTTTACTTTTAGTACCTTTTTTTTTTTTTTTTTCGTGCGGAAATCCCTTCGGATACCCCCCGCCGGCCAGCGGGGGCGGTTATGTCGGGCTTGCACCGACTAAAACCGCACGCCGTCTCGGGTCTTCAGACGCCGGGGTGTAAGGTTACCCATAGAGCATATCCCTCGCACCCTTACTGACCCTGGGCCATCTCGCCACTAACAGCATCGCTCATCCTGTCTCCTCTGAAAGCAGAGGAGTACGGAGAGCGATGTATTCCCGCCACGTTGGGTATTGGCCGACGATCAATGCCAACCCTATGAAGGGGAAGCCATTGACCGCCGCCCAGGGTGTACCGGCCGCTCCGATTCCGTTCCCCCCGGACTGCAGCGGGATCGGAATCGGAGCGACACTCGAGGAGGTTACCCAACACACACCCCTTACTTTTAGTACCTAGTCGCAGGCGACTCAGGCGCCGGAGGTCGCTTAACGACCTCCGTCCTCCATGTCCGCAGGGCTGGGGGTGGCAGGTGAGGCCGCTTGTCACCCCAGCAGAAGCAGGCCGGGACGCTGGGGCGACTAGCGCCCCTCCCCCAAACCGGGGCACGACGGGGACACCGTGGTTTCCAAACCCGAGGGGGCCGGAAACCGTAGATGGCCCAGGGTCAGTCGGGGTGCGAGGATATGCTCTATGGGCAACCTTATACTCCGGCGTCTGAAGACCCGAGACGGCGTGCGGTTTTAGTCGGAAAAAATAAAAAGGTATCAGTATGTTAACATCGATACCAACAATGCAAATACTTCAAAGATTAGTGTTATTATTATCACATTTTATTTTCAGGACGTGTACCTTGGTGGGCAAAGGTAAATTTAAAGAGCAAAATCTTATCAAAATATTAATATTCATCCAAATCGTTGAGATGCTTCAAAGTAAATGTTTGAAGACAAACTGCCATAATAATTATTTTAAATTAGCTTCAATTTAATCTATTTGATTATTAGATCATAATATTGCTCTATCTAAGAGTGAAAAAGATGTTCCTTAAACAAACACAGTTAATATTCTGCTGAAATAAACGGCCCTGCTTATATTGGCAAAAATCAGGCGGAAGCAGTGGTGCGCGTGAAAAATAAGATATAACCAAAGCCGTAACTCAAAACAAGTGTTCCAAAACATCACATAAATGATCAAAAACAACGGTGTAGGAGTATATACTTAGTTTCGTCCCGTCTCCGATGTTTGGCAATAAATTCCGGCGAACAAACAAAACACCCTTAATACGTCAGTGGTGCAAATCTTAGCCACAGGAAGCCTACCAAATGTCTACACAGTTTCCAAACAATTTAACCGACCATCACCGTTATATGCCATGCTATTACACAGAACATTATCTACGTGTTATATTCAGTATGTAATAAATATACTAAAAAGCTATTGGTATAATATTATTACAAAGTCTCATTTTGCCAAATATCGGTTATAAACTTTGTTTGTTATAGTAATATAACAACCAAAGTTGTAATGCATTTATGTTTTGTTGTTGCATGCAAATGCATTACCTACATTATGCCTAGTTTTAACAGCAATCATAAATCTATAGCAAGAAATATACATCCACTTCATTATACTTATGTGGGAACATGTTTTTTATTATTGTTTAAGAGGGTGAAAATACTGAATACATTATTGTCTGTAACCATAGTATTGGTCTATGCTGTAACTAACATGTTTGGGAACAATCTAACAAGTTGTATGCCTCAATATGAACTTAACACTAAATGTTCTAGGCCCCAAAGATTAATGTCATAAAGTCTGGACGTTTGCCGTTGACGATATTATCTAAGATATAGTTACCTAAACAAACTCTACAACACACATATTTCATTGCCAAATTGGATAGGTTTTTATTCGATGATTTTTATTACCTCCACAAATACGTAGTCTTGTAAATACAGAACGCGATATCTACTTTCTGTTTTTCTGTAACAGTTGATTGAATAGTGATCCTCCAATCGCTTTTTACATAGTTAAATCCGAGTATTTAAGTGTCAATCTTGATTTTCTATTTCGTTTTCTATCAAAGGGCAATTTCTTATCAAAAGTGTTTTATAAAGTGATGTGTGAACGGACATGAGAAAACATCGCTGCGTAAGTACGGAGCGGCGGTGATGTACGCGCACGATGCGCGCGGGCATTGATGGAAGAGTCATGGTCGTCGGGCGGCGCGCCGCTGCTGCGCACTCGGTCGCTGCCGCTGGTGCTCGAGGCTGCGAGCGGCGCAGCGCCCACGCGCCAGGCAAAGCTCGACCCGCGACAGTTACTGACGCTCACAAGACATTACTACCCAGAAGGAGGATGGGGATGGGGTGTGGCGGCAGCGGCTACTCTAGCGCAAATCCTCGCGCACGGACTGCACCAGGCCGCCGCTGTACTCGCCGTCGAAACTGTCAAACGATTCGGACCAGAAGTCCGCATCCAAGCAGGTAAATTATGATCTAGTTAACGAAGGTGCCATTGAAATTTAAATGAAGCTTTAGATTCACCAGTTCCTTGACTTCTGGCGCTAACTAAACTGACATTAAATACTTCAAAAATCCTAAACGTTATTAAGTAATTTAATTGAAATAAGTTAATTTAAATGTTATTTAAAGTAAAAAAAGTAATTTAAATGATCTAAATGGGTGTGTTATTCAAAGTGTAAAAACAACAGGAAGTATAATAAAATTGAAATATTATTATGCTCGTCTGGGAACCCCGAGAGGAAAGCCTGCGCCAGAGCCTTGGGCTCCGAGGATCTTGGTGGGGCTCCTTAACCCCACAACAACAGCCCCGTTTGTAATAAGTAAACGTTTATTATTGCGATTTTCGTCTTACTTTTAGTAGGATGTCTGGTTCACATTATCATCAGTTGCATTGTTATTAAAGTCATTATACTTACTCAAATTAATTTCCACAAAGCAAGCTATAGTAACACTCCTAAGAACATTCCATAGTCATTAATTTGGGTACTGTTCGTACAGAAAAGGTATTTGCTAGAACAGTTGATAACAGGACGAAGGTGATAGCATACATGGTGGTGCTATAATTATATTATCTAGAATTCTATATTCCGACTAAATATATGCTTGCTGACGTATGTACCCTCTGATGGTGGTTTATTTTACCTGAAGCAATGAATAAAAGTGGTGCATTAGTATACGATGTATTATAAAGAAATGAATATTTATTTGCGTGAATTACGAAGGCTGTAGCCGGAGGATGCAAAAAAATGCAAAATATTACTTAATAAATTTATTAATAACGATTATAATAATCAGAACTACAACTATATTTGACGAATGTAAGATACAAAGTGAAGCGAAAACGGAGCCGCCGCGTCAGGTGTCTTCACCAAGCACGTTTCGCTGACATAGCGCCTCGTGTCCGCCGCTGTCGTTATGCGCGATTGTGAGGTAAATGCGTGTCAGCGTTCCTGGTGCTATGCAATGGCGTAACACGCGTGTCAGCGTTCCTGGTGCTATGCAGTGGCGTAACATAATGAATTTCTATGGCACCCCTCCCGTTTACCATGAAACTGATAAATTGTTGTTGTTGTTGTACAATGTTGGTTACACACACAAAATTGAGGCAGCCTTAAGATACTTGTGTTGGAGATCTCTCCTTTTCTTACATGTTCGAATGCCTGTGAAATTTATTAAACATTAAAAAGTCACTGCAATGTTACTACATATACTAGTACAAAAACATTAATGTTAATTTATTAAATTAAACTATTTTTAACGGATTCTATCGCAATTTATTTGGTGTTATTTTATTATTTACTAGCTGTTACCCTCGACTTCGTCTGCGCTAAGTTCGGAATAGATCAAGGTATGTTAACTTCGGCAGTAGGTGTCGATCTCAACATGTATTAAGTTATTTCATTGTTATTATTTCAATTACCTACTTAAATTTTGATAGTTGTGAGGCTTAGATGTAACATCAAAATAAGTTATACCCGTGTTTAAATTAGATCTCTGAATTTGGTGAGATGACTTGGTATCGACAAAATATGTAATTGAAACAAAGAAAAAATATCGGGAAAGTAAAAAAAATAAAATAAAAAAAAATATACAAAAAACACCACCAGCGACCAGCATCACCTGACGACACGAGCCCGTGACGCACATGGTAGGCGTGCAGTCCTTCTCCTCGCAGTATTCTCCAAGCGGATGTGTGCTCGTCGCGTCACGTGACGCTAGTCGCTGGTGGTGTTTTCTTTTTCTTTTTGTATTTTTTTATTGATAATGTGATAATAATGATATAAATTACGAAACTTTTGTGAGTCCCAAATCCACTATCTTTTATGTCTACTAAATGTATAATCCGTTAAAAATAGTTTTATTCCATTGTGTACATAATATTCGAGTAAACTTTCAACAATATCACGTTAATTTATTTTTCGTATCCAAACTATGAGAATAATGAGAAGATAATATTATAAGATAAGGTATTTTAACAATATTTCAATCTTATTACCTAAATGTTGATTCCAATTCCTATGATACTTAACGAACATATTTAAAAACAATAGGTATTGTAAGACTATATTAACAGGGGTTCTAGAGTTTCAGTAATTTGCTGAGAACACAGTCACATGTGATTTTATGATGAAAGCACATTGTATTTTACCCCAAAGTGCCCAGAGTAATAGTTCTCATATTTCAGCTGAAGGCTCTTGAACTTTGAAAGTGCAAGCTCAGATGGACACTGCAAATAAATAAAAAAATGTCTAAAATCCCCAACATCCTGTCTGTCTGTCTCATATCTAATAAATCTTCTGAATTTACGGCGATATTTGTCTGAAACAATGAAATATTGCAAAGGTCAAAGTGGTAACGAGGTCCACGTGGTGTGAGAAATAATAAGCTACCTAGTTATTTGTCTCCACGACTTATTAAACGAATAAGACAACGGTTTCCTTATATTATCTGATCAATTTCGTATATTAGCTTTGTAGACGTTTCAAAAATTCTTTTTGATTGAATCTATACACAAGTAAAGAAAGGCCACATGTTTTCCTAATATTTTGATTAAAATTCGGAGATATTTGGAGAAGATTTCGAAAACGAAGTAGTGCCTTTACAATATTTAAGTTTCACAAACTTAAAATAGGTAAAAATATGTTTTATAGTACTAAAACATGCTTTGATATACTACAAAAGGAAAGAGAAAAGTGAAAGAGGAAAATTAAATTATCAAAAAAAAATATACATTTTAATCTTACCTTAATTCAGCATTAACAAAATAGTCCAGTCGAGAAGTTAAAGATGGTCTGTATGGTAATTTTAAGAGCAGTATCTCTATTTTAGACCATTTTCAACTTGTCGACTAGAATAAAACGTATAGATTCTTTAGCTTTTTAATTATCTTAATACGGTAAATAAAATAAAAAAAATCTGTTTATCTAGTTTTCATAGATTCAATCTATAGACAGATTCTAACAAATACGCAAATTTCCAAATCTTCGCAAAGTTGAAATAATATTCTTGTGAAGACTTGGATTGACGTAAAACTTATTTTGCTGAATTGTATTGCGATTTAATGTTTGTTATTTTTATATATACCCCCGCGACACACGTTTGGACGATTTTGTATTATCCACGACATAGCGCACGACAATTATGGATAAGATAAAAGCGTCCATTGGATGCTTTACTTAAAGCGTTTAATGAACACTTTTTCATTATTTACGACAAATTATCGTACGACAATTTCGTGGATATTATAAAAGCGTCCTTTCTGTTACTTGTTATATTGCACAGCTGCGATTAGGAATTGTAAATATGAGGGCCATTCTCAAAAACATCCACAAATTAAAAAAATATATAAATGTATTTAGACATTCTAAAAGCTGTTTCAAATTAATGATACAGTGGTTCGGTTCATAAGTGGAGCTTAACATGAGATGTTAATTTCCACTTATGAACCGAGCTATTTTCTAGTAATTTGTTGTGAAAATGAAAATGTATTTCATGTAAGTGACATTAAAGTAAAAGTTCTAATAATAATGTCACTTCCGTGGACACGTGACACTTCCGCGATAGTTGATATCTATGTGGGTGAAGTCAATGAAGGTGACAGTTTGACACTAGAACGTGTTTTTTATATAACCTCCTTACTGATTATAAAATTCAATGAAATGCCTTCAGTTACATTCAATTTTTTTACCATTTATCGTTATAAAAAAGTTACCAAAGTAGCATGCTAAATTTGGAAAAAACTAGCCTTTTAAGTCAGTATTCCCACATTGATCGCCATGAGCTGACCAACTGTCATAAACTTGCAAGATTGCGTTATACTGGTTGTCTATGTACGTTCAGAAACTACGTTCACTGTATTATTTAATTATGACTGCGATCAATAAGTTTATCCATATAGGTTACAACTTTACGATGCACAAATGTTATGAATTATTTAGACTTTTTTTCCATGTTTGTAATAAGTAATTAGTATTCTCTACTCTCATAACATAACATAAAACATAACATAAACTCACGCCTATATCCCCGAAGGGGGTAGGCAGAGGTGCTAGCACCCACATTTCGCCCGTTTATGTTTAGGTCCCAATGTAATAGGTGGCGAGCCTATTGCCATCAACCGGGCACTTATAAACCTGCGATTTCTATTCTATGATTCTATATTTAAGTAAGAATTATTCTATTGATTCTAGTTTATTTTGGCTTTTACAAGCGTGTCTGCCGTCTGAACTCCCATCCACGAAAGTACACTACTGGCCGGTAATATATCTATATAACATTTACCTAGTACCAAGTTAGTCATGTAACTTATTAGGATATTTTTACAGACCACGAAACGCAATTGATACAACAACATAATACAATCAACCGGAAACCCAAAGACCCCACGACCCTCTAGTACAATTCCAAGGGAAAGCACCTACCATAGAGGAAATAGAGATACAAATAAAAAAGAAATCATCTAAATCGGCTCCGGGCCCTAATGGGGTTCCATATATAGTGTATAAAAAATGTCCAACAGTTCGTAAACATCTCACAAATATATTCAGTAAAATCTGGTCAGAAAAGAATATACCAGTCGCATTTGGCGAAGCGGTTTTCGTTCTCATTCCAAAAAAACATGAAGTGACCCATCCTAAAGATACTAGACCGATAGCACTAACTAACACAATTTCAAAAAATATTTTTCTCAATTCTACAAACAACAATGTGTCATTTTATGATTAACAATAGGTATTTCGGACCTAACCACCAGAAAGGGTTTTTACCCGGCATTTCTGGTTGTCTGGAACACAATAGTCTGTTAGCGGAAAGCTTAAAAGATGCCAGAAAATACGAAAGACAGATAACGGTATGTTGGATAGACCTAGAAAATGCATTTGGCTCAATTCCACATTACCTTATGGTATACGCGTTGCAATGGTATAACTTTCCACCCGTGGTCATAGAGATAATCGAGTCGTATTACTCGCAGCTAAAATTTGCTATAAGCTTCCAAGAAGTACACACAGGACCATTACGGTATAATGTGGGACTGTTTCAGGGATGCTGCTTGTCACCAATAGCATTTAACATAGTAATTAATATCTTAATTACCAAGTTAATACGTCACGAAAAGAAATGGGGTTATCGGTTTAAAGTAAATAACATATACTCAGAGTCCATCTTAGCTTTTGCTGACGATCTCGCAATACTGACGCGTAATCCAAAACAATGTCAGGAACTATTAAAGGAAGTCAATGAGTTCTGTACGTGGACAAATTCACTGAGGACGAAGCCCAGTAAGTGTCACTGTCTGTGTCTGGGTAGACGGGACACCAAATTTACCTCCTACGACCCGGGACTCTTCATTGGGGGTAAACCAGTTTCCATAGTCGCTGAATCGGTGCCATTTAAATTTCTTGGGAGAAAGATAGACTATAAAGGACGCACACCATCCTTAGATGAAGTTGTCGATACGTTTATAAATGACCTAAATAAGATAGATCAGCTACAACTAAACAATATCAAAAAAGCTTGGATATATGACAATACTTAACATCATGTCTGACTTGGCCTTTTCTGGTGTATGAATTCGGTAAAACCTTACTGGCGAAAATAGATGCAACTGTCATAAAATCGCTAAAATCGTGGCTTGGACTAGCGCACTCTGCTGATTCCTCTGCTCTATTTAGGGATCAAAATAATGGGATTAATTGGGATGAAACTTAAGAAACCATCGGAGCTCTATAAACACCTTAGAGTTACCAAAGCCCATATCTTAGGTAAATCCCAAGATGTCACAATCAGGGCACTCCCGAAAGATAATAACGCGGCCGAGCTTGAATCTAGACTCCTATTTCATAAACGATTTATGATAGGGGCCCAGTCGAACAGAGTGGGGTTGGGAGTACGAGAGCCAGAAAGGGACCAGGATATACTTAAGTCCTTTCTAAAACAAGACGAAAATGATAAATATCGAGTGCACGCGATGAATTTGGAAATTCAAAATGAATGGTTGACAATAGGAGAGTTCTGCATACCGATGGCCTTAAAGTGGCGCACCTTGATCTATGACTGGTCGCCGGCCCTGTTAAAATTCTATCTTAACGCCTTTCAGATGACCCTCCCAGACCAGAGTAATCTGGTAAGGTTAAAGTAAGTAAAGTAAGTAAGGTTAAGGTAAGGAAGGCCACAAAAAATCAATGTTATACTTGTGGTGAGGCAATAGGGACGGCTAGACACATATTAGTAGGATGTAGGGTGCTTCTCGATAGAGGCCATTACTCACGCCGCCACGATAAGGTGCTTATCATTATACGTGAAGCAATGAGTCTGGCAGTAGCTAGAGCCCAAAAAGGATTGACTAATAACAGACGTCATATCAACTTTGTCTCTGAAGGTTCATCCATAACATCCAGGAACAAACCTTATTCAATCTTAGATACTGCCCCAGATTGGACTCTCCTAATCGACACGTATGAAAAGCACTATAAAATTCCGGAGGATGTTGGGGTTTCGTCATCTAGACCTGACATATTCCTATATTCTAAGAGGTTAAAGCATGTGGTTCTTGTGGAACTTACTGTACCGTGGGAAACAAATATACCGAAGGACCACACAATAAAGAAAAATTAATACTATGATCTCACAAACGAATTAATCAAAAACGGTTACGTGGTTAATTTGTATGTAGTGGAAGTGGGAGCGAGAGGTATACCAGCAAAATCTCTCTATAACCTACTTAAAGATCTAGGCCTATCGAGAGCTACAATAAGCTCATTACTAGGACGAATGTCTAAGCGGCACTAGTAGGGTCGTATCAAATGTGGTTAGGCAGGGAGGGGAACTTGGGTAGTGAAGGTGAGTGTTGATGTACATCAACAAAAGGGGCCCCTTCTAAACCTACACTTGGATCGCAAGTCCCAGGCACTGTCCCGAGTTCCCAACTCAGTAACGCGATGGACCCGGCACCCGCACGGAGAATCCATAGATTGCTAAGAATATCGGTCTCCGTAACTTTACATTCAACATAAATAAACGTATATTTGTAAATAAATAATAAATAAATGCACTTAATCTATTATCGATTTGGATACTGTCCAATTCCTTATAGTTTACATATTAAAACAGGAAAATCATTATGCATTATGAATAGTTTTCATACGGAACTATACGACTAACTACGGATATATCTACATAACAGTCTGCACTGTGCCAATATTGATTACCCTATTAACAACTGCATAACAGATTTTTTTTATTAACTCAATAGACTGGCGTTTGACACTATCTACACATGACATTGATCTATGATGTGGTCGATGGTATATTTTCGGTAAATATTATCCATACTAGATATTAAATATTATAAACGGAAGAACAAATTTAACTGAGACCGACGGACATGACGAATCTATAAGGGTTCCGTTGCCAAATGGCAAAAAACGGAACCCTTATAGATTCGTCATGTCTGTCTGTCTGTATGTCACAGCCACTTTTTTCCGAAACTATAAGAACTATGCAGTTGAAACTGGGTAAGAAGATGTATTCTGTGAACCGCATTAAGATTTTCACACAAAAATAGACAAGCAATAAATTTTGGGGGTTCCCCTACTTAGAACTGAAACTCAAAAATGTTTTTTTCATCAAACCCATACGTGGACTTATCTATGGATAGGTCTTCATAAATGATATTGAGGTTTCTAATATAATTTTTTTCTAAACTGAATAGTTTGCGCGAGAGACTTTCAAAGTGGTAAAATGTGTGTCCCCCCCCCCCTGTAACTTCTAAAATAATAGAATGATAAAACTAAAAAAAATATATGATGTACATTACCATGTAAACTTCCACGGAAAATTGGTTTGAACGAGATCTAGTAGGTAGGTTTTTTCCAAAACGTTATAAATCGTAAACCGCAATGTACTTTTCATTCAATCAACTCAAATATAAAAAAAAATCTGTTACTACGGACACCTTCATGGGCGAGTCCGATTCGCACTTGGCCGGTTTTTTTTTCTATTTGAGGTGCGGAAGCCTAAACATGCGATGGGGTTTCGTAGATATATCTATTCAAAAGTTTCAACACAGACATACGAAAATTTGTTAAACTTTTACTTAAGTTTTCATTGGACCACACTTTGCTAATGAAGTACTTAGCTTATTATTTATATATATTTATATATATATATATATATATATATATATATATATATATATATATATATAATTATAGCAGAAGCAATGTTATTTCAATCTATTTATAATTTCTCAAGAAGATTAGTTTGACTTGTTTTTACTTCCATATACCTTACCTTATTATTTATGAACTTTTAAAATATGAGAAGACAGAGGATAAATTAATGAAAGAAACACACATGCCAACTCTACCCCTCTTTTCTTCAATATATTGAATGATAATTCTGTAATGTACTTAACACTAAATAAGATACTGAACAATGTTGTTTCACTGTGATCTGGATAGTTTACTACCAAATTCAAACTGAAAATTCGGTTATGCTCTAACCGCTCTTAAATTGTAACAGTAGTTCTTTGATTCTTCCTAAAAACTTTGTTTATAAATCCATAATGATGTTAAAAAACGTTTCGCATATCAAAAGATTTCTCTGTTTTATCGTTCCGCCATCATCCTCGTACAGAACTAGAAAAGTAACATTACCATTTTCCGTATAAGTAGCCATTCTTAGCAACAGAAGGGTGTCGTAAAAATAATAGGCGATAAATATAGATAATGTGCGTAGAGAACCGTCAAGAATCGATTACCCTTTGAAATAAAGTACTTCGTTATCTTTTTATCTGATTCCTGATACCCATCATGTTTTGCTTCAGACTTATTGGTTCATTTATCGATTCAGTAGTGATAATAGTTAAAATAGTATTCGTATCCTAATATTTACCTCAATTAGTTACTGTAGATATCGATATCACCAATTTATTGATATCTTATCAGATCATGATAAGATCTCAGTAATTAATTACTATTATGTATATATATGATATATATGATAGTATTATATATGATTATTTACCTGATACAATTTAAATGAAAGGTTAATTACATTTGATAAAATAATTTATAATTTTAAAGTAAAATATTTAAATCCTAAAAAAGAGCATGTACAAAGTAAAAAGTTTAGGTGTCAAAGAATTCCCTACCCATCGATGTCGCTAAGCGACTGGTTGACGCTTCGTAACCAAAAGGCTGACGGACTTGCCACGTTAGATGGCAATGCCAATTCTTTGCGCCAAGTTCAAGCCAGCCTTTTGGGTCACACGAAGCGTCAACCAGTCGCTTAGCGATTTCTTTGTAAAGCGACCGTGCACTCGGGCCCCTCGAACCAAGGGTTTCGACCCCAAATGGCTCAAAAATATAATTACTGACTAAATTATTATACTTGCGCCGTTTGAGGATCTCCGCAGATGCCGCAGCAGTACAAGCGCAGCCCGTCGTACTTGAAAGATGAGAAGGCGCGAGGGTGGTTTCACAAGTTGTGTCCCACACCAAAGGCCTACCCAACTTCCAAGGCACCAAAGACATACCGTGTGGTCTCTTGCCATCGTCGCGAACCAAACCAGCAGGTTCAAGCACGGCTGGAACACCGGCGATGACAAGAGCCCGGCGGATAATATCGTTTAGGTGGGCATGACGTGACATGCGTCCTGCGCTCCTGCCGCATGATAGACCGTGATGCCCAAGGCTGTCGACTGCTTCGCCACAGTGACAGCGATGAGGAGAGACACAAGGAGCACCCAAACGAAGACAAGCTGCAATTCTGAATGTCCTGTCGTCCAACATAGTGCCTATTTTGGGCGATGGAAGAGCCTGCAGCCAGACACCAGACTCCCATTCCCCCACAGCCAAAAGGCGAGCGCGCTCTGCAATATTATAAGTGTTAATCAAGTTTTGCCTTGTCATGTGGCAAAGCGGCCTGTCCCATTGTCTCTGGGAGAATAGGTTGGTGGGCAAATCAGTGTTTGGGCAAGCCATTTTCCAAGCATTTATAGCTTCGATTTTGGCTGGCACTTCAGAATTAACCTGTGTGGGTATTAAAATTTTCCTGGTTAGTTCTTCTGTGCCATGGATCGAAGATAAAAAGGCTGGTAAACAGACATCGGTAATTTTACGAACGCCGACCCTACCACAACGAATCGGTAGAGTCGCTTGCAGCCAGGCTCAATCGTTTAAATCTGCATTCAAAATTTTACAAAGAGTATTTTGAATAATTTTGTTCATCTTGCCTAAAAGTGCAGAATTTTTCAAAAGTTATGATGATCGTAAAGCATGTCCTTGTCCATGTCCCAAAATTCACTTTTGGGACGAATAGGCAGTATCGAACGATAGTAAATGCTGCATCAGTAATTGATGATATCGAACATTTTTATAAATAATAACATAACATAACTTCACGCCTGTATCCCCGAAGGGGTAGGCAGAGGTGTGTATTACACACCCAATTAATATTGTTGATATTATATTTATTATGAGATAATAATTAATAATCATTACTTTAATGTTTTTTATTGATATTTACAAATTTTTTTTTTCATTACTTTAATGTTTTAATGCTTAATTACTAAATACTTTTTTTTTTACGCAATAGACAAACTATATGTCTTTACAAGTTTTTTTTCTGTTTATTATTTCCCCCCTTACCGTAGTATGGTTACAGTTTTTAGGGTTCCGTTGCCAAATGGCAAAAAACGGAACCCTTATAGATTCGTCATGTCTGTCTGGCTGTCCGTCCGTATGTCGCAGCCACTTTTCTCCGAAACTACAAGAACTATGCTGTTGAAACTTGGTAAGTAGATGTATTCTGTGTACCGCATTAAGATTTTCACACAAAAATAGAAAAAAACATTAAATTTTGGGGGTTCCCCATACTTAGAACTGAAACTCAATTTTTTTTTTTCATCAAACCTATACGTCTATGTATATGTATGGATAGGTCTTCAAAAATGATATTGAGTTTTCTAATATCATTTTTTTCTAAACTGAATAGTTTGCAAGAGATACACTTCCAAAATGGAAAAATGTGTGCCCCCCCCCCCCCCCTGTAACTTCTAAAATAAGAGAATGATAAAACTAAAAAAAATATATGATGTACATTACCATGTAAACTTCCACCGAAAATTGGTTTGAACGAGATCTAGTAAGTAGTTTTTTTTGAATACGACATAAATCGTAAACCGCAATTTACCTTTCATTCAATCTACTCAAATATAAAAATAAAATAATAAAAAACATTATTATGTTACTTGCTGCTACGGAACCCTTCATGGGCGAGTCCGACTCGCACTTGGCCGCTTTTTAAACTTTATACTTGTGTAAAGCGTTCTCTCTATCATACATCGGACTGACAGACTCCATGATACATTCATATAGTACCTAATTAGTTAAAACCGTTTGGGTTTCTTTTATTGTTATGCTCGAAATTGTCAGGACAGGTGAATGAATGAAAAGTTTGAAAAATCACAGAAATACTCGGCACCCGTGAATAATTAAATCAGATACTTTTTAAGTTTATGATTAAAATATTATAATACATATTATTACTCATTTATGTCACACCACTTTTATAATCTAGAGTCGGTAAACGGTTAAACTAGCTGTGCCCTGCGGCTTCGCCCATGGTATACTTCGTCCCCGCGGCACCCATTCATCCCATACATGTCTGGAATTTATGAATTCTACAATAATGTATGGAAATTTGCCCGATTTGTTTACATTTATGATTAGTGCTCCGCTTTCCTAGGTAGTAGCGTGATGATATATAGATAGCCTATAACCTTTCTGAATAAATGAGCTATCTAACACAAAAATATTTTTTCAATTCGAACCACTACGAGATTAGCGCTTCAACCATACAAACAAACAAACTCTTCAGCTTTATATATATATATAATAGTAAAGAAGTATAGATAAGTATAGATAAGGAAAAGGGCGGATGAGGCAACTGTCAATCATAGCAATCATTTATTACAATCGAGGCGAAGCGTAAGGCAGTTTGATATTCGAGTCTGTGTACGTCGACCTTATCTTACATTTATCATCTCAAACGACGTTTAATATGTTTCAGTTTGTTGACAGGCACCGTGATAACAGCGACGCGTTTTGCGAGATGACGAGCCGTTATAATCACCTCATTTTTATAACGATATTTCCTTATTGCGGTCTTATAGTATACTTAGTAAGGTGGCCGTATTTTTGGCATATTATTTGTACGGCATTAATATGAAATTAAATCTTCATAAGTTGTTTCTAGCTATTTGAATGTATGTTTGAAAATAAAATAGGAAGATTAAAGACCACTCTCCACCCAAACTTAAAAAACGTTAAGGTAAAAAACAAAATATAATGAAAATTTAGAAACTCCCGACATAGCTAAGAACTCTCCCGACTAATTCACCTTTCAAACAAAATCAAAATCGATTCATTCGTTCGGGAGCTACTTTGCTACAGACTTTTTTATTGTAACCCAATTCTAAGTTTACGTGGACGAAGTTAGTTATTAAGTAGGTACTCGTATATATCATTTATCGACTTAGTCAAAAAATAGTGCGTGTTCCACTAGGATCCCTCAATCCTCCAAGGGATCGAAAAGCACTTGCTATTCCACATCGATGCCCTTAACAAGTGTATCAAACAATACTAAAATTATTACTCCCAAATGGATCCCCTTTTATTAAAATGATTAACATTAAGGTCTTTTCATCATGACTCCTAGTGGCGTACGTAACGGACTGCTGAGACGAGGTTACCAGTTCGATCCCCAGTTGCCCCAGGCACACTCCTCTGATTTTTCGTAGTTACCTATGTGTGCATTAATAAATGTTAATTATCGCTCGCTTAATAATGTACCCGGTAGATGGCAATAGGGGCGCCCCCTATTAAAATAGGACCTTAACATAACTGGCGAATCGTGGGTGTGTAATACACCTCTGCCTACCCCTTCAGGGATACAGGCGTGAAGTTATGTTATGTGTTTTATGTGTCATAATTATATCAACGTATTTTGTATTTTACTGGTGGTAAATAATATAAAATTCGGCCGGGTGGGTACCACCGTGTACGATTACGAAAAACCCTCCATAGTAATCCAATTTCGGTTTGATTGCGTTCAGGGGTCAGCAAGTGCATAGCCGGGCAGGGGGGTTGTGGTCGCAGCACTAGTGGAACCGGTGGGGGTCTTCTGATGAGGCCGTCAAGCTGAGTGCCACCATTGTTAACATGGTACGTGTATGTAATGGTGACCCTCTTTCCTGAGACTTTACCTTCAGCTTACCATCAGGCGAGGTGAAGTCAAATTGACATGTCCTAAATATAAAAAAAAAAAAAAAATTATGAATCAAAACATCGTTATAGTCCTACCAAAGAGCTTTCTCATACATTAAGTATGTTAAAATTGCATTATGTTTATACAAATGATTATGAACCTTTTTTTTTTTTTTTAACGTGCGGAAATCATTTCGGATACCCCCCCGCCGGCCAGCGGAGGTGGTTATGTCGTGTCTCGACTAAAACCGCACGGTGTCCTCCCCAAGTGTCCGTTGCCGGGGTGGGTAAGCCCTCGAAAGGATAACCCCAGGGTTGCCGGCGGACTTTGGCCGCCACCGCGTTCTCGCCTGGTGGGGTCCTCAGGCCCCGATCATGGAGGTCGGTAGTCCAGGGCGTAGATGAGTCTGCGGCGTCCTCGCCGCAGACTGCGAAACTCGGGGGGCAGGGTTCTCTCCCTTATGAACTATTATCTCTCTCTTATCTCTCTATATAATATTATCTCTCTCTTATGAACCTTCATAAATATGTGAAAATAATCTACCATTAACATTTTTCGTATGATCATACACAATTCAATACGCGTTAGATATGTTCATGACAGCTGGAACCATGAGCCCCAAACTAAATGCAATTTTTTTATAAAATCTGGTAGGAAAAAGTCCCATTCGATAAAAAAGGATTACAAATATGAAAATTCTTACCACGTTTTTTGCGCTAACCGGAACATAGTGTTTGCGTAAAAAATGTTTTCATACAGTACAAGGCGACTCGGGGATAAATATATTCTCTCTCCATCCGATAGTAAACAAAATGCCCAATAATACCCACAACGTATCAATATTCAATAAATAGGTATAGTGAGCTTGCCATGTAAGCAAAAAGTCGGTATCTCGGCGTAGATTTAACAAGATTGCTCAATTTACATTCTGACTATATCTAAAAGTGTTGAGAAAAACAATCAAAAATCACGACTGTATCAGATTAGTATTCAATTTAATAACTAAGGAAATAAATATAAAAAGACAAAATTCGTTCCTAAAACGTGTAATTTCAAAACTTACGAAATAATTATTAATAACATCTCGAAAACATAACTTTGATTTTGACAAATACAAAACTTATGTTCATCATAACCTATGTTTTTTTACGTATTCCTTCCTAATCGAATTGAAATCACGCGTTTTGAAAACGTGGCGTTACTGAATTAGGCCCCAGCCCTAGCCTTGGTAACATAAGAAAGACCAGAGTTGGATTATCACAAGTCAGACTGTAAAATCACGTACGCGGATGCATTAGTCATTCAAGTCACAATCGTTATTAGTAGACATGTCTACTGTATTCCCGTTGGCGTGAGAAAATAAGTTAATATCGACGATGAGTAGCAATATTCTGCAAAGAGAGTACCTTTTTCCTTGTATGTAGCCCTTGTCATTCCTCCCTGAGGCCGTCCGCTGCATCGTGCGTGTACATCCATGTATGTGTGGTGCCTTTTGCGTGCAAATTATGTGATGCAAATTTCGTACAATAAATACAAACAATTTTGCACGAAGTGCGGGCGCCCGCTTGCGTGATACCTCTCAGGCAGCGAACGGCCTGCAGGTGACTAGTGTGACACTTATTATATTGTAAGCGTTTATTTCAATCAATCAATTAGCCTATTGCAGTCCACCGCTGGACATAGGCCTCTCCCATTGCACGCCTTAGCACCCGATCCTCCGCTTTGCGCATCCAGTCTACCCCAAGCTACCTTTTTCAGGTCGTCCGTCCATCTTGCTGGGGGACGTCCTACCTTCCGTTTACCGATTCGTGGTCTCCACTCTAGGACTCGTTTGCTCCATCGGCCATCGGTCCTTCGGCAGATGTGGCCAGCCCATTGCCACTTGTGATTGTGACTTTAGTTCTTTGTCGGATGGCCTCATTTCGAATTTTATCCTTCAAAGAAACCCCAAGCATAGCCCACTCCACAGCCCGCTGCGCGACTTTTAAGTCGTGGACTAGCCTCACTGTCAATGTCCTTGTTTCGACACCGTAAGTCATGAAAGTGTCAAAAACGAAGGTGTTCGACCAGTGCGTCCTACCTGGACGCACTGGTCGAACACCTTCGTTTTTAGGCATTGCGGTAAAGCGGAGGAGAAAACCCGACGCAGTTTGCCAAACGCTGCCCAACCCAATTGGATCCTGTCTCGAAGTTGTTTCTACCGAGCTGGATAACCTGCCCAAGGTAGACATACTGTTGAACAAGTGTCGACCCTACGACGGCAATCGGTCTCGATGTGACATGTTCGTTGAACATAACCTTGGTTTTGTCAAAGTTCACACCCAGACCGACGCTTCGGGAGGCTCCATTTAGGCTGTGCAGCATCTCGCCCAGCTGCTCCAGCGACTCCGCAACTATGACGATGTCGTCGGCGAACCGAAGATGCGAGATGTACTCGCCGTTTATGTTTATACCCCGCCCAGTCCAATCCAGAGTCTTGAAGACGTCCTCCAGCGCGTTGGTGAATAATTTGGGGGATATAACATCCCCCTGTCTCACTCCACGCTGTAGGCTTATGGGGTTCGTCTTCTGGTCTTGGAGCTGGACGGACATAGTGGCGGTCTCATATAGGCATCTCAGCACTTCGATGTATCGCCAATCAACACGACACCGTTGCAGAGCATCCAGAACTGCCCAGGTCTCGATGGAGTCGAAGGCTTTCTCGTAGTCCACAAAAAAAGCGTTTATTTACCTAATCATTATATGGGTGACATGCTTATGTACTACCTTAATAGTTAAAGAAAAAGTTATTTATTATTTATAAATTTTCTTTGACTGCGCATAGTATCAACCATCTGGAATCATGGGTAGGAAGTAGAAAGAGTGGGTGAGCTTCAAACAGCTTGTCTACCCTAGATAGAAGTCATTGTGATCAGTACGACCTTCATAACAAACAAACATATATTGATATTTTATATACAGCATAAACTCATAACATAAACTCACGCCTATATCCCCGAAGGGGTAGGCAGAGGTGCTAGCACCCACATTTCGCCAGTTTATGTTTAGGTCCCAATGTAGTAGGTGGCGAGCCTATTGCCATTAACCGGGCACTTATAAGTCTGCGATAAATACACACATAACTTCGAAAAGCATCGAAAAGTCATTGGTGTGTGCCATAGTAAGACCTGGGATCGAACCCGAGACCTCGGCTCAGCAGTCCTTTACCCATACCACTAGGCTACCGCGACAGATACTTCATAATATATATTTTAAATTTGTATAGTTATACTTTATACATATACCTATGTATATTTTATATATAGTTAAGATTTACTTCATAAAATAATCCCAACTTTGAAAAAAGTTAAACAAAACCCAGACTATTGCTACAAATTTATAGGGCCGATAGCATTCAGCGAAAGGTAAACCAAAGTCATTCCTTGAATCATAACAAGTCTAATTTCAAGTGTAAATATTTTTATAGTGGGCACACTAAAGGAAACTAAGAGCGGATTACACGATTAATGATTATTATGCGTCACGACGTAACGTGAAAACTTAATTTGAATCTATCAATCAATTAGTCTATTGCAGTCCACTGCTGGACAAACCACTTCTAAACTCAATTAATTGTAACTGATAACCATGACCATGATCGATAATCATGGCTCAGTTACTAATTTAACCAGTCCAGAAAAGTTAATATATTATGTATATATATATATATATAAACGAATACTTATGTACCTTTTTTTTTTTTTTTTTTTTTTCGTGCGGAAATCCCGTCGGGCTTGCACCGACTGAAACCGCACGCCGTCTCGGGTCTTCAGACGTCGGGGTGTAAGGTTACCCATAGAGCATATCCCTCGCACCCCGGCTGACCCTGGGCCATCTCACCACTAACAGCATCGCTCATCCTGTCTCCTCTGAAAGCAGAGGAGTACGGAGAGCGATGTGTTCCCGCCACGTTGGGTATTGGCCGACGATCAATGCCAACCCTATGAAGGGGTGAAGGGGAAGCCATTGACCGCCGCCCAGGGTGTACCGGCCGCTCCGATTCCGTTCCCCCCGGACTGCAGCGGGATCGGAATCGGAGCGACACTCGAGGAGGTTACCCAACACACACCCCAATACTTATGTACCTATAATATACTTGCCTAACCTATAAAACAGCCTAATTCAATTTAAACTGCGTTATCACATTATTTTCCTAGTTGTGAAATCCTGCTTGACGCTGAATTTCACCAGAGAAAATCAGTTCTCATTTTATTACAAATTCTATTATCTTAATTATAATTATCTCCTTAATTCAGTTATTACACGTACTTATGGATTAGGTAATTTATGAGGCTTTGTGATTTCATTTGATAATGTTACAACTTTGATAATATTATAATCAAACAATGTATATAAAGAAACAAAGAAGTTGCCAGTTATTATAAGTCGATGTGACAGCACAAGTTTTCTAAATCTTCGCGATTGAGACGAGCGACTCACTATATAATGGAGTGAATTGTTGAAAGAATAGCCTAACTCTTATTTATAGCCCTATATTTCGCTTTCACTGTTGCCCTTCCATATAAAGTTTCATTTTTAGAAACGCTGTACAGTTTTGCCAAAAATAGCAAGGAATAAATATTAGTTTTTAAGTAACTTACGGCCTCGATTATTTCATTATATAGGAATATAGAACAGACTGACGGATAAGAATAATATGAACCTAGTATTATTATTTTTATATTTATTATATAACTTCATAACTTCACGCCTGTATCCCCGAAGGGGTAGGCAGAGGTGTATTACACACCCACGATTTGCCAGTTATTTTTAGGTCCCAATGTAATAAAATAAATTACTAAGCGAGCGATAATCAACATTTTTAACACACATATAACTACGAAAAGTCAGAGGTGTGTGCCCGGGGCGACTGGGAATTGAACTCGAGACCTCGTCTCGGCATTCCATTACGTATACCACTGGGCTAATTTTATTAGTAATAAAAAAAAACCTAAAAATAAATTTTCATCAACTGCGCTACCCGAAACTGATTTGTTTCAAGCGAGTAGTGCTTAGGCCTCTGCACCCACTTAAAGCGACTGTGCTATCTTTTTGACACAATTTCTTTTTTAAATGTGTAATGAGTCACTTGAAAGCTGTAATCTTTTCTGTGTGAAATCTCATGCCGGGTCTACACGGATGTCTAAAGCCGCAATTCGGCTAGGTCGCAAGTGACTAAAACCGAAGTTCCAAGTCCAAGTCCAAAGTTGAATAGCATCCGACTTGGGCCGCGTAGCTTCCGACCGCATACGGCTGGTGACTAAAATCGACCTTATAAACGATCAGTTGCAAGCGATAGCCCGCCTATTCTGCTCATGAAATGACCTCGGAAAATTACTAAGGCGCATGCAACTTTTGTCAACTGTGTAAATGGGCAAGAGATGCGGCTTGGCGAGGCGATTTGTGAAGCGATTCGCCGCACGGCGAAAATCGATCCGTGTAAAGAAGGTTTTATAGGTAGGTAGGTTGGTACACTAGGTACTTCTAGACATACAGTTGATGACAAAAGTGGCTTTACAAATTCCAATTTCTTGATAATCTTAGCTCTTAAACCTTTCATAAAATAGTAAACAAAACATGAAATATATTAACTTTGTACTCTTGGGATAATAAAACTGCTTATACATCAATCATCAGTACATTTATTACAATATAAAGAAGGTTTCTGAATATTTTAGTATTAAACAACTTCTGTCGTTGACTCTACTATTCTCGAGGGAAAATCCAACCAAAACTCACACGTTAATATACTAAGTATATTTACAAAATAAAAATGTATCTTAATTCAAAAAGAAAGCGTCAGCTGAGCGACGTCAATCGAATCACTCATCAATCTATGTTGATTTAAACTTCTAGACTAAACAACAACAGATTTATGCGTCAGATCTGTGTGCAATGGGTGACGTTCCTTGTTTGAATGTCGACGAACCTCGCAAACTATTATCGTTGTCGTCGTCCCTAAAGTTTTTCAATAGAAATGTTTGTTAGACGTCGCTATTCCAGACCAAATCACTCCTGTATGTACACTCAAACGTTGTTTAAAGAATGAATTTAAAAGTGTCGACAGTGTTGAACGAAATGCGTTGATAAGTATAGAGATATTTAATTCTACTTATAATATAAATATGAGAGATTGTGAAGATTTTTGTTACTAAATCACACTCAAACTGCTGACGAATCTAGCTGAAATTTTCACCGTACTCTACTTTATTTCACCGCATCGCATTGCCTGCCGCATCTTTCTCATCTTATTTCTTACTAGCTGGCCCTGCCGTTCTCCACCCGTGAGGTGTTTCGAACCCCAATCACACCTTTATCCTCGAATGGTCAGGCAGAGGCGAATTAACACCTATATTTCACCAATTTTTGTAAGTACACAATTTTACAGAATATTCCGCAACTTTCAAGAGTGTTCTGGAATGTTCCACAATGATCTGGGAAGTCCCCGAACATTCCAGAACATGCCAGAATTTTGTGGAATACTCTCGAATTTTCTGAACTGTTCTAGAAAATTCTAGACGGTAAAACTTCCAATTGCTTGTGTTAGCAATGGGTTCACGTCGGGAGTATAATGGCCAGAATGCGAAACCTGGGAGCTTCTTTAAGGCCGACTCTTCAACTAACTACTACTCCGCTATTAACTCTATAATCTTGCCCTAATTATCATTATTTTCATTTTATTGCTAACTAGTAGATTCGCCCCACTTCGCACGAATACAATTAAATGGGAGTCGCCAATGTTGCGACATTGGATGAAACTTCATGTGTAACTAGGTTATAAGATTATTGTTACTAACAAAATATGGGCTTGTCTGAAATAAAGATTTATTATTATTATAACCCGATTGCAGCACCACGGGTACAAACATGCCAAATTTTGTAGATAAAGTTTTCTAGTATTCGGATGAACGGTACAGCGCAGAAAATACGAACAAACAAATTTAGTTTTTTATATTTTAGATAATCGTTCTCAAATAAACGGGTTACGAACAAGAAAAATCTGTGACCTTCAAATATCGATAGGTAAAGGTGATGTGTAGGTATATAGGTGCAATCTAGATAATGATTTTCGACATATTTAAAAATTGCTGGACAGGTACCTCCTTTGGAGTTACTTGTCTGGACTTGACTTGTCAAGACATTAAAGATTTATAGTTTGTAAAGCTTGTAAAGACTTAGTATGATTCGACAAACTCATAAGATGTCCCGAAAATGTGTTCGACCGCGGATCAAATTCAAACCTTCGTCTCACCTCAAAATCCAATGGCATAAGCACTGAGCTAAAAGAAGCAAGTAACTAAAAGTATAAGTAAGTAAAAGTATAAGTGTAAGTATAAGTTTTGCAAAGAGTTAATAAACTATGCAGCAACATAAACGAAAACTAATTTAAAGGTGGTAGAAGTTAAAGCAAAAGTAGTGCAAAAGAATTTTTTAAGAATTTTATACTTCTTGTCGTAATGATGGACCCGAGAGCACAAAGTTCAGAATAAGTTGTCTATTCAGCGAAGTGTCGGATGCTGCAATCGAAATGAAATTGCATAAAATAAAATATACTACATGTTTATTAAATTTAACCCTAAGTTTGACAACAAACTGGTTACAACTTCCATAACTACATTCTTTAGTCTTCATTACTTCACCGACGCACACGTTAAGTATTTAATTGTTTTAATGTTACAAAAACAATCATAAACGTAGTTGTCCAGCGCTGCAAGCCTTATAAATTATTGCGTATGGCTGACAACGTTGTTAATGAACATCTCTACAGAACGATCATCATTTAGTTTAATGAACTACTTAAATAATGCAAGGCCTTATATGTCAATAATGTTCATTTAACTAACGTGTCAAGTCTCATATAAAGTATAATCATTGGTGTTACGACAATAGGGATGTCACAACTCTATTTGTTAATTAGCTAAGCTTTGGTTGGTGGAGGAATCGCGATTGTATAGGTATACTCAATCTCCTACCATCATTCTAAGCTCTTGCTACGAGGCGCTTCTAAATAGGCATTTTGACGATATTTAAAATACTGTACGAATTGTTGTCATCCTAATAAAATGTACCGTAAAAAACATATTTTATTAATTTTCAATATAAAATAAGTTTCTTTTTGGTTAAAAAATCAAGATTAAAATCTCACTTTTTTGAGATTTGATCACGTGCTTATAAACGTTCTGTGACGTCACACATAAGTAAACAGAGTTTTTCAATACAGACTGTCTGCATTTCCTAGTGTTAATCGACTGGTTCAATTATTAATTACTAATAATGTTTCACTTTTATCTTATAAATCTCAAAATAAACCATTATTTTTGCAACTAATTTCAATAATTATATAAACGTGCTTTAAGTCGCTTACTGTTTACTTTGGTGTGACGTCTCATGTCACGGGATCCGTTATGGCGCGTACTTTTTAAAATCAAACTTTAATATCGATTTTTATCGTAAATAAAACAGTTCTCAAAAAAATATGGATGCAATCTACATTTTTATGTTGTAATACATAATACAGAACTATTTTTTAGCAGTAGTCAAATACCCTATTTCTCCTTCACATCTACCATGATACTTCATCTTGGTCTGCCGCTTCTTCTCCTGAATTACAATCAACGATGCAAAAAGAATGGTGTTATAAGTTTAACCCGTGTATCTGTGTGTCATTTATCTGTATCATCATAAACAAAACAAACTGAAACATTTATTTGTTTGTGTCGCTTATGTATGAGGCGGCTAAATAATGACTTGTATGTAGTCATTATTTAGCCGCCTCATAACATTATGTTAAATTGATTTTAAACACATATAAACACAGTTAACACATATAAAGTGGGTTACATAAATATTTCGGTCGTCAAACGAAGCTACATATCGTATTTGACAGCCCTCAGGGATCTCTGTGTCCGTACAAGGCAAACGGAATGCCCGCAAGCCAATCTTTATGACGCCGGATAACAATAAACAATTCGATCTTTTTGTACTCTGTAACTTGGTAAGCAAAACGTAACTGAAGTTACAGTCAGCGTCGTCTTTATAGACAATTTCGTGACTATAAAAAAAATTGAAATTCTATTGAATCGGATAAAACCTATACAGCTCAGTGGTCAGCTTTTAATTTTATTACGGTGGGGTCGTCAATATAGTTTATTGTAGCTGTTAAAAAATATGTTACATTGTATTTTATTAGATTTTTTTAAGAATCCTTACATCGAACGAAGAAACCGTACACTTATGACATTATCACTCTTACGGTACTGTGTTTCTCTGCTACTGTCTCTTCCCCAAATCCATATTCCGTAAAAAACTAGATTGCAGACATACAAATTTTGCTGTTGAAAGATAGAGTATCCAATATAGCTTGCAAAACAAGTAAACTGATATGAGAATGGGCTGGCCACATCCCTAGAATGGAGACCGCGAATTGGTAAACAATTTCAATACTCTGCTGGACATTGGTCTGCGCCACAGCACTCGATCCTCCGCCTTCAGCACCTAGTCTAACTCAGCCACCTTCTTCAGGTCGTCAGTTTATCTGGCTGGAGCGCCCCCCCAGCCACCATCCCACCTTTGATAACGGTTTGGCGAGACGCCTCCCACCATCCGTTTAACGATTTGCGATCTCCCCTCTAGGACTCGTTTGCGGCCACGGGCCTTCGGCAAATGTGGCCAACCCATTCTCAATTCAGTTTGCTGCGACTTATATTATTAACTTCAGTTTTTTAAAAGCATTGTTAAGTTTGTCCCTTAATCTAGTTGTGTATGGAACCCGCAGTGCGTGAATCTGACTCGCACTTAACCCGTTTTTTTTTTCCTATTTAGGTACGGAATCCTAAAAATAATTAATAAAAACTTTTTAAAAATAAGCTTTTATTTAAAAAAATCAGTTATACTCAAACGAAAATGATAATGTTATACACGGGTTGTGCTAATTTCAAAAGCTTGCATTGTGCAAGTTTTCCTGTGTTCTAATTGCGAAAAAAACACATTAAAAAAATATTTTGAACTGTTGCATAAAATTATTATTTTCGATTTAGTACAACTGATTTTTTTGTATAAAATATGGGTATTTTAATTTTTTTATCATTAATTATTTTATTTACAACTTTTTCGTTTAAGTAATGTCATGTAGCACCAGAGTACTAGCCAGCCAAAGGAGATGAATATAACAAGTCTGCCTTGTTTAGTTCCAGACCACCTACTTACTGTCTCTATCTTCAGACTTTGAATGTCATGTAGCACGAAGACAAAACAAATGAGCTTAAACTCTCTAGGTTTAACTTTTTTAGTTTAGGAGTTCCTATGGCCATCGTCCTACTCCATCATCAAACCGTGAATACCATGTAACACCGTAGAGTTTTTCAAGACAAAACAAATGAGCCCAAACTCGATAGGTTTATCTTGTTTAGTGTAATAGTTCCCCCTTCCTACTCCAACATCAGAGAGTTTGTCTATACAAAACAAATGAGTCCAAACTCGATAGCTTTAACTTGTTTAGTTAAGAAGTTCCTATGGCCACCTTACTACTCCATCGTCAGACCAGCTCCATGGTACCATATTAATGTATTGTCATTCAAACTAAACGTGTATGCACAATTTCATGTCAATCGATAGAAGATAACTGCTTCAAATTTCAGTTGCGAAATTTGACCCGCACAACATACATAACATACATAGAGAGCAAATTAATTAATAAAAGCTTGTAAAAAGGAACGACTTCATATCAGTAACCTAAAAAGAACACACTTTCACTTATAAACACTAATCCATTCTCATTACTGTCTTATGTTCTAGGATGCCTGGGTGCGTTATCAGCAGGAGTAGCATTGGCGCTGTCACCCGTGACGGTTGCGCTGTGCGTACGCAAGTCAACGCGCGTCACTGCCGTCGTAGGCGGCCTAGTAGCGGCCCTTGGGTGCCTCTTCACCTCATTCGCCACGCAGTTCCACCAGCTATTCTTCAGCTATGGTCAGTGCCCATAGACAGTATTTTATACAGCATGTACATTAAAAAATACCTTTTCAACCATTGCATCTCTAAATAGACCAGGCCTAAACTTGCCAGTTCCTACAAAACTTCGGTGCTAGCTGTTGTGATGCCTTGTACAAGAAAATCAGTGCGAGTTGTTGGCTTTATAGCATTATGCGACGGACTTAGAATATCTACAGATAATCTATGGGCCCTTACAGGTGCACCCACAGCACATAGAGCCTAGATAAGTAGCGCCGTTTTTATATCACAATGTAATAAATGAAAGACTATCGCAATTTTTTTTTTACGTGCGGAAATCCCTTCGGATACCCCCCCGCCGGCCAGTGGGGGTGGTTATGTCGTGTCTCGACTAAAACCGCACGGTGTCCTCCCCAAGTGTCCGTTGCCGAGCACCCCGGGTAAGCCCTCGAAAGGATAACCCCAGGGTTGCCGGCGGACTTTGGCCGCCACCGCGGCCTCGCCTGGTGGGGTCGGGTTTTATCCCGCTTCAGTGAGTTGGCAGGCGTGTGTAGGGCACACACGACACGCCTCCGCCACGGCCTGCTTCTGTAAGGACGGCGAGTCGGCCAACTGCCGTCCTCAGGCCCCGATCATGGAGGTCGGTAGTCCCGGGCGTAGATGAGTCTGCGGCGTCCTCGCCGCAGACTGCGAAACTCGGGGGGCAGGGTTCTCTCCCGCTCCGTCTCCGCCGTCTCTTTCGCGCGCATTACCTGCTCGCAGAAAGAGGCGGCGGCGTGCCACTTGCTCCCGTCGGAGACCACGGCCCTCACCATGGTCTCCAACGAGAGAAAGTCCACGCCCAGGACCGCAACGAGATCCCGGCGTTGACTCGCCCACGCAGGGCACTCCACCAACGTGTGGAGCGCCGTGTCTTCGTCAGGATCCTCGCAGTGCTGGCACTGCGGCGTTGTCTCCCGGTGGATGCGCCATAGATACTTACCGAAACACCCGTGTCCGGTAAATATCTGGCTCATCCGGTAGGAGAGGTCCCCATGGTCCCTCTCCAACCACTCCTTCATGATCGGTCTCACCGCCGCAATGGTGGATTCCCCCCACCTTGGGTGCTCAAGTCGCACCCTCCATGTCTCCATGAGTTCCTGGCGGAGCAGGGACCGCTGAGCCCTGATTTCTCGGGGCTCCGGCCTATGGCCCCGCTCCAGCGCCTCCTTGCGCCACTGGTACAGCAGCGCAAGGGCTCTCGCTTCCAGATCCCATGGAGGGGTCCCGGCTAGGAGACATGCCGCCTCGACGGAGATCGTGCGATACCCCCTGATGACTCTGACGGCCATCGCTTTTAACGGGTTGTTTAATACAGCCACGTTGCGGGCCGCCAGAGTCTCCGCCCATACTGGGGCCCCGTACAGGGCCATGCTTCGCACGATCCCCAGGTACAGTCTCCTAGTAGGGGCGTTGGGTCCCTTAACGTTAGGCATCAGCCGCGATAGCGCGGCCGCAGCCCCCCTCAGTTTCGGGACCAGACTTCGGAGATGAGGTCCGAAGTCCCATCGGCTATCGAGTACGAGCCCAAGGTACTTCATCGTGGGCTCGATGCCGATGCTTACGCCCCCTACGGTTATGCTGGTTCCCGCAGGTGGCCCCCTCCGAGGCCCGTGGCCTTGGCAATGCGTAGGATACGTTTTAGATTGTTCGTCAAATAAATAGTTTCTTTCTGAAACAAACCTAAATAGGTAAGAAACTGAGGTAGGTATATTTCTAATAGTTAAGTATGAGTACACACATTTTAAATGTGTATGGTAGTGGTAGTGGTGGTTTAAAGGTATTAATATTATACATAGAGATTATTATTATAGATAGATAGATAGCTAAACGTCCATAGTACCTAAAATACGAGGAAATATAACTTCTTCCTTAATATAGCGAAATCTTTCCTTTAACTTATGTATGAGCTCTTCTTCATCACTGATCAATTAATAACGGGGAATTTTAACAGAGGTTTCACTTCGCAGTCCTGAAGATCCCTTGTTCTTGTCCGTTAGCGGTCTAGGATGTGGTTGGTCAGACGTAGGTCTGCATCAGATGTTCTTGAACGAATTCGCAATCTTCGACGGTTTAGTGAAACAAGTCAAGTCGTGAAACGTTGAGTGATTCTTGAACAATTAAGTAATAAACGACCTAAGCGTCCAATTAAATCACTAATTTCACCAGCTGGCTGCGACATATTTATAGCTTAACTTAGTCTACCTACGTTAAATATTACACATTAAGTATTATAGTTTTATAATTTAATTTCCTAATTGGGGTGTCTGAGGTCTTGTGTCTACTCATTTACAGGTTAAAATAAGAATATGGACATCTTTCATATTCTAATAATATTAAGAATCTTAAAAAAACCACCATATCCGCACTCATTAATCCAGTATAAATAATGGGAACGTTAAAGCACCTGAAAACGCAACACGTGCAGATTCTGCCAACTTAATTTATTTCATCAGATTCACATCCGAAACTCGTTTAAGTGGACTTCAAAGGTATTCGCTAATTGGGTCTCTGTAAAAAGATAAACGGATGAGTGAATAACCGTAGGTATAGCTTGAAATATACGCTTGGAAAATATTGTATCGCAGTTTACTTGATTTATCACACAAAACCCACTTGATAAAAATTGAAACTACATAAGCCCTTTTTGATCTATGAGTAGTTACAGTAGATCATAAATCACGAAATGGATTAAATATTGTGAACGCTTTGTTGCTCCTAAGTCCTACTCCTGTGGCATAAGTTTACGGTTATGCATGTCTACAATCGTTATGGCCTGGATTGTATCCCGAGGCAAGCAATGTGTTATTGAATTGTCTAGTTAAGAATTCTCCCACTCCTAGAAGACTCAATAGGCTCACTATATTTTCCTCCTCCACTTCCCACGATGTTGGGCATCCATGGTAGCGAGACCATTGGCACACCTGTCATCCCTTACGACGTCAAACTAGCACTTCTTGGGTCTCGCTCTCCCACCGGGGCCCGGTGGAAGGGCCATGTCCAGACATTTGTTAACCACGTAGTCAGGCGGCTGCCACAAAACGTGGCCGCACCAGCGAAGGCAACACTCCTGCTTTTTATTTGCAATGTCACGGATAGGGAGGCTGCCGCGGATGCGGGAGTTCCTCACGCTATCTTTACGCGTGATTCCGCATATCCATCGCAGCCAATTAATTTCCGTGACGTCGCTCTAGGAATGGCCACGCTTCACAGCCGTGTGAAAGGGCAGGTCGGATGATGGTTTTGAAGACTTGCCCTTGCAACATAATCAGTATTTTGGGGTCGCAGATGACACCAGTCATTTGCGTAGGCCTACTAGCTTGAGGTAGCTGGTGTCATTTGTGACCCCAAATGTGGAGCTACGTGACATGCAAATGAAAATGCTGGTGGATGTGTGAAGTCACGCGAAAAGATTGCGTTAGGAACTCCCCAAACCCCGGCAGTCTTCATGTCCGTGACATCCTTTGCGGTGACCACCAGGTTATGTGGGTAACAATATCTGGCCACGCTGTCTCCGCTGGGGTCCGGTAGGAGATGGTGTCGTAGAAGATGACATGCGTGCCAAATTACCAATAATTAAAGTACCTACTTAGTAGTTTAACTATCTCATTTTATTTCGATGTCTTTCATGATTGGAAAATTTTATACCAATTTTGTGTATATCTATTGTTTAAACTTAATTGTTACTTGACATACATATTATTAGAAGATTAGACTTAATAAACAACGGAATATAGTGAAGGAACGTTTATTCATAATGTACTCTGAACTTCATGAAACCGGGCACCGGACCGAGTATGATGTTAGTTGGTTTTTTTGTTAAGAAATTTTCAATGGCAGCTCAGAAGAGCTCCAGCCCCAGGAGAGTTTAAAAAATATTGATGATTTTGTTTGATGACAAATGTCATCCCTGACATGCTTGCCCGTGGTTTTACTAACATGGAACCCAAGATCGCGCAAAGTGGAGAAGGAAAAGCAGGAAAGCGGACCCCTGGCTCAGACCTCGGATGCAATCAGGACACAACGCTTAGATGATGATGATAACATTCTCAATAAATCAACGTAAAATTATTAGTAACATTCAATATTATTTTATAAAAGTTTAACTCGAGTATGAATAGCGACCCATCTTCAAGTGTTGAAAAGTTTTATAAAAATATATTTGAGTAGATTGCACTGCGTTGTTCAATGTAAGCGGTTCTATCTTCAATGATAACTCGTTGGCGCCCAACAGAACCCAGTATTAGCATTTAAATTGGGGCGTTCCCGCCCAGTATAGACACTTCTGTGCAATGTGCAACCAGCTCATGTATCCAGCGCGATTCACAAAATGCTTTTTTTTCATGCCTTATGCATTTTCTCACTCTACATTTTTATTTATTTTTTCAACTTTAAACGTTATATATTTCAAAGAGTAAACCGCTATAGCTGTTGTTATTTTTTAATTCTGTTCTATAATGTAGCGTGTACCTACAAATTATACAACGGTATGTATGTAGTATATTATGTTTTTACCCTAATATAGCTACTTTAGTATAACAAGTTTAGCATAACTTTTAAAGGCATGTCAATACTTTAACTTTCTTTTTTTGCATACGGTTTCGAAAGGGGCATAACAAGCATCTAGAGAAACTAACTTCAGACCGCCGTTTTCAAGCGCCTCCTTCCAAGTCTTCACACGCCGCACGAATCTACCCCTGTCCGCATACACCAGAGTGATATCACCAGCATACATGATGTAGCCCTGCTCAAATGAGTTTCTGATGCTGTCCGACAAAACGTTGAATACCACGCTGAACAGAAGAAATATCCTGTACCACTTTAACCCTGGAGCGCGCCGATTTATAGACCTTTCGCCCCTCAGACGATTTCAACTTATCATAGAGAGGTTGTAAGTGGTCTCCTCTGGCTCTGGCTACAGCTCTCTTAGTGACGCACTTTGTAGCTCGGTGCGTCGCGATCTTCAGGAGATTTGGACGCTTACCACTTTTTAAAGAGGGCTTTCTTCACCCTAGTCTCCCTCTGGACAGTGTTGTTCCACCACTATGTTTCCATATCACACTTGCGCACACCCTTAGACATGCCTAGCACCGACTTCACCGCCCCAAGAATGGCTGCCTGAATCTTGTCCCAGCTATCCTGAACAGGTTCGCTTTTAAGCTCTTCATTTTGATACACTACTCGATATGTTTGAGTAAAAATATTTTTATAGCAACATACATTTTAGCGCCAAAAATCGGCAGTTTTGTATTTTTATCATCATATACCCAGTAGCACTCTCACAGTATATACAAATCTAACGACCCCGCTGCAGAGCGTATCAAACAACCCTCCTTCTGGCGCAGTCGGGTAAAATATAAAATCATAAACAGCCTGATAAGTAGTTACAAACTTCAAAAACAGTCCAGTGAATGTTTGTATTTAAAACATTCCACTGCATATTTCGGAGCTTCTGTGCTAACTTATTTCCAGTAGATTAAGACCTAAGTACTTCTCTTACAGATACACGCTACATAACCTTCGAAAATGATACCTACCTTTTTCGAGAATTATATAGTTGCACGGTAAACATATATCACAGTTCAATCTGTATAATCATACATTATATCCATTACTGCATTTGATTTTATACTGACTAATTATGGAATACTATGAGTATTGAAATTGCAATTCGAATAAAGTGAGCAGCAAGTAAATAGGTAAATCATTAACCACTTTACAGGTAGTCTAGTACCGATAATAACGTTGTAAACAATATAATAATCAAGGGAAATCGGTATGTTAATAGGAGATAATAATCCAAGCTTTTTTAACATGCACGATCTAATCTGACTAATCCAACTATTATTATAAAGTTGCTGTACCCGCTACTTCGTCCGCATGGACTCAGACCTAGGTGTTACTTTTGAATTGTTAAAAGTTACCCAGCGCGCATAATATTGCATTGCATAGGTTATACATACACCACACCACAACTTTTGGCTGAATTTACCCACATTCAAGGTGCGGTTAGTTTGGTGTGGGTGTGTAATTACACGCATTTTTGCGTGTGCAAGCGAAGTACTTACATTATAAAAACACGCACACAAGTAAGTATGCAGACAGCGGCTCTCTCCAATGAATTTAATATATTAGGTCTTTACCTATGAAATTGCCGTTATGTATGAAAAAAATTAAACGATTTTTTTTTTCATGTATTTTTTATTTGTATTAATCGAAGTAATTACCCATGCAATCAATGCATCTTTGTCAACGCAGCGGCAGTTTATTGATGCCCTTCATAAAGAAATCAGCTGGACGGGAGGCAACAAATTCTTCAAAGGCATTT
This sequence comes from Cybosia mesomella, assembly GCA_946251805.1. NCBI lineage: Eukaryota > Metazoa > Arthropoda > Insecta > Lepidoptera > Erebidae > Cybosia > Cybosia mesomella. The sequence goes on from OX276403.1 coordinate 15,791,513, forward strand.
TGTACTGCCTCTCGGGTATTGAATTTCTTTCCCGCCAAGAAGTTATCCAAATTCTGGAAAAAGTAGTAGTCTGTAGGCGCAAGGTCTGGTGAGTATGGTGGATGACGGAGAGCTTCCAACCCCAGTTCTTGCAACTTGGAGAAAGTCTGCTGTGCAGTATGAGGTCGCGCATTGTCGTGCACGAGCAGCGGAGACGAGCGATTAACCAATGCTGATTGGAGATGTGCCAGCTTCTCTTCTCTGTGTTCAGTTCTTCACAGTACACATCTGAAGTAATGCTCACCCCGTTTGGTAAGAAGCTGTGATGAATCACACCGGCGCTAGACCACCAAACAGTGACCATCACCTTTCTAGGGGTAAGTTTTCGTTTAGGGCATTGTTTAGGTGCTGAACCAGGATCCAACCAACTTGCTGAGCGCTTGCGGTTATCAAACAGAATCCATTTTTCATCGCAAGTAACAATGCGTTTCAAAATTCCTTTATTTGTGTGTCTGTTGAGCAATGCAAGGCATGTCTCGACGCGTACTTCGCGCTGGCGAACAATGAGTTCGTGGGGCACCCATTTGTCAAGCTTTTTTACCTTGCCAATTTGACGCAAATGGACCAATATTGTTTTGACGCTAACGTCGAAAGCTGCTGCTAATTCAGCCGTAGATTGTGTATCATCGGCTTCCACAATCGCCTATAATTCGTCATTGTCGACCAAAGTCTTCGGACGACCGCGAAGTTCATTTTTCAGGTCGAAATTTCCAGAACGGAAGCGAGCAAACCAATAACAGGCGGTGCGTTGCTTTGTAGTGTTAGCTCCGTAAACGTCGTTGATGTTGCGTGCCGCTTGTGCCGCGTTGCTGCCAAGACGATACTCATATTCTATAATTACACGAATTTTTAACGTATCCTTGATGACGAAAAAGATTGAAATGCGATGAAAACGTAACACTAATCAATAAACAAATGACTTAATATCAATGCAGCATTAGTTGATTAATCGGCGCATACTGCAGTCGCATTTTTGGTTTACATCGAAGTAATGCTTCCGAATTCAAAATGTTTATAATGTTAATAAAGCGGAGTAATAAATTTGTGACCCTATTTATGCCGCTATTATGCTTGTTTCTTGTTTATGTCCTATTAGAAATTTATCAAAATAAAGGTTTAGCGACAAAGCCCGTTAAATAAAGAGAGAAAAAACTTAGGTGTTGAATTTGTTTACTTTTTAAGTAAAATCCAGATTTTTTAAGTAAAATCCAGAATTGATAAAATACGTGATGATATAATGAATAATAGAAATATAATGAGATACATATAGGTAATTTTTGTTGTGAGATTTGTGGTTTTGAGTGGAGCATAAGTAGGTATGTACCTAGCCCCCTATTCCTAATGGCGAATCAGATTTAAATTTATATAGTGATGTGAGAAATTTAATAGAAAATAATATGAATGTTGTAACTGGCTAGCGGTTTGTAAATATTCTAATAGTTTTTTTTTGTTTTGTATGTTTGTTGTTTTCAAACATAAAAAATGTTTAGACTGACACTAGGTTCCTTTGTACGATATGCATAATTTTAATAAGGTGAAGTAAAAAATTATCAGTCTGAAAAACATTTAGAGGCTTTAAAATTAGAATTATAAACGGGATATTTACCATGTTTAGTATCTTTTTCGAGAATCCGATATTTCGGCACTGTTACAAGTACCATGATCACGGATGTACTAAAGTTCTGCAAGCTAGTTGTTACTCGGCAAACCGTATCGGTAAATATCCCGTTTATAATTCTAATTTTAATGTAAATGACCATGTCAATCTAAAATCATTTATGACGTGTACTATTTACACGAACCGTTTCGACCCACTTTTGACCCCCCTGTAGCTCAGTGCCTATTGCAAGTACAGAAATAAAATTGTACCTGCGTAATCATATACTAGTACTAAAGCAGCATGTCAAATTTCATAGATATAGCTTCAGTAGATCCTGAAATATGACCCTGTGAATATAGCTAATTTTGGCACTGACTGACTCACTGACCGGTAATCAAAACCTTTAGGCCACTTTCAATTGGGGTGTGTGTTGGGTAACCTCCTCGAGTGTCGCTCCGATTCCGATCCCGCTGCAGTCCGGGGGGAACAGAATCGGAGCGGCCGGTACACCCTGGGCGGCGGTCAATGGCTTCCCCTTCACCCCTTCATAGGGTTGGCATTAATCGTCGACCAATACCCAACGTGGCGGGAACACATCGCTCTCCGTACTCCTCTGCTTTCAGAGGAGACAGGATGAGCGATGCTGTTAGTGGTGAGATGCCCAGGGTCAGCCGGGGTGCGAGGGATATGCTCTATAGGTAACCTTACACCCCGGCGTCTGAAGACCCGAGACGGCGTGCGGTTTTAGTCGGTACAAGCCCGACATAACCGCCCCCGCTTCCCGGCGGGGGGGTATCCGAAGGGATTTCCGCACGATAAAAAAAAAAAAAAAAAAAAAAAGGCCACTTTCAATTGTCCTAGCGTTATGAAATTTGGCACACAGATCGTGTGTTATATGTAGATTAACAAAAAATTAAGAAATTTAAGAAATCGGTCAAGCGTGAGTAGGTTTAATCTAATATCGAATTTTTTATAAAAATATTTATGAACCAGTGATACAATGAGAATACGAAGAGGAGGGAGGGAGGAGGAGAGGGGGGAGGGGTATATAATATGGCACAAAAAGAAAAAAATAGGTACGATTTCTTGAAAAAGTATTGAAATTCCACCAAAACATACCTTTTAAAAAAGGGGCCAAGTTCCTATCGGTTAATTGTGCGCCTAAAAAGGGTTGAAATCCAATCCAATGCCAAGTTTAGATGCACTTTAGAATCGATCATAATCATCTTCATTAACAGCCTGATCCCCTGGTAAACATTTGCCATACCCAAGACTCACCACCACACCCAGTCCTCACCACCACACCCACACCCACCTTCCGCATCCAGCCACTACCCGCCACCGTATTCACGTCAACGGTCCATCTGGCCGAAATTCACTTTACCATACACCCAACTTAAAATATGGTATAGTTGTGAAAATACGTAGGTACTTGGTTAAAAATATCTAAAATTATAATACTTCTAAATTTGAACTTGGCAGGTTAATTTAATTATATAAATAATAAATTTAATTGTACAATAAATCAAGTGTTACGTACAGCACGAAAACCTGCCAAATTCAAATTTATCTATCTTGACGGCCTCAAAATATACTTTTTCACGCCCCGCTTGAAGAACCCGGGATTGAAAGAAGAAGGAAACACGTGCGCGGGCAGAGCATTCCAGCGGTATTAGGACTATTAGGTAGAAATGGAGGATGGGTTGACGTCTCCATGGATTTGGTACCGACTTAAACAGAAAACTTTTGTCAACGCTTTTTTCTTTTGAATGAAATATGTAGGTAATTCAGTTGTTCTTCACTGTTTTTTTTTTTCACTGTAGTCCCTTCTTGGTTTTTGAAGTTGTTTCTATTTTTTTTAATACATGTTTTACTCCCTTTTTAGTGAACGTAACTCATTTATTAAACGCTGAAAACTAGAAGACCATACGACGACAGATTGTTAAAAAAACCGCGAATTTACCTCCTTTCCTTAAGTCGGTTAAGTATACCAAAACCTTCCCCAGAATGTAGCTAATACGTTTTTGTTGAAAAGTACATTAAAATCAATTCAACCAAACGCTCGATTTCTAATTACGGGCGAACTTACCTCGTTTTTAGGGTTCCGTTGCCAAATGGCAAAAAACGGAACCCTTATAGATTCGTCATGTTTGCCTGTCTGTCCGTCCGTATGTCACAGCCACTTTTATCCGAAACCATAAGAACTCTGTTGTTGAAACTTGGTAAGTAGATTTATTATGAGAACCGCATTAAGATTTTCACACAAAATTAGAAAAAAAAACAATATATTTTACTGAAAGTCAATTTTTTTTTTCATCAAACCCATACGTGTTTGGTATCTATGGATAGGTCTTCAAAAATGATATTGAGGTTTCTAATAACATTCTTTTCTAAACTGAAACACTTCCAAAGTGGTAATATGTGTCCCCCCCCCCCCCCTGTAATTTCTAAAATAAGAGAATGATAAACTAAAAAAAATATATGATGTACATTATCATGTAAACTTCCACCGAAAATGGTTTGAACGAGATCTAGTAAGTAGTTTTTTTTTAATACGTCTTCGTAAATCGTATACCGCAATTTACCTTTCATTCAATCAACTTAAATATAAAAATTATTAAAAAAAAACATTATTATGTTACTTGCTGCTACGGAACCCTTAATGGGCGAGTCCAACTCGCACTTGGCCGCTTTTTTAACTTGGTTATGTATACTAAAACCTTCTCTAGAGTTATAAAATACTTTTCTAAAAACCGCATCAAAATCGCTTCAACTAACGCGACACAAACATATATGCATATACAGGTCAAACAATAATCCTCCTTTTAAAGTCGGTTAAATACGTCGATATGGTACGGTACTCGTATCACTATTATTACAGCTAAACGAAAACGTATTATGGAGAATCAAAAATGACCACCAATTCACAAATATTTCTAACTGAAAACGGGGTTGGCAAAATGGGAATTGAATTATATTTTGTCCCGGTAGCTAAGAATATTATTCTATGAATTACCCGCACCACTTCATAGTTGAATGTTATCCGCTAAAAAAACTCAACCTTACTTACCAAATTGAAAGTGTTTTCGTAAACAAAATGCTTTTCACACTAAAGTGAAATTCTAAAATTGATATTCATAAAGTGACCCACGAACAGATCGGAAGCCGCAATGGGCTTCTTTTATTTTGCTTTATGTATTAGTTGTTCGTTCGTATCCAATACCATTAAACAATACAGATTTTTATTCAACAGGCAATCTTTGTTGAGATAAAACTGCACTGAACTGTGGCTCTGACTTGGGCGTCAATTTTCATCTCCTAGATCCTTTCATTAGGTATACAATAAAAACGATAAATCTCGACATACTCGTATTCGTGCGTTGTTATTTCTTATAAATTTTATGCTATTTGAAATATCGTTGTTAAAGATCTGATTTATGACCTTAAGTTTAGGTAGATTGAAAGCTTTCAAAAGACGAGACATTTAAACTCATCACAACCACTAACATTTTCTTTGATAGGTAAGTAGTCAGTCATAAATGAAAAAGGATGGCCGTTAATATTATGTTTTAACCTTTGAAAGTTGTACCATGAGCATCTGAGACCGAATAGCCCATAAAAAGGCCGCCGTTTACGTGCTGGAGAGGCGAAAATATATATTTGTCAAGAATTTATTCTACGACTTTATCGGCGTGACTAAAATGTATGTATATCCATACCAAATTACAGCTTTTTGGACTTAGGGCCTCAGAGGTATACTGCGGACAGTTGACTACGAACAATCCCAAGCTATGAGGGTGAAATCCTTTGTAATTAACCACAGAACCCAGCAAAAATAACAGTATTCACACAATCTCTACCTACATAACATAAATATATATATAAAATAAAAAGTTTTATAATGCATGTAACTGAATAAATTGTTTATTCAGTTACATGCATTATAAAACTTTTTATTTTTCTATTAGATCTTTCCCCTCCTTATCTATGTTGATGCAGCCTGGGAGTCTTCGGCACATCCATAACGTGGGAGTAGATTTAAAAAGTCATTTGTCGTATGTCATATCAGAGCTCCCCTTGTGAATCCTAATAAGTATTAATATCCTGAACGGTCGATGTACCTATTTCGACTTCCCCTTCAGTTGCATTTGCAAATGTTCAACCATTATTATACGTTACATTTCGTCAGCCATATTTTAGTCATATTATTGGGGCGTGACGTGACAAAAGGTTAGAAAGTAAAAACTTTTACATTACTTAAATCAACTCTTTAACTCCAGGGACGGTGGTAGGAGTAGGCGTGGGTCTGACAAGAGACTGTTCCACCTTAATGGTGGCTCAATACTTCAAACGAAGAAGAGAACTTGTCGAGATATTCATCGTCAGCGGCAGTGGACTAGGCATCGCTGTTATGTCAACTTTCATCAAATGTGCAATCAGGTAATTAAATAAGTAATATAAATTAGCACTCGGTTGGTTTCCGGCTATTGTAATCTGTTGGTGACGGTTATTGGTATAACAGATACCAATAACCGTCACCAACAGATTGATGACGGTATTTGTAAATTTTACGATCGAGGCTCTTGTTCTGTCTTAGATTTAAAAAAAAAATTTAGACAAGATAAACAATAGACACAGAAGTTTTACTGTAACCATAACTTATTCAATGAACATTAATAAAATCTTTCGTTAAAAGCTCGTAAATCCCATTACATTTGTTTTCTATGTGTGTTTTTTTTTTTTGCTATAAGTATTGTATGTTAATCTGATTGACATCTGTGGGTCGTAAGGGGCTTGGTTGAAAATCAGAGCCAAGCACTACCCTGGCACATACTAAACCAAGTCCTGGGGGCACGCCTGCAGGGTACAATTTAGGCCCTTAATTTAATTGTTTTTATTTTTATTTCTTGTATGTATCGAAGGCTTGCAGATAAATAAATTCTTTCTTTCTGTTTATAACTATTCTATTATTTTGAGTATCTTCCCACTTTGAACAGCTTTAGATTATAGTCCGTTGGCTCATTAGCCTAGTGCGGGTTAGCAATCTAAACTAACATTTGACAACAGTTCTGATAAGTTACAGCTATATAAGTTTCTTTACTATGTTTGAAGGTACCGGAACCAGGCTTCGCCGTTAAAATGAGTGTTAACTTATTAATCTGTGAAAAACATGTAATTGTATTATCTTAGACTTTGTTATCACTACTTATTTTATTAATTATTCGTTTTTTTTCAGAGCAATTGGCTGGAGATTAGGACTGCAGGCTGTAACAGGAGTAGTTTTCGTAACGTTCATATTGGGCACCTTTTATCGATCAGCATCTTTATATCATCCACAGAGAAGGGCAATACTGCACCTTAAAAACCAGAATAAGATAAAACGGAAGATGAAGGACAGGAACAAAGCAGACGACCGCCAGCCCTTTTTCGACTTTTCTACATTAAAGTCGAAGACAGTGAGGATCTTGCTTATGTCAACTGGAATATCAGCGTTTGGAATTAACACGCCTATATTTTATTTGGCTTACCACGCAGAAGAAGAAGGTATTGCAGCAATTCTTAATTATTTTCAACGTATAGGTAGATATTTAGAACAATTTGTTGCACTTCTTGATGCAATAATTAAATTCAAGTGTATATACTTATATATAACCACAATTTTACATTTATTAGGTAACTACCTACATAGAATGGATAACACTACCTACAGCTAAAAAAGCGTTTTAAAATTGACATTATATTTTCCTTTTCAGGCTTAGGCGATACAGTAGAACTTTTACAAGCGTACTTGGGTCTAGCCTGGGCAGTAGGCTGTGCTGCATTCGGTCTACTAGTGCGACAGAACTCGGCTGAGTGCCGAATCGCACGTCAGTACCTCACACAAGCTGCGGTCTTTGTGTGTGCTATATGTACAATGGCACTCACTGCCGTTGAGGGTTCCTATAGAGGATACGTCATGTTCGCTTGGGTATATGGTAAGTAATATACATAACTTTTACATTAAGAGGATAATTAATTTCATTATTTTTTGGACGGAGCGTAAATGGAACCTGCGATATCTGGTGTAATAGTCAAATGCTATACCGCTATACTTACGTACCGCACAGATCGTCCATGCCACCGATGTAATGGTGCAGTGCCTAGTGCAGTGGTAGGTAGTAGGTACTACAAATGATCCATGAGGTTCCCGAGTTCGATTGCTAAGTGGGGCAAAGTGTTATGAATTTTTTTGTAGATTGATATTTCACAACAGTTCAAGGTACCCGGTTGATAGCAATAGGCAAAAAAAAAAGAAGGTACGCATCCTATTATAGATTATACGGATATTGAAAACAGTTGGCGAAATGTGTATCTGGAATGCATGATGCACAGTATAATGCACAATTTTTTTTACGTCATTCTAGGTACACAGCGCTTCCAGACCCAAAGTAAGCATGGCTTAACTAGCTTGTGATATGGGTTCTAGAATGCGGATATACATACTTAGATACATTTTTTGTAAATATATACACACTATACATAGAAACACCCAGACCAATGCAACTATTCATATTCATGCACACAAATATTTAAACTGAGCGGGAATCGAAATCTGACTGTGCCACAGAAGTCTTCTGCGGCATGGATGGCCAAATCTGAAACTACGAGAAATAGTCAAAAATGCTCAAACGGAGACTCAATACTCGGAGAATGCTCAAAGTAGTCTCGGACCCGATTTTTATGAAAACTAAAACTAAAACATTGGATTAAAAAAAAACAATATTCGTAGCCCACCACCTGCTAAATGAAATCATGTAAAAGGTAGACAGGTACCTACCTACTTTTAGAGCATTAGAGTAGGTACCTATACTTTATACTTACCACAATATTTATGAAAGAACATGATATACCTACCATTAGCCACTAATATTTGGAAACCCGATAAATAGAGTGATTGATTGCCAATAAATTTGCCACGATAAATTTATAGGCAACCTCACTGACAGGATTTTTTTTCAGGTATATTTTGCGGTGGATACCACTATTCGCTTAAGATGTACACGTATGAGCGAGTACGGTCGCGGAATTTTGCGCGCACTTGGGGCTTCGTCCAATGTTCACAGGCTGTGCCCATCGCAATAGGCGTACCATTATCAGGTAGGTATAATTCTAATAATATATCTACAAATGCAAGCCATTAATTAGGTAATTACAAACAAAAATAATCAAAAACGCAAACAGGTATCTGTCATCCGCAGATAGGTAGTTATTAAACGAGGAGCCCAAGGCTATTTCGTTATCAAAAACTGCAGACCGTAAAATGTTAAAATGTTTTGTGATCTGTGTACCTGAGACCTTTGGCTATATAAAAAGTCATGTTGCCATTGGCACACGTCGTCCACTCTCCTGCAGCGCCTCCTCAACTTTACATCTAGGGATCAGGATTATATTACTAGCGTAACTTTGAAAAATTAGGCTGCCGAGGGTTGTGGTTTGAGGGATTGCGACATAAAACCTAATTAGCTGCACAGTCTCTTGGTAAGAAATATTTTCTACACATTATAATTACTTGTCCCGACTGATTGACTGGCATATTTAACAACGCAGATCCTAAACCGCTAGGGTTACAAACTCGATATTTTGGCAGTTGATAGCTTTTATGTTGTTAACATCCACTAAGGAAAGATTTTCAGAAATTTTAATTCCAAGGTTGTAAAATAAGGATTGAAAGGTTGTATGAAAGTCCGTCATTTTCAAAATTAGAAGTACGAAATTTCATGTCTGCTTCTAGCTAAAAATAAATGTATACGTATAATATCAGCGTTTTTTAAAATGTCCCCCCTAAAATAATGGTTGAAAGTTTGTATGGAAAGTACATTATTTTGAATGTAAGCACCACCAAATTTCGTATACCTGATTGTGGTTAGAAATAAATGCACACGTATATCAGCGTTTAAAAAGAAAATCCCCTAATGGTAGAATTATGGGTTGAAATTATATAAGGGCATCTTTTCTTTCTTTTGAATACAATGCATGAAATACAATTTTAAACCTGATGAAATTTTCGGTTTACTAATGTTTGGCAAAAAACGTTCCCCAAAGTGTCACATGCCAAAGTATGGTTCCCAAATTTTCATAAGGCCAAAAATCATTTGGTAAAACAACTTTTCACAATTTTACAGTTAGCAATACTATTTTTGACAATTTATTGTTTAACAAATAATTACATGGCAAAGTTTCATTTTACAAATATGGTTTTTTTATAATTTTGAATTTCGAAAAAGCTAGTATTTTAAGCTTAAGATCCAATTTTGAAAAAACACTGCTGCATGGGTGTGTGTTTCACCTTGGACAAATTATTTACAGGTAAGAACTTCTGTAATAATTATGTTGCTATTATACAAATCAATTCTCTGTTGGGGCCACAGTTCTAACCTATCCTAACCCACTTTTCTGGCAGTTCCGATCTAGCCTACGTAACTTATATGAATAAATTTGAACGAACTTACTTTTGGAATCTAATTTTTTACAAAATTAAGCATTTGCTTATATTTGACTTAATAAAAATTGAGCAAGTAAAAAATTGCCAAATGAATATTTGACGAAGTGATTAAAATGCGAAATATAAATTTGCTAAAGATTATTTTGGGAAATAAAACTATGCGATAAGTTTTTTGGGAAGTGAAATTTAACGAAACATATTTTGCCAAACGGCAGGATCCCGAAATTTTCGTATGTGATTGTGTGTTTAAGTAAGTTTCTGAATAGTTTTAATTTATAATTGCTAGATGGAGTAACAGAATTAACTCAAAACGGACATTTTTACCTCAGTCCGGTCAAAATAGACATAAAAAATAGCAATTCCCACGCAGCTGAATATTGGTGGAGGTCTGGAGCAAACTATTATAAATATAATTTCGAAAGTCCCCACGACTCAAGTCTTGCAAGAAAATTTATTCGAGGTCAAAAATATCAGATTTTAGCCTATTTAACTGACTTCTAAAGGAGGTTTACAGTTTGACCTGTATGTTTGTATGTATGTTTAGCCGCGATCATTCTCATAAACGGTAAGTTTCATCGTAAATATGTAAGTATTAAACAAATTTAAAGATATGCGATTATCTACAAAAATAATTGAATTGAATTGAATTGAATTGAATTTTCTTTCTACGAGTTGTAACATACAGAGATTTTAAAAGTTTTAGGCTCCGTGTTTCGAAGGTAGGCAATGTTAACAAGGGTGACGGAGAGGGTCCGACTACAATAGCGACTGGCAACATCAGTCATATTGTAGCCTGGGATCCCTACAGCACAACAGAATTCAGAATGCGGCCTGCGTATCCTGCAAACGGACCATCCTTTTCGGCGCCTCCACTATATCTACTTAAATCCAATTACATTGCCTAAATTATGACAATGTAAAGAATAAAAGATGTAGCACTTGCAATTAGATTTTTGGAAAATTTCAATAGAAAAGCTCAAACTTTAAAGGAATTTTTCAAAAATTTAGAGCTGTCAAAAAACTACTGATGAATATTACCTATACGTAATCGGCGACATCCATTGGAATTACCAGGTTCTTATTCAGGTACTTGGCATTATTTCTATTTTAAGACAAATTTGTCGATATACCTGGAAATAATGCCTTTTAAGTACCTAGGTATTATTATCAATTCAATAATTCTGTAAAATTCCTATGTTAATACCTACTGAATTAAATTTCAGGGTACATCAATGTGGGTTGCGGTGGCAAAGCAGGTTACTACTTCAGTTCGACGTGTTCACTCATCGGCTCTTTGTCACTCTTCTGTATAGATCTTCATAAGCGCAGTGTAGCGCATAAACACACCAAGTACGTGTAGTTGTACCTAGCATTTAGTTGATAGTACCTTTTTTTTTCGTGCGGAAATCCTTTCGGATACCCCCCCGCCGGCCAGCGGGGGCGGTTATGTCGGGCTTGAACCGACTAAAACCGCACGCCGTCTCGGGTCTTAAGACGCCGGGGTGTAAGGTTACCCATAGAGCATATCCCTCGCACCCCGACTGACCCAACTACAAACGACACGGCTTACACTTGGTTCAGATTACTTATGTATTATCCTCACTACACGTGTTCACTATTTGAATTCGGGACTATCCTCCCTGGATCGAAACGCATTTATTTATGAAGTGGATGTACTTGAATAGATACCGAAGCACATATTTAAGAAACAAATGAAAAGTATGACTTGTGATTTAACAGATAGGTAACCCTATACCTATGTAGACAGGCACATCACAGTCGAAAATGCTTGTCCGGATATACAATTTGCTTTCCTTAAGTACTTAGGTAATAAGAATACCTAGCCATTATCGTCTCTAATTTATTACAAAACTAACAGTACTTCGGTAGTGGCTTACTTCGCCCCCGTGGCATACATTTATCCCAAATATAATTTATTATTTCTACGATATAGAATGGAAATTGACACGATTTGTTGACATTTATGACTACTGCTCCGCTCTCCTGGGTAGTAGCGTGATGATATATAGCTTATAACCTTCCTCGATAATAGGGGCTATCTAAAACAAAATATTTTTTAATTCAAACCAGTAGTTCTTAAGATAGCGCGTTTAACCAAACAAACAAACAAGCTATTTTCAGCTTTATAATATTAGTACCTTTAGGTAAAACATTTTTTCTTCATGCTAGGTAGGTAGATAATATAAAATCAATGTACCTTTTATTTTATTTTTTCGTGCGGAAATCCCTTCGGATACCCCTTCCCCCTTCGATTATGTCGGGCTTGAATGTCTCGGATATTAAGTAGGCATAGATGAGAACCTACATGATTTCAACCCTGTATTCACAGTGCTTCGTAGTCCGTGAATACTGCATTTACAAACTGATTAATTGCAGAGAAAACGGTGGTACAGCCACATGCGAGTCCACGTGCGAGCCATCGCGCCGTAGTCGCGAGCGAGAGCCACGCACTGCCGCTGGAGCTGCCACCGCCTTAGGTACTTATATTGTATTCTCCTTTAAAACTCTTTCTCACCACGTAGTTCTCCAGCCCTGAAAATGGACCACTAGCTTCCTTTAGGTACTTATTTCTCTGTGTCAGCAGCCAACCAGAACAATTGTTCAACGGAGACAAAGCTGGTCCTCTCCCGGGTGGTTGAGTTATTCTTGGGTTGCCTTTCAGTAAGCCTTCAAAACAATAATGATTTTAGTAGGTAGGATTGAAAAACTTTTTAAAAACTTTAGCTTTTATTTAAAAAATCAGCTGTACTAAAACAAAAGGAATAATTTAATGCAAGGATTGTGCTGATTTCAAAAGTTTTTATGGCGCAAGTTTTTTTTTTATTTTAATAGCGATATAAGCTTTTGAAATCCATCTTTTTGATAAAAGCTAGTTTTTAGAAAGCTTTTTTTAATTAATTATTTTATTTTTAACTTTTTAATTTTAGTAATATCATGTAGCATCAGAATGCTAGCCAAGAGCAGCCAAAGGAGCTCAACATAATAAGTGTATCTTGTTTAGTTCCAAACCACCTGTTGTTCCCATCTTCTCAGACCTTTTTTTTTTTTGCTATATTTTGGTCACGTCAATTTGACTTCACCTCGTCTGATGGTAAGCTGAAGGTAAAGTCTCAGGAAAGAGGGTTTATATCGCCTATAGCCTTTCCCCAGAAGTGGGTTTCTCAATAGGTATTTTTTTTCAAATTCTCTCGTGTATAATTCCAGAGATTGGCGCGTTCAAATAAACAAACTCTGCAGCTTTGTTATTAGTGTTAGATATCTTTCATCGATCCTTCCTAAAATATTTTTCCCTAGAAGCCAAAAAAAAAGATCTTATCGCTCTTAATGAAGGTCAAATAGTCTATTGAATATAAATAGGTTGTTTAGCATATATCTCATAAGAGCCAAATTAATAGTCCTTATTGGTCCCAAACAAGTGAATTCGTCAGGAGAAAATACTATTCCTGTTATGGTGCCAAATTTACCCTAGTTATTTAAATAAATACTTACATACTACTGGTGAGTAGTGCAAAAGGGTAAAAATATTCCCCTGGGCATTATTGGTAGTGTAATTTGGTATTGGAATGGGTCAAAAGGGGTACCTACTAAAGTACCTACCAACTTCTAATGGATGCTAACCTTATTTAACGTTAGGAAGTTTCTGTTAGACTTTTATTGCTGCATCGGAATCAAAAATAACCTATCAAGCCTAAAATAATCTTTTAGTAGAGTAAGTAAACGTCCCAGCGCTTAGGTTGGCACATCGGGAAAAGAGAGAGAGTCCGGCTTATTTCGGTTTTGTAGAGCGTTCTCTCTGTCGTACATCGTAAGTACTGACAGTAAACGTTGACCGATCATGAACTTATAGACTGGCTATCAGGGTATACGAGAGAGATAACGATATTTTTTTTTCCCCAGCTATGAACCAATTCTCTGATCCTCTAAAGTCAAAACTGTGTCAAAATAAAAAAAAGCGAATGATAAGTGTGCTGTGTCGCTATTTTTCCAAAAAATAATTACATAATCACACTGAATATGACATGCCTCATTTATGAGTAGTACATTCAGGTATTTTATTTTATTGTTAAATTCAAGCGCACTGCGTTAACACTATTTAAGGTGTCACAAAATTATGTCTCTGAATTTGGTGAGATGACTTGGTATCGACAAAATATGTATTTGAAACAAAAAAAAATATCGGGTAAAGTAAAAAAAAATAATTTAAAAATAAAAAAACAAAAACTGAAAAAAAACACCACCAGCGACCTGCGGCACGTGACGCGACGAGCACACGTGACGCTGGTCGTGATTTAGGTATTTCCCACACATCCGCTTGGAGAATACTGCGAGGACTGCACGCCTACCACGTGCGTCACGGGCTCGTCGCGTCACGTGACGCTGGTCGCTGGTGATGATTTTTTTCATTTTTTGTTTTTTTATTTTTAAATTATTATTTTTTTACTTTACCCGATATTTTTTTTTGTTTCAAATACATATTTTGTCGATACCAAGTCATCTCACCAAATTCAGAGACATAATTTTGTGACACCTTATATAATTTTATAGCTGTAAGTATATTTTTAAAAGGATATGTGGGAACTTTGGTTTTTACATGGCCGAACTAGGAAATCTTGCTTTATGATTATGAGAATAATTTAAGACGACCCCATAAAAGGGCCGTGACCTACACTGAACTAGTGCTTTCTATTCTAGTCGAATAGTGTCAGTTTTTTATTTTAGTGTAGTATCCATATTTATTATCTGTCTACAACTGTCAGAATATAGTGCGACAGAGAAAACGCTATACAAAACGGAAGCACGCCGATTTTAGCCGGACAATCTCTGCTTCCCGATATGCCAACCAAAATTCCGTTTACTGTACCTACCTAGCTCTAGGTATACAGGAAACTGCAAAAGTACAAATTGTGAACACAGGCCGATTTTATTTTACTTAACTTCTTTAATTTTTTTATGTCATTTTATAGATCAAGTGATGCAGATATCATATCGATTTAAAGTTTTGCAATATCTTTAATAATGATGAAATAATCGGCTGGACACACTTAACACTTCGACACTGTATAAGTATGTATGTAGTACTTCCTAGTATTTAGATGAAGGAGCCATGCCTGAACTTCACCATGCTCCCCTATAATTTCGTATATTATGCAATTTCGCAATAGGTGTATGCTACATTTTCGACCCCATCATCATTGTTTGAGACTGCTGACCTTACCTCCGTTCTTTTCCCTTCCCTCTTTGCAGGTGACAACGCGCAAGTGATAAGTACCTCTGATGTTGAAAGCTTTCATAGGCGGACAGTAACCGCTTGTAATCAGATGGGCTGTAGATATGTCGCTTTACTACCTTCATCGGTGGCATAAAAAAGGAACACTACAAAGATACAGATAGCAGAAAAATACCTATGGATATACTTATCTTAATCCTGTCCAAGTCCGTCAACAGGACAATGTTTAAATGAACCCTAATAACCTTCCGTCTTAATATTCAGTTCTAGGAGCAGAATTAGTAGCCCCTGGTCGAACTGGACGCGACCTTCTTTTGGACAGTATACGGCCCGGCAGCCTCGGTTCACCACCTGGCAACGTGCCGCCGGAACTGACGTGCATCAGTGAAGAGGGCGGTCTAGACCTCGATTTAGATCTAGATATACCCGAACACCTCCTCGAAGATCTAGACTGCGGGGGTGACTGTATCACTAGTTGTAATAAGGTACGTTCATGTGCGACATTTTTACTTAGCTTAATTTCCTGTGGACTTGGAGGTAACGTAAGTTGCCACCACATTGCAAGTTTCTAGTCAAGAAGTATCTACTTACCCATTTAGACTTCCTTCTTTAATTAAATCATATTATATTCGTCTACTCATTATCACTCCTACAAAAGGTACCACTACCAGATGAACACTCCTCAGAGAGTACAGTATCTACAAGCACCATTTTGTACTTTACATTTAACTCATAGAAAATTACTCTGTAGGTACTCGGTGTGCTGTCAGTCAGGGTGCGAGGGATATGCTATATGGGCAACCTTACACCCCGGCGTCTGAAGATCCGAGACGGCGTGCGGTTATAGTCGGTTCAAGCCCGACATAACCGCCCCCGCTGACCGGCGGGGGGGGGGGGGGTATCAGGATTTCCGCACGAAAAAAAAAGTGACATGTTTTTGTTTACTTTACGCTAGATCCTATTCTTACTTGAAATGCATAGTAGGTAGATTATCAATAGAATATTATGTGAAAATACCTGACACCCCCGACATCTGACTAAAATTATTTGTATGCAGGTGGAAAACTATTTAATGTTAAGTGAATACGAGAATAACCTGATAGCTGAACTCCCTAATTTAAACGAGCGGCGTGGGCGTCGTTGGTCCATCGTAGTGGCTAACTCCTCGCCGCAAGCCTCCGCTGTTCCTGAACACCCCATTTCACCAGAAATTCACACCAAAAACTCAATAAAGTGGAAGAAGAAGTGCCATAACACAAATAATAGACTGATTACAGTGATCAACGAAGCCTCACTATAAACTGCTAGTGGAATTATGTTCAGACAATAAGTAGAAAGTAATACATTAGTGTATGACCTATTTAACCTCATTAATTTATTTTATGTGTGTGAATAGTAGCATTTGTGTATTGTTCGAAGTAATTTATTAAATTATTATTATAAACTGTGTTCTTCCGGTATTATTAAATAACCAATTGTACCCCTAGTGCCTAGTACCTAATAGAACAGGTAGACATATATTTATTTATCGGAGCTACCATACATTTTATCTTCGGTTTCCGAAAGCTCGGCTCATGCGAAAAATGTCGTTCAGTACAGCTTGCAGCGACCACCATACCGAGTAAATTCAGATTGTCCTGCTGATGTATCCTGCAGAGTAGGTAGGATAAGGAAGGAAGATACCTGAGCTGTAAAATTCCTGCTTGGCCTGTCAATTCTTTAGTCTAATCAAGAAAAGTTTGAGTCCAATCAGACTGCAGCAATAAAGTTAATAAAACACGTGCGGAAGTCATATAGTTACGTGGAGCCGTTTAAATCGGTTCAATTTTGGTACAGCCATACACAGAAGAGACAAAGAACCTTGTGAAGATTACTTCTCGTAAGTATATTCAACCAAAATCAAAAATTCGGTAGCAATTAGTAGTATTAACAAAATGTTATTAGAAATTTGGCAAATGTAGTTATTTACCGAATTTCTAATACCGGTATAAATAATTAATAGGATCATCAAGATGAACATCATTTTGATCGGTGCAGCTATCTATAGTCATGTGCATATACTATTAGTCGGTTCAAGCCCGACATAACCGCCCCCGCTGGCCGGCGGGGGGGTATCCGAGGGGATTTCCGCACGAAAAAAAAAAAAAAAAAAAACCAAAAAAGGTACCATACACCTGGGACCATCTGGAAACCGGCGATGGCCCAGGGTCAGTCGGGGTGCGAGGGATATGCGCTATGGGCAACGTATTTTAAGTCCCGAGACGGCGTGCGGTTTTAGTCGGTTCAAGCCCGACATATCCGCCCCCGCTGGCCGGCGGGGGGTATACGAAGTGATTTCCGCACGAAAAAAAAAAACCATATACCTACTTACAAAGTAGATACGAGTATAATACTGAGATTGAATTGTATGCTAAAACCATTGGCAAGGGTTAGTCAATCAATGTTGCGATTCAATAGGTTCGAATTGGGTTTTGAATATCAATAATATATTGACTGGATTGCGAATATCATGATATTATTGTCAACTGTCTAATCCCTGCCATAGAGTGAGAAGGAACTCGAATCTTGAAAAAACCCAACAGGGCGACGAGCTTATTTTCATCAATATTGCGTTTATGTAATATTCTACACCAACTCAGTATGAGGTATTCATTCTTAGCACATTACGATTGCAGATAGATTATTAAATGGTAGACTTATTGTTAACAATAAAATAAAACAAAGGGCTAGTACAATGTAATGAAATATATTATCATTGACATTTTGTAATATAATAATTGAATACTGCACCAAAAGTATAAAGGGACAAAATAATTATAAACTAATAACAGTAATAACTAATAACACAGTAAGTATAGAACAGTAGGTCAACTACATACAAAGGTAGGCTATAAATATTTATTCATGTTTGCTCATTTGTAGTTTGTACTTATTTCACGATTTGCACCGCTTTTGTTTATGTTGTTGTATGTTTATGCCCGTTCATATTATTAACTATCTAAATATTGAAAATTTGGTATATATTTCATAGACTGGGCATTTTCAGTTAACTTTAAATGCAGGTGTTTCTGCCAGTGACTGCGTATAATTTATTTGTCGGGTTATTTTTAGTGTACTAGGGCGTAGGAGATAGCGTGATCTCCCACACTAGCTAAATTATTGGAGCACAGAGAAAGAGAAAGAAGTTAGTTAAAAGATATAGTGACTTAGGTAAGGTTATACAAGTAAATGGGTAATATTCTTTCACTTGGCCACCGTTTATTGCACAGTTGCAAGTATACTCGATGTAAAACCCTTATTACGTGATTTGAGTATTGAGTAATGATAATGATAAAACGCACGCACCTCGTGTAAGTTTGTGCGTCAGTAAAATATGTACATTGACCAAACATAGGGTGTATAGGGCCAAGACCAAGACCTTTGATGCCAACCCAATGTGAAAGCCTCGAATGCAAGCAGGAACCAAACTACGATGATGATCTTTTTCAGTTAATTTTAAATTAGAACTGGAAGATATGTGGGTAAAATTCCGATGATAACTATATATAAGGCAAAAGCACTCGAAACAGGTAGGCTTGCATGCAAGGCAATTTTTATAGGCAATATTAATTAAAGTAGAAGAAACTCGTGAAGTATGTAAGGACAGTAGTAGATGGCGGTCTGTTGTCACTGCCTACCCAGGAGGAAAAAAGGCGTGAGTATATGAATGTATGCATGTATTTAGGTAACAGATTCTGTATAATTATATTATTTGGCTGTTTATTATCAGTTAACTGCAAATGACAGCTGGAAGATATTTATGTGGATAAAATTCAGATTATAACTGCTTATTAGGTACAATTATTTGGCTGGTTATTTTCTGTTAAGTATAAAATACAACTGGAAGATATTTATTAGGGCAAATTGGGGTAAATAACTATTTAAGCAACTAATTCCGTATAATTCATGTACACTAGTAATTATTTATGTACTCTAATATGAACACGGTACTCATCCGTAACTTTTCATGATTTTATCAGTGGTATGTTTTTGGGTATAGAACTAAACATCGAAAACCTTGCGTCGTCGTGGGAAATCGCGCGCGCAGCTGTAGATAACGTACTGTTCTATGTTTACTGTGTTATTACCGTTGCGGCACGACAATGTCTTCTAAGAACTGGGCGAAACAGCGCATCGCTTGAAGCAACGCAGCGAGAAGTATTGAGAGAGATAAGCTAAGCAACTTTTGGTTCTCGGTGTTTACAATTTCGTTGTTCAAAACAGGAACTAAACTTTGGCTGGATTCTATATTAGGTATACTTGAATAATCACAATCAACGTTACGATCATTTGTACCGATAATTTTTCTATCACCTTTTGGTTTAGATAATGCGCAAACATTATCGACATTACATGTCAGATCTATCACAATAAAATCGGAAACGTTTGTATCCATAATCAGATCAGTATTTGTCAGGGGAGACTTGGTAACATCTTTGTCTATAAAAATACTTACTTGATTAGCAGCTTTCGAACAACTTGGAATCGCATTCCTGTGCTCAGCACAATGAGGTTCAATAGTTAGGCACTTGTTTATTACTTCTTGTTTATCATCTACGCTTGAACTTAACTTTATTACTTTATCGTTAATCATAGGACTTATATTAAGTTTCAAGGAATCGTCAGTTTCCTCAGAAGACATACCACTGTCATTATCTTCGACCGCATCTAAGTCCTCCTGATTATTATTATTTCTAATATCCTTAACGACGACTTTTATTTTAGTGTTGCCGAAGCTTCCATAAGAAAGCGAGTTAGGAGCCCCGGCGACCGTTTGTTGGAGTACCGTGCCCGCGACGGGCACGGCCTCGGGTCAGGAGATCTTAGCGCAGCTGATATTACCCTTTATGAAGATTGAACTAGAGGTCGATTCTTGGGCCCCAAATATGCTATCCACGTCTGACAGTGTTGCGTTGTTTAAAGAACAATCATCGTCAAGCAATAAATCTGAACGTAAACCCTGAAATGGACAAAATGGTTTTAGTGTCACATTAAGTTAGTGTATATGATTTGCAAAAATAAGAATTCTATTTCATTACCTCAGAAAAATATTCATACTCTTTTTCAAAAGACAGTATAAATACACAAAATATTGCTGCTGATAAATTACTACATAAAGATGTTACGACAAAACCGATGTAGCTGTTTCTGCTGGAACCATCTGCAAATAAATGACATTTATGAAAGAAAATGAAATAATTTAATACATGAACATCTGGCCAAGCTTTGCTCGTTTTTTTTTTCGACGTTTATTTCATTTATCGCCTCCGAAACCCAACATGAATATGAATAGTTGGAGTATATATCTATATATACACTCCACGTACAAGAATTTCTGGTTTAAAGGTATTAGATAGATATGCATTACGAATGAATAAACTCATCGCCAAAATAGTAATGTGTGATTTTATAAATCAGATAAAAACAAAGAGGTGCAACTAACAGCCGGTTTCAATAATCCATCTATTCTTTACCAGCAGTTAAAATAGCTACCATTAGTATCTATCGGGGATTTTTTCTGTTTCAATAAACAAAGATAAGCAGAAAATGACTTTGATAATATTGAAACCGCAGTTACAGATAGATTAATGTTGACTGTTTATCTGGGATAGCTTCTACCTTTAACTGTAGGTAGATTATTGAGACTGGCCGTAATACACCTAAATAATTCTTCCACGTCTCATCAATGTGCCGATGTCCGCGTCCACCAGCGAAGTATTTAAGTTATACATTTTGGAAACATGTTTGGACGCGGCGGCAATAATAATCTTTTCAACAAATAAAATAGCAAATTTGTAGTTTGTGC
This sequence comes from Cybosia mesomella, assembly GCA_946251805.1. Taxonomy (NCBI): domain Eukaryota; kingdom Metazoa; phylum Arthropoda; class Insecta; order Lepidoptera; family Erebidae; genus Cybosia; species Cybosia mesomella. The sequence continues at coordinate 15,812,727 of OX276403.1, forward strand.
TCGCATTAATTATATTTATGTTCATGACTTAATTTAAGGCTAATGACACCAAATCTCATTTAGCTAAACCTGTCCAAATACTCGAGGAAGCGTAAAATAACACATCACCAGTATGCTTTATTGCTGCATCTAAGTGCAATAACTTGATAATTGAATATAACTAAACAAATTTCGGAAAGTGAAACAGATTAACAAAAAGATACCTCGAGGACTGAGGGTTCTGTAATGTGTAAAGAGTTCGTGAAACTTCCCATGTGCTCCAATATAACTTTAAAGAAAATGTTTTTTTTTCTTTTCATATTTGAATTGTGTCCAAGGTTAGGCATAAGTAGGGTCTCACTCAAAACAAATACTTAGAACAGTCTAGTAACGAACACAAAAAAATGCGAGTTGTTTGATTCCAATACTTACTCATGGGTAACAACGAAGTTACAATTCCAAATGTTGCCATTATTATTAAAATTAGGAAGCTCGCGTTGGCAAGGCATTGTCGTAACACTGTTAACTTTTTGTCATAATACAGTGTCGAAAGATACGTCGTAATGATGCACTGAAATACAAATAAAGACAACATTTTAAAAAAGAAACTCTTTTTATTTTTTTATGTGTGGCTGTAGATGTTTTTTAGATTTATAATAACAAGCTGTGCCCGCGGCTTCACCCGTGGCATACTTCACCCCCTTGGCACCCATTTAGTCCGTGTGCGTGACCTTGAAACGATAGTTAACGACACTTGACGCTTTGACAGGATGTATCTAATAATGATGTGTGTTGTGTATGCTAGCACCTCTGCCTACCCCTTCGGGGATATAGGCGTGAGTTTATGTTATGTTTTATGTGTATGGTGGTTCTATATTTGATTTTAAGCAATAAAAAATAATTTGATTGATATTTTATAGTTTTTAATTTTTACGGGTATTTTTATTTTAAGTTTTACGGCCTCTGTGGCGTAGCGGTAGTGCATTCGACTGCTACGACAGGGGGCGCGGGTTCGATTCCCGCTCAGTGCAAATATTTGTATGCATGAATATGTCTATTTGCATTGGTGTGGGTGTTTCTATGTATAATATGTATGTATTTACAAAAAAAAAAAGTATATATGTATGTTTATCCGCATTCTGGAACCCATAACACAAGCTAGTTAAACTATGCTTACTTTGGGTCTAGAAAGCGCTGTGTAGAATGTCGTAGAATATTTATTAAAAAAAAAAAAAAAAAATCGTATTACCTTTTTTTTTTCTCGTGCGTAAATCCCTTCGGATACCTCCCCGCCGGCCAGCGGGGGTGGTTGTGTCGGGTTTGAACCGACTAAAACCGCACGCCGTCTTGGGTCTTAAGACGCCGATGTGTAAGGTTGCCCATAGAGCATATCCCTCGCACCCCGACTGACCCTGGGACATCTCCGGTTTCGAGATGGCCCCCTCGGGTTTGGGAACCACGGTGTCCCCGTCTTACCCCGGTTTGGGGGAGGGGCGCTTGTCGCCCCACCGTCCCGGCCTGCTTCTGCTGGGGTGTCAGGCAGCCTCACCTGCCACCCCCAGGCCTGCGCTCATGGAGGACGGAGGTCGTTAAGCGACCTCCGGCGCCTGAGTCGCCTGCGACGCGCGGCGAGCATGTTACGGGCTCGGCGGGCCGGGAGAGTTCTAAATCTCTCCCGGGCGCGCTCCGCCATCTCCTTCGCGAGCAATACATGCTCGCAGAAGGAGGTGGCGGCGGCCCACGCGCTCGCGCTCCGCACCATTGCCGCAATCATGCTGCCGAGCGAGAGGACTCCCACCCCGATGGTTGCCATGAGGTCACACCTCGGCGCCTCCCACGCCGGGCAGTCCGCCAGCGTGTGCAGCCCTGAGTCCTCGCTCGCGTCGCAGTGATGACACTCAGACGTTGGCTCCTTCCTGATCCGATGCAGGTGGTCCCCGAAGCTCCCCTTACCGAAGATCACCTGCGTCAGTCAGTACGAGAGGCTTCTGTGGCGCCTCTCTAGCCAATGATGGTAATTAGTATTACCTACCTATTGTAGATAGATTTCATCTTTGCATTGAAAATTTAATAAGGTCAAAAGATCCGTATAATACCGGCTAAGTGCGAGTCGGACTCGCCCATGATATATTTTTTTAGTTTTAATCATTCTCTTAATTTAGAAGTTACAGGGGAGGACACATGTTACCACTTTGGAAGTGTCTCTCGCGCAAACTTTTCAGTTTAGAAAAAAATGATATTAGAAACCTCAATATCATTTTACCTAACCCCACAGGTATGGCTTTGATGAAAAAAAAATTTGAGTGTCAAGTATGGGAAAATTTCTTGCTTTTTCTATTTTTGTATGAAAATCTTAAGTTTTTGCCATTTGGCTACGGAACCCTAAAATCGTCAAATTATTAATGGTTACGGATCTTCAACTCCCTCGGATATCCACAAATAGGGATATCCGGCACATCAATAGTAGAAATATATGATATGAATGAATAATGAATATTTTGATTTTTCAGTTATGTACCTATGTATTCACATTTAGGGGCTAAACAACCAATAAGCCACAGTAAGTTCATATTTTAGTCTATAATGGAATGGTATAACGAAAGCAACACTTGCGGTTAGAAGTCACGTGTGATTAAACTGTAACGTAAGCGTTCAAACCATTCTCGCGAATTTAAATTGCACCGCAGGGATGTGGGTTCTGTAATAAAATACATTCTGTGATATGGAATCGCGTTTCTTTTTACGCAAATCCAAGCAGCTTCATACACTTTCCATATCTCGCAAAATCCTGCCACAATAATCGCGGGACGAGATTTCGTAGTGCGTGCTTGGCGTATATGTTTCTGTTCCGGTTCATGGGTTTCGAGGGCGATAAAAAAAATTAAATAACAAATGTTATGAATTCAATTAAATTATTAAGCATTTTGTATGCTTACTTTTTCTAAAGATTTAGATCGGAAAAAGAGAAAATCTAGAACGATTTGACGAACTGATTTGAGCTCAATAGGCAGCTGGTGTAACAAGTTTTGACTGTCCGTAAATCCTGATAAATGTCAGGGTATTTTAATTGGCAGTAGTCGTATGATGAACAGGTTAGACAAAGCAACTCTGCCAACAATAACTTCCATCGGTAAAACGATTACCGCCACTCTGAGTGTTAGAAACCTGGGCTTGCATCTCGAAGCTACATTTAACTGGCAAGCTCAGGTTTCTAATGTCTGCCAGAGGGTAACAGGAATGCTACGGAATCTGTATCGCCTAAAAAACTTACTGCCAGCGAAAACCAAGGCAATGCTTGTGCAGAACCTAATCTTTCCAGTCGTGGACTATGGTGATGTATGCTATACACCTCGACCTGAATGCAGTACTGCTCAATAAACTTGACCGACTCCTCAAAAATTGCATTCGATTCATTTTCAACCTTAGAAAATACGATCACGTCTCAGCTCATCGCGACGCAGCTTGCAGTGACGCTGATTTTTACATTCTTAAATTCCCCTAACGTCCTACTTACCTAACATCTCAGATACAGTTACTGAGCTCTAATCACGACAAAAATCTACGCTCAGCTAACAATCTTCTTCTCCTCTGTCCCACTCATAGTTCTACTCTAGTTCATTCGTCTTTCCTTGTGCCGGCTATTCTTCTCTGGAATGCGCTTCCTCTTGAAGTCAAGATGTACAACTAACCGTGCTACGTTCAAATATAAAGTACGCCAGCTTTATAGTAACTCAGGGTAGATAAAACATTATAACTACAATATATTATTATATTTACAATATTATATCATATTCAATGTATATGTGTGTGTTGTTGTATATTATGCATATAGTTATTTATTGCACCAGCTCATAATAATAATGTTACATCAAAACCATACGAGCACCTACTTCAATTTATCTCTGCATCACCTATCAGGTAGATAATGCCTTTGGCATTAAGTCCGCCTTTGTACATCCCCATGTGCATAAAGTTTTAAATGAATTAAATAAATAAACGGGACTTGAACCCTCTTTTTTTCCGATGTAAATCTCCATGTTCTCGTTTTCCGATCTAAATCTTTATAAATGTTATGAATTTAATTTATGTTATTCAGACACTGTCTCCTGCACTCACAACAATCGATTTATATCGATTCAAAATATGTTAAATTTTGTTCTATCTTTAATACTAATTTCGTCAACCTATTTTGCCGTATAATGTGGATATTGTCATTGACTTGTCAAAAAGGGATTAGGAAGTCAGGTTTATTTGTATTTTGATGAAATTAAGTAAAATACAGAATTTATATAGTAAGTGATAGATATGAGTAACTTTTGTTGTGAGATTTGTGGTCTTGTATGCTTACAAAAATTAAAAAACAATGCATTCAATAATCTTTCGTAATATATATAAATATAATAATAATCTTATACCTACGAGGACAAACAACAGGTATTACAAATTCCGTATACATGATCAGTCCGTAAAACATTTAGAGGCTTCATTTAAAAGTCATAATTTTGAGACAAACTGTATAGAACCGCGTTTAAAATCTGATAAACATAAATATAGACCAACATAATGCGAAATTCGATCGTAATCGTTGTTATGTTGTATACGTCCACTACTGCCCCCATAAATGTTTGTTTCTTTCTTTCTTTCTAATCGCAACATTTGCAAACGGTTAATGGATATTGTTTGATGGCTTGGTCCCCAGGGTCTCACGAAGATCCGAATATTATATTATATATATATTTATACGAATTGCTCGTTTTAGGATGGTATTAAAGGACTAATTCGATTAGATTTAGCATTATGCGAATAATAATATAAAAAATATGTTTCTCGATGTCTATTTCAGTAAAACGATGTTTAAGTACAGGGACTTGAAAATTTGTGAACAAAATTCGGCCTCTTCATAATATTATTATAGATTATTGATATTGATATATTTTAGGGCTCATGCAAAGTACATATACATGATGTAAAATATTGTCGTGTATTGTCACAAACAGTAGAAAATGTTCAATTAAGATTGTGTCTATAATGGTGAATGCGTGCGTGACACATCACAGCTTGCATTTTCTTCGCCGTGTTGTAGGCATGACACGACAATTGCTACCTACTTAGGATAACGTGAGCTCTCTCTTCTATCCAACCGACTTTAATGAGTACTTCAGCTACAGATATAATGAATTTTATTCTATGGTTCGATTCTCGTCTAATGGAAACTATCTTCATCTTTACATAGTACAAAACAAAGCCGCTTCCTGGTGTCTGTTCGCTGAATTGTTTTAAACTACCCAACGGATTTATGGTTTGCATCAATAGATAGAGTACCTAGTTTTAGTACTAACACTTTTATTTTAAACTAGCTGACCCGGCTAACTTCGTACCGCCTTAGCGTAAATTTGATGCACTACTTTATTTTGTATAGCTGACCTATCTTGTATGCGTACCTTTTTTTTTTTTCGTGCGGAAATCCCCTCGGATACCCCCCCGCCGATTCAATTTGAACTGGAATCTATAATATCCTCCATATAAAAATGAATACCTATTTCCCTGGTCTCGTCATACCTGAGAAGGACTTTACTAATTTTATTAAATAAAAAACAAAATATATATTTTTATAATAGTGTTTATTCCGTAGGGTTCAATAATTTCACTTATATTTTTACAAATCGCTATTGAACAACTGGGCATTTTGAAGTAAACACTGAGCTCAATATCACGCGCGCTCTAGAAAGCAACTAATAGCCTCTATACCCTTCACTGCTTCTCTCTATTCTAATGCTTTTTGATAAACTATATTTTTAGTTTTATGTTCTGGCGCGTAAATAAATAATGTTGATGGTTTTCCGACACGGGAACAGGCGACATATAATTGGCCATGTGAAAAACATGGATTTTCTAGGTTGATGCCACATACACTTAGCGACTGCCCTTGCGATTTATTTATTGACATTGCAAATGCAAGCCGCACTGGAAACTGTAAACGTTTAAAACTGAATGGCATATCGTTCGGTATCATCAATAGCAACAATTTGCTCTGAACTGTAATCAATTGCCACATTATAACTGAATGCAGCTCTGTGGGGATTAAACACAACATTTCTATGTTGATTTCGATTCCGTTGAAGTTCATTTCGTGCTTCGCGTTGCTCATCAGTTTGATTTGCTCTTATATTTCTTTGACTTGCCGTATTTCGAGTTCTGCGGTCTAAGTTTGACGTCTGGTTGGTGGCATTGTTGAAAACGAAAATCCAACTAAAAATAAAAAGATCTCATAAATTTTCTGTATATCCATGTATACCAAATTGTAATATTGTGTAGTCACCAACAGTTAACAAAAATCGATATAAAGTGAATTGAACTTACCGTGATTAACAAACACTTATTAGCAAACAAAAAACTTCTTAGTCTTTTAAAACAAAACGAACTTTATCAAAAACTTAATAAAATTATTTTTAGCGCGGTTATGGATGTGTGACAGATTACCACATATTTTTTTGTTTTAAATTGAATGACGTTGACATTTGTTAGCGCGGTTATGTCTGTGGTGTCATAGATCACCACAGAGTTTTTTGTTTTAAATTGAATGACGTTGATATTTGTAACGCGCTTTTTTTAAAATATGCAAAATTAAATGTATATTTTTCAATTTTTCTGAGAGATTTTCTTAATATTTTTTTCCGTAAGAACCTTGTACAGAGTATTAGAAAACTACAAAAAAAAACAGCCAAATCGGTCAAGCCGTTTTCATGCTATGTCGTGACAACGGAAAACGGGTTTCATTTTTATATATATAGATAGATAGATGAACATTCGGAATAATATACATTAAAATCAGGAGATTCAATTATTAGGTATGTTATGACACCGCCGCCTCCTTCTGCGAGCATGTAATGCTCGCGAAGGAGGTGGCGGAGCGCGCCCGGGAGAGACTTAGAACTCTCCCGGTCCGCCGAGCCCGCAACTTGCTCGCCGCGCGTCGCAGGCATCTCAGGCGCCGGAGGTCGCTTAACGACCTCCGTCCTCCATGAGCGCAGGCCTGGGGGTGGCGGGTGAGGCCACCTGTCACCCCAGCAGAAGCAGGCCGGGACGGTGGGGCGACTAGCGCCCCTCCCCCAAACCGGGGCAAGACGGGGACACCGTGGTTCCCAAACCCGAGGGGGCCATCTCGAAACCGGAGATGGCCCAGGGTCAGTCGGGGTGCGAGGGATATGCTCTATGGGCAACCTTACACCCCGGCGTCTTTAGACCCGAGACGGCGTGCGGTTTTAGTCGGTTCAAGCCCGACATAACCGCCCCCGCTGGCACGCCCCCCCGCGTGTATTAGGCATAAAAAAAAACAAAAAAAAAGGTATGTTATGACAGAATAGTTTCAGAAGTAGATAATTATGTACCTTTTTTTTTTCGTGCGAAAATCCCTTCGGATACCCCCGGCCAGCGGGGGCGGTTTTGTCGAGCTTGCACCGACTAAAACCGCACGCCGTCTCGGGTCTTCAGACGCCGGGGTGTAAGGTTACCCATAGAGCATATCCCTCGCACCCCGACTGACCCTGGGCCATCTCACCACTAACAGCATCGCTCATCCTGTCTCCTCTGAAAGCAGAGGAGTACGGAGAGCGATGTATTACCGCCAAGTTGGGTATTGGCCGACGATCAATGCCAACCCTATGAAGGGGAAGCCATTGACCGCCGCCCAGGGTGTACCGGCCGCTCCGATTCCGTTCCCCCCGGACTGCAGCGGGATCGGAATCGGAGCGACACTCGAGGAGGTTACCCAACACACACCCCTCGAGGAGGTTACCCAACACGCACCCCAATAATTATGTACCTACTGAAAATAAAATTTCGAATTTTTGAACATTATGTTTACCGAAGTTTACAGCAAACATGATATGGATAATGATTTTCGGACAAATAATTTTAGGAGAAGTAAGGGACTACCATGTACTTGTCCTACTATCGCGTCAATTCCAGTTAACATTATTATTGTATATCATGGAATGTGAAAGTTTATAAGTTAGTATTGCCCATTGCGGTGGAGACTATGGGCAGTTGGGGCTCGGAGGCAAAGAGGTTCATCGCGGAAATTGGCCGACGCATTCACGACCAAGGCGATGACTCCCGCTCTGGCTCGTTCCTGGGGCAAAGGATGGCCATTGCGTTTCAACGAGGCAACGCGGCCAGCATCGTGGGCACCTTTGCGCCGGGGACGATACGGGGTGGGTTATTCGACACGACATGAATGCCTTGTCTTAAAAAAAAAAAAAGAAGTTAGTATTGTGTTGTGTTAATTTGTTGAAATATGACGATAATTGCTCAAGATGACGGAAGAAATCAAGCCGACTTAGAGCTTCAATCGAATACGCTGCCTAATCCCTTTGAGATTTAAGCAAATAATGTATGGTGGGATTGTTCCTTTTTTTTTTATACCACTAAGGTGGCAGACAAGCACCCGCCTGAGGCCACAAGGCCCACCTGATGGGAAGCGGTTACCGCGGCCTATGGACGTGTGCAACACCAGTGGCGTCACACTCGCGCTGCCGACCCTGTAAAGGAAAGGGAATGGGAAGGGAGTTTGGCAGGGGATGGGAAGGGAGTTTGGGAGGGGATGGGAAAGGATTTTGGGCTCCGGCACTCTCACTCACCAAACGGAACGCAACAGATCAAATACTGTTACTTGGCGTCGATATTCTGTGAGAGGGTGGTGCTTCCCTGGTCGAGTCGGCCCATTCATGCAACGGCCGAAATGACTGTTGCTTGACTCTACCACCTACAAAAATCCTCCTCTTTTATAGGTCTACAACAAGTTTTGGGTTACATATATTAGAATAGCAAGATATTCTTAAGAGATAAATAACAGATTTATCTCTTAAGAATAGCTTGCTATAGCCATTTTAATTTACTTTAACCTTTACACTATTAATCTTTATCAAATTAAATACATTTCATATTGTACACTAGCGACTTCGTCCGCGTGGATTTCGATTTTTATGGTGTCGGTTCTTATGCGCGGAACCCTAATTTTTAAAGTACCTTATGTTACGCCTTGTAATAATACCTATCTGCCAGTGAAAGTCCCGTCAAAATCGGTCGAGCCATTTCAGAGTTTAGCCGGAACAAACAGACAGACAGCGGTCTGTCTGTCTGTTTGTTCCGGTACAGATAGACAGATAAAAATTGAAAAAAAATGTTATTTTGGTGTATGTACCTACCGTATATATATACTCATATACATTTAGTAAAAAACGATTATTTCAATATTACAAACAGACACTCCAATTTCATTTATATGTGTAAGTACCTATAGATGCATAGATAATAATTGCCTTATACACACACCATATAATTTCATTAAATTTCTTCGAAAATTTCGTAATATGTCATGCAAAGAAATTTAAAGTATCGTGCCATTTATTATTGCATGCGAGGGATATGCTCTATGGGTAACCTTACACCCCGGCGTCTGAAGACCCGAGACGGCGTGCGATTTTAGTGGGTGCAAGCCCGACATAATCGCCCCCGCTGGCCGGCGGGGGGGTATCCGAAGGGATTTCCGCACGATAAAAAAAAAAATAAAAAAAAAAGGTAGGTATTAAAGCGAAAGTTTGGATGACTGTTACTTAATGACGAAACAGTAGGTAATCTACTGCTTACGCCGAAGCTTTTTGTGTGAACAGAAATCATTTCATCGTTTGCTTTACGACTTATTAACAGAAATAGATACCTACATTTAGGTCAAGCACGCACTATGAAATCTCCACATGCGATTATTTCCGCTGGATTTTGGATTTAAAAAAAGTCTTACCTGCATCCATATGTACAAAGTCATAAATCCACATACAAAAATATTCAATGCCGTCAGGCAGTGGCTATCAACCTGTAAGAAAAATTACATAAACTTTATGCAATGCTTAGGACGATTTAAACTTATGCTTGCAAGTTTTTCATAACTTAAATTAGTTACTTAAGAAACCCCTGAATGACGCATGAATTAATATATTATATGTACATTACATGTCTACCGAAATTATCATGTATGTAATTAGAGCGAATCATTTCTTGTTAGTTGTAGCAAGCTGGATGATTATGATTATACACAGTATTCTTTTGGAACACCTTGTCACACCTTGTCACACATTGTGACAGTAAGCGACACTCCCTCCCTGTGCCATAAGTGCGAACGTATTTTACGAACAGCTCCTAACCTCGGTATTTCAAGTTACGTACGAGCACGATCATAGGACACCCGCATTAAGTTTATCTCTGCAATTTTAATCAGAAAAAGTGGTTGAAAGTTTCTCTACGTACTAGTAATTCACATCATTCTGCGTAGAATTGAAAACTCTCTGTGATTACATAACAAGACATCTTGGTGTGGTGTATTCGGTGATTAATCAGCGTAAAACTTAAATAAAAATCCGTTTTTTATTTAAACAGTGAGTGAACTCGGACAGTGATAAACAAAAGACTTCTATATAAAGATCTATATTGAACTGATTTCATCGATTCCTGGCTAAAGGTTCCGAATTGAAACACTGATTTTGTTGACAATATACATCATCTCATTTGGTCTGGTGGCGCAGTGGGTGACTTTTGATTTTTAATCTCTGAAACGGTACCGAGTTCCAATCTTGGCACCACATAACACTTCAAAAACACTTTTTGGATGCCACAGCAATATACCGATCCATTTTCAAGTTATTATATAGCATATTGTGTCACATATTTTGAATAATTTGGAAAAAAAAAAAGAGACTATCGTTGGAAATAACGCCTGTGAAAAAACAATCAGTGATCTGCACTGAAGCAACTTTTATCTGCTCGTATATAACATTACTTTGACAACACAACATGCCTAACATCAGACGCACTCCTCCAAAGTCAACAAATACTACAGAACCACTAAATATACTGCATTTCCAATCGGAACCCGATATCCAGAAGGCACTCTCAAACTCACCGGATGTCTCAAACACCCGTCAAAAGCGTCCGCGAAGAGGTAGTCCGACTGACAGTAACCCAGTCGAAACAGATTCAGCTATACTGCTGTCTGAAATGCGTCTTCTGAGCCAACAGATAAGTGACCTAAGGCAGCAAAATATGGACATTGGTGCCAAATTATCCCTTGTCTCTGACACCCTTAACCAAAAGCTTGAACTCTTAAATAAGAAAATATGCAATAAAGATAGTGAAATTGTACTTCTGAAGGAATCCGTTACCGAACTTCAAACTAAATTATGCAGTTATGAGCAAACTGACATGAAATCTGAGCTAGAAATAATGGGTATTCCGGAGGAAAGCAATGAAAATCTTATCCACATCACCATGTTGACGGCAAGAAAAATTGGGATTCAACTGTCCGAAACTGACATAGATGAGGTTTACCGCACGGGTAAGCGACGCACCAACATGACTGGTAAACCAAGATCTATTGTGTTGAGACTCACACGCCGTATATTACGCACGCAGATCTTAAAAGCCGCAAAGGTCCGACGGCCGCTTTCCTCTGAGGATATAATCAAGGGTTCCGCCATAAATGTCTACATCAATGAACGATTATCTAGAAGCAATAAGGAGTTGTTTCGTGAAGCACGAGCACGCGCAGCGGAGTATAGCTTTCGCTACTGTTGGGTTCGAAACAGCACGATATACGTACGAAAAGCGGAAAACCTGCCAGCCATGCCTGTCCGTACGCCGAGGGACCTCGATGAAAAGATCGGACTCCACGGTTCTGCTGCCAGAGAAGTCTCTCAGCGGAGTGAAATTACTGTTCTCTCCCAGACAGTTGATTTTCATGAAGGCTAATGTATACATTTCGTTAATCTATCTAAGACATCTATGTACGCAGCGGCTTTATTTTCGAATTACTGATCATAATTTTATTGTTATCCAACCTGTAACATGTATTTACTCTGACTCACGCTTCGCAAACAGAATAATCATCACACGAATCGAGTCACTAGCAACATTTTTTATCTCTTTTATATGCAGTATAGTGCCATACATACAGATACACCTCCATCACGCCTTTATACATATCACCAATATTCATCTCTCATACAGGTATCACTGCTGCACGCGTACCAAAGCTATCATTATAAAGGATTCTATAACTAAACGTTGCCAAAAGAACAACAATACACAAATAAATTATACATACTGCACTTGTTATACACAAATAAATAACACATACCATGCCTACAACACACACATAAACCGTACTTCTTACACCTACAATACATACATAAGCTACACATACATTAAAACAACTATTCATAACGTACATCGCTTTTATCTGTACGCATACGCGACCATAAGCAATTCTTTTTTACTGTCATATAATAACTCGCTTTTACTTTTGCTACGAAGAAAACAAAAAGTATGTCCTCACTATGAAAAACCCACTAGTATCTCGAACCACCATACAGAGTTCCTGACGCCTTACCTGCTATTTGTTTACATTAAAATATTTGTCTTACTAACTCCAAATGACAGCATATCTAACTGATGAAATAGATCGTATTACGAATTTGAAATGTCATGAACTCGACAGATTAGAACTGTGTAACGGTTTTTTACACTCCAACTGTAACCTTAAGGTCCTGACTTTTAACATACGAGGTATACAACCAAACTTCAATTCTTTTTGCATTGCACTGAAACGTTTAAATATATACTACGACGTGATAATTCTCACCGAATGCCATTTAATAATTAACCCAATAGTGAGGCAAATACAGGGCTATAAATCATACGCCACAGTAAATAACCTCAACAAATATGGAGGAGTGGTAGCCTACGTCAGAGATTGCTGGAGCCCAACCATCACTGAGCCCGATATTCGAGACGCAGAATGCCTCCTAGTGAGACTTTCTTCTAACATAACTTTGATTGCTATCTACCGATCCCCATCACACAGACAAACGGACAATTTTATTTTTTCCCTTGACAAAATTATTAATTCTTTGAATAAATGCTCTACAGTTATTGTGACTGGTGATATAAACATAAACCTACTAAATCTATCGGACGGCTCGGTGTTAGATTACTCGTACCTCATGTCTGAGCATGGTCTGACTCAGGTTATCTCAGGACCAACCAGATTGAACAGTTGTCTAGACCACATATTTATCAGTTCAAGACATCAGGACGTGGTAGGGATAGTTTGCGATGTTGATATTACCGACCACCGCATGGTAATGATGGGATGTAATACGGCCACTCCAAGCAGATTAAAAATCCCACAGCGCACAATTAATAAAGTTGATTTCCCAGCGCTCGTCGAAGAACTGAAAAACTGTGATTGGATGGAAGTGGTATCTGAGACGGATGTAAACAAGGCAACTAATACGTTTCATTCAATTTTAGATAGCAAATCGAAAATGCACACTTCTGTAAAAAAAATAAGTCGCTCGAAATTTATATGGAAACCGTGGATCACCCCTGGTCTCATAAAATGCATGAATCACAGAGACAAACTGCACCAGGTATACAGAAAACACCCAAATGACAAAGCTAAAAAACTTATCTACACTCGTTACAGGAACTTTTTTACAAATCTGATACGTAAAATAAAACATGAGTATGACAGTCAAAGGCTGGAAGAAAGTAAAGATAGCACTAAGAGCCTATGGAGAACTATAAAAGATATCACTGAGCAAGATATCAACAAAAAATGTAATACTGACTTGCTTAAATTTAAATCTACCCCACAAGAATCGGTTAACAACTGCAACGAGTACTTTTCTACTGTTGGTGCTGACTTAGCAACACAAATTCTGTCTAACATAAATGAAACCCTAGAGTCAGTGGTCTACAAACAGAAATTAGGAGAACCAGCTGCCACTACCTTTTTCTTGCAGCCTACTGACGTCTATGAAGTTGACAGATTTATAAGCAACCTCAATAGTGATAGCGCTGCGGGTACAGATGCATTCACGCCTCGATTGATTAAGGAAATTCGTAAGGAAATTATAAACCCGCTAACCCATATTATCAATCTTAGCCTAAGCTCTGGGATATTTCCTGATAAATGGAAAGAAGCTCAGGTGGTTGCTATACACAAGAACGGATCGAAGCAAGATCCTGCGAACTATAGGCCCATATCTTTGTTAGGAATATTTTCTAAAATCTTAGAAAAAACCGTGAACAGTCGTCTGATATCTTACCTCGAAACAAACAAGCTGATATCGGATAAACAGTTTGGGTTCCGACGCAGCAAATCTACAGAAGATGCAGTAACTCTTCTAGTCAACCATGTGACAAACTATCTGGATAGTAATGAAAAGTGCTTGGGAGTTTTTGTAGATCTTGCGAGGGCTTTTGATACAGTGGCTATTCCGATACTTTTAAAAAAACTAGAGGTTTTTGGTATTAGAGGCATGCCTTTGGAATGGTTTAAAACATATCTATCAAACAGACATGTAAAAATAGGAGAATATGTCAGCACCAATACAACTAACACATTCGGAGTACCACAAGGAAGTGTCCTTGGCCCAACGCTATTCATTATCTATATGAATGACATCCATAACACAATTGGACCACATGCGGAATCCATTTGTTACGCGGATGACACTGCTATTCTATTTCACGGCAAATCATGGGCATCAGTGCATGAAAATGCACAAAAAACAATGACAGACTTAAAACAATGGCTTGACAAAAACCTACTGTCTCTTAATGTTAAAAAAACTAATCACCTGTGTTTTTATAAAACTAAAGCGTCTGAACCCAAACTGTTATATGCCGTTAAAATCCACTCTAGCAATTGCAAATCAACCATATGCTCCTGTGATTCGATCCAAAAGCTAGAATGCATCAAATATCTCGGCGTTATAATTGACCCTAGACTCTCTTTCAAACCCCATATCGAAGTAGTGGCAAAGCGTGCCAGGAAATTGATTTACATAATGAAGTTGCTACGCAACTCTGCCAATAGAAGAGTTCTGCACCTCGTATATACTGCATTATGTGAATCAATTATCTGTTACTGTATTCCGGTATGGGGTGGCGTCGGCATATCCATTATGCTGCTCCTTGAGCGAGCACAAAGATCAGTATTGAAGGTCATGTACAGGAAGCCCTTCAGATTCTCCACCGAAGCTCTTTATAAAGAATCCTCCACACTTAATGTTCGGCAATTGTACATCCTTAAAATGGTTCAAAAACAACACAAGATAGTCACACAGTCACAAAACTATCCCCAACTCCTTGAGCGTAGAGTTTACAAAAGCGAACCATTTCGAGTGAGAACTAGTTTTGCACAGCATATGCAGGAATTTATGCTCTGTTATATATATAATAGAATCGCAAAAGTTAAGCACTGCAGAACAAGTCAGGTCAAAATTACTGTTCAGAAATACCTTCTATCATTATCGTATTCTGAGTCGGAATCTATAGTAACAGTAGCCACATAAGAAACACATATATACACTCTCATACACATACAAACACACACACACACACACACACACACGCACAAACACACACACACACACACACACACAAAAACAGACTTTCAGACATACATACACCAGTTCTTTTATGCATTCAGTGCGTAGACTGATAGTCTAATTCTGTGCCCGTAAGCTAAGTTTGTGATGTCTGCGTACAAGACTTTCACCCATTAATCTGTTATGTATTCTCTTTATTTATTTTTTGTTGTTTTTACTCTGTGCATGGAATAAGCTAAATTAATTAGCAATTGTAGCATAATAATCAGCCGTACGCTAATGGGTAAAACTCAGTTGGAAATACTACATAAAAACCCCACGAGACAGGCTAGACCTAGTGTGGGGTTGATAGTTTAACTTCTCTGTTTTTCTGTAATAAATCTTAGTAATGTACCTATATTAGAATGAGGAGAATGTAAATTGTAATTTTCTTTTTGTTAAATAAACGATTATTATTATTATTATTTAAAAGGACCTAAATAAATAAGGGTTGTAAGTTGGCTTTACATAAGTCCTAGCTTATAAAATAGGACTGGGCACTCTTACCTTTATTAGAAAAAGGAGGAAGTAAATAAGGAAGCCCAAGGAGAAAAATGTGGCTGATAAGGAAGCTATCCTATTTGCAAAAGAAGTTACATTTGGATTTGTTGTTAAAGAACCAAGTATATGTATTTGCTGATATCTGTCATATATAATTTTGCCAGCTGTAAAAAAAAGATGTTGTTAGCACAAACACATTAGTTGTGAAAACTTTGAATGATGGTATGACAAGTACACCAAAAGAAATTATAAGAATATCAACTCTATTATTTCTTCATATGTTGTACACTGCATTTAATTTATGTGGCAATGTATTGTATAATACATGCAATCATGCCACAATGTACTTATAATAGTTATATTATAACAATAAAATAATTTATAAGTATAAAACAAGTAACAAAATATAATGAAGTTGATATTCAGGATTATAAGTATATAAGATAATGTATGTAAGATATTAATATGTATTAAATAATATTTAAAAAAATATATAAAATGTAAATGCACTAAAATAACAACTCTTCAGCATGTCTTTTCTACCAAAAAACAATTATTATACATTTGCTTAGTAACATACTTACATATATTGTATGTATGTATTTACAAAATCTCAGTATGATGCCTTTCGGCCGCCATGGTAACCGAGGTTTGGTAATCAGTTACCTATGAAGAAATTTTGCTCTTTCCTGGTAATCCTGTTACAAATGAAGATTTTTCCGCCTGCTTTCGTAACCAGTTACCAAAGAAAAATTTGTCCTCTTCCCCTAGAACCAATTACCAAAGAAGAAATTGCCCTCTTCCCTCGTAACCACGAAGAAATTATTATTTGCAAGTGGCAAACCATTTTTCTCATAGACAGAGAGAAGTGATCCTATAAGAGTATTTTTTTACGTTTTGAGGTACGGAACCTTAAAAAAACAACTTTTTTTTTAATTTAAATTTATTATAAAATAAACCAATTTTAAAAACAGGCAGGCACTAAAAATAATTTATTTCCTTAAACTTAAAATAATAACCTGTCCACTATTAATAAAACTGAAGATCAACTTCTTATATGACATTTATGTTTAGCTAATTATGCTTTAGGTCTCTAAATAAATGTAAAGGGGCAAATAATTTCTAAGCAGTGTCCTGTTGAAATTTTATCTGCCTTAAGTTCATTAATAGTTGCATTAATTTCTTCGTCAATCTCTGCATAATTTTTATTTCTCCTGTTACTTTTGAATCTTTTGTTAATATAACATAATTTTGTTTCCATCTCCAATGTTTCCAATATCAGGCCCAAATTCGGGTTTTTTGTCCCAATGAATCTATTTAATTTATTATGCCACCCTTCGAGGTGATTTGTAGTTCTTATGCTTTCTTTTTCACAACCACATTTTTTTGCAAAAACAGAAGCCCCTTTATTGTACATACCATGTTTTATTAAAATATCTATTGAACTGTTCAATATCTTGACCTTTTGGACTTTTCTTCATCACATATTCATATCCTATTTCTATATTTTCTTCAGGCAAACGAGCTAATCCGACGCACCGTGCAACATGCCTCTGCTTTACTTTAGTTTTTATTTTCTTAGCTTTGCGGAATAGACATTGGTTAAAATGATAGTAGCAACCTTTTGTGATAATTTTCGGAAACACTTCTTTAACCGCTTTTATTGCGGCGGTTTCATAATCTAATGTGATTTTATCAGGTTTAAAATGTTCACCAACTGTAGCAAATATTAATCGGTATAAAATTATGTATGTCTCCATTTTCTTATCAGGAAGTAGAGCGAATATTAGTGGATCAACTCTGCCGGTCTCTGCATTAAATCCATGTATAGTATAGAGTTGTTTAAAGCTGGATGGGCATGATCGAAAAGTTCCATCTGCTAAGACATGATTATAATTACCCAAATTATTTCTGACTTCTTCGTTGCAAAATACAAGGATCCGTGTTTTATCATCATTCGGATTCTGGTAATCTGCGAGGAGAAAGTTATTGAATTTTTTTGGTACAACCACTTGCTGTAGCATTCAGAGGGATGATAGCGCAATTTAGGGGCACCAATTACCTTATTGCGTTAATTGTACAGACCGGTTTTTATGTTTTTGAAGCTTGGTACTTTGTGTAGTAAGGTGACCCCTTCATCTTTCATATCACAAACCATTCTGTTGTATTGTTTTTCAATAGGCTCGAAGTTGCAACTCGTTTTTTGTTTCAGTTTATCCAATCTTTCCCGAAAAATATTTTCACCCACGTCTTCGCAGCAATAATGATGTTCCGCTTCTTTTACTATTTCATTCTTAATGCTTAGCTTTAAACTTCCTTTACAATCGATTTTACTGCATAGCCAAAAAGAGCTACCATCACGGTATATCCTCCTCCTATGAAATCGTCGGCCATTATACAACAACAACACGCCACCTCTACGTGATGAGATGAACTTAACTGGATGTGGGCTCATTAAAGAAATACGACGATTTTGAACAACTACCTATTTTATTATTTTAAAATTATTTTTTAATTATTTAATTTAATTATTTTCACACAATCAAAAGAAATTTAAACGCAAATGAAATCAGAATATATTAAATGTCAGTATCAATTCAATGACAAGTGGTAATATTCATAAAAAGAAAGACTATCTATGAAGTACTAATTGTCATTCAGTAAAGAGAATTTATATTTTTATAACGTCTCGGGACTTATCGCGATAAACATGGAACTTACTTTTACCGACGTTTCGTTCGTTTCGAATGCGTTGCTTGTTGCGTTGCGTTACATTTGGAGTGCAGTAAGAGGTTGACCGGGAGTGACTTTGATTTAGTGGATCGCATTGCATACCAACAAGCTGAGAGAACCTATGAACTAAGCAGTACTACGCATGATAGGAAATTTGCCAAATTAGCAGCTCGCCAAGGTAAAAGTACACATGCTCAAAATAAGGCTGGCGACACACTGAACAATACCGTGATCAATTTATCAAAGATAGACTTAGACCGGCCAACCTTAAATATATTGCAAAAGGGGTTGAATTACGCTCTTACGCCGAAAAAAGTGCCATACGAAAATATTATCTGTAGTGTAGAGGAGGCAATCGCCCGTAACAAGATACCAGTGTGTGACGCTGACATTTTACGACAAGATGTCTCCCATGTCTTACATAAGGCTCGTCTGCCGAAAAGCAATATTACCGCCGAAGAGCGAGAAGCTTTGGTTGCGTTGCGGAACAATGAAGATGTGCTGGTGCTGAAAGCCGACAAGGGGAACGCCACCGTAGTAATGCAAACAACAGATTATGAGGCAAAAATACGCACCTTACTCGAAGACACACATACTTATAAGAGCCTTAAATATGATCCCACGTCAAGAGTAACACGTAAAATACGTAATTTGATCAAGGAGCACGAAGAGGATTTCGCAAAGGACGAGTTCGAAAGACTGCACCGACCAAAGATCACACAACCACCAAAACTGTATGGCTTGCCCAAAGTGCATAAAGCCAATGTGCCACTGCGACCAATCGTAAGTCAAATTGACTCACCAACCTACGATCTAGCAAAACACATTGCTAAAGCACTGCAGCCATTAGTGGGAAAAACATCGTCTTTTGTGAAAGATTCTCGCCATTTTGTGGACATAATTAAAGACATTAGGTTGGAACCAGATGAGCTTTTGGTAAGTTTCGATGTGGAGTCGTTATTTACCAATGTTCCATTACAAGACTGTCTACAGATTATTGAAACCAAGTTGAAGGATAATGGTCTGCCGGATAGTTATGTGACACTGCTTCAAAGTTGCCTCGAAGGGAACTACTTCCTTTACCGTGGTCAACACTACCTCCAAATAAACGGCGTTGCTATGGGCAGCCCCTTGGCACCAGTCGTGGCAAATATTTGGATGGAACACATAGAAGAAGAGGTGTCTCAGAACGCCCACGCCCACATTAGGCTATGGAAAAGGTACGTAGATGATATATTCTGCATATTTAAGGGCAATAGTGAGGAAGTGGTACGTTTTACTGAGTATCTTAACTCATTACATGTGAAGACACAGTTTACGTATGAGATTGAGAATAACAGAACATTGTCTTTTCTAGACATCAAGTTAATGGTGAGAACCGATGGCTCCTTGGCCCACACTGTGTATCGTAAACCCACTCACACAGATAGATACCTACACGCCTCCTCGCATCATCACCCACTTCATTTAAAATCAGTCAGCGCGACGCTCATCAAGCGAGCAAATGACCTGTGTGACCCTGAGCACCTACAGCAGGAGTTAGACCATGTTCAGGAGGTTCTTGAGATGAATGGGTATGTTACGAGTTCTAGAAAGTCCAGACGTGCACCGAGGAAGATGTTGCCGGGTGCTGACCGCCAACCGGCGTACATGCCGTATGTGAAAGGTATAACGGATAAGATCGGATCTTGCTTACGGAAGTTTTCCATCAAGACGATCTTTAAACCGTTCACCAAAGTAGCGAAATACGTGCGAACATCGAAGGACGTCATACCTCTACAAACACCGGGTGTCTACAAAGTGGATTGCAGCTGCGGTAGTTCCTACATAGGCCAAACCAAGCGAACCATTGCAGAGAGAATCAAAGAACATATCGCAGCTGTGAAAAACCGTCAGTTAAATAAATCGGCAGTAGCAGAACATCTTGAGTCGGGTACTAATCACTGGATTGAGTTTCATCAACCCAAAGTCCTCTCCACTGATCGCCACTACTATCCACGTCTTGTGCGTGAAGCTATTGAAATTAAAAAATATAAAAATTTCAATAGGGAAGATGGATTCAAACTATCCGGGACGTGGAATCCAGTGATTAAAATACTTAAACCCATAAACAAAGTACCGTTAAGAACTGATACAGTGAGTGTGGTGTGCCGCCAGCCTTACCATACATTAGAACAGTAATGGAGGGTAGGCGCACAAGAATGTTTCCCCGCACACCTCTCGACGCTCGCCAGCCAGTCAAGCCGTGACCACGGGTGCTGCAACGCATTCGAAACGTCGGTAAAAGTAAGTTCCATGTTTATCGCGATAAGTCCCGAGACGTTATAAAAATATGAGTTTACACCGCGATAGTTTAAAATAACAAAGAGAATTTAATCTGATTTACTGCTAGTGGAGTACCACTTCAAAAAAGAACAAGTTTCATTATGTTAAAAAGTCTTCGTTTGTAACTGGATTACCAGGAAAAAGCAAAAATTCTTCATAGGTAACTGATCTGCTAGTGGAGTACCACTTCAAAAAAGAACAAGTTTCATTATATTAAATTCTTCGTTTGTAACAGGATTACCAGGAAAGAGCAAAATTTCTTCATAGGTAACTGATTACCAAACCTCGATTACCATGGCGGCCGAAAGGGTATGATGATCTACTTTCTAGAACCCCTATTGCAAGCTGTGCCAGACACAGAACAGAAGGGGTAGCCAGAGGTGTATTATACACCCACAATTTGCCAGTTATGTTTAGGTCCCAATGTAATAGGGGGCGAGCCTATTGCCATCTACCGGGCACATTACTAAGCGAGCGATAATATACATTTTTAATACACACATAACTACGAAAAGTCAGAGGTGTGTGCTCGGGGCGACTGGGGATCGAACTTGAGTCCTCGTCTTGGCAGTCCATTACAAACACCACTGGGCTATCACCGTTTTATTTATCAAAATCAGCATATCTGTTATTATAACTGCTAGTTACCTAGACATGCCAAAGAGTACAATATTTTAGAGTTGATATGGTTAACTTGATTCAGGCTTTAATGTTAAACAGAATAAAATAATAATAGAGGAGAGAACTCACTCACAAAGGATGGAAAATGTTATTATACAGTTACATATATAATCCACACAGATCCATACCCCACAAATCTCAAACATAAACATAATTTTATATTACGAGTGTTAATTACCACATGTGTATAGATAAATATAATATACAGAGCCATACCACACAAATCTCTAACAAAAATGTAATTTTATAATAGCACCTTGGATTACTACTGTGTGAAGTTTACTATACCTTTAAATCACATTTAATTGTGAGTTATTGTTAGCTGTCATTATAAGGGTTGACAAAAAAGGGTGTGTGGTTTCCTCCTCAAATAAAATACTAACCCAATGCTATGCATTGGGTTAGTATTTTATTAGCATTCTGTTGAACTAAGCCACAGTCAATGTATTCAGAGAAAAGCCACATATTTTCAGTTTAAATAAAAAAAATATTATAATCATGACTTTCAAATATTATTGAAATATAATTATCATGTATAAATGCCTCAATAATTTGATTTTTAAAATATGCTCAACAACAACAGATTGGATGTTTTATATGAAAAGGTGTCCAGTGACAGCCACATATTTTATTCTCACTATACAAGGCAATAAAAGTTTACTATCCATGAGACATGCCAATGATATAGAGGTATGCATTTTAAAAAAAAGGAAACTTATTGCTTCATTGCTGTTATGAGCTGTAACTGCTTCAACAAACCACAGGTAAGGTAATATCATATCATTAGAAATAAAGTATAGAGTTTCAACACTAAGTTTACATAATAGACATAAATGCCTCTCACCTATTGCTCCGCTGGCTATGTACAAAAAAGCAAGGCCAGTATCCAAAGAATTAATATCTTGCAAAACTTGGAAACACAGACTGAAAAGTAAAGAAAACTGATGGGGATGACGGCATAATAATAAATAACTATCACATTCAATCACAAAGTGAAAGTACTTGGAAAATATATTTAAAAAAAAACATTTATTGGTATTAGGACGTTCATTTTTATAATACAAAGTCTATGTAGCAGGATGTAAGAATTAAATCTATTTTTATTTTCAGTTAAAAAATTAAAACAGTGAGTACCTACAGTCAAATATGCTTTGCAAATTTAATAAACATAAAACTTTATTTTTACTTACGATACAATGTATGTAGATGTTAAAATTATAAGCCCACATTTAAATATCAACATATTACGCTAACAAAATAAATTATAAACGAAGACACTATAGGTAGTAACTACAGTAAATCGTTTATTTTCTGAAGACTGTCTGCAAGACACTGCCAGCTCTGCCAGCTGCCATTCAACCTGACATAATTGACGTGTCGACTTAAATAGGTTTCAAAACAACTTATTATATGAATTTACTATCCAAGTCTTTTGGAATATTGTAAATCGTGAAGTTTTTAGTTTTCAATTCATGATGAAAAATCTTGAATTAAATAAACATGAAAATGATTGAAATATGAATTCAAATGCCTCAAATATATCGATGCAAACGGTCAGAATTTAAAGCAACATTAATTATTGAAAAAACAATTTTAACTGATTTTGTACATTACTTAGGTACCGTAGAATGGGGTGACTTTGAATAACGGGGTGACATTGACGATAGCTTTTATTTTTTAGTTTTCAAGTTCTCAGTCAGTAAGATTGGAACGCACCCATTTCGTTTTTGTTTTGTTGGTAGCCCTGATATATCAGCCATTACATGCAGTGCAGTGTGATAATTTCGAAGTGAAAATAATTCCTGAAATTATTAAATAATTTTTGTTGAAAAAGTGGTGTAAAAAACTTCATGAGTATAGGCGTAAGTATACTTTTCGTAGTTATGATAATAAGGTCATGTAATATTGAAATGTTTTGCTTAATCGAGAGGAATTTTGTTTTTATGTAAGTCGGCCATTTTGTATTGCACAACGGAATTTCTAACAAGGGGCTACTTTGACTAAGTCTATGGGGCGATATTGATAGTTATCAATCCTGCCCCAGTGTGTTTATTTCCAGAGATATACTTGAAATTGAATATAGCTTCAAAGCAACCCCGTAATTAGGTACAACACACTTGCAGTTCGATAATAGCTCTTGTGCCCCCGATATAGAGGTGGCAACAAAGTCCAAAATGTGTAGTCTAATGTGTGGCTGTCTGTACAATATTTTTTTTGGTTTTAGGTACCTACCTACGTAATGGTGCGCACGTTTATAAGAGTTGCGGGAACTATAAAAATTATACAGACGAGGCGCTTGAAGAAGCCCTTGTAAAAATTACCGATGGTGATCTCTCCATATTTGCGGCTTCTTCGACGAATAAGATCCCATACGGTACATTATACAATAAATACAAGGGATGTCATGGTAGATCTGTTGGCGGGCAATCTGTGTTCACACTTGATGAAGAAATATCAATATTACGAGCGGCCGCTACTTGTGCCGACTATGGGTTCCCATTATCTACATTAGACTTACGAATGTTCGCAAAGGCGTATTTGGACCGACAAGGTAAACTCATAGACCGCTTTACAAACAATTTACCGGGGATAGACTGGGCGCTTAGTTTACAAAAACGTCATAAGAATGCCTATGGTCAAAGAGTCTCAACGAACATAAAAAGATCAAAAGCTTCTGTGGGACGTGAATCCCTTAATTTTTTTTTTGATAATCTCAAAAAAGAAGTGGACGGTGTACCCCCTAGTCATATATTACGACGAATCAAATGTCAGCGATGATCCCGGGAAGAAAAAGTGTATATATAGGAGAGGAGTGAAGTATCCTGAAAAAATCATGAATTTTACCAAAAGCTGCACGACTATTATGATTTGTGGTTCAGCAGATGGCACTCTACTCCCGCCGTATGTTATTTATAAAAGTACCCACCTGTACGATACATGGAAAGAGAGAGGTATCGTGGGTAGTCCATGCTGTTCAGAACCATGTTGTAGTCGTGGAAGTAGATACAATCGAACAATGAGTGGATGGATTGATAGCGTTACTTTCCGTGACTGGTTTTTTTCAGTTTTTCTGCCCCATGCCAAGAGATTAGAAGGGAGAACTATATTGATTGGTGACAATTTGTCATCGCATATTGATACTGATGTTTTGGATGCCTGTAAAACCCATAATGTGAGTTTTGTATGCTTGGTGCCGAATTCCACCCATCTTACTCAACCGCTGGACGTTGCATTCTTCCGGCCCATGAAGGGTGCATGGAGAAAAACCCTCGAGAACTGGAAAAAACATAATATGCGTTCTACGACAGTCCCGAAAGAAGTATTTCCAAATCTTTTGAAGGAAGCTCTTATAGAAATGGATAAAACACCACCAAAATAGAGCTGACACTGTAATATCCGCTGTCCGAAGAAATTTAATAGCTGGATTCGAAGCTACGGGTATCTTTCCATTTAATAGGGAAAAAGTTATACAGAAAATTCCGAATGAAACATCTGCTGATGATGTTGATGCCACAGTTAGAGACACTTTGACAGATTTTTTAGAAAAGCAGCGATTTGGTAATGTTTCTGAACCAAAAGGAAAAAAAAAACGACTAGCCGTAGAGCCAGGCAAAAGTGTAGCTACTCTAGACGATTCTGCGTCCCCTATTAGAGAATCGAGCAATGCATCTGAGCCTGTTATAAGCCTGGATGAACCTGGACCTTCCTCAGCTATGCAAAATTGTTCTCAAACTTCTTCAGATGTCAATAATCAACTTTGTTCACCATTGATGAGATTAGATAAAGAAAAGCCGTATCATATTTTTACCGATGATGATATTACAGACTGTGAGTCTGTTCAGAGCCTAGACGGTATTTCTGAGGATAACAATTCACATGGACTGAAAATTGGGCAGTTTATATTGGCTAAATTTAGTTCTGTAAAGGGTAAAAAAACTTACCAATATGTTTGCATGATCGAAGAAATCAATGCCGAGAAGCTTGTCGTGCAAGGTTTTAAGTCTATCAAAAAGTCAAAAAGAGACTTTCGTGTGGTCAATGGAGATATTTCAATTATCGAAGAAAGCGATGTCATATCTAATACCTTCCGATGCCAAAACTAACTGATGAATGTTATGTGTTTCCTTCTGACGTAAACATTAAGGAGCTATAAATTTTAGAAGGTTGTTCTTGTTATCTTTTATAACCATGTTAAAATTTATATAAATGATACCTAGTTATAAGAGAAAGTGATTTATAAATTGAGCTTTATTAACGCGAAGACTGATTTGTCAATTAAACAATTAGTAATTATTTAGATTAGAAGAGAGTTTTCACATTAGGTTACTATTATGTTCCAACATAAGAAAAAAGTATTAATACATTATATTTACAATCAGCAGTGCTATTCTCTAAGGACACAGCCTTGCGCGCAGCGTTGCGCTCGTCGACGAGCTCGCAAAATGCTGCTTTGGATTTATATTTTATTTTAATTTTGATTTTAATTTATGATTTAGATTTAGATTTAGATTCATCATCAATCTAAATCTAAATCTAAATCTAAATCTAAATCTAAATCATAAATTAAAATCAAAATTAAAATAAAATATAAATCCAAAGCAGCATTTTGCGAGCTCGTCGACGAGCGCAACGCTGCGCGCAAGGCTGTGTCCTTAGAGAATAGCACTGCAGATATGCATAGTTTTATTTAAAATCACGCTATTTACTATAACAAAATGCCAATATCAACTTCACCCCTTGTATCAAAGACACCCCAATAGACTTCAAAACCCCCTTTTTCCTAAAATATTCTATCAAAAAAAAAAAATGTGTCATATACCAAATTGGGGTTACTTTCAAAAGCAATCATAAAAACGTCAGGTCTCAGTTCAGTTCTTGGTTTATGGCTCCGCTTGCTTATTGGCTTGCGATTTTGCCAGTGTCGACGTCTAGGAGTGTCATAAACTTCAAGATAAAATAAAATAAAATGATCGGTTCAGAAATGAATAATAACAATAATATACATCAATATAAATTTTTCTTTTGCGTCAAAGTGATCTAAGATAACATTTTAAAGCTTAATATTGTTGAGTTTTATAAATTTGCAGAGAGTGAAATTTGTTGTGGGGGAGAATATTAGAGACAATAGGGTCTTGAAAGAGGTAGGAAGGGGGATAACAGGGGGGAGAATATCGTAGAGAGAGCATTGTAGGTTCGGGCAGTTAAATAAAATATGATCTACACTTCCCTCCTCAAGACCACACTCACAGATAGAATGGTCCCGGATCCTTATCTTCGCCAGGAATACCGGAGTGCACGAAAAACCAAGTCTAAGTCGGCAGATGGTTGACGTAACTGATTTATCAAACTTACGAAACTTGAAAAACCAGGGGAAAGGGGGGATGTCTGGTTGGATGTCAGCATAGAATTTTCCTTGGATGAGCTTTGAATCATTCCATACCTTTGTCCAAGATTTTACAAGCATATTTTTGGGCCCTAAACAAAGGTCGTGGCAATATGTATGATAATGCTCAAGAGAACCCAAAAGGGCAGCGTTTTTCGCGCAAGCATCTGCCGTCTCATTGCCCAGTATACCAGAGTGGCCTGGTATCCACGCAAGGACCACGTCGATGTTCAGTTTATGGCATTCAAAAAGGGCGAGCTTAATCTCAAGAATGATAGGGAGGCGAGAGGCAGACCTGAAAGAGTTGGACAATATAGACTGGAGGCAGCTTAGGGAGTCCGAGAAGATGATAGATTTATCGAGGTTATGGGATCTAACAAACCTAACAGCCTCCAAGAGAGCAACAGCCTCACCGGTGAACACTGATGCAGATGATGGACATTTAAAGCTTAAATTAATGTTAGTACGGGGGATCCACACCGCAGCGCCAACAACGCTATTGCTTGATAATTTAGATGCGTCGGTGAATATGGAGTTCCATCCTGAATACTTCGAATTGATTTCTGAATTAAACATTCCTTTGGCATCAACAGAGTCCTTAGTGATACCAAAGTCTAAAATGACTTGGGGTAGGAAAACTAATGCATCATATGGAATTTGGTAAATTGGGAATATCGGGAACTGTCTAATAGAGTGTGGTAGGCCTGAAAGGGATTTAAGGCTATGGAGAAGACAGGGGATCTTATCAGAGGTACCAAATAAACTAAGTAGGTGATTTAGTTTCGGTAGGAGGGGATGTTTGGAGTTTTGTGTCAATTTGAACAAGAATCTATCGCAGAGGTATTGCCTCCTCAGGCTTAGGGGGGGGTCACATCACTCAACCTGCATAGCGTTGATGGGCGAGCACTTCATAGCTCCCAGTATAAGGCGAATACATTTAGACTGGACCTTGTCAATCTTGTCTAGACCTGACTTGTTACCCAGATTAAGGAGAAATGCTCCGTAGTCAAAGTGGCTTCTAATAATAGCATTATATAGAAGTTTCTGGGTGTATGGGTGAGATCCCCACCACACTCCAGAGAGACATCGTAAGATGTTAAAAAAAATTTCACATTTTTGTTCAATATATGTAAAGTGAGGGTTGCCTGCCAATTTAGAATCCAGTATGATGCCCAGAAATTTTACCTTGTTAGATACGGGAATGATTTCTCTGTCGATAAAAATCTCTACAGGGGGGATGATTCGTTTCCTGGTGAAAACGACAACGGTGCTTTTAGATGCAGAGAGGGACAGGCCATGGGATATTAGCTATTCGCCAAGGTAACAAAACGCCGAGTTGAGCCTAGTAGTAGCCTCTACCACTGAGGGGGAGGAGACATACAGGCAAAGATCATCAGCGTACTGTAAGACTTCACAGAAGGAGTCCACAGTCTGCTCGAGATCGAATGTATAGATGTTATACAGTAGTGGACTCAAAACCGATCCCTGTGCCAAACCTTTCCATACTCTCCTAGCGGGGAGAAGGCCAAGAGAGGATTTAATAATAACAGATCTCTCCATTAATTGATTAATTATGAAACGTAAAAGCTTATCGGGAATTCTCAGCTGGTGGAGTTTCCTCCTGAGAACCGGAAGCAGAACATTGTCATAGGCTGATTCGATGTCAAGAAAGACTCCTACTAGGAATTTATTCTCTCTAAAGGTAATGTGAATATCTGTTGTAATCATACTAAGATTGTCCATGGTGCCCATGCCTTTTCTAAATCCAAATTGGGACCTAGCAAAGACCGCTTCATTTTCAGCCCACCACTCGAGACGGCGCTTGATCATATGTTCCGCCACTTTGGCCATTACAGATGACAGCGCTATTGGTCTGCGGCTAGCGGGGTCCGAAGGATCCTTTCCAGGTTTCAGGATTGGGACTATGATTTGGGATTTCCATTGTTCTGGGACTATACCATTGTCAAAAAACGAGTTTAATAGAGATAAAAAGAAATGTTTGCATTTATCAGGAGCCCTAGTAAGAAAGGAATAGGGAATACCGTCAATACCGGGAGAGGAGTCAGTCAGCCCGTCAAGAGCCAGTCTAAGTTCATCGTTGGAAAAGGGGGCATCCAGGTTGCCCGAGGATGGGAGGTAATAAGGGGGCGATGGCAATGATAAGTGGGAAGGAACAGAGGGGGGGGCCAGTTTGTCTGAGAAGGCTTCAAGCCATGATACCGGGTCATTGGCTGAAATATTGTCTATGTTAGAAGAGCATCTGAAACGTTTAATTTGTTTCCACACTAAGGCTGGGGGAGTTCTGGGAGACAAGCTTTCGCAGAAGCCAATCCAACTTTGCTTCTTCTTTTTATTAGTTAGCTTTTTAAACTTGGCGGCAGCTCTTTTGTATTTAAAAAAGTTGTCAGTAGTCATTGATTGACAGTATGCTTTCTCTGCTGATTTACGGTCAGCAACAGCCTTAGTGCATTCTGCATCCCACCATGGAGTCGAGACCCTAAAGCCACGAGGAGGATTTTTACGAGGGATATGGAGATCTGCACATGAAATCATGATATCGATGAATTTATTGTATGAGGTGAGTGGGTTAGAATAGGGGGTTAGTAAGTCAATTTCCCGGTCAAGGGATGATGCATAGGATGGCCAATCTGCATCGGAAAGTCTATACTTTAGGGCAGGTGAGGGATTAATAAAGGGTGTCACATTATTTGGGGAATTTGAGTGTAGTGACATCACTATGGGGAAGTGATCACTTTGGTAGGTTAGTGGGAGAATTTTCCAAATGATGTCTGTGACAAGCGGGGGAGAACATAGGGAGAGGTCGACTGCACTTTTCGGGTTCTGAGTAGGATACGGTCTACGAGTGGGAGAGCCATCATTCAGGAGGCATAAGTTGGCCTCATCAATGATCTCAAGGAGGGAGTGGCCGAAATGATCCGAGAAGTTGTGACCCCACACAGTGTTGTGGCCGTTAAAATCCCCCATGATGATCATGGGTGGGGGAATAGATGAGAATAAGAGATTGAGGTCAGGGATCATTGCGGAGACAGGATGAGGGATTTAAATGGAGACAAAAAAGATGCCAGAGCTCTTGGCACCGACAGCATTGATACTATGTGGGAGGGGAGGGAGGGCAATTGGGGAAAATGTGAGGGAGCGCTTTATTAACAGAGCGCTTCCAGCGTGTGCATCAGCTCTGTCATCCCGCAGGCAGGAGAAGCCCGGGATCCGAAAACGGGATCCAGGCCTCAGCCATGTCTCCGAGACAGCAATGACTGATGGCTGCAATTTATTTATGAGGTATATCAATTCATGCCTTTTAGCATTAATGCTCTGGATGTTCCACTGTAGGATCTCTATTGGATCCATTGGGGGATAATTGTTGGACTAATTGTGTAAGTTTGGAGGCAACGTTGGGCGGTAGTGATTGGGGACTGGTTAAGATAATGTCAATTAAAATAGACAGTAGGGTTTCCATAATATTATTATTGATTGGGGTTGATGAGGGTTCAATAGTTTGGAGAGCGCAGCCATTTGGGGAGGATGTCCCTGGGTTTGTAACTATGTTCCTATAGGCAATCCTATCATAGGATTTACCCAGTAGGGCCTTTGGTTTAGGGGTGGGAAGGGCGGCTTTAACATAGGAGTGGGTAGTGCTATGAGACGGGTCTACATGAGTAGTTTTCAGTGGGCTGTTGGAGGGACGAGGTCTGGAAGAGGGTTCTTGGGCAATCTCGGAAAAGGAGCGAGTGGATTTAGGGAATTGGGCAGAGGCTTCCTCGAATGAGATGGAATTTTGTGCCATTACCATTTTAATAGACTTTTGTCTTTCCAATTCCGGGCAAAGCCGGCTGGTGGCGAAATGCTTACCGGCACAGTGCAAACACTTAGCGTCCGCTTCTAGGGTCTCACAAGAGTCCCCTAAATGCTCTTTTGAGCATCGGAAGCATCTGGGCTTTGGCCTGCACTGTATCTTCGTATGGCCAAAACGACAACAATGGTGGCATTGGATGGTTGGGTATTGATACAGTTGTACAGGAAGGGAGTTATAGTATAGGAATATCCTGTTGGGTAGGCATTGTCCTTGAAAGGTAACTACAACAGTTTGAGTTGGAACCCAAGAAACCTTATGCTCGTCAATAACTTTCCTGTTGAGGCGGCGTGCCATTAAAATAATGCCACATCCTTCGGGAAGGACTACTCCGTCAACGAAGTCATCCATGGATAGGTCTGTAGGGACATTCCTTACCAGGCCAATCCTGGTAACGCTGTAAGAGGGAATGGTCGGAGTGTACTTGCACATTGGTAAGATGGGAGAAGTTAAAAAATTGTTAGCTGCCTCTGCCGTGGTAAATTCTACAGCAACTTTATTTCGTCCGACTTTACGGACTCCCTCTCCAGGGCGAATATCCTTAAAATTATGTTTAGAAAGAAACTGTCCGAAATTAATGGGCTTTAAAGAGGTGCCGGTACCTGGAGAAGACTCGGAACGAGACACATGTACTACGTAGGGTCCTTTGTCGGAGGTGGTATAGTGGAGCACCGTACCAACTACTAGCGATGGATGTGTATAGACTGTTTGTATCGACGGTATGTTTAGATCTTCCGGGGAAGAGGTTACCCTCTTGAAGGGGGTTTCGAACTCAGTCTCAGCTCTCCGTTTGTTGCCAATCGATTTGCTTGGTACCTGCGGGTCAGAAGGGTCGGGCGGCTCCGGAGGGAGAGGCTGCAAAACCTCCTCACACTCCATGTTGTAAGTTGGGGGTAATTAGGGGGTTCGGTTCACGGAGTAATATAAATTAAAACTACTTACAATATAGTGATTTCCGACAAGCGGACTAAAACAAACACTTATTACGCTAACTAGATCACTTTGAGTTACAAATTTATCTTAAAAAACCAAATAAATTAATTAAAATCAGCCCGAGAAGTTTATTCGCTACCTTTCAAGGTTCCCACGCTTTTTTTTTTTCCAGTGACAGTACAGACGTCTCAAATCCCATATTCAGTCTGAAGTTGATAGGTCTCGTTTTTTTTTTTCCAAAAATATCAAGTCAATTTTATTTTATTTAAAAAAATATTATTGTTTAAAATGAGTCGTCAATACGATTTTCTTTTTTAATTTTTAATGCGTAAATTGAATGAAATAGACGCTGTTCTATTTAAAAATTGATCAAAGTCGCCCCATTTTACGGTACCTTTTTTTTTTTTTTTTTTTTTTATCGTGCGGAAATCCCTTCGGATACCCCCCCCGCGTGCCAGCGGGGGCGGTGCCTATACTTACTTATTTTCAATCTGGAATAATCCAGATCCGGATACTATTAAGCAATAACCAACTCATTCATTAGTCATTCGTGAACTATTAATGTCAACGTTAATGTAATCAAGTTAACAAATATCTAACATTATACTATATTTGTAAACGCTTACAAAGAAACAACCAAGCACGGTTCCAAATGTTCAGTAGTATGCAAAGAACATAGCATAGAAAGATAGCAGACGGAACACAATTTAATTAATAAAACTCATTTCAGTTTTTCCTACTTCTTGATTTTTAACGGCAACATTAACCGCACCTTAGCCTGCATAAACTCTGTCCACGATTAATCTGTGGTAATACGTACATGATGGTGCTTATGTCCAATGCGAGTGACCCTTACTTTTTTAACCGACGAGAAAACGGAGGAGGCTCTCAAGTCGACACGTATATTTTTTTATGTATGACCACGCATATCTTTTTACAAAGTAGTTCGATTGGAGTGTGTGTCGGGTAACCTCCTCGTGTGTCATTCTGATTCCGATCCCACTGCAGTCCGGGGGGAACGGAATCGGAGCGGCCGGTACACCCTGGGCGGCGGTCAATGGCTTCCCTTCATGGAGTTGGCATTGATCGTCGGCCATTACCTAACGTGGCGGGAAAACATCGCTCTCCGTACTCCTGTGCTTTCAGAGGAGACAGGATGAGCGATGGTGTTAGTGGTGGAGGCCTGGGGGTCCTGGTCCTGGGGGGAGGGTCCTGGGGGATCCAGGGGCGGGTTGGCCCACTGCTAACGCAGGGGCCGACGGGCACTTGTACCGCCGCTGGTGAGAGAGGACGTGGTCGCTGAGCCGTACTGGGTCCACCCCGGAAGCTCTGTGGACCTGGACGGCGTAGCGACCGTCTTGGGGGTTCCGCCGTGGACACCTCGCGCCTTGCAGTCATTGCAAGGGGCCGAGGCTGCGTCGCGGCGGACTATGAGGGGTTAGCTGTCGTGGCCGTCTCCTTCTCGCCAAGCCTTGACCAGTATGAGCTTGAGCTATGGCTCGCTGGACTGGATATCGTTCTCGCTGCGTGCCGTCCTCACCCTGTCTTGGTCCTGGGAGACTTCAACGCCTGGTCTCTGGCTTGGGGCTACCGGGAAACCAAGCCAGTGGGCGAGTTCTGGAGGACTGGGCCAACACCCGTGGCCTCAACCGGGGGAGTGTCGCCACCTGGGAGCTGCTAGGCTCAGTTCGGTCGTGGATGTTCCATTCGCGACCCCTGCTCTCGCCCGCCGCGTCCAGGGTTGGCGCGTGGTGGAGGAGGAGGAGACGGCCTCTGACCATCGGTACATTTCGTTTAACGTCTCCCCTCCACCTAACCTGCCGCCGACAATCGCGAATCCCCCGGATCCACGTTGGGCGCTCAGACCCCTGAATCGGGAGGCTCTCCTGGAGGCATCCATAGTGCTGGCCTGGATTCCGTCACCGGCCAGGCCTGCCGATGTCGACGCAGAGGCGGAATGGTTCAGGAGAGCCATGTCGCACATCTACGATGCAGCGATGCCTAGGGTTAAGCCCGGCCCGGGTTAAGCAGGTGTACTGGGGGTCAGCGGATATCGCACAGCTGAGAGCAGCGTGCGTGACGGCTCGCCGCCAGTACACCAGGTTTCGCCGGAAGCGTCGCCGCCCAGACGATGCGGCAGCCCGAGAGGCGGAGCTATATGAGGCGTACAAGGTGTAATGTATCATTAACTCGCTTCATAATTCATTATAATTATTTATCGATTTTTATGATTTGACTGTTATTATATCGTAAAGGATCATTTTCTCTTCATGTCTTAGCATTTATTTTCATATTTATTTGTCTTTTTACTTAGTTTTAAACTTAAATATAAAATTAATTTGTTGTGTAACGCGACAACCACCGCGGGACCCGCCAGCGCCCGCGCCGGCCGGACGATCGGACGAGGCCCCCACTACTCGCCGCGCCCGCCGACCGTCAAGGACCGCGCGACTATAAATACCCCGCCGTAGTTAGCTTCGGCAGTCTGCGTTCGGCACGGAACGAGTGCTAACGGCTGCATCGACCTAGGTCGGTCGCCCCTCGCCTCGCCCCTTGTCGAAAGTGGATTCGCGTCCTGTCGTGTATTGTTTTGTTATTGTGTTGGCTTTCGTTAGCGAACCGCATGATTATTGAATAGTGCACGGCGAGACGAGAGTAGGGTTTATTGTAGTTAGGACGATAGACTGATAGGTATAGTTGATTAACGTTCCTAGAAACCATCTATTGTTATTTTTTTTAGTTAGAAGCGTTTTATTTTTGTTACTTTATTTTCCTTTTCAATTATAAATAAATGTTTGTAAAATTGTTATCGCGAGTCTTAGTCATCTCCTTACACATACCCCCTACAAGTGGCATCCCAACGTGGAGCACTTACTATTAGGTTTTTTTTCGTGCTCGCATTAGTAATTTATTTTTAGTAATAAACCTTTTTAAGTAGGTATCCTCCAGTTTTTAGCAGGCAATAGTTTAAGCCTTTTACTGTCATATTTTTTTTACATAGACCAGGAGCTAGTGTCATTTTTTTATATTAATTCTATTAAAGACCAGGAGCCGGTACCTAACTTTTTGTTTCAACTAATCACCGTAGGTAGATTCTAGTACAAAATTGATTTATATCGTATTTTACCTAGACGTAGCCGCAGAAATAAAGAAATGGCGAACGTCAGCTTTACTGATGATCAATTTCGTGATCTGATAGGGGTCTTGGCGAATAGAAATACTGTCATTGCTCAGAAGACAGGTAGTTTTGCTGCCTGCACGGCTCGTTACGATGGGACTCGAGATGCAACAATAGTTGAGGCATTCCTATCAACAATAAGTACCTTCAAGAAAATAGAAGCGGTTACGGATGAAAATGCTATTGAGGGGCTTACACTGCTATTGGTCAAAGACGCAGCGATCTGGTGGCTGGGTGTCAAAGAGAGCGTCACCACTTGGAATAGCGTTGTCACACTTATAAGATCTACATTTGCACCAAAGAGACCAGCCTATAAAATATATGAGGAGATCGTGACCGAAAAACAGGAAACCCCAACTGGCACAGAATTATTCGTTGCCAAAAAGCGAGCGTTGTTTGCCGAACTACCAAAGCCGGCCCTGACCACTTCACAAAGCTTGGACTTATTGTATACGTCTCTCCACGTCAGTATTAGGGACAGAATACCCCGAGATACCGTCGCATCTTTTGACGACCTTTTAATGAAGACTCGACAAGTAGAGGAAGTAATGACTGATCGACAGGCTACAATAAAGAGACCCCGGTGTACCTTCTGCAGAGCCTATGGCCATCTTGAAAATGAGTGCCGAAGAAAGGTAGCAGAAAACAAAAGGGCACCTACGGCACCCACTACCTCAGTACAACCAGCAACGAGTAAATCCGACAAGAAGCCGATCCTGGGACCGAAGATTACTTGTTACGGATGCGGTGAGCCTGGCGTAGTAAGGAGCAAATGCCCGAAGTGCAACAAAAGTAAAATCGGAGCGGTCGAGGTGGGATTTTATTCGCTGAGTCCCTCTATCGCATCAGCTTCGCGGCTTAGGCCAATTGTAAATATAGCTATTGGTGATACTAAAGGAAAGGCCCACATTGACACTGGAGCGAGGTTAAGTGTCGCGTCCACTTCACTGCATCGCGTGCTACAAAAGCAAGGCATCCAATTTAAGGAAGAAAGGGCGATAATAACTCTGGCAGATGGGCTTCGACGTAGGCAACAAGTCCAGACTGCTCAAGTACCCGTTTCGTTGTGTGGTCGGATAATCCCCACTAACTTCATCGTGCTGCCTGAATCACACGATAACAGGACACTCCTAGGAGTAGACTTTATTCAGGACGCAGGTTTGGTACTTAACTTGCCGCAACTTCTATTTCACTTCTTGGATGACCCTGGCAGGAAGTTTGAGTTGATGAATGAGGATGAAGAAGGCGCACCAGTATCCATGGTGCAGACGGAGCCCGAGGATGCTGAGTCAATTGTTGCTAAGCTTGTTAAATCGACGGCTCTGGAACCAATGCTTAGTCCGATGTTCATGACTCCATCTCCACTTTTAAACCCACCAGAGGAACGCAAAATGGCGGACTCCTATGGACCACCGCCACTCATAGATTTTAACACTCCTCCCTCCTCGCCCTCGGGAAAAACGTCCACACTCAGCGGCTATTCACCGCGATTTGTTGGCTCATTGTTCCGAGATGCACAGTCCAACATCAATAATGCTGAGATCACTTTGTCTCCACGCAGCGGGGCGTTATTTGGTCCCAACATTGACATAGCAATGCTCGGATTGACAGATGCTACTATAGATAGCGTTATTGATGACGCACAGCTTGCAGACGTACTAGAACGCAACGCTGCTGTATTCGTGGGTAATGGAGAACCAGCTATCCTAGTAGAACACGCTATAGATACTGGAAACCACAAAGCAATAGCTGTTCCGCCGTATAGGATGTCTCCACAGCGGAAAGGAGTTTTATTGGCGGAAGTTCAACATATGTTGGATGAAGGTGTTATCACGCCTTCCACCTCTCCTTGGGCAGCACCAGTTGTGATGGTCCCTAAGAAAAATGGTGATGTAAGGGTCTGCATCGATTACCGCCAGCTGAATAGTATAACTGTACCGGATGCATATCCTTTGCCGAGAATAGATGATTTGCTGCATGAAGCCAAACCGACGCCCTTTATGTCATCCTTGGATCTGAGAGCAGGCTACTGGCAGATCAAAGTTCGTGATGGGGATCAGGAGAAAACGGCTTTTGTTACGCCATTTGGACTCTATCAGTTCAACCGAATGCCATTTGGTTTGCGTAATGCGCCAGCAACATTCCAAAGGTTCATCGATAGATTGAAGCTGCAATTGGATGGGGTAAAGCTACTGGCATATTTAGATGACCTTATTTTGTTTTCTCCAACATTTGAGCAGCACTTGCAAGACCTAGACAAGCTGTTTCGACTTCTGCGGGAAAATAATGTGATTGTCAACAAAGAAAAATGTCGCTTCTGTGAGGAACGCATTGCTTATCTGGGACACATCATAACCAAAGCAGGTCTATGCACAGATCCAGATAAGATATCTGCGATATTAGATATCCCAGCCCCTAAAAACTTACGACAAGTTCAATCGTTTCTCCAGACTTGTTCATGGTACCGACGCTTCGTGCCAAATTTTGCCAAAATTACGGAACCCTTAACTCGTCTGACGAAGAAAGATGCAGCATGGGAGTGGGGATTGCAGCAAGAAAAAGCTTTTCTTAATCTCAAATCACGACTCACCAGTGCCCCTATTTTACGACAAGCCGACATCGACAAGCCGTATACTATCAAAACAGATGCTAGCGATTATGCGATCGGAGCTGTTTTGGTGCAGGGGGAGGGTGCTGATGAACACCCCGTAGAATACGCCAGTCGGCTATTGACTAAAGCGGAACGCAACTATTCTACAACTGAGCGAGAGGCATTGGCAGTTATATGGGCAGTATCCAAATTCAGAGGATACATAGAAGGATCATCGGTAGTAATTGCCACTGACCATCAGGCTCTGAAGTGGCTAATGTCAATTAAGTCTCCAACAGGACGTCTTGCCAGATGGGCTTTACAACTCCAGCCGTATAATCTAATGATTAAGTACATACCAGGCAAAACTAATGTAATCGCTGACAATCTTTCAAGACCTATAACCAAGACAAATGAAGAGAAATATGAAGTAGGCGTAGTTTCAATAGACTTACCTCGTAGCTCAGGATCTGAAATAAGACAGGAACAGTTAAAAGATGATGAGTTGAAGAAGATAGTTGATACCTTGGAGAGACCTGTTCAAAATGAAGACGGTGTTTACTGGTCGAACAAAGGATATATTATGAACTGCGGAATGCTGTACCGTTACGTTCCAGATAGTGATAATCAGAACGCCCAACTAGTTATACCTCAGCATGAAAGGAAAACTATCCTTAAATACTACCATGATGAACCATCTGCAGGACATTATGGATACGACAAAACATTTCGCCGCATTGCTGCTAGATATTTTTGGAAGGGGATGCGAAAAGACATTGAGAGCTATGTCAAAGACTGTATCAAGTGTCAGCGTTATAAACCAACTAACCTGAAGCCAGCAGGATTATTACAGACGACATCAATGTCTCAAAGATTTGAAACTTTGTCCTTCGATTTGTTCGGACCTTTACCTCAGACTCACGACAATAAATCTTGGATATTTATTGTAGAAGACGTCGCCACACGATGGGTTGAGCTATTTGCCTTGGAGCAAGCAACAGCGGAAGCCTGCGCATCTGTTTTATTAAATGAAATATTTTTGCGCTATGGAGTCCCGAGAAGATTAATAAGTGATAATGGATCACAATTTGTTAGCGCAATAATGCAAAAACTTGCTTATTGTCTAGATATCCACCATGCTTTCACTCCTGTTTACCATCCAGAAACAAATCCAGTCGAAAGAAGAAATCGCGATTTAAAAACCCAACTAGGAATCTTGGTTGAAACTGACCACCGCTCTTGGGCTGAGCGAATTCCAAGTATAAGATATGCCATGAACACTGCATACTGCCTGAGTACGGGATATACTCCTGCATATCTAACATTTGGTAGAGAATTGAGGACATATGATGATGTTAAGCACGATATTCGACAAATAGCCTTATCTGAAAATTTTATTCCCGAAATAACCCCTAAACTCATTCTATTAGCAGAAACATTTAAGAAGACAAGGGAAGTTCAAGAACGGAAGGAAGAGTCAAGAAAGAAGTTCGTGGACGAGCATCGCCGCGCTGCTCCTGCCCTTCAGCCCGGCGATCTCGTTATGGTGGCCTCAAATGTCCAGAGCAACGCAGCTCGCTATCACTCAGCGAAGCTGGCTCCACGTCGCGATGGGCCCTACATCATCCTGCGACAGCACGGGCCTTGCTCTTATGAAGTGGCCCTGCCTGAAGATCGTAACATTCCATTGGGTATTTATCATTCTTCAGCGCTGAGCCCCTATCAAGGCTCAGCTCTTAGTACACCTAATCCAGAGAGACCTTTG
The DNA here is from genome assembly GCA_946251805.1 of Cybosia mesomella. Lineage (NCBI taxonomy): Eukaryota > Metazoa > Arthropoda > Insecta > Lepidoptera > Erebidae > Cybosia > Cybosia mesomella. The sequence goes on from OX276403.1 coordinate 15,852,154, forward strand.
CGCAGACGCGGCAGGCCACGGAAGCAGCAGCCAACCCCAGAAGTAGCAACTGGTCTCCTCGTCGAGGCGTCTTCGGGACCAGAGGGGGAGCCTGTAACGCGACAACCACCGCGGGACCCGCCAGCGCCCGCGCCGGCCGGACGATCGGACGAGGCCCCCACTACTCGCCGCGCCCGCCGACCGTCAAGGACCGCGCGACTATAAATACCCCGCCGTAGTTAGCTTCGGCAGTCTGCGTTCGGCACGGAACGAGTGCTAACGGCTGCATCGACCTAGGTCGGTCGCCCCTCGCCTCGCCCCTTGTCGAAAGTGGATTCGCGTCCTGTCGTGTATTGTTTTGTTATTGTGTTGGCTTTCGTTAGCGAACCGCATGATTATTGAATAGTGCACGGCGAGACGAGAGTAGGGTTTATTGTAGTTAGGACGATAGACTGATAGGTATAGTTGATTAACGTTCCTAGAAACCATCTATTGTTATTTTTTTTAGTTAGAAGCGTTTTATTTTTGTTACTTTATTTTCCTTTTCAATTATAAATAAATGTTTGTAAAATTGTTATCGCGAGTCTTAGTCATCTCCTTACACATACCCCCTACAGTTGACAATTTTTGGGTGACAAATGTCATGTCACCTAAGTCATTTTCTAATTTTCTCTGAAGAGTAGGTTTTATTATGTTTTTGTAATAAAACCTAGTAAATCTATACCTATTTGTATCTAAATTTTGTATTTTCAAATATTACTTGTAATTTTTAGAATCGAACATCCCGAGGTATTATTATTAATCGAATAGTTCTTCCTAGGCATTCTAGCGCCAGCCTTCAGTCCGACTAGGACTATACATTCTAGCGCCGGGTTTCAGTCCTGATTCTAGCCTCTGCTCTCAATCCGACTAGTACTATAAAATCTAGCCCCAGCTCTCAGTCCGACTGGTACGATTCTAGCGTCAGCTCTGAGTCTAAGAACTACAATTCTAGCATCTGCTATCAGTCCGACTAGCGACGGCCTTGATTCCGACTAGTACTCATTCTAGCGACGTCCTGGATTCCGATTAAGAAGCTTGAGAACTCTATTACCTCTTTACTTGACTGAGGACACTTGTAAGAAGCTGAAGAACTCTATTACCTCTTCAACTTCACAGCTTTCTGGTTAGTAGTCTCCACTGCTCGTTCCTGAACTACTTCTACTTCCTCGGGTCCTGTGAACCGTTGAAGCGGACAGTATCTAGTGTAACCTTTATTTTACTTCAATTTTTTACAACTTCGATCCTTAGTTCTAATTTTTAAGATTAAAATTCTTAACTTGAAACCTAAATTCTTTTATATAACTACTCAATAAATGTGCATAACACTCTTCCTCCTCTCAGAGGTGGTCCGTAACGTTACAAAGGGGGCCAAGAGGACCCTCCAGGTAGCAATAAAGTAGGCCAAACGGCGGGCCCGCGAAGAGCTGCTGGAGTCTCTGGAGCAGAACCCATGGGGGCGCCCTTACCTTGCGGTCAGGGGCAAAATCCGCCCAAGGGCGCCCCTACTGACTCAGAGCCTCCAGCCAGAGCGGCTGGAGGGGATCAAAGACATATTGAGCAAAGTATTTAAATCACTATAGATACTTAACTAGTTCAGTCAAGTACGATCCTTTGCAATGTAGTGTGACCACGAGTAAAATAAATTCCTGTTGGTCACACCAGTGTAACAAGCTGGTGTGACCACGAGTCTGCAGGGTCCTGGGCTCGCTGTTCCCAGCGAGCGCGGAGGAGCATGTTCCTCCGCGTATGGCTCCGCCTCAGGCGCCTGACGCTGATAATAGCGAGAGCGATGTGCCGGAAGTCAGGGAGAGCTAACTAGGGGTAGCAATGCTCCGGCTTAAAGCTCGGAAAAGCACTGCCCCCGGACCCGACGGCATTCCAGGCCGAGCATGGGTGCCTGGCCCTTGAGGAGCTAGGGCCTCGACCCTTTATTGCCCGTGGGCCGATCACGGAGTTCTACTGATCGATCCATGGGCAATTTTTTTTGGCAGTGGTTCTTTCAATCGAACCATTCTTCTACTAATATTAAATTTCATTGGTACCAGATCTAATGATTGAGTATGACCAAAATGAATATTTTTTCCTATGGACCGACTATAAATATTATAAAAGAAACCGAACAACAACAATACATAAATCAAATTTATTGTAATCTTTTTAAAACTTAAACAGTGAAAACCTCCAACAAAAAATAGATTCTAAGTACATAATTATCGTATGTATTAACGCAACTTCTCTAATGCATGCCCAACATTTGTATCGGCATTAAGTAGCTCCATTTGGATTTGCATAATAAAATCATAATTTGTAATCGATATTTTAGACCTACTTTTCTTGTTTATTCTGTACTTTAAATTTGTAATTGCTTCCTTGCCGTATTTTTGTAAAATTGTTAGAAGTCGTTGCAATGTTACCGTATTTTTATTTAATGATCTATTTAATTTTGCATGCCATCCTTCGATAACGTTATTTGTCCGATTGCGTTGTCCGAAAACACTTATAAATTTTACTATTTCTTTTTTGAACCAATGTCTATCTATATAATTCAGAAATGTTTCAACATTAACAGTTTCACTTTCATGTTTTATATATTCCCATCCTTCAGAAATGACTTCAGCCGGTAATAACGGTAACGCTGCGGTTAACGAAATTATTCGCTTTTGTGGTTTATTTTTTGTAACTTTTAATGATTTTGCTTTTCGCCATATTGCCCGGGTCCAATGATAATAGCATCCAATATATAATTTTAGATTGTGGAAATACTTCTGAAATGGCATTTATTGCGGCTACCTCATAGTCGCAATGTACTTTCAGAGGTTGAAAATACGGCAATTGCGATCTGATAAGATTAAATAAAGTTATGTAAGTTTTCTCTTTTTTATCAGGCAACAGCGCAAAGATCAACGGCACAACTTTCGTATGTTTTGATGTACTGTCTATATCTCCAAGTATATTGTATAATTCAGCAAAGGGCTTTGGACAAGATTTAAATGTAGCGTCTGTGAAATATTCTTTAATTGTTGGAATCAACTCTCTAGCTTTTGGAGAGCTGAAAACAAGTATACGCTTATCCTCATAACAATAGTCCGCTATAATGAAAGATGAACTATTTTCAGGGATTCGTACCTCTTCTAGGTTTTTATATACTTTCTTTGAGCAATTTATAAACTTATTCCTTTCATTATACAGACAATGTTGAATACTAGATAGAGAAGGTATGTTTTGAATAAAATTTAGGCCTGAATCTTCCAGTTTTGCAATCGCTTCATTAGACAACTGAGGCATTGGGCGATCGGAATTTATAACAGTTGCTTTTAAATTAGATAAAGTTTTATCAATGATATGTTTGGGCTTGTTAGGTAGACACTGGTGGATTTCATGTTTAAGTACAATATTTTCCTGAAAATGGAAAGTTTATTTAGGTTACATCTCGTTTCAAGTGCACTTCTTTTTTTATGAAAAAACCAACAAGAAAAATTACCTTATTAAGTGTTATTGTACCCGTGCATTTCTGCACAACGCAACACAGCTGAACCATTTTTTTACTGTCGCATTTTATAATTATTGACAATCTTTTCGGAAGTTTACGCGAATATCACACATTGAAATAAAAATATTTTTAACGGATTCTATCGCGATTTATTTTGATGTTATTTTATATTTTACATTGATCCCGACGATTCGGTTGCTTTTCAGCAGCCATGGTCACGGGGAGACAGTCTCCCCGTATAATCCAAAATAAATCGCGATAGAATCCGTTAAAAATAGTTTTATTTCAATATTGGCAATCGTCAAATAAAAGTATTGTTCCGCCTTTTCTATTAATGAAACAAATATCACTATCTAAATCGACTTCCATTGAAAAAAACACAGGCTACACTGGTCTAGGATAGAGAAAACTAATTCACAAGGATCCTATGAATAGGATAATGCAAGAATAATGAAAATCAAAACAGGGAAATAACAATGATCAATCAGTGTTTTTTTTATCAACCAATTTTCCTGTGTGTAATTTACATACAAAGATAATCATTACCTACTCATTTTAGTTAGTAGAACTACGGGCAAACAAAGTTGCCCTTAATCCTATCGATAGGATTACGGTAAATCAGAATTTCCCATCGATTGAACGAACCACTGCCAAAAAAAATTGCCCATGGATCGATCAGTAGAACTCCGTGATCGGACCACGGGCAATAAAGGGCCTCGACTGGTGGCGCTCTTTAGGGCATGCCTCGAAAGTGGCCAGATTCCAAAGGCGTGGAAGACGGGGAAAGTGGTCCTTATCCGGAAGGCGGGGTGGCCGGCGGATCAGCCATCCGGTTACCGGCTGATCGTGTTGCTCGACGAGGTGTGCAAGCTCTTTGAGCGGATTATTGCAGAGCGCCTCGTCGAGCATCTCACGAACGTGGGGCCAGACCTGGCGGACAACCAGTTCGGTTTCCTCTGGGGGCGCTCCACCGTGGAAGCGATCATGCGCGTTAGGCGCCTGGCGGAGGAAGTAGTCTCGCGGTGTGGGGTGGTGGTGGCGGTGTCTCTCGACATCGCCAACGCCTTCAACAGCCTACCCTGGAGCTGCGTTAGGGAGGCGCTTGCGTATCACGGAGTGCCTCCTTACCTCCGCCGCATTGTCGAGGCATACCTATCCGAGAGGGCCATAGTTTACCCGAGCTGGCTAGGGCCAGGGTGCCGAGAAGTGTCGTGCGGTGTTCCACAGGAGTCTGTCCTAGAGCCACTCCTGTGGAACATCGGATACGACTGGGTGCTGCGCGGTACGTTGCTCGAGGGTGTCAGCATAATTTGTTATTCTGACGACACCCTTATTGGCGCGGGGAGCAACGTACCGAAGCGCGGCACTAAAGGCCACGGCAGGGGTTGCTCAAATCGTGGGTCGAATACGGCGGCTGGGACTCGAGGTGGCTCTCCACAAATCCGAGGCCATGTGTTTTCACGGGCCTCGTAGGGGGCCGCCTGCGGGAACCAGCATAACCGTAGGCGGCGTAAGCATCGGCATCGAGCCCACGATGAAGTACCTTGGGTTCATACTCGATAGCCGATGGGACTTCGGACCTCATCTCCGAAGTCTGGTCCCGAAACTGAGGGGGGCTGCGGCCGCGCTATCGCGGCTGATGCCCAACGTTAAGGGACCCAACACTAGGAGACGGGGTGTAAATAAGTTAGTAGTGCTCTACTACTAACTTATTTACACGACTTATACTTTAAAGAAAACAGTGTACTAATACTAGCGTCGTATTCGCAAAAGCTCGAGTCTCAACTTTTTATCATTGGTTTTGTATATCTGGCACATTCTCTACGATGAGGCATTTACGCTAAGTACCTAGATACATTTAAAATTCATACAATTTTGCTGTGCATCTGCCGCAAACCAACACACGTCCTGCCTCTAACACGTTCCGCTCGGGACTGATTGACTCTCCGAACGCGTCATATAGGTAAAAAAGGAAGGTATTTTGAATTTTCAGGGTATAATTACGAATTTATGTAAATTTTGGTAACCGTTTTTCATTTTCCTATCAATGACCTTAATTTTGGTTTCATTTTATTGTTCTTACCTGAACAAAAATCAAATATGACTGGAATGTGTTTTGGCTTAGACCAATCTTTGAGAGCAAATTCTATCAGAGGAAAGTAAAAGTCATCGTGTATCCGTATCGGATAACCGAAAATACTAGTTTGAATAGCCTAGAATAACTTATATGATTTTCAGAAAACTGGGATTTCTCATTTTAGAAATTTTTTAATCTATTAACACCCTTTCTTCAGGGACCCTCGCCTTAACAAGATGCTTTTGAAGATTAACTTCTTAATGGATCAGAAAACTTTAGCTTTTTATAATAAGGTGCATAATCCTTATACTATTATAAATGCGAATGTAAGTTTGTTTGTTACGCTTTCACGTAAAAACCACTGAACCGATTTTGCTGAAATTTGGTACAGGGGTAGATTAGACCTTGGGAAAGGACATAGGCTTTGTTTTGTCGCGATAACCGACATCTACGCGGGCGGAGCCGTTGGCAAAAGCTAGTAAGGCTATAAAACATTAAACGATTTATAGACTCCCATTTGTATTATCGTAATAGTAAAATGTGATTATTTAAAATTTAATTAAAACCGCTGGTTTGTACTAGTTCAAGCAATATAATTTTGTGAAGAAATTTAGGCAAGAAAAACTAAAATTATAAAAAGATAAGTTATCTCTATAAAAAGAGGTGCGTCGCGTACAAAGGTAATACTAGAGAGATATTAAGGGATAGAAAACTTAGATTTCGAGTATCAAAATCAAGTACTATAATAAATTACTTTTTTTAGAATACAGTACCTACCTATTAAGGTTTTCCTTATGAAATATGTTTATGGTATTTTTCCCCTCAAAATGTTATTTTGAGAGCTGTCTCATGTTAGGAAGGTACTTTTTAAATTGTTGGACCGACAGAGTATAGCCCATATATATAATGGTATAGCCACGCTAAAATTATTATTAAAAAAAAGTTATGTCAAAATTATCTTCGCGCGTATTTCAGGGTGGAGAGCGCGGGAAACTCGTATCGAAAGGGCGCCTTTTTAAAACCTAAAATTTTTAAATCGTTATTTTATTATTTATTAAGTTAGTTTCCTTTTTTTGCTGTGATGGGGAAGAAAGGAAAAGCAAAAAAAAGAAAGAAAGATGAAAATTCGTCCTTGGTGTCCTCTGAAGACGACGGTGGAGCCTCAAGCTCTTCGGAGGAGTCTGTACCACCGGTAGAGAAGGATAAGTATCGGGAGTTCAGGATTCCTGACTACATTAGGTCTTATCCTGAAAACGGAGGCAATTTCGAATATGTAGTGTTTTTGGAAAGTGTCGACTTGGTCCCGATTGGAGATAGAGACATGATGTCCCTTTCATCCAGCATTAAGAAATACAACAAAGGCGTTAAACAATTATTACGCATGAACCGTTACAAAATTGGTGTTATTTTTGAACGTCCTGGCTTAGCCAATGCAGCCTTAACTAATCGGAAATTTTTGGATAATTATAAATTGAAAGCCAGTATTCCTGCAGCTGCTACGGAAAATACAGGTGTCATTATGCATGTTCCAATTGACCTGAGCAACGAATACATTTATAACGCTATAACTAGCACAAAAAATATTATTTCTGTCCGAAGATTCATGCGTCGCACTATTTCAGAAGGAGGAGGGGTGTCCTTTCAGCCTACGAAGACGGTGTCCATCACATTCTCGTGTGCAGCGATACCTGATAGTGTCGACCTGAACAGCTGGCGATTTGAAGTACGTCCATACATTCCACCAGTAAAACAATGCCTGAAGTGTTTAAGGTATGGTCATATAGCTAAATTTTGTAAGAATGCTCAAAGATGTTCCATATGTACAAAGGACCATAATTATAAAGAATGCCAAATACCACAAACTGAGGCAACATGTTGCCATTGTCAAGGCAAACATGTAGCTATTTCGTCACAGTGCCCAGTCAAACAACAAAAAGTGGAAGAAAACAAAAAGAAAATTAATAAAAAATCATATGCTGATTTATTCAGTGAAAAGTCATTTCCATCTCTTTCAAAGTCCAGTCCTGCTAAACAATTACAATCACTAGTTGAAACAGAACCAATTTTAAACATTTTAATACAGACTTTAGTAACATTAATTTCTCAAAATAAAAATAATGAAAAGAGTATTTGCACTCAAAGCATAAAAGATGTTCTGTTATCAAAAATTCAGAATAACATAAATAAACCTTAATTTTATGGATCAGCTAAATATTGTACAGTGGAATGCCCAGAGCTTCAATAGTAACAAACATGCTTTTTCGTATTTTTTACATGAGTATAACATACATGTAGCTTTATTGTGTGAGACTTGGCTCAAGCCTCACATGAGATTAAGTATTAAAGGATATAATATAGTAAGATTAGATTCAGGTAATACACACAATGGTGTAGCTATTTTAATACATAACAGTTTACAATTTAGTAAAATAGATACTATATATGATGATTCTATACAAAATATAGCAATTCGTTTAAAATATGGCAATAATAAAGAAATTTCATTAGTCAGTTTTTATAGTCCCGGAAACGCTTCATTTTCTAAGTATAAGTTGGATAATTTAATTCGCAGTATTCCTGGTCCTCTCTTGGTAGGTGGAGATTTCAATGCACATCATTCGGCTTGGGGATGTCACAGTGTGAACATTCGCGGCCGAGAGGTGCTTGAAATCATTAATGACCGTAATTTGGTTTTATTAAATGATGGAGAAATGACTACTGTAGGCTCTGATAGGTGGCAAAGAAATGCACTTGATTTAACTGTAGTATCAGCTTCAATTTCATCGTCTTGTAACTGGTCTGTTCACGACGATCCTTTATGTAGTTACCATTTGCCTGTAATTACAAGGGTACTAATTATTAACAATTATAATATCCCACATGATACAGAAACCTCAAATTTACCTAAACATTTTAATTTTAACCTGGTTGATTGGGAAATATATAAGAAGAGTGTTGATAGTTTGTTCATTGATTTTAAAATTAATCAAGATAACCCACTACAGTCATACAATGACTTAGTAGAGTTATTAAATTCTGCTATTGTTAAATCATTACCAACATCTTTAAGACCTGCTACATCTTTTGATACAACGTTAGTAAATAATGTTCGTAAAAAACGCATCCCATTACCATGGTGGAATCTGAAATGTACTAAGGCAGTAGAAGACTCTAGGAATGCCTATAAAGAATTCAAGTACAATCCCACATTAGAAAAGTATATTGAGTTTAAAAAATTACAAGCACTTAAAAAGTTAGTGTTAAAAAGAGAAAGATATTTAAGTTGGATTTCTCTATGTGAGTCATTTAATAGAACTACTCCATTATCTAGAGTTTGGCAAATTTCTAAAAGATTTAATAAATCATTTACACCTCCATGTAACACTATTTCTCCTTGGGTATTCGATTTTCTAAAAAAATATACTCCAGATACAGTTGAAAGGCCATTCCAATCAATTCCTAATGAAATAAAAGTTTCAGGGCATTATGCATATCTAACTAATCCATTTTCTGTTCAGGAATTACAATCTGCAATATCATCTAGACGTGATTCAGCTTTTGGCCTTGATGGAATACCATATAAAATGTTAAAAAATGTATCAATTAAGGCACTTTCTGACATACTAAGTGTTTATAATTTACTCTGGCAGGAAATGATCATCCCCAATGAATGGAAAACAGATTGTCTCATCCCAGTTCTCAAACCTAACAAAGTAAGACACAAAGCAGAATCATATAGGCCAGTAGCATTAACATCATGCATGGGAAAAACCTTTGAACAATTAATTAAACAAAGGCTAGAATTTTATATAGAAAGTAATAGTCTATTACCATCTAATCAATTTGGCTTTCGACGTGGTTGCTCAACTAGAGATAGCATTTCCCATTTGCAATTAGACATATACAATTCTAATAAAATGGACAATCATTTTGTTGGTGTCTTCTTTGATGTAGTGGGTGCATTCAACAACATCAATCTGCACATTTTGTGTGTTCAACTTCGTGCCCTTGGTATTCCTGAAAAAATTATAATATGGATCTTTAACTTTTTACATGGTAGAGAAGTCTATGTTAAGGTGAATAAAAGATTAATAGGCCCACGTTTTTCATACAAAGGGGTATGTCAAGGTGGCATCCTCAGTCCATTGATTTATCTTCTATATATACATAGACTAAACATTGTACTTGGTCTTGAAGTGGCAAATTTGCAGTTTGCAGATGATTTGGTTATCTATGCTTCAGGTTCAGATATAAGTTCTGTTGAAAGTATTCTAAACACAGCTTTAACTCGGCTAAAGAACTATTTTCATTATTTAAACTTAGATATTAGTCCAGAAAAATCTAAAGTTGTAGTCTTTGGAGAGTGCGAAACAGTCCTAAATATTTATTACAATAATTGTGTTCTTCCAATAGTGAATGAAGTGAAGTTTTTGGGTATAATTTTTACAAGCAACCTCTCATGGACTAAGTATGTTGATTATCTGTTAGGTAGAGCTAATAAAGCATTTAATTTCATAAAGTCACTGTCAATTGCAGCTGATCCTAAAATTTTGCTGATGCTTTATAAATCTTTAGTCCGTAGTCATTTTGAATATGGATTTTTATGCTTTGGGTCTGATCAGAGATTGGTTCATAAATTGGAGATCCTTCAAAACCACAATCTTAGATGTGTAACTGGTGCAATGAAGACAACTCCAATTAATTCACTTCAAATTGAGTGTAGCACTCCTCCTATGAATATAAGATTTCAGTTTTTAAAATCCAAATACATTCTCAAACTTTTATCTTTTGAAAATCATCCTTTACTAAAGAAAATGTTATTTTATCACAGAGTATACAGTCCCTCTAATTCCGTAAATGTCCCCTATATATTTCATGACTTTTCTAACGTAATCAGTATTGATGATCAATATCAAATTGAGAAATGTAAAGGCAGATGGCCGTGTTACTCTGGCAATTATATCAGCAAATTCTGGCCCATGGACATATACATTAAACGTGACCTACGGTCTAAAGAAGATGTCTATCAGTTAATTGCAGAGTTCCCTGGGTACAAGCATATATTTACTGACGGATCCAAAACCAATAGAAATGTTTCGCTAGCCATATATCTACCTCATCTTACTGTTGGACATGGAGTTCGGTTACCTGGAGCCATGACTATATTTACAGCAGAATCTCTAGCCATTTTAACAGCTCTGCAGTATATACAAGAAAAGAATCTTGGGCACACAACTTGGCTTGTAGCGACCGACTGCATGAGTGTTCTCATGGCCTTACAACACCCGAAACTGGACGCCAACACCGGAAATATTTTATATGAGATTCGGACTTTATACGCCTATCTTAGTTCTAGAGGATTTATGATAAGTTTAATATGGACACCCTCCCACATTGGAGTAGCAGGAAACGAAAACGCAGATCATCTTGCAAGAGTTATCACTGACATTGACATCCCAAGCCCAGTGACGAGAAATGTTGCCATACCAAGTTCCGACCTGCTTACTAAATTACGTGAACAAAACACCTGTATTTGGCATGAGAACTGGCAAGAAACACTAAGAACTAAAGGAAAATGGTATGCGAAAATAAATCAAACCATTGGTTCTGCGCCCTGGTTCACCAGATCTGTTCTTCCTAAGAGCAGAATATTTTACACTACTATAAATCGTCTTAGACTTGGACATGGAAGATTCAATGCACATTTAGCCAGAATGAAAATTATAACATCGCCTGTTTGTGACAATTGTAACTTAGGAAGTGATCAGACCCTAGATCATATAATTTTTGAATGCCCTGCATATGACTTGCAAAGAATTCCTCTAATTGATAATTTATTGGAAATATTTAGAACGCCAGCAAGCATCCCGCGCGACACTCAAGGTTTGCTGGAAAATTACAGTACTTATGTACCACTGTATAAATTTATTGACAGCACTGGATGGGCAATTTGACCGTTCGGGGCGACTTATTATAAGGATATGAATGACCCGGATGATATGACCTTACTTCACAACATGAATAAGACGAATACACGGATATGACATTAAATCATTATGATTTTGACTAATTATTGAATACTGAAGACGTGGCTCTGGCCTAAAATATAAACTACTACTACTACTATAAACTACTAAGGACGAGGCTGCGGCCTTATTGACGTTTGGACAAGAAAGAAGGAAAAACTGAAGACGAGGCGGTATGGTCCAAGATCGTAGCCTGCCCGACACGGGCGAAGGAAAAAAAAAAAAAAAAAAAGCGTATTTCAGAGGAGCGCGGGAAACTCGTATCGAAAGGGCGCCTTTTTAAAACCTAAAATTTTTAAATCGTTATTTTATTATTTATTAAGTTAGTTTCCTTTTTTTGCTGTGATGGGGAAGAAAGGAAAAGCAAAAAAAAGAAAGAAAGATGAAAATTCGTCCTTGGTGTCCTCTGAAGACGACGGTGGAGCCTCAAGCTCTTCGGAGGAGTCTGTACCACCGGTAGAGAAGGATAAGTATCGGGAGTTCAGGATTCCTGACTACATTAGGTCTTATCCTGAAAACGGAGGCAATTTCGAATATGTAGTGTTTTTGGAAAGTGTCGACTTGGTCCCGATTGGAGATAGAGACATGATGTCCCTTTCATCCAGCATTAAGAAATACAACAAAGGCGTTAAACAATTATTACGCATGAACCGTTACAAAATTGGTGTTATTTTTGAACGTCCTGGCTTAGCCAATGCAGCCTTAACTAATCGGAAATTTTTGGATAATTATAAATTGAAAGCCAGTATTCCTGCAGCTGCTACGGAAAATACAGGTGTCATTATGCATGTTCCAATTGACCTGAGCAACGAATACATTTATAACGCTATAACTAGCACAAAAAATATTATTTCTGTCCGAAGATTCATGCGTCGCACTATTTCAGAAGGAGGAGGGGTGTCCTTTCAGCCTACGAAGACGGTGTCCATCACATTCTCGTGTGCAGCGATACCTGATAGTGTCGACCTGAACAGCTGGCGATTTGAAGTACGTCCATACATTCCACCAGTAAAACAATGCCTGAAGTGTTTAAGGTATGGTCATATAGCTAAATTTTGTAAGAATGCTCAAAGATGTTCCATATGTACAAAGGACCATAATTATAAAGAATGCCAAATACCACAAACTGAGGCAACATGTTGCCATTGTCAAGGCAAACATGTAGCTATTTCGTCACAGTGCCCAGTCAAACAACAAAAAGTGGAAGAAAACAAAAAGAAAATTAATAAAAAATCATATGCTGATTTATTCAGTGAAAAGTCATTTCCATCTCTTTCAAAGTCCAGTCCTGCTAAACAATTACAATCACTAGTTGAAACAGAACCAATTTTAAACATTTTAATACAGACTTTAGTAACATTAATTTCTCAAAATAAAAATAATGAAAAGAGTATTTGCACTCAAAGCATAAAAGATGTTCTGTTATCAAAAATTCAGAATAACATAAATAAACCTTAATTTTATGGATCAGCTAAATATTGTACAGTGGAATGCCCAGAGCTTCAATAGTAACAAACATGCTTTTTCGTATTTTTTACATGAGTATAACATACATGTAGCTTTATTGTGTGAGACTTGGCTCAAGCCTCACATGAGATTAAGTATTAAAGGATATAATATAGTAAGATTAGATTCAGGTAATACACACAATGGTGTAGCTATTTTAATACATAACAGTTTACAATTTAGTAAAATAGATACTATATATGATGATTCTATACAAAATATAGCAATTCGTTTAAAATATGGCAATAATAAAGAAATTTCATTAGTCAGTTTTTATAGTCCCGGAAACGCTTCATTTTCTAAGTATAAGTTGGATAATTTAATTCGCAGTATTCCTGGTCCTCTCTTGGTAGGTGGAGATTTCAATGCACATCATTCGGCTTGGGGATGTCACAGTGTGAACATTCGCGGCCGAGAGGTGCTTGAAATCATTAATGACCGTAATTTGGTTTTATTAAATGATGGAGAAATGACTACTGTAGGCTCTGATAGGTGGCAAAGAAATGCACTTGATTTAACTGTAGTATCAGCTTCAATTTCATCGTCTTGTAACTGGTCTGTTCACGACGATCCTTTAGGTAGTTACCATTTGCCTGTAATTACAAGGGTACTAATTATTAACAATTATAATATCCCACATGATACAGAAACCTCAAATTTACCTAAACATTTTAATTTTAACCTGGTTGATTGGGAAATATATAAGAAGAGTGTTGATAGTTTGTTAATTGATTTTAAAATTAATCAAGATAACCCACTACAGTCATACAATGACTTAGTAGAGTTATTAAATTCTGCTATTGTTAAATCATTACCAACATCTTTAAGACCTGCTACATCTTTTGATACAACGTTAGTAAATAATGTTCGTAAAAAACGCATCCCATTACCATGGTGGAATCTGAAATGTACTAAGGCAGTAGAAGACTCTAGGAATGCCTATAAAGAATTCAAGTACAATCCCACATTAGAAAAGTATATTGAGTTTAAAAAATTACAAGCACTTAAAAAGTTAGTGTTAAAAAGAGAAAGATATTTAAGTTGGATTTCTCTATGTGAGTCATTTAATAGAACTACTCCATTATCTAGAGTTTGGCAAATTTCTAAAAGATTTAATAAATCATTTACACCTCCATGTAACACTATTTCTCCTTGGGTATTCGATTTTCTAAAAAAATATACTCCAGATACAGTTGAAAGGCCATTCCAATCAATTCCTAATGAAATAAAAGTTTCAGGGCATTATGCATATCTAACTAATCCATTTTCTGTTCAGGAATTACAATCTGCAATATCATCTAGACGTGATTCAGCTTTTGGCCTTGATGGAATACCATATAAAATGTTAAAAAATGTATCAATTAAGGCACTTTCTGACATACTAAGTGTTTATAATTTACTCTGGCAGGAAATGATCATCCCCAATGAATGGAAAACAGATTGTCTCATCCCAGTTCTCAAACCTAACAAAGTAAGACACAAAGCAGAATCATATAGGCCAGTAGCATTAACATCATGCATGGGAAAAACCTTTGAACAATTAATTAAACAAAGGCTAGAATTTTATATAGAAAGTAATAGTCTATTACCATCTAATCAATTTGGCTTTCGACGTGGTTGCTCAACTAGAGATAGCATTTCCCATTTGCAATTAGACATATACAATTCTAATAAAATGGACAATCATTTTGTTGGTGTCTTCTTTGATGTAGTGGGTGCATTCAACAACATCAATCTGCACATTTTGTGTGTTCAACTTCGTGCCCTTGGTATTCCTGAAAAAATTATAATATGGATCTTTAACTTTTTACATGGTAGAGAAGTCTATGTTAAGGTGAATAAAAGATTAATAGGCCCACGTTTTTCATACAAAGGGGTATGTCAAGGTGGCATCCTCAGTCCATTGATTTATCTTCTATATATACATAGACTAAACATTGTACTTGGTCTTGAAGTGGCAAATTTGCAGTTTGCAGATGATTTGGTTATCTATGCTTCAGGTTCAGATATAAGTTCTGTTGAAAGTATTCTAAACACAGCTTTAACTCGGCTAAAGAACTATTTTCATTATTTAAACTTAGATATTAGTCCAGAAAAATCTAAAGTTGTAGTCTTTGGAGAGTGCGAAACAGTCCTAAATATTTATTACAATAATTGTGTTCTTCCAATAGTGAATGAAGTGAAGTTTTTGGGTATAATTTTTACAAGCAACCTCTCATGGACTAAGTATGTTGATTATCTGTTAGGTAGAGCTAATAAAGCATTTAATTTCATAAAGTCACTGTCAATTGCAGCTGATCCTAAAATTTTGCTGATGCTTTATAAATCTTTAGTCCGTAGTCATTTTGAATATGGATTTTTATGCTTTGGGTCTGATCAGAGATTGGTTCATAAATTGGAGATCCTTCAAAACCACAATCTTAGATGTGTAACTGGTGCAATGAAGACAACTCCAATTAATTCACTTCAAATTGAGTGTAGCACTCCTCCTATGAATATAAGATTTCAGTTTTTAAAATCCAAATACATTCTCAAACTTTTATCTTTTGAAAATCATCCTTTACTAAAGAAAATGTTATTTTATCACAGAGTATACAGTCCCTCTAATTCCGTAAATGTCCCCTATATATTTCATGACTTTTCTAACGTAATCAGTATTGATGATCAATATCAAATTGAGAAATGTAAAGGCAGATGGCCGTGTTACTCTGGCAATTATATCAGCAAATTCTGGCCCATGGACATATACATTAAACGTGACCTACGGTCTAAAGAAGATGTCTATCAGTTAATTGCAGAGTTCCCTGGGTACAAGCATATATTTACTGACGGATCCAAAACCAATAGAAATGTTTCGCTAGCCATATATCTACCTCATCTTACTGTTGGACATGGAGTTCGGTTACCTGGAGCCATGACTATATTTACAGCAGAATCTCTAGCCATTTTAACAGCTCTGCAGTATATACAAGAAAAGAATCTTGGGCACACAACTTGGCTTGTAGCGACCGACTGCATGAGTGTTCTCATGGCCTTACAACACCCGAAACTGGACGCCAACACCGGAAATATTTTATATGAGATTCGGACTTTATACGCCTATCTTAGTTCTAGAGGATTTATGATAAGTTTAATATGGACACCCTCCCACATTGGAGTAGCAGGAAACGAAAACGCAGATCATCTTGCAAGAGTTATCACTGACATTGACATCCCAAGCCCAGTGACGAGAAATGTTGCCATACCAAGTTCCGACCTGCTTACTAAATTACGTGAACAAAACACCTGTATTTGGCATGAGAACTGGCAAGAAACACTAAGAACTAAAGGAAAATGGTATGCGAAAATAAATCAAACCATTGGTTCTGCGCCCTGGTTCACCAGATCTGTTCTTCCTAAGAGCAGAATATTTTACACTACTATAAATCGTCTTAGACTTGGACATGGAAGATTCAATGCACATTTAGCCAGAATGAAAATTATAACATCGCCTGTTTGTGACAATTGTAACTTAGGAAGTGATCAGACCCTAGATCATATAATTTTTGAATGCCCTGCATATGACTTGCAAAGAATTCCTCTAATTGATAATTTATTGGAAATATTTAGAACGCCAGCAAGCATCCCGCGCGACACTCAAGGTTTGCTGGAAAATTACAGTACTTATGTACCACTGTATAAATTTATTGACAGCACTGGATGGGCAATTTGACCGTTCGGGGCGACTTATTTTATGGATATGAATGACCCGGATGATATGACCTTACTTCACAACATGAATAAGACGAATACACGGATATGACATTAAATCATTATGATTTTGACTAATTATTGAATACTGAAGACGTGGCTCTGGCCTAAAATATAAACTACTACTACTACTATAAACTACTAAGGACGAGGCTGCGGCCTTATTGACGTTTGGACAAGAAAGAAGGAAAAACTGAAGACGAGGCGGTATGGTCCAAGATCGTAGCCTGCCCGACACGGGCGAAGGAAAAAAAAAAAAAAAAAAAAAAAAAAGCGTATTTCAATGAAATATATATGTTTAAACATTCTGTCAGTTATGTTTTTGTTTGGGTAATGATTAGTGAACAACAATTTCATTTGAAATAAGTGTGATTTGAATATTAAAGACATTATAATTATAATTTATTAAGCATGTCTTCACTGCAACCCATCCACGCCTTAAGTTTAGGTGAGTCGAAGGCATAGTATCGAATGTTAATCCGCTGTGTTATAATATAATCTTCTTGCTTTTTATAATCTTCTATCTAATCTAAATACTCCGGAGGCCACCTTCAAACCGTATGTTTATCCGCATTCTGGAACCCATAACACAAGCTAGTTAAACTATGCTTACTTTGGGTCTAGAAAGCGCTGTGTAGAATGTCGTAGAATATGTAATAAGTATGTATTATTATTAAACCTAGACTAACCGTGCAGGTTACCTTAATCTCATTAAAGTTTGTGAGCTTGGTTTAGACAAGACCCAGTTAAACCCTATTAGCCAAAGCTTGTCATAAAAATGTAAACAAATGACAATAACTATTCTTATTGAGATTCTAAGGGTCTTTTATTATTTGTTTCGTTTTGTGGCTTCTATTATGAGAATTCAAAAATAATATGACGGAAAATTGCAAGAGAAACCACCTATAGTGGGAACTCGATTATACGGACCAATTGTTGTTAGGTATTCGGATGAACGGAAATCGAGTTTTGTGCATATTATGTACGTGCAAGTGCAGTAATTATAATAAATACTTACAAGTCGAAATTATTTCTGCAAATTGTTTTACAATAGTGTTACCACATTTTAACTTTTGTGCTAGCTTGGCTTTACTGGTGGTAGAAATTTGATGACACAAATTTGTCACAAAATTCGGCCGGGTGGGTACCACCGTGCACGATTGCGAAAAACCCTCCATAGTAATCCAATTTCGGTTTGATTGCGTTCAGGGGTCAGCAAGTGCATAGCCGGGCAGGGGGATTGTGGTCGCAGCACTAGGTGGACCGGCGGGTGTCACGCGGTGCTGCGACGACAATCCTCTTCTGATGAGGCCGTCAAGCTGAGTGCCACCATTGTTAACATGGTACGTGTATGTAATGGTGACCCTCTTTCCTGAGACTTTACCTTCAGCTTACCATCAGGCGAGGTGAAGTCAAATTGATGTGTCCTAAAAAAAAAATGTGGTAAATGACACCTTTTGACCTCATCCAAAAGTAAAAAATATGGTGATATTGCTAATAATGTTGTCCAAATTCGTAATTTGTTTGGATGTTTAACTTTAAATTTTGTACCTATATGAGAAAATGGCTTGGTTTAAAATAAAATTACATAAACACAACTATGTGTATGAGGCCCCTCCAAGATCTTGGGGGCAAGCCTTTACTTACCTGACTTACCTTATCTGCTACCTGGTACATAACATAACATAACTTCACACCTGTATCCCCGAAGGGGTAGGCAGAGGTGTATTGGATAATGGACAAGGCTCTTGCACAGGTTTTCCTCCCAGGTTTGGATGGTCTGACCTGACCAAAAAAATCATTTATTCTGTATAAAGTGTAGACCATTAAAACAGAACTTACAAAACATCAAACTAGACTAAAGCAAATGGACCAAATTCAACTACTAATATTTAATATAATTAATTGCTGTTACTGGTCTGGATAATTGCAAAACCATTTATCTGAGGGCCAAATAATCAAGTGTCTACTGTGAATTTAAAGTGAACATATAATTAAAATGAGAAATAATTTGATTTAACATTTTACTTCGATGAAAAGTTGACGTCATCTTGGCATTAGTCTTGGTCGCATCCGAGGCTCTCACCTCCGGGTCTGCTTTCTCACTTTTAGTGAGACCATTGGCATGCACGTCATCTTTTACGACGCCAAGCTAGCACAGAAGTTGACATTGTAAGCGAAATAATATCAGTTTCCAAATATTTTTTTACTTATTGATTGATATACTTATTTGATATCTTACTTATATGAAACATATATAGGTACCAAATGGAATTTTGAGACAGGACAGTATGGGCAGGCACCTTAACAGTTACAGGAAAATGTTCCTAGGGGACATTCATAACTTTTAAAAAATCTAAACTGCATTCACATATTTTCTAAATTTATATTATTATTTCCTTTGTTCACTTCATATACATATAAATTATATTTTAAATATAAATAAAAAATAAATACATTTAAAAATACAATAAATATTGGCCCACCCGCATTGCTACCACCCACACCTCAACTACAAACTAAATGATGCGTGACTAAAAGATGTCAAGTCATATACAGACGAAAGATGTATATAAGACCCATCTTAAAATTTGCTTTCAAATTTGGAGCCCTTACTTTGTCAAAGACAGCTTGGAGAAGGTGCAACCCAGTTTCACAAAGATTCCTACACAACTGAAGGGAGGACCATATCAGGAAAGACTAGAAGTGCTACAGTTGACATCTCTGAAGGAACGCCGTGAGCATGGCGATTTTATAGAAACATAAAATTTTACATGGACACTATGACTTACAGGATTTCCAGAAAATGCTTAGTTTTAACACAAATGATGGGCTGAGGGGCCACCACCTTAAACTATGCACCAGCCTCCCTAACAACAACCCACACTAGCACTTTTTAGTAATAGAGTGGTTAGGGAGTGGAAAAAACTGCCTGATGACATCATATCGGCATCTGCACAAACTGTTAACCAATTTAAGAACAAGCTGGATTTATTTTTAATTAATAAGAAAGGCAAAGTAACATGGAAACACAGGATGCAAGGAGCCATCAGTTGTAGCAACTGTCTGCCTGATTAAAGTATAATAATAATTGTGAGAGTCATCTCTCTGGAGCCCTAACTAACAGTAGCTTGGTCCCTGCACCCGAATGCCAGTCAATATTTTTTAATATTTTTAAATATATCTGGTTCATTTTTAATTAAATATTAAATATATTTAATGAACAATGAAATAAACATAATATTTAAAATGTAAAATGTAATTTATGTGATATTTAGTGAAATAAAGGAAATAATACGTGTTGTGTCGTGGAGTACTGCCTTTTGCATCAAGCCCTTGACCCAACTGCCTAATGCAAAGCCTCTTGAGATGTTGACAATCATGGCCGGCTATGGCTGCCAGCCACAGGAATTTCGCCACGGTCGCAACCTTCTGCGAGGAAGGCATCTCGCAGAAGTAAGGCGCGGAGCGGATCAGGGATGCAGAACTCCTTGCTGATCCGATCCGCTTCGCGCCGCCGCCCCGGGCTGCATCTGCTAGGGTGACAGGGGGCTCTACCAGTCACCCCCAGGCCTGCGCTCATGTAGGCGTCTGAGTCGCCTGCGCCGCGCGCCGCGCATATCGCGGGCTCGGCGGGATGGGTTCTATATCTCTGCCGAACCCGCTCCGCCGCCTCCTTCTCGAGCATTACTTGCTCGCAGAAGGAGGTGGCGGCGGCCCACGCGCTCGTACTTCGAACCATGGCTGCAATCATGGTGCCGAACGAGAGGACTCCCACCCCAATCGCCACGAGGTCACGCCTCGGCACCTCCCACGCCGGGCGTTGTACCAGCGTGTGCAGCCCCGAGTCCTCGTTCGCGTCCTAGTGGTGGCACGCAGACGTTGGCTCCTTCCTGATCCGTTGCAGGTGGTCCCCGTAGCTACCCTTGCCGGAGATCACCTGCGTCAGTCGGTACGAGAGGCTTCCTGGCTTGCCTCTACAATGGCGTGCCCTGCTCTTGGTTGCCCAAGTCGTTCCTTCCCCTCCACCAGGATGGCCTGGTGGAGCTGGGATTTCTGGGCCTCGATTTCTCGAGACTCAGGATTCTGTCCCAGGGTAAGCCCTACACCCGCCGTTTTACCCAGAGGCGAAGAGGCGACGTCCGTGTGTGCCTGGACGTCGCCTTGTTGAGAGTTCTTTGGTGCAAGTGCCCGTGTCACACTGCGGGCACGCGCTAGGGGAGGTCGCCATGGAAGTATTCTTGTATAGTTTCAGGCCCCCCCCGACAAGGCGCAGAGTATGGCACACCGTAGGGGTTTTAGCGTGTGAGAGCCACACATAACGGGGGCTTATGTGTGGCTCTCACACGCTAAAACCCCTACAGTTTACGGTTACAAAACCTTCGCGCGGTAAGCCGTAGGACATTTCCCCTGACGCAACAAAAAAAGGCTCTTGGCAATCATTCCGTAAACCGATACGATTCTCGGAACAATGACTGCTGAATTCACATCCTACATGTCAACAACTTCGTGAGCCAAGTCCAGATATTTTAATTGTTTGTCTTTTTCGGCTGTCATGAGATTCTCGTCATGGGGGATGGTTATATCGACAAATGTTGCGCGGCGCTCTTATCGATCTATCACCACTATATCGTGCTTATTGGCTACAACAGTCCTGTCAGTGGTGACAGATCAATCTCAGTACAATATGATACGACAAGAGCTGGGTACATATCTGGAGCACATATCTGTAATACGGCACCTCTGAATTCACAAGGTTATATTTATTTTAAGAGCAAGTTTCTAATGGACAATTTTAGCCACTTGGTTGTGTCTATGCAAATATTCACTATTGGCAAGACGAGAATAACCAGAAACAATTTCCCCGTCTTCCACGCCTTTGGAAACTGGCCCCTCTTTGTAGGTGGTCTCGGATAAAAATATGCCGTGTGGGTTTTCAACGAAAACGCTGCCTAAACCCTTTGAGATGTAACAAAATTATGTATGGTGAATTGTGTATCTCTTGTATAGGTTGTGGTGATGGATAGGGTCCCATGGGTAGCGGTAACGGGATCAGAATACCAAGCGAATAAAGTCGCGGGCAACAGCTGCTTATTTATAAAGTATGCTTTCAAAAAACAGTAGGATAAAAGATTAAAGATTTTTTCGGTTTCTCCATATAAATCTTTTCTCGATTTTATCATTATCTGGAAATCTACGGGACATAAAGTCATGTAACTTTTTTCATGCTTTATTCCTTCAAATGGCCCTTCCAAAATGTATATAAAATGGAGATGACTGTAAGTCGCTTAACATAATATACTAAAACCAGGTTAGTATTCTTTCTTGCGACAAGAGCCGAGTTTGCTCTCCCCCCTGCATGTAGGTTGTTTAATATAGCACCTGAGAATAATTGCCTTTTTAAATTTTGGTTCAGGAAAAAAAAAGAATGTTTACATCATAAATTATAATTTATTAATTTTTCCTTACAACTTACAGATTCGGTGCAACAACAAGCATTTGTAAAATATGTCAACTCTTTACCTGAGGTATGTAGCCCTTGTTTTATACATTTTATAATTCATTACATTGCATTTTTTCACATTAACCATCATTTTCTTAGATTGAATTATTGAGTAAGTAGTACACCATAAAATTTACAAATATGATAAAATACTTGTGTTTTTGCTACTCAAAGCTATTGCTACTATTTAGAAATGTATGATTCACTAGCTGTGCATTCTATCATTTCACTTGTGCTAAGTATACTGATTATTTTTTCATATAACCGACTTCAAAAGGAAGTTCACTGTTTGACCTGTATATTTCTGTTTGTTTGTCCGCGATTATCTCACGTTTGGTTGAACCGATTTTGATGCGAATTTCATAAAAAACGTATTTGGTACATGCTGGAGAAGGTTTTGGTTTACTTAACCGACTCAAAAAAGCAGATAATATATGTCTGCGATTATCTCGCGTTTGGCTGAACCGAATTTGATGCGAATTTCAGAAAAGTATTTCTTACATTCGGGTGAAGGTTTTGGTATACAACTAATAAATACTTCGTGACGTCGTTCGCATGGATCCGTTATTAAACAATATATTATTTAATCTTTCTCTTTTTTTTTAATCTGTTGTCGTATGTTCTTATAGTTTTGTGTGTTCAATGAATCAATTAAGTTCACTAAAAGGGAGAAATAAATAAAAATTGTACAAAAAAAATAGAACCGACTTCAAAAACCAAGAATAGACAAAAAAAATGAAAAAAAACTTATTAACAGATTTAGTTCTGAGGGTAAAGATGCGTATTAGTCTTTTCTGTTGAAGTCTATGCAAAATTTGAAACAACGTTATAAAGCAACAAAAAAAAAGAATCCATCGCGACGCCAATACGTTTATGGTTTGGCACTGACTTCAACAGAAAAGTCTTATTCGCAGTTTTGCGTTCAGAACTAAATCCGTAATTTATTTATTTTTCACTTTTTAGTAAATTCTTGGTTTTTGAACTCGTTCAATTTTTTTATAACCATGTACCATTGTCACGATAACGAATACAACTTAACAATTAGGTTTTTCGGAATTCTATCGTCCATTTAATTTAATGACTAGGTCATATTACAAATACTAAACTAATTATTTTAGTATTCTGCTACTTATTAAATGTAGCTATCTAATTTTTAAACCATGAAGCTATTTTATTTTTGGCACTAGTAATTTTACTACCTACAGACTTCCAGAAACCAGGTTCTGGAGTAACTGGATGTAATTTTCGAGCATTTAATGAACTTTTGGCTTTTCGAGTTGCGGCAGTAGGAATAGTCGTAGTAAAATAATTTTTAAAGTCAATCTGTGACTTATCCTGCATATTGTATTCATTTGATTGTTGTTTCTCATTTTCTTGTCCAACGTTGTGTAAGTTTCTGCTATAACTTTGGTATTGCATACCAAAATCCTTATCGAACTCTTGTTCATAGCTATTCATTCCTGGCTCATAATCACCAGCATAATTTTTCTCAATCTGATCCTGCTGTCCAAAATGTTGTAATAAATGGTCTTCATTTTTATCTAAATCACTTACACGCACACTCTTTTGTACACGCGATAAATTGGTTTGGTTCACATCGTCATTTTGGTTATCAAGAAAATGTACATTTATAGTCTCCATCAAATTTTTTTTGGTATCATTATGTTTTAGTTTAAAGTATTGTTGCTGTGAATTTTCACTTTCCTTTTCTATGCCTTGGACACTTTCTTGTCTAAAAGAAGTTCCATTTAGCTCACTTAGGTTTTTATTTTGCCTTCCTAAATTCAACATATTTTCTTGACTATAAGTCTGGTGTTCTATGTTTCTATTTACCTGTTCAACATCTGGCACTTGTTCTTGTCCAAAGTTGTGTAAATTATGTTGCTCTAGATTATCGGTGTGTAATATTTCATGAAAGTTATGTAAATCATGTTGCTCTAGGTTTTCGTTTTGCTGTGTAAAAAATTGTAAATCTTGTCCAAAGTTGTATAGATTCTCTTGCTCCATGTTTACATTTTCTTGTTCAAAATTTGCAGTATTTTGAATTTTTACGTCAATATCTTGACTATAATTTTGAGTATTTTTATTTTTTTCATTTGAAGTCTCTGTTTGTATTCCAAAGTATTTGGTTTGATGATCTCCATGACTTTGGTTTTCCATTTTGTTGTGAATAAGGTTATGTAAATATGTGTTTTTGTATTCCTGTTTAATCTCTTTTTTATCGTTTTGTAATATGTTATGAGTGTGATTATTGTATGAAAACACAATTTTATTATCATGTCTTTGCTGCTCTAGGCTCAATACAGTCAATTGATCGTCAGACACCTCCTGTTCTAAGTGGGAATTATTTTGTGATATAGGCATAGTGCTAATTGAATTATTGAATGGGTTATTGGATTCATTAATATTAATAGAGTCTTCTGGACCAATGTCACCACGGCCTATGTCTTGAGGTGTCTCTGGTTTGTCGCTCTTCAATTTTGTATGATTGTTTTTTGGTGAATTTTCATCATTAGTTGTTTCTGTATCAGCTGATAATGTATAGTTCGGATTGGTTAATGAAGTGAAATTCCCGTCTGTTTGATTAGTTCTTAGGAAAATATTATGATTCATATATGTAGATAACGCTGAACCTGTTTCAATTTTATTAAATTTTGACCATAGATTTGATAGTGAGGTCTGTTGAATATTAATATGGGAATCATTAACTACATGCCAATTAACTTGTGAATGGCTGTTGGAATGTATGTGAGAGTTCCAAATCCTTTCAAAATCAGCACTATTTGCTGCATATGTATTTTCATTGTTGGAAAGCTGATTCTTATGATTTTGATAAAAAAATGGGTTTACAAATCCGCTGCTATAACTATAATCTGTATTATCATTGGAGTCATTTTGACGAGGCAAGATCTCATCATTATTATTGAAGTTTATCTTGTGTGATTGTAAAACTTGTTGATATAAAATGTCAGCATCGGTATATGACGTCTTAATTTTAAGGTCCTTATTATTTTCATTGATAGATCCCTGAAATCCTGCCTTATGATTTGTTTTTTGTTGATCGAAGGCTGTTCTAGATTGATTTGAATCAAAATTATCAAATATATCCCATGAGATTACGACTTTCTTATTATTTTCCTTTTCATTGCTTGGCTGTGTATGTTCCAAATGCATATCGGGTCGGATGACTTCTAATTTGTGTTCATATTGTGCATATAGATCGTCTTGATGCTTAATATCTTGATTGTCTGTCCCAGAGAAAAATTATTTTTTTATTATTTTAAAGATTTTTATTAGTGCGTAATTATACATAAAAAGTATTGATACAGATTAAATTATGATTTCCTTTTGATGTTATTTACTGTTATTCATAATTTGTATGTTATTACACGCATAGTTGTACCAACACCATGTTGTTAGCTTAATTAGTATAAAGGTAAAACACAGGTTAGAATTAAACTTGTAAAAGATTACTGCTACGATAAATAGCCAACAAAAAATAATATATAATGAACTGTGATTACAGGATGAGCACATTTACTTTAGTAGTTTGTAATATTATTTCTTTTTTGCAACCTGAGGACCAATTCTCGTAACAAAAGGATGTTTAAGATTCAGTCTCCTGAGAACACTTTTGACATTTGGGACATCGAGACAAAATTTTAAACATCTTTTTATTATGAGAATTGGCCCGCTGTTCACATGTTTGACTATCCATCCTATTTACAAATCAGGTTTATAACGAATCGTTTAATTTTGAAATAGCTTTAATTCTTAATAAATTACTGTGGAAGTGCTCATAATGTTATAAACTTATAAGATATGTCCATAAATCTTGAATAATAAACAAGTTAATAGCCAAAACTATCTTTGAAAAATTTATGAATTTACATTGATTTTTTCTGATTAATCACGAGCATGCAGGTGAGGTATGAGGCTGAAAGCAAAGGTACCCAGACGAGGCCTATATCTTAATAGTATGTGGTCTGAGTATTTTGCAGTTTTACAGCCACTGTGACAATAGTGACAATAGGATCAACAAAATTAACACTATTCATTTAGTTTTCCTATGGACATCAGAATAGATTTAGTAAATGTGTTATAATTACGATAGCGATTATGTAAAATGAATCGTTATTAACCGTAATATGTCAGAAACGGATTCTTGTGAACAGGTTGATATTATCTAATATTAACTAATACATACAGTGGGTTCTTGATGTTAATGTAATCCATGATTAAAACTTACTTTGAGCATGTTGCCCAAGAATCTCTAAATCGTTCAGTTTTTGGCTACTCTGACTAATGCCTTCTAATTTATCCCACGTATTTTGATCTAGAGATTGCTCCCCCACATCTTCTAGTTTCCCCCAGTTTGTCAGTGATGGTTGATCCAACTTTTGAATCTTATCCCAATTACTGTTAGATTGCTGTCCAACATTTGACTGATCCCAATTACTTTGTGATTGTTGATCCAAATTTTTCTCCTGGTTTTGAGTTTGCTGTCCAACGTTTAGCTTATCCCAATTACGTTGTGATTGTTGACCCAAATCTTCCAAATTATCCCAATGATTCTGAGATTGCTGTCCCTCATTTTGCTGATCCCAGTTGACCTGTGATTGTTGACTTAAATTCTGCGAATTACTTCCATTTTGTTCGGTTTGTTGTGCCACGCCTTGCTGGTCTTGTTTACTTTGTTGACCCAAGTCTTCCAAACGATCCCAGTGGTTTTGAGCTTGCTGTCCAACATTCTGCTGATCCCAATTAGTTTGTGATTGTTGACCCAAATCTTCTAAATTATCCCAATGGTTTTGAGATTGCTGTCCAACACTTTGCTGATCCCAAGTGTTTTGTGACTGTTGACTTAAATCTCTCAAATTATCCCAATGATTTTGGGTATGCTGTTCATTTGGCTGATCCCAATTTTTTTGTGATTGTTGGCCTAGGTCTTCTAAATTTGTCCAAGTACCTTGTACTTGTTGGTTTAATGAATGTTGCTCATCAATCAAGCTTTGACTTTTTTGTTGTTCTAAATCTTGGTTATCAGTACCATAAGAGCGCGTAACACGTATGTGGCATTTTTCATCACAATTTCCGAAGTTACTGCTGGGTTGATAAGTAGTATATCCAAGGTTCTTAGTCGATGAAGTCAATCTTTGTGGTGTCTGGCTTTCGTAATATCCACTTGAGGCAGGCTTAATAACATAAGGGTCACCTTGACGTTCCCACGACTTATGGTAGGAATATGAAGATTGATAACTTTTGGGGCGGGTATTCAAACCCTCGACCTGATCATTTACATCTAACTGTGAATCTGCGTTATGTCTTGTTTGCGTATTCAAGCTAGAATCTGCTGAAACTCCATAGTATCTAGATCCACTATTACTTTGCGCTTGAGTATAAGCATTTGAAGAATCTGATGAAACGCCGCGATTGAGATGTGAATCGTACCCGCTATGAGTGAATGCATTTAAATTTGAATTTTCACTAGATTGTTGTGAGTTATAGTTCGATTGGTGTCGGGATTGACTGGACACTTGTGCTGCATTATATTTTCCAGATGTACTACTCAAATGCGCGTTTTGAACATCTGCTCCTCTGGCATTGTTTTGATAACCAGATCTATGAGCATCAAGATCCTCATACAACTCGCTATTTCTAGATATATGACTTTCGGTAGGAGCAACCACAGAAACAGTCGGAATAGCATCATGTTTCTCCCATTTTTTATTATACCTGTAAGATGACTCATAATATTTAGTATTACTAGGTCTGTTAACAGAACCTTGGTTGATTTCACTTGTCAATTCATCATCACTGCTAAGCGCATTATGATTGACAACAGATGACCCTTGGGTAGCATCATAAACTTGTGCACCTACTGGTACCGCCACTCTCCCACCTGGTTTAACAATTATTCTCACTGGCGCTATTCTATACTGCGTTGATCCATAACCAGAATTAGAATTTTTAGTACCACTATTGTATTGACTGTACTCTTGGAAACCCGCTTGGGATTGATAGCCTGAATTGCGTCTTGAGCTTCCGTAATTATTTTGATTACTTGTTTGCATATTATCTATCGATTGTAGATTGTCAGTCTGTATTAGAGCATCACTTGCTATTTGTCGATTATTACCATAATTTTGAGAGCTACTGGTTGCATAGTCAGCCCTATGTGCTGATGACGAATACTGAGTTGAGCGTTGCTGGGAGTTCTCAGAAGAGGTACCTTCTTGGAAGTTACGACCTGCAAGATTACTCAAATCAAAACTTCCCGACCCATAAGTACCTCTAGAATTAGCGGCGCTGAAAACGCTTCCAGACCTTGTCTTAGCACCATCACCCAAATCCCCATTAACTTGTCTTACTAAACCACTCATTTGATGTTGAGCAAGTGTGTCCATGTTATGAGCACGTTCGTAATTTCCACCCATATTACCTCTCTGTGCACCATAATATCCTGATTTAGTACCATCATCTGAAGAGCTTCTTGAATACTGAAAATCTTCTTGTTCTTTGTATGTCTCAGGTCTTGCCAAGACTAAAGCCGACACCACGGCTAAGATGATAAACCGCTTCATAGTGTATTTTTGATCAGCTCTGAAATAATAAAATTATCAAACTCAGTTATTAAAGTATCGAATTTCGAAAATGCGATAGTAGGGGGCCAGCTATTTAAGCGCACCAACTTTAATAACGTCAATTCAAATCGTATCAAAACTATTTAGGTGATGATCAAAACATACTAAAATATCCCTAAGCTGTAGTCAATAATTTTGGTAGAATTCAATATTGGTGCGTTAAATGACATACGCTTTTTTATGGGCAATAATTTTAATGCTCACCAAATATGTCTTACTAAACAGTAAGAAAATATACGAAATAGACTTGGACAGATAAGGTTAGACCCGCCTTAACCTACGTAGTTGTTTTTTTTATAACCACCCAGAAATAGGACGCTGCAAAATCCTGAAACACAATTTGATCATATTTTACTCATTTCGGTGACCGCTTATCCTTTCTGGTAAGCGTTTCGAATTGTATTGGTAGTAGTAGGTGGACTTCTGGTTGGCGTTTAAACATAAGCCTTTTATTAGTGCGTTGGACAGCATAAGGGAGGGCAAAGAGATTCCTTGTATTTTATTGATTTAAGAGCGCGCATAAACCTAAAAAAATATCAGATTTCACCCGAGCGCCTCACACCTCCCGCTCTCGTCCATTGCATCGGCAAGAATGTTGTTGCTACATTCGCGTTGTCGCCGCGCGTTGCCTTAGCTACCGTCTTGTTTTGTCAAATACGATCGCGCACAGTATACCCAAAATAATCAGATAAAAATTGTCTTACCGCGAGTCAGATTTTATCTATCAGTATTTATTTTTGCAAGTGATAAATAAAACGAAAAGATAGGTACCTAATTTAATGATATATTTATTTATAGTATAATGTTATTTTAAATGTTTAAAAACATAATGTAACATAATTTCACGCCTGTATCCCCGAAGGGGTAGGCAGAGGTGTATTAAATGTTTAATTGTAACACATATATAAGTCTCGCTTGACTTGTATTCATTACTATAGTGCTAATGTTAGTTTTCATACAAACTAAGCGCAAGTTCGTCTATACTTCAAACAGTAACAATACTTTTTGTTTGTGCAGATGATACGAAGAGGCAAGTAATAAAATAAATATATTTTTTATATACCTTTACTTTAAAATTGTTGTTGCTTTTTGCAAAATTTGGACATACAGCACAAAAAAAGTAGAAATAATAAGTCCATGTGGGCTGTTGTAGTGAGATTCTAATCTTTTTCTAATTTAATCTAATAAAATGTTACGTTCATTTTCGCTTTGTTGACATTCATTATTATGTTTTTTTTTCGGAATACGTTTACTGGCTGAAAATAGTCGAATATCGATAAGATATTTAATTTTGTAAAAACGGCAAGAGAAAGGGACGAAAGGTGATAAGGGAAAGAAATAATAAGAAGTATAGTTCAGGGTTGGAGTCCGGATTTCTGTAAAACGACAATAACGTGTCGAAAATGCGGTAACGAAATAAACAAGAAAGAAAATACTGATGTTATAACATTAGTATCGAACATAATTATATGTATAAAAATAAAGAACGTAAGCTTAAATTGCATTAATTATTTTAATTTATTGAATGAAGGTGGTGATGCTGAAGGCCTGAAAGCCATGTGATGCACCATGGGCAACGGAAGCGTTAACTACTCCCCCGTCTTTTGGGGGAGGAGTTGCCACTTCTGGCTGATATTCTGCCAAGGTCGATATGGCCAAAGAAAAGACAAACTCGAAACAAAACCCTTTACCAACCCGTCTGGGCAGCGTGGCAACAGTAGGTCAATATCCTCACAATGGAGCCACAAATAGGCCTCCAGTTCTGCTATTTCCGGCCATGGTAGCGGTCGTGGTAACGGTGGGGCAGGGGGTGCGAAGAATCTCCTTGCTACGGTAGGCTACTATCAACGACTATAGCCGGTAACTTTTAATAGCAACACCATACGGCTGAACCAACACCTCACCGAACTCGAGGTAGAGCTACGTTGTATAAACTGGCATATATTGAGCTTGACATCCGAAGACAGGGGGAGGATATGATAACCATTATATCAGGCTACCTGCTCTACTTTGAAGGAGGTGATTAGCTCTCCCAGGGAGGCATTAGTTTTCTGGCCACGAAGGACCTCATAAGCAGGGTTGTGGAAGTCAACAGTGTATCGAACGGTGTAGCGTACCTCATACTAAAAATCAAACAGGCATTCCCTGAAGGAGATAAAAGTATATGCGCAGACCTCAAAACACACTCACGAATCCGTTGAGGCCGTGTATGAGGACATTGCTAAAGTAATGTATCATACGGTTGGCGGTACTAGTCTTGGGACTACGTACTGCGTTGTTCAAAGTTCGAGATTCTCCAGGATTTCTATGGACAGCTGTAGGCATCACGAATGACAAATTAGACGAGACACGGCGATGAAGACCACAGAGCTCCACTCATGCACCACTATACGGAGGAGATACGATACGATATAAAGCAGTGCGAGGTAGAGGCGGCCTTCAAGCAGCTGAAAAATAACAGGTGCCCTGGCGATGACGGAGCTCCTAAAAGCACCCGCCTGCTTAGACTTTAGACCCCAATCCTGAATGAGCTAATGAGCCTTTTTAATTCCGTTTTTCAGCAGGGTTTAACACCTTAGCCATGGAGCGGGAGTGCGGTGATGCTGTTCTTCATAAAAAGGCGACAAGGACTTGCTCAAGAACAACAGACCCATCTCACTCCTGTGATTAATGTCTACAAGTTGTTCTCGAGAATCGTCATAAAACGCCTAAAAAAAAATCGACAATAGCGCAGGCAGAGCCGCGGGTAAAAGCTAGTTATAAATAAAACTGTAAATATAAAGTATTATACGATAGTTTTGTATCATATCATGAACTAGCAGTTGCTCACGGCTACGCTCGCGTAGCCTATTTTACTATCTTATAATGTAGCTAAATATTTTTTAAATCGGTCTAGTAGTTTTTGAGTTTCGTTTCGTTACAAATAAAAATGCAAATCTTTCCTCTTTATGATATTAGTAAAGGTTATGTTAATACTATAAAAACTTTGTAAACTGGCATCAACATGCGAGTGGTCACTTACCACGTACTTGTAGGTATTGTGAGATCGACGCGTTAAATTTCTAAGTAATACTACTCATGAATCAAACACAAATATAAGAAAAGTAAAGTAATAGAGATTTGCCTTCGACAATTAGCCATGAGTTGAATTTTTAATTCTCTTTTAGAGCTTTCTGTTTTATATTTTTTGTTTGCCATGGTCGTCGAAGTATTTTCTCGAACCGGAGCACAGAAGCACAGTCTTCTCGTCTCAAAGGAGCGATCACGACTGATTGATGAAACAAAACATGCCCGTTACCTCGGGTCAGGTGCGACAGGAAGGGAGCGTTCTGCGCGGAATAAGAACGTAGTAAGCGCCAAAT
Organism: Cybosia mesomella; assembly: GCA_946251805.1. NCBI lineage: Eukaryota > Metazoa > Arthropoda > Insecta > Lepidoptera > Erebidae > Cybosia > Cybosia mesomella. Next base: position 15,884,533 of record OX276403.1, read on the forward strand.
CAGTTTTATTGTAATTACTAGTAAATTGTACATTATTTTTTCAAAACGGTAGTAGCATCCCTCGGTAATATATTTTTACACAATGTATTAAAATATTGACTCAGTTATGCATATTTATGGCAATAAATCGATTTTAGTTGAAAATTAGACGTAATTTTGTGATTGTTTTCTATCGATAAAATATTACTTACAAGATTATGTTTTCACTTAATTCAGTCCCTATTAAATATAATGTAATATCTATATATAACAGAAACATAAAACAGAACAATTGAGGCATATTTTCGAGTATAAAAATCAAATCTAAGATCGGCAATTTTTCTAGTATAATTTATTGTACCTATGCTCGATGAATTTTAGCTTGAGAGGTGTCGTTATTAGATTCGTATTTATTGTGAAAGTGACACTGGGTATATCAAAATAAAAAAAATAAAGAAAATTACTGATTTTTGGCGCTAAAATGTATGTTGTTAAACAAATGTTATCACTCAAACTTATCGAGTAGGGTATCAAAATTAAGAGCTTTAAAAGGTGATTTCAATAATAAGTATATATTGATGAATGAATGACGCTCTGGCGAAGATTTTCGGTAGGTTAGACAGATGGCAGTCGCTCACGTAGGCGCTAATATGAATCAAATTATGGAAAGAAATAGAAGAGCGGACCCCGGGCTCCAAACTGCAAGCTTTGGACGCATCCAAGATTGGAGCTTGGATGACGATAATTTTTTTATACCACTTAGGTAGCAGACAAGAACACGGCTCACCTGATGGGATGCGGTTATAATTTTTTTGTGTAGGTAGGAATACGGTTTAATGAGGTTAGGCCCCAAAGCAAACGCTTCATCACCAATGAAAACATTATGTAGATATTTAGAGAAAGGTAGTATTAGTATTTGGTAGTGTTGAATGTACATGTAAGTTGGTGCGCCGGTGGGTATTGTTTTATACCTGAGGAGGCCATCTCGAAACCGGAGATGGCCCATTACACCGCGGCGTCTGTAGACCCGAGACGGCGTGCGGAATTAATCGGTTCAAGCCCGACATAACCGCCCCCGCTGGCTGGCGGGGGGATATCCGAAGGGTTTTCCGCACGTAAAAAAAAAGGGTATTGTTTTATTACCATTAGTACCAATGTCGATCATTATAAATTCTTTTATTGCATTCACTAATGTTATAAAACATTTAATGCTATTATAATGGTGACACATTTCTTCGGTTTAATATTTATGCAATGAGTACTTATTTAAACTACTTATATATCATAAAAACAGTGCACTAATACTAGCATTATAATCGCAAATAAAACTTAAGAGTCTCAACTTTTTATCGACGGAATTGTGCATCTGACACATTCTCTACGTTGTGTGTACTCAAAACATGCGATTTCGCTGTGCGTCTTCCGCAAACGGACACACTTTCTGCCTCTAATTCGATCCGCTAGGGACTAATTGACTCTGAACGCTTCATATTGGTAGAAAACGTAGGTATTTTGAATTTTCAATGAATTTATGTAAATTTCGATAACCGCGTTTCACTCTCCTTTTCGGTATCATTTTTATTTTCTTAACTCAAACAACACAACTGACATTGTAAACCGTTTTGAATAAATCAGGTTAAACCAATCTTTGCGAGCAAATGCTATCTAACCGGAAATACTTAGCACACGTATAGTAACTCCGTTTCTCAGGGACCCTCGCCTTAATATCAATATGTAAAGTTACCGTATACACCCTCCCCAAGGTTTCCACACATCGGCTTCATCAGAAAAGTCTAACGCGTATTTTTGTCTTTGGAGTTCAATCTGTAATTCAGTTATTTTTGTTTTTCACTACCTATCGTTTTTGTCACTTCATTAACGGTTCATGTTGGAACGGAAAAAGAAAGGAATTTATCTTGGTTAAATCAATCCAGCCGGATTGCAATTCGGCCGGATCCGGCCGGGTCCAACCGGATCCGGCCGGATTGCAATCCCTAGTTCGGCCCCATCTGAGCTACATTACTTAAGTCTGTGAAATCACCTGACAGGAATTCCAACTTCTCTTTATATTTGATTATTCATACCATAAACTTAGTATACTAGGGTAAAGTAGGTATACCATCTAAGTTTATGATTAATACAGACTAGACCGTCATAGTTTGGTAGTATTGGTACGAAACCAGAGAATATGGTGTTGTTGATTATAATCTATTCCTGTGCCAAATTTCAGCCAGATTAATTCAGCCGTTGACGCGTGATTGAGTAAGAAACTTTCACATTAATTTATAATATTCGTAGGAGTAGGATAGGATAGTAGAATTACATACAGACCATTTTTTAAACTTAAATTCTAAAAAAAAGCAACTTTTTCATTTATAAAACCTAAACGAGAATTAAACTAATTTCTTCATTGAGCTAGTAATAATAGTTCAATAAGTTTCTTCAACTATTTTAAAATCTTAAAGAAATCTTTGTTACGCTATATCGCAGGTCAGGTTTAAAATTATTATTCTGGCATCAGTTTTTTGTTAATTTAGTACGTTTGGAATTATTTACGCACTGACTCAAAATATAAATAACGCGTTGTCGTTGCGTTTTTGAATTATTCATAAAATATTCCCTACGTAGAGTAGGTAACCTACCAAGATCTATTTATTATACCTAATTCAGAATTACAAATGATTGGTTACTTAATTCAATAATATTCTGTAAATGAAACATCGCCTATAATATAATGGTAATTTTTAAGAAACGATTTATGTAATAAGTACAATTTATTTCATTATTTAAACTAGGTAGGTAATTATGTATGTATGTATGTAAATATTATTACTGTTCACACTACTAATATGAGAAATAATCCTTACCGTGAATAAATTAAGGCACTTGAACAAAAATATGATTAACTTCACTTCACGACTTGCTCGCTGCACGTACTGGCATTGGCTGATCAGGACGCGCCAATTTATTGAGCTTTAATTTTCTATCTGCTAAGAGATGATAACCTCATGACCGGCTATGAGTGATATTTTATTCTCAGAACACGATCGTGCAAAATACATACTTAGAATTTTACAAGTCCGAAAACCTTGAGTGACAAAATGATTACATACTTATTTATTTATATTGGTGATTGTCAAGTTGCAAGTTTAAGTGCTTTGAATGATTCAGTAGCATAATGACTTCATTCAAAACATGCGGTAGATACCTATTCATTACTCAGTTAAACCTTGCCATACCTACACCTGTATCCATTATGACTGTCTATACACTTTACGTCACACAGTATTTCGTCACCGATGTGACATCCGACAAATGCATGTGTGGTTGGTGAACCAGGTGTGTCTAGAAATCATATCCCTGAGACCCCGACTGGCTTTGGCCAACAACATTGGCAACCCCTACTTGTTTAAACGACTTGTCAATATCCCCCCTTCGCTATCGAGAGACGCACGCAGAAACATGACGCGACCGCCGCCACCCTGGACCTGCTTCTGCTAGAGCGACGGCTATCCCCAACTGACATTCCCAGGCCTGCGCTAATGAAGGACGGATATCGTTCTGCGACCTTCACCTTCCGGCACGCCTCCTGCGGCACGGGAGAGTGCTAGACCTCTCCCGATCCTAGACATTTAGAACACGTCTGTGAAGTTGGCATCTCAAATGTTAGCATCTCACAAATAACATAACTTAACATAACATAAACTCACGCCTTTATCCCCGAAGGGGTAGGCAGAGGTGCTAGCACCCACATTCCACAAATAAAATCAATATAAAGTGACATCCAGCATAGTTCTACAGTTCTTGATAAGTTTTATCAATAGTTCCGTAGATTAAACTATTAATAACGCGTTTAAAAAAAATGAGATGCTAACTTCACAAACACATCATAGCATCTCATCACATTACGAACGCCTGACTGCACAAAAGTCTAAATCTGTTGAGTTCTATGTTCTCAACAAGTTTCAACAATAGTTCTGGCGATTAAACTGATAAAGTTGAGTTTTGACAAAATGAGATGCTAACTTCGCAAAACACATGGTAGCATCTCATCACATTTCGAAAACCTGAACACACAAGAGTCTAAATCCGGTGAGTTTTATGTTCTCAATAGTTTACAACAATAGTTCTGGCGGATAAACTAATCAAATTGCGTTTGAAAAAACTAGATGCTACCTTCGCAAGCACAAGACAGCATCTTCTCAAATTCCGAATGTCTGTCTAGCGAAATGGTTTTAGATGATGACCAGCATCTCTTGCTATGAAATGCAAAAGAATTCTGGCTTCTGGAACTTTCACATATTTCTCCATCGAATTTTTTTCTTCGATAATTCATATAAAGTGTGATGCTAGTCTACTGTTAAGAGTTCTTATTCGGGAAAAAATTCGAGATGATGACCAGGGTCTCTCGCAATGCAATGCAAAAGAGTCTGGCCTCTGGAACTTTCTCGTATTTTTCCATCGATTTATTTTCCTAAAAAATCCAATAAAAAGTGAGATGTTAGCCTTCTGTGGAGAGTTCTGGAGGGTTCTAGATGATGAAGAGCATCTTGTACTGTTAAATGCAAAAGAGTTCTGGCCTCTGGAACTTTCTTGAATTTTTCCATCGATTTTTTTCCTAAAAAATACAATAAAAACTGAGATATTAGCTTTCTGTGAAGAGTTCTGCCTTAGAAAATAATACTAGATGATGACGAGCATCTTTTACTGTGAAATGCAAAAGGGTTCCGGCCTCTGGAACTTTGTCGTATTTTTCCATCAATTTTTTTTCCTAAAAAATCCAATAAAAAGTTAGATGCTAGCCTTCTGTGCAGAGTTCTGGCTTGGCAATCAGTTCTAAATGATGACGGGCATCTTTTACTGTGAAATGCAAAAGAGTTCTGGCCTCTGGAACTTTCTTGTATTGTTCCATCGATTTTTCTTCCTAAAAATCCAATAAAAAGTGAGATGCTAGCCTTCTGTGAAGAATTCTGGCCTAGAAAACAGTTCTAGATGATGACGAGCATCTTTTACTGTGAAATGCAAAAGAGTTCCGGCCTCTGGAACTTTCTCTTATTTTTCCATCGATTTTTTTTCTTAATAATCTAATAGTAAGTGAGATGCTAGCCTTCTTTGAACAGTTCTGGCATCTCCAGCAATGCAATGCAAAAGAGCTTTCTCATATTTTTCCATTGAATTTTTTTCCGCAAAAATCTCGTAATTAGTGAGATGCTAGCCTACCATTGAGAGTTCTGGCTCAGAATACGTTTCTAGATGACAACCAGAATCTGTTTCTACGGAATGCAAAAGAGTTCTGGCCTCTAGCACTTTTTTCATATTTTTCCATTGAATATTTTCCCTCAAAAACTCATGATTTTCACGAGATGTTTCAAAGGGATTGACTACTAGTATGTTAATATCTGACAAAAGTGATCGGATCGGAATCATTTTCCGAAAAGAAATGATATTTACAGAAAAACTTAAAAAAGTAAAAATAAGGCCTTGTATTAAATGGTTGCATCTTAAATTATGAATTCCTTTATACAAAAAAAAAACAAAATCCCAAAAATAAATAACTACGGTTCTAAAAAAAAAACAATTGGATCGGAACAAATTTTTTAAATCCTGTAATGACACAGATCACTTATCGATAAAACCAAGAGAAAACCGTAATCTTCACTTTCGTTCGTAACCAAGAATCGGACGTACCGACAATGAACTAGTTCTTCGAAAGGAATTGCAAAACGAATGCAAAAACTTGGCGTGCATGGTTAACTAGAAAAGTCCGGGAAAATGATGAAGATAAACGTTTTTTAAGATACTCGACTGTTTTATCAAAATCAAACAAAGTTCGCTATATCCGCAAAGGGCTCAAAAATAATTATAGAGGATGAAATTTCAAGATTTTGCAATGGGGTGTTTTTATAATATATTACATAACGGCAAATCCCGTTCACGGGAAAAAAGCACGATTTGTCGATCGTACATTTGCGCTGCTTTTCATTTCCGTTCAAGAGAACTCCTAACCATAAATTTTTAACCGGCTCGGTACAGTAGAAAACTTGTGTACCGGAAGAGTTAGGATACAATACGAAAATGTTCTGTTTTGTAACTCCGTTCAAGCTCTGCCCACTACTGATCCGTGGGAAACCTCGCAGCCGTGACCAATCCGAAATTTCGTTGCCAGGGATTGGCTAGGATGGGCGCACAGACCCCGTTAAGTGTGTCGTCGGACGCGCATATACAGAACTCTTGTATTTCATAGCGAGAGACGCTGGTCATCATCTAGAAACGTTTTCTGAGCCAGAAAGCGTTTTCTCAACGGTAGGCTAGCATCTCACTATATTGATGGAGTTTTTGGAGAAAAAAAATCGATGGAAAAATATAAGAATTGCATTGCGAGAGATGCTAGAACTGTTTTCTAAGCTAGAACTCTTCGCAGAAGCATCTCACTTTTTATTGTATTTTTTAGGAAAAAAAAATCGATGGAAAAATACGAGAAAGTTCCAGAGGCCAGAACTTTTTTGCATTGCATTGCGAGAGACGCTGGTCATCATCTCGACTTTTTTCCTGAATCAGAACTCTTAACAGTAGACTAGCACCTCACTATTTATGGATTTTTGAGAAAAAAAAAAGTCGCTGGAGAAATATGTGAAAGTTACAGAAGCCGGAACTGTTTTGCATTTCATAGCAAGAGATGGTCATCATCTAGAACCATTTCGCTAGTCAGACACTCCGAATTTGATAAGATGCTGTCTTGTGCTTGTAATTTTTTCAAACGCAATTTGATTAGTTTATCCGCCAGAACTATTGTTGTAAACTATTGAGATCATAAAACTCACCGGATTTAAACTCTTGTGTGGTCAGGATTTCGAAATGTGATGAGATGCTACCATGTGTTTGCGAAGTTAGCATCACATTTTGTCAAAACTCAATTTTATCAGTTTAATCGCCAGAACTATTGTTGAAACTTGTTGAGAACATTGAACTCAACAAATTTAGACTTTTGTGTCGATTATAATAAGGTAATCTTCTGATTTTATGGCACTGCAGCTTCTATAAATAACAAAATCATCACTTTTTCACTAATATTGGCTGACTGATTAACACTAACTTACTTTAACGCTGTAAAATACTTGATGGATTAAGGATGACCGTGATCTAATTAAAAATATCAACCACGCATAAAACAAGCCCTTGCCGCTGATGAACTTAGTACAACCGGTCACGTCTTTACTACTAACCGACTAGCAGTCTGCTCCGCCTAAAAATCCTATTGTAGTATTGTTTTACTCACGCCCATTGTGAATTTTATTGAAAAATAGGTAAACAATGCCTATATAGATGTATTCATCGTAATCATAATTTACCCTAAACCAAAACTCATTTGTCTTGTAAGAATTGTCTCAAAATATTTTACTTGATGAGCTGTTCGGTTTTAATTATTTGATATCGTATGAATCTAATTCATACTAGATTTTACTAGAAACGAGGGTAATATTTAATCCGTGTTATGATTACCTGTGTTATACCATCATATCGCGGGTTATTTGTTACGTGTATATTTACTCTTGGTTTAAATATAATCTTTTCTAAAAAAACGGCCAAGTGCGAGTTGGACTCGCCCATGAAGGGTTCCGTAGCAGCAAGTAACATAATTATGTTCTTTTTAAATTTTTATATTTGAGTTGATTGAATGAAAGGTAAATTGCGTTTTACGATACGTACCTTACGTATTACAAAAAAAACTACTTGCTAGATCTCGTTCAAACCAATTTTCGGTGGAAGTTTGCATGGTAATGTACATCATATATTTTTTTTAGTTTTATCATTCTCTTATTTTAGAAGTTGCAGGGGGGTTGGGGGAGGCACACATTTTTCCTCTTTGGAAGTGTCTCTAGCGCAAACTATTCAGTTTAGAAAAAAAATATATTAGAAACCTCAATATCATCTTTGGAGACCTATCTATAGATACCCACACACACATCGATACACATATGGGTTCGACGAAAAAAAAATTTGAGTTTCAGTTCTAGACCCCCAAAATTTATTGTTTTTTTTTTCTATTTTTGTTTGAAAATCTTAATGCGGTTCACAGAATACACCTACTTACCAAGTTTCAACAGCATAGGTCTTATAGTTTCGGAATAAAGTGACTGTGACATACGGACGGACAGACAGACAGACAGACATGACGAATCTATAAGGGTTCCGTTTTTTGCCATTTGGCACTGGAACGGAACCCTAAAAATGTATAATTACACAGAAATATAAGTAGGTTTCAAAAAAATCCATACTAATGTGTATTATAAATGCGAAACTAACACTATCTATCTGTTACATTTTCACACCTAAATCACGGAATCGATTTTGATAAAATTTGTTTACCCAGTGTATGTGAAGTTTCTATCGATTTGCAAAATTTTGTAACCAATTATAGTTTCTATCGATTTTGGTCTGTTAATCCTATCACACCTATATTGATATATATCACACTGCATTATGATATATAGCGAAGCTTATGATCATGTCATAGAAGAATGTTCATACAAAATTTGAGCTGAATCTGTTCAGCTATTTTCAAGTTACGCTCGAACATCGAACCTGCAGACAAACAGAAAAAATCACATTTTCGATATCGGTAATAGCTCCTAGAAAACAGCAAATTGTTAAATAAATCATTACCGTTTTCAGCCCGTTAGGATTTTAATGTTAGAAATAACTGTCAAAAATAAAGTCGGTCGATCCTCTGACTTGCGGGATGTTACTAATATTGGTTGACTGATTGATAAACCAATAAAATTATTAATTAAAAGATCAAATAACCCAACTGCCCTAAAAAGACCGAAACAAGTTTGATAGCAGGCGGGACCCATTAATTTTCTTTCGGTTTATGATTTGCATCTGGGTCCCGCCTGCTATCAAACTTGTTTCGGTCTTTTTAGGGCAGTTGGGTTATTTGATTTTTTAAATAATAATTTTATTGTAACTTTTTAGTTATGATATATATATTTTTGAAATCCCCTTTTAAAGTTCTTCAATTTGATACCCTACTCGATAAGTTTAAATGAAAATATTTTTTGAATAACATACATTTTAGCGCCAAAAATCCACCATTTAGTTTTTTTATTATTTTGATATACCTAGTGTCACTCTCACAGTAAATACGAATCTAACGACACTTCTCAAGCTAAAATCCATCGAGGCGTTCAGGCTGCAGAGCGTGCCAAACAATTATACATACATACATACTCTCGAAAAACATAACCCTCCTTCTGGCGCAGTCAGGTAAAAATTGGCAACCCTGGGGATTTCCAGGGAAACCAAACAGTTGGTAGTCAATCAATCAATTTATGACTCATATAAGTTAAGTCTACGGAAATAAAAATGTGTATTCAATCTGTCCCCGATAAATGATGTTATGTTTATATGACATTGCTCTCATTAAAAATAGGACATCGTGAAGGAAAAGTATTGACATACATAAATATTGTTGTTATTATTCAAGTTCAAAGGAACCAGATTTATCATGTAAAATACGCTTGAAACTTTTAATTTTTATAATATCTAATTTTATGATATCTAGGACGTGTCCAGGTAGCTCAGTTGGGCAGACTATTCCCCCAATAAAGGTCCGATCACGGATTCAAGTACCTTCCTGAATATTCACTTTTTTCCGAATCAAATCTAATGCAAATAATAGCCACTTTTCACTTGATCAAGTGACTACACGGATGGAGTTAATTAAATAGTTAAGTGGGCATCACACATAAATGCCTGTTCGCAGCAGCGATACCCGATATGTTGCTTTGTATCGATATATCGTATCGCAATATATCGCTACTAATTGTATCGATACACGATAGTATATCATGTCTTTGTATCGATATGATAAATATCATATCTAAAATTTCATATTGGGTTACTAAAGTAAAACTCTTATCTCAGATGTAGGTTTGCTTTATCAATAAAAACCGGTTACGTGCGAGTCGAACTCGCGCATACTGAGCGTTTTATACACAACTGTATTAAGGGACAATAGTCCATTGAAGAGTTACATTGAATCCAAGTCTGTGGGGTCGCAACCCTTGTCCCGCTGCTGCCATGTTGTTAAAGGGATGCAAATTGTTTTTACGCTATACTGGGCAAACTATGCGTCGCACAGAAACAACGTAAAAGCAGTTTTGTTGCAAATTCAAAAAGTTGTAGAGAATTCAATTTGCCACAAAATTACTTTTACAAATATTCTGTGCGACGAATAGTTTGGCCTTTTTTAAGATGGCGGTCAAGGTACAAGTGTTACGTCCCAACAAACTTCGATTTAAGTATACACTAACCCCCTCTAGACATCTAAATATAAAATTGCGTTCTCTGACTTCTGCACTTAAAAATGTAACATTTCAATGGTCTACAAACTTAACGTTGCTTTAGGCAAACTAAAGTTACGAGTACTAACATAATTCACGGCAAACTGAAATTACCTTACCAATATAACTAGCAGCAAACTGAATTGGCAATGGGCTGGACACATCTGCCGTCGGCCCGATGGTCGGAAGTGAGTCCCAGATTGTAGACTGAATCGGTAAACGGTTGGGGATACGCCTCAGCTAGATACCCTGACAACCCAAAAATGTAGCTGAGTTAGACTGGATACTGAAGGCGGAGAATCGGGTACTGTAGCGTGGACCCATGTCCAGCAGTAGACTGGAATAGGCTAAAACATGATTAAGAATTGAAATAAATTTTTAATCACAATTTTTTTTGTATTGTAGTGAGCCATCATATTCCCGGATTTCGGACTTTACCCTTTAATTGTGCTATAAGACTGCTTCCTGCGAAATTTCGTGATTTTTAGCTATAGATTGGTACTCGTGTCTTATCAGGGAGTAACAAAGCTACATTTTTGTGAAAAAGGAGTGAAAACTTCAACCAAAGTGTATCAAGATACTGTCTTGGATCATGTTATGAAACCTCTCAGCAATACACTTTTTAAAAATATACCGTGAACTTTCCAGCAGGACTCTGCTCCTGGTCACAAGGCACGAACTACCCAAGCCTGGCTAGAAACCAACGTTCCGGACTTTATAAGAGCTGATGACTGGCCCTCATCTAGCCCAGACCTCAACCCTTTAGACTGCAAATTATGGTCAGTTTTAGAGGACATGGCCTGCTCTAAACGACACGGCGACATTGATTCTCTTAAAAAATCTTTGAAGCAAGCAGTGGCAAAATTTCCCTTGGAAACAGTTCGTGGCCAAACAGATTAAAGGCCTGTATAAAAGCCAAAGGTGGCCATTTCGAATAAAATATATTTATTTTGTTAAGACTTTAATAAATATGTAGGTATATTTTTTAATAATATTACATTAAGTACTTAATTTAAAAAAAATGCATTTTCATTTGTAACAAAACTTATGGCTGGACTAGGTAGGTATATTACTTTCAAACTTAATGCCATCATTCAATATATGAAAAAATATTGTAGCTCTAACTATGGTACAATACGATATTTTTGATTCGATACACTTGGCAAACCGATACGATAAAGCCTATATCACATTACCGTGTATCGATATAAAATATCGGCATATCGCATTCCATTGTATCGATACATATCGGGCATCGATAGTTCGCAGTTAGATATTCGATTCTTATGTGACACATTCTGGATAATGTTTGTGTCCGTTGTTGTGAATACTAAAATTTACAGCAAACTGGGTGCTAAATAGTATAAGCATTTGCATTTGAAAACATAAATCAGTAATGGATTCGGTCGGATTCTAAAGAAATTCAAAAGTCAAGGAAGATACAGAAAGCACAGTATGTACTTTATATTCTTCTAACAAGAATAGGTTAACTAGAGGGGTAACAGGAATACTTATAACTCGTACGAGATTCCTTATTCAATTTGGAAGTACTTCTACGCAACAGAAAACCGATAGCTAAACATGTCAATTTTAATTTCCAGAAACCGCTAACGACGGTGAGGATCTTTGATCGTAATGACTACTATAGTGTCCACGGTGCTGACGCTACGACTGCCGCAAGAGAGGTGTTTTCTTCAATATCGAACATCAAGAAAATGGGCCTGGAACCAAATCGCCTCGACTACCTGGTTCTGTCCAAAGGAAATTTTGAAATTCTAATAAAAAAGCTATTACTTGTAAGTAAATTAGTAGGTATCTTAGCTGATTAAAGAGAAGTCCATTGAAACTTAACAACAGTTTAAGGGTGTAGGGTGCCCTACCAACATCCTTGAGGCCCAAGCCGCCTGCACGACGAGACACCTGCTAAACCACGGACGAGGCTCTGGCGCAGGCTTTCTTTTCAGGGTTGGGAGGTCAGACGGCAGTCGCTCCCGGAAAAGCAGACAAACCAATCAAAAACAACACGGACCTCGGGCTCCAAAGTGTTAACTTTGGACGCAACTGGGAAATCGCTATGAGGATGATGATGAACGTAACAACAGACAGAGTTGCTTTTTGCTTTTGCATTTATGATAATTCCAATTATCCTTTGTTTTTACTGCGTAAAATAGCATCCTTCTAAGAGTATTCTCAGTGTCAAGTACTTAATACTTGCGAGGTTATAAAAGAACATTGAACCATGCATGACTTTATGACGAGATTGAAACGATTAGGTTATATATAATATTGTAGCCGTTGTAGGTATGTTTTGACAATTATCAGTTTACTTGAGAATTATTAACATAAACTAGTAAGTAGGTAATTGTAATATAATAACAGAATGATTTTACGTTGTTCTATATCATTTATAAACTGTAGCAAACTACTTAGTTTAAATTAATGGATAAAAATTGCCACATATTAAAGTCAAACACGTGTTTTGGGTTAGGACGCGAGACAAATAAATGTATTGTCAGTACAGACCTGTTATCTGCAAATTGAGTGAATCATAAAATCATAAAGCCTAAAGGTGAACCAGAGCAAGACTTCAGCCATCATCGTTGGAAGATCTAGAAAATAGAATTGTCAGTGCTTCTATAGGTTGCTTGCATATATATATATATATATCACATAAAGTCGTGTTGGTGATGACCGGGATAAACTCAAGAACGGGTGGACCGATTTCAACGATTATTATTATCTTTGATTTTTTAGATTTGTACCGTGCCATTTTGTGTTAATTTATTTTTGCGGATTTTGCCAATAGTAAAGCCGGCCAGCGAGGGTGGGTATGTCGGATGCGAACCTCACGCCGCCGCGCCGTCTTGGGTCTTTGATGCCGGGGTGCAAGGAGGCTTTCACGAAATAAATTCGGCTGATAAGTTAACCAATATGACTTGATTCTAAGGCGGAAAGAAGCTTGTGAGGTCAGCAAGTATATAGATAGTTATTTAACTTGGATCCCTCAATTACAGAAACTAAGTCGCAAAATGTTTACGTCCAAGGGGTCCTTGCGTAGGCTGCGAAATTTTCTACCTATTTCCACCAAGATTGCGCTAGAACAATCACTTCTAGTTCCCATTCTTGATTATGCAGATGCCGGCTATCTAGATCTCACTGAAGACCAAGTTAATAAGCTTGAGAGACTCCAGAACCTTTGCATTAGATTCATATTATGAATTCCATAAGAGATTGCCACAGTGCTATAAGGTCGCAAATTTCTTGGCGTAACTGGTATTGGTATTGTATTGGTAACAAGTTATTTACTTCTGTTCTTTGTAGATATTTCCTGCCCAACCTGGCATTGGAAAAAGGTTCACCTAAGCATGTACCGTGTAATGTAATATGCACCTTAGCATGCATTAATGAGGAATGGTGGTTTCTACAAGATTTTATTCAACTTGCTTGCGGATCAAATCTTACAACTGAGTTTTGAAGCAGTTATCCTCAACCGATTGAGATGAAATTTTGGATACGCTGATTAGATTAGATTTAGATACTCTTTATTGCACACCAAACATAGAATACATACGATGGATACATACATGTTAGATAGTTGTACAATGGGCGGTCTTATCGCGGTCTGCGATCTCTTCCACCAGCCAGTGTATGGACTATACTGCCAGTAATCAGGGTAGTTTGCGGTGTACACTAAATCATAATAAATTAATATTTTATCTAGTATTGTATTTAGAAAACGGAAGTGAAGAAGACTAAGAGATAATATTATTTCATTTAATAAGTACCTGCCTATATATACACATACATACATTAAATATATACCATATATGAACATACATATACCATAGCTACATATATACATACCTAAGTTAAATATATATTATAAATAAATATACTGCATGCAAATACACACTAATTACATAACATACAGTTACTAGAGGTAAGAAAATATAAAAAAAACAAAGAGTGAACATACATAAAATACTTATAACGCTAGGTAGTGCTCCCTTACCAGTCTCTGAAATGTAGACAGCGACTGTGCTCGTCTTATATTTATAGGCAACGCGTTCCACAATCGTGCTAATTAAGTTAACAAACAATTATTGTGAAGGGCTTATCGTAGAAGCTTGTAGAATGCGTCACAATTTCCAGGGTTAAATTTTCCGTGGATCTTAGGTGTCTAGAATTGTTCTCGCACAGAAATCGAAATCGGTTTTTTAGATAGAGAGGAGTAGACGGGTTAAACAAAATATTAAAAAGAAGAGAGAGTATGAGTATTCCGGCGAAGGCGGATTGGTAACCACTTGATTTTTTTACGAAATTCGGAAACATGATCATATTTGCGCAAACCAAAAATGAATCGTATACAGAAGTTTTGGAGTCGCTCAAGTTTATCAAGTTGGTCCTCATTAAGATCAAGATAGCTGACATCGGCATAGTCCAGAATAGGGAGAAGTATGGATTGCGCTAGCGCAATTTTTGTTGCGGTAGGAAGGAAATTACGTAATCTCCTCAACGTTCCACCGGCGGCGAAAATTTTACGGCTAACGTTCTGAACCTGAGCCGTCCATGACATGGTTTTGTACAAATATATGCCCAAGTTGTTAACTGTGTCGCTTATGGGAATGGTAGTACCTTGAAAGTGCTACCATTCCCATAAGCACTAAGGTTGGCCAGGTCGGTATTAATCGTGGCAATACCCTGGGACAGTCCGTCCACACTAGTCTGGTAGTAGATTTGTAAATCGTCTGCATAATGGTGGTAGGAAGAGAGAAGTTGAAGAGATAGAGTTAATGAATAATGAAAAGAGCAAGGGAGATAAAACGCCACCCTGCGGCACACCCGCAGCCGTGTCAGACCAAGATGAATAGGTATCATCCAGTCGGACCCGCTGCCGGCGACCAGACAGGTAACTTCGAAACAATTCAATAGCCGATGGAGATATGTTGAGGAGCTTAATATGGCAAGGAGAACGTCGAAATCCACAGTGTTAAATGCGTTGCTAAAATCAAGTAAACAGAGTATTGTGAGATTTCCATTCTCCATACCGAATCTTATGTCGTCAGTAATGTTAATAAGGGAGGTTGCGGTGCTGTGTCCCGGGCGAAACCCGGATTGAATATGGAGTAGGAAGGTGGCCATAGGAACTAGGAAATTAAACAAGATAAACGATATATATCGAGTTTGGGCTCATTTGTATTGTCTGACAAACTCTCTGATGTGATACGGTGTTCAGGATCTGACGATGGAGTAGGAAGGTGGCCATAGGAACTCCTAAGCTAAATGAGATAAACCTATCGAGTTTGGGCTCATTTGTCTTGTCTTGACAAAATCTCTGATGTAACATGGTATTCAGAGTCTGATGATGGAGTAGGGAGGTGGCCCTATTAACTCCTAAGGTAAACAAAATAAACCTATCGAGTTTAGGCTCATTGGTTTTTTTTTGACAAACTCTGATGTTACATGATATTCAGGCTCTGATGATGAAGCAGGAAGGTGGTTATAGGAATGATGATGGAGTAGGACGCTGGCCATAGTAACTCCTAAACTAAACAAGATAAACCTAGCGAATTTGGGATCATTTGTTTTGTCTTGGTAAACACGTATGAGGGGAGGTCCAAAAGTTCGTGGAATGAAAGGGTTCTAAATTAAATGAAACAATAAATCTATTTTTCTTTTTCAATATAATCAACCTTAAGCTGAATACATTTATTCGATCTATGAATTAATTTTTCTAAGCCGTCGAAATAATATTTTCTGTCTTTCGCTTCAAAATGGGCCAAAATTGCTTAGTAATTTGTTTAGTATCGATCCGTAGTATTCTCCGGTTATGTTTCTTTCCTTTTCTTTGTAATCGATCAATATTATCCCCTCACAATCCCAAAGAACAGTAGCCATCAACTTTCCAGCCGATTCTGACACCTTAAATTTCTTTGGGGTTGCTGTGCCCTTTTTATTCCATAGTATGGACTCCTGTTTTGACTCAGCCTCAAAGTGATGGACCCATGTTTCATCTCCAGTAACAATCTGTTTTAAAATCTGTGCAGGTTCATCTCCACACAACTCCGAAAATCGCTTTGAAGCATCGACGCGCTGCTGTTTCTGATGCGGTGTGAGCATTCTCGGTACCCATCTAGCACTGACTTTTGTCATACCCAGATGGTCATGTAGGATCCGCAAAATAGTGGTATCTGATACTCTAACTAATGCAATCCTCCAATACAAGTTTTTTCACTTTTTCGATGATGTCGTATGTGGTGGCCTTAACTGGCCATCCAGAGCGGGGGTCATCTTCAATCGACTCTCGACAATCGACATGTTTAAAAAGACCATGCCACTTATAAATCATGGATTTATCAGGGCAATCCTCCCCATAAACGGCTTCATTTACAAAGGTTTGGCCATTCGTTTCTTGATAGGTAACGAACTTTATCACGGCACTGTGTTCAATTTTCTTCCATAGTTTCAGGTTTCTTCCGGATTGACTTGTTTTTCAGGCGAGTGTTCGTAAACGAATGACGCAACCGACCGTTAGTCTTCACTACGACCCCGCAAGGGGCGCGTGGAATCGAGTACTGGGTGTTCCCCTTTTTCGAAGCCTCATCTCAGCGCCTGGATAGGCGCCGGTCCTGGGAGCGGGGGTTTATAGTCCCCTGTGGCTTGACGCAACAGAGCTCTATTTTTATACTAATTATGAGTCCCCAAGTAGTATGACTTTAAGCGAGCGCCCCTATACCCACTCCATCCCCTCCATTCCACGAACTTTTGGACCTCCTCTCGTACTACATGATAATATATCCAAGGTCTGAAGATGGAGACAGTAGGCGGTCTGGAACTAAACAAGATAGATTTGTTGTGTTGAGCTCCTTTGGCTGGTCTTGGTTAGCGGTCTGGAGCTACATGACATTAATAAAACTAAAGAATTGAAAATAAAAGTCGCGGGTTCAAGTCCCGTTCTAGATGTTCTCTTTTTCCGATCTAAACTTATTAAAAACGAACTTTTATTGATAAAAGTTTATTTTTTGAGCTGAGTGAGACGAAGTCGAGCGAAAGCTCCTCATACCAGACTTCAGGATTTTCTTTGTCACAGGTCTCCTCCTAAACTACTAATCCAATCAGAACCAAATTTGCCATGATTAAAGAGGTCAATCAGAAGAAGGTTTATGGATATATTTTGAAAAAATTAATGCTACCACAGAGGAATGATCACCGTTAAAAAAATTCCAGATGGAATTACATAATAACCGCTCGAGACTCTGTGACCAAACTTTACACGCTCAGAAAGCATGTCCAGAGTTGCGACTTTCAAAAAGAATTTTCAAAATCGGACTTGCCACGGAGGAATGATCACTGTTCAAAATTTTCAAAATCTGATTCCGCAATAGCAGTCATTTCAAATCACGATGTCTCACTAAGCTCAACATTGCAAGCAGCGATTCGCCTTGCAGACCTACTTCTTTTATACAGTGTATATCACTTTGACTTTATAGACGACTCACACTGTGTGGATACATTTCATCTCCATATGCGTTCCAAACGCAGTATTTCTTAGTCGCTTTTTAGAACCGCTAGACTTCTAACTGCCGGACTGGGCTAGTATTACAGAGAAACTTAAAAACAAACAATACTACAGGTAAATTAGCTTGGAGAAATTTTTGCGTTTGTAGTAGTGTATGGTCAGCAAATAAAAAAAAACATTTTATTTTTTTAAAGGTAATATACGTTTGTGGCTGGAGCACACCAAATGCGTACACGTCTACGCATACGCACTACGTACTAATACGGACGTGAACATGTGTATCCACTGCATTGTAATCTATGGAACTGTATGAGGCAGACAAGCCAGTTCCAAACATTACAAGCAGTGAATGCCGGTTTTCACTTCAGTGAAGACGTGTATGAATTAGGTGTTCTCCGGCCATAAATGTTTTATTCTAATAATTCATCAACCCCAGGCATATCACAATCATCCCCATCCTCGCTTTCATCAGATGAATTATTTAAATTAATTATGATTCGTTCTGATATTGTGTCTAAAGCTGCGTCTCTACCCTTATATTTGTTTTCCTCCTCAATAGCATGCAGACAAACTTTTCTCCATTCCTCTACAGTTATGGCGTTCATTTTTTCTTCAGCTAATGACATTATAACTTTCATATTCATTGCGACATTATTTTTTGCGACATATGTTTTCACTATCCCCCATATATTTTCTATAGGATTAAACTCTGGATGGTATGGTAGTAAACGCAGCACAGTATGACCGTGCTGTCGTAATATTTCGTCTATCTTGTACTCTACAAATCTCGCCTTGTTTTGCAGAATCAGTTCATATAATTGAAGCTTAAGCAACGTGGATGAATGCTCAATGTTTCGAAATGTCAGCCAGTCAATCATTTGCTGTTTTCTAGAATTACTATTCGGTGCAGGATTTTGTATTGAGTTATGATATGGTGCGTTGTCAACAACAACAACACTATTTGGTTGTAAGTTGGGTATTAATTGAGTTTGAATCCACCTTGAATAGTTGTCATAGTTCATATTGTCTTGATAATCTCCAAACCTGAAGTGCTTCCATCTGACCAAGATTTCGAGAGGGTATGTGATGTATGTATATATGTTTCGTCGGTGTAAACAATTGGTCGGCGTTGTTCACGATATTCAGCAATTTTCATCAAATAATTAATTCGCAAGTATCTAATTTCGTGTTTTTCCATAAGAAGTTTCCGGTTATCTTCTGTTTGCTTCCAATTAAAACCTAATGACATGACGTGTTTTCGTAACGTGCTGACACAACCTTTATAATCGATATCTTCTTTGAATTTTGCGTGCAAAGTTTTCAAAGTGGGAACTTCTTTATTAGTGATGTGGAAGTCATGAATTGCTCAATTGGTCAAGTCATGAAATGTTCTTCTGATAACTTGCTGATCAAAGTTATCGATTACTATTGTAGGTTTACGATTCGGTTTCTTTTTAGGAGATTTAAATGTTACTTCCTGATCTGAAGGACGACATTTGCTTTCTGATACTACCTTTCTGACGGATGCTATTGAAATTCCTGTTGATTTAGCAACTAATTGAGTGGGGGTCATAATACTGCTCGGGTTGTTATTACACTCATTTTCGAAATATTTGTACAAACAGTACAAAACTTCTTTAGTTTGAGAAGTCAAAGGCTTGCCTCGACCATGTTTTAACACTGGAGCCATTTTGAATTAACAATATAAAGTTACAACACTTACACACAAATTAAACACTTCAACAAATATTATAACAATAATAACAAACAATAACAACAATCAACAAATACAAAATTTAACAATTAAACTACGTAATAATTATAATTTTTGAATGAAATGTGTGCTTTATGTTCTAACAGTACCAAACGACTGACGCCGTACTGCACGTGGCACCTGTGGACAGCGTAAACTGGTTTATTCTGGTTTTGTGCGTGTTTCCACTTTCCACTATCAAGTGACGATTTATTTATTTGTTTTGTTTCGTAATTATTATGGTCAAAACTTTTTACCTATAGCTAAACTACTATCATCTAAAGAACGACACGATATTTTATTGTTTCACGGTAGTCGCCTTGTCGTTTGCTCAAGGACGTGAAATTGAATGAAAATTATTTTTTGAAGTGAAACTTCTTTATCGACGTGTGGGAGAAATTTAGTAGAAAATCGTCACGTTTTTCGGTTACGCGCCATGTTGCTTTTTTTGATATATTTTGCTTTAGATTGAAATATCTCGGAAACGGTGCGTCCTAGTCCAAAAATAACAAAAATTTTGACCCCCCCGTAGGTTCCCCGGAGTTTTAAAAACCTAGATGAAAGGAAAAAAAAAAAAAAAAAAAAAAATTATATATCGTTCTCTCCTCTTTGAAGTTTCACTTCTATCGTGTGTGAATCGCACACACACCTATTTTTTTTTTATAAAGTCAAAACCTTTTTCTTTAAAATAAAAACTTGTTTTTATTGAAAACAAAAATCAGAGTGTTGCTAGGGATAAGTATAAAATGAAATAGTAATGTTAGGATATCGAAACATTTTTGTATAGGCCAGAACGATATAGTGGAAACGCGCTCTAAGATCTGAGTAATATCAGGCTTCCTTCACTCCATATACTTGCGCGCTATAATTACCTACCGCCCGGCCCAGCGGCCTCGGGCCGTTTGCGGACCAAATTCCAGTGCGGTTTTCGCTAGCGAAGCGCACGCACGCTGTTTAATTTTAATCGTTCCGTTCGTTCGTACGCGTACCTACGATGCCGTCTGGTGCCTTATGTGCTGTAGATGGGTGCAAATCAAGTAAAAGAAGGGATAAACACCTAACATTTTTCCATTTACCTGTCAATGAAGAAAGGTAAGTGATAAACTATTACTGTTTTTTGTCGTTTCAAAATTCTTTTTTATTGGTCTAGTCTAGATGATACAATCATGTATCATCTAGACTAGACTTGCCTTTCAGACACATATTTACATATTTTTGTTACATAGGAACGTCATATTTACCTTAATCACTATTTTAACAACGTTTAAAACGCTATTATTATTAAAATAAAATTGTGATAATATTTGACGAAACTTCCAACACAAGTCGCGCGGCGCGGCAACCTGTCTCAACTTGTCGCGCTGTTAGCGTAAACAAACAAACAAGGATGATTCGGTTTTATGCGAATATATAAGTAAATGTTTATGTAAAGAAAAATTAATTTAAAGATGTTTGAAGTTATAAAAAATAATTATATTGCAAAGGGTTCATTTTCCATGATATCGTCAAATAATTCTTGAGCTCTCCCCGTGTTATAGTTATTAATAAATTAATAAATGTTAATCATTCAATGTATTTATTAGTATTATTTATTCATAATATAAAATTTTAGTATTGCCAAGTTTGGGATCTATTATAAATTCGTCATGTCTGTGTGTCTGTCCGTCTGTCTTATCTAGGTACCCATCTCCTTCCTTAGACCTGTCCAATTTTTTTTATTTTTTTATTTTTTAGGCGTGAAACATGGGCTGAATTGATTGGCAGGCCCGATTTAGCAAGGCCAGACACCAAGCCAAGAAGCCATTATGTGTGTTGTCTTCATTTTGAAAAGTCGGTGATTATTCATAAACCACAATTACGATTTGACGCTTTGCCTACAAAACTGCTGCCATCTCTACCAACTACTTCAAGTGCCAGTACTGAACCTGAATCTAAGGAAATATCGACACAAACCAAATAGTCGAATATTAATATACTATCAGCCATTACCATCAAAGGTGCAGACACATAATTTACTAGATTCAGATTTTTTTCTACATTAAAATTTAATAACTGAGAATTTAGAAGGGTAAGAAATTTATAAAAAATTATAGAAAATAAAACACATGTAACTTTTAAAGATTTTTTATTTATTTTACCTACACACTGACCTCTACACTTATGTTTTATCTAGATGTATTGCACAGTCAGCACCAATTTATAAAAAAAAAATTATAAACAATACAATTTTAAACTAGGTACCACCTATAATAGTCAGAAGTAGTCAGAATATATTCACTGTTATCAATAAAATAGACACAAAAAGTTATGTTAATTTAATTTTATCAAAGAGGCAGCCCTTTTTTTTTTTTTTTTTATCGTGCGGAAATCCCTTCGGATACCCCCCCGCCGGCCAGCGGGGGCGGTTATGTCGGGCTTGCACCGACTAAAACCGCACGCCGTCTCGGGTCTTCAGACGCCGGCGTGTAAGGTTACCCATAGAGCATATCCCTCGCACCTCGACTGACCCTGGGCCATCTCACCATTAACAGCATCGCTCATTAGGTAAGAGAGATTCTCTTAGGGAACGATTCAAAAATATTAATATTTTAACTGTAGCTTCCCAATATATATTCGAGAACATACTGTATGTCAGGAAAAATATATCCAATTTTACAAAAGTAAGTGACATTACAGACAGAAATCTGCGCAATAAAAATAAACTGATCCTTCCATGTTTTCGGCTCAGCAAAGTTAGTGATTCTTTTAGGGGGGAAGGTATACGCTTTTATAATAAATTACCTGAATCGGTCCTTGGTATGCCTGACAATAAATTTAAAACCTTTGTTAAGACCACCTTATGTAAAAAAGCATACTATAGGACAGATGATTACCTTAAAGACAAAAATGTCTGGCTTGAGCATGGTGCAGGCCCCTCTTAATGCTACAACTACAGCATAATATTGTAGTAGGCAACCTTTTTTTTTTTTTACCATATTTTAACTTTTTTAAATTATTTTAACGTTTAACTTAGGTTAAATTTTTATTTTAACTTTTGTTTTTTTTTATATACCTTTATTTATCTTGACACGAGACAAAAATGTACATTCGTCCATATTTAGTCTTAAGAAATCACTATTTATAATATGACGTCTTGAAAATGCCGCAGTGGAGTTTGTTGCGCCGTTTCTTCTCCACTAGGGCCTAGGAAGCGGTGGTAAACTTAGTTTTAAGCAGATTTTGACGTCAAAAAGATGTAATTACGTTGCACTATTTTGAAAAATAAAGACTTTGACTTTGACTTTGACTTTGACATCCTGTCTCCTCTGAAAGCAGAGGAGTACGGAGAGCGATGTGTTCCCGCCACGTTGGGTATTGGCCGACGATCAATGCCAACTCTATGAAGGGGTGAAGGGGAAGCCATTGACCGCCGCCCAGGGTGTACCGGCCGCTCCGATTCCGTTCCCCCCGGACTGCAGCGGGATCGGAATCGGAGCGACACTCGAGGAGGTTACCCAACACACACCCCAAAAAAAGAGGCAGCCCTGCGATTGCTGTGGGATCGCGCGGTGCGAAGCAATCTCAACTGTACGCTTAAGCATTTAGGCACATTTTAGCATGCAGTGGTTGCTGACGCGACGGAGTAGTCTATTATAGCAGTAGGTTTTGGAATTTTTCTACTGAGTAAAGTATCTGTTACGTAGTAACTATTTAGTAATCTGTGGTAATATACACACCACTACATATGCAAAAATTTCTCGAGACTAATTTCACTGTACTTACCTAGTAACCTTTTCTTTTGAGAATCTCTACCCGGTTTACGCACGAATAGCAGCAACGGCTAACTGTGACCTTGTTTATAACTGTAGTAG
This sequence comes from Cybosia mesomella, assembly GCA_946251805.1. NCBI lineage: Eukaryota > Metazoa > Arthropoda > Insecta > Lepidoptera > Erebidae > Cybosia > Cybosia mesomella. Next base: position 15,907,981 of record OX276403.1, read on the forward strand.
TAAAAAAGAGACTGCACAGATTGAATTCTTAACTTCACATTGTGCATAGTATGAAAACGATATCGCAAATCTGAACTTAGTAATAATAACAGATCGCGTATTCACATTTGACCTATCTCACAACTGTTTATTAGTTGTTCTCGGTATACGTGAACATGGGTTCATCTATTACATGATAACTTCGAAGAATTATTTTTTAATTGTTTACGCACGTAATTGTGTTACAACGTAACTATTCATACTTCAGTTGTACATGTATACTATTATTATAAAGCTGAAGAGTTTGTTTGTTTGGTTGAACGCGCTAATCTTAGCAACTACTGGTTGATATTTGAAAATTCTTTTTGTATTGGATAGTCCATTCATCACGCTACTACCTAGGAGAGCGGAGCAGTAATCATAAATGTCAATAAGTCGGCAAATTTCCATATTTATATTATTGTAGAACTAATAAATGACGGACATGTGTGCAATAAATGGGTGCCACATTATGTGGATATGTTGAAATAAGAAAACATGATTGACGAGAGGAATGATAGTGAGAAGGCCAAACCTAGCTCATACTTTCGAAAGAATCCAAAAACCTCCCTGGATTCATTCGGAGCGGTGGACTTGGTTTGGCATAGTACTTTAATGGGCCAAACTGCAACCGTGATGGATTTTCGTAGCTACGAGGAGAGGACGGATTTATTTCCTAAAAAATATAAGGTCGCCAGCAATGATGTCTAATACCTACCAGGAACTTGTGCGCATTTCGCTCCGCGTAAAACATGGGATAAAGTTCCGATGTGGAAAATACCTTGTGGTTTTCCAAAATGCCAATACGATCGAATACACCATATATTTACTAAACAGACTAAATTCTAACTTACAGGTAAGGCGCTATCGCGTAGAGATATATGTAGCTGAAGGTTCAGTAAAGGGGTCTGATTGGACCCTCAAGTACAAAGGCTCACCAGGATACTTGTCACAATTGGAGGAGCTTCTTGGCGAGGGATTAGGAGCCTCTGATGAAACCACTCCTTGTTTAATGGCCGTTAATATTAAGACTGATGCAATAACGAAGGTATTTAAATATTTTCATCGTGTGTTTTGACATTGTCATTTCTTCGTAATAATCTGAACTGAAGTAAATATTCTAAGAAATTGAAAACGGAAAAATCACCACCAAAGCCAGCAAGAGATTTGAACCTGCGTACAAATCCAACTGTCGGAATATTCTGCCAACTTAGCTTTATCGGGATGCCCGGCAACGGACACTTGGGGAGGACACCGTGCGGTTTCAGTCGAGACACGACATAACCACCCCCGCTGGCCGGCGGGGGGGTATCCGAAGGGATTTCCGCACGTAAAAATAAAAAAAAGGGTCAGCCTTAGTATCCATTACCACTTTCATGAGCAATGCTTATGATGGCGCTGCTGCTATAGGTGTGGCGTGGTGTGGAATTGGTTTTGGCCTCGATGAGAGAAACGTGGGTTGGGATATGTTACGAGACTTTCTACTGTAGTTTGCGTTATCAAAGCACGCGTGTCTTATCTTGTTTGAAGCGATAACCTTTTGAAACGGAACTTAGAATCAGATTTGCACTTCATCTGTTTTTAAAGACAACTGTATAACAATGAATTTAAAATCGTCTAATTATATCGATTTAATTAGTTGAACCTTGTTACGTTCAAAAGAGTGTGTTATTTGAAACTGGCTCACCTATATTTAGTGATTTGAAAAAAAAAAGATTCCGACGCATTGAGAACCTTCCTCCTCGTTGGAAGTCGGGTTAATAATAAAACTCGCTAATCAAACTGTTACTCACTGCCTTGACTAATTCGAAAAAAAAAAAATATTAAAAAAAATTATTAATTAAAAAAGACAACACGACAACACATATGCTTCCATCAATGAGGTCTGTAAAACTCTAAGCAATGTGGGTAAAAATCTGGCTAGTAGCATTCTATCCCAACCCCAACATCCCCTGAAACGAACAAACAATCCGGCCAACACCGACAACAAAACTTGCCGTACACCATGCAACTCTCTCGTGCTATTGGATGTGAATGCAGCGGAAGTTGAATCACTCATCTTCCAGCTGCGCGATAACACGGCTGTGGGCTGGGACGGAGTCTCACCCGTGGTCTTGAAACACTGTCGAAATTCTCTTACTCCACCACTGACACATTTAATTAATGTCTGCCTGAGCAGGGGCATTTTCCCAGATGCGTTGAATAGAGCGATAGTCCACCCGATCCACATGGGGGGCGATAGAGACTGCATCGACAACTACAGGCCTATTTCAGTTCTCAGCTCACTATCTAAGATCTTCGAGAGAGTCCTAAGCAATCGCCTTAATAATTTCCTGGATGCCTATAAGATCATCTCTGGCAACCAATACTGTTTTCACGTCTCTATTCCCATTCTTACATCAAAATTGGAGCGCGTGGGTGTCAGGGGTATCGCCCTTGACATCTTTAAAAGCTACCTCTCTAACCGCACCCAGCAAGTTAAAATTGGTGATCTTCCTAGCGACGAAGAATTGTCCCACAGGGAAGCATCGTTGGCCCTATCTTGTTCCAAATTTACATCAATGACTTGTGCAATATGTCAATCCCTAATATGAAAATGTACGCTTATGCAGACGACACCGCCATCCTGGTTCATGGAGCTTCCTGGGACAATGTCAAGAATAGCTCAGAACTTGCCCTAAGACACATTTCCGATTGGCTAAATAACAACCTTCTCACATTAAATGTAAAGAAATCATGCTTCGTTCCCTTTGCTCCCAGTCGAATAACCTTGCCACACCATAACTTCTCGATAACAGTGCACAAATGCTCACTTACCCCATCTTGTCTCTGCATGACTCTCACTCGGACTGAAGACACGTAATATCTGGGCATTCAAATCGACTTTGCCCTGAACTGGGGAAAGCACCTGGAGCTACTCAAAATTAGAACCATGAGACTCATTCATATCTTCAAAACACTCCGTAACTCGGCGGACCCAGTAACAATTAAGTTGGTCTACAAATCACTGTGCCAGTCTATCATGGGATATTGCATTCCGGTCTGGGGAGGCGCCTATCACACCCACCTTATGAAAGTTGAGAGAGCACACCGAGCTATCCTGAAAGTAATGACTCGGAAGCCTCGTAGATACCCGACCACTCAGCTATATCGGGACTGCAAGGTCCTAACTGTCCGACAGCTATACATACTACGCTCTATCCTCAGAAAACACGCAAGTGTCCCTCCCTCAGACCCTAGCAAGCGCAGAAATAACCCTTTAATGACCCACCATAAAACCACACTAGCAGAGCGGCAGTACTTCATTCTGAGTACCTACCTGTACAAACAGGTTCACAAAAGACTTAATATAATAGATCTTAACAAGAATAAACTCAAATCAACCATCACTTCCTGGCTTCTCCAGTTAGATCACTCTGAAACTGAATCCTTACTTAAATTCGTACACTAACAAGACTCACACCCACACACACACTCACACACAGACAGAAACACACACACACACACACACACACACACACACACACACACACACACACACATGCAACTGTTAATGTTAACGTACCTTGTTCCCACTTACATTACGGCGACGATAGTATAACTGTTGAAGTGTGAGTACACACCAAACTCTCTATTATGTATCATAGATCAGCCGAACACTGCCTCTTAAGATACAGGGGTAACCCTAGTTTAAGAGGTAGGGTTAACAATAATAGTAACTAAGTACTACCTTGGTTGTAATATGCTTACATCACACTATCTGATATTCTTATTTCCATTTGATATCTCATTCACTGCTCTGTAATGTTACTATGTACTCCTTATTTGTGAAATAAACATTTATTATTATTATTATTAACTGTATAACAATGAATTTAAAATCGTCTAATTATATCGAATTAATTAGTTGAACATCAAAAGAGTGTGTTACTTGAAACTGGCTCACCTATATTTTTTATTTGAAAAAAAAAAAGAATACATTCCGACGCATTGAGAACCTTCCTCCTCGTTGGAAGTCGGTTTAAAAATAAAACTCGCTTATCAAACTGTTACTGCCTTGAATAGTTCGAAAAAAAAAATTTTATAAAAAAAAAGTTTAACTTAATAATTCTCTCAAAGGGCTGCGACGTAGTAACATAAAAGAATGACTCTCCGACTTTAAACTTGTCTTATGATAATGATTGCCGAATGGTGAAACACGATTCATTTCAAATAAAAAAAAGTCATGCTTGATACGGTAAGTGAACTTGAAGTTGAAGCCGTTTGACATATGATGTTATATATGATTCTAGGTCTTTGCACGAAAAAACGACGTGATTTGGAACAATTTGAGCAAAATGATTAACAAGGAATTCATTTCTTAACTCTAGGGTCGTCTTCTTGGCGTAGCGTGCGTCACGGCCGGTGACTACCTGATGTCAGTTACAGAGTTCACTGACGACGACTTACTCACGGAGTTGGAGACCATCACAGTACAAATGGCTCCATCTGAATGTCTCGTGCCAACTAGTGACCACGATGAAGTAAGTTTACCTATTGGGATGTAAAAATATAAGTACTTAAATTACAAGTATTACAATTGGTTCATCATAATACGGAAGGTATTTTAGAACACGCGGAATGCTTACATACTATTGAGCGTCGTATTCGCACATATGAAAACTCTGATAGCTAACATAATTAGGGAAAACTGATAGATAAGCTGTTTCGACCACTCTGGATGCTTACAACAATATGAACACTGTGGTTGTTAATAACCGAATTCCGTTTAAAGTAAAAACAATGCTTTATAACGCACTAGCTGAATACTACATACAGTACTGCCTTAGTAGTTATGGTCGTACCTATAAGTCATATCTGGATACCATCTATAAACTACAAGTAAATATTCTGAAAGCATTAGCATCACCCAAAATAAAAATGCATTTTTACAACAATGAAAACGGTCTCTTTATACATTTTAAAGTTTTGCCAGTACACACGCAAGTACATTTAAGTCTGAAGACCCGGGACGGCGTGCGGTTTTAGTCGGTTCAAGCCCGACATAACCGCCCCCGCTGGCCGGCGGGGGGGGGGGGGGGTATCCGAAGGGATTTCCGACCGAAAAAAAAAAGGTAGCTGGAGATTTGCTTTTTGCTTTTTAAACTAGCTTTCTTTTAAATTTTTATATCTACTCGTAGCGTGTGTTATAATTTATAGTCCTATGGTAAGTTTTGATAACTAATAATAGCTCAGGTATAAACCTCCGTGGGTTTTTGTTGCTATCGTTATTTGATTATGATTTAATGTTTGTTATTTAATAATAAAAAAATATATATATATATAAATTAGAATTTGTGGGTCCCCCCATCATTTTGAGTACTTTGCAAGCCAAGATCAATCTGACGCTTACTGTACCTACTAATAACATATACAGGATTTTTTTTCAAAGAGTGCCCAAAGGAAATAGAAATGATTCCATACAATCGTGGGCCATAATTGTAATGAGATGAAAATGGTGTGAATTAGTAGATTCGGACTTATTAGTTCCTTATTGAATGTTTCGTAAGTTTTGACAATCTGAGAGCCGAGTTTTAGTAAAAGCAAGGTATGAAGTTATGGTAAGAACTTATAGCTTTCTCATTGTGCAGCGGTAAAGTCAATTGTGTGAATGATCTTCGGTGTTCTGTGTGAAAGCATGCATGTGCGAGAGTGCACAAATCTGCAAAAAAAATAGTGCTTTGAAAATTAGAAATAATTGGGTGAGCACTGAAAATGCATCAGAAAACACTAAATTGAATAAAAAAATTGTAGAAGGATTCGGCAGTTATGAAATACTTAAAAAACATTATTTTTTATAAGGTGCATCAGTACTTAAAACATTGAATGATTTGCTGATGTAGAGTCGATGATCATTATATTGGATTTCTACTAGTTAATCAATATTTTATTTGTTACTAGCGCTATAATTAAAAGCACTATTGTATAGACTATTTAATTACTTGGGTCAATACCTTTTTCTCGCGTCGCAGTGATGGCACTCAGGCGTTGGCTCCTTCCTGATCCGATGCAGGTGGTCCCCGAAGCTCCCCTTACTGGAGATCACCTGCGTCAGTCGGTACGAGATGCTTCCGTGTCGCCTCTCTAGCCAATCCTCCATAATGGGCCTTACCGCCGCTATTGCGGCGTGCCCTGCGCTTGGTTGCCCAAGTCGTTCCTTCCACTCCACCACGATGGCCTGGCGGATTTGGGACTGCACAGCCTCGATTTCTCGTGGCTCGGGGTTCCGTCCCTGCTCCCGCGCCTCCTGTCGCCACTGGTATAGTTGCGAAAGGGCTCTAGCCTCCAGGTCCCATGGCGGAGTTCCGGCAAGGAGACTCGCCGCCTCGAAGGAGATCGTGCGGTACCCGCGAATGACCCTGATGGCCATCACCCGCTGCGGAGCGCGCAGCGTCCGCACATTTCTGGCCTTCAGGGCCTCCACCCATATTGGGCTACCATACAGGGCCATGGACCGCACGATCCCCGCGTAGTCTCCTGTAGGAGTCATCGGACCCCTTCATGTTGGGCAGCAGCCGCGCCAAAGCTAGAGCTGTGCCCTTCAACTTGGGGGCCAGACTTCGGATGTGCTCTCCGAAGTCCCATCGGCCGTCGAGCACGAGCCCCAAATATTTCATTTGGGGCTTGATGCCGATGCGATTACCTCCCACGATGAGACTGGATCCCTCAGGTGGCTTGTTCCGAGCCCCATGAAAGAACAGGGCCTCGGTTTTATGCAGAGCCACCTCGAGACCCAGCCGCCGTATCCGCTCCACGACTTGGGCAACCGCGGTCGTGGCCTTCAGGTTCGCTTCGCGGTACGTCGCCCCGCACGCCGTCACGAGCGTGTCGTCCGCGTAGCACGTGGCGGCCGCACCGTCTGCGAGCTCACCGCGAAGCACCCAGTCGTTTCCGATGTTCCACAGGAGCGGCCCCAGGACCGATCCCTGCGGAACACCGCACGACATCTCACGCCGACCGAGACCGGTCACGGTTGGGTAGAAGACGGCTCTCTCCGTCAAATACGCCCCGACTGTGCGGCGGAGGTAGAGAGGCACTTCGTGATACACGAGCGCCTCTCTCCGTCAAATACGCCCCGACTGTGCGGCGGAGGTAGAGAGGCACATCGTGATACACGAGCGCCTCTCTAATGCAACTCCAAGGCAAGGTGTTGAACGCGTTGGCGATGTCCAGGGACACCGCCAACATCACCTCACCCTGGGCGACTGCATCCGCCGCCATAGCCCTCACGCGCATGATGGCATCCACGGTGGAGCGCCTCTGGCGGAAGCCATATTGGCCATCCGCCAGGTCCAACCCCACTCTTGAGAGGTGCTCGACGAGGCGCCTCGCAATTACTCTTTAAGAGTTTGCACTCCTCGTCGAGCAACACTATGGGCCGGTAGGACGGTGAGTCCACCGGGCGCCCCTCCTTTCGGATGAGGACCAGTTTCCCCGTCTTCCACAATTTCGGAAACTGCCCCGCTCCAAACATGCGCTGAGAAGCCCTCTCAGTCGGGGCTCGAGAGCTTCGTCGAGTAGAGCTAGGACCCACGCTCGGCCTGGAATGCCGTCGGGTCCTAGGGCGGTGCGTTTGGCTCTCAGCCTTCTCACCGCTCTAGTTAGCTAGCTCTAGTTCTACCCAAGTGACCTCGAGCACGTCGTCGTCATTGGGTTAAATACCTTTTTTCTTTTTTTGGGTTGTAAGTATGCCCATAGAGCATATCCCTCGCACCCCGACTGACCCTGGGCCATCTCCGGTTTCGAAATGGCCCCCTCGGGTTTGGGAACCACAGTGTCCCCGTCTTGCCCCGGGAGTGGGGGAGTTTTCTTTTTATAATTATTGTGTAATCGGTTACGCAACTAATCGATAATCTCATGAAAACAATTTTTTTTAGATTACATCTCAACTCTTTAAACCCTTGGGCCACGAGTTTCCATCTACTTTGTACAGGAAGTTCAGATTCGTCAGTATAGTTGATTAATGAAAGAAAAAAAAAGCAATCCAAAAATTTAAATATTTTTTTCCTTATAACTAAGAACTTGTGGACAATGCAGGCGTCATTCATAATTAAAAAAAATTTTAGCGCTAGCGCCGTGCGGCTCCTTCGTCTTTCAGCGCCTGTCGCCCGCGGTGGGCGTATTTGTTTATTATCATATTATGACGATTGCCGCCAGAGATAGTTTGTTAAGAATGACCGCGCGTAGTATGTAAACGTTATGCCCGTAAATTACTTACTTTCAAAATATTTTCAAATGAATAGAATTAAGTAATTACGAATGATTTTACATATTTTTCAGATTTATATATCATTATTTATGTCTAAAATATCAATTAAAAATTGGGGTACTCTTTGAAAAATTTCCGTGTATATTCTCTGATCAACCCACATTTGGCCAACTATGTTTTTTCCGTTCAACTAAGGTAACAGGGACAAGCTCCCTGTTACCCACTGCTTTCACCCGGGCACTTTCATGTGCTGTATGTTTTCTGGTGGCTAGAGGACATATCGTTCGCCTTGTACGATACTCACATGAAGAAAGGAGACCGTGTATTTTACATGTTTTAGGATCTTTTGGACTTTTTCGATTAACCTAAAATTGGCTAAGCTAAATTGCTTGTATTATGAGTGGGGTTCTCGTCGATTGTGGGACTTTACTGGGTGGACTAAGAACCCGCAATCCTTTGATGGTAATCCCTGCCCAAGGAATTAGGTACGCTACCGCCGCCGCATTAAAAAAAATTAAAGCTTATTTGAAATCAGCGAATTGAATAGTTTCCTAATGGCTTTCGACATGACAACGTTTTTATATTTTCTAGTACAAGACTCTCAAAAAAGTGATGGAGCGCACCAACGTCACTGTGACGAAGCTGAAAAAGAATGACTTTGCAACTGAAGGCTTGATACAAGATTTGAACCGGTTGTTGAAGTTCAAAGAGAATCAGCAACAGGACGCCAATGCCTTTCTGGAGACCAGGAAAGATGTCGCGATGAGTAGTTTAGCGGCGGCTATTAAATATGCTGCTTTATTGAACGATAGTACGAATTTTTCAAGGTTTGTATATCGTTATACATTAAAGCCTCCGAAAGCCTGACGCTTTCGCAGGATTTCACCTCGAAGCCCGGTGTCTGGTTTTTATTTTATGTTTGATATATTTTGCCTATGAGCAGAGGTCGCGGGCTCGATTTTTTTTTTTTACGTCTTGGGTGTTGTATTTACTTACAAAAAAACAATTAGTATGTTTATCTGCATTCTGGAACTTTTTCTTGCTAACTCAAAACTCTGCTTCGTTTGGGTCTAGATGGCGCTGTGTGATATGTCCTAGAAGAAAAAGAAAAAAAGATTGATTTATTCTAAAATTGGCGAATTTGTATTTTATTATAAATTAAAATTGGAAAAGGTTAATGCGAGGCCATTCAACGACTTTAGGTATTTTTGGCAGGGGTGTGTGTTGGGTAACCTCCTCGAGTGTCGCTCCGATTCCGATCCCGCTGCAGTCCGGGGGGAACGGAATCGGAGCGGCCGGTACACCCTGGGCGGCGGTCAATGGCTTCCCCTTCACCCCTTCATGGGGTTGGCATTGATCGTCGGCCAATACCCAACGTGGCGGGAACACATCGCTCTCCGTACTCCTCTGCTTTCAGAGGAGACAGGATGAGCGATGCTGTTAGTGGTGAGATGGCCCAGGGTCAGCCGGGGTGCGAGGGATATGCTCTATGGGTAACCTTACACCCCGGCGTCTGAAGACCCGAGACGGCGTGCGGTTTTAGTCGGTGCAAGCCCGACATAACCGCCCCCGCTGGCAGGCGGGGGGTATCCGAAGGGATTTCCGCACGATAAAAAAAAAAAAAAAAAAAAAAAAAAAAAAAAAAAAGGTATTTTTGGCATAGTGAAGTTGCCACTTTACGCCACAGCGAGGCGTTGCGTTGGTGGTGCGCGTCTAGTGTTTTCCGTCAATATACAGGAAAACAACGAAGGTTAACGTCAGGTGGTGTTGTAGTATCAACACAAATAATGACGCAACTGGTATTTACATAGCAGATCTTCTAGTTGCACTTTAGATAAAGGGACTAAAGCTTATATTTTGATTTTGATGGGGCCTTATCTACCCATAAAACACTAATGGGCAACACAATACGCACACCCATGGGACCCCATGCATATATGGGACTCCACGGGCGTATGGGCCCCATTCAACTATATATCACTCACATACATCACTCATGGGGCCCATACACCCATAGGCTGACATAGACCCATGACACCCCATACTCCTAGGGGGCTCCATACTTATACGTTACCAATGGGCCCCATATACCCATGGTTCCCATACACCTATAGGGTTCCATATAACCATGGGTACCATTAAGATCCGTAGAGCATATGCGCCCAAGCAAGATGTGAGACGGCAGTCGCTCCCGTAAAAGTCACAATGAACCAGGGTTATCGAAAGGAGAAGTAGAAGAGCGTACCGTGGGCTTCAAACTGTAAGCTTTGGATGCAACCGGGATTGGAGCTCGGATTCATGAGGTTAGGCTCCAAAGCAAAAGCTTCATCAGCAATGAAAACATTATATAGATATTTAGAGGCAGGTAGTAGTGGTATTTGGTAGTGTTGAAGGTTCATCTCATTTTAAATTATGTCGCTGGTAGGTACTGTTCCCAATATTTAGCAACATCATTCAATACCAATGTCCATCATTACAAATTCTTGTATTGAATCGACTAATGTCATAAGAAATTTAATACTATTATAATGCCAATATATGACTTAGTTTTAATAAATGTGCCTTGACCAATCTTTAAGACTAAATTCTATAGAGAAAAGTAAAAGTTATCATGTATCAGATAACCGAAAACACTAGTTTGAATAGCCTAGATTTTCAGAAGTCAGGGATTTCTAATTTTCGAAAAATCCTTATCTAAATACACCGTTCCTAAGGGACCCACGCCTTAGCAACCAGGACGGAACTTGAAGGTTAAAATTCTCGTCTACGTACGTCTCTAAGTTTATAGGCACCAGCTAATAAATGTTTAATCAAAACGTATCAGCGCGGAAATTATAAGGGAAATACATTATTATATTTTTTGCAGTTTGTGTTTACAATATCCAGCACACCAGATATTGATAATTTTCCATCTGTCAAATATGGTTAGGGCTGTTGATATGACCAAATATCTAAAATACACTGTTCTTTGCAGGTTTCGCCTAGCAACCATTCAAGCTGATTGTTTCTTACATTTAGACTCTTCTGCACTGTCAGCCCTTAACGTATTTCCAGAGCTTGGCGACACATCTAATGCGCCGTCCCGAAGTTTGTATGGTTTGCTTGATAGATGTCGCACGCAACAAGGCAAAAGGTATGTGTATATGTAAAGGCGCGTCTCCTGTGCGTGTTTTATTCTACACACTACACAAAAAGGTCTAGACAAGTCATTTTTTGTTGATAGGTATACATATTCAGTCTCCTGCAGTTTGATATAAAAAAATATTTCCATAACTTTTGCTGTGAAAGAGCCAAACTACTTTTATACCTTTTTTTTTTTCGTGCGGAAATCCCCTCGGATACCCCCCCGCCGGCCAGCGGGGGCGGTTATATCGGGCTTGAACCGACTAAAACCGCACGCCGTCTCGGGTCTGCAGACGCCGGGGTGTAAGGTTGCCCATAGAGCATATCCCTCGCACCCCGACTGACCCTGGGCCATCTCCGGTTTCGAGATGGCCCCCTCGGGTTTGGGAACCACGGTGTCTCCGTCTTACCCCGGTTTGGGGGAGGGGCGCTAGTCGCCCCACCGTCCCGGCCTGCTTCTGCTGGGGTGACAGGCGGCCTCACCTGCCACCCCCAGGCCTGCGCTCATGGAGGACGGAGGTCGTTAAGCGACCTCCGGCGCCTGAGTCGCCTGCGACGCGCGGCGAGCATGTTGCGGGCTCGGCGGGGCGGGAGAGTTCTGAACCTCTCCCGGGCGCGCTCCGCCATCTCCTTCGCGAGCATCACATGCTCGCAGAAGGAGGTGGCGGCGGCCCACGCGCTTGCAACTACTTTTATACCTATCAACAAAATATGACTTGTGTAGACCTTTTTGTGTAGTGTGTAGAATCAATTGACTGCTAACTAACGTTTACATCTAGGCTTATTCTCTGTAGAAAATTATATCTATCTATATATATAAAACTAAGTCGTGTTAGTGAGACCGTTTATAACTCGAGCACGGGTGGGCCGATTTTCATGGCTTTTGATGTTTTAGATTTGTCTCCGAGTATAGTGTGCTATTTATTTTCTTTTTGGAAATGCCCACGGTTAACCCCACCGCTGCCCAGTGAGGGTAGTTGTACCGACCAACACCCCACGCCGTCTCGGGCGTCTAATAAGTCAAGTAGCCAAATAAGTCAATTCCCTCGTACCCCGGCTGACCCATCTACGGCTTTGAGATGGTCCCCTCAAGATACTGTGCAAATGTGAGACATTCACGTAATAAATTCAGCCGATAAGGTAACCAACATAGCTTGATTCTACGACGGAACGGAGTTTGCCGGGTCACCTAGTAGTTACATAATATGTGAATTTGATAACATAAGATATACTAACGTTTTTAACATGATTTAGGGAACTTTCTCTAAATTTTATATGCCATGGTCTCATGAGTGGGCGTTAAATCATTATCTTCTTAGCATGGATCCCGGTTACATCCAATTATGAATCCAAATATTATGGAAGAGACTGCCGTCTGACCTTCCAACCCCGAGAGCCTCGTTCGTTATTCGGCTTGCAGATGAGGATGGCTTGGCCCCGAGGGTCCTAGTGTAGTCTTAACCTTCTCCACGTGGTTTTAACAAGTCGCTCAGCAATCACTAAGACTTGATGAGATTGATTTATTATATTATGTGAGCTAAAGAACTACCTATATTGCATTTCAGGCTTCTAGCTCAGTGGTTACGCCAACCTCTCCGTGATATAAACTTAATCAACGAGAGACTAGACGTCGTTGAACTGTTAATGAACAACTCGCAGCTGAGATTACAATTGCACGAAGACCACCTTAGACGGATACCTGACTTGCAAGCTTTGGCCAGGCGGTTGACAAGGAAAAAGGCTAACTTACACGATTGTTACAGAATTTATCAGGTATCAAATTTAGAATGTGAAACATACGAAATATCAAATGGACAGTTAACATTTTGTTTGACGAGTCGCTACTCACAGCTACCGCACGTGGCATCGCATTAGGTCACGCGAACGCCCCCCGCACTCATTTGGCGCGCCTCCACCGTCACTCCCGGCGCTCACCACCAAAGAAATCTAAAAACGTGTTCTGCGCAGCTAGAATACATTGTTAAGTTTGCCGGTAACTATACCGCAGATAGTTCTACCCATAGACGCGGTATACTTGTACCACTAACTTTTTATTTTACAGGCCATTAACAGATTACCAGCTTTACTGCAGTGTTTAACTGAAGCGGATAACTCCACCGTCCATTCGTCTCTCACTGAACCTATATCTGAGCTCAATGAGGACCTTGGCAAGTTCCTACAGATGATTGAAACCACAATGGATATGGACGCTGTTGACAGAGGTTGGTGTAATGTAATATATTTAGAAGAAGCCATAATTATAACAATGAAGAGGATAAAGACTGTCATGACTGTTCAGTTGGTCAGAGCATTCTCCCTAGATTTGTCCTAGAAGTCCCATCCTGTATATTAATATTTTCCGATAAGAAAATGTATATTTTTCGGATACTTATTTGGTTTAATGAAATTTTGGACAAATTAGTATGCTAAATTAATTTGTCCAAAATTTCATTAAACCAAATAAGTATCCGAAAAATATACATACAAACATTTACTCCCGCCATTCTCTCTGAGGCCGACATAGGCAAGCACTTCAGAAGCTTCCTCTACTGTCATTAAATCTTTCATGCATGCGCGCCTTCGAGATATTCCGACCTGCTATTTGTCAATAGGTTCATCATCCTAGTACGTTAAGTTGCAGTAATATAGGCTGTCTTTTTTATACCTACGGTACCAACTTGTCCTCAGGTGATTTTCTTGTGAAACCATCCTTTGACGATCAGCTCCAAAATTTAAGCGAACAGTTAGAGCAACTGCAGTCTTCGGCTGAAAAGGAACTCAATAAAGCTGCCAGAGATCTAGGCCTTGAAGCTGGCAAAACTATAAAGTTGGAAATTAACCCACAGAATGGATTCTATTTTAGGTAAACATAATCCTACTTATATTATAAATGTGAAATTTTGTGAAGATGTTTGTTACTCAATCACGCTCTAACGGCTGTCTGGACCAGGCTGAAAAGGTACAGGAATAGATTATACACTGGAATAACACATAGGCTTTTTATCCCTGGAATAGGTTCCCATGGATAGTGGGTACGGGATCAGAATTCCACTTTGGTGAAGCCGCGGGCAACAGTTAGTAATTCATATCTTTAAACAAATAAATATTCTAGGATCCCGTCCTAGATGTTCTCTTTTTCCGATCTAAATCCTTAGAAAAAAGTAAGCATACAAAATGCTTAAAAATTTAATTGAATTCTAGGACATGTTACACAGCACAATAATTATATACATACATTTATATGTATACATACATACATATACTGTACATACATATATTTTATACATTATTTTCTGTAAATACATTACATCACAGAATACTCATCTCTTACCGATATCAGTTACCTCACACCGCTCCTTCGAGTATAGGGAAGATCGAAGGATTCATATACAAAGGCTGTATATTTTATTTTAAAGGAATACAGTCGCGTCGCGGCGTTGTCGGGGAAAAAAGATCGGTATGATTCCGTTTTGTAAAGCGTTCTCTCTATCGCACTAGCTTACCTCCAGCTTAAGCCAACTTTTCACTATGGGTATTCTTGGAGTATGCACTATATAATAAAATGATTACATCCCGAGATTTTTATTTAAACTTTCTACAGAAATAATATTTTAAGGCGGAATTAATACCATTGTTATTTTCCACCAGTCTATCTTTGAGTGATCTAGAGATAAGTCAAGATAGGTGCTCGAAGGAATGTTATTAAAAGTTTGGTCTAGAATTAGTACAAATAATAACTATATAACTATATAGCGTCGGTAGCTTAGTGGTTAAGGAGTCGACCTTACGATCGAGAGGTCCCGGGTTCGAATCCTGGCCATTACACTACCGACGTGAACCCACTCCTAACACAAGCAATTTAGCTTAGCTGGAGGGGTTAGGGGGAATATTAGTAATTTCGGTTACTAATATTCTTTTAAAAAAAAAATAAAAAAAATAGGTACTTACTTGATAACAAAAAATTTGAATACCTATTATACAATATGCATAGTTGTTGTACTTCAATACATAAAGTATATAATGCTACATTTAAAATTATGAGCTTAATATATTGTTTAAATAATAAATAAAGATAAATACCTAGGTACTTACTCATTTATACTTATCTATTTAGATAGGAAAAAGAGAACATCTAGGACGGGACTTGAACCCGCGACCAGTAAATTACAGGGGGAATCTACTTAAATAATGAATAAATATATATGTCATCATCATCATCATCATCATCAACCTATTCTAGTCCACTGCTAATATATATGTATAAGATAGCAATAGCTTGAGATGTAATTAAAATTATATCTCAGTGTAAACAGTTCAATTTATAAGTATACATCCCGAGATGTTATGTTACATTATATCCCACACAGTGGTAAGTCAGCTTTATGTTTTCTGGCTGGCCAGTTTGCAAGAACTGTTTAACGTTCGTTCAAGATTTTTGCCGGTATTTGAAGACTATTAATAACAAAGACTTATTAGTCCAGTCAAACTAGACAAAAATAAGTCATAACTTGGGAATAATTCGCATAGAGCTGAAAATTAGCAGAGACGTTAAATACCATTATAAATAAAATGACAAAAATCCCACCGATCCTACTTCTGCAAAAAATATTATTCAAGGTCAAACGTACAAAATTAAGGTTTCTTCCTATTTTCTCGAAAACGGTAAGTTTTATCGTGAAAATAAGTTAGACAAAGTTGTAGATCATACAATTCTCTATAAAAATGGCCCAGTCATCTTTTCTCTTACGACTCACCATTCGTGAGATATCGCGGTTTTAATAATTAGAAAATTCATATTTTACATACGAGTAATATGCACGAGTAGTACGCAGCCTTTAGACGTCATCGGACGTTCAATATAAATGAAAATAAGAAACTATTGGTTTGTGTTACTTATACAATAAAACTTGTATAAATTGAATGAATATTTTAAAATAAAGTAAAGAAGCGGGGGGTTGGGGATGAATTTTGGGAGCATGATAAAAGCTCGCGCTCGCACTCAGAGGGTCCCCACTCCCCAGTTACATTTCGATTTCAGACGAGGCGGACGTATCAGTTGCTTTGACATCATTATTCTTGCTGTGTGACGCTACTGTAATTAAGTAATATTTTAACATAGTTGTGCGTTGAATCTGTGTCAGTTATAACGAGGTTTTGCATTTATTTCCTAATTTGACCTAAAACATATCTTACGGCTTATCCAAGCTTCCAGAGTCGCGGCTACTAAGTACTGCTAGTGTGACAAAGCCGGAATTAATTATTAGCCCGAATTGAGACTGATTTCGGGAGTGACTCGAACACCTAAATTTCCTTAACCACTCGCGATCTTGACCAAATTTACCATGGTGACAGTGTGGACACTGAGGAGTGTTTTGAGGCGAGATGGTTCATGTCCGATGTACCATTGAGGAATAATCACCGAAAAACAGATTCACGAGCGCGCGGCCTTAGCTAAGCGCGCGACCGTAGTAAGATGTCTTATTTTTCATGTAAGAGTCCTGCTCGCTCGGCTCAATTTATTTCAGTCGTACCCTGCACTGAATTCCTAGTAGGTATTGTATTATACCTTTACCTCTACCTATACTAACCTCATAGGTGGTGCGGAAATTTGTGCATATTATGTAAAAATGAATTTTCTAATGATTAAAACAGCGATATCTCACGAATGGTGAATCGTAAGAGAAAAAGTGTTTGGACCATTTTTGTAGAGAATTGTATGATCTACAACTTTGTCTGACCTATTTTCACGATAAAACTCACCGTTTTCGAGAAAAATGAAAAAAAACTTTAATTTTGTACGTTTGACCTTGAATTTTTTTTTTGCAGAAGTAGGATCGAAGGGGATTTTTGACATTTTATTTATAATGATGTATTTAACGTCTATGCCAATTTTCAGCTCTATGCGAATTATTCCTTAGTCAAATGTCTATTTTGACTGGACTATATAAGTAGGATGGGATGACGATCTGCGAAAGACTGCGGGCAGATTCTGGATGCGGCAAGCTGAAGACAGGGCGCTATGGCGCTCATTAGGGGAGACCTATGTCCAGCAGTGGACCAGAATAGGTTGATGATGATGATGATGATGATATAAGTAATTATACTAGCCGAGACGGTCAATAACTGTGCTGTTTTGGGATGTTTATCGTCATTAAGACATGACAAAATAGAAGTAATTTTTAATGAAATATGAAATGAAATAAAAAAAATTCATGGAAAAAAATTGGGATGCATTTGCTGACGTTTTGGAAGAGGAGTTGAGCTAAAAGTAAGGTTAAAAACAACTGCTGACATCGATGAAACTGCCTTATATATAACTAATAAAATCCAGGAAGCCGCATGGCGTGCAACACCCACCGTTACATATAAGAACAGTGCTAACGTCCCTCTACAAATACGGATAAAATTACAAGAGAAAAGAAAACTAAGACGTAGATGGCAACTCAGTAGGTTGGCTGAAGACAAAACTGCCCTCAACAGATCAGCGAGAGAGTTGAAAGAACTGATTAGAAGTGTAGAAAATGAGTCCCTAAATAATAAACTGTCTAATTTGTCAGCCACAAAACAAGGTAATTATTCCTTGTGGAAGATGACAAAAAACTTAAAAAGACCGCAAGAACATATACCACCACTAAGGCGCACTGATGGTAAAAGCCAGTGAAAAAGCCGACTTGTTTGCAGATTACCATAAACAAGTATTCAGCCCAAATGAATCCTCTATGGTGGGATTTGCGAATGAAATTGACGAACATATAAATAGCGATCAACAACTGTCGTTACCTCCGAAACCAGTAACTCCCAAAGAAGTCCTTAAAACTATCAACTCCTTGAAGAATAAAAAAGCCCCTGGTTTTGATTTAATAACAGGAGAGATACTGAAACGGCTGCCTAGGAAAGTGATTGTCTTCCTCACTATTCTTTTCAATTCCATTCTGAGAGTGCATCACTACCCGAAACTGTGGAAGGTATCTATAATAAAAATGGTTGCAAAACCTGGCAAACCATTGACGCAACCTAGTTCATATCGGCCAATTAGCTTACTGCCCACTATATCAAAGGTGTTTGAGAAAGTGCTGCTGAGTAGACTTCAACCTGAACTAGAAGAGAAAAAGGTAATCCCGGATCACCAGTTTGGATTCAGACCTCTACACTCCATAATAGAACAGGCACATAGAGTGGTACATAAAGTAAGACAAACCCTGGAGCAAAAGGAGTACTGCTCGGCAGTATTTCTCGATATTCAACAAGCCTTTGATAGAGTATGGCACAAGGGACTCCTATATAAATTGAAATTCCTTCTATCGAACACACTGTTCATGGTCCTGAAATCCTACATAGTCGTCAGTTGGTCGTAAGTTCCAAGTGAAGTACGAGGAAGAACTGTCACAACTCTGCAACATTGAAGCATCATCATCACCATTAAAACATTGTCAAACTACGTCGTAATGACTGCACTCAACGGTTATATCTTAGCTTGTTAGAGCGTTTCATTATTACAATTCAAATGGATAAATTGTGATTCAATTGATTTGGTAGTATGCGACATTTGATATAGGTATTTAGAGATCCTGAGAATACATAGACTTTTATTTGTATAACATTACAATCAAATATCTTTATTCATTTAGGTCTCAAAGTTACACTTAGGAATATCAAAAACAATGCTGCTACATTTACAAAATACTCGGTCAATAATAACTAACTACAACGTACCTGCAATAGTCTATTAATTACTCCTTCGAAAAACGAGGGGTGTTATAAGTTTTGAGGCGGCGGAGCGGGTCCGGAAGAGATTCAGGTCTCTCCCGATCCGCAGAGCCCGCGAGGTCCGCAGATTTCACGAAGGCCACTCAAGAACCTACGACCTCCATGAGCGCAGGCCTGGGGGTGACAGGTGGAGCCGCTTGTCACCCTAGCCTAGACCGGCGCGGGGCGGGGCGTGTTGCGACGCCCCCCCCTCTTTCCGGGAGCGAGGCGGGGACACCGTGGTTCCAGTCCGACATAACCACCCCCGCTGGCTGGCGGGGAAGGGATTGCCGCACGAAAAAAAGGGGTGTTATAAGTTTGACACATCAACATTACATGCACACGAACACATGCATGTTGAAATTGCAACACGATCGTTTCATACATTTCTTCGAGAGTTTCCGAGGTGTGATTGCATGGCGTCACCGGTGTGAATACTATTCCTATCTATGTGGCCTTCATGATCGAAACTTGCTGAGTACCTTTTTTTTTTTTTTTCTTGCGGAAATCCCTTCGGATACCCCCCCGCCGGCAATTATTATTGTAGTGCTTCAATAATTTGTTTTATTTAGAGTGCTGGGCCGGATAACCCATAAGTAGGGTTTCTAGTTTTCTTTCGGGGAAGCTGTTATTTGCTTTAAAGTTAAAAAAGTTAATGATGAATAATTTACAATAGTGTATAGTTAAGTTTTCTCATTAACTGTTACAGAGTGACCTTGAAGGAAGAACAATCGTTGCGTGGAAATAAAAAATATACCATAATAGATGCCGTCAAAGGAGGTGTTCGGTTCAAAACTAGTGCACTCGAAAGCATTACTGACGAATATACGTCGACTAAATCTACATATGAAAAGGAACAGGATAAAGTGGTCGCAGAAATAGTTGGTATAGCAGGTATAGCAGAGTATTTTACAATATTTCACTAAGGTAGTATAGACTTAGTACACAGTCAGCCTGCCGGCCAGGCCGGTCATGATCCTCTTAGCATTTCCCAGTCGTGTTCAAAGTTTGCACTTTGGGGTCCAGAGTTCACTTATTTATGATTGGTATATCGACTTCCGGGAGCGACTGCCAGCTGGGCGCGCCGGAGCCTCGTCCGTTGTTTAGCAGGTGCACTGATTAGGAGTTGTAGTTGAATTGGGCGCCGAAGGTGTTGGTGGGGGGGCCCTGTACACTGTAGCTGTTACTTGGGCATATAAACATTCACAGAGGTATCGTTCGCGCTTTACCCACCTTATTCTCGTTATAAAGTCACCAGCAGCAACACAACTTTTAACATGATTCTTTGCGATTGTTCTAGGATGGCAGTACACTTTGTGCAAAACAAAGTCTAAACGAAAAAATCTGTATATATCAAACTTTTATTGATAAATTACAATGGTGGATATTACCCATCCTAAGCACTCTGTTCCAGTAAATACACTCTGAACAAGCTATACACGTGGCTCTGCACAGTACTTACTAGATGCTATCGACAGGTTGCAGTGACGTGCGGTCCACATTATTGGGAGACCTGAGGTCACTAACACCCTAGAGCCCTTGCAGTTGCGGAGAGACATAATTGCCTCTTTGGCAGTAGTTTACCGCTTCTACTATGGCGAGTGTTCCGATGAGCACTTCCAATTAATTCCACTCTATCCTTTCCTATAAAGTACAACAGGTGGAAGGCTGAGGTATCACCCTCACACGGTGCAAACAATTCCATCAAGAACCAAGTGGCTCGGCAACTCTTTGGCATTCTTTACCACCACACGTGTTTCCATCTTCCTACAGTCCCAGGTCCTTTAAAAGGGGCGTGAAAAAGCATCTGATGAGGCCGTCAAGCTGAGGGCCAGCATTGTAGCATTCGGTGACTGTAATGGTGACTCCCATTCCTCAGACTTTACCTTTAGCGTACCTTTAGGCGAGGAAAGTCACATCAACGTGTACAATAGTAATAAAGAAAAAATAATATTATATCATTTATTAACATCTATATAAATAATAATGTTCTTGAGTGGAGACCGCGACTCGGAAAACGTAGTGTAGGACGCCCTCCGGCCAGGTGGGATGACGATCTGCGAAGGACTGCGGGCAGATGGTGGATGCGGCAAGCTGAAGACAGGGCGCTATGGCGCTCATTGGGGGAGACTTATGTCCAGCAGTGAACTAGAATAGGTTGATGATGATGATGATGATATAAATAAACAAAATCTTGTTAGTGTTGACCGTTTATATCTCCAGAACGGGACGACCGGTTTTCATGAACTTTGACTTTTTAGATTTGTCTCCGCCTATACTGTGCCATTTCGTGTTTTTTTTTTTGTGGCAACCGCCGCGGTTAGCCCCCATCCACCCGCCGCGGGGCGGGGGTGGCTATGTCGGCCTCGAACCAAACAAAACCTCACACCCCGTCTCGGGTCTTTAATGCCGGGGTGCAAGGATACATTCACGAAATAAATTCAGCTGATAACATAACCAACATAACTTCATTCTAAGGTGGAACGAAGTTTGCCGGGTAAGCTAGTAACAGACAAAATCCAATGTGATAGCAAATTTATGACTTTTCAATAGGTAATAATAGTAATGAAATTTTCTACCTCGAAATTTCTAAAGTCATTAATCACATCTATGACGTACTTTAACATATCAAGGCAGATTATTTTTTGTTGTATAGCCGTCATTTTAGAGTGCTGTCGCCCTCAGAAGTTACATAACACTAACAAAATAAATAATATAATTGATGTTTAAATATTTTTGTTATCTTCAGAGGATAAATCAAGCGTATGTTTCGGAGTTTGGGAGTTTACACGGTTTTGACGCTTCCTTAGCCAAGGTTTGCTGTAGCCAAACATAAAATCTAAAAGCGGTCCCCGGACTCGGAGGTACAAGCCTCGATTGTAACCGGGATCATCGCTAAGATGAGGAGGATGACGCAAAAGGAACTTTAAGTCACCTAAATTTGCAATAACTGTAATCTAATACGTACCTATATGTCACGGTGGACATAGTGCAAGGTTCCAGTTTTATACTTTGAAGATTATCCTTCCCATCCGTGCCATCTGATATAGATTTAAGATTTAAGAAATAATATCAGATTATTTTTGCTTCTCAAAATCGCTGTGCCTTTTCTGTACGACGCTAATAAGCTAGTTTTAGTGTTACTGTGTATTAAACTCAACAACTTACTAAAATTAACAAATATGATATCTTCTTCCCCTAGCGGGCTATTCGGAATGTTTGTTCTGCCTGTCACACATTCTATCCCGACTGGACGTGTTGGTGTCGTTCGCCGTGGCCTCTACAAGTGCCCCGGCGCCGTATTGTCGCCCCACGATTACTGAAGACTTGGACGAGTTCATATTAAAAGATTTAAGACATCCCTGCCTTGAAATACAAGAAGGTGTTTCTTATATTCCTAATGATGTGGAGTTCCGTCGAGGTATGTATGAAATTAGACTAACTTATAAATTACTTTACAACAAATTAATTATCGATAAGCACTGTCAGTATTGTTAAATTCCCACAACAAATTTGATGACCGGAGCCGTCTTGTATACAACTCTCACCATCATCATCTTAGCGTGGTTCTCGGTTGCGTCCGAAGCTTTCACCTCGGGCCCCTGGATCCACTTACTACTTGTCCGCCTTTAGATTTGATTTATGCTGTTGGTTGGACGAACCTTGAGAGGAAAGCCTGCGCCAGAGCCTCGTCCGTCAATCGGCAGGTGCAGTATCGGCTTGCAGGGGAGGTTAAGTTGGGCTCCAAAGATCTCCGCGGGCCCCATATACACTCACTCTGAGGATCCACCGCATAAACACGTCTATATTCATCGGCGAAATCCAGGCTAACTTTCTACAAGTATTTACTGAGATCTGGTTCGTTGTTTTGAGCTCGCTGCTCGTTGATTAAGTAGTAACCAAACAAAAAACACCGGTTGTCTGTAAAGTCTGTTTACTGACGATAGTTGAACGTGACAACGTCATAAGAAAATACTATAATGTATAGCAGCTGTCCACGCGGACTCCCACTCCCACTCCCACGCCCATTCCCACTCCCACCACTCTCACTCCCACCCCCACTCCCACACAATTAACTATATGTATAGCAGCTGTCCACGCGGACGCATCGCTTGCACTTCAAGCCTACGAGGTAACGCCGGTAACGGCATATTGCGTCATGTTTTTTCGTGCGTGCAGCCGGCTCCATCGATTTATAAGACGTTATCACGTCAAAAAAAAAGTAGATTAACATTGCGTGTGGGGTGACACCCCTTCGTGCCTCAAAGAGCACGTTAAAGTCGGAGGATGGGTGGTTCGGTGTTGCAGGCGCAGGCGTGCTGCACGTGGTGACGGGCGCCAACATGGGCGGCAAGTCCACGTGGATGCGCTCGTGCGGGGTGGCGGCGCTGCTGGCGCACGCGGGCGCGCCCGTGGCCGCCGCGCGCGCCGCCCTGCCGCGCCTGCGGGCGCTGGCGGCGCGCGTGGGCGCCGGCGACGCGGAGGGCAAGGGCCACAGCACGTTCATGCGCGAGATGATCGACACCGCCGCCATTCTGCGGGTACAAACTATGCAGTACTAGTAGTCTAGTAGAGACGGCTGGAACGTCCTGTGCGCATTATGCACACGACGCGCGACGTGTACGGCACTTGGATGGCACATAATTCTTGCTAATACTGAACGATTGAAGCCAGCGATTAAAAATGTTATAAATGCTAAAGTTTGGATGGATCGAAGTATATATCTGGATGTAATTTGATACTGAGATCGATATCGGATAGAAAGGTGTTAATATTTCACGCGACCGAGACGCGGGCTAGTACGAAATAAATGTTATAGTTCTCTTAAGGTGCCAAACAAGTACATTACAAATGGTAGCAAGGAATTATAGATTACTACATTTACAATACCAGACAGAATTTATCTTCAAGATAGCTAAAACTAGAGGGGTCAGTTACCACGATTAGAAGGGTAACAACTAGGAGAATTATAAAATGAATGAAAAAAAAGGGGTGTGGCACGCCAAATTAATGTGTAAAAAAGTAATTAAAAAATTTGGTAAGCTCACCTTAATTATGTGATATGCTATGCGCTGTTGTAAGATATTTTGTTTATGTTTTAGACTGCCACGCCGGATTCACTCGTTCTCATCGACGAACTAGGAAGAGGCACATCGACATACGAAGGCTGCGGAATCGCTTGGGCCATAGCAGAGTTTGTACTATCAGAATATGCATGATAATATTTATTTATTTTCAATAACTGGCGTTGCCGGAGCCCCTGGTCACCCGCTGACTCGAACTGTCCGCCAAGCATTTGTTTTTTTCTAAGCTCTGATTTCAAATTCTATTATACAATTTTATTTTAATATCGCTGACGCATAATGGCCAGGCAAGTAACTATAGTGTTCAAAGGAGTCCGAACACTACAGTACCGTGCCCGGGACGGGCGTCGGCCCAGGCACTGAGTTCCGTCGCCGGCCGGACGGTCGCCTGGACGTGTGTGAACGAGTTTATATAAAAATAACACAACTGTATTTTTTTAGCCCGGCACGGCCCACATATCATGTGTGGATAGACTATATATTATAGAACTCTGCCTATCCCTCAAGCATATACAAGCTTAAGTATAATATATATATACTTTATGTTCTTATCTATGTCAGCAGTTTGTACAAACCGTACGAAATGCATCATATTACGTTAAATAATAAACTCCTTGCGGCACTTCTATAATGTGATGGGACTAAAATTCTCCAATTACCCGTAGACCCACTGCATTGCGATAGGGCAACGAGGAAAATCTCCGTGGGCCATCCAGTGGGTCGTAGCGGTGGGACCACGGGTAATATCCGAGTGATTTACTTATCATCTTGAATGAATAACAGAGGGCTACGGCAGTTTCAGGTTACCAAACTCTTTTGACAGACTGAGCAGATAGCTTGCGCCGTTGTTAGATTAACGGCTTAATTCAAGCGATTCACTAGTGAAATGCCTGTGCCCAGTGCTTCTCGAAAAAGCTAGCATTTGATAAGGATATTTATTTATTTATTGAACTTTATGCACAAGTACATAGGCGGACTTAATGCCACGGGCATTCCCTACCAGTCAACCAAAGGTGGAGCAGAGAGAAAAGTGCATTATTGATAGCAACAATTATTGATTAAATACAACTACAAATATAATACTGTATAGTAATATCATACCTACACTACAGTAAGTATGTATGATAAATAAATATACCATATACATAATAATACACAATATATAACAAATCATAAATTCGATAAATATAGCTTAAAAGTATGAGGAATTTGAAATTATTGCCGTGATGGTTCTGCCAGTTTATCGAGAAGTGGCCTTGAACACATGACTGCTGGTGGCCTTCCTGATTTCAAGAGGTAGCGCGTTCCAAAGAGTACAGATTGTATTGAAAAAGAATAATGAACTGTGCGGGATAGATTAAAAGAAGATTATTTTTTAAGCGAAGGTCTCTATCATGGTTTGTAAAAAGGTACTGAAAGAAAGGCAATAGGTAAATAGGAGGAGTAGGAGATGTAAGAATTGAATAGAGAGTAGTAAGTGCACGTAGATTTCTACGTTGGCAGGATCGGCAACCAATTTAGTTGCGCACGACACGCAGACACATGGTCGTACTTGCGGAGGTTAAAAACGAATCTAATGCAGTTTTTTAGAAGTCGATCATATTTGTTGAGATGTTCTGCATCAAGGTCGAAGTAGCAAACATCAGCGTAGTCAAAGACGGGAAAGAGTAAGGTCTGCACAAGTATGGTTTTGGTTTGGGCAGAAAATGCCGGAGACGGTAAAATGCACGAAGCGTTTCCGTCACTCTACGACCAACATGTGATACCTGGTTTCGCCAGCTTAGAGTTGAGTCTATAAATAAACCTAGATCTTTTACCGTAGACCTTAATTGTATTGTGGAGCCATTATATGTGATGGGTGGGAGAGATTGTGCATCCACTCGGCCTATTAAACGTTGGCTACCTACAATTATAACCTGGCACTTACTTGGATTCACAGTTAAACCGAATCTGCTCGACCAGCTGTGAAAGTATTCTAAGTCCTGGTTAACGCTATTTATTGCAACAGCCAAATCTTTCAGACTCGCTTGAGCGTAAAGCTGTAGATCGTCCGCATACAAATGATACGCACATTGAAGATTAGTAGTTAGGACTTTAATAAATATCGAAAATAACAAAGGAGATAATATACCGCCTTGAGGGGACACCAGCGTCAATCTCGCACCAACCCGAAGTACTTTCGTGCAGGCGAACAGCCTGCTGGTGCCCCTGAAAATAACTTGTGAACCATTCCAGTGCATCCGATGAGATCATATATAAACATAGAATGCATAAGAGAAGGTCGTGACTGACGGTATTAAAGGTGTTTGAAAAGTCAACCAATGCGAGTACCGTGAGCTTAGTGTCTTCCATACCAGCCCTAATATCGCCAGTCACCTTTAAAAGCGCAGACACAGTGCTATGCCCGGACCTAAACCCTGATTGTAGGGGACTTCATAAATTATTTTTAAAGATAAAAGTGGACAGCTGTTTGTGTACACAGGCCTCGAGCACATTGATAGAAAAGGCAAAATACTAATGGGCTATTATTATCATAAACGATAAGACTTTAAGGCGATTACTTTGTATTATATACAGGTTGATTTTTTCCACTGGGTGTGGGTGGCTAAATCCGAATATATGAGGAATAGCTAAAAACGCTCAAAGAAGTCTGGGGCCCGATTTTGATGAAAAATAAAACTTCATCATTAAATTTTTTTAAATCTGTACTTCTACTCTAGCCAGACATCGAGCCTATGGATTTTGATAAAAAAAACACACTTCTGTATTATTCCGCCATTCGATACCGCCGCTAACAAAACATAACATATCTTCACGCCTGTATCCCCGAAGGGGTAGGCAGAGGTGTATTGCACACCCACGATTCACCAGTTATGTTTAGGTCCCAATGTATTAGCGCCGCTAATGTAACGAATTCTGGGAAGTTATTACTTCCGGAAAACTTAAGAAAAAAACTAATTTTTATCAAATACTACTTTTTCTCCGATTAAACTTGGATTATATTTTCACTGGGGGCATATCATCATCAATCATTCCCCATTACATCCGAAACTTTTACCTCGGAGCCCGCTTTTCTTTCTCTCTTCTTTCTTTTCTTTCTTTTTTTGGCTTTTCTTGGCAGTTACTGCCTTCTGCCCTATCAACCCCGAAAGGAAAGTCTGCGTCAGAGTCTCCTCCATTTATCAGCAGGTGTAACAGTTAACACGTGCGATTGGCTTGGATCTCTAAGGTCTCTAAGGTATTGAGAGTAATAGCCATCATTTTGAACAATTTAATCAGGTATGTAATCATGTTAAACTGAGATCTTTCCTTAAATTTGCCGTATGTCATTATTCCCCAGAATTTTTTTTTTGTACAACTTAGCTGGCAGACAAGCACACGAACCACCTGATCGGAAGCAGTTACCGTGGCCTATGGCCGTGTGTCGCTTTTTAAAAGTGGTCCTATCGAATAGTGTAAATAATACAGGCTCATCCACGAACCGTATGAAATGCAGTATACTACTACTTTAGCAGCTGAGCGTGGTGCGCCCGCGATCGACCAGCATAGGCAATAGGCGCACTGACTTTAGTGTGTTAAGGGTACTGTCAAAGTCAAATTAATATCTTGTTTACAAATCCCTATACTCTTAAGGTATATCCACACACATAACGGCCTTGCCCCATCACGGGCTCAAAGAAATATAGTTGTGTACATTTTATGTAAACTCGTTCACACACGTCCGTGCCCTGGCCGGCGATGGAGCTTTAGCGCTTGGTCTTAGCAAGGCCTTGATATTTGTAGATAGACCTTTAGAAATACTATGACTCGATTTAAGTTGACTATCTTTAACTAACTGATTGACTTATACTACGAATTTATATTTCAGGAAACTAGCAACTGAAAGTCAATGCTTCTGCCTATTCGCGACTCATTATCAAGAATTAACACGGTTGGCGAGCATACACCCGGGCGTGGTGGTCAATTCGCACGCTGAGGCGTCTGTAGTCAACGGTCAACTTTTATTATTGCATCGAATTGCTCCCGGACCCGCACTTCACTCGTTAGGATTACATGTTGCTAAGTTGGCTGACCTCCCCGATTCTGTGATTGAGGTAAAACATTTTGTTCCGTCCATCGTTAGTTGCCTAAAGAAAATATAAACTTATATGTGGGTACCTGAAATAGGTAGGTAGGATAAACAGGATGATGAACGCAAAGGATCGGGTGCTACGGTGCGGAGAGGCGAGATAGGCCTAGTATAGCAGTGAACTACGGTAGAGCTAATTGATTGATTTATTGACATGGATACTTATTCACTTGTTCGGAGGTACCGGTGCACAATTATTCTAGTATGGATTGTATCGGATACATTTCAAACATCGACATTGTGGGCGTATATACGACGCGGACTTCGCAAAACGGCATATGAAAGCGTCATGCGGTTTGCTATTTCATATCATAAGATATCGTCGTGCCAATTGCAATTCCCACAAAGTACGTAGCCACGACACGACGAGTGCGTATAGACAGTCAGTATATATTGCGATCGCGTCAATATTATTGATGACTTGGAAACGCGATATTATTGATATGCAAACAAACACGATTGTCCTATACAACGGATCACGATATTGGAGCACAATATTTATTGACTGTCTCCACGCGCCCATATATTATGAGTCTGTCTGATCCCCAGGGTCACCAATACGTTACTCCTGGAAAAAAAAACTATATTTGACAATATTGTTTCCAGTATGCAGAAGCGAAACAAGCTCAACTCGAAATCAATTTGTTCGATGTGGAAACAGCTGTGGAATCCCAAGAAACAACGGAAGGCCAGAAGCTAATAGTGGACTTCTTACGCAAGTGTAAACAAATCGAGCAAACTAATGCATGTGATGAAGCTATGATGAAGGAAATAGCCAAGCTTAAACAGGAATTGTTGCAATCAAAAAACAAATATGTCGAATCACTCATGGCATGATTGTATTCTCGAAGCTCTAAAATATATTGTACTTTAATCAAATGATTTTCTTTCCTTTATAAAAAAAATATTGGTACATAAACATAACATAACATATACTGTCATATACATAATATAGCGTACGCATATATTATGCGATCACAGCGACATTGATTGCATTTCTAAACTTGGGCATTTTCGGGTGATAATGAGGTGTTAAACATGAAAAAGAAAATTGATTCAAAACATGAAAAAGTATGTTTTCACCAACATTTTAGGAGATAAAAACTGAGAATCGGAAACCAGAATTTTTGAATTCTTTCCCGTCTGCACCACAGAGGGTAAGTTTTACGCGCGTCTGTTTGTAGTTTTTTTGGTTCCCCTCTTTAGGCCCAAGGGCTAGACGGATTTCGAAATGAAAGAGTATAAATAAGGGTAAGAGTAAGTAAGAGTAAGAGGGTAAGAGTATAATAAATGATGTCTCAAATGAAAGGTATTCATCTTCCTAGTGTTATAGGGTACTTAAAATGTGGACAAAGGAGCTGATCCATTTCGGATACCCAAAATGGGACCTAGGACCGTAAATTGTGAAAAATGGCTAAAAAAAGTTATCAAATCATCACAACACAATTGGACGAAGAATTTTTAAAAATCTAACGGACTTACGATAGCTTCATAAAGAATATTTTTGATATAATGTCTGTCTAGTTTCAATGGGTGCGTGGAGACAGGCAGTATATATTGCGATCCAATATCGTGATCACGCGTTTGTTTGTACATCAATAATATCGCGTTTGCATTCAAACGATGCATTCAAAAAAATTTTTTACACGACTTATGACATGAGCAGCAATATCAATCATAGACTATATGACAATATATAAGCATTTAATGTCTGTGGATTAGAGCGTGTTTTCAATTTTTTAACAATTTTGTATAATACGGTGTTTGTTTGTATTGTATTTGATTTGATTAACTACAGCTATCCATTTCTTATTACTAATTAGGACATTTACATGTTCCAGTTTATCAGATGTTTTTTGGGTTGAATTGAGTTTCGAAGTAGTTCAGGCTCATTTTGCTAGATGGCGCTGACTAACTGATTTTTTCAACTAGAATATTAAAACCGAAATTACTAGTATTCCCCCTAACTCGACAGATTGCAGCATAGATTATAGTATATATACTAGAAAGATTGCAGTGGCGCACTATGAGACCAAATGTTAGTTTCCATCTCATAATTAATGGTTTCTATGAAAGTCGTAATTCCACAGCGTGTTTCATTGTTTTATATTCTCAAAGTTATTAATTATCTAATGAAGTAGCATACATTAAAAAATATCTTACTTTTACAACGGATTACATGATTTTATTCTAACTTTTACAAACGAAAAATTACCCCAAATGTCTTCTATATTTACGTGCCAATTAAATTTCCCATCAACGTAAGATTGTATGAAAATGTATCAAGGAAGTATATAAATTTTATTCTTGACAGCTTAGCATTTACCTAGTCTAGAACGTGGGTATAAGAAAAAAATTTAAAAATATTCAGATATTTCATTTCTGTGCGAAACTGAACTAGAAGCAAAAATATCATCCGAGGAATAAAAAGAAAAATTCCAGAAAATTACAATCTTTTTTTTCTCTAATTATTGTATTTCGGTGTGCTTATATTGTTTGTTTTTTTTCTTGTCATTCATAAGATAGAAGCATACATTAACCAATTATGAAGCTACCATTTTATCAATACTGGCTGTGCCCGCGACTTCGACTGTGTGGACTTACATGTGGGTAATATTTTTTTGCGTGGAACCCTAATTTTTTTCCTAAGATAAAAGTTGAATATGTTTCGCCTTATAATATTAGCTATCAGCCAATGAAAGTCCCGTAAAAATTTGGCCCAGCCTTTCCCAAGATTACCTTTTTTTTTTTTTTTATCGTGCGGAAATCCCTTCGGATACCCCCCCGAAGGTCAGCGGGGGCGGTTATGTCGGGCTTGCACCGACTAAAACCGCACGCCGTCTCGGGTCTTCAGACGCCGGGGTGTAAGATTACCCATAGAGCATATCCCTCGCACCCCGGCTGACCCTGGGCCATCTCACCACTAACAGCATCGCTCATCCTATCTCCTCTGAAAGCAGAGGAGTACGGAGAGCGATGTGTTTCCGCCACGTTGGGTATTGGCCGACGATCAATGCCAACCCTATGAAGGGGTGAAGGGGAAGCCATTGACCGCCGCCCAGGGTGTACCGGCCGCTCTCCCAAGATTACCTAATTCATACATACAGATTGATAAAAGATAGCCGAGAATTACTGGTTTTACACATTAATCAACCTGATCAAGGTTCCGGTAACAGCAATAATGGCAATAGGGCGGGGAGATTCTTTCTAAACCACAATGCTCTGCAGAGATTACAGGTGTTGATGAAGAGTTAATCAAGTGATTATCTATAATTCTAAAAACTATATAATCTGGGTTCTCTAAAATGCAGAAAAAGTCGGGTCAATATACGTTGAGAACCGCGCAGTAATGCGTGTACGTATAACTGGTACTACATGCCATATTCAGTTCATAAAATACTTAAACAGGGTGCTAAAATGATAGAACATGACGCTGTTACCTCTATAGCAATTCGGAAATCCGAAGATGCTCAGGACGCCCGAAATAAAGATATCAAAAATATGGGTTACACCACGCTCGGAAGTGTACCAAAGCAGTTTGTGTCAAATTTTGTGGCAATATTGAAAATTTTATTACGAAAGCTGCCTTTTTAGGGTTCCGTTGCCAAATGGCAACCTTTTTTAGATATTTGCGAGGTCGAAACAAGATGATTGGGTCTGAAATTTGAAAATCTTTTTATAACGAGAATTGGTCCTCAGGACTGCGGTGTCACTCACATACGGTAGAAACAATACAGTCTCGAACCAAGCGGTTCGGAATTTCCTTTCTTTATCGCACGATAAAGAACTACTACCCGAAAAATGTGTTTCCTTCTTGCAATCCTGGGTTCTTTAAGCAGGGCTTGAATTGTGTGGCCCGGTCAGAAGTCCGGGCCATCACTGCCAGTACAACCCGCTGGATGTAAGCTAGGGTGAACCCTAGCTTACATCCCTTTTGGACCCTCGACACCACCGGTGGTATCAAGGGTATTTTTTAATACCCATTACACTAACAAAGAGCTGCAGCAGCACTGGTGGTGTAAAAGGTATTTTTAATACCCATTACACTACCGACAAATAGTGCTGTGCCACCATAAAATGTAGCCTATTCTTTGTAAATAAAATGGCCGTGTCTCACTAGTTCGGTGATTTAGTCCGGTGACCGGACTTTCAGTCTCAGTAGTTCGGTGATGAAATACCACCGGACTAGTGAGCCATGTTAAAGTCAATTGACGGGCTAATTAAAATAAGTAAAAAGAAAACCTTCAGCTAAGCTAAATGGGTTTGACGCAGAATGCGCACTTCGCAAAATGAGCACTCGACGCAAAATGTGCATTACGCGGAAGGAGCACTTCTCACAAGGGGCATTTCTCATAATGTGCATTTCGCATAATGTGCACTTCGCAAAATGTGCACTTCGCAAAATGTGCACTTCGCAAAATGAGCACTTTTCTAGGGTATGGGTCAGCGGTTCTGTCGCAAAATGACCACTTCTCTAAATGATTACAGGTAGCAAAATGTCCCCTTCCTCAAACAGGCATTAAATTACTTGTGGTTTAGGTTAGGTTAGAACTGTGACCCCAACAGAGCGCGAGCCGAGCGAGCGTAGCGAGCGTGCCGCGGCAGCGGCCGGCGAAGCGCCGGACAAATAATTTACAGGTAATAAACATAATAAACTACTATAATAATTATATTGTTATTATACAAATCTATTCCGGCGCTTCGCCGGCCGCTGCCGCGGCACGCTCGCTCGGCTCGCGCTCTGTTGGGGTCACAGTTCTAACCTAACCTAACCCACAAGTAATTTAATGCCTGTTTGAGGAAGGGGACATTTTGCTAAAGCTGACAGCGACGGGGCTGACCCATACCCTAGAAAAGTGCCCATTTTGCGAAGTGCTCATTTTGCGAAGTGCACATTTTGCGAAGTGCTCATTATGCGAAATGCACATTATGAGAAATGCCCCTTGTGAGAAGTGCTCCTTCCGCGTAATGCACATTTTGCGTCGAGTGCTCATTTTGCGAAGTGCGCATTCTGCGTCAAACTCAGCTAATTTGCTTGTTAGGAGTGGGTTCACGTCGGTGATTTATGACCAGGATTCGAACCCGGGAACTCTCCATCGTAAGACCGACTTCTTAACCACTACTATTAGAATAATATTATGTAATCTGTGCCACTACTAATGCTTTCAAAATAATTCACTCTTAAAATTTTATTGACCCCCATACATCGAATTTATTTTGCCCAGTATTTTCGCTAATTTCCGTGCATTTCTACCAGGTCTCATGCTGTTATCTTTTCTAATTGTGGTCGTTTTTGTAGGTACCACCACTGATCTATGTGGTTTATATTTTTGGGTGTAAACAAAACAACAATATATATGATTTAACAAATTTCTTATTATTGACAATGAAAACAATTTTAATACTACTTAAATGAATTCTTTTACATTATATTTATATTGCATGTCAAAACAATTACACTGTGCATGTTGCAGTAGGTGGAAATATAATTGATCTCAGCTAAACATTTACTGAAAGAATAGTTTAAATGTGATTTATTTTTTAAGCTTTCTCATTGTAATTTTTTTTGCTTGTCATCGAACTTATTTCTCAGTAGTTTGCTTATAGTTGAACTAGTTCAAAAATCACTTATCCATTTAAATGCAATCTTACTTCAATTTTTATTATGCATTGCATGCACATGCTACAGACCAATAAATTTGTTTTGTAAAAATGCTATCAGTAAATTAATTAAATATGAAACAGTCAGATTAAATTTTTATTTACATTTTTATTACAATAAATTTCAATCTGTTAATCATCTGGCTAGCACAGTAAACAACACAGATAGCTCTACAATGGAACAAAGACCTTGTCTGTTTACTGTTTACTATGCTACTCATCTGTTATGTACAAATTTCTTGGTGGGACTATGATATTTTACAATATTTACATTATTTGTCATAAGCAGCAGATAATTATGTTTTTAGTAAACATTTGGACAAGTTAGTTTCAAATCTAATGTCACACCTTTGCAAACTTCAAGAGCCCTGAAGCTATTTTCAATATTTTAAGTTAACTTGCACCTTATATTGTCTTATTTATGTTATTTATTACATTGAATTCTTAATTTGTCCCACCATTTTCAATAAAATAATAGGAATAGCCTAAACGCCAGTCGCGTTTAGCCACGTCTAGCACAGGCACGTTTCCACAGTCAACAACATTGAGTTATTATTGGTTGTTTTCAGACGATGCTATTATATGAAGGGTTTGGGAAATATTAAATATATTAACTACTATATCACTAAAGAAAATAAAACGATTACTTATTTATCACAAAAAAAATCCTTTTATAAATAAAAACGACGCAAATAAATTATTCAATTTTTTTAACTACCTAGTCACTAAACGGTATAAATACACGGCCCGCCTGTTGTGGCCACCTGTGCCTATAAACGCCTAGGATGTCAAAGGTGTCGCTCCTCTAGTAGCTCTAGTGACCCTACTCACTATCCGAAACAACTCTAAACAAATAGCGCTGTCTAACCGCTGTTTCCTCTAGGGGGAGGTACTTCCCCAGTTGGGCGGCTCCAAATTCGAAGAGGAAATTCCATAATGCCCTACCTCCTCTTACTAAATTCTATACTAGCTAGGAAAGCTACTAATCACAGCATTCCTTCGGTTACATCATCAAGCCTTCAATCACAACCTACAAGCCTGGCACTGTCGAACAGTTTAGCCAGCTGTGGAAACGTGACCAGTAAGAGCATGGTTTCAACACGCACTGTCGTCGGACCGTTCCTAAGTACGACTAGCATTGAAATGACGATTCGGCATCTCTTTTCAAGAGAAATACAATCGCACCGCACTCTGAAACGTTCTGCGGCACATGGGGCACTTATCAGCCGCCAACGCGCACTTAGCACACGCCACCACATGTCCGCATGGTACGAAGCACACGTTGCGCTCTTGTTCGTAACAAATTTTACATAGTTTGTCGTCATCTAAAGAGTTCTCATTGGATTCCGTCACCGTACTTTGCTCAGCCGCAGGTTTCTCTGGCGCTGAATTCTTTTCTGCATCAGGCGCAGGAATCAAACATGCTTCCGACATCACTTTTTGAACGTAGTCCCGACCTTTAACTAATTGAACATAGGCACAGCGGTCGAACCATCGCGCGTGCTGCTCCCAAGGTACGTCATCGTTTTCCCAGTCTTTGAGGCCACCGTCACAATAAAAGCATTTTGTTTTATCACCCTGCCCGGTGTAGAAGAAGCCGGCCTCAGCCAAGTCCTCAGGTTTTTGTCGCATACAGCGCGGCCAGTCTTGGAAACTACTTAAGCGAGCGGCTTCAGAGGCGTAACGCTGATGGACAGGACCGGGCATGCGTTGAGGCGCATCCACCGGCACACGCGAACCACACTCATCGCGCCCTACGGAGTCCGGACATGTCAGCTTGCGCACAAAAGGACACTGCGGTGCCCAGCGCTGATGGTCTTTGGCGGGGTCGTCTCCTTGGACCCATTTCATGATCTCCACCTTACAGAAAGCACAACGAACTTCGTCGCCGCGCCCAAGGTAGTAGAAGCCGTTTCGAGCTAGTTGTTCTCCTGAGAGAAAAGTGACAGGCCATCTTTCAAACGTCTTCATTCTCTCATCTTCGTTGCGCATGTCGACCGTATCGCTGTAGCCGAAGTTATCTCGGTTGTCCGTTTTGTCAATAGAGTATGAGGAAGAAGGTGAGGGTGTAGAAGACGACGACGAGGTTGGTGAGTTTGTTACATAGTTTTGCGCTGGCGATGGTAGTACCAGCGGCCCGATAGTCAGTGGTGGTAGCGGTGAGTTTTTGAAACGTGTGAACGTTGAGACAGGACCATTTGATGCCACTGTAAATAAAAAATATGCATTATTAATAAATTCCATCAAATAGTAGTGGCGCAGTGGTAGCGAGTGCGACGATTATGCGGTCCCGGGTTTGAATGCAGAGCTAGGTAAAGTGCTATTGGGGCTTTTGTATGGAAAAAAAAAATGCAGCGATATATGAGTCTGAAAGGAATGCCTGGTTGTGGGTAATAAGGTTGTGCCAATAATGTGGGACCAAAACATAGTTTGCTAAATGTGATTGTCCATACGACTGAATATATGTATAAAAACTCTTTGGGAGTGACTATGTTCAACAGTAGACGTTCCCATTGGTCTAGATAACAATAATGAGGATAATGAAA
This sequence comes from Cybosia mesomella, assembly GCA_946251805.1. Lineage (NCBI taxonomy): Eukaryota > Metazoa > Arthropoda > Insecta > Lepidoptera > Erebidae > Cybosia > Cybosia mesomella. The sequence goes on from OX276403.1 coordinate 15,944,536, forward strand.
CATCTAATAAAATATACCAGAATTTATAGTTGTCTTGTTCTCCTAGTCTATTCATAGTAAAATATACATGATATGATAATAGATTATAATGTACAATTATGGAGCAAACTTCATTCTTCTCTATATCGTTAGTAGGTAGGTACAATACTTAATGCATACGTATTCATGTACAAAATGCCGATGAGCGAGTCTGCGTTTAAAAACAGTTTCACATAACAACAAGTTCGCGGCTGTCGGGGCCGGCCCGGCTGGCTGCGTCATCGACATTCCAAGCCTCCAACCGCCCCCGCACCTCCACTCATACCCCAGGCACTCAGTGCGCATGCACCTAATGACCACAATCGCTTTTCTAACCCCACTCAAATAGTACCCAAAGTACCCCAAACACTTGACCTCTGAACTAAGCAAGAAATGGCATTCGTCTAATGTAATTTTTTAAAGACGTGATGGAATTTTTGTAACTTTAAACAAGATAAAGCTAGTGATTTTCCTACTTAGGTATTAAAATTATATTACAACAAAAAACAATTGATTTCTCACTGTTGGTAAAAGGTGCATCGAAAAAGTATACCAACTTACTATAATTAAGACCTAACGAGTTTTCGGCTACCTAACACTTAGCGTACGAAATATTTACTGTATAAGTCCAGGTGTTCTTTTAAACGAATGTATAAAACACGATAATAGGCCTACGAAATAGCTAATGGCCGCCGATAGTTGTCGGATCGATATTTACCAGTTCTCGTTTTAGGGTCAATTAACAGAGGCATTTTGGCAACAATACACGTTAACTTTTCACGTAACACTACATCCACTCATTGCAAAAAAACTAGCATGTTGTTCTAAAACGAAAGGTGAATTAGACTTGTAAAACGATAAAAACGTTCGTGTGAGTACGAACATCGTTGGCTCCGCGTTCACTGTGCCGCCTAGTGGTGACATCGTGCTACAAAGACCACCCCACTGCGCAAGCGTAAATACAAAAGAGGGTACAAATAGCGGATCGGAACCCTCCGCCGAATGGAGTACTGCCACTGTACACATGGGGAACGAATCCAGAGCGCCATTGAATAATCCAACCAGCACAGCTGTTACATTTCATAGACATAGCTGGATAGCTGTTAATGAAGCTACAAGCAAGTAATACTGTAGTTTTAACTTATGTGCCTATTTTTTACATACATATTGTTGAAACTTCTAAAATTACTGCACTATTTTAAGATAAACGATATTTTGATAGGTACCTAGGTTCTTATTAATTTACTTCTTGTAATATTATTACCTTTTTTTCCCTTTTTTATACCTTTTAGGTGGCAGTTAAGCACACGGCCCACCTGATATCCAGCGGTTACCGTGGTATATGTACGTGTGCAACACCAGGAGTGTCACACTCGCGCTGTCGACCCTGTAAAAACCTTTGCGGTTAATATAGCTCCATGTAGCTCTAACTAGTGTTAAGTTTACAACGCATTTTCTTCATTAGCAAACCGCGTTTAAGAAGATACCTACAAATGTATGAACCTCATCAATTTTTTTTTTTGCTAACTTGCTATATTTTAATATGATCATCTTTATATTTACATTATAGTCAAAAAATTATGTCTATTTTGTTGTCTTCATTATAACAAAAAATTCCAATGTTCTTCCATAATTCAGGGACTTTTCTTTTCAAACATCTGACAACACTGGTAGTAAGTTCTCAATCAGGCTAGCGTCTGGAGGCGACGTTGCCATACCGTTACCAGTCGGCCGGATTTCATTCATATTTGAAACGCGACGTTGCCGTCTTCAGCGGAAACCCGCGACCACACAACGTAAAAAAGGGCCTGTGGAATGTGGCAGTAGTTTACTGATGGGCGGTTCTAATACAACACCAAATAAAAAGTAGACAAAAGTGGACTGGAATGTGGACTGTACTTAATGTTACAAAAAGCCGCTTAAGCAAGTTTGTAATATCAAAGACTGCATTTCTAAATTACTATGAAGCAAGATATAATATTGTGAATTGTGACAGAACGTACCTACCTACGTCAAATCATCATCATTATTATAAAATTACAAAAGAAAGTACTCCGCCGAGTCTGTCTGTCAGTTCGCGATAAACTCAAAAACTACTGCACCGTTTTCATACTATTTTCACCAATGGATAGAGTGGTTCTCGAAGAAGGTTTAACTATAAAAAAATTCAAGTTTTTGTATATATTGGCTAAAATATAATGATATTTGTTGGAGGTGTCGGAAAAAAATAAACTGTCTGGGAGCTTTCATCGAAAACGCGGCCTTTTGAGGTATAACAAAATTATGTATGGTGGAATTGTGTATATTATATAGGTTGTGGTGGTGGAATAGCGTCCCATGGGTAGCGGGAACGGTATCAGAATTCCACGCAGATGAAGCCGCGGGCATCAGCTAGTTAGTATAATAAATCAACTATTCATCGAATAAAAATAGTTTGCATAATCACTACTTTTTGGACAGCGATTTAAAGTGATTTACACAAAACTTGCTGTAACTTTTTTCTTTATCTTCTAGAGAAATTATTCTTTTCCATGAACATAAGCAGTTTAATACATCTGGATAATATTAGCGACAAAAATACAAAAAAAGGATCCCGGTTCATAAACACATGTAACTAATCTTTAGCCTAGGTCGAAATATAAAATATGCTATAATGTACACGTTGAAAAAGTAGCCACTGGGTACCTATAATGATAATGGTTTAAAGTCCAGACAGTCTTACTGGACTGATATTATCGTGTGCAAAGTTCATGTCACTCGCCGCAAAAAGCAAATGAAATTCAGCATTGTGCCATAAGAGAGCGGCGAGAGGCGGCGCCGGCCGGGAGAGCAAGCGTGGGGAAGGGGACGGGGCCATGTTCTCATGCCTATGGGTGGTCGGCGCTCGGCTTTCGAATTCCAATGCCTCGCCTGTAGCGCCTACGCGCTAGACTGCTATCTGTTTAGTAACGTCTACGTTATTTCAGCTCAGTTGAACAGAAACATTATTAGCCTCGAATAGTTAGTGAGATTGTATAATTTTTCACGTGTCTACATCTATGAAAAGTTTGTATGAATGAAATTAATGCTTGTTGCTTTAAAATAGTTAAAACAAACCGTGGCTTCTCATCATAAAAGTGGGAAAAATAAACTAAAGGATAGCCCGGAATTGGTGTCAGCGGAAGAGAACATCCGCCAGATGGGGCACATTCATATTAAAGAGGATGGCATTGAGTGTAAAACGAATCTAGTAAAACACTGATGTAAAAAATAAATCCTTTTGTTCTCTTGCGCCCGCAATGTTTGAAAATACAAAATCATGAAGTGTGTAGGTTATAAAGAGTTTAAAGTGTAAAAAGGATTCCAAAGTTATAATTAATATTTTAACAAAATGATAAGGGCCATAATAAAAACAAAAATATAATAATATTTAAATACAGAACAAAATTAAGATAAATACAAATCTAAAGAGAAATCTATTAGGTAATGTTTATTTCGAAAAAATGATTTATTATTTGTTACATCAACAAAAATGATATGTATATTTATATTTGTATTTTTTAGTAGAGTAGATATGTATATGTTTTATATAAGTATGTCAGAAATCATTTATTTATAATTAACAGTATCAAGTCAGAACAATAAAATTGCAATAAAAAATCCGAACTCAAAGTCCACGTTGCCACTAATAGATGGCGCTAGCAGTGACGTTGAAACAACAGTCAAATGAATTATGAGGAAAAAAGTTAATGAAAAATACTGAAATAAGGATAATAAACAAAGAGTACAATTTATAATATGGTTATAATTTTCCTACTAATAAAACCCACAATATTTCAATAATATTGTATCTATTCTCTTAACTCAATGCCTAAGCAGTGGCAGAATTTCAATAAATGGAAAATGCCTTACACAAATTTGGTTATATGCACTACACTGTTTACCACCTTTATCTTAAAATAAGTTGCAATAATACTGTGGCAATGTACTCACTAATTTGGTAGTAGTCAGTAGAGGCCCCGATGGGTAGATGAAATCAAATGGCAAGGCCACTGACAGCAAGATACAAAAAAGTAACTACCTACTTACTGTTTGAAATAATTCTGATTGGAACTATATTATATTAATCCAAAAGCAACTGTTTAGCTCATAGATTAATATAGTATACTTATTGTCATTCTTAAAAGCAGTGCAACTTATATAGAAGATATCTTTCAAAGGTATCTTATCAGTACAAATTTCAATGATAATGGAAAACTACAAAGTCTCAAAAGTAAATTGATATCATCACAAGGCTTTTACAATGGCACAAATAGTAATACCTTTTCAACATTATTCATTTATTTTGATAGAATATGCCATTGTAGGTCTCCAAAGGAAACAAATTAATTTTGGTCTGTGGCTAAAATAGATAAAGTGATCTTCGGCAACCCAACATTTATAACTAACTTCTAATTAATGTGATTTCATGTTACTTAGTCTTGTATTTCAGTATAAAACATTCATGAGAACTTAGAATAACAGGAAGACATAAAAGGACTGAACATTTTCCTACAAGTAAAATGTCATTGATTCTATTTTCATATTAATTTTGATTCTGTTGTTCAATATAGAACCAACGAGGATTTTCATATTAATTTTGATTATGTTGTTCAATATAGAACCAACGAGAAGGAATGTGAACACCATTAAGAGTTGTTATGATTGGTTTTATCGATAAAACAGAAACAAATTCTCCCAGAATACTAATCTTCAATAAAAAACTTATAACGTCGCACTCGTTACCAAATTTATAACATATGGCTGATGGTATGAGGTTATGTAAGAAAAACTTAGTTACCTTTCTTAATATTATTCATTTTTCAATCCTGAAATGAGGTTTTTCACACAGGGTTTATCACACGATTATATCAACTGTTTTGTGACTAGGCTAGGTACCTACTAGCTGCCTAATTCTCACTCTCACTTGTCAGACGAACATGGATAAACAAACAACACAACTCTCCAATGAGTGCAAAACTCGCGACTAACGAATAACGTTCTGACGTGACGTACGTTCACAATCGATCGCGGCCCAACCAACCACAGTAGTGAATACTGTGAAGAAGCATGCGTCACTCGGCGCGGCGACGACGTAACGTCGCTCGGAAACACTATTCATTGCTCGGTTCGGACTATGTACGTGTTGCCAGATAAAAGCTTCGAACTCCCAAAGATGTTAAAATATTTGTTCTGCGATTATGCATATTATATCAAATAAAGGAATTGACAGTAAAGTGATCGACTATAAAAAATGTTATTTGAAAAAATAAAGGTGCTGGTTTTTCTAAGTTAATTTTAGTGGACCCAAATCCCAAAGTAAGTAATCGCTTAGTTAGCCAACTTAAGTAGTTTAGCTACTACCTACTTTCATGAGAAAGGCCAAAGTCTTTTTAGAAACTGCTTTAAGTAATACAACCTCCTTAGACTGTCTTGTCTTCACAGTAACAAGGCCCCCACTTGTAAAATTTCACCTTAGATCACTGGAAAATAAATTATTTTCACGTGGCAATGTGTCCCCACCATAGTGCTTTTTTCTTTTCAAACAGACATTCTTTTCGTTTTGGTTATGTATGTTATTTGAAATTGAGATTACTTGGGTAGGCAGACTAATTTATTTTTAGCTATTGAGCTACGAAAAAGTCGTTATGAAGATCGGTATTTAAGACCCTTAAGTACCTATACCTTAACTCTTCTTTAGAATAGAATGCACACTTAGGTGGGTATAAACTTTTTTTATACTAGGTACCTCTATTTCTAGAACACGTTTTATAATGTAATGTTGAAAAGAACACCTCATTATACCTTTTTTTTTTGTCCGGAAATCACTTCGGATACCCCCCCCCCCCGCCGGCCAGCGGGGGCGGTTATGTCGGGCTTGAACCGACTAAAACCGCACGCCGTCTTGGGTCTACAGACGCCGGGGTGTAAGGTTACCCATAGAGCATATCCCTCGTACTCCGACTGACCCTGGACCATTCGCAGTGTCTCCTCTGATAAGAGCAGAGGGGTACCTGGAGAGACCACTCCCCCCGCGGGCCTTGAGGGCCCGCCATACCCCGACCCACTCGTGCAATGGGGTCAATTGGCCCTGAAAAGGGCCGGTTGGTCGGACTCTTGGCCGTTGACGTTGACGCCAGCTACTCCAGAGGAGCAATCAATAATGCGTCATCGCCCACGTTGCCCAGGGAGCACCAAACTTGGAGGTGATCCAACCAGTCGCACCCCCCTCATTCTAATACCTTTATACATAATAGCTAACATAGTTACACATAAAGTGATGAACGTAGGTACGTACATATTAATAATTATAAATAAGTACATGTTAATGTACCTTTTTTTTTTTTTTTTTTTTTTTTTTTTTTTTTATCGTGCGGAAATCCCTTCGGATACCCCCCCGCCGGCCAGCGGGGGCGGTTATGTCGGGCTTGCACCGACTAAAACCGCACGCCGTCTCGGGTCTTCAGACGCCGGGGTGTAAGGTTACCCATAGAGCATATCCCTCGCACCCCGGCTGACCCTGGGCCATCTCACCACTAACAGCATCGCTCATCCTGTCTCCTCTGAAAGCAGAGGAGTACGGAGAGCGATGTGTTCCCGCCACGTTGGGTATTGGCCGACGATCAATGCCAACCCTATGAAGGGGTGAAGGGGAAATCATTGACCGCCGCCCAGGGTGTACCGGCCGCTCCGATTCCGTTCCCCCCGGACTGCAGCGGGATCGGAATCGGAGCGACACTCGAGGAGGTTACCCAACACACACCCCTATGTACCTACCTACTTTGTAATTTTTATAGTTTTATGCAGATAAGAATAAAATGTAGGTAGGTAGCTACACAAAAAACGCAATAGTAATAAAGGTACCTTTTGATGGACCTGGACTAGGACCTATATTATCGTCATCCTCTTCAGAAGCATTTTCTTCCATATCTGCTGATTGAGACGATGCCATGTTTTCGTTTTTATTTTATCACTCACTATTCACTGTTCATGTTGTCATTTTACTAAAACAGATTTAATACACAAATAGATTAAAACCGATTAGCTTAATGATACAATTATAAAATTTGTTTCTATTTCGACTTCAATTTTTAATAATATTCCTAAGGAAATGACAATTAATTATCACCTGAGATACGATTTAAAAACAAAGTTCAAGGAGGTCTATTACTATGAACAAACTATATTAGAGACACGAGCACACAAACCGCTACAATGCTCCAGCTAAACTAAGGTAAAACACGGTGATAACACAACGTAGCAGTAGGTACCTACCAGCACTATATTATGCTCATTGATTATCTCATACGTAATTCACGTCATTGTGAATAAAATTGTTGCAAAGAAATGTCCAACAAAAGGTTTCAAGATGAAGATAACTGTGCATCTAAGGTTCTTATATCAATATCATTGTTACTGAATCTATCTGTAACTTAAGAGAATACATAAGCAAGCTACAGTAGGCAGGGCCGGATTTCGAGGTAAGAAAGAAAGAAAAAAGGTTTTTTTTATTTGGTGCAAGTAAGGGGGCCACACTAATTACTTATTACTAGTATATCCGATCTAAATCTATTAGAAAAAGTAAGCATGCAAAATGCTTACAATTTAATTGAAAGAACAAATTCGTTAAGTTTATATTATTGTGTGCCTTACGATTGCATCAAATGGGTGTCCAGTTCAGCATATATTATATATATTATAGACGTATGGATTTGTGATAATTATATTAACGTTTTTTTTAGCGTGTGGAAGCCCCCACGGGCTTCACCCCATCAGTGCCGACGATGGGGTGGGCGGGTCGGAATCGGACCGACTAAAACCACACGGTGTCCTCCCCAAGTGTCCATTGCCGGGCAGCGCGGGTAAGACCTCGAAAGGATAACCCCAGGGTTACCGGCGGACTTTGGCTGCCACCACGACCTCGCCAGGTGCGGTCGGGTTTTATCCCGCATCGGTGAGTTGGCAGGCGTGTGTAGGACACACACGACACGCCACGGCCACGGCCTGCTTCTGTAAGGACGGCGAGTCGGCCAACTGCCGTCTTCAGGCCCCGATCATGGAGGTCGGTAGTCCCGGGGGTAGACGAGGCTGCGGCGTCCTCGCCGCAGACTGCGGAACTCAGGGGGCAGGGTTCTCTCCCGCTTCCTCTCCGCCGTCTGTTTCGCGCGCATCACCTGCTCGCAGAAAGAGGCGGCGGCGTGCCACTTGCCCCCATCGGAATGTCCACGCCCAGGACCGCAACGAGATCCCGGCGTTGACTCGCCCATGCAGGGCACTCCACCAACGTGTGGTGCGCCGTGTCTACGCCAGGATCCTCGCAGTGCTGGCACTGCGGCGTTGTCTCGCGGTGGATGCGCCCTAGATACTTATCGAAGCACCCGTGTCCGGTAAATATCTGGCACATCTGGTAGGAGAGGTCACCGTGGTGCCTCTCCAACCACTCTTTCATGATCGGCCTCACCGCCGCAATGGCGGATTCCCCCCACCTTGGATGTTCAAGTCGCACCCTCCATGTTTCCATGAGTTTCCGGCGGAGCTGTAAGCACCTTTCTCGAACGATCTACTTAGATACCTAAAGTACCTTATCTCTAGATGATTCTGGAACATTCTACCCTCCTAATTAACAGCTATAAAAGGCGCCCGGATATCGACACGCAGTCAGTTAATTTACGGAAGCGAAAGCGAACACATCTTACCGAAGCGATTCAAGAGGATAATACCTGCGACCTAAGCAACGACTGTGGACTACTGTGAACTGCTGAGTGATTTAAACTGTTGAAGAGTACTGTGTGTGCTTGTTATTTAGTTATCTAGTTTGTGGTGAGCGAATAAACCTCTTCGTTGTATAAACGGCATATAATTTGTACCCCACGCACGTAACAACTAGTGTCAGAAGTGCGATGCCGTTATTACCACGTGAAGACGAAGGGCGTACTGCACGAACCAGACGTCAAGTGGAAATGGATGCTGGACGTCAACAGAGCCTTGAAGAGGAAGGGCGTCAGGCCGATGCTGCTATCTCAGTGGGAACCCCGGCAGCACCAGATGGAACCTCGTCAAAAACCAACATGATGACGCTGCTGACTTTTATGCAGTAGATGATGCTGCATTTCAAGAAATGCAGGCCAACCAAGAGGCTAGTCGACAGACGGTGCAGGCCTCCATAGAGGCTAGTCGACAGACGATGCAGGCCTCCATGCAAGAAATGCAACCAAGAGCCTAGTCGACAGACGATACAGGCCTCCATAGAGGGTAAAATCGATGCAGGCATCCATGCACTGGGAGATAAAGTCCACCTCCCAAGTAAAACCTCGAAGACGGCTTGCAAACGCTTAGTAAGGAAGTGGCTATGGAGACTGGGACCATGGACGACCGCTTACAAGAGCTTGAAAAAGAGATTGTCAGGCTACAAACCTGCGGACCTGTTGCCGTGACCTCAAAATCGTCAGCGAAGTTCGACCTACCACAATTCGATGGAACTTCCTCGTGGACGTGATATTGGCAAAAACTAAAGCCTGGGGCAACGAGGAGTCCTTTATGGCCTTGACACTTGCGTTACGAGGAGATGCCTTAGTAATACTGGAAAACCTGCCGCCTGAAGGAAGGACACTGGAGTATCTGATGGAAGCATTAGACACACGCTATGGTGCCAGGCACCTGGAGAAGGTCTACCGAGGGCAGTTACGCGAGAGGAAACAAAAAGCTGGTGAATGCCTCCAGGAATGGGCTGTAGAGGTTGAAAGGCTCGTCCATCGTACCTACTCATCGAAACCCGTGATGATCGAGACCACTCTACTGGAGGCTTTCCTAAACGGTATACGGGATGCAGAAGTGAAAACTAGTGTACAGTTGCGTCACCACCAGATCTGAAAAGAAGCACTGGCTTATGCCTTTGAGGTGAAAACCGTAAAGCAGAACGCCTGGATTGGATAAGTAGGGTCAGGAAGGTCAAGGAGGTAGTTGCAGTAGTAGAGGAAGCCAGAAGAAGATATCCAGTTAGTGTCCTTCGAGGAAACGGAGGAGGGTCACGGACTCCTGGACCCAAGTGGAACAAGATGTTCCGTTAAAACTAAATGTCGCCAGGGCTGCGGGGTGGACGCTGGCTGGTCGATATGAGGCCCCAACCACCACTATAACTCAAGTTGGCCATGCTGAGCCTTTGTCACGAAGGCCGTGTGTCGAAGATTGCTAGCATTGTCAGAAGAACGATGCCCGAGAAGAGATTAAAGTCATAAAGGTGAATGGACCTGACGACGAATGGACTGGAAGCAGTATGAAGAAGGCGCAAGAGGATGATAATGATCTACAACCTATACTGCACTGGGAACAGTTTGGAAGCAAACCTCAATGGAGTGATGTATTTGCTTACAGTTCGACTACCAAAAGTTATTGGGTCCAGTGGGACAGCTTAGCTCTGGTAGACGATGTCCTGTATAGGAAATGGGAGTCTAACTACGGCAAGGAAGTAACCATGCAAGTAGTGGTACCACGAAGTAAGGTGGCCCCACTCCTACGGCACATCCACGATGGTGTTTCTGGGGCATCTCGGAGTTAAGAAAACTCTGGTTAAAGTGCGACAGCGATTTTACTGGCTTCGTTATCAGGAAGATGTCGAGGATTGGTGCCGTAAATGCACTGCATGTGCTTCGGTTAAAGGACTGCAGATAAGAAGCAAAGGAAAATTGAAGCTGTACAACGTTGGAGCACCGTGGGAATCACCATTGATGTAGCTGGACCTTTTCCAACGACTGATGAGGGTAACAAATACATCATAGTAGTGCAAGATTACTTCACTAAGTGGCCGGAAGTCTTTGCGACACCCAACCAGGAAGCAGTTACTGTAGCCAAGAAACTGGTTCATGAAGTGGTCAGTCGATACGGCACACCTATGGAGATCCACTCCGACCCAGGATGGAACTTCGAGTCTGCTCGATTTCAAGAAATTGCAAACTCTTCCGAATGAACAAGACCCGTACGACTCCAGCGCACCCACAGTCAGACGGAATGGTCGAGAGGTTTAACCAGACGTTGGAAAATCTCTTGGCTAAAGTTCTCGACGAACATCAAACAGATTGGGACCAGTACATCCCACTGTTCCTGATGTCCTATCGATCTGCGGTGCATGACAGTACGGGACACACTCCAGCTAAAGTAAATTTTGGTCGAGAGATAAGGCTACCAGTGGATGCAATAACCGGCACGCAACACGGTAGAGTCCGTGACGGACTACGTGAGTGAACTTACGGGAAAACAATTTGAAGATAGGTATAAGGATGAAAACCCGGTACAATGGAAATGCAAACACCAACGGTTTTGAAGAAGGAACACTGGTATGGTTTCACAATCCACTACGCAGAAAGGAAAAATCTCCAAAACTTCAAGCTCGCTGGGAAGGACTCTACACGGTACAATAATCAATGTTATTTTTTATGGTAATTACCTTTCTCGAACGATCTACTTAGATACCTAACGTGCCTTATCTCTAAATGATTCTGGAACATTCTACCCTCCTAATTAAGAACTATTAAAGACGCCCGAATATCGACACGCTGTTAGTTAATTTTCGGAACTGAAAGCGAACACATCTTACCGAAGCGATTCAAGAGGATAATACCTGCGACCTAAGCAACGACTGTGGACTACAGTGAACTGCTGAGCGACTTGAACTGTTGAAGAGTACTGTGTGTGCTTGTTATTTAGTTTTGGTGAATGGTATTTAGTTATGGTTATCTGTAAAGACAAGTAATTCTTTTCATTTTTTTGAGCTCTTATTAATGCTTTAATTATAATTTATATTTTAGCATAGACAGCCATACATGCCATAGGTCTGGAGGCCCTGGGGCAACAAAGGAGCCGAGGCCTCTAATTACTTTGCCGAATAAAAATTCAAGATCAAAATCGTTTATTACGAATATGGGTAATACCTTTTTTTTGTGCGGAAATCCCTTCGGATACCCCCCCGCCAGCCATGTCGGGCTTGAACCGACTAAAACCGCACGCCGTCTCGGGTCTACAGACGCCGGGGTTTAAGGTTACCCATAGAGCATATCCCTCGCACTCCGACTGACCCTGGGCCATTCGCAGTGTCCCCTCTGATAACAGCAGAGCTATTCCAGAGGAGCAATCAATGATGCGTCATCGCCCACGTTGCCCAGGGTGCACCAAACTTGGAGGTGATCCAACCAGTCGCACCCCAATATGGTTAATACCTTTTTATTTTTTTTTATTTTTATCGTGCGGAAATCCCTTCGGATACCCCCCCGCCGGCCAGCGGGGGCGGTTATGTCGGGCTTGCACCGACTACAACCGCACGCCGTCTCGGGTCTTCGACGCCGGGGTGTAATGTTACCCATAGAGCATATCCCTCGCACCCCGGCTGACCCTGGGCCATCTCACCACTAACAGCATCGCTCATCCTGTCTCCTCTGAAAGCAGAGGAATACGGAGAGCGATGTGTTCCCGCCACGTTGGGTATTGGCCGACGATCAATGCCAACCCTATGAAGGGGTGAAGGGGAAGCCATTGACCGCCGCCCAGGGTGTACCGGCCGCTCCGATTCCGTTCCCCCCGGACTGCAGCGGGATCGGAATCGGAGCGACACTCGAGGAGGTTACCCAACACACACCCCAATATGGTTAATACCTACAGATTAACTGTAGGTATTAATATGGTTAATACCTTTTTATCGTGCGGAAATCCCTTCGGATACCCCCCCGCCGGCCAGCGGGGGCGGTTATGTCGGGCTTGCACCGACTAAAACCGCACGCCGTCTCGGGTCTTCAGACGCCGGGGTGTAAGGTTACCCATAGAGCATATCCCTCGCACCCCGGCTGACCCTGGGCCATCTCACCACTAACAGCATCGCTCATCCTGTCTCCTCTGAAAGCAGAGGAGTACGGAGAGCGATAATATGGTATGATAATATGGTTAATACCTACAGTTAATTTTTCTTATTGATAGGATTACGTTTGACCTCTATCTCACCTGTTGGTAAGTGACAATATGGTCTAAGATGAATCATGTTTGCCTAGAAGGAACCTATTCACTCGAAAATTTAAGATTCCCAGGTTATATTTTTCCGGAAACAGACTCAGGCAGGGAATTCCACTCTTTAGCTGTAATAATGAATGTATCGAGAAAACGTTTTGTGTGTATGAGTGGAATATCCACTATGTAGCGGTGGCGTGTCACTGTGCGTCTGGTCGTTTGTTAGTGGAAAGGGCTTGGAGTTATCAAGTTGTGCAATTCCAGCGCACACTCTCTGAAATGCATCGGACAAAATACCGATAGGCCTGCTACTTTGCATCGATGTTCAAGGCTCTGAAGCCTTTTCGCAAGAAGTACATCGTTGTTAATTAGTCTCTTGGCCCGTCTCTCTATCGTCTCCAGCGCTTCTAGGTGGTATTTAGCTGAGCCGTCACATCATTCCATACAGGATCGAACCTGCGCTTGTTACAAGTTGAGCAGCTGTTCCGGTGTGAAGTACTGTCGCATCTTCTACAGGATGCCCAGCTTTTTAGCACACACTTGAGTTTTAGCTTCAATGTTAGACTCATAGTTGAGTATGGATGACAGAGTTACGCCAAGAAGATCGAGGCGGTCGGTTATCGGCACGGCTGCATTTCAGAAAGTAGGGTTTGGCTGAAATTAACTTTGCTTGGCAGAGAAAAAACACACCTAGGTTTTAATAGCATTAAATTTGACCAAGTTAGCATCACCCCAAACGGAGACCACCTTCAAGCATAAATTCAAACGCCCAACTATGGCCTCTCGGAGAGACTGGGTCTATCCCACTCTGGTTCGGAGGTTGGACTCGTAACTCTCGACTACTGTTCTGTCATCGTCGTACCCAAAAGTAGCCTGAGCAGGTCGTTTATGTACAGCAGGAATAGTGTAACCGAGAGTACCGACCCCTGAGGGACTCCAACGTTGATGGCTAATTGGTTTGATGTGCAGCTGTTAATGACCACTCGGATAGACTGATTTCTCAGGAAGTCAGTGATCCAGACACATAAGCCAGGGAGCAGGCCGTAAGACGGAAGCTATCGTGCCAGACCCTGTCAAACGCCTTCGAAATGGCGACAGAAACGCCAAGTGTCTCTCCGTGAATCTCGATGCCCTCACTCCAAATGTGGGTTGTCAAGTAGCTCCCTAGTGCAACGGTTTTGGCGAAAGCCATATTGCCGATTATTGAGGAGGTCGTTCGTTTCGAGGTATGCCAGGAGTTTTTTGTTCAGTATACATTAGCTTAATACATGCCGGGACTACCGACCTCCATGATCGGGGCCTGAGGACGGCAGTTGGCCGACTCGCCGTCCTTACAGAAGCAGGCCGTGGCGGAGGCGTGTCGTGTGTGCCCTACACACGCCTGCCAACTCACCGAAGCGGGATAAAACCCGGCCCCACCAGGCGAAGCCGCGGTGGCGGCCAAAGCCCGCCGGCAACCCTGGGGTTATCCTTTCAAGGGCTTACCCGGGGTGCCCGGCAACGGACACTTGGAGAGGACACCGTGCGGTTTTAGTCGAGACACGACATAACCATCCCCACTGGCCGGCGGGGGGGTATCCGAAGGGATTTCCGCACGTTAAAAAAAAAAAAAAAAGCTTAATACATGCCACGTTACCGACCCGGTACCCGGTACCGACCGGTGGTCGGTAACGTGGCATGTATTGCTGTCTATGCTAAAATATAAATTATAATTAAAGCATTAATAAGAGCTCAAAAAAATTAAAAGAATTACTTGTCTTTACAGATAACCATAACTAAATACCATTCACCAAAACTAAATAACAAGCACACACAGTACTCTTCAACAGTTCAAGTCGCTCAGCAGTTCACTGTAGTCCACAGTCGTTGCTTAGGTCGCAGGTACTATCCTCTTGAATCGCTTCGGTAAGATGTGTTCGCTTTCAGTTCCGAAAATTAACTAACTGCGTGTCGATATTCGGGCGCCTTTTATAGCTCTTAATTAGGAGGGTAGAATGTTCCAGAATCATCTAGAGATAAGGCACGTTAGGTATCTAGGTAGATCGTTCGAGAAAGGTAATTACACAGTAATAGGTAGATACATACGCGCATGCAAGGTGAATAACCTTGTATTCAAGATTTGTAGGTATAGGTATTCGAAGTAGTTGTGTTTTTGTGTTGGCGTTTCTAGATTTTTAAAGTATAAAGTTTTAGAGTTACGGTTAGCTCTAAAACTTTACATAAAATAATAAGTACAAATTGAAAAATGTGAAATTATCCTCTGAAGATTAGAAAAATAAATAAGTGTACATCAATTTACATTTGAATCAGATTGATGCGACGTGAAGATGTGGAAGGAAGCGAGAGGAGCTTAAGAACGGCGGTTCGAAGCTTAATGAGGCGAAGACTGAGTTCTTGGCGTTGAACTCCACAGATCCTGTTGACTTGGTTAAGCGCACGGACCAAGTTAAGTACTTGGGATCTGTACTTCACGAGACTGGTGACATCGATTGCGACCTCAAGGCACGTATTGCAGCTGCAAGAGCCAATTGGGGGCCCCTCTCTGTGGAGACCCCAGGGCAGTAGCCCTGCCTGCCGTTCTCTAAATCAGGCCCTGATCGTAGGAGTAAACATAGCTTGCTTATGTATACTCTAAAATCGGTATTTATATCTGATCGGTATTATTATTCTGAGTGGCCGTTTATCAGAGACCAGCGGCCCGGGACTGGACCCCGTTTTAAAAAAAAAATGATGGAATTTCCATGTAACCATTCTTCGCTTATTTTAATCATTAGTAGTGAAATTTTGAAAAACGCTGATACACTAGTACATTTATTTATATCCAGAAGCAGCTATATGAAAATTCGTGCTTCTTATTTCGAAAAATGACGGACTTTCCACGTAACCGTTCATCACCTCTTTTACCCCCTTAGTAAAAAAATATTGTAAAACCGCTGATATACGTATTCATTTATTTCTGAAAACCGAAGCATGAAATTTCATACACCTGTTTGAAATTTCATGCTTTTGATTTCAAAAGTGACGAACTTCCCATATAAATTCCAGTTCAACCCCTATTTCACCCTCTTAGGGGTTATATATTTTAAAAAGGTTGATATGCGTGTTCGTTTGTTACTAACCAGAAGCAGGTGTATGATATTTCGTGCTTCTAACTATAATAATGACGGACTTCCATTCAAACGTTCATCCCTTTTTTTGCCACCTTAGAATTGAAATTTCCAAAAATCCTTTCTTAGTGGATGCCTACGACATAAAAAGCATCTACTGCTAAAATTTCAAGCTTAGATGTCCAGCGGTTTAGGCTCTGTGTTAATGAATCAGTCAGTCGGGATAAGTAATCGTATGCTATCGTATGCAAAGGTATGCCTAATTATAATCTATGGACATTGCAATAGTACCTTTTTTTTTTTTTTTTTTTTTTTTTTTTTTATTGATATAGCAAGTCTACCTCATTTTAATCCAATATCATTAGAGGTGAGTATAGCAACGATGTAATTGGTAATTGATGTTAACACCACCACATAGAACTTAATTAGAATTACTTAAACTTATACCTAGTTGAAGTTAAGTTCCATTCTGGTTAAAGTAGGTAAATAGATACCTACTAATCGATCTGTCGTTTTTACACAACTTTGTATTATAGGTAGGTAGATGCCTTTTAAAAGGTGCCCAATATTTGACGTTGGCAGGTGCTTATGCAGCTTGCATTTGCGCGGGCGGCGCGCGGCGTTAGGCGTCAGTTCGAAACCAGCTGTCGATCCACGTGCTCTGCAGCTGTCGCCCTCATCCCTCGCACCGTTTGCACCCCCTAAATTCATTCTGGAATTGAATAAAAAGTGAGTCCAATTTACGTAAGCTTCAATATATTTTTGGTTCATGATTCCACTAACATTTGGATATTTCTAGCGAACTTCCTACTCATGTCGCACCTACCTAGTCCAACACGTGTGTACCTATTCCATAGTAGGTAACAATCTAATTTTTAATAAGTATTATCAAACAAATATAAGTAGGTACTTATCTACCTATAGGTAATTTATGATACTAAGTGTCAACTTCATTCTAGGATAGGTCTGTCTGTCTGGCATCGGTGATGCACACCACAGACCACCGTAAGTAATAAATGCATAATTTAATGAATGGACCCGGCTTGAACGAGAAGAGGTGCCTGTAGCGCAGCATTCACTTCGCGGCTTAACAATGACCATAGAGTAAAATTTTCACACATGTATACATACCTTTGCGGCCACTTTGTAATAAAATTAGATTGGTAGGTGTATTCTAGGACAAACTTACGCAGCATAAGCGTAGCTCCACTAGTTTCTATCATGGGTTCTAGAATGTGGATAAACATAGGTACCTACATACTTAGTAGTAAGTACTTACTTAGTGTCTACAATAGGTAGGAATAATAGATATTGTTAATTTAATAGACTAGTTGTTAAATTTACGGCAACTTCTGCAATATACAGTTTTTAGGGTTCCGTTGCCAAATGGCAAAAAACGGAACCCTTATAGATTCGTCATGTCTGTCTGTCTGTCCGTCCGTATGTCACAGCCACTTTTTTCCGAAACTATAAGAACTATGCTGTTGAAAATTAGTAAGTAGATGTATTCTGTGAACCGCATTAAGATTTCACACGAAATTAGAAGAAAAAACAATAAATTTTGGGGGTCCCCATACATAGAACTGAAACTCAAATTTTTTTTTCATCAAACCCATACTTGTCTATCTATAGGTTACCATCTATGGATAGGTCTTCAAAAATGATATTGAGGTTCCTAATATCTTTTTTTTCTAAACTGAATAGTTTGCGCGAGCTTCCAAAGTGGTTAAATGTGTGTCCCTAATATATAACTTCTAAAATTAAAGAAAGATAAAACTAATAAAAATATATGATGTACACTACCTTGTAAACTTCCAACGAAATTTGGTTTGAACGACATCTAGTAAGTAGTTTTTTTTAATACGCCATAAATATTAAAAATCATTCTATCATAAAGTCATAACATAATGAGATTTATGTGACCCACTTTATAGGCCCACCTATCTGTTTTTAGTACAATATAGTATAGTTTATAGTACAATTGGCGCTTTTTTTTTTTCTACATTTTATAAAAATGAAACCTAGCTAGACCGATTTATCGTCCCCGAAACCCCCTGTATACTAAATTTCATGAAAATCGTTGGAGCCGTATCCGAGATTCAGATTATTAATTAAGTATATAGATATTGTTTAAAGGCATTAGATAGATAGATAGATATACGAGTATATATATACCTACCGAACGTAGGAAATGTACAACCTTTAAATCAATATCAAATCAAGAGTCCACTTCGTTTTTATTTTTATTCTAATACTTAGGTAGGTATCCTAGGCCTAGGTTGATTTCCTCTTAACAAATGAAATGCACAAATGGCCGAGTCCCACATCCACCTATTTTATTTAAATATTCAATTCTTTGTGCCGCTTCTGACCCATGTTGTCATTGAGGAAACGGGCGGGCACAAGGCAAAGCGCTCCAATAGCGGCTCTCAGCGTGGTATGCGGCCTGCTTTTCCCAGAACTCTTCGCTCCGTGCCGCAGCCCGCGGGACGGGTTCAGTTGCACGAAGTACCAACCTAGCCCATCGAACACAAGTATTCCTTACCAACATGATAAAATGCCAAGTTTTGTATATTATTGTTGTAATGTTTTTATCTTATTACTAAGCACCTTGGTAGGCAGGTCCAGCATAAAATAAGAATATTGTCTTAGGCCCATGATACCTGCACACGTTAAGATACGATTTTTCTAACATGTAGGTATTTTTAGATGATCATTTTCAGATTATGCTTCCCTCTGCTATTGGGTCAGGTCAATGACATCCTGTGCCTGTTATAAAGTAACAGTTTTCCTAATGCAATACATGACTCCAGTATCAACAAGAACAATCAAACAGGTGAATATAAATAAATATTTGTCTAGTACCCAATCGTAGTTAGTATGTTTGGTATTGTCAGAACGTGTCTAGTACAATTTTTAATAGATCATAAGTACCCAAACCCAACTACATTTATCTCCACTCAAGTATAATTTACATATAAAATCAACTAAGTCCAATTCTGAACTAAGATGTAGTCAATTCAATGTTAGAATGAGAAATCGTTACGAAAAGGTATAACAATTGATGTCTACAATGCACTATTTTTTCCTATCCAAATCCGTTACATTCCATTCCCCGGAGCCACGGGTTGGGCACGAAGCTATCTCGACGAGATTTCGAAATTCCAAGAAAGGCAGAGCCTTATAAATTATCTCAAAAGCGCCGACGCGGCCCTGCAGCCAGAATGCTTTTTTTACACCACAGGTAGGCTGGCGCTAAGAAGGCGAAGGAATTTATAGTGAGTGCTGTCAAATTTGATACTTGAACCACATAATATACAAAGCTATCTATACAAGATCTGAAAAAAAAAAGTTTGCTACCGATTGGTTAGAATCGATGTATCTTGGCTACGCATTCTAAAGTACCTATTTCTCTAAACCTTGTTCCTTGTTCCATTCTGTAACTACGTAGCTTTTTATTCCATATATGCAATTCGTAAAACATGCCGTAGATAAAATTCTATATAAATCGGATTCCAGAGATTGATAGGTTCTTAATTAATTTGCTTGTGTTATCATAATAAGTTACAACCCTATAAAATTGTGACCGATAATAATCGCTGTTGTGCGAGTTTAAAAAATATATTTATGTAGTGTCAAGTAGGTAACTTCTTATTGCTCTGTAAAATACCATGTGGAAAATGTTGGTGCTACAACCGTCCGCCACGTTTCTTGGAAAATATTAATGTGGCTGCAGACGATTATATTTTTCTTAAAAGGCAGCCTTAAAGGCCGAATAGATCTCTCAGCACACGCGGGTTTGGCGCCCCGTTGGTTCAGGTTAAATATAGGTTCTTCAACATTATACCTTATTTCAATACAATTGAACTAGTTTCGCATGGTAACACGATGTTCTTTAAGGCTTGCAACCCGGTCAATTTACCCGCTTTTGAGCTGTAGGTACTTTTCTTCTGACGTAGCTATTTAAACAATTTATTTGAAAATGTAGGTATTGTACCGCCTCCTTCACTATCAATTAGAGTTTTTAGGGTTCCGTTGCCAAATGGCAAAAACGAAACTTGAACTGAAACCCAAAAATTTTTTTTCATAAAACCTATACGTTCGTACGTATCTATGGATAGGTCTTCAAAATGATATTGAGGTTTCTAATATCATTTTTTTCTAATCTGAATAGCTTGCGAGAGAGACACTTCCAAAGTGGTAAAATCTGTGTCTCCCCCTCCCTGTAACTTCAAGATGTAAAATAAGAGAATAATAAAACTAAAAAATATATATGATGTACATTACCTACCATGTAAACTTCCACCGAAAATTGGTTTGAACGAGATCTAGTAAGTAGTTTTTTTTGAATACGTCATAAATCGTAAACCGCAATTTACCTTTCATTCAGTCAACTCAAATACAAAAATTTTACTTGCTGCTACGGAACCCTTCATCGGCGAGTCCGACTCGCACTTGGCTGGTTTTTTAAAACAACTTTCTGCAGAAATGAAAGGCAAATCGAAAAAGTCAGCATAATATCATACTTCAACTTCAAATAATTATAACAATCAAATATTATAACAAATGCTTTATGACCATAAGGCATGGTCATAAAGCATTTGTTAGACATTAATGTTACGTTATATTGCGAGTTGCTAGATCGATGAAACAATGGCCCCTATAACATGTAAATTCAAGGCATTCAAGCCAATCTCATCATTATACTCCGAGAATAAAGTGTTTTCTTCATTGAGGAACCATACGGATGGTGTGCATTGGAATTTAGGGCACAGAGCTGACTCAAACTCAACAATCTAGTCCCTTCCCTATAGCCAAGGTGTGGGTTAAGGAAAGCGTCCTTTCAGATTGGTATTATTTCTGTACCCTTAATATTTCACGGGGCATGAATAGCCCCCAGCGCACAAATATTTATTAAATTATAAATTTTGTAAATCAATCTAACAGTTTATTTGAACGTTATTGACGCAGCAGGTAAGCTGAATCGGATGCTTGAATACGTTTTTTCTTTTTTATTTATCGTGCCCCACTTAATTAAATGATTTAATTTGATTTCATTTCTAATCAATCAATCACAATCTGTCCGCTCCACGTAAGGAGTCTCTTAACTCCTCAAGCATAATAAGACTAAGTGTGTTCGGGGGGGGGGGGGGGTATCCGAAGGGATTTCCGCACGAAAAAAACTACTTATAACATATATATGAGTGACTAATTCTAATGATCAGGGGTCGAAAGTCACATGAGAATGAGACTAATGTTTATAAATATTCCGTGCTTACGTCATTACCCAAGGACAATTTATGCTTACATTATTTCTATTCTATTCACGCCCTAATTCCAACTCACCCCGTTTTACTGTTAGGTTTTTAAGCCTCGACGATAAATGAGGCATATCCCTCGCACGTACACAGTACCTTTTTTTTTTTTTTTTTTTTTTTTTTTTTTTTTTTTTTTTTTTTTTTTACTTACCTAATCGCTTACCATCACGTCGGCTGTGCTTGTTGGCTAGGCTATATACTCTTATATTAGACAATTTGTAAGTTATTATTATTTTTAATATAAAAGCAAAAAAAGACTCAGGTAAACGATCAAATGTATTCACTAGTTCACTATCTGCAAGGAGATCGTCTCTAAATCTTCTAAAAGTTCATACTGATTCGAACATTTCGTACCTTTTTTTTTTTTTTTTTTTTTTGTCGTGCGGAAATCCCTACGGATACCCCCCCGCCGGCCAGCGGGGGCGGTTATGTCGGGCTTGCACCGACTAAAACCGCACGCCGTCTCGGGTCTTCAGACGCCGGGGTGTAAGGTTACCCATAGAGCATATCCCTCGCACCCCGGCTGACCCTGGGCCATCTCACCACTAACAGCATCGCTCATCCTGTCTCCTCTGAAAGCAGAGGAGTACGGAGAGCGATGTGTTCCCGCCACGTTGGGTATTGGCCGACGATCAATGCCAACCCTATGAAGGGGTGAAGGGGAAGCCATTGACCGCCGCCCAGGGTGTACCGGCCGCTCCGAAACATTTCGTACCTACTATGGGCATATTTAACTGCTATTCGTCTATGTCAAGATTAGGTAAGTAGCAGCTGCCACATAAGTGTATATAATATATATGTTACATGTAGGTTGCATATACACAGTATTCAATGTAGTAAATGTATGTACAGTCAACGACAAAAGTGGATTAACACTTAAATATTAACAAACGTTGATATGGTGGCAACCCCAAGAATAATAAAAAATATAATTTTTTGACTTTTTGACAGCTACTGTCAAATCTTACTTCCTTCCTTTCTCTCTCGGTTTATGGTGCGTTTCATTGGAATATGAATACCTTATAATGAATATACACTTAGTTTTATAATCCCCAGAGGATAAAGTTAATGTATTTTAAGTTTTGTTTATTATTTTATGAAAGGTTTAAGAGCTAAAGTGAATAATAAATTAGAATTTATTAAGTCACTTTTGTCATTGAATGTACTTTCTCACCACAATACCCGTATCTGAGTCGCAGGACTATTTTTATTTCTTTTGTTATTGTCTTCAATTTTACTTGCTTTTGTTTATAACAACTTCGTTAAGTAATAACAACATCAATATTTAAGTAATCTGTTTGGTTAAATGTAATTACTGGGGCCTTGTGTTCACAAGCATTTACCTCATTACCTTTTTTTTATCTACATTAATTGCCTCTTCTTTGTATCTAGCCCATAAATATATTACATGATATGATAATTGTCAGTTTATCACAAATGTATTTTGTTATCAAAGACAGAAACATCTAATGTTCATGAAATAAAACAGTCAATAAAAATGTAGGTAATTAATGATAATGGTGTAGGTAAGTGCTGTTTTGGTCATTAACTTAGAAAGAGCTCAGTGATAAGTTTGGAGTGTCCTTATCTGACTGTAGCTCTAGGCCGGGACATATAAATAATTATATTTTGCTTACTTCTTTGAGTTTATAATTAAATCAACAGACAATCCATACTTCTACAGGTAGGTACTAATATTACAAAGAGGAAAGATTTGTTTGTAAGCGATAAACTCTGTTACCACTGAACCGATTTCAAAAAAATCTTTCACCATTAAAGTGCTACATTATCCCTGAGTAAAATAGGCTACTTTTTAAGCTGATATTCCCATGGGATTTACGTGGATGGTACCGGCGATGCTAGTTTAGATGAAAATGTGAGTTCAGAGTTTCACAATCAATTTACAAAAACTAAAATTACGTACTCGCTTATTTTCATTGTGTAGTTTTTCATTATGCGATTTTTTTATAATCAATTCAGTACCTATCTACTTAATTATTTTCAACGACCTTTTTGTTCATTCACTGTAACAATAGTTTCCCATGACACGTCACTCCATGGCCATGGAAGCTATTAATAATGAACGTGTCCCTATTCCCACGTGAAAATTACCATTGTAAGTAACTAGTCCTGAATTTCGTCATCCTTTGAAATATAGAGCAGACTGCAGACATTCAATGTATTGATGCAGTTTCAGACAAAACAGAGATCTAAAATTAGAATGAATTTCTTATCTCTCTTATATTATCGCTCTGAGGCTGCTACAGTATTTACATTATATTTTTTTATGTGAAGTTTAAAATATAGGTAATGTTAGTATTATATTGATAGAAGTACACACACTCCCTGATGCGGTAACTGACTGCTGACCAAACCACGATTTTATCAACTTGAGTTTTGGCTTACTACCAATCTAATCCCCTAGAATTACATTGGCAGTCAGTCAGTCAGTCGACCTTTGACTAAAGAATTTATGTCACATCCTAAAGTGGTATACACACCATTCTATTTGATTTTCGAACCAGATTTGTCAATTGAACTGTCTATCCACAAGTACATTGAAAATCAATATTTCTATCCACACGATATGTTTTGATTGTCAATCTAGTCAAATTGGTCATAAAATTGTAGCGTGTGGTGTCATCTGACCCCTCAACCCCGAGAAGAAAGCCTGCGCTAGAGTCTTGTCCGTCAGCAGCAGGTGTAACAGCTTGCAAGTGAGGTTGTCTTGGGCCCCGGTGATTTTGGTGGGGTCCTAAAACGGCGATTGTCGGACCTGTAATTTACAAATTCGATGTCGAGTGTTGCTCAGAGAACCTCGCACCCTTTGAGATGGTCCCCTCGAGTGTGGGAACCACGGTGTCCCCATTTTGAACCGGAAAGGGGAAGGGGGGGGTCTTGTCGCCCCGCCGCCCCTGTCTGCTTCTATTATTTTAAGGAACAAAAAAGTGTCAGTGTATGTAAATTAATTAGTTTTATTTTTATTTCGAAATCAATTCTATCGTCTAAAAGAGCATTGTCTTAGCCGTACGAGTATTTAACTACATTTAAAAAAACTTGCTGCGCAGTTTAGCTACAACGCAACTCCAATATTACCTCACGTTGGAGGTCGACTGCCTGGCATTGCCAAATTTGAACAGATGACGTCACCGTTTTATTACCAGCTACACAACCTCGTAACTGATATAGGAACAAAATATCACATGAT
Source organism: Cybosia mesomella (assembly GCA_946251805.1). Lineage (NCBI taxonomy): Eukaryota > Metazoa > Arthropoda > Insecta > Lepidoptera > Erebidae > Cybosia > Cybosia mesomella. The sequence continues at coordinate 15,969,192 of OX276403.1, forward strand.
GGTTGTGTCGGACCCCTATTCCGAGAGATGCGGTGTACTACAGCAATATATTAAGAACATTTTTACATCGTCTTACATTAGATTGTAAGACGATGTAAAAACGGTCATGTCTCTTTCTACTCGTCGGTCGATGTCTCCTTAGGACATATACCTACAGAACGATGTGCTCAAATTACTTTGCTAACTATATACACATACATCAAGCAGATGGGCAATACGGAGATATTTGATAGGGACAAAGTTGTATAGCTTCTAAATATTTCTAGAACTTATTTGTATTTTCATTCCTGATACTATCAAAAAAGGCAGAGTTTTAAGAGGGTTAAGTAGTTCAATTTCTTCACGATGATATTTTGTTCCATGTAAACATAAAACACCATTTTCTATTGATGCTGTTTAGATTTCTTCACACACGTTTTCGTGTTCCGTCTGCCGCGTGATCTATATGTTAGATACATTAAAATTAACGCCAACAGTAAACTAGTTTTAGTATGCTTCTGAACTAAATATGTGAATATAACCTTAATGTTGTGAGTCCTTAAAGTATGTTTACGAATCGTCTCGTAGATAATATATAAAAATATGTGGGCACATTAGCCGTGTACCAAAGAAAAATGGAAAGGAGTATGTTAAATATAAGATTGAAAGAAAACAAGTATCTAGTAACAAAGCTATTAAGTTTAGATGTGCTTAGAACCCGCCTTTAAAATGGAAATGGGCTGGCCATTTATGCAGAATAGATGATAAAAATGGGCCAAGAAGGGGATGGAGTGGGTACTGTAGTGTTCGGACTCCTTCGAACACTATAATTAATTCCCTGGCCATCATGCGTCATGGATATAAAAATAAAACTGTTTAATAATTTAATTTGAATTCGGAGCTAGATATAAAACAAAGGAGGGGATGACAGATCAAGTTGGAGAGGGCACCAGAGGACCCGTCCTTGATCGAGCAGTGGAAAAATATCCTGAAGAAAGTTCCGCTGTAAGCCCAATCACTGGGCAGAGTCCGCGTTCCTTCCCGAGTTCGTATATTAAAAAGCTTAATAACCTCGCGAAAAGTCCCCTAAATACGATGAATAAAAGTGCATTAATTAAATAAATGATATATCTTTTACCAAACATTGATGTTATAATTTAATTAACAAGAGAAGCTGTGAGGTCAGACCCCAGACGTCACAGTACCAAAGGATAGGAAAACAAAAATAAGGCAGATAGAAGAAAAGATGGCGGGACGTAGTTGGTGAGAGAGTAGGAGTAAGTTGGATGCAAGCAGCATGAAACAAAAAACTTTGGAGGGACTTGGCGGAGGCCTACGCCGAAAGGCGACTTATACCAATAGCAAATTAATGTAGTTTTACAAGGATGCAATTTTTAGGTATATAGAAGAATAAAAGCTTTTTTATTTTATTTATCTTATATTTTATTATGGTATTAATTATGTTCTTGACAAGAAGCCAGTGTTCAGTAGCAGCTTGAGAGGACGCTATCACTGGATAGCGTCCTCTCAAGCTTCCAAACTTTTAAAATTCAACCTACAGAGGTTGAATTTTGAAATAAAAGCTAGACTAACTGTGCTCTTTATTGACCTGCTAACAACGCACCTTCGCATGCTGCTAATATTGTTATAAAAGTTAGTACCTAGGTCGGACGCCTAACCCCTAATCAAGAGATTCTACGCTTCACCAATTGTATTTGGAGAGAAACATTGGAATACAGTCAAAAGCAAGTCAACAATTCATAGTAAATGAGTTCAGCAATTAGACTCATTGCATTATATTTTGGAACAAGGTTATGACATGATTTCTGTGCAGTATGCAACAAACACTAGCAACATTCGCAAGGATTCTATTTCAATTCGCGTTCTGCACAATGACCATTGTTCAGGATTCAAAGAAGAATGCCTTCACACTGCCTATAATATGACACAAGCTCATTGTACTCAAGAAACCCACATATTCCATAGAAAGAAATTATTTACACAGTAGTGCTTGCGCCAAAATACAGATACCTATGAAATGATATGAGACTTAACACATCATGAATATTATGTGTTACTTCTCATATCACTGATAGTACAACCTAAATAGTATAATAGTAAACCTTAATATTTCTTTATTTAAGATATTATAGTACCTTTTAGTTATAGGAACTTTTGCCTAGTGCCCCATTAATAATTATCTACTGATAATAATTATTAATACGTTATATATATATACCATAAATATATTATAAACAAATGTTAATAATTTGCACTCTACTCTAAAAATCTAACCTCACCTGCAAGTCGGTACACATGCTGATTGACAGAGACGAGGTTCTGTTCAGACGGCAAACACTCTCCAAATTCAAAATAAAACAGCAGGAGTAGGAGAGCGGACACCCGGCTCCAAAGTCCAAATATTTAGACGCTACTGGGAAATCGCCTATGAGGATCAAACACGTTACATTTCTTTACATTGCCTCATTTTTTTTAAACTGTGTCATTACAAATACTTTTTTTGTGGGCTTCTAGGGTTCCCGTACACGTTACCGCTGACGGAACGATGTTGAAAAAGTTCATAAGGAATTTTTAACAATATTTCTAACACATACGTAAAAATTCGACACTGCAAATTTGAGTGAGCTGTGTACTATTATTACCTACCTTTAGCTCCTGATTACTGACAACTGGCCGCCGGGATAAGCTAGCTGTTGTGCATACACACTAAGTGCATACCTGATGATTATTGATTTGAATACTACTTTATTCCATACATTTAACCTTGTAAAAATAAGTGAGTTCTGGCGATAGTGGGTTCTTGGACCATTACGAAGTAAATGTCTCTTACGTCGATTCTGTAGTATTCGTCTGTTCCGCTACTGAAAGTCGTAATCGAAGGAGGTCAAGTCGTAAGATTCAGCCTTTCTAAAAATTTAATATCCTTCAGTAGTTTTATTTTGATTAAATACGGAATATATAGTTTGTGTTGATGCTTCCTTTGTTTTTATTTCATTAATGAAGTCTGGTTTAGTTGGCAGATATCTTGAAGGCAATGCATCAGGTTTTAATTTTGGTGTATATTTAATTACAGACGGATCAAAGTGTAGTGAACACACCCAATAAGATTTATTCTTTTTGTTCACTAAATCGGGTCTGCCAATTATTTCGATCCATGTACTGAATCTGAAAAAAAAAAGCCAATATGAGTATAATACAAACGTATTTCCTGCTTTCTGCCACTCCGGATCCTTTAAGACGCATCCCCGAGCAGAATACTGTGCAAAGTATATTTTGTACATTTTAAACGACTATCTACTCGTTATTTGTAAGAAACATACATAAAACTAACACAGGCTATATTTCTATAGTATAGTATCGCTTTGTCTTTGCTATTATTGCTCTAGTCGTTCGCCAGTCCGTACCCGTAGTCATACGTACGACGCACTACGGGTATTTTTATTCGCCGTTGTCCAACCGTAATTCAGTGGGTCTCCTTGTATGTAATTTTAGCTTCACCATATTAGAAATGTGCCGTAAAGAGTTTTCCTGTTATTATTCCTTTGCGTCCAACAATAAACCTACAGCCATAATATAAACTAGCTTCACCCGGGTTCACTTATATCCGGGTATGTTACTCATATTCGTTTGTCTAAAATAAATCATTAAATCAAAATATTAGCTATCTGCCCGTGAATCTAGCTATCTATCTGTCGCATCAAAATTGGACCAGCCGTTCCGTAGAGTTACCCAATTCAAACAAACAGAAATACAGACAGACAGACATAAGTTTATAAATTAGCGTTTTGCTGTAAGTGTACATCATTATAAAAGGTTTCACAAAATTAGGCCTCTCAATTTGGTGAGATGACTTGGTATCGACAAAATATGTATTTGAAACAAAAAAAAAATATCAGGTAAAGTAAAAAAAAATTGAAAATTTAAAAAAAAATAAAAAAAAAAACACCACCAGCGACCAGCGTCACGTGACGCGACGAGCCCGTGACGCACGTGGTAGGCGTGCAGTCCTTCTCCTCGCAGTATTCTCCAAGCGGATGTGTGGGAAATGCCTAAATTGCGACCAGTGTCACGTGTGCTCGTCGCTGGTGGTGTTTTTTTTTCCATTTTTTGTTTTATTATTTTTAAATTTTTAAATATGTTTTTTTACTTTACCCGATTTTTTTTTGTTTCAAATACGTATTTTGTCGATACCAAGTCATCTCACCAAATTCAGAGACCTAATTTTGTGACACCTTATACATATATATATTATTATATCATATGCATTCATTAAAAAACTGTTTTAAAGTTACAAACAGGCACTTCAATTTTATTCATTTGTATAAGTAGGTAACTAGATAAAATGAAAATTACGTCACGTAGTTACTGACTCGTTTGATCAACTGGATGAAATCAAGACTATTTTTTTGACGGGTTCCCTACTTAAAATCGTAAGACGCGCGATCGAATACCACTTGCTCGAAAACGTTTACTCGATAGTACTTGAAATCGATAAATTATGAGCTCGACAGCTCAATCCCTCGATGCATCAACATCTCGAATAACTATAAGCTCGAATCCTCGCGAAGGCAGAAAGCAGCATTTTTACCTCCCTGTAAAATTTAATTTGTAGGTATCTAGCTCTACTTGACATGGCCCTGGGTCAGTCTGGGTGCGAGAGAAATGCCTCATGGGGCCACCTTACACCCCAGCGTCTGATCGGCCAGGGGTATCCGAGGGGATTTCAATAATGGTTAAACTTAACTCACCTTTCTTTATCAGCAGGTAAATGAAAAAAAGATAGGTGCTTATCTCTCCTCTTGCTGGATCTACATCCATCTACTGCACATAAATTACCCGAAACCATTTCTATACGAATGTAGGTAAATATTTACGCGAAAGTAACATGCATACGCTCTGTTCTGCGCGGCTTTCGCAAGCTAACTGAATGCCGGGTCGTTCACGGCCCGTTGGCCGGTGGGTATAAAATGACAGAGAGCTCAGAAAGGTTCAGCTTTATCGATTACTACGATTCGCTTTCAAAAAATATATTTATTTCAGTAAGTAGGTACCTATTTACCGAATTAAAATACCTTTTATCACTAGTACAATACAGGTTAACGCCAGATATACTTAATTTCGAATATTTATTTTTAATGTTGAACTTATTTTAAAATTAGCTGTTGCCCGCAGCTCCGTCCGCGTTAAATAGGTACTGATCCCGTTCTTTTGTCTGTTCAAATTGAAGTGTCTGTTTGTAATGTTAAAATAACAACTTTTTAATTACGCCCACCTCATCGTCGGCACCGATGGAGTGAAGCCCGTGGGGGTTCCCACACGCTAAAAAAAAATGCAATCAGTGTACATACGCGACTTATGAAAAATAAATTAATACTTTTATTTAATAATAATAATAATTTATTTGGCATAAACAATTACAATTTGACTGTGTAGTACATCTGGGTACTTGTACTATTATTTATTCTGTGATTACAGCCTAAAATGGCACAGAGTCATGTTTTTCCTATAAATGTAATGGGAAATTGTCGGCTATGGACGTAATTCGAGTTTTGACATATTTTAAATCACCGGCCACAGCCGTAGTGCCATATCATGAGGGTAACAATTTACGTCTCTCGACGAACTGTCCGTGAACGTGTTAAGTGTAGCATTTGAATTTAATTATTCCATAAAATTGTACAAAATTGACTACAAGAGTGACATCCTGCTCTCCTAGCTAGGCTATGAAATAGCCTGTGTTAAGGATTGAACAGTTTGCACTCCCCATAGGTTGACAAATTCTAAAACATTAATTACTTTTAGATAGACTTAACTATAAAGTACTACGATTTCTTGATACAAAGTCTAATTATATAAAGGCATGCGAGTTTGTGTTATAGTGTGTGTGTGTGTGTGTATGTGTGAGTGTGTGTATGTGTGCGAATGTGTGTGTGTGTGTGTGTGTGTGGATTCAGGTTAGTGTGTTCAACATATCTTCTGTCTCTTGAAAGGTCTTAGTCATTAAATAGTTCTGTACCAAGCACTCACATTCATGACTTGCTAAACCAAAAATAGTGATATTCTTGCTGACGTGATTGTAGAGAAAAGCTCCTAGATAGTAGAAAAACCTCTTTGTAAATTCGTAATTAGGTTTTGGTAAGGTACAAATTTTATCTTTCCTACGTTTGGTCAGTTGCACATATGGTGTGTTACGGTGTTTTAAAAGAACTGTATGTAGTATAAATAGTTGTCTTACATTAAGTACATTACAGTGTTTGTACAGTTCAATGGTGGGGTACAGTGTTGGTCGAAAGGTGGCAACTTTTAACACAGCCCTATGTGCGATCTCTAGTGGTTCAAGAAAAGTTGTGTCGGCTCCACTCCAGCAAGAAATGCAGTATGTGATGATGGACAAGCAGAGAGCATAATAAACCCGACGTACAATATTTTGGTTTGCCACATGGCGGAGTGTTTTAAAAATGTATATTAGCTTGCGAACTCTGCCAGTCAAGGTTTCAATCTGTTGTTTACAATTGAGTGTCTGGTCTATAACAACACCCAAATACCTCACTGAATTAACTGCATTTATGTGGGGACAGTGACAGTTTGAGCGTGATGTAGGTTTACATGTATGTCGTATTAGGGTCATAGTTTTTTTTGGCTGGGACACTGATGATATTGAAAATGTAACAAATGTAGTTTTTGCAGCTTTAATTGTGAGAATGTGGGAAAGAAGCCAGTCTGATACAGAGTTCAGGCCTTCCTGGGCATCGCCAAACAACTTGGACCACGAATCAGATACAAAAGTAATTGCTGTGTCATCAGCGTATATTCGGAATATAAAGATTGCATAGGTCGTTGATGAAGACAAGAAATAAAGTGGGCCCAAGTATATATATATATGGGATGAATAATAGCCCTTTTCAGTGAGATTGGAAAAACAGAAACATGAAAGCAACGATTAAAAATATAGCTCAGAATAGGTGCCAATACATCAGCGTAACGTTTCAAAATAAGTGGAGAAATTTTATCCCAACCGGTAGCTGCATTTGGTCTTAATCAGTTTATTTGACATCGTATTTCGTCAGGATCTGTGCTTTCAAGAACAAAAGAATTTAAATATGAATAAATGGTTATAATTTTTTGAGATTGTGGATTTGTCTGTAAAATTTTCCTTGCATGCTGAGTTCCAATTTCACCGAAATAGTTATTCACACTATTACACGTTTGAATCCCAGTTTGTGAGTGCACTAGTAATTGTGTAGAGGGGTGTTTACTTTTGGAAGTATTCGTTATTTTTCTTATCGTTTCCCAGAGAGCTCTCGAATCATAGCCGGCCTTACTTAGTTGTTCTGTGTCATAAACGCGTTTTGCCTTTTTCAGTATTTTTGTATAGAAATTTCTGTATCTTTTATAAGTGATTTTCAGAATTTCATTTGTTGGTGACAGTTGTACTTTCTTATGCATGGAATCCCTATTACGCAAACACCGCAATAAACCTGGTGTTATCCACGGTTTAATTATTCTTTTATTAGTAGGGATTTTTTTAATAGTGCTGTTCGCGTGTATGGCCTCCGAAACCAGGCTTATCAGAGTATCTATGGCTATATTAGGGTCTTAAATGTTCTGCAGTGGAGTAAAGTCGATCTGTCTCATAGTATTATCTAATGATTCGTAATTTATTTTAGTTGCGCTATTAGTTTGCAGTATTTTGTTATGTTTGGTCTCAATACATAATAATGTTGAGTAGTGGTCAGTAACGGACGTTTCCAATACAAAAGTCGTTGCCAAGCACTTTGTTCTCAGGAAAATATGGTCAAGACAGTTTATTCCTCTAGTCTGGTTATTGTATGCAGGTAAAAACCCGCGAAGTGCGAGGCAATTCAAGTAATGATGTGATTGAATCTCTGACATACGTTTTATATCGATGTTTATGTCACCACTAATGATAACTTCAAATTTTCAAATTTTGCGAGTGAAGGCAAGATATTATTGAGCGCCGATAGAAAATTGCCGATATCACTGTTCGACGGAGTCCGGTAGACGCATAAAACAGCTATATTAGCACGAAGTTTGAGAATCAATCCCGAGGCTGATCCATGAAAATTCGGTTCCTCCACCGTGACAGGTAAATTAGATTTAGCGTAGACTATAACCCCATCGTTTTTGTTATTATTTGCTGTTGTTCTATAGGTTAAATAATTTTGAATATCAGGTGTGTGTTTGTTTGTGCCACAGTTTAGCCAAGCCTCACTCAGAACCAGAACTTCACACACGAAAGATAGTCGTTCGAGAATAATCTCTAAGCCCCTGAAGTTACGATGTATAGAGCGTATATTCATTGTGAACACTTTAAGGCAATTATTTAGGTTACTCATTATTTGACTACACCTTTCATGTGTGCAAGAGTAATATTGTGATAGTGAGATATCATCAACACTGTTTAGAAGGTTGTTTATGTTATCAGACATTTTAAGTTAATTTTAAGGAGAGTTAAATGGAAGTCACGCAATGTCATACCATATCTGTTCCTAGTGATACAAAGAGTAATAACATACAGCGACAATGTGAAATTAAATCCCATGATAATTATAATAAATTTGCTATTTATATTCTTCCCTACAACTGTATATATTTTCTTTTGTGCCATGTGTATATATTGTTTTTAGTTGTGTAATTTGTAAGTTTTATGTTGTAATAGTTTGTAAGTAAATTTTGTGGTGGATGCCTAGTCATAATTGATATAAAGTTTATAATATAAAAGGAAAAAGTAGTTGAAGCAAAATATATAAAGCAGATCACACTTGCCAAGACAAGAAAGCCTCCTAGCCAAAACAATGCTTTCGTAGAGTGTTCAAGCAAGCAAAGCGCTTCATAAAACAATTGAATAAAAAATTCAATAAAAAAATCAATAAACAATTGAAATTTAATAAGCAATTCAAAAAGTAACTTAAAAGACAATTCAATTAACAATGTAAAATATAGTCATGCATTATTCTGTGTGTTCAAGTTTTTCAAGTCCGATTCATTTTTAACAACTATATAAGGACTATCGTTTTCTTTCTTCAACAGCACTCGTCCATTTGAAATCCAACAGTGAGGATAACTATTAGCCTTTGCGAAGACTCTGGTTACATAGAAGAGTCTTTTCAAGTAGGTACTTAGTTGCTCTGAGACATAAATAGGTACTATGTAGTCAAATCCCATGTGGCTTGAATTTAATTTATTATTGGGATTCCGCTTGTTGAAACTCTTTGCCGCAGTCAGTACATTATGTTTCAGAAGCGTGTTAGCCAGTTCGATGGTCATTGATGAGCTTTTTTTATCTGTGTCTTTTTGTTTGTTTGTTCTCCGAAGTGGCTGGACCGATTTTAATGGCATTTTACCTGTAGATAGCTGATATTATAAGGCATAACATAGGCTACTTTTATTTTGGAAAAAGTATTAGTTTCGGGCTAAAAAACCCAGATCAGCACAGCTAGTAATACTTATAATATGGCGAAGCAAACGAAGTTGTCATACTCACATCACATTTCATTAGTAACTACTTTAAGCTGGTGATTTCAGTAAGGCAGATTTACTGATATTGGAACCGTTTCCGTCATTAATGTAGAAATGAGCTATAGTATGCTCAGCACATATTCCATCAGTATAATAAGATATGTAAATTGGAGGTGCAAAAGCTGTAATTGATAAAACAATGAGAACTACAAGATATGCGATATTACTCCTACTTTGGAAATATGAACGAGTAAACGTTGACAAAGCCATGTTAGATATTTACTAAACACAACAGTCGTGGTCATATAGACTTTGCGTCATTTCATTACTAATCAAATTTAAAAATCGATCCCTCTAACGGCATTAAGTGCGCGTTTGAAGAATATTTATGACCGTTTACTTAGTAACCAAGATTGCGCAGTGCCTTTTAAGTCTTGAATAAAAAAATATGACTATGAAGGACGTCAACGTAGTATGTTTCGCATACCTTTGTTTGGGGTGACCATGTTTTATTGCAAGTTTGGGATAAATATTGTAGTTTACGTCTTTGATCCTGAAAATTAAATGCTATCTACGTTTCCATTGTATATTATACTTTAAATACAATAATGTGTTGTACGATGGGTGTGGCATTTTTTATTATATACGTTTTTTTTTGTATTTCTGGTTATAGTGTTCAGTGAATTTTCATAAATCTTCTACTGATGATGATGAAAATAATTGGAATCAAAACGAAGCTACGAAGAACACTGCTTTTGCGTAATTTTGACTGACACATTTGGACTGGGATCTTTTGTACTTATTATGGCAATTTTAGGAGTGTACGAGGGATAGATAACATAACAGGAGTCAATGAACTCGTCTTCAAACTGCATTCCCACGTAAAATCTCGAGTTTAAGTCACATGTAAGCTTCTTGTTAGTAACTATTATCTCATCTGTGGTAATACGTATACAGAATGGATTTTTGAGACAGAATAATAAGGGCAGGTACCTTGACAGTTATAGTTAAGTACAGGAAAACGTTCTTAAGAAATCATCCATAACTTTTTAAGGTATTCTGAACTATATAAATAGATTTTGGAAGCAACTATTTTGCTTCCAAAATCTGTTTATTCAGCAAAAAAACCTGTAGCGATACCACATATACCCACCGCCATCTAGCAACAACAAGTCGAACTACTTCGAAACTACTACGTCACTACCAATCCTGAATCGCGAAAGTGAAGTTCGCGCGCTGGTATAATATACAACATCCCAACAACAACCGTTGGGCCCCGGCCCGCCAGGCGTGATCACCTTGCCTGGTCGGAGAATCCTCTCTTTATGTTGGAGGAACATCACACTGAGTTCCTCCACAAACCCATAATTCCATCAATACTAGAAATTGTCAAATCTTTTGCCCTACATTTTGGGTGAGGGTGTGGGGTATATGGGGCTTCACTAAGATATTCGGGGCCAAGCCACACCGGTACGCACCTGCTGATTGTCAGTCGCTCGGAGCCCGGGGTTCACTTTTCGGCTTTTCCCTCTCTACTTCGCAAGATCTTGGGCATCCATGGTAATGAAATTGGCACGCATATCATTACGTCACTTACGACCGCAAACCAGCACTTCTTGGGTCTTCCCCAGTAAAGCCGGGTACTCGGGTAAAACTGTATATGTTTTTTTTTCTTTGGGTAAAGTGCAACAGATCCATTGTTTTTCTGACAAATATTACCATTCGGGTGTAACCGCAACTGGGGGATATCGTTAGTAACCCGCAAAGCGGATATTCCCGTTTTCTTGTCTTTCATTGCGGTGAACGAAAAATGGAATAGGCATAGGTACCCACTTATAGGGGTGATTGGTTGGGGACCTCCACGCGGTGCACCCTGGGCAACGGAGACAGCAGCGTCTCTCTCCTAGGGCGGGAGAGACGCTGCCGCCTAAGGCCAACTCCGACCGAGGCGAGGACGGCCCTGTTGAGGGCTGTTCGGAAGCTTTCCACGTGTCCCTCTGATTAGCAGATGGCACAGTGGAGAGCAAGTAAGAGGGCCGTCTCAAAACCGGAGATGGCCCGGGGTCAGTCGGGGTGCGAGGGATATGCTCTATGGGTAACCTTACACCCCGGCGTCTTAGGACCCGAGACGGTGTGCGGTTTTCGTCGGTTCAAGCCCGACATAACCACCCCCGCTGGCGGGCGGGGGGTATCCGAAGGGATTTCCGCACGAAAAAAAAAAAGTAAGTACCCACTTATATAAAAAATATTATTACGAGGATTTTACCGTCAGCGTGTTCCATACAAAACAGAGTTTACTCAAACAATGAAATTTTATACAAACAATAAATTTTTATATAAAAACCAATAATTAGGCTAATATAAGTCATGAGTCTATTAATATCAAAACGACACACTCAAGACAAGGCAATCCAAGACAATAAAAGAATTTTGATTGAACTACAACTAAAATAGTAATGTACTCTATTAAGTTTATCAAAACATGATTCCACTTCTATTATTTTAAGGCTAGTAAACAATAAACTTGGAAATATAAATATTACGCCAGAAAACAGTTCAAAATCTCACGTTGTTTACTAGCGCGTGACTCCGTGACATGAGAACGCGAGGTCGCAATAACGATGCGTCTATTACCTACTAGTTGGAGGCTTTGAAACTGTATACACCATAGCAGACCTAAATGAAAAAATCTACCCAAGAGAGAGTACCAGAGCTCTGCGCCTAAAGGAATCCGTCCTGTAGTATTTCGTCTCCGGCAGCCAATGTTTTAACAGCCCGCACGTAAAATCAGCATTAAATAAGTAGGTAAGTGGTAAGTACCTAAGTCCTCCATGAGCGCAGGCCTGGGGGTGGCCGGTGAGGCCGCCTGTCACCCCAGCAGAAGCAGGCCGGGACGGTGGGGCAGTGGGTAAGACGGGGACACCGTGGTTTCCAAACCCGAGGGGGCCATCTCAAAACCGGAGATGGCCCAGGGTCAGTCGGGGTGCGAGGGATATGCTCTATGGGCAATCTTACACATAACCACCCCCGCTGGCCGGCGGGGGGGTATCCGAAGGGATTTCCGCAAGAAAAAAAAAAAAAAAATGCTACTCTAAGTCAGGGGTGTGTGTTGGGTAACCTCCTCGAGTGTCGCTCCGATTCCGATCCCGCTGCAGTCCGGGGGGAACGGAATCGGAGCGGCCGGTACACCCTGGGCGGCGGTCAATGGCTTCCCCTTCACCCCTTCATAGGGTTGGCATTGATCGTCGGCCAATACCCAACGTGGCGGGAACACATCGCTCTCCGTACTCCTCTGCTTTCAGAGGAGACAGGATGAGCGATGCTGTTAGTGTTGAGATGGCCCAGGGTCAGTCGAGGTGCGAGGGATATGCTCTATGGGTAACCTTACACCCCGGCGTCTGAAGACCCGAGACGGCGTGCGGTTTTAGTCGGTGCAAGCCCGACATAACCGCCCCCGCTGGTCGGCGGGGGGGTATCCGAAGGGATTTCCGCAAGATAAAAAAAAAAAAAAAGGTACTCTAAGTCAAATAGCCCGCAAATATAAAATAACTGACACATTTGAGTAGGTAAATCAATTAATCAGTAAGTACTTATAATAAATATATATGTCAACCTTTTTTTAAATAGTTACCATGCACGTATTTACAAATGCTTCTTAGTGCAACACACACACCATGTTGGGCTGAATAAGCTTACTCAACATGGTATGTGTGTGTACTGGGCTAAAGAAGGATACGTGGATCGGTTTCACAATTTTATTTGTCCACCCGAAAGCTTCTTTAGCCCAACACTATGCAAGTGCTGGGCTAAAGATGCATTTGTGAACACGGGTACTTGCCTAAAAGTCAATTTTTGTTTCTTCGTTCGTATTTATGCGGTACCATACCGATTATTTGATTGTGATAAAACATGGTCAATTTACTTGCACTTGCGCGAAAGTTATAGGCATACCTACATACTAGGTACTTAGGTACTTAGTAAAAATAATTGGACCTGATAGGTGACGCCGCAATTGGCTTATAGAATTTCTTTTCTTTTTGCGATTTTTTCGTTGCAAAGCTGATACGCGCTAGCTAGTAGGCATCTAGTTATGAATGTACTTAAAAAGTATTTGTATTAACGGCCTTCGAAAATTACCATATCAATATACAAGTCAGCAAATCAGTTTAGATTGGTTCAGAAAACATCCGTGAGGAACTTTAATCGAGATTGCAGCTTTCTATTTGGAAGCAACTAAGATGATGGTGTCGGGTAGCTTTCGCAAGTGCCGCAATGCAGACAACGCACGAATTACGTCCGCGTCGGAGGCCCGTCGCGGATAGAAAGCGTTGCGACCTCACTTTCACTTGGACTAGCAAAACCAGAGAATGAATAACGCTAGCGTCACATTCATGAGGTCGGGGACCTTTTTTGCTAAGAGATCACTAAGTAGAACATAAATTGTGGCACAGTTAGTTACATTAGCCTTTGAACTACTACGTTTCGGTAGTGCCAACGCCCCGTAGGTCTTGGTGGGGCCCCATATACGCTATGCAGTTGACCAACCTTGTTTTTAAGGATGATACAAAATAATAACTGGGTGTACAGGGCCTTATCAACACCTTTGGGGCCCAAGCAAACTTCACCGACTAGGCGATGCACCTGCTAAACAACGGACGAGGCTCAAGCGCAGGCTTTACTCTTGGGGTTGGGAGGCCAGATGGCATTCGCTCCCTGAAATTTTTTTTCCTGCGGAAATCAATAATATTTTACCAATGTAATCTAGAGAACAATGTTTGTGTATACACTGTTGATATGCCTGTATAAATAAATAAATAAATAAATAGCTATACATTTGAAATTTCTTATTAAGCGTAGCGAGCCGAAGGCGAGCGAAGCGTCTTTGGTTTCAAACTTGCATTTACAACAAATGATACTCCTCCGAGACCGTTTGACCGATCTCGACCAAATTTGCCACGGTGATCAAGTAGACATTACTGAGTGTCGTAAGGGGTCGAATGTCCAGATCGGTCTTACCATCGAGGAATAATCACCGAAAAACCAAATCAATGGAAAAAATCCGTTCCCGCAGGGGGAACGCACAGGTAGATTTCGTGAAGCAATTAATATTATTTTTTAACATATTTTTTTTTTTCTCGAAAACGGTAACTTTTAGCGAAAAACTTTTCAGACATTTATTTTAGACTTAAAAATGGCCTATCGATTAAAAATGTTTTCGACACCAAGAATGTTCACCGGTTAGAAGTTATGATTTTTTTCCCGAAAAATTTTGGTTTTTCCCCCCTCCACTTTTAGTTAAAGTTTTAATCTTATAGGTTTGTAATTAAAAGTTGTTGGTATTATATTGGTTGGTACTATATAAAATTAGAACGGTTCGAATATCTTTCATGGAACGTGAAATTTTGAGGAAAAACTGATTTCACAAAAAGTGAGGCCCTACCGTCCCCTTAGGCCGGATTCCACCCGTTCACGAACTTAAACTAAGTTTACACCCAAGCAATTTTTGACCGCAGTTTGAAAGCGATCGGGGCAAAAATGCGACCGTGAGAGTGCCGCAAATTTTGGGAAGTGGAACCATACATACATATATATTTATATAAACTTTTTGACCAGTGGTCATTTCGGACTCAGGGGGTCATAACTAGACCTCCTATGAAGATTTTTTTTTTAAATTCGACAGTAGTCAAGAAACCAATAGGTAGATCGATTTCATCGAAATCTACCTAAAAGTCGACCGGTCACGTTGACCTATTGTTGGATGGGCAAATCTCGCTACGCTTAAGTTTGGGTTGATTGCGAAGCTGGTAACCGTCCTAGTATTTAATAAGCACTCTATTGACATAATATCCTGAGAATTTAGACGTTCTAGCACTATCAAGACTGAATCTATAAGGGTACAAAAATACGGCGAAACGCATCCAGAAAAGGTAGGCAGTGCCCTGCGCTCGACTGTCTCGCCTACCGTGCCCCCGGATACTATTACAAGATTGTAAATTAGTTGTGTCTGTACACTGGAAATGTTTAAAAAAGCGGCCAAGTGCGAGTCGGACTCGCCCATTAAGGGTTCCGTAACAGCAAGTAACATAATAATGTTTTTTTTTAAATTTTTATATTTCAGTTGATTGAATGAAAGGTAAATTGCAATTTACAATTTATGGCGTATTAAAAAAAAATGACTTACTAGATCTCGTTCAAACCAATTATCGTTGGAAGTTTACATGGTAATGTACTTCATATACTTTTTTAGTTTTATCATTCTCTTGTTTTAGAAGTTACAGGGGGGGGGGGGACACATTTTACCACTTAGGAAGTCTCTCTCGCGCAAACTATTCAGTTTTGAAAAAAATTATATTAGAAACCTCAATATCATTTTTGAATACCTATCCATAGATACCATACACGTATGTGTTTGATGAATTAAGAATTTTTGAGATTCGGTCTAAGTATGGGGACCCCCAAAATATATTGTTTTTTTTCTATTTTTGTATGAAAATCTTAATGCGGTTCACAGAATACATCTTCTTACCAAGTTTCAACAGCATAGATCTTATAGTTTAGGAAAAAAGTGGCTGTGACATACGGACGGACAGACAGACAGACATGACGAATCTATAAAGACTCTATAACGGAACCCTAAAAATACATGGGTTATGTTAAATGAACGATTCTGAACATAAAAATATTTTATTGCATTCTGGTCTGTTTGACTGGTTATCTGATTGCGATGAACGCAAAAACTACTAAACTTATTTTTATATATTCAATTAAATTTTTAAGCATTTTGTAGGCTTACTTTTTCTAAAGATTTACGCCTTAAGACGTATATAATATATAGGAGAATTTCGAATATCTGGGACGTGTCTAGATAGCTCAGCTGGTCAGAGCATTACCCCTATAAGGGACTGGTCGCGGGTTCAACTCCCGTTCTAGATGTTCTCTTATTTTTATGTAATTTATCTATTGGAAAGGTCTTGATCAGCCTTAAAATCTGACGCAAGTTTGATTGCAATTGGTTAAATACAACCGGAGATATGACCAAATAAAAACCGGTCAAGTGCGAGTTGAACTCGTACGCCAAGACTTCCGTATGGGAAGGCCACCGCCAATACCGCCATAATAAAATTGGTATCATTTTTATTGGTGGCTAAGTTTCAAGTGTAATCATCATCATCAAATCGGTTCAAGCCCGACATGACCATTTTCAACTTGTCGACTAGACTAATGGTCAAATTTAGATTTTTGCGTAAACTTGTAAATACGAAAATTTACCATAATTTTCAACTTTTTTATTTTTTCTTTATTTGTGTTGTAAGACATTAACTTTTTGCCAAATTTCGTGATTCTAGGTCAGCGAGAACTACCATATAGGTTTTCGACACAAAAGCTATATGGTACTTCCGGTTGACCTAGAATTGTCAATTTTCTTACAACACAAGTAAAGGGAAAATTAAGATAAATAAAAAAGTTGCTTACTTAGCAGTTTTTGCTCATATTTTTTATCGTGTTGACTCGGGACCTTGATTTTATGCACTTAATAGGGATTATAGACCCCTAGTATCTGGTATAAATTTCAACTTGCTAGGTCCACCCGTTCCGGAGAAAATCGTGGTGACACACGGACAGACAGACAAGAGTGATCTTATAAGGGTACCATTTTTGTACCTTTTGAGGTACGGAACCTTAAAACCGATAACCACGTCCGCGTGGGTGGAGCCGCAGGCATCAGCTAGTTCGATATATAATTATAAAACTCAAGTTGATGAGCTCACCCGAGAGAGGACATCATTCATCAGACTCGTTTGGTCAATTTACCTCGTTTCAATTGATTTCCTATAACTGTTTACAATTGAGACAGACGATGCATGCGGGGCCTGCTCAATTGTTTAATCAACAATCGACTCTGCACATTATGACGCTATTAAACTTAAAAAAAAAACCATGTGAAATGTACCAGAATACTATGAAATTACTATGAAACTACGCAGTGGGAGGTTTAAAAGAATACATTAGTTCGTTCAGTTAACTAAAGTTAATTATTTTTAAAGTATACGCTATTCTATGAAAATTTATAACTTTTAAGGGCTCCAGTCAAAACAGAGACTCTCGGATGCTCAAAGTAAATATTTGTTCGCTAACCGTAACCAATTCAATTGGGACGCTTTCGACACAAAAGACATTTAAGTATTTTAAAATGAGTATATTTTGAAAGAAATGAATAACAATGGGATATTTTCTGGCTGGTGGTGTAACTTAGGCGCCAATTTGACTTCTTCATTCTGTGCGTAGCAATCGATAATATTGTGCGAAAACATTTTGGTAAAATACCTACTTGGAAAATTACAACTTGTATGTGGCAGGATGCACGGCACAGTGAAGCGAGACGGTTGCGCGCTGTGGCGCAGAATGTTCCTGAAGTTTTACATTATAAAACCAATTCGGTATATTCAATTGTATACTCTATTCATAAGTAACTGAAGGTATAAAGTTAGTACTTCATTTATTTGTATATAAACCGTTTTTTCATAATAGAGATAACATTTTGTAGTCGTACTTTTCGAGAATGTTTCAATGATAACATTAAAAGCTAACTCTTTTGCAGAAGGTTCGGTTTGGTTTACTTTCTAGACGTTTCTAAAGCTGTTTCGAAACTTTGAAGTTCAGTTCTATGAACCGCTTCCGCCCGCTGCAGCGCTGCTCCTTCCGTCTCGGGTTGCTGGTCGCAGACATTCCTGAGGCGGACACCGGACCCGGCTTAAGAATGCCGGCCAGACGAGGACGCGCTGATGGTATGATAGCTTAATGCGTCGTCGGACTATGCTATGCAGTCTTCTTTGCATTCCACACTGAACAATCAACACAGATTTCTTGAAGTTATTTTTTCAACCTTAAAGCTATAATTACAGGAATATGCACCTAATGCGGTTACGTGGCAAATCATTGCAATATAATCTATACTAATATTATAAAGAGGAAAGATTTGTATTTAGGTATGTTTGTAACGAATTGGCTCAAAAGTACTGGAGCGATTTCAAAAATTCTTTCACCATTAGAATGCTACATTATCCCTGAGTACATACAGAACAAAACATAGATAATGGACACAAAAACGAACATTTGGTAACTCATCCACAATAAAAAATATATGCTACAACGTTTAACATAATATATACTGTCATACATTTATCATTTATATTATATATTTATATATGAAAATAGTTATCTATATCTATTTAGTGTATTCGTGTAAGTATCATACTTTTCTTCTTTCTTTCATATAACACAATAGATTAGCAAAAACAAAATGAAAAAGTGAATTTCTGTATTGATATAAAATATAGTTTTTTTCCAAATTTAGTGGTGTACGAGTGAGAAATTGTGACCTAATATATTGTTTTATATAAACGGATTAGACGTAGTGTTAAAATTCCTTGGGTATCGGTTCTTGGGTTGGGGAAAAATTTCTCAGAAGCACACAGCACGATGCCAATTAGGCCCGCCTCCTTTTGTAAAAATGAACGAAATCCTAATTGGCGTAACACCTCTGCCTACACGTGCCATAATATACATGCGCAAGATTAAGTTAGTATAAAAAAAACAACATATACTTATTTTTAGGGTTTCTTTTTTTGTATTATTACTTGTCTTGGTCTCTTAGTATCAGTGCTCACACTGCATGAAATACTTAAGCATACGATATTCTACACAGCCCTATTCTAATTATCTATATAATATAAAAGCTATTTCATACCTTTACATAGCTATACATGATACCTTTATGGTGATGATGCAGTAGTTAACCAATGCCTCTTGTGTGAACCAATACAGTTTCTTTATTTCTCATGCAAACAATATTTTTTTAGCCTTCATGACTTTTAGGCTAGCCCCCGTTAGGGACACAAATTTCTAGGGACATCAGTTGAAAATAAAGTTTCTGGGTTGTTAAATCTGCGTGCTTCAATAAGTGGGCACGTAACATTTTATCAAACTGGCCTGAATTCGTTAGTAACTCAATACCGTCACTACAAACAGCGTGGCCGCGTTCATCGAACAAATTATCAGTAAATTCTGTTGAGTTACGTCATAAAGTTTTTATCTGTTTGTGTAAACCGTGAGAATGATTATGGGCTACGGTCCCATGTCTTTGGTCCATTCATAGCGTGCTTAAAACTCGGTCCCACGCACATTTGTGATCCATGTGTGAAAACAAAACCCTCCTTGCAACACAACCTGTATCGTTTCTCTAAAAACTAAAATTTTATATTTTTATATGAAAAAGTGTCTTGGCTTAGAAAATTGTTACATTTTAAGAGAGATTTGGAATAGGAAGAGGTGGAGCCGCAGGCAACAGCTAGCGTATTATAATAATACGCTACTTAGCTGTTGCCCGCGATAATACTGATCCCGTTCCCGTGACCCACAGGAATTTATGCCCGAGGTAAGAAGTCTATGTGCTATTTCAGATTATAGTCTATCTCTGTGCCTAATTTCAACAACATCCGTTCAGCCGTTCTGGCTTGATTCTTTAAAAAATTTGGATCAATAAATAGATACTCATCCTTCCATCCAAACATTTTAATTACCTTTCTTTTCAATTTCTTGGTCATCCTTTTTTTTTAACCTTTTTATATATATAAAAAAATAATATTATAAAAATAATTATTCATATTTTCCGTTATATAGTAAGAATTTTCAGTCAATAGCTCCAACGTTACCCTAAGACGTAAGTAGACGAGCATTTCAGCTATACGGGACAGGTCCAGGTAGCTCAAATTGTTCAGAGTAGTTCTCTAGAAAGCTAGGTAACGGGTTCAATTCCCGTCCTGAATGTTAACATTTCCGATTTAAACTTAAAGGGAACCGGAACTGTCACATAATATAATTTGAATAATAGTAACTATTAATAAATCAGTAACCTCGAAGTAATTTGTACAGTTACGGTTCAATTTAAAGTGGATCCCGACACACACGAAACACTTTATCCAGATTTCTCAATGACAGGCATTCATAACTTATGAGAACATTTTTTCGGGAGCGTAACGGTTTTTGTATTATTTTTTGTCGCATTTGACCGTGTGAAGGGACCTCAATGAATGCATGTGAATGGATTGCCCATTTATTAAAGATCTATGATATAACTTAATCTACCCTCACGCTGTGAGCTTTAAAACAGTACCGGAGGGGTGAGAGAGCTCAGTGTATATTGGTGCTGTGAGCGTCTTCAATGAGCTGTTTCTTGAGAAACGTCTCTCTTTCATCGCATTGTTTGGTATGTTCACATGATGACGTTACTAAGAATACTGAGCTAGATATACCAAAATAATGTTCTCACAGTACGTAAGTTATTAACTAACGATGGCTTAATTATAGCCATATAACGACTTGTATTTGGTATTAGTATGAGCATATTAGCTCCAGGTAACTCGACTACTACCTAACCTTCCTAAGTATCCACCCAAATAATAAAATTAAAATGAGTTTTAAAATACGTTTTAATTCATTCTCAACTTCATCAAATTGTGTCACTTTCTGTTAGGGGGTTTAGTCCTGTATTTCGGTATCGAATTCATAATAATATGTGAAATCACATCCATCAGTCCTAATATACAAAAATCAGTGAAAGAATTGCCCCAAAGAATGAATTAGGTTGCGTACCTTTACGATCAACTGGCGTTTCCCTAATAGGGCCTACCTTACTTTGAGAAATCAAGAAATAGATACAAACCACTGGAACAAAAGTACGCCCTCCAGTCTGCCTTGGAATGTTTATCCGTCCTTCAAGTGCTTACAGGACAATGACTCGACCTAAATTACCATAACACGTTCAAACTCATTAAAACTCTATTAGTTAATTGTCTAGAAAACCAGGTCATTTGACAAACGCATTTAAAAACTACATTCCACACTTAGGTACATAAATAGTTTCTAATCAAAAAGTAGCATTCTAGAAATAAGAATTTTATTTTATTTGACTGTAATTATTTTCATGCAGCTGATGAAAGAATAGCACTGTATGGTTTTTGCCAGCTACCTACCGCAAATGAGTTGCGCACACATACATACATATACTCACGCTTTTTTCCCTTTGAGGTAAGCAGAGACAACAGTCTGCTGTCCTTACACACTTCACTATAATAAATCAAGTCATACTTTATGCGCAAGGTGTAAGATTTGTAGAGTTAGCCCTCTTGCAGAGTTAAGGGTTTGAGTTCTAGGTACACAAGATCTGATGACTTTTTATTTTAACAGACAAAGCAATATGAACTTGTGAATCCTGGCTACTCTATATGAAATATTTTTACTGGGAATTAGTGTAAATAATAGCACGCTAATTCTTATTAATTTGTAATATAAAGTACACATAAGCACAAACGTTATATAAAGTTAACAGCTGTTTTAGACATAGTTCATTTTTTGGCACAAAATCATACGGACCTATACTTACACATAACAACACTAAAGCCACAATACAAGTAAATTACACACAAATACAAAATAACATCGTTTTGTTTTCGTGTAAGTACCTACTTATTGATACTTAGATAATAAAGGTTCGTTGTACAATTCGTAGTAGATTAGGGTGTGAATGAATATGTTAGATGCTATTATGGTTCCTTTATATAATTAAAATCGGTTTAGGCCTTTTACAATACATACTGAATTATATGTTTTATTTTATAATAGATAATTTAATTTTAGTAATAGATTGTAAGTTTCGTTACGTCCGATCAATTGAGGAGTGTCTGATCAAATGCCCATTACATAATTTAAAAAATACTCTGTTTTTCTGATCTTGATGAAAATATTTAAGTAGCTAAAGATTTAGATCGGCAAAAGAGAAGATCTAGAGCGGGACTTGAACCCGCGACCAGTCCCTTACAGGGGGAATGCTCTGACCAGCTGAGCTATCTAGACACACATCAGCTGGTCAGAGCATTCCCCCTGTAAGAAGCTGGTCGCTGGTTCAAGTCCCGTTCTAGATGTTGTCTTTTTCCGATCTAAATCTTTAGAAAAAGTAAGCATACAAAATGCTTAAAAATTTAATTGAAATATGTTTATTTATTTATTTAACTAACTTATACTAACAGAACAGCTGTCATGAGGTAATGGTCTCATACATTATTTATTATTATCTATTATCCAAAGCTATTGTATTCACTGATGTGTCAGTGAATGTATTCATGCTTTTTACAATTTTAAGAAAGGTTTAGCCTTAGGTAATCTGTCAATTAGTATGTGTTAAGCTACTTTTGCCGTTGACTGTACATAGGTATCGTGAAAATCTACTTTTCGCGAATTCCATTTGACCTTTCGGACGGCATGGTAGGCATGCGGCGGCGCGCGGGGAGTGTTGCTTGCGTTCTCACGGGAACGCGCGGTGATTGCACCGCATTACGCCCTGCACTGGGTCGCTACAACCGCCCGCACATACAGCCATAAATAACTGTGGACGAGGCTTTATCATGTTCAATTTATACGAGAAACGCACTAGAAAAACGTAAATTTGCATTTTATTGCAGCTGTCGTATTTCAACTAAGTACCTATCTACATATTTAAATAAACTGACCATCGGTGTTTTACTGAATGAGAGAATTTATTACTGAATTCCTGCAGCCGCATCCAGCAGTAAAAAGTCCTGGCATTTAAAGGTTTTAGGCTATCGTCCAATATCGATTTGAAGAATATATATTATGTTGAATTTTAAGTTCTTGGTGGATTAATTATTTGTAATGTATTTACTTGGACGATATAGTCAAGTTTATTTAGGTCAAGAACTTCGAATATGGGCTACCTCTACTTCAAGAACTAGACATAAACGCGCAAGGCAGCAGACGCGGGCGGCCTGAAGTTGAGTAACTGATGTGACTGCTCAAGGATCCAGCAAGTTTATCCCTATCGTGAAATTGGTAACAGTGTTCCTTTTAATTAATAAGAATCGTCATTAGAGGATTTGGTCCTAAAATGAAATATATTAGAAATATCACTTAAAGGACCTATTCATTAACCATTAGAACATAAAACACAGGGACACTGTGGGTGCACTGGGCCCTACCAACACCTCCTTTGGGGCTCAAGTCAACCTCACCTGCCAGTTGGTACATCTGCTAAACAACGGACGAGGCTCTGGCGCAGGCTTCTCTCTCGAGGTTGGGAGATCAGACGGCAAAGTCGGAAAAGCCGGCCTACCAATCAAAAACTATAACTATAAGCGGGCCCCGGGTTATAAGATCCAAATTTGATGATAACACAGCGACAAAATAATGTAAAGGTCATAACATAATCGTTCAATCTTTGACGATTGTCATATCAATCTGGACTTATTAGCAGTAATATATTATGGGCCATCCGTTACTACGAGCCCATTTGGATAGCATCTGGTAAGCCAAACATACGTATAGCGCCAGATAAAAATATTCAATCCAGCATAATAGACTCGAATAGAACTGTGACTAGCAGAAACATTAGAGGCATAAGAAATATTTTTTGGTTGGCATTTGGGGCATTGGGGGCATTAGTTAAAGAACTGAATTTATACAGCTACATTTATACAGTATAACAAAGTGATGGTTGAAGGTAGGTACCTGTTTATTCCCCAAACCGGGGCAAGACGGAGACACCGTGGTTCCCAAACGAGGGGGCCACCTCGAAACCGGAGATGGCCCAGGATCAGTCGGGGTGCGAGGGATATGCTCTATGGGCAACCTTACACCTTCTTGGTGTTAAGACCCGAGACGGCGTTCGGTTTTAGTCGGTTCAAGTCCGACATAACCACCCCCGCTGGCTGGCTGGTATCCGAAGAGATTTCCGCACGAAAAAAAAAGGTACCTGTTTATTTAGCTGTTTGTACAAATTCACCTACATGAGATGAGACTCGACTCACCAGATCCTGCAGACAAATTGTGTAAACAGTTTTGTAGGACGAATATCTACACATGTTTATTCATTGTAAGAGTAATAATTAATAAAATAAAAAGTTTATTTTAATAATTAAGGTACCTACATTCTTGTTCAAGAGCAATCTTACCAATATGGACTATTGTAATTACTAGCGATTAGAAAAGAGTGGTCGTGAGTTTTTATTTGCCATGAATTATTTCCTACGAATATGGCTGTGAATGTGGAGGCAATAATCTTGACTTTTATAAGTGTTATTTTGTGACCTACTAGAATAAAGAGAATTGATTTGATGTCATGTCATGTCATTGTCATGAAAATAAGAAAGGTTAAAAATCGTGTAGTTTAGCTACAATATTTGTGAGTTCATTACCACATAAATGTATTTCGTAATAGCTTACTACGCTTACGATTATGTACTACGATACATTTTGCTACGTCAAAAATACCTCACGTTGTCTACATAGTATTTAACTGGCAGTTTTGTGTGTAATAAGCTACTAATAAACTCGTAGCATAATTTTTATCATTTGATATTGATTACTCACAAATTCGCTATTATGTGCTATTATTATTACTACTACCGAATACAATATGTATACTTACATCACACGTTTACTACGCTTTTATGATAATTAATAAAATTGTACGTAGTATCTCCGTAGTGCTTTATTCATGAATGACTACGAAATCTGAAGCCGCATGTAGTCATATTTCTATGTCCTTGCGATGTATATAGAAACATACTTTTAATATCAAATTAGGACACGAAGACAAATGTTTTTCAAAGGTTGACATAGAAACATAGGTAGCTTATCAAGTGATACTATTGTTATCAATCAAGCTTGTAGCTCTGATTGTAGTAAATCGCAACCATGGAGACATTGATATTCGTATTGGACGGTACATGTTATAAATTGTCGACGATCGTTGTCAAAATTTGTATTACGGTAGGTATTCGGTATTATTGTAATACATATTCCAATAATTTTTTTTGTCTTAATAGGAATACCAGTAACCGAAATGTCTAATATTGCCGTTAACCCTTCCAGTTAAGCCAAATTGTTTGTGTTAGGAGTGGATTCACGTCGGTTGTGTAATGGTATCAAGTACAGCAAGTGCATAAAAAGAGAATCGCAGCGATGACTTCTATATAATACTTCTATATATTAAGGTAAGCTGTTCAGAACAAAAATGTGTTCTGAATTTCGAATTTGAAACTGGACACCTATCTGTATGAGCATTACGTGCCTTTTTGTGATGTCATGTCAGCTACAATAATTTTGAAGTGTATGTTTATAACATTAAAATAACTGTTTTAAATAAATGCATAAATAATATAAATAAATATCCTAGGACACAATACACAGCGCCATTTAGGCCCAAACTAAGCAGAGCTTGTCTATATATGGGTTCTAGAATGCGGATAAACGTACTTAAATACTTTTTTTTGGAAATAAATACATATTATACATAGAAACATCCAGACCCATGCAAATATACATATTTGCAAAGAGCGGGAATTGAACTCGCGGCCTCTGATTTAGCAGTCGAATACTCTACCGCTGCGCCACAGAGAACCAATGAGTGTTTGTGCGATACATAATAACAAAATAGTAATTTTTGAAGTTTTTATCTGTCCGTATGTCTTTCTGTTTGTCTGTTTAAATTAGGTTATCTCTGGAACGGTTGGGCCGATTTTGACGGGACAGATAGGTAACATTATAAGGCGTAACTTAGAATACTTTCATTATAGTAAAAAACTTAGGGTTGCTGTTGTATCACCCAAAAGAAATTGTAAGTAATTTCGTACAAGCGAAAAGCCAAGATGCCGACTCCATCACATCACTATTCATTGCTTCATAATATTCCGAGTTGTGCGACTTTTCCCATTGGAGCGCGCGACCGCGACTTGTTTCCAATCAACAATGGAATGCGTCGACTTTTTGGTCTGCGCCCGCGCAACTGCTCTCGTACAGGGAAGATCAAGTTTTTATTCACCTGATGTTAACTCAATTGGAAACAAGGACCTAAGATTACCATAACTGTTAATCATCTAGCGGCATTTGGTACCGAGGTACATTCCAGTTTATTTTATTTTCTTGTAAAGGTGTATTTGTAAAACTTTTCAATTAGGTGGGTATTCCTAATTAATAAAATTTTGAAGGAAGGAGACGAATCGTTATCCGGATGGAAAAACCTAGGCAGATAAACAGACGACTTGAAATAGGTAGTAGAGTTAGACTGGGTGCTGAAGGCGGAGAATAAGGTGAAGTAGTACCTACAGCTATTTTGATAAAGCGTCCATTTTGTAAGCCTGTTTGGATTGTTTAATAATCGTAATCATTTCAACCGAACCAACTTTTTTATGACGCGACATAGCGCTTAGAAAAATAGATGTACAATAGCGGGATAAAATTAAAATTTGATTGGAAAGGTGGTTCATTAGTGATACCTACTGATAAGTCAGTACTGGCATATTTTTGTAAAGATTACAGATAATTACAGTAATTTACAATTTTATGAACATACGGTAAACCAATTATTTTATTCGAATCATTAGGAGTATTATGTACCTATATATAAACATTAATTATGAGGCAAATGTAAACACGACACTTTGATAAACCAACAGCTTTGAATATTTTGATCAATTAACGCCTATTAAACCTATATAGTAGTACTGGAGCTCGTCAAAACAAACCAGATGACCCAAAAGGTTTACTAGAACCATTGTGAGTTGATTCTATGTACACACGGCCAGGGCGATAAGTAGGTTATATACATCTTCACATGTAAAGTTGAATACCTACTTATCTCCTCGGCCGTGTGTACTAGTGATGTAACGAATGTTCGCATTCGCATTCGCGAATATTCGCTTAGTTCCTGACATTTGCATTCGCATTCGTGTTTGCTAGAAACTATACGAATGTTTGGCGAATGTATGTGACAAACTGAAAGGAAATTATAAATATGGATTGCATGGATGGAATGATAATATTATAGCTGATAAGATTTATAATTTTTATTTTATTTATAATATTTGAATAACAAATTATTACGGAACAGTTCTGAGGTAGGCAACTAAATTAGAATTATTATCTCTTATGTTATTTTAATTCTAATTAAAATATAAACAAAACCACAAATAAACCAAAAATATATTGCGCTTTATTTACTCATGTTTTTGTATCACTTAAATTTGACAAATACAATAATGGTAAAATATAGTCGTACCAACGATTCTGTGAACTCAGTGTTGCTAATTGTGTAGAAAATCGCGAAAGTTAGCATTTTTCACATTGCACAAAGTTTGTTATCTCTCCTAGTTACCTCGTTAGTCTCTAAGAAGCACCTACTTATTATATATTATGGGGTCTATATAGGGTCTGATGATGAAACTGGTAGAACACACTGTGTTCGACTAGTTTCATCGTCAGAATTCGTCACTAAATGTTACGCATCGACTTGTCAAACCAATCACAAATAAGTTTTTCTGCCGTCCTCAAGCTAAAAGGCGGCAAAGTTACTTCTGATCAATTTTCATGAATTTATCACTAGCAACTTTATTCTTTTAAATGCTCAAAGATATATCCATTATCTGATACATGACAATGTAATTGCAGTTTTATAGAATTGCTGCTACACTTAGACGCTTCTTAGTTTGAGCTAACGTCGCCAGAGCTTCGACACGAAATGTAATAGGTGTTTGGAATAGTTAAAACACACCGTATCTGAAGAGTTTACTAGAAGCCTTTGAAGAGTTTCATTATACACCTCCTGGTTCCATCACCAGATCAGCTCAAGGGAACTAAATTATTTATATAAACTTACCAAGTTAATATGGCACTTAAAAATTGAATGAATTCGACTTCCATGATTTCTTTACATACATGCATTGACGAACTGTGTGGGTTTGACTTTCGACTACTAAGTCAGTGGTCGCGGGTTCGATACCCGCTCAGTGCAAATATTTTTATGCTTGAAGACGTATATTTGCATTGGTCTGAATGTTACTATCTATAATATGTATGTATTTACATACATATTAGACATAGTAACAACGACATTAACAACCTCTGTAACGTAACGGTAATGCGTTCGAATGCTAAGCCAGAGCTCGCGGGTTCGATTCCCACTCAGTGCAAATATATATATATATATATACATACATACATACATACATACATACATACATACATAAACTCACGCCTATATCCCCGAAGGGGTAGGCAGAGGTGCTAGAACCCACATTTCGCCAGTTTATGTTTATAGTCTGGGTGTTTCTATGTATATTATGTATTTATTTACAAAAAAAGTATTTAAGTATGTTTATCCGCATTCTAGAACTCATATGAAAAGCTCTGCTTAGTTTGGGTCTAGATGGCATTGTATAGTTTGTCCTACAATATTTATTTATTTATTTACCAAAAAAGATACGTAATCTAGAACCTTACAAGCTAGTTAAGCTATACTTACTTTGGGTCTAGATAGATAGAATCTTTATTATTTATTTACTTATTGAATGTGTGAACTTAATAGAATCATCATAAGTACATACTATACGTGAACTTAATAGAATCATGTTAAAACGAGGTCACAATACGCCTTGCTGACCTAGTGCGAGATAGTAGATTTCACAAGCCTTCGAAAACAAAACATTAAACAAATGAAAGACAGTTAAATGTAAAAAATATACAGTGTTCTGATATTTTGTAAAAGTCTATGATCCGTGATCTTTCAGCCTATTTTCTATTTTCTCGTTCGATAATTGGTGGTTATGTCTACCAGATTTAATATAATCCTTGCAAACATTAGAATAACGTTATGACTACGATGTCCTGACATCTGCATTTTAAATCTGTTCAGATAAGCGTGATATTAATTAGATATACGCTAACGATAAGATTACTTCAAAAGATTTATATTATTATCTTTTTGAGTGACGTGCAACAAAGAAAGATGACATTTCGCTGTTTGGAACACAAAACCGAAGGTTTCATATTTTAGGTTGTTGTTTGAATGGCATATGTGTGGCGCACACACATTTGTGGGCGTTAACATTAAATCACTTGTTTTAGTTGTTTTTATAAAACTACAATAACTGGGACGGTTACCAGCTTCGCAATCAACCCAAACTTAAGCGTAGCGAGATTTGCCTATCCAACAATAGGTCAACGTGACCGGTCGACTTTTTCCATTGATTTGGTTTTTCGGTGATTATTCCTCGATGGTAAGACCGATCTGGATATTCGACCCCTTACGAAACTCAGTAATGTCTACTTGATCACCGTGGCAAATTTGGTCGAGATCGGTCAAACGGTCTCGGAGGAGTATCATTTGTTTGAAATGCAACTTTGAAACCAAAGACGCTTCGCTCGCCTTCGGCTCGCTACGCTTAATAAATATATCTTTATACGTATGAATTATTTAAAGTTGTTTTAAATGTAATTGACTATCTGAACATGTTTATATTAACCATTTGCTCTGTTATTAGGGTGCCCACAGCCAACAGATTAATAATTTGTTATAAATTCTGTGGCAGGGCTCTACCAGCACCTATAGTGCCCAAGGTTGACATCTCGGAAGGATGATTTAATATTGTTTCTTCAATTGAAAAGGCTATGTGCAAGCTTTACCGAGGTGGCTATTTTGGTGAAGTGTTCGTTGGTAACAGCAAAACCTTGAAATAGGTCGTCAACGTAGATACCACAGCGGTGACCGTTGTTGGTTTACCACCGTGATATCCTGCAGACCTGATAACAGCAGCGAAGTCAATTTAGTCGAAGTGTACAGTGATGGTAATAAAAGTTTCGTCAGTTCATAATTTCAGACATAGAACTCTTAATAATAAGACAGAGAGTTCTATGGTTTCGGACATACATATTAACATATGCGCCCGTTATCGACTCTCCAGGGTAGGCATAAATAACACCTCTTCAACTTCTTCAGAGTTTTCTCTACTGTCATGTAAGCAACATGCGAGACTTCGAGTGTTACTAACGATTTTTTCAATATATCATCAATTTGATCAGCTAAGGTGTGAATAACTTTAAGTATATTTTTGGGTTTTCTGCAGATTCAAGCAAGTACCTACCTGTACAAGCTTTAGGATAAAAAATTCGCTCTTTTATCTTATTTCTCCAATCTACTTTTATTTTTCCACCTATTGTATGGGCCATCGCGTGCTGGTGTTGTAAGCGGTTATAGAATTACCATACAGGGCGTGCTTGTTCGCTACCTTAGTAGTATAGTATATTAGATACGTATGTTGAATCAATGATATTTCAGTTATGATTGCACTAACGGGCAACAAAACACCGCATTTCATAATTTGTAACATATATAAAGATGTCTTCATACACTAGCGTTCATCAATTGACGTAACACCGTTGCAAATTTCAAACTACTCCTATAAGCAGTGAAATGCAATTCAGAATACAGACTGTATTTTTCAATAGCAAAATGCATAATCTAGGTCTTCAGGAATAGAAAGGAAAAAAAGCTACCTAATTCTTCGGGGGTAGACTCACAAATATG
The DNA here is from genome assembly GCA_946251805.1 of Cybosia mesomella. Classification (NCBI taxonomy): domain Eukaryota; kingdom Metazoa; phylum Arthropoda; class Insecta; order Lepidoptera; family Erebidae; genus Cybosia; species Cybosia mesomella. Next base: position 16,000,105 of record OX276403.1, read on the forward strand.
TATAAAAACTACTTCAACTCTGTGTACTAGATCTATAAGATCGGAATAGTTAGAGTATATTTACCTAAAATTCGACTAAGGAAGTAACATAGAGTTGATAATAACTCCTCTAAAATCCCGGAATCATAAAAATGAAGACTAAATCTAGGGATTTAAGCAACTGCAAATTACTTATTACGCTTCAAATACATTTGCACTAAATTATTATATTGAAGAATCTCGTTATGTTTTTAGAGTTCCGTACTAAAAGTGGTAAACTGAAAAGCGTTGTTCTTTCTCCTGTTATTTACCTGATTATATTGTATTATATCTGATTATATTTAAGTCGACTTCAATGTAATTGGGAAAAGGTTTAGAAGATGACGATGTTAATAAAAAGGAAAACTTAAAACTGTTCTTCTTAAACTTAAATTAAAAAGCGGCTAAGAGCGAGTCGGACTCGCTCAATAAGGGTTACGTAGCAGCAAGTAACATAATAATGTTTTTTTTTATATATTTTATATTTAAGTTGATTCAATGAAAGGTAAAATGCCTAGGGCTCCGCCCTATAATCCGACGGGTCAGGTCTACTGGTGGTCGTCGGAAATCGCGCAGCTCAGACGGGCCTGCGTGATCACGCACCGCCGCGTGGGCCCGATTCCGTAGGAGGCGTCGCCGCCCCGCAGATGCGGAGGCCCGAGAGGCGGAGTTGTACGAGGGATACAGGGAGGCCAGAGGAGACCTCCGAGCAGATATAAGGCGGGCCAAACAGGCCGCCTTCCGCGAGCTGCTGGAGCGTGACCCTTGGGGGCGGCCCTACCGGATGGTGAGGGGCAAGCTGCGCCCCAAGGCCCCGCCGTTAACCCGGTGTCTCCAGCCGGAGCTGCTCGGAGGAGTTGTTGGCTCCCTGTTCCCAGCGCGGGCGGTGGAACATGTTCCACCGCAGATGACTCCGCCTCGGTTGCCAATGGTGCCCGACGTGGATGACGACGACGTGCCCGAGGTCACTTGGGTAGAACTAGAGCTGGCGGTGAGAAGGCTGAGAGCCAAACGCACCGCCCCGGGACCCGACGGTATTCCAGGCCGAGCGTGGGTCCTAGCTCTAGTCGACAACGCTCTCGAGCCCCGACTGAGAGGGCTTCTCAGCGCATGTTTGGAGCGGGGCCAGTTTCCGAAATTGTGGAAGACGGGGAATGTGGTCCTCATCCGAAAGGAGGGGCGCCCGGCGGACTCACCGTCCGCCTACCGGCCCATAGTGTTGCTCGACGAGGTGTGCAAGCTCTTTGAAAGAGTAATTGCGACGCACCTCGTCGAGCACCTCTCAAGAGTGGGGCCGGACCTGGCGGATGGCCAATATGGCTTCCGCCAGAGGCGCTCCACCGTGGATGCCATCATGCGCGTGAGGGGTCTGGCGGAGGATGCAGTAGCCCGGGGTGAGGTGATGTTGGCGGTGTCCCTGGACATCGCCAACGCGTTCAACACCTTGCCCTGGAGTTTTTGTTTTTTTTTTTCTTGCACCTCCAATTTGTCTCATTTGAAGTCCTTAGCTACATTGTGGTATTTACAATCTTTCCTTCATACTTGCTATTCTGCTGTCTACTATTTTTAATGCATTACATGTTATTTATATATTTACGTTTCTTTTCTTATTATTTGTGTTGAAATTATATCATGTATCCAGTCTTAGGTTTTCTCTTGTTTCAACTGCTAAGGGATGGAGGAAGCCGGGATTCGCGATCGTCTGGAGTGCTGCGGTCGAGTCACTGTAGATCCCAAATGCAACTGCCTTATGTTTTTTAATTACCCTAGACGCTTCACATATGGCCAAGAGTTCCGCCTGGTAGACTGTGCAATAAGATGGCAGACTAAGCTTGAGGGCTCTGTTCAACCGTCGCCGTGTAAATAGTGAGGATGATCTCCGGGTGGAACCCCAGCTTGCCTTTGCTGCCCTGATCAGCTGTTTATATATGTTGGTGACTTTTTTACATATATTGCTAACGTGGGAGTTGAACGTCAAGCCGCTGTCGATCGTGAGGCCGAGTATCTTCACCTCTTTTGCCATGCCTATGCCTATCCCGCCCATGCTCAGACGAGGAGTGTCATACTTAAGTTTACGCGTTAAAAGCATTGCATTGGTTTTATGCGGAGCGAATTTTAGCTTATTTCTGAAACCCCACGCCCGAACATGGTCGACAGTGGCATTGGCACTTCCCTCGATCTCGGCGGCTGTGTCCCCACAGAAGACCAGGACGACATCGTCCGCGAGGGCTTCGACATAGTTTTCCCTGTCCTCGAGGCTTTTAAGTAGGGGATCCAGGAGAAGGTTCCAGAGAATTGGCCCGCCAATAGAGCCTTGAACGCAACCCTTTCTCGTTCTTTTGCTAGGTTCCTTTATATTCCTTTATATCCGGCATATCTCATTCGGACCCGTCGGTTCTCGAGGTAGCTATTTATTATTCTTCTTAGGCCTTCCAGACATTCCTCCTCGACTAGCCGTATTTTGATGGCTGGCCACCAAGCACCGTCGAAGGCACCCTCTATATCCAAAGACACCAAAGTAACTATTTTTCGTTTGTCCAGCTGGGATCGAATGTGCTGGATAAGTGTATAGAGGGCGTCCTCGCAACTTCGCTGGGGCATGAATCCGTACTGGTGCACACTAATACGTGGATGAAGATGGTGTCGGAGCCGTGCCATAACCATCTTCTCCAGTATTTTGACCAGCACTGCGAGGAGTCCGATAGGCCTATAAAATTTCGGAAGCACATAGCTCTCCTTTCCGGGTTTTCTTAGTGCGACGACGGTTGCCTCTTTCCACGCCGCTGGGAAGTAGTGCAAATTGAGGCATTTGGTTGCCAAGGTAAGGAACAGCGATGGGTCGTTTCTGATGGCGTGGCTGCATATGTCAGCCGTTAAACCGTCCGCACCCGGAGCTTTCTTGGGATTGAAGGACTTGACCGCCATCTCGAGTTCGAAAAGGATAAACGGTGGGTCCTGCTGTTCACCGCAGGGCCCCTCGGTCACCACTCTCGCACTTTCTCTTACGCGGCTTTGTTCCTCCGTGTCCTCCGCCTCCAAGTCCTCCGGGTAAAAGACATCAGCCAACAGTTTTACTGATTGCTCGGCATCTAAAGCCACGCCATTCATCTCCAGGGGTACGTCCTCGGCTCTCTTCGCGGTTCTACCAATCACCCTATAGATCCCCTCCCACATCCCCTCCCTATCCTGTTTGTTGCGGAATTCCTTCCAGCGCCTGATCTGGGTTTTTTTGACCTCCATCTCGTATTTTTCTTTCCATTGCAGGTAATCACCCACGACACCCTCGCGCCTGACCTGTGCAGCACACCTTATACGGTTCCTCCTGGTTTTTACTTCCCTCTTTAGTTTTGCGAGGTCCTCGGACCACCACGGAATCCCTAGCTTCTGATAGGCACTTTTTCGAGGCATAGAAGCAGAGCAGGCCTCGGCTATGATACTCGTGAACGTATTCACAGCATCTTCTAGCTGGCCCTCGCGCTCAAAAGTGATGGCCATCAGGGTCATCCGCGGGTACCGCACGATCTCCTTCGAGGCGGCGAGTCTCCTTGCCGGAACTCCGCCATGGGACCTGGAGGCGAGAGCCCTTTCGCAACTGTACAAGTGGCGAAAGAAGGCGCGGGAGCAGGGACGGAACCCCGAGGATCGAGAACCAGGCCAGGCCATCGTGGTGGAGTGGAAGGAACGACTTGGGCGACCAAGCGCAGGGCACGCTGCAATAGCGGCGGTAAGGCTCATCATGGAGTATTGGCTAGAGAGACGACACGGAAGCCTCTCGTACCGACTGACGCAGGTGGTCTCAGGGAAGAGGTGCTTCGGGGACCACCTGCATCGGATCAGGAAGGAGCCAACGCCTGAGTGTCATCACTGCGACGCGAGCGAGGACTCAGGGCTGCACACGCTGGCAGACTGCTCTGCGTGGGAGGCGCCGAGGCGTGACCTCGTGGCAGCCATCGGGGTGGGAGTCCTCTCGCTCAGCAGCATGATTGCGGCAATGGTGCGAAGCGCGAGCGCGTGAGTCGCCGCCACCTCCTTCTGCGAGCATGTAATGCTCGCGAAGGAGATGGCGGAGCGCGCCCGGGAGATGTTCAGAACTCTCCCGGCCCGCCGAGCCCGCAACATGCTCGACTCAGGCGCCGGAGGTCGCTCAACGACCTCCGTCCTCCATGAGCGCAGGCCTGGGGGTGGCAGGTGAGGCCGCCTGTCACCCCAGCAGAAGCAAGCCGGGACGGTGGGGCGACAAGCGCCCCTCCCCCAAACCGGGGCAAGACGGGGACACCGTGGTTCCCAAACCCGAGGGGGCCATCTCGAAACCGGAGATGGCCCAGGATCAGTCGGGGTGCAAGGGATATGCTCTATGGGCAACCTTACACCCCAGCGTCTGTAGACCCGAGACGGCGTGCGGTTTTAGTCGGTTCAAGCCCGACATAACCGCCCCCGCTGGGCGGCGGGGAGGTATCCGAAGGGATTTCCGCACGAAAAAAGAAAAAAGGTAAATTGCGGTTTACGATTTATGACGTATAAAAAAAAAACTACTTACTAGACCTCGTTCAAATCAACTTTCGGTGGAAGTTTACATGGTAATGTACATCATATATTTTTAGGTAGATTTCGATGAAATCGATCTACCTATTGGTTTCTTGACTACTGTTGAATTTTAAATAAAAATCTTCATAGGAGGTCTAGTTATGACCCCCTGAGTCCGAAATGCCCACTGGTCACAAAGTTTATATATATATATATATATATATATATATATATATATATATATATATATATGTATGTATATATGTATGTATATATGTATGTATACATGTGTGTATGGTTCCATTTCTCAAAATTTGCGGCACTCTCACGGTCGCATTTTTGCCCCGATCGCTTTCAAACTGCGGTCAAAAATTGCTTGGGTGTAAACTTAGTTTAAGTTCGTGAACGGGTGGAATCCGGCCTAAGGGGACGGTAGGGCCTCACTTTTTGTGAAATCAGTTTTTCCTCAAAATTTCACGTTCCATGAAAGATATTCGAACCGTTCTAATTTTATCCCAAAAAAAAAACAAAAAAAAAAAAAAAAGTGTACATGAATACCAACAATTTTTAATTATAAACCTATAACTTTAACTAAAAGCGGAGGGGGGAAAAACCAAAATATTTCGGGAAAAAAAACATAACTTCTAACCGGTGAACATTCTTGCCGTCGGAAACATTTTTAATCGATAGGCCATTTTTAAGTCTAAAATAAATGTCTGAAAAGTTTTTCGCTAAAAGTTACCGTTTTCGAAAAAAAAATTTAACATGTTAAAAAATAATATTAATTGCTTCACGAAATCTACCTGTGCGTTCCCCCTGCGGGAACGGTTTTTTTTTTTAGTTTTATTATTCTCTTATTTTAGAAGTTACAGTGGGACACACATTTTACCACTTTGGAAGTGTCCCTCGCGCAAACTATTCAGTTTAGAAAAAAATGATATTAGAAACCATATGAAGATCTATCCATAGATATGAAACACGTATGAGATTGATGAAAAAAAAAATTGAGTTTTAGTTCTAAGTATATTTATTGTTTTTTTTCTGACCTTTTTTCTGATTTTGACCCCCAAAATTTATTGTTTTTTTTCTAATTTTGTGTGATCTTAATGCGGTTCACACAATACATCTACTAACCAAGTTTCAACAGCATAGTTCTTATAGTTTCGGAAAAAAGTGGCTGTGACGGACAGACAGACAGACATGATGAATCTATAAGGGTTCCGTTTTTTGCCATTTGGCAACGGAACCTTAAAAAGAAATATAATAAAGTGGGTTTTCAACTAAGACAAGTCAAGAAAATAACTGTTTTAGCCACCGTGCCGTCGATTGGGCAAAAATGCAAATGTTGTCAGATAAAGCAGATAAAATTCGATTCAATTTCGATATTTTCTAACCTAACTTGTTTTTCTGGGTTTAAAAAGTAGGTATTTACCATACTTTCCTGTTAAAAAGTCCACACATATTCACACCAACTCAATAAGTAAGAATAACATAAACTATTAATGAACACGCTAATTCTTGTAAATTGTTTTTTACCATTTGTGATCATAATAGCACTAAAGTGGCAAAAGTCATGGAGGTGGAAATAACGGGCTGCCCTCCTTACGTTATGATTGCTGTTGCCAAAAACTAGCCGATGCTTTCAGAACGGTCGTCGACCTTCAACGGTTTTGTATCTAGGAATCAATGAATCACCGTGATGGGAACCGCTTCAATTTAACGAATCATGACCTCAGCACAAATTATTTTCCTTATAAAACTCAGGCTATGTCGCAAAAAGACCACCAAAACTCTGACCACAAGTTGACCGAATTCGAGTGAGTTTCTTAAGAACTGTATGACAGTGTCTTTAACGTAACGTACCTGACAGTTGCGTTACGTGGTAGATTTCACGTAACATAATATCCTTGGGTTTGAACAACCTTTATAACTAAACTTAACTATTGCCGGTGACTTCATCCATACCTTTTTTTTTTGTTTTTTTTTTATCGTGCGGAAATCCCTTCGGATACCCCCCCGCGTGCCAGCGGGGGCGGTTATGTCGGGCTTGAACCGACTAAAACCGCAGGCCGTCTCGGGTCTGCAGACGCCGGGGTGTAAGGTTGCCCATAGAGCATATCCCTCGCACCCCGACTGACCCTGGGCCATCTCCGGTTTCGAGATGGCCCCCTCGGGTTTGGGAACCACGGTGTCCCCGTCTTGCCCCGGTTTGGGGGAGGGGCGCTAGTTGCCCCACCGTCCCGGCCTGCTCCTGCTGGGGTGACAGGTGACCTCACCCGCCACCCCCAGGCCTGCGCTCATGGAGGACGGAGGTCGTTAAGCGACCTCCGGCGCCTGAGTCGCCTGCGACGCGCGGCGAGCAAGTTGCGGGCTCGGTGGACCGGGAGAGTTCTAAGTCTCTCCCGGGCGCGCTCCGCCACCTCCTTCGCGAGCATTACATGCTCGCAGAAGGATGCGGCGGCGGCCCACGCGCTCGCGCTCCGCACCATTGCCGCAATCATGCTGCCAAGCGAGAGGACTCCCACCCCGATGGCTGCCACGAGGTCACGCCTCGGCGCCTCCCACGCCGGGCAGTCCGCCAGCGTGTGCAGCCCTGAGTCCTGATGACACTCAGGCGTTGGCTCCTTCCTGATCCGATGCAGGTGGTCCCCGAAGCACCCCTTCCCGGAGATCACCTGCGTCAGTCGGTACGAGAGGCTTCCGTGTCGCCTCTCCAGCCAATCCTCCATGATGGGCCTTACCGCCGCTATTGCGGTGTGCCCTCTATTGCGGCGTGCCCTCTATTGCGGCGTGCCCTGACTTCATCCATACCTATATGATGTTTTTTTAAGTTGCGGAAACGTGTTTTTCCGCGGTGAAAACAAAGCCAAATCTCACAAATTTTAATTTCCTACTAGCTTGTACTATTTTGTAATAGCGATACTTAGCTGTGGATTTAAAATATATCATACATAGATAGGGCTTGTAACAGTAACACATTTGAATATGAGTTTGTTACTGGACGGCCACCCTTTTTTTTCTTTTGCGGCAATTTTTTGTATATAATATATAATATTGGAGAGAGAAACTTGGTGGCACAATTGCCACTGTCCTCAGACCCCTCTGATGCAATAGTTTGATAATACACTGTTGTATTTGCACACCTACCTAAACACTACAATACCAAGATAAGAAAGCCGTAGCTCAAACCTAAAGAGAGCCGATTGTAGAAGTCTAAAGAAGTTGAAACCGTCAATACCTATGTCTTTTTTGCTACAACGACGGCTAGAGGTAGGTAGGGAGTAGTGCGCAGCCAACCGACTAGTGTAGAATAATTTATATGTCGGTTGGCTGAGCACTTTTGAAGTTTTTGCAGGTGCGGCAAGTTACAAAAACAAAGTGTAGGTAGGTATCCAAGTATGTTTATCCATAATCTAGAACCCCATAAGACAAGCTAGTTAAGCTATGCTTACTCTAGGTCTAGATAGTGCTGTGTAGAATGTCCTAGAATATTTATTATTAACGAGACGACGGAAACAGTAACTAACATTTGTACTTTATGCTTGTTACTTTGTTGTGAATGAAATAAATAATATAGTAAAGAATAAGAAAACTTTTAAAAAACAAGCTTTTATTTTAAAAATCGGTTACTGTACTACAACGAAAATAATAATTTTATGGAAGGACTGTGCTGATATTCTTTCGAGGGTGCATTAATTGGCTTTTTATTGCCCGGCAATGGTCACTTGGGGAGGACACCGTGTAGTTTTAGTCGGTTCGATTCCGACACACCCATCTCATCTTTGGCACCGATGGGGTGGAGATTTTCGGGGTATACACATGCAAAAAAAAGGCTGTGCTACTCTATGTTTTAATTGCGCTACAAGCTTTTGAAATTAGCACAACCATTGCATAAAATTATTATTTTCGTTGTAGTACATCTGTTTATTTAAATATGATTGCTATACTATTACACAACTACAACCAGGGACTTAAAAACACATTCATAAAGGTTACATCATTATATGGGTTACACTATGAAAAGGTTACGGAATGAAAAGGTACAGAATGAAAAGGTTACATAATGAAAAGGTTACAGAATGAAAAGGTTACAGAATGAAAGTGTAACACTTATAAATATGGTATTGAATCTGTTAATCGTAACCACTTTTAATTGTGTAACAGTTATATATATGTAACAGATATTAATCTGTTAACAGTGTTAATAAGTGTTAACCGAAATGCTACGTTGCCAAATTTACTATCCTATCATATTTATAATCGATTTTTTTTAAATAATATTACAACTACAATACTACAACTACTACTACAAGACAAGTTAAATAAAAGCTTGTAAAAAGTAGGTAGGTATGTTTATTCGCACTCTAAAATCTTGACCTTTCCTCACCATTTTCCCTATTTTTCATTCCAGTAGTAGGTGGGTAGGTGAATTACACATTTACATTGTTATCATGTGTATTACACGGATTGTCTAGGTGTATAGTCAAGATAACAATAGCTTGTTTACTCAGTAATAAGGCTAAGAAAAGTAAATTTAAAAACCAGTTATCTGTTATTGTAATTAGTAATGACGAGAAATTTATATCTATTAGTGCAGACTTTGATCTGAGATCACTATTGTTATACATGCAAGTAAAACTCGTATTCAAGCGTTCAAATCAATAAAAAAAACTGGTGCACTGAGGGTTCTTTAAAAAACGATTTAGGATCGAACTTAACGTTCCTGTAAAGCTGTAGACACTGATGAAGGGGCTACTCCACAAACTGGGCTGACCAGCACAATTTCCGATGAACCGATGATCTAAACCGATGACCTAATCAAAAAGTGGGACAGGATACACCTCAGCCAGATGTATTTACGACTTGAAAACTGTAGCTTGGTTAAAATGGATGCCAAATAGATTTTGATTCAGATTGCTATCGTCTAAATTATGCTGCTGCATAAACAGCAACATCTTTTGATTGCGTTAACGCAGGAGTTTATTTTTATCACAGTTTGAAGATGATAACTACTATAATAATAGCTGTGACGGGACATGCGTGACCCATTTGATTTAAAATTATAAAAGAAAGCTTCATGCTTTAGTCCTAACCTTTACTCTGTCCAACCATTCATATTATTAAAACTTATTTGCATTAACGTCGACTATTATAACCTTGCGTTTGTAGTTAGTATCTTTTAATAAAAGCATCAAAATGTTGAAGTTGTGATCAATGGACACTTGGGTTTTAGTCGGTTCATGCACGACATAACCGCCCCCGCTGGCCAGCGGGGGGTATCCGAAGGGATTTCCGCACGTAAAAAAGCTAGGTATTAAAAGTTGTCATTACAGTATGCAAAAACAATTAAATTAGGTACTTCAAAATATTGAAGTACCTTTTTGAATTGTTTCGAATACGAATACAATACTAATTTGTCATTAATTATTATTCTGGTCGATTGAAGACCTGGCATACATAAAAGAAGTTTATAAAAAAATATAAAATTTCGAGCAAAACTAAAACAACCTTTTTTAAAACGATAGCAACTTCTTCTGAAGTAAAGTCGATTGCTGTTTGAAATCGAATAGGTTGTTCATTAGGACATAATTATTTGATGAAAAATTGAGCTGCCGACAGTTAAATAAGTGGTTCGACAGAGTATAAGCTGCCTTTCCCTTACTAGATCTGCCGTTTGGCACGAAAGATACCCATTGAAACAAATCTCTATTATCAGATAGGTACATAGTATAAAACAAAGTCGCTTTCTAGTATCTGTTCGGTAAGAACTTCTAAACTACCCAACGGATAATGATGCGGTTTTCATAAACAGATTCAAGCCGAAGATTAATAATAATAGTTTGATACTATTTTGTGATAATTTGTTGAAATATGACGATAATTGTTCAAAATGACGATAGAAATCAAGCAGACTGAGAGCTTCAATCGAATACGCTACCTAATCCCTTTGAGGCATAACAAAACAATGTATCGTGGGATTGTACTTCTTATACACAGAAAAAAAACCCAATAAAAAAAAAAGGTACCTATAGTATTGCGTTTGATCGTTAGAAATCTTTTATGGCTTTTGTACCAATGTTTCATTTCAAAAGACAAAATTTTCGTTCGGACGATTTATTTACGTACCATTAATAAACTAAATAATGGCCCAAATTACTCCCACATTTGTGATCGATAGGTCCAATTCGGGAGTTGCATCAGGGCTTTGGCTGTTTATTTTCGTCGTATGACTCGAGGAGGTATGACAGAGCACTGGCCCCGGCCCCAGCATGAGATCACCAGTCCACATTATCGACCAAGTGGCAAGATTGCAAAAAACAACTCTTAAAAGGGACCGCCAACCTCTTAACTTCATGTAATTTATGTTCTAAATCTAAACTGGGTTGAGGTAAAACGTTCGTTAAGTTCGTTAAAAATAAGTATACCACGCCTTTTTTAAATGTGTAATGACGAAAATGTATGATTACTGCGTGCTCTATGTTAAGAACATTCCCCCACAGATTATAAAAACAGACCACCGCGAGCATAGCACATTTGAACATATCGTCGCTTATTTTAACATCCAATTTAAAGTGACTTTAAAGGAGGCAATGCTTTTAGTTGGAAAAACGCTTGACTATGGAACAGCAATAAAAAAAATATTTGTTACGCACTTATCAATTATCAAAATTATATATTTCGGTTAGGATGAGTGTGCGAGAAACTCTGGATCATACCGATGCTTAAAAATAGTACCTATATTAAATTTGATGTGGTGAAAGTTGTTGACTACTACACTATTAATAAAACAGCTATTAATAATTATGGCTACGAGAGTAAAAGCATACTTTTTTGATTTTTGCAACGGGTCAAGGGTCTTGATAATATATTATTCAGTTTATCTCAGCAGCAGCATCTGGCAACAATCATGTCCAAACTTGTTCCACACCACACACGTGCAATTAGAGGGGGTCACACAAATAATATCACATTATTATTTAAACTTTTCACCATCCTTTATGCCCTCCCTAATACTGGGGCCGTACCAAATTACGTATTAATGTATTCAATCCAGTTTCTATTCATATGTAATTCAATGTTTTTGTAAGCTTTTTTTAGCAAGAACTGGGTCGCAGATGGGTTGGATTGAGAAATTTAAATAAAACCTGGTGCAATCTTCAAACCTATAAATAATAATATTGAATCAGTAACAGACATTTTTGTTTTGGATAGTTAGAGATATGTTAAGTAGACCTGTACGTACCTATATAATCTAACCTGTATAGTGGGTATATCCGGAAGAGGCAGGCAGATGTGAACTAAACATGAATTTCGTATGGAAATTATTTATGGTCTCCCGTTATTAGGAGCTATTGGAATCTACCAGGTACGATTCCATTCTCCATGCCACTACTGAGAATTGCCTTATAAAAAATCGAATCACACATTATGTCTATTCTGAGAATCGACCCCTAGGATCTCACGATCGCACGTAATTGTAAAGGTAAACATATCCTAAGCGCTCAGGCTGATAGTTCGAGAAAGTAAAGAATTACATATAATATGTAACTACATTATTAAAAACGTAACATAATTTCACGTCCGTATCCCCGAAGGGGTAGGCAGAGGTATTACACATACAATATTCGCCAGTTATATTTAAATCCCAATGGGTGGTGAGCCCATTGCCATCTACCGGGCCACATTAGTAAGCGAGCGATAATTATCATTTTTAGTACCGTAATTACGTACCCAGTAGCGTACATAACGGACTGTCGAGACGAGGTCTCGAGTTCGATCCTCAGTCGCTCCGGGCACCTCTGGCTTTTCGTAGTTATGTGTGTATTAAAAATGTAAAAAAAAATAATTACAAAATAATCATATCACTTCAAGTTTCGTGATGTATCATGAATTACATAATTTTATAATGAATGTTGTTTAAGCATGTATTGGTTGAAAATGCGCGCGTGCTCACGATCAAACTATTGTCACTTACATAATTAACTATTGTTCCCTGTTTCGTGGCACGACTTATAGCTATGTAGGTAACATACTAATTAGTTACTGCAAAAGTAACGCCTTGGGTCGCCTAGTAGACATTCTTGATTGATGATTAATTGCCCATCTACAAAATGATAGGTACCACTCTATACCAATAATAACATTAACCATTTGTAAATTGACACCGATTAATATTTATCGAGTTCACCATCATCATCAGTCAAACAAAGCCATGAATATAACATAGCACCATCTAATTTGATCCAGACTAAGCATAGCTTTTAATGTGAATGGTATTGTGATGTGAATTCTAGAATACGAATGAAGAAACAATAGGTAATAATACACATTTTTATTCGTAAATTTATAGACATTATGATACATAGAAACGTCCAGAGCAATGGAAGTAGCACGCGTGTAATTATTTGCACTGAGTGGGAATCATAACCGCCAGCACTGACGCAGCAGTCGAACGTTCTAGGGACCTATAGTTCTACCGTCACACAGGTCTTCGTCGAATACTAAGGAAAAAAACGTGCACATACGAATATTTTAACATTTACGAAAGTTTTTTTTATTTATTGAAGTTAACATTGAATTTCCATCTAACCAATCTCACACTGACTAGATTCTCTAGTCCAGATAGATAGAAGTTTCTAGTTCTACTACAAACTGAAGAACAAGACGCATAAATTTGCAGCAAAGTCTCAAGAATTGGCAACATATGCAGACATTCTACATGCTGCGGCATCTAAATTATTTATCGTATAGCGAATTGCAGAATCCAGTGAATGTCATTTTGCACGATGTATGTCCGAAATGATAGGTAAGGCTTTAGCTGCAGTTACAATGGTGTACCGATAGAACGATGGTCCCATTCCATAGAGCGATAACGGTACCAACCACGGTACTCGCAAATAAGTATTCACCTACTAAGTTCCGATGATCAATTTATATTTATAACATTGTTATAGAGAAAGATCTGAGATAAATAAGTTGTATCTTTTATGGCAAGGGTCCCTGAGAAATGGTGTTTCCAGATGTGTAGGAGACGTCCGACGATTTTGAAAATCGTATATGATGCTATGCTGCGAAATTGTATGATTTTAGATGTATAGCCTAAATGCCACATCGTTGAGAATGTGCCAAATTGTACAACTGGTATCTCTACGATGTGGCATTTAGGCTATTATACATCTAAAATCATACAAGTTTTCTGTAATTTTTTTTTTGTGTCACATACATTTCAATTATTATTGTTATTGTATGGTTCACAAAACTGTTTTTTTTTTATATTTAGGACACGTCAATTATTATTGTATAGCCTAAATGCCACATCGTTGAGAATGTGCCAAATTGTACAACTGGTATCTCTACGATGTGGCATTTAGGCTATACATCTAAAATCATACAAGTTTTCTGTAATTTTTTTTTTGTGTCACATACATTTCAATTATTATTGTTATTGTATGGTTCACAAAACTGTTTTTTTTTTTATATTTAGGACACGTCAATTATTATTGTATAGCCTAAATGCCACATCGTTGAGAATGTGCCAAATTGTACAACTGGTATCTCTACGATGTGGCATTTAGGCTATACATCTAAAATCATACAAGTTTTCTGTAATTTTTTTTTTGTGTCACATACATTTCAATTATTATTGTTATTGTATGGTTCACAAAACTGTTTTTTTTTTTATATTTAGGACACGTCAATTATTATTGTATAGCCTAAATGCCACATCGTTGAGAATGTGCCAAATTGTACAACTGGTATCTCTACGATGTGGCATTTAGGCTATACATCTAAAATCATACAAGTTTTCTGTAATTTTTTTTTTGTGTCACATACATTTCAATTATTATTGTTATTGTATGGTTCACAAAACTGTTTTTTTTTTATATTTAGGACACGTCAATTATTATTGTATAGCCTAAATGCCACATCGTTGAGAATGTGCCAAATTGTACAACTGGTATCTCTACGATGTGGCATTTAGGCTATACATCTAAAATCATACAAGTTTTCTGTAATTTTTTTTTTGTGTCACATACATTTCAATTATTATTGTTATTGTATGGTTCACAAAACTGTTTTTTTTTTTATATTTAGGACACGTCAATTATTATTGTATAGCCTAAATGCCACATCGTTGAGAATGTGCCAAATTGTACAACTGGTATCTCTACGATGTGGCATTTAGGCTATACATCTAAAATCATACAAGTTTTCTGTAATTTTTTTTTTGTGTCACATACATTTCAATTATTATTGTTATTGTATGGTTCACAAAACTGTTTTTTTTTTTATATTTAGGACACGTCAATTATTATTGTATAGCCTAAATGCCACATCGTTGAGAATGTGCCAAATTGTACAACTGGTATCTCTACGATGTGGCATTTAGGCTATACATCTAAAATCATACAAGTTTTCTGTAATTTTTTTTTTGTGTCACATACATTTCAATTATTATTGTTATTGTATGGTTCACAAAACTGTTTTTTTTTTATATTTAGGACACGTCAATTATTATTGTATAGCCTAAATGCCACATCGTTGAGAATGTGCCAAATTGTACAACTGGTATCTCTACGATGTGGCATTTAGGCTATACATCTAAAATCATACAAGTTTTCTGTAATTTTTTTTTGTGTCACATACATTTCAATTATTATTGTTATTGTATGGTTCACAAAACTGTTTTTTTTTTATATTTAGGACACGTCAATTATTATTGTATAGCCTAAATGCCACATCGTTGAGAATGTGCCAAATTGTACAACTGGTATCTCTACGATGTGGCATTTAGGCTATACATCTAAAATCATACAAGTTTTCTGTAATTTTTTTTTTGTGTCACATACATTTCAATTATTATTGTTATTGTATGGTTCACAAAACTGTTTTTTTTTTTATATTTAGGACACGTTCGACGATTCACGATTCACGGGGTAAACCTTTTAATTGTGAGAGCAAAATGTTTATTCATGAAATCAATTACGATTTTATTTGGTTATCTTTCCCGGTGGCAATTTTTATTTATTTGTGAAGGAAATTTAATTTTTCTGACAATGAAAATATTTCTTAGCGACAGATTTAATTATTAGATAATTACTAGTTGATCACAAATATAAACTTTACTGACAAAAAATATAATTCCCTTATAAAAATTCTTAAGGTGTGCCAAGTATTCCAAAGTAGTTCTTCATTAGGTGTGGAACCAATAAAAACCCCTGAGTGAGTCCAAATGGTAACTAGTCTTTAGAAATGTATGTGTTACAGGTACCAGAAAATAAAACTGATTTAGATGCAATTTGAAACTTAGCTTAGTTTTTGGAATAATAAATAGGATTTACGAAAATCATTCCCTTAGGAGGTTAAATATAGGTGTTAAATTTGTATAGATTTTTTTTTACCTGGTGTGATCCACTCAAAATTCCATACAAATTAACTTATAATTTTTTTTCCGTGAATGCAATTTAACCAGGAAAAAATCCCTTTACATGTGGACAATACCACTAACCATTAAATAAATAAAGAAACAAATATTCTAGGACTAAACACAAATTCGATGCAAAACGATACAACGCAAACAACAATATTCAATGCAAATATACAAATACAAATTTTTGCACTGAGTGGAAATCGAACCCGCGCCCCCCGATATAGCAGTCGAAGCACCACCGCTACGCCACAGAGGCCGTCGAATGGTTCGAAATATAAATGAGAAAGTCTGTTATCGTACTAGCTGTATGAATTTGACTGTAATTTTGCTCATCGGTAGAGTACGGCTCGGGCTAGGGATAGAACATTATTCATTTTAATCACTTAAATATGTCCCTGTAGGTCGCGTGAACGGGATTTGTATTCCAAACGAGCAGACATGCAGGCAACGACTAGTAAGTCCAATATTTTGTAATTTATAAAAGTATGTCAATTTTTATTTTTTATTTTATAGAATGGCTATGTCACTTTCAGATTTAAGCAGTAGGTATTACAGTCCAGCAGCGAGTTCTGGCCATCAGGGTCATCCGAGGGTACCGCACGATCTCCTTCGAGGCGGCGAGTCTCCTTGCCGGAACTCCGCCATGGGACCTGGAAGCGAGAGCCCTTTCGCAACTGTACCAGTGGCGAAAGGAGGCGCGGGAGCAGGGATGGAACCCCGAGCCTCGAGAAATCGAGGCCGTGCAGTCCCAGCTCCGCCAGGCCATCGTGGTGGAGTGGAAGGAACGACTTGGGCAACCAAGCGCAGGGCACGCCGCAATAGCGGCGGTAAGGCCCATCATGGAGGATTGGCTGGAGAGGCGACACGGAAGCCTCTCCTACCGACTGACGCAGGTGATCTCAGGGAAGGGGTGCTTCGGGGACCACCTGCATCGGATCAGGAGGGAGCCAACGCCTGAGTGTCATCACTGCGACGCGAGCGAGGACTCAGGGCTGCACACGCTGGCGGACTGCCCGGCGTGGGAGGCGCCGAGGCGTGACCTCGTGGCAGCCATCGGGGTGGGAGTCCTCTCGCTCGGCAGCATGATTGCGGCAATGGTGCGGAGCGCGAGCGCGTGGGCCGCCGCCGCCTCCTTCTGCGAGCATGTAATGCTCGCGAAGGAGGGGGCGGAGCGCGCCCGGGAGAGACTTAGAACTCTCCCGGTCCGCCGAGCCCGCAACTTGCTCGCCGCGCGTCGCAGGCAACTCAGGCGCCGGAGGTCGCTTAACGACCTCCGTCCTCCATGAGCGCAGGCCTGGGGGTGGCGGGTGAGGCCACCTGTCACCCCAGCAGAAGCAGGCCGGGACGGTGGGGCGACTAGCGCCCCTCCCCCAAACCGGGGCAAGACGGGGACACCGTGGTTCCCAAACCCGAGGGGGCCATCTCGAAACCGGAGATGGCCCAGGGTCAGTCGGGGTGCGAGGGATATGCTCTATGGGCAACCTTACACCCCGGCGTCTGTAGACCCGAGACGGCGTGCGGTTTTAGTCGGTTCAAGCCCGACATAACCGCCCCCGCTGGCACGCGGGGGGGTATCCGAAGGGATTTCCGCACGAAAAAAAAAAAAAAAAAAAAAAAAAAAGGTATTACAGTCCAGCGAGGGATATGCTCTATGGGCAACCTTACACCCCGGCGTCTGTAGACCCGAGACGGCGTGCGGTTTTAGTCGGTTCAAGCCCGACATAACCGCCCCCGCTGGCACGCGGGGGGGTATCCGAAGGGATTTCCGCACGAAAAAAAAAAAAAAAAAAAAAAGGTATTACAGTCCATGATGAATACTACAGTCACTTCGCTGCTATCTATAGTCTATACCTACTAAGGGAATGAATGTGAACCAAACAGGTGAAGTAAGTATATAGAATTTTGTTAAAAAAGAAGTTGACGCTGCCATAAGCGGTGTGTGCGAAACGTGCGACCGCAACATTCTCAGTGCTCAAGCACAAATGATGCCACTTGTGGCGATCGGCAACAGACAGCCGTTTATGGCGAGGACGATCGCGAAGGAATGTGGTCTGCTCTTCGAATAGTGGCGATACATGTGAGAAGTGGTAAGAAATAAGAAGGAACAGAAAGATTTGTACCTGCTATACATACCGTTTGTCTAAACGTTCCTGATGGAGTAGGCAGTGTCTGAATAAATTTCAACATTTCTTCAAAAGTTTTCTGTCCCAGTGGACTGGGTAATTTTCCTGATTCCGTTCTGCTACAGAGATATCATCCAAAGTATGGAGAATTTGGCCCTATCAAAAAGGGATGACTGAAATCATTCGAGTAGGTAGTTTTCTTTTTACGTATGAAGTCCCCGTACGGGCTTCACCCAACCGGTGCCAGCGATGGGTATGTCACACGATGTCCTTCCCAAGCGCCCATTGCCAGGCACCCCGGGTATGCCCTCAAAACGAAAACCCCAGGGTCCCCAACGGACATCGGCCACCGTCGCGGCCTCGCCTTTGGGGCGAGTAGGTAGTTTATGTTGTACGATAGATACTGCCCAAATTGGGGTGCGACTGGTTGGATCACCTCCAAGTTTGGTGCACCCTGGGCAACGTGGGCGATGACACATCATTGATTGCTCCTCTGGAGTAGCTGGCGTCAACGTCAACGGCCAA
The DNA here is from genome assembly GCA_946251805.1 of Cybosia mesomella. Taxonomy (NCBI): domain Eukaryota; kingdom Metazoa; phylum Arthropoda; class Insecta; order Lepidoptera; family Erebidae; genus Cybosia; species Cybosia mesomella. Next base: position 16,018,726 of record OX276403.1, read on the forward strand.
GAGTCTGACCAACCGGCCCTTTTCAGGGCCAGCTGACCCCATGGTATGGCGGGCCTGCAAGGCCCGCGGGGGAGCGTGGTCGCTATAGGTACCCCTCTGCTGTTATCAGAGGGGACACTGCGAATGGCCCAGGGTCAGTCGGAGTGCGAGGGATATGCTCTATGGTAACCTTACACCCCGGCGTCTGTAGACCCGAGACGGCGTGCGGTTTTAATCGGTTCAAGCCCGACATAACCGCCCCCGCTGGCACGCGGGGGGGTCCGAAGGGATTTCCGCACGAAAAGAAAAAAAAAAGGTACCTGTGTCAGTAGATATTTTATCTGAAGATCATCGAGATGTTAAAAATGTAACGCGTTGTATGACGCGTTCGCACTCACTGATTAGTGCACGTCCTCTCGCACTCATGCTTGCGTTATCTAGAATACAAAAAAAAAATTATAGGTACATAAAACAATTATTTTTCTATTTCGTAGAGTAGGCATTTCTTTACTTATATACTTAGTCATGGTAGGAAGAGAGAGAGAGGATTGAGACGACCGTTGCAGGTAGATTGATATATAGATGAATTAATGATGGCAACAAATAATGTAACTATAAGTATATATAAAGGCTGGTCATCGCAATCCAGCGTGGAAACGCGGCGACTGTGATGGGCACTTTTGCACCGGAATCATTCAGGGGCGGGTTATTTTTTGACTAAAATCGATTGTGACTTACTTTTGTATTTGTAAAAGCTTATTTAAAATGACTTAAATAGGTATATATGTATATAAATAAGTATATATATATATATTATAAGTATGTGTATTAATAAAACTTGTTAGTTCCAAGTGTTCCAACAAAGTTTCAATATATCGAAGTTTGCCCAACTGCACCGAATATTCATGTTTATCCTTTTCATTTTACCTGTTTTTAATATCTTCAAATAAGCACAAGTATTTTGATTATTTTCTATATCTGGTAACTTTTTTTTTTTTTTTTTTTTTCGTGCGGAAATCCCTTCGGATACCCCCCCGCGTGCCAGCGGGGGCGGTTATGTCGGGCTTGAACCGACTAAAACCGCACGCCGTCTCGGGTCTACAGACGCCGGGGTGTAAGGTTGCCCATAGAGCATATCCCTCGCACCCCGACTGACCCTGCTTTTTAGGACGCTATTATTTACATTGCGGTCTCTCGTCACTTATACCAAAACACAAAGTGACTCGACAAGCATTCTCGCAATGCTTGCCAACTACATACTCAAATGACACTCAGACTTATTTGTTTTAAATGCTTACGAACTTTCATCATTCAAAGACATTCATTCCGATTACTAAACATCATCAGCTATTTGAAATCTGCAATGAGCTTATATATTTGGAGATGCTTATTATACCATGTTTATTACAATCTGCATCATTAACAAGTGTAGGAAACTAGGAAGTTCTTCAGTGTACCAAGCCATGTACGGGTCAATGCACAAAGGTGCCGACGACCATCTAAGAGTGTATCAGGCCCACACAGTGCCCGCCGCCGGCTAACGGTGCCCGCTCAAATATTTAACCATTACACTGAGCATAAACTTACCCACCTAACTGTGAATAAATAGAAGTACGTAAAACAGTATACATACAACTGTATACAGTGTTGTAAATAGATCTGTTTAAAATGCAATATGAATGCCCCGGCGTCTGTAGACCCGAGACGGCGTGCGGTTTTAGTCGGTTCAAGCCCGACATAACCGCCCCCGCTGGCCGGCGGGGGGGTATCCGAAGGGATTACAGCACGAAAAAAATAATAATTACGGTTACACATAACTAATAACTAAAGTTGTTTTAACTATTATCAAAATACCTCATTTAGGGTGTATAATATGATTCACCAAAAATAGAGGGGATGTGGCACTCGGCGGTCGCTGCCATGGTAGTGGTACGCTCACTCCGTGCGCTTGCCTTCGTACCCCTCCGATCCTGTCCATTCCACTCTTTTCTACTCTAAATTTGAATCGCTTGGCCGTCTTAGGTGGGCGTTAATGGTCACGGTTCTAATCTAATCCTAATTATTCATTAATAGTAGATAATATCTGATGGTTACATATTATAATATTTAAACGTATCATAACTATTTTCGAGATAATTTCTTACTATCATATCATTAATTTTCCATTTCAGCTCATACATGTTATCAGCAACCTAGGCACCTTCGTTGTCGAACTCCGTCCTCCATGAATGACCTCTGTCCTCCATGAGCGCAGGCTTGGGGGTGGCAGGTGAGGCCGCCTGTCACCTCAGCGGAAGCAGGCAGGGATGGCGGGGTGACTAGCGCCCTCCCCCCCTTTTCCAGGGCAAGCCGGGGACACCATGGTTCCCAAACCCGAGAGGGCCATCTCGAAACCGGAGATGGCTCAGGGTCAGTCGGGGTGCCAGGGAAATGCCTTATGGGCAACCTTACACCCCGGCGTCTGAAGACCCGAGACGGCGTGCGGTTTTAGTCGGTTCAAGCCCGACATAACCTCCCCCGCTGGCCGGCAGGAGGGTATCCGAGGGGATTTCCACACGAAAAAAAGGCACCTTTGTTGTTAAGTTTGACATTACACGCTAGAAGAGACAAAGTTTCATAATCCATACCCAGCACTTTTAAAATGAATCCAGCTCGCAGTATTAATGAACCGTAGGCGATTCATTCAGTAGGTATTACAAACATAGTTGAAATAACCAATATCTTAAAAGACCTTAGTTTAATCAAACTTAGGTTAATTGAACAGTAGTCGCGTCAACCAATATGCGTTATGAACATTTGTGAATCAACCGTAGTTATGTTGAAAATAGTTAGAATAACTTTAGTTATAATAATACGTAAGCAACCATCAGATATTTATCAACAATATCAACTATTAACAAATATTTAGGGTTAGGTTAGGTTAGAACAGTGTACATTGCACATTGTAAAGTGGGCAGGGCGGCAGCACGGGACTCTTTCCTTCCGACTGACACAGGTGCTTTACGGGCACGGCTGTTTCGGAAAGTACCTGTTTAAAGTCGCTAGGAAGGAATCGAGTCCCGCCTGCCACCACTGCGACTACAGTGAGGACTCGGCGCAACACACGCTTGCGGTCTGCCCAGCTTGGGAGACGTAACGCCGGGTTCTCACTGCAGTCATAGGGAGTGACCTCTCGCTGGCGGCCATCATTCGATCTATGGCCGCCAGCGACAGAAATTTCGCCACGGTCGCAACCTTCTGCAAGGACGTCATCTCGCAGAAGGAAGGTGCGGAACGGGGAGGGAGATCCCCTTGCTGATCCGATCCGCCGCCGGCGAACCGGGCGGCGGAGGCGCGAGTATTTGCGCCTCATGCCGCCGCCGTGAGTGTGGCTGCGGGTGGAAGGGACGGGGTTAGCCCTCCAACCGCGCGCCGTTCTAGCCACCCGCGAAGAGGTGACGTCCGTGTGAGCCTGGATGTCGCCTAATTGAGAGTTGTGTGATGAAGGTGCCAGTGACACACTGCGGGCACGCGCTAGGGTGGGTCGCCATGGAAGTATTCTTGTATAGTTTCAGGCCCCCCCGACAAAGCGCAGAGTATAGCACACCGCAGGGATTTAGTGTGTGAGAGCCGCACATAACCGCGCGGCCTCCCCGCGTCGCGTGGTATGCGGTAGGGTATTTCCCCTGACGAAACAAAAAATTAAAAAAGTGTACATTGCACATTTATGTATTTCATTATCAGGGGTATGTAATATCCAACAATAATAGAGGGGATCTGGCGCAGTGGCGCTCGATGGCTGCTACCGCGGCGCGCTCACTGGCCCTTGCTCGCCTTCATCAACTTGATGACTTAATTACATGCTAGTATTTTTGTGTGTTTCTTAACTTACTTATTTAGTGCACAACAATTGACCACTGATAAGTCTACAATAGGTGAATTGTCCATTATTGTGTTCCAGTTGACCGTACATGAGTTGACCTTAAGATATTTCGTCCATTAGTTATTGCAAACATCTGTAAATCGACCGTAGGTATTTTAAACAGTATGTTCTATGACTATAGTTATTTTGAAAATAGTTAAAATAACTTTAGTTATAATGATACGTTACCGCAGATACACATATTCAGGTTGTTAAATGAAAACGGCGAGTCCGGTTGCGGCGTTCCGTTCACTCTCAAAGAAGTAAGTACCTGTGAACTTGATGCCATCGTGGACTTGTACAATGTGGACAGCTGATGCGGGTAACGTCGAATCCTGTAGATTGATACGTCGATACGATACGTGGATCCACTTCGATAAATCTGCCCGTTTATCATAAACCTGCTTTCCATGTTGTGGTTGGCAAAGTCCATGTATTCATCAAACAAACTTACGTATGTAATAACTTTTCAACATCACAAACACTGTTATGTGGTTGTTTACGTATAGTGTTAAATAGTAACGGTTTCACATTGAACAGCGCGTGCTGAAATGCGGCCAATCGATTCTGAGCAAATATAGCTCGAGCAAACATCTGAGTACGTAGAATATTAGTAGCATGCTGGCAATCCTTCACAATCGTAAATAGAACGATTACAGTACCGTGGTTGAGTCAACCATCCATTTCAAAAGAGCTTTCGTCAATCCATCAGCAACCACTTAAGATGTGTCTGTTACGGTGCTATCAACGTAGAAATTATAATGAATAAGATAAATAAATCAATCGCAAGCATTCAGCATTTTATAGCCTGGCCAGGAGAATGAAGAAAGCCTGGCAAAGAACAAGGAAAGATAGGCACAAGACACAAAAGCGAGTTGTTTTTTTTTACGTAGCCTTTTTGATGAACTGGTAATACTAGGTACTCTAGACAATTATTTACGTATCTCGGGGACTACACCAACACGGAAAAATACTCACATACAATTTATTGGTGACTGACACAAATAATTGTATTAAGTATGTGGGTATCGAAACCATAACACTCAACGGATTTGTAGTTGGCGAGATGCCCAATTTAACTGCTGTGATGTGCTATTTATCTCGTTAGACAATTTGGGATAATACATTAAGCTCTATCCACACATAGGTATTATCAGGGCCATGTCCGTGCTAAGACCGAGCATTCAGGTCCCGTCTGGGACTTTTGTTCACACGTGTCAGGGGTGTGACCGGGACCTGTCAAGGCTGTGTCCGTGCTAAGACCGAGCACCCAGGTCCCGCCAGGCGTCGCACTATGGAAAATATAGCTCATTTGCTGATCAAAAATGTGTAACTCTTTTAATATTAGAGATATAATTCTATTATCTTGCATAAGCATAGATCTTCATCTAAGGATGGTGTGCGTCCTTTATAGTCTATCTTTCTGCCAAGAAATTTAAATGGCACCGATTCAGCGACTATGGAAACTGGTTTACCCCCAATGCAGAGTCCCGGGTCGTAGGAGGTAAATTTGGTGTCCCGTCTACCCAGACACAGACAGTGACACTTACTGGGCTTCGTCCTCAGTCCATTTGTCCACGAACAGAACTCATCGACTTCCTTTAATAGTTCCTGACATTGTTTTGGATTACGCGTCAGTATTGCGAGATCGTCAGCAAAAGCTAAGATGGACTCTGAGTATATGTTATTTACTTTAAACCGATAACCCCATTTCTTTTCGTGACGTATTAACTTGGTAATTAAGATATTAATTACCATGTTAAATGCTATTGGTGACAAGCAGCATCCCTGAAACAGTCTCACATTAAACCGTAATGGTCCTGTGTGTACTTCTTGGATGCTTATAGCAAATTTTAGCTGCGAGTAATACGACTCGATTATCTCTATGACCACGGGTGGAAAGTTATACCATTGCAACGCGTATACCATAAGGTAATGTGGAATTGAGCCAAATGCATTTTCTAGGTCTATCCAACATACCGTTATCTGTCTTTCGTATTTTCTGGCATCTTTTAAGCTTTCCGCTAACAGACTATTGTGTTCCACACAACCAGAAATGCCGGGTAAAAACCCTTTCTGGTGGTTAGGTCCGAAATACCTATTGTTAATCATAGACGAATAATTATGTATAATATACTCATATACTTATATACAAATAATTATGTACACTTAACAACATCGCGATTCGAGATAAATTGAATTTGAATTACACACACTTCACAATTCACATAAAATAAGTAATTAAAAAGATAATAATTGAATGTAAGTAATATAATAATAATTAAATTAACGTACAGCGTAAGTAACGTATAATTAAGGATACAATAAAACATTACTCCTGGCAGAGTTTTACATAGGCATGCGCCATGATGCACACAATGCTACATTTATCATTTTTATCTAAACAAATAAATAAAATAGGAATGGATGTTTGTAATATTAATAATAGCATCTTCGTAAATGCATATGAACACAACAAAAAACACTTAAAAATGTTTGTCTGTATGTTTGTGTTTCTATCTTTGAAATAGCCCAGCTGATTTTGACGAGACTTTCACTGTCAGATAGCTAATGTTGTAAGGCGTAACATAGGGTACTTTTTATTTTAGACAAATATAAAGATTTGCGCAAAAAATATTAAATCCCAGATCTAAGTCCACGCGGAGGAAGTCACGGGCATAGCTAGTCATAGGTACTTTTGTTTACTTGGAACACGAGTGCAAAGCTATGGTAGTACGCAGTACCTAAAATATACGTAATAATCATTTATATTAGGGCAAAAATCACAAAAAGTGTATCTATCAACGTCCCTCGAAATTATCTTAAAAAAAGCGCAAATGCTGCAGAATTTTTTTTCAAGCCTATTAAATTGTCTACCTATCTTGTGCATTATCCCCAAACATATAATTTTTCATCACTATAACTAAATCTCCACAAAATTACCTCTCTAGGCATGTACGCACTAACATTATACTGAAACAACAAACAAACAACAAATTATGTTTAGTATACAAATTATACTGAAAATGTAAGTTTGTTAAATTTTTTAAGCTACAATTGATTAAATTTCATTATGTTGATTTTAATTGTATTTTACTCAGTTTTTACTATACTAAACATTTTAAGTATTTTATTATTAAAATACAACTTCTAGAATCTATACTAATATTAAAAAGCGGCCAAGTGCGAGTCGGACTCGCCCATTAAGGGTTCCGTAGCAGTTTCTTTTGTTTTAATTTTTATATTTGAGCTGATTGAATGAAAGGTAAATTGCGTTTACGATTTATGACGTATTAAAAAAAAACTACTCACTTGATCTCGTTCAAACCAATTTTCGGCGGAAGTTTACATGGTAATGTACTTTTTTTTTTTTTTTACGCTGGCCAGCGGGGGGGGGGGGGGTCGTGTCCCTCGTAAGCCCTCGAAAGGATAACCCCAGGGTTTTATCCCGCTTCGGTGAGTTGGCAGGCATATTTTTTTTAGTTTTATCATTCTCTTATTTAGTTACAGGGGGGGGGACACATTTTACCACTTTGGAAGTGTCTCTCGCACAAACTATTCAGTTTAGAAAAAAATGATATTAGAAACCTTAATATCATTTTTGAAGATCTATCCAAAAAAAATTCAGTTTCAGTTCTAAGTAAGGGGACCCCCAAAATTGATTGTTTTTTTCTATTATTGTGTGAAAATCTTAATGCGGTTCACAGAATACATCTACTTACCAAGATTCAACAGCATAGTTCTTATAGTTTCGGAAAAAAGTGCCAGTGACATACGGACGGACAGACAGACAGATATGACGAATCTATAAGGGTTCCGTTTTTTTGCCATTCGGCAGCGGAAGCCTAAAAAGGAGAAAGCTTTGATTGTTCGTGTTTGTTTGTACTGAATATTCATCATCGTCCTAGCGCGTATCCCACCTCGGAGCCTGAGATCCGCTTCAATGAGAGGGAGTTAGCCATATTGATTGGAAGACTGCATACCTACATCTTCAAAAATATTATAGATAGCTAGCTAGCTATACGGTAGCTCAAGATGTTTTGCAAAATTGTAATTCTGTAATAATGCACTTCTGCACTGTTCTAGAACATCTGTTATCAACAAGCGACGTTGTAGCTTACTCTTGTACGAAGTTACATAACTAAAGTTAGTACATGATATTGTCGGAAGTTTACGCGAATGTCACACATTGAAATAAAACTATTTTGAGTGGATTCTATCGCGATTACTTGATGTTATTTTATATTTTACATTGATCCCGACGTTTCGGTTGCTTTTCAGCAGCCACGGGGAGACTACACCGCGATAGAATCCGTTAAAAATAGTTTTATTTCAATATAGTTATGTAGTAGTTACATAATATATACATAATACAGTGGGGATCAACTAGTAGTAGCTAAGTTACTACTAGAACAGCGGGACTCTACAATATTTATAACGATATAGGCCGAAAATAATACATATTTCAAATAGGTAACGGTATTTGCCGTAGTTTATACTTACGTACACTTTTTCAGACCAACGCAACGCAATCTTTGGATCAGTTTGAAACTTTGCTCATGATATCGATGGTGGAAAAGTAAAACTTCTAAAGCGCCATTTCGACCAAAATGAGTTGGATAGAATTTATTTTCTGCGTTGACTGGAACTTTAGCGATCGGAGCATATTTTGGCGTTTTAGAAGTTTTTACTTACCATCGCCAAAACGAGCAGCATCTAATTTTCAGCCTCTTACAAGACATGTTTCTGGTCATTTTGGGATAGAAGTCGGATAAGAGATTTTTTTAGCCATATTTTTCGGTATTGATTTTAAGAATTTGTTCTTGAAACAAATTGTTTTCGAGTAAATACATTTAAGCATTTTTTATGTTCTTCATCTGGATATTATTTTAGACATAAGAAGAATATTAGTAAAAATATTTCCATTTATTATTTTACATAACTCACAGGAAATAAGAATTTTTTGCTGACTAAATTTGTTACCTACTTTTTTTTGGATGCCAACGATTTTGCGATAAAGTTGCTTTATATTTAATAATTTGGAAGACAGTTGAAACATATAATAGTCCTTGGAGGACACCAACAACTTCTAATCATTAATGAAAAGTTATGGTGTTTTTTTTTAAAAAACAAAACCTTTAAGCTGTATTTTATAGTTTTCCATTTGGCGCTTCAGAAGTTTTTCTTTCCACTATCGATATGTTCTGTTTTGTATTATGTTTTACCAATCTATAATAGAATTAAATCTACTGAGCCAAATGAACTGATTTATAATAACCACTTTCTATTAATTTTATGTCTTATAACTAGGACAGTTACCAGCTTCGCAATCAACCCAAACTTAAGCGTAGCGAGATTTGCCTATTCAACAATAGACGACTTTTCCATTGATTTGGTTTTTCCGTGATTATTCCTCGATGGTACGTCGGACATCAACTTTCCCATAGAGACACTCAGCACACTGTGCTTGATAACCGTGCCAAGTTTGGTCAAGATCGGTCGAGCCGTCTAGGAGGAGTATGGTTTCACGCGAAAACCCGATTTGTGGAGAAAGACGCTTCGCTCAATAATTTATACCAAACGTGAGTTTAATCTATGCACTTAGATATGTGTTTATAGCAATTAAAAACCACTGTTTTTAAATACTCCATGTTACACTGGTTGCCTTGCCATAAAATAGCAGGAAATCATTTTAAAGCTGGTCTTTCTGCTGCTGCTGGGTTCATATTTTATACTCTCATACTATATTTAATCCGTGCTTCTGGAAAACCCACTATAAATTCAATAAGTTCAATTCCCACCACAGAGTTAGATAATCCTATGTCGTGCAAGTACGTTAGTTTGATTTCTGATGTAAAAATAAGTAATTATTAGAATTTATTTAAATTATACATTAATACCATTATTTAACTTGTCTAAAAATGAAGTACGAACATTTTGGCGACTAAAGTGAGAGCAATGCAATCCTCAAAACTCCCAGTCGGCTACGCGTAAGGTTACTTTTCGGTTAAACTTTCATTAGTGATTTCTCATATTCCTTAACAATCGAATTAACTTAGAAAAAAATGCAAGCATAGAATTCCTTATAATTACATTAAATCGACATATGATATAGCGGTCATTTTATTTTTCGTGTGTCCTCTAGTTCGTGTCACTACCGAATCAGGGATATTCTAGACACTAATTTAAGTGTCTGTTTGTAACATTAAAATAACAGATTTTCAATGATTGCATATGAATGTATAATATACACGATTCTTATAACAAAAATACAATTATTAAAAAAAATTGTCTGTCTTTCTGTCCGTTTGAAAGAGGTAATCTCTAGAACGGCTGGGCTGACTTTGATGGGACTTTCACTGGAAAATAGATAATATTACAAGACGTACCATTAGCTACTTTTATATTAGAAAAAAAATAGGTTTCCGCGCACGAACTAAAACCCTAAAATCTTATTACTAATCTTAACCCACGCGGACGAAGTCGCGGGCATAGCTTTTTTTATATATTAACTAGCGACCCGCCCCTACAAGCTCATTCTGTAAAATACAAATAAATTGTCGAGTCTCACTCATATGATAGACCTCCCTTCGAATAAGAATATTCTTAATCTTGATTTGGCATGCTGATTTGCACTTGCGAAGTGAGGTGAGCTTCAAATCATAGCCCGTCGGTCTAGAGATAAGCATATTTAGAAAAACTAAGTCGAGGAACCTCGACTAGTTTTTCTAAATATGCTTATCTTATCTTTTTTAACATTATACGTATTGTTTTGTGTCTTACTTAATAATCTTTCGCTTCATTGCCATAAAACTGCAATTCTTATAAATAATTACATATTTTATGTTGAAAATAGCGGCGTTTTAATTTGAACTAGGCTCTACCGTGTGAGCGTCTTTGTCATAGACAACGTGTTTTATGACGAAGTTTGCTTAGAACTTCTAATTTGACAGATTGAACTGAATTTTCGTTCTAATTAAATCGCAAAAAGTTCCTAGTGTTGAAATTAACATAATTAAACATTAAAACATAAAGTAATTTATTATTATGTTACTTAAGAAATTCTTTGGTTCATGTCATCTACTTAAAACTTAGCTTTACAATGTTTTCTTTTTATTGTAGTATTAAAGGACGAGTGGTATCTCGGGCTCTAATTTTGAACAATATTCAACCTTGGCCAAAGCTTTCAAAAGCAGCTACTGTGAGAGATGCAAATAGAAAAATGTAGGAGAACCTATCACTTTGGAAGACTGTAAAAATGTGGACAACGGTTTGTTTATCTTTCGATTTTACAATACATACCTATAGGTAAACAATTTCAAGCTTTAAACAGTTTCAAATAAAAGGGAGCTTTACGCTTTTGCACATGAAACAAGACTCGTGATGGAGCAGAAGTAGTGGAATTATCTGACCTTGAAGAAAATATATTGGCGATAATAAGTGTTTAGTTTTATTAATATTTGCTTTCATCAGTTTGTAGGGCAAGATAATATGTACCTATACCTGTTATACTTATTTATATACCTCTACATAGCGAATTATGAAAACTAAATTGTCCAAGTGTTGTATGCACAGCATACAACTGGTTTAAAGTCATGTTAAAAACTCATATGTTTTACATACACTAAATAATAATATTGGTTCTAGGAGTCACAAAGTTCCTGCCAAGAACCCTGACTCAATTCCAGAGTTGGTGCCCAAAGAAACTTAGTTGATGACTATCTACACCCATTGCTTCATTTGTAAATGTACCTTGATCGCTACTGGTATCTCTAACACTTCATCATCCCGTGTTAACATGCCATGTAAGTATAATTTGTTGAATATTAATAGATTATTCACAACAATAAATATTATTTTATACCTGCACAATGTGTTGTGCAACATTGTGGTACTTGTGTGTATAGTTAGTTTTTGAGATAAAATTTGTAAATCCAGTTGGTATATTAGTGATCTTTTGTTCTAAATATTTTAGAAGATTGGTTGTGATTGATGGTCCTGCCACACTGATGTTATAAAATGTTCTGAAACATTATTGAACATTAGCTAACAGTATGAGTTTAGTAAATGAGTTTGTAAGAGTGGCTCCCATAAGGGCCAACCAAACTAAATTTTGATTTTTGGTCTTGTGATTGACCCTTGGTTACCTTAGCAAATGTGACATTCATCCTCATAGCGGTTTCCCAGTTGAAAGTAGAAAATAAAGAAAAAGTTGCGTCCAAATAAAAAAAGGTTTAGTGGGAGTAATTACAGTCCGACCACCACCCAACCCAACTCAAACATGTGACCCCGTGAATGTGTTATTATAGTTCATTCCAAATAATGTTCATTATGTATTTGTTTTTGTTGTAGCAACTGCCAGTCGTGGAAGCAGAGGTAGGAGATTCTTGTTACCACCACCGCAACAGCAGTCCTACTTATCTAGTCTGTAAAGAGGTTGAAGAACAATATTCTGCGCCATAATTACTCGATTATGGACACCTACATACACAATAATGCCGAAAGAGCCTGCTCGGGGCATTCGAGATAGGCTGAAGTTATTGGCAGATCCATTAATAAAATAAAATATTTATTTGTAAACTGTATTTTAATTTATTTAGTCATACAGAGGGGGATATTTATTTTAGAAATAACATATGAACTGGAAACAAAATTATATAAACTAAAATATTTACATTCTAAAAAAGGGGATGGAGTAGGTATGTACAAAGTAAAAGGTAAAGCACCTAAACTTACTTTGTAAAAAAAAATGTACAAAGTAAGTTTAGGTGTCAAAGACTTTATCCCCATCGATGTCGACTGGTAACGTACCCAAAAGCCTATCATTGCTACGTTGGATGGCAATGGCAATCTTGGAAGATGAGAAGACGCTCGTTGCGTTCCACACCAAAGGCCTATCCATCTTCCGAGGTACAAAACATACCGTCTGATCACTTATCATCCTCACGCACCAAACCTGCAGGTTCAAGCACAGCCGGAACACCGGCGGTGACAAGAGCCCGGCAGATAATATCGTTTATTATCATTTCGTAAAGATTCATTTTTATATGTTTTGATTTTGCCATTTACACAACCATCTAACTAGAATGTAGGTAGGTACTTGTATTTCTTTCCATCCTAAGGTTGCCTGGAAAAGATGCCTCTTAGCGATAAGGCTTCCCTTGTACTTCTTCATTCAAGCTCCAATCCCAGTCGCACTTTGGGGCAGGGGTTCCACTCTCCTTTTATTGGTTTCTTTTGGCTTTTGGGAGCGACTGCCATCTAACCTCCAAACCCCATGAAGATAGTCTGCTCCAGGCGCATCTCATCCATCAATCAGCCTAAACGCATTCTGTGAGAACATTTTGTCATCTTCGCACTTAGTTAATGACGTCACATTGTCGAGCGTCTTTGTAAGGTGAACCCAGTGATGAGTGAACCTCATGTGTGAGTTTTTGACACTTAAAGTACGTTCGTGGCATGCTATAAGCAAATTTCCGCCTCGAATATCGAGTAACGACACTGTCGAAGAACGAATTCATTTGTCATTTTAAAAGTTAAACAAAATCTATCGAGATTTGTGTGAACTAGATTTATGAGGGTGTAACAATTAAATGTTTTAGAGTTTTTGAGTTAAATTTAGGAATATTACCATAATGAACATTTTGCAGGCGTTATAATAATACCTATATATAAAGACCAACTATGCACTTAGTTAATTAATTTACGTAAATTTAGTTAGATAGGTAGGTACCTAGTTCTTTCCATGACTGTATTTAATTGCAAGAAGCATCTTCATCATCATCTTAGCGTAGCTACCGGTTGCATCCGAAGCTTTCATAGCGGAGCCCAGGGTCCGCTTCCTCTTTCTCCTCCTTTTAGTTTGGTTTATACGGCTTTTATGGAAGCGACTACCGGCTGACCTTCCAACCCTCAGCGAAAAGCCTGCGCTTGAGTGTCGTCCATTAGTCAGCTGGTGTATCGGTTTGCAGATTAGGTTGGCTTGGGCCCCGATGATCTTATTGGGGCCCCAAAAACATTCATAGCGTAGTATATTCCATAGATAGCATAGATCTAGATCTTCATTATACACCAACGGTTAACACAGACGCAATGAATATGGGGCTCCATCAAGATCTACAGGGATCAAGCCAAGCTCACCTGCAAGCCGATATACCTGCTAATTGACGTACGAGAAACCCTGCGCTCTGGTGCAAGCTTTCCTCATAGTGTTGGGAGATCAGACGCCAGCCGCTCCCATAAAAGCCAAAACAAACCACCCCACAGTGCGAACCTTAGATGTGACTGACATTGTAACTCAAATGAAGAAGTACAATGGGAAGCCTTATCGCTAAGAGCCATCTTCCAGGCAACCTTAGGATGGAAAGAAATACAAGTACTTACCTACATTCTAGTTACAAGGTGGTTTAGATGTCAAAATCAAAACATAAAAGAAATTATATGTATGACTAAATAAATTAAAATACAGTTGACAAATAAATAATTTATTTTATTTTATTAACACATCTGCCAGTAACATCAGCCTATCCTGAATGCCTCGAGCGGGCTCTTTCAGCATTATTGTGTAAGCAGGGTGTCCATAAATAATCCAGTAATTATAATGCTTATATATAAATTATATGTATGACTAAATAAATTAAAATACAGTTGACAAATAAATAATTTATTTTATTTTATTAACACATCTGCCAGTAACATCAGCCTATCCTGAATGCCTCGAGCGGGCTCTTTCAGCATTATTGTGTATGCAGGGTGTCCATAAATAATCCAGTAATTATAATGCAGAATATCGGTCCACTTGTTCTTCAACCTCTTTAAAGACTAGATAAGTAGGACTGCTGTTGCGGTGGTGGTGACAAGACTCTCCTACCTCTGCTTCCACGACTGGCAGTTGCTACAACAATAACAAATGCATTATAAACATTATTTGGAATGAACTATAATAACACATTCACGGGGTAACATGTTTGAGTTGGGTTGGGTGGTGGTCGGACTGTAATTACTCCCACTAAACCTTTTTTTGTTTGTGCATGCTTTTTCTTTATTTTCTACTTTTAACTGGGAAACCACTGTGAAGATGAATGTCACATTTACTAAGGTCACCAAGGGTCAATCACAAGACCAAAAATCTAAATTCAGTTTGTTTGGCTCTTATGGGAGCAACTCTTACACACTCATTTACTAAACTCATACTGTTAGCTAATGTTCAATAATGTTTCAAAACATTTTGTAACATCAGTGTGGAAGCATCATGAAACATGACCAATCTTCTAAAATATAAATATTTAGAACAAAAGATCACTAATATACCACCTGGATTTACACATTTTGTCTCAAAAACTAACTATACACACAAGTACCACAATGTTTCACAATACATTCTGCAGGCTTAAAATAATATTTATGTTTGTGAATAATCTATTAATATTCAAAAAATTATATAGACTTACATGCCATGTTAGCACGGGATGTTGAAGTGTTAGAGATGCCAGCAGCAATCAAGGTACATTTAGTAAATGAAGCAATGGGTATAGATAAGATAGGCATCAACTAGGTTTCTTCGGGTACCAACTCTGGGGTTGAGTCAGTGGTTGGTTCTTGGCAGGAACTTTATGACACCTAGAACCAATATTTTTATTTAGTGTATATTTAACATATGGGTTTTTAACATGACTTTAAACCAGATGTATGCTGTGCATACAACATTTGGACAATATAGTTTTCATAATTCACTATGTACAGGTATATATATATTTTTTTTTAATTCTATGACATTATACACAGCTCTTTCTAGACTCAAAGTAAGCATAGTTTGACTAGCTTGTATTATGGGTTCCAGAATGCGGATAAGCATACTTATACACTTTTTTTATAAATACATACAAATTATACATATAAACATGTTTAAAATAGATATAGGTACATATTATCTTGCCCTACAAACTGATGAAAGCCAATATTAATAAAACTTTCTTCAAGGTCAGATAATTCCCCTACTTCTGATCGTTTTACAGTCTTGTTCCTGTGCGAAAGCGTAAAGTTCAGTTTCAAATAAAAGTTACCTTTTATTTGAAACTGTCTAAAGCTTGAAATTGTTTACCTATAAGTATGTATCGTAAAATAGAAGATAAATAAACCTTTGTCCACATTTTTACACAGTCTTCCATAGAGATAGGTTCTCCTACATTTTTCTATTTGCACCTCTCGCAGTAGCTCCTTTTGAAACTTTTGGCCAAGTTTGAATTTCTTTTTAAGTTCCATTGTTCAAATTGAACCCGAAATGGATGACACTCGTCCCATGGTACTACGAAAAAAACAATACATTGTAAAGTAAAGTACGATGACATGAACGAAATATTTTTTAAATAATATATAAAAACTTACTTCATGTTTTTAATGTTTAATTATGATTATTTTAATACTATTCCTTTTCGCGATCTAAAATAATAACAAAAATTCAGCTTTATCTGTCATGTCAAATCTCAAATCAAAAGTTAGAACAAATTTCATCTTAAAAAATGTTGTACCTGTGGCAAAGACGTTCACACGTAGAGCCTAGATTAAAATAAAAGGCCGCTATTTTCAATTTATGAATATGGAATTATTTTTAAGAACTGCAGTTTTATAGTAATTTAGCAAAATATTATTAAATAAGACACAAAACAATACGTATAATGAGAAAAAAAGGAAAGTCAGAAAATCTTGACTTAGTTTTTCTAAATATGGTTATCTCTAGTCAAACGAGCTTTGATTCGAATCTCACTTTGCTTCGACAGTGCGAATTCGATGTTTAAAGCATGCCAAATGAAGGTCAAGAATGTTCTTGTTCGAAGGGAGATCTATGGACTGAGTGAGATAGGGCTTTGCACTGGCGATGATTTTAGTCTACGGAGATTATTCACCGGTTTTCAATAATGTCCGGTAATTGTTTGGAGAATTACCGGAGATTTTGCGACCTAAATAGTATGTCTTAAAATGAAAATGTATTGTTTGATGAATACTAGGGAATTAAACGTTATTAATATCACATTAGTATTACGTTTTACCCATTGAATATTTTATCTTAAACATAAATTCGTATTTTGTAAATCAACAAAATATTACAGTTTATGCATTTACAAAAAATATTGTATAGAAGCAGTAATTATTACTGATGTCAATAAAATTGATTCAATAATAACTAATGAACATTAGGCACACCGGTAAACATTAAAAATAAGTAAAGTAAAAATTAGGTATTTGAATAAGATTACAGATATTCATTTAAGAATACAAGTGATTGTGGTTCAAAAGATATAGCAATTTAACTTAGTGCACAGACGTTCTATGCCTACTTTTTGACCACTCACACTATTCAGTGGTTTCAAATGATTATATTGGAAATATGGTCTCAAAATTACAGAGACTGAAATTGCCATAAATGAATATTGTGTTAATGTATTTTGTTTTCGTTACACTTACTAAAATCATCGTCTAATAAATTATTGTATTTTATTTAGAATAAATGAAATAAACACCTGAATTTTATTTAACTGGATAACAAAATTCCGGAGATTAAGAAACAACCCGGTGATTCGCAAATATGCCGTAATCTCCGGAGATTCTCCGATTAATTAATTAAGTGCATAGTTGATTTTTATATAGGTATTTATGTAATGCAATAACGCCCCCACAGTATTTAATACAGTTATATTACTAAATTTAACTCGAAACCACCGGCTTTAGTTGTTACACCCACTCACATCACTAGTTCATCACAAATCTCGATAACTTTCGTTCAACTCATAAAATGACAATTATATTCGTTCTTCAACAGTGCGGAAATTTGATATTCGAGGCGAGAATTTACTTACAGCATACCATATCCATACATTATATGTCAAAAAACTCACGCATGACTTTCACCTTACAACGGCGCTCGACCATGTTACGTCACCAAATTTACAGAATGCGAAATTGAAATCTCACCGCGAATTCAGCTGTCGATATAGTGAAATGTTCTTACAGAATGCGCTTGCTGCAGAATGTCTTTAGCGCCACCGTTCCCCCGCCCGGCCTGTACTACCACACACCACAACTGCTATGTACCTGCATTTTAAATCTTTAATATCTTCGAAAATATTCATTTAAATTACATGCTGTATTGTTCCATATTGATCTATATTAAATGCACAATATATTTAAGGTACTTAATTGGATAAGGATTAATGTTGTATTAAATTCGCTCCGTAAATAAGCCATTATTTCTCGTAAAAAGTAAAGGATAACCAATGGTTATTGTGGGTATCACTAAGAGATAGATATATACTATCGCGAACTTTTATGTAGACTTTTTTAAGGTGTAGTAAATTATTTTGATCTGTCTCGTAGGGTTAGGCCAGCGTTTGCAATGTACGCGCAAAAAATGCGTATATCACACAAGCAGGGCCAAATTTTATCACGAATTAGAGGTTCACAAATAAATTAATACAAAACAAAATTGAACTAAAACTACTATAGTCCATGCAATCAATTATTGGTAAAATACCAATATTCATAACACATGAGCTTTCAAACAGATATCATGTTTAGTAATTAATTAAATCATAAAGTTGTAAGAGCGTTAAACTGTCGAAATATGGGGCATTTATTTTAATTTTAATACTACGATTCCAACAAAGGATTCATTCTGGATCGACAATTATGGTACATTAATGTTTTATAAACACTCTCTAGTGAATCCCTCCTTCAACATATGTGTTTAAAAATAATAAAATACACAAAGATTTCACTATGATGTCATTCAAGTCTGTCATCATTATTTGCACTGTCGTCTGGGCGTGGGTCCGCGGAGCTGCGGACATTTTATTCACTTCAAGTAATCTGCAATTGAAATGGCTCCTCCAGCACGCAATTCAATTTAAACGATGGCCAATAATTATATCATAACGTAATGTTTGACATTATAGAGTATGTTTATTTAACTTAAAAGGTACATTCTAACGTACAATAGAATTGGTATTTTACTTCTTAAAAAGACTTCTACAACGAGGAGGTTCTGAATTCGAGATCTTTGCCAATTAGGAACTTCCCCATTTTCGCAGTCACTTCTTGAATAGACTATCTCAAGGATGGTCTCATTCGATTTTGAAGAAAGTGTTCTAAATAAAGTCAAGTAAAAAATTAGAGGTCGAATCTCATTTTTAACCGACTTCAAAAAAGGAGGAGGCTCTAAAGTCGAGTGGTTTTTTATGTTTGTTCCCTCAGAACTTTACTTTTGAATTCTTTTTTATTTGGAAGCTGGTGCTTCCCATGTGGTCCCATTTCAATTTGATCCAATTCTGAGAATCGCATCCATGAGGAAACCATATAAGTCTCAAATTTGCATTAAGTATGTGTGCGACAAATAGACGAATAACTCAATATACCGGCAACCGATTTCAATGATTCTTTTTTTATTGGAAACGAGGTAGTCCAAGAATGGCACTACTGTAACGAAACCAGGATCTGATGATGGAATCCCAGAGAAATAAAGGGGTAGCTTCGAAAAGAATATGGTAGGGGCGACTAGTGCGTTTGTTCATTTTTCATTTAGTATTTTAAAGCAATAAATGAAAAAAAATACACTTTCTTATAATAAGATACTGTAAGACACACGAAATAGAGAATTATTTTTGTATAACGGTATCAGCAGAAAACGGACTCCTAAGTTACAGGGATACCTATAGTTTGGGAGGGGTTTATCCAATTTGTGTACCACCTTTCGTTTCTGGACTGTATCTCATATAGCTGTTAAGATATGTAAATGATTACTTTAACAATAAATTATTATTATTTCCTTCATTAAATTTAAAATACTTATAAATTATATTTTTAAATACATTCACACATTGCACAGGCACACGCACGGCACAGGGACCAAGCTACCGGTGGTTAGGGCTCCAGAGAGTGGAATCTCCTCACAATACGTGCCGTGTCGAGAAGCACTGACTTCTGCATCAAGCCCTTGACCTAACTGCCTAACGCGAGCCTCTTGAGATGTTGATCGAGGCTCTTGGCAAACAGTCCGTGAACCCATCCAACTATCGGAACAATAATTGCCGAATCCACACTCCACATGCCCACTACTTCGTGAGCCAAAGCCAATTATTTTATTTGTGTTTCTTTTTCGGCTTTCACAAGATTCTCGTCATGTGGAATGGTGATATCGATAATTATTGCAGGGCGCTATGATCGATCTATCAACACTATAAAAGGTTTATAAGCTACAATAGTCCTGTCAGTGATAATAAGTCGATCCCAGTACAACGTGATATGCCTATTTTCGAGAACTGTTATTATTGTTATTATCGAGCTATAGCATTATATAACAATTATTAATACTATTTAATGAAGGTCTGGAGTCGATCTGAGGACGGAGCCGAAAGACAGTCAAGGGCACACAGCAATTAGGTACCTATATATATATATATATATATATATACTTATATATACATAACCACCCCCGCTGGCCGGCGGGGGGTTATCCGAAAGGATTTCCGCAAGTAAAAAAAAAAATGGCTATGGTAATGAAAGGATTTGTGAAAGTTTGTATATTTTTAAATTACATTTTCTAGGTACCTATAAATTTCGTAAATATAATAATCACCGATGTAAACATTTCTCTACCATTGTTGTACCATTAACTTTTGGAATCGGTTCAGAATTTTCTATGACGTATCGAAGTGATAAATAAATAATTTACACGTAAGATTACTAATTAGGCATACCCCTAAAAAATCAGGTTATGCTGTGATTGATTAAATTATGTTATGATTGTCATGTGTCAGCATTGTGACTATAGTCAGTCGTGATATCAATCTCGTATTCAATGTACTACACTTGTGCACTTGCCATAGAAATGTATGTGTAAATGACAGCAATTTATTTCCCGTCTCAAGTCTCGCTCTCTGAAGGTCTGCGACACATTCATTGTACGCTTATGCATCATGCTTATTATGTTGTTGCAGCTTGACTGTATCTAGCTATACATCTTACAGTCTAATTTTCATCCACCGCTTCAATTATTTATAACATAACATAACATAAACTCACGCCTATATTCCCAAAGGGGTAGGCAGAGATGCTAGCACCCACATTTCGCCAGTTTATGTTTAGGTCCCAATGTTATAGGTGGCGAGCCTATTGCCATTAACCGGACACTTATAAACCTGCAATAAATACACACATAACTTCGAAAAGCATCGTAAAGTCATTGGTGTGTGCCATGGTAAAACCTGGGATCGAACCCGAGACCTCGTCTCAGCAGTCCTTTACCCATACCACTAGGCTACTAACACTAGGCAATTATTTAGATTGCAGTAATAATACGTATGACTTACAAAAATTAGATAACATTTACCGAAATCAGGCCCAGGCTATCCTCTGTGGGATGGGGGATCAGATGGCAGTAGATCGCGTAAAAGTAAGATAAACCAAAAAAATTATGGAAAGGAGGAGAAAGAGCTCGCATCATTGTGATGATGGAGTAAGTTTGTTTAAGTAACTGATATCGATTGAATGAGTACATACAGGTTTGGGCCAGCGGGGGCGGTTATGTCGGGCTTGAACCGTCTCGGGTCTATAGACCGGCGTCGCCGGGGTGTAAGGTTGCCCATAGAGCATATCCCTCGCACCCCGAATGACCCTGGGCCATCTCCGGTTTCGAGATGGCTCCCTCGGGTTTGGGAACCACGGTGTCCCCGTCTTGCCCCGGTTTGGGAGAGGGGTGCTAGTCGCCCCACCGTCCCGGTCTGCTTCTGCTGGGGTGACAGGCGGCCTTACCTGCCACCCCCAGGCCTGCGCTCATGGAGGACGGAGGTCGTTAAGCGACCTCCGGCGCCCAAGGTAAATTGATCCCTATTCACATCTAGTAGATAAGTTCTTATTCCAATCGTTTTTTACTGTGTCACTTTTCCCAAGACCTATAGTGATATCAGTTGCTAGTTCTTTGTAAGTACGTTAGTATTAGGTAGAAGTTAGCTGTCACTCTTTGTAATGAATGTTTGTATGCTCACCAGCAAGTCGCCTATTACTTACAACGTAGTCATACTCACTCCGATTTACAAGGAAAATCATCTCTTTGTTTTTCTGCTGTTATTTGCAGGCGAGGTTAGATTAGAAGAAAAGCGCTGTTTTGTTTCACTATGCGCTCGACAGGTAGATTAGTTGACTTACCTACTACCTAGATAGATAGGTTTTATCGACTTACGTTTATCGTCTTCCGTTGCAGCAAGACTGCTTTTGTTGGCATTGTTTTCGATAAATAATTTCCTCATTACTGTTCTGTTTATTCGTGAAAGGTTTATTTACCTTATCAAATTCATTTGTAATAATTATTGCTCATTGTTAGTAAGTACACCGAGTTCATTTCTCTTTAAACGATAACAATACTGGAACAATAGAAATGTTATCAACACACTATTGCAGACTGAAATTTTATTGTGATTCGAACATTGACTGCTGAGTAAGAGTTGTTGCGATAACCCTACTTCGCCCGTATTGCTTTATTTCTGCGCTCGGTGGTGGTAAACACTTGTGCGTCATTCCCAGTGGTCTCTGATCTACAAATAAATAAACATGTGGCCTGCTTCAGTTCAATTTTAATTTTGACGAAAGTCCTGTCTTTACTTTGTAACACTGTCTCTTAGGTTCAATACAAACGTTCTTTACGATACACTCATGTCTACAATCTCCCCGTGCTACATTCCAGATAGTATTTTTTCAACGTTGAAAGCTCTTCTTTGTTCGATAATGTATCGACAAAACCATGCGGGTTGACAGTGATCCTTCTGTGAGTTACAGATAAATGCCCACCAACTTATTTGCAAGTATCAATAGTGAATGAGTTTTCTTCAGCTCGAAACAATGGTTGACACGTTAGTCGTGACTTCGATTATGACATGGTATGTCAAAGAGGAGGAACATATGGATTGGCTCAAAACACTTCAGCAATATAAACACTGGATGTACAGCAAGTCATTTGCAAAACAAAGAACCGAGAACGCGGCCGAAATAAAAATATTTGTGCAGCCACTGCTGACTCAAGCGCAGCTTTGTTTGGACGGAGGAATAACCTTTTTGCAGTAAAATAAATTACTGTCAAATCGGAAAAACAAGAAAGACATGATTATAATTCATTGAATTTTAACCGACTTGGATAAGACAATAAACCCAAACCCTTTGCCCGAAGTCTTAATAAACACATTCGAACTGGAAGTTATGTGTAAGTAGTATCTAAGTAGATAGTTTTGAAGTCTGAAATAGCCAATCATATTAAAAAAAAAGTTTTAAATTACGGCGAGCTGGTGACTATATTATACCTATATTATACTGCTTGTAAACAAGTATTCAAGTTCCAGATAATGATTCAAATGAAAATGATATCTCAAGGGCTAGTTTCCAATTAGTAACATAAATAATGTACTGGGGCCAAATATATCTCTCTTTTTGTCAAATAGTTATGGTTGAAATTCTAGGTAAGTATACGAAATAAACAAAGATAAGAAAATAGCAATTTAATAAATATTAGTTTTCCAACAAAGTGAGTATATAATGCAGTTTATTAAAATAAAAAACAATCTTGGTACATGATGGTGTGCCAATAATGTTTTCCCACTATCAACGTAAAAATTATGTTCAAAACAGAATAATATAAATACATCGATAACAAATTAAGGACGAATTCTATGATTGTATGTAATAATAAGCCGATTAACGATATTACAAAAATACCAGTACACTTATTTGAGCTACATACACAAACGATCTGTTTATATTGTTTGCAATGAGCGACACCGACGTCGGCACGCCAAGGCGACACGGGTCGCGCCGGATATGCGGCATTAGTTTAATGAAATAACGACATTTGCATCGAAGAACTCCACAACTCGACTGTGTACTCGCCCAAGTGCTGGCATCGTCCGTGTGACCGCGTCCTTATTCCATGAATGCTCTCAATGACTTCCACAACTATTTGCCTCATACTCAATGAACATGAATCTTAATTGAAGCCAAGCCAATGTGATTCGTTGATGAATGTTGGATTTTGGTTCTATTTCTTTGTGATTTATTAAAAAAATATGATCATGTTTTGTCTATATTTGTTAACCTCTAGTAAGACGTAGTTACTCCAAAAAAAATACTCTTATAAGTTCAAAATTGTCGAAATCATGTCGTATCATCGGAAATTGTCGGTTGGCTTGTATGCCAAATAATAATAACGAGAACAACACGAAGGTAAAAAACACGATATTTCGGTTGCTATTACTTTGCCCCACCAAGCGGCCACCAGTGGCCCAAAGTGGAATTTCTAATCTTCATAACTTTCGGATATACCTATCCATAATATATGTGGTTCTTGTGGAACTTACTGTACCGTGGGAAACAAATATACCGAAGGACCACACAATAAAGAAAAATAAATACTATGATCTCACAAACGAATTAATCAAAAACGGTTACGTGGTTAATTTGTATGCAGTGGAAGTGGGAGCGAGAGGTATACCAGCAAAATCTCTCTATAACCTACTTAAAGATCTAGGCCTATCGAGAGCTACAATAAGCTCATTACTAGGACGAATGTCTAAAGCGGCACTAGTAGGTTCGTATCAAATTTGGTTAGGCAGGGAGGGGAACTTGGGTAGTGAAGGTGAGTGTTGATGTACATCAACAAAAGGGGCCCCTTCTAAACCTACACTTGGGTCGCAAGTCCCAGGCACTGTCCCGAGTTCCCAACTCAGCAACGCGATGGACCCGGCACCCGCACGGAGAATCCATGGATTGCTAAGATTACGGTCTCATATGGCTTATGGCTCCAACTAACTCAACCGTTCGTGTTTTATTATCTAAGCTATCAATGTCTAAAACACGTGGTTAAATAAACATTTTAGCGTAAAGGGGGCGGATGGGTATTATCAGACATTGACGCAATTCAATTTAGCAACTGGTTCTTACTGGCAGGACTGGCTACATAATACTGTATGATATACCAAATATAATTTAGCAAGAAAACGTTACCAGAAAATTTAACCTACAGAACAAACCTCGTGTCCAGTCTAGTCTAGAACCAGTCTAAGCCCGTCCATGTAAGAAATCAATCTATCTCTGTAAGAGTCCAAGAAAATTGAAAGGCATTCCTTGTTTATTTTATAGAGTACCCACATGATTCTCAAGAAGTTAGGTGTGTCGCTTGCCACTTGCATAACTTCTAAGCCAATTTTATAATTACGTTAGTCTTGGCTTTCACAACTAATAACTAATAAATGTTTAAAGCACACTAATAATGGCTTAATCACAGTAGAGGAAGCGAAGTGAAGTGTGTAGATGACGGCTGTGGTCTCTGCCTACCCTAAAGGGACAAATGCTTGACTATATTATCCAATGTATCTTAATAATATAGGATAAGATCGTTTTCTAAGCCTTTATCCTCGATCATAATTCTATTACCTACTGCTTTTTATTGCTTTTCCACTTCCTAGAATGAGGATTCGCTGTATCTATCTCTTTGAGACTTATCTGATGCAAATATTTCTCTCAAAGAATATAGAATCGACATCAAGAGATGTCAAGATAAGCGCCGTTTAAGATGGATGATAATGTATACTGATACCTAATCTCAGGGACACGCCTTGAATATAGCATTGACGGCGTCAGCTGACCCGCCAGAGATGTCACCAGCTATTTATATGTCGACAAGTTTTCAAACATTCTGTTATTGCTATTATTAATAATAACTTTTAATTCTGAGAACCTTGGATAATGTGTGCGACCCTTTATTAATGAAGGAAGACAAGCTATTAATATTAATAACACTGATTAAAGTATCGTTGATTATAAAACAAACATATAATATACATTCGTATACCTAACATATTTTTATCATGTGCACGCTTTTATTACATGTTGAAAATAGATTATCTTATCTTGCTATATGTGGACGGTAAGCGCCACAGGACTATCCTTAATCCTATGACATCATAACAAATGTGACGTTTTCTAGAAGTCTTGAGTAAGTAATCAATTATACTTGCAATGACATTAAATAGTTTTATTATATTGTTATTTCTATGTTAAAATGCTTTATTGTGCAACACATACTATATTGACTAGCGTTTACAGATACTGACTCCACTAGACGAGAAACTTGACCACCTAGCCTGATGAGAAAATCCCCCCAAGTGTATAAAGATTGTTTAGTTTGTTTATAGCTACAGGCAGCCTTTCATTCACCTGCCTCCAGTGAAGTGAAGTCAGTGGGTTGATGGGTCGTAGCCTCCTCTATACTCCTGCTTTCCCTATGAAGGCAAAATTAATTTACTCTCCATAAACGATAAAACGAGTGAAACATTACGAGTTGCGCCATCTATCGACAGAGTCTTGTAACCGCCAATACCGCAGTAAAGCGTTAAACGCCGGTTACGCCCATTTTATTGTTATTTGATTTTTGGCTTCTCCAATTAAATTACTCCGCTTACGTTACTCCAAGAAACCTAACACAAAGAACCGATCTTAACCAAAAAGAACAATACATTTAGCCGCGTTTCTAAAATAATCGTATCATAAATAAATAAACTGTAACACTTCATACGAAGTAATCCCAAGGATTTTCTCTGCGCAAGCTACTAAAATTTCCCTGAAGAAGGTGGTAATAATAATAATATATTTTTATTTCGGACTTGATCCATATTTGTTAGTAATCGGCTAGTATGCTCAAGATCTCAAGTGGATATTACGCCGTATTATATAAGTACATTACTGGGCAGTGTGTTAATAAAGTCGTAAATGATGTTAAAATTCAAACAGATTTTTTAGGGATTTTCTTTAGAAAAGCCCTAATGATATCGAGTTGTCGTCGACGTCGTCGTTGCCAATTTTCTGTCACGGTTTTGGGTATGAAGGAGATGAGCTATCGAGTTGCTGTTTTCGGTAATAGATTCGTGCTGGGGTGAGCCAATGCAAGATAAAGAAAAAATCGCAAAAAATCGCAAAAAAAAACGCAAAAACGAAAATCCCTTGTATTCGGCTGAGCTCGCCTCAGGAATTCAACTTGTTTTTCAATTATTTCATATTTAAAAGATTAAATTGCTGAAATTTTTTCTTTCATTTCACATATTGAAATCCTGTTATGGACCAATGTACGTTGAACTGTAAATAAATTAAATCTTCTAGTTTGTATTATTTCTCTTACAAAATTTGATTTTTTATTTTTTCGCTTTATTGCCCGGGGCTAGCAAATTGATTTACCTTTAAAATTAAACCTAATCTCAATCCGATTCCAGTTCGGTTTAGGTTCAATTCAAATCTAGATTAAACTAGTACCCTAGAATGAAATTAACTTCATTGGATCGTACGGTAAGGTCATAAAAACATAATACGATCTACCGAATCCAAGATGAATTCGGTAGGTAGTACCACTCTGCATAAAACCGAGGCCCTATTCTTTCATGGGCCTCGGAGCAAGCCACCTGAGGGATCCAGTCTCATCGTGGGAGGTAATCGCATCGGCATCAAGCCCCAAATGAAATATTTGGGGCTCGTGCTCGACGGCCGATGGGACTTCGGAGAGCACATCCGAAGTCTGGCCCCCAAACTGAAGGGCACAGCTCTCGCTCTAACGCGGCTGCTGCCCAACATGAAGGGGCCCGATGACTCCTGCAGGAGACTCTACGCGGGGATCGTGCGGTCCATGGCCCTGTATGGGTGCCCAATATGCGGGCGGAGGCCCTGAAGGCCGGAAGTGTGCGGATGCTGCGCGCTCCGCAGCGAGTGATGGCCATCAGGGTCTTCCGCGGGTACCGCACGATCTCCTTCGAGGCGGCGAGTCTCCTTGCCGGAACTCCGCCATGGGACCTGGAGGCGAGAGCCCTTTCGCAACTGTACCAGTGGCGAAAGGAGGCGCGGGAGCAGGGACTGAACCCCGAGCATCGAGAAATCGAGGCCGTGCAGTCCCAGCTCCGCCAGGCCATCGTGGTGGAGTGGAAGGAACGACTTGGGCGACCAAGCGCAGGGCACGCCGTAATAGCGGCGGTAAGGCCCATCATGGAGGATTGGCTAGAGAGGCGACACGGAAGCCTCTCGTACCGACTGACGCAGGTGATCTCCGGGAAGGGGTGCTTCGGGGACCACCTGCATCGGATCAGGAAGGAGCCAACGCCTGAGTGTCATCACTGTGACGCGAGCGAGGACTCAGGGCTGCACACGCTGGCGGACTGCCCGGCGTGGGAGGTGCCGAGGCGTGACCTCGTGGCAGCCATCGGGGTGGGAGTCCTCTCGCTCGGCAGCATGATTGCGGCAATGGTGCGGAGCGCGAGCGCGTGGGCCGCCGCCACCTTCTTCTGCAAGCATGTGATGCTCGCGAAGGAGATGGCGGAGCGCGCCCGGGAGAGGTTCGGAACTCTCCCGGCCCGCCGAGCCTGCAACATGCTCGCCGCGCGTCGCAGACGACTCAGGCGCCGGAGGTCGCTTAACGACCTCCGTCCTCCATGAGCGCAGGCCTGGGGGTGGCAGGTGAGGCCGCCTGTCACCCCAGCAGAAGCAGGCCGGGACGGTGGGGCGACTAGCGCCCCTCCCCCATACCGGGGTTACCAAACTCGAGGGGGCCATCTCGAAACCGGAGATGGCCCAGGGTCAGTCGGGGTGCGAGGGATATGCTCTATGGGCAACCTTACACCCCGGCGTCTGCAGACCCGAGACGGCGTGTGGTTTTAGTAGGTTCAAGCCCGACATAACCGCCCCCGCTGGCCGGCGGAGGGGTATCCGAGGGGATTTCCGCACATAAAAAAAAAAAAGGTAGGTAGTACCACGTGAAATTCAAAATCTCTCTGTAATTTTGCATCTGACGGTTATTTTAAGCATTTTATCCTATAATTTTGTAGTAACACTTGCTAATTTAACGCGTCGTCTTATGTGCATAATGTTGATGTTTTAAAAACTATTCTTTCAACGTTCCGCGTTGGGCGCCATTGAAGCTCCCACCTCGAAATAATATTTTTCTTATAATGCCTAATATATAAAGGGTACTGTTGTCTTGCATGTGTACAACAAATTTGTAAAAAAATCTATTTAAATAGAGTTGCTGGCGTATGTTTTACGATAAGCGTTATTATCTTGATAAGATATACGACTGTGGCTTTAAGCAGCTGTAGAGCTAATGTAACTCGTATAATAGCGATCTTAATAACATGTGGTTACCTAATTAATTCAACATATGGTAAAATAAATTTATTACATACCTCGAAATATTTGCTCGACATAATAGTAGGCGTTTTTTATTTTCGTACGGAAATCCCTTCGGATACCCTCCCGCCGGCCAGCGGGGCGGTTATGTCGTGTTTCGACTAAAACCGCACGGTATCCTGCCCAAAGTGTCCTGTAAATATCTGGCACATCCGGTAGGAGAGTTGACCGTGGTGCCTCCAACCACTCCTTCATGATCGGCCTCACCGCCGAAATAGTGGATTCCCCCCATCTTGGTTGCTGAAGTCGCACCCTCCATGTCTCCATGAGTTCTCGGTGGAGCTGGTACCGCTGAGCCCTAATTTTTCGGCGCTCCGGCCTATGGCCCCGCTCCAGCGCCTCCTTGCGCCATTGGTACAATGACGCAAGGGCTCTCGCTTCCAGTTCCCATGGAGGGGTCCCGGCTAGGAGACATACCACCTCGACGGAGATCGTGCGATACCCCCTGATGACTCTGACGCCCATTGCCTTTAACGAGCTGTTTAGAACAGCCGCGTTGCGGGCCGCCAGAGTCTACGCCCATACGGGGGCCCCATACAGGGCCATGCTTCGCACGAACCCCAGGTACAGTCTCCTAGTGGGGGCGTTGGGTCCCTTAACGTTAGGCATCAGCCGAGATAGCGCGGCCGCAGCCCCCCTCAGTTTCGGGACCAGACTTCGGGGATGAGGTCCGAAGTCCCATCGGCTATCGAGTACGAGCCCAAGGTACTTCATCGTGGGCTCGATGCCGATGCTTACGCCCCCTCCTCCGAGGCCCGTGAAAACACATAGCCTCGGATTTGTGGAGAGCCACCTCGAGTCCCAGCCGCCGTATTCGACCCACGACTTGAGCAACCCCTGCCGTGGCCTTTAGTGCCGCGCTTCGGTACGTTGCTCCCAGCGCCATCACGAGGGTGTCGTCAGTATAACAAGTTATGCTGACACCCTCGAGCTACGGACCGCGCAGCACCCAGTCGTATCCGATGTTCCACAGTAGTGGCCCTAGGACCGACCCCTGTGGAACACCGCACGACTCTTCTCGCCGCCCTGGCCTTAGCCAGCTCGGGTAAACTATGGCCCTCTCAGATAGGTATGCGGCGGAGGTAAGGAGGCACTCAGCAACGCAGCCTCCCTAACGCAGCTCCAAGTTAGGATTTTGAAGGCGTTGGCGATGTAGAGAGACACCGCCACCACCACCCCACCCCGCGAGACTACTTCCTCCGCCAGGCGCCTAACGCGCATGATCGCTTCCGCGGTGGAGCGTCCGCGGCGGAAACCGAACTGGTTATCCGCCAGATCTGGCCCCACGTTCGTGAGATGCTCGACGAGGCGAAGCTTGCACACCTCGTCGAGCAACACGATCGGCCGGTAACCGGATGGCTGATCCGCCGGCCGCCCCGCCTTCCGAATAAGGACCAGTTTCCCCGTCTTCCACGCCTTTGGAAACTGGCCCCTTTCGAGGCATGCTCTAAAGAGCGCCACCAGTCGAGGCCCTAGTTCCTCAAGGGCCAGGACCCATGCTCGGCCTGGAATGCCGTCGGGTCCAGGGGCAGTGCATTTCCGAGCTTTAAGCCGGAGCACTGCTACCCCTAGTTCACTTTCCCTGACTTCGGGCACATCGCTCTCGCTATTATCAGCGTCAGGCGCCTGAGGCGGTGCCATACGCGGAGGAACATGTTCCTCCGCTCTCGCTGGAAACAGGGAGCCCAGGATCCCCTCCAGCCGCTGCGGCTGGAGGTCCTCTTGGCCCCCTTGTACGCCTCATATAGCTCCGATAATAGTAGGCTTACTTTATTTATTATGTGGTTATTTATCTATTATATAATTTTGTGTTATTATCATAAACAGAAGAGATCACGAAACAGGATTTAGAACTCTTTGGAATTATTTTATAACATAACATAACATAACTTCACGCCTGTATCCCCGAAGAGGTAGGCAGAGGTGTATTACACATCCACGATTCGCCAGTTATGTTAAGGTCCCAATGTA
Source organism: Cybosia mesomella (assembly GCA_946251805.1). Lineage (NCBI taxonomy): Eukaryota > Metazoa > Arthropoda > Insecta > Lepidoptera > Erebidae > Cybosia > Cybosia mesomella. Next base: position 16,049,831 of record OX276403.1, read on the forward strand.
ATAGGGGGCGAGCCTATTGCCATCTACCGGGCACATTATTAAGCGAGCGATAATTAACATTTATTAATGCACACATAACTACGAAAAGTCAGAGGTGTGTGCCCGGGGCGACTGGGGATCGAACCCGAGACCTCGTCTCAGCAGTCCGTTACGTACGCCACTGGGCTATCGCCGCTTTATAGCCTCTACTATATCAAATTTTAAATGAGTTCTACTCCCTGGTGGTAGAAATTTGATGACTCAAATTTGTCACAACATTTGGCCGGGTAGGTGCACGATTGCGAAAAACCCTCCATAGTAATCCAATTTCGGTTTGATTGCGTTCAGGGGTCAGCAAGTGCATAGCCGGGCAGGGGGATTGTGGTCGCAGCACTAGTGGGACCGGTGGGTGTCACGCGGTGCTACGACGACAATCCTCTTCTGATGAGGCCGTCAAGCTGAGTGCCACCATTGTTAACATGGTACGTGTATGTAATGGTGACCCTCTTTCCTGAGACTTTACCTTCAGCTTACCATCAGGCGAGGTGAAGTCAAATTGAAAGAGTTCTAACAATTCCCACCCTCTCCCACGTGTTGGACGGAGGCGTCACCCTCATTATATGGTGTAAACAACATCATCTTGAACCAAACGGTTTAGTACTTCTTTTGAAGTGGAATTGGAGAACTGGAATGCTCTATCCACAGACGTATTTCCTTCTTTCTACAACCTCGGGTTATTTAAGCAGAGCGTGACAAAGCAATTATTAGGGTCGTCAAAGTGAGAAGCACCATATCAGATTTGGTAGAATTTGAAATGCTGAACTTTATTTTTGGACTTAGCCAAATGTCAATAAAATGTTTTTTATTAGAATGTTTGTGTAGAATATGTATAAAGAACTTTTACTTTGATTTATTCCATCTTATCAAATAAACATTTTTTTTTTTCTTTACAATAATGTACATTGATAAACCCCACCTTACCTAACCTGCTGATGACTGGCGGACGAGGCTCTAGCGTATGCATTTGCTTTTTTACGTTTATCGAGTGTACTTACTTTAACGCTTCAGTTTTTCAGATTAATTTTTGTAGTTTACGTTGCATGTAACAGCTTAGTGTCTTGACACAGTCCGTAAAGATACCGGTCATGTCATATATGGTCACCGCACGTAAACATTTCTGCTTTAACCGGTCTTCAGGATGGCATTTCGCCTTCATTTTTAATATCTACTAGCTGACTTCGTTCAACTTCAACTTCATTCCGCCATAGAATCCATGTGGTATCACAAAGCCGTAGACGGCCCAGAGTCAGTCAGGGTGCGAGGGATTTGCTTCATTTGGCCGCCTTACACCACGGTATTAGAGACCCGAGACGGCGTGCAGTTTCAGTCGGTTCGAGGCCGATATAACTACCCCATCGGTCAGCGGTTGGGTAACTGTAGGGATTTCCGCAAAAAGAAATCCACGATATGGCACAGTATAAGCGATAAAAAATCTAAAAAAGCGTCGGTAGCTTAGTGGTTAAGGAGTCGACCCTACGATAGAGAGGTCCCGGGTTCGAATCCTGGCCATTACACTAGCGACGTGAACCCACTCCTAACACAAGCAATTTAGCTTAGCTGGAGGGGTTAGGGGGAATATTAGTAATTTCGGTTACTAATATTCTTTATAAAAAAAAAGACCAAGTAAAATTATAGTTGCGAAATACAGCGTAATCAGTTGCATAGACTGAACCAAAAAATGTAGTAATTCTATACCTATTACTACTTACGTCATTGCATGACGTAAGCCGTAATATCTTATGCAATTAAATATAACTTATTAAATATGTCGGCTCGGCTTAACATCATCACCTTACACCCCGGCGTCTGTAGACCCGAGACGGCGTGCGGTTTTAGTCGGTTCAAGCCCGACATAACCGACCCCGCTGGCACGCGGGGGGGGGGGGCTGGCGCGCTGTATTCGAAGGGATTTTCGCACGAAAAAAAAAAAAAAAAGTATAGGTATATCAGCGAAGTTCGATTAATGGTTCAATTAAAAACGTCATCAACCTAGCCGTTCTAGGTTGGAGCCAATACTTTTTAGAATCCTCTTCGCTCGGTTTTCAGCATCCGTAGCAGTGAGATCTAGCACAGTTGTAGCACGGAGGTATGTCGTTTTTTACGACGCGCACGTCTAGCCAACTCCTTTTGGTTCTACCCCTACTGATCATGTATCGAAATGCACGATTATTATATTTTGATTTTCACAATAATTGATAATGAGTTAGAGTAGGCAATGGCTAAAACATGCAGGAGTTTAATTACATTTTATTTAGATAGACACAAACAATAGGCTTTTTTTTTACGCCGGCCAGCAGGGCGGTTATGTCGAGGTCCGTAACTTAATTTCGAGACACATATGTTAGATTATTGGAATATCGACTGAAAGAATATGCGAATAGAGTTTATTGCGAAACAACTTTTTGTCGCCAAACGCTGCTTCGACTGAACGATTCTTTGAATATTTATCAATCGATGGACTGATGTTTCGCACTTCTTGCCTCGCTCGGCTTATATTCCATAAATAAGTAAAGTGGCTTAGGTTAGGTTAGAACTGTGACCCGAACAGAGCGCGAGCCGAGCAAGCTTAGCGAGCGTGCTGTGGCAGCGGCCGGCGAAGCGCTGGAACCACTAGTCCGAAAAGTTTATGGCAAGAAGTGCTATCTATGAAGAGAGATCTCTGTGTACAGTGTTTCCTATGTACCGAGATGTCTACTAACAAGCAATGTTTTGAATTTAACATTCGAAACATCAGTCCATCGATTGATAAATATTCGAAGAATCGTTCAGTCGAAGCAGCGTTTGGCGACAAAAAGTTGTTTCGCAATAAACTCTATTCGCACAATCTTTCAATTGATATTCCAATAATCTAACATATGTCTCTCGAAATACCGACTAAAACCGCACGGTGTCCTGCCCAAGTGTCCATTGCCGGGCACCTCGGGTAAGCCGGGTAAACAATAGGCTAATATTAGGTCGTTACATATGAAATGCCGTTTTTCTTGAAGAAATTGGAGGAAACCCAATTTTCAGTACTAACATTTTTGCATTTTTTTAGGAATGACAAATCCAAATTTTATGATTTTATTTGTGTATGAATGAGACAACATTACCCTAACAAACGGCAACTTTTATTACATTTTTGATAAGTGACAGCTGTTAAGTAATACGATATTTATCATCAAAATGAATAGCATTTAGGAAGTACTGTTTTTGAAGATCGAATTAATTTATCAAGCGGCCAATTAAAACAATATTTAATACAGAGTTGTAAAATGTTGAAATCAACTTTCAAACAAAATATAAATAATGGAAATAGCTATTAAATTACAGGAATAACGAACTCATGAATTTGTAAGAAAATTTCGGCAATTTCATAGGTAAAGACCTTAATACTCCCTAAAACTCAATAATCGATGACTCATTTTGTTTTTATGACTTTATATATAAGTAAGTGTTATCATCACATCTTTTGTCAGTGCTATCATCATAAACTATATTACTTCATAGGATTTTGACCTAGATGCGTTAAGTTATTCCCCGTATATGCATAAGACTACTGCAGTAAGGAAAACTTAGACTAAGAAAAACAGGAAAAGAATTGCGAGTTAAGATAGTTAATTCGGCCCATTTATTCGTAATATCAAGGTGACAAATAATACACAAAATTATTTATCATTATTCCTGAATCGTCACTCAAAAAGTAACATTTATTAATGATGTACCTATAAGTTCGCTAAATACATGAATTTCGTTTAAAATACTTTCAACTTTACGACTGGATTACACAGGAAACGATTAACTAAATTTAGGGCGCCATGTGCTTTACAGTTTTGAGTAACATCACTTTCGATAAAGAGTATTAAACAGGTGCTTCTTAATAATAGAATGAAATATAAAGTACGGTACGAAAGCTATTTTAGGCTTATAGATGGAAAGAATATCAAGCAAGTTCCACCGAATTCCTCAAATTACCTATATAATTTAGAAAGATCGCATACACTTTTAATTTTTCTTATAAGAATGTTTTGTTTTACCTTAATAGGGCCTTCTGAGTCTTGCACTAGAGGTCATGCGCTGAGACATCTGACTTAGTAGATTTCCTGACTATAGAACTTTTATAATATGACTATCCATGGCATCCATGACTGTTCATATCGTCAAACTGATTAAATTATTGATCTGGATAGACCATATCAAAATGTGACCAACGAAAATTGACCATTTCATGAAATGGCTGACCATTTCCTGAAATGATCAATTTTACGATATGGCCACGATAGAGACGTTACCCCAGGCGGGCGACTCTTTTTTTATTTCGGCTATCAACTTGACTGCACCCCGGCTGATAATAAGGCTAGCTAAGATGCGATCTAAAATTTAAGGCCAATTTTTCAGAATCTATCGGTATTGCACCCTATGAGGGTGATAATTTCATCCTGCACGTGTTGTTGTGTAGGTATAGATTTATATTATATCTTTAACAATTTCGCTTAAAAAGATTTAAATGCTAATAGCTTTCCAACTATTTCATCCTAGGCAATATGATTCCAACATCTCTAGATCAAAAATGAATAGTGTCTAGATTGTCTCTTTTACAGGTGGTATTCAGTGGTGAGGGGTCCATATATGCGGATTCTTTACGGCCGGAGTAACCACTGGACTAATACTACAAAAGAGTAGCAAAAGTTCGGCGTTTTTTTACAACCGAACTAATGCAACTGGAGAGTTGCAGTAGTTCGATCAACCGGACTACCCACCGGACTACTGCCACTAGACCTATATAGTTGTTTAGTAATAAGATATGTAATTTGTAAGTTATTGTTTGACAAACGTATGCAAGTAACTTAGAATAATGGCAGCCTAGATGCATATAGATCAGTAATATCTTTTTCTATAATAAATTTTGAAAATAAAAAGCATAGATCATAATAATTCTTATTTTGATACCATAGTAGACGGCTCTTGCAAGCAGATTAAACTATATTATTTACAGCGTTCATAGATTCTATTTAGTATAAGTAAAGATTATTATTACCTAGAGTTTACGTAGTAGGTAGTTTTGCACAAAATAGGTTAGGAGCTCAATTCAGTATAGTGGGCTTTGCTAACTTTAGTTAGGTAGGACTCGCCATTCTTACAGAAGCAGGTCAAGACGGAGGCGTGTCGTGTGTGTCCTCACACTCACAGTCGCGGGATAAAACCCGACCCCACCAGGTGAGGCCACGGTGGCGGCCAAAGTCCGCTGGTAACCCTCGGGTTATCCTTTCGAGGGCTTACCCGGGGTGGATGGACACTTGAGGAGGACACCGTGTGGTTTTAGTCGGTCCGATTCCGACACGCACACCCCATCGTTGTCACTGATGGGGTGACGCCCGTGGGGATTTCCACACGTTTAAAAAAAAGGTATGCGCGTTAACTGTGATTTTTTTATATTTTTTTTTTATATTTAGGACACGTCAATTTGACTTCACCTCGCCTGATGGTAAGCTGAAGGTAAAGTCTCAGGAGAGAGGGTCACCATTACATACACGTACCATGTTAACAATGGTGGCACTCTGCTTGACGGCCTCATCAGAAAAGGATTGTCGTCGCAGCACTGCGTGACACCCACCGGTCCAATTAGTGCTGCGACCACAATCCCCCTGCCCGGCTATGCACTTGCTGACCCCTGAACGCAATCAAACTGTAATTGGATTACTATGGAGGGTTTTTCGCAATCGTGTACGGTGGTACCCACCCGGCCGAATTTTGTGACAAGTTATTGGTATTGGATATTGGTGCCGATTCTGCTGTTATAAAACTCTCTAATCTTTGCTGACTACCTTTTTAATAAAGTCTAGAGAGATCCGATTCTCAGCACTCCATGGATTCACCGTGCGGTCGCCGGGTCCATAGCGTGGTACAGAGAGGAACACCATGACGGCGACTGGGACTTGCAACCCAGATGTAGGTTTAGGGTGGCCACCTTGTGATGCATCAGCGCTCACCTCCACCGTCAGTTGTGTTCCCCCCCCTACCTATCCAAATTTGGTAAGATCCTAACAATGCCGCTTTTGATATACGTTTTAGTAAAGAGCTTACTGAAGCTCTTGGCAATCCGAGGTCTTTAAATAAGTTGTACAAGGATTTAGCTTGAATTCCCCTTGCTCCTACTTCTATGGCGTAGAGTTTAACCACGTAGCCGTTTATGGTTAACTAGTTAGTCAAATCAAAGTATTTGTTTGTCTTTATAGCGTGGTCTTTAGGTATATTAGTTTCCCACGGTACTGTGAGTTCTACAAGCACTGCACGCTTATGCGATCGTGAAAAAAGGAATATGTCGGGTCTGGATGATGAGGCACAGACATCCTCCGGTATCCTATAGTGCTTCTCATACGTGTCTACGAGTATTGTCCAGTCAACGGCAGCTATCAAAATTGAATTTGGCTTTTGAGGTGATTTCTTTGAGCAGCCTTCCTTTACAAACGCAATGTCATTTCAGTTAATTAATTAAAGTTAAGAACAAAATTTCGAGGAGCCCTGCGATGCGGGGCACCGTCTACGTCATTCACTAAGCTAGAAAGTTAGCCTCACCTGCAAGATGGTACTCCTAATGATTGTAGGACGAGTCTCTATGGCAGATTTTCCTCTCTGAGTTGGAAGGGCAGAAGGCAGTCATTCCCATAAAAGCCGTATAAGCCTAATTAAAAGGGAAGTAGGAGTGGCACCAACTTCAACAGAAAAGTCTCACCTGTTTTTTTTTCTTTAGAATTAAATTTGTAATTCAGTTATTTTACACTTTTCAGTGCCTTTTTAATAAAATAGTTAGTAGTAATCTAAATCTAGTCTATCTTTAGTAGTAGCTAGCCGTTGCCCGCGGCTCTCCCCGCGTGGATTACTAATTCCGTTATCAGTATTACAAAATTGTAAATTCGTTGTGCCTGGGCATTGCACATATTTAAAAAATGGGCTATTATGTTGAGTGAATGATTCAGAACAAAACTTTTTTTTGTGGGATTTCTTGTATGTTTATCTGTTTGTCTGTTTGTTCGCAATGGATGCAAAAACTACTGAACGGAATTCGATGCGGTTTTTTTTCTATTTGAAAGATCTTGGTCAGACTTCAAATCTGCCGTATGTTTGATTGCAATTGGTTTAGTAGAACTGGAGATAAGACCAAAAAACGATAAGCGACCTCCGCGCGAGCCAGGTCGCGGGCATCAACTAGTGACTTATACAGTTAATAGTAAATATTATTATACTACTTGTTTGAAGTAATTCAAGGAAAATTTACACGTGTTAAGGAAAATAACAAGTTCTTTGAGAGATAATTACTGATACCGTCCTGAGTCATCACTATTTAAAGGGAAACCAAAGTGGAATAGATATAGATATATCGTGATGGTAACTGTAGTTAGCGCTGGGGCCAAAAGCTAAGAAAGTTGCCACTTCAAATTCCGCTCAGCCAGTTCAATCCCTACACTATCACGGTGCAGCTAACTTGATCCTCGTTTTTGTAAAAAAGATTTGCACCGAAGATACACACAGACGTTCACAACTACACACGCAGAAAAACTATGGCAAATGTAACCCCTAAAGGCAGCTTGTTATCTAACGCATATATATATGCTTGTGTTTTGCAACAATAAAAAAGGGTTAATTTCATATAAAACGAGGAATCATCAAAACAATTCTTAAAACTCAAAACACAAAAAGTTGTAAGACATTTTAACATGAACCTATGAACCAATATCATTAAATCCACTACGCTCTTGCCTCTGAAAATTTGGTGGGTTCCAGAACGTTCTTCCAACCATAAATTGAAAAGATATAGTTATAGTAAATCAATATAAAATCCTTTGATGTTTTTAATAAGGTTTTTCAGGTTGCGTCATGGATCACAACGCTTGAGCTTTCAAACAAACTGTTAAATTTTGAGAAAGTACCTACCTATTCAAAACATATTTCATGGCTTAATAATTTTCTCGCTCCTTTGATGGAACCCGGAGTCCACGTCATAGTTAATTGAAAGCTACGATAACCGTTTTCCATCAGGCGGGCCTTATGATTGTTTGTACAACAATTTTCTTTTTTAATAATAAGTAATATTTATAAAAAAAAATTACTATTGAGGATTTACAGCATTGTCACATTTAATATACAGATTACAGTGAAAATATTATAATGTGAAACGTTGGATATATAATGTGAAACCTGTACTAATTAATTAATGTATCTAAACATTGTATGACAGGCACCAGCACCTTCCACCATCAAAGTATCGTTTTCCAACCTTTAGTACAAACAACCTAAATATTTATTCTATTTAAATATTTCGAACCAAAACTGTAGAAGTAACATCAGAATTCCTAAAGTTTTACGTTACAGTATGTAGATATACGTCCTTAGATTTTCTAGAGCACTAACAAGGTCCGACTGATTCTAACTCTCGAGGACAAGGACAGAGCAACTCTAAACCGCAGTGTTTTATTACGTATACCAACTCAATATATTATTAGGTGTTGCCCTGGATAGGACTATACTTAGAACGTAACAAGATTCAAAAGGAATAATAACATGTTTTCATTTAACTTCAGATCTTCATTGGTTTGTTTGACCAAATTCCAAAGAACGCGATAAATTGCTGAACCAGATCGTATTAGGACATTTATGCAAATTTTAAATTGAAAAAAGGATCTCTTGGGACGGACTTGGAAACCGTGAAATCAATTAAACGACATACCTGAGACCCTAGACATAGTTATAGGGCAACCGGCATTTATATTCATATCGAACCAAGTGAAATAGCAATGGTAATTCATTTCTGAATTAGGTATAGGTTTTTGTATTAAGTAGGGACAATTAAATTATTCATAATATGTATTCAAATTTTGACCAATGACGATAGCAAATACCTTATTTTCATGCACTTACGATAAAACAAAAAAGACTTACGAGATGAGAAGCGTCCACCGTGGCTTGTAAATGCCTGCTACACTAGGGGTGGGTTGGATTGCTGAGTTTCCATTGTATGTATAAATAATTCAAGTAATTAAGTTATCAAAGTATTGGTTTGATTATAGTTCGATATATAAAATGATTAATTAATCGTTAAAAATGATTCAACTGGTCCACCGCTCAGTTATTCATCTCATGGAAATTACTGTAAAGAATTTAATAAATGTAATAACTTTGCTCTCCATGACACAGAAAAGAAACATGTATAGGTGCGGGTAATATTTACAATCATTATTAGTTTTACCTTAAAATATCTAGGGCACATGTGGCTTGTTATCGTTTAAATCAAACATACGCCTACTACGAGTACTTCGAACTAGACAAATTTTATGGAATCGTGAACAATGTTTTATGCAATGAGGTGAATAAAGTAGATTAGCAATTTAATTTTGTTTTCGTAGCTAGTTATCCAACGACAAAAAAATCCATGTTCGTAAATGGTTACGAAAGTTCAGTTACGAATGTGGATGAAAGGAAATTTAACAAATAAAACTTTATTTTAATAGGTTCACAAGTTACTCATCTAAAATTCTGCTGCTTATATATTTAGAGCCACACCTGCAGGGCAATAGATTTAGTCTTTATTCTTGTTACTTTGAAAACTGCATCAGTAAGAGGACGATAAGTGAGATACTAGTACTAATATACGGGTAGTTAGACGAGTAACACCTTGTAATTTTGAGCTGGTTAAATTATACCAGGATACAAAAGTTATGACAACAATTCCATTTTTAAATTGTACTGAATACCTTTCATTATCCTCCGAGCCTTTACCCCACTCTGTTACTACGAAACGACTGAACTTCGACTGTAGACTGAAGCGACTGTAGATGACAGACCTCCGAAACCCACTGGCGTCATTGACGTTCTGTAGTAAGACCAGGTTGTCAGACTTTTTAGGGGTCCAACTACCAGTAAAAAATGCCACAGATATTCAACTGGTAACCGCGACCGATGGCTTAGCGTGGTCTCCGAGGCACGGAGGGTTCTCAAGGTGTTAAGAGTGGTCACTGGTCATCCATCCTAAATATTTAAGTATATGAAATTAGATTAGACATGTCTTTATGATGAATACTTATTACCCTAAACGTAGTTTTTCCATAATGTCTAATCAAATGATTAGACATTATGGAAAAATAACAAATGCCATGTCAACTTTGTGAATTGGAAATAAGGTTAGCCAAGTAAGTTATAACGCGGCTGCGAGTAAACGACCCAGTGTTGGCCACGAACATATTTGTTTTTTTTTTTTTTTTACGTGCGGAAATCCCTTCGGATACCCCCCCGCTGGCCAGCGGGGGTGGTTATGTCGTGTCTCGACTAAAACCGCACGGTGTCCTCCCCAAGTGTCCGTTGCCGGGCACCCCGGGTAAGCCCTCGAAAGGATAACCCCAGGGTTGCCGGCGGACTTTGGCCGCCACCGCGGCCTCGCCTGGTGGGGTTGCAGAAAATCAAGTCCCAAGAGAAAATCTGGGCAAATGGACGAAATAAACGGCAGATGTCGCGGATGGATAGTCCCTCCTTCTGTCGGCGTCTCCGTTGGAAATAAGAATGTGTCAAGAGGTAGCCACAAACACCTCAGATTGTCACTAGTCAGTTCTAGATATAGGTATCTGGTTAAATTTGGTTATCCCTGTTACCGTATCATTGATAATAATATATGTAATGACCTCGGGGTGAAAGTTCAGCGAGAATAATACGATACTTCGTTGTCACTGTCGATTCATCATTGCTGTCGTCGAGTTAGCGCCCGTTGAAAAAAAAAAAAAAAAAAATGTAACAGAAAACAGATAGCTGTCACTCTTGAAAATTCATGTAAGTCTATAAAATATTGAACTAGACGTCGCGTCGCCTGATAGGCATATAACTATAAGGAGAAAGAAGACGGTGGGGTGACTGTAATATGAGTCTACTTTATATTTCAGCTGTCTAACCATAGTAAGAAGTGTATAGGTATAGGTACTAGACACTGGAAAAAATCCTATTTTATTTCCTCTTGCGTGACGTTCTGCAAACTAATAACTAGCCAGTTGTTTCAATTGTTATTGGACTATAAACTCTTTATTTTGTTGGTGATGTAGTTTCGTGGAGTGACTAGGTGCATCCTTTTTGCGTGATTCAGTAAAATGTACGTGGTCAGCTTCCTCCTATTCTAACACCTTATTCCTTATAAGTTATGTACCTATAGGAAATCACGTTGCGTGGGCCGTCCCCACACTGAATGACCAGACATTCTAAGTGCCTAGTGCGAGTACCAAAAGTGCGAGTATGAAATATTTAAATGACTCAATTTTAAAAAGATTTCATAATTTTTTTTCTATATCCAAAAGCTGTCCCTGTCGACTTCCACCTGTGAAGATGTTAAACAGTGGACGATTCTATTATGATGATATGTACGAAACCTTTATCCGTCCTTAGTGGATGCTTATAATATAAAAGTCAGCAACTGTTAAATTTCAAGTTTGTAGCCCAAGCGGCTTTTTTAGTTTGAACTGACATGGATGAATGATGTATGAACGCAAGTCCTACCTATGTTATCTGATAGAGGAACATCTCGGGATATGAGATTACTCCGTGACCTTTTCCGGGATAATAACCTATCTACGTGTAACTCATCCAAAGCCGTTAAACCGTTCTGGCGTAATTAAGTACCTACCTAACAAGCCATGAACCATCCAAATTTTTGTATTTATATCAGAATTAAGTTTATTTGTAAGAATATTGATCCCGTTCCCGAGATCCTATTGGCCCGGGATAAAAGTAGTCTATGTCCTATTCCTAGTCGTACTCTAACTGGGTAAATAATCTCGCCCAAGCTTCTTTTCTGTATGACACGGTGTATAAAAAACTTTCCATCTGTGAACAAACCTATTTTGACTGTAAAAAATCACTCACACTATGGCTGCTGAGTCTTGACTATGCGAAAACGGAAGCAAGTCTTCATCCATTGACATAAAATTTGATAATTTAGTGCTGCTATTTTTTAATGTAACCTTATAATGATATAATACTTGTACATTTATGTGAACGTGATCAACTCAACTTTTTGATTCAATGTTCTCAAATGGAGCCAACACATACACGATACATGCACGCACACTTCAGATATAAATACACAAACACACTCATACAAACACCTACACATGAGCGTATCAAACACACTAACCCAATTTCTTATTCTATTGTATTCATAATGTTACTATTATTTATTCTGTGATAATGTTCTAATTTAATTTAAACTAAATATTATTTTGCATATCAGTTAAAATAGACCAATAGTTCAAAGAAAATGTACCTACTTACAGATCAATTAGCAAATAATAGTGACATGTACATACCTAAAAACTACTATTTTATGATGTATCTGGATATGAGAAGAGGAGGTCTTCTGACACAGGTATCTTTTTACTTAAAAGAAGTCCTCAACAAATATATTATATGTAAATGTTTATTGGTGAAGAAATAAAGATTATTATTATTATTATTATATTAGTCAAATTGAAGGATTGATTCAGGCGTTTTAGTCTGACTGATTAAAAAAAACAAACTCACTCTCACATTTATAAGATTAGTTAGGGTTATAGCTGATGTACATTACAAAACCACTAACCAAAATCTTATCTACAACTTTACTACAAATTCTCGAATGTTAATTTGAGAACTACAAGCAATGGACAGGGAAGTCCTCCTTATCAGAATTTAATATAAAATTTTGGGTTCACCATAATGAGGAATTACCTCTTACTCCACTCATTCAAGGGATTAGGTTGGCCAGTGCTGGCTAAAACTCTTCCTGGCAAAAGGGGTTGCAAACATGTCATAATAAAACGTCAAATTAAAACGGAATTTACAAAACGTCAAAAAAAAACTAGTGTAATATGATTTTAGATTGACATGGTCATTTACATTAAAATTAGAATTATAAACGGGATATTTACCATGTTTAGTATCTTTATCGAGAATCCGATATTTCGGCACTGTTACAAGTACCATGATCACGGATGTATCGGATTCTCGATAAAGATACTAAACATGGTAAATATCCCGTTTATAATTCTAATTTTAACTAGTGTAATGTTTAGCAAATGGACCACCGGTTCGAAACGCGGCCTCGTCCTGAGAAGACTCCAGCTAGAAATTCAGCAGGCTATTTTTTCTTTTTTGTTTATTTACAAACATGTTTACTTTACTCAATCTAATTACAATGTTTTCTTTCAGTAGCATTTTGAGAGAGCAAACAGTTCATGTCCAAGCTTGTTCATTGTTTAAATATTCTTAAATTTTATAATAGCCTTCTTGGCAAAGTTTAGCTTCTAATTGACTTTTAAATTTATTAAGATCTAGATCCATCAATTCATCAGGGAGCTTGTTGTAGAAGTATATAAGAAGAGAAGTATAGAAGTAATACAGTCTCCCTCAAAAGCAATTACTGATCTCGTGGAATCGACTATCACAAACTACAAGATTGTTTTCATGTCTAGTATTTATATTATGTAGGTATGTCACGAAGTCTTTAAAATAGTTTGGAAAATACCTACTACCTACGTACCACTTGTGGTGTATGGGTACCCACCCAGACCTTCAAGGCCTAAGCCAACCTCGGGCTGTAAGGTTGGCAGATGAGGGTCTGGTGCTAGTTTTTTTATCGGGTTTGGGGGGTTTAGACGGTAGTCGCTGCCGTAGAAGCCAAATAAAACAATAGTAGTAGAATGGACCCTAGAGTATAAAGTGCAAGCTTTGGATGTAACTGGGATTGGCGCTCGGGTGACGTATTATTACCTCCTACTTAAAATACAAAACAAGTGATGTTATTATTAACATCAACTCGTCAATTTGGGATGTCAAGGGGACTGAGCCGAGTAAACAGGGGCATTTACCTTTTGTCCTTTATTTATATGCTGAAAACATGAATAAATGCAAGAAAACAGAAAACACATTATAGAGGCAATTGATTCTGTACATCGTATGTAAACAGTTCATATATACAGAACTAGCTGATGCCCGTGGCTCCACCTGCACGGAGGTCGGTTATCGTTTTTTGATAATTTCTCCGGTTTTTACTTAACCAATTGCAATCAAGCGTACGGCAGATTTTAAGTCTGACCAAGACCTTTCTAATAGGAAAACCCGCATCAAAATCCGTTCAGTAGTTTTTGCGTCCATCGCGAACAAACAGATAAACAGACAAACAGACAAAACTTCTAAAAAAAATATTTTTGTGTTCAGAATCGGTCATCTAAAATAACTCAAGTTTTTTTACATATCTCCTATATACAGATACAACTAATTTTCAGTTTTATATTACCGCATAGATAGATAAAGATGTAAGCCCCATCGTCGGCACCGATGGGGTGAAGCCCGCGGGGGTTTCAACACGTAAAAAAAATAAGTATACATATAGCGACGATACATATACACATATATATACATATACATATAGCGATGCTTAATTACGTTATTCCTTTGAAGGATCCGCGTGTAGCAAATTCCTTCTTATTTATTTTTAGTTGCTACTTTTCTAATATTATTATTTTAATTTTAACGCACTACTATCAATAAATTAATCAATTAGCACCGATAACCACTGTTGGACAGAGGTGTCTACCGATAGACCCATGGCCGTTGGAGAAAGCGAGCCCTGTAGTGTAGACGCCAGATGAACTGATGAACTGAAGAAGGTAGCTAAACATTGCAATAAAAAAAATACAATAATGTTAACGGGAATTAACGCGATCATGGTATAGGTATTTACATAACATAACATATCTTCACGCCTGTATCCCCGAAGGGGTAGGCAGAGGTGTCTTACACACCCACGATTCGCCAGTTATGTTAAGGTCCCAAACCGGGCACATTATTAAGCGGCGATAATTAACATTTATTAGTGCACACATAACTATGAAAAGTCAGAGGTTTGTGCCCGGGGCGACTGGGGATCGAACTCGAGTCCTCGTCTCAGCAGTCCGTTACGTATGCCATTGGGCTATCGCCGCTTTTTTCATAGGTATTTACATAGGTACCTTTTTTTTTTTTTTCGTGCGGAAATCCCTTCGGATACCCCCCCGCCGGCCAGCGGGGGCGGTTATGTCGGGCTTGAACCGACTAAGCCCGCACGCCGTCTCGGGTCTACAGACGCCGGGGTGTAAGGTTGCCCATAGAGCATATCCCTCGCACCCCGACTGACCCTGGGCCATCTCCGGTTTCGAGATGGCCCCCTCGGGTTTGGGAACCACGGTGTCCCCGTTGAATTGCCGGACGTTTTGACCAGGTCACACTGGCTAGCCGTAGGCTGACGCGTTGTCTGGTTCAATCAACCAGTTAGCTAGAAAATCTTCTGGAAAGCGAAAGTCAATAAAATATTTTCAGTTATACTAATCAAACAAACCTCAGTTGAAATCAGTAGGTGAAGTCAACCCGTATATTTTTATTGTGAACTAGCTGCCCGGTACGTGCTTCGCTACGTCAAAATGATCAGCCATGTATTGACTTCAAGGGCTTACCCGGGGTGCCCGGCAACGGACACTTGGGGAGGATCAATCCCTTCGGATACCCCCCACCGGCCAGCGGGGGTGGTTTTGTCGTGTATCGACTAAAACCGTACGGTGTGCGCACGAAAAAAATAAAATCTGAGAGATTTTCTTAATATTTTTTTTGGTAAGAACCTTGTACAGAGTATTAGAAAACTACAAAAAAAAAATCAGCCAAATCGGTCAAGCCGTTTTCATGCTATGTCGTGACAACGGAAAACGGGTTTCATTTTTATATATATACCTATAGATTCAGGATATTGTAAATCGATGGCGCGTGATGCTTTAAGGTACCTCAAAGTGCAAAAAAACTCTCACCGTACTAAAGGGCCGGTTCGTTATTGTTTTTTTTAATATTTATTTAAAGGCTTAATAAAACTAGACGATAATGTCGCCTTAATAAATTACAATAGGTTTATATGCTAAAAATGGATTAATATTAGGTACAGTAATATTTTAAGGTAAATCAATGATTCATTTCAGAAGTTATTTTTTTATACTACTGAAGGAGCAAACAAACTAATAGAAAACAAACGGAGGACTACTAATAGATAACAAACTGCCTACGTCTTAAAGATGCTAGTTATTTTGTATAAACAATGATATTTACTCAACTTCAGTTCTGAGTACCAATGATTAAAGATGTATTTTAATATCGTGATTATAATAAAACGTGACTCAAAATGTATTCTTAGTTGAGATTTGATGTTATGAATCATCACGGTGTAAACAAAAAAGTGTCGGAGTGGGAGATTTAACATGTTTCGAAAGATCCAAAAAAAATACTGACTATTAATTTTGTATGGGTGAAGACGACGGCGTGCGGTTTTAGACGGTTCAAGCCCGACATAACCACCCCTGCTGGCAGGCAGGGGGGAATCCGAAGTGATTTCCGTACGGAAAAAAAAGGTACTAAGAGAGGCATTTACTATATCCTGATATAGGTATAGAGCAAAGACAGGCAGACGTCCCCTCTTATCCTAATAATTTTTTAATTTCGTTTATATGTAGTTATCATTTTTGTTTACAAAATGCACGGACAAAATCATAACCATCTTCACTGCTTCATCAATTTTCTCGACGATGTTTTTGTCAGGTGTTGCGATCTGAGAGATGTGAACAGAAAAATTAGCAGCACCTTTGGTCAATCCCCCTTCCTTTTTGCTTTAATTGCTGTAAGTTATTAGTACGCTGGTTCGCTTCACTTCCAGGATATTGACCCTTTTATCAGTGTAGTTCTTAGGATGAGCTGGTCCTCTAATTTACCACTACATCGGCTCTTGTTTGCACTCAGAGTCATAATGTTCAACCAACATCTCATTTCCAGTAACAATTATTTCGATGGCTGCTTCTGGAATTTTCCACACACAGGTACACAAGCTGTGAACGTTCAACAATGGCAAAGAATATTTAAAGAACCTTTATGAAACAGACTATTGTACCAAAATGAACAATTTCTTCTCGTCTCGATTAACTAGGTACTTTTAAATCAGAAGGTAACGGGTAAATAAGCAGCAGGTACCTCGTTAATCTTCATTCTGAATTAATACCTAAGTGCTATTTATACATGCAGACCAGACCTTATAGGAATCTATTAGTCACTGTTTCCCTTAATTATATAATTATTATCTTCCTCTTAGTGGCTAGATTATATTTGATTGGAATGACGCGAATTGCCTTTAATGGACACCTAGACGGGATATCCGTAAAGATTTTATACAGCATTATCCTGATCAATTTCATTAAATATAATATAAATTAGTGTAGAGCATTATAGACACCGAGTTTAATGATGTGACCTGTCAGTTATTAAAATACTTATTAAGTTATTAATCTTAATAATTGTATAATATCAAGCAAGTATGGTGACGGTGTATCATGAACAAATGGACCGATATTGTAACACAAAATCTCACGCGTAGTCAAATGGTAAGTTTACTGTCATGGTGGATAGTTTGAATGACTTGATATCGTTATTTTCGTGATTTTTTTTATGTAGGGCACTTCGCTTCGCCTTGCCTGAGGGTAAGCTAAAGGGAAGTCTCAGGACTGCGAGTTACCATTGCAGAAATAAATAATGTTGCAATGGTAGTTCTCAGTTTGACGGTCTCATGCTGCATCAGATACTTTTTCACGCCCCGTTTAAAGGACCCGGGATTGTAGGAAGAAGGAAACACGTGTTTTGGTTCAGAATTTCAAGATTTTATGGTGTGGTGAAGAAAAGAGGTGCCGAACCGGATGTGATTCAGAAATTGACATAAATCAAATCATGGGGATCTCTTTAATAAGCGGTCAACCTTTCCTAAAATGTCGGCAAGTCCATGATCTGTTTCATTTTTACCATGCTGATACAACAATACAGACAGACTCATTTGTCACATGAACCCGGTAATGAAAGCATTACCGTCTCTTCGCTGGACCGTCGAGCTTTCATCTCGTTTCTGACTGATGACCTGATGGACATTTCAACGATTATCGACTGATCCCTTTGTCAGTGAAACGTTCACTATTCACACTAAACAATGAGGCGGCTTATCAAAGCCTTACCATCTTAAAATCCGTCGTTGTTTTATACGATCTTTTAAGCATCAAAGGCTTACGACGCGACTTTCAAGGTAAAATTTCAATAGATTTAACGGTTAGCCAATATTTTTGTGTGAATAACATTCCTGTAATAGGATAAGGAATTCATATCTCCACTCCGGGTATTCTACCACAAAATCGATGATGCTGTCATTGGATAGGTGATGTTGCAACTGACAATGATCAATACTCCCGAGAACATTGAGCAGAATAGAAAGAATGGATATGGGATGAGATTGAAGCAAAGATGAAGTATTTGAAGTCCTTGCGCCTTCCGCCAGATTGAAGGAGATTTAGTTCACAGTGATTTAAGATTAATTAACAACAGCATTAAATATGTATGATGTACATCCACCATTACCACTATCATCTTCTGTGTACATACTTAGATAAAATTATAAGAATTAAATAAACTTTCTTAATGTCCCTTTCTTCTTTCTGCAACCGGGTTGAAGAAGGATAGACAGAAGACAAAATGTAGGTGAAAATACACCTCTGCCTTCCGTTAGGAGATATACATGGAATCTTTATCATCATAGCGCCTATCCTAGTTACATCCAAAGCATCCATTTTGGCATCCACAATCAGCAGGCGATCAGTCGGCTTGCAGGTGAGGTTAACTTGGGCTCCGAAGATCTTGGTGTGGCTCTAAAAACACCTATCATCTTTCACACAATCCAAGTCTAATTAAATCCCACAATATTTTCGTAATTTACTAGGAATCCCCCTTCCGTCCTCTTCTTCTTGTCATCCAAATTCTAGAACTTTTCTTGCGACTTTACTTCAATTTATTCGCATTTCATCTGAACTCCTTGCTCTTCACCTGTAGGACTACCAATCTGTAATACCTATGTACTACTGGCGGCGTCGTAGGGACATTTATTAGAAGTAGACTTTATTATCAACTTAACATTAAGATTGAGCCGTTATGCTGCAGCCTAGAAAAATTAGGTCTTTTATCAAGGTATTATAATTTATATAGCAGCATTGATACAGGCTATTGAACCCGAGTTTATGTTATATTAATTGTTAGGGATCGCGTGATGCAATGCCGATGCACTGACGTCAATGCTACCGTATGTAACTCAAGAGCCCTTGTTTACTATACAAGTCTACGGTATGTTTAATAACAATATGCAATATTTAGAATTGCCCATTGTACTAACTAATTTAATATGGAAAACGTGACTAATCCGAATATATATGCATTCATACATAAGTATAATTTATGAACATTAGTTGGTCCTTCTTTTTCTTTGTAAGTTGAGTAAGTCTTTGTAAAAATTGTCTATATAGAATAAGTAAATGATTTTCAACTAACGTTAATAGCCAAACTTTACGCATAATAACAACTAACATTACAGGTATAAACCTGTAATGTTATAAGGTACTGTAATGTTATAAGGTGTTGTAAGGTACTCACAAAACTGATCGCGTCAGCAGTTGAAGATATAATTCACTTTTTGAAAAATATTCATCAACTTAGTTTTATTATTACATTTTATGACAGCGGCGACAGCTAAGAATACGATCTTGGATAACCTACCACGTTATAACTTAAATACTTTTTTGAAGTTATACTTCTTCTGGCGCGTTAGGGAAAAATGATGAAAGTAATTTTTGTATGCTACAACAGATCAGCACAGTAGAGGAAGATCACACAATCATGTATATTAAAGAATGAATACTTGCCTCAGAATAACAACATAAGCACATACAGAGCAACGACCAGTGTTTATTACAGAGCGGAAGCTCCTTTGACCCTTTGTTTATCAGCAGTAGAGCGGCGCGCTCGCAGCGAAGCCGGATATGCAGTATTGCTGACGGAAATGCGTCGTCACCGTGCATCAATAGCTGCACTTGTAGAGCTGCGCGGTGAATTTAGGGTTGTCAGCATTATTTTTTTCTATAAAACGTAGGTAAATCTGGTCTGTAACCTTACACCCCGGCGTCTGAAGACCCGAGACGGCGTGCGGTTTTAGTCGGTGCAAGCCCGACATAAATGCCCCCGCTGGCCTGCGGGGGGGTATCCGAAGGGATTTCCGCACGATAAAAAAAAAAAAAGGTAAATCTGGTCTATGTAATGCCTACTTGGTGTTCAAAATAATGTTATAGTGTTAAAATTAACTAGGAATTCAGTGCAGGGTGCGACTGAAATAAATTGAGCTGAGTGAGCAAGACTCTTACTTGAAAATAAGACATCTTACTACGGTCGCGCGCTTAGCTAAGGCCGCGCGTTCGTGAAACTGTTTTTCGGTGATTATTCTTCAATGATACTTGGACATGAACCATCTCGCTTCAAAACACTGTTTCACACAAAACAGTGTCCACACTATTACCGTGGTCAATTTGGTCAAGATCGCGCTAGTGGTTACGAAGGAGTTCAGCCACCAACAAACGGCTATGCCGGGTATAATTTCTTATTCATCATGGGATGCTGCCATTTGGGCATCAAAGTGACCAGTCAAAGGGACTATGATGATGACGTTGATGCTTGTAATGTAATAGTTATACTTATTTAAAGTAATTCAGAATATTAAGATAACCACCTTTTTGTCAATTATAGAAGCAATAATCTCGTTTATTTGTGTAAAAAATAATAAAGCAATCAATTAATAAAAACCTGATGTAAGAAGATAGGTACCAAGGTTTATCTTCAAAATTCATAACCTAATGACGATTAAAATCTACTATCGCTATACGTGACCAAGATATGTTATTTTAGGGTGAGATTATACTATGATATAATACTATATTATACTATAGATTTAGATCGGAAAAAGAGCACATCTAGGACGGGATAATATTATACTATAAAATTTTCGGTTTAGTTCTCACAATTTTATCGATTAAAGAAGGGAGGAATAAAAAAAATAAAAAAGGGTGGCTCCCTTGCCCTCAAACAAAAATTGTTTTCACCCACACTATTTTTAAAAGACCTATCCAACGACATCACATAATGTGAGGTAGTTGAGAAATACGAGAGCGCGTGGGTCGCCGCCTTATGCGAGCAAGTAATGCTCGAGAAGGAGATGTCGGAGCGGGCCCGGGAGAGATTTAGAAGTCTCCCGGCCGGCCCGCCGAGCCCGCAACATTTTCGCCGCGCGTCGCAGGCGACTCAGACGCCGGAGGTCGCCTAACGACCTCCCTTGATCCATGAGCGCAGGCCTGGGGGTGGCAGGTGAGGCCGCCACATGGTGAGACCCTAGCAGAGGCAGGCCGGGGCGGCGGGGCGCCTAGCACCCCCCCCCCTTCCGGGGCAAGACGGGGACACCGTGGTTCCCGAACCCAAGGGGGCCATCTCGAAACCGGAGAATGCCCAGGGTCAGGCGGCGTGCGAGGGAAAAGCCTTATGGGCAACCTTACACCCCGTCATCTAAAAACCCGAGACGGCGTGCAGTTTTAGTTGGTTCAAGCCCGACATAACCTCCCCTGCTGGCCGGTCGGGGGGGACCCGAGGGGATCTCCGCACGAAAAAAAAAATTGTTGAGAAATAAATGGCATAATAGAAATAAATAAATTCAAGCCCGGCACCGCTCGATAAGTAAGGCCGACTCCTTAAGGCCATTAAGGTCATTTATTTATTACTATGAGTCAATTCGATCAAATAAATTCCTGGTACTCCTTCCGGGTCCGGCTACTCCTTCTATTCCTTATGTTTTGCCTTATACGACTTTTATGGGATGCCGTCTGATCTCCCAACCCCGAGAGGAAAGCTTGCGATAGAGCCTTGTCCGTCATCAGCAGGAGTACGAGCTGGCAGGTGAGGATGGCTCGGCCTAAAGGTCTTGGAGGTGCTCCGGACCACCATAGAAAAGTAAAGATGTCTATTTAAAATAACGTCTGCTAGTAAGTATATCGAAATATTTATGTGAGACAGTCTTTTATTACGTGCGCCCTCGGGCTCGTCTCACCGGAGCTATCAATGAGGTGGATATGTCGATGAACAACGTACTATATTATAACCCAAGAAAGAATGTCCCTGAGACCCCTCATTGACCTTGGCCGCCAAAGGCGGCCCCGACGACTTATCGTTAGGTATCGAATCCCACCTTCCCTATACGCTAATGTGAGACAGCCTTCGACAATTTTCTTAACTGGCGACACGTGTAGTTTGTCGCCGCCCAAATATAAGGCCGTACCTACAAATAGTGTAACTACACGACTTCGCAGTAAGTCACAACTTCTTGCGATGTGTAGGTAATACCTCATCTACAGAATATTGCATTCATAGCACTGGCCTCGTATTGGTTTGTGGTTAGTGAATACTACATTTGGACAAACTACTACTTTTTCTAGGGTCCTGATTCTATGCACTAGTTACCTACTTACTCCACGTAGATTATTTCAATTTTGTCTTAGAGAATGTATTTTAGAAGCGAGCATTTACCTACTAAATTCACATTTTCTTGTGAATTTAAATTAGGTAACGTCCCTAATTTGGGCAACCCTAACGCGGGGTTGCCCGAAAATGGAATGTTTTCCAATTTAAATTGGAATAAGGAACTGCCGTGGGTTCAAATCCTGTTAGCAGACATGATCACGAGTGCGATAAGAACCTACTTCTTGCCACGCTAAGAAATATATATAAATCAAAAGATCATCTACTTTTGACGGTGATCATACTCAATATATTCAATTTTTTTGTTGAAAAAGTAAGCTTGTCCCACGATAAGCACTACTGGCAAATTTTGTCGCAATTCCGTGGAAACAGAATAGATAAGTAGCGTCCACCGCTATTGGCTGTGCAGTATGTTTACGAGTCATTTCCTGCGTTATTCCGACATAATAATTACACCATAGTCGATTGTTCATGATAAAGAACTCTGTCGTCGGTATTTATTACGTGTGCAGGAAGTATTACTGTGATCCATTTGTAGACATATTACTTAGATATAAATGCCGACGAGGAGACTGCAGTAGACTGGAATAAGACATTAGAAGACTTAGAAGCTGAGAAAATGTTGTCTTTTAGATATTATAAAACTAAATATATTATATATATATATAGATATAATCATGAAAGCTAGTTCATTTTCTACACGTGGTGACTATCTAACCAATTTCATGTCTTCAGTAAGTTGTAGTTGTTCAGTAAGTTCAGTAAGTTGTATCATCTGGACTGCAATGAGGCTTCACAAAATACGATGAAACCTTTCGAGAAAAAATAGGCCGTGTCCTGCTTCCATTGGCTCATCTGCCCACTGCCAGTACTATACATCAAGAGATATAAATCAAAAACTACGAACAAAGTTTTATTGCCGGTTGAGGCAGAAGCATTACTGGTCTGCAAATCGAAGCCAAAATAGCTCCAGTCACTTTTCTTTGTGGTGCAAGTGTAACAACTTATCTACCCATTTTTCTTCCAATTCAGCTTATACATCTGCTACCGTGCAACCAGTATCAATACTTGGATCGTTACAGTACTTATAAGTAGCATAAATGATTTATATAAATTATTTATTTTGTACTTTTTAGTTTGGTTTATTTATTATAGCTTGTTTTTTTAATTTTCAACTATTATTCGATCTAATCGACTATTAATTCCGTGATAACTATATAAATTAATAACATGCTGCTGTTGCCCCCTTTTCTTTTTTTTTTTTCGTGCGTAAATCCCTTCGGAAACCCCCCCGCCGGCCAGCGGGGGCGGTTATGTCGGGCTTGCACCGACTAAAACCGCACGCCGTCTCGGGTCTTAAGACGCCGGGGTGTAAGGTTACCCATAGAGCATATCCCTCGCACCCCGACTGACCCTGGGCATCTCCGGTTTCGAGATGGCCCCCTTACTTGCTCTCCACTGTGCCATCTGCTAATCAGAGGGACACGTGGAAAGCTTCCGAACAGCTCTCAACAGGGCCGTCCTCGCCTCGGTCGGAGTTTGCCGTAGGCGGCAGCGTCTCTCCCACCCTAGGAGAGAGGCGTTGCCGTCTCCGTTGCCCAGGGTGCACCGCGTGGAGGTCCCCAACCAAGCACCCCGCTGCTGTTGCCACCTATTTCAGAGTTTTTATTGTGACATTATTCGCTACTACGTGATAAAAAGTTGAAGGCGCGGAGCGATAGATGGCGCTGTTATCAAATATTTACAGAGCTTTTTTTAATTCACTATGTAGTTTAAATTATTTTGCAAATTGAAAAATGGAATAATTTATATTTATAATATAATAATTTATAATAAGTTTGAACGAAATCTGGCCGCTTAAAGTGGGTCAAAATCGCGCCAAAAAGGAGTCGGTTACAAACAAACAAACAAACATACAAACAAACATAATGCTATTAAAAAAGCGTATAAAAACCGGTCAAGTGCAAGTCGAACTTTTTCTTTATTTGTGCTGTTAGACCTTGCTTTTTGCCAAATTTCGTGATTTCATCACGAAGTCACGAAATTTGGCAAAAAACCATAAAAAATCATATAGGTTTTCGACCCAAAACCTAAAGGGTACTTCCGGTTGACCTAGAATTGCAAAATTTGGTTAAAAGCAAGGTCTTACAGCAAAAGTAAAGGGAAAATTCCGAAAAATAAAAAAATTGAAAATTAAGGTACATTTTGATACTTACAAGTTACCGCGAAAATCAAAATTTGCTTATATCTTTTTATCGTGTTGACTCAGGACCTTGATTTTTATACACCTAATAGAAATATAGACCTCAGTATCTGGTATAAATTTCAACTTGTTTGGTCCACCAGTTCCTGAGAAAATCGGTGGTGACACACGGACAGACAGACAGACAAGAGAGTGATCTTATAAGGGTTCCTTTTTTAAACTTTGAAGGTACGGAACCCAAAAAACATTGCGAAACACTGAATAATAGCAACATGACACATGAACGTCTACGTAAGAACTTGGTTATTTTACTTCGAATTCTTCAGCTTTCCGTGTATAAGTACTCGCTGTTCGTGGAAAACAAACAGAAGCTAGTTAACTCTTTTATGGAAAATATTTTATTTCTTTCGATCAACCATTAAAGCTATTAACTTGTAACAAGTATTAAGTGGATATTGGATAAGAGAACTATTTTACTAAATAAAAAAATAAAAAATAAATAAAAAAATGGGTAAATATTTACTTGTTTTTTTTTAACATGAACATTAATCACTATCCCAGCTCCAATCCCGATTGCATTCAAATTTGCATAATTGGTGTATACGGGAGCGACCATCGGCTGAGAGGAGCTGACGAACGCCGAGAGGAAAGCCTGCACCAGAAGCTCGTCCGCCGATAAGCAGGTGTACACACAGTGTACCGATAGGCGGGGTGAGGTGTGCTTGAGCCGCGAAGATCTTGGTGGGGCCCCATACGCCCATATTTAAAAAGTAAATGCGGCCTCTATGAGTACTCATAGGTGCCGCTGGTAGTTTTAAGCAATCTCTGGCGTCCACCGCCTATGCGTAAGCTCATTTGATCATGTCTCATATCATTTATTATTTCACCTAAACCTTAATGACGGCTCTTAGTGCTAAAAACTACTAAGCTATATTAGACAAGCAAACCAAATATTAGATCTAATTTATTCATTTCAATCTACGTAACGAATTTAAAAAACCGCTATACATTTGTTCACCTGTGGTCAAATGTGACCCAAGTATTATGAAAGACGATGTTACATACCGAGTAGCTGCTTCTTGCGTTGACTTATGATACCGAGTACACCATGTGGCCCGCCAGGCCGTCAGGGATTAACCACCCACGACCAACATGAACAAACACTTTACTTTTCAAAATTACTCGTAATATTTGTACTATGTAACTACTTTATTTACAGCTCAAACAATGTTATCCTCTAAGCCAAATGTTTATTTTACAAAATTGCTGCTCGTGTGCACGAACATTACAAATGTTGTCTATGAAAGTATATCTAAAAGATTAAGCAGCTTTCACAAATTATGTTCAATTCTTGTATCTTATCTATATATCCTTGAAATTTGAAATATATTTATCGTTGTGGGAGCCTCCTACAAAAGTGTGTTCTCATATACATATGTAATTACAAAAATGGCAGAAAATTATGACACTTTTTTTTTAAGAGGGGGGGGGGGGGCAACGCGCCACGCCCCGGCGGCTGCCACGAGGGCCCGCGTCGGCACCTCCCACGTCGGGCATTCCGAGACAATTAAGATACTCATGTATACTATGTAAATATTAGGAATGGTAAGAGAAGAACGAAAGGTCACCCCTTGATAAAGTAAAAAGTCGGAATAATGAAGTTCTCTTTCTCTGATCACGTAGAAAATGCACCGCATGCGATGGAGTACGAACGAACGAAAACGTCATGCGGGCATATTTTGTGGCTACAGAGGGAGGAGTTAACCTCACTGCGTACCGTGTTCGTATGCTGCCTTTGTTTCAGGTGCTTGAACCAACTGTCAACGTATCGGCACAACGGCTATCGGATCAAGTGCGGGCAATCCAACGTTATTTTTTTTTTAAAGAATATTAGTAAATATTACTAATATTCCCCATAACCTCTCCAGCTATTTGTTGCAGCATTTGTTGGATGACTCTGTACTTAAGAGGCTACACTCTAACGTACGAGGTAGCCTGGGTACCACACCTTCTTCTCGAACTGTTACACAACCAACCACGAAGACCATCTCACAGTACATCTGTAGCGAATAAGTGATAGATACCGGGGCTATAGACGTAAGTACCGAGTACAACGATCAATAAAGGAGCGCTTTGGAATGTGCTATGCGGGAATATCGATCCATGCGTTCTGGTATGGATTTGTCAATACCTTGTCAAGAAAGAAATAAAAGACGCCGTATCCAATTTTGATAAATGCTGTTTTATTTATTAAAATAACCAAAGAATCTGCAAAATAGGGTACAGATTCACATCATATCCTCCTCATGTGGCAAACATGTGGCATGTGACTTCAGGTTGGCAAACCTGGCCTACCAGCTAGTGTGTGCCCTGGATTCGTTATTATCAGATTATTTTGATAATAGTGAAGATCTCGGTGATACACATTCAATTTTATATTGCGCGGCCGTCGCAACATGTCGAGTAGCTAATGTTCAATGCGCTTTGTGAGTCGAGCGTTCTCGGGGACTGACATTAGGCCTCGAGAATTTTTGGCAGGAGTCACAGAGCGCATCGACTTACTGCAACAAAAAGTTTATGCGTGAGCAAACCGGATTCGACGGTATAAAAAAAGAGGAATTCTCCGAATCGCACGTTCCAAAGGGACCAAAGGTCCAGTAATTGGGAGCGCCCTGATTCAACTGGGACTGATGTGCATCGACCAGATGATGATGTTACTAATACATTCTGGCGTAATATCTAGTCGGTGCCCGTCCGTTATAGAGAGGGTGATTGGATACGGGATGTTGAACGATCGTGTGAGCCTATTAAGATCATGGATCCTGTTAATATTCTACAAGAGGATGTAACTGATGCAGCCCGTCTGTTGCCTAACTGGAAGTCAGCGGGACCAGACGGACTGCATAATTTTTGGTTAAAATGGTTATTAAGCTCTCACGGTCGTTTAGCATCTCTATTCCAGTCTTGAATCAGGATTGATTCCCAAATTCATGACCACTGGTGTAACCCACCTTCTTTATAAGTCCGGTAGTGCTACGGACCCTTAAATTATATACCGATTACATGTCTACCTACGGTCTATAAGCTTCTTACATCCATCCTGAGAGAAAAAATATCTTTTTTTTTTTATACCACTCAGGTGGCAGACAAGCTCACGGCCCACCTGATGGGAAGCGGTCACCGTGGCCTATGGACGTGTGCAACACCAGGGGCTTCACACTCGCGCTGCCGACCCTAAAAAAAAAGAAATTGCAAAGCAGGAATAGCCTTTAGTCTTCCGGGAAGACCAAAGGCTACTCCCGCCTCTCCCTTCTTTTTTAGTTTTTGTGCTGTCAGAAGGAAGACTCTTCCCTCTGACAGCACAAAAACTCTCAGTGAGATCTGGTGTCCTGCCTCTCTTCACACTTAACCGACAATTCTATCATGTCTATCTCTCAGAATGGATGTAGAAGTTGGGCTCGTGGCACTAAAGAGCTCCTTATAATTGATATGGCCATTAGCCAACAGGCTCGCCGTAATCGTAAGGACCTGGCGACATGTTGGATAGACTATAAAAAGGCCTATGACTCCGTGCCGCATACATGGCTCTTGAGGGTGCTTGAGTTGTATAAAATTGATACAGCTCTATGTACCTTCCTGAAGGCATGTATGGGGCAATGGAGTACGGTCCGTTGCTATCTAGGGTGTCGACGGATCTGCGAGAATGGCAGGCTGATAAGGATATAGCGGGCATATTTCAGGGCGATAGTCTTAGTCCATTATGGTTTTGCCTGGCTCTGAACCCTCTCAGTTATATGTTGGAGAGTTCAGGTTTAGGCTGTCGATTGCGAAAAGATGGTCAGGTTATATCCCACCTTCTTTACATGGAAGATCTTAAATTATTTGTCCCCAACAATTCCTAACTGATAGCGTTATTAAAGATGACCGAAACTTTAGTAACTCTATCAGGATGGAATTTGGTGTGGACAATTGTAAAAAGAGGTGAGATTGTGGAATCTGAAGGGGTTGAGCTCTCAGATTCCACAAAACTCAGGTCTCTTCAATCGACACCTATAAATACCTGGGTAAGTCGCAGGCCTTAAGCATAACAGAAGCTAGCGTGTTATTTCGATGGTTGTATCGGTTCACGGACTGCTTGCCAAGAGCCACGATCAACATTTCAAGAGACTCGCGTTAGCCAGTTGGGTCAAGAGCTTGATGCAGAAGGCAGTGCTCCTCGACACAGCATGTATTGTGAGGAGATTCCTCTCTATGTAGCCCTAACCACCGGTAGCTTGGTCCCCGAAACCGATGCCGGTGGGCCACTTTTTTAAATTATTAAATATACTTGTTTTTTTATTTATATAGAATGTATTTAAAATATAATTTACATGTATTTCAAGTTTAATAAAGGAAATAATAATAATACATGTTTATTAAAGCGCTGTGTAGAATGTTGTAGAATATTTATTATTATTATTATTTCCTTTATTTCCATACATAAACTTATTAATTATATTTTTAAATACATTCAAAAACAATACATACATCTATTTAAAAATATAAAAAACAGTGCTCCACCGGTATCGGGTACAGGGACCAAGCTACCGGTGGTTAGAGCGCCAGAGAAAGGAACTTCCTCACGATGCGCGCCGTATCAAGAAGCACAGCCTTCTGCATCTGGCCCTTGACCCAACCGTCTAACCCGAGCCTCTTCAGGTGTTGGTCGAGGCTCTTTGCTATTAAACCGTTCACTGACACGACTATCGGCACAATGATTGCTGAGTCAACACTCCACATGTCGACAATCTCGTGGGCCAAGTCCAAGTACTTAACTTGTTTATCCTTCTCAGCTTTCACGAGATTCTCGTCATGAGGGATGGTAACATCAGCAATCAAAGCTCGGCGTTCGGATCGGTCTATCACCACAATGTCAGGCTTGTTGGCTACAACAGTCCTATCAGTGATGATAGATCGATCCCAGTACAATGTGATATGACTATTTTCTAGAACCGGCTCAGGAACATACCTATAGTACGGTACCTCAACTTCCACAAGGTTGTATTTCAGAGCAAGTCGCTGATGGATTATCCTGGCTACTTGATTATGTCTGTGCAAGTACTCGCCGTTAGCAAGACGAGAACAGCCGGAAGTAATATGCCTGAGGGATTCACCAGGCTGGTGACACGCTCGACAGATGTCAATTGTGCCATCCCTCATTATATACTTCCGGTAGTTATTCGTCTTGATAACTTCGTCCGCAATCGCACAGACAAAACCTTCAGTTTCCCCAAAAAGGTCACCGAAACGCAGCCAGGACACGGATGCCAGTAGGTCTACTTCGGGCCTGTGGAGGGCCCGATAGAATCTACCGTGTAGCTCCTTACTCTGCCATACCTCCCTTCGGCTGTCAGTGCCGACTACTATAGGTCTGCGCCAGTTCTCCTTAGCCAAACCGAGCGGGGTGAGCCCGGTATCTACGTTGACTACATCACGGTGCATATCCACGTTCGACTTAAGAAAATAATCTCTGAGATTGCACACCTCGCGATTATGAAGGGTCTTTGCATTTAAAAATCCCCGACCCCCACATTTCCGCGGGATGTACAATCTCATGACTGACGACCGCGGATGATGCATTCGAAATGCAGTCAACTGAGTCCGGACTTTCCTATCAATGGCATCGAGTTCAGTCTGAGTCCACTTGAGTATGCCAAAGGAGTACATCAAGAGTGGCATGACCCAACTATTACAGGCACGAACCTTGTTACCACCTGACAAAAGACTGTTAAGTACCTTTTTCAGGCGGCCAAAGAAACGTTCCTGTAACATTTGTTTCATCCCGGTCTCATTGATGCATAACGCCTGTGACATACCCAAGTATTTATAGGTCTCAGTTACGAGGAGTGATCTCAGGTTAGTGGAATCAGAGAGCTGTATACCCTGCGACTCCACCACCCGCCCTCGCTTTACATGAATGACTGCGCATTTTTCCACACCAAACCCCATTTTAATAGAATTACTGAAATTTTCGGTAATCTTCAGTAAAGCCATTAATTGAGGATTAGTGTGAGCAAACAACTTCAAATCGTCCATGTAAAGCAGGTGGGATACCATCTGACCCTCTCTTCGTAACCCATAACCTAACCCTGAATTCACTAGTAAAGTACTAAGTGGGTTCAGGGCTAAGCAGAACCATAGGGGACTCAGACTGTCCCCTTGAAAAATACCCCGCTCTATTGTTATCGGCTCGCCATCACCCAAAGCCCGACGACACCCTGAATAGAAAAGAACAGTCCTCCATTGCCCCATACATGTCCTTAAGCAGGTACATAGAGTTGCATTCACTTTATACAACTCCAGCACCCTCAAAAGCCATGTATGTGGCACGGAATCGAATGCTTTCTTGTAATCTATCCAGCATGCTGCCAGATCCTTAGTACGACGGCGAGCTTGTTGGCTAATAGCCATATCAATGAGGAGGAGCTCCTTAGTACCCCGGGCCCCATTCCTACATCCATTCTGAGAGGCACACATAATAGAATTATTATTTATATGATTGTTAATTTTAGCTCTCAGAATGGATGTAAGAAGTTTATAAACCGTTGGCAGACATGTAATCGGTCTATAATTATTGGGCTCCAGAGTACTACCTGTTTTATGGAGCAGGTGGGTAACCCCGGTTGTCATAAAAGCTGGTAGCGTCCCAGATTCTACAGCAGATTGAAACTGTGAAGCCAAAAGAGCGTGCGAACTCCGTAGCCATTTAAGCCAGAAATTTTGCAATCCGTCCGGTCCCGGGGATTTCCAATTAGACAGCGGACGGACCGCACAATCTACATCAATGGCATCGATATATATATCTTCCATTTCAGGAATGGACTCGCACGCTCTCTCTACCTCACACATCCAATCACCTTCAATGTGACTAACGGGCACCGACCAGATGCTGCGCCAAAAGGCATTTGTGGCTGCAGTCTCCGGCCGTCGCACGTCGTCCACACTTTCATCTGGTTGCTCCCAGCTTCTATATACCCACCTCTGGTCTCTTCGGAACATGCGATTAACGGTAAATCGATCGACGCGTTTTCTGTATCTGCGAATACGGTTTGCCCATGCACAGACTTTCTGCTTCAGGAAATCAATGCACTCTGTGATCCGAGATGTATATTCTTGGGGACTGATACCAGTTCCCGCAAACGCTCGGGTCACATAGCGCATCACTCTCGGGCGAGTATTACCCGACCTGAAGCTAATTAGCTTACTGATGAGCACCCTTGCCTCGGCCACACGTCGCTCAATCCTGCATTGCCATGCTGGTATTGTAGACTTAGGTCGTAGTATCTTTATTAGGGAATTTAACACCTGCCATACGACATGCCGCTACAGCAGTACAATACAGGATTGAATGAGTGTCCCCGAGATTTTCGCTATTATCTAGATAACTAGGTAATAGCGAATCAAGGGCGCCCACCAGAGCCATATTTCGTCTGTGTATAGGCAAACGAGGCAGACGTGGTCTGTTATTCAGGGGCATCGATCGATATTCCCGCAACGCACATTCCAAAGCCTCCTTAATCTGTTCATTGTACTGAATATTTACTGGAATAAGTGTGTCATCCCCTGTCTCTTCATTCATTTGACTCACAGGCACTGGTGCAGGTGTTGAAGCAGGAGCCGGGGGGTGACACAGATATTTCGCAAGCATTCTTGCCGTAGAGTCTCAAGTACGGTTTCATTCAACATGCGATTGCGTTGAATGACCCGCACTTGGTCCGACAGTCGTTGTGACGATGTGTTGACGGAAGGTTCAAGCGCCTGAAACAAAGGAAGTATTCGGGTAGTAACTATTTAGTAATCTGTGATTCGGGTACGGTACGCACTGAGGTTAGTTCCCCCCTCTGTAGCCGCAAAATATGCCCGCATGACATTTTCGTTTATTGATTGTGTCCATCGCATGCGGTGCACATCACCACCGGCAGCGGGGGCCCTGTTCGAAGCCGGAGGGCGTCGGGGTCCCAAGCATATCGGTGGCCGGCCTCTCCCCGGCCGACGTACAGGTGTTGGCGACGTCGGCGGGGAGAAGAACTCGTCGCTCGAAGAGGAGCTCGACGCCGCTGGTTCCGTTGGTGGGGGCTGCGCGGCGGAGCTTAGCGACGAGTCCGGAGGTGTAGCAGGTGCACTAGCGTTTCTCCTAGCTTGTGCGCGGGTCAACATATTGTCTTCGTCATTGATTTTGCCTGTTTCTGCTTATTTATTTTATTAGTGACATCTGTCAGTGCTGCGGAACTTTTGTTTGTGGTATAAATATGATTAAAGGATACATTTTTACAAAGAAATTAATTCACTTTCTGTTATGGTGAGCAATGCCAATATAGTATTCAAAATCTGCTAATACTAGATACGGTAGGAATATTAAAATAAATATATTTATTCAGAGCAAAATAAATCTGACATTATATGTTGTAGGGTTGCCAGGGTATTATTATTATTAATCACCACAAACCAATATACTGTTAATATTACACAAAAAGTTATGGCTGTATACCTACACAAGATTTGGGTTGTGGATAAAGCTAGCAAGCAAGTTAAAGCTAAAGCAAGACTTAGGTAGTACTGAATCGTTTAAGTATTCATATCTCTAAGTCACAAAAGTGCGTATATAACCGCCCCCGGCCGGCGGGGGGTATCCGATATTCCGAAGGCATTTCCGCACGAAAAAAAAAAAAGGGTCAAGCTACAGTAATCTTAATAGTAAACAGCATAATATCTATCCAATTTTTGTTCAAGTGCTTTAGTAACATTTCGCGTATCACGTGAGACAGCAATTAGAGCATCGCGCTCTGTGGACAGCAGTGATAATTACTCCGCCACGACCGACGTCCTCACATGGCCATTGACTACTACACCGCCTCATTCATGCTCCCATAGGATCATTCATTACACTTAGGGCTGGCTTTTATATGAGATCAAAACGTATACATTGCTGCATACCAACTCTAGCCAGTTTATTACCACGACTTTCTAAAACATGATTGCTATTGGATTTTACGACCTACTTCACAGTTTCTTGAGCTCTTTCCGTAAGTCATAATACTGTAATACATCAACGATTAGTGTCTAATTTCAAGCTCGTCGTAAAAAAATAGACAACAGGATAAATACGAAGTGATGAAGTAGAAACTATACCTGCACCTCGCAATCATAGATTTATGTTTAAGTTTAATTTAGGTAAAATTTATTTATTTATTAGTCAATAGGCTAGATTGTAATATAAATGAAGTAATAAATAAGGTACGTTATTAAGAAAAAATATACCTGCACCTGACAATTACAATGCTATTTTAAAACTTGTGATCATTTTGAAACTGTATTTAGGTTGTAAGAATAATATTATTAATAACATCCAATGAAGTGTAGGTACCTTTTTTTTTTTTTTTTTTCGTGCGGAAATCCCCTCGGATACCCCCCGCCGGCCAGCGGGGGCGGTTATGTCGGGCTTGAACCGACTAAAACCGCACGCCGATATACCATCGATCTATCTATGTATGTAGTGGAATTTTTCAACGTTATTTTGACCTATATCCAGACGTAGATTTGCACACGTATCAAAGACAATTCTATGATTTTATTACTTTGTCTAATATCATCATGATGGCATCATCTTAGCTTGGTAAGCGGTTGTATCCGAGGCTTTCATCTCGGAGCGTGGGGTCCGTTTAAAGATTTGATTTATAGGAGCGGCTGCCGTCTGACCGCCCAGGCCCAAGAAGAAATCCCTGAAAAGGTAAACCATTTCTTGCGTAACGTGTGGATAAATGGTAAAATAATAGTACATTACGATATTAGTGCGTTAAGATGGTTATAACATGCGAGGCGGAATTCCAGCCCGAGCCGTAGGCGAGGGCGTAATTGAGCCGAGCATGTTATAACCAATACGCACGTATATCGTACGACTTTTTTAACACATTTGCGAGAAAACAGAAAAAAAATCCGTTCCCGCAGGGGGAACACACAGGTAGATTTCGTGAAGCAATTAATATTATTTTATATAGAGAACTACGGACTTTAAACAGTTTAATTTTTTTTTCTCGAAATCGGTAACTTTCAGCGAGAAACTTTTCAGACATTTATTTTAGACTTAAAAATGGCCTATCGATTAAAAATGTTTCCGACTGCAAGAATGTTCACCGGTTAGAAGTTATGATTTTTTTCCCGAAAAATTTTGGTTTTTCCCCCCTCCACTTTTAGTTAAAGTTTTAATCTTATAGGTTCATAATTAAAAGTTGTTGGTATTCATGTATACTATGGGATAAAATTAGAACGGTTCGAATATCTTTCATGGAACGTGAAATTTTGAGGAAAAACTGATTTCACAAAAAGTGAGGCCCTACCGTCCCCTTAGGCCGGATTCCACCCGTTCACGAACTTAAACTAAGTTTACACCCAAGCAATTTTTGACCGCAGCGCAGTTTGAAAGCGATCGGGGCAAAAATGCGACCGTGAGAGTGCCGCAAATTTTGGGAAGTGGAACCATACATACATATATATATATACATAAACTTTTTGACCAGTGGTCATTTCGGACTCAGGGGGTCATAACTAGACCTCCTATGAAGAATTTTTTTTTAATTCGACAGTAGTCAAGAAACCAATAGGTAGATCGATTTCATCGAAATCTACCTAAAACATTTTATATTTTGTTCATTTTTAATTATTGAAACAGTTAGTGAAATTACAATTATTAAAATGATACATAATTGTAGTTGGTTTTTTAATTATGTTTTTAACACCCTTGCTCGTAAAGCTGATGTAATTCCACCGGTTTTAAATATGTAAAGCGGGTCATAACAAACGCGTGTGTTACCAAAGCAAATAGTTAAGTTATAGACCATACAAATTCCATAACAGTATTATTTGCCATTTCAAATATGGAACTGATCGCCGCCGCACGACTCCAGCTAGTGAGCAGCGCGCTGTTGCTATTCAAATTTCGGCGCCAATCAGTAGGCAGCGCTGGCGCGCTCTTAAAATGGCGGGAAAGCAACAGTGTGCATTCACAGATTGAGTTTATTTAAAATTAAAAAAAAAACAGTTTATTCGGTAATTTAAAAACTTGGCTGCATGCTCTAGCGTCTTTGCCAACATTTTCACGCAGCCACGGCAGAATATAATCCTCGCGCCATTTTTCTCAAATTTTCTTTTCTTTGTACTTGTATTGTGAATATCTAAAAATGACAACTTTCAATAATGAAGATGAGCAATATATTACTTCAACTCCACCGGATATACTAACAGAAGCGCGAACCGCATGCGACAGCTTGCTGCCGTCAATATCCAAGGACAGATACATAACCACGATCACTGCGACGCGAGCGAGGACTCAGGGCTGCACACGCTGGCGGACTGCCCGGCGTGGGAGGCGCCGAGGCGTGACCTCGTGGCAGCCATCGGGGTGGGAGTCCTCTCGCTCGGCAGCATGATTGCGGCAATGGTGCGGAGCGCGAGCGCGTGGACCGCCGCCGCCTCCTTCTGCGAGCATGTAATGCTCGCGAAGGAGGTGGCGGAGCGCGCCCGGGAGAGACTGAGAACTCTCCCGGTCCGCCGAGCCCGCAACTTGCTCGCCGCGCGTCGCAGGCAACTCAGGCGCCGGAGGTCGCTTAACGACCTCCGTCCTCCATGAGCGCAGGCCTGGGGGTGGCGGGTGAGGCCACCTGTCACCCCAGCAGAAGCAGGCCGGGACGGTGGGGCGACTAGCGCCCCTCCCCCAAACCGGGGCAAGACGGGGACACCGTGGTTCCCAAACCCGAGGGGGCCATCTCGAAACCGGAGATGGCCCAGGGTCAGTCGGGGTGCGAGGGATATGCTCTATGGGCAACCTTCTACAGAAGACCCGAGACGGCGTGCGGTTTTAGTCGGTTCAAGCCCGACATAACCGCCCCCGCTGGCACGCGGGGGGGTATCCGAAGGGATTTCCGCACGATAAAAAAAAAATAAAAAAAAAAGATACATAACCACGTATGAAAATTTCTTGAAGTGGAAAAACATGAAAAATGCTAAGTCATTTTCCGAAAATGTAGGTAGGTGTAAGGTTGCCCATAGAGCATATCCCTCGCACCCCGACGGACCCTGGGCCATCTCCGGTTTCAAGATGGCCCCCTCGTGTTTGGGAACCACGGTGTCCCCGTCTTGCCCCGGTTTGGGGGAGGGGCGCTAGTCGCCCCACTGTCCCGGCCTGCTTCTGCTGGGGTGACAGGCGGCCTCACCTGCCACCCTCAGGCCTGCGCTCATGGAGGACGGAGGTCGTTAAGCGACCTCCGGCGCCTGAGTCACCTGCGACGCGCGGCGAGCATGTTGCGGGCTCGGCGGGCCAGGAGAGTTCTAAACCTCTCCCAGGCGGGCTCCGCCATCTCTTTCGCGAGCATTATATGCTCGCAGAAGGAGGTGGTGGCGGCCCACGCGCTCGCGCTCCGCACCATTACCGCAATCATGCTGCCGAGCAAGAGGACTCCCACCCCGATGGCTGCCACGAGATCACGCCTTGGCGCCTCCCACGCAGGGCAGTCCGCCAGCGTGTGCAGCCCTGAGTCCTCGCTCGCGTCGCAGTGATCGATGACTAATACCTAGGACCTACCGAATAATTTTAGAGCTTTTACTACATTATCTACATCATTATTATCTTTATTCTCAATAAAATCTTTGAACTCAAAAAATACTTACTTTATTTATTTCCAAGTTTTTAGTTTTTATATCGTTAAATACATAAGGCACTTTGTGCAGGCGACCATCTTAAATTTGAAATTTGTCATAGTGTACAGTATCCTACTAGTAATTTTATACCCATATACAAGGGGTCGTGAAAAACAAAAACTTATATAATTCGCCATTTTGCTGGTGGCTGTGCTGGATTTGCATTTTTTTTCTCTAGTGTAAGTACTCTCTTCCACTACTTAGCTTACTTATGTATACTCTAAGGATTACATGACAGTGGTTTCTTCAACCGCCATTGAGTTCTGTAGATACTGTAATTTCGATCTCTATATGGGAGAACACGTTGTGGCATTCACAGATAGTTATTTTAAGAAAGTTAGAGTCTTTGTTTGATTGGTGTCCATTCTTTATTTTTCCCTAGTGTGAACGTTGTGTGTCCGGATTTATTTGTTTAAAAAGACTGTAAATGACTCCCCTGCATGGGTGATCCAAAATAAGCGACCGCATAGGAAGTACAACGGCAAAAAAAGAAGTGGAAATTGAATCCATACATCATGGTAAGGTCCGATTCTAGATTCCAAGTCCAAATCCGAGATTTAAACAATACTTTCAATCTTCTTCACGATTAGTTAATGTTTATAAGCGAATCATTGCATGAAATTTAGGTCTAAAATATACTGTTACCTAGGGAATGACTATTTATAGGAATAAAACTAGCACCGGATGTTCAAACAGGTAATACCAGCCTAAAACACAATAGGAATGTTGAAAATTGGTCGTCAGATTCTAACCAATACTGCTTAATGTCTTATTTTTTTTTCTGAAAAAATATGCATATCAAAATAAGATACTACCTAAACTAAACTGAAATTATGACCTTGCATTATTTTTAGTTTAAAAAATAGGAAAAAAAAAGAATCAAATTAATCAAAATTTATAACTTTTTAGATTTCTTATTAAGTTTCAAATTAATTTTATGAAATAGTACAATTTTTAAACGAAACGTAGATATTATAGAATATTCTCTTGGACTCCATACATTTGCACTAAGCGCTAACACACTATGACGTGACGTATGGTGTGAAACGGTTATGAATTTGACGAGGAACGCCAGAAATTTGTCATCAGATTATTTCTCTTAGGCATTTCATTAAGCTGCGTTAGCCTAGTGGTATGGGTAATGGACTGCTGAGACGAGGTCTCGGGTTCGATCCCAGGTTCTACCATGGCACACACCAATGACTTTTCGATGCTTTTCAAAGTTATGTGTGTATTTATCGCAGGTTTATAAGTGCCCGGTTAATGGCAATAGGCTATAATAGGCTATAAATAGGCTATAATAGGGACCTAAACATAAACTGGCGGAATGTGGGTGCTAGCACCTCTGCTTACCCCTTCGGGGATATAGGCGTGAGTTTATGTTATGTTATGTTATGTTATTTCATTATATTTTATTATAAAATGTAAATTTTACGACAGTAAAAACAATTGATCACAATTTCCACCAAATTACAAAATCAACTAAATATAATTATAGGGGATTCATACTAAAACAGTATAATCGTATGAGTAATCCTTTGAGTATTTACTCAAAGAATTACTAAGTATACGGAGTAGACAGAAAAGTATAGTACAGACATACAATTGTATCACAGCATCTTCTTTAAACTCAAATTAAATAAAAAGAACTTTAATAGAATAAGTCACTTTGTCTTCACGTACGTTGAGACGTTGAGTAATTCTAATGGAATTTAAAACATATTAATACTTACGTATATCATTGTTTATACATATCCACGATTGAAATGCGCAAGCGCCATTGACAAGTATGGTTATCATAACCAT
Organism: Cybosia mesomella; assembly: GCA_946251805.1. Classification (NCBI taxonomy): domain Eukaryota; kingdom Metazoa; phylum Arthropoda; class Insecta; order Lepidoptera; family Erebidae; genus Cybosia; species Cybosia mesomella. The sequence goes on from OX276403.1 coordinate 16,089,039, forward strand.
ATGTTTTTAAATGGAAACAATTCGTATTGTCTCCTCTGTTGTAATCGTTACTCATCACACAATACTGGGAATTTCACGTTTGTTATCATGTATTGCTCATCTTTCCTTGTGTACTTTGACTGAGTTTGAGGGAACACTCATTTCCTAGTTGCTAGAACAGCAAAGATTCACTTCAGCCTACATTCCATTTGGCAAATGTCGTGATACTCGTGATTCTAATTTTGTTCTTAATATTTTTTACTAAATGAACAATGTAATTACAGTAAAGAGCATAAATAGACCTTTAATATTTATATTCGATCAATAAGAGCAAGTGGTTCCTTGAATTGATATTAGTTCATATCTTTAATATCGATATTCACTTATAAACATTCACTAATCGTGAAGAAGGTTTGAAGTAATGTTTAAATCTTAGATTCAGACGTGGAATCTAGAATTGGACCTTACCACAATCTATGAATTCAATTTCCACTTTCTTTTTTGCCGTTGTAGTCTCTATGCAGTCGCTTATTTTTGCATCACTCATGCAGAGGAGATTTACAGCCTTATCAAACAAACAAGTCAGGGCACACAACTTTCACACTAGGTAAAATAAAAAAACAGGCACAAATCAAACACAGACTCTAGCTTTCTTAAAACAACTAGATGCTACTGTAGCTACTGAACTCAATGGCAGTTGAAGAAATCACTGTCATCTGTGCTAAACCTGTTTTTAAACGGTTTTATTTAATTTTGCCCTGTTTGTTTGTATCAAATTTAGTAATGCGTTAGTAAAGCGTCGGTAGCTTAGTGGTTAAGGAGTCGACCATACGATCGAAAGGTCCTGGGTTCTAATCCTGGTCATTACACTACCGACGTGAACCCACTCCTAACACAAGCAATTTAGCTTAGCTGGAGAGGTTAGGGGGAATATTAGTAATTTCGGTTACTAATATTCTTTAAAAAAAATATTACATTTTACCCCTTTCCTGTAGACAAGTGGAATCGAATGAAGTTGGAATTTTCCCTAGTGTTCAGGTGTGTATGTACTCTACATACACACCTGAACACTACATCTACTGGTGGTGAAATTTGATGACACAAATTTGTCACAAAATTCGGCCGGGTAGGTACCACCGTGCACGATTGCGAAAAACCCTCCATAGTAATCCAATTTCGGTTTGACTGCGTTCAGGGGCCAGCAAGTGCATAGCCGGGCAGGGGGATTGTGGTCGCAGCACTAGTGGGACAGGTGGGTGTCACGCGGTGCTGCGACGACAATCCTCTTCTGATGAGGCCGTCAAGCTGAGTGCCACCATTGTTAACATGTTACGTGTCTGTAATGGTGACCCTCTTTCCTGAGACTTTACCTTCAGCTTTCGGAATTTCGGAAATTTTGGAGGGTTGCCGGCACATAATTACGTATAAAAACTAAAAACTAGAAAATAAATGAACTAAATATTTTTTAAGTTCAATGGTTTTGTTGAGAATAAAGATAATGATTATGTAGATAATGTACTAGAAGCTCAAAACTAATTCAGTAGTTCCTAGGTATTAGCACAGATTAGGGCACGCCGCAATAGCGGCGGTAAGGCCCATCATGAAGGATTGGCTAGAGAGGCGACACGGAAGCCTCTCTTACCGACTGACGCAGGTGATCTCTGGTAAGGGGAGCTTCGGGGACCACCTGCATCGGATCAGGAAGGAGCCAACGCCTGAGTGACATCACTGCGACGCGAGCGAGGACTCAGGGCTGCACACGCTGGTGGACTGCCCGGCGTGGGAGGCGCCGAGGTGTGTCCTCGTGGCAGCCATCGGGGTGGGAGTCCTCTCGCTCGGCAGCATGATTGCGGCAATGGTGCGGAGCGCGAGCGCGTGGGCCGCTGCCACCTCCTTCTGCGAGCATGCTCGCGAAGGAGATGGCGGAGCGCGCCCGGGAGAGATTTAGAACTCTCCCGGCCCGCCGAGCCCGCAACATGCTCGCCGCGCGTCGCAGGTCACTCAGGCGCCGGAGGTCGCTTACCGACCTCCGTCCTCCATGAGCGCAGGCCTGGGGGTGGCAGGTGAGGCCGCCTGTCACCCCAATAGAAGCAGGCCGGGACGGTGGGGTGACTAGCGCCCCTCCCAAACCGGGGCAAGACGGGGACACCGTGGTTCCCAAACCCGAGGGGGCCATCTCGAAACCAGAGATGGCCCAGGGTCAGTCGAGGTGCGAGGGATATGCTCTATGTGCAACCTTACACCGCGGCGTCTGAAGACCCGAGACGGCGTGCGGTTTTAGTCGGTTCAAGGCCGGCTTAACCGCCGCCGCTGGTCGGCGGGGGGGTATCCGAAAGGATTTCGGCACGTAAAATAAAGGTATTAGCACAGATTACATAATATTATTCTAATAGTATTAGTCATCACACTACTCTCTTCATCAATCTAGGGCGTATAGGAACTACGGTAGTGACCAGATATTTTTTTTCATGAAACATCATGTGTATAAAACTTGCTAAATAGGTACTTGTTTTATTTATTTAGTTCAGTGAAAGCTGCATAGTGCTCTTTGTGGTGGCGCTCGCTTGCAACACCGCAGAACGCCAGTCGCGGAAGCAATACACCCGACTTGCCTCGTTATTGCCAAATGCTTCGATTAAAGGCATAGACTAATCAGACAATTACGAAATCAATATACGAATTCGATTTCTTCACTGTTTTAATAGATCAGTTCGTGGTCTTTTTCAATAAAGTACCTAACATGCATAATTATCAATTTAGTACATACTTAGTACACTAGTTTTCCGTAAAATTAAGATGAAGACTTCCTAATAGGTATTTTATTCACCTCTTGTCATTCACAAGTCGATATGTGACTCTAGAAGAACAAGACTGTGAAGATCTTTGCCAGTTCCCTTCATCGCCATTATCCTCGAACGTCAAAGCACGGACCTCGGAACCCGGAATCCACTTTCCGGCTTTTTCACTCATTAACTAATGTACCTACATTTTAATGTCAACAATTATTATTTTACAAATTGCAATGTAATATTATCAACGCTGAAGTACTGAAATGACAAAAAGTTACTGAAAGGAATCAAAGAAAAGATATCGAGGAGATTCATCATTATCAGGCGAAGTCAAGAGTACTAAAACTCTGTCGATGACCAGTTACCAATATTACACTTTTCGCTCTTCGTCGTACACGTAAAGCTCATCAGACCCAGCTGTAGGAATACCAGTCTATAAGTGTAATCAAAATACCATCAAATGTCTTGCAAATCTTTTTTTTTGTTGCGTCACGGGATATTTCCAACGAGATACCGCCCGACGCGGGGAGGCCGCGCGGTTATGTGTGGCTCTCACACACTAAAACCCCTGCGGTATACCATACTCTGCGTCTTGTCGGGGGGGGGGGGCTGAAACTATACAAGAATCTCCCCCCAAGCGCGTGCCCGCAGTGTGTCATGGGCACCTTCACCACTGAACTCTTAATTAGGCGACGTCCAGGCACACACGGACGTCACCTCTTCGCGGGTGGCTAGAACGGCGGGTGGATGGCTAACCCCGCCCCTTCCACCCGCAGCCACACTCAGGGCGGCATGAGGCGCCAATACTCGCGCCTCCGCTGCCCGGTTAGCCCACGGCGGATCGGATCAGCAAGATCTCCCTCTCGAGATGCTGGTCGCAACCTTCTGCGAGATGACGTCCTCACAGAAGGTTGCGATCGCGGCAAAATTCCTGTCGCTGGCGGCTATAGATCGAATGATGGCCGCCAACGAGAGGTCACTCTCTATGACTGCAGTGAGAACCCGGCGTTGCGTCTCCCAAGCTGGGCAAACCGCAAGCGTGTGTTGCGACGAGTCCTCACTGCAGTCGCCGTGGTGGCAGGCGGGACTCCATTCCTTCCCAGCGAATTTAAACAGGTAGTTTCCGGAGCAGCCGTGCCCGGAAAGCACCTGTGTCACTCGAAAGGAAAGGGTCCCGTGCCGCCGCCCTGCTCACTCAACAATGACCGGCTGGAGCGCCTTTACGGCGGCAAAGCCAGCGCGTGGAGCCACCAGCCGGGACGACCACCTGTCCATATGTCTTGAAAATATGGTCCAACCTAGTAGACACATTATTAGAATGTTCCACTCCATTCCAAAAGTGGGGGAACATAGGTGGTATGCTGGGTGTGGATTGACCCTGGAACGTCGTAATTGCAAGTCTAACGTCTTAGCCTGTACCTAAGTACGCCAACGAGACCAACTTTGGATTGTTAGAATGATTAACGGATACATAAAAGAGCTGTAAGCTAAAACTATAAACGCTTAACTTCGTATAGAGACGTAGCGATATCAACAGTAATGCCTACAGATTATAGATTTCGGTATTGACACGAAGCAATGTCGTAGTTAACACCGCTTTCCTTATTTCTATAGTTATACCAGCTCTTCTGTGAGATGGTGAAAATAGGAACTACGGTTGTCACTGTCAAATTTCATTCAATTGCACTACTCGCTGTACACCACAGATTAGTGTTCTCAAGTTCTCAGATAGATTCACAGAATTGTTGGTACGACTATACTATACACCTGTCTTGGACAATGACGAGAATATTTATTACTCACAAAGGATCTGTTAATCTTTGTTGTTACTATCCACCACAATTTTTTTCAAAAAACACTGTTTTATAGTACTGATGCGATGTGACCTATAACAGTTACTATGATTACCTCTAGGACGACATCCATGTATCCAGGGTCCCAATTCTGGGGGCAGGTATCTCGTCTACTTTCGAACGATTTTGTTTCAAGAGTCCACGAACTAATCACTAATAACACACACTAACACGATATAATCGCGGAATGAGACAAAAAAGACATGACATTTTTATTCAGTCTTATGTCTATGGTAAAATCTAATTGCAGTGCCTAATATAGCTGTTATATGTTTTATGTTGATAAATTTTCCGCAAACAAAATATTTTTGACGTTTTTTTTGGGTGCGGAAACCCCCTTCCGTAGCGTTCTTCAGCGTCTGTAGACCCGAGAGACGGCGTGCGGTTTTAGTCGGTTCAAGCCCGACATAACCGCCCCCGCTAGCCGGCGGGGGGGGGGCGTATCCGAGGGTATTGCCGCACGAAAAAAAAAAAAAGGTTTCACGGCCTCATCTTTATCTTATTATACTGTGTCATCTCACCGGAGCTAATGAACAGGTGAGTATATCGCCTCGAATCCACTTAAACCGCACGGTATTTTGCTTGTGTGGCTGGGGAACTAGGTTCTTGGCCTGTTTTGGTATTTGGGTTCAGACAACGACACACTTATGGAGACCTGAGAATGCTATTACCTTTTTTTTTTTTTTTTATCGTGCGGAAATCCCTTCGGATACCCCCCCGCGTGCCAGCGGGGGCGGTTATGTCGGGCTTGAACCGACTAAAACCGCACGCCGGTACCTTTTTTTTTTTTTTTTTTTTTATCGTGCGGAAATCCCTTCGGATACCCCCCCGCCTGCCAGCGGGGGCGGTTATGTCGGGCTTGCACCGACTAAAACCGCACGCCGTCTCGGGTCTTCAGACGCCGGGGTGTAAGGTTACCCATAGAGCATATCCCTCGCACCCCGACTGACCCTGGGCCATCTCACCACTAACAGCATCGCTCATCCTGTCTCCTCTGAAAGCAGAGGAGTACGGAGAGCGATGTGTTCCCGCCACGTTGGGTATTGGCCGACGATCAATGCCAACCCTATGAAGGGGTGAAGGGGAAGCCATTGACCGCCGCCCAGGGTGTACCGGCCGCTCCGATTCCGTTCCCCCCGGACTGCAGCGGGATTGGAATCGGAGCGACACTCGAGGAGGTTACCCAACACACACCCCCGCACGCCGGTACCTATATGAAACTAACATATGTAGGTAGGTACTTAAACCAACTAATCGAAAGTAATGTTTATAAAGTTAAGAATGTCGTGACTAGTAATGTGTTGGACTGATTCCATAAAAAGACTGGACTTGTACTCATCCTTTGAGTAGGTAGGTACGTGCCTGAGAAACAGCGCGTGACTGACCAAGCCACGTAGCGCGCGCGCCAACACACTGTACATTGTTCAAACTAAAATACAATGGCTGATATCATACAATAACGTGATATGTTTTAAGTACATATGAATCTCACACGAAGTCTTTTCAGTGACCCGGTAAGGAGACGCTACAGCAACTGAACACATACAAAGAAGGTAAAATCCTTAGCTCTAAAATGAATTTATCAAAATAATTTTTGAATTTTGTTTAATTACATAGGTCATCACGAATTTTCTTTTTGATATTAAATTGATTGATATTGAACTTTAAATAGACTAATAACAGAGTTGAATGTCGGCATAAAGCAAAATCTTTTCACCGCACGTACTAGGTACGGTATTTTCGACAACGTTTTTAAATTGTTGAACTCAGGTTAAAAAGTATTTTCATTGGTTTATTTAGTCAAGTGATTATATATTCATTTCGACGCTAATCAGTAGCTCGTAATTGCGTGAAAGTGCTGAGACCTTCCAGATAGGAATTCGTATTCAAGCAATAACGGAATACTACGATAGAAATAGCCTGAAAATGATTAAAATTGCAGAAAGCTCTCTTATCTGTCTATCTTGAGTTTAAGTGTTTCTCGCTCAGAAAGAAACAAAACTCTTGCCTTTTGAAATGTTCACGCAAAAAGCAATAAGTACCTACATATATTATGCAGTCGCAGTACCTAGGTACCTACTTTTTTCATCTTTCTGTCAAACGCTTACATTAGCCGCAGTGGCAAAAGTACGAAATGACACACTACCTACTATAGAGAGATGTTAATGAAACAACGGAACATCCTTAGCCGATATCTTTGGACTTCCCGGTTTCTCAAGTGATTTGATGGCAATTAATATTTTAATCCTGATTTGGCATCTGTAAAATCCATCTTGAATACTTTGGATTATATTGTTTCCATCCTGCAAGGCTCCGTTTTGTAAATTACTGGGAACATTGATTAGTATTCAGGTACCTATAACCTACCAAAATTCCACGGAACACAAACACGGAACATTCCACTAAAAATCTAAAAATATATTTGCAACCTTGGCGTTTTAACAATCACTTAAACGTAGAAGCCAAAGTTTAGCTTTCTTCTACAAATTTCAATGTGCCCAAAACACTAAAAACCCATAGTTCATAGCGGCGCAACGCTACTAAAGGCTGTGTTTGTCTGCGCGTACGAGTATCTTATAAAAGGCACAAATAATCAATACTAATTACAGTCGATTTGTGAGTAAATAATTTTGCAGCAAACAAAGACTTGTGAGCCACCGAATCATGAAAAGCATACTTAAGTGCAAATACCGCACAAAAATAGCAATGATTACATGCCATACGCTATGACCACAACGGACTTTACCATTACCTACCTACGAACGTTATGTTTATAACACGTTGCGATTGGAACGTATGCGCTCATTGGATAACACGTTTATCGAATGACCCGTGTGACACGCTGATAGCAACAGAATGCAAAAATGTCAATGTTTATAACGATATTTGTTATAGCCACTGATATGCGACCGTACAAATAACTTATGTTAGACCGGCGGCTACAGGTTTTTGAGGTTGTAGAATCCGAGAAAAAACTACTAAACACATCTGGCCTTCAGGTGTGATGGCCCCTTCTTTATTTCAACTTTCTTTCAATACTTGCGATTGGTCTACGACAGCGGCAATATACCGAGTTGTAGAAATGGCTTCATTTTGCAAAGGATTGCTCTTCAGAAGAATGAAACCATTTGAAAAATCATACTAGGTTATTCAGAAACTTTAGAAATAAAGTAATATTCTTTGTTTTTGCCTGCATTACCCAGAAACTTATGAATCAATTTTATTCAAACTTACAGATTCCAGTTTTAACTCTTCATATTAATTAAAAATATCTGGGTGACCGAGCTTTATTCGATTTCAAATCGACTTTGGACCACCCATCATCGTCTATCATTTAGTTATATCAATTAGCAAAAAAAATGTTTTTTTTGCCCCTATTTTTATTTCAAATAAAAAAAATGCTTCTGGTTACCCCCTCGGACGTCAGATATCGTTGTTATAGTATAGTAGAGAATAATAATAGAGAATCTCTAGAAGAGATTTTAGGATTTACTCAAACGCTACGCTACCAACACGGTAGAAGAACGAAAAAGAAAAAGGTGTGCATTTAAACAATATAATCTGACGATTAGCGCATGATACAGTCATGGGTATTGGTCACGACAAATCGTCAGTCCTTTGAACAGTAGCTCCGTTAGAGTTCATGTCCAATGACCTTCTTTTTTAATTTTTTAAAACCTGTACCTACACGCGAACCTCTCAGTGGAAAGGACAGGACACACATCATGTTTTTTTTCCTATTTACCTAGTACATTTTTTTTTCTTTTTTTTCGTGCGGAAATCCCTTCGGATACCCCCCGCCGACCAGCGGGGTGGTTATGTCGGGCTTGAAACGACTAAAACCGCACGCCGTTTCGGGTCTTAAGACACCGGGGTCCTATTTAGTACCTAATCTTTACAATCCCGGTCCCCACGGCGACGATCGAATGAATCCACATTTAGCATCTTGGGCTACTATTATTATTCGTTGAATGCGTATTAATGTTGAGTTCGATAGGTGTCTGTTGTTGTTTGTAGTACACTTATTTGACGTCAGGTAGCGTTACTGTAGTAACACCAAGTTCAAATACAAAATTATGGTTTGAAAAAGCTAAAAAATCACGCTTTAATTGAAGACCAAATGAAAAGTAAAAAATATTAATTATAAAAATAATAATTGGTGGGCTACTCGATGATGATTGTTGTAAGCGCCCCTTGCTTTTCAACAATTAAATAAATATTTTCTGATCTATTTTCTAATCTGCTCCCGTTCCCGTTACCCATGGGAACCTATTCCCGGAGTAAAAATTAGACTACGTGTTATTTCAGACAGTGGTGCCAAGACTCACATACGTAATACATGCTCAAAGCCGAAAATGGCCATGATGGCAATGTAAAAGCGCAATCGGATTGCCTGGGTAACTGGACATGAGGGCATCACAGACAATGAACTAGCGGATGAACTGGCCAGTAAAGGAGCTGAAGAAAACCAGGTTGGCCCGGAGTCCAGGTTGCCAATCACCCATAAAATAACTAAGGGAGTAATCAGCCGAAGCATAATAGCAGAGACCAACCGGAGATGGAGATCCTAAACAGGCATGAGATAGTTACAGATCTTCATAAAAGGCATAGACAAAAGAAGGACGAGCCGGACGAGTAGCGAGACTCGCCACCTCGAAGGAGCTCGTGAGGAGTGCGCGCAGCATCCGCACATGTCCGGCCTTCAGGGTCTCCGGCCAGGTTGGGCACCCATATAGGGCTATAGTCCGCACGATCCCCTCGTAGAGTCTCCTGCAGGAGTCATCGGGTCTCCTCATGTTGGGCAGCAGCCATGTCAGAGCGTTGGCTGTGCCCTTTAATTTGGGGGCCACACTTCGGAAATGTTCTCCGAAGTCCCATCGGCCATTGAGCACAAGCCCCAAATATTTTATTTGGGGCTTGATGGCAATGGGAGTGCCTCCTACTATGAGACTGGATCCCTCAGGTAGTTTGCTCCAAGGCCTGTGAAAGAACAGGGTCTCGGTTTTATGCAGAGCCACCTCGAGACCCAGCCGCCGGATCCACTCCACAACTTGGGCAACCGCGGTCGTGGCCTTCAGAGTTGCTTCGCAGTGCGTCGCACCGCACTCCGTCACGCGCAACACGTGACGGTGGCACCATCCAGCATCCAGTCGTATCCGATGTTGTACAAAAGCGGCCTCAGGACCGATCCATGTAGAACACCGCATGACATATCACGCCAACTGAGGCCGGTCACGATTGGGTAGATGACGGCTGTCTCCGACTGTGCGGCTAAGGTAGAGAGGCTCTTCATGATACACGAGCACCTCCCTAATGCAACTCCAGGGCAAGGTGTTGAATGCATTGGCGATGTCCAGGGACACCGCCAACATCACCTCACCCCGAACAACTGCATCCTTCGTCAAAGCCCTCATGCGCAAGATCGCATCCACGGTGGAGCGCAGCGCCTCTATTGGAAGCCATATTCGATATCCGCCAGGTCCAGCCTCGCTCTAGACAGGTGCTCGACGAGGTGCTTCGCGATGACTCTTTCAAAGAGTTTTGCACACCTCGTCAAACAACACTATAGGCCTGTAGGCTGACGGCGAGACCTTTCGAATGAGGACCAATTTCCTTGTCTTCCATAATTTCGGAACTGGTCCCGCTCCAAGCATGCGCTGAGAAGCCCTCTCAGTCGGGGCACGAGAGCGTCATCGACTCCCAGAACTACACCGCCTCAACGTAGACATTGGCCCCTGCACCGGACAGTACTATGGCGGGTTCCAGAAGGAACTCCCGATCTAGACGCTTAAGCGCCCAGCGTGGCCCGGGTGGAGCCGGTGTGGCCGGCTCGTCGCTCGCAGGGGCGGAGACGTCAAACCGAATGTATCTGTGATCTGACCTTGTCTCCTGCTCCACAATGACTTGCCAGCCCTGACAACGACGCGACAGTGAGGGATACGTCCGAAGAACAGGCCTAACAATGGTTTTTTGACCTGCCCTTTCAACCTAACTGCAATCATAAAGGAATCAAAACACAGAGTACTTCCGTTGAGTTAGGATCATGAATTAATAATACATATTACAATTTACAACTACAAACCTGCACGTATCGTATACGTATTAAATTAGTAGAACATTATTTATTTTATTTATTTATTTATTTGTTTAGAAACTTAACAGCTATGATACATATCTCGTGGGTAAATTAAGAATTACATTGGACTCTTAGCCAGTAACAAAGTTTCCCGACAAGTAAAAATTGCATGCACCACTTAATATATATTCTATCTATGTATTTATAAATATTCTTACTATCCTATTCTAACTTAATCTAACAGTTCTTATACAATCTTTATTCGGGCAAGTATGATTGTAACTTATCAATTATTTTTTTCTTAAAGACACTTTTTGAGAGGTGCAAGATGTCAATGTCATCAAAGTTGTCATTGTAACAAGGTACGCGTGTGAGAACTGCATTTTGCGTGTAAGAACTGCATTTTTACCGTAATTAGTGCGATGCAGAGGAACACTGAAAAGGCGGGTATGTCTAGTCCGAGTTTTGGGTGCACTTAAATTTATATTAGAGAGAAGGTCCATACAATCAATTTCGCCTCTTATGATAGCAAACAAAAAACCCATGTCTAGTAACACGCGCCTGCTAGACAGAGATAGGAACTCATTGCCCTGCTAGAGTTCGGGAGTCATTCCGTGTCGATCAAGCAAGAAATCTATATATATATATATAAAACAAAGTCATGTTAGTGAGGACCGCGATGAACTCGAGAACGAGTGGACCGATTTTCATGATTTTTGATTTTTGTATATTCGCCTATACTATGCCTTACTATGTGTTACCCCACCGCCAGCAGAGTGGGGGTATATTGATTTAAACTTACACGATTTTCACACATAATTATTGTTTATACGGGACTTAATCGCGTTAATAAATATATAATGGTATATATTTACCTCGACGTTTCGGACGCGATGTTGCGCCCATGGTCGCGAGTAGTAGGTAAATATATACCATTATATATTTATTAACGCGATTAAGTCCCGTATAAACAATAATTAAGAGTGGGGGTAGTTACGACGGATTCGAACCGACCAAAACCACACACCGTCTCGGGTCTTTAATGACGGGGTGTAAGGTGGCCAAGCGAGGCAATTCCCCCGCACTCCCTGACCCTGGGGTAATCTACGGCTTTGAGATGGCTCCCTCGGGATACTGTGTCTGTGTCTATACTAGCCATTAGGATAATTAAAAATATGAGACGTTCACGAATATCAACTGATAAAGTAGCCAACATAAGTTGATTCTAAGGCGAAACGACGTTTGCCGGGTCAGCTAGTACTTATTAAAGGACTGACTATTTTATATCTTCTTCTTCATCCCGGTTGCATGCAAATCTTACACTTTTTAGCTCGAGGTCTGCTCTTCTACAACCCCATTATTAGGTTTAATTAGACTTTAATTAGCTATTTGCTATTAACGTTGCTGTTAACCCCGTCCATCAATCAGCAGAACGCCGTAGTTACGCCCGAATTCTGTCATGTTCTGCAATTTCAAAGTTATTAGATATTACATTTTATTTGGCCCTTTTTTAGTGATTGCTAAAGATATGTAGATGAATAAAGACCTAGACATAACCTCATATAACAATTAAATGTCAGCCAGAGTACCAGATATCATGATAACATTATGTTTCTTTTTGTCCACAGTCGTTGTTATCATGTCTGATCTGACTACAGAAAAAATATACAAAAATGTTATATTTGTTTTGAAGTATAAATATATTCCTAAAGATTAATAATGAAATGTGACAACAAGAAGCCTATTTTCCTAATTAATTCAGTCTGATGCAAAACAATATACCTACCTAATTACTAAAAGAAACAATACATACTACATATCCTCACGCATGTAGAGATATATAGAAGGTACCCCTTCTAAACATCTCTAGATCTCTACATGCGCAGAGCCGAATTATACGCCGACATATCGCCAACTATATTACTTAACTTTACTTTTGCATCCACATATTAGCGGGCTGGTCTAAATTGCCATGAACATAGTACTCCGTGATTAACAGACTTATGAGGAAAATTAAGTAATACTGAAAGATAAAGATAAAAGAGGATTTTGCGTTCACGGATGGATTTGGGAGTGTAAAAGCAATAATGACTAAGTATAGAAGTCAGGGTTGCGTCCCTATGACTCGGAATGCCAGTTTGTGAAAGTCCAAATCATTGAAATCATATAGAACTAGGCTGTGCCCCGTGGTTTTTCCACCGTAGTTGCTCGGTTCTCTTCATACCCGTGTCATATCGCATCGCCCGTCGCAACCGCCCAGTCCGCCCGCTCGCGTCTTTCTAATATTTTTAACCGACTTCGAAAAAGGAGGAGGTTCTCAATTTGAATGTTTTTTCATATATGTTCGAGTATAACTCTGTCGTGTATGGACGGATTTGCAAATTGTTGTTTAATAATAATAATATAATAATAATTCTTTTGTGCACGACACAAATAGACTATGGACACATGTGCCAGTGACATGTAGATTAGTAAGCGTGAATATAATGAATGAATTATGAAAATGTTAGGTTTACGTAAATTAAAAACGTAATTATGTAATTACTTTGATATTAAGCTAAGATAAATAGCTTACTAACTGTTATGAGTTAGTTTTCTGAGTAATTAAGTATGTCAGAGCCAAATTTAATAAAGAAAGTACAATCCCTGAAAAGCATATTTACAAATATAATTACGACAATGCATTACTCAGAATCTAACTCATAACAGTAGTAAGCTATTTATCTTAGCTTAATATCAAAGTAATTACATAATTACGTTTTTAATTTACGTAAACCTAACATTTTCATAATTCATTCATTATATTCACGCTTACTAATCTACATGTCACTGGCACATGTGTCCATAGTCTATTTGTGTCGTGCACATCTTTATTCAAGTAACCATGACTCAATTATGTTAGTAACATTTTTTTTACTTCAAACTATGTTAGTATCACAATTATTACATAATTCGAATTACGATGATTAATTATGAAATTATGTTCAATAAATATTATGTCAATAATTTATTATAATTCAGGCTCTGTGTGTAACGTGCAGCAGGCAGCAATGGGCCACGTACGAACAGTCCAGCCGAGCTGCGAGCGCCTCTCGTGCGCGTTGTCGCGAAGCAGTCAACGTTTGCTTCCGCGGACATTGCCGAAGCACTACAAAAGCGCAGGAACCCCAACAGCATCCCGAGTGCGTTGTTGAACTGGACACGGAGGGATTCGTACGATTTTTGGTCCACAGGCTGCACGTGTAAAACGTGGTACGGCTGCAGGCTCTGAATAGTTCGATTTCAACTTCAGTTGAGCATAGTGCAAACGGCGCACAGTGGGCGGAAACGATCACACCAGCGCGCGAGGCAGTAAATCTAATCCAAATTTAATATTTTTTTTAAATACTCATAATTATGTCTGCTTTCTTGTAGCACTGCCTTATATTCTTCACTTTTTAGGGTTAGAAACCACCCCTATTAACCCCTAAGCAGGCTAAGCCCCCCTACGCTAAGCTAAGCTAAGTACCCCTAAGCCTGCTTGGGGTTGTTAGGGGTGGTTTATGAGGTTGTAAGGGTATGTGGAAACGAAGTATGTGAGGGTTAAGGTAGGTTAGACTATCTGTAGTTGAAATTTATTTATTTATTTACAGAAAACCCGAATTCCGAATTTAGCTTATAACTCATTTTTAGACCTATTTATCCTAGCTTATAATTTATGTTTCCCTCTAAAAAAAGTTCGTGTAAGCTTTATCTCAAAACCAAAATGGATATCAAAGGGAATACAACTATGTAGTAAACGAAGACGAGATCTTCTATGGAAGTATAGAAAGCACTCTACTTAGGAAAATAGAATAAACTTTAAGAAATATTCTAAGCGCTATAAAAAAATAATAACTTTAACAAAAAAATGTCGAAACAACTATTTTATGAATTCCTCTACAAACAAGGAAAAGGCAACTTGGAAAGTAATAAATGATATTAAATGTAAATACCCAAACGAAGGCGTTGAAAAGCTTGTTATTAACAATGAAACAATAACCAGTGATATATGTATTGCAAATACATTCAATGATTATTTCACTGACATAGTAAAAGGTAGTAAATATGAAAAACCAGAACAAAGACCAGTTAATGAGTTATCTAAAATCGAACGTAATTGTAAGTCTGTATTTATGCCTTCAACAATTCCTCATGATATTTTAAAAATAATAGCTTCCTTAAAAAACACATCCAGAGTAGGGTATGATGGCATTAGTACACGAATAGTGAAAGATTTAGCTGTCTTTATTGCGGCCCCTTTAAGCCACATCATGAATCTTTGTATAGAACATGGTATATTTCTGGACAGATTAAAACTAACGGTAATAAAACCTATCCACAAGAAAGATAGTAAGTCAATAATTAATAATTATAGACCTATCGCTTTATTACCTATATTTTCCAAAATATTCGAGAAAATCATTTATAAAATGATTTTCTAATTTTGATTTATGAGATGATGATGATGATGAATGAGATTTATGCCTGTAAAATTTCTTTGAAACAAATAACTTATTCACGACATGTCAATATGGATTTAGAAAGAATAAATCCATAAACTTAGCGATGTATAATTTTTTGCATGAAGTATTAATAAATATGGACTGGCGATCACCAGCAATAGCTCTATTCATGGATATGTCGAAAGCATTTGACCGTGTAAATCATGAAATACTTTTAAATAAACTATATACGTACGGTGTGAGAGGAAATGTGTATGAAATTCTTAAATCTTACCTTAGCAACAGAAAACAACTCACAGAAATAAAAAGGGTATTCGTAATCAGTAAAATTGAGGAAACACATAGTTCTAACATAAGAAATGTAATCTCAGGAATTCCTCAAGGTATATAGTATATTAGGTCCTCTTTTATTTCTGATTTATATTAATGACATGCCCACAATAACGACATATAAAATGACACTATTTGCTGACGATAACACTATACTTTATACTGGTAGTCATTTAGAATATGATATAAATACATCTCTGACATCAATAATAGAATGGCGTAATGAAAATGATTTAAATATTAATATAGGCAAAACCAATTTAATGTTCTTCAAACAACGGAATACATCGCAAAACAATTTGAATATATCCTGTCAAAACTAGAAAATCGAAGAGATTGGTGTTACAAAATTCTTAGGTCTTTACATTGACAATACCAGTCCACTACGCTAACTGCTTACCATAGCTATGTAGGATCTACTTTACGATATGGGGTAATTTTTTGGGGGAGCTCAACATAATATATAAAGGCCATGTTTTAATTGCCCAAAAACGCTGTATTAGAAGCATATGTAACATAAAACAGACCGAATCATGTGTACCTCATTTTAAGAAACGAAATATTTTGACTTTACCTTCTCTTATATGAAGTTGCAATATTCATAAAATCTAACATAGAATTGTTTGAGTTTCGGACTAGAGCCCGACACTGTGACAAATTATCCGTGGTAGCTAGTAGAACAGAATTGTTGCATAACAGTGTTTTTTGCCTAGGACCACGCATATACAATAAAATTCCAATAATGATTAGAAATGTTATTGGACATTTCTAATCATTATGATTTAATGTCTAGAAACATTAAATCATAATGTTTACCGACCGACCGATCGATCCGATCGATCGGCGATAGCTAAGCGAAGAAGCGATAGTCAAGTGACGTACGTAACGGACTGCTGTGACGAGGTCTCGAGTTCGATCCCCAGTCGCCCCGGGCACACACCTCTGACTTTTCGTAGTTATGTGTGTATTAATAAATGTTAATTATCGCTCGCTTAATAATGTGCCCGGTAGATGGCAATAGGCTCGCCCCCTGTTACATTGGGACCTTAACATAACTGGCGAATCGTGGGTGTGTAATACACCTCTGCCTACCCCTTCGGGGATACAGGCGTGAAGTTATGTTATGTTATTATGTAGAAATGTTAATGAAATGGAGAGTTTTAAAAGAAAACTTCGCAAACTTCTCATCGAAAAAAAATTAATATTGTGTGTTTTGTCTGCTTAATTTAATTTTATGTGATCATGTAATCAATACTTATTTAATAACTCATCTTATGACATAATTAATATCTACTTATATAATATTGCGAAACATAGCTAATCTCATTATTTTGTGAACATCCTCTGTACCTATGATTTACAATAAACATAATTTGAATTTGAATTGAAAAGTAGTTGATTAAGTTAGTCGCTCTACCCAGAGCTAGGTGTGTTAGCCTGCTTGGGGGTTGTTAGGGGTAGTTTATGAGGTTGTAAGGGTATAGGTATAAGGTGTATAGGGGTTGAGGTAGGCTAGTCGACCAATTGAGAGTATGGAAGGTGTGGTGCCCGCATTAATGGGCATGCGCTAGGGGGGGTCGCCATAGAAGTATTCCTGCATAGTTTCAGGCCCCCCCGACAAGGCGCAGAGTATGGCACACCGTGGGGTTTAGTGGGTATGCCAATCCAGTTAGCGGATGGGAGATTCCCACACACGGTCTCCGGCTACCACCCCGTGGCCGGCGGTGCCGTGCGTAACGTGAAGTTATGTTATGTATGTTTATGTATAAATATGTAGTTGATGGAACTCGTTTTACCCAGAATCTGGTTGAATAGCCTGCTTAGGGGTTGATAGGGGTGGTTTCTACCCCTAAAAATTTCCGCAGTGCTACAAGAAAGCAGACATAATTTTAAGTATTTAAAAAAAAAACATTTGGATTAGATTTACTGCCTCGCGCGTAGTTTTGATCGTTTCCAGTGGGTGGAAACCCACGCATCACCACGTTATTCCTAACAGACAACGCTCTCCGCTCCCGCTCAGTGTCAATATCATCCCTCAGGGCGGGTGTAACGACATGCCCCAGGTACTTGAATTCTTCAACGAACTTCGATGGGGTTCTATACAGCTTCACAGGTAGTTCCTCACTTACTTTCGTCAATCCGCCGTGAATGACCACGCACCGAGCCCATGCCTCTTAGCATAACTCTCACAAGTCACGTCACTCGCTAACAAGTTACGTAACCCACAAACTGAAGCACTAAGAAGAACCATATCATTCGCGTAGCTTATGTTATTGAAACAGATATCGCCTACTAAGTGCATTAATCAAACCATTCACGCAAATGTTGAAAATAGTCGGGGACGTTATCCCCCCTGCCTCACCCCACAATCCATCCTGTATGAGTCAGATAACGCTCCCGTTCACTTTACATAATTTATTTGATTACCATACCAATATCTGAACATATCAATGAGACCACCAGGGGCATATAGTGCTCTTATCGTTTTTTTTTTATATTTAGTCCGTCAAATTGACTGCACCTCGCCTGATAGAAAGCTGAGGTGAAGTCCAAAAAGTAGTGTCCACCATTTCCAAAAATAGTCTCTCGAATGGCCCCTACCTAGACGGCCTCGACAGATGTTTTTTCACGTCCCGATTAAAGAACCCAGGATTGTAGGAAGAAGGCAACACGTGTGAGGGTAAAGCGTTCCAGTTCTTTATGTTCCGACAACTAAAGGAGATTCCGAACCGCTTGGTTCGCGATGGTAGGTATCGATTGCACTGTATGAGGACGACACCCAAGTCCTGCATGTGTTGTTCGGGACAAGAAGGAGGAATCAATTGGAATAGCTCATCGGAACATTCACCATGGTATATGCGATAGAATACTGCCAAGGAGGCTATATCTCTACGCAGCTGCAGAGGCTCTAGAGAACTCGTGACCTCAGGACTATCGATGATCCGGACTGCCCGTCGCTGCAATCTGTCGAGAGACTTCAACTGAATAGTCGTACGAGCATTTTTGTCTTTTCAATTAAATCACTAATCCAATTATATTATACTTTATGTGCCTTTTTGAAGTCGGTTTAATTTGTTTATCAAAAAAGTACTTATATATTAATAAATTGCTTCCTTCGACCAGATTAAAAAAAGTGCGTCTAAAGCTCGTAGCGTGAATGTTAAAGGCTTGTTCTCACTAGTTCTATTCATTAGTTCGATCGTCGAACTATAGTGAGAATTTTTTTTCTCATTAGTTCGACCGTCGAACTACTGAGACTTTTTCGACGATCGAACTAATGAATCGAACTAGTGAGAACAAACGATGTTAGATAGCCTAAAAATAATCATATTCTATAATTTTTGAAATCACCAGGGTGATTTGAAAGTGAACACACGTTTAAACAAAAAATCTTCAGCTTATTATTTTTACTATTATTGTTTTTACTATCGATATTATTAGGTTAGGTTATTGAATTAATAATTAATATCTATACTGTATACACAAATTGGTTTTTGTAATATTGATTTCCCGACTGGAAGGTCAATGGGGTAGGTAGGTACCAGCAATGTATACATTTATTTTTTATCACTCCACGAACATTTATCATAATTACATTTGTTACTAACTCCATTCGTTTTAACTGGAAGTGATAGAGTATCTACTGATTATATCCGTTGATCGTAACATTTGCCATCCACATTTATGAACATGTTATATTTTATCGTAAAAACAAACACTTTGCGCTAAGTGCTTGTGTTGATAGCGTTTTCTCAACAATGTGATTAAATTGTCACATTTGCTTATCCTCTTGTAGTTTTCCTACGCTATTATTAACTTATATTCTTTTCTTATTATCCCGGCGAGCGAAGTAGAATAACACGCCTTTTACCGTGAGTATTGTAAAGCGACTTCAACTGGTAAACTTTACCAATAATAACTTACCATCAGGCAAGATGTAGTAATATTGACGTAAGAAAAACCTTTTTTATCCTCAGTACTATCGTCTGTCTTCGTTTTCAGGAGCGTTTCCCTAAAACTCGGTCAGTATATATCGTAATATTGATGTGCAAGCAAACGCAATTGGTCCCTACACGCGATCACGATATTGGATCGCAATATCCTGGGCGAAAACGAATAGGCGATAGTACTGTAGATTAAAGAAGAAAGAAATCATTAACTAATAATCGAACAAATGAGAAAAAAAAGTCTCGGTAGTTCGACGGTCGAACTAATGAGAAAAAAAAATCTCACTAGTTCGACGATCGAACTAATGAATAGAACTAGTGAGAACAAGCCTCTACACGCGCCCCTACAGATGGATTTAACAACTAATGGTGAGCAATTTGATATTATGCAAGCTGATATTACTGGTGGTAGAAATTTGATGACACAAATTTGTCACAAAATTCGGCCGGGTAGGTACCACCGTGCACGATTGCGAAAAACCCTCCATAGTAATCCAATTTCGGTTTGATTGCGTTCAGGGGTCAGCAAGTGCATAGCCGGGCAAGGGGATTGTGGTAGCAGCACTAGTGGGAACGGTGGGTGTCACGCGGTGCTGCGACGACAATCCTCTTCTGATGAGGCCGTCAAGCTGAGTGCCACCATTGTTAACATGGTACGTGTATGTAATGGTGACCCTCTTTCCTGAGATTTTACCTTCAGCTTACCATCAGGCTAGGTGAAGTCAATTTGACGTGTCTTAAATATATAAAAAAAGCATACCTACTCTGTAAATGAAAGAATTGCCATTCTAAAATCCCGGTCCGGTCCGGTGTCAACTAAATAGGTTCTAGATATCACAGCTTACGTCAGGCGACACGCTTATGGCCTCATCCGGGTCAGGGCAACACGAGGTCAATTGCTTTGCCCTAATTAGGTGTCTTTTTGTTCTATTTTATTACCATAATTACATTTGACAACCTCCGTGGCGCGGCAGTAGTGTTCGACTGCTACGTCTGAGGTCGCGGATTCGCTTCCCGCTTAATGCAAATATTTGTATGCTTGAAAATATCTATTTGCATTAGTCTGTGTGTTTCTATGTATAATAATACGTAAGTTTTTACAATATAAAAATGGATTTAAGCTATGCTTACTTTGGGCCTAGCTAGACAGCACTGTAAAAAATGTCCTAGAACATTTATTTAAATTAGTATCTAGTTAAGCAGTCATTTCAAATACCTATTATGGTCAACAATCATGTAAAGTGAAGATACCTTTTAGTAATTGATCGACTTATTAATATTGAATAGGTTAAGATTAGATCATCGGCATTTTAGTACGTGGTAATTTTATTTAATACGTAGGGGCGCACTGATTGGGCGCAAAGGGTCTCACCAACATCCTTGAGGCCCAAACCAACCTCACCTGGGCCTACCGCCCAAGTGTCGTCGATATCACAGCCGTCGAAATGTTGCGCTGGTCAAGGTCGACGGCCATTTTGTACCGCCCCATTGATAATGAGAAGAATGAAACGTAAGAATGAATGAAACGCTGTTTTTGACAATTAAATAGCTGCCGCCTAAAAAAATTCAAATCTACGGCGTCGCTTTGAAGTGTCATTTCATTACGGCACCTCATGAGGTGCCGTAATGAAATGACACTTCACACAATGAGCTGTCGTTTTGAATATTATTTTCTTTTCCGACGGTTGATTACGATGCCGATTGCACCTAACACTGGGCTACTATGGCTTTTATGGGTGCGACTGCCGACGAGTGGATTCTGCCGTCCTATTGCACCTAACACTGGGCTACTATGGCTTTTATGGGGGCGACTGGGTTCTGCCCTCCTATTGTACCTGCGACTAATTAAAACACTCTTTAATCTTTACCTTACCTACTTAAACGTTTATGCTGTGTTGTTTGTTGTTTTCGTATGTTTCAGAAGGAAGGAATAAGCGAAGGAGTTGGAGGACGAAATTCCATCGTCGGCAGTCGCCCCCATAAAAGCCATAGTAGCCCAGTGTTAGGTGCAATAGAAGGGCAGAACCCAGTCGCCCCCATAAAAGCCATAGTAGCCCAGTGTTAGGTACAATAGGAGGGCAGAATCCACTCGTCGGCAGTCGCCCCCATAAAAGTCATAGTAGCCCAGTGTTAGGTACAATAGGAGGGCAGAACCCAGTCGCCCCCATAAAAGCCATAGTAGCCCAGTGTTAGGTGCAATAGGAGGGCAGAACCCACTCGTCGGCAGTCGCCCCCATAAAAGCCATAGTAGCCCAGTGTTAGGTACAATAGGAGGGCAGAACCCAGTCGCCCCCATAAAAGCCATAGTAGCCCAGTGTTAGGTGCAATAGGACGGCAGAACCCACTCGTCGGCAGTCGCCCCCATAAAAGCCATAGTAGCCCAGTGTTAGGTGCAATAGGACGGCAGAACCCACTCGTCGGCAGTCGCACCCATAAAAGCCATAGTAGCCCAGTGTTAGGTGCAATCAGCATCGTAATCAACCGTCGGAAAAGAAAATAATATACAAAACGACAGCTCATGAGACGCGGTCGATTTGAATTTTTTTAGGCGGCAGCTATTTAACTGTCAAAAACAGCGTTTCATTCATTTATACGCCGCGCCGGCATCGATTATCAATGGGGCGGTACAAAATGGCCGTCGACCTTGACCAGCGCAACATTTCGACGGCTGTGATATCGACGACACTTGGGCGGTACGCCCGTTGGTTACTCTAATCAACAAGTGCTTTTTAGGTCAAAACCTTTTCTAATTCTCCGAAAAATATCATTGCATTTATTGCGGATTGTATTGTAATTACGGATGTACTGACTGACACAAAAACGACTGAACGGATCTGGCTGATATTTGGCACAGGGATAGGTTATAGTCTGGAATAACACATGACTACTTTCTACTTTAACCGTCTTCAAAAAAGTAGGAGGTTCTCAATTCGACTGTATATTTTAAAATGTTTGTTACCAAAGAACTTTCAACTGGGTGACTCGATTTTGTTGGTTTTGATCAATTTGGTCCAGTTCTGACAATTTTGAACCGACTAAAACCGCGCGCCGTATCGGGTCTTAAGACCCCGGGGTGTAAGGTTGCCCATAGAGCATATCCCTCGTACCCCGACTGACCATGGGCCATCTCCGGTTTCGAGATGGCCCCCTCACCCCTCGGGTTTGGGAACCACGGTGTCCCCGTCTTGCCCCGGTTTGGGGGAGGGGCGGCCTCACCTGCCACCCCCAGGCCTGCGCTCATGGAGGACGGAGGATTTTCAGAAGAAGGTGGCGGCGGCCCACGCGCTCAGGCTGCGCACCATTGCCGCAAACATGCTGCCGAGCGAGAGGACTCCCACCCAGACGGCTGCCACGAGTTCACGCCTCGGCGCCTTCCACGCCGGGCAGTCCGCCAGCGTGTGCAGCCCCGAGTCCTCGCTCGCGTCGCAGTGATGGCACTAAGGCGTTGGCTCCCTCCTGATCCGATGCAGGTGGTCCCCGAAGCTTCCCTTACCGGAGATCACTTGCGTCAGTCGGTACGAGAGGCTTCCGTGTCGCCTCATTAGCCAATCCTCCATGATGGGCCTTACTATTGCGCCGTGCCCTGCGCTTGGTCGCCCAAGTCGTTCGTTCCTCTCCACCACGATGGCCTGGCCTCCCGCGCCTCCTTTCGCCACTGGTACAGTTGCAAAAGAGCTTTCGCCTCCAGGTCCCATTACGGAGTTCCGGCAAGGAGACTCGCCGCCTCGAAGGAGATCGTGCGGTACCCGACCTACCTATATATCTATATTATAATGTACATGCTTATCATTTTCGTATCTGTTATGTTTATCGTGTAATAGATTATTCTGAGAATTATGCCGGTTTCGTCTATCGTTTCATAGATGGCGATATCGATTAGATTAGATAATTAGACAGGCAATAGAAGATCAATAGTGAGGTACTAAGAAAAACTTTGAACTAAAAATTACAGTGGGCCGCCCCAAAATAATATTGTGCCTTGCGGTTACTCAGCTCTGCGACTTTCGCAGTCAATCAAGTTAGACAGCGTGCTAAGTTACCTACTATCACAACATCATGACCTACAGTATTCAGCTACGGGGCAGGGTCGCTTACCTAAATGTAAACTGTTTGTAATGTGCGTTAGTAAATATAATTTCGGGGCTCGGGTTTCCCTTAGATAACCTTTCAAATAAATAAAAATTGTAATCGCTACGTATATTGTAATATAATTTGCGAACACCCATCTGTAAAGTTAATATAGTGACACATTGAATTATAACTACAAATAAGCATAAATTAATTGACACAAACCTTCGCAAAACGTTTATAACTACTTTGCGGAGGTTGGTATGAGACCGTAATCTTAGCAATCCATGGATTCTCCGTGCGGGTGCCGGGTCCATCGCGTTGCTGAGTTGGGAACTCGGGACAGTGCCTGGGACTTGCGACCCAAGTGTAGGTTTAGAAGGGGCCCCTTTTGTTGATGTACATCAACACTCACCTTCACTACCCAAGTTCCCCTCCCTGCCTAACCAAATTTGATACGAACCTACTAGTGCCGCTTTAGACATTCGTCCTAGTAATGAGCTTATTGTAGCTCTCGATAGGCCTAGATCTTTAAGTAGGTTATAGAGAGATTTTGCTGGTATACCTCTCGCTCCCACTTCCACTGCATACAAATTAACCACGTAACCGTTTTTGATTAATTCGTTTGTGAGATCATAGTATTTATTTTTCTTTATTGTGTGGTCCTTCGGTATATTTGTTTCCCACGGTACAGTAAGTTCCACAAGAACCACATGTTTTAACCTCTTAGAATATAGGAATATGTCAGGTCTAGATGACGAAACCCCAACATCCTCCGGAATTTTGTAGTGCTTTTCATACGTGTCGATTAGGAGAGTCCAATCTGGGGCAGTATCTAAGATTGAATAAGGTTTGTTCCTGGGTGTTATGGATGAACCTTCAAACACAAAGTTGATATGACGTCTGTTAGTAGTCAATCCTTTTTGGGCTCTAGCTACTGCCAGACTCATTGCTTCACGTATGATGATAAGCACCTTATCGTGGCGGCGTGAGTAATGGCCTCTATCGAGAAGCACCCTACATCCTACTAATATGTGTCTAGCCGTCCCTATTGCCTCACCACAAGTATAACATTGTTTTTCTGTGGCCTTCCCCCACCTTACCAGATTACTCTGGTCTGGGAGGGTCATCTGAAAGGCGTTAAGATAAAATTTTAACAGGGCCGGCGACCAGTCATAGATCAAGGTGCGCCACTTTAAGGCCATCGGTATGCAGAACTCTCCCATTGTCAACCATTCATTTTGGATTTCCAAATTCATCGCGTGCACTCGATATTTATCATTTTCGTCTTGTTTTAGAAAGGACTTAAGTATATCCTGGTCCCTTTCTGGCTCTCGTACTCCCAACCCCACTCTGTTTGACTGGGCCCCTATCATAAATCGTTTATGGAATAGAAGTCTAGATTCAAGCTCGGACGCGTTATTATCTTTCGGGAGTGCCCTGATTGTGACATCTTGGGATTTTCCTAAGATGTGGGCTTTGGTAACTCTAAGATGTTTATAGAGCTCCGATGGTTTCTTAAGTTTCATCCCAAAATTATTTTGATCCCTAAATAGAGCAGAGGAATCAGCAGAGTGCGCTAGTCCAAGCCACGATTTTAGCGATTTTATGACAGTTGCATCTATTTTCGCCAGTAAGGTTTTACCGAATTCATACACCAGAAAAGGCCAAGTCAGACGTGATGTTAAGTAGTTGTCATATATCCAAGCTTTTTTGATATTGTTTAGTGGTATCTGATCTATCTTATTTAGGTCATTTATAAACGTATCGACAACTTCATCTAAGGATGGTGTGCGTCCTTTATAGTCTATCTTTCTCCCAAGAAATTTAAATGGCACCGATTCAGCGACTATGGAAACTGGTTTACCCCCAATGAAGAGTCCCGGGTCGTAAGAGGTAAATTTGGTGTCCCGTCTACCCAGACATAGACAGTGACACTTACTGGGCTTCGTCCTCAGTCCATTTGTCCACGAACAGAACTCATCGACTTCCTTTAATAGTTCCTGACATTGTTTTGGATTGCGCGTCAGTTTTGCGAGATCGTCAGCAAAAGCTAAGATGGACTCTGAGTATATGTTATTTACTTTAAACCGATAACCCCATTTCTTTTCGTGACGTATTAACTTGGTAATTAAGATATTAATTACTATGTTAAATGCTATTGGTGACAAGCAGCATCCCTGAAACAGTCCCACATTATACCGTAATGGTCCTGTGTGTACTTCTTGGAAGCTTATAGCAAATTTTAGCTGGGAGTAATACGACTCGATTATCTCTATGACCACGGGCGGAAAGTTATACCATTGCAACGCGTATACCATAAGGTAATGTGGAATTGAGTCAAATGCATTTTCTAGGTCTATCCAACATACCGTTATCTGTCTTTCGTATTTTCTGGCATCTTTTAAGCTTTCCGCTAACAGATTATTGTGTTCCAGACAACCAGAAATGCCGGGTAAAAACCCTTTCTGGTGGTTAGGTCCGAAATACCTATTGTTAATCATAAAATGACACATTTTTGTTTGTAGAATAGAGAAAAATATTTTTGAAATTGTGTTAGTTAGTGCTATCGGTCTAGTATCTTTAGGATGGGTCACTTCATGTTTTTTTGGAATGAGAACGAAAACCGCTTCGCCAAATGCGACTGGTATATTCTTTTCTGACCAGATTTTACTGAATATATTTGTGAGATGTTTACGAACTGTTGGACATTTTTTATACACTATATATGGAACCCCATCAGGGCCCGGAGCCGATTTAGATGATTTATTTTTTATTTGTATCTCTATTTCCTCTATGGTAGGTGCATTCCCTTGGAATTGTACTAGAGGGTCGTGAGGTCTTTGGGTTTCCGGTTGATTGTATGGTGTTCTGCATTTAAGTATTTCATAAGTGTTTTTGTAATGTTCGTAAGTTTGTTTTTTGGTCAGAAGAAGTTTACCATTTTGGCTTTTAAAGATGTTTTTTGAGTACTGAAAAGGGTTTTTATCAAAATTTACTTCGTGCCTTGCCCTATCGTAACTATCGCAATTGTTTGCTATTTGTTGCGATATACCTTGTATTAGTTTAAGAATTGATCTTAATGCCCTAGACAGTTGGTGACTAAGATGATAATCGCCCAAGGCTTTGGCATCTCGAAGTTTTTTCTTTAGCTCCCTTTTCTTTCTCCGCAATTTAGTTTTAAAAGAGTTTTCTTTAATTTTAGGAGCATGGTAATTTGGAGGTGGATAATGCTCACTAAAATACGTATAAATTGTATCTTGGAAAGTGTTTACTTGGCTATTTAGATCTTGTTTCTTGCCTGGATGTTCTAGCAGAATGGCCAAATTTTCGTCGTGCACTTTCCAGGTTGAGTTTTGAAGGCTCGGAATGCTAAGACGTGTCCGGATATTTATGGACTCCTGGTTACTTTGACACGATGGTTCACCATGGGATGTATGAGGGTCAACTCTATCCGTAGTGACTGATGAAGTTCTTACCGACGGCTGTCGTGCTTCAACACCATGTGTATTCAAATGTTTGATGTACCAAGCTCGCCTCTTGTATTGTTTCCCGCACGTGGGGCATTTCAAATCCGTATTATCGCCAGAGTCGTCGTTTTTTCCTTCCGGTGGACAGATCTTCCGCCCCCCCTCTCGGACTGTCCTGGGGGTATTTTTCTTATTCGGACTTTTAGCGATTATATTCTCGGGTTTGGCTTGCTAGACCGTCACCCTCGGCTGTCTTTCCAGCATATTATGAACTTGATTTAACCAAATTCGAAGTAGTTGTTAAGAGACATCTTATACGAAGGGACTATTATACGATTGCCGATTAGTTTAATGAAAAGACAAATGGGACTAATTGCATGCTCTATAATACTCGTGTTACCACATATTACCTAATAGTTTGTATGCTACGTAGGAGTGTAGGGTCATAGACTAAATTTTGTTAGCTACAGCACAGTCGTATTTCTGGTAGGCTACCTACCTTGGGATCATTTGGTGACGACGTGTGACTTATTAAGAGTTTATGTTTAACTAGCGGCTCCGCCCGCGTAGATGTCGGCTATTGCGACAAAACATAGCCTATGTCCTTTCCCAAGGTCTAATCTACCCCTGTACCAAATTTCAGCAAAATCGGTTCAGTGGTTTAGGCGTGAAAGCGTAACAGACAGACAGACAGAGTTACTTTCACATTTATAATATTATAGTAAGGATAGTAAGGATTAGGTAGGTATGTACATTCTTAATAGCTAGTATTTAATATGTAGTTAATTTGTGTGTTTGTGATTTGTGAATCATAATCATAGTCATTGATTTCTTTATTATAATCGATTATGTTATAAGATCTTGAGGGTACTTTTATCAAAGAGCGAGGATTCCCGAATATAATACCGGGCGTGACAGATGTAATACTACTTGGGCATTCGACTGGCAACCGGGGTAGTTAATTATTTTTTATATGATTATATTTTTAATAATATACAATATGTAACAAAACTAGCGTCCGATCCGTGAAGGTATACCTAGTCAGGTCATAAGTATTGTCACACAGTAAAAACTTTTCTTTTAGAATGCTGGCCACAAAAAAGTTTATTGAATTCGAATTTCGAATTGTTCATGAAAATAAAAATGTATACTTTTTAGAATTTTACTCATTTTTAAATATGGAGTGGACGCTTAAAGAAGACCGTGTTGCAGTTATTGCGTTGCATCGTTGCGGTTACGCGCCAATTCAAATTTTTGACATACTGAAAAAATTGAATATAACCAAACGATTCGTTTATCGTACCATCAAACGATACAATGAAGACTTTAGTGTAGATGACAGGTCAAGAAGTGGTCGCCCTCGGTCTGTTAGGACTCCAGCAGTGATAAAAGCTGTGAAGGCGCGAATTCAAAGAAATCCCAAACGTAAGCAGAAACTGTTGGCCCTTCAGATGGGGTTAAGCAGAACCACGGTGAAAAGGGTGTTAAATGAAGACTTAGGGCTTCGGGCATATCGAAGAAAAACAGGTCATCATTTAAATGCTCGTCTAATGGACCTGAGACTGAAGAGATGCCGCGCTTTGTTGAAGCGGTACGCGGGAAAAAAATATCGGGAAATTCTTTTTTCGGATGAAAATTTTTTTACCGTAGAAGAGAGCTACAACAAACAAAATGATAAGGTGTACGCACACAGTAGTGAAGAAGCGAGCAACTGTATTCCGCGTGTCCAACGAGGTCATTTTCCATCCTCGCTCATGGTATGGTTGGGAGTTTCTTATTGGGGCTTAACAGAGGTACATTTTTGTGAGAAAGGTGTAAAAATGAATGCAGTTGTGTATCAAAATACAGTCCTGACGAACCTTGTGGAACCTGTTTCTCATACCATGTTCAATAACAGGCACTGGGTATTCCAACAAGATTCGGCGCCAGCTCATAGAGCGAAGAGCACACAAGACTGGCTGGCGGCGCGTGAAATCGGTTTCATCCGGCACGAAGACTGGCCCTCCTCCAGTTCAGATTTGAGTCCGTTAGATTACAAGATATGGCAACACTTGGAGGAAAAGGCGTGCTCAAAGCCTCATCCCAATTTGGAGTCACTCAAGACATCCTTGATTAAGGCAGCCGCCGATATTGACATGGACCTCGTTCGTGCTGCGATAGACGACTGACCGCGCAGATTGAAGGCCTGTATTCAAAATCACGGAGGTCATTTTGAATAAACTTTATTGTCATAAAAATCTATGTTTTGTTAAGTTCATTTTGGTATATAAATGGTTACATAATGAATAAACTTGTTTCAATTATTTTATATTAAACATGTGACAGAATTTATGACCTGACTGTGTATATAGGTATCAATATTAGGTTCTTTTTATGTAATCCTTTTTGGAAAATAAGCAAAGAAAAATTCTAAAACAGCAATAAAATTTAGGTCGATGCGGAAACTTACATGTATAGTATTTTGCGAATATTTAAAAATAAAATGTAAGAAAACCCAAGAGGGCGCGGCAGTGTTGCGGGCCGCCGCTGAATATTATTGGATATCTACTATGTGATGCTGCAACATTCTTAGATTTGGGGAGATATTGGATAATTATGAAAGGGCATTTAAAATTCCAATAGGTATGTACTTAACTTAATAGATTTATTTTCATTAATATTTTTTATTTATTTATATATTTCATAATATGTAATCTGGATACCTATGTGCCCCTTAGTGATCGGACACTAGTTTTGTTACAGACTGTATAATGTCCTTCGTCGAAAGCTATTACAGCCCCTTTTGTACCTTTTTTTTTTCGTGAGGAAATCCCTTTGGATACCCCCCGCCGGCCAGCGGGGGCGGTTATGTCGGGCTTGAACCGACTAAAACCGCTCGCCGTCTCGGGTCTTCAGACGCCGGGGTGTAAGGTTACCCATAGAGCATATCCCTCGCACCCCGACTGACCCTGGGCCATCTCCGGTTTCGAGATGGCCCCCTTCGGGTTTGGAAACCACGGACCTAACTTCAATTTTACCTAGCGTTCGAAGTTTGGAGATACAATGAAGTAAACAATTGCAAGGAAATAATACTCAAATGTGCGAGTGTTTCATTGTGTCCTGTGGCATATTCCTACCTACTTATTACTATATTTCTCGGTATTAGATCACACTAATTGAATACAATGCGTAACCGTTCTTAGGCTTTATGTTGTATACATACTTAAATATATATACACACAATGCGAGTGGGTCGCGACTTAAGGCGGGCAAGCCAATGAAGGAGTGCCCTGACACTTCGCGCCTGTGACTCACGCGGGTGGCGCCCACGCCTTCATACTTGAATTCTTTAAGACAGATGAGGTCAAGTTGCTTGATTCTATTGCTGACGAATTTGTCTTATCTTAATATAAAGAAACCAAGCCAATATGGATAGGTATTATAATGAATTACATTAGGAATCGTATATGAAGATCAAATTCATGAGAGCTCTCAGTCAACTTAAAATTGGAAAGATAGGTACATAGGTAAGTCGCATTTACCATCATTTGCCGAATAACTTCTGCTTACTAAAACATGTTTTTATCTGTTTAATTTTTCAGGACCAGTTATAATGTTGTCACGCTAATTCATACTTGATTAACAAGTCCTGCCATAAACTGTGAAGCTAGAGATTAGTTTTCATTCTTATTTCAAAACTGTTATGGTCGCGGCGGCGCCAGCGATTCGCTACACGCCCACAGCTATATAATTGTTAAACTAAGATGATCTGGCGGACGACGACCTTGTCTGCACGTTGAACTACTTCCAAATAGTAGACCAATAATTATCTGACTCTAGAAATTAGTGCAAGTTTGTGAGGATGGACAGATGGATGCGTCCAGAGATTTGTTACTTTTTCACGCAGAAACGGCTGAAGGAATCTGGGTGAACTTTGGTACAGTAGGAATAGCACATTATTAGGCACGGAAATAGGTTCCGGTGGGTCTCGGAACCGGATCAGTATTTCAAACGTAATATTATTAAGTAATCTCTTATTCTTTGCATCGTGCTAAACGTAGGTAAAAACACGTGAGGTTAAAACGTAGTAGAAATAAGTACCTAAGTATACGACGCAGGTAAGGTAGGTATAAACATCTAATCGCTACCTATATAATAACAACAAACAACTTTAATAGCTATTTAAAAACTACGACTAAGATAAGCACAGAGGGCCAATTCTCGTAATTACCAATCACTGATCGAAATGTGATTGAATTGCGACTGAATTATGAATTGAAAGAAAATAAGGTATTCTGCTAATATAAAATACAGTCCAGTTTCGGATAATCTCAGTTCACTCGCATGACGATCTATTTGAAAATCTTGGCTGATATAGATTAATAACATGCATTTTCTTCTTTAGTTTATTACTTAGGGTTTTGACACAAGACCATCGGCCTAATTCTAAACATAGAAACAACTCATAACAATACAATAGTATTTAAACAAAAATAACAGAGAACAACAAAGAACTTTAACAAACAAAATAAAAACGAATTTTACGCAAAATCCACAGAGAAATAAGAAAAAAACTGTCACTTAAGAGTGATTGTTATAATTGAATTAGTTACGTTACGAGTACTAATATTGAAAATCGATTATGACATTAGTACCTTTTTTTTTTTTTCGTGCGGAAATCCCTAACCAACTTATTTTCATAAACGAGAGATCATATCATTCGATTATGACATGACTACTAATGTAACTAAACCCTCTAAGTGAAAATTAGTATAAAATTGAGATACTCGAGAGTCGCTCTAGGATAGAACGAATATATATAATAGAGACGATTCGACGTTATGGTGTAGGCTTGTTATGAAGTAATTACAACAAAAAGTAGGTAATATTGGTTTTGTTTCATTGTTTAAATCATATTTTTTGTTTTATTGTTGTATTAGTTTTAAATTTAATAGGTATCATAATATTCCTATTTGCTAAGACGGCTGAAACCTTATAATCTCTCAATCTCACAAAAACATTGACCTACAAATATGTATTAATAGCTCAATGCACAAAAATGACAATTTTGACGTTCATAGAGCGCGAGAATACAAATTTCGTTGCGTTCGCATTACAGTATCAATGACAAAGTTTAGCAGAAAACCGATTTAGACTGATTTGCAAAGGATTTGCACTTTTTTCAACTTTCAGTTACATTTTAATATAATTACAATACAGTCAATTTTCGATCTTGAAATTTTTCGTAGGAGAATACTTCTTTTTAAATTAAGAGATTAGTTCGAGACTAGACTGAGACTGAATTTTAAATATATTTTTATTACGAGAATTGGTCCTCAGGTACCTACATTATTATGGGGACGGAAATGATTCATTCTATTTATTTATGTAACAGTATCCATAATAACTACCTCCTACTCATGATTTAGGTAAAGAAACATTTAGAAAAATATGGAGACACGGTACTCGCTTTGAAAACAAATACATCGATGGATCCAAGCAAAACAAAAAGTGGAAACAACTCCATCGATGGATCAGAGTGGAGCAAGTGAGCAGAGTGGAAATAAGTCCATTAATCGATTTGATCAATGGATTAGAGTGCAATAGAGCCTTACTTACATAAATTAGCCTCCTTTTGAGTGACAGTTTTCAGCGCCAGCGCCTACCTACCTACTTCTTTTTAATATACTTATAGGTATAAAGCTAATTAATTAACTATACCTACCTACCTACCTACTTCTTTTTAATATACTTATAGGTATAAAGCTAATTAATTAACTATACCTACCTACCTACCTACTTCTTTTTAATATATATAAAGCTAATTAATTAACTTTACCTACCTACCTACCACTACCTAAAATTTCTGGATAATGATAAGTAAATCGATAATGACAAGAATAAACGGGCAGAGTTGAAGCAGTTATTGAAATTAGCTAAGTGAGCCAATACAGTTATGGAAAAGAACAAAGCCAAATTAGTATTAATTCAGGTTACGTGCGCGAGAGGGCGATCCAACGCCGACGCACTGCGCGCGCATGCGCAAGGCACGTGATCGAGCCCAGCAACCTTGCAAGGACGTTACGTCTATGCACCGGCAACTATCGTTAATTAATTCCACCTTCACGCTGACTCACTCACAAACATCAGAACTTATAATAAGTGTTTATAGGTCTAAAATACCTCTAGAAATCCTAGGCCACTCGCTGGAATTTTATGTTACAGCGACATCTGTTGGCATATTTGAGAGAAGTTTTTTCATCTGTAATAAGTAATTATGTAACAATAAAAGAAATCAATCAAATTTCCTAATAAACATCATAAGTAGCTACAAGTGTGGCTCAAACGATGACAACCTTTGAGCCCCGTATACTAATAATATGTATTTATTGGTCTGCGAAATGTTGACTCAACTACTTACCTATATAGTAGGTACCTACCTAACTACATACCTGTCATGTTCATACCAAATCACCAATTGCTAATTGCTATGCAACTGTAGTTTCATAACTTTTTTAGTATTCAAAGGGCAGAACTCTTCAGTATATTTCCAATTGCATTACTTGGATCAGTAGAATGAAAATGTATACCGGTGCTATACGTCACCAGCCATATTTTAAATTTTGACGTCATAGCAGTGTAATACTCTCATCAGAAAAGAAAACGTCTTCAAATTAACTGAGCAAAGACCATGCTACATTATAGTAGGGGAATCTGTGTAAGTTTACGTTGGACAGTGTTGTACCTACAACAAAAATAATTAAAATAAACTCTCGTTCTTTAAAATAATAGATTAATTTACTATGGCAGTCGAAGCATCTTTCAAACTTCTTATTTTCAACTCTAACGTGAAGTTAGTTGAAATTCCCCGTCACCGCGGAGTTCAGATAAAAAAGGGAATTTATGATTTCTTGCTCCAAAATTATGTTTTTTTTATTTATTTAACGTGATATACATTTATAACGAATTTTGAAAACGTTTTCGTAGACATTAGTATAATTAAAAACTAAACTTTCTACAGCCTTCATTTACCCCGAGTATATTCAACAAAACTGATACGAACGGAATTTTTCTTTTTATTGTCTAGCGGCTTTTATATACGTAGTAACTATTTAGTAATCTGTGCTTTTGTGCCTAGTTATTTAATAAAATCCACAGATTTTATTCATGAAATATTTAATTGAATAACTGATCTGTCTATCTATGCCTATTTGACAGGTTTTCTTCTCACCATTTATTTTGAAAAAATTCAAACCTCGGCGAAACGGCTAAGCGCTGGCCGCCCGCAGGCTTGTACGGTTCCCGAACCTGGGGATTACATAATCTGCACCCTAGGAGGCTGAACCAGCTGCCTCAGCAAAGTCCCTGGTGCAGTGGTCGTGCCGGAGGAGTACACCGGATAGGACCCGGTTACAGTACCCGGGTGGGAACAGCGGGCCCTTCCGCCCGCCGCGCCAGCTAGTCACATAACTCTTAGTTGTCATGAAATCTTGCTTTGCCTCGTGCGCAGTCAGCCCAGTAACTCTCTTGCTTCTTAATTTGTTACCGCTGTCTTAATGACCTTGAAGATAGAGACCTGCATTATGGGTGCTTATGGATCACGGTGATCACACCCATATCTATGCGTGCTTCTACAGGTCTCATAACGGCGACTTGGGCACGACGCAACTGTTTGGTTAGCTGCAGCGGTCGGCAGACAAGGCAATTGAGCAGTTTGCCCTGACCTATTGGTTCTCGCAAGTGGTTCATTCAATCACTTGAATACCAGATTTGGAGTCCCATAGAAGCTCTCTACTAGTCCTTCTGCTGCCTACGCGCCCAGATGAATACTCCATAACTGTGGAAGCACCACTTGGTACTTCGGACCAAAGTCTCGTCCGGTGCCTAGCGCACGGCCAGAACCATCTCGGGCATCTAAATGGCGGTAAGTTTGGCACTATAAGTCGGCAGACTTTGATGGATTGCGCGAATTCTTCGCTTTGTACCCGTGAAGGCGGCTCTGTTTCACTTGAGAAGATCCAAGCTCCTGTGCAACTGCAGTCACTGAGGCGATCCTAGCGGGCATAGAATGCTATATAACCAACCGCTGCCGCGCTGGATCGTAACAGGGGCAGGTAAGTGTCCGTGGTTTAATCGACCTAGCAGAGAAGCGAGACTTCACAAGCAATCTGCATATCAGGCTTGGACCACGGCTCTTATCAACAGGGATCCGAATATCGCTGAAGTGAAATGGAAGCTGAATGACGTCTCGAGATCTAATATAGAATACAGGTACCTATATAGAAAAAAATATATATATATAACTTAAAAAGTTACATACCTTCGATTTCGTCGTTACTCTGATCTATGTCATATGACAAAACAATAATTTTCGGTCCCAATTTATTAGGTGACTATTTTGTAGACGATACGGTAAAGTTTTTCAAAGAGTATACCTATCACTTGAGTTTAAAATTCCATAAGTTATTTCCAGTAGAACCAGGGGAAGTCCAGCTTAAAATATTTGTGTTACCCTGTTACATTTGGTGTTGTCGTGTTAAAATAAGCATATTTGCTGCAAGTAAAATATTCTATAGCAATCTGTTAGTTATTTTAAATCTACTGCACGACTAAATTTTCTTTTAAAATTTACTGTGATGAGTAGTCTCATTTTATTGTTAAAAAAACGTACGTTGACAATGTGCGACGCCACTGCCACCTGCCACCAGTGAGCCCATTGGCGTTCTCGGTATCTATTTAGTGAATTATTCATTTATTAAATTATTTTAAAACAAAGATTTTAAGTCGATTTTCCACAAGCTAAACGGTGCTTCTGAATCAAAAGACGCACGCATAGTTTTCCCGTGATTAGCAAAGTCCAGAATTTGGATGTGAAGGTGCGCGCGACTTTCGCATATTAATATTGTTCCAAATGCGTCGTGTCGTCGGATGGCGTCGTCTGCGCTATTTGTGTGCGAGCCGCGCTATTCCCGGCCAGACACCCGCTACGACGCCGGATCATGCATAGCGAACTCCTTAACACGCACAAACTTCACCTTTATTCCAAAAAGAATCCCCTTTGATCTAACAACGCAACCGGTCATTTGCTCCACATGTTTAATTCAAGCATCTGGATAGAAAATCCTGTAAATTGAATATAGCATTTTTTCACTGTAGCATAGACATATGACGGGGATATACATATGGGTTATACTGGGATTTCATGTTTGAATTTCGAATTGGCTGAACAGGGAATGTACCTCTATCTTCACATTCGGTTAAATTGGGTACAAACAATAAATTATTTAACTTCAACATATTAAATAAATAATAATAATAATAAAAGAGCGCAAAAATTATGCCCTTATTTTATCGTTTTTATTTATTTTTATCAGATCTCGTGGGGGTGGACACGCGGCAATAAATTTACTGGTGTGGCTAACGTCACACTAGTAAAATTCTTCGAAAACTTGACATTGGCGTCTCGCCATTAATAATAATTTTACAAACATTTATTATATTTTACTTGACATTGGCAAAATTGTGGCGATTCAGCTGCAGAAGTCATTAATTAAGAGAACTTACACCGCTTCGGTGGTTATTTTTTTTATACCATTTAGGTGGCAGACAAGAAAAAGAATCTGATTTGACTTAACAGTCATGTAACCGATCATAACATTTTCTTCTTCCCGATGAGCTGGACTTGAAAATTTGAACATTCGAATGAATGGTATGAGTGAGTACGATACAGGCGTGAAGTTATGTTATGTTATGATTTTTTCAACTGGGCGTGAAAAATTATGAACAATAGCGAAAAATTCTCAAGAGTCTGGAGTCCGATTTCGATGAAAACTAAAACTGCAGCATTCGATTACAAAAAAATCAAACATCAAATCTTCTAGCCAGGAAAATACCCTATTGATTTTGAATAAAAAAACACAACCTGTATAATTACAGCATTCGAAAGTACCGTTAATAAGAAACGAATTCTGGTTGTAACGCATTTAAGATGCTATGCTATATTTTTATTAATTGATTAACTATACACCAGCTATGATATATTATATAGTTACTATAAGCAGGTACCTAATTGTTTGTATCTACGCAAACGAATGACGATGCAATAAATGCCTAGCACATTATTTATTTTAGGAGGAGGGATACACATTAGAGGAGTTATTAAAATGTTATATGGGCATATTTAATGGATATATTTAATGTTATGATATATCTAATGGTGGGGGCTCACCCGCGTCCGTAGGAGAACACCCTGTAATGAATCCCTACACGTGGCCCCTGGGTGGTGCTAATCAGGTGATATTCTGGTGGTAGGTTTCGACCGATGGCTTGTGACCACCCATCGAGCAAAGACGTACCGCCAAATAGCCTGGCTGTGTTCCGGTACTATGTTCGGTGCAGCCATTCGGGAGGACCGGTCGAAGTAGCTGTTCCACTACAGGCTGACCGACCTGTTGCACTCTGCTATGGAGGCATCGGGATGCTGGCCTTGGAGGGTAGCGGGATCCGAGGCACGGTGCACCGCTGGCCGACCGCAGGTAGATGGGGGCCCAAGTAGTATGTTAGCCACATATGAAAGGCTGCCTCGCCAACTGTCGAAAAATCCCAGGATGCCCCATCGTGCCGGTTGGAGACCGGATGAGAGGACCAGATGGACATTTCCTGGGGGGCTCCGGCGTCCCCGCGGTCTCCACTCTAGTTTCTCAATGATGCCGTCCATCCAGAGTGTGCCTGCGGGTTGCCGGCGTGGAACCTCACTTCACTGCCATTCTCTCACCTATTCTTCACTCATCTCATCACATGACAAGGAACAAAAAGTGCAAAGTTCGACAGCGGCTGCACTCCCTCTCTCTCAAAGTGCACCTCACTAATATCCGAGGTCTGCACTCAAATCTCGTAGCAGTCCACCACCACCTAGAGACTGAGAAACCTGCACTCTTGTTCCTTTCGGAGACGAAAATCGGATGTCCGGCAGACGTGTCGTAACTTCAATACCCAATCTGGAGCACAACTTCAAACCACAAGCGGGCGTGTGTGTATACGCCCGGGACGACATCTGCTATCAGCGTCTCCGAAACCTTGATGATCCCAGGTTCTCTGCACTTTGGGTGATGGTCGATACAGGCATTGACAAAATTGTCTACGCCTGTGTCTATCGTTCGCATGGCGGGGACCAGGAGACAACCAAGCTCACGCAATACCTCAGTGAGGCGGCAGACACAGCTCAACAGCGGTACCCTTCAGCCCAGTTGGTATTACTGGGGGACTTCAATGCCCACCACAGGGAGGGGTGTGTGTTGGGTAACCTCCTCGAGTGTCGCTCCGATTCCGATCCCGCTGCAGTCCGGGGGGAACGGAATCGGAGCGGCCGGTACACCCTGGGCGGCGGTCAATGGCTTCCCCTTCACCCCTTCATAGGGTTGGCATTGATCGTCGGCCAATACCCAACGTGGCGGGAACACATCGCTCTCCGTACTCCTCTGCTTTCAGAGGAGACAGGATGAGCGATGCTGTTAGTGGTGAGATGGCCCAGGGTCAGCCGGGGTGCGAGGGATATGCTCTATGGGTAACCTTACACCCCGGCGTCTGAAGACCCGAGACGGCGTGCGGTTTTAGTCGGTGCAAGCCCGACATAACCGCCCCCGCTGGCCGGCGGGGGGGTATCCGAAGGGATTTCCGCACGATAAAAAAAAAAAAAAAAAAAGGGAGTGGCTTTTCCCATACCAGTCAACCGACCACGCTGGGAGAGACTCGTAAGCTTTCATTGTTAAATCTCACCCAGCTGGTCCAGGGGACAACGAGGGTACCGGATGTTAAGACGCACACAGCCAATTGCTACTCCCCGACCGACACTAGTCCCAGGGGCTCCCGTCGGGTTTGGCGATACAGGTCAGCAGATTGGGATGAGATGCGATCCTTCTTCGCATCTTACCCTTGGCAGCCTGCATGCTTCTATTCTACTGATCTATCCGTCTGCACGGACGCCGTGGTGGAAGTTTTGGGAATGGAGTATTACATTCCGTTTTCTGTCGTAGACATGTCTGGCGGGGCTCGGCCATGGTTTGGCGCCGAGTGCGGTCGTGCCGAAGCACTCAAGCATGCGGCTTACTTGGCTTGGGCCGATGCCCGCAACCGCGGGGCGGAGGACGTATCTCAAAAGAAGAGAGCCTTCAACAGGGCTGCCAAGTTTTGCAAGAAGACTTTGCGAAAGGCCCGTTTTGACCATATTAGCCGTATTGGAAACAAACTTGCATTGTATCCAGCGGGCAGTAAAACGTTTTGGGTCCTAGCAAAGTCGGTTGAGTCCAACTTCTGCCGCCCCTTACTGCCTCCACTGCAGAAGCCTGACGGGACACTGGCCCACTCCGCTGAGGAAAAAGCTAATTTATTTGCTTCACTTTTTGCGGAGTCTTCGCGTCTAGATGCCGGAACGACGAAGCCTCCTGCTCCTTCTGTCGGATGTGGGACGCGCATGGCAGATATCAGCATCCGACAGCGGGATGTACGTAGGGTGCTAAGTAATCTGGACGTGAATAAGGCCAGTGGACCCGATGGGATTCCAGCAATAGTGCTCAGGACTTGTGCACCTGAGTTGTCTCCTATTTTGACACGCCTGTTTCGTCTCTCTTATGAGACCGGTCAAGTGCCGAAGGCTTGGAAGCAAGCCAACGTGCAACCTGTGCCCAAAAAGGGCAGCCGGGTGGATCCTGTCAATTACAGACCAATTTCGGTAACGTCCATACTCTGTTAGACTATGGAACGTGTACTGAATAAAAAGCTCCTGGCATACCTTGAAGCGAACGATCTCCTCAG
This sequence comes from Cybosia mesomella, assembly GCA_946251805.1. Classification (NCBI taxonomy): domain Eukaryota; kingdom Metazoa; phylum Arthropoda; class Insecta; order Lepidoptera; family Erebidae; genus Cybosia; species Cybosia mesomella. Next base: position 16,128,824 of record OX276403.1, read on the forward strand.
TGATCGGCAATATGGCTTTCGCCAAAACCGTTCCACTGGGGACCTTCTTGTGTATGCCACCCAAATTTGGAGTCAGGCCATCGAGAGGCACGGAGAGGCACTTGCCGTTTCTCTCGACATCTCGAAGGCTTTTGACTGGGTCTGGCACGATGGCCAAGTGGCTGCAAAAAAGCTGGGCATACTGTCGAAAGTGCGACAGTACTTCACACCAGAACAGTTGCTCAACCTGTACCAAGCGCAGGTTCGATCCTGTATGTAGTACCTACTGCTCGTATCTGTGTGATGCCTCAGCAAAATACCATCTAGAAGCGCTAGAGACAATAGAGAGACGGGCCAAGAGGCTCATTAACAAAGATGCACACGTCGAGAAAAGGCTACAGAGCATTGAACATCGACGCAAAGTTGCAGGCCTATCGGTCTTTTATCGGATGCATTTCAGAGCGTGTGCGCTGGAATTGCACAACCTGATACCTCCAAGCCCTTTCCACCAACGAACAACCAGACGCACAGCGACGCGCCTCCACTACATGGTGGATATTCCACTCATACGCACGAAACGTTTCGGCGACACATTTATTATGCGTACAGCTAAGGAGTGGAATTGCCTCCCTGAGTCTGTGTTTTCGGAAAGCTATAACCTTGGAAAGTCTCGAGTGAATAGGTTCGTTCTATCTAGGCAAACGTGATCCATCGTAGACCACATCGTCACTTACGATCAGGTGAGATAGAGGTCAAACGTGAGCCTATCATCCATAAAAAAAAATACAAATTCTATGCCCCGAGGCCAATATATGTAATATAACTTTGAACGATGGATGGAATGGTCTTACTGTCAAAAACAGTCAATAAAGTATCTATCAGGTTATAAACCAATTTATTTCGGTACCATGATGTTTAAAAAGGAAACAATCTTACGATCTAAACTACATACAATATAACAATATTCATTATATAGGTATTGTAACATAATACCATATTCAAAGTAAAATATTACTAGTTAATGGCGCTTACACATAACCTTACTTTTACTAATCCATTCAACTGGGAAATTATACTGGCGGTGTAGGCACCATTACAAAGGCTTGCTTTACAAGAAAGTGAATTCTGGAATTTTATCCGGTATAAATTAAGAATATTCCTTTTTTTTCTTTCCTATTCCTTTTTACTAAATTTGAATGTAATTCGAAGCCATGTTTTAGCTGATTTCGCAGTTTGTACTAAAAACTGTCGAATTGATTTTCATGTAGGTATAATAAAAATAACCGTCTACTCATCTCACTAATCATCACAAATTATTAAGGGTTTATTATTAAAAATGTTATTACAATATTATTTTAATCAAATCAGCAACATCTGATAATGTATCCTAAACATTAGCTATTTAATCACAAAATGCCAAACTGCGATATTGAAGTTCGTTACCATCACCGTAAGTTAACGATGTATTTGATCTACTCTAGTGATACAATTATGTGATTTAACAAGACGAGTTAAAGAAATGAAAGAGATAATATCGGTAACAGTGGCGAGTTATAACTGTGTTGTTTCACGTAGTAGATACCTTGATATTGTTAGTACCAATTTCAGAAATATATACCTCAACGTTATTAATCTAGAAGGAAAATAATATTCTTTATTTTTTCTTTGGTGCAAGCCAAAAATATTGTAATATCAGATCATTGCCCAAACACCTTATACCTCATCGAGAACACAAGACGTATGTAGACGTCTACGGTGTAACATCGTCGATTCTAACTATCTATGTCATCATCCCAACCTCCCTCCCAAAAATGGCTTAAAATATTTTTAATCTTCAGTACTATTGCCTGTCTTCGTTTTCCCTAACACCCGGTATACAAGATAAAATTAAATAATATGTATATTTGCTTAGTTTTATTTCAATGTTTAGTTAAATTCTGTGTTAGCTTATCATTTTAGGATTATTGCCAGCCAATACGCACTTTTACAGTTGTTTTCAATCGTGTACATAACTCAATTTGAAATTAGTTTTGAATCACAGATTTGCGATATAATACTTCTTAATCTACACATATCGAAAGTATATAAATTATATTACAATTAAATAGCGTCAATCAGAAAATTTTCTTTCATAATTAAAAACAATATCAACAACGGTTATTACAGTACACGATAGCTATAATCTGTTTTAGTTGCACAGTTATAAATATTTTGTTCAGTGTCGACGCGGTGCTTCTATGTTGTTTAGCTTAATAAGGAAATAAAATTTTCAACTTGTATCGCTCTCTCAGAGCGATCTAGTGAAACAGAAACCTTACTCTCAGTAGGTGTGATATTTCATATGATAAATTTACCGATTCCTTTAATGAAATTAAAATATAACAACCAATGACTTCTATGTGTACTAGACGAGCAGTTCAGAACAAAAAGAGTGTCACACTTTGGGAGTGAGATACGAACGGAGGAGGGGTACGGGACGTCATAGATTCATAATTCTCTTACACTACTTTACAGATGCTTACACTATAACTTACACCTGGCAGTGATCTCATATAAAATCGTATATCTAAAAAAAAAATTAATTTACTCTGTGACTATGATAGCAAAGTGGCGCCAAAGTTGCGTACAGTGGCGTTCATAAATCTATACCAATTTTTTGTTCCGAACATACAAAGAAGTCATTGATAACGACTAGCGTTATTAGGATACTTAAATAAATAACGAATTGTTTCAATTCACATTTTTAAATTGTATGAGAATAATTTGATAATACATGTTGGGACCTGTTTACAACTATGTCCGTGTTAAAAAAACTGTAGTTATACTACCATCAATTGATAAGAATTTAATTTAAAGCGTGGCTTAAAAATTAAAAAGTTAATTCTGCTTTTATTTTAAAACTACTAGTGACTTAGGCTACTAGCAGGTATTCTCGTTAACTTGCTTGGATAGTTCACATCGGGTTCAAACCTGCAACCTCTTAATTCAAGTTCAACGCCTAAAATTTCTTGTAAAAATATAGCTAGGATAACGGTAATAAGGACGAATGGCTAGGACTACATATATTTACAATGCACATTTAGAATTCACATCCACTTTTTTTATTTTCTTTCACTAAACTGTGAGTATATACGAATAAAATGATAAAATTATAATTTTATCATGCTTCGATCATATCATAACTTATACAAGTATATGTTGTCTTTGAATACAGAACAAACTAGAAGCAACGTTTCACTGGTTATTTATTGCAACTATATCTAAAGTGATATACAGGGAGAAAGCTGGCAGCCCGCGTTGATCTACCAGCGGCGCTTATCGGAATCGGTTTGCGCGGGTAATATTCGGGGCAGAGTTTCTACACAAAATTTGCCAAACCATGTGTGTTTATGTAGCAATTATTTTAGCGGGTGAGTCGACACTCGACATAGGCTCTGGTAGATCGTTACAGGCTGCCTGTTTTCTTTGTGTATACGGCCAAAGCATTATGCGATCGGTTTCTTGTTGCCCATTTGAATTTAATTCTACCGCCGTAGTTCGGGCTTACTAATACTAGAACCTAGATTACAAGCTAGTTAAAGCATAGCCTAAGTTGTAATATGAGTTCTAGTTTAGTACTTTAGATCTAGATAGTGCTATTTAGTTTGTTCTAGAGTATTATTTTTATTTTAATACATTTCATCTGTATGTTACGCTTTAAAATCGTTTTAGTTGAGTATTGAATAGGTTTTAAGCCTCATCAGTGTTGTATTTGTATAAAAAATTACCCAACTTTTTGTTATTAAACCTTTTTAATAAATATATTCTACTAGCGATAGCGGCCCGGTACGTGCTTCGCTACGTCAGAATGATCCACCATTTATTGGATTCATTTGTTACAAAAAATGTGATAAATGAAGAATCGCTCAACCGATTTTGTGCAAACTTCACAGTAGATGGTTTACATCTACTAAATAGTCCGAACAAAGCCTGAACATTTGGTTTGGATAGGTGAGCCCGTTCTTGAGTTATACAATTGCAACGAAAAGTGGCATTGATTTTTATATATATTGATTAGGGTTTGTTGTATGTTCAAATTTTGTAGCTAAAATTAACATAATAGGTATTATTTTATTTCAATAATACCTATTATGTTAATTTTAAAGTTGTACACAGAGTATTAAATACGTTTTATTCGAGTATCCCAATTTGCCATTTTGTGCCGATTCGTCAACCCTTTTTATATAATTTTAACTTAACCATAAAAGTAACTAGATTCATTGCACGTAGTTAATTGTGGATAAAAGTTTATTCTAATAAAAATAGTGTGGTGTAGTATAAGTTCGTTTAATCCTCGTCTAGATTTAGTTCGGAAAAAGTGAACATCCAGGACGGCAGTTGAACCCGCGAGCAGCCATGTGTCTCGAGGTGACACTGGAGCCATCTACCGTAATTCTTACGAACTAACGGAAACCTCGAGACGCAAAATATATGGGAGAATTTCGAATATCTTGGAAGTATCGTGGCCCAATTTTCGTAATAAAAAGATTTTCAATATTCAGTCTCGCTCTCCCTCCCATAAAAAAAGGTGTTCTCCAAAATTTTGTAGAAAATATTATAAATTTTGTTACGAGAACTCTTTTTTTTAAAGGAAAGATGTTCTCGTAACAAAATTTTGTTACCAGAAAGCCTTTTTTGAGATTTGGGAGATCGAGACTAGTTTGAGACTGAATTTTGAACATCTTTTTATTACGAGAATTGGCCCTCAGGAAGCTCAGTGGGTCAGAGTATTCCCCTTGTAAAGGACTGGTCGCGGATTCAAGTCCCTTCCTGAATGTTCATTTTTTCCGAACTAAATCTATTGGAAAAGTTAGCATACTGATTGGTACAAAAGTTCATTGAATTGATCCTCTTCTATCATATTCGACGTATTATGTGAAGCTTCTGATGTATGTTATTGAGCTATTATACAATTCGAGAATACAGTGCAACCTTGATATAACGTACCTCAATATAACGAATTCTTCGTAATCCCCTTGAATTGTCCATAAGAGTCAATGGAAAACATTTACATTGCGAACATTTTTGGCGTACAACCTCTTTATAACGAATTTCCAATTATCAAAGAAAAGTGTAAATACTTCTAATTAACAAATTTTGTCAACCCAAAACCTTTATATAACGTTCCCATCAATACATGAATCTTAATCATATAGTATGTGACTCATGTCGCGAGAGGTTTAAACACGTTTTTTCTTTCGAAAATAAATCATTGTTGTTTGATGGAAAATAAAGGTGCGTTTAAACGGCGCAGGGTAGCCCGATTCCAAGCGAGCACTGCCGTCCGGATATATGCGCTTCAATTCGTGAGATTTGCTGTGCTAATCTTTGAAAATAACATTAAATTACCTACATAATTTATGTACCCACCTAGATACCCACTTTTACGGATTTTAAGGCATTTAATTTCGATTATTAATCTAAGTGAAAAAATTGTTTCTTAAATGTTGAGGTGAATAAAACTAAATATTTCTTCACCCCTTTAACCAGAAAATTTTAGACCAACCTAACCTCAATGTAACAAACCAGTTTAACGAATTACTTGATATAACAAATATTAGATGTTCCCTTACGATTTTTTATATCGAGGTTGCACTGTATTTATAATATTAATCAAAGGACATTCAATATTACAGATTAGTCACGAAGACACTAGACTTCTAAATATCGTTTTAGTAAAACTACTTCAACATCTAACTCTATAAGAAAATATTGCTTTTTTTCTTGCGTATTTTTATTTTTTATTTTTGCATATATATTATCTAGCGCTGAAAATCGGAAAGTCAAAAAATGCTTCGGTACACGAGGGTAAAATGAATCCTAATAATATTATAAATGTGAAAGTTTGTGAAGATGTTTGTAAGTTTTGATCTTTGTTACTCAATCACGCGAAATTGGCATAACGGATCTGGCTGAAATTTGGTACAGGGAGAGATTGTAATCTGGAATACCACATAGGCTACTTTATATAATCCTAATAATATTATAAATGTGAAAGTTTGTGAAGATGTTAGTAAGTTTTGATATTTGTTACTCAATCACGCGAAATTGGCATAACGGATCTGGCTGAAATTTGGTACAGAGAGAGATTGTAATCTGGAATACCATATAGGCTACTTTATATCCTTAGAACGGGTTCCCATATGAAGCGGGAACGGAATAAAAAAGCCGCGAGCTACAGCTAGTTGTTCATAATAGCTTCTAAAAGTGATTTTTGCTGAGAAATGAAAGTTTTTCGCGCTCAGCTTTTTTTTATTAGGTGGCAGACAAGCACGCGGCCCACCTGATGGGAAGCGGTTACCGTGGCCTATAGATATGTGCAACACCTGAGGAACCACACTCGCGCTGCCGACCCAGTAGAAACCTAACGCCCTGTTTTTAAAGAATCCCATATTGTAATCGCTTGGGAAAACCACAGCAAGGAGATTCCACAATTTGAGCGTGCACGGATGAACTTTTCTTGACCTTCTGTCAGGGTTTCGTTACATTGTTGTCTGATTATGTTCAAATAGTGGCATCGTATGTTTGTTAGCGAGCAAAATAATGTATTACTTAGTGATTTGGTGACGTAATGATTTACATTTGATAGCAGTATTTTCACTTTTAATTGATTCGTCTGCTTATTGCGTAATTCGATAAAAAACGTCATAGGCGTCTACACAAGTGGTGCTATGAAGAGGTATTGTTTATAAATAAGGAGTATGATAAGCATTTAAAACATGTCAATTTCAGTAGATCAGAGTAGTCTCGTAATATTTTTTTTTACATTAAGTTGCCTTTTATATTAAAATACTTAATATTACATTCTCACTAGTATTTCACAGTATCAAACTATACTGTATTTGTGTAAATATAATTAATAATATAAATAAAGCGTACATCTAATGTAGGCCAATATTAGGTAGTTATGTACATATATAACCTATGAATTATGTTATCTATTTAACACTAGATGAGCTACACGCCCGAAATTAATGCATTACGATCTAAATAATGTCCTAAAGTCTTTAATTGAAGACAATATGTAATGAGTTGTTGGTAGTTCACCCTGTCGTTGGATCTGCAAAATAGAAAAATATGTGTCATTATACCTTCATTGTTCTTAGTTTAGTCTCTTAATATTTTTTTGTAAAATTGAATTTTAATTAATTAATATAGGCCACAAGGCGTAGCTTCATAGACACGTATACGCGCCTGCCATACAGAATAGTATACGCCGAGGCGTACATCGTGTGAACGCACCCGTTTATTTGCGTAAAAATGGTGGCAATGGCTACAAAATTTAAGGAAAGATGTCCACTAAATCAGTAAATTCTGATAAGTAGTTTTACTCATTCTATAAAATGAGTGAAATACACTGTCATCTTCTAATACTTCTCTTTGTCGCTTTAAACAATCTACAGTTAATATTTTGTTATATATATATGGATGTTCCCAATATAATCATCGCCTGCGGCGACTTCGAATGTAGTGATAAGCCAAAATAACGTCTTAAAGTACGGCCGCTGAGTTATTACCGATTTGACAGATTATTCTTAAATTAATCGATATAACCTTGCACGAGCGACACATTTGCCGAATGATTTAGAATACCTCTTTAATATAAAACTTTATGTCAAAATGTCAGAATCAAGTAATTTTCCAATAAACTCTGTTTCAAAACTTAAAATAGTTTGTAAATAATATGAAAACATTTATTTTTTGTTCTTTGGCGCGCTTGTTCAAAGTTACATCGTGCGTCTAGTTTTCATAGTGATGTGCTTGATAGTATTCGGTCCGAATTCATTGGAATAGATATGATATTTATTTTATTTGGATATTTTTATTTTACTTATTCCTTCGAGCAACTAGACTAAATATAATGCTACCATTTTTTTGCGTCTCTTAATTGCACTGTGTTGCCAGTATCTTATGATTTTTAAGATTTATGTGTGATCCAAAGACAGAAATACTGTTTTCTATGATTTAAAAATAAATACAATTAAAATGATTATGTATAATTTTTAACATTTATAATATATAAAACAACATTTAATAAATATAATTTACTCCCTCAATTAAGCAATGTTATAGGTGTATTTTTTTAAGTAATTGGCGATACTATTCTGGCAACATCCTTACCACCGCTATTTTAATCTGTTTAGTCGTCTTCCGTACTCTCGTGCGCACAGACTACGTTCTCTTGTGTAACCGTTGTTTTTTAACTCGGCTTTCTCCTGTTTATCGTTGCGCTTTATTGGACTAATTTTGTTTGTGTTTGGTAATTTTGTTGAAAATGCCGAAACGAGGAAAAACATTGAATAGTCAATGTCGTGATTTGATTTAATAATTAAAAGGAGTGACTTTTTAAGAGAAGCCAGAAAAATCGAGTCTTGGGACAACGTCGTTTTTGTTGACGAAACATGGTTAAATGCAAACCACACTGTGTCACGCTCTTGGACTGACGAAACAAAAGCATCAACCTCAAAGGTTCCAATTGGAAAAGGATCGCGACTGATAATTTGTCACGCCGGTTCTGCTGGAAGTGGTTTCTTTGAAAATGGACTGCTGGCTTTCGCGTCAAAAAGTACTTCCGATTACCACGAGGAGATGGATACAGACACTTTTACGAATTGGTTCGAAAATCAATTATTACCCAGCCTGCCAGAGCCTTCTATCATAATAATGGACAACGCTTCATATCACTCGAAACAAGTGAATTAAGCGCCTACTCATGCCTACAAGAAAGCTGATCTCCTAGCATGGCTACACCAAAATGGAATTGAAACTACTGCCGAATTGCTAAAGTCTGACTTAGTAAAGTTGGTACGCGAAAATAAATCATCAAGAGTCCGTTATGAAGTAGATGAGATAGCTCTGGCACATGGACATCGGGTACTTCGAATTCCTCCTTATCACTGCCAGTACAATGCCATTGAGCTAATATGGGCACAAATCAAAGGTATTGTTTTTTATCGCATAAGTTATGAATATGAATAATTTGTACTATTATAACATCCAATATTCAGCATATAAGTAAGAAGATACATAACTAAGAAATAAATATCTCATGTCCCTTACATGTAGGTAATTGTGTAACATTTCATCTATTTAATGTAATAAATTAACGTTATTTAATGTTTACATTACAGGTTACGCAGCTCGTAATAATATGACTCCGCCATTCAGTACTAATAAAATGATGGGTCTATTAAAAGATGCTTGCAGCAAAATAACGAAAGAAGATTGGGTCAAGGTCGTCGAAAAGACTCGAAAACTAATAACAGAAGATTATGAACGCGATTTATGAGTGGACACCATTATAGACAATGAAATTGTCATACAACTGACTGATAGCGATGACAGCTCTGGCGAATCTGGTTCAGAGTCTGAATAATTGTTTTAATAAATGATAGGTAGTCATTTATTAAAACATCTTGTACCTACTCTATTCATTAAAATGTGTAACAGTGTTTACAAATTTGTTTTATTTTGATATGTCCTCGACCAATTATCTACGCCCATCAAGGATACTCCACCTAATAAAGAACCTGTGTCTTTAACTATTATTTGTTTTGATTTTATTTAATTACACACTATACTAGAATATTTAAAAACAAACTGTTCCCAAATGATATTAGGGTTACTGGTTCAGTCACTTCACTAGTATTGTCAATTCGTCATGTGTCAAATCGGTAATAACTCAGCGGCCATACTATAGTCGTCCGACGGCATTGCCATAGATGAATGAAAACGTACCCGTGCGTACGTAAGTTTTCAGTACAATGGTTTACAATGTTTTTTGAAGTGTCTAAGAGGCTACACCTCTGTGGACAGTATAGGCCTCGGGACCGTAGAGGGTGTAGCGGTTACCTGGCAGGCGTTTTAGTAAAGAGTGTGCCTATTACCTGGTAAGCACTATAGTAGAGGGTGTGGCGGTTACCTGGCAGGCGCTATAGTGGAGGGCGAGGCGGTTACCTGGCAGGCGCTACAGTGGAGGCTGTGGCGGTTACCTGGCAGGTGATTCAGTGGTGGGTGTGGTGGTTACATGGCATGTGCTACAGTGGTGGGTGTGGTGGTTACCTGGCAGGTGCTACAGTAGTGCGTGTGGTGGTTACCAAACAGGCGCCATTGCGGAGGGTGTGGCGGTTACGTGGCAGGCGCTATAATGGAGGACGGACGATTACCTGGTAGGCGCTACAGTGGATGGTGTGGCGGGTTACCTGGCAGGTGCTATGGTGAAGGCGTGGCGGCGTGGCGGCTAGGCGAGGTAGGCGCGCACGAGCGCGCGCACGCCGGCGCGGCACAGCGGGCACGCGTCCAGCGCCGCGCCGCAGCGCGAGCACGACACCAGGTGGCCGCACGGCAGGAACACCACGCTCACCTGCCGACGCACCGAGCTCCAGCCATAGTGATCAACTTTATGACAATGTAGACCAGCTGCGCAGAACGCGTTTTTACGTGTCTTTGGTGGTAAGCGCGGGGCGCGACGGCGAAGGCGCGCCAATCAACCAATGATAGATTATATTAAACTAATCACGGGCTCAAGGGGCTTGTCTAATCACCTTCGTTGATCAGTCCTTTCATTGCTTTTTTGGTTGACAAGTTAGTGCAAAGCGTGAAATTTTTGGTGTTTGTTCACGTAGTTTGCCGATAACTATCCATCATTATGTCTTTTGATACAAGTTTTATGCGAAACTAACTAACAACATAAATAATTCGAGTCGATCGAGCCATTCTCAAATTCTGCGCTTAGCAACGAATTTAGAATTCACTTTTAGTTATATAGAACAGATAGACGATTTATATCGATAAAATATATCAACTTACATAAAAATTATCGAATACAGTTGATTGTTAAAATGTCTTTCATCTAAATATAACGTATTTCAAATTTTCAATACAAAATTTCAAATAATGGCTAGTGACAATATTATCGAAATTATAGACGACCAGGGAATTATGAACACTCACCTCACAGTCCATGCAAACTTTACACAACCTTGCTTCCTTTAGCTGTCGATTTTCTTCTTCTAACGTCAATTTCTTATCTTCCGGTTTCGATGTAACCACTGAAGCGGATTTGTCACTTGCACTCACTGCATCCTCAAGGTTCGTGCGAGATATTGTAGCAGCAGTACACACAATATGTTCACTTGGCTCAGGTTCTGGAGGCTGTGTGGGAACGGGTTCGGGTGAAGGTGACCTCGTGATGTCTGACAGTGACCTTGCGCTGTCGGGTCGGTCGTCCCACTGTCCCGATGGTGTTATACTGAAATTTTATTTATAATCAACAGATGTGAAAAAATATCCCAACATAGGCGAAGACAATTCTACAAAATCAAAGATCTTGAAAATCGGTCCACCCGATCTCGAGTTATAAAAGGTGTCACTAACCCGACTTTGTTTTATGTGTATAGATTTGAAATATAGTAAGAATTTAATGGCTTGTTTGTTTGATCGCGTTTATCTCTGAAACTACGAGTGGAATTTGAAATGTCTTTTTCTTGAGAAACGTATAGCTATTTAATATCACGTTATAACTCTTAGGAGTGGTGTAAGAAGAAAAAATGGCTGCAAGTCGTGCTCGGACGGGTGATGCAAGTACACTATAGTATTTCGATAAGTCGCACTAATAACTTACTTGGCTCATTAATTGGCAATTAATATATACTACATGTATTCAAATGCAATATTGACATTAACCTCTCAACTCAATTACTATGATTGGTTAAAGTTTTTGAGTAAGTATTCAAAGTCAAAAATAACTGTAACTTCAATTGCGATCAATAATCGCTTTTCGCTTATTTAAAGCTGTTATAACAGTATTTACCCCGAGCGTGGCATGAAATCCATCAAAGTTTCAGCTAAAATATCTCTTGCAAGTCGCTGTCTGCTTGTTGAAATTCCCCACGGTTCTTCGTTTAGTTGTTCGTCTAGTACTGCGTCGATTAATGCTTCAGATGTATTATAGGGAGTGCCTGTAAAACATTTATGTTACAGTATTACGTAACCAACTTCATATCGATTAAGTACAAGTACAGATACCGGCAAACATCTTGAACAAAAGTCGGTAAGTTCGCGCATATGCACTATATGGACCAACCAAAAAACCAAAACAACAAAAAACAAAAACCAAGTCTCGTAATAAAAAAGATGTTCAAAATTCAGTCTCGATCTCTCAAATGCCAAAAAAGGTGTTCTCGCAACAAAATTTTCAATATTTTTAACAAAATTTTGTTATGAAAACGCTTTTTTTTTACTTTTGGGTGATTTTGAACATCTTTTTATTACAAGAATTGGCCCTCTGATCAAAAAAAAAAGCGCTCAAATTTTTTTTAGTATCACAACTTTCACCTGTCTTCGTTTTCGGGAGCGTTTTCCTAACACCCGGTATAATCCTTGATTGGTTCATTGTGATTGCTTCAGTTTTAAAATGCTGTTATAACCCCTTTTGACTACAAGCAAAAGCAACGCAATATTTAGAAGCCACCTTTGGTGACTGTTTGGCCTACCTGGCAAGTTTTTTATTGGCTTCAATGACAAATCTATCCATAGCCGACACCTGCATCACACCATAGTAAGATTAAAACTTCTACACTTAAGAATCGTGCTATCGGTAATTCCCCTTTTTCCATTGTGCAGACGCTTTACATGGCTCTCCCATGTGCTTACTCAGATCTGCATAGAATTACATTAAGGGAAAACGAAGTTTTTATAATTTGTAATTACGATACGAACACGTCCAGGTGTTAATTGAAGGTGGCAACGGGAAGGTGCGCAGGAAATGATTGGTGGATTGTAAGAATCAGTAAGGAAAATAGGTAGCTGTACCTAGCTTGGATGCAGTTCATAGTGTCTTGTAAATGTAGGTTGAAAGGATGTCGATCAATTCGTCGATAGACGACTTCTCCTTAGACTCAAGGACATTTAAAGAAAATAAGCCTCCTTATTCATTATGGTCAATTAAATAATCTTTCGACACAATACATACCAGTGGTACGGAGTCTACGTGCGATAGCTCTTCGAACTCTAGCTGCATCTAATCCTGCACCTAATGCTGCCAACGTTATACCGCTCTCCATACATTCTTCCACCTAAATTATCAAAATACTATTAGTTGGTATACAATTGTAAAATATAAATGTAATAATTTTAAAAAACCTGCCACTTCTCCACATCTCCATATTTTAAAGAGTGCCAATAAGTGAAATGACTAGTATTCTAAGTCAAATTGCTTGTGTTAGGAGTGAATTCACGTTGGTCGTGTAATAGCCAGGATTCGAACCCGAGTCGATCTTACGATTAGGAGGTCTCGAGAGGAGACCTCTCAATCGTAAGATCGACTCCTAAACCACTAATATAAGTCGATGGTTGAAAGGCGAAACCTTTTAGGTAAGCGCTGGTTTTCAATTCTATAGGAACTTTAAATTTAAAACAAACTAGCCAACCCGGCAGACGTCGTCCTGCCCACAAATTAGCACAATTTTAATTAAATTTGTTGACATATCGACAGTAGCGCCACCTACCGGGTCCAATTGTGTTTTCAAACCATCCAGGCATATTTAAATATACACACAAAATTTCATCCAAATCGGTCCAGCCGTTTAGGAGTTAGGTGACAAACACACATACAGAAGAATTGTATAATATATTAGGAATAAATACTAACATGAGCAAGCAATATCTGAAACTCTCTTAGAGCGAATTTCACCAATGATAGAAACTGAGATCAATTAAAATTAAACTATGTTGTCACCTTTTAGTCCAATTAATTTCCCTGAGTAAAGCTCGAATTCCCAGATTAGTTGACCAAAGAGTTGATTTCATCTGTGGATTTCACCAATTTATTTATATATGTACCGAGTTTAATTGAAACCAAATTGTATTATCATAGTTTATCGAGTAAAACGTGTGAATCCAGCTCAGGTTAACAGATTTTCAATTAGTGGTTTTCAATTTAAATTTTCAAGCAATCAGTGGTTTTCATAACAATGTAACTAGAATATTGGATATACTTCATCCGTTTACACTATTTACAGCATTATTTTCGTAACTCTTGTAATTGAAAAAGCTATATCTGGTAAACACTACTATAGGTCCTGGAGCTTAGGTTGGCACGTCGGGGAGAAGAGCGAGTCCGGCTAAGATCGATTTACTTCGGTTTTGTAGAGCGTTCTCTGACTGTCGGACTTACAGTAAACGTAGACAGATCATGAACTATAGACTGGCTATCAGCTCGTACAAGAGAAGATAGTTTTTTTTTTAATTGCCAGGCTATGAATTTAACTCATAATATAGGTAATAATTCAGAATTTCTTGTAACGTTTTCTCTGATCTTTTAAATTCGATAGCTTCGTGTAATTTTCATTTGAGAGATTTGATTGTGGCTAATAAAAAACCGTGTCATAATAAAACAAAGCGAATGATAAGTGTGCTGTGTTGCTATTATGTTCACAAAAATAATTATAGTATTATTATTTTTGTGAAAATCAAAATTTGACAATATTTACACTAAATCTTAATTAATATTTACAAGTAAATGTATATTCAGGTGTTATTTACTATTAATTTTTTACACTCTGCGTTTACACTATATAATTTAGAATTTTGGTTTTTACATGGCCGAACACTAGCAACACACACATCTAGCTCTATGATTATGAGAATAATTTAAGATGACTCTTTTTAAACGACCATCTAGTGATTTCTATTCTAGTCGAATAGTATGTATCAGTTTTTTATTTTAGTGTCGTGTCCATATTTTATTCTCTGTCTACAACTAACTGCCAGAGAAATGTGCGACAGAGAGAACGCTCTACAAAACCGAAGCACATCGACCTCAGCCGGACACTCTCTTTGCTTCCCGATGTGACAACCAAAGCGCCATTTACTGTGTGTGTGAGTAAGTAATTTCGTCGAATGAATATCCCTATCTACTAACTGTATATATTATGCATATAGTAAACAATACTATACATATTATAGTAACCAACTGCTTGACGTCATATAAAGCGCGTGAACAATGGCGGCTATCGAACGGGTCTAATTTAATCTAGAAATTCAATCGATACTCAAGTTATTAAAAAAACATGAACACTTCCAACAGTATGTTTTACGGTATTATAAAGAAGTAAAAAGTCAAACAAAAGAGTTATTTAACAAAAAAAATCTGTGAAACAAATATCTATGAGGCAATTTTATCGATGACGTTTGGTTGGGAAATTGTCGAAGCAAATGTCAAATTGATGTTATTGGCTCTCTATATTTCTATTTACATTACAAATCGATATTTTTTGCGTAAAGCTTTCAGATATCTTAATAGAAATTGTCCTATAAGGCGCGAAGACGAATCCTACAAAATAAAAATCCTGAAAATCGGTTCACCCGTGCTCGAGTTATAACTTAGCGGTAAGTATAAAATAAAAATATAAAATAAATATAATTAGCGGTTTTGACTAACACGATTTTGTTTTATACATATATATATAGATATTTTCCTAATTAAAATCATAAGTTTTGAGGCTTATCATCCTCTTTGTCTAATTTTAAGTGTTGAATATTTATTTTAAATGTGTATATGTATTCAGAGATAAGTTTTAGTTTTACTATTAATTTTAGAATCATGAAATGGATCAACATTTATTTACCTGAGTCTCTGTGATAGGAAAGTTGACACCTGTATTACGTCGCCTCGTACTAAGACCGCTTTCAGCTGAGCGCTGTAAACGAAAATCAACATTGTGATTTATTTAAATACGACGTTAAAATATGACATTCGTCGAAAGTTATCTTACACAAAACTTGTTACAGCATTTTTTTTTCTTTTACGTGAATATTTAAAGCATTATTAAGATTAGTATAAGTCGAAATATACACTCATGCCTACCGAAACTGATACCGACGCCTCCTCTTGACCATGGCTGTGTAAATACTACAATGACACCCAATAAATCGCGATAGAATCATTTAAAAATAGTTTTATTTCAATGTGCAACATTCGTGTAAACTTCCGACAATATCAGGAAAATCGATATTATTATACTTAGACTATGTTTTTAAATTTAAAACTTAAATTTAAAAATAAATTTAAAATATAAATAATATTATAATAATAGCCAGAAGTAACTATTAAACTACTAAGTTTAATAGTTACTGGCTATTAATTGTTTCATTTCAAACTTCATTTTATCTTACGAATAGTAAAGAAGGCTACTCACAGTGCGCTGCACAAAGGTTCGCTTGCGGCTGGAGTCAACGAATTCCTGTCCTTTGACAAGTAGCACGTACCCGCAATGTGGAAACCAATGGGCGTGCTCCGACCATGGAGTGTCCCCTGTTTCCCACTTGCCGAGCCCACCGTCGCAGTAGAAGCAACGGACCTGCAAGTAAGTCATTCATCAAACGAATGAGGAGATGAAGTTGAAAAGGGATGAAAGTAGTGATTCCTGTGACCGTTGGAGTAATAAGAACTTCACTGAAAGACGTGGTACTGTATATACACGACCTTACCTTGGAGATTTTTCTTTTTGCAACTCTGACAACTGTTTAAATGTATGTTGCCTTAAGTTTTCAGAAATAATGCAATAAAAGCAATGGTGTTGTCAAAAGTTCAGTCCCAATACCAAGTGCTGAACCCGGGTCGCGCCTGCATCCGTCTGGACGGTGGAAGCACGTTGCACATATATTATGTCCATTTATAATGAAGACTACTATGGGGCAGAAGTAAAAAAAAATCACCTAAACTTTGTATGTTCTGTTGTTTATTCATCATCTACACTACACTAACAACCCTCCGGGGTAGGCAGATGCAACAGCCCGCCACCTGCTTCTATCCTTAGACATTTCACGAGCTTCCTCAACTCTCATTAAACCTTTCATTATTATGTTTCATTGTATAGTATAGTAGTGTTTTATGTAGTTGTATAACTCCTTTTGGTTCATTATGGATCATAAATAAAATAAAAATATTATCAGATTTACTTAGTGGCATATAACTCTGTTAAGTTTAAGTCGATACTTAAAACGTTTCTTATATCCACTTCATAACTCATGGTCACAAAATGGTGCCCTTTTTTACTATGCCAGTGATTGATTAGCAACGATAATAATTATCACAATATTTTTGACACTTCTATGTAAAGAAAATGAATGACCTTTTCTATACATAGAATATTGATTTGGGGTCAATGCCAATAAACAAACGATTGCATTGTGTGTAGAACAAGTGGGGACATACCCACTGTTGATATTAATTTAAATAAGTTAGCTCAAGGCCAAAGTCTTGTAATAAATCTTGCAAAAGGCGAATTTGGATCTAGGTTTTAATGTTTTTACGATACTTTTGAACCGACTTCAAAAAAGGAGGTCCTCAATTCGATTCCTTTATTCCGCTTAAAAATACCGCAGGATTTTTTTTTTAAATGGTATTATACCAAAAGTCAACATTTTAGTTTGACCTGGATATAACAGTATATTAGCCCCTTGTTCTACATACAATGGTAGCCAATCGTTTACATTATTGGGTTGGTGATGTACCAACTTGCAAAGGGCTTGCATAACAAGCCCTTTGGAAGTTGGTCGTTTCAGACTTTTTATTACCTGTGTAGGTATTACTAGGTATTAGAAAGTTAAGATGGTAAGAAATCGTTAATTATTTTTATTTGGTCCACATCAAATTTGGGGAAGTTGGGCTAGTATTACGATTTTAAAGACGTAATGACAAACATAATATAAACGTAAGATAAACAATATTGCTCTTTACCATTCGGGTAGAACAGACTCCTATAAAACACCCTTGATTTAAATAAGTAAATGAATAATCTACGACATTCTACACATCGCTATCTAGACCCAAAGTAAGCATAGCTTAACTAGCTTGTGCTATGGGTGCTAGAATGCCGATACACTTAGATACAAAAAAAATGTAAATACATATTACACATAGAAAAACCCAGGCCAGTGCAAATATTCATGCACACAAATATTTGCAATGAACGGGAATTGAACCCGCGACCCCTGACTTAGCAATCCAACGCTCTACCGCTACGCCACACAGGTCGCCAGGATTTTTAATGATGATGTATTTTCCATAGTGATTTACCTGGTCATCAGTTCCTGTATGGTAAAAGCCAGCTTCAGCAAGTGTCGGCGGCGATTGCTGTCGATCCGCAGGCCAGCGTTCGAAGCTTGCGAGACGAGCGGCTAAAGACGCATATTGTGGATGTCTTGCACCTCCGCTCACTACACCCAATTGTCGCCAAGTTCCTCCCATGTTTAGTACCCGTTCGTTATGTTCAGCACCTGACCTAAGAAATTTGTGATTGACGTGAGGACATTAAGACACAAATGGCTTAAGATTAACATATAAGCACAAACATACCTAATTTACTTACACAGATGTTTTGACACCTCATTAACGTTTTAGTAAATTTCTAACTTACTCTTGGTCTTTTACACAGTAGAATAATTTGTGGTTCATAAACGTTACTATTGCGATTTCAAAACATTGTTTCACTTTAGCTATTTAATTTATTAGCCGAGCTTAACCATCCGTTTATCAACCAGTCAGTAAGGTCCACTCCCTTCAGTGAATAAAGGCCTGCTATGATATTTCAAAAACGTGGATGTTACTTGAAGATTGGTTAAAAATCACTAATAGAATTGAATACATAAATTTTAACTACTTGCAGAATTGTGAAAAACGTCTAATATTACCGATCGCTTCGATGTCAATGCCATATTTCAATTAACTCTTGTACAATACCAGATGTGTGAATTTATATTCCAATAGGAAATTACTTTGTGGCATTGTACACAGTTCAAGTAGCGGAAATAATTTTACCCACATCACAGAGTCTGTGTTGTGGTTTACTTTTATTATTCTTAGTTCTATCTGATCACTAAGGGAATTGACAAATTTAAAGAAGTTTTTTTAGAATGAATATTCAAATGTAATGTAAGTTTATGGACGACTTAGGCCGGGTAGAAAGACACACGTGCACTATAAGAGACTGGTTATAAACATAAAACAACATACGACTGTGGGCAGTTCTCTGATGACTGTAGTGGTGTTTGTGCGGGTGGCGTATTCAATAGCGGTGTGGATGGTGGAGATATAGTTACAGATCGTTGCGCCGCCTCCAATGACGCAGCATGCTCACACCGTGGGAAATACCTTTGGATAAAGATAACTGTTAACACATATCTCTGCAGTATTTGCAATCAGAAATAGTAGATTGTTACACAAGGGTTGTAAGTCAGCCATTTCACCCGAGATATTTCTGGCGCTCGAACGAAGTGAAAGCGTCAATAGTTCGAGGGTGAAATGATGACATTCACCAGAGGTAAACACTCTACTTTTTATTTCGACTATGTGAGGAAATTAAAATGCTACACACACATTTAATGAAACAGGTATTTTGATTATCAGTTAAAATTTAAAGTAAAATTAGAACAATTTGAAAATAAATTAAATTAATTATTATTAATATTCTACGACATTCTACACAGCGCTTTCTAGACCCAAAGTAAGCATAGTTTAACTAGCTTGTGCTATGGGTTCCAGAATGCGGATAAACATACTTATATACTTTTTTTTTGTAAATACATACATTTTATACATAGAAACACCCAGACCAATGCAAATAGACATATTCATGAATACAAATATTTGCACTGAGCGGGAATCGAACCCGCGCCCCCTATCGTAGCAGTCGAATGCACTACCGCGATACCGCTACGCCACAGAGGCCGTCGAAAAATAGATTTTTAACAACAGCTTTTGCCTGTTCTTTTATCTCATCGGGAGTTAAATTAATATCCATGTCACTGGAATCACTTTCCGAAACCATTTTTAACCACAATTAACACAAGGTATTTATTTATATTGGCGATGACGCATCATTGATTGCTCCTCTGGAGTAGCTGGCGTCAACGTCAACGGCCAAGAGTCTGACCAACCGGCCCTTTTCAGGGCCAGCTGACCCCTTTGCACGACGGGGTCGGTGTATGGCGGGCAACGAAACCCTAAAAAAGCGCCATGATATCAAGGCATTAGGACGTACCTAGTTAAATTATCATGGACTCCATGGCAAAACTTAAGATTAAAAAAAAATACTTTACACCCTAGGAATGAAATAAGCTATCCGGCTATCTACCCATGAAAATTAAACTTTCCGAACAGGAGAGATGAAAAATGTTTTTTTATAAGGAAGGGGTTTTGATGTACATTGGTAAGTAGTATGTATACTAAACTAGGCTGGCGCATTTTTTAGAGACTACCAGAAACTGAAATTACCAATATTCCCCCTAGCCCCTTCAGTTAAGAGCGCTTTTACGAAAAAAATGGCTAGTTGCAAAGTTTTCGTCCTCAAAATATGATGCATTGCCATAATATCTATACCTAGCCAATACTTGAAAAATAGCCTTCATTTTATCTTCTTCAATAACGTCAAAGCGAATTTTAGGTGACTTACCTATTTATTTAGTAATCATCATTCTCCTGGTGTTCGTTTTGGTTTCGTTTTCAGACCTCTAATTTGCAAATACTGTTTAATGTAAGCCTTCAAACTAAATTTTACTCTACTAAAAACATCCTGTACTTCCATAATGTCAAAACAGATTTTTGATATTTACCTTTCAAGCAAAGAAAAAAAATATCAATTCAATTTGATTTTCAATCCGACAGGCTTCAACAAACGTCCGAATATCTCCGGAGTTTTACATCACATCGATAAAATATTGATACTACAATAAAATTCATGATTTCTCGAAACTACTACTAATTATTTTATAATTTTAAATCAATAAACTTATTTTAATTTCAATAAATTAAACTTGTATATATTTGGTGACACCGACGCTGCGAACTCAGTACCGCGCAAGCGCTTGCCACGGACGGACCTGTGTTGGTTGATTTCGCGTGCTTTTGCGTAAAGGTACTACCGCTGTGTGTATAAGAGCCACGTCGGCACTGTGGTTGTGTGCGTGCTAAGCAGGTGTGAAACTACATCCGCCGATCTTGATCGTTTTGAGTATCGGATCATACATTTTCTGTGTTTCTTAACAATTGTTTACCAGATTTCTAATAAAAGTTACTTTGATTTTAGCTGAACGTTATTACCTATAAGTCGAAATGGGAAAAAACAAATATAAATACCAATGTCTCGGTAAACGCAAGATACGACACATTGAATCTTTGATGAAAGCAAGAGCAGCAAGGTATTATTTTAATTTGATATACTTTACTCATTTTATAAATAATGAAATGAAATGCTATGATTAATTTTATTTTGTTTTAGAAAAGAAAAACGAGGAGATGGGTCGCCTCGTTCAAGATATCCCGAAGGGAATATTATTGAAGTTTCCACATCTAGTGATAATGTAGGATCTATGGCAATTGTGACTACTATTGTTTTTTACTTGAATTTTCTAATAGATATACTATGTAATTTATCTAAAACTTGACATTGGCAGAATTAGTCGGCTTAAGCTGACTCAGTTGCGACAAAGAAGAAAAGAAGAATATAAATCATTTATTGCCCGTGTATTACTTAAATTTATTTTTTAAATTAAATTTAATTAAATACAGTTTACACGCTACATAACAACACTGCATCACTTACTCATTTTGGCACCTTTGAAAGTACTTGTAACGTATTGTTGTCGTTATTGAGAGTGGGTGTGATGCTACATAGTTATGCTATATTGTTGTATGGAAAAGAGTTAAATATTTTCTTCAAGGACATTAATATTTTTAATATAACATTTACGCTTTCAGAAATAAAAACTACTTATAAAGAACCCGCAAAATATTATAACGTATTATTATTAATAACACAATATAAACGTATTTTTTTTTCTTTTCTTTATTTGTTTATAAATAGAGCCGCTTTGGAGCGGGGCCGGTTTCCGAAATCCATCGGGCCATCGTGGTGGAGTGGAAGGAACGACTTGGGCGACCAAGCGCAGGGCACGCCGCAATAGCGGTGGCTAGGGAGGCAACTCGGCAGCCTCTCGTACCGACTGACGCAGGTGGTCTCAGGGAAGTGCTTCGGGGACCACCTGCATCGGATCAGGAAGGAGCCAACGCCTGAGTGTCATCACTGCGACGCTAGCGAGGACTCAGGGCTGCACACGCTGGCGGACTGCCCGGCGTGGGAGGCGCCGAGGCGTGACCTCGTGGCAGCCATCGGGGTGGGAGTCCTCTCGTTCGGCAGCATGATTGCGGCAATGGTGCGGAGCGTGAGCGCGTGGGCCACCGCCGCCTCCTTCTGCGAGCATGTAATGCTCGCGAAGGAGATGGCGGAGCGCGCCGGGGAGAGGTTCAGAACTCTCCCGGCCCGCCGAGCCCGCAACATGCTCGCCGCGCGTCGTAGGCGACTCAGGCGCCGGAGGTCGCTTAACGACCTCCGTCCTCCATGAGCGCAGGCCTGGGGGTGGCAGGTGAGGCCGCCTGTCACCCCAGCAGCAGCAGGCCGGGACGGTGGGGCGACTAGCGCCCCTCCCCCAAACCGGGGCAAGACGGGGACACCATGGTTGCCAAACCCGAAGGGGTCATCTCGAAACCGGAGATGGCCCAGGGTCAGTCGGGGTGCGAGGGATATGCTCTATGGGCAAAATTACACCCCGACGTCTGAAGACCCGAGACGGCGTGCGGTTTTAGTCGGTTCAAGCCCGACATAACCGCCCCCGCTGGCCGGCGGGGGGGTATCCGAAGGGATTTCCGCACGAATAAAAAAAAAAAAGGTATTATATATATTTGCTAGTTTAAAATTAAAATGCGTAAAAAACCTTAATTTAGAGTAATATAATATAATCAAAGTTCCTTTCAAAACCATACTAAGGATCAAGACCGTTTAGTCGACCCGCGCTATTAGCCAAGCTGTATCACTGCACACGTGCACACTGCGCGAGCCTAGTCTCCACGCAGAATAAATAATAGTAGTTGGTAGCCGAAAATACCTAAGATTGCGCGGCGTCAAAATGTGAAAGCGCTCTTAAGCTAAATTGCCTGGATTAGAAGTGGGTTCACGTCGGGAGTGTGGCCAGGATTCGGACCCGGGACATTTCAATCGTAAAGCCGACTCTTTGACTACTAAGCTACCGCCGCTATTTTTTATTATACTACATTGTATTCGGTTTGGAAAACAGTTTTGATCACATTGGTAACTTGATTGGTAGGTGAAGTTCAATTGACTAACATAGAAGAAAGAACTGGCGTAAAACTAAACCAACTTAAATGTTTCGGTTAATCTAACGCGTGCGTTCACGTTACGGTTGGTCAGTCCTTCTGAGGAAACTTGAACATATCTAAGAGTTCTCCATAATGTTCCTGAAGGCTAGTGAAGTAAAAAAAGTTACAAGGGTCCTGTTTTTATATTAGTATTATAATCAGAGTACTAACTACTGTACAATATTTTGAGACAAGGTCATACTAAAAGCTAAATTTAGATACAATGATAATTTTCTGAAGTATTCTTGGATACAAGTAACTGCTAGCAATGTTAAGATGATGATGATTACAATAATAAACTTCTGGAACATATTACACAGAACTATCTAGACTCAAACTAGGTAATGTGTGTAATGGACTCTAGAATAAAAGCAAATTCATATTCTAGGGACATAGAAACACTTAAATCAATGCAAATGGTCTGAGTGTTTAAGTCGAAATAAAAAAAAGATGCCACCTCTGAAGAAGCATTCAAATACTATACACTACGCCACACAAGCATTTTAGAGCAATCTAGTATAAATTTTAGTATAAAATGCTCATACCGAAATATATCCTAAGTTACCTTTAACATTTATTTATTTATTTAGCATTCCCCCTGTAAGGGACTGGTCGCGGGTTCAAGTCCCGTCCTAGATGTTCTCTTTTTCCGATCTTAATCTTTACCTTTAAGTCTTTAATTTTTAGGGTTCCGTTGCCAAATGGCAAAAAAACGGAACCCTTATAGATAGACCGTCCGTATGTCAAAGCCACTTTTTTCCGAAACTATAAGAACTATGCTGTTGAAACTTGGTAAGTAGATGTATTCTGTGAACCGCATTAAGATTTTCACACAAAAATAGAAAAAAAAACAACAAATTTTGGGGGCTCCCCATACTTAGTACTGAAACTCACCATTATTTTTTTCATCAAACCCATACGTGTAGGGTACCTATCTATGGATAGGTCTTCGAAAATGATATTGAGGTTTCTAATATAATTTTTCTTTAAACTGCTTGCGCGAGAGACACTTCCAAAGTGGTAAAATGTGTGTGTGTGTGTGTGTGTGTGTGTGTGTGTGTCGTCCTGTAACTTCTAAAATAAGAGAAGGATAAAACTTAAAAAAATATATGATGTACATTACCGTGTAAACCTCCACCGAAAATTAGTTTAAACGAGATCTAGTAAGTAGTTTTTTTCTAATAAGTCATAAATCGTAAACCACAATTTACCTCTCATTCAATCAACTCAAATATAAAATTAATAAAAAATAGCATTAGTATGTTACTTGCTGCTACGGAACCCTTGATGGCCGAGTCCGACTCGCACTTGGCCGCTTTTTGTTAATTATGTGCGATAGGTGAAATATATACTGCCATCGTACAGAAAAAAGGCATAACCAACAAAATCAAAAACGTGAGATAAACAAATTTACAACAAGCAATATATATATAATATATATGAATATATTTTTCATCTCTCCTGTTCGGAAAGTTTAATTTTCATGGGTAGATAGCCGGGTGGAAAGTAGCTTATTTCATTCCTAGGGTGTAAAGTAATTTTTTTTTAATCTTAAGTTTTGCCATGGAGTCCATGATAATTAAGTTGCGGCATAATGCCTTGATATCATGACATATTTTTTTACATGGGCCTAGATGCACATATCGTGACCAACTCGATTACAATGTAACCAATAGATTCGATTTTCAAAATTTTGCTAATGTTGGCAGTATGTACGTTAGAACTGTTTTTCAGAATTAAAAAAAAACAACGAAAGTTTGCAAAATAATAAGCGGGAAAACGAGAATTAATATAAATTAATACCTTGCGTTAATTGTGGTTAAGAATGGTTTCGGAAAGTGATTCCAGTGCCATGGATATTAATTTAACTCCCGATGAGATTAAAGAACGGGCAAAAGCTGTTGTTAATAATCTATTTCAAATTATTCCAAGTTTACTTCCAAACTTTAACTGATGACCAATATACCTGTTTCATTAAATTTGTGTGTAGTATTTAAATTATTTCATATAGTCGAAATGAAAAGTACAGTGTTTAGCTCGGGTGAATGTCACCCATTTCACCCTCGAACTATTGGCGGGAAATATCTCAGGTGAAATGGGTGACTTTCAACTGTTGTCTAACAATCTACTATTATTTTACCTATCAGCTCAATAACAAATTTTTTATTAATATTATTGCAATCAATCAGGCAGGCAGTTAATACTGATAAATTTAAAACTACTACTTTAAAACTACTTAAATATAATTTAAAACGCACAACTAACCAGAAATGTCCTTTCTTCACAATAAAGGTTAATGTTACAATGAATGGACACATAATTGTGTTATTATCTTTGCTATGTAACCTTATTTTGTTCTTAGCGAGTCTAATAAGGGTATAACTGACCACTTATGATTTTTCTTCTTAAAACTTTAATTAATTAATATTTTTTAGAAATAAAAATTTGAACCTTTGCCAAATAAGCCTAATCATTGTAACTCCTTTAAAATAATGTCTTTTCTACTAAACAATATAATGAATGAGCAACAAGCTGTAATGTTCCCTTAAAATTAAAGTCATAAGTATGCATTTGTGTTGATTTGTCTTTTCACTGTAGTCAATAGCAATTTAGGTATCAGATGTGCTTTTTGTGCTTATTACCTATATTTCCATAGATTGTAGAGTATTTTATCTCTAATCTATCTATTTATTCTATTTTATTCTATCTCTAAAAAAAATGCACCTTTTTTTACCTTATTACAAATGTGTATATAACTCAACTCAATTTTGAAAAGTATTAGATGTGCCTTTTATTCATAGCACAGCAGTATATAGGATGCTGGCACTGAGTACTAGCCACAAGCCTAATACCAGCCTCTACATCAATTTGTATTAAACATGTTTAATATAAAAATGATGTAATAAAGAATATTTTTGATGGATTCACTAGTGTCAGCACCCTAAAAATGCAAATTTTTAAGTAGAAAATGTGTTTATGATACTAGTAAACCTGTCAGAAAAATTACTTATTAGCAAACAAAATTCTGTGCATCCACTTATATTTCTAGCACCATGGATGGTGTAAAAAGTCTTATAATAAGTATTATAAAAATCTTACATTCTATGGATGTTTAGTGGTTGCCCTAGTGAACCAAGACGACTAAATGGGGCCAGTTCTCCACCACACCAAGCACAACGCAGGCGGCCTTCACCTGCGTGGTAGAATCCAGCGCTCACTAGTGATTCACGGGACACTGAAGTATCCTAAAAAGAAATCATACATTAAACACTTCGATTTACGTACCTACAGCTCACAGGCACTATTATTTGTTTTTAAAAAGATAAAAGTGTTTGCAATTCTATAATTTAATATAAATCTCTATGTAATGATAGAAATATGCAATACAGAAATTATGTAGGTAGTGCACAACTATTTATTTAAGTTAGCTACAACTATTTTTAAGTGAATTAAATAAACAATAAATAGTTGAATAAAGCATAAGTATTTACACTGAGTAATAATACACGAATAAGGGTTTTTACAAGGCTTACTAAGTCTATTCTGTCAAATGAATCTGAAAACATGTTAAAGATATTTACTAAACCTGAAGACACAATGACTAATCATTCATAGTATAGATAGGCAATTTAATGAAAATTTCCTCAAGACATTTAATACTAAGTGTTAATAGTTCTTACACAGAAATTATTATAATTACAATGAGATGAAGCAAATCATGTCCTTACATCCCAATTAGTAAAAGACAGAAGTCGTAAAGCATCACATTTATACATTTCATCTTCTTCAGTAGGTCCATACTGTTGTGCAGTATCTGGGGAGTCGATTTGTCCTTCAGGAAGAGTGACTTGAGATGAGATAGTATCAAAAATGGATGGACAACCAGTGCTCAGGACTAAAGGCACATTGCCTGAGATTTGAGGGTTCACCACAAATGGGCAGTTTGGGTCCAGTCGTCGATGCCTCCACATAACTTGGTCCCCGTAGTTCCACTGCGATATTTTACCACCACAACTGAAACACTGCACTTCCGTTCCTTCACCAGTGTAGAAAAATCCTGCTTTCGCTATTCTTATAGGGTCTACTGGTGCTGATGAGGGCCAATTATCAAATGTATTAAGCCTATTAGTCTCATAATTCATTATAAATAATGTGAACACAAACTGGAGTGAGAAAGCTAATATGCTACAGGTACAAGTAAACCTTTGATTCTTACTGTTGATATGTATTGCGAACGGAAATCAATAATTTAAATGACGTATAGTATGAAAACTGATGTGATAATTCAATTACAAGCACCAAAACTTCGAAGTTGATGAAGAATAGAGAAATAAACAGAAGGGAACTCCAAAGAGAATAATTATAATATATAAAATAGAATTTTAGTCACAGAACTGAATCAAAACGAATCAATAATGCACACAGATAATAATTAATTTAGACAGACACACACAGATAACATTACAATTTACAATTGCCGTAGTAAGTATTATGTTGGTTCGTTCGTTCGTATTAAGTTCGTGTATCTGTATTAGAATAATATTATGTAATCTGTGGTATTACTCTATGCAGATTTAGCCCAGTGGTTCTCAAAATTTTTTGGTGACGGAACCCTTTTGGGAAGCAAAATACTTGATGGAACCCTTATTTATTCTGTGGTCGCGCGCTGGGGGCGATTGGAGGTTTGGTCCGAGCGGCGAGTCCGAGGTAGTGCTTGCGCGGTCTTCCTCGGCGGCTCCGTGCGACGATCCACGAGGCGCGACGCGCGACGCGCGATCGCCGCTTTTATACTTAGTCCTAGATTCGATCTCGAATATTCTCGAAAATACTCGAGTCGGCGCCTTTGATAACCAAAAAGCAAAAAAAAAAGAAATATAAAAAGAGAAATATAATAATTGCGTTGTAAACAAACTCGACTTTAGTTTTTGAAGTTAGAGTCGAAAGTCGCTTGTTGACAACTATAGCGTCTAATTCAGAGGCGGCTTTTATCAAAGGGACTGCGCGCTCACAAGTATACAAGTAGGTATACATGTTGATATCAAACTTATGAGATATTGTACCAGCTATTGTAACACATGTTTATACAAATACAAATAAATAAATAAATATACCTACGCGCGGCCGCGGAGTCAAAACGTTCGACCACAGAGTAAAGTAATACTACGTAAGGCGTTCGACCAGAGACAGGTGTTTTGATGTTTTCTCTAAATTCTTGCGGAACCCCTACAGAGAAAAAAGCGCGGGAAACTTCGGTTTGAGCGGGTGTTTTTTTCTTTCGGAAATTTTAAAAATTAATTAATAGGTATAAAATAATTAGATTGGTTTGAATGTTTGTATACTTAATAAATTAGTAGTAATCTTATATTCTGTGTAGTTTAGGTGTTTATTTGGTAAGTTTATTTATATTATTATATGGTAATATCTTTTAAGGTCAGGATCGTATGAACGATCCGCCTATAAATTTTATGGGGGATTTAAGCTCTGGCTTAAATCCCCCCGTGGCTAGTTATGTCACAATCGAAGAAAGTATGGACACGGACGCATCAATTCAGGGTAGCGGAAGAGATACTGATAATTCAGTAACAAATAAAGACAGAAGCAGAAAACGTAGGCAACATAGGGTGTGCAAAACTTGTCATAAAAAGAAAAAAATTAATAGAGGAGTAGTCAACCTGAAAGATGATTCTAATGCTTGTAATGAAAATGAGTGCAATTGTCTAACTCTTCCATCTCACAATCCCACTCACATCGATCCTAAACCTGAAATAAACATGAATAGTACTGCACCAGTCAACCAGATTGAACCGATACAAATTGGTAGGAGAGAGTACATAAAAACTGATGCTGCACCTTACTTAGTCCATGTACAACGCAAAGCTGATATGGATAACAGCCCGACTAGTTTACATCCCATTACCTTTGGCAACTTTCTGAAGAAAAATAAATTTGAAAATATAGTTACAGGTTCTGTTAAAAGGATAGGACGTAATAAATGCACTGTTTCCTTCACAAATTATATAAGCGCTAACAATTTTATTGATAAATGTAGTTCATTAGACGGTAATCTTAAGGCATTTCTGCCAACATTTAATATCACCAGAATGGGGCTTGTCCGTGGAGTCCCAGCTGACTGGTCACTTGATGAAATTCAAGACAACTTATCTGTCCCAATTGGCTGTGGTAAGATATTAAAAGTTAGACGGTTAAATTATAAAGTCTATGTAGATGGTTCATACACATGGAAGCCCTCTCAGTCTATTGTAATCACCCTTGATGGTCAAGTTTTACCCAAAAGGGTTTACATATGCTACAATGCCCTGCCAGTTGATATCTATGTGTATCCCACTATTCAGTGCTATCGATGCTGTCGTTACGGACATACCAAGAACCAGTGCCGATCTGGCCAACCTAGGTGTTACAAATGTGCACAAAACCATTTAGGAGAAACATGTTCTGTTGAGCAAGATAACGCTTCATGTATTTGTTGCTCTGGAAGGCACTATGCAATTAATAAAAGTTGTCCTGAATTTCTAAGGCAAAAAGATATAAAGCATTCTATGGCTCACTCCTGTATTTCATATGCAGAAGCATTAAAACTTCATCCACCAGTGTCAAAGTCTTTTGCTGAGGTTTTGACTTCTATGCCTTCTAAATCTGCTCAACCATCTTCCCAATCGGGTCCTAACAACATACCGACTTCTTATAAGAAAACGGTTTGGCAAAAGCCACGAGCTCCTACGAAATTAACACAGGGTTACGATCAGGCAGCCCATAAAGCCATCCTTAGTGAGTTTCGATTTCCAACTCCAAATGATGGTTGCGGATTATCTCTATCAAAAGATCCCGCACAGTCCCAGACCCAACAAAGTGATGATCTAGATTGCATTGTCGATATGATTAAAAACCTTATTGGTATGTTAGTTCTTAAAAAAATTATAAAACCGTCCCACGCCGACATCAATGACTTTGCAAACATTTCCCCAAATAATCAATTCAGTAATGGACAGCATAATCCAGTGGAATTCTCGATCAGTAATTCCTAAAAAAACTGATCTTCTTTATCTTGTTAATAAGTTTAAACCTGTTATAATATCTCTATCAGAGACCTGGCTAAAAAGTTGGCAATTATTTGTTATTAGAGGTTACACCTGCATACGTAGTGACAGAAATGACGGCTACGGCGGTGTAGCCATACTAATTAGAAATAATCTACCTTTTTCTCGTATTCCATTTGCAAATAATAATCTTTCTCTTATTGATATTGTCGGTGTAATTATTGACAATATTTCTTTTGTGTCTGTATATATTCCGAAGGCCTCCAATGCTGCCATAAGAGAGTTAGAAAATGTAATTTCTTCGCTTGATAGACCTTTTTTGGCTATGGGTGATTTTAATTGTCACCATCAATATTGGGGAAGTAGCGTGACGAGAAGTAATGGTAGAAGGCTCTTGAATATCTTGGACAATCATAATTTATGCCTATTAAATTCGGGTCAGCCCACTCGCCGTACAGGTTCAGACCAAATAATTAGTGCTGTGGATCTATCAATATGTACACCTAACCTAGCCTCCTCACTGTCGTGGTCCCTTCTTTCATCTTCTTATGGAAGTGATCATTTTCCAATTATTATCTCCTCACCTGTTAGTAATCCTGTCATCAAAAAGCGATGCCCCAGATTAAAGTACAGATTACATGATGTTGATTGGCACCAATTTCGAACCCAAGTAGATACTAATATTTCACTACTACCAGAAATTGTGCGTGGTGGCGAGAATGATTGCAACGACGCTTTGGCCAAGTGTCTGATTAATGTTGCTGATCAATTGTTTCCCTTTAAGAATATTGCATCTAATAGGATTCCGTTGCCACCTTGGTGGGATGCACAGTGTTCTGATGCTGTCAAAAAAAGAAAAGAGGCTGAGAAAATATATGCTGAAAATATGTCACCTGAAAACTTAGATTACCTGACACAAACATTGAAAGAAACCCGTACCATCCTTAAGGAAAAAAAGTTTCAAGGATGGAGGGCTTTTTGTGACTCTTTGTCCCCGACAACTTGTCCTTCAGAGGTGTGGCGTAGCATTAAACGGTTTAGATCTGCTTTCAATGACTCATCTTCTCAGTGTCAACTTCCTTCTTCTCTGACTAACAGTTTTCTTGATATATTAGCTCCCCCTTATGTTGCAGAGAAAGACTCACACTCTGCCACCACAGCTCTTTTCCCTGTCATTCACACAGGTACTCCTTTGTGCATGCCCTTCAGTTTGTATGAGTTGAAGGGGATTCTATCGTCCGTTAAAGATTCTGCTCCTGGTGAAGATGGCATACCTTACTCTTTTCTTGCTCATTTAAGTGATGATAGTCTAACTTACTATTTAAATCTAGTTAACTCTGCTCTTACCTCTGGGAACATCCCTTCTTCTTGGCGATTCCAAGAGGTTATCCCAATTTTAAAATCTGGTAAACCACCCAACAATGCTGAATCATACCGACCAATAGCTCTTTCGTCTGTTCTTGTTAAAGTGGCTGAGCACCTTGTTAAAAACCGTCTGGAATGGTACATTGAGAGTAATCATATATTATCAAGAAGCCAGTTTGGTTTCCGAAAAGGAAATAGTACAATAGATAGTATAAGTGTATTCACTACTGACATTCATCTCGCGTTTTCAAACAACAGATTTGTGGTTGCATCATTTTTAGATATCAATAGTGCCTATGATAATGTCATTTTATCTATCCTAAAACGCAAATTAATAGCTCTTAAAATTCCGCATCTTCTAGGCAACTTTATCTTAAACTTACTATCCGTTAGATATGTATCCGTGTACTCTGCTGATGGTAGCAGAAAAACCCATTCAGTTTTTAAAGGTCTTCCACAAGGATCAGTACTCAGCCCTCTACTTTTTAATATATATACCTCTGATTTGGAGCCCTCACTGAAGGGCATAGTTAATATCTTACAGTATGCTGATGACCTACTATTATATTCTATGGATGAATCCATTAACAACGCCTGTGAGTCTTTAACAACTTCTCACAAATTATTAAAATGTTGGCTGGATGAAAATGGATTAAGCCTATCAATTCACAAGAGCAATGTTGTTGTTTTCACTAGAAAAAAAGCGTTTCCTGATCCCATAGTTAAATTTAATGACTCTATTTTACCCGTAAAAGACTCCGTAAAATTTTTAGGTCTAATTTTAGACAAGAAACTTACCGGAGAGCCGCATTTTACGTATGTTGTGAACAAGTGTGAACGTTTGCTTAATATTATGAGATGTTTGACGGGTGTTTGGTGGGGTGCTCATCCCACTAGCCTTAAGCTTTTATATAATGCAATCATTCGTAGTGTCCTAGATTATGGAACATTCCTTTTAGACGGGGGCAATAAAAAAGGTACCAAAAAATTAGATGACATACAATCCAAGGCTCTGAGAATCATTTCGGGCGCAATGAAATCAAGCCCACTAAATGCCCTGCAGGTAGAGTGTGTGGATCCACCACTTTACCTCCGACGCCAGTACCTATCGGATAGGTTTATATTTAAAATAATGGAATCAACAAACCATTTATTACATAAACAACTAGAAGCTCTTGATCAGCTTGTTCTGAACTCCAAGTTCTGGAGACGACAAAGCACTCCATGCATAATTAAGAGCTATAGGAAATTTAAATCAATACATGGACGGGTCTTTCGTTCGCCATCGCTTGCCCTTTTTGACAGTATATCCTATGAATCATTAACCCTTGCACCTGACATCTGCTATAGTATAGGTATAAATAAAGGAGACCCAGATGCTAAATTTAATTTCAATAAGACAGTGGATGACAATTGGCGTGACTGGCACCATATTTTTACTGACTCTTCTAAAAGTAGATTTACTTGTGTAGGTATAGGCATTTATCATTCACAATTTAAAATTTCACAAAAGGTTAAGCTTCCCCCTGAAACTTCAGTTTATACTGGAGAGTGCTTTGGTCTTTTCAAAGCATTAGAGTATGTATTATTAGCCAAGCTCCCAAAGGCTGTAATATTTACTGATTCTAAAAGTGCGCTTCAATCCATAGATAAGTTTCCATTTAAAAAACCATATTATCCAATTATCTTTGACATCAGAAAATTACTAAATATTTGCCGATCCAAAGGTCACTCCGTTATATTTACTTGGGTACCTAGCCATTGCGGAATTTGGGGAAATGAGAAAGCCGACCAACTTGCAAAAGAAGCAGTTCATGATGGTGATATGTATCCTTATACTTTATATTGTCATGATCTCGTGAATTTGCCTATGAATTTCTTAATAGATCGTTGGTCTAAATATTTCACAGATTCCTGTAAATTTAAAGGTAAGAGATATTTTGATGTTCAACCTGAAATCTCACGAAAACCGTGGTTTAGTAGGGTTGAATGTTCAAGGCTATCAGCTTCAATTATTATACGAATGCGGCTAGGCCATGTCTGTACTCCCTCCCACCTTGCTAGGTTGCAAATTGTAGACAGCGATTTGTGTGACTGTGGAATGGAAGTTGGAGACATTGATCATATTTTCTTCTCATGTCCGCGTTATGACCGTTCCTCATTCCTGCGTTCTATCATTTCCTTGTCGGTCCCTCTTCCTTCCCGAATGAGTTGCATAATAATGAATCCCATACTATATTATAATGTTATTTCCTCTTTCTTTCTACTGAATGATATTAAGTTGTAATTATGATTTTTAGTTATATATTTTAAGATCCTTTATTTGTATTTTTATTTTACTTTTTTGGACTTCACTATCAAACCTATCTAATTATCCAAATTCCGTTCCTTTTCCTTTCCTCGGTAATATTTTCTAATGTTTAGTAGTTTCCTTAACTTTGTCGTTGGCACACAGCTTGCTAGTGCCAAAAGGGGGAAAAAAAAAAACCCCTACAGAGGTATCGCGGAACACAGAGTATAGCTGATTTAGCCGAAACAAATCAAAATTGATTCCCCCTCGCCAAATACCCACGAGCCACGTAATTTAATTTAATAATTTTATTAATCATTCAATGGCTTTTCTAATAAGGTTAGATTAAAACTTCAGACACTAAGTAAACCAAACCATGATAATTTATTTCTTAACATTTGTGGCAGTGTTATGCGGTATTGGAGTTGTTATCCATTTTTCACTAGATAAAAAAAGAATATACACAAATTTGAAAGGAAAGCATGTAGTAATAACTGGTGGTTCAAGTGGTATAGGAAAAGCTGCAGCAGTAGAAGCAGCAAGACTTGGAGCTCACGTAACGGTTATTGGGCGCGACGTGCCTAGACTTTCTGAGGCTGTGAAGGAAATAACAGCCGCGTGTACGGATAAAATAAACCAGAAAATACAACATGCTGCATTAGATGTTACCTCTGACTATCATGTCATAGAAGAATGTTTTACATCGTTAGAACAGAATGTGGGGCCCATATTTATGTTGGTAAATTGTGCCGGTATGTGCATATGTGGCCAGTTCGATAAAATGAAAATAGAGGCAATAAAACAAATGGTGGATTTAAATTACTTTGGCACAGCATACCCTACTCGATGTGTTTTGCCAGCAATGAAGGAAAGAAATGAAGGTCTGATTGTTTTTGTAAGCTCTGAAGCAGCATTAATAGGTGAGCAACTTACTTAAAAACTACAAGTAATGTAGTAACGAAGAAGAAATATAAGAAATAACTTTGAATTGAGAAATTTCGTGGTATTTCCTGTTAACTATATTGTATCAAGGAATGCAAGAATTTGACACTTCATAAAAGAAAAGAACTTCGTTAAAGAGAAAATATTTTTCTCCTGGCGTACTCTAACTGCTTCCATCCAAAGCTACCCGTCCAAAAAATATTTTTCTCCTGGCATACTCTAACTGCTTCCATCCAAAGCTACCCGTCCAAATCTATACAAAGTCTACAACTTCTTTGTGCAGATAATACTGAAACTGATCCTGATAGTAATCACAATAGGCCTGTGACTCTGTGATGACTCTTAAGGGTGCTAGCTTTGTATTAATAGATTAAGGCATGGGTGATACAGGTGAAATAAATCTGTGGGAATTGTAACTTAAATTGAAGTGTCTGTTTTTAACATTACAATAACAGTTTTTCATTGAATGTTTTCACAGTTACATTCAACAATATACCAATTTTTTTTAAACTTTTGTTTGTCTGTCTTTCTGTCTGTTAGAATTAAGTAATCTCTGGAATCACTGGGCCGATTTTGATAGGACTTTCAATGGTAGATAGCTACTATTACCAGGGGTTACATAGGCTACTGTACAAAGAGTGACACAAAAAAAAAACTCAGATATAAGTCCATGTGGGAGGATTCGCAGGCACAGCTAGTTTAGTATATACTTATTGCTTACTTAATTACAGGAATATATGGGTACAGTGCTTATAGTGCTGGCAAGTGGGCTATCCGTGGATTAGCTGAATCTGTGAATATGGAACTTGTTGGTACTGGAGTAAGGCTGATGACAGCTTTCCCACCAGACACCGATACTCCTGGCCTAAAGAATGAAGAGCTTACTAAACCCGAGGAAACAAAACTAATATCTGGTGCTGGAGGATTACATTCTGCTAATTATGTTGGCAAACAGATGATCCAAGATGCTCTCGTAAGTATACACCGTAACAATGTGCAAATCGCCAATAGTTTAAGTTATCATTGTACAGAATAATTCATGATGCAGCAAAAAAATTAGTACCCACTCCTAACACAAGCAATTAAACCATAGCATGGGGTCTTTAAAGTGCAACTCTTTAAAACAAGTTGAATTCCTGAGACGAGCTCAGCCGAATACAAGGGATTTTCGATTTTGCGTTTTTTTTTTTGCGATATTTTCCGATTTTTTCTTTATCTTGCAATGGTTCACCCCAGCACGAATCTATTACCGAAAACAGCAACTCGATAGCTCATCTCCTTCATACCCAAAACCGTGACAGAAAATTGGCAACGACGACGTCGACGACACCGACGACGTCGACGACAACTCGATAGCAATAGGGCTTTTCTAAAGAAAATCCCTAAAAAAGCACCGGTCCCTAACTCTGTTTAGCTACCTAAAAAGATACCTAACGCTCACAACAGTAAAACCCAACTTGTGTGCTTACACCGTTAGATACAGTCATCTATTTCAGTGCAAGGACTCCATGCGATGACTCGCATTAGTTAAAGTTAAATTTATAATGATGTAATGTTAAAACATCAGTAATAATATAAGTATGAATAAAAGACGAATTATGAAATGATTTGCATTTTGAAATTATTTGAAGACGAAAATGATGTACATTGACATTAAAGAGAATGTAGTATATTTTTAGAGAAAAATTAGAAATTCAGGGCAAGACTGTGAGACTATTAATAATTGGAATATTGACAAGAGCATAATATTGCTGAGCAATTCTTATATTGTCCTAAACAGACACAAAAGCGATACTTACATGACTATTGAGAGACTGTGAGAATTAAAAAACCGGTCTAGTGCCATTTGAACTCGTGTACCGAGGGTACCACTTTTATATGTTTTTGAATTTTTCTTTTATTTGGGCAACAACAGGGCGCTGGCGGCCCGCGTCCTGTGTTTCTCGTCAATATACAGAAAAACGACGAAGGTTAATTTAAGGTGGTGTTGTAGTATCAACACAAATAATGATGCAACTGTTATTTACACAGATCTTCTAGTTGCACCTTACATAAATGGAATAAAGCTTATAATAATTATAATATTGTAATATAGATATCAGACTAAGTCAAAGTCTTTATTTTTCAAAATAGTGCAACGTAATTACATCTTTTTGACGTCAAAATCTGCTTAAAACTAAGTTTACCACCGCTTCCTAGGCCCTAGTGGAGAAGAAACGACGCAACACAGTCCACTGCGACAATTTCGAGACGTCACATTATAAATAGTGATTTCTTAAGACTAAATATGGACGAATGTACATTTTTGTCTCGTGTCAAGATAAATAAAGGTATATAAAAAAAAGATAAAATAAATTTTTTACCTAAGTTAAACGTTAAAATAATTTAAAATATGGTAAAAAAAGGTTGCTTGCTACAATATTATGCTGTAGTTGTAGCATTAAGAGGGGCCTGCACCATACTCAAGCCAGACATTTTCGTCTTTAAGGTAATCATCTGTCCTATAGTATGCTTTTTTACACAAGGTGGTCTTAACAAAGGTTTTAAATTGATTGTCAGGCATACCAAGGACCGATTCAGGTAATTTATTATGAAGGCGTATACCTTCCCCCCTAAAAGAATCACTAACTTTGCTGAGCCGATAACATGGAAGGATCAGTTTATTTTTATTATGCAGATTTCTGTCTGTAATGTCACTTACTTTTGTAAAATTGGATATATTTTTCCTGACATACAGTATGTTCTCGAATATATATTGGGAAGCTACAGTTAAAATATTAATATTTTTGAATCATTCCCTAAGAGAATCTCTCTTACCTAAACAATAAATGGCACGAGTTGCCCTTTTTTGTAATATAAAGATAGTTTCTGAATCTGCTGCATTTCCCCAAAGTAGCATTCCATAGGACATCAGCCTATGGAAGTAACTAAAGTATACCAGCCTAGCAGTAGATTCATCTGTCAACTGCCTAATTCGTCTGACAGCGTAAGCAGCAAAGCTGAGCTTATTGGCCAAAATAGTGATATGGTCACCCCATTGCAATTTCGAATCCATTGTAATTCCTAGAAAGGTAGTGCTATTTACAAATTCCAACCTTTGCCCCCCCCCAGCATGATATCAACGTGTGTTTGCCTCACATTAGGCAGTGTAAACCTAATGCATTTGGTCTTTTCTGCATTCAACAATAGGTTGTTTGCAGAAAACCAATTTAAAATGGCGTTCAAAATATTATTAACATTATTTGCATTTGTATTACGCCGATCCACTTTGAATATTAGCGACGTATCATCCGCAAACAATACTATGCCAGCTTGTGCTTCAATTATATATATATATATATAGGTATATATATATATATATAATTGTATATATATGTATAGGTCATTGATGTAAACCAAGAAGAGAAAAGGTCCTAGGATTGATCCCTGGGGTACACCTATTTTTACGTTTGATCCATTTGACTTAACGTTATTCACATCAACAGTCTGAAGTCTATCTGTTAAATAAGATTCTACTAATTCTGTGGATTTTTTGTCAAAACCGTACCGACGTAACTTGAGCAAAAGTGTCTGATGGTCAACACAATCGCTCCCTTAAAAGTTTATATGAACCAAACTATGAAAAAGAGCAATAGAAGACTGGACTGCAGGTGCTAAGATGTAAGATCTTGATGAAGCCCCATATACCTATAGGGCCCCCTAAACCCTTGGGAGGCATACACTAATGGGCCCCACACATGTATGGGGCCCGTACACCCATGGAGCCCCATACATATATATGTAAATCGTGGGGCACCAATCACCTCTGGGGCTCCATACACATACATCACTCATGGGGCCCATACACCCAAGGGGTGACATAGACCCATGGCATCCCATACACCTATAATTATGTAACCCATATGGCACATACCCCACCCCATATGGCACATATACGTAGCCCATGGGACTCATATACCCATGGGTCCCATAAACCTATGGGGTCCCATACATATATGGGTTCTATATACCCGTGGGCACCATTAAGATCCGTAGAGCATCTGGGCCCAAGCAAGATGTGAAACGGCAGTAGCTCCCGTAAAAGTCACAATGAACCTGGTTATGGAAAGGAGACATTATATAGATATTCAGAGGCAGGTAGTAATAGTCTTTGGTAGTGTTAAAGGTTCATGTCAGGTTAAATTGTGTTGCTGGTAGGTACTGTTCACAATTGTAATAGTACCACCGTTCGATATACGTCTATTAGTACCAATATCAATAATTAAAAATTCTTGTATTGAATTCAATAATGTCATACATAAGACATTTAATGCTATTATAATGCCGATACATGACTTAGTTTCAATATTTATGCAATGAGTAACTGCTTACTTATTTACACTACACAACTTGTACTTTACAGAAAACAGTGTACTTATGCTAACAATGTATTCGCAAAAGTTTGAGTCTCAACTTTTTACCATTGAATTTGTACATCTGGCACATTCTCTACGATGCGGCATTCACGCTAAGTACATACATTTAAAAATCGTACGATTTCATTGTGCATCTGCCGTAAACTGACACACGTCCTGCCTCTACTACGTTCCGCTCGGGACTGATAGACTCGCCGAACGCATCATATAGGTAGAAAGCGTAGGTAGTTAGAATTTTCATGGTGTTCGAGTAAATCAAACACTCGACAAATGCGTATAATTGCATCGCTTGCAATTATGCATATATGTTCGATTTGGCTAATGTGTAGCCAGTTCGTGTCCAAAGCCCTCACGGAGCTACCGCGTACTCGCAACCAAAACCATTAACCATTAATTCCTAACCATTAGAATCATTATCTTAATTAATATAAGTTAATTATAACATAAACCATTTTAGTGTAAACTACTAGTGAGTGAATATAAATACTTTCCTTAAACTTACTCTTGTTTTACCAATACCTTTTATACCATTATATATCAAACAAACCAAGAGTTGGAGTTGTGTAGAGTCGACCATAATACAAGGCAACCCCAACTCTTTTCATGGTCCTTCGAGCCGGATCTGAACCAGCGACCTATGGATGGACCTTTTCATGGTCCTTCGATAAAACAACCAGTGGCTATAAAGTGATACAGTGCCGGCACCAGACAAGCGAGGGGATCACAGCGGTTTGTACAAGCTTGCCAACTGTGGTCGCAGTACCAGACCAGACGCAGCAAACCAGGTCAGATCAAACCATTATTATTCCTAACCACTACCGTTTACTTCTCTTCTGAAGCAATTTCTAAACATGAATTCCGACGCCGTATTCATCAAGCAAACCGAGCTCTATGAAGTTCTGACCAAATTCTTGACAAATATCAAGAAAGATGGCTCTGACAGGAAGACCATCGACAATTACAAGCGGAAAGCGGAAATGTTGGAAGCTTACTGGGGAGAGTACCAAAGCAACCACCGTAAAATATGTGAGTTGGCGGAATTCGACCACGTATATTTTAAAAAGAGTTGTTTCGAGACAGCCCAGGAAGTAAATAAGAATATTAAAGAAAGGATTGTAGACACTATAGAACAATTGCACAAAAAGCAGCTGCTAGGGGTCAGCCCTCGTCAAGTGGATCCAGAGCGAGCAAACCCGGCACCAGGTGTCCACACAAGGGAACAACCACGCTCAGAACTGCGCAAACTAGATGCGGAAACGGAGCAACACCAACCAGAGACACTGCCTCGTCGCGAGAGGTCCCCGCGACAAGAGGCATTCTACCATACACCGACAGGGTCGCAAAGGCAGGAACAATTAATGAAAAAACAGTCCATCAACTTTAAGGCCTTTATGAGAACTGTCAGTAATATAGACATAGAGAGTTTGGAAAACAAGTGGCAATTCCAAAGTGCTCTAAAGTCATTGGACAACCGCTGGGGACAGGTTGACCAACTCCACTGGGAGATCGAGGGTGAAGACGGAGGTGATGATTTCCGGTACCAAAGTGAATTTAGCAGACACGAGGCCGCATACAATGAGTTGATGAACAACATATAAATGAAAATGTGGTCCGTGAAACACCGTGAACATTCTACCCTTCAAATAAGCATTCCTATATTTAACGGAACCTATAACCAGTGGATCTCGTTTAAAGATCTATTCACTGAGGCCATCGATAAAAATCCATCTATGTCTAACGCACAAAAAATGCAATTTTTAAGGGTAAGGTGGCTGGAGAGGCCGAACGTCTAATACACCATCTACAAATTAGTTCTGACAATTATCGAGTCTGTTGGTAGATTTTAACCCATCGATACGACAGCAAAAAGTCAATATTCACGTCCCACATTCGTAGGATGCTCGAATTGCCCAACGTACCGGGGCAGCAGCAATATACACTAATGTTAAAATCGATAAAAAGGCTGCATGACGTTACCAACGAAACGCTACATGCCATACAAATCTTAGGGGTGGATATCTCAACGTGGGACCCACTTCTAGTGCATCTCTTATCGCAAAAACTAGACAATGATTCCCACGCAGAATACATATCTTCAATCAAAAATCCCAGAGAATTGCCGTCCTTACGGGAATTTCTGGAATATTTAGAAAGAAAATTCACAGCCTTAGAACATCTCATTGTAAACAGGAACCTACAAACCAGAAAACCGTAACGCCTCAAGCCTCAAAAACAACAAGTTATCCCCATCAAAGCTATAAGAAAAATTCACATGGCAACAACCAACAATCACCTAAAAAAGAACAGACGAATCCGAACGCAAACGCATACCACATTTCAAGTTCATTAACCTGTGGACTGTGCAATGCTGACCACGAATTATAGCATTGTTCTGAATTTCTACAAACGACGGATGAGCAAAAATTAAATAAAGTAGAGCAATTAAATTATTGTAAAAATTGCTTAATTTGCCACTTCAATAAACCATGTGTATCGAAGTAACGATGTCGTAAGTGCTTAGGTCCGCATAACACTTTAAAACACGAGGCCATTGACGCTCAAGGTCCATCTACATCAGCAGAAACAAACAGCATAGCAACTAAGAAACAACAATCTAGGTCAACGAACGCTTCACGGGATGACCTGTCTGATGTTCTACTAGCGACCGCTGTAGTTAAGGTCGTGGGAATTGATGGAACTCTACATACCTTGCGGGCTTTAGTCGACCAGGGTTCATAGATATCACTAATAAACGAAAAGGCGGCCCAAACATTAGGATTAAAACGTTCTAATTTTAAGGGCCGAATATTCGGAGTAGGGGAGAAAGGAAACAACACAAAAGGCCAGTTAGAATTAACCATACATTCTATACACAGCGACTTTTCCGTTAA
Source organism: Cybosia mesomella (assembly GCA_946251805.1). Lineage (NCBI taxonomy): Eukaryota > Metazoa > Arthropoda > Insecta > Lepidoptera > Erebidae > Cybosia > Cybosia mesomella. Next base: position 16,171,015 of record OX276403.1, read on the forward strand.
TACGAATGTTATTATCATGAACAATCTTTTGAAACAATTGCCCAACAAAACCTTCCAGAAACCATTGACTTGGAGTCACATACAGGGAATAAATTTAGCTGATCCAGAATTTTATACCAGCAGATCAGTAGAACTACTCCTAGGAGCTGATGTCTACAGTAAAATAATATTAGGAGGTATCTTGAGGGGAGACAACGACAGGCAACCAAAAGCACAACAAACACAGTTGGGTTGGCTCCTATGCGGATCTATCAGACCACACTACCACTGCAACGTTGTCCTCCATAACACTGAGGAATTACTGAAGTTTTGGGAGAACGAAGACATAAACCAAAAAATAGAAATGTCTACGGATGATCATGAGTGTCTGGATTATTTCCACAAAACCACAACTAGGCTTGACACCGGCACATATGAAGTCCGCTTACCATTCAAACCATCACTCAAAGAGAAGCTGGGGCTTACAAAACCACAAGCGTTAGCCCAGTATAGACATCTTGAGAAGTTAGAGAAAAACGGAGAATTGAAAAAAGGCTACCAACAATTTATGAACGAATATCTACAGTTGAATCATATGATTCCGTCGAGCGATAACCAAGCAATCGAGTGCTTCTTGCCACACCATGCAGTCACTCGAGCTGAGTCAACTACCACTAAGCTAAGGATAGTATTTAACGCGTCAGCAAAATCATCATCAGGATACAGCTTGAACGATGTGTTATACAGAGGTCCAAATCAACGGATTCAACCATATCAACTCGTCACGCTTACTTATGATACCAAACCAGCAGGATTTTTGGCAATGATATGTTTAAAACAATTCGCATCTGATGAACGAAACACTTTTCCCGAAGCGGCAAAGGAGTTGGAAGGAAACTTTTATATGGATGACTATTGCGGAGGACGACACACCATGAAAGCGGCTAGTCAACTGAAATCCGACCTCATAAAACTATTGCGGTTGGGTGGTTTTAACCTTCGAAAATGGACTGCCAACAAAGCCGAGCTTCTAACCGACTTAGAAAAGGAGCAGTGCAATCAGTTGACTTATGAATTCAAACAGAGTGATTCCACCAAAACCCTTGGTCTAGGCTGGAACCCAAAAAATTATCATTTTATATTTACATCAAAGCTGGACGCCAATTCGACAACCATAATTACTAAAAGATCGCTTCTTTCAAACATCTCTAAACTATTCGACCCATTAGGATGGCTAACCCCTCTGAGCACTACCATGAAACTATTGTTTCAAAATGTCTGGTTATCAAAGCTGAAATGGGACGAAGAACTACCAGAAGAAATAAAACCACAATGGTGCAAATTAAGAAAAGAATTTACAGAGATAAACGACATAAAAGTCAACAGATGGCTAGGAATGGGCCATAACGAAAAAATAGAGTTGCACGGATTCTCCGATGCCTCAAATAAAGCATACGCATGTGTAATTTACTGTAAGATCGTGAAACCCAAACACACAACCATAACACTAGTAGCGGGAAAAGCAAGGCTAGCCCCATTGAACAAGGCCGTGTCTATTCCTAGGTTAGAGCTAATGGGCGCTCATCTGTTATCTCAGTTGATGCTAAAAGTACAAAATTGCTTATCAGATTACCACATAGATGTGTACTGCTGGACAGATTCAACAGCAGTATTGGGGTGGATACACGGAGATCCAGCACGGTGGAAACCATTTGTAACCAATCGAGTAGCATCAATCACGAAAACCATACCGGCAGAACGTTGGCTATTTGTGAAGACCTTAGACAATCCAGCTGATTGCGCAAGTCGTGGCGTGACTGTCAAGCAACTCATAACCCATAACCTGTGGTGGCAAGGACCACCTTGGCTATCATCACACACTAAACAAGGAAGCTGCCTTTCTAAATACGCAACCAATTTAGAGGTCAAGCCAGCTATCTTAAAATTAACCAACATGGCAGTTGTTAAACACAAACAAAATGTGATGACCAACGAAATTGTTAACTATCTACTAAATAAGTTCAGTAGTATATCGAAAATCATCAGAATTTACGCATGGATATTACGCCTGCCTACCTATAAAAAGCAAGTTCATCGACCCTACCTAGAAATACACGAGCTCCGTGTCGCGAAACTGCTGATAATCAAAACCATTCAGCAAACCGAATTTGCGGACGAGTTAGAAAATTTAAATAAACATGGTAGAGTACAAACAAAGGTGCAATTAATTAGAGACAAATGGACTTTAGTTATGTACTATGACATGGAAACGTATTGGACAGGTGTAAAAACCTATAACAAAATCACGAACTATTTATCAAAACAATGCTCAATTATCAGCATACCGACTCATTGTAATATGATAATACCACAAGCCCGGCACGATTACCAGGAATTCGAGTACTACAATGAAATCTTGCTAACGCAGCACTGCTAGACGGTGGAGCGTACCGTCGCAGACAGCGCGGCGGAGGCGTGGTATAATAAATCGGATATCTGGCGAATGACCTGTTCGGTGTATTGGATTCACGTTTTGCTGACCAGTATGTCAAGGATATTGATGCTATACACCGCAACGAAAAACACCTGGCGAATTTATGGAAAAACTAAACTTCCATTATTGAAGCCGAATTCAATCTAATGAAGAGAATGGAGAGTACTGTCCACCAGCAACACAAACTAATGAACAAAAGATTATTAGACTTGCAAGACAACACCAGCTCTCTTAAAGATAATGTTCAGAACATGTCTTACGTCATCGATTTCACCTTATCTGCAATGGCCGGCAATAACTTGTTACAAGGCTTAAGACGACTTCAAGACACTTTGCTTGATACAATTACTGATATTTACCATGGTCAGTTAAGTATACACCTGCTGCCGCCAGCACAACTCGAACGAGAACTTCAAATTATATACGGTAAAATGCCTAGCGAACTCACACTACCTATTCAAAACCTAGACACTGATCTTCAGTATATCTAAAAATTATTGAAGGTTAAAGCTAGAGCTACGTCGAGTTACGTTATAATAAAGATTACCTTCCCACTAATATCGAGAGATAGCTTCCAACTATACAAACACATACCAATACCGCTCCAAACCAAGTCGAATAAGGTCAAAATAATACCTGTTTCCAAATACGCAGCTGTCAACTTAAAAAGGGATTCTTATTTCACCATGACCACTGAAGAAATAACATCATGTCTACACCATGGGGCAACGTACATGTGTCAGTTGCTCAAACCAGTTTTAGACCTGAAAAATGACGAAAGTTTCTGCGAAAAGGATCTCGGCACAAACCAATGCAGAACAGAATAGAGAAATTGTACAAACGAATGGATAAACCTACATTTGATCTCTCAGCACTTTTACTTTTGTTGTGACACCTACACAATAAAAATAATATGCGACGATCAGGTAACCGTGAGTCACTTGAGTCGAGCTGGAGTTCTAGTCGTCAGTCAGGAATGCGTCGTTAAAGGCAAGGACTTCGCACTATACTCCGTTCGCCACCAGTCAAATCAATTCAACTCATCGACACCCCTCTACGTGCCAGAGTTCGACCAAATTAACCATTTGGTAAACATTAAAATCCCTGATGAGAAACCTATAGAGAGTGAAAACATTAATTTGTCCATGACCAGTCTCGAAAAGTCAATAGAAGAGTTAAGGAGCAGCAACGCCGAAGTTGAGGTTTTATCGCCCCATGACATTCATCACTACGTGATCAGTTACACGATGATATCATGCGCTGTCGGTGCGATCGTTGCATGGATCTGGCGAACCAGGCGTTGTTGCCCGCGCCGAGAACCTGCTAATGCAAGAGGTGGTGAAAGAGATTGTCAGCAGATAATGGAGATGATTGAACCACCTCGAAGACGAGTACACCATACAACTAGTTTGCAGCAGCGACGGGAGCCCTCAGGAGCCTCTCCGCGTCCGAATTTAGACAATAGACCAAATAATAGTGAAGTGATAATCGTGAGTGAGATAAACAACCAAAGTGACATCAGTCATCAGTTGCACCGTTGCGCCAAACGGTGGCCTAGTGTAAATAAGAGAAATGAAAGTACGGACAATGGCCACCTAAATGACACATCTACTGTGGAAGACACTATAGTTTAATTGTTAACTTTTTGTTAATATCTTACATGTTATTCAATATTTTTGAACTGTACCATTTAAAGAAATTCTTAGTTTACATTGTAATCATCATATCACTTCATGCACCATCACTTATCATCCCATACTCATCTTGCTGTCGGGAATATGTTCGAGTAAATCAAACACTCGACAAATGCGTATAATTGCATCGCTTGCAATTATGCATATTTGTTCGATTTGGCTAATGTGTAGCCAGTTCGTGTCCAAAGCCCTCACGGAGCTACCGCGTACTCGCAACCAAAACCATTAACCATTAATTCCAAACCATTAGAATCATTATCTTAATTAATATAAGTTAATTATAACATAAACCATTTTAGTGTAAACTACTAGTGAGTGAATATAAATACTTTCCTTAAACTTACTCTTGTTTTACCAATACCTTTTATACCATTATATATCAAACAAACCAAGAGTTGGAGTTGTGTAGAGTCGACCATAATACAGGGCAACCCCAACTCTTCACATGGTATAATTCAGAATTTAGGTAAATTTTAATAACCGTTTTATTTCATTTAATCAATTCCCATATCCCAATCAATTATATATACCTTCATTTTGGTATCATTTTTATTTTTCTAATCTGAACACAACTCGAATAAAACTGGAATGCGTTTTTGGTTGGACCAATCTTTGAGAGTCAATCATTTTCTAAAAGTCTTAATCTAAAAACACCCTTCCTCAGGGACCCTCGCCTTAATATTAATTAAAGCATGTTCTGAAGAGAGAAAAATATGCCCAACTTTTTTTAAAAGTTCATATATTGTAAATAAACGTCTAATTAAAGAATATCTTTTTTTTTTTTTTTTCGTGCGGAAATCTCTTCGGATACCCCCCCGCCGGCCAGCGGGGGCGGTTATGTCGGGCTTGAACCGACTAAAACCGCACGCCGTCTCGGGTCTTCAGACGCCGGGGTGTAAGGTTGCCCATAGAGCATATCCCTCGCACCCCGACTGACCCTGGGCCATCTGGGAATATTTACCTAACTGTAAAATGTATGCTAAAATACTAATTCACTGCTGTTCATATTTGGGGTCCCTAAAGACCCCGGATCGCGGAGACGCGAAGAATCACGTTAAAAAAAACGCGCGGTGTATTCCGTTTCCGCGGCGTATTATTTTTATTTAGTTCCATTGTCCCCATTCAATAGGTGCAACGGAACTAAATAAAATTAATTACAATTTACTCCTCTTGGCCCCATTGACGATATACCTGTTAATGGGGACAGCAAAACTCAATATAAATAATTAAAATTTATTCCTGTAGTCCCCATTGACGGTATCCCTATTAATGAGGACACCAGAATTCAATAAAATTAATTAATTTGATTCCTATTGTCCCCATTGACGGTGTCCTTGGTAATGGGAACAAGCGAAACTTAAATAATTAAAGTTTGTCGATATCGAGACGTTAAGTTGAGCTTTCTTTGGTATAATAATTATATACCTACCTAACTGTTACTTTTGCTTAATAATATACACTCCTAATGTTACTGTGTGAAATAGTTTATTATTTGTTTCTTAGTTGTCTAGTTAACTATGATAAAACAAGTGTCCTTGAAAAGCATGCGCCGGCGGCGGCCGAGGGTACGGCGATGCAGCTAGGGAACAAAGCGCATTGATAACATTGTTTTTTTCTCATTGGCTTATGTTAAACCCCACTGCAGAAAATATTTAACAGAAAAGGAACTAGTAAATAGGAACTACTTAGTTGTGCTGTATTAATACTCCACTTCTAAAATAAGAGAATGATAAAACTAAAAAAAATATATGATGTACATTACCATGTAAACTTCCAACGATAATTGGTTTGAACGAGATCTAGTAAGTAGTTTTTTCAATACGTCATAAATCGTTTCATTCAAACAAAAAACATTATTATGTTACCTGCAGCTTCGGAACCCTTCATGGGCGAGTCCGACTCGCACTTGGCCGCTTTTTATTTATATAAACTATGCTTACGGCAATGGGGACAAGTGGAAACATATTTTATAATTTCCCGTTTTCCCCATAATGAAAAACGGCAATGGGGACAACGGGAAGGACATTTTTTGATTTCCCGTTGTCCACATAAGGAAAAAGCGTCAATGGAGGGTGACAACGGGAAGAAACTTTTTCGACTTCCCGCTGTCCCCATAATGGTGACTGCGTCAATGGGGACAACGGGAATACACCAAATGCGCGACAGGTCGCGGGTAAAGCTTGCTCTTTTAAGGAATATTCTAGTAATTTTGGCGAACAACAATTTTTTGTAACTATTTACTTGCAAGACCACAATATCAGTTCTACAATACTCAAAAAAATTATGTCATAATATGCTATGTAATAGATAGACACCCCTTGTTTATTTATTACATAGATATTATTATATTATTATATGGTGGTCCATTCGAATGCTACATCAGAGGTAGGCGTTTCAATTCTTGCTTAGTGGAAATATTTATATGAGTGTTTCTATAGTCTACCACCTATCTATCCTATCTAGTCACCTTTATTTATCTTGACACGAGACAAAAATGTACATTCGTCCATATTTAGTATTAAGAAATCACTATTATAAGCTGACGTCTCGAAAATGCCGCAGTGGAGTTTGTTGCGCCGTTTTTTCTCCACTAGCGCCTAGGAGCGGTGGTAAACTTAGTATTAAGCAGTTTTTGACGTCAAAAAGATGTAATTACGTTGCACTATTTTGAAAATAAAGACTACTACTACTACTACTACAGCAGATTTTAAGTCTGACCAAGACCTTTGTAATAGAAAAACGGCATCAAAATCCGTTCAGTAGTTTGTGCGTCCATCGCGAACACAAAGACAAGAATTCCAAGAAAAATATTTTTGTTTTCAGAATGTTTTGAAAGTTTTTTTTATATATCTCCAATTAGTTGTGTTCGTACAACACAACTAATTTACAATGTTATATTAGTATACATACTCGTAGTCGTAGATGACTTCTTAACTAACTGTAAAACATAACACAGATTTCATAATATTATGTTTATGATAATAAATGCAATCATATAATAATAATTACATTTTGGTGATTTTCAGGCCGGCAAGGTATACTCTGTGTACAGCATATCCGGAACTTTACTCACAACACTATTTGGTGGTACTATAGAAGATGCTAAACAAATTGTTCTACAAATATTCACAATGGGTATACTGAGAATCATAATGGTTGGAATTTTACTTTCATTTCACAATATTGTTAGAGACGGGCTGAAAAAAAAGAACTTACAGAAAACCAAATAATGTTCTTTTGTAGCTATAATTAGCTTATCAAAATAAAAGGAAAATTAAGTTAATGTTTTTTTTCACTTATATTATACTAACGGGCCGTCATGGCTCCGCACGGGAATATTTTGTAAGAAATCCTTATTTTTTATTATTTCTATGCGGGGTCCTAATCATTTTTCCAAAATGAATGTAGCATTAGTTACGCTTTATAACATTATCTATCTGCCAGTGAAAGGCCCGCCGAAATCGGTTGAGCCATTTTAGAGATTGAGTCAAATAGGCCGAAGGGCAAACATATTTTTTTTTAAAAATTAAGTTTATTTATAAGTTTCAACATAGCTATTTAATAAATACATATATGTGATATGTATTTATTAAATAGCTATGATTTTAATATAAAAAACAGATACTTCAATTTTATTTATTTGTATAGATTGATATATTAACTGAAAAGTGTTAAAGGAAATAAAAGACGTTTGTAAAATTACATATTGTATGACAAATAAAACAATGCCCTCTATTGAACACCGAGCAGGTAATACACAAAGTAGAAATAATTTTAAGTACATATTAAATGCAATATTCAGTACAATAGTTGTTACAAATACTTATTAAAAAAATAAATGTATTTAAAACTTATCATTGCGTATAATTTTCAGGAACTGCATGAATTCTGTTGATATAATAGTTTAAAACCATAACCTACATAAGATTCATCTGATCTAAACCACACGATGATCGGTCCTGCGCTATTATCTGAAAAGATTAAAAAAATAAAATGCTTAAATCGTCTGGCGGGGTCACACTCAGTAGTGTCTAGTGACAAAGAGACGAAAGTACATGTACAGCAAAAGCTGGTGGAAAAACGATTGCGATTGTCATAATGAGGTCCACATGACAAAAAAAAACCTACTGGATTACGTGAACGTCCTGGCCTAACATAGATATCTGATTTTAAAAAAAGATCTAAAAAGCAATAAATTTTAACCTAATGTGTAAGTAGCTGCGCATCAGTTGCGTATCCAGTAAAAATTGATCTGTTTATTCATCAGGTTTGTTTTCACTTTTGAATTGCTCGACTAAGGTGTATTTATTGTCTAAAAAGGAAGCGTCCTAGACTGGGTCTATTACCATGAGCTCTAAGATCAGCGCTCATCAGCCTGGAGTGCCTTGGGGCCAAGAAATGCGCTTTTGTTTCCGTCTACCCGACTGACTTAGGGCACGTTGTCTTCGTCTTCCAAACGGGAAGCTTGAGACTAACATATTTACAGAGGAGGAACAAATTTTCCCCACCTGGAACAGGAACAGGTAGTCCATGGCTTCCCGAAGTAGCTCAGGATGCAGACTTGCCCCAGAGGCTACGTCCGTTTACCCTGGCTAAAGTATGGATTCTGAAGTTTTGTCCCCTCAACTTGATTGGTATTTTGATGTCATAAATGACACCACCTGCCTCACACTACGGGGCCCACGCGACGGCAATGCGTGCAATTGACGTAATCGATGTCCCTAGTTATGTATGGTACATTCTGCATGAAGTACTTACTTAACCTGGTCTGTGCGCTCTACCAAATCATCGCCTATGCGGACGGATGTGGGTCTGTTAAGTTCAACACTAAGTGCTCAGTCTTGATCACTCCCTTACTACGTAGATATATAGATATACTAGCTTATTGATGGTCATATTTCCGGTTCTACCTAACCAATTGCAATTAAACATACGGTAGATTTAAGGTCTGACCAAGACCTTTCTAATATAAAAAGCCGCATCAAAATCCGTTCAGTGGTTTCTGCGTCCCTTGCGAACAGACAAGAATTTCAAATAAAATATATTTTTGTGTTCAGAATCATTAATTTAACATAAACAAGTTTCTTTTAAATATCTCCATTGTACATACGGATACAACTAATTAACGAATTTATACTGGTATAGATGATATACTAAAATGAGACGAAAGAATACCTGTGATCGGAGCATTTATAGAGAAGTCTTGAAAAACTGAACCATCATTGAAACGATCACCACAGAGTCGCGTAGCTGCAATCAGCAACCAGTCGCTTGGACAGTTTAAGATTTCCACTCCCGCTTGCCCCGGTGCAATGATAGGTAAGCCATCTGGTAGAAAAAATATTGAATACATATTCCTTACTTCGCACATCTCTAATGGATGCACAGCCTTATAAAGGTGTAACGTAATTTTACCTGTGTCGTAATTGAGTATTTGCATATTGCCAGCGTTGGTGTAGGTGACACTACAAGCGTCTGGCACACGCTCAATACACATCGCATAATTGAGATTGTTCTGAAATGATAATGATGCTGTTTGGTCATTTATTCGCCTTGACTCATATTATATGAGCTTATCTCAATGGTGGGTGAGGCTATTTCTTCACTAATGAATATTTAAATTACAGCAGGTCCAAATGTTAAAAGCGACTGTAATGATGAATTGATTGGTGTCCCAATGTTGGAAGTTGGAACTGAATAGAACATTAATGGCGAAATGAAACGAGAATTGGTTTATAAATCGCCATAAAAAAATCTTAGGGGGTTATTCGATTGAAGAGCGTGCCGTGTGTAAGTATTGAAGAATGGGTATGAATTGTATACAATCTATGCCTAATTATTCAAATCATTTATGAAATGACCGAAATAACAGTCGATTTGATTCTATATAAAAAATATGTGATCCACCCTAGTTTTGATTGTCGTCTGCGGTCTGCATGCCTACTTTGTGTAAATGTATTGTATACACGATACCGAGATTAGATACCTAGTTCTTAGTGGTGAAGCAGCAAAACATATTTCTTACCAAGTAAGTAGAATACCTCGCAATCCCAATGTCAGATCTATCGCGGTAGTTAAATGATTCCAAGTATCCTTGGGCTTGCTTGAAATACTGAAGGCAGCCTGATGGTGCTGCTAATTGATCTGATGAAGTCAATTGTGTTACCTAGAACAACATTAACAAATGTAGTTAGCCGAATAAACAGGTTCTTCGCTTTCAACTTACAATCATAAGTAGAACAAAACATTTAAATACCTAACATAATACTGTGCCACCTAGTGATCACTTAAAAGTGGGTGCCTATAATATTTGAGGAGTTCTCTCAATTCTTCATGAATTCCATCATCAAAACTGGTTTTTGAAAAATATGGGTCTAATCTGGCATCTACCTTTTCCAATAATAAAATAATTTTCCAAATCGGTTCGTTAACGACGGAGTTCTGCGGTAACAAAATTAAAATGAACCATTTTATTAATAAAGAAATAAACCGACTTCAATAATCTAAAACTGAAAAGTGTAAAATCACTGAATTACAGGTTTAATTGTAAGGATAGAAAAACACGTAAGACTTTTCTAATGACGTCGGTGCCAAACCAAAAAGTAATTACATAGGTAATGAATCAAGAATCAAAGAATCAGAATCAAAAGATATATATACATTATTATTTCTCCCATTTTAGTGAATATAACTCCATATCTTAAGTTTGCTCCCGGTTGCATCCCAGCCTGTAACCTCGGAGTCCGGGAATTACTCCTACCTACTCCTTTTAATTTGGCTTATAAGGATTTTATTGGGAATGACTGCAGTCTGATCTTCCAACCATGAGAAGCGAACCTGCACCAGATCCTCGCCCGTCAATCAGTAGGAGCACCAGCTTACAGGTGAAGTTAACTTTCTAGCGAAGTGAATGATGTAGGCGGTGCCCTGCCCTGACGCATGGCTCTTATTTCTTCGTGCTCTGTCACAAGTCACCTAACACGAAGGGTACCTATACACTTCAAACTTAATCTATCCGTTTAGGGATGTGCTGTCCCCTACACTCCACTCCTACACCTATCTCTCCACTCCACTCTCCACTCTCCTCTCTCCTCTCCTCTTTACTCCTCTCTTTACTCTTTTCCCCACTACAGTCTCCAATCTCCACTCCACTCCGCTCCACTCCACTCCACTCTCCACTCCATTCTCCACTCCACTCTCCACTCCAATCTCCACTCCACTCCACTCTCCACTCCACTCTCTACTCCACTTTCCATTCCACTCTCCTCTCCACTCTTCACTTAGCTCCACTCCACTCCGCTTCATTGATGCATCTAATGTTCGAATCTGTATCGTTACATTACAGTCGAATGCTTGCGTTGAGGGAGCACCATAAAACAATTCTTTTATTTACTTTTGAATTCACAAAATCGCGTTAATTCTGTTAAGTAGGTACTCATCTCACGGGTGTGCTTGGTTGGGGACCTCCACGCAGTGCACCCTGGGCAACGGAGACGGCAGCGCCTCTCTCCTAGGGTGGCAGAGACGCTGCCGCCCACGGCCAACTCCGACCGAGGCGGGGACGGCCCTGTTGAGGGCTGTTCGGAAGCTTTCCACGTGTCCCTCTGATTAGCAGATGGCACAGTGGAGAGCAAGTAAGGGGGCCATCTCGAAACCGGAGATGGCCCAGGGTCAGTCGGGGTGCGAGGGATATGCTCTATGGGTAACCTTACACCCCGGCGCCTTAAGACCCGAGACGGCGTGCGGTTTTAGTCGGTGCAAGTCCGACATAACCACCCCCGCTGGGCGGCGGGGGGTATCCGTAGGGATTTCCGCACGAAAAAAAAAAAAAAAGGTACTCATCTCACGAATCTGTCCCTAAAACCATTTCATTTAAATTTCGAAATTTTGTTCTATGTGCATTCGAATTAAATCTAGACTTTTTTAAAAAGGTAGTCTAGTTATAATATATAATAATATATTTTTATGTAAGATCATATACCTACTAAGTATACCGCGATAATTTCACATTTTCTATTTGATTTTGGGGAGTTTCCTGCTGCATCTCCATAGTTCTAGGTCTGCAAGGCGAATCGCTGCTTGCAATGTTGAGCTGAGTGAGACATCGTGATTCTTGTCCAATAGATTTGACCGCTATTGCGGAATCAGATTTTGAAAATTTTGAACAGTGATCATTCCTCCGTGGCAAGTCCGATTTTGAAAGTCACAACTCTGGACATGCTTTCTGAGCGTGTAAAGTTTGGTCACAGTGTCTCGAGCGGTTATTATGTAATTCCATCTGGATTTTTTTTTAATGGTGATCATTCCTCTGTGGTAGCATTAATTTTTTCAAAATATATCTTCTTATAATATATCCTCTGATTGACCTCTTTAATCAAGCCAAATTTGGTTCTGATTGGATTAGTAGTTTAGGAGGAGACCTGTGACAAAGAAAATCCTGAAGTCTAGTATGAGGAGCTTTCGCTCGACTTCGTCTCACTCAGCTCAATAAAATTTCTGAAGGAAATTTCTGGGGTGAAGCCCCACGGGCTTCAACCCACTGGTTTAACACACGAACAATAAAATTTACCTTGATGGAAAACAGTCTACTCTCTGAAGTAACAGTTTGAAATGTAAGATTAATAGGTCCTTCGACGTCGCCGACTTCAATATAAACTTACTTTGATTGACCTGTTTAATCATGCCAAATTTGGTTCTGATTGGATTTGTAGTTTAGGAGGAGACCTGTGACAAAGAAAATCCTGAAGTCTGGTATGAGGAGCTTTCGCTCGACTTCGTCTCACTCAGCTCAATAACATTTCTGAAGGAAATTTCTGGGGTGAAGCCCCACGGGCTTCAACCCACTGGTTTAACACACGAACAATAAAATTTACCTTGATGGAAAACAGTCTACTCTCTGAGGTAACAGTTTGAAATGTAAGATTAATAGGTCCTTCGACGTCGCCGACTTCAATATAAACTGTAATAGATAGAAAAACAACAGGTGAACCATTAAAAACATACACTTTCAAGATCTGCAAACTTGTAAAAACTTTTCTTAATTTTCAGGTATATAGACTACTTACATGATCGAGACCCACCATAGCCCGACCCCCTCGTGCAATGGGGTCAGCTGGCCCTGAAAAGGGCCGGTTGGTCAGACTGACGGCCGTTAACGTTGACGCCAGCTACTCCAGAGGAGCAATCAATGATGCGTCATCGCCCACGTTGCCCAGGGTGCACCAAACTTGGAGGTGATCCAACCAGTCGCACCCCACATGATCGATACCTACTTAATTACTTACCAAATTGTCTAAAATCTACTTCTATATTATGTTTAATGAACGATTCTGAATACAAAAATATTTATTAGAAATTTTTGTCTGTTTGTCTGTTTGTTCGCGATGGACGCAAAAACAACGATTTTGATGCGTTTTCTATTAGAAACGTCTTGGTCAGACTTCAAATCTGTCGTATGTTTAATTGCAATTGGTTAAGTACAACCGTATATATGACCAAAACCATAACCGACCTACACGCGGGCGGAGCCGCGGGCATCAGCTAGTTTATAATAAAATAGTAAAATATAAGAAGTATCAAGTGGCTCATAACTTCTGCTATTGAAAGCTTTAAAGAAATAATATAATTATGTGTGTGTGACCTCAAGAAGTAATATATATATGTGTGTGACCGCGGCAGCCTAGTGGTATGGGTAAAGGACTGCTGAGACGAGGTCTCCGGTTCGATCCCAGGTATTACCATGGCACACACCAATGACTTTTCGAAGGTTTTAGAAGTTATGTGTGTATTTATCGCAGGTTTATAAGTGCCCGGTTAATGGCAATAGGCTCGCCACCTATTACATTGGGACCTAAACATAAACTGGCGAAATGTGGGTGCTAGCACCTCTGCCTACCCCTTCGGGGATATAGGCGTGAGTTTATGTTATGTTATATGTAGGTAAATAGGTGCTTACATTTTAAGGGTTCGGTTGCCACTACTCTACAATGTGAAGCGAAATACTTATACGTAAAGACATGCATTACATGGACTAGGTTACTATACTTATAGGTGTTATCATAATCAACTGACATGACTTGGCCGTTGACCTACTATAAACAATACTATTGGGCCTCGTCTACCAGTGCGCTCTTTAAATGGCAAGACGACGTTCTCAAGGGATGTGCCAGCGATTTTTTTCGTTTTTACGTGGCATCCCTTATCACCTGGTGGCCGCTCCTCTTGCTCTACCCCAGAATCTGCGGCTGGTGCTGCTCTTCCTACAATTCGATGTAAATGAGAAACGTATCTACTAAGATATTGTATCACTGATGTTGATAAGACAACTACAATAAATATAGGTACATACTTATATAAATAAGTAAATAAGTATACTCACCATGTTGGCCGGTATTAATGCCACATAGTATTGGTATTATACTGTTTACGTTTTGTCCTGATACAATAAATTGATCGTCTTGGCACACTCCATCGCTAGGTGGTAGTAACTGAAGAAAAATTAATTTAAATGCGGTAATTTAACTTCAACCATAGTGAGAGTAATAACGATTACGTAGTCGCTAAAATTATCATTGCATTGTTTTATAATTAGGGACCTTTAAAAACTACTGAATCTACTTGCTACCATTAAGTTGGTAGAATCATACAGGCATACACAGTCATCCTATTTCTTATTAATAGGTATTATAAATGTAATTCAAATAAAACTATTATTAACGGATACGAAACATCGTCGGGATTCGGGATCAGTGTAAATAATAAATTCTTCCTACTACTAATAATAAAAATGCGAAAGTTCGTAAATATAAACGGCTCAACGGATCTGGCTTACATTTGGCACAGGCATAGATGTAGTCAAGGCATTAAAAGAATTAAACATCAAAAAAGATTGGATGCTACAAGCTAAGAATCAAGACGGAAAGTATACAAACAAAAGACATGAGATAATAAAAGTAGCTACAGACTATTACCAAAACCTATACCAAAGCAAGAAACCCAAATTAAGTAGGTACTAGCCAAAGTATCGAAACAGATAATGAGCTAGTACCAAAAATACTACTGCAAGAAACAATAAGAGCAATCAATACCCAAAAAAGAGGTAAGACACCTGGAACCGATCAGATAACTAACGAAATACTAATAGCGACTGCACCGGTGATTGCTCCCATATTAACGGACTTATTCAAAGACATTATAGAGACTGAAAGTATCCCGGCCGATTGGACCACATACACAATAATAGTGTAGCATAAAAAGGGAGATAAAGGGGAAATAGGTAATTATAGACCAATCAGTCTGATGTCCAATATTTATAAAGTTTTTTCAAAAATAATACTGTCTCGAATCACACCAACACTTGACTTCAATCAACCAAAAGAGCAAGCTGGCTTCCGAAGCAAATATTCAACCGTAGATCATATACATGTATTGAGGCAAGTTCTACAAAAATACAAAGAATAGGTACAATAAAATCTATTATCTAGGATTTGTTGATTACACTAAGGCTTTTGACTCATTGGAACATGATTCTATCTGGGAAGCACTACATATGCAGGGAATAAAAAGAAAATATATACAAATACTTAAAAATATTTACTCAAACAGCAAAGCACAAATCAGGCTGGACACAACAGGAGAGGAGTTTCCCATTGAGAGAGGTGTCCGGCAAGGTGACCCCGTCTCACCCAAACTGTTTTCAGCAACCCTGGAGATGATATTTAGAAATCTGGATTGGGATAAAAATGGCCTCAATATAAACGGTGAAACTTTAAGCCACCTGCGTTTTGCAGATGACCTAATCCTATTTTCTGAGTGCCCGAAAATACTAGAGTAAATGTTACAACAATTATCTGATGAAAGTGCGAAGGCAGGACTGTCAATGAACACAAATAAAACAAAAATTATGACTAACGGTTCACAAACCTATAACATCAGAGTTAACATGGAGGAAATAAATTACGTAGATGAATACCTATATCTCGGACAGTTAATAGCACCAAGTGATACTATGCAAAAGGAAATCGATAGAAGGATAGCCAATACTTGGAAAAGAAATTGGTCTCTAAGTGAAATTATGAAAAATCAAGACATGCCAATAAAAGAGAAAAGAAAAGTATACAACATGTGCATTTTGCCATGTTTAACCTATGGATGCCAAACATGGGCATTAACGGAAAAACAAACAAAGAAAATAAATGTTTGCCAAAACGGAATAGAGAGAAGTGTAATTGGAGTTAAAAGACGAGATAAGGTAAGATTAGAAAATATTAAAAAAATAACTAAATTTAAAGATGCAGGTAAAATATGTAAAACATTAAAATGGCAATGGGCAGGACATATGTTAAGAGAGAGGAATGGAAAATGGACAAAAATAATACAAGAATGGTACCCCAGAGATGGGAAAAGGAGAAAAGGGCGACAACCAAAACGCTGGGAAGATGATTTAAAGAGAACTGCTGGTCCAAAATGGATGAGAATTGCGAGAGACAGGGATAAGTGGAAATCTTTAGAGGAGGCCTATGTCGAAGGACAAGCTGGGGAAAAAGTACCGATGTAAAGTTATAGTTAAGAATTATATATACTTATACTATTGTAAACTCAGCAATAAAGGCTTATTTTATTTTATTTTATTATTTATTTATTAGATGCAGTCCGCAATAACACATAGATAGGCCAATTTTTATCCCGGGAATAGGTTCCCATGGGTTGCAGGAACGGGATCAGAATTCCAGGCAACTCTCAACAATATCATACAAATGCGAAAGTTTGTGAGGATGGATGGATGTGTGTGTATTTGTATGCATTGAAAGCTGATTCCAAATTACGAATTCGACTTCAGAGAAAATCATTCCACTATAGACCAATAGACCTAGATAGAATTCAAAATTTTCTATACAGACATTTGATAAGGTGTGGCTTAGAGCTCTTATATAAGTCATGGAAAATGTTCCGAAAACGATTTGTAGATATTTTAGAATCATGAAGATGCTTATTCAGATCTCAAATAAAAGCCTCAGTACCACAGGTAAGTGACCGGAAGTGTCCTTGGCCTTGTCTTGTACCTTTATTTCTTTTTTCGTGCGGAAATCCCTTCGGATACCCCCAGCGGGGGCGGTTATGTCGGACTTGAACCGACTAAAACCGCACGCCGTCTCGGGTCTTCACACGCCGGGGTGTAAGGTTGCCCATAGAGCATATCCCTCGCACCCCGACTGACCCTGGGCCATCTCCGGTTTCGAGATGGCCCAGGGTAGGTACCTATTCGTAACTATTTCATTAGGCAGGTAGCTACCTATTTGTTATTTAATTGGTTCTATTAAATGACTCGTTTAACCTAACTACAATAGTAGCTAAGTATTACCTCAAAAATGTTGAAATCTAAACGAATCTGTGTGATGTCCTCGGATGATTTATCTAAAGCAAAGGCACATGAAAGTCTCACAGTGCTTGGTAAAGGGAATCCAGGGTTCGTGAACCATCCTGAATCTGCAGCAGATCGCTCGTCACATTGGAATTGAGCTGCAAAAAAGAACACGTTTCACATACTGTGTTTTTGGCACAGTAGCGCAGTGGTTCGAGTGACTATGATCTGTGCAACCATACATTAAACTTTTGACACGAACGATGATAGTGAGGACACTAAGGAGCGAGATGGTTTGAAGCGAGTATTGAAGCGAGATGGTTCATGTCCGATGTACCATTGGGGAATAATCACCGAAAAACAGTTTCACGAGCGCGCGGCCTTAGCTAGGCGCGCGACCGTAGTAAGATGTCTTATTTTCAAGTAAGAGTCCTGCTCGCTCAGTTGAATTTATTTCAGTTGCACCCTGCACTGAATTCCTAGTAAATATTGATTTTATGATCAGGCAGTTTTTTTTTGACCTCGTTATCCATGTTCGCTGTTACGATTAATGCAAACGTTCTGAAGCCGCTGCAAAAGTTAAATAAATGGTTTGACAAAGTAGGTATAGCAGAAAAGTACACAACTTACGCAGTTTGTAATTTCAGACAGTTTACAGCTAACTGACCAGACCATGATTATGGTTAGTCTTCTTCCTCGAAGTTCAAGACCTCATTATTAAAAAAAAAGTAAGTCTCCTAGAAGCTTACATTTATCTTACTCGATACCTATAGCTAAAGACAAATATAAAAGAACGATTTTTGTTCGTTTATCTGCAATGCGCAGGTAGGTAGAAACTGTAAATGGGCATTAGCTAGTGGGTTCAAATTAAAATTAGAAAACTAGATCCAGGACAGCCCTATTCTAGAGGAATACTATGACCAACTGACCTACCGGGACCTGTCCTGGAAGCCTCGGAGTCGGAGCCATCTACCGAAAATTCTTACGAACTAAAATTTAGCATTTTATTTGCTTTAACATTTCATCAGGTAGGCACTTACTTATTTGCTAATTAGGTATGTTACGAAATTCACTTACTAACACAGCATGTACCATATCCATCGGCGCAAGTCCCCATAGTAGACCCTCCAGCATCATTACACTCATATTCGGGTAGACACGTTCCTTCAAGACCACTACTAGATGTGCAAGACACGTGGTCAAATTCTACTACTTGGAACACTTCAAGAAACCTCGTTCTAGACCTTTGTTTTGGCTTCAACTCCTTTGTTTCTCTTGGTTTAACCACAGTACATCTTTTACGGATATGCTTCCTTTTTGGTCGAACTTTTCTTAATATATTTACATTTTTTATTGTGTTATTAAATCGTACTGCAATACCTGCGGATTCTATCAACGATGAGTTTTTATTTGATACCACAAACGAGTCCGCTGTTTCGGTTGCTGTAGTCGATTTTAAACTGTCGTGTTTATTTTTCGTTTCTTTGGGATATATTAAAGTCAAAGGCGTAAATTGTTGCTCATTGTTTTGTAAGTAATACGCTTTGTAATTGTCTCTATCAGCTGAAATGCTGGTGGGGTCTTTTCTTTCAAGAATCGTCGCTGAGTACCAGCGTTCACTCTTGATTATCGATATAGTGTAAAATAATAGAGTCACGTGCTTGTCGAAAGAACACATTTTTGTGTAATAACACAATACCTCAGCAGGACGGATGTCTTCTTGTTGAGGTATACACGGAACTGCAATACTCTTTACAGTTATCTAGTAAACGATGCACTTGGCTTGTCCTGTGAGGACAGCGTGACGAATGTAATTATTGCCTAGAAATCGTTCTGCTTAGCTAATTTGCCCTCCTTATTGTATAGCGGCAAAATATAGGTAGGTACATACCTATCCATGAACCTACTTTAGTTTCTATTTTTTAAACGACTAATGTAGCTAAAAACTCACGGTCTACATGTTGGTAAATGGTTACCTACCATAGTTCTCGTAGACCAGCGATGTCGTGCATTGTTATCTGTACCTACAACAAATCACGTAATACCTGTTCTATCTAGGATAGTATCTCCGGTAGTCTCACCAACCGAACCATAACAACATAAGTCGATATAAAGTGAGTGGTTAGCTCCTCTTTTCCAGGTAAAGCCGGGCTATTTGTTTTGGGAATAGCTTGGTTATACGCACGGTAAAAATCAAGAGGAAATGTTCTTAAACCTCGTTATTATGAAAACCAGTGTCGCCAAATTTTCACATATATTTTTTTTATTGACCATAGGCTTGTTTGACCAATGTCCACTAAAGTAACCAATCGTTATGAGAAAATGAAAAATCCCAGAGTGCCAAGTTCGGGCTATTTACAAGATGGGTTACGGACGCATTGCCAATGATTCGGCTTATCAGTCGCATCTTTCGAACTTTCACAACCATAGTGGGCAAATAAATGATTGTGTACCTACCTACCAGTGACCTTTGTTGGTCCCTTCTCGCTTTCAAACACCCATTCACAGGACTGCTGCTTTTTCTGAGGTTCAAAACAATAAATCCAAGTTTCGTCTCCCGTGACGTCATAAACTGCATTTGAATGTCCGTGGTGTTATTAAAGTAACAGTTTAGAACACCACTCAACATGAACCCTATACTGCTCTGGTGTTAGTTCGTGTAAAATTATTTGAATTTGGCTGATATCCCCAGATGATTCAGAATCATTTCATAGGTGATGCGTCCATTTTAACAGCAACCACATTTTCCTCGTTGGAAAATTAACCGTTCGTAGGTACTATCGAACGAGGGCACGCCGCAATAGCGGCGGTAAGGCCCATCATGAAGAATTGGCTAGAGAGGCGACACGGAAGCCTCTCGTACCGACTGACGCAGGTGATCTCTGGGAAGGGGTGCTTCGGGGATCACCTGCATCGGATCAGGAAGGAGCCAACGCCTGAGTGTCATCACTGCGACGCGAGCGAGGACTCAGGGCTGCACACGCTGACGGACTGCCCGGCGTGGGAGGCGCCGAGGTGTGACCTCGTAGCAGCCATCGGGGTGGGAGTCCTCTCGCTCGGCAGCATGATTGCGGCAATGGTGCGGAGCGTGAGCGCGTGGGCCGCCGCCACCTCAGTCGGGGTGCGAGGGATATGCTCTATGGGCAACCTTACACCCCGGCGTCTGTAGACCCGAGACGGCGTGCGGTTTTAGTCGGTTCAAGCCCGACATAACCGCCCCCGCTGGCACGCGGGGGGGTATCCGAAGGGATTTCCGCACGATAAAAAAAAAAAAAGGTACTATCGAACGGGGGATGCTTGGTTGGGGAGGGGTGCTTGGTTGGGGACCTCCACGCGGTGCACCCTGGGCAACGGAGACGGCAGCGCCTCTCTCCTAGGGTGGGAGAGACGCTGCCGCCTACGGCCAACTCCGACCGACGCGAGGACGGCCCTGTTGAGGGCTGTTCGGAATCTTTCCACGTGTCCCTCTGATTAGCAGATGGCACAGTGGAGAGCAAGTAAGGGGGCCATCTCGAAACCGGAGATGGCCCAGGGTCAGTCGGGGTGCGAGGGATATGCTCTGTAGACCCGAGACGGCGTGCGGTTTTAGTCGGTTCAATCCCGACATAACCGCCCCCGCTGGCTGGCGGGGGGGTATCCGAAGGGATTTCCGCACGAAAAAAAAAAGGTAGGTACTATCGAACGGTTATTTTTAATCGAGTTTATAAATTAAATTAAAATATTTTGCTTAAAAGCCGAGCAATCAAAGCAATACAATCATTATTTTCATCTAGTAATTTCAAATTAGGTATTAATATTTTTTAAGTTGTACGTAGTTGAAGGGCGACCTTTCAATGACTATAAATGCTGTAATTTCATAGTTATAGTTTAAAATTATATGTTCAACTTTATCGTATATGATTATCATTATGTACATAATCAACTTCTACCAACTATTTCATTTCATTTATTTATTTCGTGAACACAGGTTAATATAGATGTTTACAGGGTGCTTTGGTACATACTATGTTCCGCCGATTGGCATACAAAATAACATGCATATATTAAGTTTATTACAATTAACATTTATTACACATTAAATTTATTATTATTTATATTATTTTATTATTTATATTTACATTTATATATATATAGTCAGACAGTACTTATTTTATGACCAACCACTATCTAAATTTTGGGAATTCAATCAATTCGTATCATAATTTAGAGAATTTAATTTAACGTGAATTTCAAATGTAAAGTTTCTTCAAAATAGGGCAGATATAGATAATTTATTAATGTCAATTTTAGGATAGTTATTGATTAGATTCTTAGATGTCAATTAATTAGTAATAATGTCAAGTATGCATTACAATAATATATAAATTATATCAATATGCACAAAGTTACGAATGATAGTTTTAAGTACAATGTAAATTCTATTCAAATTTAAAATGGATGTAACCTATTTACTTATTTTATAGACTGGTCAGATAGATACTCCTCAACAGAATAATAAGCCTTTTCATTCAATAGGTTGAAGAGCTTTCCCTTGAAGTCGTGGCTATTCTGGCTGACTCTTATGTCCTGGGGAAGTTTGTTAAATAATTTAGGAGCCATTGCAAAAAGGCTTTTGTGGGCAAAACTAGTGTTGGTGGGTAGTAGGTGCAGTTTATCCGCGCGACGTTGACTTTCCACTTTTTTAAATAGGCTAATGTTACTCTTGACAAAATTTACAACCTCATAGATATACAGCGACGGTACAGTCAAAACTTTCAAGTTTCTGAAATGTGGTCTGCAGGTATCTGTTTGTTTTAATTTACAGATAGCTCTCACACACTTTTTCTGCGCTATTAGTACATGTTCAGTGTAGGCATTACCCCAAAAGATAACACCATACCTCAGAGTAGAGGCGACGTACCCATGATAGGCAGCTAAGACCGCACTCCTATTCGCTATTTTACCCAGCATGTATAAAGCGTACGAAAACTGGGTTAGTTTCGTACAGACATGTTCAATATGTGTCTTCCAGGACATGTTGTTTTTGTTTCATGCACACGGTCTTGTTTATAGTTGATTTGGACTTCAGAAATTGTATTTTGTTTTAGTTTAAAATTCATAATTTTTGTTTTGGAAATGTTAATTTTAAGGTTGTTAATATTCAGCCAGTCAATAATTGAAGCAAGACTTGTATTGACGTTGTCTTCTATTTCATGTATACTCCCAGAACTAAAGATGATAGTGCTGTCATCTGCAAATAGGGTCATCTGGTGCTCGGTAGCAGCAGGGAGGTCATTGATATAACAGAGGAACAACAATGGTCCCAAGACAGATCCTTGAGGTACACCATAGGTAACCAATTTTGTGCTGGAGGAGTATGTGATTTCAGTTTTAGTTCTTATATTTACTTGATTTATTTGTGTTATTTGTGTCCGATTTTCTAGAAAAGATTTTATAAGATCAAGTATGTTACCTCTTACACCGTAGCTATAAAGCTTATTCAGTAGTAGTTTATGGTCCACGTAATCGAACGCCCTGGTCATATCCATGAACATTGCAACTGCAGGTTTCCTGTTGTCTAGATTGTGGTGTATTTTTTGTAAAAAATTAAACACGGCCATATTTATGGTTTTATTCTGCCTGAATTGTTCATTGCAGAAGAGATTATTTTTTTCGAAATAAGTATAAAGACTGTTGTAAATCACCTTTTCAAAAACTTTAGAAAAGACTGGGATGAGAGCTATGGGTCTATAGTTAACTATTTCCGTTTTATCTCCTCTTTTGAACACCGGTTTAACTACTGCTAATTTCAAAATTTCAGGAAAGATGCCTGTCTGTATCGAGCTATTTATTAGGTGGCTTATGACTTTTAGAATAGAACTTTCGTCATTTAGTGAAATTAGTCCTCTATTAAATTCGGCAAACCACCGTCTCACAGTACCGAGATGAGGTGCTTCCCTTTCAAGCATTTTGCAGTCGAGCGGCACAATCTTGAGGAGAAACCACTTTCAAAAAAAAAAAATAACGCTTTGAAATCTTTCCGCGTTAATTCATTTTCACTACGAATAACTCCTCTCGCCGGTCTGCTGGGAGAAATTTCTATGTAGAAATAAGCAGTACCAATGTACCATTTTTCAACATGCAGTTTATATTATGATTATTTTGTGTGTACATAAATCTTAAATAAATAAATAAAATAAATAACTAACTTCAAAATGCGATAAAAATTAAATAGCAGCTAGATTTTGTCCACCAATCTTTTTTGTTTAAAACAAATAATAACCTAACTTAAAAAAATATATGATTCGAAATTCAAACAATTACAGATTGCCAGGGGTGCAAAACTTTTTTTACCAACCATTACATGCTCGAGAAGGAGGTGGCGAAGCGAGCCCGGGAGAGATTTAGAACTCTCAGCCCGAAATAACCTCCCTCGCTGGACGGCGGGGGGTATCCGAAGGGACTTCCGCACGATAAAAAAAGGGTTGCACTCCGGGAGTGCCGGCAGAAGTGAAAACTTGAATATTAACGTTGTGCATTTTTGATATTTTGGAATGGTTAGGGAATAATCTTGCACGAATTGCCTTAATTATCAGTATAAAAGTAGCTACTATCATTTATGTGGTAACATACAATATTCATTTATTGTGCTATCGTACACAAACATGACAATTTATATTACACTAGCGACCCGCCCTGGCTTCGCACGGGTGCAATGAATGTTATTATACATATAAACTTTCCTCTTCAATCACTCTATCTATTAAAAAAACCGCATCAAAATCCGTTGCGTAGTTTTAAAGATTTAAACATACATAGGGATATAGAGACAGAGAAAGCGACTTTGTTTTATACTACGTAGTGATTAAAAAGTTAACACTTCGGAACTATTACAATTATTTTACATTATAAAGTTTATCTCTCAGAAAAATCAACTTCTATCCATAATTTCAACGACTTTTTCACCATCATTATTACCAGAACCATCATCAACATCATCATCATAATATCAGCCGTAGGAAGTACACTGCTGCAAATAGGCCTCCCCCATCGACTTCCATTTCGACCGGTGTATAGCGGCCTGCATCCACCGAGTCCCTGCGCTCTTTGATAAGTCGTCTGTCCACGAATCATCATCGCCAATATATTTATAAAGTGCTCACTCATTTTGTTTCGCTATTTCTTCGTCACTTTTTTCATTAATAGATGCACTTAGTTTAAATTCCATGTTATATCAATAGATTTAGTGCACAAAATAGAATAAATATTACAAAAAGTTATATGATGACAAAAGGTGTTTCTTGGGCCTCGGTCGGAATCGATCTGTCTTGACGAAGTCAACGACCACTCATTAGAGGAACGCGCCACCAAGGTTGTTAAGTACCGTGTGAAATTAGCGCTTCTATATTTGTTGTCTTACGATCAGGTCACGTGTTTACTGACGCGAGTTTAACCTTTTTTACCCATTACAAAAAAAGTGCACAACGCTGCTGAAGAAGTTTTCACTTTAAAAAATTGGCTGCATTTCTGATTTAAATGGCAATGCCTATTCTCTGAGTAAGCTGGTCACGAGAAGCGACGATTAGTCGGTTTGCGATATCTTTGTAAGAAAACAAGGACTTGGACCGTTCAAATCTAGTGTCGACCCCAAACGGTTCAAAAATAATTCAGTGTTGATAATATTATGAATTAGAAAGTCACCGCTAATGTAGCAGCAGCACATGGCAGTCCACCTTACTTGGAAAACGATGTGGCGCTAGGGTATTCTGTAAGTTGCGCCCTACTCCAAAACTCTGCCCATTCTATGGCGCTAAAAACTTTCCAGTCTCTTTTCATCATCTCATACAAAGCCAGGTCAAGGATGGCCCTGGTACGGGGTTTCTTTTCGCTCGGGATTGGAGTGTCAGATGGCAGTCGCTCCGGTAACACCCAACTACGCCTCCAGGCTCTGAGATGAAATCCTCAGATGAAACCAGGATCATCGCAAAAATAAGCGCCAACTCTGCTTTACGATCCAAAAAAAAAAACCATTAATAATAACAGAATTTTATTATGGAAATTACTGCGGTCCAGGACGTTATTCCCGGCTGGGGACCCGACTTATATCTTATTTCCACAGTACTTATAGCTATTTTTATCCCTTACAATCACTAAATGCATTTTAAAAGCATTTACCAATAGACAAATCTAGGCCAATATACCAGTGCTATTATAAAATAAATAAATTGACTTATGAAAGGACTAGACGAACTTGCTCTACTTATGAGTGAACATTATTGTTATTATCAGGTAGGTACACATATGTCATGCCATGTGTGGTTGTGTCATAAATTTATCTGTTGGTACTTGTCCCGACTAACTGACACTGATTCATCAACGCAGAGCCTAAACCGCTACCTACAAACTTGAAATATCGTTAGTAGTTGGTTACTTTTTATGTTGTGAGCATTCACTA
Source organism: Cybosia mesomella (assembly GCA_946251805.1). Taxonomy (NCBI): domain Eukaryota; kingdom Metazoa; phylum Arthropoda; class Insecta; order Lepidoptera; family Erebidae; genus Cybosia; species Cybosia mesomella. The sequence continues at coordinate 16,196,976 of OX276403.1, forward strand.
TAGAATGATTTTTGGAAATTTCACACTTAAGAGGGTAAAATGAGGGACGAGAAGTGAAATAAATATATGTTCCACGATATTCTACACAGCACTATCTAGACCCAAAGTAAGCATAGCTTAACTAACTTATGTTATGGGTATTCTATAGACTGCGGATATATATTTTTTGTTAATGCATATTAAGTGTATACATTTTTGTTAATTGGATATAAATATCTATCTATACTATTATACAATTGTAAATTATTTGTTTCTGTACATTGGAGATATTAAAAAAACAACTTTGGTCATGTTAAATGAACGATTCTGAATCTCTGAATTCTTGTCTGTTTGTCTGTTTGTTCGCGATGTACCTACGCAAAAACTACTGAATGGATTTTGTTTAGGTTTTTTTCTATTAGAAAGGTCTTCATCAAAATTAAAATCATATGATTGCAATAGGTTAAGTAGAACCGGAGGTATAACCAAAAACGATAACCAACCTCCGCGCGGACGGAACCGCGGGCATCAGATAGTTATATATACAAATACATATTATATTAAATATGGGTACATAGAAACACTCAGACCAATGCTAATAGACATATTTATGCATACAAATAGCACTGAGCGGGAATCGAACCCGCAATCTTCAACTTGGCAGTCAAATCCACTAGGGAACGGGACGGTGGGTTTTAGGTTATTTCAAAGAGGTGCCTAATCTGGTAATGGGATCCTGTAGAAAACAAGTGAACCCTTCTTACTCTTCTTCACCTGAGCTCATCCTATAGCGATTTGGGCATTTTTTATAGTAGGAATCTAAATCTTGCATTCACTCTCAGAAAGCACCATTTCGTGAAATGGATTTGTTAATGTAGACCACAGAATACAGAAATCCCTTTGGAACAACCGAATATTCAGGGGTCATGTCTAACTACTATGGCATAGAGGTCGTCAGTCACACTGTGAATGTGTGTAAATCGTAATAAATATCATGATTCACACACATTCTTATTCAGAGATCGCGGGTTCGATTACCACTCAGTGCAAATATTTCTTTGCGTGAATATGTATATTTGTATTGGCATGAGTGTTTCTATATCCGATAATGATATTGTATGTATTTACAAAAAAGAAACTGTTTTTCCGCATTCTAAAACCTATACCGTATATGTACTTATATATAGCCTAGCTAATTTAGACCCAAAGTGTAGACAAAGGTCTCACTACCATGGATGGCTAAGATCGTGCGAAGTGAAGAAGGAAAACCAGAAGAGCAGACCCTGGGTTCCGAAGTGAAGTCTCGAAGCCCAAGGTCTACTGATGTCTTAGAATATTACCTATAGGACTAGGGCATTTATGATGCTCGATGATAAAAGTTCAAATAGGGATTCTTCCTATGTTAGACGAAGTCAGGTTTAGCTTTAAAAAGTATAAAACTTTAAAATAGTTACATAACTTTAAAGTTAATATATATTAAGAAGGAACTAAAATATACCATTTGTCAGTTTTTCTTTACCAGTAAGTATGTTATAGAATAACTGTGCGTTGTCCTTGCATATAAATGGACCACGCCTCGCCTGTAAGTACGTGCCTAGATGCCTACGCTTTTTCCAAAGCTCGCTGCATACAATGAACACTCATACCTACATTATGTTCAACCTTATCACACATGTGCCCCTTCATTAGGACATGTTGACATACTAGGTTTGCTATAAAAGGCTATGCTGCCCGCTATTACGGCATATTGGTTTAAGCGTCGAAGGGTTGAACACCAAATATGCTTTTCAAAGTAAGTACCTACACCATTATTTATTTCACCATAGCTTATATAATTGAATCCATTAAATGAATGAAAATGTTTAAAGCATTGGATAGAAATTACATTCCTAATTTTGTGTGTAACGTAGGTAATTTATTTTTCACCTCTCCAGCATTACTGCGTAATAACACAGTGAGGAAAAGGCATGCGTGCGCATTGCAGCACGCTCGCTACGCCTGCCACGCGCGCCGCGTTGTTTGATAATTGATAACTATTAATATCGTCTTGTTTTTCTCACCTGAAACATTTTTCTCACTGGTCAAGGTGAAAAGTTGTATACTAATACTAGTATTTTGCGCGGTGAGTGTTATGTAAAAAAATCGATCCGCCATCTTGGATTTTCCAATATTTTTTTTCAAAAATTCCAAATCAGAAGCCTCGATTTACTCAAAAATGACACCCATGTTGCCATGTCATCAAAGATGGCGGAGAAACGACCACCATGTTGGCCGCCATCTTGAATTTTTTGACATTTCGGATTTTTCCCATAGTCACCTCAGCTCTCTCTACATTTTTCCCATACATCATCCATATCCCCCATTACTCCTTCTGGGAGAACAATTGTGTCAGTGAGTGAGTGAGTGGTAATCGATAGTTTGTGAGTGCAGCTGTACCCTGCATTATCATTGTTGAGGAGTTGGGACTTGAAATCTAACCATGAAGTCGTTGCTTGGTACCTATACTATTAATTCACTATGACGACATTCTGAATCTTGATAACCTAGGGCCTAGGCGGGCAGTAAACTTTCAGCATCAGGATTAAGGAGTTGGATCCAGATTTTTTTATGGGACCAAGACGAAAACTTCTACTGTTTATTTAAAAAAAACTTTGCAAATCGGTCCAGAAACCTCGAAATAATCGGTGTACATACATTGAAAATAAACAGGCCGTTTTGAGAACCACCTCTTTTTTGGAAGTCGGTTAAAAGCATATCAAAGTCTTGCACATTTGTCTCTTCAATATTCGCCATACATTTTCTATAGAAAAATAAATTTCGCCATTTTGATTTTTTTTTCTATTCATCGAGTAGACCTCTAGGTCCTGATCATCTTTTGCCAAAAAACCTCTCTTCTATCTTCTATTATACTTTATGAGATAGACGCTGTCGAAATTTGTATGGCCGCCATCTTGAATCTGCCATTTTGGTTATATTATTAGCTCACTAGCAATTGGATCAGATTCCGAGTGGTTTTTATTTGAGCACCCCCTACCTCTCTTCAATACCTTGGCCGTGCTCTTCACCCGTCTCCAAAATCCTCAATCATCAGCTCCCTCCATATTTTTCCTCCGAATGAATTTTCGTCCTTTATACGAAAGCATCAGGGAAAAAAGTTACAGCAGAGGTGAACCGAAACACAATTCATCCATCTTTAATACTTTCTGAGAGAGACACCCATGACATTTGTGTTGACGCCATCTTGAATCCGCCATTTTGGATTTATTTTCATCTCCCTGCCAATTGGATGCGGTTCCGAGTATTTTTTGTTTGAGCAGCCCTCACCTATCTTTAATACCCTGGCCATGCTCCTCACCCATCTTCCAAACCCTCGATCATCATCTATCTTCATATTTCTGACTGAGAGTTCTTCCATAAAAACATTCTGAAAAGGAACCATATCAAAGTCTTGCATAGTTCCCAACTTGCAGTCTCTTCAATATTCTCTATATATTTTGTTTGGAAAAATAAATTCCGCCATCTAGAATTTTGTTTCTGTTCATTGAGTAGACCTTCAGGTCCTGATCATCTTTTGCTAAGAAACCACTCTTCTATCTTTTATACTCTCCGAGATAGACACCGACGAAATTTGTATGGCGGCCATCTTTTTTTCTCCATTTTGAATTTTTTTTCAGCTCACTGCCAATTGGATGAGGTTCCAAGTATTTTTTGTTTGAGCAGCCCTCACCTATGTTTAATACCCTGGCCGTGCTCCTCACCCATCTTCCAAACCCTCGATCACCATCTATCTACATGTTTCTGACTAAGAGTTCTTCCACAAAAACATTTTAAAAAGAAACCATAAATCAAAGTCTTGCATAGTTCAAAACTTGTAGTCTATTCAATATTCGCCATACATTTTCTATAGAAAAATAAATTCCGCCATCTTGAATTTTTTTTCTATTCATCGAGTAGATCTTTGGATCCTGATCATCTTTTGCGAAGAAACTACTCTTCCATCTTTTATACTCTCCAAGATAGACACCGACGAAATTTGTATGGCGGCCATTTTTTTTTCGCCATTTTGAATTTTTTTTCAGGTCACTGGCAATTGAATGATGTTTCGAGTGACATTTGCTCAGGCACCACCAACCTATCTTCAATACCTTAAGCGTGCTCTTCACCCGTCTCCGAAATCCTCAACCATCAGCTCTCTCCATATTTTTCCTCCGAATGAATTTTTATCCTCTATACGAAACCATCAGTGAAAAAAAAATTTTTCATACAAAATTGTTCAGGAGAGGTGATCAATGAGTCAGTGAATCAGCACGAGCAGCTATATATATATATATTAATATATTAAATTATATGTATCTATTCTAATATTATAGCTGCATGAAGACTTTGTTTGTTTTGTTGAACGAGCTAATATCAGGAACCACTGGTTCGAATGAAATAGTAGTTTATGCAACTGTCATATAAGAAAGGGTATTAAAAAAGGTGAAGCCGAATGCGATAATAGGTTGACTCGAGTGTTTTAATACCTAAGTTATATGCAGTTTCATACACTACTTTATCTTCACTCATAGAAAAATTGAAATTAAACAAAGTAGGTAGGTTACAAGGGCGCCATTTTTTTTACAGTTCGAACTGCGCATGCGTTCGCCTTTTTTTCATATTCAGCCTAAAACCTTAGACTAGTTTAATGAATAAAAAAAGATAGCGATACTATAATGAGTTTTATGATACAGTTGGCGGATAAACAGACTCTCGTGTTTTAATACCCCTTCTTATATGACAGTTGCATAAACTACTATTATTTTTACTATACCTACTACCTACTAATAAATGATCGATAGAGTAGGCGAGCTCACAACCCTCTCCCAACAAAAGTAATTAAGCTTAGCTGGAGGGGATACGGCATACTATAGTAATTACGGTTACTAATAATCATCATCCTTGTAGTGATTTCCCTGTTGCGTCCAAAGCTTGCAATTTGGAGCCCGAGGTCCGCTTGTTGTTTTTGATTGATACTGCTATCTGACCTCCAAACCCTGAGAGGTCAGGCCAGAGTCTCGTTCGTTGTTTACAAGTTGTGTATCGACTTGCCGGTGAGGTTGGTTTGGGCCTCAAGGATGTTGGCAGGGCTCTGTTCAGTACACCCAGTTCAGTTACTAATATTATTTTTATTATAACAAAGTAGCGCCTAACTTTTGATGCAGCCGAAATTTTCAATAGGATGATGACTGAACCTACACACAAAAGTTCACATTAAGATTAATTACTTTTCTTTCAGATTACCGTTTTGGCGTGCTTGGCGGCCGCGCACGCCGGCTTTTTATCGCCTGTCGTCAGCTCTCCATACGCTTATGGCGGGTACCCTTACAACAATTATCCTGCACAACCTGCCATTGCGAGCCAACAATCTAACATCTTAAGATCACCGTTTAATCTTGGTCAGGTAGGGTAACATAGGTACTATTTATGCATGCATGATAAGTAGATACTACTATTTTATCCATCAGATATTGCTACAAAAATATTTTCATGTAGGTAAAGTAACGACAAGACGAGTAGTTTTCAATTAATATGGCTTGCACTGTAAAAAAGTTCTTATGAACGAGAATCTATCGATCTCACGCCCTAACCTAAGTAATTCTCTCTAAATCAAGGTGTCAATTCAAGACTTAAGTTCTCCACGAACTCTACACTTAGTCATAATGTGTGATCGGTCGTTTCGTAAGAGTGATGTAGATATTCCTATGAGCTGAAGACAGTGCTGAGTTTTGACGTGGTAACCCGCATTTAAGTTTTCTCTACCTATATATTTCTGAAACTAGCTGATGCCTGCGACTTCACTTGCGTGAAATGCTGATCCCGTTTTCGCAACCCACAGAAACGTATTCCCGGAAAAAAGAAACTCAATCACGTCACAACGGCAATAGCTTATAGGCCACTTTTTGTATAGGTATGGTTAAAAATCTTGACAATGTACTTTAGATACGTAGAACGTATTTTTAGGTCTCTTTGCCCGGGGCGCGACGACGAACGGCGGAGGCGCGCCAGTCAACCAATCATAGACACATAAATCTAATCATGGGCTCACAGGGCTCGCATCATTGGTTGATCAATACTTTTATTGGTTTTTTGATTGACCAGTTAGTGCACATGCGCGAAGCTGACGTTTTATCCAAGGTTTTTGCCTCGAGGTATACCGACTATAGGTCCCTGTGGGCCACGGGAATGACATCAGTATTTCACGCCGAGGGAGCCGCGGGCAACAGCTAGTATTTTTATAACCAGATACCTGAAGCATCACTATCTTGATCGATAGAGGGAAATTGGTGAGAACCGTGTTAGCTTACCGTTGACAACACTTAACGAACTAAAACTAACGTTGTCTATTGGCAGGTGTCAACGTACTCGAAAGCTATCGACACACCATTCTCAAGCGTGCGCAAATCTGACATCCGTGTTAGCAACCCAGGTGTGGCCATAGCACCTGCGTACTCGCGGCTAGCAGCGCCTCTGGTATCACACGTCGGTGTAGCTGCCCCTTATGTGTCTCCTTATGCAGCTCCTGTCGCCAAGGTAAGATTTTTTTAAGGCCTATATTTATAAAGTTAACTTCACGGGCCCTGAAACATGTTTCTTGTCTGACGGGTAAAGTAGTCGAACGTTAATCACACAATATTAACTCTAACTTTAGGGTGTATGGGGAATCACCAAGGCTTTTGGGGCCAAACCAACTTCACGTTGCCACAGATGATTGAAGGACGACGCTCTGGCGCAGGTTTTATCTGTCAGAGTTGGGTGGTCAGACGGCTTTCGCTCCGATAAAAGCCGTCTAAGCCAAATCAAGAAAGAGTAAGTTGACTCCGGGTTCCGAAGTAAAGCCTCGGATATAACAGGAAACAACGCTAAGATGATGATGATGATTATTAGAATGAAGAACCGTAATTATAAGCTGTTTCCTAGCTGGTGGTAGTCTCGTGGTTTCTGTCAGTAAGATTTGGACTCCGAAGATGTTGACTCTGAATATTTAGTTCTAGCATAGCGCATAGCGCTTATGGAGACCTTCATACACAAGACTTTTATTAAACCCCGACGCAAAAACGATAGGGTGTTGTGTAAAGTTTGACATGACTTTGTGTGTCGTCTGTGGCATCGTAGCTCCCGAATGGATGAACCAATTTTGGTTTTTATTTTGTTTAAAAGGTTAATTAGTCGGGAGAGTTCTCAGCTATGTCGGATTATTTTAATTTCTAATGTATTTTTTTATAAAAGCTTGTTTAAAAAAAAAAGGTATTAATTATAGAAAACCAATGCGGTTTGCAACTAGGTAATGCTCAAAATATGCCATACTTATAAGCTAATCATTATCTAATTATGTACTGTCAATCAATCAATTAGCTTATTGCAATGCACTGCGGGACTTGGCCGCTTCCAATGTACGCCATAGCATAGCACCCGATCCTCCGCCTGGCGCATTCAGGTTATCTCAGGTACCTATTCAGGTGCATGGTCCGGCCATCTTGCTTGATGCACACGTCCATTATGTACCTTTTTTTTTTTTTTTTTTTTTTTTTTTTTTTTTATCGTGCGGAAATCCCTTCGGATACCCCCCCGCCGGCCAGCGGGGGCGGTTATGTCGGGCTTGCACCGACTAAGAGGATTTAATATTTCATTAAAATTTTCAAACTAGATTATTTCTTTATTCTGAAATAATGTAGCACTTGTACTTTTCCACTACATATTTTTAATAAATTACACCTGACCGGTTTCGCCTCACGGCATTTTCAAAGAAATATGAATTTCTCTTTATTCTGTTTTATCAGGTCGCTACAACCGCTGGCCTTCTTGGAGTAGCATATTCTCCTGCATCTACAGTATCGCACATGACTTACAGTAATGGACTTGGCTTCACTTACGGCTGGTAGGTACCTAAACATAAAGGTTAAAATGTTAGAATACGTATCTTATAAATTGTAAATGCATAGAAATATTCCTCTTAATTTATTACCTGTTAGCTGTTAATATAAATATTATACCTACCTACAGTGTGTTATTATTAATAAAAATGTCAATAAATATTCATTTGTGTTTACTTCAGACCACAATATCAGTATTACTAATTCGATTATTTCAAACCTATGTAGAGGCTCTGGTTTAGGATTTCCGCTCGGAGTTGGGGGTCAGACGGCAGTCACGCCCGTAAAAACCAAAATAAATCAAATTAAGAAGTAGGAAAGCGGACCCTGCTCTTCAAAGTGCAAGCTTTGAATACAATCTGGATTGCGCTCGTATGTGGCTGATAGAGCTTATACAATAAAAGTAAATTGTTACCTACCAGAAGCCATCGAGGTTATACTACGTTACGTCTTATAAGACCAGCTATATGCCAGTGAAAATCCAGTCAAGATCGGTCCAGCCACTTCGGCGATTAGCCGGAATAAACAGACAGAACTCACAAATCAGCGGTACAAATTTGATGACACAAAGTCACAAATTTCGGCCGGGTGGGTACCACCGTGTACGATTGCGAAAAAGCCTCCATAGTAATCCAAATTCGGTTTGATTGCGTTCAGGTGTCAGCAAGTGCATAGCCGGGCACGGGGCAAGGGGATTGTGGTCGCAGTACTAGTGGGACCGGTGGGTGTCACTGTCACGCGGTGCTTCGACGACAATCCTCTTTTGATGAGGCCGTCAAGCTGGGGGTGTGTGTCGGGTAACCTCCTCGTGTGTCATTCCGATTCCGATCCCGCTGCAGTCCGGGGGGAACGGAATCGGAGCGGCCGGTACACCCTGGGCGGCGGTCAATGGCTTCCCCTTCATGGGGTTGGCATTGATCGTCGGCCAATACCCGACGTGGCGGGAACACATCGCTCTCCGTACTCCTCTGCTTTCAGAGGAGACAGGATGAGCGATGGTGTTAGTGGTGGAGGCCACCGTGGGGTCCTGGGGGATCCAGGGGCGGGTTGGCCCACTGCTAACGCAGGGGCCAACGGGCACTTGTGCTGCCGCCGGTGAGAGAGGACTAGCCATCCTCTCGCGTTCCGTAATCGGTAGGTGATCAGCAACGACCTGACTGGTGGCTCCAGAAGGGTACGCTGTGATCTTGCTGACCGGAGGGCTTGCCTTTATTGGCCGGCCCACGACAAGGAAAAGTCTATAACACCCGACAGCGAAGTCGTTAAAACCTATGGATACCAGCCGACCTCCATAGTATATAGGCTTATCCAGGTGCAGGGGGCTCCGCCTGGATGGACCATCTTTCCCCCATACTCGTGGGATATATTATGAACAATAATAACTCAAACAAAACAAAATCAGATGGACCTAAAAACGACGACCAAAGCGCGAACAATGGGGATGAGAATGACGGAGTGGAGTTAGTGGGGGGAGAGGAGAAGGTGAGGACGCGGTCTCACTCGCGGTCGATTAAGGCCGCCTTCCCCAGACCCGCAACTCCGCTGCCAATAGGTGGGGAGTCCGACGCGGAGATTATGTCTGCGGCGTCGACGGCTGGTACCGACAATGAGTCGGTATCCAGCCGTATGGAGACAGAGGAGGGTCTCCGACGAAAGCAGCCACGCTCGGGTGGACCGTTCCGTGACCGGAGCAGAAGCCCCGGACAACGGGCGGCGTCCTCGAGCGATGACGATCGGCCGGCCAAGTTGGCCACTTCGGCGAGCAGAGCGCCGAAGCTACCTGTTCACGTCCCGCCACTACCCAGTGGCAGGGACCAGGACGTTCCCGCTGCGAGGGAACTCCTTTCGGCGCTGGCCCGTATCACGGACGCCTTAAAGGGGGCCAAGAATGTGGCCGGTAAACGGAAGACGGTGGTGGAGAATGTAGCCGTCGCCAAGACGGCTCTGGAGGAGCTCCTCGCCAGGAGCGCCTCCGAGGAGGAGGCGAAGCTCAGGGCCCGGGTGACAAGCCTGGAGACTGAGCTCGCCAACTCCCGGGAGCAACAGCGGGCCCTCCGGGAGGAGGTTAAGCACCTAACCCAACTGTTCAGGGGATCCCCGGAGGCCGAGAAGGTCCCAAGAGCCCTGGCGACGGCGGCCCAACCAAGGGCTCCGCCGTCGACAGGAGCGGTGCCAAAGTCGGCGCCAAAGTCGGCGCCAAAGACAGCGCCTAAGCCGGTGCCCAAACCGGCACCCGAGGTGGCGCCAGAGCCTGCACCGAGCATGGTGCAGTTGCTGGCGGCCATCGAGAGGCGGCTCGGCGTTTTGGAGGACCGGGCATACCGTCCTCCACTGGCACAGCCTGCATCTTTCGCGGCTGTTGCCAGTGGGAAGCCCGGTCCTAATAAAAGGACTGCCGCCCCAGTGGCCCCATCGCCACAGGGGAAGTCAAAGGGGAGCACCCCCGCCGTCGCCAGAACTACCGCTCCCGCTGCACCTGAACATTCCTCCAGAGGAGAGGGGTGGGTGGTAGCGGGAGCCGCCAAGAAGGCGAAAAAAGCCGCCAAAAAGGCGGCTAAGAAGGCGGCAAAAGCCGCTGCGGCGAAGGCGCCGAAGAGGCTCCGCGCCCCACGCTCCACAGCCGTCGTCCTGACGGTGACGACGGAGGGTGTGGAGAAGGGCGTGGGGTACGCCCAGGTCCTGAGGCAGGTGAAAGACTCAGTGGACCTAAAGGCCCTCGAGAATGAGGGGGGGCTCCGGTGCAAGACGACTCGCACCGGAGCTCGCCTACTCGAGGTCTCCGGCGCCACCAGCGGCCCCAAAGCTGATGCCCTAGCGGCCAGGCTTAGGGAGTCGCTGGACTCGGAAGCCGTCCGCGTCACCAGACCCAACAAATGCGCAGGTTTGCGCATTTCGGGTCTGGATGATGCGGATGATGATGCGACGGCGGAGATAATTTCCTCCGTCGTGGAGGCGGGCGGCTGCCCCCGTGATCAGGTGAGAGCTGGAGAAATTCGGTTCAGCCCCACCGGTCACGGCACGGCAGTCGTCAACTGCCCCGTCGCAGCGGCGCAGAAAATTGCGGACGGACGGAGCCTCCTCGTTGGGGGCTTCCTTAAGGCGCGGGTGCAACTCCTGCAGCCCCGCGAGACCAGGTGCTTTAGGTGCTTGGCCGTGGGGCATGTGGGAGTTCAGTGCACAGCGGGAGACACCGTGGGGGATCGGTGCTTCCGCTGTAGTCAGCCCGGGTACAAGGCAAGTGCTTGTGATGCTCCGCCGCGGTGCTACAAATGCGTAGCGGAGGGCAAAGCGGCGGAGCACCGGGCGGACAGCAGATCCTGCGCCGCCTCGAGGCCAAAGCCCCGTTCGTCCGCACCGGGTAGCGGGGGTGCTGCTCAGGAACGGCCACATTCGCGGCGGGATGCGGAGATGGACGTCCATTAATGGACACACCAATCCGTATCCTGCAGGTGAACATAAACCACTGCACCGGTGCTCAGGATCTTATTTACCAGAGCATCGTGGAGTGGTCTATCAATGTGGTCGTGGTCGCTGAGCCCGCCGTCTTCGGGGGTTCCGCTGCGGACACCTCGCGCCTTGCAGTCATTGCAAGGGGCCGAGGCTGTGTCGCGGCGGACTATGAGGGTTTGGCTGTCGTGGCCGTCTACTTCTCGCCAAGCCTTGACCAGTATGAGCTTGAGCTATGGCTCGCAGGACTGGACATCGTTCTCGCTGCGTGCCGTCCCCGCCCTGTCTTGGTCCTGGGAGACTTCAACGCCTGGTCTCTGGCTTGGGGCTCCCGGGAAACCAATGCCAAGGGGCGAGTTCTGGAGGACTGGGCCAACACCCGTGGCCTAGAGGTCCTCAACCGGGGGAGTGTCGCCACCTGGGAGCGGCGGGGACTCAGTTCGGTCGTGGATGTTGCATTCGCGACCCCTGCTCTCGCCCACCGCGTCCAGGGTTGGCGCGTGGTGGAGGAGGAGGAGACGTCGTCGGACCACAGGTACATTCGGTTCAACGTCTCCCCTCCACCTAACCTACCGCCGACTATAGCGAATCCCCCGGATCCACGTTGGGCGCTCAGACGCCTGGATCGGGAGGCTCTCCTGGAGGCATCCATTGTGCAGGCCTGGATTCCGTCACCGGCCAGGCCTGCTGATGTCGACGCAGAGGCCGAATGGTTCAGGAGAGCCATGTCGCATATCTGCGATGCGGCGATGCCTAGGGTTAAGCCCGGCCCGGCAAAGAAACAGGTGAACTGGTGGTCAACGGAGATCGCACAGCTGCGAGCAGCGTGCGTGACCGCTCGCCGCCAGTACACCAGGCTTCGCCGGAGGCGTCGCCGCCCAGACGATGCGGCAGCCCGAGAGCCCCTCCACGTAGCCATTAAGCAGGCCAAACGGCGGGCCCGCGAGAGCTGCTGGAGTCTCAGGAGCAGAACCCATGGGGGCGCCCTTACCTTGCGGTCAGGGGCAAAATCCGCCCAAGGGCGCCCCTACTGACCCAGAGCCTCCAGCCGGAGCGGCTGGAGGGGATACTGGGCTCCTTGTTCCCAGCGAGAGCGGAGGAGCATGTTCCTCCGCTTATGGCTCCGCCTCAGGCGCCTGACGCTGATAATAGCGAGAGCGATGTGCCCGAAGTCAGGGAGAGTGAACTGGGGGTAGCAGTGCTCCGCCTTAAAGCCCGGAAATGCACTGCCCCCGGACCCGACCGCATTCCAGGCCGAGCATGGGTCCTGGTCCTTGAGGAACTAGGGCCTCGCTCTTTAGCGCATGCCTCGAAAGGGGCCAGTTTCCAAAGGCGTGGAGGACGGGGAAACTGGTCCTTATCCGGAAGGCAGGGCGGCCGGCGGATCAGCCATCCGGTTACCGGCCGATCGTGTTGCTCGACGAGGTGTGCAAGCTCTTTGAGCGGATTATTGCAGAGCGCCTCGTCGAGCATCTCACGAACGTGGGGCCAGATCTGGCGGACAACCAGTTTGGTTTCCGCCGGGGGCGCTCTACCGTGGAAGCGATCATGCGCGTTAGGCGCCTGGCGGAGGAAGTAGTCTCGCGGGGTGGGGTGGTGGTGGCGGTGTCTCTCGACATCGCCAACGCCTTCAACACCTTACTTCACTGGTGGTAGAAATTTGATGACACAAATTTGTCACAAAATTCGGCCGGGTAGGTACCACCGTGCACGAATGCGAAAAACCCTCCATAGTAATCCAATTTCGGTTTGATTGCGTTCAGGGGTCAGCAAGTGCATAGCCGGGCAGGAGGATTGTGGTCGCAGCACTAGTGGGACCGGTGGGTGTCACGCGATGCTGCGACGACAATCCTCTTCTAATGAGGCCGTCAAGCTGAGTGTTACCATTGTTAACATGATACGTGTATGTAATGGTGACCCTCTTTCCTGAGACTTTGCCTTCAGCTTACCATCAGGCGAGGTGAAGTCAAATTGACGTGTCCTAAATATAAAAAAAAAACCCTGGAGCTGCGTTAGGGAGGCGCTCGCGTATCACGGAGTGCCTCCTTACCTCCGCCGCATTGTCGAGGCATACCTATCCGAGAAGGCCATAGTTTACCCGAGCTGACTAGGGCCAGGGCGGCGAGAAGTGTCGTGCGGTGTTCCGCAGGGGTCGGTCCTAGGGCCACTCCTGTGGAACATCGGATACGACTGGGTGCTGCGCGGTTCGTTGCTCGAGGGTGTCAGCATAACGTGTTATGCTGACGACACCCTCGTTATGGCGCGGGGAGCAACGCACCGAAGCGCGGCACTAAAGGCCATGGCAGGGGTTGCTCAAGTCGTGGGTCGAATACGGCGGCTGGGACTCGAGGTGGCTCACCACAAATCCGAGGCTATGTGTTTCCACGGGCCTCGGAGGGGGCCACCTGCGGGAACCAGCATAACCGTAGGGGGCGTAAGCATCGGCATCGAGCCCACAATGAAGTACCTTGGGCTCGTACTCGATAGCCGATGGGACTTCGGACCTCATCTCCGAAGTCTGGTCCCGAAACTTAGGGGGGCTGCGGCCGCGCTATCGCGGCTGATGCCCAACGTTAAGGGACCCAACGCCCCCACTAGGAGACTGTACCTGGGGATCGTGCGAAGCATGGTCCTGTACGGGGCCCCAGTATGGGCGGAGACTCTGGCGGCCCGCAACGTGGCTGTATTAAACAGCCCGTTAAAAGCGATGGCCGTCAGAGTCATCAGGGGGTATCGCACGATCTCCGTCGAGGCGGCATGTCTCCTAGCCGAGATCCCTCCATGGGACCTGGAAGCGAGAGCCCTTGCGCTGCTGTACCAGTGGCGCAAGGAGGCGCTGGAGCGGGGCCATAGGCCGGAGCCCCGAGAAATCAGGGCTCAGCGGTTCCTGCTCCGCCAGGAACTCATGGAGACATGGAGGGTGCGACTTGAGCACCCAAGGTGATCGGTCTCACCGCCGCAATGGTGGATTCCCCCATCCACCATTGCGGCGGTGAGACCGATCATGAAGGAGTGGTTGGAGAGGGACCATGGGGACCTCTCCTACCGGATGTGCCAGATGGTTACCGGACACGGGTGTTTCGGTAAGTATCTGTGGCGCATCCACCGGGAGACAACGCCGCAGTGCCAGCACTGCGAGGATCCTGGCGAAGACACGGCGCTCCACACGTTGGTGGAGTGCCCTGCGTGGGCGAGTCAACGCCGGGATCTCGTTGCGGTCCTGGGCGTGGACGTTCTCTCGTTGGAGACCATGGTGAGGGCCGTGGTCTCTGACGGGAGCAAGTGGCACGCCGCCGCCTCTTTCTGCGAGCAGGTAATGCGCGCGAAAGAGACGGCGGAGAGGGAGCGGGAGAGAATCCTAAGTCTTAATCTAAATCTAAATCTAAATCTAAATCTAAATCTAAATCTAAATCTAAATCTAAATCTAAATCTAAATCTAAATCTAAATCTAAATCTAAATCTAAATCTAAATCTAAATCTAAATCTAAATCTAAATCTAAATCTAAATCTAAATCTAAATCTAAATCTAAATCTAAATCTAAATCTAAATCTAAATCTAAATCTAAATCTAAATCTAAATCTAAATCTAAATCTAAATCTAAATCTAAATCTAAATCTAAATCTAAATCTAAATCTAAATCTAAATCTAAATCTAAATCTAAATCTAAATCTAAATCTAAATCTAAATCTAAATCTAAATCTAAATCTAAATCTAAACCTAAACCTAAATCTAAATCTAAATCTAAATCTAAATCTAAATCTAAATCTAAATCTAAATCTAAATCTAAATCATAAATTAAAATCAAAATTAAAATAAAATAAAATATAAATCCAAAGCAGTATTTTGCGAGCTCGTCGACGAGCGCAGCGCTGCGCGCAAGGCTGTGGTCCTTAGAGAATAGCACTGCAGGTTTCATATCATGCTCGGACATCTAGAATAAAAATTAGACAAACAGACAAAATTTCTAAAAATCACATTTTTGGCATCTGAATGGTTCAATATATGGTTCTAAATATTCAATGTACAGTTTTCACCTCGTTACGATTTGATTATAGTCAAAGTCAAAGTCTTTATTTTTCAAAGCAGTGCAACATAATTACATCTTTTTGACGTCAAAAACTGCTTAATACTAAGTTTACCACCGCCTCCTAGGCGCTAGTGGAGAAGAAACGGCGCAACAAACTCCACTGCGACATTTTCGAGACGTCAGCTTATTATAGTGATTTCTTAAGACTAAATATGGACGAATGTACATTTTTGTCTCGTGTCAAGATAAATAAAGGTATATAAAAAAAAAGTTATAATAAAATTTAACTCAAGTTAAACGTTCAAATAATTGAAAAAAGTTAAAAATTTGTAAAAAAAGGTCGCGTGCCTACTACAATATTATGCTGTAGTTGTAACATTTTAGCATTTTAGGAGGAGCCTTCACCATGCTCAAACCAGCCATTTTTGTCTTTAAGATAATCATCTGTCCTATAGTATGCTTTTTAACATAAGGTGGTCTTAACAAAGGATTTAAATTTATTGTCAGGCATACCAAGGACCGATTCAGGCAATTTGTTATAAAAGCGTATACCTTCCCCCCTAAAAGAATCACTAACTTTGCTGAGCCGATAACATGGAAGGATCAGTTTATTTTTATTGCGCAAATTTCTGTCTGTAATGTCACTTACTTTTGTAAAATTGGATATATTTTTCCTGACATACAGTATGTTCTCGAATATATATTGGGAAGCTACAGTTAAAATATTAGTCTTTTTAAATCGTTCCCTAAGAGAATCTCTCTTGCCTAAACAATAAATGGCACGAACTGCCCTCTTTTGTAGTATAAATATAGTTTCTAAATCTGCTGCATTCCCCCAAAGTAGTATTCCATAAGACATCAGAATATGAAAGTAACTAAAATATACCAGCCTAGCAGTAGGTTCATCTGTCAACTGCCTAATCCGTCTGACAGCATAAGCACAGAACTGAGTTTATTGGCCAAAATAGTCATATGGTCACCCCATTGCAATTGACAACATTTCATTTTTCTTTACCTGAATTTTTATTGTTGCATAAGAAAGTAGACAAAAAACTATACAATAGGTATTTTTTATTTTGTGCAAAATATTTTTTTTAATATTTTTATTTTAAAGATTAATAGTTGCTCGGTCAAAAAGGGCGTAAGCGTAGTAGGAATTACTAGACATTACCTTAGCATATGTATAAAAAAAGTTGATTGATAAGATTGACAAACGATTGACAGTAGCTGACATTGACATTTTTATAACATAACATAACCTAACGTATCGAATCTAGTGTTATGCCTAGAAAAGTAGTGCTATTTACAAATTCCAACCTTTGCCCCTCCAGCACGACATTAACGTGTGCTTGCCTCACATTAGGCCGTGTAAACTTAATGCATTTGGTCAAAAAAAAAAAGTCAAAAACCATTTATTCTGTATAGACCATTAATACGGCACTTACAAAACGTCATAAAAAATAAATAATCTAATGTTTGGCAAATGGACCACCGGTACGAAACGCGGCCCTGTCCTGAGAAGACTCCGGCAAGAAACTCAGCGGGCTGTTTTTTTTTGGTCTATTTACAAACATATTTACTTAACCTAAGTACAATATTTCATTTGAGTAGCATAGAGAGAGAGCAAACAGTTCATATCCAAGCTTGTTAATCGTCTGAATAGTCTTGAATTTTATAGTAGCCTTTTTGGCAGAGTTTACTTTTAATTTGGCTTTTAAATTTATGAAGAGGTAGATTCTTCATTTCACTAGGAAGCTTGTTGTAGAAGCGTATACAGTTACCCTGAAAGGAATTACTAATCTTGTGGAGTCGACTATTACAAACCACAAGATTGTTTTTATGTCTAGTATTTACGTTATGTATATCACAAAGCCTTAAAAAATTGGAAATGTTTCTTCTAACATACAAAAGATTTTCAAAAATTTATTGGGAAGCTACAGTTAGAATGTTTATTTCTTTGAACTTTTCTCGGAGGGAGACTCTTGGGCCCAACTTATAAATTGCCCGCACCGCCCGCTTTTGTAGTACAAAGATTGTATTTAAATCTGCAGCATTACCCCAAAGGAGAATGCCGTAGCTCATAATACTATGGAAATAACTGAAATAAACTATTCTAGCGGTATCTATGTCTGTTAAAGTCCTAATCTTTTTCACAGCGTAGGAAGCAGAACTTAACCTACTAGCTATTTTTTCAATATGTGATCCCCACTGTAATTTAGCATCGATACCTAAACCTAAGAACACGGTTGATTCCACAAGGCTCAACAACTGTCCATTAAGTTGTACATTGGTTTCCACCTCTGTAACATTAGGTAAGGTGAATTTAATACATTTGGTTTTTTTTCCATTAAGGCAAAGATTATTTATATTAAACCAATGAACCACTCGTGAGATTGCGTTGTTCACTTCGTCATAATTATCTAATTGTCTTTTAATTTTAAATATTAAGGAAGTATCATCAGCAAACAAAACAATACTATTTTTATCCCTTACGTAGTAAGGGAGGTCATTTATATAAATAAAAAATAAAAATGGTCCAAGTATCGAACCCTGTGGAACGCCCATCGAAACCAAAGATCCCACCGAACGTGTACCGTTCACATCGACCCTCTGAATTCTATTGTTTAAATAAGAAGTCAAAAGGTCGAGAGCCTTGTTCCTTATTCCGTAATAATCTAATTTCCTGACCAATGCATCATGGTGGACGCAATCGAAGGCTCTGGATAGATCGCAGAAAACACCTAATGCATCCTGCTTATCCTCCCAGGCCTCGTAAATACATTTCAATAACTCTATATCAGCATCCGTCGTTAATCGTCCTTTAGTAAACCCAAACTGTTTATCATTAAATAATTTATATTTATTAAAATGGGTTAGCATTTGGTCTAGAATTAATTTCTCAAATACTTTACTCAAGGTTGGCAACACAGAGATGGGTCTGAAATTCGAGGGATCTGAGGCGCTGCCTGCCTTGAACAAAGGTATGACTTTACTATGTTTCATAAAATCAGGAAATATACCGCTACTGACGCAGTCATTAAACACAGTTGCTAGATGGGGAGCAATGACATCAATTATGCTTGAAACAGTTTTGACTGATAATCCCCATAGGTCCGCGGTCTTTTTAATATCAATGGATTTAAACGCTTTTGTGATGTCCTTGCTATCAACAACTGAGAATCTGAATCTGGTCTTTTCTGCATTCAACAAAAGGTTGTTTGCATAAAACCAATTTGAAGTGGCGTTCAAAATATTATTAATATTACTCGCAGCTGTACTACGCCGATGTACTTTGAATATCAGTGATGTATGATCTGCAAACAATACTATGCCAGCTTGAGCCTCGATCGTATAAGGCAGGTCATTGACATACACCAAAAAGAGAAAAGGTCCTAGGATTGATCCCTGTGGTACGGCTATTTTGACGTTTGATCCATTTGACTTTACGTTATTCACAACAACAGTCTGAAGCCTATCTGTTAAGTATGACTTTAATAGTTCTATTGATTTCTCCTCAAAACCATATCGACGTAGCTTGAACAAGAGTGTTTGATGGTCAACACAATCAAATGCTTTAGAAAGATCACAGAATACCCCAATAGCATCCTGCGATCCCTCCCAATTGTCATAAATTAGGCTGACTAGAGCCACTCTTGCATCGGTGGTAGATTTCCCGCCAGTAAAGCCATATTGTTGGCTATGGAAAAGATTGTTGGTCTTGAAGTACAGTTGCATCTGATTGAGCAACACTCTCTCAAACACCTTACTTAGGGCTGGCAAAATAGAGATGGGGCGGTAGTTTCCAAGTTCCGACTTAGATCCTTTCTTAAATAATGTATTAGTTTACTGTGTTTCATTAAATTAGGAAATATGCCTTCATCTATACATTCATTAAATATGAGTGGTAGATCAGGTGCAATGATATTAATTATATGACTAATTAAACTAACTGACATGCCCCAGTAATCCTCAGACATTTTTATTTTTAGATTTTTAAGTGCTTTTAAAATGTCATTGGGATCAATATGTTTGAAGTTAAATTTAGAAGAACTAAAATTACTCTCAACAAGGGCCACAGCACTGTTAGCGCTAGAGTTAATAGAGGAAGTGAGTTGCAATGGAATATTGGTAAAATAATCTTCAAAAGCATTTACAATATCCTTCGGACAGGTTATATTCTTGTTTTCTAATTTAATTTTAGTAACAGTATCCCTCATTTTACATTTACCAGACTCTTTAATAATAACTTTCCAAGTTTCTTTCATTTTATTGGGAGCCTCAATTATTTTCCTTTTAATATGAATGGCCTTCGCTTGTCTACATACTTTGTTGAATACCTTAGAGTAATTTTTGACAAATTCAATGAAACGACCGTCAAGTCTGTACTATTTTTGGGCGTATAAATCGAAAAGTGTTCGTCTACTTTTATATATGCCTACAGTAGCCCATTCACAGAATTTTGATTTAGTACTGTGCTTTTTACATTTTTGTTTGAATGTATGCGAAAAAGCATCAGTTACTGTACTAAATAAACTATTGTAATGAACCTCAGGATTATTGCCTAGGTAAGCTACACAATTGAGCTTGTTCTCTAACAAGAATTTGAATTCTCTAATTTTGTTAGAGGTTATGGGCCTACACATAATTTTCTCTCTAAGTTGATTATTCTTTCCCTTCGAAAAGGATACTATTTGACCACAGTGATCTGAGGGCAACGCACTTATTACAGACTTACTTAAGTATACACTGTCACCAAAAAAATTATCTAAACAACTGGCAGTTGTAGCAGTGATTCTAGTTGGTTCACAGAAAATATTTTTAAGGTTGTAACTCTTGAACATGTTTAGAAATTGGGTAGGTACTTTTCCTACAGTGTTCCAAGATGTTTATATTAAAGTCTCCACACACAATTAGATTCTTTCTGCTATTTGATGCTATCCCAAGAATTTGCTCCATGACCCCAATAAATGTTCCAAAATCACTACTAGGTGGAATGTATATGTATAGATTTTATTATAGGTAAGTAGGTATGTATTATATGTATAGATTAAGTAGGTAGCGAAAACGAATTTCTTTCCATTCCTATTTTGCTGCTTACGGCATAAAAAATGACATGCGTGGATATGCGTGTGAAGTTTCAGTGATCGCGATCTATTAGACTATAGTTGGCAAAGTTCTCAAACCCAATTATAACATAAAAAAATTCTGTCAAATTTAACATTAGCTGTCGTCTATCGTATCTGACAACAGTGTTACCAACTTAGGGGCTTTCACTCCAATTTTGAGGGTAAATAAGTAGGTTGGGATTTTTTCAAAGCCTTCAATTTACAATCGTGGACCCTTTTTTTTCGTGCGGAAATTACTTCGGATACCCCCCGCCGGCCAGCGGGGGCGGTTATGTCGGGCTTGAACCGACTAAAACCGCACGCCGTCTCGGGTCTACAGACGCCGGGGTGTAAGGTTGCCCATAGAGCATATCCCTCGCACCATAGAGCATATCCCTCGCACACAATCGTGGACCCTTTCGTTCGTGAACCTCGCACTAGCCGAACGTGTACGAGGCTGGCGCGTTCTAAAGAAGGTGGAGACTAGATCCGATCACCAGTATATCCGGTTTGATGTCTCCGCCCAGACCTCTGCTGACAGCGACGTCACCTAAGCCACCTTGGGCGATTAACTAGTTGAATAGGGAGCGTCTTCTTGAGGCCTCTCCTCGTCGCTCTGATGATGCGGCAGCACAAGAGCCGGTGTTCAATGCGTGGTACAAGACTGCCGAGCGGACTGCTCAGAGGCCCATCAGGAAATGTTTTGTTTTGTTCCCTGTGAGGGTTAAGGAACACACTCCACCTTCGATGGCTCTGTTTCAAGCGTTCAACTTGGAAGACGACGCGGCGACGCGACGTAATACCCGAAGTTACTTGGGTAGAGATAGAGGTTGCAGTATATCGGTGGTTGCAGTATTACGGTTCAAAGTCAAAAATACCGCTTCAGGACCAGAACGTCTATCATGGAGTGGCTCTCTGCCTCCGCCGTATTGTCGGAGCTTTTCTTTCGGAGAAAGTCGTTGGGCAACCAAGCGCAGGGCACGCCACAATCGTGGCCATAAGAACCGCCATGGAGATGGCTGGAGAGGCGACACGGTACCCTCTCCTATCGGCTGATGCAGATGCTCCTCGGGAATTGCTGCTTTGGTGAGTTTGTGTATCGTATAGGCCGAAAGCCAAAGTGTCGTAGGGGTGGGGTCTCTTATGGGAGGGGGATTAGATCCCCAGCAATGCGTCGGAGTCGCTAACGCTGGCGACTGGAGCCAGTCGGGGTCTCTGGGATACCCTCTCTAGGGCAGACCCACCACTGGACTGACGTGAGAGACACCTGTGGCTTTGGTCGGTTCAAGTCTGACAGGAAGACACTTGTAAAGAGGGAATTTTCGCAAATAAAAAAGTGCCTTAAGTTTACCCAAATTAAATCAATCTATACAAGTAAATTTATGTTGTACCTTTTTTTTTTTTTTTTTTTTTATCGTGCGGAAATCCCTTCGGATACCCCCCCGCCGGCCAGCGGGGGCGGTTATGTCGGGCTTGCACCGACTAAAACCGCACGCCGTCTCGGGTCTTCAGACGCCGGGGTGTAAGGTTACCCATAGAGCATATCCCTCGCACTCCGGCTGACCCTGGGCCATCTCACCACTAACAGCATCGCTCATCCTGTCTCCTCTGAAAGCAGAGGAGTACGGAGAGCGATGTGTTCCCGCCACGTTGGGTATTGGCCGACGATCAATGCCAACCCTATGAAGGGGTGAAGGGGAAGCCATTGACCGCCGCCCAGGGTGTACCGGCCGCTCCGATTCCGTTCCCCCCGGACTGCAGCGGGATCGGAATCGGAGCGACACTCGAGGAGGTTACCCAACAATTTATGTTGTACCTCGTGACTAAGCGATATTTAGTATAATTTTATTCTTCTATAATAAGAATGTGAATTCAATTAAAGCCATCCATTCATCCATC
Source organism: Cybosia mesomella (assembly GCA_946251805.1). Lineage (NCBI taxonomy): Eukaryota > Metazoa > Arthropoda > Insecta > Lepidoptera > Erebidae > Cybosia > Cybosia mesomella. Next base: position 16,219,344 of record OX276403.1, read on the forward strand.
TTTATTTAACTTCTAAATCTATGATTTTAAAAATGTAGAACCAAAAGAAAACGATATTTAATTCGGATAATAATGGCTATTACAAAACGTAAATTGTTAATTTCAAGGTGGTTTTTCAGGTAATTGTGGCGATTGTTGGGGTTTTAACTATAACTTAGGGGGTAAATAATTTTAAGAGTTGATAACACTGTATCGATTGTCAATGTCATTGCACGCTTGACTTTGTTCCAATGTCTATAATCTGTGTTTTGTTGATTTTGTTGTCGTAGCAGAATATTAAACCATATTATACAAAATTATCTGTGTATTTAAATAAATTAAATAAACGGAGAAACATGTTTAATTAAGTCTTTAATACCTACGGCCTCTATAGTTATCAGTTGTTTAACCACGTCTGTCTAATTTGTGTGTATATGGATTATCTGGTTCGTTCGTGTTAACAAAAAATCGTTTTGAATCTTTAGTGAGAGACAAGATTCCTTGCGAGAATGTCTGATAGCGGGGATAGTGACATTGCTTGGACTTATTACAAGGATCGACCCGAATGGCACGATATTACTCCGGTGCCTGAGGACGAAGGACCCAATTTCGTGGTGGTTATAGCTCATTCCGAAAAATGTAAGTAAGCTATTATAAACTGACCTTCGCATATAGTAGTAACCTCTGTCTTGATATCTCGAGAATTAAGACACAGATCTGTTACTATGTTTTTTTATTCTTCAGTTTAGAACCGGTATAACATAACAGGTTTTTGATTAATTTATGATTTTAATCTTTATAACCTATTGTCGGTTCACAGCCACTAGACATTATTTTGTGTGCATATTTTTGAAGAAACTTTAGGCTATATCTGATATCATTATCAAATACTTACAGTAAGATACCTACCTATATAAAATTTACTAACAAAAAATAAAATCACATTGACCCTTATCTCACCTTGTAACACTTATTCATTTATAATTAAGAAATTTGTACAGTAATTTAAGGTGAAAGCGCCAGTAGATACAGAAATGGTAATAAACAATGACCTGATTAATAATAAAAGTTTACTAATGAATATCAAACATACATACCTCAGTTGGTCAGAGCATTCCCCCTGTAAGGGACTGGTCGCGGGTTCAAGTCCCGTCCTAGATGTTCTCTTTTTCCGATCTAAATCTTTAGATACATATTGTATTTATGTGTACACTCAGTATTTTGTACCATTTTTGATCTGAATTTTTAGACAAACTTGAACAGTCATGGTTGTATCGTAAACAGCAGCGAGCTTCCAATCTTTAGGAGCCAACCATCAATCAATCAAACTAACTCATAAAATTTTGTATTGAATTGAATTGAATTTTCTATATATAAAAAGGAATCACTATTTCCCTTGGTCACAGTATCACACATGTAATGCGAGACCGATTTTGCGAAATCTTTTTATGTTGTGTTTATTAATGTTATGAGAAGGTTCTTATGTATGAAAATTTTGGAAAATCCACAGGTATTGTCCGCACTCAGGTGACATCTGACCAAACAGCTAGTCTGTCATAAAATTTGTTGTATTAGTGTCTCAAAATTTAACCACTCATTTCATGTTTACCTTTTCAGAAATTATTGTTGTCCTTATATTATCATTTTATTTTATTAATGGTTGTATTCTATTCTGTTTTAGTTGTTGATGTGTATGATTATTTCCGAGCAATCCTTCAAAACAATGAGAAATCTGAACGAGCTCTGCACCTTACAAAAGATGCTGTTGAATTGAATCCAGCTAATTATACTGTGTGGCAATACAGGTCTGTTAAAAATAACTTTTATTTCAGTTATTGTATTCAACAATAGATACTATGAAGTACTCAAACAATTGGCTACAAATATATTATTACTGGATCAATGCCAAAAATGTTCAATGTCCAATATGTAATCTAGCTCACTGCCTATGATATTATTATTAAATTAAACATATTGTTTAATTAAGGCTAGATTTCATTGATAAATACTAGGTCTGCAAGGCGAATCGCTGCTTGCAATGTTGAGCTGAGTGAGAAACCAGATTTAGAAAATTTTGAACAGTGATCATTCCTCCGTGGCAAGTCCGATTTTGAAAATTCTTTTTGAAAGTCACAACTCTGGACATGCTTTCTGAGCGTGTAAAGTTTGGTCACAGTGTCTCGAGCGGTTATTATGTAATTCCATCTGGATGTTTTTTTACGGTGATCATTCCTCTGTGGTAGTATTAATTTTTTCAAAATATATCCATAAACCTTCCTCTGATTGACCTCTTTAATCATGCCAAATTTGGTTCTGATTGGATTAGTAGTTTAGGAGGAGACCTGTGACAAAGAAAATCCTGAAGACTGGTATGAGGAGCTTTCGCTCGACTTCGTCTCACTCAGTTCAATAAACCCATTTAATTCAATTTTAATTGCGTTAGTACATTTTACCTAATGAATTTAATTGAGTAGAGCTGAAAACTCAGTTTAGTTAAACAGATTTACAATTTATAGTTCACTCAAAATAGACGTCGCCCTTGCATTTATTCCAAAGAAGCTGAAAATTAACATGAATGGTGAGGATACCATTATTATAATGAAATTGCGAAAAATCTGGGTCTATTCCATGGGTACAAAAAAAGTTGTTCAAGGTCAAAGGTCAGAAACAAGGCTGGATTTCACTGATAAATATAAATCCCATATTGCGTAAGCATATTTTACCTAATGAATTTAATTAAGTAAAACTAAAAACTTAGTTTAGTTATTCAGATTTACAATTTATAGTTCAGTGAAAATAGACTTCACTCTTGTATTAATTGCAAAGGAACTGAAAACTTATATGAACATTGGGGATACCATTATAACGTTTCTTTTCGGCGTAGTGCAAATGCGCACACTTTTGCATTGACTTTTTGACGCATTTTTTTAAAGAAATTATCACGTGGTCTCGTGGTTTCTGGTGTTCTGTATCTTGAAAGGAAAATATGGAACTCATATAGGATCACACCGTTGTCTGTCTGCTGGTTTACCCATATGTCCGTTTGTCTGAAATTTATATCAAACACTCAAGTCTGCAATCTCTTAAAGCTGTGAAAAAAACAACTTCTAAGCCAACACCATCAAAACTTAATGCCATTTATGCAATATTTTTAAACACTTTTTAGAGAATCTAAGCCTATAGGGTACTTTCTGTTCCTAGGGACCTAAAATCATGTACCTAATTAGGCAAGCATAAGTAGCACAAGTAAAGAGAAAACTTTGAAAACAAGAAAAAGCTTGATTAGTCAATTTAAGTCTATTGCATATTATTCTATTACATCGTAGGAAAAAAAAAATGAAGAACAGTTTTTATAGATAATTGCATGATCTATCTGACCTAACTTCATCTGTCAATTTTTTACAATAAAACTTACCGTTTATGAGAAAAATGCAAAGAATGCATATTTGTAACTATACTATGATGCCAATGAGGATTTTTCACAATTTCACTATATAAAAGCGGCGATAGCCCGGTGACGTACGTAATGGACTGCTGAGACGAGGTCTCGAGTTCGATCCCCAGTGGCCCTGGGCACACACCTTCGGGGATACAGGCGTGAAGTTATGTTATGTCACTATAATGGTATTGTTAACATTCATGCAAATTATCAGCTTCTTTGGAATTAACGCAAGGGTATCCATGTATTTCGCGTTAAAATGACTGGACTATTAATATTAAGCGGTGATAATTTGCCTAAATGATTCATACACCCAAGGTGGCCATAAATAAAAATATTTGTGAATTATTGTGGACTTTGTACTAGATAGAACACAGTCAGTTAGAGCCTCTTTAAGATTCAATAAAAATAAATTTTAAAGAGGCTAAGTTTATCAATAGGATTCTATGCTAGTGAGTTATTTGGCATCTCTATTAGCAGTTAATTTGATATTTCAGTAAGGATTAACAGTTAAACATTATACTATTACAGGAGAGATCTACTGAAAACACTGGGAACAGATTTGACATCTGAATTGGAATATGTAGAATGTATCATAAAGAATTCACCCAAAAACTATCAGGTAACACATATATTATACAATTATCCCTATCTATATATATATATATACAAATTAACCCCTATTTCTCTAGGTCACGGCATCGCGCATGAACTGCTTGACCGATTTCGCTAATTCTTTTTTGTTGTGTTTGTTATTGTAACGAGAAGGTTCTTATGAAAGAAAAATTAGGAAAGTTGCGCAGAAAATTAGAACATTAGGCTACGTTCTGCGAGAGGGGGCCATCTCGAAGAGGGGGCCATCTCGAAACCGGAGATGGCCCAGGGTCAGTCGGGGTGCGAGGGATATGCTCTATGGGCAACCTTACACCCCGGCGTCTGTAGACCCGAGACGGCGTGCGGTTTTAGTCGGTTCAAGCCCGACATAACCGCCCCCGCTGGCACGCGGGGGGGTATCCGAAGGGATTTCCGCACGAAAAAAAAAAAAAAAAAAAAGGCTACGTTCTGCGGCGACCGCCAGATTACGTGGGTAACAGATGTCTCGCCATGCTGCCTCCGTCGGGCACCATTAGGAGGGTTGACCCAAGAAGTGCTGGCTTGGAAGATAACGTGCATGCCAATAGTCTCACTACCATGGTTGCCCAAGACCGTGCGAAGAGGAGAAGTAAAAGTTGGAAAGCCACGACTAACGCAAGGATGATGATGATATGTACCTATCCTGTATTTATTCTGAAAATAATGTATCTTAGTGTCCTTATCCACATGACTCCACATCCACAGAACTCATATGACTAGCTCTACATAGTTTTGGGTCTGTGTAATATTTTTTGGAATATCTATTATTATTATTTAATTGAACTGGATTAAATTAAATTTTAGGTGTGGCATCATAGAAGAGTCTTAGTAGAATGGCTTCAGGATCCTACACAAGAATTAGAACTAACCAGAGATGCCCTGATGCAAGACCCTAAGAATTATCATGCATGGCAGCACAGACAATGGGCTATTAAAACCTTTGGGTATGTAAAATACGAATACTTTTGTTATTTCTTAAGTTTATAAATTTATTGATATTTATATAACAATCCCAACTACAATACCCGAACAATTATTTTTGTACTTTTGCTTCACTATGAATTTGCTACTGTTGTGATATTCATTGAAATTCGTGACTCCATGAAAGAATAACTAAACTTATCACGATGATGACTGGGATAAACTCAAGAACAACTGGCCCGATTTTCATGATCTTTTTTAGATTTGTTTCCGCCTATACTGTGCCTTTTTGTGATTTTTTTCTTGCGGAAATCACCACGGTTACCCCCCTCGCCGGCCAGCGGGGGTGACTATGTCGTATTCGAAACGACCAAAACCTCATGCCCTCTCTGGTCTTTAAGGCCGGGGTGCAAGGAGACATTCACGAAATAAATTCAGCTGATAACATAACCAACATAACTTGATTCTAAGGCGGAACGAAGTTTGCCGGGTCAGCTAGTTTTATAATATATAACACCTTTATGGTTTAGTGACTTGAGCCACTTGGATTGTTTCCTCAAAGATAACACGATTATTATTCATAATTCCGTATATGAGAGCTGTTGAGTAACATTAAAGTAGAATAAAGATAAAATTATATATAGATGTACAGTAGCTTTTGATTTGGCATGTTTGGAAGAGTGAGAGTTCGGCTCAGATCGGCCTGTTTCGTTGTAGCGTTCTCTTTATCGAACATCAGACTGATAGTTTTGAGTCTTTTATAGAGTAGTTAAAATCGTTTGTGTTTATAAAATAAAAACATAAATACATATACTCGCGCCTTTTTCCCTCGGGGGTAGGCAGAGACAACAGCCAGACAACTACTACTGTCCTTACATATGAGCTTCCTCTACTGTCATTGAATTTTTCATGCAAGTCCGCCAGTTTCGAGTGCTTTTGGCCTGCCCTTTTTTCAATACTTCATTAATTTGATCAGTGTATGTGCTGCGAGGTCGCTCCGGCTTGCCTGCCCACTTACATCTGCCTATACTTGGTGTGTCATTCGTTCAGTACTCCTTCGTTCCAAGTGCCCAAACCACCTTTTCCATTAAATTCAATTCTTGTAATCTTCGATTTTGACAAATCGAAATGATATCGAGCTGTAGATCTGTGGGATTCTTTTTTTTTTTTTTTTTATATTAAGACACGTCAATTTGACTTCACCTCGCCTGATGGTAAGCTGAAGGTAAAGTCTCAGGAAAGAAGGTCACCATTACATACACGTACCATGTTAACAATGGTGGCACTTGACGGCCTCATCATAAGAGGATTGTCGTCGCAGCACCGCGTGACTTGATTCTACAAAACTGAAGCAAGCCAATCTTCAAGCTGTACTTATTCTTCTTCCCGACGACGACGTGAAACAGCTTAAAGCTTTGTACTGTTTTAAGTTACACTTAAATTTTGAGTACCACCATAGTCGACGATTTAATTGGTTTGAAATATTTTATATTTTATAATACTACACAGGTAAAAAAATAACACTCACCTCATGGTAAGCGATTACCGGTGCCTGTAACACTACGATCAAAGCTGTCTCTCGTCCGTCTTCAAAATACGGTTTTCTGACTTTGAACCTTTTTCTTTGTAGACTGTACGACCGAGAAATGAATTTCGTCGATAATCTTCTCACAGAAGATGTGCGCAACAACTCAGCATGGAACCAACGATATTTCGTTGTCAATAACCATCTAGGCTGGTCAGACTTGAATGTTCAAAAGGAAATCTGCTATGCATTGGAAAAGATCAAATTTATCAAGAACAATGAAAGTGCTTGGAATTATTTAAGAGGGGTGTTATTACATGACAAGAGAGGTGTAAGTGGTAACGCTGTAGTTACTTCTTTCTGTGAAGAATTGTACAAGAATAAATGTCGCTCTCCGTACTTGTTAGCATTTATCATAGACATTTGTGACGAGGCGATAAAGAAAGGGGAGACAAGTTGTCTGCATAATGCTACTAGAGCTGTCGAACTGTGCGAAGCTTTGGCGGGCAAATACGATAAAATTCGAAGCAAGTATTGGAACTATATAAGCGAGAAGTTCAAAAAGGTTCGGGAGGAAGAACAAAATAATAAAGAGACTGTGAATAACAGCGATGAATGAATTAAATATTGCAATGGTACTTATGTATATTTTAACTGAAGCATAAAATAACCTACCTTATCAATACTATTTTTTTCAAGCAGTTGGTACCTACCAAACCTAAAAAAGTGATGACAGATAAAGATAGTACAAGAAATAAAGTTATAAACAATTTTTCATTTCAGATTTATTATATCTAATGTTTAAAATATCAACTAAGATAACAAACAAGCATATAGATGGTCAGCGCTTACCCATATGCACTCTTGCAATATCAAAGAGGTCTCTTCGGCGTAGTCATCGGCAGAGGGGAGGGAAAAGAGGAAAGGACCTATTGCTTCAACGATTTGCCCTCGCCTTCTACCGATTACTTCTTAGCAAGGAAGGGAAGGCCTCCGGTACTCTCACCCTTGATAGTAACACCGATAAATTCGATTAAAACTGGGCTATCATGTTTGGGTTATCAATATCATTAGTGAAATTTGCCATCAATGTCGATTTAGTATCGGTGGTGCAAAGTTAGAAATCGAGTACTGTTGGAAATATTAGCATAAGAATAGGTAATGTAGGTACTCTCTCAGTTATATCAGTGTTTATTCGCGCTAGTTGAACGATACGTGAATAATAAATAAAATTAAAAGACAGTTATATTTACATACATCATGATTGAGATTTAATTAAATAATAGAGTTAAAAGATTTTATTTCTTTGTTTTAGATGCCTCTGTGTTATCTTTATTTAATGCTTCGCAAATTATGCATTTAGGTTTATCATCAGTCTTCTTTTCTTTAGGGTCTTTAGCACTGGCGCCTGGGGTTTCGGAAACATTCGCTTCTTCGAGAGCCTTCTCTTTGCAATGCTCGTCACATTTTTTTATAAGGTCCTTGATCTGGTCGCGGCGCTCCGTCATTCCAATATTCATATGTACGTGGTCGCGAACCCCGCGCGCCACTACCTCACAATTACAGCTTCTGTTCTGATTAATCACGTCCAGCAGGTTTGGAGGTTTTGGTGACTCACCTGGCTCTGAAGTTTTGACGTCATCATTCACCTTGGAACCGAAATGACAGGTAGTATCAGTCACAGTGATTGACAGCATTGCTAAGATATCAGGACAATCTTTGCATGTACAGCGGATGCAGTCGCAGAATGGCTAAAATAATAATAGTAGCTACTATAGCATCAGCCACCACCAGCTACCTTGACTGTACAACCGAAATTTCAGACTTATACGAAACACGAACGCAAGATGTAACATTTAGGCGCTGGACAAACAGCGCACCCCTCGCGCGGTGTGAGACAACAACAATTCTGTTTGTCCGGCACCTTAAGTACCATGAAGTTACGTCGAGTTTCTTTCAGCAAGATTTTGATAGAGGACGATGTGCCGTATTCGAACCCGATTGCGGTATACTTACCGCCTACACATGCTGACGACGTACAACCAGAAGTTTTATCCGAGATCGGTATACTGGAAGGAGTGACTCGGATATCGAACTGGAGTGACCGCAAACGGGAAAATATGCAACCTCTTATGCAAGAAACCACTGACTAGAATGTAAGAATGTTAGTGTTTTATAAAGTAGGTGTAATATGATCTTAAGGAAGGACAGTGGAAGTCTCGAGCATTGACACTTCTAGACTGATAAAAGATTTTTAGCCTAGTAGCTCACAGGAATTATGTTTCTGAGAGTTGACAACTAAATAAATAAATAAATATTGTAGGACAAATTATACAACGCCATCTAGACCCAAACTAAGCAGAGCTTTTCATAGGGGTTCTAGAATGCGGATAAACATACTTAGATACATATTTTTTTGCAAATACATACATATTACATAGAAACAGTCAGACTTCATACTTGCTAAAATGGTACTGATTGCCTGATACTTCAGGTATACTTCTCATGGTAGGCCTACAGTTTGTGGAGAGGACTATGTGTGTATATTTTTTTTTTTCGTGCGGAAATCCCTTCGGATACCCCCCCCGCCGGCCAGCGGGGGCGGTTATGTCGGGCTTGAACCGACTAAAACCGCACGCCGTCTCGGGTCTTCAGACGCCGGGGTGTAAGGTTGCCCATAGAGCATATCCCTCGCACCCCGACTGACCCTGGGCCATCTCCGGTTTCGAGATGGCCCCCTCGGGTTTGGGAACCACGGTGACACCGTCTTGCCCCGGTTTGGGGGGAGGGGCGCTAGTCGCCCCACCGTCCCGGCCTGCTTCTGCTGGGGTGACAGGCGGCCTCACCTGCCACCCCCGGGCCTGCGCTCATGGAGGACGGAGGTCGTTAAGCGACCTCCGGCGCCTGAGTCGCCTGCGACGCGCGGCGAGCACGTTGCGGGCTCGGCGGGCCGGGAGAGTTCTGAACCTCTCCCGGGCGCGCTCCGCCATCTCCTTCGCGAGCATCACATGCTCGCAGAAGGAGGTGGCGGCGGCCCACGCGCTCGCGCTCCGCACCATTGCCGCAATCATGCTGCCGGTACCTCATAAATTACAAAGTGTCATTAATTTATTTCAATAATATTCCTGAGTAGTGCTCTTGGTAGTGACTTATAGGGTGGTATGGGTATCCACATGACTACCAATGTACGAGTATAACGGATTTCCCAAAAGTAAAAGCATGAAGCAGGCCGGGACGGTGGTTCCCAAACCCGAGAGGGGCCATCTCGAAACCGGAGATGGCCCAGGGTCAGTCGGGGTGCGAGGGATATGCTCTATGGGCAACCTTACATCCGGCGTCTGTAGACCCGGTTTTAGTCGGTTCAAGCCCGACATAACCACCCCCGCTGGCCGGTTATCCGAGGGGAATTCCGCACGAAAAAAAAATGGTACCTACGCTTTATGGCTTGCGTTACAAAAACGTCTGAAAAAAATCCTTACGCTTCCTGTCGATGAAAAGCAATGAACCTATCTTATCCTACTCACCTTAGTAGTAAGTAACCTCCTGGTCAATTTTTGATCAGATTTATCTTTATCCATTTTATATTTTGAGATCGTTGGAATTATACCTATTATCCGTTCATGTTTTGTATACTTATTCATTTATTGCGCAGTATGAATACAGTTATAATTGGAATGTGACATGTTAACAAGGTAAAGTCCGCGGTAATACGGAAGCAATGTTTACATTTTTGATAAATTATGCGAAATTTATAGAGCAATGGCAAACCAAGGATTTTACACTTTAAAACTTCCGTTTTCTGAAGTTTTAATGACGTAAGTATTCAGCACAGATGCACGGTTGGTATGTCTGTGGTATTTAAAATCTCCCGTTTGTCATTGAAAAAGTATCTAACTACATCGCAAGCACCATCATCAGTCGAGGGCGAATCCGAAGTTTGCCATACCTTGTCCATGCAAAGTGGTAACATCCGCATAGCAACGTAGCTGCCGGTAGATAGCCTGTCATTATTATACAGAAGAAACAGTGGGCGATATAACGAACACCTCGGGCACGCCAGCATTTACCTGCAAGAAATCTCCAGCTTAACCATCACAAGGGGCTCAAATACGGTGCTCTTGCAGGAAGCTGTCAAAGCGGTTGCATAATAGAGACGGATTGGAAAGAAGCCACCTGTGCCAGACTATCAAAAGTATTGACGATGTCAAGGCTAATAGCCAATGGTTCGCCATGCTTGTAATACCTATAGCTAGTTGTTGAAATTACATAATAGGTACAAGTTAATGAGGGGTGTGTGTTGGGTAACCTCCTCGAGTGTCGCTCCGATTCCGATCCCGCTGCAGTCCGGGGGAACGGAATCGGAGCGGCCGGTACACCCTGGGCGGCGGTCAATGGCTTCCCCTTCACCCCTTCATAGGGTTGGCATTGATCGTCGGCCAATACCCAACGTGGCGGGAACACATCGCTCTCCGTACTCCTCTGCTTTCAGAGGAGACAGGATGAGCGATGCTGTTAGTGGTGAGATGGCCCAGGGTCAGTCGGGGTGCGAGGGATATGCTCTATGGGTAACCTTATACCCCGGCGTCTGAAGACCCGAGACGGCGTGCGGTTTTAGTCGTTGCAAGCCCGACATAACCGCCCCCGCTGGTCGGCGGGGGGGTATCCGAAGGGATTTCCGCACGATAAAAAAAAATAAAAAAAAGTAACAAGTTAATGACCTCCGTCCTCCATGAGCGCAGGCCTGGGGGTGACAGGTGAGGCCGCCTGTCACCCCAGCAGAAGCAGGCCGGGACGGTGGGGCGACTAGCGCCCCTCCCCCAAACCGGGGCAAGACGGGGACACCGTGGTTCCCAAAAACGAGGGGGCCATCTCGAAACCGGAGATGGCCCATTGTCAATCGGGGTGCGAGGGATATGCTCTATGGGCAACCTTACACCCCGGCTTCTGAAGACCCGAGATGGCGTGCGGTTTTAGTCGGTTCAAGCCCGACATAACCGCCCCCGCTGGCCGGCGGGGGGTATCCGAGGGGATTTGACGCTGGAGCCATCTACCGTAGTTGGCAAGAATAGGTAGATGGCTCCAGCGTCGCCTTAAGACGTATTTACTTAATAGGCGACGCGGGAGTCATCTACCGTAGTTCGCAAGAATTACGGTAGATGGCTCCAGTGTCGCCTTAAGACGTATATAATATATCGGAGAATTTCGAATATCTGGGACGTGTCTAGATAGCTCAGCTGGACAGAGCATTCCGCCGTAAGGGACTGGACGCGGGTTAAGTCCCTTTCTAGATGTTCTCTTTTTCGATCTAAATCTTTAGAAAAAGTAAGCATACAAAATGCTTAAAATTTTAATTGAATTAATTAGGTGGAGTCATCAAAAAACAACGTTTAAAAATGACTAAAGTTATTCATTGTTTTCGTAGTTCGCAAGAATTACAGTAGATGGCTCCAGCGTCGGCTTAAGACGTATATAGGTAATATATCGGAGAATTTCGAATATCTGGGACGTGTCTAGATAGCTCAGCTGGTCAGAGTATTCCCCCTCAAGTCCCGTTCTAGATGTTCTCTTTTTCCGATCTAAATCTTTAGAAAAAATACATTAGTTTACTAACTTTGCACATTCAGACTGATTCAGACTCAGTATCCTGTATCCTGTGATATTAGTAAGGAGTTTTACATGCTCTTTAGTAGGTATTTTAGAAAGTGCAAATGTCTATTATTCAGTACGTGTTGTCAAATAAAACTATGCCAATTTTCTTGCTCTAAATAATTAATTAATAAATATACCTATTTACAAGTGCCTGGGTGCTTACCTTCTAGGCACATAATGTAAGTAGGCACGTAACTACTTATTATTGCACGATGTCTTATCTACCTGTGTATAATTAATTGAACATTTATAAGGTATGAACAATAAAAACTATATAATATGAAATTGTGTGCGTTAATAACCAATAAGCCTCATGACATGACGCAATAATTATTAATTGTATCATAGGCTTCAACCATGAATCCTTCGGATACGTCATCCTTATTACTGCATACAAAATCAGATTCAGCTGAAGTTCGGTGTCTGAAACAACTCTTGGCGAGTATCTCCTGTACATGTCAACAACGAAAGCATGCAGGGGATAATTCTTTAAGTTTTGCTAATTTACATCGATCACGGAGGTCCAAGGTGGCAGAAAGCTCAAAAAAAGAAACGAAATGTTCAGAGGTACAAACCGAATTTCATATTGGTCCTCATGAAAATGTTCCTCAAACATTAAAAGGTTTTGATATAAGTAAGTGGAATAATCAAAATTGTGTTTGTCCCATGTGCTTCGTTACTATGAATATCCTACGTTGCGGTACTGTTAGAATAGTAAAAGATGAAAGCTGTGAAACCGAATCATCTATGTTTAGTTGTGATAAGGCAGCAGACAGAACAGTCAACTATTTGGAGAAGTCAACTTCAGATTCATCTGTGTGGCAATTACTGGATGTTAATGAATTTACAAGTACTAATAATTCCATCAGTGATTCATGGCAAACTAGTCACTGCACAAGCATTCTACGGGACATTTATAATTTCTCACTGGCTGTACCAGCGACAGAGAATAATTACGCGGTGGCAAATAAACCCTTTTATCGGCATTGTGTGGATATAGAATATTTCATTAACTCTATCAGACCACCTTTGAGTGATATAAAAATGTTTGATAACTAGGTAATATTTAAGTAAATTTAATGTAAACACATGGTTCATATTCTCTTATAATGGGTAGCTAAGCTTTATTTTTCTGCAATGTTGGCCGGCCATAACTATATTCTGATTCAATAGATATTGTAATTGTATCTAGTTTAGATGTCATTTGAAGTTTTGTAAAATATAAAAAGTTTAGATCTACCTATCACTATTTCAAAGGCAATAAATTCTTTATAGGGAAGAAAGTAAACATTTTTATTGTATGTATTTACAACAAAATATATATTTAGTATGCTTCATAGAACCGCTATGCTTATTTTGGGTCTAGATAGCGCTGTGCAGAATGTCATAAAACATTTATTTATATCTCATGGAGTAACATCACACCTACCCATAATTAGGGAGAGGCGAAAAGGACATTGCCCCGAAGAGGTGGGTAACAGTCGGCCGGGCATCAGGGCGATTGGCAGAGGTACCGCCGAACTGTTCAGGCATTGTCAAGCAAAACCGCTTTCTGCATTCTGGCCATTACCGACTTCCCACTGATCCCAAGCGTCTCTAGACATAATAGGTCTCTTGGCATCAAACCATTAACTGATATTGCAACTGAGACTATGTCTCTGGATCCCTCCCTCCTAGGGCCGTCTTAACCATATTAGGTGCCGGGGTGCGAAAATTCAGGTTACGCTTTACGGACGGAAGTCCTTATTTGTATGCAGATGCCTCATAGGCCTTCCTCTCACCGGTGGGCTAGCACGGTATTTTGTCATATGAGCCAGTCTTCTTCTTCGTCGTGTCGATGGTAATAGGTTAGGAATAAATTAATATGTGGAATTAAATATATTCAGTTCGAAACTCGGTGACATTGATAGCTGCCACATTTGCCGGGAAATCTGATGTGCCGTAGAGAGATACCTCTGAAACTCCGTCCGAGCTAGGCCACCAACCTAGGCGACCCCAATGTGTTGTTGGGTATCAAAACCCGCCTTCTTTTACAGAGAGGCGCGTACAAATAAGATGCGCCGTCACCTTGGGCTTGCTACTGCCAGGGCGGAAACGGCATCGCTCTATCAAATCTGGGCACGAGTGTGTGAAGCGGCGTATCCATCGAGGAGCCACGGTAGTGGTCGCACTCGGGCGTCGGCTCACGGCCTACACGATGCAGGAATTTACCAAAACAGCCATGTCCCGTAAGCACCTTCGTCTGCCGGTAGGAGAGGATACCATGACCCGTCTCCAGTCCTACTTTCATGACGGAATACCACAATCGTTGCGTGTCCTGCGCTTGGTTGCCCATGTCGTTTTTTCATTTCTCCATAAGCACCTGGCGGCGTTGGGATCATTGCCCTTCGATTTCTCGTGAGGCAGGCCTCAGATCTCGCTTCAGCGCCTCCTTGCGGCATTGTATCAGTGGCCCTCGCTTCCACTCCCTCGGTTCTCGTCATACAAACGTGAATTCGGTCTTGCTTAGTCAACACTCAACATTTTTATACCTATATAAATATCCGCATTGAAGCCTTGACTGCTGAAACTATCTTGCTACCAGGCCGAGCCCTGTTTGCGTAGCCTTAATATTGGACAATTCATGCTTAAAAATGACATTTACAAGTTTGACCTATTTATTTGTGTATCTGTATAAGAATTTGTGGCACCGTAGCTCCCAAGCGGATGGACTGATTGTTTTTGTTTGAAAGCTGACGTGATTAAGATGGGTCTTTAACTATAAATTATGAAGATCAGTTCAGGCGTTTCCGGCGGATCAGCAGCTTTTCCGAGTTGACGAAGAGATCTTACCAACTTCTATAGGCCGATTGTTTTGAAATTTCGTGTAGTTACATTGGTGGTACTTCGATTATACACGATAACCTTGACCTGATGCTGTCATCAAGTGGTACAGACGGAATACCATGCTCTCAAGCAAAAAAAAAACCACCACCGCATTGTATCGCTCTATCTACGGAGAGTATTACACCTAATTTTTTTTATTTAACAAAAATATATTTTATTTTAATGTAATTTTTGCTTACTTTTTTCTTAACATAGCTTCTTTAAAAACTGAAGTTGCTCAATTATTTGCAGTTTTTGTTAACAACTTTAAAGGAGTTTCAACTTTAACTTTTTGATAGTGGCTTTTGTGACAGTCCACCACAATTTCGCAATAGGTGAACTAAAACCACTTTGGTGTATGCCAAAATAGTTAGTCCCACTAAGACTACGGGGTGAGCACGTGCAAGAAGGTACAGACTATTAACTAGGTACCTATATAAGTACTTAAAGCTTGATAAACTGCATATTACTCGCTAAAAAACGTAGATTCCTACACATGGTATCCGCGAGGGTATTGAAATAAAAAAAAACGTCCCAATTTTTGATAGAGATGGTTGGAATGGTGGTACTTCCTATTGTACGCTTGCAGCAACCGTGTGAAGTAGGTACAGTTCACTGGTACTTAATCTGGTCCGTGCGCTCAGCCAAGTCATCGCCTATGCGGACGGATATGGAATCTGAAGAGTTCGACGCCATGTACTCGGTCATGAACCACATTAACCCTAGAGTGGGTGCGACTTTTTATAAATCGTCAGTGTGTGCGTGGGGAGCATTTTGCCGCCCCTTTTCTTTGACAATTTTAAGTAGGAATATATTGAATTTATTTATTACTAGCTGTTGCCCGCGGCTCCGCCCACGTGGAATTCTGATCCCGTTCCCGCTACCCATGGGAACCTATTCCAGGGATGAAAAGTAGCCTATGTGTTATTCAGACTATAATCTATCCCTGTACCAAATGTTAGCCAGATCCATTCAGCCGTTTTAGAGCGTGATTGAGTAACACACATCCAAATATAAAAAGTATAAAAACATCTTCACAAACTTTCACATTTATAATATACCTAAGTAACATAGGATTCAAAAACCGGCCAAGTGCGAGTCAGACTCGCCCACGAAGGGTTCCGTAGGAGCAAGTAAAGTTTTCATATTTGAGTTGATTGAATGAAAGGTAAATTGCTGTTTACGATTTATGTCGTATTAAATAAAAACAACTTACTAGATCTCGTTCAAACCAATTTTTGGTGGAAGTTTACATGTACATCATATATTTTTTTTAGTTTTATCATTCGCTTATTTTAGAAGTTAAGTACAGGGGGGGGGGGACACATTTTACCACTTTGGAAGTGTCTCTCGCGCAAACTATACAATATAAAAAAAAATGATATTAGAAACCTCAATATCATTTTAGAAGACCTATCCATAGATCACGTATGGGTTTGATGAAAAAAAAAATTTTTGGTTTCAGTTCTAAGTATGGGGAACCCCCAAAAATTGTTTTTTCTTTCTATTTTTGTGTGAAACTCTTAATGCGTTTCACAGAATACATCTACTTACCAAGTTTTAACAGCATAGTTCTTATAGTTTCGGGAAAAAGTGGCTGTGACATACGGACGTACAGACAGACAGACATGACAAATCTATAAGGGTTCCGTTTTTTGCCATTTGGCTACGGAACCCTAAAAATGGTATTGTCGTTTTAAAGTAGTATCTCTATACTACTTTAAAACGACAATATCATTTTTAAGCCTCCATTTTTTACTGATCTGAAAATATTTTGACTGTATAATATTTATTTGAATACATTTCAATTGGAAATTGAAATTTGTAGGAGGCATTATGGTACCGATTTTGTACTCCGTACACGTGCTTGGAAAGTACGTGCCAGCGAATATTACTTAATTTGTGAGTACCTATTGGACGACTTGTTTGAACGCACATACCGTGTACCTACTTACCTACCTACACCCGCTGTAGGCAATTTCTGAAGCGCCTTGCAAACCCTGCATAAAGATAAAACAAAATTGTGTCTAATAAAAAATGTTTTAACATGTATTAAACAATTTAGGACTATATCGGTTACATATCATTATAACTAAACTTATTATAAAATTGTAAATCAGTTGTGACTGTACATTGGAGATATTTAAATGTCTTCAATGTACCTACCGACAGATAGAGTATGGAGTGAAACATTACCTAAATTTGGTTGTTTTATTTTTCATTAAAGTCGAATTATGTTAAAATCAATGGGTACCTTTATTTTTTCTTCGTGCGGAAATCCCTTCGGATACCTCCCGGCCAGCAGGGGTGGTTATGGCGGGCTTGAACCAACTAAATCCTTACGCCGTCTTGGGTCTTCAGATGCCGGGGTGTAAGGTGGCCTAATAAGGCAGTTCCCCTCGCACTCCGGCTGACCCTGGGCCATCTAGGGCTATAAGATGGCCTCCTCGAGTGTGGGAACCACGGTGTCCCCAACTTGCCTCTGAGAGGGGAGCGCGCGTCGCGCCGCCGCCACGGCCTGCTTCTGCTGGGGAGACAGATTGCCTCAACTGTCACCCCTAGGCCTGCGCTCATGGAGGACGGATCAATGGGTACCTTTTTTTTATTATTTTTGTGGTGCGGAAATCCCTTCGGATACCCCCCCGCCAGCCAGCGGGGCGGTTGTCGGGCTTGAACCGACTAAAACCACACGCCGTCTCGGGTCTACAGACGCCGGGGTGTAAGGTTACCCATAGAGCATATCCCTCGCACTCCGACTGACCCTGGGCCATTCGCAGTGTCCCCTCTGATAACAGCAGAGGGGTACCTGGAGCGGCCCCCACCCCCGCGGGCCTCGCAGGCCCGCCATGCCCCGACCCCCTCGTGCAATGGGGTCAGCTGGCCCTGAAAAGGGCCGGTAGATCAGACTCTTGGCCGTTGACGTTGACGCCAGCTATTCCAGAGGAGAAATCAATGATGCGTCATCGCCCACGTTGCCCAGGGTGCACCAAACTTAGAGGTGATCCAACCAGTCGCACCCTAATGGGTACCTACCCATTGTTATGAACTTAGAATATACTAAAACACATTTAGTATTACCGGTCCCGGCCCTTGGGATGGCACATCGGGAACAAGAGAGAGATTCCAGCTAAGATCGACTTACTTCGGTTTTGTAGACCCTTCTCTCTGTCGTACATCGGACTAACAGTAAACGTAGACCGAGGAATGAGATGAATAACGGTAGCTTTTTTTTATTGCCAAGCTATGAATTTTAGCCATAATATAGGTAATAATTCAGAATTTTTCGTAATGTTTTCTGTGATCCTCTAAAGTCGATAGCTTCGTATAATTTTGATTTTAGAGATTTTATTGTGGGTGATAAAAACCATGTCATAATAAAACAAAGCGAATGACAAGTGTGCTGTGTTTCTATGATTCCAAAAATAATTACAGTAGCCGGTATCTTCAAGGGACCATCGCATTATAGAAATCTAAATTTTCAAGTTATCAATAATTAATAATCACACTGAATCTGATCATGCCTCATTTATAAGTAGGTAAGTGTGTATTCAGGTGTTTTAATACATTGTTAAATTTATACGCACTGCGTTTACTCTATATAATTTCGTAACTGTATACCTATTTTTAAAAGGATATGTGGGAACTTTGGCCGAACTGGGAAATCTAGCTCTATGATTATGACAATAATTTAAGATGACCCATCAAAAACAACCGTCGCACGGTGTTTTAGAAGAGCCATTTTTCGGACATCGCATTATTCTTGCAAAACCCTATAGACTTGATCATTATAATGCAAGATATTGTGTCCCCATTTCGCTAGCACGTCTAGTTTTCGAGAAAATTTTTTTTGAAAACGGTCATTTTTCCATCCGGATATTATTACAAAATAATATTACTCCTAAACTAACCATGATACTTATTAACCATGTTCAGTTCATTGAAAGCACACCAGGTAAGGCCCCTTTGGGCACCAAAATCAAAGTCGTAGCTTTGTTAGATACAGATTTGTACGCTTTTTATGACTTTTAGTTTTTTTCACTTTTCTCGAAAACTCCACCGTTTTGGGAAAAGTTATTTATACTAAAAATATTCTAATTATATTGCCAGCCCACCACGTAAATTTCATATCCCAATTCCATGGAATCTAGAAGATATGCCAAAGTAATTATTTTTGCTAGGGTTGCCACTTTTCTAACCGGATGTAATGTCACTGTAAGTATGTATTATTTTTAAAGATTATGTAATTAAAACGAACAGAATAATGTACGCTATCTGTTGAAGGCTCCTATCGAGTGGCGTAGTTACTATGTTTCTATGGTCGCCTGATTTGCTTGTTACTATTTTTGTATGACATTTACTCGTATATACCAAACATATGGCAAAACAAATTTAGATGGTATACTAATGATATTTAATTATTAGTTTAGGCACATATATTATTAATCCCTAACTATAAGATACATACAGTATACCATTACGCCTTTACCCCCGAGGTAAAGGTGGAAAAGGCAAAGGTGAATAAATACCCACATTTCAGGTACTCCCAGCTTATGTTATTAGTATTGCACTTTTACGGACTAAAAATATACATAGATAATATTCATAAAAAAACATATAACTTCGATATTTTTTGCTTTTTACGTGTCTGTAATAATAAAACAACTGGTTTCTGGGATATGTACGTTAAAAGAACTACCAGTTACGTATTGTTTTTAGTAAAGTGAAATCAGATCCGGATATAAACTTTTATCTGAACGAGTGACAACCCTATTGATGAAAAATCCGGATGAATCTTTAAAAAATTGCAGCTCCGAGATTCCATGGCTTTGGGATGTGAAATTCATATGGTATGTAGAAGAAGCAAAGAGGATTACTTCAATGCAGATAACTGAACCCAAAACGATGGAATTTTCGAGAAAAATAAGAAAAACTGAAAACCTAAAACCTTGTATATATCCGGAACTGATAATGTTACGTTGTTCAAATTAATTTTAAAATATGCAGTATCAAATTCTCTATTAATGCTTCTAACATCATTATCACGAATTGTACTTACTTTGGCTTGAATGTATTTTTTTCTAAATTTCGAGTATAAAATACTAAGAACTTTGGTTTTTTTTTTGCAAAAACTAAACATGCGGTCTAAACGGGGATTGGAAATCTATTATTTAAATGCTTATTTAATTCAGATTATTTAATAAAAACGTGACGTCCGAAAAATGGCTCTCCTAAAACACCGTGCGTCGCCTACTGAACTATGTGCTTTTTATTCTAGTCGAATAGAACCTATATGTTAGTTTTAGGTAGATTTCGATGAAATCGATCTACCTATTGGTTTCTTGACTACTGTCGAATTTAAAAAAAAATTCTTCATAGGAGGTCTAGTTATGACCCCCTGAGTCCGAAATGACCACTGGTCAAAAAGTTTATATATATATAAATAAATATATATATAAAACCAATAAAACAAAACTCCTTCGGATAAAATCACCATATCTCGAGCAATCTGCTATTGGAGAGGTAGTTGCGCACAACCATAGTTGCCTACACACCACACACAAACATCAGTGTAAGTGTACCACCATCCAAACGGTCAGGTCACATACCTACCTTGGGTTAATCATTGATAGCAAGATGAGTTGGGGCAACCACATAGAACAGGTCTGCGACAAGTTAAGGCAATTCCTTGCTAATATCACTTTGCTCAAGGATAGAATTCCTTACAAAATCAAAATGATGTTGTACAATTCGCTGGCTGAATCGTACATACAGTTTGGTTTGAGCAGCTATGGCCGCACTTACGATACGTACATAATGAAAATATTTAATCTACAACGCAAAATACTCAGAAATATAGTTTCACAAAAAGTAAAACAACAATTTTATTATGACGACATTGGGCTTTTTAACCATTGTAAAATTCTGCCAGTACAAGCACAATGTAAATATATGTTAGTAAAGGATAACTTTTTTAAAAGTAAATTCTAAAAGAAACAAGAACACGCTGTATCTACACGGGCCGCCGCACGCAACCTAGTGTGCGAGGTTAGCCGCGCCGCTATGAACAACGTTTACGGCGAACGAACTACCGACTACTTGGTTCCTAGGTACATAAACGGCCTGCCCCAAGCAGTGCGAAATGTAGTGACGCCAACTAACATCAAACACAAGTTAAAGTCATTCTACCTAAGTAATAACTGTAATATGTAACTAACTTTATGGTGATCTAGATTTAAGGACTAACTTGCGGCATCCACTATAAACCTTCGTGGTTTAAGGAATGCTCAAATACCTACCATGTAATAATGTAATATTTAATAATGAAAAAAAAAAAAATATATATATATGTATGTATGGTTGCACTTCCCAAAATTTGCGGCACTCTCACGGTCGCATTTTTGCCCCAATCGCTTTTAAACTGCGGTCAAAAATTGCTTGGGTGTAAACTTAGTTTAAGTTCGTGAACGGGTGGAATCCGGCCTAAGGGGACGGTAGGGCCTCACTTTTTGTGAAATCAGTTTTTCCTCAAAATTTCACGTTCCATGAAAGATATTCGAACAGTTCTAATTTTATATAGTACCAACCAATATAATACCAACAACTTTTAATTATAAACCTATAAGATTAAAACTTTAACTAAAAGTGGAGGGGGGGAAAACCAAAATTTTTCGGGAAAAAAATCATAACTTCTAACCGGTGCCGGTAACATACATAGTGCCGGCGGATGGTGAGTCTGCAGGGCACCCATGCAGATGAGGATCACTTTCTCCGTCTTCCATATTTTTGGAAACCAGCCCTGTTCGAGGCAAGTGCTAAAGAGACTTCTTAGTCGGGGTCCGAGACCCTTTGAGCCAGGACTCACGGTTTTACTCCTAGCAGACATATGATTTTTTTAAAATATTCAATGTACAATTTTCAACTCGTTAGGTATTTATTATAATACTAGCTGTTGCCTGCGGCTCCGCCTACGTGGATGTCGATTGCCGTGCGTGGACGTCCATACACTCTTATGTCATCCACCCACAGGCCGATTTTCTTTTATTTATATAATCCAGCTGAATCTCGGAAACGGCTCCAACGCTTTTCATGAAATTTAGGTAGGTACAGGGGGGTTTCGGGGACGATAAATCGATCTAGCTAGCTATCATTTACCCAGATATTTTATTATCAAGTACCTATTACAAAGTTTTATGGCGATATCTTCGAAAATGACGAACTTTCATACAAATTCTCCGGTTTCGAGATGGCCCCCTCGGGTTTGGGAACCACGGTGTCCCCGTCTTGCCCCGGTTTGGGGGAGGGGCGCTGATCGCCCCACCGTCCCGGCATGCTTCTGCTGGGGTGACAGGCGGCCTCACCTGCCACCCCCAGGCCTGCGCTCATGGAGGACGGAGGTCGTTAAGCAGTATTATAGTACCTTTTTTTTTTTATCGTGCGGAAATCCCTTCGGATACCCCCCCGCGTGCCAGCGGGGGCGGTTATGTCGGGCTTGAACCGACTAAAACCGCACGCCGTCTCGGGTCTACAGACGCCGGGGTGTAAGGTTGCCCATAGAGCATATCCCTCGCACCCCGATGCATATTCCTCGCACCCCGAAGTATTATAGTACCTTTTTTTTTTTTTTTATCGTGCGGAAATCCCTTCGGATACCCCCCCGCCGGCCAGCGGGGGCGGTTATGTCGGGCTTGCACCGACTAAAACCGCACGCCGTCTCGGGTCTTCAGACGGGGTGTAAGGTTACCCATAGAGCATATCCCTCGCACCCCGGCTGACCCTGGGCCATCTCACCACTAACAGCATCGCTCATCC
The DNA here is from genome assembly GCA_946251805.1 of Cybosia mesomella. Taxonomy (NCBI): domain Eukaryota; kingdom Metazoa; phylum Arthropoda; class Insecta; order Lepidoptera; family Erebidae; genus Cybosia; species Cybosia mesomella. The sequence goes on from OX276403.1 coordinate 16,242,164, forward strand.
TGTCTCCTCTGAAAGCAGAGGAGTACGGAGAGCGATGTGTTCCCGCCACGTTGGGTATTGGCCGACGATCAATGCCAACCCTATGAAGGGGTGAAGGGGAAGCCATTGACCGCCGCCCAGGGTGTACCGGCCGCTCCGATTCCGTTCCCCCCGGACTGCAGCGGGATCGGAATCGGAGCGACACTCGAGGAGGTTACCCAACACACACCCCTTACCCAACACACACCCCAAGTATTATAGTACCTTTTTTTTTTTTTTTTTTATCGTGCGGAAATCCCTTCGGATACCCCCCCGCCGGCCAGCGGGGGCGGTTATGTCGGGTTTGCACCGACTAAAACCGCACGCCGTCTCGGGTCTTCAGACGCCGGGGTGTAAGGTTACCCATAGAGCATATCCCTCGCACCCCGGCTGACCCTGGGCCATCTCAACACTAACAGCATCGCTCATCCTGTCTCCTCTGAAAGCAGAGGAGTACGGAGAGCGATGTGTTCCCGCCACGTTGGGTATTGGCCGACGATCAATGCCAACCCTATGAAGGGGTGAAGGGGAAGCCATTGACCGCCGCCCAGGGTGTACCGGCCGCTCCGATTCCGTTCCCCCCGGACTGCAGCGGGATCGGAATCGGAGCGACACTCGAGGAGGTTACCCAACACACACCCCAGTATTATAGTACTTTTTTTTTTTTTTTTTTTTTTTTTATCGTGCGGAAATCCCTTCGGATACCCCCCCGCCGGCCAGCGGGGGCGGTTATGTCGGGCTTGCACCGACTAAAACCGCACGCCGTCTCGGGTCTTCGGACGCCGGGGTGTAAGGTTACCCATAGAGCATATCCCTCGCACCCCGGCTGACCCTGGGCCATCTCACTACTAACAGCATCGCTCATCCTGTCTCCTCTGAAAGCAGAGGAGTACGGAGAGCGATGTGTTCCCGCCACGTTGGGTATTGGCCGACGATCAATGCCAACCCTATGAAGGGGTGAAGGGGAAGCCATTGACCGCCGCCCAGGGTGTACCGGCCGCTCCGATTCCGCTCCCCCCGGACTGCAGCGGGATCGGAATCGGAGCGACACTCGAGGAGATTACCCAACACACATACCTTTTTTTTTTTTTTTTTTTTTTTTTTTTTTTTTTTATCGTGCGGAAATCCCTTCGGATACCCCCCCGCGTGCCAGCGGGGGCGGTTATGTCGGGCTTGAACCGACTAAAACCGCACGCCGTCTCGGGTCTACAGACGCCGGGGTGTAAGGTTGCCCATAGAGCATATCCCTCGCACAGCATATCCCTCGCACACCCAACACACATACCTATACTGTTTTATGTTTAAAAAGTCTACAGAAACTACCATATGTCACAGCCACTTTTTTCCTAAACTATAAGATCTATGCTATTGAAACTTGGTAAGTAGATGTATTCTATGAACCGCATTACGATTTTCATACAAAAATAGAAAAAAAAAACAATAAAATTTGGGGGTCCCCATACTTAGAACTGAAACTCAAAAATTTTTTTTTCATCAAACACATACGTGTCTGGTATCTATGGATATGGTCTTCAAAAATGATATTGAGGTTTCTAATATAATTTTTCCTAAACTGAATAGTTTGCGCGAGAGACACTTCCAAAGTGGTAAAATGTGTGTCAGAGAATGATAAAACTAAAAAAAATATATGATGTACATTACCATGTAAACTTCCAACAATAATTGGTTTGAACGAGATCTAGTAAGTAGTTTTTTTTAATACGTCATAAATCGTAAACTGCAATTTACCTTTCATTGAATCAACTCAAATATAAAAAATTTTAAAAAAACATTATTATGTTACTTGCTGCTACGGAACCCTTAATGGGCGAGTCCGACTAGCACTTGGCCGATTTTTATATTATAAAGCTGAAGATTCTGTTTGTTTGTTTGGTATAAACTATTTTAATCATCACCTTATATACAGGATATAGGTTATATGTATATTATTACGCTAATTCCCAGGAGAGCGAAGCAGTAATCATAAATGTAAACCAATCTGGCAAACTTCAAAATTATTGATACATTTATAAACTACGGGCATTAATGGGTTAAACAGGTGCCACGGGGGATCAAATCATGTCAAGGGCGAAGCCGCGGGGCACTGCTAGCATAATATATAGGCGTGATCATATAATACAAGTATGTTTGTAAGATCTAATTATCAAAGCTAAATATGCACTAGTTTACAAAATAGACAATTCACTCTATTTAATGTTATTTCTGGCCACCAACCAGGTGGACACCGAAGTCTTAAAATCACGCAAAAAAAAATCAAAATCTTACACCCACTTTTTATCACTTTTCTCCGACGTTTCACATGATTCTAAGTCTAATTAAGCAAAATAAATTTTTGTGTCGGTCTGTCTGTTGGTCTGGTCTGGATGTCTGGATTTCTGTTTACGCAATAACTCAAGAACCACTTATCCGATTTAAAAAATTCTTTCGCCAATCATCTTGTTTGGTTAATGGGAAGAACTGGTTAGATTTTGGGGTTTGTGCGTTCAAGGTACCTACCATACAAATTGTCCCTAAAAAATCATTTTTTTGTGTTTTTGACGTTTGATTTGATTTGATTTTCTTCATATTTATAGCTCAATATATAAAGACGCGTCGAACAATATGCATAAAGCCTAAGGTCTGTAATTTTGAATAAAAATACTGCAACAAAAATATCTAAGTTTGGCCCGAAGTTTGACAATCACTGTGTGATTTCCGCCCCACTAGATTTTATTATTGTAAGAGCTACAATTTCAAAGAATCAAACAACTAATCAAATTTATTCAAATTGTATTTTAGACCCTTTCACCCCTTGATGTTTGTTTCAGTCGTTTAACGGACGTAACTATGAAAAGCTTTTAACTAAGCATTAAATCTGTCCACCAAAGGTTTTTAGCACAACCCAGAAACGGCTGCGGTTACTAATGGTGTCGTCTGGCTTAATTTGTAAGGCCTCTTAAGGGGTTTTTTTTGCGTGTGGAATCCCGCACGGGCTCCACCCATCAATCGATGCCAACGATGAGATGAGTGTGTCCGATCGAACCGACTAGAAGCACACGGTGTCCTTCCCAAGCGTCCATTCCCATTTCCCCATAACAACCACATCGGTCGGGGTGCGAGGGATATGCTCTATGGGCAACCTTACACCTCGGCGTCTGTAGACCCGAGACGGCGTGCGGTTTTAGTCGGTTCAAGCCCGACATAACCGCCCCCACTGGCCGGCGGGGGGGGGGTATCCGAAGGGATACCCTATATATATATAATATATATATATATATATAAGGGTATCCCTTCGGATACCCTTATATATATATATAAGGTGTCACAAAATTAGGTCTCTGAATGCGGTGAGATGACTTGTTATCGACAAAATATGTTGTTTTTTTTTTCATTTTTATGTTTTACTATATTTTTTTTATTTTACCCGATATTTTTTTTTGTTTCAAATACATATTTTGTCGATACCAAGTCATCTCACCAAATTCAGAGACCTGTGTGACACCTTATATAGCCTTGCGGATTTTTTTTTAGATAATGATGAGTACTGTAAATATGTAGTGGGTTATCCACTATTTTAATGTATCATCAACAGTTTTTGCAGCGCACATCCAATAAATGACTTTTATCGTAAAATTTGTGATACCTTATGGCATTGATTTACATTATTGCAAGGGCACAGCTACAGTTTTGGCACGGCTGCTGCTCAACAGCAGGAGACTCTACGAGCGGATCGTGCGGTCCATGGCCCTATATGGGTGTCAATTGTGGGCGGCGGCCCTGAGGGCAAACAGGGTCACCTGATGACCGAGCCAGTGCAAGCCACGCTGATTATTCCGAACCTGACCCGGTCGCGGGTTAGGTTAGAAACTTGAAAAAAATGTAATATTTGTTCCGAACGTAACCCTCTTCCTAACCTGACCCGACGTCTCGTTCCTATCATAACCCGAATTGCGCAGATTGGTCATTCTCTCTAATCTTTCTCAAAATACATACATGGCGAAATGTGGGTGCTAGCACCTCTGCCTACCCCTTCGAGGATATAGGCGTGAGTTTATGTTATGTATGTTATGTTATATGTTTCAACGAAATCAGTATTTAATATTTAGTATCCGAGTTGGATAGGTTAGGTTAGAAGGCATTAAGCCTTCGTGGTTATTTTTTTTATAACCATGCAGAAAAAAGACATTTTCTAAGCTGTTTGATTAATTAGCTAGGCAAGACGTCGGGTCAGGTTAGAAAGAGGGTTACGTTTGGAACAAATTTTACATCTTTTTCAAGTTTCTAACCTAACCCGCGACCAGGTCAGGTTTTCGGGTAATTCGGTGTATATTCTTTTTACCAAATTGATCCAACAAAACGACTTCTTCGGGCATAAGATACCATTTGTGATGGGGATATTTCACACAATGAAATGATAACGTCATCAAATAGTAAAATGTGACAAACTAATTGCTAATCATAGCTACTTGACCTAGTAGATTGTTTACATAAAAACAATTTACTGTTTTTAATTTACCATTCAGATAACAATGATTACATCATCAACATGCTGTTATAATAGTTTAGTCTATTCGAAATGATATTGACATACCCACTAGTCTTCATTATCCACCACTGATAACACATTTTCCGCCAGTAGGTTATTAAAATTTTGCCTCAACCTCTTTACAATTGTTTGTGTGGACTTGTAACATTCAGAAATGTAGGTATGTATATAAAATGACTTTTACAAAATTATTGGCTCATATTTGCTCAAGCTCAAGTTGAAAATTACAGCCCAGGCGATGTTGCGACTAGAAAGCAGAGGCTGTAATTATCAAAGCGTCATTCGACATTTTATAACATATTCGCGAGGAAATAAATGAAACTCGGTCTTTCTTAAACGAATAAATCTTTTATAACTTGTTAAAGTAGTTATAAAATTATTAAGAATTTTTAAAATTGTTTATTACGATTACAATTTCACCAGTCTCTCTGTCACTCTCTTGTGTGAAAGTAGGAGAAACGAGACCACAGAGTTCTGTAGTCGGTGGCGGCGGCGGAGGCACTGCGGCGGCATTGGCGATTATGGTGGGATGTATGCGTGTGTGCTCGTAGATGGTCGAGAGTCAACACTTGGTACAAATTTATATTCCTTGTAATGCAGAGCTAATTTCTTCTTTATTTCTCATCGAGTCATCTATGTAGCCCTCGGCTACACTGCTCGACAGCCACCCTCCGTGGCCTTTTAGGGTCAATAAGTCCGCACCTGAATCGGCGAGCAATGTAGCCGAGGACCTTCTGGAACTGTGCCCTGTGTATTCATGTGGATCATCCAAATTTAAGAAAGTGGCAATTTGTTTTGGCTTGGCTCCAAATTTATTTATGCCAATGGGTTGGCTAGAGCATTTTCCATTGCGGTAATTTTGAAAAAATCTGTTAGACATCGCTTTTGTTGAACGAAGTGCTTCGTTTTTCTTCACTTCGTCGTAAAAAGGCCCCTGTATTGTGAACTTAGAATTATATTTATTGCGTTTTTGACCTGGACAATAAGAACCCGGCCATGGTTCTTGACATCATTAGTTGTGATGTTTGCCAGCTCTTGACTTCGACATGCACCATTTATACCAAATATTAATAAAACCTGAAAAGAGATAAAAACAGCGTACAAAACACCTATATTGTAAAGAAATACGAAAGTGAAAGAAGTTAATAACAATAATTTAGTTTCAACTGAGCTTTATTGCCAAATCGGCATTCCGGAGCTTCTTTTAGGAACTTTGACATTATCAGCCGAAAATACTTCCGACTTTTTACTCACATGAGTGTCTCTTTTGAAATGCCAGCAAGTTGGTATATGACTTGATATTAATACCATGTTTTATTTCCACAGTGCTTTTTAGCAATGAATAGTAGCACCACTTATATTTGTGAGAAAGTGCAATGAAACAGGCTAAAACCTCACTTTCTGAAAATGGCATTTTGATACGCTTGTAAGTATCTATCGGTCGATTTTTTGGGCAAGAGGGTTAGAGTAGCCTTTGTCTCTGAGACTTCTGGCGTTGTCGAATGAATAAATTCATCACTACTTGACGACATTTTCAAATAAAAACTATACAGTGAAAGGAAAAAGCGCGCGGAATAATTTTTACTTGTTCACAAATTAGCGATGCGCGTGCATCGGCGCTTTTTTTTAAGGCAAAGGCACAAAAAACAGTCAGTATTAGGTACTAATAAAGTAAATTAATATTTTTGTGTTTTTATTATAGATGGAAGGGAAGGGATTTCATGGACTACAAGTAATCGTTAGAGACGGAAATCTTATACGAAGTTGACGTTAACTTATTGATAACTGAGCTGACCCGGCAAATTTTCTTCCGCCTTAGAATCAATTTATGTGGGGTTACCTTTTTAGCTAAACCTATTCATTTTTCTAGTCTCCCTTTAGATTACCATGAGGGGAGGTGAGTTCATATTGAAGTGCGCGTGCCCTAAATAAAAAATTATAAGTTCAATAATTCTTCGAAATCAAGTGAACTGTTCACTACAATTACACAATAAATTATATTCTGGGATATTTTACACAGCAATCTAGATACAAATTAAACAGCTTAAAAACAGCTTAAAAAATTAAACAGCTTTATGGGTTACAAAAAACGGAAAAATATACTTATATATATATGCACGCTGACTTTATAGTCGTTTCGGAACCCGAAAGGGGGTTACTCGGAATAATCTATGGTAGCATTTTGAGATGTCCAAATTGCTATAATAATAAAGTTGACTTTTCTATAATCTTTTTCACTCGTTCGAGTGAAACATTATTAGCGCTTCGGTAATAATTCATTGACAGTTTTACTGCGTAGGTACCTTTTTTTTTTTTTTCGTGCGGAAATCCCTTCGGATACCCCCCCGCCGGCCAGCGGGGGTGGTTATGTCGGGCTTGAACCGACTAAAACCGCACGCCGTCTCGGGTCTACAGACGCCGGGGTGTAAGGTTGCCCATAGAGCATATGAGCGACTGACCCTGGGCCATCTCCGGTTTCGAGATGGCCCCCTCGGGTTTGGGAACCACGGTGTCCCCGTCTTGCCCCGGTTTGGGGGAGAGGCGCTAGTCGCCCCACCGGCCCGGCCTGCTTCTGCTGGGGTGACAGGCGGCCTTACCTGCCACCCCCAGGCCGGAGGACGGAGGTCGTTAAACGACCTCCGGCGCCTAACTCGCCTGCGACGCGCGGCGAGCAAGTTGCGGGCTCGGCGGGCCGGGAGAGTTCTAAATCTCTCTTGAGCGCGCTCCGCCATCTCCTTCGCGAGCATTACATGCTCGCAGAAGGAGGTGGCGGCGGCCCATGCGCTCGTGCTCCGCACCATTGCCGCAATCATGCTGCCGAGCGAGAGGACTCCCACCCCGATGGCTTCCACGAGGTCACGCCTCGGCGCTTCCCACGCCGGGCAGTCCGCCAGCGTGTGCAGCCCTGAGTCCTCGCTCGCGTCGCAGTGATGACACTCAGGCGTTGGCTCCTTCCTGATCCGATGCAGGTGGTCCCCGAAGCATCCCTTCCCTGAGACCACCTACGTCAGTCGGTATGAGAGGAGAGAGTCTTCCGTGTCGCCTCTCTAGCCAATCCTCCATGATGGGCCTTACCGCCGCTATTGCGGCGTGCCCTGCGCTTGGTCGCCGAAGTCGTTCCCTCCACTCCACCACGATGGCCTGGCGAAGCTGGGACTTCACGGCCTCGATTTCACGAGACTCGGGATTCCGTCCCTGCTCCCGCGCCTCCTTTCGCCACTGGTACAGTTGCGAAAGGGCTCTCGCCTCCAGGTCCTATGGCGGAGTTCCGGCAAGGAGACTCGCCGCCTCGAAGGAGATCGTGCGGTACCCGCAGATGACCCTGATGGCCATCACTCGCTACGGAGCGCGCAGCATCCGCACAGTTCTGGTCTTCAGGGCCTCCGCCCATATTGGGCACCCATACAGGGCCATGGACCGCACGATCCCCGCGTAGAGTCTCCTGCAGGAGTCATCGGGCCCCCTCATGTTGGGCAACAGCCGAGCCAGAGCGAGAGCTGTGCCCTTCAATTTGGGGTCCAGACTTCGGATGTGCTCTCCTTAGTCATATCGGCCGTCGAGCACGAGCCCTAAATATTTCATTTGGGGCTTGATGCCGATGTGAGGAAATCCACCATGAGACTGGATCCCTCGGGTGGCTTGCTCCGAGGCCCATGAAAGAACAGGGCCTCGGTTTTATGCAGAGCCACCTCTAGACCCAGCCGCCGGATCCGCTCAACGACTTGAGCAACCGCGGTCGTGGCCTTTAGGGTCGCTTCGCGGTACGTCGCCCCGCACGCCGTCACAAGCGTGTCGTCCGCGTAGCACGTGACGGCGGCACCGCCTACGAGCTCACCGCGAAGCACCCAGTCGTATCCGATGTTCCACAGGAGCGGCACGAGTTTCGTATTCACGAGTATAAACAAGTCGTTTTATCACAAATAAAAGTCTAGGGTGCACCAAATACATCATTTCGATATTCACGCACTGCGTATGCACAATAAGCCGGATGGACGACGTCGTAGGTACCTACTAATAGAGGCATATCCTCTAATAATTCTGATATTACTGTACCTACATAGAATTATTATACGAACTACCAGTGAGATAACCTCAACAGACGGGTCCTAATAATTGATCGTTAATGATATCGGCACTAACCGCATAGACACTCGAACGAGAACCGCACGCAACTGAAGGAGGGATGGCGCGTACGTCCTGTGTTCGAGTCCTGACATGTTTCCACTGGCCCTGAGAATCAGCTTCTCATTGAACGGCTACCGAATGCGGAAATGTTGAATGAAAATAACCTTACACCCTGGCGACCCGAGACGGCGTGATGTTTTAGACAGTTCAAGCCCGACATAACCGCCCCCGCTGGCCCGCGGGCGGGGGGACATCCGCACGAAAAAATCTGTAGTCTGTCTGTCAATACTATAAGCTCTACATATCTGTTAAATTCACTCCTCAATCCAGTTTTGTAAGGAACCCTCAGTGCGCGAGTTCGACTTTCACTTGACCGGTTTTCTTTTTCAGAGACACAATATAAGTTCAACCTAATGTAAAGAATTAAGTTACAGAAATTGTATAAACGACGTAGATAGGGTTATCCACTTCTTATTGTCAGCCTTTTGTATTGACAGGCTAACAATACCTATTCGACAATCGGGGAGACCCATATTTCAGCTTAAAGGCAAATATTGAAATTTAATAGGGTGCCTTTGCTATATTGTTATCAAAGCTAAATTGTGTACGATTGAGTTTATTCTAACAAATAACCGGTATTTAAAAAGGTTGAATGGTTACGAATATATCTCCCATATGACCAAGCACTGATCAATAACAGCCAGTCATCTGTTATTCCAAAGCCTGTTAACTACTCAAACAAACAAAATTGTTATACAAAAACTATAGGTATGCATCTACCTACCTACACGCTTACTTTCATAAGTAATGTGTTTCTAATAGTGGAGCCTTTTGTCTGCCGGTATGGATTTATGACTTTATATAAATGCTTTAATGTTATATATCTACTAATAAGCCGTCGTATCACGTGCAGCGCTGACAATCTGTCCATGGTCCAGCGGCGTTTGATTTGACACGTTGTCGGGAAAAGAATAAGTCCGGCTAAGACCCTTTTTTACCCCGTAGTTCCATGGGACGTTCCGTTGATGGGACGATGAAAAAAAGTCATTTAACCGTAGTTCCAGTTGCTGTGGAACCAACGAAAATAGTTTTATACTCCACTACAGGTTTTCTTTGATACCATTATTAAAGATGTAACGATATGAACAAAATATAACTCAAATCACCCAACTTTAATATAACTCAAATCAATCAACTTTTTACTATCAATTTATGACTCTCGAAATTATTCGGTCGGTAACTTCGAAACGAGTGGTTATGTGTCACTATTAAGAAAATATTATTTACCCTACCTACAATAATGGTACTTACTAAATGTGCAAAATGTAAGAAAAACATTACTAAAAAAGCACCAGGATTAGAGTGCAGCAGATACGAGAAAGTGGTTCATGCAGACTCAGCAGCAGCAACTCTATAACAATCAACTGAAAACTCTACGCAACCCACCCGGAATTGAATGGAGCTGTGAAGACTGCTTGCAAAATCTATCACGTAGGTCCTCGTATATGATTCCGGAAGAGGAGGGTGAAGATGATGACTTCGAGGTAGGCGTCCCGAACAACTTTAATAATATTGATACTCGAAAACTAGTCCTCGATATCAGCCGAGAGGTTAAGAAGGCCTTTAAAGAAGAGTTGGGATCCCTCGAAGCAGCGTTGCAGTTTGTTAGTGATCAACTTAGTGCAGTGGAGAAATCAATAAAAAACCAGGACATCAAAATCAAAGATTTGGAACATAAAAATCAAGACTTGCACAATAAAAATATAAATCTAGAGCTAAGGGTATCTACCCTTGAGCAACAAATACAAAAAATCGAACAAGGTGCACTCGCAGCTTCTGTAGAAATATCGGGAATACCGGAAGTAGCTATCCAAATTTAAACCCATTAGTGGCAAAAATTGCGATGAAACTTGATATGGATAAACAGGACATACAGTCATTCCAGCGCCTGCCAGGAACTAAGGACAGACCCGGGCCCATCGTCGTGGAGATGAAGAACAGGGAGACCCGGAGACTATGGATTGCGGCTGGAAGGGTGAAATGCCTTACCGCAGGTACTGTACTATCGGATATTCCTAAGGAGAAGGTTGAAGATAAAATTGTCATTCGAGAAGCCCTAACCAAGAACACCAAGACAATCCTGTATAATGCGAAGTCTAAACTAAAAGACTCATTCCAATTTATATAGTGCAAGGATGGAAAGGTATTTGCTAGAAAAACCTCTAATAGTAAAATATTTCTTATTCGTTCCGTACAGGATTTAAATCAAATTCAAAAACAAATATCCACTCCACCCCTGCAAGAACTTTTCTACCTGCATTTATATTTACCCTAAATTAATATTTCATTAACGTAAATTATGGATACTCAGATAAACGAAATATTTAACTGTAATTCACCGAATGATTTTTTCGAATTCCTACCTTCCAACAGTCGTATAAATTTTTCTTGTTTACATGTTAATATAAGATCACTAATTAAAAACTACACTAAGTTACTGCAGGTCATACACTGCTGCTCAGCACCACTAGATATGATAGTTATTACCGAGGCCGGTATTTCGCAACATATTTCTCATTTGTATAACATACCAGGATATAATATGTTTTCACAACTACGTACTACCAAAAAGGGAGGAGGAATAATTATTTATGTCAGAAATCATCTCAAATTTACTACATTATGTAATAGAAAAGACATTTGAAAGTTTAACAGCTGTGTTAAATACAGATTGTATTCTAGAAGTAAACTTGAGTGGAGATAAACCATAAAATCTTTACTCAAGTTTAGTTCATGAATACTATCTATGCATAGACTAGTTTCAAATCGAGACTCATGATTGAGTAGAGTTCTAGAATAGTGTTGAATTATTATTAAAACATATCATATCAATCAATATCAATGTAAAATATAAAATAACATCAAATAAATCGCGATAGAATCCGTTACAAATAGTTATAATTCAATGTGTGCATTCGCGTAAACTTCTGACAATATCACTTATCATAAATGTTAAAAACTTTTATGATAAGTTCTGATAAAGTTCTAAAAGACTCAAGAGTACTCAAGACTCACAAAAAACGGAGTTTTTAGGTTTTACATTTTAGTGTTCTATAATTAGATTTAGATCAGAAAAGTCAGCAACCAGAACGAGACTTGAACCGATATATTGTGATCGAGCAGGTAACTATGCTAAATGCCATTTTATTGTGGATCACTTCGTTGTCCGTCTGTCTGTCTATTAAGACCGTTTTCGCAGGCATACGTAAAGGTATCAAGTTGATATTTATACGAAACACTCAGGTTTGCAACGCCTTGAAGCTCATCAAACTTCTAGTTCAATGCAATCATCAAAGGGTAAGTACAGCCGTTTATATACCCAATTTCACCAAATGCAAGGGCATCAAAACCTATAGGATACTTCCCGATGAGCTAGAATCATAAAATTTGGCAAGAAGCAAGGTCTTATGGCACGAGTGAAGGGAACAGTCCGAAAACTATAAATATGTTGTTACCCACATCACAAAAAATATTTATATCTGTCTGTCAAGTACAGCAACGTTAGGATCGCCCCTCAATTTAGTTTTGTAGGGAACCCTCAATGCGCGAGTCCAACTTTTTTTTTTTTTTTTTTTTTTTTTATATATTTAGGACACGTCAATTTGACTTCACCTCGCCTGATGGTAAGCTGAAGGTAAAGTCTCAGGAAAGAGGGTCACCATTACAAACATGTATCATGTAAACAATGGTGGCACTCAGCTTGACGGCCTCATCAGAAGAGGATTGTCGTCGCAGCACCGCGTGACACCCACCGGTCCCACTAGTGCTGCGACCACAATACCCCTGCCCGGCTATGCACTTGCTGACCCCTGAACGCAATCAAACCGAAATTGGATTACTATGGAGGGTTTTCCGCAATCGTGTACGGCGGTACCTACCCGGCCGAATTTTGTGACAAATTTGTGTCATCAAATTTCTACCGGTACTAACCGGTAATAACTCGTACTTTACCGGTTTTTATATTAGTCAAACTAGCTGATGCTCGCGGCTCCGCCCGCACGGAGGTCGATTATCGTTTTCGGTCATATCTCCGGTTCTACTTAATATTTACTACTTACAATTGCAATAAAACATACGGAAGATTTTAAGTCTGACCAAGACCTTTTTAATAGAAACCGAATCCAAATCCGTTCAATTTGTGTCCAACGCGAACAAACAGATAAACAATAAAACGGTCATGAATTCCAAATAAAAATATTGTTGTGTTCAGAATCGTTAATTTAACATAACCGCATTTTTTTAAATATCTCCAACACAACTAATAGGGTATTTGACTACTGCTAAAAAATAGTTCTGTATTATGTATTACAACATAAAAATGCAGATTACATCAATATTTTTGAGAACTTTTATTTACGATAAAAATCGATATTAAAGTTTGATTTAAAAAAGTACGCGCCATAACGGATCCCGTGACATGTGACGTCATACCAAAGTAAACAGTAAGCGACTTAAAGCACGTTTATATAATTATTGAAATTAGTTGCAAAAATAATGGTTTATTTTGAGATATATAAGATAAAAGTGAACCATTATTAGTAATTAATAATTGAACCAGTCGATTAACACTAGGAAATGCAGACCGCCTGTATTGAAAAACCCTGTTTACTTATGTGTGACGTCACAGAGCGTTTATAAGCACGTGATCAAATCTCAAAAAAGTGAGATTTTAATCTTGATTTTTTAACAAAAAAGAAACTTATTTTATATTGAAAATAATAAAATATGTTTTTTACGGTACATTTTATTAGGATGACAACAATTCGTACAATATTTTAAATATAGTAAAAATGCCTATTTGCGACTTTATAATAGTAGGTATAGATATTCACAGGGGTGCTTGGTTGGGGACCTCCACGCGGTGCACCCTGGGCAACGGAGACGGCAGCGCCTCTCTCCTAGGGTGGGAGAGACGCTGCCGCCTACGGCCAACTCCGACCGAGGCGAGGACGGCCCTGTTGAGGGCTGTTTGGAAGCTTTCCACGTGTCCCTCTGATTAGCAGAGGGCACAGTGGAGAGCAAGTAAGGGGGCCATCTCGAAACCGGAGATGGCCCAGGGTCAGTCGGGGTGCGAGGGATATGCTCTATGGGTAACCTTACACCCCGGCGTCTTAAGACCCGAGACGGCGTGCGGTTTTAGTCGGTGCAAGCCCGACATAACCGCCCCCGCTGGAGACCCCCCGCTCTCCAGCGGGGGCGGTATCCGAAGGGATTTCCGCACGAAAAAAAAAAAAAAAAAAAAAAGGTATAGATATTCACAAAAGAATTATGACGCACATAATAAGAATAGAATTTAATAGACAATACCAAGAAAAGTTGTGGTATTATTAAAAAAATCCAATGGACTAAACTCACTAAACGTATGCGTACTGGATAAAGTAAAGTCCCGTATAATCTTCATCTGTTTATTGGTTCCGTAATTATGATATGATGTTAGGTATTGCTTCGTATAACTTTAGTTAATCAGACACTCGTACGGTAACGGCTTCACATTATGAAGTTAACAAAACTATTTATTATAGTAATGGTTGTAGTTGCTCTGCTTCTGATGCAGCGCCGGATAACATACTAATCATCAAAAAAGCAAGGAAAGCCATTGTAAGTACAATAGTGTGTAATTGGGTTGGTGCTGATTCCATAAGCTTAGTAGTAAGGTATACAACCGGGACTAATGTTATTATGTTAATGATTATTGCATGTTACATAGTAGATTCATATAAGGGTCGAAAGCAACCTAATTAATAAGGCTCGAGAGGGTTTCTTTTTTAACTTTTAGGTCAGATTTTTTTAACGATATCTGTGAGAATGATATTGCATATATATACCTATATAATGATCGTGTATAAGGATATCTGTAAGAATACAGACAATATTAGTATTATAGTTTCGCCATGATTCATTCGCCTATGACGTTTGACGTAATTAATAATTATTATAATAACTTAAAATGATTGTGTAGAACTACTTGTAAATAACTCTAAAGAAAATTAAATCTAAAAGACAGCTAAATATTTACATACATGCGTCATACAATTCCTCCGCATCATCACCGACTGGTGAAGTTCCCAGAAGACTGGCAGCATGATTATATGGTAATGTCAAGATAGTTTTTAGGGTTCCGTTGCCAAATGGCAAAAAACGGAACCCTTATAGATTCGTCATGTCTGTCTGTCTGTCCGTCCGTATGTCACAGCCACTTTTTTCCGAAACTATAAGAACTATGCTGTTGAAACTTGGTAAGTAGATAGATGTATTCTGTGAACCGCAATAAGATTTTCACACAAAAATAGAAAAAAAACCAATAAATTTTGGGGGCTCCCCATACTTAGAACTGAAACTCAAATTTTTTTTTTTCATCAAACTCTAACGCATTGGGTATCTATGGATCTTCAAAAATGATATTGAGGTTTCTAATATCATTTTTCTCTAAACTGAATAGTTTGCGCGAAAGACACTTCCAAAGTGGTAAAATGTGTCCCCCCCCCCTGTAACTTCTAAAATAAGAGAAAGATAAAACTAAAAAAAAATATGATGATGAAAATAAACTTCCACCGAAATTTGGTTTGAACGAGATCTAGTAAGTGGTTTTTATTTAATACGTCATAAATCGGCAATTTACCTTTCATTCAATCAACTCAAATATAAATT
This sequence comes from Cybosia mesomella, assembly GCA_946251805.1. NCBI lineage: Eukaryota > Metazoa > Arthropoda > Insecta > Lepidoptera > Erebidae > Cybosia > Cybosia mesomella. Next base: position 16,257,561 of record OX276403.1, read on the forward strand.
AAGAAAAAAGCATTATTATGTTACTTGCTGCTACGGAACCCTTCATGGGCGAGTCCGACTCGCACTTGGCCGCTTTTTATGATAATTTGACAGCAGGGAAAACCTAATATATACCTTTAGGGTAGCGGTATGTATATATTACTTTTCAAAATTATTATTGTGTATACTGTTTATTCCTTCTATAAATATTGCTCTCAATAATGCACCTATGAGTCTTTCTTTACGCCACCTTTGGTTGACTGGTAGAGAATATTCCTGGCATTAAACTTATTACAAAATAAAAGGCCCGCTTTGACATTAGTCTTCGTGGCGTAACTAGTGATGTAACTATACGACTCGGTACTCGATACTCACGATGAATCGAATCCAGTTTGCATGGGGGTTTGAACGATTTGAATATGTATGTAAAGTGCATTGGATTAAAGTTCTGATTAGAAAAATTTGCTTGACCTTTGCTATTGTAGGTATTTTAAAATGATACAATATTATGTAAGGTAAATTTACTTTTATTTAATATTTTTGTTATAATAACATTCGCTCAATCACAAAAACAACAAGAATAATTAAATCAGTCTTCAGAATCATTTTCTTCAGATGATGAGCCAAAGTCGTCAGTTGAGCTATCGTCACCCGTATATAAAATTATTTCGTTTTCTATTATACTGTCAATATTGAAATCTCTGTCATAGTCTTCCTTTATTATTTTTCTAGTTCTTTTGTACCACTTTTGCCCAGTCTTCTTTAGTAATTTTGGCACAAGCTTCATTTAACAATGTCATCATTTTCTTAATGGAGAATGGTGGCTTTGTGTTGTGGCGTGCTGAGTATCCTTCCACTTGAGCCCAAATCAACTCAATAGCATTATACTGACAATGGTAAGGCGGCGTTCTTATCACTTTGTGTCCATACTGAAGTGCCAATTCGTCAATTTTATATTTTGGTTTCGCAGGTTTATTAACTTTTACTAGTTATAGTAATTCAGCTTTTAACAAACTCCTGTCAGCTTCAACGCCTTGTCTTTGTAGCCATGCTACCAAATCAGCCTTTTTGTTTGATTGAGTGGGTGCTTTATCTATTGGAACCGAATGGTAAGGTGCATTGTCCATAATGATTATGCACTTTTCAGGGAGGTTTGTTAGCAAGTTAGTAAACCACTCGGTGAATTTATTTGCGTCCATTTCTTCGTGATAGTCTTTTGTACTTTTAGACTCAAATGTAACCAAGGCATTCTTCACAAAACCTACCCCAGCTGATCCGGCGTGGCAGCTTATTATGCGTCCACCTTTACCCATTGGCACTTTTGAGCAAGATGCCTTGGTATCGTCTGTCTATGACTGCGGCACGGTATAATTTGAGTTCAACCAAGTCTCATCGAGAAATATGACATTGTCCCAATTTTTGATTTTGCTCATCTCCCTCAAAAACGATACTCGGTGCAAAATTAAATCATATCGTTTCATCGTAATTTTTCTCTTGTCGGTTTTTTTGTATTTAAAACCAATTTGCTTCATTATTGTTATAAAAGACGTGGCACTGCCACTATATAGGCCAGCCTCTCGTAATGTTATCAGCAATTTACTCACAATTGGGTATTCAAATCTTGTGTAGTAAGCATACACGTGGTTTCGAATAGCGTCTGCGTCAAATGTGTCAATACCTGTTACGGGCTTGTTTTTCTTCCTCTTTTTAGGCGTACGTAATATATTGTCGTCAGTACCGGAAGGTTCATAATCTTTCTTCAAGATGGTTCGAATAGTTTTTTTTACCAATACCAAGTGCTTGTGCGATGCGATCTTGCACTTGCGTTACGGATAATAAAAGTCCACCATTAAATGATTCGCGTTCGAAGTATTCGGTTAACTTTACAACCAATTCGCGTGAATGGCTGTTGATTGTACGTCCTCTTTTTGACATGTTGAAACAGAGTTCATACGATATAACAACAAACACCAAAATCCAGTCCAAATCTCAATGATTAAATCAATGTCCAAAATAGAAAAGCCGAGGTCAACGTGATAGGAAACAGAAATAATCCAAAAACAAAGCCGAGTCGAGAAATATTATCAACAAAACTAACGGAACGGGCGAACAGTCAACTTCACAAGATAGCGAACACACGCGTATGCCTCTTGGTCAGCGACAAGTCATTCTATAGAAATCAATGCTGCCATTATTTACTGCTTTAAGCTCCAAGCTCATGATTTTCATGAAAGATCACTACACAGCTGGTGAAATTCAGTAATTAATTTTAGTATTTAAATAAATTAAAATAAAAGTGCGCGTCGGGCTTGAAAAAACATATCTTGCTCGATATTTTTTTTCCTTAACTGATTATTAATAGTCTGTGGACAAAGTGAAAAAATCGTTATGCACAGCACTTAGCTGAGTGGGCGGTACCTGTCAATGAAAAATGTAATTACCTTCAGAACATTTCAATTGGTAAAAAATTGAGAACTTCATGGGCGCAAACTGTCAAAACGGGCCTTTTATTTTGTGATAACTATAAGTCCGCCTACGTACCTACATGTGCATAAAGTTTAAGAAATAAATAAATAAAATCATGTCCCGGGGATAATCATTTCCCTATGTTCAGGTCCCAAAATTAAAGCTGACTTTCCGGGTAATATTTATAATACTTAATGAAAAAATAATTTTCATTTCTCATACTTGGAAAGTTAGCTAGCAGTTTATTACAGAGTACATTTTAATATTTTTACAGGCCTTAAACGTCCTACTTCAGTGTTTGTCTGAGGATTAATACCACGGCATACGAACCAAGGGGATCCATAACTTAATTTTGTCTCATATTCTGTAGATGATTTTGCACAAAGAAAAGTGCTGCTAACAATTAACTGCTAGATTCCTTCAGTAAATTTTTAGAACCATTTTAAATTGGGAATCAAAATTAACTTATTTGAAAACGAAAATAAGTGTTTTTATTTATTAATTTATTATAATAATATTTATTTATTTCAATTGGTTCTATCACCAAACTTTTTTGAAATGAAATTATAAATGTCCTGCAAAATCCACAGTTGAGGCCCTTGACTACACTTAATTATTCGTATGCTCGATTTATTTTTTAAAGGGCAAAGGTCTTCGGGCTGTTGATATAGCGAGCACGGCTCATGACGTCGTGAGTTTCTTCAAACCAAAACCGAAGAAAAAACAGTGGAAATTACGCCAAACGAGGCGTAAATAACAATTTACCTACCTACTTGCTTAGTTTGATGAAAATAACTGTATTTCGGTTCACGATTTTTTAAAATAAACTTTTCTATTGCCCATTTTCGGATTCCGTGCCTTTTTTAGTGTTGAAATCCCCACGGGAGTTCCCGGACAGTGGCGATGGTTATGTCGGTTTCGAACCGACAAAACCGCACGCCGTTTGGTTCTCTAATGCCGGACAATCTAATGACGAAATTCTCTCGCACCCCGGTTGAGCCTGGGCCATTTACAGCTTTGAGATAGCCCCCTCGGGTGTAGGTACCATTGCCGTAATCACGGTGCCGAGCGAGAGGACTTCCACCCCGATTGCTGCCATAAGTTTACCCTTCGGTACTTCCAACACTGGGCACTCTACCAGCGTGTGCAGCTCCGAGTCCTTGCCCGCGTCACAGTGCTGGTACTTAAACGGTGGCTCTTTCCTGATCCGAAGCAGGTGGTACTCGAAGCTTCCGTTGCTGAAGACACCTGCGTCAGTCGGTACGAGAGGCTTCCGTGTCGCCTCTCGAGCCAATCCTACATGACGGGTCTTACCGCCTCTATAACGGCGTGCCCTGCACTTGGCTGCCCAAGTCATTCTGTTGTATGTTACTCCGGTGCACAAGGGTGGTTCTAGGCAAGATGTTGAGCGATACAGACCATCTCGATTTCGTCGACGATGTCAAAACTGTTTTAAAAAGCTGGTACACAATGAAATCTATCCAATGCTGCATAACGTCATCATTCCTGAGCAACATGGATTTGTTAAACGCCGCTCGACAGTATCCAACTTGTTGATATTTTCAAACTACCTGTTCGAAAATGTTGATAGACGTGTGCAGGTTGACACAGTATACACTGACTTCAAAAAAACTTTTGACAAAGTCGCCCATGAGATATTATTGAATAAAATTGCTTATAATGGGATACGAGGAAATCTGTTGCGGTGGTTCGCGTCATATATAGAGAATCGAACACCCTCTGTGTTCGATTCTCTATATATGACGCGAACCATCGTCCATAGTCGTTATAAAGGGTCATCAGTCTATTACTGTGCGCGTGACCTCGGGTGTTCCACAAGGTTCCATAATAGGACCGTTGTTCTTTGTAATTTACATTAATGATATCAAGACATGCTTTAAGAATTCCACATTTGTGATGTATGCTGATGATTTAAAAGCTTTCCAATCAATTAGCACCGGAAACGATTGCCTATCATTTCAGGAAGATTTGGACAGGTTGTCTTCCTATTGTGCCCTCAATAAGCTACATCTCTAAGAATAAATTTATCATTAATTATAATTAAAACCTCTGTGGATCTGTCTTGAGTAGAGTCCGCTCGCAGTTAGAATATACTGTCCCCATTTGGAATCCATTCTACCAGAAATATTTAGTTGAGATCGAGAGTGTCTAACGTAAATTTCTGCGTGCCATGTATTGCCGGTGCCATAGGTCTAGGTGTTACTTGTCATACTCACAACTACTGGTCGAGTATAAGATTATCAGTTTAGAGCACCGCCGCCAATATCTGGAGGCCAACATACTTTACGATATCGTTCACTTCACAATCGCTGCGATGTATTAGACCTCACAAGTAAATTATGTTACGCAGTGCCTCGAACTGTTAGCGTGCGCAGAGTTCGTGCAGGAATATTGTTCGCGGTGAACACATGTCGTATTAATTCTGGCCTACGTTGCCCCATCCATCGAATGTTGAAGACTTACAACAATAATTTTATAAATGTTGACATATTTGCATGTTCGACGTATGAATTTAAATCTAATACATAAGATTTTTTATTAATTGGTAATTCATTCATGGTAATTAACTTAATACTCTGCGACATTATGTATTTTAATCTGCGGATAACGTAGTGGGTTGCAATATTGCCCATAAAATAACCAGTCTACTTTCAAAATTTTTACTACAGATATATTATAACTGTTTGTTGTCCCTGAATAAATAAATAAATAAACTCCTTCCACTTCACTACGATGGCCTGGTGGAGCTGGGATTTCTGGGTCTCGATTTCTCCAGGTTCAGGATACCGTCCTTGCTTCTGCGCGTCCTTGCGTCAATTGTAAAGGGCTGCAAGGACTCTCGCTTCCAGGTGCCAGGATGGAGTTCCGGCAAGGAGACTCACGGCTACAAAGGAGATCATCCGGTACCTCCTTATGGCCCTCTCGACCGTCACCTGCTGCGGTTGCCGAAGCAGCCGGGAGTTGTTGGCTTTCAGGGCCACTGGACACCCATATAAGGCCCTGGACCACACAATCCCCCCTTAAAGTCTCCTGTAGGAGTCATCGGATTCCCTCATGTTGGGCACAAGCCGCGCTTCCGCTTGGAGATATGTTTTTTATACCTCCAATGTACAGACACAACTTATTTTCTATTTTATAATACGAGTAGTACAGAAAGAATATATAGATAAGTTATCAGTATTATTTGAAAGTTAAGTATAGTTATACCTAATTGTTGAACTTGTGCCAAAATCGTATTTGGTGGATTTAATGAACCCGATCCTTTATGAGGGTTGAATGGCTGACATCAATCACATTGTATTTGTAAAACTCATACACAGTGACTATGCATTATGCAGTATGTGAAATAAATGTATTGAGCATCATATTACATATCACTAAAGATCACAGAGACCCGGTAAAGAGGTCAAATTTTGTGTAGACAGACTATTCGATGTTTGTTTTAGTTGTAAATTATTAAGAGCGGATGGAAGTAATATTATTCGACTATAAAATAACTTATTTCTTCTTGCCGATTAAATATGTATTTGATCAAAGGTGTCATGTTCAGGCGACATTTGTATCAAACTTATGAAAGACATGGTCGGCGTCCGGCATCAGATGAAATAGGAGCCGACCTACTAACAACTGGCCTGCAGCCAACAAAGGAACTGAATGGCGACACGACTACGATGTACCGCCCCACTGTACTTTGTTACATGGAACACCATGACATTGACAGGAAAGTGTAGATATTATATTAATGTATATGAAACTGTAGGTAGCTAACTTAGAACTCTTGTGCGTCCAAAATACAATGGCTCATGATAGACCTCGGTAAGTCATCGCAATTGTGTACATGGGGTAATGGTTCACAGTGCCACACGATTGACCATCGGGGTGGAATTGGAATGTTCTAGATTTTTTTGCATACTTCTCAAGAATCGTGGCGCAGCAATGAGCTATGCACCATTATGTAAACACCTACGTATTGGTGGCCTACAGTTGCGCATAGCAGTGTCCACTGTCCACTAGCCCACTGTGTGCGGGAACATTAGGCCACATATTCGATCGTTTGTTGCTTTAAAATGAATTATAGTGTCGTCAATGAATGTTCTAAAACGGGAAGTAGAGTGCATGAGCAGGGACCTAAGCAATTCTTTTTGAAACTAGTTAGGGTGCATATGAAGTGAACATACTAAAAGTCCTGACCTCTTTTAGGTTTTTTTTTAATAGCTCAGAAACGGTGTGTCCTTGGATCTGTGAGCCCCCAACCGTTTTCGAGATGCCCGAAGAGTGAAAATAAAAGTTATTTTAACCCACTTTACAAAGAGACCAATTGCCATCGAAGGGTCAATACTCGACGATGTTCAAAAATATATCTACCAAGATAGTTATGGTACCTATCTTGGGCAGGTGGTCTGCTCGGTAGCAACTTTTAATGGTTAGCGTGCAAGACGCAATTTCATTTTTCCGATTCTCGGAGGGGGTTGTTGTGAAGTTAAATCCAAGTGTGTGGGGTCGCAACCCTTGTCCCACGGCCGCCATCTTGAAAAAGGGGTGCAAATTGTTTTTACGCTTTATTGGGCAAATTATTCGTTGCACAGAAATTTCGTAAAAACAGTCTTGTTGCAAATTAAATTCTCTACAACCTGAATTCCTCTCAATATCAAGTTATTAACAAAAATAGTTAAAGATTTGGATACAAATTTTCTTTCAGTCAAATTAACTATTTTCAAATTTTATTCATTTTTTAGGGTTTTCTAGAGTGTATGAGGTGAGGCTGAATTGGGCCCCAATCATCTCGATAGGGTCCCATAAACCCTATAAAATCCAAACAAATAAATAAAATTTTGAAAATATTTGATATGGTAGAAAAGAAAATTTGTTCTCATATTGGTGCTAATTCTGTTGTTGCAAAACTCTCTAAACTAGACTAAAAAACACTAAAATTTAGTTTAGTCCTATCAAACGACGTTTCGCATTCTGAAAACGTAGGACTAAACTTATTTTAGTTTAACAGAATCAAACTCATTACTCAACTTAGTCCGAATTCGCTCATTTGTTATTCTGTTGTTCGATTTTAGACTCAAAAACGGCCTAAAATTAGAAACGTCAAACTAATATTAGAGGTCATCAAAATACATGATTACTAAAAGTGCATGTTAGTGCTTTGAAGTAGAGTGCGTTTCATTTACTTAATTTATATGTCCTTCAGATTCGTTTGTGGGAAAATGATAAAAGGTTTTTTATTTAACAATCTACCTGCGATCATAATCTTAAAATGAATAACGATTTCGTGATTTTAGCTCTTGCTATTTCAGCAGAAAGGTATGTACCTAGTGCTACGTCAAAATATCATTACTTTCTTCCGCGTAAGTATATCAATAAATAAATAAAACATTATTTTTAGAAACTATCACGAAAGCGTACGTTTGGAACAATTAAGGGACCATTCCAATCATTTTGAGATGGCAGAGGAAAAGTTCCATAAACTTTTTAGGCTCCCTAGAGCTGGAGCTCTTCACTTATTAAATGCTTTGGACGACTTATGACTGGACGAATTTATAATAAAGAGCTTAGAAATTGGTTGCCATGTGTAAAAATCTTGTTAAACTGTATTTATTGGTTTTATAATGAGAAAAATAATCCCTTATTTGCTAATTGTCGTACATAATGAGTAAACAAACATTTATAGGCATTTAAAAAGCTGAAAAAATTCTAATATAATATTTTCTTTTTTTTCGCTCTTTATCATTCATTCTTAATTTTTATGTAATGTAAACACTCTCCCGAATAATTTTAGTAATGTCTAGGTCGAATTTAGTGCTGTCATAATTATGTCTAAATTTAATTCAACGGAACAACAGAATAGCATAATTGGGATCTCTAAACTAAAATTAGGAAATCTTAGAGAAAAATTAGTTTAGTGACATTTACAACAGAATTAGCACTATATTGTCGTCTATTTTCGTTGATAACTTTGTTACCTTTGGTTCTACGACTAAAAGTTAGGCGCCGGACAAACAGAACGGGCGAAGGCGCAGTCGTGCCTGAGGCGTGTCTTAGACGTGTGCGCTGTTCAAGTATATCAATTATGCTGCGTCCACAATAATAATAAGGCAATAATTTTCGCGATAATCAACGCCCATTCTTGCCAATCTATGGGTGTTAACCCTAGAAAGCAGTCATGCGGCCCCTGTGGGTGACGTTTTTCCTTTAATAATTAATTCGTAAAAAATACGGCATCCAAATGAAACGAGAATAAATAAGATGATAAAAACTTTAAGTTCCTATTTTGAAAGCAATCGTTACATTTTTTGACTAATTAATATGTATTAATGTGAGCTATATTTATTCATATATTCTACACAGTTGAAACAAATGTTCAGCTTCACAAGGCACCTTTTCTATTGCATTTTAATTTTAGATTATTGCCGCTTTAGGGACGGAATTAATTAGTAACAGTCAGCTAATGCTCCTTTTTTAAGTTATCATCTGACTAACTCAGTAAGTCTAACTGTTCTGCAATTCGAGGCATCTGAAATAATATTATGAATAATATGAATCGAATATTAAGTAAGAAATAGTGAGTAATATAAATGTAAAACAAAAAATATGTAGAGGATACCAACATTCCTGATGCCCAAGCCAATGTTACCTATAAGTTGGTGCACCTGTTGAGCAAAGGACGAGGCTCTGACGCAGGATTTCCTCTCATGATTGACATCAGACGGCAATTGCTCCCGGAAAACAATAAGCGGATCTTGGGCTCTAAAGTGCAAACTTTGTACAAAACTGGGAAATCGCCATGAGGATGATGAAGCAGTAATCGGTATAAAATATTTGTAAATAAATGACAAAACATGTACACTTACCTTTGCTCAATAGTCACGTGAACGCTAAACTTTCGTCAATTTCGACATCTTTGCTATAATTCAATACACAAAATCAAGTTGAATCACACAGATGGAACTAATTCGGAAGGTACTGTAATTTACAGTACCTTCAGTACCAGTAATTCGGTACAGGAATGAAGCGAATATTTTTTTTAGAAATCATAATTTTTGTCTTCGTAATTTTTACGATAGTTCTGTACCTATTATTATTATTATTTTTTTCGTGCGGAAATCCCTTCGGATACCCCCCCGCCGGCCAGCGGGGGCGGTTATGTCGGGCTTGCACCGACTAAAACCGCACGCCGTCTCGGGTCTTCAGACGCCGGGGTGTAAGGTTACCCATAGAGCATATCCCTCGCACCCCGACTGACCCTGGGCCATCTCACCACTAACAGCATCGCTCATCCTGTCTCCTCTGAAAACCGAGGAGTACGGAGAGCGATGTGTTCCCGCCACGTTGGGTATTGGCCGACGATCAATGCCAACCCTATGAAGGGGTAGCCATTGACCGCCGCCCAGGATGTACCGGCCACTCCGATTCCGTTCCCCCCGGACTGCAGCGGGATCGGAATCGGAGCGACACTCGAGGAGGTTACCCAACACACACCCCACGATAGTTCTGTACCTTTAGTGAAAAGTGATTTAAGTCAAAAATCTAGTTACTAGTACTTCCACGTCAAAAGTTTTTTTAAATATTTGAAAAATTATAACGTTTGATCTATAACAGCTATTCCTTTCAATGAAAACGTGTTTTTAAACTAAAATTTTCTCATTTTAACACTGCGTGTGGTTTTAATCGATTCAAGTCTGAAATACCCATCTCACCATTAGCTCCGGAGGGATGCAGACAGTGGAGGTTTGCAATCATAAATAAAAAGAAAATGTTTTTAAAAAAATGGCTAATCAACAAATTTTTGCTAAAGAACATATTTCATTTGCAGCAATAATGCAATAAAATTATTAGACATTTTAAGTTTTACTTTGGTAAAACCTATATAAGGTGTCACAAAATTAGGTCTCTGAATTTGGTGAGATGACTTGGTATCGTCAAATTTGTATTTGAAACAAAGATAAAAATATCGGGTAGAAAAAGAAATTAAAAATAAAAAAATTATAAAAATAAAAAGAATAAAAATTAAAAAAAAAGTACCACCAGCGGCCAGTGTCACGTGACGCGACGAGCTCGTGACGCACGTGGTAGGCGTGCGTCCTTCTCCTCGCTGTATTCTCCAAGCGGATGTGTGGGAAATACCTAAATCGCGACCAGCGTCACGTGTGCTCGTCGCGTCACGTGACACTCGTCGCTGGTGGTGATTTTTATTTTCATTTTTATTCTTTTTTTTTATATGTTTTTAAATATGGCTACTAGGTATTCAAATGAAAAGACATTCAAGTTCATCAAACTTTATTAGACCAAACTCCACGTCGATCTTGACGCTTGCCGTTTGACAAACTACTACAGACGATAATGTTGACGCCACGTACGTGGAAGTACTAGTAACTAGATTTTTGACTTAAATCACTTTTCACTAAAGGTACAGAACTATCGTGGGGTGTGTGTTGGGTAACCTCCTCGAGTGTCGCTCCGATTCCGATCCCGCTGCAGTCCAGGGGGAACGGAATCGGAGTGGCCGGTACATCCTGGGCGGCGGTCAATGGCTACCCCTTCATAGGGTTGGCATTGATCGTCGGCCAATACCCAACGTGGCGGGAACACATCGCTCTCCGTACTCCTCGGTTTTCAGAGGAGACAGGACGAGCGATGCTGTTAGTGGTGAGATGGCCCAGGGTCAGTCGGGGTGCGAGGGATATGCTCTATGGGTAACCTTACACCCCGGCGTCTGAAGACCCGAGACGGGGTGCGGTTTTAGTCGTTTTCATTGAAAGGAATAGCTGTTATAGATCAAACGTTATAATTTTTTAAATATTTTACTCCTGCAAGTGTACAATGCTTCAGTGTCCGATGGCGGATGAATGATCGGCGATCGTATGGGCACCTCAACGAACCACTCGGAGATTCTCTTTGATGCGTACCCGAAAAACCGACAATTCACGGGTCGCAGGCGATCACAGACGATGATCGGCGAGTACAGCCAAGTATGCCCTGTATACGATCGTGCTCGCACGTAATCGTCTGTAATCGCCGATAGTGTTGTGCAGACATCACATTTACCGTTACTGCGCTTGCGTGTGGGTAAGTGCCTATGTACTTAAACGTGTTCATTACATCCCGCACACCCGCACACCCCTTGGAGCCTCTCATACCGTCTGATACACCTGTGTCGGATCAGAAAGGAGTCAACTTCTGAATGCCATCACTGTGTTGCAAGTGAGGACTCAGGGCTGCACACGCTAGGGAGTGCCCGGCGCAGGAGGTGCTAAGGCGGGCCCTCGTGGCAGCCCACGGAGTGGGATTCCTCACGCTCGGCGTCTTGCTTAAGGCGATGGTGCGGAGTGCCAGCGCGTGGGCTGTCGCTGCCTCCGTTTCCAAATAAGTAATCCCAATCCGCAGAGCCCGCGAGGCACGAAGGGGACTTAAACATCGGAGGTCACTCAACGAACTTCGTCATCCTTGAGCGCAGGCTTGGGGGTGACAGGTGAAGCCACCTGTCACCTTAGCAGAAGCAGGCCGGGTTGGCGGCGCGTGGCGCACCCCCAAGACGCGGACACCGTAGTTCCCAAACCTGAGGGAATGAGAAGGAACCCTGGCTGACCCAGGGTCACCCGGGGTGCGAGGGAAATGCCTTCCGCATGAAAAAAAGGTTGACTTTGTTTTCATCACTCGTTTTTGAAACTTTTACGCAAAACTCTCTTTTCATGCTCTGTACAATCACTTACTTTTGGCACTCTCGATAATAATATGATCAGCAACTTTTGACGCTGACCTTACTCATTCTTTATCATCATAAGCAAATTAAACAAAACGTATGCCTACGTATGAGCAATAGAAAAGTCCCGGATTAATATCATCTGCGTATATAAGCCTGATTTTGTGATTAAGATACTATTGTTTTTTGTAACTTTGATGCGTTTGGAACTTGTCTGTAGATATTGTGTAAATTGTCAATTAGTATGAGGTTAACAAAAGTATTTATTTTTGTTATAGCAGTCGTTACTTTGTTTATACCATTTTCTGATGCTGCACCGGGGAAAATTCCAATTAATGCTATTAAAAAAGCAGGAAAACTAATTGTGAGTAGTTATTGTGTTTTTATTTGTGTTGAGGAGAGTATTTTATTTATTTTAAGTAATTGTTTCTAAAAGGGTTTTTTTTTTTTTTTTTTTTTTTTTTTTTTTTTTTTTTTTTTAATGATCATATCGTTTCTATAATCAAGAGATACATATCCAAAATAATACTAAATTAAATTAACACTACACACTATTATTACTAAAATAAACTAAATTAAATAAATAAAATATTTACATGCATAATGCGTCGTGAAATTCCTCTACATCGTCACCGACCGGAAACGTTCCCAGAAGGCTGGCAGCATTGCCACGTTGAATGGCAATGCTTATTCTCTGTGCAAGATAATAACCAGCCCTCTGGTCACGCGTAGCGTCGATCAGCCGCTTTGTTAAATCTTTGTACACAAAGCGGGCACTTGGGCCCCATGTCCCCAACGTTTCAACCCCAAACGGCTCAAAAATATAATCACCTGTTAAATTACAGTATTTGCGCCGTTTGAGGTTTTCCGCAGATGCAGCAGCAGCACCGGCACAGCCCGCTGTGCCTGAAAGATGTGAAGGCGCAAGGGTGTCGACGCATGTTGCATCCCACACCAAAGGCCTACCCATCTTCCAAGGCAGCAACGACATACCATCCGGTCTCCTGCCATCCTCACGCGCCAGCCCATTAGGTTCACGAATGGCTGGCACGCCAGCAGTGGCAAGAGCACGGCGGATAATGTCGTTGATGCAGGCGTGTCGTGATATACGCCCAGCGCTTCTGCCGCATGAAAGGCCATGGTGCCCAAGGCTGTCGACAGCTTCACCGCAGAGGCAACGATGGGGAGAAACACACGGCGCTCCCAGGCGAAGGCAAGTGGCAAGGCGGAAAGTAGTATCGTCCAACATAGTACCTATGTTGGGCGACGGGAGTGCCTGAATCCAGAGACCTGACTCCCATTCCCCCACAGCCAACAGGCGCGCACGCTCTGAAACATGGGAAGACGAGCGTATCAAACTGTCTCTTACCAGCTTGCATAGCGGCGCATCCCATTGTCTCTGGGAGAAAAGGTTGCCAGGCAATTCAGTGTTGGGACAAGCAACCTTCCAAGCATTAATGGCATCGGACTTGCACGACACCTCAGAGTTAACCTGTGTATTTATAAGAATTTTCCTGGTTAACTCCTCAGTGCCGTGGACCGATGACAAAAATGCTGGAAGGCTAACATCAGTAATTTTGCGAACGCCGAGCCCACCCAAGCGAACTGGTAAGGACGCTTGGAGCCAGGCTCGGTCGTTCAAGGCCACATTTAGAATTTTGCTGAGAGTGTTTTGAAGAATGTTGTCAATTTTTGCCAAAAGTGTCAAATGTTGCCAAAATTGGGATGAACGAAGTGCATGAGTAAATTTAGGGACAAAAAGGCATAACCGAAGTATAGTAAAGGCTGAATGAACACTGATTTTTTGTAAACAATCTGCAATATTTTCAAAATTTTGAATTTTTTCCTCAATAAATGAATGAAATCCATCTTCCAGAACTGGGGACCCCAGGAGGCGCAGAGAAGCTTTTTCCAGAATTTTGATATTGGGAGCTAAATGGTTAAATTTTTGCGTAGTCGAGGGTCTGTCTGTAGTGTCACTAATAAATATTTCACATTTGTCTGAGTTGAGTTGTAAGCCAATGGATTGAAATTTATTTTTCATAAGTTCTAAATCTTGTAACACTGTAGGTACATCACCCCCTAAAGTCCCGTCATCTAGGTACCAGATGTTGAATTTTGAATTTAACTGTTGTATGATGGGATGTATTGCTAGACTGAAGATGACTGGTCCCAAAGGGTCCCCTTGCTGGCAACCAACTGCTGATTCCAAAAGATGATCCTTATAAATTAATTTTGTAGGGTGTCTGTAGCACTGCCAAAGGAATTTATATATATGAGGGGTTTCTAATTTTGCTTGGGTCAGCAAGGTATCCCTATTCACTGAATTGAAGGCATTCCTCAGGTCAACCTTCAAAATGACCTCACTTTCACCGCTGCCAAGGTACGTCGAAAGTGCGTGTATGGCAGCCTCACAGCCCCCTTTCGAACCGAAACCAAGTTGAAGGGGCTGGAATTTTGCTGCAAGCTCGGTACTATAATACTTGCAGCAAATTTTGGCTGCCAACCGCCTTTTCTAAAAGGGTTGAGTCAGTTATTCAGTCATATTTTATCTAATGGCCTCTTTTATCTAATGACGGCCTCTGTGGCGTAGCGGTAGTGCATTCGACTGCTACGACAGGGGGCGCGGGTTCGATTCCCGCTCAGTGCAAATATTTGTATGCATTAATATGTCTATTTGCATTGGTCTGGGTGTTTCTATGTATAATATGTATGTATTTACAAAAAAAAAAGTATATAAGTATGTTTATCCGCGTTCTAGAACCCATAACACAAGCTAGTTAAACTATGCTTACTTTGGGTCTAGAAAGCGCTGTGTAGAATGTCGTAGAATATTTATTATTTATTATCTCGCTGGCCTGAGATTTCACAATCTCATTTAAATTTTAAGTCAAATAAATATATTTCAATAGTTTCTTATTATTAAATATTTTCAGGCCCGGCGCGGCTTCGCCTGTGGCATATTTCGAACCCCAGTTGCACCCTTTTAACCCACATATGGACCTTTTTTTTACTTTCACGTAATGTATGGGAATCTTACATATTTGTTGAGATTTATAGTTAATGCTCCGCTCCTTTGAGTCGTAGCGTGATAACACTTACAAATAATGTGGTTTTCTATTGGTGAAAGAATTTTCAAAATCGGTTCAGTAGATCCAGAGATTACCCCCTACAAACTAACAACATCATAAAGTTTACAGCTTCATAATATTAGTGTAGATTTTTTAATAATTTGCGCGTGTGTGCGCGTGAATCAAATATCAGTAAAAATGAAATAGAAATATCTTGGAATTAGAAAATTGGCTATACTTTTTAATCATATATAAATTAAAACGCAGGGTTTACCCTGCGTCTAGATGTAGCTAGGCAAGCTATCAATGTGAGTCCAGAACTGAAGTAAGCTCCACCTAATTAAGATAACTAATTGTTTCAGGGTCAAGGTCTTCGTGGTATTAATATAGCGAGTACGGCTCATGATGTCGTGAGCTTTTTCAAACCAAAACCAAGGAAAAAACATTAAAAACAAGATGAAATAAAGAAGAAATTATAATTTCTAATTTTTAAAGTGTTTTTTAACTAAGATATTATTAACTGGTGACGTTTGCAAGTGATGGTTTAACAATGACAGGAGGTCATAAAATACACAGTCGTTCGATCGAGAAAAACCCCTTTTTTAATGCTATATAGTGTATAGGTTCATCCCTTTTTCTAACTCGAACGACTGAGTTTTAACACGTCATGGTAAGCCCCCTGATAACCAATGATTGTCTATATTTATATTGAAACCTTTCCACCGTTGTTTTAAATCATCATTGTGTGTATGGTGAATATATTTTTGTAGAACTCACACCGAGACTGTTTCTGTGTGTGGGAAAATCCCTCTCAGAAGTTATTGAACACAGACAAATATACAAACGATCTTCACATTGAAATAATCATCATCCTTACCATTAGCCCCGGTTTCATCCGAGGTTCTCATCTCGAAGTCCAGTCTCCGCTTTCCGACATTTACTTAACCTGGTCCGTGAGCTCAACCAAGTCATTGCCTTTGCGGACGAGTCTACGATCTATAGACTTTAACGCCATGTATTAGGTCTTCGCCATATTAAGCTTCAGACTGCCGTTCTTAAGCGCGTTATATTGCAATAAATCAATATTGATGTAAAAACTATTTTAGTAATATTTAGAGAACCAATTTAACGTTTTTCAATTTTTTATTATTATTTTATGTACAGTTTTCGTGCTAAGGTTGAATGTGTTTCGCGACGATACCCAGTAGGTACATAAGCGGAGTTGGATGAGTTAACAACTCCATTTTCAACATGGCTGTGTATGTAGCAGATCAATCACAATATATAAATGCCAAACAAAATTCTGCTAAGACGTTTTAATTATATTTAACACAAGTCAGATTAGAGAGCCCTAGAACCTAAATATCAATACCTTTAGCACCATATAACTGAAAAATAGCTACTGTGACCAGCTAGCAGGTGGTATGCATACACTCAAGGTGCATAACTACACTACATTGTCCCATACATTTTATCCCTGTAAAAATAAGTGATTTCTGGTGAGCCCGGGATCTTACTCTATTACAATTTAGATTAAAAAAATGGAGTTGATCGGTAAATTTAGCAATGATCCTCGTAGAGACATAAATAAAGAGATGGACAGAAGAAATAAATAGATAGTTGCATAACTTATTATATTAAAACAAGTGAAACCTGTAAATGACAAATTGTAGGAACATGGTATATGGAGCAAAACGAAAAAACACAAGGGAATTCATACCAAAATTTAAACTTCTTTCAATTAATGGCTCAGCAGTATAACTGCAATATAGACAACCTATCAAAGTAAAAAAATAGGTATGACTTATTGACACTAAAAGGCGTGCAAATTTTTAAATTATAAAAAATAACAATAAATAATCGATTGCACTAAAGAGTTTTAATACCGATATCGAATGAAATCTGATGAAGAATATTTTGCAACCACCTTTTATCATTTTGGGGGTTCAATATAATTAAAAAACGATGAAACACGTGTTTAATTAAATCTTTTAAAGATAAAATCTTTTGCCAAGTTTGAAGTTGATCAGACCGTGAAAACACGTTGTTCCATACAAACTATGCAACTCCGTTTCACCTCCTTAGGAGTTGAATTTTCAATAATCCATTCCTAGTACACATAAGGAATATTTGTGCAAAATTTCACGGTTCTAGACCCAGTGGTTTCAGCAGTAGTGCGTAGATTGGTCAGTCAGTCAGTATATGCTTCTATAGAAAAAAGAATTAGTGTACCACATAATTTTTTTAAATCAAAAAACTTAAAATAAAAGTACCTGTATACTCGTACTACCTGTCTACTTTACTTTACCTAGGTGGCCCGTAAAATTTAGGTAACGGTGGAAACGGGCATTGGCTGCAGAAGTTGGCGAGCTTACTAATAATTGTCTCCTGAGATACAGGTTAACAATCTAGTTCAGGAGACTGAGACTGTATGTACCAGTGTAACTAATTGATTCAATAAATTATTATAATTAATTAGTAACTAATTTAGGTTAGGTACTTAAGAAATAAAAACTATTTCTTAAAATATGAGGTAATCTTAATCCTGGTTGCCTAATTAATCAAATACAGTGACTGTTTGACGTACGTAATAC
The DNA here is from genome assembly GCA_946251805.1 of Cybosia mesomella. Classification (NCBI taxonomy): domain Eukaryota; kingdom Metazoa; phylum Arthropoda; class Insecta; order Lepidoptera; family Erebidae; genus Cybosia; species Cybosia mesomella. Next base: position 16,275,398 of record OX276403.1, read on the forward strand.
AGGACAGGAATATTCATGACATAATTCATAATTACTTGCAACCTTGCAAACCAGTTTGCGAGATAAAAGTAGACTACGTGTTAATCCAGGATTAAGCCATCTCCATGTCAAATTTCACTGAAAGTCAAGGCTATTTCGTCATGACGGAATAATAAACAGTAATACCAAATTTCATATTCATAATATTACTTAGTAGGAATTTTATGTAAGTAGTTATGCCTTTTTTTTTTTTTTTTTTTATCGTGCGGAAATCCCTTCGGATACCCCCCCGCCGGCCAGCGGGGGCGGATATGTCGGGCTTGCACCGACTAAAACCGCACGCCGTCTCGGGTCTTCAGACGCCGGGGTGTAAGGTTACCCATAGAGCACATCCCTCGCACCCCGGCTGACCCTGGGCCATCTCACCACTAACAGCATCGCTCATCCTGTCTCCTCTGAAAGCAGAGGAGTACGGAGAGCGATGTGTTCCCGCCACGTTGGGTATTGGCCGACGATCAATGCCAACCCTATGAAGGGGTGAAGGGGAAGCCATTGACCGCCGCCCAGGGTGTACCGGCCGCTCCGATTCCGTTCCCCCCGGACTGCAGCGGGATCGGAATCGGAGCGACACTCGAGGAGGTTACCCAACACACACCCCTAAGTAGTTATGCCTAAGCGATTCATTGGAAAGTGGTTTTCTATTACGAATACACGGTAGTAGGTACTTAAGTATGTGGTTAGACGCGTGTATATTTAGTGGTATGTACACGCTTTTGGCACCACTATACAACGATTAGAGATTTCTGAAAATAGTGAAGAATGTGACGAAGTTGTCATACCGTAGTTTTTACTTGACTTCATTGCGATGAACCCGGTTGCATTGGAGGCTTTCATCTTAGAGCCCCGGGTCTGCTGCCCATTTTACGTTTGGCTTATTTTGGTCATTACAGGGGCGACTACCACCTGACCTTCCGCCTCCGTGAGTTACATAAACAAGAATAGTATCTAGCTTCTGAAATTCTTCCATTTAGTCTCATCATTCTATTTAATCGAATGAAGCAGTATTTTTGAAATAATGTATCGCGTTAGATGGTTCGAACACTGGTAAAAGTTGACCTAGGCGTACCTACGCATGACCATCAGATCGATCGAGGCCGTTTTAAGGAATGACCACAATTGACCTCAAATTGAAAACAATTATGGAATTAGAAGTAGCCAAAGGCGTATATCAGGATCTTAGCAGGTGGAAAGATGTTGTCTCTGTTTACCCTAATGCGAAGAAGGCGTGATTATATGCATGTACCTTTTCTTTTTTTCGTGCGGAAATCCCTTCGCATACCCCCCGCCGGCCAGCGGGGGTGGTTCTGTCGGGCTTGAACCGACTAAAACCGCACGCTGTCTCGGGTCTACAGATGCCGTGGTGTAAGGTATATGTATGTACTTTTTTTTTTCGTGCGGCTATCCCTACGGATACCCCCTCGCTGCCCAGCGGGGGTGGTTATGTCGGGCTTGCACCGACTAAAACCGCACGCCGTCTCGGGTCTTAAAACGCCGGGGTGTAAGGTTACCCATAGAGCATATCCCTCGCACCCCGACTGACCCTGGGCCATCTCCGTTTTCGAGATGGCCCCCTTACTTGCTCTCCACTGTGCCATCTGCTAATCAGAGGGACACGTGGAAAGCTTCCGAACAGCCCTCAACAGGGCCGTCCCCGCCTCGGTCGGAGTTGGCCGTAGGCGGCAGCGTCTCTGCCACCCTAGGAGAGAGGCGCTGCCGTCTCCGTTGCCCAGGGTGCACCGCGTGGAGGTCCCCAACCGCACCCCGGTATATGTATGTACCCCGTCGGACCCGTGGTTACCCTGCTTTGTTACCCTAGGGTGACCACGAGTAATTTCAGTTACTCGTCGTTACCCTACTATGAAAAGGATCGTACTTGACTGAATCTAGATAGTGTAAGTACCCTTAGAGTATCTAGATACTCTAAGGTAGTACCCGTTAGATAAAGTATTCAATTGGTCAATATGTAGTACAATCTCCTTGATAAATATTTATTGAAACTCGTTGTAGGTGATAGGTTAATGGCATGTAAGTTGTCATTTGGATTTCTCAGATTTGCTGTCAGATTTATGCTGTCTTATAGCAACAATATGTACGGTACTGTAATTGTAATAACAATAATTGAATTAAAAATACTGAAAATGGGTACAAGAATTAAACGAAAACGTGGTGAAGTATTCTTAAGCGATGGATACCAATACCATAAACATAAAATGTATGCAAGCCAAACTTCTTTATGGTTTTGTAGCCAACGCCGAAAACTTAAATGTATGGGGTCGGTGACTCTCTCTGTTAAGGTATGTACCTTTTCCTTTTCATCTTAAACACTCCATTTTTATATATATACAGGGTGTATTTTTGAAACGGGGCAGTAAGGGCAAGTACCTTAACCGTTGTAGTTGCAGCAAAACGTTCTTAGGAGACCTCCCTAACTTTTGGAGAAATCTTGAACTGCATTTACAGATTTTGCAAAAATCTTACAGTTAGCGAAAAAAATGCAAAAAGTCCAAAATTTTTTTTTTAGTGCCAATCGATTCTATTTCATGTGGGGATCAAAAGACTCTAAGGGACCATTTTAGCTTTGAGTACTAGGAAAGACAGAAATCGCCAAAAACGTTTCCCATACATTTCGGCGAGAGAATAAAATTTCTACAATGATCAAACTTTTTGTTTAGGACAGGAAGTCCGTAGGGTTGACTATAAAGTAAATAAAAAGAATTATTACCCATAAATTTCTAAATTAGATTCAAATTTCTTGTGTCATTTTTAGTTTCAACTAAAAAAATTCGTATAAGTTAATAATGAAGAATTTAGGCTAAAATGTCTTCCAATCGTAAAAAAATGACTTATTAGAAGTCTATTTTGTCAATAATCGTTCATAGCCCCGATCTCGGGGATACGAACCCCCACAAAAAAATCGAGTGGCATTAGATCGAGTCTACGATCGATTATTGACAAAATAAGCTTCTATTAAGTGATTTTTTTCACGATTGGGAGACATTTTAGCCAACATTCTTTATTATTAACTCATTCGAATTTTCTCCGCTGAAACTAAAAATGACATAAGAAATTCGAATCAAATTCTAAATTTATGGGTAATAATTCTTTTTATTAACTTTGTAGTCAACCCTACGGACTTCCTGTCCTAAACAAAAAGTTTGACCATTGTAGAAATTTTATTCTCTCGCCGAAATGTATGGGAAACGTTTTTGGCGAATTCTGTCTTTCCGAGTACTCAAAGCTAAAATGGTCCTTTAGAGTCTTTTGATCCCCACATGAAATAGAATCGATTGGCACTAAAAAAAAAAATTTGGACTTTTGCATTTTTTTCGCTAACTGTAAGATTTTTGCAAAATCTGTAAATGCAGTTCAAAATTTCTCAAAAAGTTAGGGAAGGTCTCCTAAGAACGTTTTGCTGTAACTACAACGGTTAAGGTACTTGCCCTTACTGCCCCGTTTCAAAAATACACCCTGTATATTAAAACACGATATTTAAAAAGAATCACTGCCTATCCGAGGTAGACGCACTACGTGTAAGCACCAAACGTCGCCCTACATATAAATATGATGATTATTTTATTTTATTTTTTTTTTCTCAAGGCGTAGTGTTATATATCATGAGTATGTTAGTATTGTTCGTCGTTTTTTCAGGATGATCTAATCATAAAACATGTCGACCATGCCGAGGAGTGTAAGCCAAATTACGCCAAAAACGTCTTAGCGATGTCCATAGATCATATGAAGGAGGAGGCTGGTACTTCAGCTGATTCAATGCCTGAGATTTACAGAAAGAATGTAAAAGCTCTTTATGAAAAGGCATTCACCTAGTTACTGAAGTACCTTCGTTTCGCAATGTTAAGTGCAGCTTATATTCGGCAAGAACACGTAAACCGCAAATGCACAAAACAGTTTTTACGAAGCCAAGCGATGTTGAAGTTCCTGCACCATTTAACAATTTTAAAGTGGCTGATTATGACTACGAGGGTACCAGAATATTGGTGTTCTGTTCTGTTGAAGCAAAACAGATATTAGGTGAAGTGAAAGAATATTTCTGTGACGGCACGTTCAAAAGTGCACCCAAACCATTTTACCAGTTATTTATTATTTACGGTGATTCGGGTAGTACATCGCAAAAAACGAATGTTGTTCCACTTATATTTGCCTTACTGAGTGACAAAAAAGAAAGCACGTATTCGGCTTTATTTGATATGTTGCACGTTGAATTTCCCCAATGGAAACCGGATAAGATCCATCTAGACTTTGAAGTAGCAACTGCAAATGCTCTCAGAATTATTTTCCCAAATATCAAAATTAAAAAATGTTACTACCATTTCACGAATAGTTTGTGGCGAAAGGCTAAACATATAGGCATAAAGTCAAAGCTTTATCGACGTATTGTAGGTTTGTGCACCGCTCTTCCATTATTGCCTGAGAGCCAAATAAAAGAGGGTTGGGATTATGTACAATTGCAAACTGCTAATATAAATAACAAGAAAATTAACGCTTTTATGGCGTACATGAACACCACATGGCTAAAAAGTGATGAATGCATAAGGGAGTGGTGTGTCAGCAACGAACGCCATCGCACTAACAACGTCGAAGAAAGTTATAATTCAGTAATAAATAAAAAAATGAACAAGAACTATGTCACAATAAATAAATTACTTTTTGTTCTACTTGACGATATAACGGTAAATCTAACTAATAATAAAACAGCAAATTTCAGCCTAAACGAACGAAAACAATCAGAAAAGGAAAAAGATGATATCATTTTGAATGCACAAATGCAGCTACTTCATAACCAAATAACTGTTGGCCATTTTTTAGAAATATTACGTTAAATATAAAGCCATTTTAAATAAATAATATTTTTCTTGTTCAACATTATAATCATGATTTCCCAACACTAGCAGTGTGACCACGAGTCCTGTGTTTTTATAATGTACTGTTAGTCACCCCACGCAGGGTGACCACGAGTAACTGAAATTACCTACTCGTGGTCACCCTAGGGTAACAAAGCAGGGTAACCACGAGCCCGAACACGTATGTACCTATAGTATAAAAACATAGCAGTGGCCAAATTGTTGTGTTTGCTATTGACGTTGTTAATAAGAGGTCTTTCGCTCGCTCGATTACATAATTGAATCATTACTACTATTAGGTTTTTCTGTTCTGCTGCAGTATGTCACTTTTCTATTTATTTGTTCTTAGTAGGAATCAATACAATCAAAAATTGATATATTGATTTCCACTGCGGGACATAGGCCTCTCCCAAACCTCCCAATCCTAACTAGGTGCTAATTAATCCTGCGATAAGCTAATGGATTGATTGATTTGTATTGATTTCAATAACAACTGGTTATGAGTTTGGTAAGCTTGAAAACAGAATATAGACATGTCATAAATCGGCAGCCAGCACATAATTATTTTAATTTAATAATACATAAAGGTGTCTACCGGTAGCAGATAGATCCTATTGAACTTTGAGAAGCAATTACATTAACACAGACAAATTAACTTGGTTAAATGATAGTTTCATTGACGAAATTTTTTGGAGAGAATAAATTTAAACTAGCGATTTTTTATTTCACTCCTTAGATTTCGGCGTAACGGATAAGGGGTAAAAAATCGTCTTGGAGGCAAATCCATGGTTACCACGGGGGTAGAAAATGGATTCTGATTTTTAGGCAGAGACAACGTCTTCGGGGTGTGTGTTGGGTAACCTCCTCGCGTGTCAATCCGATTCCGATCCCGCTGCAGTCCAGGGGGAACGGAATCGGAGCGGCCGGTACACACTGGGCGGTGGTCAATGGCTTCCCCCTCATGGGGTTGGCATTGATCGTCGGCCAATACCCAACGTGGTGGGAACACATCGCTCTCCGTACTCCTCTGCTTTCAGAGGAGACAGGATGAGCGATGGTGTTAGTGGTGGAGGCCACCGTAGGGTTCTGGGGGATCCAGGGGCGGGTTGGCCTACTGCTACGACGGGCACTTGTGCCGCTGCCGGTGAGAGAGGACTAGCCATCCTCTCGCGTTCCGTAATCGGTAGGTGATCAGCAACGACCTGACTGGTGGCTCCAGAAGGGTACGCTGTTAACTGGCCGACCGGAGGGCTTGCCTTTATTGGCCGGCCCCACGACAAGGAAAAGTCTATAACACCCGACAGCGAAGTCGTTAAAACCTATGGATACCAGCCGACCTCCATAGTATATAGGCTTCTCCAGGTGCAGGAGGCTCCGCCTGGATAGATCACCCCCCCCATACTCGTGGGATATGTTATGAATACTAATCAAACTATAAACCAAAAATCGGACGGGAACATAAATAACGACAAGGGCATACACAATGGAAATGATAAAGATGGAGTGGCAGTAGTGGAGGGGGAAGAGTTGCCTGCCAACTCACCGAAGCGTGATAAAACCCGACCCCACCAGGCGAGGTCGCGGTTGCGGCCAAAGTTCGGCGTCAACCCTGGGGTTATCCTTTTGAGGGCTTACCCGGCAACGGACACTTGGGGAGGACACCGTGCGGTTTTAGTCGATACACGACATAACCACCCCCGCTAGGACTTTCCCGCGGCGAGGGAGCTCCTTTCGGCGCTGGCCCGTATTAAGGAGGCATTAAAGGGGGCCAAGAACGTAGCCGGTAAACGGAAAACGGTGGCGGAAAACGTAGCCGTCGCCAAGACGGCTCTGGAGGAGCTCCTCGCCAGGAGCACCTCCGAGGAGGAGGCGAAGCTCAGGGCCCGGGTGACAAACCTGGAAACTGAGCTCGCCAACTCCCTGGAGCAACAGCGGGCCCTCCGGGAGGAGGTCAAGCACCTGACCCAGCTGGTCAGGGGCACCCCGGAGGCCCGAAGGGCCCCAGGAGCCCAGGAGGCGGCGGTCCAGCCGAAGACTCCTGCGTCGCCAGGTGAGGCGCCTAAGTCGACACCAAAGGCGGTGCCAAGGTCGGCGCCTAAGGCGGCGCCCAAACCGGCAGCTGAGACGGCGCCGGAGCCTGCGCCGAGTATGGTACCGTTACTGGCGGCCATCGAGAGGCGGCTCGGCGTTTTGGAGGACCAGGCATACCGTCCTCCACTGGCACAGCCTGCATCTTTCGCGGCTGTTGCCAGTGGGAAGCCCGGTCCTAATAAAAGGACCGCCGCCCCAGTGGCCCCATCGCCACATGGGAAGTCAAACGGGAGCGGCACCCCCGCTGTCGCCAGAACTACCGCTCCCGCTGCACCCGAACATTCCTCCAGAGGAGAGGGGTGGGTGGTAGCGGGAGCCGCCAAGAAGGCGAAAAAAGCCGCCGGAAAGGCGGCCAAGAAGGCGGCAAAAGCCACTGCGGTGAAGGCGCCGAAGAGGGCGCTCCGCGCCCCACGCTCCACAGCCGTCGTCCTGACGGTGACGACGGAGGGTGTGGAGAAGGGCGTGGGGTACGCCCAGGTCCTGAGGCAGGTGAAAGCCTCAGTTGAATTGAGGGAGGACTCCGATGCAAGACGACTCGCACCGGAGCTCGCCTACTTGAGGTCTCCGGCGCCACCAGCGGCCCCAAAGCTGATGCCGTAGTGGCCAGGCTTAGGGAGTCGCTGGACTCGGAAGTCGTCCACATCAGCAGACCCAACAAATGCGCAGGTTTGCACATTTCTGGTCTGGATAATGCGGCTACAAGGCGGGCGGCTGCCCCCGTGATCAGGTGAGACCTGGAGAAATCCGGTTCAGCCCCACCGGTCACGGCACGGCAGTCGTCAACTACCCCGTCGCAGCGGCGCAGATGATTGCGGACGGACGGAGCCTCCTCGTTGGGGGCTTCCTTAAGGCGCGGGTGCAACTCCTGCAGCCCCGCGAGACCAGGTGCTTTAGGTGCCTGGCTGTGGGGCATGTGGGAGTGCAGTGCACAGCGGGAGACACCGTGGGGGATCGGTGCTTCCGCTGTAGTCAGCCCGGGCACAAGGCCAGTGCTTGTGATGCTCCGCCGCGCTGTTACAAATACGTAGTGGAGGGCTGCGCCTGCGCCGCCTCTAGGCCAAAGCCCCGTTTGTCGGCACCGGGTAGCGGGGATGCCGCTCAGGAGCGGCCACATTCGCGGCGGGATGCGGAAATGGAAGTTCATTAATGGACACACCAATCCGCATCCTGCAGGTAAACATAAACCACTGCACCGGTGCTCAGGATCTTCTGTACCAGAGCATCGTGGAGTGGTCTATCAATGTGGTCGTGGTCGCTGAGCCGTACCGGGTCCACCCCGGAAGCCCAGTGGACCTAGACGGCGTAACGACCGTCTTCGGGGGTACCACCTCGCGCCTTGCATTCAATGAAAGGGGCCGAGGCTGTGTCGCGGCGGACTATGAGGGAATGGCTGTCGTGGCCGTCTACTTCTCGCCAAGCCTTGACCAGTACGAGCTTGAGCTACGGCTCGCTGAACTGGACATCGTTTTCGCTGCGTGCCGTCCTCGCCCTGTCTTGGTCCTGGGAGACTTCAACGCCTGGTCTCTGGCTTGGGGCTCCCGGGAAACCAACGACAAGGGGCGAGTATTGGAGGACTGGGCCAACACCCGTGGTCTAGAGGTCCTCAACCCGCAGTGTCACCACCTGGCCGCGGCGGGGGCTCAGTTCGGTCGTGGGTGACCCCTGCTCTCGCCCGCCGCGTCCAGGGTTGGCGCGTGGTGGAGGAGGAGGAGACGGACTCCGACCAATAAGTACATTCGGTTCAACGTCTCCCCTTCGCCTAACCTGCCGCCGACTATTGCGAATCCCCCGGGATCCACGTTGGGCGCTCAGACGCCTGGATCAGTAGGCTCTCCTGGAGGCATCCATAGTGCAGGCCTGGATTCCGTCACCGGCCAGGCCTGCCGATGTCGATGCAGACGCAGAATGGTTCAGGAGAGCCATGTCGCATATCTGCTATGCGGCGATGCCTAGGGTTATGCCCGGCCCGGCCAAGAAACAGGTGTACTGGTGGTCAGCGGAGAACGCACAGCTGCGAGCAGCGTGCGTGACCGCTCGCCACCGGTACACCAGGTTTCGCCGGAGGCGTCGCCGCCCAGATGATGCGGCAGCCCGAGAGGCGGAGCTATATGAGGCGTACATGGGGGCCAAGAGGATCCTCCAGGAAGCCATTAAACAGGCCAAACAGCGGGCCCGCGAAGAGCTACTGGAGTCTCTGGAGCAGAACCCATAGGGGCACCTTACCTTGCGGTCAGGGGCAAAATCCACCCAAGGGCGACCCTACTGACCCAGAGCCTCCAGCCAGAGCGGCTGGAGGGGATCCTGGGCTCCGTGTTCCCGGCGAGAGCGGAGGAACATGTTCCTCCGCGCATGGTTCCGCCTCAGGCGCCTGACGCTGATAATAGCGAGAGCGAAGTGCCCGAAGTCAGGGAGAGTGAACTGGAGGTAGCAGTGCTCCGGCTTAAAGCTCGGAAATGCACTGCCCCCGGACCCGACGGTATTCCAGGCCGAGCATGGGTTCTGGCCCTTGAGGACCTAGGGCTTCGTCTAGTGGCGCTCTTTAGCGCATGCCTCGAAAGGGGCCCGTTTCCAAAGGCTTGGAAGACGGGGAAACTGGTCCTTATCCGGAAGGCGGGGCGGCCGGCGGATCTGCCATCCGGTTACCGGCCGATCGTGTTACTCGACGAGGTGTCTCGTGTCTCGAGGAGGAGGCTCTTTGAGCGGATTATTGGAGAGCGCCTCGTCGAGCATCTCACGAACGTGGGGGCAGATCTGGCGGATAATCAGTTCGGTTTGCGCCGGGGGCGCTCTACCGTGGAAGCGATCATGCCCGTTAGGCGCCTGGCGGAGGAAGTAGTCTCACGGGGTAGGGTGGTGGTGGCGGTGTCTCTTGACATCGCCAACGCCTTCAACACCCTACCCTGGAGCTGCGTTAGGGAGGCTCTCGCGTATCACGGAGTGCCTCCTTACCTCCGCCGCATTGTCGAGGCATACCTATCTGAGAGAGGCATACCTATCTGAGAGGGCCATAGTTCACCCGAGCTGGCTAGGGCCAGGGCGGCGAGAAGTGTCGTGCGGTGTTCCACAGGGGTCGGTCCTAGGGCCATTACGGATACGACTGGGTGCTGTGCGGTCCGTTGCTCGAGGGTTTCAGCATAACTTGTTATGCTGACGACACCCTCTTGATGGCGCAGGGAGCAACGTACCGAAGCGCGGCACTAAAGGCCACGGCAGGGGTTGCTCAAGTCTTGGGTCGAATACGGCGGCTGGGACTCGAGGTGGCTATCCACAAATCCGAGGCTATGTGTTTTCACGGGCCTCGGAGGGGGCCACCTGCCGGAACCAGCATGACCGCAGGGGGCGTAAGCATCGGCATCGAGCCCACGATGAAGTACCTTGGGCTCGTACTCGATAGCCGATGGGACTTCGGACCTCATCTCCGAAGTCTGGTCCCGTAACTGAGGGGGGCTGCGGCCGCGCTATCGCGGCTAATGCCCAACGTTAAGGGACCCAACGTCCCCACTAGGAGACTGTACCTGGGGATCGTGCGAAGCATGGCCCTATACCGGCCTCTGTATGGGCGGAGACTCTGGCGGCCCGTAACGTGGCTGTCCGTTAAAGGCGATGGCCGTCAGAGTCATCAGGGGGTATCGCACGATCTCCTTCGAGAAGCAAGTCTCCTAGCCGGGACCCCTCCATGGGACCTGGAAGCGAGAGCCCTTGCGCTGCTGTACCAGTGGCGCAAGGAAGCGCTGGAGCGGGGCCACAGGCCGGAGCCCCGAGAAATCAGGGCTCAGCGGTCCCTGCTCCGCCAGGAACTCATGGAGACATGGAGGGTGCGACTTGAGCATCCAAGGTGGGGGGAATCCACCATTGCGGCGGTGAGACCGATTATGAAGGAGTGGTTGGAGAGGGACCACGGGGACCTCTCCTACCGGATGTGCCAGATATTTACCGGACACGGGTGTTTCGGTAAGTATCTATGGCGCATCCACCGGGAGACAACGGCGCAGTGCCAGCACTGCGAGGATCCTGACGAAGACACGGCGCTCCACACGTTGGTGGAGTGCCCTGCTTGGGCGAGTCAACGCCGGGATCTCGTTGCGGTCCTGGGCGTGGACGTTCTCTGGTTGGAGACCATGGTGAGGGCCGTGGCCTCCGACGGGAGCAAGTGGCACGCCGCCGCCTTTTTCTGCGAGCAGGTAATGCGCGCGAAAGAGACGGCGGAGAGGGAGCGGGAGAGAACCCTGCCCCTCGAGTTTCGCAGTCTGCGGCGAGGACGCCGCAGACTCATCTACGCCCGGGACTACCGACCTCCATGATCGGGGCCTGAGGACGGCAGTTGGCTGACTCGCCGTCCTTATAGAAGCAGGCCGTGGCGGAGGCGTGTCGTGTGTGCCCTACACACGTCTGTCAACTCACCGAAGCGGGATAAAACCCGACCCCACCAGGCGTGTTACTTATGTCTTTACTCTGATTGATGCCTAGGTCGAACCTTACTGCGTCACCTCATAAACTGTTACGCAAATCTTCTTTCGTTAATCCTCTTCACGTGCCCGAACCATTTAAGCACCTCTTTCTTTATCTTTATTACCATATCTTCAACCACACCACAACGTTCCCTTATAATGCTGTTTCATACTTGGTTCATCAATGTTTTTCCAGGTCATTATTATTTCTAAGTCGGCGAGAGAAAAAGCAGGTTTGATCTTATCATTTAGTCAAGGAAATGTAAAAAAATCGTAAAAAAGAGTGCTGGAATGCTGAAGACATTTTTTTGTGAAAATAAGAAAAAAGTTTGATTGTCGGTTGATAATGGGGTTGGCAACTGTCAAAATGGCGCTAGCGTAGCTTGTACCAGTGAACTACTTTTTTGTATAGGGAAAAAGTGTTTATAATAATTAATTTTGAAATGCCTAAGAAGTGTGAGTTGCCTTTTTGTAAAGAAATTGGTGCTCATTTATTTCCCAAAGACGATGTTATACGAAAGTTATGGCTAAAAGCAAGGTGCCAAGGTCTGGCAGTTCCATAGAAGGGTCTTCATTTTCGTCACAGTCTATGTGCCCGAAATCACAACTCTGGTCGTACAACTCTAATCTAAAATGTAAAATTAGTTTGTATTATTCGATATTTCACTACACGTTTTTTAGCTATGAGTACCTTTTTTTTCTTTTTTTTTTATCGTGCGGAAATCCCTTCAGATACCACCCCGCCGGCCAGCGGGGGCGGTTATGTCTGGCTTGAACCGACTAACAAATCTCTTTGAAACTAACTGAAATACATAATGTTCACTAGTAGGAAGTTATCATACATGTTTTTTATATTAATTAAATCATATAAAATTAACAAAATATGTGCAGATTTTTTTTTGAGGTTATACCTTTCAACTAGTTCAATTTTTTTTCCACGTTAGGATGCTCGACGACTCTTTAGTTGGCATAAATTCCACGAGGAATACATAGCTTTTGGAACAAATTTGCTTTTTATTACAGCAAAAAAAGTCCAACACAATCCATAGAAAAAGTAAACACTTTTGACTGGTTCAAGCTGCGGTGGCGCCATCTGCAAATAGCTTTTACCGGCTAACCCCATTGAAGCGAGAAAAAGAATTGAAGTGGCAAAGTAAGGAATGGAACGTGTCAAAGCAGAATGCAAGGGGGTAAATGAGGTAGTAGAAAAGAAAATGGATGACCAGAGGAAACAAATATGAAGTCTGGTTATCCTTTCGAGGGCTCACCCGGGGTACCCGGCAATGGACACTTGGGAAGGACATCGTGTGGTTTTAGTCGGTTCGATTCCGACACACCCATCGGTGCCGACGATGGGTTGACACCGCCACGTGTCCACACGATAAAAAAAACGGGAGACTTTCCACTTATTCCAAGAAAATCATGATAAGAAAGTATGAATAGGTTAAGATATGAAAAAGGGAAGCTACTTATAGGTAAAGTAAGTATTTTATGTACGTGGAACGCATATTTTGGGTATTTATACAGGCCCTGGTTTGATGCATTTGCCGGAGAAAGTAACAGTACTTTTGATGAAAATAAGAATGGGATGAAAGTAAGATAAATATGAATGAAATTTTAAGAGAAACCGCAGGATTTGTCGATAAGCACTGGTAGCATCTAATATTCAAAACAAGTTGAATTCCTGAGACGAGCTCAGCCGAATACAAGGGATTTTCGATTTTGCGTTTTTTTTTTTTTGCGATTTTTTGCGATTTTTTCTTTATCTTGCAATGGTTCACCCCAGCATGAATCTATTACCGAAAACAGCAACTCGATAGCTCATCTCCTAGATACCCAAAACCGTGACAGAAAATTGGCAACGACGTCGACGACAACTCGATAGCAATAGGGCTTTTCTAAAGAAAATCCCTAAAAATTAGGGCTAGTTGCAAATTGTAGACAGAAAACGGTATTAGTGCCACTCTACAAAGGAAAGAGATTAAATTCAGCGTTGGTTGCAAGTTATATTCTAAGGTGTTGAATGATAAGGTAACCTTAAAATTATGGAACGTGTGGGTGGGATTTAGTGGGATAAAAGATAATGCATTGATCAAGCCCTCTCCTAAGGCGCATGCCAAATACCAGTAGTTTTGTAAATTTATTGCTTTGGAGAATATGTTTGTTTGAGTCCTGAGAAATAAATTTGTGCAATATTTTGTTGGCCCTGAAATTGGTAGCCGACTAGTTAGTATGTACACTGAAACAGTCGTGAAGTCGTCGGCGTAAACAGCGTACACAGATTGGTTTATAATTTCAAGGGCTAGGTGTGTTGCGTACCCGTGTCCCTTCAATGAATGTTCATCGATTGCTGTCTAAAAGATTTCATCATTATCAACCTATTCTAGTCCACTGCTGGACATAGGTCTCCCCTAAAAGATTTAAGAGAGAATAATTGTAATTTCTGAATGGGTGAGTCTAACATTAAATGCCTCTTGTATGCTTCAATAGAACAAGTCGTGGTACACAGTGACTGAAAAGGTTGATGGATATAAGGGAGGCCAAGATTTTATAAATTGGCAGTAGAAATACGGTATGTTAGTCCAGTCGACAGGTTGGATATAGTGGGGTTAAGTGGAAAAAGGTGAAAATTTAATGAAACTTCGGGATGTTGTTAAAGGATGGTTAATTAACATTTTCTCAAGTTTTGGACCTCGTGGACCCTGTGCGAAAAGAGGAGGGGGGGAGGAACTGCAAAAATTTCGACCTTCCTCCGGTTTTTCCTGAATAACATTTTTCCCTTACACACTAAGGCAAAAGTACTTGAACACTTATTGTAGATTGTTAAATTTCCTATAATTTTGATCATACAAACATGTTTGTATGTCAATTCATTACCGAGATACAAGGTTTAGAAAAAAAACAGAATTTTTAGAATTTGCTAAAAAATGCCTAAAAATGCTGAACTCCACCTTAGTTCTTCTGTTATACCTGAATTATGATGACATTTTGTTGTAATTATACATCTTGGTGTCAATCACCAACTTTGGGAACCCCCGCTCCCCTCTGCCCCCACCCAACCCGATTCCAAAAGCTGATTGTCTTCTCTGATAAAAACCAACCATTTTCACATCATGTTGGTATTGATATTAGTTACTTTTCGGATCGATATCCTATCGATATCCCAGGGCAGGTAAAAAAACGACGTAGTCATTTCGTAGAAAAAATTATGAAATTGACAATATTAAGGTAAATACACAAGACATATATTATAGAGAATAGAGATATTATTGTTGAAAGGTACTCATATATACATGCACATATCATAGTAGGTAGTGTCATTCGTAATAATTAAAGTTCTTTTCGGGATTTCTTAGCCGGTGTTTCTGCTTCTAACAACTCGTCGTCCTCCGGAGTGATCAGACAGTCAAGGACGTCCTCGCCGTCGTCGTATTCATCGACAATGCTTGGTGAGTCATCCTCGTTTAAATAAGTTGCGGGGGCGTTTTCGCAGGAGCCTGTGCAGTGCTTGCACATTGCTGAGCACCTAAGGCCTGCTTTCCTGCAGCTGCAAGCTCCGGTAATACAATCTTTGCTGCACTTGCAGAAAACAATCTGGAGGATGTTATCCGGCGCAGCATTTCGGGTTGTTTGGAGTAGCGCTTTGTGTTAGAAAAGGAGCCACTGCTGCAGAGAGGGAGGTATTCTTCATGTAAGTGCTGCAAATTTTGTTCTTCCCCAATCCATACGGTGCTGACGTGGTATCACAACCACTCACTGCGTGGAGGAAAAGTATGTCCTTGGGGGGAAAGGAGCAGGAATTTGGCGAGTAGAGGACACTGGGACCACTGCCTCTTCCACTTTTCTGAAGGTAGATGTTCTTTGTAGACACACCTAATGCTGTCAACAGAATAAGTATGTCTAAATCTTCAGCAATAATGATGACACTGTCGAATTCACTGGCCTTGGATATGGCGGTGTTGACGATCATCACGTCGGCGTTCTCATATGGCTGCTTCACTTGGATGCTAGCATCCATCATTTTCGTCATCAACATCGAAATGAATGCGCTCTTATTGTGATCGTTTGCCAAGAACTTTTCTTGTGCTATTGTCACCATGGAAGATGAGGAGAACACGACTTTGGTTGGTGATTGTAATGCAGACCGGCGAGCTCGTTCTGCGGCTTTGGTGCTTTGATTGCCGGCGCTAGTGGGGTATCCATCAAATACAACAATCACATTGCTACCAAAGTGTCTCTGCACGTAGTTGATGTACATAGAGCACAGCATCTCGAACGTGGTTGTGGGAGTTTTGTTCCACACCACTTTATGTAGCAGGTATCCTCCATCAATCACGTTACATTTCCTATTGCCAAGGTTGACTTCATCTACGGGAGTGAAGAGGGAGTACATTGCAGACTTGGTTCCCTTGCGCATTCCCTCCTCAGTAAATAGTGACATAGGGCCTTAAGAATTCTTCAAGTTTGAACTCGCACCCTTGTGCGAGTTCAAACTTGAAGAATTCTTTCAGATCTTCTTCAGATTTTTTGGCAATACAGACATGCTGGAAGAGAGTGAGAGGATTGACAGTAAATTTTTTGCCAGCAATGTTTAACGAGCAGGAAATAGAAGCGAGAGTCACGACCTTATCCTTCCGTTTCAGTTTCAATTCTTGAAAATTTCCCCCCACCACTTTCTTCATGCATGATATGCCTATCTCTCGTGCTAAGTGACAGTTAACTTCGCCATGACCAATGATTCCTGTGTTTAGAGAAACTATCGCCTGGATGTAAAGGAATGGGGGGAGTTCAGTGAACCATGCGCGCAGTTTCCCAATGTCCATGTTGTCTCTCACTACTCGGGTTGGTCTCATGTCCACATGCTGTTCAGATGTCTCTGAGCGAACATCAGCGAACAATTCTATTTGTTCACAAATGCTTTCAAGGCACAGCATGCCCAATGTCCACCTAGCAAGCACGGAATCGCTTACATCGCGTCCACGAGTGAGTCCACCATAGCTCTACATAGCCCGCATGAGAACTTGCTCAATACTCATATCGGACCAGATGCCCGACCAAAATTTTTCACAAACTCATTTTTTTATTTATTTTTTGACAAAATGTCATCATAATTCAGGTATAACAGAAGAACTAAGGCGGAATTCAGCATTTTTAGGCATTTTTTAGCAGATTCTAAAAAAAATGTTTTTTTCTAAACCCTGTATCTCGGTAACGAATTGACATACAAACATGTTTATTTAATCAAAATTATAGGAAATTTAACGGTCTACAAAAAGTATTAAAGTACTTTTGTCTTAGGATGTAAGGGAAAAAAGTTATTCAGGAAAAACCGGAGGAAGGTCAACATTTTTGCAGTTCCCCCCCCCCTCCTCTTTTCGCATAGGGTCCACGAGGTCCAAAACTTGAGAAAATGTTAATTAACCATCCTTTAACAACATCCCGAAGTTTTATTAAATTTTGACCTTTTTCTAGCTGAAACTACCTGTCGACTGGGCTAATGTGACACGACATAACCACCCCCGCTGGCCGGCGGGGGGGTATCCGAAGGGATTTCCGCACGTTAAAAAAAAAAAATAGGACTCCCTTTTTTTAGTATCACTCAATTTAGTATAGGGAGGATCAGGGGGAAAAGGGTGAAATGACCCACTAAGGAGGGGTTGATCACCCGCCAGGACACCGGCGTCCCTGTTGGAAATAATAATAATAATAATCACTCAATTTATGTTTATTATTTTAAATAAATTACATACTAGTTTCAACGTGTCCGTGTTTATAAATTACTTACTTTTGAAATTATACTTACGCTAACTGAATTACGCCAGTAAATTATTCAATTTATACACCAGCTTGCAATAGGATAGTAGGTATAGTCGTTATACTTTGACTAAGTACCTGTAAAATTACTATATTACGTAGTTAAGTGTCGGCTCGTGTAACCTCTGTCGGGATGAGTTTGGTATGCCTCATCAGTATTCAGAAACTATAGCGAACGGAAGCTCTTGTAGTGAAGTAGAATTGGCATCTATACTATTATAAAATTACAAATTAGTTGTGTGTACATTGGAGATAATTATAAAAAATTACTTGTGTTATGTTAAATGAATGTTTCTAATCATAAAAATATTTTCTTTGGAATTCTTATTCTGTTTGTCTGTTTGTTTGCGATAGACGCAAGAAGTACTGAACGGATTTAGATGCGTTTTCTATTAGAAAGGTCTTGGTCAGACTTAAAATCTGCCGTATGTTTGATTGCAATTGGTTAAGTAGCACCGGAGATATGATCAAAAAACGATAACTGACCACCGCGTGGGCGGAGCCGCAGGCATCGGGTAGTTTAATTAAAGTTTTGTTACACTTACATATTATTGTGTCACCTGTACAACGAAGCTATAAGTAGGTAGCGAGGCAACAGAATATTGACAAAGAGCGATGTTTAAAGAGGTTTCGTTTAATATGCTATAATTGAAAACAGATTGTCTTAAGAGCTCCAGCCATGTTTTCGGATAATGAAAAGTAAAATAATTACTTTGAGTAATTATCGCAGACGCAATAAATCTAAGTATTGAACGTTACATTTTGATTAATGATTCGGATTTAACAGAGAATTTAGTCTATGACAACGGACAGGAAATTTTGCATTCTATTGCGATAAAACAGTGTATTTCTAATAATATGACGATATACCTAGGATATTAATCATAGCTGTTGGGGTTAACTAATTAATATAATAATATTATTAATGTTCTGAGATATATTACACAGCGATATTTAGACTCAAACTTAGTAAAGCTTGTGCTATGGATTCTAAAATCTGGGTATACCTAAACCATATTTTATTAAGCAACAGAAACAATCAGACTAATGCAAATAGTCCTATTCATGCCCACAAATATTTGCATATTACTTCAACCACGTCACACAAGGCCTCTATACAAGTCGCAAATTTGTTTTGGCGTGGTATACTGCTCATCTTTAGGACGGTTCTGCACAGTATGTACGCAGCGACGTGCGGTCCGCATATTTGGGAGTAGGGACCCAAACTGTAACCGTAATAAAGTGTTTTAACACTGTTTTCTGAAACTGTTTTAGAAGAAACCCATTTATAAATGTAACAGACAAGAAAGTGTACATATTCAAAGTGGTATGTTTTATATATGTTAATAAGTGTAACAGAAATAACGTCCTAAAGTACTTGGGGGTGTACAAAATACCTTTATTCATTTTTTTTTATTGTAAACATAATAGGATAGTAAATTTAGCAACGTAGCATTTCGGTTAACACTGCTAACAGATTAATATCTGTTACATATATATAACTGTTACACAATTGAAAGTGGTAACGATTAACCACACAATACCTCATTTATAAGTGTAACACTTTCCTTCTGTAACCTTTTCATAGTGTAACCCATATAATTATGTAACCTTTATGAATGTGTTTTTAAGTCTCTGTTTGGGAGTCTTGGGTCACCAACACTCTCAAACCTTTGCAGTTGCGTAGAAATATAGCCTCTTTGGCAGTATTTTACTGTTTCTACCATGGCGAGTGTTCCAATGAGCTCATCCAATTAGTCCCACCCTCTTTCTCCCACTCTTTTCCTATGCAAATTAACACGTGCGAGGCTGAGGTATCACCTCCACACGGTGCAAACAATTTAATCAAGAACCAAGCGGATCGGTGCCTCTTTTCTTCACCGCAACATCAAGACTTGGAATTCTTTACCAGCACACGTGTTTCCTTCTTCCTACACTCCCGGGGGGGGGGGGGGGAGCATCTGATATGACTGTCAAGCTCCAGCCTTGTAGCATTATCGGCCACCATTGTAGCATTATCGGTCTCTGTAATGGTAACCTTACTTGCTGAGATTACCTTTAGCCTACCAGGCGAGTTTAGGCGAATCGATGTCATTATTAATAAAAAACAGGTCTTCAATTCACAACGAAGGGCCTAGGTCATATATTCTGTATTTTCAAAAGTACATAGTTTAAATTTCTTGCAAAATTCTGCCTGAAAAAAAAACGGCTGCATGGAAGTCAATTATATGAAAAGTTCTTCAGTTTATAAGGAGTTTGAAATATTCTTATGTTTAATAATCAAAACTCGACCCGGTAGGTGGCACTGCAATCAGGCTACCAATTTTTAGATTTGTTTACGAATTTATTCCCGAGTGAGGCCGGTCCCGGGCCGCTAGTAATATAAATACTTTGGTATATATGGTAAATATGTTCTGTGATTTCTTTCCAATTGAATAACACTTATACACATAGTGATGTTCGTAGCTAGTAATGTGACATAAAAATACAGTGATATGCCAAAATCAAGCTGTGACAGCAGTGCGGTTGCGGCGCGCTTGCTAAGTACGTACACGTACACTTACGCCGGACACGTACGCTTAAGGGTTTGCAGACCTGAGTCTTTGGTATGAATTTCAACTTGATACCTCCATGCGGTTTGGAGAAAAAAGTCAGACAACGAACTGATACTATAAGTATTCCATTGTTTCCGGAGCGGAACCCTAAAAAGGATTAGATGCACATCGGCATCACTGAAAATTCACAAATTCAAACCATCAAATGACGTAAACTCTATAAAAAAGTTACTATACAGAATTCTTAAGAAAATTCTTAATGTAAAATCTTCAAATTTTAAACAGGTGAAAGATTTGATGTTGATTATCTAAATATTTTAAAAGATGATTTGTTTTTATGCAGCTAAAATTTTGAGCTTGATCTACAGCTAATTTGTAACTACAAGTGACTAATAATACTAGTCATTTGGATACAAGAACATAAGTATAGGCTAACGTTACACTGCATGGACATTTGGTCACTTCATCTTTGTTACATAACATTTAACTTTACAACGACCATTGCACAATTTAACTTGTAGATATTATTTTCACTTTATACCACTTTGATACTTTGTCATTCGATCTTTATAACAGAACGTTTGCCTTTTTTCCATAATGACAGTTGGACATTTTAACACTACTATGTAGACGAATGTTACTCTAAAAGGATATTATCGATGATGTGCAAACGCTATCCGTACTCTTCTCTACTATTGACATCGGATCTTGATACTAGATCGCGATATTTGACTGTCTAATCGCGCTTTACATATATTCATCAAGGTTCCGTGAGAAAAATATAAATAAAGTAACACTTTCAAAAGGTTACGTGAATTACATATTGCAATGAAATTTGTGTTATCAGATTGTAAATATGGATCGAAATGGAATAATTTCATTTCATATGCAATGTTCCTATAGAGCAGACTCCGATTTGTTTGAATATTGCTGTTACCATTTAAGCATTTACCAACTAAATATCCTCTTCCTCTTATGAATTGAAGTAGAAGTTTACGAGATACTTAGGAAATGAATGAATAAATGACCATAGTTTGACTGGTACCGCTGTACCGCTAGCTAGGAACGCGCGGCGTACGAACGAACGGTACAGCGCTACCGGTCAAACTATAGCAAGATGTTAAATTTCGGTTGTTTATAAAATTTTGTACGTATTTTTAACAGGGTAAGGTAATTAATAAATTAATAATAATAACTCATTACCTTTCAATACTTATTGCGGTTGTATGACTTTTATCAAGCGATTTTGAATTCACAATTTTAAATATTTACTGACTTATGCTATTTGGATAATCCGAAGCATTAGGGAAGTCGGTGCTACTCCCGTTTTCACAAATAGTGACGTGAGATGCTTTCAGCACGGATCTCTTCATTGTTGTTGAGTTTTCCGAATAATATACAGCTTTACCTTGAGATTTATCAACTTTCATAGGATTTTGAGTTTCAGATTCATTCTCTATAAACGTCTTATACACTGTACTATCACTTAGAAAATCCGTAACAGTGGAGCAAGTACGACAAACATGATATTCATTATCACTCAAGTCATTGAAGTCATGAGGTATTAAAGTTTTAACTTGTACTTCTCTATCTATCTTACTTACAGTTTTTATTGGTACATCGTAGGGAATAAGGCGATCCCTACTAGCACGAGCACAGATTTCACATTTACAGGATAAACTTGTCAATTGCTTTTTTAATAAACGAACTTCGATAGGTTCCACGTATTTTGTATTCATTATCGTATCGTTTTGTATTTCATCATTGTCTACAAGTTAGTTTTTAGCGTTTCTTACAGTTCATATTGATGCGTTTATTATTGAAGTCGGTGAACTAATGGAACTAAAGGAATATTGAACACATGAATATACATGTATTTTATTGCAAATCGCTATTAGACATAGTGATATTAGTAGTTGGGTCCATTCTATATAATATCAATAAGCTGAATAATGTATCTTAAGAACCGATAAGAACAAACATAGCTGATTTGTTAGTTGGTTGTATTTGTAATAGTAAAATTTTTGATGACACTTGTCATCTGTTAACTGTAGTGTTAATCATAGATTAAAATATTAGATATAAAATCTACAATCCACAGATATACGACGATTATATGATACTAAACGGAATATTAAATTTCAATTTAGTTTATGACGCACGATCTCTTTCATTCTTCACTTGGTAATAAGCACTGTCCTTTTCTTTACCCTGTACATACACACACTTACACAAGCATAGATATGGCGTTGAAGCAAATTTTCAAGCCAGTCGTCACTTGTCGCCATGATCATCATCATCAACCTATACTAGTCCACTGCTGGACATAGGTCTCCCCTAATGAGCGCCATAGCGCCCTGTCTTCAGCTTGCCGCAGCCAGCATCTGCCTGCAGTCTTTCGCAGATTGTCATCCTACCTGGCCGGAGAGCGTCTACACTACGTGATAACGAGTAAGAAATATAACAATTTTGACGTATTCGTTGTCAGTTGTTAGACAGGGTTGAATTCAGTGCTAATATTCATTTGTCACTTGAAAAGGGTAATCATCGTCCTCCTGCCTTCATCCCAAAATTATTTGGGGTCGGCGCAACATGTGTGTATAATATAAATAATAATAATATAAATATTAAAAAAAAAAATATATAAATAAATAAAAAACTAAACAATTCTATAAACTATTCTAATTTCAGTAACCTGCCTAATATTTTGAATAATTCTTCTCTCAATTAAACTCTTCTTCTTAATGTTCGGTATGTTATGTCTGTGGTGCGAACGGTCTACGAAAATAAAATCCTAATTTTACTAATTTTATTCGACGTTTTCAAAAAATGAAACCTAGTAAGATCGATTTATCTGTCTTATATAATATTAATTTATAATATTATTTATAATATTACTTATTAATTTAATAGTTATTTTACACTTTTCAATGCCTTTTTGGTTACTGAAGTCGGTTTAATTTTATTTTATTAATATTGTTTATTTTTCACTCCACTTCACTCTCTATTCCACTTTCCACTTCACTGTCCACTCTCTACTTTTCACTCCACACTCCGTCACTGATGTAGGTAATGTTCGAATCTGTAATATTACATTAAAGGCGAATGGTCGCTGTGAGGGAGCCCCTTAAAACACATCATCAACATCTTTCATTGGCTATTGAATTTACAAAATGGTGTTAATTTTTTTACTCATCTCACTAAACTAAACTATCTCTAAAACTATTTCGAACTATTTATTTTTTGAATTTAGAAATTTTATTCTGTGTGCCGTCGGTTAAACCTAGACTTCATTAAAAAGGTAGTCTGGTTTAGAGAGTTTTGTGAAAGCAGAATCGGCACCAATATATATGGCCTTTCAAAATATGTAGTCCATATTTGGGGGGGGGGGGGGTCGGTGTTTAGTCCTTAGTGGGGTGACTTCTGCCAGGGAATTTACCTTGAACATAAATGCTAAGACGACAATAGCGTACGCCTAGGTGAGCGAAGCTAGGCTGTTCGGCGCGCACCGGCAAGTGCTTCATATACGTCCCCGCCGCTCCCAGGCTGCCGCCGCGGCCTGGGTGCGGGCTCGCTTGGATCCTTCCAGGCGGGTCGTCTCCTCCGGGCAATGCTATGGTTTATAACGAGCCTCGCTCATTCCACTTACCTCGGAACTGTAGTAGCTAAATATGATGCACGAGGGCGAATCTCCGGCGCCATAACCGGATCATCTGGCTAGGGGAAGAAAACCCTGAAACAAAAATAACCCTTGTGACTGGGCAGTCACCTGCGTCATGGGCCTGCGCAGTTGAGGGCCGTACGCAGGGATGAAGGGATCCTGGAAGGCTGAGCCAAACGGCGCTGGCGGTTATGCGTCCGCGAGGCAACATGCCCTCTTTGGCCTGGATTTCAGGCTAAACGGTAGCCCCAAACACTAGCCATTTCATGCCCCCAACGCCAACCCGATCGAGCCCCCGATGTCGCACTGTAAACCAGCCTTGCACTCCTATATCTCTTTGGTAGTCCTAGTGCCCCTCGAATTAAGTCGAGTAAGGCACTCCCAGTTGCGGGCTCCGTAGAGGGTGGGAAGCCAAAGGGACGAAATTTAAAACTTCATAATAACATGGATAGGCCAAATATTAATTATAAAAAAACGAACACTACAAATCCCAAGACTGGCAGCTCAGTAGTCCAGACTGCGGGTACCAGTCAAGGGAATGACTGCACACGCGCCTTCAGCGCACACTTGGCCCGAACCGGCAGCTCAGCGGCCCCGGCTGCAGGCACTGGGAAAGGCACCCACATAACTCACCACACCGCTCAGCTGGCAGCTCAGTGGTTAAAACTACGGGTACCAGGGAGGGCGAAAGCACACACGAGGGGGGGGGGGGAAACCACCACCACACTTGGCCAAAACCGGAAGCTTAGTGGCCTCGGCTGCAGGTACCGGTGGAGGCAAAAGAGGTTTTAAACACACTAAACAGAGACTCACAACCACAGCCCAAACTGGAAGCTCAGTGGTTTTATCTACGGGTACCAGTGCGGGCACCGAAACTACCTTCACGGGAAGCTCAGTGGTTCCATCTACGGGTACCCACGAAGGTATCACACACATAAGGGGGAAACCCCTTTGTCTCACAAACCTCCCCCCGGGGAAGGCCCCCGTAGCGTCAGTCCGGTAGCTTCCTGCCAACCGGAGGACGCTTTCTCGGAAGGCTGGCAACTGCCTAAGAGAAAGGGGGCAAACAGGACCAGGGCACGCACCAAACCGATTGGCGTGGATGGCAAGGCAGCTACCGAACCAGTCAAGCCAAAGAAACGGAAGGTCCGAAAAACGAAGAAGGAGAGGCGTATGGCGGCGACCGCGGCCAAGTCTCTGCTTTATTCCTCACAACACTCTGTCTCGGAAACGAAAACAGAGGCCATCGGTACCCTTAGCTTCGCCGCTGGTGGACGGAATATTCCGCCTACCAGTGGCGAAGCGAAGGGGGCTAAACAGCGACCGAATGGGAACGGTCAGTCCTCTGCCAAACGTGCTCTCAACGAGACGATTTCGCCTCGCGGGGAGTACAAAAGGCAGAGGCTGGACCAAACCAAAAAGGTCGCCAGGCAAACCCACGCCCAAGCTGCGAGTACGCCTCTCGACGTCGCAATTACAAGCGCGCACACGGGGCGTATCGGCAAGGACGTATCCGAGCAGGTACTCACCGAGATACAAACTCGTATTTTCGGTGATGCCTTGGCTCGGAAACAAACTCAGCCCCCGAAGTTTAGAGCCAAACCGTTCTATGCTGAGGGGGTCCTGAAACTGTGGTGTGCGGATGAACACACACGCACATGGCTACAACGTGCCGTAAGCGATATGGTGCTCAAGCCCAACGTCCAGTTGTCGTGAAGCGCCAGACTGAGATCCCTCAGCGGGCACATTGTGGCATACTGGTCCCTGATCCACAAGGGCTTCTGGAAGACGCGCGCAAAATTGGGCGAGTTCTGTCCTTCCAGAACCCCGAGGTGGAGGTCGCAAAGTGGACCTTGCTAAACGCGACGAAACAAAATGCCGCGTGTTTCCTGGTGGTCGGAATCCCAGAGGACCAAGTACCGACCCTTATGAAGGCCAGACGCCGTCTCGCTTTTGGAGTGGGGACGGTGTAAGTCAAATTCCAGAGTCGGTCCGGCAGGTATGCCGACGTCCATCTGGGATGGGACCCATCCACGGCCACCATCAAACAGGAGCTCAAGCAGCTACCTGCGAGAGAGGAGTCCCATCCTCTCCCAAAACTCCCGACACTAGCGGGGAAGTGCCTGCAACAGCACCACGAACAGCCCCCGCCAGTGTCGGACAGGAAGTCCCATGGAGGCAGAAGATTCGGAGGACGTTTTGGCCTCAATCTCCGGCCTCCTGGGGGACGACTTCGAACCGGGTGACCTATTCGCGGAGCTAAAACTTGAGGGGGACGAAGAGGGAACGACCAGTGATGGCGTCCCCTTCGTCGAAGATTAGTGTCCTCCAAGTGAACCTCCAGCACAGCCGGGATGGGACGGCTCAGTTGCGTAAATGGCTGGAGGTTCAACAAACGGCAATGGCTCTGATCCAAGAGCCTTGGATCAGAGGAGGCCACATCCAGGGGCTCTCCAGCTTAGGAGGTAAGCTTATTGTGACTGGCGAACATGATCTCCCCAGATCGTGTATATATGTCACGAAAAACCTAAAAACACAGGTCCTCACAGGGTTCTGTTGCAGAGACCTCACTGCCATAAGGCTGCACACACAGCTGGACGTCGAGGACAAGGTGGTCATCCTCGCCTCAGCCTACATGCCCAAAAAGGAGGAGCTGCCCCCGCAAGACCTCACCCGGCTGGTGGACCACTGCGAAAGGGAAAGGGTAGAGGTCATAATTGGGGCCGACACCAATGCTCATCATCCGCTATGGGGCATGAGCACTCAAAACGACAGAGGTAAGTCCCGTGTTGAATATCTTTTCACTACTAACCTTACCTTACTAAACACCGGCTCTGAACCGACCTTCTTCACCAAAAAGAGCCGTACGATTATTGATTTAACTCTAGCTACTGAAAACGCAGCGGAAGCCATCATGGGCTGGCACGTCTCTAAGGAGGCATCCTGCTCAGACCACAGGTGGATTCGCTTCGAGCTACAGGCGGGGATACTACAAACTCTGCCAAAACGCAACCCGAGGAAAACCAACAAGGTCAAATTTGAGCAGCATCTGGCAAATAGACTTGCACAACAGCGCTCCCCACTGACTCTCGACAACATCATACAGATTGAGAAACAGGTAAACCACCTAACCAAATCTATAATAGACAGCTACCACATAGCATGCCCAGAAACCCTACCTCCTAAAACCCCAGGCAAACAGCCATGGTGAGGCCCAGAGCTAGAGCGCAAGCGATGGAAGGTTAGAAGGGCTTTCAACAGGGCTATGAATACTTGTGCAGATGAAGACTGGGACGCCTATCGTTCAGCCAAATCCAGCTACAAAAAATGTATTAGATACCGAAGCAAACAGGGATGGCGAAAATTTTGTGGGAACATAGAATCATGCCAACAAGCAAACAGGGTAAGGAAAGTCCTAGCGCAGACAAAACCGATGGCACTGACCGCCCTTAAAAACAGGATAACACACTCACAACATCACCAGAAGAATCTAGACGCGTACTCGTCGAAACCCACTTCCCTGGATGCGTCTTCACGAGGACAATCAACTGGCACGTTGAAACCATAACACCTACTGCCCGAGACAAACAAAGTGGTCACACTGGAAAAAGTCCAGTGGGCCATCAGTAGTTTTCACCCTTATAAGGCAGCCGACCGAATCATCCCTGCTATGCTACAGTGGGGCGACAAACTAGTCGCAAGCAGACTGGAGCGTATCTTTAAAGCCTATCTGGCACACAGATACGTTCCGAAAGGATGGCGGGAAGTAGGAGTAATTTTCATCCCGAAGCCAGGAAAGGGTGACTACATTCGTGTCGATGTGCTTTGGGATTCGTCCCAAAGCACATCGACCAATCAGTCTGACCTCCTTCATGCTAAAGACCATGGAACGCCTATGCGAGAGGGAGCTGAGAGATGGTGCACTAAAACAGCTACCCCTACATGCAAACCAGCACGCATACAGCTCCGGTAAGTCTACGGAATCAGCCCTCCATCTGGTAGTCAGCCGGATAGAGGAAGCGATCGAACAAAAAGGCTTCTGCCTAGGAACGTTCATTGACATCGAAGGAGCTTTCGACAAAACCAGCTTCACCAGTATTAAGGCCGCCCTATCAAAACATGGAACGGAACCGGTACTATCAGACTGGATAACAAACATGCTCAGCAAAAGAGTAGTTCGCCTTGGAGAAGAAGATCAGACAGCTCTGATAGCCAAAGGCTGCCCGCAGGGTGGAGTTATCTCTGCCCCTTCTGTGGAATTTAGTGATAGACGACCTAATCACAAGGCTGAACATAAACCGCGACTACACAATAGGCTACGCCGACGACCTAAAAATCCTTATCTCAGGAAAGGTAGCGGGAACGGTCTGTAACCTAACCCAACAAGCCTTACGCATCGTAGAAAAATGGTGCGGGGAATTCGAACTATCGGTGAATCCGAACAAAACCGAGTTAGTCATGTTTACGACCAAAAGGGTATTAGGCGAATACCGATTACCCAAACTCTTTGACACGGAACTGTCAAAAGAGGTAAAATATCTTGGCGTTATTCTTGACAGCAAGTTAAAATGGAGTAGTCACTTAGACAATAAATTACAAAAGACCGGGATTACCTTCTGGCAGTGCAGAAGAATGATTGGTAAAAAATGGGGGCTATCACCGAAAATCATCCTGTGGCTTTACGAAACAGTAATCCGCCCCATGATAGCGTATGGCGCTATCGTCTGGTGGCCAAGGACCGAAAACAGCACAGTAGCGGCTAAACTACAACGGACCCAAAGACTAGCCTGCATGGCAACCACTGGATGCATGAAATCTACCCCCACCGCGGCAATGGAAGCCATGCTCGGACTCCCACCCTTGGATCTGTTCATCCGCCAAGAAGCAACAGCTGCGGCTATATGCCTGAGGGTACTCAACCTATGGAGCGAGAGAAACATACGACACACCTGACTGCTCACAGATCTCAGAAAGGAGATACCCATGATAGGAGCAATGAATGATCGTGTACCCAAGCAACACGTATTCGATAAAAAATACAAGATCCAACTTCATGAGGACCATCGCTGTGAGGCTTTATGCCCAACGGAATTACGCATCTTCACAGATGGATCAAAAACTGGTACAGGCACCGGGGCCGGCGTTTTCTCGGAGGACCTTAATGTATCCATTTCAACACCGCTGGGGACCCATAACACAATATTTCAAGCTGAATGCATGGGGATTACCCTGGCAGCTTCAGCGGTAATGGCCAGGAGAGTGGAAGGCCACTCAATACGCATACTCTCCGACAGCATGGCCGTGCTGCAAGCTTTAAACAGCCACACTATAAACTCGGGACTAATATTGGAGTGCCATCGTAAACTGAACCAAATAGGCCATTTCAACAACATAAGGTTGCAATGGATTAAGGGCCACAGTGGCTCGCGCGGCAATGATGCAGCAGATGAGCTTACCAGGAGAGGATCTGACATGGTGGTAATGGGACCTAAGCCCATAATACCGATCCCTTTGCATACCTACGAACATACATATGTAATATACAAACGAACGAGAGATCAACACAACAGCTATTGGATAAATCTGGAAGTTTGCAGACAGGCGAGGGAAGCACTCCCCGTGCTTGAAAATAGACTGACCAGGCGTCTTCGACAACTGACCAAACGGCAACTGCGCACGGCCACAGCTGCCATCACGGGCACGGCTCCTTCAATAAACACCTTTTTATTTTAGGAATCACCGACAGCCCTCTCTGCAGAGCCTGCATGAGAGAGGAAGAAACAGCGGCACACGTGCTCCTACACTACCCTGCAACCGCCATATACAGGGTTAAGTACTTCGGAAATACAGGTACGCTCCGGGAGATCGCCCGCAGCGTGAATAGCCTGCTGGCGTTCTTCAATGAGTTGGGGTGGATCGAGTGAAATGCCCACCCTCACGCAAAAACCGCGCCTTCCTACTCCGCTGTCCACTTTCCACTCTCCACTACGCTCTACACTCCACTTCACTCTCCATTCCACTTTCCACTTCACTGTCCACTCTCTACTTTTCACTCCACACTCCGTCACTGATGTAGGTAATGTTCGAATCTGTAATATTACATTAAAGGCGAATGCTCGCTGTGAGGAAGCCCCTTAAAACACATCATCAACATCTTTAATTGGCTATTGAATTTACAAAATGGTGTAAATTTTTTTGCTCATCTCACTAAACCAAACTATCTCTTAAACTATCTCATTTGAATTTAGAAATTTTATTCTGTGTGCCGCCGGTTAAACCTAGACTTCATTAAAAAGGTAGTCTAGTTTAGAGAGTTTTGTGAAAGCAGAATCGGCACCAATATATACGGCGTTTCAAAATATGTAGTCCAATATTCCAAACAAGAGACATTGATATAACGAATGAAATGCTATAAAATAACTTAACTTTTTTTATACATGCATATTAAATACGGACTAAGGATTTATTATTACTTTATATACATATTAAAAACACATTATAATATTTCGAAAACTTACCTTAAATTATTCATTATATAAATCAGAAATTTAAAACTTAATTCGTATAAATATAATAAGTGCAGATGCTGGTTATCACTTGCCAAGGATTGGTTAAGACCTGGACAGCTAATCGCGACATTAAAAAATACTTTAAACTATCCTCGAAAAGCTCTATTTTCTTATTTCTTCAAGCTGGTAGTGTGAGGCACGGTAAGAGTAAGTCGGTTAATAAAGTGACAAGTTACCCAGCACCTTCAGGTCAATAGGGAATTTTTATAGAGGTTTCTTCCTGGCAGCCCCGAAGGTTAAACGCGGCTAGACCATAATAACCACTGCGTAATATTACAGAGACGGCAAACCCTTCAGCCCTCTCACTGTTTTCCTATAGT
This sequence comes from Cybosia mesomella, assembly GCA_946251805.1. NCBI lineage: Eukaryota > Metazoa > Arthropoda > Insecta > Lepidoptera > Erebidae > Cybosia > Cybosia mesomella. Next base: position 16,305,754 of record OX276403.1, read on the forward strand.
ATCGTTTACTAATCAGATATACACGTGGGGAAACCGAGCAACCTGGGGTCGCTTTCGCCTACGCAAAACATTAAAGGGAAGCAACAACGCCTCTCCCAGAGAATGGAAGAGATGCATTGGCACTTCCGTTGTTCAGGCTGATCAGCATTCCCGTATATCCGTCACCTAGGAAACATCTTTATTAGAATTCTTACATTTGATCATATCTATCACAACTATTTATTAGCTGTTTTTTCAGATGGTCAGTCGTCAGCGTTCCAGAATTTGGTCTTCTGTTTAAAAGTTATCTATACGAAACTAGTTTCCGCCGCTGCTTTACACAATAGGGTATTTGACTACTGCTAAAAAATAGTTCTGTATTATGTATTACAACATAAAAATGCAGATAGCATCAATATTTTTTTGAGAACTGTTTTATTTACGATAAAAATCCATATTAAAGTTTGATTTAAAAAAGTACGCGCCATAACGGATCCCGTGACATATGACGTCACACCAAAGTAAACAGTAAGTGACTTAAAGCACGTTTATAAATATAATTATTGAAATTAGTTGCAAAAATAAGGGTTTATTTTGAGATATATAAGATAAAAGTGAAACATTATTAGTAATAAATAATTGAACCAGTCGATTAACACTAGGAAATGCAGACAGCCTGTATTGAAAATCTCTGTTTACTTATGTGTGACGTCACAGAGCGTTTATAAGCACGTGATCAAATCTCAAAAGAAGTGAGATTTTAATCTTGATTTTTTAACAAAAATGAAACTTATTTTATATCGAAAATTAATAAAATATGTTTTTTACGGTACATTTCATTAGGATGACAACAATTCGTACAATATTTTAAATATAGTCAAAATGCCAATTCTGATTAAGACCTCTTAAATTAACCGACTTCAAAAAGAAGGAGGATTTATGTTCGGCTGTATCTATTTTATTTGGGTGTGCCAAAGTTCACCTAAATTTTCAACTCCGAAAATTGGAACTCCGAAAATGTTCTTCCTAACATTTTTCATCCTAACAATCACAATTCCTAACTACTCTGTCTCTAATGTTTTAATTCCGAATCATTCAACTTCATAATGTCGGTAGCAATAAACATCTATTATACAATTATTTCTTTTCCTATATTTTGTCAACATAACCATCTTTTACACTATTATTGAAAGTCATACCTTTTTTATTTAGATTTATTTTTATTAATAATAATCAGTATTATATACATTAATTTGGCGTAACTTTTCCAGTTTCAGTTATTTATTTATTTTCACATAACATGTTTAACATATAAGTATAACAGTACCATGGTACAAGTAGCACTTTACCCACCTTATACCACGGTACTATTTATAGTCGTTGGTTTAGGTTAGGTTAGAACTGTGAGCACAACCACCAATTGCTCGGTAAATATTTCTTTCCGAGTATTAATGACAATATTATGGTAATTATGTTTAGGGATAAAAACGTTAGGATAAAAAACAGTAGGAGCTTTAATATTGTATGTTAACGATTTTATTGATAACAATTTTCGGAAACATGAGTGTTATGAAAATCGACGGTAGCACTACAAATAGTATGAATAAAAACTTTAGGATGAAAATTTTTAGGAGGAGTGATCATTCGGATTACAAATCGTTAGGAAGAACAATTTCGGATAAAGAACTTTAGGTGAGTCAATATGGACCCATTTTATTTCTATATGTATGTCCGTCCATATTTCCGGCATTTATGATGGTGGATAGTGGATGAGATATAAGGAGGGCATTCCGTTTCCGCAACCCATGGGAACCTATTCCAGGGATAAAAAGTCTATGTCTTATTCCAATTTATAATCAATCCCTGTTCTAAATTTTAGCCAGATTCGTTTAGCAGTTTGAGTGTGGTTGAGTAACAAACATCTTCACAACTTTCATATTTATATTATTACTAGCTGTGCCCGCGACTTCGTCCGCGTGGATTAAGATTTTTAGGGTTTCAGTTTTATTGCGCGGAACCCTAATTATTTTTCCTAAAATTAAAGTAATCTATGTTACTCCTTGTTATATTAATATACATGTAGTAAAAAACGGTTATTTCAATATTACAAACAGACACTCCAATTTTATTTATTTGTATGTATAGAATATAGATGTATAGATTGGGATTGTGGAATACGGGATGTGAAAGTTTGTGATGATGGTGATGGATGCATGTTTGTAAGTTCCACACTAGTTAGTTACTCTTTACGCAAAGACAGCTGAACGAATTTGGCACAGAAAGTATACAATAGTCCAGAATAGCAAAGAGAAATAAAAAGGCGATTGTATTGGCATTTTCGGACACTTAAAAAAAGGATGTAACTGAAACTAAAACTACATTATTAATTGAAAAATAAGAATAATAAAAATAGTTAGCTATTTTTATTGTATTTTCACGATATGAAACAAAAATATGTATAAAGTAAGAAAAAAAAAACAAAAAATACCTTTGACTTTAGTTAGATTCAAACGGGGTCCAGTAGAAATGGAGTCGCGTTACAGACACACTGCGCCACGGACAGCGTTGATTGATCGTTCGAAATAGAGGTTTATATATAACATCGAAATAAATTCAGCCCCATTCTTTACTATAATAGTGTGAAGATATTAATTATGAAAGGTTTATGAGCCTCTAATTAACTATCTTTAATACGTGGGTCTTTAATAACGGCAGACGACCAGACGAGCAGAAGAGCAGACGAGCAGACGGGCAGACGAGCAGACGAGCCGACGAGCAGACGAGCAGACGAGCAGATGAGCAGACGAGCAGACAAGCAGACGAGCAGACAAGCAGATGAGCAGACGAGCCGACGAGCAGACGAGCAGACAAATAGACAAGGGAAGTGCCCTAAAGGTTTTGGTGCCCTTGCATATGGTTTCTAACAATTTTCTACATAAACGGCTGCATTGTTGGTTTGTATTAACTTGAAAGTTTGATTTTTTCACAGCTTTAAGTCATTCAGACCTGAGTATTTAGTATAAATTTTAAATTGATACCTCTACGCGTTCTTGAGTAAAATGTCTTGACAGAAAGACAGATGGACAATGAAGTGATGTTATAAGGGTATTGATTTTCCTTTGGATGTACTAAATCCTAAAAATACAATAATTACGATTACGGTGCAGTGGTGCAATAAAATTATAATCTAATGAGCAATATCTTTCAAGGTATTGCTCAATTAATTATAATTTTATTTTAAGAGTTTTGGGAATCTGAATGAATTTGAGGTGCATACAACATATTTCATACGTTATTTAACTTGTTACCTAAAGGTACATGATGTGAATGGGTGTTTCTGTGATTGACCAGTCGTTCAACCACTAGCTCACTGTAGTCCAACTTTCTTTTACTTGTGTTTATCTGTTTCATATCTATTCTACGATTTGGAACTTATCAAACAGAACCAGTGGTTTCACATAAGAGCCTTTGATTGACAAAGCACAAACTGGTCTTAATATAGTGACTAGTTGGCTGTCGAAGAATCTGTTGACACTTAACGCAGAAAAAACCAAGGTCATCCCTTTTTCAATCTCGCAAGCATCGCAACCAAAAAGCCCCCTTAAAATTATTGCGCACTCGTGTGGTCACTCTCTCACATCTTGTTGTTGCCCTCATTTTTGCATAACCAAAAATATTCGCTACCTTGCCGTTGACTTGGACAGGTACCTAAACTGGCATCTTCACATAACAAACTTAGTTAGTAGATTAAGAAAGCTAATTTACATTTTTTAAATCTGAGACAGTCAGCTGATGATGAAACTCTAAGGCTTGTATACTGTGCACTTTGCCAGTCGATACTGACGTATTGTGTGGTGTGTTGGGGTGGATGTGATAAAACTAAAATGCTTGAGCTAGAGATAGCCGAAAGAACGATCTTGATGGTCATGTTCTCCAAACCGTTTGGATATCCGACCCAGCAACTATATGTGGATAGTGCGGTGCTATCTGTCCGACGACTCTTTGTGCTTCGTATCGTTTTAAAAAAACATCGCACTCCATACATAAAAAGTAGCAAGCACCGATCTGATAGCGTATTTCGCAATCAACTACACAGTACTGCATTTGCGCACAAACAATTTTCTTTCATCAGCTCTAGAATTTACAACAAAATAAATAAAATCTTGCAGGTATGATTTAAGCTTAAGGGATTGTAAAGATAAATTGAAAAATTGGCTGCTGAAACTGGATTACATGAACACAGAATCACTGTTGGAGTGATTTTCCATCTTGTCTTTTCTTTACGCATAAAAACACTCTCACACGCTCACTCACGTAAAGACACCTTCGCACATACACACACTCCCTCACACACACTTCCACACGCGGGTGCGCGCCCACACACATATGCACACATTTTATAATTTTATTTTAGAATTTGTATAAATTAAAAATTTATAATGGGCCACTTTCATTCTAATTTTGCTTTTCTCCATTGGCCCCTTTTTCTCTATACCTCTTCTTGTATTAGGTATAAAAATAAAATATCAATATCCAAAGTTGAAAACCTTGCACTTTACTTAAATATATTATTTTACTGTCTTCCAAGATACAGGCTTCGGCCTAGTTTGGGAGGCAACAGTACATGTAATCCTGTCATTCATACTTTGTATTCATATCATACTGTAAATTGTTTATTTGTAAATTTATAAATCTAATATGGATCTATGTTTATTATTAATAATAATAATAACTTTATAAACTTCTTACATCCATTCTGAGAGCTTAAATTAACAATCATATAAATAATATATCTATTATGTGTGCCTCTCAGAATGGATGTAGGAATGGGGCCCGGGGTACTAAGGAGCTCCTCCTCATTGATATGGCTATTAGCCAACAAGCTCGCTGTCGTACTAAGGATCTGGCAGCATGCTGGATAGATTACAAGAAAGCGTTCGATTCCGTGCCACATACATGGCTTTTGAGGGTGCTGGAGTTGTACAAAGTGAATGCAACTCTATGTACCTTCTTAAGGACATGTATGGGGCAATGGAGGACTGTTCTTTTCTATCCAGGGTGTCGTCGGGCTTTGGGTGATGGCGAGCCGATAACAATAGAGCGGGGTATTTTTCAAGGGGACAGTCTGAGTCCCCTATGGTTCTGCTTAGCCCTGAACCCACTTAGTACTTTACTAGTGAATTCAGGGTTAGGTTATAGGTTACGAAGAGAGGGTCAGATGGTATCCCACCTGCTTTACATGGACGATTTGAAGTTGTTTGCTCACACTAATCCTCAATTAATGGCTTTACTGAAGATTACCGAATATTTCAGTAATTCTATTAAAATGGGGTTTGGTGTGGAAAAATGCGCAGTCATTCATGTAAAGCGAGGGCGGGTGGTGGAGTCGCAGGGTATACAGCTCTCTGATTCCACTAACCTGAGATTACTCCTAGTAACTGAGACCTATAAATACTTGGGTATGTCACAGACGTTATGCATCAATGAGACCGGGATGAAACAAATGTTACAGGAACGTTTCTTTGGCCGCCTGAAAAAGGTACTTAACAGTCTTTTGTCAGGTGGTAACAAGGTTCGTGCCTGTAATAGTTGGGTCATGCCACTCTTGATGTACTCCTTTGGCATACTCAAGTGGACTCAGACTGAACTCGATACCATTGATAGGAAAGTCCGGACTCAGTTGACTGCATTTCGAATGCATCATCCGCGGTCGTCAGTCATGAGATTGTACAGTCAACATCAATAGTAGCGTAGTATCTGAATTGTCCAAAAGAAATGCATTGCAAGATATATCACAATAGTCTGACAAAATCGCGTCGCAAAAGTGTTTGGTACATTAATATTTTCATAATGCAAAAAAAACTATCCATCAAAAGTAAAGCAGTATCAGAAATTTTCAAAAGTTTTTCACACAATGGTTCTATTAAAAGTTTCAAAAGTACCTGAATTAAGAATAAAACTTTCGTCGAACATAAACCTTTTTAGAATGCTGATGCTTGATTTAAATATTGTGTTCTGCCTTTTGTTTTATGGCATTGTCAAGAATTGTCACTTGAAGTGGCTATATAAACCAAGAACTGAACTGAATATAATCTATTACTGATTATTCCTAAGTAGGTTAGGCACCTATATATTTCTAGGAAGTCATAATTTGATTAAATAGCACTACAAATTAGTAAATTTCCTGAATTCCTTTATCATCGATATGTCGCATTATCTATCAGATCATGAAAGACATCGTATAGTAACGCTTCATGAAGATGGCTTACCAATTGGTGACATCGCAAGACGTGTTGGTGTTGCTCGAAATACCGTTACTCTTTGGATCAATAGATGGGAAAGCGAAGGACGTGTTAATCAAATTCGAAAAACAGGACGACCGACTGTTACATCTGCTTCTACACGTAACGAAATTGTTAGAAGGACAAGATACAATGGGTTCACTCCAGTCGCAAACTTGGCTACTGAGTTTAATATATCACGGTCAACAGTCCGACGTGTATTGCATAAAGCAGGAGTACTTCACCGCAAACCGGCCAGGAAGCTTGCTCTGACTGCAATACACAAGGAAGAACGATTGAGATTTGCACGAGACTATCTAGACTTCAATTTCGAGAATGTCATATTCAGTGATGAAAAAACTTTTACATCAGATGAAAGTGGAAGGGTCACCTTGTGGCGAATTAATAACACAAGGTATTTTGAAAGAAATATTGTCAATGTTCATGCAAGCGGCAGAATAAACCTTGGATTTTGGGGCTGGATGTCGTCTGCTGGGCCTGGAGAATTAATAGAAATTGGTGGACGATTGAATGCTCAAGGTTACGATGATATTATGGAAGACGTTTTGATACCAACTGTTAGAAATTGTTATCCAGGCATCGATCCGTTTAATTTTGTTCACGACAATTCACCCGTACACACTGCAAGATTGACCAGAGCATGGTTTAGAGAGCACAACGACGAAATTATTGCTTTGCCATTTCCACCTAAATCTCCGGACATAAATCCAATTGAAAACATGTGGGGATTGATGGTGCAAAACTGGGATCCGTCAACTCCTCGCACTGCAACCGCTATTTGTAATCATGTATTCGAGTTATGGGAACACTATAGAGGAATGTATACATGTCAGAACATGGTCATGTCCATGCGGGAACGTCTTCAGTGTATTAAAGATAATGCAGGAGGAGTTTTTAGCATCAATTATCGTTAGCTGCCATATAATGTTGGCTATAACTAACATGTTATTTCTCCAACGTATTCAGTTCTATCCCCCTACAACCTCCTACAACAGTCTCATAGGTCACTCTTATTTCAAATTTCTCACTTGCAGGCAATGTTACTGATCGCATCGGCAACAGCAGTAGCACTATTCGACGGGGCCCTGTCCTCAAGGCAGCGTTCAACCTACGGGATGGATGAAAAGTTGTCACGAAGTCCATCTCAGTCTGCTGACAAGTACTGCCAAGGCCGCTACTTCCTCTTCATGAATCGTGGCGGCGATATTGTGGCACGCACCGAAACACCATACTGGTCTGGGTGTCTTATCAGTAGACTAGCAGACAGGGCGCTTGACCTGATATTTTTGGTTTCTGGTGGTCTGGCGCCCCTATTCCATTTAGTTCAACTCAAATTTCAACTCGTTGAACTAATTGGAATATTTTTTCCATTTAGTTCAACTTTTTACAAATTTTATTTAAGTTGAACTAATTGTAATATTTTTTCCATTTAGTTCAACTTTTGACAAATTTTATTCAAGTTGAACTAATTGGGATATTTTTTCCATTCAGTTGAACTTTTTACAAATTTTATTTAATTTGAACTAATTGGTTATTCTTTCCAATTAGTTCAACTAGTAAAATGCTGTATATATAACTAAAATTTAATAAACACACACCTCAAACTTATAATACTCATATCAATGAGTCGAACGTAAACTTTCTATAAATAGAGAAACAGTTATTATACCAGATATAATATATAGGTAAGGTATAAAGTTACCTTGCTTATTAAGTAGGTAGAACTGGGATGACCAAGATTTGCTCGGTATTAAAAAAAACATTCTCCAAAAATTAAAAACTAGCTAGATCGATTAATCACTCCCGAAACCCCCTGTACGCTAAATTTCATGAAAATCTGTGCAGCCGTTCATCTGTCAGTTCAGGGACCAGTATTCAGTATTCAAGGGGATCTGTATTCTATGCGGTCAGGGGCATCGATTACTAGATCAAGCCACATGTTCATGCTGCGTAGGTCAAGTGGCGTGAGACGACTGATATCATTGTGACCACAAAATGCCGGTGAAGCTTGAAGTTTTCATGTCCGTGATATTGCAGACAAGCTGTATGAGAGTCGCCTCCGCTAGTTGTCTTACGTCGATCGGCAAACTAAGGGGGAAGCAAGTGTCTGGCTATGCAAAGGATGATATGCGTGCCAATGGTCTACTACCAAGGATGTCGAAGACCGTGCGAGAGGAGGAATAAAAGTAGGAAAGCGGACCCCGGGCGTCGAAGCGTCAGCTTGGGACGTAACCAAGATTAACGCTACGATGATGATGAATGATGCAAGAATTGCTCGTTTAAACGTACTTATAAACAATAAAACAAACTTATAATACTACCCTAGTATATAATAAGTCTATGCTTCAAAGTTTATATAACAGTCTTCTAAAAAGGTTATCTAGGTCTAGGTTATAATCATGTATTAGATATGCACTGGGCACATACAACTTATTAAGATTAAAAAACTACAACTAATTTGTCATTTCTGCACGCGTCATATCTGTGTGAGCTTAAAAATTAAATACTAAAATATGGAAAACATCGAGAACGCAAGTGATCTATATTATTTGAGAAAAGGCAAAAAAACCTTAGTATTGTGTGTATCTGCTTACACATATTATCGGATCCGACAGTATTTAGACGGATCTATTGTATGGAGATGTTCCTCTAAATCGTCAGGAAAGTTCGATTGTGTCGGCTCTATCACAATAAAGGTAGGTATGATCATTTACAATCCTACTACCTAATATTATATTTAGATGTTTGTTATTATTATTATTTTACCTGTTGCCTTGCGAATCTGGCCGAACATGTAAATTCACTTTCCTAACGTTCATTTTTATCGATTACAGAATGATGTGATTTCAAAATCCAAAAAACATAGTAAACATTGCAAACCAGATTTTGCAAAAGTAGAAATAATGAAAGAAATTGAAGCATATAAGACAAAACTTGCAACAACCGATTCTCATAAGACTGTTCCGGAAGCATACAACAAGGCTGTTGTATCTATTATGGATAAGGGCTACGATCATATCAGTCAATTACCAACATTCACCTCGTTAAAAAGTAGTCTGTATAATGCCAGAAACACGGGCGAAGATTTACCTAAATTTTGTTTCAATAATCCTACAGAAGTTATTGTACCGTCCAAATATTCCTCATTTTTGTTGGGCGACTACAATGACGGCGAAAGGATATTAGTGTTTTGTGCAAATGGATGTAAAGTTGAATCGATACAACACATTTTTGGTGATGGTACATTTAAAGCTTGCCCATTTCCATTTAAACGAATCTATACGATTCATTATGATGCTGACAGTAGCGAAACAGAATCAAATATTGTGCCTTTTGTATATGCATTAATGTCAGGTATGTCCAAGCAATGCTATGAAAAATTGTTTTATATAATCAAATCACAATTACCAAGATTTCAACCCAGCAAGTTTACTTCTGATTTTGAAGAAGCGGCGCGAGCAGCCGTAGTGAACGTTTTCCCTAATATTGAAACCAAAGGCTGCTACTACCATTATTCTAATAGTGTATGGAGAAGAGCAAAACAATTTCAACTATTAAAACCTGGATATATTAAGCAAATAATAGCTCTTACTAGCGTACTACCACTTTTACCTAGCCAAAAGATAAGAGAAGGCTGGTCCTATATTCTTAAAAAAATTGAGTTTTTGAAAGTACACGTTGACAATATAACCGAAATCAATAATTTTGTTACATATTTTGAAACCTTTTGGCTAAAAAGTGATGATTTCATTGCATCGTGGTGCATTTTCGGAGAAAGACATCGAACAAGTAATAACTTGGAGGGGTGGCATTTAAAACTAAATAATTCTTTAAAATGAAAAAAGGTTAATATATTACAGTTATTAAAAGTATTATTAAGTAGAAGATGCAAAATTAACAAAGTTTAAGCGAGGAAAAATTGAAAAGCAACAGACTTAAAAAAAACGGAAAAGAGAATACGTTATCAAAGACAATATAATAATAGATTTACAAATGCAACTAACTAATGGAATAATAACTGTTCCTCTATTTTTGGAAAGTTTACGTTCGACTCATTGATAGGGGAATGAGTCGAACTAAACTTTAGAAAAATAGAGGAAACTTTAAAATTTACAGTTATTATACGTACCATTAATTAGTTATTTTCGTTTGCTGCTTTTAAATTTTTCCTCGCTTATAAATATTATTAAGTTAGAAGTTAATATTCAGTTAAGTCAATATTTAGTTAAGTTAATATTATTCATATAAGTTAGAGGTGTGTGTTTATTAAATTTTAGTTAAATAAATAAATATTGTGGGACATCTAACACACAACGTCATCTAGCCTTAAACTAAGCAGAGCTTGTAATATGAGAGCTAGATTAAACGATATAATACTTATATACTTTTTTTTTTGTAAATACATACATATTATACATAGAAAACACCCAAACTTCGAAACAAATATTTGCAGATCGTACAAACATTTGGTCCGACCCGGGAATCGAACCCGAGACCTCTACGCAGCAGTCGCATACACTACCGCTGCACCACCGAGGCAGTTATAAAGTTATACAGCATTTTACTAATTGAACAAATTGGAAAAATATCCCAATTAGTTCAACTTGAATAAAATTTGTCAAAAGTTGAACTAAATGGAAAATATATTCCAATTAGTTCAACTTAAATAAAATTTGTAAAAAGTTGAACTAAATGGAAAAAATATTCCAATTAGTTCAACGAGTTGAAATTTGAGTTGAACTAAATGGAAGAGGGGGTCTGGCGTACCAATTGGGTCAGGTTATGCATGAGAACGAATGCGTGGGCGGTTCTTCCCGCAAAGTCTGTTTTGGCTTTGCTCAGCCAGGTCTCGAGGTCGGTGGACGTTAAAATCCCCCAAAAATACCATTTCAGCCTTCCGAAACCGCTTCAGCGCATCATCTGCGGCCTGACTCGGGTATTCAAACAGTCGAATTGTCTCGGCATCTGCTGTATGGGAACGGTAGAGGTACACATATATGTGACTTGAAGAGCCATGATCTATGTGCACTTTCCTCTCATGTTTTTGTAATATATGTTCTTTATAATTTTTATTTTATTTATATAGTTCATGGTGGCCTACCATGAACTATATAAATAAAAAAAAAGCAGGAGGGGAAACCGTTCTCTAAAGGAAGTTTCTTGGTAACCGTAAATTCAGCATTTCTATACGTGGTCGGCGCTCAGATTAACAAGTTTAAGAAATAAATGTGCGCAGACATTTATTTATTAAAGGAGCAAGTATTGTACTGTTCTGTCTACACAAAGGCATCTAATGCTGAAGATAATATGTACGTGTATGAAATTTATATATATAAAACATAGTCGTCTTGCTCTGCATGTATGTATGTGTAGTATGTGTATATGAATGAATGTTAATGCGGGTCAAATCCTGCAACTGAATTTTGATGCAGTTAACCCCAATTGATTGAGATTAAATTTTGCATACACAATTAGTTTGGATGACAATGCATTAATATGGTACCATGGACCTGATCTGCTGATGGAGTAGGTAGGTGACCATAGGAACTCCTTAATTAAAACAAGAACCAAACGCAAGAAAATCGCGAACAATCTGGTATGTCCGTCCGACAACAGTTTAGCTCTGAGACCTTTTGTTCTAAAAAGCTATAATTTGGTACATATTAGTCACGCCGAAGCTCGTTTCCCTGTAGGTCGGATACCACAACTATATTTTAATATGAGGCTATGATAGGTGGTAAAGAGCTATATTTCTTTTTTGCCAACCAATATTGGTTTTTTGAACCTAGCCAATTTACACTAGTGGTAACAATGTTACTTATGCCCCAAAATCTTTAAATAAATTGTGTAAAAGTAACGAAAATTTTAGGTTGCATTCGACATTTTTTTTTGCGAATATTGTCAAGTGGATTATACAGATCAATAGATAATCAAAAACTTATCAAGAATATCAAAATGTTAAAAGTCCAAAATGTGGTTTAGGCCCTTTGAGCCCCTAGGTATCGATATATACCCGTAATTTATTAGTTTTAATTAAATCAAACAGTTTTTCAGTAAAAAGATAACCATTCAGTCGTTGATGATAGAAAAACGATTAATATAAAACAGTTCGTTGATGAACGCCTATTCCTTGTCTGTCTTAAGACTGTCTTAAGATTGTCTTTAATCAGTGCTCAGCCTTAATGTGGTAGAGTAACCTAAAAATAATGTTTAAAATGATTGTAACATCATTATTTGTTTTCGTCAGTTCGAAAAAAAAATTGGCAGTGTATAGCTCCAAAGTTGCTTCCGTATGTAGACAAGAATTTCAGTTATCTAAAACGGTAATAGTAATATAGTTATGAACAATAAAGGAATTCAGTGTATAAGATATTCTAGAACATACACAATAGAATATTTGTGAACTTAAAATACTTCAAATTATAATAAAGCTCTTTTATGCCGAGTTTTGCTACAAGTTTGGCATTACATGTTTTCGAGTCCTATTTACTATATTATGTCTCGCAACTCGGCGTGCCTCCTGGCATAGGCCTCCTCCAGCTCTCTCCACTGAGCTCTGTCTTCTGCAACTCTGGTCCAGTAAGGCCCCAAGGTTAGGCGGATATCGTCCCTCCATCTTGTTTTCGGGCGCCAGTTACTTCTGGTGTCCTCTCTTGGGTACCATAAGGTTACTTGTTTGCTCCATTTGTTTATTTTACCGCGTAGCATATTTCCAGTCCAACCCCATTTAAAATACTCTATACGAGTTATTATATCTGTAACTTTGGTTTTTCTTCTTATTTCAGAGTTTTTGATTTTGTCACTTAGTCTGATACTTCAAATTAGAGGGGTAAAATTGTCTGAACGAAATTGCGGGTGAGTACCTACCTACCTACCTATATTCATTCTATGTGACGTGTGTGTAATTTAGTTAGGGAAAGATAATTTACTTACTGAAGCTTTTAGGCACAAAGTTACCTACATTGAGTTAAAGAAAGGTGTAGGGGATAATGTATATTTAATTAGTGTGAAGTAGTATTGATCTATTTTTTATACTGTTGACTGAAGGCACTTGGCGGATCACAGTACACACATTACCTTGGGGCTCAAAGGGCGTAAAGCACGAAACATAGCTTTTGAGGCTCTTCTGAACGAAAAATATAATTAATTTTCGTTATATGACTCTTCATATAACGAAAAATAAATTAGATTTTTCGTTATTGCTCTCACATTTTAGATTTACATAAACACATTCAAGAGAAAAATAATTAGATTTCTGAGGCGATTATGAAGATTTTTTTCAAAAATTGCCCTAGTCTTAAATTGACTGACATAGCATGGGCTTCACGACCGAAAAATACAAATATATGTCCTTAAAAATAAGGTCTAAGCTGGTACATTAAGTTGTAAGTCCTACTTGCACTAACTGTTGCAAAGAAATAGGGGCGCTTAAGTCGATTAAGTGGCGATAATTTTAAACGATGGAGTTTCATATTCGATTAAAATTTCTATAGTGGTCTGTGGCCAATAGATTAGATATTTAGTAAACTTATATCCAGTTCTTCTTTCTTTAGTTCTTTGAGCAAACCGGCGGTTCTATTCAGTTCATTTATTAATGCACACATAACTACGAAAAGTCAGAGGTGTGTGCCCGGGGCGACTGGGGATCGAACTCGAGACCGCGTCTCAGCAGTCCGTTACGTACGCCACTAGGCTATCGCCGCTTAACTAGGCTAACCTTATTGTGTAATCCTTTTTTACAGGTGGAAATTCCGACATCCACGAAAGAAGACTAGCATTACCATTTTCACGATCGGGAATCGCTCCCTATCGTTCCAGGAACCTAAACATGGTATCTGGGTGACGAATTCCGTAATTCGTCCACAGGATGTCATGTCATGTCTCGTAGAAGCCGTTTGTAAATCCTCAGGCACGGCGTGAGTTTGGCGTGATGATTGTAAGCTTTTACTAGGCATAATCACACAATTGCACCTATGCATGTTTTTAGGCCTAATTCTTTCAGTTACGCTTGTCAAAAGGGCAATGACTTTTGCACTATGGAAGGTCATGGCTGACACTTAGTTGCAACATTCTTTTGTGAACTTTGTTTAAGTTCTAACAATACTGTGGTTCACCAGCTATCAGTATCTTTTTACCTCACTTCTAATCGCCAGCTGCCTGGGAGAATCTATCCACCTGCTTTCATACGCGTGGCACTTAACGTACTGGCAAATAACATACTGACGCTTTTTATTTTTCATTACAGGATTCCTCTACGGCCTACGCGACACTTGACGTCTTCGTGGCACGCCGTGCCCTGCCGCTGCCGCTGATAAGCTAACTGCTGCTCTCCAACATCCAGCATTTGGAGCGCCGTTATTTATTTTACTTTCCTTCCACTTGGGATTAAATTTAATCTAATAATTTTTGTAACAGTCCAGACACGCGGTAGCTTGTCCAGCCGAGTTCAAAGAAGAAGGAACTGGCGCTGCTGCAGCCGTGTGTATATTTACACGAACCATTTCGAGCTACTCCTGACCCCTTCAAAACTCGAAAACTATTTAACCCACGTATATGAAATTTGACACATTTGTTAGAACTCCTTAGCTTGTCTATAATCCAAAATATCATCAATGTTACTCAAAAACTTAATGACTATAGTATATAAGTTAATGACTATAAGTCAGCGAGTCGACTTATAATTCAAAAACCTAGCCCACTTCCAGGTGACCTAGAAACTCGATATTTGGCATCAAGGTAGACTTCTAGGCATAGGCACAAATATCTAAAAACTAAAATTTATTGATAACGAAGTCACGGACAACAGCCATGACTTCGCCCGCTTGAAATTCTGATCCCGTTCCTGCAACCTATGAGAACCTATTCCATCTATCTCTGTGCCACAATTGTAGTAAGATACGTTTAGCCGTTTGGGCATGATTGAGTCACAAACATCCAGATATCTTAACATCTTCACACTCGTAAACGCGATCTGCGAAAGACTGCGGGCAGATGCTGGATGCGGCAAGCTGAAGACAGGGCGCTATGGCGCTCATTAGGGGAGATCTATGTCCAGCAGTGGACTAGAATAGGTTGATGATGATGATGATGACTCGTAAACGCACATCGTGCGAATCGTATGGAGTTTTAAATTATCTGCTTGAAATAAGTTCAGTATTATTTGCATGAAACATGCGTGCACACCCATAAATTATTATTTTCGTGTTAGTACAACTGTTTTTTTTTTAAATAAAAGCTTGTTTTTAAAAAGTTTTTTTTTCTAATGATTTTATTTTCAACTTTTTAGTTTTAGTAATGTCATGTGCACCAGAGTGCTAGCCAAGACCAGCCAAAGGAACTCAACACAACAAGTCTATCTTGTTTAGTTCCAGACCATATCATGTAGCATCAGAGTGTCTACCAAAGCTAAACAAATGAGCCCAAACCTGATTGGATCATCTTGTCTAGCTTAGAAGTTCATATGGCCACCTTCCTACTCCATCATCAGACCACCTCTATGGTACCATATTAATGCATTGTCATCCAAACTAAACGTGTAAGCAAAGTTTCATCTCAATCGGTTGAGGATAACTGTTTCAATATTCAGTTGCAACATTCGACACACACTGACATACATACCTACATACATACAGATATTGTTAAATAAATACTTGTAATGATATGGTTCAGCAACATTATTATTACAGTATTCCTTAGCTAACACACAAATTAATTATTTAATATTGTTATTATTTATCTAAGTCCGTTCCAATTCATTCCTTATTGCAGTCGGATGTTCTATTATTTTCGTTATTAATTTGATCTTATTTTTCATTCTATAAAATAAAAGTCAAAAATAATTTATCATCATTTATTTATTACTTTTAAATGCTAGGTATTGACCGTTTTTGTCATCACGAATACAAAAACTTAAGTTTTCATACCCTCATTCGATGTGGATAGAATTCAAGCGGTAAAAAGGAATAGCATCGTGATTATAAATTATTACATAATTTCTCTACTAAACGACATTCAGGTTTTGTAGATTTGGTGTAGCTGTACATTATTTCATTAGGATATTGTTGTAATTGGATAGCGTCTGGCAAGATAATGCAAACAGTATTTAATATATATTCATGTGATATACATACATATAGTCACGCCTCTTTCCCATTGGTATAGGCAGAGACAACATTTTTCCACATACATTTTTATATCTATGCTTATTGCTGTAGTTTACATTATGTAAGCCTACTTATTTATTTTTACACTCATGTAAACAAGACTTTGCCTCTAATTCTTTTATTAATCCTCTCTATTACCTACTTCCATGGTTTATCTACTGGAAGCAAACTCGGCTATGAGTTGAATACTCCTTGTACATATTATTATTTCATTGTATTGTATAAGTTATGCGATTTATGTGTACAATATAGAATTAATATGTAGATAAAGGAAATAAAATAACAATGAAATTATTAAATTTTTTCCAACCAGTAACTTTTCATACCCCTGTTTATGCTTAATTCTCTCCGGATATACTTATATCGTCTATTTTATAATATATAAAAATATAACAAAGGTAGAAAACTGTGTTATTAATATAAATATTTATATATTCATACAAAATTGCGTAAAGCTAAATTATATCTAATAAATTAAGATATCATAAACTGCCTAATAAACATTTGGGTTCCAAATTACACATTGAAAACTACTTAATCAACATAAGATACTTACTTTTTAGTTTCAAAAATAAACCTTTGCGAACCTATATAAAACAGATTTCACTTTACGTAATGTACACGTACACGTTTACGTTCATAATGTTAACTCTAACAAAAATTACTGATGAGCATTTCATATTAGGTATGTGAAATAGTCAACCTTGAAAACTAACAATTCTGTAACAAGTTTTAACAAGTAATTTACTATATTATTATGTCACATACATAAATCACGACATGACTGATTCCAAACGAGTTAAATTAAAGCTATAGTACCCGAGTCCATGAAAGTTAGACCTAGTCACTGTATACAGAAATCAAGTACACTGTAGCAGGTGAGAATGTTTGGTTATCATGAACCATGAGTATATTAGAAATCACGTCATGAATTATCTGACACAGTTCAGTATTCAAACTATGACGTAGGTAGTGTATCTCGTGTATGTGGGCTGTTGAAATATAGTTACAACTTAAAAACTTAGTTGCTATTACCTGGATATTCCAGGTTTCTTACCTATATTTTTTTTTGCCTTTTGGCCTTATATTTGGACTATATACCGGTGAAGAGGGGCTAATTGGAACAAGTACAGGTGTTTACAAAAACGACAGTTACTTAATCAACATATAAATAATTATTTTTCACAACTTTCTGTAAGTAACTACTATAACTGTACATTTTCTGTGAATATATCTATAAATATATGTTTTTAAATGTACCGTTCCAAATCTCGCATTGATGAGGTTATATGGTATCTGACTTTATTAATACGAGTATTCTCATTTAGGTAGATTTCGATGAAATCGATCTACCTATTGGTTTCTTGACTACTGTCGAATTTAAAAAAAAAAATTCTTCATAGGAGGTCTAGTTATGACCCCCTGAGTCCGAAATGACCACTGGTCAAAAAGTTTATATATATGTATGTATGGTTCCACTTCCCAAAATTTGCGGCACTCTCAAGGTCGCATTTTTGCCCCGATCGCTTTCAAACTGCGGTCAAAAATTGCTTGGGTGTAAACTTAGTTTAAGTTCGTGAACGGGCGGAACGGTCGGGATGGTAGGGCCTCACTTTTTGTGAAATCAGTTTTTCCTCAAAATTTCACGTTCCATGAAAGATATTCGAACCGTTCTAATTTTATCCCATAGTTTACATAAATACCAACAACTTTTAATTAAAAACCTATAAGATTAAAACTTTAACTAAAAGTGGAGGGGGGAAAAACCAAAATTTTTCGGGAAAAAAATTATAACTTCTAACCGGTGAACATTCTTGGTGTCGGAAACATTTTTATACGATTTTTTAAGTCTAAAATAAATGTCTGAAAAGTTTTTCGCTAAAAGTTACCGTTTTCGAGAAAAAAAAAAAACAAACATACTATACACTCCCTACCGTCCCCTTAGGCCGGATACCACCCGTTCACGAACTTAAACTAAGTTTACACCCAAGCAATTTTTGACCGCAGTTTGAAAGCGATCGGGGCAAAAATGCGACCTTGAGAGTGCCGCAAATTTTGGGAAGTGGAACCATACATACATATATATAAACTTTTTGACCAGTGGTCATTTCGGACTCAGGGGATCATAACTAGACCTCCTATGAAGATTTTTTTTTAAAATTCGACAGTAGTCAAGAAACCAATAGGTAGATCGATTTCATCGAAATCTACCTAAAAGTCCCATATAGAAAAGCCTTCAAAACATGGTAAGACATAAGATATAGAAAAAAACATATTAAATCATTGAAATCGAGATGAAGCACAGTACTTCGCAGTCTGTTACACTGTATACATAACTTACTAGATATGGTGTACCAGATGAAAATTTTAGATCAATGAATATCAAAATTGTAGGATTTTTTAAATTACGCGCTGCTCAACGTTTATCGCCAATAACGGCCAAAATTACAGTTTAACATTTAAATTAAATGTCGTTGCATTATCAGGTG
This sequence comes from Cybosia mesomella, assembly GCA_946251805.1. NCBI lineage: Eukaryota > Metazoa > Arthropoda > Insecta > Lepidoptera > Erebidae > Cybosia > Cybosia mesomella. Next base: position 16,324,687 of record OX276403.1, read on the forward strand.
TTAAAATTTATTTCTTACTATTGCCAGATAAAAAGATACACGTGACCAAAACTTTTATTTCGCAAATTCCAAATATTCTTGTGAATTCCAAATAATCCCACTGTACGGTAACTATATCGGTTTATGACAATTATGACCCCTCATCTATCTCGTATAGATTGGGTTCTCTGTTAGTACATGGTTTAAATCTTAAAAAAATAAAACCAGTTATCTGTTCAATTAATATGTATATACCAATAGAAGAAGCTCCTATTGCACACCATGAACTTCAGTGATTGAACATCTGGAAATATAATTTATTTTAGAACTCATTTACAATCGTGGAGGGTAAAATATAATACCGTAAATAGCAGTTAGTAAAGGTGCGGTAAGTGGTTGGGGTGGCGCGGAGCAATAAGTTCGAGGCTGCTGGTTGCAAGCGGCGATGTCATGCGCAAGCACCCACGCCATGCGACGGAGTAGCGTACTCGCTGCCATTGAGCACCGCCGCCCTGCGTTCGCTACGCATGTCATGAAGTCATCTCGGGCGCTGTAATCATATTGTTTAATTTATTTTTAAACATACCATTTTCTGGTGACCTTAAGTTATAAGTTTTCTTCTTTTTCTTTTTATCACTGGATTCCGTAGAACCGCTGCAGAAGTTATAAGTCAGCGCATGAACAAGTTAAAGGCCAAAATCACATACGTATCTGATGTAAAAAGAAAAATGCAAAAAAAAGAGGTTTACATCTAGGCTATAAGGCATGCTAGGTTATAAAACCTTTTCATATTTCTTCTGGGCAACGGAAGCGGTAATGTCTCTCTCTCATTCTTTGAAGGAGGCGTTGTTGCTTTCGGCTTTATGTTTTAATTAAGTGATTATGATTGATAAATAACATAAAAGAAATTGTTTTGTTTGTTACAACGTGATAATACATAGTTAAATTTATGATTAGAATCTTGTAAAATGTAAAATGTAAGCTTAACCTGTTCAACGGTTTTCACGTGACGGTTAAACATCCATCCTACAAATCAACAAAATAAAACACATTTTCGGTATCGGTTTTACTTTAGTGAAAAACAGTTTTTTCCTCGTTACATTTTTAGGTAGATTTCGATGAAATCGATCTACCTATTGGTTTCTTGGCTACTGTCGAATTTAAAAAAAAAATCTTCATAGGAGGTCCAGTTATGACCCCCTGAGTCTGAAATGACCACTGGTCAAAAAGTTTATATATATATATACTCGTATATATGTATGTATCGTTCCACTTCCCAAAATTTGCGGCACTCTCACGGTCGCATTTTTGCCCCGATCGCTTTCAAACTGCGGTCAAAAATTGCTTGGGTGTAAACTTAGTTTCAGTTCGTGAACGGGTGGAATCCGGCCTAAGGGGACGGTAGGGCCTCACTTTTTGTGAAATCAGTTTTTCCTCAAAATTTCACGTTCCATGAAAGATATTCGAACCGTTCTAATTTTATCCCATAGTATACACGAATACCAACAACTTTTTATAAGATTAAAACTTTAACTAAAAGCGCGTGGGCCGCCGCCACCTCCTTCTGCGAGCATGTGATGCTCGCGAAGGAGATGGCGGAGCGCGCCCGGGAGAGGTTCAGAACCCTCCCGGCCCGCCGAGCCCGCAACATGCTCGCCTCGCGTCGCAGGCGACTCAGGCGCCGGAGGTCGCTTAACGACCTCCGTCCTCCATGAGCGCAGGCCTGGGGGTGGCAGGTGAGGCCGCCGCCTGTCACCCCAGCAGAAGCAGGCCGGGACGGTGGGGCGACTAGCGCCCCTCCCCCAAACCGGGGCAAGACGGGGACACCGTGGTTCCCAAACCCGAGGGGGCCATCTCGAAACCGGAGATGGCCCAGGGTCAGTCGGGGTGCGAGGGATATGCTCTATGGGTAACCTTACACCCCGGCGTATGCAGACCCGTGACGGCGTGCGGTTTTAGTCGGTTCAAGCCCGACATAACCGCTCCCGCTGGCCGGCGGGGGGGTATCCGAGGGGATTTCCGCACGAAAAAAAAAAAAAAAAAAAAAGGTACATACAAATAGTTACAAGTAATTTTACAGTAGAAAAGATCTCCTGTCTCCTGTACTAGTTAAAAAACTGTATAACAGGTTACAGGGTCTCTCGTCCAGTGCACGGGTTGCCGTATTAGTAACCAGACATAAAATAAAAACAAATAAAAGAATAGTGGACTAATAATATGAAAAGTAAAATATAAGTAGTCCAATACAATCAGAAGGCCTGACATATCAGGCCTTCTGATTCCATCTGATAAACTGATATAAAAACAAAATAAAAAAATAAGTGTGAGTATTTTAAGTATATGTGAGTGAGTGTGTTATGAGCGAGCGTGTAGTGAGTGTGTGTTGTGGGTATGTGTTGAGAGTGTGTGTTGTGAGTGTATGTTGTGAGGGTGTGTTATGAGTGAGTGTGTGAGGTGAGATTATATAGACGTTTAGGTTTTGTGGTTGACGAATTATAATGGCATGTTGAGTGTTGTCACGAAAACTAAATAGACTGGACAAGTAGGTTCTCTGTGTCCTTGTAGGATAGTGTTAAGAGCCAGTTTTTAACTAAGTTTTTGCATTGGAAGATAGGGGCAGAGTATATATTTTTGTGTTTACATGCTAGTTTATATAAACGAGGGCCGAGAACGAAAAAGTGTCTACTAGCTAACGAGGTTCTGTGACGCACAGCATAGCACACATTGTGTTTTCTGCGTTTGTCTCTAATTGGGTCAGGAAAATATCCCGTTGATGTGTGTTGTCGTAAAATTACCTGAGAGATAAATATTTGAATGACCGAAAGAACCCCAATGTCGTTATATAAAGCTACAGTGGGGTATCTTCGTGGCCTTTTAAGCATGACCTTTAACACTGCTCTCTGTGCTCTCTCAGCCTTCAGCATTGAAGTTATAAAGGTTCCACCCCAAACAGCAATACAATAGGAGAATAGAAATTGGACTAAGGCGTAGTAAACTGTTAAGAGTGATTTACACTGTAGTGTTGATCTTAGTCTTTTGAAGACACAAATGAGTTTTCTGATTCTTCCTACGAGTATCTTGAGGTGTGGTTGCCAGCTCAGGGTAGAATCTACGTAAACACCGAGATATTTTATAACATTCACACGTTCTATATGTTCACAAGTGCAAGTGGAGCTTGTTGGACTAGTACAAACGTGAGCCCGAATGGAGATGGAGTCAGGATTTGGTAGGAATTGGATGCCAGGAGCAAAGGTAACATACTTGGTTTTGCAGAGATTGAGTGTCAGTAAGTTTTTCTTTAGCCATGTCATAACTACTTTTAGGGCGTTCTCGGCATTAAGTTGCACATGATGCCAAGACCTACCCTGAATCAGTAAGGCCGTGTCATCAGCATAAGAAAATGTTTGGCAATGAGGTATTTTTAGTTGACAGAGCTCGTTCACATAAATGAGAAAGAGTGTAGGGCCATGAACGCTACCCTGTGGCACGCCAAAGCCACCAAGGAAAGCATCATCACTTACAAAGGATTGTATTTTCACACGTAGACTGCGATCGGTCAAATAATGCTTAAAAAGTTCAAGAGCTACTCCTCTTATTCCTATATTCTCCATCTTTCCTACTAGAGTACTAACAGAAACAGTGTCGAAGGCACGAGACAGATCTAGAAAGATACAAAGGCATTTGATTCTGTCGTCTATGGCTTTCACTATACAGTTTGTAAGCCCCAAAACCGCATCTTCTGTAGATTTATTTTTTTGAAATCCAAATTGATTCTTAGCGAGTACATTATTTTGTTCTAGATACTTCATCAATCGAGAATTCAAGGCTTTTTCAAAAACTTTAGATAGTGTAGTAAGCACCGATATTGGCCTGTAATTGGTAACACTGTTTCTGTCACCCCCTTTATGAATAGGATGAACTAATGCACTTTTGAAGACCTTGGGAAATACACTACTTGACAAGCAGGAATTAAAAATATGTTTTAGTGGGGCAGTAATAAAGGGTGCGATCGCCTTTACAAAAGTTACTGGAATTTTATCAGTTCCAGTAGCGCTATCGCTACGAAGGTTCATAATGATAGAGTTGATCTCAGCATCGTCTAGTGGTATCAGAGCCATGGAATTACCCAAGGGATTGAGAATTATGTTACTGTAATGGGTTGTACTCTCGCTCTCGGTCTGCGGTCTTTAGAACTGGCATCTAGAATCACGCAGACCGACCGTACTTTGCAAGCATAGGTAAACCTATGCTTGCAAAGTAGCTGTTAACATGATTTATAGAAAGTATAGGATCTGCTGCAGTATTCAAGAGCTCCGTGGGAGGTTGCAAACTTTTTTTCATATTAGCAATATTTTTGATGATGTTCCAGGTAGCTTTAGGGTTGTGCTTGTATTTTTCCAATTCTATTTGGTTAAATTTACATTTAGTTTTCTTTAGTAAGTTATTGCAGAAATTACGATATCTGTTGTAAGTTATTTTTAAAGTTGCATTATGTGGATCTTTTTTGAGTAACTTGTGTAAGGTATCTCTGTTTTTTATGCATTTTAGTAAACCTGGTGTAATCCATGGGGTTGTAATCCTTTTTCGGTGCGAAATTTTTGTTATTAGAGTATTTGTTCTTACCACTGAAGCAAGAGTACTCACAAACAATTCCGAGGCCTCACTAGGGTCTGTACTACACATTATACTAGAAAAATTGGTAACTTTAATATCTTCTACTGCTTTGATTAAGTCAATCCTTTCTGTGCATGTCTTGGGCCTAGGCTTAATATTTGTAAGTTCAGTGTGGAAGAGGATCGGGACGTGATCGGTAAGTGGGGCATCAAAAACAATTGTCGTAGATTTTTTTCGACTCTTAAACAAAATATGGTCGAGGCATCTATCTTCTCGTGTAGGTTGTACGTGTGCTGGTAGTAGGCCGTGGGATGCGGTTATGTTCAAGTAATCTTCAGAACTATCATCTTTATTGATAGGTGTAATGTCGATATTAATGTCACCGATAATGGCGATTGAATTCATCCCAGCTATTGACGATAGGAAAGAGTCAAGGCTATCTAAAAATGGTTTTTTGTTGGTTGCTGATGGAGAGCGATAACTTGCGGCTACAGCAAGTTCTGTATTACATTTTACGAGAAGACATTTAATAGTCAAGATCAGAGCGAAGGTACACAACAACGCCGTCATTTGGGTTTTTGAAACTACTTTCGTGAGCCGTATAGTTAGTCAAAGGTGGACATTCGGTAGACACCTTGCTGAGCCAGCATTCAGTTAGCAAGACTAAATCGCATCTGACATTGATCCTGTCCATTAGAACAGTAAGTGCATTAATATTACAAATTACACTACGTATGTTTACATGTAGAATGGTAATAGATAATGGGGTATTATGAATAATCCTAGAGCAGTTTTCGGGAGGACATGATATGTGTGTCTGTGATATGGTAAAAGAGTCAAGGTCTTCGGAAATAACATCTTTGTTAGCCATTGATTTTTGGTATAAGGTTGTGAGGTATGAGTGTGACGCATTGAATTAATTTAAGCATTAAGTGTGAAATATCAGGGCAGTACTCAATTATTGTTGTGAGTCCAGCTGTCATAGGGCAAATGATCACTAAATTGTTATATTTGGTTACGTATTGGAGTTCATTATGTAGTGTGATAATACGATAAGGTTTTTGTGAGGGTTTGTGAATGTGATTATGAAATAGTGTGTAGGTGTGGTATGTTAGTGTTGTGAGGTGAGAGTAATTATTGTAATGTGTGAGTGCTTGATGTATTTTGTAGATTAGTGTAGTAGACTTGATAAATGCATAAGCTACTCCAGCGCAAGAAACATCATTAATTAGCGCAAAAAAGTTATACATCAAGACATAAATTTCAGAAAAAATAAAATATGAACTTATAGGACAATGTAAAGACACTACAGTTAGTCAGTCGACAAGCCCAATTTTTTGAAGATCTGCCTCAGTATCTATGCGGATTGCGGAGAGCCCCTCTTTTTTCCGGAGATATATTCTCCCGTGGGTAGTCCAGCAGAAGATGAAATCGTTGGCTTTCGCAAAACTTCGGGCAATAGAGTATAGTCGTCTAGTTTTGAAAGTTAGGTTTTCAGAGACATATATTGGTTTATCTGGGCCTTCCATACGTAATGTCGATGTCGATATCTTTTCATTTTTATATTGCTTATTATAGGTTTTTACAGCCTGTAACAGTTTTTCCTTTGTCAGTGTTGACGTGAATTCTACAACGAGAGGTTTCTCTGCAGCTGTTTTCGTTTTAAAGCGGTAGATATCCCTTATATCTGATTTCTGCAGGGGCAGTGATAAAGTATTGCTGAGATTCAAGATGGTGTTACACAATTCTTCTTTAGTTTCAGTTTTTTTTGAAAGAATATTACGTAATTCTATGTTAGCTGACCTATTGTTTCTTTCCAGATGTTCTATTCTATCCTCAAGGGTTTGGATATAGCTTAGCTTAGTTCTCCAATCGCTTTGTAATTTATCAAAGTGTTTTTTTAGGTCATCGTACTGGTTTGATATATACTGGACTGTTTTTTGAATACCCAAACTCTGATCTTTTATCTCGTTTACTTAATCCAAGAGTGTCATGTTTTTCCTCAAATGCAGCAAACATAGTTTGTATCTCGGATAACAAGACACCGCTATCATCACATTGCTCAAATTTACGCTTAGGTCGAACTGAGGACGGCTGATATTCGGATATTCTAATGGTCTGAAGATTTGGTTCGGTGTGCTGTGCTCAGCGGGTGCTGAGCATCAGTGATGATGTTACAGGCGGCGGGCTACGATTTATCGGCATATTAAATTTGCGAAGTTAGAAGGGTTCGATGTCGGTGTGTCGGTGAAGTTATGTTCTCAATATACCATGCGGTACAGTGCGAATCCACTTGTTGTATAAAAAAGTAAATAAATTTTAAATAACGCTTACTTTATTTTGCTAAAATATAATATTAGCGTGTATTGTAGAAACAAAAGGGCCGCAGTATGTAGGTACTCGTAGCTTGTATCCGCTAAGCAGCTTGTATTTACTATAGTGCACGTATTAATATAGTATGTAATAAAATGAAAACACGTCTATTCGCAACTGAGCTTTGGACGAAAGATGAGTAATAAGTAATAAGTTTATGCTCTATATATTTTTTTTAAATCAAGAATAGATCCAACTTATAGCATCAAGCTGCATGCATAGCCAGAGCTACAATGTCAGAGTCGAGATGTCTCTGACGTATCGATGAAAATGCGTTCTCTAATCAACCTTTTACATTATTCTTTAACAATACCGCCCCAAATTAGAAGCAATACATACCTCATGAATGACCGTGAAATTTATGAGCCGCTTTTTAGATGTGGAAGCTAATCAAGTAAACATGTTGACAGGTTTGTTGACAGGCTCTTATTTAATTAACTTATAAAAAGAGTTAGAAACATCTTAAAGTGTATCTTTTTGAAACGAGTTCTTACCTATAGATGTATGAAGCAGTGAAGATTTAGAAATTAGTGAAACAAAATTGTTTAACCTGCTTTGCAACTGCGACAAACTCGTTTGCAAATAGAGTTAAGTAAACAGGTTAAGACAATCTTCTGTATCATTGCTTCAATAACAAACTGAAGTGCTGATATTAGAGCTGATAGAGATTTGACAAGCAATTAATTCATTAAAACCGAACAACCGGGGAATATAAGTGTTTAGTAAAATATTTGAATTGAAAAAAAATCAACCGACTTCAATAACCAAAAAGGCACTGAAACGTGAAAAATAACTGAATTACAGATTAAATTATTAAGTTAAAAAAACAAATAAGACTTTTTTGTTGAAGTTCTAAAACTTCTAACCTTATCTTTCCGTGTCCGGATGCGTTATTTTGGTAACTGTTTCATATTTTCTGTTTGATTTTTGAACTTGGAGTAAAACCGTTTTTCAAAATCGGTTCATAAACGACGGACATACATTATATCGACGAACATACAAAAAGATCCAGACGAACATAGAACCTCCTCCTTTTTTGAGTCAGTTAACAATGAAGCAAAAGTATTTTTTATTTGAACTTAAAGGTTGATGAATAAAAAATCAACAGTTTTATAAGGACTAATAAAAGAAGACCAATTTTATTTAATAATCTATCACGTGAGATCAGTAAGTTGATCTAGTGGCTTAACTGCGCTGCTATATCACAAAAGTCTTGCGATCGAATTCCAGCAACCGTTATGGTAAAATTACGGGAATTGCGTCCGAGCTGTTCAAACGCAAAATCTAGTTAGTGATGTTAATGCTTCTATTGCTAATATTGTGATAAAGTCCGCCAAAGTCGTTAGAGCAACCGAAGTATTTGCGTACACCAGCGGATTCAAATGAGGCAAGAATTAAGAGTATATCATAGATTACTTATGAAAACTTCTGTCGAGTGAACAAAATATGAAGAGTTTGAATATTTATAAGCAGTTAGTGATTTTTTGTCTTTATTAAAACCTCAATCCACGTGGGTGGATAAACCATTCCAGTTCTTTATCCTACGATAAAGAAAGGAATCACCGAATCGCTTAGTCCGCGATGGTATCGATCGCACCGTATGAGGGTGACACCTAAGTCCTACACGGGTTACATATCATTACAACTAAATTTATTATAACCATATTCAAAATAACTACGGTCATATGACCTACTTTTTAAAATACCTACGGTCGTTTCACAGATGTTTGTTATAATAATGGACGAAATATCTAAAGTTCAACTCACCTACGAGCTACGTTCAATACACCTACAGTTTATTTAACCACGGTTGATTATAATATAATGGACGATACGATACGAAGACAGTCGCTACGTCGTCCAGGTCCACCGGGCTTCCGGGGTGGACCCAGTACGGCTCAGCGACCACGACCTCATTGATAAACCACTGCACGATGCTCTGATACAGAAGATCCCGAGTACTAGTGCAGTGGTTTATGTTCGCCTGCAGGATGCGGATTGGTGTGTCCATTATAGGCGTCCATTTCTGCATCCGCCGCGAATGTGGCCGCCAATGAATCGCTCACCCCGCTACCCGGTGCGGGCAAACGGGGCTTTGGCCTCGAGGCGGCGCAGGTCCGACTGTCCGCCCGGTGTTCCGCCGTTTTGCCCTCCGCTACGGATTTGTAGCAGCGCGGCGGAGCATCACAGGAACTGGCCTAGTGTCCGGGCTGACTGCAGTGAAAGCATCGATCCCCCACGGTGTCTCCCGCTGTGCACTGCACTCCCACATGACCCACGGCCAGGCACCTAAAGCACCTGGTCTTGTGGGGCTGCAGGAAATGCACCCGCGTCTTAAGGAAGCCCCCAACGAGGAGGCTCCGTTAAAACATTAGCCTTGGTTTAATTTTTTTTTATATCAAATTTTTTATATTTTTTTATAATCAACGCGGCCTTTTTAGGGATTTTCTTTAAAAAAGCCCTATTGCTATCGAGTTGTCGTCGTCGACGTCGTCGTTGCCAATTTTCTGTCACGGTTTTGGGTATGAAGGAGATGAGCTATCGAGTTGCTGTTTTCGGTAATAGATTCGTGCTGGGGTGAACCATTTCAAGATAAAGAAAAAATCGCAAAAAAAAATATCGCAAAATCGAAAATCCCTTGTATTCGGCTGAGCTCGTCTCAGGAATTCAACTTGTTTGTAATACGACCATTTTGCTTATAATATTCCTCTGGTTACAATAGTTATCCTTTTTACAAAATATTTGTTTTTTGAGACACGTTATTTATAATTTCACTTTATTAGTATAAAATCATAATATAATTATATTTATAAATTAAGTTGTAGTCTGTGACTTAAGGTTTTCAATTCATAGACATTTAGACATACGAATAATATTTAGTTGAACATAATTTTCGAATCGTAATTATACTACTCTACGCATTATTATACGCATCCTAGAACCACAAGCTAGTCAAGTTATGCTTACTTTGAGTCTAGATAGCGTTGTGTAGAATACTCTAGAACATTTATTTTATCATTTATGAGAAAATCTTACATCCTGAATAAATATAGAATAATATTTTTTCTAAGATAAAATACTGCGTTCGAAATGTAATGTAGTGTGTATGTAATTTGATGAAACACAATTCATACGTACTATACCTGTAAACTAAAACTACATAGATGCACAAATTTAGATAAATAATAACTTTTGTCATAACTGTCTTCTGAAAAAGTAACTAATTTTTACTGAATCGTATTAAATAATAGCTATGGCATTACACTATAAAAATATATTGTTTAAGCACAAAAATTACGTTAGGAACATGTACACACATCACAATGTACTAGGTAAGCTCAGCTTAGCCTATAATTCTTAACCTATTTTGAAGAACCTAAGAACAATATCTACTAGATCTACAATAGAAATAAGGATATCAATTTTTGTCATGATTTTTTTCTGAACAAAGTAAGTCGTACTTACTCGTACTTAAACAATAGCAATAGCGCTAGAATATCAAAATGTAATATCAAAAGACAAAACTCATAAAGAACAAAACAAAATCATAGTGTTATCTTAGGCTAAGTTTATAGTTCTTGTATCTATTATAAAGGTTTGATATACTTTCAATTTCAAACGCATTAATTAAATCTTCATAGTTAGTTAGCAGTCTGCAGTCTTTATTATATTAAACTATCGGTATACGTCAGTATACCGATAGTTTAATATAAGTAAGTCAACAAAGTAAGTAAGTCAACAAAGATGTCAATCTTTGTTGACTTACTTCAGTAATTTCATACCTGATGGCCAGTATAATATCAGTTTATCTCTAATTTTATAGTAATGCAAGTATCCAGGGTATATCAAACATTGTTATTCCGGAAACCGATAGTGTGACAACCACTTTTCTTCTGACGCCGCCGGAAGAAATTACTCATAGTGGTTTGAAACTGATTGAGATAAAGATAATGATGTAATCCGTTAAAATAGTTTTATTTCAATGCGTGACATTTCTCGTAAACTTCCGACAATATCATTGTGTCCATTATTTTATAATTACCTCTACTGATTTTGTTTCCGAATATACCTTTAAATATATCACTTACATAATAGTTACGTATGTCGTTAAATGCGGTAGTAAGACACGCTTCTGAGGGTATATTATATGTATATGTGCGATGTATAATAAAAGAGTACAGCACGAAAACCAAATTTGTAATTTTCAACTAGGTCTCCTGTAAAAATGGTATTTTCGATTTGTGGCCCTTTTGTATTTAAGCAGCAATATAACACACCATTATTTCTGTCTATTCATAAGTGCATGATCAGCCTGTTTTCAATATTTGTGTGCATTTTTTTTTCATGCGGAAATCCCCTCGGATACCCCCCCGCCGGCCAGCGGGGACGGTTATGTCGGGCTTGAACCGACTAAAACCGCACACCGTCTTGGTTTTCAGACGCCAGGGCGTAAGGTTGCCCATAAGGTATTTCCCTAGCACCCCGACTGACCCTGGGCCATCTCCGGTTTCGAGATGGCCCCCTCGAGTTTGGGAACCACGGTGTCCCCCGTCGTGCCCTGGTTTCGGCGGGGGCGCTAGTCGCCCCACCGTCCCGGCCTGCTTCTGTGGGGAGGCACGCGGCCTCACCTGTCACCCCCTGGCCTGCGCTCATGGAGGACGGAGGTCGTTAAGTGACCTCCGGCGTCTGAATCGCCTGCGACGCGGGGCGAGCATGTTGCGTGTTCGGCGAGCCGGGAGGGTTCTAAATCTACCCCGGGCGCGCTCCGCCATCTCCTTCTCGAGCATTACATGCTCACAGAAGGAGGCGGCGGCGGCTCACGCGCTCAAATTTTGTGTACCTAGCTGTTATGTGTTCTGTGATCTTAATGTTAATTTGTAACATCGTATTGTAATAAATAAACAAATAAATTACTTCAAAAAAAACTATTATTATTACATTATGATATTTAAGTGTTTAGGCTATTATAAAATAAAGTTATATGTTCAGTGCCTCAATAATAATGTGGAAAAGTGACAATATAAACCTGAGTACGCTCACAATATTTATAGTAATTACTATACTATACCTATATCTTCAATCTTTTTCCCTCAAGCTCTTAATATTTTTCTTTACAAATTATGAGTCATAAGTTCATATTATGCGAATATATTATGTATTAATATCTATCTTCAAAGTAACAACTGTTATGTAATGATTGAGCCACATCTTTTTATCCAATACCTTCGTTACTCGTTTTCAAAGGCATTGTTTTCGACTACATTTTCTATTTATGATTTGATATTAAATCCCAAGCTATTTGTAATAAGAAAGTTCTGGAAACTATGAAAAATAGCACAAGGAAACACAACAACAGGTTCGATGAATATATTAAAGGATGAAAACTCTCCGAAGGTGTCAGGCAGGGATGTGTAGCTTCGCCTTGGTTGTTCAATCTTTTCATGGATAGCTATATGAGCGATATGAAAGGGAGTGAATATGGGAATAAAGACGGGAAACCTGCATGTTAAGTGCGTCCTGTACACTGATAACCAAGTTATACTTACAAAATCGGCGGAGGAGGTGCAAAAAATGGTAAACAGCATGAATGATGATTTAAAGCGAAAGGTATGAAAGTGACAACAAGACAGACGAAAGTTATAGTTTTTGAAAGGAAAATAAATGACTGAATGTAATGTTATGATTAAAAGTAAATGTGTGGAACAAGTGTCAGAGTTTGTCTTCTTCGGTAGTTCGTTCACAAAGGATGGATGATACGATGGAAATATTGCAAGGAGAGTGACTCTGAGAAATTGCGTGAATTGTACGCTACATTCATTCATGAGTCATTGCCGAAAAAGGCGCGAAGGTGGTTCATAACGGCGTTGTATGTTATAGACAATAAATTTAATACTTTGACTATTTAAAGAGCAATTGAAACATTTCACTGCCTCTTGAAAACTTCAGCTTATATTTACGAATTTTTCAATTTCGATGGTGATGGCTCACAAAAGGACTATTAAAAGTGATTACAGCTCAATTTGCAATTTAATGGGCTTGAATTGAGTACATACTTTTGGCTTTTTACCTGCATACTCACGCCTTTCTGCCAATGGAATAGGCAGAAACAACTGCCTACAATTTGATTATTATATCTAAAATTAATATGGTAAAAAATAATAATATGATAATAATAGTAGTAAAAAAGTGACTCAACAATAATGGAAAATTCAAAAAATCACATAGTTTCAAAAAAATACACAGACAATTTATGACATGACAGAAGATGTCATGTCAAACGGAAAGTTTAAGAATTAAGTATGTTGACTAGGGCGAAAGCCAGAAGACAAGATGCACACAAAACATCCACGGACTCGTCGTGCAGCTCCGCCTCGCAGCCCCCGGAAACCGTCTCAACGGCACCGGCCACTGCTGAGGCGTCGAGCTCCGACACAAGCGACGAGTATTTCTCCCCGCTGACGTCGCCAACACCTGTGCGTCGGCCGGGGAGAGGCCGGCCGCCGACAAGCCTGGGATCCCGAGGCCCACCGACCTCGAATAGGGCCCCCGCTGCCGGTGGTAATGTGCGCCGCATGAAATGGACTAGGTCGATGAATGAAAATGTCATGCGGGCATATTATGCGGCTACGGAGGGAGGACTCAACCTCACTGCGTATCGTGTTAAAATGCTGCCCTTGTTTCAGGAACTTGAGCCGGCTGTCAACGTATCGGCACAACGACTTTCGGACCAGGTACGGGCTATCCAGCGCTGTAATATGTTGGATGGTGCCGTACTTGAAAGACTACGCTCTGACATGCAGAGTAGCCTTGCTGGCCCCACTTCGTCGCAAACTGTCGCTTTGGTGGAAACCGACTCGCGACAGTTCGTTTCCGCTAGCGATGTTGAGGAAAGTGAGGCTATATCCGTAAGTACTCAGTGTAATGAACAATTAAGGAGCACTTTGGAGGATGCGATGCTGGAATATCGGTTTTTGAACCCAGGCAATAGACCTCGCCTACCACGTTTGCCCATGCATAAAAGAAATAGGGCGCTGGTGTGTGCCCTGGACTCACAATTACCTAATTATTTAGATAATAGTGAAGATCTCGGCGATACCCATTCGATTCTCTACTGTGCGGCTGTTGCAGCATGTCGTATAGCTGGTGTTAAATTTACATTGAACACCACCGCTACTCGACCTAAACCTGCTGTACCAGCCTGGCAGTACAGAGTTGAACGTCGTATTGCCGAAGCCAGGGCGCTCATCGGGAAGCTAATCTGCTTCAGATCGGGCAATTCACGCCCGAGAGTGATGCGCTCTGTGAAAAGGGCGTTTTTGGGGACTGATATTAGCCCTCAAAAATACTCGATACATGTCACAGAGCGCATTGACTTTCTGAAGCAGAAAGTTTATGCATGGGCAAACAGGATTCGTCGATACAAAAAACGAGTAGAACGATATACCCAGAATCGCATGTTCCAATGAGATGAAAGGTGGGTTTACCGAAAGTGGGAACAACCCGATGAAGTCGTGGGTGACCGTACTCGACCGGATGCCGACGCTACGAATACATTCTGGCGCAGCATCTGGTCGACGCCTGTCAGTCACGTCGAAGGTGATTGGATGGAAGATATTGAACGATCATGTGAGACTATAAAGCACATGGAGCCCACTACTATAGTGACTGATGACGTCACTTGTGCAGTTCGTTCGCTGCCGAATTGGAAATCGGCGGGACCGGACGGACTGCGCAATTTTTGGTTAAAGTGGTTCCGAAGTTCACATGCTCGTTTGGCATTTCTGTTCCAATCATCTTTAGATTCGGGTTCACTTCCCACTTTCTTAACAACTGGCATAACCCATTTACTCTACAAGTCTGGTAGTGCCATGGATCCCAGAAATTATAGACCGATAACATGTTTACCAACGGTCTATAAGCTTCTGACATCTATTCTGAGAATCAAAATTACAACACATTTAAATACAAATTCGATAATCTCTATATCTCAGAATGGATGTAGAAGTGGGGCGCGTGGCACTAAGGAGCTCCTTATTGTTGATACGGCCATTTGCCAACAGGTACGTCGTAATCGCAAGAATCTGGCGACATGTTGGATAGATTACAAGAAGGCCTATGACTCGGTGCCTCATACATGGCTTCGGAGGGTGCTGGAGTTGTATAAAATCGATACAACTCTATGCAACTTTTTGAAGTCTTGTATGAGGCAATGGAACTTACGGTCCTTCGCTGTCCAGGATGTCGACACGATCGGGCAAACGATATACCAATAAGAATCGAGAGGGGCATATTTCAGGGTGATAGTCTGAGTCCCTTGTGGTTCTGTCTGGCTCTGAACCCTCTTAGCACAATGTTAGAGTGTTCAGGGCTAGGCTATCGGTTGCGGAGAGAGGGTAAAGTTATTTCTCACCTCCTTTACATGGATGACCTCAAGCTATTTGCTCCTAATCATCTACAATTGATGGAGCTACTAAAGGTGACTGAAAACTTTAGTAGCTCTATCAAGATGGAATTTGGTGTAAATAAGTGTGCGGTCATGCATGTAGAAAAAGGTGGGATAGTGGAATCTGAAGGAGTGGAACTCTCAGATTCCATTAAACTCAAATCTCTCGCTGCAACCGAAACATACAAATATCTGGGTATGTCGCAGGCGTTAGGAATCACCGAAGCTGGGATGAAGCAGTCATTGCAGGATCGCTTCTTTGGCCGCCTGTAAAAAGTTTCAAAAAAGCTTTTTATCGGGTGGTAATAAGGTTCGCGCCTGCAATGGTTGGGTCATGCCAGTCCTGATGTACTCCTTCGGCATACTCAGATGGACTCAGACTGAACTGGATGCTCTAGATAGGAGGGTCCGGACACTGCTGACCACATTCCGAATGCACCATCCACGTTCATCGGTAATGAGGTTGTGTAAAAAGCCACGACCGCCCAATTTCCGCGGGATACCGCGGAAATTGGGCGTTCGTGGTTTTTTAAATGCCAAGACCCCTATAGAGATATAAAACCTTAGAGAATATTTCCTACGTGTAGATTCCGATATGCATCGCGATGTGGTCGCAGTGGACAATGGCCTAACCCCTCTCGCGTTGGCTAAAGAGAACTGGCGCAAACCTGTAGTACTTGGTACTGCTGATCGCAGGGAAGTATGGAAGGGCAAAGAGCTACACGGACGCTTTTATTGGGCCTTAAATGGGCCCGATATAGATTTAAAAGCGTCTGTATCTTTGCTACGGTTCGGTGATCTTTTTGGAGAAACCGAAGGTTTTATCTTTGCAATTACGGACGAAGTTGTAATGACGAACAACTACCGGAAGTATATTCTGAAGGACGGTACGGTTGACATCTGTCGGGCATGTCATCGCCCCGGAGAAACACTCAGACACATTATTTCCGGTTGGTCTCGTCTTGCCAACGGCGAGTACTTGCACAGACATAACCAAGTGGCCAGGATTGTACATCAGCAACTTGCTCTTAAATTCAATCTTGTGACTTCGGAGGTGCCATACTACAAGTATGTGCCCGACCCAGTTCTCGAAAACGGTCGTGTCACGTTGTACTGGGATCGATCTATTATCACTGACAGGACTATTGTTAAAGATTTAGATCGGAAAAAGAGAACATCTAGGACGGGACTTGAACCCGCGACCAGTCCCTTACAGGGGGAATGCTCTGACCAACTGAGCCACCTAGACACGTCCCAGATATTCGAAACTCTCCGATACACCGGACTATTGTTGCCAATAAGCCTGATAAAGTGACAATGGATCGATTAGAGCGTCGTGCAATGATAGTTGATATCACTGTCCCCCATGACGAGAATCTCATGAAGGCAGAAAAAGAAAAACAAATAAAATATTTGGACCTGGCCAATGAGATTGTCGACATGTGGGATGTGGACTCAGCTTTTATTGTACCGATAGTCGTGTCAGCACATGGACTCATCGCCAAGAGCCTCGTCCAACACCTTATGAGGCTCTCGTTAGGCAGCTGGCTCAAAGGCCTGATGCAGAAGGCCGTTCTGCTAGGCACGCATAGTGAGGAAGTTCCTCTCCCTGGAGCCGTAACTACCGGCAGCTTGGTCCCTGTACCCGATGCCGGTGGAGCACTGTTTTTATATTTTTAAATATATTTGTATTTTTTTTATATATATATTTAAAAATGTAATTATATGTATTTAAAAGTTAATAAAGAGGTATAGTAATATGAGTCGTTGGGTAATCGTTAGATAGTAAGCGGTACACAGTACAGTACATAATGAAGCTAACAGCGTCACTGGCAATAAGCATTAATACTTTATAAGTTATAAGAGAAAAATATTCTACTTATGTGGCCAACACGACATAGAGGCTTATTAGCAGGGATTTTGGATACACATAATTATACCTAGTTAACAATCAATCAATTAGCCTATTTCAGTCCACAGCTGGACATAGGCCTCTCCCCGTGAAAACCCATAGAAAACGTCCCTCCACCTGAAACCTCACAGGTACAAAAATTACTTGTCAATACCTATACTTTATAGGGTTCCATTGCCAAATGGCAAAAAACGGAACCGTTATAGATTCGTCATGTCTGTCTGTCTGTCCGTCCGTATGTCACAGCCACTTTTTTCCGAAACTATAAGAACTATGCTGTTGAAACTTGGTAAGTAGATGTATTCTGTGAACCGCATTAAGATTTTCACACAAAAATAGAAAAAAAAAAACAATAAATTTTCTAATATTATTTATTTCTAAACTGAATAGTTTGCGCGAGAGACACTTCCAAAGTGGTAAAATGTGTCCCCCCCCTGTAACTTCTAAAATAAGAGAATAATAAAACTAAAAAAAATATATGATGTACATTACCATGTAAATTTCCACTGATATTTGGTTTGAACGAGATCTAGTAAGTAGTTTTTTTTAATACGTCATAATTCGTAAACCGCAATTTACCTTTCATTCAATGAACTCAAATACAAAAACTAAAAAAAAAAACATTATTATGTTACTTGCTGCTACGGAACCCTTGATGGGCGAATCCGACTCGCACTTGGCCGCTTTATTCTTTTCTACATTTTATTGAACTTTTTATACAATAACAACTAATATTATAAGGTGTAATTTAGGTGTTATTTAACTTTTATTTTAGAACAAGAATTAGGATGCAAGTAAATTAAAAGCAAGATTTATGTTCACGTGGGTACGAAGAGTAGGATAACCAATATAAATCGGTGGTATCAATGATTCCCAAAATGTAGTGGCGTACACAATATTGAAAATAAATGTAGATTTGCACATTTGAACCCGAATTGCTTTTGAATGTAGTGTGATATTGATGGATTCTTAGGAAATGATGAGCAGATGAAAGATACATAACATAACATAACTTCACGCCTGTATCGCCGAAGGGGTAGGCAGAGGTGTATTACACCCACGTTTCGCCAGTTATGTATTCTAATATAATATGATGCCGTGACTGTGATCTCACTTTTTAGTGAGAGAAAACGCGTTTTACTATCGGAACTCGCACCGAGCGGGGACGTGTCTGTTCGAGTAATTCTCCGTCTAGTTTATGTACCTAGTCTGGTATAGTCTAGTGACTGAGTAAAATTGTAAAAGTTGGTTAAATTGATTATCGGTATAATTCTTGCTCGAGTGTGCTCACTGTGTTGAATGCAGTGAAAATAAGTAGCCACTGAGTTTCGAAGACCATCTTCGACGACTTATATTATAATCTATTGCGTGTTGATTTAGTGCTAATTCGTATTATTTTAAGATTTTCCTGTAAAAAGTGTCTTTCCTTGTGTTTATTATATATTATATATATGCTATATTTGTTAATTACCTTTTGTAACACGAAGAATGTCGGTATTACCACATCCGACTTTTTTAACGTATTCAATTGTCGTATGTGGAATGTGTACTACCTTTTTTTTTTTTTTTTTCGTGCGGAAATCCCTTCGGATACCGCCCCCGCTGGAGAGCGGGGGTTCTCCGGACCGGGGCGGTTATGTCGGGCTTGCACCGACTAAAACCGCACGCCGTCTCGGGTCTTAAGACGCCGGGGTGTAAGGTTACCCATAGAGCATATCCCTCGCACCCCGACTGACCCTGGGCCATCTCCGGTTTCGAAATGGCCCCCCTTACTTGCTCTACACTGTGCCCTCTGCTAATCAGAGGGACACGTGGAAAGCTTCCGAACAGCCCTCAACAGGGCCGTCCTCGCCTCGGTCGGAGTTGGCCGTAGGCAGCAGCGTCTCTCCCACCCTAGGAGAGAGGCGCTGCCGTCTCCGTTGCCCAGGGTGCACCGCGTGGAGGTCCCCAACCAAGCACCCCCCCCAACCAAGCACCCCCAATGTGTACTACCTACATTTTTCATTGCCTCTTATAAAGTAAAGTAAGTTCGTAGTACCACATCCGACAAATTACAAAATCATTTAGTGACTTTTTACATATTTAAAAAAGAAAAAATACTAGGTATTTCATTACCATATACATAAGCCCTTAAACGTATATTAATATAAAGTATTTTTTGTAAGCCTAACTCGTATATTATTAAACAGACACACAGGAGACATGCTCTCCTGTAAAATTACTGTTTTGCAGATAAGGACAGGCGAAACGCACTTGCTCATCATTCTGTAAAACTCACTCATACAACATTTTTTTGATTCAGTGACGCGGTAATGAGTAGACTGCATATTTGCCTATTGTTATGCCAGTAGGCATACTAAGTAAATGGTGTCATCCTATCAAATTGACGGGTTTGCTGCTTCTACATCTTATCACAAAACACAGTGGTTCTTTTAATGGTATACTTAGGGTGTAGGACACGTTTCTGTATTATCGTTTACCGATAATAGCTGTTACCAACGTATACCTATGTTTGCATATTAATTATTATCCAAATATTTTATTTAGAGTGATATTGTAATTACAGTCTAGTTAGGTCGGTGTGTCACCTTTATGCTTGGTACAATTATAAAATCAGTATCGTATACTTAATCATGCAATTGTAACTTGAATACCAAAATAAGCAACAACTTCCTAAGAGTATCAATGAAAATAATTACCAGCATAATTCTGCATTCTTGTGGAAGTACGTGAGTTGTTGACCTCGGTCTGTACTATCTCTCACAGCCACTTGCAACTCGTTGACACAATTGGTCCAGTCAGGAGAGACTCGCCCCCAACAGGTGGGCTCCTTCAAAAACTCTGCAAAAATAATTTCAAATTTTTAAACGTAGTAGGAATAAAATGTAGTAAAGTCTTTGTTGTGAACAGTAGGTACTTAATTATAGGGGTGTGTGTTGGGTAACCTCCTCGAGTGTCGCTCCGATTCCGATCCCGCTGCAGTCCGGGGGGAACGGAATCGGAGCGGCCGGTACACCCTGGGCGGCGGTCAATGGCTTCCCCTTCACCCCTTCATAGGGTTGGCATTGATCGTCGGCCAATACCCAACGTGGCGGGAACACATCGCTCTCCGTACTCCTCTGCTTTCAGAGGAGACAGGATGAGCGATGCTGTTAGTGGTGAGATGGCCCAGGGTCAGCCGGGGTGCGAGGGATATGCTCTATGGGTAACCTTACACCCCGGCGTCTGAAGACCCGAGACGGCGTGCGGTTTTAGTCGGTGCAAGCCCGACATAACCGCCCCCGCTGGCCGGCGGGGGGGTATCCGAAGGGATTTCCGCACGATAAAAAAAAAAAAAAAAAAAAAGGTACTTAATTATAAATTTAAATCGGATAAAGTCAACATCCAGGACGGGACATAAACTCGCAATCACTTCCTTTCTAGGGGGAATCCTCTGATCAAATCAGCTACTTGGATGTATCCTGTGTAAGTGAAATTCTCCTCTACATATGAAAAAATCTTTATTTTACTTGTTTACCCCGTCTGAAAATGAAAACTATATTGTTGACGAAAACTATAACGAAAAAATTAACCTTCACTTACCACAAACAATGCAAGATTTAATTGGTTTGGCCATTGCTTATAGTTATAAAAATGAGGCTGTAGATTGTTTGATTTCTTAAACCTATTTTACGCTTCTAGGACTGATTGAATTTGATGGACACGTTTTTGCCTTTAAATTGAACTAAAGTATATTTAAATTGCCTACAGGAATTTATAATTAAATCGAGCGTTTTCATCAACAACAGAAATTACTGCTGATTGTAAATTTTATTAAGTCTTATCGTTAAACACCAACCAATTTCCTCCAAAATGTAAAGCTTGTCACTTATTTTAATTTGATAGGACCTTTTCCTTATCAATTTTCTTGATACGAAATATCTTTAGAGGCTTTAACAGTAGGTATTTGAAATTTAATTTGTAATTACTTACATTTAACCTTTATGAATAAGAAATTGATTGATTGTTATTTCCATACGTTTTTTTGGCAGTTGATCACTCCCACTCATACTATATAATCGGATTACGGTATTATGTCGAAAATGAACAGAGGGCCCCAAGTAAAATACTAAAAGAGAAAGTCCACAGGTAACCTGGCAGATACCCGTTGGTACCGATTTAACTCGGTAATAGCTAACTGATATATAACTTGAAATATATTATTACTATTATTTAATTTTTAAATTTTGTGTCCTTTCGATAGAAACGTTTTGATAGAAATGACGCTCGAGCAATTAATATTCATTCAAATAACCTCACGGCGGGCCACGCATTAACATCGCTTTAATATATTTCTTTCATTTCTTATATTGTATACTTCGTTCAGATATTCATTACCAGCCCCTTTTCCATCCCTTCGAAAAAGATTTCAGTGCGACATATTGTATTGTGAAACTTATCGATATAAATTTGCACTATAATTATGAAGCGTCCTACCACAGATTACCTGTCCTACTATGCAGGGGTAAGAGGAGCTTTTGAGCGTATATTGATATCACCGTTTGGTATCTACACATTTATAAGATAACACTTGTATCCATTTAAAACGATTGATATATAGGCTGCGTATTTCAGGCAGAGTACCTACACACATGTACACTTAGGAAGAAAATAGAGTGGTCCTTCTGTGCTAATCTGCCGGTAACCACACGGCAAATAATCTGCATAAAAATGTGTGAAATATGTTTTGGTCGGAACGGTGACGACATTAGACAGTTAAAGCACAAGATATTTTTGATAAATATTTCGATATAATTTCTTTAGTTTAGTAATTATGGATTGAAAGTTTTAACCTCTTCGCAGAGCTGTATCATTGGTACACAAAAAACGCATCAATGCACGCGCTCCTCCAATTTGTTGTTGAAGTAATTTTTGTCCATCTGTTGGCAAGCATCGCTTAATCCAAGTATCCATACAAGCCATTCCGGTCTGGTAAGCTCTACAACAAAAATATACAGTTAATTATTATAACTATATAGATTTATTTTTCATTATCATTATTCGTTTCAAGTAGTATTCCTTTCTATCACAATTCGTTAAGTTTTATTCCTATCGTTCCCCTCCAGATTATTTATTTTACAGTGAATATCGTTTATGTACAGCTCAATTCAATACAATTTGTATTATCTCAAATCAAGAGTATTGAATTCCCCTTAAATGTTATTTGGCAATAGATTATCTCCATATAACGTTTCTTAAAGTTATTTTATTGTTCATCAAGTAAATCAAATAGTAAGTATAAGTTTTGGTGCTCCATTATTTCTATTTCACAATAATATTATGTAATACAATATAACGAGCAATCCAGCTAAAATGAAAAAACTTTACCCATATTGCCATGTGTAAAGGTTACATATAAGTATAATTATGATCGGTAAACTTTTTAAGGGTGTATTTACATCAGTTTCCTTCAACGTGATACCCTCGAGATTGAGTTCCAGTGAGTTCCTGCATCAATTGAATCATGTAAACAAGATCCAAACCTTCGAGTGCCATCACTGCCAGGCCGTTCTGTGGGCACACCGATTTATAGACTGGCAGAGTTCCCAGCGTGGATGGAGCGGTCAACCATTACCTCCAGTTCTGCGCTCAAGGAGGATGTAGATCGATTTGAGATCTTACCGCCGCATCGGGCGGCGAAGACCTTCTTGGGCACGGGAGAAAAAGTCGACTTTTTCCTCCTCATTTTGGGCGCACATCACTATCCCTCAAAAGAAGGCAGTGGCAGAAAATGGTGCCGCTCCATCCACACTGGTCACTCTGTGCGTAATATGGAAAAGCCCCGGTGGAGTTGGCAGTGTTGGCAGTGGTGTGTTGACTCTCAGCATATAAAATGCAGGCACTCACCGGTAGGAAAGGCTAACGTGGTATCTCCCTACCCATTCCATCATGATGAGTATTTCCACCGCCGCCCAGGTCGTTCCTTTTTCTCCTCCCACATTAATTTAATTTTGAAATGAACTTGCCACCTAAATAATTGCCACCTGAATTTTATTGTATCCCCCAAAAGGTTTTATCATTAGAAACAATATCCAATGATAGCAAGAATTACAAAGTGAATATAATGATTCTTTCCACAGGTATTCTGATCTTCATTCAAATATAATGAAATTGAAAACTGGTTGAACAATCAAGTGGACTAATCCGTTGACATACTGAATTAAGTCAACACTCTAGAACGAAAACCACACGGCTTTACTTTACGGCTCGTTACTTAAGCCCTGGTCCCTAATAACCCTTCTTACGAGCACTCGTTTCAGATTA
The DNA here is from genome assembly GCA_946251805.1 of Cybosia mesomella. Lineage (NCBI taxonomy): Eukaryota > Metazoa > Arthropoda > Insecta > Lepidoptera > Erebidae > Cybosia > Cybosia mesomella. The sequence continues at coordinate 16,348,311 of OX276403.1, forward strand.
AATACAGCTTTTCCTGCAGCCCGTTCATTTGAGTAACGCGACATTGGTTGGACAAATGAACAAGACTTTTCATCCTTGCTACATATCCTAGATTTTAATTTTCTGCCACGTTTTTATTATAAATGTCATTTAAGTGCATACATAGCGTCCCCGGCGTGTTAAGACCTGAGACGGCGTGCGGTTTTTGTCGGTTCAAACCCAACATAACCGCCCCCGCTGCCCGGCGGGGGGGGGGGGATCCGAAGGGATTTCCGCACGAAAAAAAAAAGGTATCTTATTTCCTGGACAGTTTTTCGGGCAATTCTCCTACTCAAACAAATTCTAACGTCAAATATTCACGTGGCAGCGTGGCCAGCCCAGTTCAATAGACATATTGCAGCACTTCTTTACAACTGTGTAAGTTTTTTTACTTATAATCTTTGTTATAGCTCGTCGAGATTCTCAGGAACTTCAGATATGTGTTGTACATATAACAACAATGGAAAACTATACTAACTATACATACCTACAGAAAAATTGAAAAAATATTTGTGACGCTTGGTTTAGAAGAGAAGCAGGCTTTACAAAATATTAGATAACTTCCGTCGATATCAATAGTATCCGGATTGAAAATAGAAAATCTAAAACTATTTTTTTACATTATTTAATGTCGGATTTTTGTCCATTTTCATGCATATATGTGGCATTTATTTTGCATTTTGGCATGCCTATTTCAAGGATTTTATTATGATTATTGCTGTAAATTTTAGATAAAACCGATTTAAATATTTGCGTATAACGGGAGGGTTTAATTTTTTTGTTACAGTTTTTCGGATTGATATTCTTAGCTGTTGCACGGAGTTTGAAAAATTGCATGGCTAACGAAATGCTGTATAATACACCTTTCAGGGTATATGTATCTATGTGTGTATGTCTTGGATTAAAGTAAATTTGAAAGATTCTCAATTTATACTTACTGGCAATGTGCATCGAGTTCATATCTGTTCCTCGGTAGGCCGACAGGTTTCCGTGGGATTAATCCTACACATACGTTTAGATCGGCAGTGTCGCAGTTTTCTTCATCGAGCTGTACCCCGCCACCACCTGTTGTAGAATATATCAGATGTTACATATTTTTTCCACGATGGGATGCAGGAGTTTAGTTTATGAAAATATACTTTTCAATATCTTCCAAAAAAATAATATCGTATCCAAAACAATAATATCTTCAAGGAATTTTTGCTAAACTGTCCCACTATTGGGTATGAGACTATTTGATCTCAGTCTATTAATCCACAGTGTTAGTATGAGTTAGCATACTTTAGGAGCTATGGAGAAAATTATTTAGAAATTGCAAGCGTGTAGGACTTATTAATTATTGGACATATACATCAAGTTTAACTCGCTGGCCTCGGCGTTATTGTATCCAGTAAAGTTCATTTTAATAAAAAGACAACATTAGTAACGTGGACACGCATTATTAATACCGACGCGACCACAGATTACTAAATAGTTACTACGTAACAGATACTTTACTCAGTAGAAAAAATCCAATACCTACTGCTATAATTGACTACTCCGTCGCGTCATCAAATGCTAAAATGTGCCTAAATGCTTAACCGTACAGTTGAGATTGCTTCGCACCGCGCGATCCCACAGCAATCGCAGGGCTGCCTCTTTGATAAAATTAAATTAACATAACTTTAAAATTGTATCGTTTATAAAATATTTTTTTTATAAACTGGTGCTGACTGTGCAAAACATCTAGATAAAACATAATTATAGAGGTCAGTGTGTAGGTAAAATAAGTAAAAAATCTTTAAAAGACAGACGGATAGACACACCGACATGACGAATTTATAATAGATCCCAAACTAGGCAATCCTAAAATTTAATATTAGGAATAAATAATACTAATAAATACATTGAATGGTTATTAACATTTATCAATTTATTAATAAGAACTATAACACGGGGCGAGCTCAAGAATTATTTGACGATATCATGGAAAATGAACCCTTTGCAATATAATTATTTTTTATAACTTCAAACATCTTTAAATTAATTTTTCTTTACATAAACATTTACTTATATATTTTTTACAAATCGCATAAAACCGAATCATCCTAGTTTGTTTGTTTACGCTAACAGCGCGACAAGTTGAGACAGGTTGCCGCACCTCGCGACTTGTCTTGGAAGTTTCGTAGGTAGGTTTGCGCGACTGTCCGTCAAATATTATCACAATTTTATTTTAATAATAATAGCGTTTTAAACGTTGTTAAAATAGCGTTTAAGGTAAGTATGACGTTTCTATGTAACAAAAATATGTAAATCTGTGTGTGAAAGGCAAGCTAATCATGTATCATCTAGACTAGACCTATTAAAAATAATTTTGAAACGACAAAAAACAGTCATAGTTTATCACTTACCTTTATTCGTTGACAGGTAAATGGAAAAATGTTTTTTTTTTATATATATTTAGGACACGTCAATTTGACTTCACCTCGCCTGATGGTAAGCTGAAGGTAAAGTCTCAGGAAAGAGGGTCACCATTACATACATGTACCATGTTAACAATGGTGGCACTCAGCTTGACGGCCTCATCAGAAGAGGATTGTCGTCGCAGCACCGCGTGACACCCACCGGTCCCACTAGTGCTGCGACCACAATCCCCCTGCCCGGCTATGCACTTGCTGATCCCTGAACGCAATCAAACCGAAATTGGATTACTATGGAGGGTTAACCTACCCGGCCGAATTTTGTGACAAATTTGTGTCATCAAATTTCTACCACCAGTATTGTGTTTATCCCTTCTTTTACTTGATTTGCACCCATCTACAGCACATAAGGCACCAGACGGCATCGTAAATTTCCGCACGATAAAAAAAAAAAAGGTACGCGTACGAACGGAGCGATTAAAATTAAACAGCGTGCGTGCGCTTCGCTAGCGAAAACCGCACTGAATTTGGTCCGCAAACGGCCCGAGGCCGCTCAGCCGGGCGGTAGGTAATTATAGCGCGCAAGTATATGGAGTGAAGGAGGCCTGACGCGACACGCATTGCTAATACCGATGCGCTACGCAAACCCGTTTTGTATTCAGAGTAGATTCATACCTTTTTTTTTTCGTGCGGAAATCCCTTCGGATACCCCGCCGCTAGCCAGCGTGGGTTATGTCGGGCTTGAACCGACTAAAACCGCACGCCGTCTCGCGCGGCGAGCATGTTGCGGGCTCGGCGGGTCGGGAGAGTTCGGAACCTCTCCCGGGCGCGCTCCGCCATATCCTTCACGAGCATTACATGCTCGCAGAAGGAGGTGGCGGCAGCCCACGCGCTCGCGCTCCGCACCATTGCGGCGCCTCCCACGCCGGGCAGTCCGCCAGCAGTAGATTCATACCTATTTGTTGGGGTACAAACTCGACATCTTACGACAGACCATTTATATAAACGCTAGCAATACCTGAGCACGCCCCATACTGGTTTAAGATAACAATCCTATACATATATACTCCGCTTAGGAACACCACGGGAGGAAGATTCTTTTTTGGACCGCGTAGTACGATATGTAGACAAGTGTAATTATATCCTACCATGTCACAATGTACAATGGGCGGGCTTCTCGCTTGAGACTATCTCTTCCAGAGAACCTTGGTATGGGTCTAATAAAGAAATAGAAAATAACTAGTGGCAGTTGTAGTGTACCCACTGGGAATATTTATCTATACATATATAACTAGACTGACTGACCGACTAAACTGTTAGGTTACAAATTTAAAATTTTGGCCGTTGATGCCTTGATGTTGTTAGCATCTACTAAGTAAGAATAAGGAAAGCAGGGGGTACAGCCTTTAATGCTAATTTTCCTTCGATGCCTACTTTTAGTTATTTCATACACAAGTTCCTGATATGCCAACTTTTTATTAATCACTAAACCTGTGTTCCTTTATGCCTTTTATCCTATGATGCCGATTATTTCAATTTGTATTTATGTTGATTTATTACGCCAACTATTATAAAAATGGGTATTGCTTGTTTCACTATGGCTAATATTTCAACAGTCACATCCACAAGTTTTATATTAACTATGTAAGTCAGTGCTTGCATTAAATTACTATAGATGTGGTAAGTTATACTACTACATATATGTGTAACTTCTTAATCCTACTAATATCATAAATGTGAAACGCACTCACGGATAAACGGATCTGGCTTAACTTTGATACAGGGATAAATTATAATCTGGAATATTTACTACGTATATGTACGTACTTTTTATCTCTGGAATAGGTTCCCATGGGTTGCGGAAACGGAACCAGCGAAACTAACATCCGCAATTGCGTAGTGAAATTTCGGGCAATTGGTACCATGAAACGCACTTATTCCGCAATCGGGCCTGACGGCGGGACTTGACAGTTCATTCATTCGGCCTAAACCCTACCATGAAACGACCGGAAACTGCAAATTTCGGAATTTTGACAGGCCGCCAAAAAAAAAATGAATACACTATACAATTACTTCAAAAGGTCGAAAGGGTATCTAAATCCAACACAAAGGAATGTTTTTTTTTATTATATAGGTTTATAATAGTTCTTTATTTTATAGAAGTCTATTGTAACGAAAACCTCCTTGATGTTTGATTCAGTCCCGAACATACTTTATGATGCCGGCTGAAATAACGAAATCCGAAGTAACTTCATGGTATCTAAAAGACACTTTTTTCTTTCAAGTTTCGTGCGGGCCCGCAATTGCGGATGTACATTTCATGGTAGGCCTACAGGATTCAACGCAGGCGAAGCCGCAGACAAAAGGTAGTAAAAATAAATAACGAATCACCTATATGAACTCTATTGAAGTATCTTTAGATAGTTCTCTTATTTTCAAACTTGTCAATTGAAAAGATCAAGATAAAGTCATTATTGTATAAAATATCGCTGTTTCTATTGTAATATAAATTTTCAACAGTTGAGTTATTTTGAAAATGAGTGTGAAAGTTGGTCAAATAACATTTTTACGCCATAAAAAGGTACGTGACCAATATATTAATATACTTACCTTTTTATTACTTGTCGGGTAGGCTATATCCATCAGGTGCAAAATTATTCGGGTTTTAGTTTTTATAATTGTTTTTATTCATTTCCTCAATCATCTGTTTGAAACCCACTTATACGTAGGTATGTAATTCTTTATCCATTAAAACCAGTGGACATTGTGGCATCACTGGTTTAGTCATACGTTTGTAAAAAGAAACAAAGATTAATCTGAAATATGTGCCCTGCACAGATAACTCTTTGGTCACCCATACCTTCTTAGGAGAAGATAAATAATCGAATCCTATAGTTTCTAGGGGCGTAATGCATTATGCTGTTGTAATGTTGAGCTGAGGGTGCACTTGAATACCATTGAATTGTTTTCCTTCGAGTGATCTCCGTTGCCAGACCGATTTTCAATTTTCGATTTCTGTTTAAAACAGACACATAAAATTGAAAATCGGTCTAGCAAAAGTTAAGTTGCACACTTTGGCGCCAAAATCGTGGTCTCAACATTGATCATTTTGGAGAAATCAGATTTTGAAATTTTTTAAGGATTAGGTTAAGTTTAGGGGATTATTTCTCCATGATATGTTCGATTTTCAATTTTATTTTACTAAACCTTTCGGGTAGCAAGTCGTATTTACATGCCTAGTTTGGTCAAAATTGGTCGATTAGTGTAGTCTCTATATTCCACCGAGTGGAATATAGAGAGCTTTTCGCTCGACTTCGTCTCACTCTCAGCTCAATAAGATGTAAGATCCATTATAATACAAAGGAAATTTACAACTTTCTTATTTCTTCATAAAAATAAAGATGAAACAAATAAGCTTCTATTATAATACATTTCTCGACACCTGACTGAACTTCATAAATTATTGAAACGGAGAACTGTAATCTTTGTGCTCACCTTAGAAGCAAAACTTCGCAAAAATAATATAATAACGTCACGTCTGTATTATCAAAGTTCACACACACAGATGACCTCTGCTTAACTTTAGAGAATAATTATTATAGAACACCTATTTGAATGATGTTTATAATAAACTGACATAAACTTCTTACGTGATACAAGCTTTTAAAATCAGTCCAACATTTGCATAAATTATTCTTTTAGATATTTATTCCGTCAAATTGACTGCACCCCGCCTGATGGTAAGCTGAGGTGAAGTCCAAAAAGTAGTGACCACCATTTTCAGAGATTGTCGCTAGAATGGTGACCCCTGCATAGACGGCCTCGACAGATGTTTTTACACGCCCCGCTTAAAGAACCCAGGATTGTAGGAAGAAGGGAACACGTGTATGGGTAAAGCGTTAGAGGTCTTTATTAATTAAATTTTTTTCTTTCTCACCGTTCTTCCCTCTCGGGTAGGCAGAGACAACCGCGGCCGCTGCCACGCCGTCTGCTTCTGTCCTTAAACTCTTCACGAGCTTCCTCTATGGTCATTAAAATTTAATCTTTTTTGTTTTAGTAAACTGGTACAATTGACTTTTTGAATAAAATCTTGTTTTACAAAAGTTTATTTTTATTAATAAACTAGCTGACCCGGCAAACGTTGATTTGCCATGTATATTATTTCCAGGAAACATTTTTTTAGTTCAATAAAAATAACTATCTACTATAAGTGTGCGGGGATTTACTTATAATCGAAAGCGTTGTAGACAATGAAAGTATGCTTTATTTAGGTTAATAAATTAATCTTCATCAAAGTAACAAATATATCTTAAATCACAATTCTCGATAGCTATCTAAACATTGAAAATAATTATTCATATTTTTACTTAATTCGTTATAATTTAAAACTATTTCCAAAAAAACGTTAAGTACGATATATACAGGTACGGTAATGGCCGTTGTTGGCGGGAGATCACAACACGTGTTTATTTACATGAGATCAGTTAATTAACTAATAGTTAAAACTGTCTTTATCAGTTATTAATAAATTGTGAATAAATAATTATTGCACTGGAAATTAATAATAAATTTACGATGAGAGTAAAATTAACATGAGAGATGCACAGAAAAATAAAATAATAGTCACCAGTGACTGTTATATGTATTATTTACGATCGATACACAAATAAAACCAAAAGAAAATGGCCAAAAACTGTATAGCGAGTAAGACAGGATACCGGTTTCGTTCTCATCCCTACTCCATGATGTTTGCTGGATGAGAGGTTACAACGGTAGACATCTAGCCGGAATAACTGATCGATTGATAGTTGATCGGTTATCGACCGGCGAACGCGGAAGATGAAATTGAATTGAGAAAAAAATCATAATTGAATGAAATTATAAAAAATAAAAAAATAAAAAATCGCGATGGAAAAATAGGGGTTGATCGTAGAGAGTTGAAAATTAAGGGTTGTATGTATTTTCAAATGTTGTATCATAAAAAAATAAAAAATAATCTAAAAATTAAAAAGAAAAATTTAGGGGTGGACTACCCTTAACATTTAGGGGGATGAAAAATTGATGTTGTCCGATTCTCAGACCTACCCAATATGCACACAAATTTCATGAGAATCGGTCAAGCCGTTTCGGAGGAGTTTAATTACAAACATCGCGACACGAGAATTTTATATATTAGAAGAAGATTTTATCAACTCGCAAGTACATCTTTCCTCATTCCCGAAGTGGGGCCCAATTCTTATTTTACTCCACCTTATTAGTTAAAACCCATACTGGTCTTATAAAAGATTTTCGATGAAGATGTTAAGTCAAGAGCAGTAATAAAGATTATATTTCAATTGGTCTTCAGTTCGGCTCTCAGAACATCCACGACAGCCTCATCTGCCAGCCGGCTGATTGAGAGACGAGGCTCTAGCGCAGGCTTTACTTTCTGGATTGGGAGGTTAGACGGTAGTTGCTTCCGTAAGAGCCAAGATAAACCAAAATTTTAATAAAAATCGAACTGACTTCAAAAACTAATGGACTAAAAAGTGAAAAATAACTGAAACATAAATTCAAAAGACAAAAATGCATTGAAGACTTTTTTGTTGAACTAAAATATTATTATATCGCTTGATAATATATCCTTGCGGACGACGTCACGGTTTATCCATTTGCTGTATACCAAAACCTTCTCCAGAATATAACAAATACTTTCAACAAACTGCATCAAAATCGGTGCAACCAAACGCAAGATAATCTCTGACATAAATGGGACATGTTCAACTTTGAACCTCCTCTTGAAGTCGTTCAAAGTTTGCTTGATATGCACGCCAATGGCTAAGTAATTTATCCCTTTCTAAAAATTTCCCTGATAAGTCACAATTAAGAACTATGGCCTTTTAAGTCGTAAGCGTCGGTAGCTTAGTGGTTAAGGAGTTAGCCGTACGATCGAAAGATCCCGGGTTCGAATCCTGGTCATTACACTACGGACGTGAACCCACTTCTAACACAAGCAATTTGGCTTAACTGGAGGGGTTACCAGGACTACTAGTAATTACGATTAAAGAAGTGAAGACAGTCTTACATCGTCAAGGTACCCCCATAGCTATGTGGGACCATGTGGGATCAAAAAATATAATTGGCAAAATATGGATTTATAATATTTGTACCGCTACCTACCCATTCAGGGATATACAGATGTGATTATATAAAAATATAAAATTGCGTATTTTACAGAAGCAGTAAACCGTATCGCACTAGTACTAAAACAATAACAGTACACTGTTCATCGAGGGTAGAAAGGGACGGATTACTAACGAGGGTGTAGAACAACGCGCAGCGGAGGGTCTCAATACACACGAGTTGGGAATCCACTTTCTCCTGAGTGATACATAGTGCTTTATACTAAACCTAGAATGAAAATAAAAAAACCGGCCAAGGGTTCCGTACCATTTCTATAAAAACGGTAAAAAAACATGTTTGTTGTATGGGAGCCCCCCTAAATATGTGTTTTTTTTTTAAATTAATAAATAACTAAATATTCTGTGAATATTTCAAGCGTCTCCTCGTTGCTGTTATAAATATCGAGCAAAAGCGAACAATAAATCACGTTTGTTGTATGGGATCTCTTAAATATTTCTTAATATTTATTTTATTCTGTATTTTAGTATTTGTTGGTATAGCGGCAATATAAATACATCATCGGTGAAATTTTCAACTGTCTAACTATCACGGTTCATGACATACAGCCTGGTGACAGGCGGGACGGGACGGGAATGACAAAAAAGCGCTCATATGGAAAGTGCTCAACGCGCCTAAAGAAGTTTTCACTTCAAAAAATAACAGACATTAATAATGATTTTTCATAAATTTTGCTGCCGCTTAGCACGTTAACAATGGATTTTAATACAAATTTCTGTCTCGCATATATCTACGGAAGTTCTGTCTCCTGCATATTTATACGGAAGTAATAACGTACATTCTGCCTTATTTTTGAAGAAAGTACTAAGGTACTTTCTGAGTAGGCGTACTATATAGTATCCTACTAATATTATAAACGCGAAAGTTTGTAAGTATGGATGGATGGATCACGCAAAAACGGATGAACGGATCTGACTGAAATTTGGCACAGGAATAGGTTATAGTCCGGAATAACACATAGGCTACTACTGCTTTTTATCCCGGGGATAGGTTCCCATGGGTTGCGGGAACGGGATCAGAATTACTACGCGGGTGGAGCCGCGGGCAACAGCTAGTATTTAATAATTTGTTCTCTTTTCAATTATGTTTTATCACTGTATACGTAGCATCCTCTTACTTTCAAACAAGCTCCTTATTTTTCCTGTTCACCCACATAATTTATATCACGAAGCAAACACAAGAATTACTATTTATCAGCGGAGAACGTGCGAATCCTTTTTTTTTTTATCAAATCGAAGCTGTCAAGGTACACATTCGTAAAAAGAATATACAAGGATTACGCCGCCATATTTTGATGGCCTATAAAAACAAAAGAGATTTGATGTGGGATTTAAACTTGCAAAGAAAAAGGCACGAGGTTAGAATAACTCCGTATCTCACGGACGATTCCATGTTGCGAAAAAAATAATTTGAAAAATTCTTATCTTCAGTCATTGATCTATTATTAATCCTTAGCAAAATTCATACTCCTTTTTGTTATTGTCAAATAGTTTAAACAATAGTTCGCTGTAGCGCTGAAACAATATAATTAGTCTCCTAAACAAACACTATATACACGCAACGCCATAACGCTTTTAAAGTATAGTATTCTGGTGACAAAAAGGTCGAAAGTGCCGTTGTTCTCACGGCGCTTACGCGTTTCGTTCATCGATCTGTTACTACTCATTACTCATATAGATCAAACTATATAATAATTGACTACAGAACTGTCATAGGCAGCTTTATACCTAACAAGCTTCATTCGAATGTGCAGCTTTCTTCATAGTTTATACATGCAATTTTAAATAATGAATTATTGATATTTAAGATAATCTTCTTTATATATAAAAATGAATTGCTGTTCGTTAGTCTCGCTAAAACTCGAGAAAGGCTGGACCGATTTGGCTAATTTTGGTCTTGAATTATTTGTGGAGGTCCAGAGAAGGTTTAAAAGGTGCTATCGATTGAGGCAGTACGAAGTCTGCCGGGTCAGCTAGTTATAGATATATATATTAAATATTAATAAACTACTTTAAGTAGGTATTTATGTTTCAACAAATTGCTACTTTCCATGCAATAACAATAAAAAATGAGCACGCATGCATGTATGTAGTAATAATGACTAGAACTGCCGAAATAAAACAAAGTTGACACTGATAGACTGTGTATTTGCACTTCCTACACTCTAAGTAGTACAAAATCAAACGTTATACACAGAAACAAACTCGACTTAGAGCCAATAGGCTAGCACGAGTGCATTTACATTTACTTACATCTAGACTTCTTAAGAAAAGTTCTACCCGCTTTTGAGGCATAGTTATCCAATACAATTACAATTTCATTTAATATAAAATTATTATACCTAAACACATCAAAAAAAGTTTGCGACACTTTGAAAAATCTAAATCTTTCTTGTTACGGTAGAATATATTATGATCTCTTTTTTTAGATTCTTTATTTAAAAATACATACATAATGAATGAATGAAATAGAATGTAAAACAATAATAGTTCAATAGTTTTTCCATATAAAAAGGCTACCAGTCCTAGCTTACACTCATTCAGAAATCTGATTTAGTCAATTTTAACGGATTTAAAATACTTTTTCGCGGAAAGTATGATTGAAAAAATGCCAAGAGGATTATCAGAAGTTTTACGGGCAAGAATAGTAACTTTGAGGGAAGAAGAATACACCACGAAGGAATGCACGCAGAGTTGCTATATCCCAATCGTATGTCGTGACCATGGTGCATAGGTACCACGACCAGCCCAACAGGTACCAGCCCAAAAGCGCTATATTATATTGCTGACACTTGCCAGCAATATAATATAGCACTTGACCCAACAATCAACGCTACTAATATAAAAAATATGTCATCCATTATAATTATGTTTAAATGGGACTATCGTCACTCCAATATAGTAGGTATCATTCTTAAAATCTGCGAAGATATTAGGAGGAGACAAACTAGGTGAAAGTGTCTTTTTGTAATTGAATTTGGTTATTTGTGATGCGTGATAATTAGGTTTACAATATAATACAGACATGGTATTTACATACCTATGAGTATCATTAGTGTATATAATGGAGTGCACAAGTAAAGATGCTAGAATAACCTTATGAACCTCTAATACAATGCATGTATAGATGCTTGTTTCTATGTAAGTTATTGTAGTTGTTTGAGAGATGTATAGTATAGTGTAAGTGAAGTATGCTTGTGATAATGTATAAACATGATATTTGTGTATTGGTTTTATTTTAGCTTGGATGGTATATGTGTGTGATTGGTGAGTGTAAGGGTGTGAGACAAGAGTAAAGTATGCAAATAATTCTAGAAAGTACCTTATTACTAATGTAACGCTCCCCCCTTACAGTTTCCGAAAGTATTCCCCTCACTGATGAGACGATGGACCTGAATGCAGCAACTGATTACAGTGCTGAAGGCACTGAGAGTATCCGTCACTATTATATCCTCCAAGTTTAGGAAGATACTATTAAAAGTTTGGCTTTATTGTGATCGTCTAAATATTTTTAAGTATGGAACCCTTTATACGTTGTGTTTAAGCATTGTAGTAACTCATAGTCCTTTATTTGGTACATTGAGACAAGACAAGAGTACATGGTATTGAGAACACTGATTTCAATCTAATTCCTATAACTATTATTCTATCTAGCAATAAAATTAAATAATGTTCCTATACAACTACATTAAATCCCTGAACCTAATATGATTTAAGATTTTGATTTTAGAAGCTACCTAGTCTCTATAGTGATAATTAGTGATATTTATAAAATTCTGAATATTAAGTTCATTCCTAAGTGATCCTAGACATAGACATATTAAGTTTTGTGTACCTTTAAATGCAAGCTAGTTCAATTTCACAGTATGATATATAAGCATTTAGTTTAGGTAAAGTAAGATATAACACACACAATATGGAGTTGTCTTACCATAACTGGACCCTGCAAAGGAAATGTATATAGTTTTCTTATTTACAATTTGAGTTATTTAGACAAAGATATAGTAAATATTGGTGGTCAAGTAAATAAAATGTGTGATTAAATACATATGTGGTTAATAATTAGTTACCTTGAGATAACCTACATAGTAGATTATCTCAGAGTAGCCGGAAAAATGAAATGAAGCATCTGTTGATATGTGTAGACTGCTAGGATGGGGTAATTTTATAGGTAATAAGGAATCCTATGACCGGTTCCATTGCTGGAACCGGGGAGGCCGCATCCGCCAAAACCCCAGGCCCCCCAACGAGCAACCAATCCTCTCCAAAGCTGAAGGCATACTACTTTTAAGTTATGCACAACCTTGGTGCTTTACAAAATAAAAATAGTACCGAATTGGGAATGAGTGCCGAATTTCAACAAGTAGGTTAGATGGAAATATATCCAGTCTAACGAATGTATAGCTCGAATCATTGCTGTAGTGTATTCATACACAGGCAGTAATTGGGTAATCCCTTGGGCAGTTCATCTAGAACACGGCCAATGAGTTACTAGCGCTGTTATGGGTACCAGCTGTAAACAGACATGGTAATATATATGGTAAGGTCTTCGCGAGCTTGTGGCAACTGTCCACGTTTCAGGGTCAAGTGATACCGCGACCAAACGCTTTCAAGACACAATGCGAGCTTGTGGCAACTGTCCACGTTTCAGGGTCAAGCGATACCACGACCAAACGCTTTCAAGACACAATGCGAGCTTGTGGCAACTGTCCACGTTTCAGGGTCAAGCGATACTGCGACCAAACGCTTTCAAGACACAATGCGAGCTTGTGGCAACTGTCCACGTTTCAGGGTCAAGCGATACCGCGACCAAACGCTTTCAAGACACAATGCGAGCTTGTGGCAACTGTCCACGTTTCAGGGTCAAGTGATACCGCGACCAAACGCTTTCAAGACAAGTATTTTCCCCACACCGATAAAGACATAATAATAAGTAGGTAGGTAAGTATGATAGCATGTATTGCGAGGGCTTAGCCCAGCATGACATATCACTTACAATGAAACGAGCTCACATCCATCAAACAGGATACATAGATCGAATTGGACATCGATCCTGTAAATAATTTGTTTTAAATGTCTGAATTAAACCAGGCACTCACAAGGACTGGATAAAGACAGGAATTGTCAAGAGTTAAATGAAACTGCTTTGTAAGACATAACAATCATTTACTCAAGTAATTACCGTACCTTTGAGCTTCTCATCTTTACAATGAAAGTGAGGTCTGTATTTGATAGGAATAATAGTCCAGCAGATGGCTGTATGTATACACAATACAACACAAAGTGGACTGTCTGATCTTGTCCTATCACCAGTTGAGAAACCGTATGATACTACAAGATAAGCTCAGTAGGGTTGAGCTAGCTAAGGGGCATCAGTTCGTCACTAAACCTCCCCTCAGACCGAACCAATATCAGCAATGAACTGTCTCAGGGTATGATTATGTTACGTTACTTGATTAAGCAAGGTTTCACAACACACATCGTCAATCCATTACTAGCTATTGTTGCGTACAGTACTGTTGTCTCGGCAGACTAGGCAAGTAAAGGGACGCTACATTCCATCCACTAGAATAAACATTTAGTCTGTCTAGCACATAGAATGCGATATCCAACGCTGAACGGGCTCTGCCCAATTGGGGTTCCCTATAATAAAACAACGGTCGAATACAGCCATCCTCTGGACTCATCCCAGACAGACTGTTGAATTTCAATATAACCATCGTAGAAAATAAGATAGCTCAATTTCTCAAACCTTTACCTCATTCCAAGCAAACTTAAGAACTTGGGAGGCTCTTAAGAGTGCCTAGAACTACATATTTCGTGTACACAAGGGTATTGTGTAGTGTGCAGGATGAGTGTAATGATGAGTGTTTAAAGTAATATTTATAAGTTAGTTTACCAAGTCATATGACCCGTTAATCACACTTTGAATATTAAATGCCATTACAGATACAGGCTAAGAATCTACAATAGACATATATACACACGGCTTATAGGAACTAGCCATCTAGATTTAGATAAGGTAGCATTAATAGAAAATGTTAGTAGCAAATTGCTTACATATAGGTTAACGGCAATAACAGTGTTCCCAGTCACCTCATTCCAGATAGAGAGCCTCGAGTACTCTAAACCCAGTATGAATCGACAGAGAATGCTACCATAGCATAGTCACAGTCTGATCCCTGACTTGACTTGGCCAAAGTCAACCCAGTTCACATACCACGACCACACCAGATATATAAATCTTAGGTTTCAAAGGAAAATTTATATTCTATTTTATTTTTCTACCTCCAACCCACAAAAGTAAATTATCATGAATACAATTTATGAAACCTAATTATAGTCAACATTTTAAGAATAAGAAGAACAGAAACTAAGATAACTCACCACGCAGGCTACAAGGCTTTCTAAAATTCGGATGAACTTTTCAGCAACCTATAGTTCGCGACGAATTCTTGAAGACTCCTCCTGATATTCCCCGGTACGCTCCTTTTATTACCTCTTCCTACCCCCCTTTCCTATAATCACACAACTACACGTCATCTCTTCTGAGTTGCCATAAAACAATATGTTTCAAAGCCACTACTAACTATCGACTATTTGAAATTAATAACGGAAGCTATCAGCCTAAACAATTAAATTCACTTCAACTATCCCTACTCTTTAAATTGTCTTGTAACCAAATTAAGATTGAGATTATACCAAAATTATATTAAAAGTTAATAAAAGAAATCATTAAGTCTTGGATTGTCCTTATAATTTTTATTTTACTTTTAGGCCAACAATGTATGAGCAGTGAGAAGGGTATTTTAATGTTAATCTGCAACGTCTAAAGCCGTTCTGAACAGCAAGCCCCCATCCTCAGACCGCTAATGCAATCTCGATGGTTGGACCGTCACACTAATTTCTTAACGCTAAAGTTACACAATATTCGAAGATACAAGATGTTTGAAACACATTGTTTGTGTTTCATTACACAGTGTGGTGACGGAAATGATATAATAAGGATTAAAGACAGATAATTTTGGTAAGTAGGAAGATAGTCATGGTTTCAACAAAAGTAGTTGAATTTGTTCTTCGTTTCTTATTGTTATTGTTGGGGCTTGATCATCCTTCCTTAGATACACTTTGCCATATGCCGTCCAGCAGTATTTGTATTTTCCAGTTTTCATTAGATCTCGGGCAAGGAAATACAGGCGAGATGCTTTAGCGGTAAGATGTTCAGAAAGAAAGACTGGTGTATCTTCCTGTGTTTTGAAACCAAGATGTTTATAGCACAATTTAGATTTGTGTTTAATATTGAAGCTTTTTGCCATTTTAAGAATTTCATTCTTTAGAATGGTGGAGCCCGTTTCTACGACAATTGGGGTATTCTGTTTCTCGCTATTCTTCCCCCGTACCCTATAGATATCCTTAATGTCGTGTTTAGTAATAGGGCAGTCAATATTCCGTGAAAGGCACGTAACCATATTGATTAGTTCCTGCTTAGACTCGCCGGCGATTTTTGGCACATTTTTTATTACAAAATTACTAAATTACTAATTAAATTACTAAAACTACATCTGAAGAGATAAGATACTTCATTGGTTGCTCAATGGCTATAGGTATTCTGGGTCTGCCAAGAATTAGGATGTTTTGGGCTGCAGAAACAAGAGTTAAGCTTATAGCCGAAACAATTACTCGAAATAGATATTTTAATATCAGATCAAACATTAAAGTTGTGGCAGACCATCATGTTTCTGCAGCTATGAGGGAAGAAGACAGATTTTGGAAGATTCGTCCTATAGTGTCTCAAATTGAAAAAGCTTGTAGACAAAATCAAAGAGAAAAATGTGTAGCTATTGATGAACAGATAATTACTTTTACTGGTAAATGCAAGCAGAAGCAGGTAGTTAAAGGAAAACCAAATCCCGAAGGAATAAAAGTACTTTTAAGTGCGAATCTTAATGGTTTTCCTTTAAATTTGTACCTTTACCAGGGAAAAAGAACATTTATTGAATCTGCCTTAAACCCAACTCCAGAAAAAATAGACTTGGGAGGCCGTGTTGTCTTAAAACTTGCAGATACTTTGCCACAGTTAACATCGATCTATTTTGACCGTTATTTAACTTCTATTCCTCTATTAGACAATTTAATTGAAAGAAACCTAAATGGAACTGGCACTTTAATGAAAATTAGGGTAGGTACCGGAGTATTCACGTTCTGATAAAAAGAAGAAAAAATCTTTGTTGAAAACGGATAGGATCCTACAAAAAAGTGGTAGAGGTAGCTATGACTGCGTGGTGAGGCAAGACAAGAAAATAACTGTAACAAAGTGGCTCGACAGTAAGCCCATTCATGTAGCATCCACAGAGAGTGCAGTTCAACCTCTTTGAACTTGCCGCCGCTGGAGTAAGAAGGATCAGCAATATTTGAATGTGTCACAGCCAGTGAAAGAAAATAAAAACTGGTTAATACATTGTAAAAACCAATTAAATATATAGAACAATTGTTATAACTGCCTATGTAAGTTTTGTGCGCCTCAATTTTGTGTATTTTGGGAGAAAATAGTATTCAAATTCGACATCAAGCGGGTAGGTTACCGGTTGTTTTTTCACAAGTTTAAAAGGTAAGAACGGTGATTTTATACCCATTTTACTGTTTATTAGGTCTATTTCAAGTCTTTGAGTATTGTTTTTTCCGACTTTTGGCCACTTTGTAGACTTTGCAATAGTCAATCATTGATAAACTTGTGTTTACTTGATTACGTGAATAGGTTATTTGTTAGTTAGTCACCTGATTTTGTTGGGCTCTTCATTGCTACTGGTGTTCATTATCTTTCCTATTGTAGTTAAATAATTCCCAATTGTGTCAATATGTCTACGTTCACGTGAGCTGCGACACGAGCTGCGACTGCCCGTCAATTGCAAATACAGTTAAAAGAAGCTCTATTACAACTTAAAGTTGAAAAGAAAGAAAATGAGGAATTAATAATGGAAAGGGAAGATAATGAACGTGAATATGAATTAATGCGTAACAGGAATAACAGCTTGGAACAAAAGCTGTCTGAAAGTCAAGTTACTTGTGATGAGTTGAGCCAACAACTTTACCGGCTGCAAATCCAATCGCTACAGTCAGCAGAGGTGTCCAACCTCTATACCGAACTCCTTGAAAGCACCTGTGTGCCTGCCTCAACGAATTCATCTGTGATTGATCTCACAAATGATAGTAGGAGTAGGAAATTTCCAAAAACGACAGAGTCATAATAAAATCAAAAATTAATTAAAAATAAACAAAAAAATTAAGAAACTTATCCTGAAGATGAAATCTTGTTTGAGAAACACTAGAGACCTAAATTAAAAACTCCAATCTGACCTAGATATGTGTAGTAGGCAGTTGGTTATATGTAGTAATCAGTTGGCGAAGAGTCAGGTGGCTCATGATGTTGGGAGGGCCAAGCTACAATCACACATTAAGCAATTGCAGGAGGATTATGCAAGTTTATTCTCTAAATATGACCTCCAAAGGGAACAGAATACTGAATACATGTTGGTTTTGGACAAACTGATTGATGACAGCAGGCACAACCAAGAACTACTTGATTCATTAACTCGACAGTGCAGCTGTGGGCAGATCAACCAACCCCCTATCAGTGACTACATACCAGCTCTCTCTACTTGTGACAGTATTCTGGAGACTGCATCTGACCCTTCTGACAACATAGATCCACCTAGTAATACAATGGTTTTTTCTGATAGTGTTGGTCGCAATATGGGCTACATGTTTAATGAATATTTAAAGAACTGTATTCATTATTCCTTGCCCAATGCAACTTACACTCAAATTATAGACAAAATTGTGTCTTCTAAGTATAATAGTAATTCCACTATTGTATTACTGGTAGGTGAGAGTATCAGAGTAGACAAGAATGACTTAATGTACTGTATAGACTCCCTCAGTAAACTAAAAGTGTTTAAAATAATATTATGTGCATTCCCATATGTGTGTTACCAGCCCTCATCTCATAATAAAAAGATACACTATTTGAATAATTTTATTCATACTCTGACATGTCGTCATAGTGACACTTTTATATTAAATATATATATGTTTATATGTATATATGTATGTATGGTGCCACTTCCCAAAATTTGCGGCACTCTCACGGTCGCATTTTTGCCCCGATCGCTTTCAAACTGCGGTTAAAAATTGCTTGGGTGTAAACTTAGTTTAAGTTCGTGAACGGGTGGAATCCGGCTTAAGGGGACGGTAGGGCCTCACTTTTTGTGAAATCAGTTTTTCCTCAAAATTTCACGTTCCATGAAAGATATTCGAACCGTTCTGATTTTATCCCATAGTATACATGAATACCAACAACTTTTAATTATAAACCTATAAGATTAAAACTTTAACTAAAAGTGGAGGGGGGAAAAAACCAAAATTTTTAGGGAAAAAAATCATAACTTCTAACCGGTGAAAATTTTTAATCGATAGGCCATTTTTAAGTCTAAAATAAATGTCTGAAAAGTTTTTCGCTAAAAGTTACCGTTTTCGTTGCTTCACGAAATCTACCTGTGCGTTCCCCCTGCGGGAACGCTTTTCTTTATACCTTTATTTATCTTGACACGATACAAAAATGTACATTCGTCCATACTTAGTCTTAAGAAATCACAATTTATTATATGACGTCTCGAAAATGCCGCAGTGGAGTTTGTTTCGGCGTTTCTTCTCCACTAGGGTCTAGGAAGCGGTGGTAAACTTAGTTTTAAGCAGATTTTGACGTCAAAAAGATGTAATTACTTTGCACTATTTTGAAAAATAAAGACTTTGACTTTGAGTGGCCATAAAGAGATATAAGTCTTACATGGGAGGAATAGATCTCTTAGATAGAATTATAGGAAAATATCCCATGCGATGGAGAACTGGAAAATGGACAGTGAGAGCAATATTCCATTTCTTTGATTTTGCTGCAGCTTCAGCGTGGATAGAATATCGTTGTGATACCATGAAAAGCGGACTTCCTCGGAAACAAATTATGCAGTGCCTGGACTTCAAAATGGACTTAGCTAAACATCTGATTTACGGCGGAATAATACCACCGTCCATGATACAGTGCGCGAATTTACGGCGGAATAATGCCACCGTCCATGATACAGTGCCCGAGTCCAAGTCTAGATCGCCTTACTCGCAACAGCCCACGTCTAAGTCCATTGCAATTAAGCTTTGTAGAACAAGAAGAGCCTTTACCCATGTCCTTTACAAGGAAACGTAGGTTTGTAAAACCTGTCCCTCACACTTCTATGAAACAAAAAGGGGCGCAACATTTACCGGTTTGTGTAAAAGGAAACCCAAATAATCGATCTAAATGTCGAATGAAGGGTTGCAGCCAGCTCACTTTTGTAAAATGTTCCACTTGTAACATTTTTTTATGTTTTAATGTTAATAGAAACTGCTTTTATGAGTTTCACACTACAAAAAATAATTCAGAAGAAATAGTAGAATAGGTCATGATTTGGTTTCATTCAGATCCATGGTATCATCTGTGATCCCCCTATTTTAGGGCTCTGGTGGGGTTAGGATATTTTTCATTATTTTTTACCTCATATTCATGGAAAAATAACCCTTATACCAAAAATCCACTTGATCCTACAAATTGTATACCCTGGGTCTCAAGAGGCTATGAATTCATGACCTTACATACATAAATTATTTTCGCTACTCTATGTAAGTAGTCGTGTGTGACTCACGAGACACGTTTTATGTCTGATGTTGTACGTTCTACCTCCACTTTATAACGACTATGTGTAAAAGTCAGCATTAACTCGGGTAAATATGGATTTTGCTGGCAATCAGGGTGTTCACTAAATATCTATGTACGGTTAAACGCAAAATGTTATACAATGATTAATGGGTAATATACATTACATACAGTGATTAATGAGTATATATATAGTAATAAAAGTGATTAAATATAAAATTTTATTTAGAATTTTTCAATTGTTTATTTATATATTTAGAAACTTTAATCTGTGTATTATCGGGCCTTTTTTGATTTATGTGGAATCCTCCGGGTATGTGCCGTTCATCGCAGTGAACACGGTGGAGCCGGTATGTCTTAGTTAATCCAATTTTAACATACGGTGTATTCGAATTCATGGGGTGCCACAGGACAGCATACTAGGGCCAACTCTCTTCCTGATGTATATAAACGACTTGTGCTTCTTAGAGTTACTAAAAGCTGAGATTTTCACCTTTGCTGATGATACAGCCATAATATTTCATTCTAGAGGAGTGAAGTCGAGGGTCTAACTCAGGAGGGGCTAAAGAGAGTATCTGACTGGCTACAGAATAACTATAATATATATATATAATACTCATGGCGAATATAAATAAAACAAAAATAGTGAGCTTTAGAATAACTAGTAGATCTGCTCCTGCCCAACCACTCAAAATAAAACTTCATTCGTGTGATACTGATACTGATCAAGATATCTTATGCCATTGTATTGCACGTGTATACCCATTGAATAAGTTCCATAGTATTAAATACCTAGGTATTTTGATAGATAAGCGATTTACATGGCGAACACAGATAGACACACTCGTCGATGTTGCGAAACCTGAACTTCTGTGAACAGTGTATTTCACTCTGTGCCATTCAATACTGAGTTAATGTGCAAGGGCTTGGGGAGTAGCTCTTAAGACACACCTACTTAAGTTTGAGAGAGCACAGCGGGCTATCCTAAAAATAGATCATAAAAAGCCGTGGCACTATCCGACTGATTTGCTCTATGCCGAACGTTCTATGCGTGAGACAATTATTTATTGCGTCGACCTTACTCCGATCCCACAGAAACGCAAAGGAATTAGCGCGTTCATCATATAGAACCCTGAAGTGGAATCGGCCCCGGGTACGCTCTCCTTTTGCACTTCGATCGTTTGCGTTCCTCGGGCCCTTTTTATACACCAAACTTTATAACACAAACAACAATATAATTGATATGACGTACTTAAACGTTATACGCACTATAAGAAAGTGGTTGGAGCCAAATAACTATGCTCAAAAGGCGCTCGTGGAGGTGTAGAGTAGAAGGACGCACACACATACATACCCTCACACTGCGCACACGCACTTACACATAAACACACACCTATATATGCACTACATTGGGGCACGTATGTTTCGTCGCAACAATTTTATTTATAGTTAGGTACTTTATTCTAGAGCACGCCGCAATAGCGGCGCTAAGGCCCACCATGGAAGATTGGCTAGAGAGGCGACACGGAAGCCTCTCGTACCGACTGACGCAGGTGGTCTCAGGGAAGGGGTGCTTCGGGGACCACCAGCATCGGATCAGGAAGGAGCCAACGCCTGAGTGTCATCACTGTGACGCTAGCGAGGACTCAGGGCTGCACACGATGGCGGACTGCCCGGCGTGGGAGGCGCCGAGGCGTGACCTCGTGGCAGCCATCGGGGTGGGAGTCCTCTCGCTCGGCAGCATGATTGCGGCAATGGTGCGGAGCGCGAGCGCGTGGGCCGCCGCCACCTTTCATCCAGTCCATCTCCTTCGCGAGCATGTAATGAGATGGACTGGATGAAACGACTTTGGCAACCAAGCGCACGGAAACGCCGTTGTAGAGGCGGTAAGATCCATCATGGAGGATTGGCTTGAGAGACTCGGGGCTGCACACGCTGACAGAGTACCCCGCGTGAGAGGTGCCGAGGCGTGACCTCGTTGCGGCAATCAGGGTGAGAGATCTCTTGCTCTGCACTATGATTGTGGCCATGATGCGGATTGTGAGCGCGTGGGACACAGCTGCCTCCTTCTGCGAGCAAGTAATGCTCGAAAGCGGGCCCAGAAAAGAGATTTCGAACTCTCCCGGCACGTTAAGCCCGCAACATGCTCTCCGCGCGGCGCAGGTGGTACAAACGTTGGAGGTCACTCAACGACCTACATCCTCCATGAGTGTAGGCCTGGGGGTGTCAATCAAGTCGTCTTCCTTTATTAGGACTATGTCTCCAATTTTCTTCTCAGGGAACTCGAGTACTCGAGTAGACCACTTTTACCAATTCATTAGATTAGACAAGTGCCCGGTAGACTATCGTTTCCAAAATGACTGAAGCATTCTTTAAACGAATTGCCACCGGGTTAAAGAGTTTACGTTAGACTCTTCGTATGTGTAATCAGGTAACTTACAATTTGTTCTCCAATTAAAGAATGTCCCGGAGTCAACGGTATCGGTTCGCCAGGCTCTGTATATATGCTTATTGGTCGCGAATTTAAGCATGTTTCAACTTGGTTTAAAAACGATCTAAGTTTATTTTATTTTTTATTTATTGAACTTTATGCAGAAGTACATAGGCTGACTTAATGCCACAGGCATTCTCTACCAGTCAACCAAAGGTGGTGCAGAGAGAAACTTAGTAGGTGCATTATTGAGAGCGATTGATGAAATACAACTACAAATATAATACTGTATAGTGATATCATACCTACACTACAGTAGTATGTATCAATACCTACACATATAGATAAATAAATATACATACATATAAATAAATATACCATTTACATAATAATACACAATATATAACAAATCATAAATTCGGTAAACATAAATTAAAAGTATGAGGAATTTGAAATTATTGCCGTGATGGTTCTGCCAGTTTGTCGAGAAGTAATTGGCGAACTTTAGCCTTGAACACATGACTGCTGGTGGCCTTCCTGATTTCAAGAGGTAGCGCGTTCCAAAGGAGTACAGATTGTATTGGAAAAGAAGAATGAACAAACCCAGAAGAATGTGCAGGACAGATTAAAAGAAGATTATTTTTTGAGCGAAGGTCTCTATCATGGTTTGTAAATAGGTATTGAAAGAAAGGCGATAGGTAGATAGGAGGAGTAGGAGATGTAAGAATTGAATAGAGAGTAGTAAGTGCACGTAGATTTCTACGTTGGCGGATCGGCAACCAATTTAGTTGCGCACGACACGCAGACACATGGTCGTACTTGCGGAGGTTATAAACGAATCTAATGCAGTTGTTTAGAAGTCGATCATATTTGTTGAGATGTTCTGCATCAAGGTCGAAGTAGCAAACATCAGCGTAGTCAAAGACAGGAAAGAGTAAGGTCTGCACAAGTATGGTTTTGGTTTTTGTGGGCAGAAAATTCCGGAGACGGTAAAATGCACGGAGCGTTCCCGTCACTCTACGACCAACATGGGATACCTGGTTTCGCCAGCTTAGAGTTGAGTCTATAAATAAACCTAGATCTTTTACCGTAGAGCTTAATTGTATTGTGGAGCCATTGTATGTGATAGGTGGGAGAGATCATACATCTACGTCGATTCACCAATCACACGTTTGATGTGAAATTTTGGTGGATTTTACACCTGCTCCTGTACCTCCCAAGCTTTGGTCCATGTGGGGGAATGAAGTGCCACTCCATACCGTGGGCTTCCAAATGTTCAGTTATTGTTGCCTGAAAGGAGGTTAGTTGTTGCCACTCCTTTGATACAAACTACAAACCAGTCCCGTTGTCACTCCACAATTTGGCACAATAACCCAGCCTCTTGCGAGCTCTTGTCGCTAACCACATCCAGGTGTATGGCGCGAGTACACATGCACACAAAGACGCAGATGCAGCCCTTGTATGCATGATTTCCGCGTCCCTTGGTCGTTCTGATGTTGATGGGATCAGCGTAATTGACACCACTGTGCAGAAACGATCTTGCCGGTGTGCATCTAGAGGTGGGCAAAGATCCCATAAACTGATTTTGATTTCAGCTCGCTGTCTGACGCATGTTACACACCTGTGGATATGATGCTTCCTGAACAACATTCCTAGCATCAAGTATCCAATAGGCTGTGTCAACCAGCAGATATCCGAAAGATTAATTTTCAAAATTTATATTTTTAAGATGATAACTTGAAAACATGAAAAAGACGCTTCGGCCACTAATTTTTTCGTCCACTTGGCCGAAATATCACTTAATTCTTTTTTTTTTTGACAATTCGGCAATCGACAATTTTGTTCAGTCAGACAAAAAATCTTGGTTTGATTAGACGAATCCTACGATAGCCCACTATTATAATTACTATTATAACATAGTGTTAGTCAAATTAATTTAGTACATATTGGTTCAAACTAATGTTAAGAGTAGTAGATATGTCAGAGATTTACTGCTCTTTTGTTAAGAAATTCTTAAGTAAAAATGAAAAGGGAAGTATGTCAAAGAACTACGGCTCGTTTACGTAGTTACTAGAGTATCTGCCGTTCATACTGCTCTTTGTAAACTAATAAATAAATTTCTATTGTACGTAGATGTATGAAACCTAGATAGGAAGAAATTCGTTTGACGTAGGTACTGTGGAGTCTGGGGTTTGACTACACAGCTTCTTGTTGATCACTAATGGTATTTAAATTAGAACACAAGGATTTTATAGGACTTTATATATTTATTTGTAATTATAACTCTATTGAACGGGGTTTAATGGGATTTACGCGAGGTGGTTTATATTTACTGAACGAACTAGAGAGGAACGCGAACTCTGCTCAGTGATTGAGCCTGATTCACTTTTACTTCTTGATGTTCTCTTCTCAGGATCAAGGTCGGTGCCTCTGGTCATCCACCGACTCGATCTGTCCGCAAACCTTTTGTTTTTTCCTATCCTCTAAATTCAAAACCATTTATACATTCTTATTTTAATATCGCTGACGCATGATAGCCAGGCAACTAACTATAGTGTTCGAAGGAGTCCGAACACTACAGTACATTCCAAATCAGAATGAAAAATGCCTCCCTAGACTTACTGCCCTCTTGATTACCACGGCAGTACAGATGATTGTCGAATTCATTCCGTTAAATTGGGAAAAAATGTTTCAGTTCCTTGTAACTTTTGCCTGCAGACTTCCTATGTAATCTGCAGACTAGGTTCAATATTTTCTACAAGATTTTTTTGTTAGTTAAGAGTAGTGTTTGAGCTGATATCTGTGATTTTATAGATTAGTAAAAAACATTTACTATCATTGTAAAGCGATTTAAAAAAACTTTCAATCTTAAAAAGTACTACCAAAAATATTTACCAACACATGGGAGTGCAGTTTTTAGAATTTTGGAGATCATTTATCAATATTTATATATGTCATTTTGTTTTTGTCTGTTGTAAATATTTATTTATTTTTAATTGTAGTCATATTTATATATCTTTATTTCTTAAAATTGTAAATACATATTAATTGTCATCTTAAATGCTAAATGTAAATACATGGTCAAAGTTAATCAATTAACCCGCCCCTCACCGTACCAGGGGCAAAGGTGCCCTTGACGCTAGCGGCATTACCCCGCTGGATAGCAACCGCCAACCTTTGCCCCAGGTACGACGCGGAGTGAGAGTCACCGGTTTTGTTCCTCAACCTGCGTCCCAATTCGCTCACTAGGTTTTTGGCATCAGCACCCCAACTTCCCATCGTCTCGACTACAAAGGGTGCAAAAATGTACCGTTCAGCTAAGGTCGCATATTTGCCGCGCTTTTTTTCTGCCGCGTCTTCGGCAGCGGCTGCTGGAAACAAGACGGTACGGCTCAGGTGGCTAGAGGCAACAGTGCTGACGCACGTGGCATCCCACAAAAGGCATCTGCCATTCCTCCACGGCACCAGAGTCATACCGTCCGGTCTCTTGCCATCGGATCTACTGAGGCCGGGTGGCTCCAGTAGGCATGGGATATCCGCCGATACAAATGCTCTACGAAGTATGTCGTTGAGAGCATGGTGACGCGGAAACCTACCCGCGCTTCTACGACAACTCAGTGCGTGTTGGCCGTCATCCCCCACCATGGAGCCGCAGGTGCATCTATGGGATTCGCACACCTTGCAATCCAGGCGGAGGGCCACCGCCACCCGCAAAGAGTTGTCGTCCAGTAAAGTGCCCATGTGAGGCGAAGGCAGCGCGTGCAGCCATGCTCCCGATTCTGGCTGTGACACCGCCCCAAGCCTCGCCAGATCGGCTCCCGCTGCACCCTCTACCAACCGCTCCCTGAGTCCTCCAACCATAGCCTCGTCCCAGGCGCGCTGGGCATGGGTAGTAATAGGACTTGACAACGCCGAACTGCGGGCAAGCCACTCTGTCTCGGCGCCGGCTGCATAGGGCACGGTCACCTTGCCACCATTGTTATTGAGGATTACAGTGACAAGTTCCGGGAGAGTCGCCTGTGTCCACTGGTCTTCGTTGAGAGATATATTGAGGATAGACTCAACTGTGGACTTAAGTGTGTCGTCGAATGCTACGACTTCCACGGGACAAACCCAGGTTGGTACAGTCCTCAGGAGGTACGTTATCTTAGGGAGGGCAAAACACATGCGTAACAACACTAACGCTACATGCGCAGAAAGGTCCTTGAGACGTTCTCGAGCGGTCAGGAGAAGCTTGTTACGAGAAAAGATTGCCTCCGGCACCGCTTCAGCAATGATAGGAGACCCTAATAGGGTGAAAGATAGAGAAGAAAGTTCTTTGAGGCCAGGCAATAGGTAACTGAAACGTGGAAAGCAAGCACGAGCTTCAGTGCTGCAAGGGAACAATTCACATTTAGAGGGATTCACCTCCAGGCCCAGTTCCCTGAGGCGGGGAATCAGGGCGTTCAGGTCCTGACAGACGGCTTCCGGTGTACCTCCGAGGGTTCCGTCGTCTAGATACCACACATTCAGCTCAGACTTAAGCTCGGTGATAACTTTGTGGATTGCCAGGCTGAAAACGAGGGGCCCCAGCGGGTCCCCTTGCTGCGCTCCTACTTGCGAAGAAATCAAAGTGATATTAAAGAAGAGATTAGAGGGATGATGGTATACTTGAAATAGAAAAGGGCAGAGAGAAGGAATCTGATCCTTGACATCACTCAGAAGAACGTCTCTCTCCAGCGTGTTAAAGGCGTTTTGCAGGTCAAGTTTAAGCACCACGCAGTTCGAGTTGTTAGTATCATGCCATTTTAATTTACCTATTTATTTTTCGTTATTAATTTAATTCTATGGGTGTATCACAACATTGTACCAAATGCTGTGAAAATACTGTGACTGTAATAGGTTCTATATGTAAAACGTTTTTATTGCTACTTCGGTATTATAGTCATCTGGGTCAGAATCAGTCTAACTACAAAACGGCCTAACTTCTATATTAAATAAATAAATAAAATAAATTCCGTTAAGCAACTGCCATCTGCGTTCCACAACTCACTGGAGACAACTACAGAACTTCGATATCGCCAAGGTTGTCGGACTTTTAGGGCTCAAACTACCCATATCTAAAGAACGTCACAGATGTTCGTAAGGCAACTCGGACCGACGACGACGGCTTACGGTGCCCTTCAAGGCATGTCGCGAAACACGCGATAATTGTAAATAAATATTGTATATAGCAACACTAAATCCAGAGACTAAACTATGAGAAAAAAGGACATATCTATGGGTAAGTGACACGCTTTTTCACGTTTAAATATAAATGGCGGTTGAACACGTAATTTTACTTGATAATTTATAAGTACTAAACTAGATTCAGTGGATCGAGATATCCAGTTTTCCATCCGCAAAGCAAGCTAAGTATTAGAAATAATCATGTATGAAATTAATATATTGAATGCACATAAAGCTAGTCTGGTGTTATAAATTGTCACTATGTGCTTACTCTAATAACCTGTTTTATCAGGCATGCAAGGCAGCATGTACAAAGCCTAAGGTCTCAGACCATGTATACAATTCTCGTATGCACCCAACGGAGGCATATTAACATGCAAGAACGATTCGCATGACATTCATAAGCTTGACTGCTGAGGCACTAGTTTGGGTCGCTTTGGATGTCTGTAAGAACATATCACGGATATTCCAGTTGCTGACTTACCAACAAGTTTATGAGTGTTAGGCCTCCAGTAATAATAATAATAATAAGATTGATATACCATGGTATAGGGCAATCAGACAAAGAACAATCTTGGTATGGATTGTTCCCGCCATAAGTGTTTGGCAAGGTTTATGAACGATGAATAAGATAGAGTATAGATATATTGACTACCATTTCTAGCCCGGCCCAGTTGAGCCTAGTATAATGGTCATATTTAGACCACTAAAAGATAATAAAACCCCTTATAAATTAATCTAGGAATACCTAGTGATTCACTTAGAATCAATGTGACCAATCTTTAAACAGGTCTTGCTGTGATGTAACGGTGCTGTGTGCTCACTAGTGGTGAGCACCTGGAATTCCGGACGTCTCTATCCCTTGTGTCTGTGTGAAGCTCAACTAAGGTAAGGATGAACACATTTATACCATACAGAATACAACCTCTGGTTTTCATAACTTTATTTCAATCTTGATATTTAATAAGCGAAGCAGATCATTATACTTACCACTGGGTTATCGTTAACTAAGGCATGAGTATAAGCTCATTACGGATCATATAGATTCTGTCAATAATTAACTAAAGTAAATGTGTGCTAGATCTATCCCCTTTAGCACAGATTTATGGTGGAGATGCTGGGATGTAATTATATATATTATACAAATATCATCACTCATATTCACCGTTAATAAGTAAATAATGAGAGGTTTCTGTATGGTGGATGGAGTCATCCTATCTTGGTAAAGCAGTAAAATATAACAAACTAAATTAAAACAGCGGTTCGTGTTGCGACATCTGTGGAGGAGTGGATTAACTTTGTTGTCTGGTTATTGAAAATCGAAAGATTAAATAGAATAAGGTTTTCAGGATAATTTACGGAAGAAAGCAGTCAAGAGTCTACCTATATTTTATAAAGAAGTGTAGTTGTACTTTATTTGTAAATCCCTTTAGAATTAAGTACCATATAAGAGTTAACTTGTTTATCTGACCACTGTCCCCGGTGGGCGGCGTTTTTTCTGTGAAAGACGGCAACTACTACGCCACAGATGGCGTTGCGAACGGTGTTTATACGATAAAACATATTTAGAATAACAATCTAAGGATTTAATAATTTGAATTATTTAATAAATAACACTGAAAAAATGAAGAAAGAAAGGAAATTTCCAAGCGGTATCGTGTAGCAGGATTTGTTGTTCGTTCCACAGACAGCAGAATAAGTACGCCGTGACATTAGCGACAAGAACCAACAAGTACGAAGTGAAGTCGTGTCGTAAAAACTTTGCAATAATAAGTTCTTGTGTTTCGCAACTATAAGTGGAATTACTTGCAGAATACTGTGCCTTACGATAGAAAAGTGCTATCAAAGATTATTAAAAGTATAGTTCTTTTAGTTCATCAGGTAACTGCATTGAGGTTATAAGTGGGAATTACCAGAACACGGAGGGTAGTCTATCAAGTTGTATGGAGGATACATTTCAACAGCATCTAAAGGATATTTAATGAAAGTAAATATACTTATTATAAACCAGGTATGTACTTGTGGTATAAGAAACTAGTTGAGAATTTATTCCAAACGATATCATAGCAATGAATGATTTATTACATCTAAGTCTATTTGAAAACAATATTTGGTTAAACATTGTCCAACAAGAGTTCAAGTTACCCGGTCAAGTTACATCTATGAAACAGTGAGATCTTGATATCATGTATCTATGACATACACAAACACCAAGCAATGATACATGAAATGCATGTAAAGTAGTACTACTACGATGCAAGTTACTTATTTTAAAAATAGTTTCAATCATCCTTATCTAAATTGCTGTTAGATAACAGTCATTAGTTTATTAAGGTGCAAATGTCCTAGTAACTTGGTAAAAAGGTATACTGAATAACAAATTCCACAAAAAACATAAATTATGTTCGAGTTTACACATTATGAATAGAATTTACTTGGATAATATTTAACATCATTGAAACATAAAGTGTGTTCAGTAGTGTAGCTAAGTTTTGCAAGTTGACATTTGTTTATTAGTGTTCATGTAGAAGTCAATCAATACTGATCAATTAGTGAAATATAACAGTCAAGCTATTGCTGGGCAGTGCAAAAGCTAAAAGGTATGAGTACTCAAGTTCAGTCGAGTTGAACTTAAAAAATAATAACAGTTTAAAATAAAAGAAGCCGGATTGTTGTGTCTTGATTGTGATTCTTCTTGTTTTGAATTGAATAAATAAAACTAGTAAATGCTCATGAGATTCCTTGCTGCTGTAAGCAAAATGCCAAAAAGGGGCACGGAAGTGTCACGTCCAAGTCAAAATAAATTAAAATTAAAAGTAATATTTAACAAAAGATATTGCTTAGTTCGGGAATTAGTGCTATGTATAGACTAGGTCGAACTGTGTGTGAGACTTGTATGTGAACTTAATAAAACCTTGCTAAGTAAGAGTAACGATTCTGAGCTACAACCAGTACTTACTAAACATCATATACCACTATCAGAATGGAAAGTGGTATGATATGGGTCAAGTTAAATTTGAATTCACAATCAATGCACAAATTAGAACAACAATCTATGCATAAGAGTCACTTATCCATGAATTATGTTAAGGAGACTACAGTTTTAGTCCATTGATTATTAATTAAAATCAATTATGGTAAGAACTATAACATTTCAGGTTAACAAAAATGGATGAGATATACTTAACAAGACTAAATAGATTTGTGTCAGAATTGAAAATTTTGTCCAACAACTCAAAGGTCCTCAGTTTAATAAAATCGTGGAATGATGAAGAATACGAACAGGCGAAGATCACTTCGGCAAAGCTACAAGCTGTGATAACTCGTTTTAATACAGAACTGTATCAGTACTTTAATACAGTAACCAATCCAAATGCTGATGAGATATCAAACCTGACAATCGAACAATTGGATGGTGAAGAGAGTCTAGCTGAATTAAATGCCCGCATCCAATCCAAACGAGATAAGACTGTTTCATCAACAGGTTCAAATCATCATCATCATAATAATCGAGGAAAATTACCGGAGCTTAATTTACCCACATTTGACGGAGATGTCCTGCAGTGGACGCAGTTCTGGGATCAATTTAGCTCAAATATTGATCAACGAGAACTTAGAGACGTTGATAAACTGTTGTATCTGAAAACATCTCTGAGAGGAGATGCGAAGACAATTTTAGACGGATTAGAAACAACCAATTACAATTATAAGATAGCTGTAGATACGCTCACAGACCGATATGGTAGAAAGTCACAAATAATTGACGCTCATTATTCAAAATTATATAAGATGGCAAGGGCTGAGAATCCCGACGAGTGCAGGAAAACGCTGGATGACATTGAACGACACCTGAGAGTATTGAACTCTTTAGGAGAAAACACAGAACACAATCATTTGAGGTTTCTAATAATGGAAAAATTCCCTGAAGACATCATATACGAATTGAAATTGAAATTGAAGGATGAGACTATAACGGAGTTAAGGAAGGAGTTACAGATGGTCCTCACAGCCAGAGAAGACGCGAGAAGAACCTGCGAAGAAGTCAATAGTAAGGGCAAGAGTTTTACTACTGAAACACTTCTTGTACATGAGACTAGAGTCAAGAGAAAACCAAGAACAAGGAAACCGGAGGCTAATAAGAATACCCACAAGAGGTTTAAACCAACTTTAGCTGCATTTAGCAAGACATATAGCAATAAACGAAAGTCTACCGATGAAGGAAATCGCTCTGCTCCCGCTCTAAAGAAAAGGAGGTTTTCGTGTATATTCTGCAGTGGAGAGCATTTCAATGATGAGTGTACCAATGTTAAAACAGTACAACTCAGAAAGGCTAAGTTGGATAACCGCTGCTTTATATGCTTAGGACTAGGTCACAGTGCAAGGACGTGTACAAGAAAAACAAGAACTTGTCCTCACTGTAAGAAGACTGGACTACACAATAGAGCGCTGTGCCCTACGAAGGAACAATCTAAAAGGGAAAATACCACCTCATTACATGTTAATGATGATTCTTCAACAGTCCTGCAGACAGCTATTGTTGACGTTATTGGAAAGGATAATGCAATACTCAAATGTCGTGTACTCTTTGATTGTGGCAGTATGAGGAGCTATGTCCTGCAAAGTGTAGCTAGAAAACTCAAACTAGTACCAGAAGAAAATCAACACCTTACAGTGTTCACATTTGCTGGAGAGCAACCTCGTGAGTTAGAAAGTCCATTGGCCAAACTCTGGCTGCAAACAAAAACTAACAAGATGAAGTCAATGTATGTCAATATCGTGCCTACTATGACCCATGACATATCCATCTTCAATAAAGATTTCTCAGAATGGAAATATAGAAACAAGTACAATCTATCCGATGATGGGTCACTTGGGAATCAGATTGATATCTTGATAGGGAATGACTATTATCAGTCTCTAATGTTACCCGAAAAGGTAGAGATAAAAGAAAATCTATACATCGTGGACTCGGTATTTGGTTGGATATTGTCTGGACGTTCAAGAGATGAGAGGGGCGATGAACTATCTGTTCTCACTTACTTCCAAGCCTCATACGAGACCAAATTGAACGAGCCCGATCTACCGTTAGATGATAAATCGATGAGAGCTTTATGGGACTTAGAATCCATAGGAATAGTCGATTCACCTAACACTAATAGAGACGAAGAAGCTATTAAGCAATTTAACGAGAACACGACGTTAAAAGGGGGAAGATACCATGTCAGCTGGCCATGGAAGGATTATCCACCTGAGCTACCGACGAATTACGGATTAGCATACGGAAGACTCGTAGGACTCGTGAAAAGATTGGATAAGGAAACTTTAACAATGTATGACAAGACATTAAGTGATCAATTGGAAAGGGAAATTATTGAAGAAGTTCCTAACGAAAAGGAAAGGGATCATCCCGTACATTATTTGCCATTTCACGGAGTTAAGGCTCCTGGCAAGGCACCTAGATTGGTGTACGACGCCTCTGCGAGAGTAAAGGATGCGAAAAGTCTTAACGAATGCTTATATGCCGGTCCCATGATGCTAGAAGACCTGACTGGACTGTTAATTCAATTTAGATGTCATAAAATTGGATTGACTGCAGATGTTGAAAGGGCTTTCTTGCAAATTGGGTTAAACAAAGATGATAGAGATGTGACTAGATTTCTATGGCTGAAGGATTTAGAAATACCCGTCACCGAAGATAATCTTATAGAGTATCGATTCACGCGTGTTCCTTTCGGAATTATTTCCAGTCCGTTTCTACTAAACGCAACAATCAAACATCATCTACAGACTTCTGAAGGGAATTACACCAAACAATTGGCTAGTAACATATATGTCGACAACCTACTAACTGGTACAGAATCAGTAGATGAAGCATTAGATCTATATAAAGAGGCAAAGGACAAGTTTTCAGAAATATCAATGAATCTTCGAGAATGGAGCTCCAATTCTAAAGAATTCCTTAACCAAGTACAAGATGGGGCACCAGAAACCACAGTAAAAATTTTAGGCTTAAATTGGGAATTAAAAGAAGACTCACTCCATCTTAGAGCAAAGGTAAACAAGACTAATGAGGTTACGAAGAGAGGGATTCTTAAAACAATAGCGGCTATATACGATCCATGTGGATTTAGTGTACCCATAGTATTACCAGCAAAGTTACTACTTCAACAATTATGGAAGAAAAAGGTTAAATGGGACAGCTCGTTATCTGATGAAACAAAACAAGAATGGATGAATATTCTAGAAGATCTTAAAGAAATTGAGTCAATACGTCTACCAAGAAATATGACTATACCAAAGGAAAATAATGCACAATTGCATTGTTTTACGGATTCTTCAACAGTAGCCTACGCTGCTGTAGTATACCTGGTACAAGGAGATAACGTGCAATTTATAATAGGCAAGTCACGTCTTGTACCGGCGAAGGGTCAAGAAAACTTAAAAATACCGAAACTGGAGATGCTAGGCGTATTAATTGGTAGCAGGCTTATTAAATTTGTTCTCAAATTTATACAACTGCATATAACGCAAATGGTATTATGGACCGACAGTCAGATCGTAAAAAGCTGGTTTTACTCAGACAAACTATTAGAACCGTTTGTATCCCGAAGAATGGAAGAGATTAGGAAAAATAAAGACTTAGTGGTGAAATATGTTCCGTCTAAACTCAATCCAGCAGACAGTGCAACACGACCAAATATTTCAAAGGAAGACAGAGAAAAGTGGTTGGGTGGACCCGCATTCTTACGTCAAGATCCAAAGACGTGGCCAAAGAGCCCAAATGCTGAAGTTTCTCTTCTATTGGGGGAGGGTCTGTCTAACACAGATAACCATGAAAAGGTTAAAGCACAGTCTACGGAATCAAGCCCAGTGACAAACTTAGATCCTGAATTACAAGAAGTAAGACAGCTACAAAAAATAATGTTCCCAGAAGAGGCACAAGGGAAGAAAACAAGCCTAGCTGGTAGTTTAAATTTATTCTGCGACACAAATGGAATCTTACGATGTGACGGACGTCTCGCACATTCGAACGTATCATACGATATGAAATATCCTATCCTTTTACCGAAAGAAAGTGAATTCACCGAGAAACTTATAAAGGAAATTCATGAAAAAAACCTTCATGTAGGAGTAGCACATACATTAAGCCTCATACGTCAGAGATATTGGATACCTCAAGGTAGATCTCGGGTCCAAAAAACGATAAGTAAATGTCCAAGATGCGTAAAGCATGGAGGAGGGCCATATGTATTACCCAAGACTCCTGCATTACCGGTGGAAAGGGTA
Source organism: Cybosia mesomella (assembly GCA_946251805.1). Classification (NCBI taxonomy): domain Eukaryota; kingdom Metazoa; phylum Arthropoda; class Insecta; order Lepidoptera; family Erebidae; genus Cybosia; species Cybosia mesomella. Next base: position 16,383,570 of record OX276403.1, read on the forward strand.
AATTATACAAATTCATTTGCTTATACAGGAGCAGACTATTTTGGACCAATGGCCGTACAAACTGAAAACGGTCCAAAGAAAAGGTGGATCTGTTTGTTCACATGTCTCGTGATAAGGGCAGTACATTTGGAAGTGGTCAAGGATCTAACCACTAACGAATGTCTCATGGCATTCAAGAGATTTATCGCGACAAGAGGAACTCCGACTCTTATATTAACCGACAACGCCTCACAATTTAGATTGTTAGGAGAAGTGCTAACGAAAGAAGGAAATTTTACAACTAACATAAAATGGAAATTTATTCCACAACTCGCACCATGGCATGGTGGGGCTTACGAAAGGCTCGTAGCTATTGTAAAGCATTGTTTAAAGAGAACGCTTCAAAAACAAATGTTGGATGATACTCAACTTTTAACAATAATCAAAGAAGCAGAGGCGGTTATTAATACTAGACCTCTTACGTATGTAGGATCGAACTTAGAACACATACTTAAACCGGCAGATTTTCTCACTCCTGGAAAGTGTTTAAGTATAGAAGTATTGATGGATAGTCTACCACTTTCCGGATCACTTATCAAACAACAACTTATTGAAGGTTGGAATCGCGGCAACAAGATAATGGAAGAATACAAAGAAATGTTTGTTAACGAGTACTTACTTAGCCTCAGGGAACGATATCGAAATTCGCCCAAACAAGCTAGAGTAAGGTCTCGGGAAAGTCCAAATGTTGGAGATATAGTACAGATAAAGGGTGAAGCTAAAAATAGAGAAGGTTGGAAGGTAGGAAAGATCACAGAACTAATAAAGGGAAAGGACGGATTGTGCAGAATTGCGAAGGTGAACGTAGGGGACAAGTTGTTCACAAGATCCTTAGCACATCTGTATCCTCTGGAGGTTGATGAAGATGCATCTTTCCAAGACTCAGCAAAACAATCCCCAGTGAATGAAGAGGGAGACGTACGCATGGACACTGAGGGATTCTCTCAGTACTTACCAATAAGAATTGAGGAGAATGACGTCCCTGTCCCTACTGGTTCAAGTAGCTCGAAGGAAGATCATCACCAATTAGATATAAACAATGAAAACGATTTAATACAGGATCAGAGAGAGTTGTTAGAGGACACAAGGTTGACACAAATAATAGAAACCACCCCAGAACAAGCTTCACATGGTTCAGAGGCTGAAAAGGACAATAAAGCAGCTACATGTCAGCCAGTTGAATCGAGCGACCAACGTCGAGCAGCTGCGGTCCAAGCTATGGATAAAATCCATAGATGGACGCAAGAATTAATGTCAACCATCAATTAAAGTTTGAGCCTTGTGAGGCGGGGAGTGTCGCGAAACACGCGATAATTGTAAATAAATATTGTATATAGCAACACTAAATCCAGAGACTAAACTATGAGAAAAAAGGACATATCTATGGGTAAGTGACACGCTTTTTCACGTTTAAATATAAATGGCGGTTGAACACGTAATTTTACTTGATAATTTATAAGTACTAAACTAGATTCAGTGGATCGAGATATCCAGTTTTCCATCCGCAAAGCAAGCTAAGTATTAGAAATAATCATGTATGAAATTAATATATTGAATGCACATAAAGCTAGTCTGGTGTTATAAATTGTCACTATGTGCTTACTCTAATAACCTGTTTTATCAGGCATGCAAGGCAGCATGTACAAAGCCTAAGGTCTCAGACCATGTATACAATTCTCGTATGCACCCAACGGAGGCATATTAACATGCAAGAACGATTCGCATGACATTCATAAGCTTGACTGCTGAGGCACTAGTTTGGGTCGCTTTGGATGTCTGTAAGAACATATCACGGATATTCCAGTTGCTGACTTACCAACAAGTTTATGAGTGTTAGGCCTCCAGTAATAATAATAATAATAAGATTGATATACCATGGTATAGGGCAATCAGACAAAGAACAATCTTGGTATGGATTGTTCCCGCCATAAGTGTTTGGCAAGGTTTATGAACGATGAATAAGATAGAGTATAGATATATTGACTACCATTTCTAGCCCGGCCCAGTTGAGCCTAGTATAATGGTCATATTTAGACCACTAAAAGATAATAAAACCCCTTATAAATTAATCTAGGAATACCTAGTGATTCACTTAGAATCAATGTGACCAATCTTTAAACAGGTCTTGCTGTGATGTAACGGTGCTGTGTGCTCACTAGTGGTGAGCACCTGGAATTCCGGACGTCTCTATCCCTTGTGTCTGTGTGAAGCTCAACTAAGGTAAGGATGAACACATTTATACCATACAGAATACAACCTCTGGTTTTCATAACTTTATTTCAATCTTGATATTTAATAAGCGAAGCAGATCATTATACTTACCACTGGGTTATCGTTAACTAAGGCATGAGTATAAGCTCATTACGGATCATATAGATTCTGTCAATAATTAACTAAAGTAAATGTGTGCTAGATCTATCCCCTTTAGCACAAGGCATGGAGAAGTCTTGTGTGTTAAGAAGGTATCTTAAGACTGATCTGTCTGCTATATTTACAAGATGTTGATTTTAATATAAAATGTATGATCTGAATTACGGATTTGGTTTTGTTAAATTATGTTATAACCATAATTACGTGTTGACCTATAGTTAGTATATTTTATTTATTTTGAACTTAAAGTACACACATAATAAGATCATCCTCATCATCTTAGTGTTGTCCCTGGTTGCTCTGTGACTTTCAGCTCTGAGGCCAGGGTCCGCTTATTCTTTCTTCTCCTTTTGATTACAAATTACAAAAGGCCGGGATTACCTTCTGGCAGTGCAGAAGAATGATTGGTAAAAAATGGGGGCTATCACCGAAAATCATCCTGTGGCTTTACGAAACAGTAATCCGCCCCATGATAGCGTATGGCGCTATCGTCTGGTGGCCAAGGACCGAAAACAGCACAATAGCGGCTAAACTACAACGGACCCGAAGACTAGCCTGCATGGCAACCACTGGATGCATGAAATCTACCCCCACCGCGGCAATGGAAGTCATGCTCTTACTCCCACCCTTGCATCTGTTCATCCGCCAAGAAGCAACAGCTGTGGCTATACGCCTAAGGGCACTCAACCTATGGAGCGAGAGAAACACACGACACACCTCACTGCTCACAAATCTCATAAAGGAGATACCCATAATAGGAGGTTTCGTAAAGCCACAGGATGATTTTCGGTGACAGCCCCCATTTTTTACCAATCATTCTTCTGCACTGCCAGAAGGTAATCCCGGCCTTTTGTAATTTGTAATCAAAAGGAGAAGAAAGAATAAGCGGACCCTATGAATTTATTTCGGAACAGAACAATATACGTATTGTTTAGTGGCAACAATGGTACTTATAAGTTAAAAACTCTTCGTAATTGTCTATTTCATACGCTTTTTATTAGCTTCACCTGTATGTTTGTTTGTAACCGACTCCTTTGGGCACGATTTTGACCCACTTTAAACGGCCAGATTTCGTGATACTAATTTGATAAAATTATTCCATTTTTCAATTTGCAAAATAAGATAGAAATTTTAATTTCCAACCATTATCTTTAGGCGATTTATCTTATATGAACAAATTTTTGAACACCAAAGAGAATTTTGAATTCAACAAAGCATTATAATAGTTTAAAACAACTAAAAAAAACGTTTTTATAAATAAACAAAACTAAAAAGTAGGAAATAAATAATAGTTTAAAAAACAAAAAAACACGCTTTTTATAGAAACCGAACTGAAAAAATAGAAAGTTTTAATAAATTTTTCTTAAGAATAGTGTTAAATATTTCAATAAATATAAATTAATAATAGTGTAAATAAAAAATGTATTTTATTTTTAAAAAAAGCGTGGGGTGCTTTTTAAGATATTATCAAAATGATAATCACTTTACTCATGTCTGTCAATAAAATATTTATATCTATTGACCCAAGCACCCCACGCTTTTTTTTTTAAATGAAATACATTTCTTTTCATTTACACGATTATTTATTTATATTTATTGAAATTTTTAACACTATTCTTAATTTAAATTTATTAAAACTTATTATCTATTTTTTAGTTCGGTTTCTATAAAAAGCGTATTTTTTAGTTTTGTAAACTATTATTTGTTCATGTTATACAAAACAATAATATAAATTTTATCATCATAACAGAGTTGGTCCTGTGGTTATGTCGGAATCGAACCCACTAGAAACGCGCACTGTTTCGGGTCTCATATCATATCGGGTGTAAAGAGACCCAATTAGGCAATTCGCTCGCACCCCGGCGCCGCGGCGGCCGTCTACAGCTTTGAGATGGCTCCCTCGCGTGTCCCCGTCTTGGCCTGGAGAGGGGGGCGCGCGTCGCGCTTCCAGCTCCGACCTACTTCTGCTGGGATGACGGGCGTCACCGTCTAACACAATACACAACAACAATATATCATATCATTTATTCATAACAATTTTTACATTGTGTTGAATGTTACAAGGGTGCAGAAATTCATCTGGCAGAGAATGAACCATAAAATTAAATTATAAAACAGAATTACTACACTGTCATGCAATAATTATACAAACAAGGGAAAAAAACAATAGTAGCAAATGTCAGAAAATAATACCTAGCTAAATGTCAAAAATAAAAAATGTCAAATAACAATAAAATATATTATTCACCATGCACCTTATTCACAAATCATTTAGCATGTCAATAAAAGACTAAAACAGAAAAGCTCCAATTCAATTTACGTCAAATGTGTTCAATTTAGAACAAGTCATCTAATGAATAGTAGCAGCCTTCCAACAAAAACTGCTTTAATTTGGGTATGAATTCCCGTTTATATAATAAAATTTTCAAGTCATCGGGAAGCTTATTAAAAAATTTTACTGACATGTGACGAGTGTCATGTTTAACAATGGCAAGATTTGGAATACATTTAGTTTGGAAGCCTTTCCTTCTAGTACTTTCCCTAAGTTTTCTTTCTTCTTCTGTTTCGTATTCATGTAGACATTTAACAAAGTTTTTCAAAAGCACAAGCACATACAACGATGAGGATATTTAGGTTTTTGAAATATTTCCTACAAGATTCTTGCTGACGTATACAGACGATGGTGCGAATTGCTCTATGTATGTGTCTTGTAATACAAAAGCCTTATTTAAGTTATAATCATAACTGCCTCCACAACACAAGATGCTGTATCTTAATTTGGACTCTATTAACGCGAAATACACCCTCTTGAGTTGCGGAATGTCAATAACATTTCTTAGGCTTCTTAAAACGTAGCATGCTGAGCTGATGGAATTTTCTAAGCTTTCAAGTTCAGGTTTCCATTTAAGGTCACAATCAAGACGTACGCCCAAGAACTTTACCACCTCCACCATATCAACATTCACGCCGTCTAAGGTACAATTCAGACGGTTCTTATTGCTAGAAGTTGTACGAAACAATATTAAATTGGTTTTAGTTGCATTCACCCTCAGTCCGTTAATAGTAAACCAATTGTGAAATGCTTCGAGAGCTTCATTTACGCGTATGTTAAGCGAGTCAATAGTATCAGCCGATATTACGGCGTTCGTGTCATCTGCAAAAACCACTAGCTTTGTGTATCCTTCTTGGGTTTTTTCTATATGTCTTATCAGATCGTTCATAAATACTATAAAAAATATTGGACCAAGTATTGATCCCTGAGGAACTCCTATGCTATTACCCTCAAATTTAGATCTGAAGACCTTTCCACAAGATTTATTATCAGTCATATTTTGCTCATTGTCATTCCGTCCATGCATTACTTGTTTTACTTCGACGAACATTTTCCTTTTCTTAAAATATGACGTGAGAAGTTGCAAGGCTCTCACACTATAACGTGACCCACAAACAACAAAACACATAACACAATTATATTATAATATTTAAGGGTCATCATTAAGAAAAGACTAACTTTCTATCGTACTATCCCAATTTTTTTTTAAAAAGCAGCTTGAGTTCCCTATCACGTCATTATATTTTAAACCTTACAAACTAGACGTAAAAAAGTGAAAGCTGTTATATTATTATGTACTATATTATAATTAAATTCTGCGGCTTGGAAGCTTTGTGGAGCTATGAGAGAAAAATAAATAAACATTTCGCTTGGTGACTGTCTAATTCTAAAACTTGTAACATGAGTTCTAAGTATATATGAAAATTGCAATAGTTCCCTAAGGTAAACAAAAATGGTAATGCAGTGCCCTTGGGCTGTTCGAAATAGTATATGTACTTGCTTATTTATGTCTAGTTCCAATTTTCAACCAATGCATAGTTAATGCTGTGAGACTTCATACCCGAATAGACTGGTATTTTAAAGTTACGTTGGAACATGTTTTTAGATAAATGTAACTGAAACCGAAACTGAAACTGAAGTGGGGTATAGTGTTTTGGTCATCTCTTCAGTTCTACTTAACCAATTGCAACCAAACATACGGCAGATTTTAGGTCTGACCAAGACCTTTCTAATAGAAACAACCGGTTCGATAGCAGTTCTGTAGTTTTTGCGGCCATCGCGAACAAACAGACAAGAATTACAAAAAAATATTTTTGTGATCAGACTCCTTTATGTCACATAACCCTAGTTAAGCGTAGCGAGCCGAAGGCGAGCGAAGCGTCTTTGGTTTCAAAGTTGCATTTCAAACAAATGATACTCCTCCGAGACCGTTTGACCGATCTCGACCAAATTTGCCACGGTGATCAAGTAGACATTACTGAGTGTTGTAAGGGGTCGAATGTCCAGATCGGTCTTACCATCGAGGAATAATTACCGAAAAACCAAATCAATGGAAAAAGTCGACCGGTCACGTTGACCAATTGTTGGATAGGCAAATCTCGCTACGCTTAAGTTTGGGTTGATTGCGAAGTTGGTAACCGCCCTAGTATTTTTTTTAAATAATATCTCTAATAGTCTGTACATAATTTGGCATTTTAAAATAGTATAAATGTATCATTGAAGCATCACGGCATGAGGGGACTTAAATAAAAACTTTACACAAAAATTTAAACCGCCGAAAAAACTGAAAAGCAAAAAATAAAACCTTTTTTATTTAACCTTAACCCAGATAACCCGACCAAGCGTTATAGCACCGCTCAAATAGATTTAGACCTACCCTTAAATTTTATATTTAAAAAGTTATATTTCAATATATTTTCTGCGGTCATCTCATTTAATACTTATCGAAGTTGGTTTAAGAGCACTCGTAATAAACAAAATACTATTATTTTACAGCGTAAATTGTGTTTCATAGCGGCAGTATTGTTTAGATTCTGTTTGTCTGGAATAAGGTGAGTTTTTGATAATAAATTATTTCTTTTGCTATCTTATTGACATAATTTTATTTGTAGTACGACTGTTAGGTACCCAAATAAAAATAAAATAATAGTATCATTGCAATATGTATGTATGTTTTTGTCCTAGCACAGGTGTTATAACACCTGGTAGGGATATCTACGTCTATCATATTTTGGTATGTAATTTTAGTTACTACCAAAGAAAGCCTTGAAGCTCACCGAAATAATAACGAAATGGAGAAAGCGGATGACGATACAACTTTACCTAGTGCTATTGCTATTTTACCACCCGAAAATACTTATACAGACGTAACAGACGAGGATTCTGGTGACGAAAACATCGTGACGTGAAGAGCCGAGCATGAGATCGTTAACAGTGAGTCTTCTTCCGATGAAGAGAATAATATATCATTGTCGCGGTTATCTAAAAGAAGGTGAACCTTTTTTTCTTCGGTAACTACCTGTATTTCATGAATTGAGTCACAGAAACTAGCAAGTAACAGGAACTATTAGCGAAAACAGGACCTGCTAATGCCCACTGCCATCTAATAACGCATTCAAAAAGGCTGAGAGAGGTACTTTTCAATACAAATCAAGTAATCCAGCAGACATCTTCTTGATCTGCAAGTGGAACGATAATAGCCCCGTAACTGTTGCATCCAATGCACATACTGTTTAGCCTCTATATAAAGTAAAACGTTTTTAAAACTCCCACGGGTCGCAGGGCAAGTTCTAGATTTGACAGGTTCGACCATATCTTTGAATTTCAAAGAAAACTAATTTCGTTTGTAAGAAGTGTGTTGTTTATTTACATCCGAAGAATTGTTTTTCCTTAGCATACTCGGATATTTACTCAAATTACAAACTTACATTGGGACCGAAACATAACTGGCGAATTGTGGATGTGTAATACTCCTCTGCCTACCCCTTCGGGGATACAAGCGTGAAGTTATATTATGTTATGTTACAAATTTACAAATTAGTAAAAATAAATAACATTTATTTCATTCAATTTTTTTTTATATCCAATCCTATAATACTCCGTTATAAAGTTAGTAGTGCATAATCCTACCAGGTGTTATAATACCGCCCATTTTCCAGCTTTCCCAGGTGTTTCCGAATTTTTTTATAATTTTTTTCTTAACTTTAGGTCCGTAAGTAAACATATTAAAATATAATGAATATTTGTGATGACAAATAGTTTCAGGGTTATCTGGGTTAATAACTTCTTAAACTAATGAAACTATATTTAAGTATATATTTTTGTAAATAGTTGAGTTTTTAATTGCAAGCGTCGGTAGCTGAGTGGTTAAGGAGACAACCTTACGATCGAGAGGTCCCGGGTTCGAATCCTGGCCATTACACTACCGACGTGAACCCACTCCTAACACAAGCAATTTAGCTCAGCTGGAGGGGTTAGGGGGAATATTAGTAATTTCGGTTACTAATATTCTTTAAAAAAAAAATAACCTTAATAACCAAGTTCTTAAACTAATGTAAGTATGTGTTCCCGGAGTCGTGTTCGAGGCCTGGCGAGGGAAGAGGAAGCCCGCACAGTGCCACCGATGCCAGAGCCTCCGGCAGAGCAGCCATGTGTGCCACCGAACTCTGGCGTGTCTTCGCTGCGGGGGCGAGCACAGGGCGGCACAGAGAGGAGCCAGCCTGCGTCAACTGCGGTGGCCCTCACCCCGCCAACAACATCAACTGTCCTGTGTTCCGGAGGGAGGGCCGGAACTGGAAAGCCGGGACAGTAGCCATTACCGGAAGCAGCTCGCGCCGACAGCCCCCTGTCACCAAGAGGCCGGCACCGGTTAACCCCATCCCAGAAGGGGGACAAACAATTGGAGGCTAGCTGATGACTACAGCGACCCATCGTACTCCCCGCGGTCCGGCGGAAAACCGCAGGAGGCGCCGGGGGAGGTGTAACCGTAGGCAGAAGGCCTCCCATTGAATTTTTTTGATCACATCACAACAAATGGGAGTGAGAGTCGGAGTCGGAGTGGGAGTGGGAGTGGGAGTGGGAGTGGGAGTGGGAGTGGGAGTGGGAGTGGGAGTGGGAGTGGGAGTGGGAGTGGGAGTGGGAGTGGGAGTGGGAGTGGGAGTGGGAGTGGGAGTGGGAGTGGGAGTGGGAGTGGGAGTGGGAGTGGGAGTGTACGGTGATCATTTCACTTCTACTCATACTGGTGAAAAATAAATTGGTATCGATACATAACAATACCGATATTACCGATAACATAACATAAACATAACTTCACGCCCGTATCCCCGAAGGGGTAGGCAGAGGTGTACATTGACACTCAATTTCACGTCAACTTATCATACTGATGAAAAAAAATTGGTATTCGTAAAAGAAAATGGTCCACGAACATAAAGCGCGGGGGGAAGATGGTTGCCCCGCGCATGCTTCCGCCGTACTCCATACCTCACCCCCTCACAAGCACAAGCTTTAAGCAATGTTTAAATTTTTTTGATTCATAAAGGAGTAGCCTTTATGAATCAAAAAAATTTAAACATTGAAGGTTGCCTAGTTAAACACTACTTAACTTTTTTACTACTGATAGTTTTTTGGTAGAAATGTGTAGCGATTGCTACTTACTCACATCTTACTTTTAGAATTAGCCATTCCATGTTTACTTAATTCACATTCCTTACACTTAATTTGCACACATAATAAAACATAATTACACAATTACAATAATATTGGGGTCCAACCCAATATTATTGTAATTGTGTAATTATGTTTTATTGTTATATATATATATATATATACTGTTCAATTCAATTCAATTCTTGATTATGGCCTTGTGGAGCAAACACCACAATTTTGCCAGTGTCGAGTTAGAGATAGACCAGTAAACGTATATCAGCATTGAGTGTTGTCAATATGACAACGAATGTCACAGACAATTAATAGCAGCTAGTTTAGAATATAAACTCGCTAGTACATAATTACTTTTAAATAGGTATAAATCAATAGATAGTAATTAAATTACGTTAAGATATATAAAGAACCATATATTACAAACCCAGTTTGGATTAAATCAATTTTATTTCTATTCTCAACTATAGTTATCAGTAGCGATTGCCTATGCCGTTCCATTTTCAAGTCTATATTTGAATAGCAATTGTCTATGTCGTTTAACATTTCGGTCTACGCGGAAAACGAGTTTAAATACACAATACGAACAAAAATGTAAATCCAAATAGGAGATAATATTTATCCGATAAAGTTATTCGTAATTCTGGATGCGTGAAGGAAAAGAAAATGTTAAATAGTCATTTTTAAATACGCGTTTCTATTTAAATAACAAGAAAAAGATTACAAGAATGTTCTAGAACTTCTAATGTGAAGATTTTAGTGAAACGAAAAAAGCGGTAGCGGTGGTCGTACAGACTCAACAACTTTATGGTTTCAGATGACAACGCGACCAAAGGAGAAGGAAGGTAGACTGATTTCTGGTCATCTTGCGTGCTGGAGGTGCTGCCAGGTGCTTATACTTAATTCTACAATAGGACTCGCGATAAAAGGTATTTATAATTATATCAATAATTATCGGGAATCGCGAAAATTCATCTGTTGTGCATACTTTGAGTTCTGATGCCATGCTACTTTTCTTTTCTGCACAGCAGGTCCTCCCTACTACCCTTGATGCTCTCCAGCGCGGTGACAACACCGTCCTGAACTACCCGGCCTACAATCCCACACGGAAATCGACACGCTCCCGTCGCCTATCACGACCGGTAAACGATGCTATGCATCGTCCAAACTTTAATTTTTATATTTAATTTCCTTTTCTTGAAAACGACGCCACAGTGTTTCGCATCGGCCTCACCATACCTTTTCATATTTCGCTTTTTTTAAAACGACGCATCGTCTTTGATTTGTCAACATCGATACCCTGGTGCACGACAGGGGCATCAGGTTGTATTTTGTTGGGCTAGAGGTGCAAGTAACAGATCCCAAGATCCACGACAGATCGTAGGGCTAGCCTAACAGACTTCTACAACTGGTAATATCTACCAGTACCTAATAGTAACATTTAAGAATACTTGCGTGGTGGTATTTTACATATAAGATAATATTCTTAGTATTACACTGTTGGAGAAGGTTCGGATTGACTTTCAACAGTCGAGCCCGACTGTTGGGAGTCCATCCTGCATCTTTCACTTAAATTCCTTTCTTTTTACAACACCAAAGGGTGGTGTTCAAAATATTGTAATAGATTTAGTCCAATTTGAAACCAAGTTTCTAGGCTGCAAGTGTGTAGTTGTGTAACACTGTGTTAATGAACAATTAAATGTTGTTGTAAGAGTAAAACAGAGTTTTCTTTTCCGAATCCGATGCAACATTCACTTATGTATCACACGATACGGCCCTCTTAAAAGGTCCACTGTATCTGCTGGCTTCGCTTATCCAGGTAATTTTTATTGAAACTCCTTTTTGTCGTTACTTAGCAACATGTGTTTTTTAATATTTCTTAGATGTCCTTCGATTTTATGTTTTCGTCTTGTCAATAAAATAATCTAGTTTATGTTATCAAGAATCGCTTTCATTTAATCTGTGCAACTATAATAGGTTACGGGCTAAGCAAGATTCAACATGGATAATCTAACCACGAAGTTGCTAATCGGTAATCTTGTAGGGAAGATAAATTGGTCGACCTGGAAGTACAAGATTTGCATAGCTCTTCAAAGCATTCCAAATGCTTTAGACGTCGTGGAGGGTAGATTGGTACGACCCAAACTAGACGTAGGAGCCGAAGCCCAAGCAGCAGGAGCAGGAAACACGCTTGCTTCTTTCGTAAAGGCTGACTGTAGTGCTCTCCTACTATTGACAAGTAACATGACTGATGAAAAAGCTACAACTTATGCATGAGTTTCTTTGGATTCAAACAGAACGCTGAAGATGACATCGCGACGCATATGAGTAAATTGAAGAATATATGGTCCGAGCTCTCTCAAGACTTGAAAAAAGACAATAAGGAGTTACCCGAACTTCTATTGATCTGCAAGATACTTGACACACTAGGCGAGGAATATACTTCTTTTAAGAGTAGCTGGCTCTTAGTACCAAAATCAGAACGAACTGTAGACAGTTTGACCAACCATCTCTGCGCATTTGAAAGAAACTTGGCAAGTAACTCAGTACCTGATCAAGAAGTTCTTATAACTAGTTCGAATGCTCAGAAACAGAATGTGAAGAACAAGGATAGAAAGCTAAAGTGCAATTACTGTGCAAAAGTTGGTCACCGCGTCAAGAATTGTCAGAAATGGATTCAAGATGGCAAACCACCGAAGAACAGTAATCCACTGAAGGGCACTAGAAATCCAACTACTTCTCAGGCTTCACTTGTGAATATGACTGGGATGTTTATGCAGAATACAGTCTGCACTATTGAGCAGGACAGTTGGTACGTAGATAATGGTGCCACAAGCCACATCACTAATAGAGGCGACTTGTTTACAACTTACCAACGTTTTAATGAAACGCATACGGTCACGACTGCCAATGTCAATATTCTTCAGGCCAAAGGTAAAGGATCTATCGTCGTTGAAGCCAATGTTGAAGGGAAAGTCTTGCCTGTCACTCTAGAAGCAGTATGGCATGTTCCGGGTATCCAGAAGAATCTATTTTCGGTCCTAGTGGCTCAGGATAAGAACGCTGATAGCAAATTCATGTCAACAACTGAAAAATGTAGCATATCGGTCAATGGAGCTGTCAAGATCCTCGGTAGTCGACAAAAAGGTGGAGGTCTCTACAAGCTGGAAGTCAAGAATGTTATACCAAAGAAGATGGTCGCTAATTTGTCTACAGAGACTCAGCTATATCACGAGAGATTTGCCCATCAGAATAAGCGGCACATCCGAGCATTTGTGAAACGAGAGTTAGGGATAGAGGTACCCATAGATGAGACACTATGTGAAAGCTGTCTATTCGGAAAGTCGCACAGGCTGAAATTCGGCACACGAGTTAGAGCATCACGAGCTGGCGAGCTTATGCACAGCGACGTGTGTGGACCGTTTCCCAACTCTATCACGAACTTACGGTATTTTGTACTTTTCCGCGATGATTACTCTGGCTATCGTCTGATATACTTCATGAAAGCCAAGTCTGAAGTAAAACAGAAACTAAAAGAGATGATTGTAGAAATACATAATACAGGTCATACAATTCAAACTCTTTTGAGCGACAACGGAGGAGAATATGACAATAAAGTTGTACGAGAGATCCTCGCTCAGCATGGTATCAAGCAGAGACTAACGATGCCGTATACGCCAGAACAGAACGGCTGTTGTGAACGCGATAATCGTACGTTAGTCGAAGCAGCAAGAACTATCATGTACAGTGGAGAAGGTTTCCCTCAAGCGCTTTGGGCAGAGATTTTAAACGCATAAACCTAGACATACGTCATAAACCGAACTGGTCCATCACGTGTGGAAAATAAGTCACCGTTTGAAATATGGCATGGGAAAAAGCCGAACGTAGCTCACTTAAAGATAATCGGAAGCATGCCCATATCCCCAAGCTAAAGAGAAAGAAGCTCTCCAAGAAAGCATATAAAGGAAGACTCGTCGGCTATGATAATGACGATGGATATCGTATATGGGCAGCAGTAGAGAACAACAAAATCAGACTGATACGCTCTTGCGATGTCGTATTTGACGAAAAACCGCTCTACAGAGCTGACACAGAAACGGCTCCGATATCGCAGGACACGCAATCCAATGAGCTTGAGATCAGGTTAGTGTCCCCGATCAGCCGTCCAGTATTCGATTTTGATCCAGTGGTACCACGTAACGTTCAACATAAAGAGCATGACACAATATCTGTCGAATTTGGGGAGGAAGGTGTTGCCGAAGTCCCAATTAATGCAGTCGAAGATCCGATCATGAGTGAAAGTCCAGAAGATTCGATGTTGTTTGATGAAGCGCCTGGTGAAGTTAGCAAATCCGTATTAGAAGAATCTTCTGACAATCAGAAGATTCTTCTAATACGGATGAACGAGAAGGTGAGGATGAATTTTTTGACACCGTGCAAGATCTCGACTCTTGCACGGTGATTTGAGATCAAGAGCGACACTTCGACCTCCGAGAAAATTCGACGACTATGTGTGCAATGTTGACAGCTTCACAGAACCACAGTCTTACAGAGAGGCTATAGAGAGCCCCTTGAAAGAAAAATAGGACGAAGCTATGAAAAGAGAGCTAGACTCACTCCAAGAGAATGGTACATGGACACTACAGACTCTGCCAAAGGGCAGATCGGCAATACCTTGCAAGTGGGTATTCAAGGTGAAGAGGCAGTCTGACGGAACAATTGAACGCTTCAAAGCTCGTCTTGTTGCAAAAGGATTTAAGCAAAGGAAAGGAATATACTACGAAGAGACATACAGTCCTGTTGCGAGATTTTCCACAATTCGATCATTGATGGCATGTATTTGACTCAGTTTGACGTAACCACGGCATTCCTTTACGGCAACTTGAACGAAGAGTTATACATGCAGCAGCCCGAAGGGTACACAGATGGCTCAAACAAAGTATGTAGACTTCATAAGAGCCTGTACGGTCTCAAACAGGCGCCCCGCTGTTGGAACTATCGCTTCCATGAAGTTCTTATGACGTTAGACTTTAAACAAAGTACTTCAGATCCATGTCTATACACCAAGAAGGTTGGGAATCACAAAATTCTGCTTACCTTATTTGTGGACGATGGTCTGGTAGCAGCAACTGACAAAGAGCTTGCTGATGAATTCCTGATCAGTTTAAAGAGCAAACTAAAGATCACGACGAAACCAGCATCTTTCTATTTGGGAATGGAGATCGAAATTCTTAAAGATGGGGTGATTAAAATTAACCAAAAGGCTTACATTGCAAAGATATTAGAACGCTTTGATATGGCAAGCTGCAACCCGCTCTCCACACCCATTGATGTGTCAGGGAAAGTTATGTAAAGGAGTTGCAAGCTGTTAACAAAGAAAATAAGCCGTTTCCTTACCGAGAAGCCGTTGGAGCGCTTGCGTACTTAATGGTCTGTACACGTCCAGATATTGCCTTTGCGGTTGGAGTAGCATCTCGCAAATTAGAGAATCCCTGCAGGGCAGATTGGCTAAAAGTGAAAAGTATTTTACGTTATTTAAAAGGAACGTCGACACTCAGTGTCGAGTATCAAAGAGACGTCTCAAGAGGCATCCTAGAGGGATTTAGTGATGCAGATCATGGCGGAGACGTATCGACTGGAAGAGCCACGTCAGGAGTTGTATGCCGATATGCAGGCGCAGCTATATCATGGATGAGCCAACGACAAACTTCAGTCGCAATCTCCACTACCGAAGCTGAACTTGTTGCCGCCAGTGAAGGTGCCAGAGAAATAGTTTGGCTTACGCGAATCTTAAAAGATTTAACGACTTTAGTTGTGACACCCTATCTCAGTGTGGATAATGAGGCTGCAGTTCGACTGGCTCACAACCCAGAATTCCATAAACGGACAAAACACATCCGCATTCGCCATTTCTTCGTGCGCGAGCAAGTTATTGGTGGAAATATTGTTGTGAAGCGAGTAAATACTGCAGATCAAATTGCAGATATTCTGACTAAAGGACTCGTCAAGACCTCGTTCGTTCGCCTGCGAAAAGCTTTAGGCGTTTGTTGAAAGCACAAGTTGAGGGAAAGTATTGAAACTCCTTGTTGTCGTTACTTAGCAACATGTGTTTTTTAATATTTGTTAGATGTCATTCGATTTTATGTTTTCGTCTTGTCAATAAAATAATCTAGTTTATGTTATCAAGAATCGCTTTCATTTAAACTGTGCAACTATAATAATTTTATCACTTTATACTAATATTGTGGTGTAGCGGGGTATATCTGGTGGTGAGATCAACCTACATCTTCACCCTCACATCCCGTTACGCTACGAATGGTAGGAATCTGACAGTACGCGCGACGCTTTAGCCAAAAGTCAAATTTAAAAAGAAATCTGCCAACCGTAACGTCAAACATTCTTTGACGCTGACGTTTTGATTTCGGTCCGTTCATCTCGTGGTGTTTTCAGTTCGGTTCAAAGCCATTACTTGAATGTGAACAGGTATACCGCCGCCTCTTGTATCTACCGTGATGTCTTCTTTCACAATATTTATAATTTTGTTCATATTTTCCTTACAGAACCTGTACTTTTTTCTGAACTCCACTTCATCATATTCCACCATTGGGTCTAACCTAGGCTGATAAATTGTTTAAATCGTCACCGAAATCAAAATTATCCAAGTCCATTTTAATAACGAAAGGCTTTTTCGAGTTCTTGACTGAACAAAGTAGCACTACTGTCTGTCACAGTCTGTCGCAGACGAAAAAGAAGTGTCAGTCTGGGTGGCGAGCGGTAACAGAACTCGCACACATCAAACATCAGCTGTTCAACGTACGCCATTTTGTTGTTTAAAAAGTTAAGAGTGGTCATGAGGTTGTTTAATGCTAGCTAGTCAAGCACCAGTTTATACAGTTGTTTAAATCTAAACAACGTTTATGACTGCAAAATTTTGTTAAGCATTATTTAAAAGCTTCCTTAAAATTAAGCAACGTTTATGAATAACAATTTTTTTGTTTTTTTTTATACCACTCAGGTGGCAGACAAGCTCACGGCCCACCTGATGGGAAGCGGTTACCGCGGCCTATGGACGTGTGCAACACCAGGGGCGTCACACTCGCGCTGCCGACCCTGTAAAAACCTTCTAATGCCCTTCTTGAAGAACCCCATATTGTAGTCGCTTGGGAAAACCACAGCAGGGAGATCATTCCACAGCCTGAGGGTGCGCGGAATGAAGTGCCTTTCATATCTAACTGTACGCACCGTTTCCGGTCGCAACGTTTGAGGATAAATTCCCTGTCTGTGGCGAGCGGTGCGATGATAGAATGTGGCCGTGGGCATCATATCAAACAAATTTTCTGAACACACCCCGTTATAAAGGCGGTAGAAAACGCACAGGGAGGCGAAATCTCTCCTAAGATTAAGCAGTTCCACACTGCCTGTAAGAATGGGATCGTCGACGATCCTCAGTGCCCGTCTGCACCGAGTCGAACGGGTCAAGTTGGTATCTAGGTGCTCCGGCAAAAAGGTGACAGCAGTACTCCATCTGGGGCCGGACTTGCGACTTATAAAGAAGAACTCTTTGCTCCGCAGTGAAGTACTGCTTCGCCCTGTTGAGCACTCCAAGTTTCTTAGATGCCAACTTGACCTTGTCTTCCAGGTGGCTACGGTACTGGACCTCACTGGAGATGTCGACAACGAGGATCCCGATACTTTTAGAGATATTAAGTGGTGTGTCCAGGAATTGTGGCACTACAATAAATGGAGTTTTCTTAGCGGTGAATGCACATACTTGTGTCTTAGTGGGGTTGAATTGGACCAGGTTTAGTCCACCCCAATCGGACACTCTTGTGAGAGTAGTCTCGATTTCAGACACAAGTTGTTCGCGACTTTCTTCCACTGCGGCCCGAGGGATGTTAGCTCGGCCCGTGTAAAATGCGTCCCCGGTACTGTCGTCCGCATAGCAATGAATGGAGGTCATCAGACAGCATGCCATTGATATGCAGGAGGAACAGGGTCGGAGACAGCACGGAGCCTTGTGGAACACCAGCGTTTATGTCCATGTGGTCCGAGCAGCTGCCGTCAACGACGGCTTGAATGCTTCTATTGGACAAAAAGCTGGCGATCCATTCGCGATTCCCTCGGGCAGTCCATAAGACGGCAACTTCGAAAGAAGACCTCTGTGCCAGACCCGATCGAAGGCCTTCGCTATATCGAGGCTGACCGCTAGTGCCTCACCTTGAATCTCGATGGCTTGCGCCCAGCGGTGTGTGAGATACACAAGAAGGTCACCGGTAGAGCGACTGTGGCGGAAACCGTACTGTCGGTCGCTCAATAGATCGTTTCCTTCAAGGTATCTCAGGAGCTGTATGTTAATGACACGCTCCATTACCTTCGAGAGAAGGGAGGTGATAGCGATAGGCCTGTAATTGGACGGGTCTGTTCTATCGCCTTTCTTAGGCACAGGGTGCACGAATGCAGTCTTCCACGAAGCCGGGACTTGTCTCGTGGAGTAAGAGAGCACAAAAAGCTGTGTAAGAACAGGGCACAACTCTGGAGCACACTGCTTAAGCACCATCGCCGATATGCCGTCAGGCCCACTCGACTTGCGAACATCTAGGGACTTCCATTCCCGCCGGTCCACCCGTTGTGTGATTTTGATTTCTGGCATAGAAACACCACACCAGGGGATAGTGGGTGGCTCGGCATTACCATCATTCATGGTCGAGTTTGACGCAAAGAGGTCACCTAAAAGACAGGCTTTCTCCCTTGCGCCATGGGCCAGATTTTTTGCAGCGGCGGCAGACAAGACCGACAAAAATTTCCCTCGGCAGCTTTGGCAAGCGACCAGAATGCACGACTACCAGATGGGTACCGCGCCAGCCGTTCACCAATTCTGCCGATGAATTCAAATTTAGCCCTGGCCGTTGCTCTTTTACTGGATCTCGAGGCGGCATTTAATTTCCGCTTCACCTCAGTGATATTAGGATCCTTGTTAGCAAGTGCCGTGGTCCAAGCCTTATAAGCAGATTGCTTGTGAAGTCTTGCTTCTCTGCAAGGCCGATTAAACCAGGGGCGCTTACTTGCTCCTGTTGCGATCCAGTGGTTGGGAATGTAGCATTCCATTCCCGCTAAAATCGCCTCAGTAACTGCTGTTGCACAGGAACTTGGATCTTCAGAAGTGAAGCAGAGCCGCCTCCACGGGTACGAAGCGAAGAATTCTCGCAATCCATCCCAGTCTGCCGACTTATAGTGCCAAACATGCCGCCATTCGGATGGCCGAGGTGGTTGTGGCCGTGCGAGAGGCACTTGCGCCCGGACGAGGCAATGGTCTGACTTGCCAAGTGGTGCTTCCACAGTTATGGAGTATTCATCCGGGTGCGTAGTCAGAAGAAGGTCCAGTAGAGAGCTTCTATGGGTCTCGATATCTGGTATTCTAGTGATAGAATGAACCACTTGCGAGAACCCATAGGTCAGGGCAAATTTGTGAGCAGCCCTTCCCGCAAAATCAGTGCTCGAGGACCCCAGCCACTCAATGTGATGAGCGTTGAAGTCCCCCAAGAACACTAAGTCTGCGGTGGGGTACTGCTCAAGAGTCTTGTCTGCCGACCGCTGCAGGTACTCAAACAGTTGAGTCGTTCCCAAGTCACCGCTATGAGACCTGTAAAGGCACGCAAAGATACGGGTGTGACCCCCGTGATCTATACGTACCCTCAAAATAGACAGGTCCCTGTCTTCAAGGCCATTAAGACGGCGGCAACAAATACCATCCCGGACGTACAAGCATACCCCGACACGCCTCAAAAAATTCTGCTCGAGTTTGTACCCAGGGTACATTAGGTAGGCTGCATCGGCAGGGGATGATATTTGTGTCTCCGTTAGGAAAAACAAGGTCGGCTGAGCGGTTTCAAGGTGTTGGTGGACCGCGTTGAGGTTGGTATGCAATCCCCTGATGTTGCAAAAGTCCACTTGTAATGTGGACGAGGATACCGCTGTCGAAATATTTTTCCTTTTATTTTTGGCCATTTTGAGAAGGGTTGGTGGGGGAGAAGGTTAAGAGAGATTCTGATTCTGGCCCCCGGTCCCCTCCTGAATACTGTAGCCGGGTCCACTCCGGTCTCCTCCTCCGGCACGACCACAGTATCAGGCACTTTTCACAGGCAGCTGCCTGTGACAAGTGCCTGATACTGTGTGGTTCAGCCTCCTGGGGCGGAGATTATGTAGTCCCTAGGTTCGGGAACCGTTCAAGCCGTTTCGCCGGGTCTCCCTGACCACCACGCCAGCATTTCACGCCCATACAAGTCGGTGACGATTACTAAAACCTCTGGTCTCCCCGCTGACAGCACAAAACCCCTCCAGTGAGCTCTGGCTACCCTATTTACCGCCGGGAACACAACACAAGGGTTATTATGGCCGCGGTCTTCTGTAGGGCGGAGGTACTACCCCAGTCGGACTGCTCGATTAGGACGGGAGATACCGTCGTGTCCTACCTCCTAAGTCCTACCTATTAAGGTTAATTAAAAACTCAACTATTTACTAAAATATATACTTATTATTTTAAGAAGTTAGTTATTAAGGTTAAATAAAAAAGGTTTATTACTTTTTGCTATTCATTTTTTTCGACGGTTTAATTTTTTGTGAAAAAGTTTTTATTTCATATTTTTTTGTGGCTATAATCCTCTAATTACATGCTTAATTTTTGATTACCTTTAAAATATCTACCTACCTTACTTAAGCTATTAACTTTCATATAATACTTCTTTAACCATTATTTAATGTATAACATAAATACTTAAAAAAACAGGCTTTATATACCAACATGGGTAGGCCTACAAAAAATGCTGCTCGAATGAGAAAAGATATTTAGAAGAATCTAATAACGAGAAAAAAAAGGTTGGAAGCAAATAAAAAGAGAATTAGATTAACACGTTCACAGGAAAGTATATCAACGCAAGGACAGACTGTCGACGATGAGAAGCTACATATATATAATATAACGAATGGGCTATCGCAAGAAGATGATACGCAGCGCACTCATCGTTTAGTTTAATAAGAGAGCGACTTTCAAATGAAACTGACGACGAACATTTGCTGCGTTTGGAAGCTGCTCGTAACCGGTCTGCAATGGTGATACTTTACGAAACTCCTGAGGAGAGAACTAATCGTTTGAGCGCCATGCAACAAGCGGCTTCCGATGGAGAAAATTTTAAGAAAGCGATTAATGTTTATGCTGACTTGCCCTGTTCAATATGTAAAAAAGGTTTGTATCTTCAGCAGCGTTTGAAATTACAAACTACAAATTTAGGCTCTAATTTGCCCAATGAATTGGTAGCTTTTGGTAGCATAATTAGTTGTTCACGATGCTCAAACAATAATAAAAAACACAATACACCACCCCAGGCCTATTAGAATAAAATGTCAGTAGCTGCAATACCTACAGAAATTGATGACTTATCGGACATTGAGAAACGTTTTATTTGCAGAGTACCTTACAATCAGTGAGTGAACAATCAATCATCCCCTGTTTTCCTACCCTTAGGGTTGGATTTTTATTTTCAAATTTATATGGGACCAACTTCGGGGTATACTCTTTCCAATAAAAAAAAACAATTATCAAAATCGGACAACTCTGTAAAAAGTTATGCGTGGTCATACCTTACAATCAGTGAGTGAACAATCAATTATCCCCTGTTTTCCTACCCTTAGGGTAGGATTTTTATTTTCAAATTTATATGGAACCAACTTCGAGGTATACTCTTTCCAATAAAAAAAAATATTACAATCGGACTACTCTGTACAAAGTTATGCGTGGTCATACATAAAAAAAAATATACTCGTCGACTTGAGAACCTTCTCCGTTTTTTCGTCGGTTAAAAAAGTTCATCTGTTGAAAAGATCTAGAAAATCATTTCATTGTCATTACTGAAAAATACTTTTGTTAACGCTACAATATTTGACACATACGAAATTGCCATTGTTCTTTGACGCAGAGATAAATTATAGTCTTGAATAGCACTTAGACTGCTTTTTATTCCGGGAATAGAATCAGCATTTCACGCGTCCAGAGCCGTGGGCAACAGCTAGTAGTACTAAGTATCGTAGCAATAGGGTTGATAATTTCAATTGTAAGGCATAAAAGCTTAATTTTAATAAAAAATGGCGCTTTTTAACGTAGTAACAAGTAATTTTAGGCCTTGTTTTACCAAAAGTTTTACTGAAACCAACTTTTTGAATTATAATTAGCTAAAACTTAAGGATTCAGTAAACATACGTTTTGAATAAGAATTTAAATTCCAGACCAACTAATTTAAGTTCATTATATTTAAACTTAAAAATACTTAAAAATTATTACAGAAATGCCGTTTGCGACCTCACAAATGTTCTATTGGACAAGATTTTCGTGTAGCTTTTGATGTGAAACAGCTAATATGGCGAGTCAGACCAGCTGTTGGTAACGTTGTACCGCGTCGTCACGTAAACATAACTTTGCAGCTCGTCCCACTTGACTTAGCGATCAGTTTGATATCATATTAATAAGTTTCTTTTAACGATAGATACTTTTTATGGGGTTCAAATTTTGTTACGATGCTGTAAATTATTTCTTTTCTTTTCATTTATATAAATTATTATGGTTTACTAAAAAAGACAAAATCGATATAATCGATCAGTAACAATAGTTATCGAACACTGCTAGAGCAATGGACTTCGAGCTCTAAAGTTACCTCTTGTACTTATACACTGATATGGATTTAAAACCACTGATTTTGATTTAAACTGATTCAAACTGTTTATTGGCCTTTCGAAATAGCCCGTTTTAACTTAGAATTTACTCGTTATGCTTATGTATTAGGACTACAAAAAAAAAGGTGCGATGTAGTCAGATGCACGCCATCTAGTGACAAGAACTATACCCATTTGTGTGATTGTGGGCTTGGTCATGCACAAGCACTAAGTAACAAATGATACAAAAGATTCTTACATTGGATCACAATCTATAAAAATGTTCAAAGATTTTCATCATCCTTATAAGGATTAATTTATTGGTTGTTCATGTTCCGTTTGGTGTCTGCTGAAAGTTTTTCTAGTTAAAATAAATTGGAAT
Source organism: Cybosia mesomella (assembly GCA_946251805.1). Taxonomy (NCBI): domain Eukaryota; kingdom Metazoa; phylum Arthropoda; class Insecta; order Lepidoptera; family Erebidae; genus Cybosia; species Cybosia mesomella. The sequence goes on from OX276403.1 coordinate 16,406,549, forward strand.
GTTAGAAGCTGGTTTTTTGATGATCAGAGATTTTTGATGCCAGGGTGCTCAATATTTTGTATATTGTGTTTGGTATAATTTTTAATAACCACAATCGAACACATTAGGGAAGATAATGTATATCTGATTTTTTTTTGGTGGATACACTTTTCGAGCTTCTTATTGTTTTAGTAGAGAAAGATAGATTTTTTTTTAATCTACACCATAGATTTACAAAGAATATCAAACCTAAATTGATACCTATCACTGAAAAAGTATAAACGGTAGCCTCATCTACACTTATAATAAAGCTAAAGCGTTTGTTTGTTTGAACGCGCTAATCTTCGGAACTACATTGTGTGATTTGAAAAATATTTTTGCATTTGATAGCCCAGTTCTCGGGGAAGGTTCGAGGCTGTATAACCCCAAGACCTGACCCGAGGAGCCGAGCAATAAGAAAAAAGATGGGAAAGACGCGGATGGGCAGGCGATGCGAAGCCGGATTAGAATCGAGTGCAGTGGTGCTGGTGAAACTGTAGGGCACAGCTAGTCGCTAAATAAGTAGGTAAATTGTAATCGAATTTTCTGTTTTAATTTCAAAATTACTTATTTTGAAACAGAGCTAAACAATACTAGTCGTATAGTATTTTGCTCCTACTAGTAATACGTGTCGTCAAGGCTCCTAGGTGAAGGGATAGAGTCGGAGACGAGTGATTTACAATGTGAGTCAGGAGCGTTTGTAACTTTTAAAAATGCTTATTACCAAGCGGGTCATATGTTCATGTGCTATGCATTATGAAATTGAAAGACTGGTTAGATTACTAAATATTCCCCTTAACAAGTCCAGCTAACCTAAATTGCTTGTATTGGTGGAGTGGGATCACGCCGTAAGTGTAATGGCCAGGATTCGAACCTCTCGATCATAAGGCCGACTCCTTAACCACTAAGCTACCGCAGCATTAAGGATCCAGAGACAGTGAACTCGTTCGTTCGTCGGCGTATAAACAGCACTCGTAACGTGTGCCACGCCCTCCTCAGCAGAACTTTCATATACACGTAACATGTAGGGCAAACTAAAAAAAATATTTTGCCAATGCAGAGGAGCTAGTAGCGGTGTTTTAAGCGGCCATAAAAGAGGTGCCTAAAGAAGAGTGGACTGAATGGTTCAAACAATGGTTTTATCACGTGAATAGGTGTATAAATAATGGCAGAGACTACTTCAAAAAACAATAAAATTGTTTACATCTCTATATAATCTTTCATTGCTGAGACTATTCAAACTTTTAGTATCACCAACGTAGTCAATCGTGGCAACTTTTGCCATATTTTTGGCATTTTATGCAATTTACTCCAACATGAAGCTAGCTATGAAAGTTTAGATTCATCTATTTGGTAAAAAAGGACAGTTTATTTTTTTAGAATTATTGAATTCTACAAAAAAAAACATGCAATCGTTGTAATAATCGAAAGTATGAGCGGGGTAAAATTGCCACATTTTTGGGGTTTAATCCCCTAAGATACACTTTCCCGGTAGATACACTTTTTGAAAATTCTCGCTTTTATTCCCCTTTGGTACACTTTTTATAATAATGAGTAAACATTACCCCTAGATACACTTTTCGGTACATATACACACATAAGTTTTTACACAAATCTCGTAATTTTCACCTTTGATACGGACTACGGACTAACGGACAATGTAGCATTTTCTAATTATAATTTACAATGTGTATGTAACTCTTTAATAATGACAATAAATAGGTACTGCGGCTGTAATGACATTTAAATGTCGTTGATAATAAATTAATCTGTGGATTAATATTAGAAATTATTGTAGTAAGTACCTATTTCGTAGTGTTATAAAATTGTTATGAAATGGAAAATCCTGGATGCAGTTCTGGTGTAACGGAATTTGAATTCCTCCCCACGATAAAAGGTAAACAAGCATTAATAAGAGCCGGCCATAGGTGAAAAAAACAAACAAGAAAGGTTCAACTTTATGGCGTTGTCAAGATAAAACATGCAATTCGACATTACCATTGGAGTCTGACCAAAAAACGATTAAGCGGGAAGAACTGCATACATGTAGAACGGATTAAAAAAAAATGGAAATTGAAAAATGTTTATATGATTGTAAGCAACTTGTTTGCCAGAAATTAACTCCTATCCCATCAATTTTTGAAGAATGCATGCAAAATTTTAAAAATAATGAAGAATACTTGGATCCCGTTCCAAATTTTCGTAATGTAAAAAATAGTTTATACAGCGCTAGGTGGAAGTTTTTAAATACAAAACAAACGATTTTCAAAAGATTAAGTGATGTTCACATTCCCGAAAAGCTAGCCAATAATTTTTTATTTTTTGATGATGGCACAGATAACAAAATAATTGCATTTATAAGCGAGGAATTACGATCAGTTAGCGCAAGTATGAAACACATTTTAGTTGATGGTACTTTTAAAAGCGTAAGTAAACCGTTTTACCAACTCTTTACATTTCACAGCGTTATTCAAAGTACCATAGTATTTTTGAAGCAGCCATCTTCGTTTAAATAGGTAATACAAATACATAGGTAAAGTTGCTCCAAAAAAATCTCAAATTTGATAGAAATGGGTGAATGTCATCAGGGTTGTCAATCAGAAACGTTGGTTTCGTCGTAATTCCTTACATTTGTAGGTGGCAGATTTCGAAGAGAAAGATCTCAAGATTTGCAAAATATTCTTTGAATTCATCCAACGTTCTTTCTGCTCGCGCTTTAGTAATATTTTGAGTAGATCTGAGAGGGCATTGAATAAGTATGTCTTATTACTTTTTAGGGATTTTCTTTAGAAAAGCCCTATTGCTATCGAGTTGTCGTCGACGTCGTCGTTGCCAATTTTCTGTCACGGTTTTGGGTATGAAGGAGATAAGCTATCGAGTTGCTGTTTTCGGTAATAGATTCGTGCTGGGGTGAACCATTGCAAGATAAAGAAAAAAAATAAAAAAATAAAAAATAAAATAAAAGAAAATCCCTTGTATTCGGCTGAGCTCGTCTCAGGAATTCAACTTATTCTAAAGTAATCATAGACCGAAAGTTTTAGTCCAACTGTGATAGTGGACATCCGGAGTCACCCGCCGCTATGAGTACTTTGACAAATTTTTCTTCTTCTTCTTTAGATAGACAAAAACGCGGGCCAGTATGTAGGTTTTTCACTCTTTTCTCTATAGTAGTCCGCTGGGGTATGCCAAACTGCTGATAAGCGTCGTAAGAAGTTGTGTTTTTGTTTTTAACTAAATCTACGGCTAATAACAGCTTCTTTTCAGAGTAATTTTTGTAGTTTCTATTATTAAAGTTATTGTTCTGAATAACTGAACGGAATGTGACAACCCTAGTCAGAGGTAAAGTTGCCTTTGTGCCAAGTGAGGTAACTTTACCTAACCTCAAACAACATTACCTTTTCCTATAACTCCAGAAATAGAAGTTTTATGAGATTGAATTATTGTGATACACCATAGTTACAATATTTCCTATAATATTTAATATAATCCACTGACCTGCACATTATTTTCTGCAAGAAAAAACAATTTTTATGCAGTGACACAGCAAACACAGTTGACCACATGCAACGAAAAAGGGTGTGCGTTGTTTTATAGACAATTGTTTTATATAATTTCGTTTTACAGAAAATGTTTCGCATAATTTCGTTTCATAGAATAATCAATATACAGAATACTTACTTTAAAGATTTTTAAATCATTGATTTTTGTTTCACATAAAGTTTAACATTAGAATAATCATATCATAGAATAACAAATCAAATATTCTTTATCATTATATTGTTTATTTAATATAAAACTTATTACCAAGAATAACATATTATCAAAGTGACAGTTTCTAAACGTTTCAATTCATACCGTTCATTTCAGTCAAATAATTTACAGGTGAAGCTATACTTTTTTTTAATATAACGATAAGTTAATACAATAAACGATTCTGGGTGGTCCTATTTCTGGGTGATTAAAAAAATAACCATTCTAACCTAACCTATCCGAGTCGGGGTGTTAACTATAATGACGTTTTTTATATATAATAAACGATTCTGGGTGGTCCTATTTCTGGGTGGTTAAAAAAAAATAACCACGAAGGCTAAGGCGGGTGCTCCGCTCCGCTTCGCTCCCGCCTTAGCCTTCGAACCTAACCTATCCGAGTCGGGGTAATCTAAGTCGGGGTGTTAACTATAATGATTAACAATTTAATAACAATTTGATTTGATTTTATTTTACAAACAAACAAAGCAAACAAATTTACAACAAAATATGTGAAAGATAAAAAATTCTATATTGATATGAAATTATTCAGTTCAGAAATTAAATGACTACAAGCAATCGGAAAAAAATTAAAATTGTAAATGTTACAGTTAAAAATAAATGTGATTTGGAAAATTATAAAGGTGGTTTAATATTCTTTTAAAAATAATTCTACAGTTTGATAAGTTTGTTAAATAAAAAAAGTGATTAAAAATTCATTCAATTGTGTTTCTGTGAAATATGTTTCATTGTAGTAAATTGTTTTTGAAACAATAATATTCGAAATAAAAATATAAGGACCAAATATTATATGAAACATTTTCTGTGAAACGAAATCCTATGAAATTTCTTTCTGCGAAATAAGGGGCTCCCAACGAAAAAGCACATTTGACAGTTGACGAAGTTGCCAGCTTGAAAAACATTTTGGGATACCACAATTTATCATAGAATCTACCAATAAGTGTAAAATTGTGTTAACTGCCACAGATAAAAAAATATTTAATGTAAACTAGCACAGGGTATGCTTAGGTAAAGATGCTCACTTTAAGTAAAGATGCCACGATTGACGGTATTTAAAAATGAATGTTTCTTAGTTTATTTGTCCTTCACTACAGGACAGCTGTGTGGCACCACACTGCACTCGTAGCACCGCCGCTATAGTTACAAAGTGCTACGAGGTAATCTATTGACTGCGCTACATGGTTTACTGCTAGTTGGATACGCATTACCGATTACTATAAGCTGTAGCAATGTCAGTTAAGCATTTGTTATTATTACAAAAAAAAATAGTGCAATCAGATTTCAGTTTCACCGTGGTTCCCAAACCCGAGGGGGCCATCTCGAAACCGGAGATGGCCCAGAGTCAGTCGGGGTGCGAGGGATATGCTCTATGGGCAACCTTACACCCCGGCGTCTGTAGACCCGAGACAGCGTGCGGTTTTAGTCGGTTCAAGCCCGACATAACCGCCCCCGCTGGCCGGCTTATCCGAAGGGATTTCCGCACGATAAAATTCTATGATAAAAAAAAGGTACCTAATCCATCAATACTAAACTTGGACTACATCAATATATCTAAAAATGGCTTGTTCTCCGTTTGCGTCAGCCCAATGGAGATCATCGTCATTATGTTTGTATTAGTCCCGGTCGCATACGAGGCTTCTGGTTTCCGTCATTACAATGGAGATATTAACCAAATCCTCGCCATCTGGAGATTTGAGCAGCAAGAATACCTATCTAATTCATGTTCTATTGTAACAACGGTATAATATCTTATTTGATCTCTGAAATCGCTTAAATAAAGTAACAAAAGCTTACAATCAAAGGTCAAATAAGTAATCTGCAAATGTCATAACTTTTATATACCAGCAATATGAGGAGATGAAGAAGAAATTTATCGCTTTGGGTAATGGGCGGAAAGAGAACCTTTTTTTTTGTTGTGTGGAAATCCCTTCGGATACCCTCCCCGCCGGGTAGCGGGGGCAATTATGTCGGGCTTGAACCGACTAAAACCGCACGCCGTCTCGGGTCTACAGACGCCGGGGCGTAAGGTTACCCATAGAGCATATCCCTCGCACTCCGACTGACCCTGGACCATTCGCAGTGTACCCTCTGATAACAGCAGAGGGGTACCTGGAGCGGCCCCCACCCGTGCGGGCCTTGCAGGCCCGCCATACCCCGACCCCCTCGTGTAATGGGGTCAGCTGGCCCTGAAAAGGGCCGGTTGGCCAGACTCTTGGCCGTTGACGTTGACGCCAGCTACTCCAGAGGAGCAATCAATGATACGTCATCGCCCACGTTGCCCAGGGTGCACCAAACTTGGAGGTGATCCAACCAGTCGCACTCCATCCAACCAGTCGCACTCCGGGCGGAAAGAGTACCTACCTTTTATTTAATTTTTTTTCGCGCGGAAATCCCTTCGGATACCCCCCCGCCGGCCAGCGGGGGCGGTTATGTCGGGCTTGAACCGACTAAAACCGCACGCCGTCTCGGGTCTTAAAACGCCTCGGTGTAAGGTTGTCCATAGAGCATATCCCTCGCACCCCGACTGACCCTGGGCCATCTCCGGTTTCGAGATGGCCCCCTCGGGTTTGGGAACCACGGTGTCCCCGTCTTGCCCCGGTTTGGGGGAGGGGCGCTGGTCGCCCCACCATCCCGGCCTGCTTCTGCTGGGGTGACAGGCGGCCTCACCTGCCACCCATATACAACCAGTGAACTCATTTTTTTTCAACAAACCTCTAGGTCCTTCATCGAAATACGAAATTTTCCTGCTACTGAAAGAGAGACCATGCCAGATCTAAACTAAGAATTCAGTGTAGGGAAATAAGGGAAATAAATTGAGATGAGCGAGCAGGACTCTTACTTGAAAATAAGACATCTTATTACGGTCGCGCGCTTAGCTAAGGCCGCGCGCTCGTGAAACTGTTTTTCGGTGATTATTCCTCAATAGTACATCGGACATGAACCATCTCGCTTCAGAACACTCCCCAGTGTCCACACTATCACCATGGTAAATTTGGTCAAGATCGCGCAAGTGGTTACGGAGGAGTTCAGCCACCAACAAACGGCTATGCCGCTTTATGTCATGAAGTTATGTCAAACCTAAGAAATCTTATACAAACACCGATTATACTTAGATATATCTACAAATACGGAATAAGCAGGTTTTAAATGGGGTCCCTCAATCTATATACAAGGTTACATAGTTCTTGGTGAATCGAGGCACGTAGAACCTAAATCAATCAATACAGACGTACACTTTCCACCAATATTCATCAAGATTAACGATCATTCAAAACTTTTACAAATGTTTTATATAGGTCCCTTAATCCATGCACTATGGATTGAGCTACTTTTGTATTTTGAAGAAGTGGCCATGCGTATAACATTTATTTTAGGGTCAAGAGTTAGTAGAACATGTCTAAAAATTTGTAAAAAACAAAGCTATCTGAAACACTTAACGGTTTAAAAATTATAACTTCAGAAACCAGGTCCCTCAGTCCATACGCCTACAAAAAATACTATACTCCCTCACTTTTGTCTTTTGAAGAAGTGGCCATGCATATAACATTTACTTGGTGATTTAGATCGGAAAAAGAGAACATCTAGGACGGGACTTGAACCCGCGACTAGTCCCCTACAGGGGGAACGTTCTGAGCAGCTGTGCCATCTAGACACTTTATAGCTAAGCAGGTTATAGCTTTCCGGAAACACAGACTCAGGCAGGCAATTCCACTCCTTAGCTGTACGCATAATACATGTGTCGCCGAAACGTTATGTGCGTATGAGTGGAATATCCACCATGTAGCGGTGGCGTGTTGCTGTGCGTCTGATCGTTCGCGGGTGGCTTGGAGGTATAAAGTTGTGAAATTCCAGCGCACACTCCACGAAATGAATCCGGTATAAAACCGATAGACCTGCAACTTTGCGTCGATGTTCAAGGCTCTGAAGCCTTTTTTCGACGAGTGCATCGTTGTTAATGAGCCTCTTGGCCCGTCTCTCTATTGTCTCCAGCGCTTCTAGGTGGTATTTAGCTGAGCCATCACACAGATACGAGCAGTACTCCATATAGGATCGAGCCTGCGCTTGGTACAAGTTGAGCAACTGTTCCGGTGTGAAGTACTGTCGCACCTTCGATAGAATACCCGGCTTTTTAGCAGGCACTTGAGCTTGAACCTCAATGTAAGACCCAAAATTGAGGGTGGATGTCAGAGTAACGCCAAGAAGCTCGAGGCGGTCGGTTATCGGCATGGATGCATTTCGGAATATGGGGTTTGGCTGAAATGGACTTCGCTTGGCAGAGAAAAAACACATTAATCTGTAAAACAGTTATTTTAGACTTTTCAGTTCCTTTTTGGTTTTTGAGGCTGGTTGAATATTTTTAATAAAATATTTTAATAATTATAATTTTACATAGGTATTTTTAAATCGGTTCTACAATTTTTTGTAACTTCTATAAAATCTAGGTAAATTTAATTTTCGATTCACGATTAAGACCCTCAATCCATACGCACACAAACTTGCCCGGTAGTAAGTATTTTCACACATTATCTGTTAGTGTATTAGGCCTACACTGAATTACTTCGAATGAAAAAAAAACATTCGAATGACAACATTGACATACGCACTATAAGTCGTACCAACGCACGTTTCTGTGTCCCCGTACTTTAATATGCAACAAAATCGGAAATAAGCCAATAATATCTATGCATATCTAAACAAATAAATAATATTGTAGTGTCTGTTTTTTATATTAAAATAACAGATTTTAATTATTGCACATGAATGTATACACGATACTTTTAATAAAAATACAATTTTTAAAATTTTTGTCTGTCTGTTTGAATCAGGTAATCTCTGGAACGGCTCGGCTGATTTTGACGGGATTTTTACTGGCAGATAAGTAAAGTTACAAGGCGTAACATAGAATACTTTAATTTTAGAAAAAAATAGGGTTCCGTACAAAAGAACTAAAACCCTAAAAATCTAAATTCACGCGGCCGACATCGCGGGCCCAGCTAGTTTTTTTTATAAAAATCTATTTTCTCAAATTACACAAAGCTGGTTATCTCACCTAGTTATCTCGCTAGTCTCTAAGAAGCACCTATTATTGTTCTGCGGAACTACTTATTAGGTTTTTTTGGCTTGCTACACCCTAGTCTTTTGTCTACCGCTTTCATTATTTCAGTATTTTCCAGATCATAGTTTTTAAAAAGATAAAGGGAAAGTGTTAAATATAAAGTTAAGTGTAAAATACAGAGTTTCTATCGTACCAACTTAACGTACTTTATTTTTAATTGTTTTAAAGGCATATTCTTATAGACGAAAGAAGAAAGAAAAGAAATGTATGTCACACGGACAGATGGTCAAGACGTATTAATAATATTTCTAACATCGAAATCCTAACAATGGAAGAAGAATTATAATATTCTCATTGACTTCAAACACAATCAGCTCAGAAAAAATAAAAACGTGTTAAATTTGTTTGTCATATAATCTTATTTGTTTTCATTATACCGGTTATCTCGTTTATTTCCTACAAGAATAAAGCTGTGAGGAAGTCTATTGTGCCGCGGGTGTCTCCCAAGCGGGTATTTTATTCAGTGTGCGACCGTAATTTGAATAAAGTTTTCCATGTGTAACTTGGTTTTGGCTGACGTGTTCTAAACACTCACGAATATTCGACTTAATTCGATGACGGGTGGGTAAGTATGACCAAGAACATAGATATTGATCAATATTATATTCGCTTTTTTCTTCTTTATTTATTATAATATAGTATATTAAAATATGATACATTTAAAAAAATTTAAACTCTTTTATTTTAAATCACCCTTAAATTTAGACCTTCAACAATTTTAATGAAGCTGTAATCTATTATTATTCTACTATATTTATACAGGGCGTCCCACGGCTTTGCTACATGGCGGGTAAATACCTTAAATAATGTCGATAGACAATTTTACTGAAAGAAGGCTTTATTTTGAATTTAAAAACCAATTTAAGCGGCATTTAAAGATTTTCAACAACTAGATTGCCACACCAAGTAATGTGCCCGGCAATAGGCTCACCCCTATTACATGTCATTGGGACGTAAACATAACTGGCGAATCGTGGGTGTGTAATGCACCTGTAAAATAACACCCTGTACTTTTGTGGCATCAATCATAAGGATTCAATCTCTCTAAATAAAAGGAAGTCCATGAAATCAAGACTTATAAAAAATTGTTTTTTTTTTTTTTTAATATTTAGGACGCGTCAATTTGACTTCACCTCGCCTGATGGTAAGCTGAAGGTAAAGTCTCAGGAAAGAGGGTCACCATTACATACACGTATCATGTTAACAATGGTGACACTCAGCTTGACGGCCTCATCAGAAGAGGATTGTCGTCGCAGCACCGCGTGAAACCCACCGGTCCCACTAGTGCTGCGACCACTATCCCCCTGCCCGGCTATGCACTTGCTGACCCCTGAACGCAATCAAACCGAAATTGGATTACTATGGAGGGTTTTTCGCAATCGTGCACGGTTGTACCTACCCGGCCGAATTTTGTGACAATTCTACCACCAGTAAATGTTAGCCATATTTTTATCTATTTCCGTTAATAACTTTGCTATCTTTGTTAGACGACTAAAAAGTAAAAATCAAAGTTGAAGAAAATTTAATGTGCAACAATACTGCTTTTACAAATTTTCTGTCCGATGTATAGTTTATCCCATATAGCGTAAAAACCATTCGCACCCGTTTTTCAAGAAGACGGCCACGGGATCAGGGTTGCGACCCCTTAAACTTGGATTTAACTTATTTCACTAAAATTGTCTGTATACATCATCCAGACCTAACATATTCCTTTATTCTAAGAGGTTAAAACATGTGGTTCTTGTGGAACTTACTGTACCGGGGGAAACAAATATACCGAAGGACCACACAATAAAGAAAAATAAATACTATGATCTCACAAACGAATTAATCGAAAACGGTTACGTGGTTAATTTGTATGCAGTGGAAGTGGGAGCGAGAGGTATACCAGCAAAATCTCTCTATAACCTATTTAAAGATCTAGGCCTATCGAGAGCTACAATAAGCTCATTACTAGGACGAATGTCTAAAGCGGCACTAGTAGGTTCGTATCAAATTTGGTTAGGCAGGGAGGGCAACTTGGGTAGTGGAGGTGAGTGTTGATGTACATCAACAAAGGGGGCCCCTTCTAAACCTACACTTGGGTCGCAAGTCCCAGGCACTGTCCCGAGTTCCCAACTCAGTAACGCGATGCACCCGGCACCCGCACGGAGAATCCATGGATTGCTAAGAATATCGGTCTCTTTAAGATACCTTTCCTACATGTGGCACAAGCGTGGGACATCCTGTATATTAAAATAAATGTTTGTTTCGTTTGCATTTTTTGCGTCCTCATCGGTTTGCGATGAAACTTTGGTTGATTTTTAATGCACATGTCCGTGATGAATTTTAAAATTTTGTAAACTGTAAAAAAAAGGGTAGCAGGAAATTGTATTGCCAACTAAAAAAAAATCCACCTTGCTAGAATTTAGAAACTTTACTAAAAGAAATTATTTTAAAGAAACTATTGTAGAAAGTGAAAAAATTATAGAGGGTTTTTAAATAAGGCGACCGTAAATTCTAAAATTTATATTACTTATTGAGCGAAGCTCGTCAGAGCTATGCTCTCTTTTAGACGACTCATGTATTTCGTTAAACCATCCTGTCCTCCAAGCAAAGATGTTACTGATGGGAAGGACATAGGCTAGGAAAATCAAAAGTACCACGGATGACTAATCACCGGAAAAAAATAATTAAAATCTGATTTCTCAATGAACAAAAAAGCCTCATTCACGCGATTGGTATTAAATTAAGTAATTTGTTCATACAAAAATAGAAAAAAAAAACAATAAATTTTGGGGGTCCCCATACTTAGAACTGAAACTCACAATTTTTTTTTTCATCAAACCCATACATGTGTAGTATCTATGGATAGGTCTTTAAAAATGATATTGAGGTTTCTAATATCATTTTTTTCTAAACTGAATAGTTTGCCCGAGAGACACTTCCAAAGTGGTAAAATGTGTGTCCCCCCCCCCTCCTGTAACTTCTAAAATAAGAGAATGATAAAACTAAAAAAAATATATATTTTGTACATTACCATGTAAACTTCCAACGATAATTGGTTTGAACGAGATCTAGTAAGTAGTTTTTTTTATCGTAAACTGCAATTTACCTTTCATTCAATCAACTCAAATATAAAATTTAAAAAAAAAAACATTATTATGTTAGGTACTTGCTGCTACGGAACCCTTAATGGGCGAGTCCGACTCGCACTTGGCCGCTTTTTTAAACAGTACCTGATTAAGTAAAATGTAATATATTATATCGCGATATAATGTCTATAAAATAATAACCGATAGTAACCGAAATAACATGTAATTTTTTGGCGATGGCCATTCTAAAGGTTGATTTATTTATAGTTGTCTCTATGTTATCACTGTAAGGACTTTGACTGGTCCTTTCTAATATATAATACGAGTAACAAAGACAATGCATTGTGGAAAACTTAGGGGAAAGGTGTATGTTTGCATGAACGTTAGGAATACCTGCAGGCCCACCATGAAACGTACATCCGCAATTGAGTAAGGACTTTGACTGGTCCTTTCTAATATATAATACGAGTAACAAAGACAATGCATTGTGGAAAACTTAGGGGAAAGGTGTATGTTTGCATGAACGTTAGGAATACCTGCAGGCCCACCATGAAACGTACATCCGCAATTGCGAACCGAAATTTCTGTACCATGAAACGCACTTATCTCGCAATCAGGCCCGAAGACGGCACATGATAGTTCATTCGGCCTAAACACTACCATGAAAAAACCTGAGATCGCAAAATTCGGAATTTTGAAAGCCCGTCACGAAAAAATTCAAATGAAAACACGATACTATACGACTTAGTGCAAAAGGTTACCATAATCCAATACAAAAGAATGTATTTTTTAATATGTTAGTTTATAATAGTTCATTTTTTAATAGAAATATATTGCAAACGAAAACCTCGAATACGTTTGATTCAGTCCCGAACATACTTTATAGTCCCGACCGAAACAACGAAATCTTCTTTGTTACTAAACATCATGGTAACTAAATGACATTTCTTTCGTTCGTGTTTCGCGCGGGCTCGCAATTGCGGATGTACATTTCATGGTAGGCCACCTGATACGCCGTTACTGTGGAACATCGTGGGCTACCTTACACCCGATTATCTGACGACCTGGGGCGGCCTATCCGAGGGGTTTTCCGCAGGGAAAAAAAGGTATGGCATTATGATTAAATCGTGAAAATTCGATATCGATCCCATATATTAAAAAAATAGGTAGATCGATTTCATCGAAATCTACCTAAAAGATGTGCAAGTTCAAAGGCCGTAAATTGATGTTTTTGAAGTGAACACTTCTTTAGGCGCGTTGAGCACTTTTTGGGTGGTGATGAACTCGTTTGGAACCTTAACAAAATTATTTTGTTCTGACCTAGATGAAGTTTCGAACTGATTCATAATGTGACCAACAGATAACAACAGATGACTCTGAAAACATTTCCTAAGGACTAAAAAACACGTAATTGTTCAAGTTTTCTCTTCTTTCGGCACTCCCGTGCCATGCTGCCCGTTCTCCAGTGCCACTGTTTTTTTTGTGTGGTAAAATATTTAAATACATAGAGATTGTTACGGGTTGTTCTCACCAGTTTCAGTGTGAAGTTATCCCATGAAACTAGTGAGAACTTTTTTTCACTTGTTCCAATGATTTTTTAAATGGAACAAATTAAACGAAATTTAAATTAACATTTCTTACTAATTCCTCCGTTTAACTTAATTTTCTCACTGGTTCCTTTGATTTTTAAAATGGAATTAATGAAAATACATTTAAAATAACACGTTTCACTAGTTCCTCCATGTTAATTCAATGGATGTAGTATTATTATTATTTTCTCAGTTGTTTCATTATCAAGCTCAATGGAGCTGTTGAAACAAATTGTAATAAGTCTGGTCTTACTAGTTCCAGGAAACAATTATTGTGGCTAGCTTCACAGAAGTGAAACGAAAGTTAATCAAAACTATTCTGATAATCTCCATTTTCTAAACAAATATTTTCGACCAAAAATAAGATTTCAAATACTGGGCTGCTCCAAATTTTAAATTTAGACATTCTTCACAGCTACTAGAAATGGCTCCTTCAAGTCGAATCATTGGTAATGATACCTACAACAAGTAATGATCTTATTCAGATCCTGAGTTTATGTCATTGGTCTAGAAGAATTTATTCCTTGGCTAAAGTTGCAAGATTTTTCTCTATTTTTAAATTCTGTTCTACTAAATTAAACGTATCTTAATATACGAGTACATTTTGTATAAATATGATTTTTCAATGCCAAAGTCATGTAATAAATGTATTACACAGTACCACATTTTAAGAATAAAAGATGTATGAAAATTAGATATTTTTAGGGTTCCGTAATTACTTATTCCAGCAAGGAAAAATGAACCGTAATAGAATCAGTTCATTGTCTTTCTGTCCGTCTGTTAAGACCGACTATTAAGGCTCAAGAACGCGTGGATATCATCATCTTAGAATTGTTCCCGGTTGCATCAGAGGATTATATCGTGGAGCCCGGGCCCAGGAGCTCCTTCCAAGTAGCTTAAATGGCTTCTATGGACCTCCCTACCCCGAGACGAAGTAAACTATTTCATTTAATTAAAAAAGAATCCTAACCATCTACTTTAAGTAGGTATCAAGGTAATATTTAAGTTAGTTAATAAAAGGATGTTCCCCAACTCATGGTCGACAGCAATCCTTATTCAAACCGTTGAATAGTGTAAAACTTAGTTAAATTAAAGTATTTTCTGTGCTTTGTTCCATCTTATTTATTCACACTTATTAATATTACGATTATAATTGTTTAGAAAATGGAACTTATGAGAAAATTGTTGACTCTAGTTTCACTAGTTCTACTTTAATTGTTCTATGGAACTAGTGAAACGAGACTTATTAAATTTGATAACACTAGTTCCATTATCAAACTATAATACTATAACTATATACTTCAATGTAACTACTTAGAATACAAAATTCTCACTAGTTCCATGGGGTGAATTGATACCGGAACTTGTGAAAATAACCCATTGTTTCAGTGACGCTTGAATTTATTTACAAAAGGAATATGCTAAAACTGAAGCGAATCGGAATGTACATCAAAAAAGATCGAGAGAAACATTTTATTCGAAGGGACAAGATACGTAACCACATTAGTTTTGTAATTACAGAAATATTCGCTATCGAAAAAGCTTTTACTACCTCGATCGGGCCCTCTAATATAAATATAATGGCCAAGTAAAAAAAGTACTGTACGTAACAAATATTGCTGTGACTAATACTAGATTGATATCAATGTTATAACAAAACAAAATAAGTTAAGGTAAAGTAAACTAATATAGTAGATTATTACATCACCCTTCAAAGAACACAGTACTACGAATATGAAAGTATTTTCTTTGTAGTACTTCACGGATACATTATTTCAGTTTAGCATAATAACAATGAATTTGTCATGAAAGTCTATTGTTACGCGAGTCGGACTCTCATATTTGGTATACTCAGATTGTGGACGGAATTTTAGTTGAATTACTGGTGTACCTAGTTTTATTATATGCCAAGTGACACACAATACATTTTCATTATGAAAGGTTGAAAATGTTTTACAAAATATTAAAGGTACTTAGTCAATGGGGTGTGTGTTGGGTAACCTCCTCGAGTGTCGCTCCGATTCCGATCCCGCTGCAGTCCGGGGGGAACGGAATCGGAGCGGCCGGTACACCCTGGGCGGCGGTCAATGGCTTCCCCTTCACCCCTTCATAGGGTTGGCATTGATCGTCGGCCAATACCCAACGTGGCGGGAACACATCGCTCTCCGTACTCCTCTGCTTTCAGAGGAGACAGGATGAGCGATGCTGTTAGTGGTGAGATGGCCCAGGGTCAGCCGGGGTGCGAGGGATATGCTCTATGGGTAACCTTACACCCCGGCGTCTGAAGACCCGAGACGGCGTGCGGTTTTAGTCGGTGCAAGCCCGACATAACCACCCCCGCTAGCAGGCGGGGGGGTATCCGAAGGGATTTCCGCACGAAAAAAAAAAAAAAAAAAAAAAAAAAAGGTACTTAGTCAATATTATTATATTATATATTATATATATTTTGTGCCACCAGATAGACTACCGCTATCGGTATAGAAAATGCTAAGTACCTACTATGGTCTAGAGCGCCGCCCACTGTTGCGAGGAAGTAATTTGAAACAAGACAACGGAAAAGAAGTTGGAGTAGGTAAGCTAGTTTAGGGCACGAAGCGTCAAAATGACCTTTTGTCTTTATGAGCGCTGGCTTGGAACTGCTTGAACTTTTTTTCCAGTAAAAGTACCTAGGCCCGCAAGTAACAGTCAAGAGATAAGTAAAAGTAAAAGTCCAGTGAGCGCGCCTCTCCTATATAACCTATACCTAACAAATCGGGGGAAGATACCCGCAATAGCAAGGGTCCGCAAATACGCCCCTTCGATTTTTACCTCGACTGTATATGACTGCGAATATTGTATAAGACAAAATAAAGATTTTTCGTTAGTGGAACATTTTTACCTTCCGTATTCTGGTATAATTATATGTTTATGATGTTAGCCGTAAAGATTTTGTGTTCCTTTGAATATGTTTTCCTAAATTTGTGTTGAAGGTTCATTGTAATTAATAATGAAGTTACTGTAGGATTAACGTTGTTCATAATAACGAATACCTTTTATAATAAATTAATTATCTTACTATTACAAAATTAAAATGTAAACGCAATTTACGACACATTTTTTAAAGATTACATGAAATAAGCAACGCAGAGAGCCTCTGATTATAAGAAAATGTCGTTGCTCAGACTAAGGGACAGACTTGATCAAGTCATCAACTATCTTCCATTTCAAGTTTCCTTTTTAGGGTTCCGTAACTCAAAAGGTAAAAAAGGAACCCTTATATAAGATCACTCTCTTGTCCGTCTGTCTGTGTGTCACCACCGATTTTCTCAGGATTGAGTGGACCTAGCAAGTTGAAAGGTATACCATATAATGAGGTCTATAGTCCCTATTAGGAGCATAAGGTCTATCAAGGAAAAGTAAATCTTTATAATTTTTGGAATTTTACCTGCTGAAAGACCTTGCTTTTATCCAAAATTAACAATTCTACGTCAACTGGAAGTAGCCTATAGATTTTGGATCGAAAAGCTAAATGTTAGTACCCGTTGAACTAGAGTCACGAAATCGGGCAAAAAGCAGGGTCTCACAGCACAAGTAAAGGAAAAATCCCAAGAAATAAAAAAGTTGAAAATTAATTTAAATTTTGGTACTTACCATTTTTTTATAGTCAATGTACAGAACCCTTCAGACGCGAGTCCGACTCGCACCTGGTCGGTGTTTTTAGAAAAGGATAGGTATATAAGATGTTTATTCTGTGGTCCTCCCAAATGGCTGGATAACTTCAAAACTATTTGTTACCAAATTAAGTCTGACTGGATTAAATATAATGATTTTACATTTACAATTGGTTAATAGAAGATTGAAGTATAGGAGTTCAATAATTGTCGTATGCTAGGTAAAATAAACGCATTTTCTCGTTATTTCCTGGTACAGTTAGGTAAAAGGTTTATCATCTGTTGACCTTTTCACTGCTTGGAGCATGGTCTAATAAAAAAATCTTTTAGTCTCGGCTTTTAAAAAAGAAAACATTTATTCCGCATTTATTTTCTAGTCAAGCCATAAAGTAAAATGGAAATCAACTAATTTGATGATTTACATTTGCAATACTAAAGCTGATAATTCCTTAAATAATTAGCCGGGTTAAATGCTGAATAATTTATTTTGTCTATAATTGCATATAATGCGGGCCAATTGTTGGGAACAAAGAGTTGTGATTACACAATTAGTCGTGTCACATATCTATTATGCAAATGTAATGGGATGTGCTGTGTAGCAGCGTATATTGAGTGGAACATGCAATTTTGGGAAACTAGAATTACTATAGACGGTGTTTGATAGAAATAGGATTCTTTATGATATATTTTCCTCAAAGTTTTAATAATAAAATTAAAGTCAAATGAGATTACATTCTGATTGATTCTAGATATATTGAATAGGCATAAACGAGAGCACAAAAGTGCACTCAAAATCCTAATCTGCTGTGATTCCGTGTAATTTAACTCATTATTAAGTAAAAGTCGATCTTAATAACACAACGCACGACATACGAGCAGTGTGCGGGAGTCAGCGGAGCGCCCTTCACCCCCTCGCAAAAAAAGAGACAGGTGCAATAATACATCTTTGTCTATCACAGTCATTCAAGTGCGTAACAGTGTCAACGCTTAAGAAATTGTTATACGGTTCTATAGTGATTTTGTATATATACCGCTTGTTAGAACTGACTGCCAGCGACGAAGTGCCGATACAATAACATTAACGATATACTTAACAACATATTAACACTACTTTTAAGATTGAAGCAGCGTTATTTCGTCTCCGTATTTGTTGCGGACAACGCACCTCTTTTTTATAATATCTTTTTATACCTTTTTTCTTAATATCATTATAAATTTGAAATTAGATCTAGAGTTAGTATTCGGTTAGGTATCTTTGATAATATGGTTTGGTAAGATGGAAAATATAAAGTTTTACAAAAGTGCAATTGAATTATGATTTGACCTGCTGTTGCTGTCCCTGTCCATTACATTTGGTGTCAGAAGCAAAGGAAAAATGCCCGTAACGAGGTCAGTCACTAAAAGGCTTCCAAAAGAGGTAAGTGACAGTGTCCAACCTTCATCGTCAGGCCTGCCGCCTGCTCAATTTGCTAACGATGAGGCTCTCATACAGGACACTCAGTTATCTTTACCTCCTCAACAATTACCAGGCCAGCCTCAACAATTGCCGCCAAACCAGCCGCCTACTCAATTAAGCTCCCGATCACTTACATCGTGAGCCTCAACAAAAGCTCAAAAGTTGGCCGTTCTTGCCAGACACGCTCGCCAAAATGTAGAGAGGGAACGTAAACTCGCGGAATTAGAGCGGAAGACCGCTGAGATAGAATTACAAGCGGAACTAGTGGCTATCGATTCAATTGCTTCAGATAAAAGCAATTCCACTCAAAAATGGCTACTCGATTGTGATCAATTGAAAGATGATAATACTAACGAACCGTTATATTTCAGTTCTAAAGACTTTGAGCAAGGCCAGTATACGCGGCCTAGCGGTTGTCATACCTTGGTACTGAATCCAAACGATGTCGTTGCCGCTCCTACCTACGGAAGGCCTGAGCTACGTGACGACCATCACCTTCAGCCAAAGGAACAAGAACACACTGAACATACATATAAATTAGGTACACACAACACTACCACACAAGATTGTGACTATTTAAACAAAAATAAAAATAATAATGTAGAGACACAAGACTCTTTTATTAAATTAGCACAAGCCATCACAGACCTAGGAGGCAAGAGGAATAGGGTAAGTATAATCCTTCCTTTTTTCGACGGTTCAGTCTCCAACTGGCTGCTGTTTAAGAAGACTTTTGAGCGGTCGGAGAAGAGCTACTCGCCGGAGGAGAACCTGGCTAGATTAGGCACCGCGCTACGTGGCATCGCCCGGGAGTCCGTATCGGCGCTTTTGATGACTGCAGTTGATCCAACGCAGGTGATGTGTGCTTTAGAGAACCGTTTTGGACAGCCGGAGAGCATCATTCTCTACGAATTATCTGCGGTTAAGTCCCTGTCCAGGTTACCACTGAACGAGTCACCTAAGGATCTCAACGCCTTCGCCTGCCGCCTGCGAAATTGCGTAGAAGTCATCAAGGAGCTGCGTCGGCTGGAGTATTTGGCATCGCCTGAATTGTCCAGCGCTATATTGATGAAACTGACGCCTCTTCTGAGATATCGATGGTCCGACTTTGCTTCGGCAGACAAATCAGGTAAGTTCAAGTTAGAACTTTTAGCCGATTATCTAGATTTGGAAGCAAAACGACAGATTAAGCATTCTATAATTAATGCAGAAAGTTTTCTTCACTTAAAAACCGACAATAAACAACATGATCACAATTCCGTTGCTAGGCAAACAACTAAAGTCTTCCACGCGTCAACTTCAAATAATAGTTCGACACCGAGTCATTTTGAACCATGTAGGTTTTGTAAGCTAGATATACATGATATAAATAAATGTAAAAACTTTTTGGCGCTCTCTATTAACGATCGTTGGCAATGGGTAACCGAAAACAAAGTTTGTTACAGATGTTTGAGCTAGGGTTCCCATAAGTACGTTACATGCAAAAAACATTGTGAAGTAGTCGGTTGCAAGAATAGTAGGAGGCATAATACGTTACTTCATAGATCTACCATAGAAAATGTTACACACGCAGATGTAGATATCAACGAAGGCTCTGAAACCGAAAAACATGTAGATGTTGAAATGCCTGCCATAGTATCTCACAGTGCGTCATCCAATGCGTCATCTAACCCTAAAACATTTCGGAGGTCGTTATTAAAAGTTATACCCGTTACTGTCATTGGTCCGCAAAATAGTATGGATATTTATGCGATGCTTGACGACGGGTCAACCGCTTCTTTTATTGATCAATCGGTTGCTGATCAGATAGGAGCAATCGGGCCTAAAAAGTCTATTCGTGTTGACTGCATTGGCGGCCTCAGTACACAGACACAGGTTAGCTTTGTGAATATTAAAGTGAAAGGGCGTCATACAAACGAGAGGCATGATATAGTAGTGAGGTCCATTCCCAATCTAACTATTGCAAATCAATCTATTCAGTCGGAAAAAATAAAAGAAATTGCTCATTTACATGACTTAGCTGTTGTCTTATGCTATGAAAAGGCTACACCGAAGCTTTTACTCGGTATTGACAATTGGCATTTAACTTTCTCAAAGGACATTCGACGAGGAAACATATCTGAACCGGCCGCTTCTTGGACTCCCCTCGGTTGGGTTTTATACGGTTCCTCTGTTCCTATGCTGAAATCTATCGATTTTGTCAGCCACACAATTATTAAGTCTAAAAACGACGCTCAAGGAGATTGTCATAGTTTAGATATACTTCTCCGAGACTATTATAAACTAGATTCTGTAGGCATACAAAACAAAGATTGTCGTTCTACTGATGACCAGAGAGCATTTAAGCTACTAGAAGAGACTACTAGACGTCTACCCACAGGACGTTTTGAAACAGGTCTATTGTGGCGCGATAATATTGAGCATGTTACCAATAGCCTACCACTTGCTTTACAACGTTTTAAAACTCTCGAACGTAAAATGATAGGTAATTCTGATTATGCCATACAATATAAACTAAACATTCACGCTATGCTTGACAAGGGATACGCGGAGCTTTGTAATACTACTCCTGTAGGTTTATTATGGTACTTGCCACATTTTAGCGTCATACATCCACAAAAAAGAAAACTTAGGATAGTACACGACGCTGCTGCTACAAGTGAAGGAGTCAGTTTAAATTCGCTATTACTTCCAGGTCCCGATCTTCTCCAATCATTGTTAGCGATATTAATGCGATTTAGAGAAGGACGCATAGCTCTGTCTGCGGATATTCGAGAAATGTTCCCACAGGTAAAAATAAGAGAACTAGATCGTGACGCTCAGCGCTTCTTGTGGCGTGATAATCCTACACAAACTATAAAGGAGTATCGAATGTCGTCGATGATATTTGGTGCGGTATGTAGCCCGGTTACAGCTTTATACCTCAAAAACAAGATTGCTGCTGAATATTCACAATCGCATCCAGAAGCATCTGCTGCCATCATTCGGGACACCTACATGGATGACTACTTGGGAAGCTGTGATGACGAGCAACAAGCCGCATCCCTAGCAGCAGGTATAGTCTCGATTCTTTCAGCAGCTGGCTTCGAAATGAGATCTTGGGTTAGTAATTCACAAAGCGCCCTCTCCATGCTGCCCTCTGAACTATGTGTAAAAGGGGCAACAGAGATAAACGTGGGTGCTGATTCACGACCATCGACGCGTGTTTTAGGTGTATCTTGGAACATCTCCAAAGACACTCTGTCGTTCCCAAACATTGATTTTGAGACAATACCACACAAACTGACCAAGCGCATGGCTTTGTCCAATTTAATGAAAGTTTATGATCCGTTAGGTCTTTTAACTCCTATAATTATAAAAGGTCGGGTTTTATTTCAAAAGACCTGGAAATTGACTACATCTTGGGATGAAGTACTTTCAAAATTGTTTATTGATAAGTGGATAGACTGGTATAAAAACATAGCGAAGATTGTGACCAACTCCGTTCCCCGATGTTATGCTAGTCTGGATAATCCCATGAGCTCAGTTCAGTTACATGTTTTTGCGGACGCGAGCGAGCAATCTTACGCGTGTGTAGCTTATTGGCGCTTTGTATATTATAACGGAAATATTGAACTCGCTTTAATAAGTGGTAAGGCTCGTGTAGCCCCTATAAAACCTACAACTATACCTAGACTTGAGCTTCAAGCAGCATTGATAGCTTCACGTTTAGCTAACTTTATCACAGAATCTCATAAGCGAAAGCCAGATAAAATGTTTCTTTGGTCAGATTCCCAAACGGTTCTGAAATGGTTACGTTCAGACCCAAGCACCCTTAAGCCTTTTGTCGCTCATAGGGTTTGTGAAATCACAGAAACTACTCGCGTTTCGGATTGGAGATACGTACCTTCATCCTTGAATGTCGCGGACGATGCCACAAGGTTCAAGGATGAACTTACTATGAATTCGAGATGGTTTACCGGGCCCTCATTTCTACTTCAACCATTTGACATGTGGCCCTGTGAACCTACTCTCGTGAGCACACCAATGTTAGAGGAGTCAAAGCCTGGAATCTTGGTGGGTCTCACGATATCACGTCGTTTGCCGTCGACTGTGATTGCTGATTACACACGATTTAGTGTTTGGTTACGTTTCATCCGTGCCACCGCGCGCGTTCATCATTGTGCCATGGTGTTTCGTAATCGTTCTGCCTTAAATTCTAAATTATCTTTAAACGGTTTGGCAGTTTTAGACGTCAAATTCATTTCATCGGCAGAACGCCATGCGTTCTTATGTGTTCAGTTAGATTCGTTCCGCGATGAATATATGGCGATTGACGCAGCATGCCCCGTTTCAAAAGAAAGTAGGCTCAAAAATGTAACATTATTACTAGGAGATGATAGGCTTTTACATTTATCTGGTCGTACGGCAGCTTCAACATCTACTGACCCTCAGCCAATCATATTGGATGGAAGACACCCGTTAACCCGTCTCCTGATCAGCTCCTATCATATTAAGTTTGCACACGGCAGCAATGAACTGGTGGTCAACGAATTACGACAACGTTTTTATATATTGGGATTGAGACCATCCGTGAAGAGCGTGGCAAAACGTTGTCAGCGATGCCGGAACATGAAGGCTAAGCCACTCACACCGCCAGTAGGAGATCTGCCTGAGGCTAGACTTGCACACCATATGCGTCCATTCACATTTGTTGGCGTGGACTATTTTGGCCCTATGAACGTCACAACAGGACGGCGGACAATGAAGATTTGGATTGCTTTATTTACCTGCTTAACAATACGAGCTATTCATTTAGAAATTGTGGAATCTTTGTCAACTGACTCTGCTCTGATGGCCTTACGTCGCTTTATCGGCCGAAGAGGATGTCCTACAAGAATCTACTCCGATAATGGCACCGCCTTTGTAGGCGCATCGAACATAATGTCAGAATTATACGACTTTTCTACCAATAAAGGAATAGATTGGAAGTTTATCCCACCTTCAGCGCCCTTCATGGGTGGATGTTGGGAACGATTGATACGTTCTGTAAAAACTGCACTTACTGTTACTTTGAAAGATCGAACCCCACGGGTAGAAGTTTTCAACACTTTACTTATCGAAGTTGAGGCCATTGTGAATCCACGACCTTTAACGCATGTTCCAGTCGATCCTGAGAGCGAACGAGCCTTAACTCCGTTTAATTTCCTGATTGGAACCTACAGCAACGATTGCAACCTGAGAGAGTTTTGCGATGCCGACCTGAGTCGACGTGCAGAGTGGCGGAAAGCTCAACGTTTAGCCGATCACTTCTGGCAGAGATGGGTTAAAGAATATTTGCCACTTTTAACACCACGTAAACCAGTTGCAGACCATAAACCAGTGAACACTGGGGACATTGTCCTGATAGCTGATAGCAATCTACCTCGAAAATGTTGGCCGATGGGTCGCGTCACCGAGCTGTTCCCTGGGAAAGACGGCATTGTTCGAGTAGTCAACGTTAGGACTAAAGGGGGTTTGCTGCGTCGGCCAGTTCGTAAGTTGGCCTTACTAACCGCACAGTAACTGGTGTTTCACACCGCTCGGGGCCATGTTGCGGACAACGCACCTCTTTTTTATAATATCTTTTTATACCTTTTTTCTTAATATCATTATAAATTTGAAATTAGATCTAGAGTTAGTATTCGGTTAGGTATCTTTGATAATATGGTTTGGTAAGATGGAAAATATAAAGTTTTACAAAAGTGCAATTGAATTATGATTTGACCTGCTGTTGCTGTCCCTGTCCATTACAGTATTACTATACTACCAATAATACGAGTAAACATGAACATGACACGTAACTCACATAAAGGTATATCAGCATCCAATTCAGATTTATCGGCGCGTGCCAGTGAACCCTTATGTACTCACACATCTATAAGAAAACAGAAGCGTGTGCGCCTAGAAGAAGACGACACACCCAGTGGTCCTGAGACTTTTAACGACACCGAGAGCATTAAGGAATTGTTAACATTAATGATATCTCAACAAAATCTGCGACTGGATGCAATGGATATCAGTATTCGCGAAATCAAAGAATAGTATTGTTCCATAACAACTATTGAAAAAAAAACATTATGGATATTAAGTTACAAAATAGTGAAATTCAGACCATAAATAGGTAAATAATTGCGAACGTGGATTTTGTGTCTGGTCAAATGAAGGACATTGAGAAAGCTTGAGTGCGAACGCAAGAACAACAATACACAATTTTTACTTTTAGAAGAAAAATTAGAGACATTCGAACGTAACGCTAAAAAGACCAATATTGAAATAAGAGGAGTGCCGAAGAATACGAAGGAATCTAAACAGTAGCTCTATCACATCACACGTATTCTGACAGTAACAAACACAGAATTATCTGGAACACATATTAGAGACGTCTACAGGTTGCCCTCGAAAGAAATCGCCAAAAACAGTACTGTGGTAGCCGAGTTTGCAAATACTCTAAGTAAGGAAAACTTTATTAAGGCTACTAGCAGGTACAATATTGAGGGGTGCTTGGTTGGGGACCTCCACGCGGTGCACCCTGGGCAACGGAGACGGCAGCGCCTCTCTCCTAGGGTGGGAGAGACGCTGCCGCCTACGGCCAACTCCGACCGAGGCGAGGACGGCCCTGTTGGGGGCTGTTCGGAAGCTTTCCACGTGTCCCTCTGATTAGCAGAGGGCACAGTGGAGAGCAAGTAAGGGGGCCATCTGGAAACCGGAGATGGCCCAGGGTCAGTCGGGGTGCGAGGGATATGCTCTATGGGTAACCTTACACCCCGGCGTCTTAAGACCCGAGATGGCGTGCGGTTTTAGTCGGTGCAAGCCCGACATAACCGCCCCCGCTGGAGACCCCGAGCTCTCCAGCGGGGGCGGTATCCGAAGGGATTTCCGCACGAAAAAAAAAAAAAAAAAAAAAGGTACAATATTGAAAATAGAAACAACGAGTTGAACTCTAGTCATTTGGGGTTACCGGGATCAACAAATATAATTTATATTTCCGAAAACCTGACAGCAAAAACTAAAAGGCTGCTTTTCCTCGCCCGTGACTTAGCTAAAACGGAAACTTATCAATACTGTTGGGTATCCAATGGCAGAATTTTTCTACGTAAAAAACAAGGTGCACCTGCTATACTCGTAAAAAATGAAGACATTATTACTGAATTAAAAAAAATAATAGCTTAAGTGGAAAGCCAATCATAAATGACAAATGACTATATTATTATGTGTCCTTCATATGCTCTTATTGCATAAGCTTAATCAATTGTTGTTTAACAAATACATTTCAAACTGCGATCACTTGTATACATACGCACACTCACCTAACTCACTTCATACACACACAAATATCAATTCAAAACCCAACCCTAACAATTAAATACATACATATGAAAAAAATAAACTCATACATAATTCAACAACCTACTTTTTATATAGCAAGCTCAAAATCGTTGTTACTCACAACTTATAAAACACTTAATGGCACAATCATAACTCAAATAATTGCAAATGTACATATAAATCACACAAAATCTCATACACCAAGCTCACACTTTTTACAACTCAGAGCGTGCACAATATACAATTTATTTTCATACAACTATTCCACGTATTCGACATGTTGTTCTGGCATTCACAACTATCAACACAAGGCACCGAAATAGGTCTGCAAGGCGAATCGCTGCTTGCAATGTTGAGCTGAGTGAGACATCGTGATTTTGAAAATTTTGAACAGTGATTATTCCTCCGTGGCAAGTCCGATTTTGACAATTCTTTTTGAAAGTCACAACTCTGGACATGCTTTCTGAGCGTGTAAAGTTTGGTCACAGTGTCTCGAGCGGTTATTATGTAATTCCATCTATAATTTTTTTAACGGTGATCATTCCTCTGTGGTAGCATTAATTTTTTCAAAATATATCCATAAACCTTCCTCTGATTGACCTCTTTAATCATGCCAAATTTGGTTCTGATTGGATTAGTAGTTTAGGAGGAGACCTGTGACAAAGAAAATCCTGAAGTCTAGTATGAGGAGCTTTCGCTCGACTTCGTCTCACTCAGCTCAATAAAGTTTATTTGAACTTAGTAAGGCGTTTATACAATCTAACGAAACGCAATTTGCACGGCCGTGTGCCATTTGTACCACTTTGCTTGCCACAATCTTTATAAACAAATTCTCGATGATATAGATAACACTCAACTCACAACCTGTATTGAACTTGATGCTCCTGAGCTTTGTAAGGAGTACCTTGATTGTCCTAAAAGTAGACTAACCATCGTATCACAAAATTTATGTAGCATACGGAAACACTTTGATGCTTTCTTGTTGTTCCTATCACGCTTACATATTAAACCATATATAATTGTCCTTACTGAATGCCATCTTCATAACTAATTCAATGTTATACCCCTGGATGATTATGAATGCGCCTTATCTAAATGTTATCGAAACAAAAACGATGGGATTGTTGTTTATTATAAGTCTCAGCTAAGCGTGTCCGTAGTGGAGCCAAATTTTCAGGATGCTAGCTGTTTATTGATACAAATTGCAAATATGTATAATGTAATAGCAATATACAGGTCACCATCTTTTTATCACTTAGACAACTTCCTTGATTCCCTAGAAGAAATTTTAAATACGTATAAAGATGGTCAAAGTGTCATAATAGGAGATGTTAATCTGGATATTAAAGATACTAGTACCGGTCCTCGTGCCGAGGTGTATCTTTCTCTCACAGCTCACTATGGTTATATCCCTGGTCATAACTTCCCTACTAGAGAACTAAATTGCTTAGATCATTGTATGATTAAATCTAATAACCCTTTCAGTACGGTTGTGTGCCACTCTAAAATAACATATCACAGTACAGTCTTATGTAGCTTAGGACATCAAAATACATTAAAACGTCAGAAAATAAATAATTCATACACAAAAATCGATTTCAAAAAATTAGAGACATATATTAACGACACTGACTGGACAGACATATACAAAGAGGACGATGTTGATGTAGCAGTAGATCACTTTACTAGCAAAATGAATACTGCTCTTGACTACTGCAAAACTATTAAAAAACTCAGCAGTTCTAAGATAATTACTAAAAAATGGATCACACCGGGTTTATTAAAATGCATTAGACGTCGCGATGAGTTACACAGGAAAGCCAAAAAAAGTCCTCATAATGAGATACTGCAAGCAGAGTATAAAGCGTACAGAAATCATTGTATAAATATCCTACAAAATTTAAAAAATGATTATAATAAAAAACAGCTGTTAGATAGTAAAAACAACATTAAAAAGACCTGGAATGCAATCAAAAACATTTGTAATTTGAAAAATGCCAGGAACAAAAACGATGAATTATTAACACTATAGCCTGATTCTGGGGAGTCATTAAATAATACAAACAATTACTTCAGCACAATTGGTGATCAATTAGCTAAAGAACTTTTATCTAAACTAAGACAAACAGAACATAACTTAGCGAGTAAAACTTCGGCTGCTCCTAATAACTTTACTGGTTCTTTATTCTTTGCCCCAACTGATGAAGTGGAAATAACTAAATTAATTGGCACACTTAAATCTAGCTTTGCTGTTGGGCACGATAACCTAAGTAATAGCATCTTAAAACACATAAAAAAGTATATAGCGAGTCCCAAAGCACATATCTGCAACCTCAGTATGTCATCTGGGAAAGTTCCAAATTCACTTAAAATTGCAAATATTATAATAATCTTCAAGGCAGGCAATTCCAAAGAATCTGCTAATTATAGGCCAATCTCACTACTAAGTACTCTATGTAAGATATTAGAGAAAGTGGTTAATAACAGATTCATAAAATATCTCGAAACAAAATGTCTTCTAGCTGAGAATCAATTTGGCTTTCGCTGTGGCAGATCCACGGAGGATGCAGTCACAAATCTAGTTGATTTTGTTACTGACAGTTTAGACGCAGAAAAGAAATGTATTGGCGTCAATTGGCGACAATTGCAATGACAGTGACAGACATGTTTATGATGCTTTATGTCAATGTGATAAACTAGAAAAGTTAAGAATGTAAAATATCTGGGTGTTACAATAGATCAACGACTCACATGGACAACTCAAATAGATACACTACGTAAAAGACTCAAGAAGCTCACCCACATTTTCAAAAAATTAAATCGAATCGCAGATGGTGATTTGATAAGATTGGTATATATGAGTAATGTCAATCTATCTTGGGTTACTGTGTGCTGATATGGGGTGCTACGCCAAAAACTAACCTGATGAAATTAGAACGTGCACAACGAGCTATACTAAAGATAGCATACAGAAAACCATGGCGCTATGGTACTGATTCTCTCTATTCCGATTGCAAATTTTTGAGAGTAAGGCAACTATACATAGCTTCTACAATTTTAAAATCTCACAAAAATGCTAAGCGACTTGCTGGCGTCAGATATAGAACATTGAAATGGGACCGGCCAAGAACTCGTTTGTCCTTCGCACAAAGATCATTTAAATTTATGGGACCTTATCTTTACTCAAAATTGTATCACTACAATAATAAAATACTAAGCATGAATTGATCTACTTGTAAAGCTGCTATTTTCAATTGGTTACATAGTCTATAATGATACCGAAGATATATTGCAGATTGCTCTATAGTAAGTACATACACACACACACGCACCACCCTCACACACTCACTCACAGACACAGACTCACTCACACACACACACACACACATGCATGCATGCTCGTGCGCCTGCGCGCGCGCAGGATATAGGTAATACCTTTCTATTTATTTTTAATTTCTTTTTTAATCTTTATTTAGGTAGCTTAGCCACAATATGACTATGTCGCTTCTATTTCATGTTGTTCTATTTCTTCATATGTAAAATGATGATTATGATGTTCGTTCTATTGTCGTAAAGAATTGAAGGAGACTAGACCCCACGAAACAGGGAATCCTAGTGTGGGGTCTAGGGTTCAATGTTATGTACATGTTCTATGAGACAAAAAAAATTAAATATTATTATTAAAAAAATATTATTATTATTAAAAAGAGCACCTTTGCTGCATAAGAAATCGTAGCAAAATCGCAATTTGCTATTCTTAACTACTCCGCTGGTTCGTAATTTAAAGTGACTGACTTTTACTTACTTTGACTCGCAGCAAAAAATAAGATACGGTTTACTTTTCGACCTACGCTACGACCTACGGTCTGAGAAGTTTCAACTGGAACTTCAAAAACATTTCGCAATGCTGGGAACCACTAGAAGCGTTGATGAGAAAACCGACACAGTAGTCAAAACTCTGCAGGAGGTATCTCGAAAGTTGTTTCCCGGAAAACGCAAACAGATAGAGTCTAAATTCTCTTCCGCGACTCTCGAACTTATGAGGCCATTTTCTCTCTCACTCAGTCATTTTCGTCAGATGAGAGAGCCTTAAACCAAGAAATCAAAAAATTTATACGACGCGACCTCCCATGCTCTAACACTTGCATCATCCACGATGCGATTGAGCAAATAGGGAGTCGAAAGTGTTTACTCAGCAGTTGGGGAGGCCCCATTTGATGATACTTTAAACTAAGGATGGTAAAACATTCACCTCACGGCGACACAGCGATGAAGATCACAGACATGCCATTCCACCGAGGACATACCCGATGTCGAGCAGTGAGAGATAGATGCTCTCAAGCAAATGGATAACAACAGGTGCCCCGACAATGAGGGAATTACTATTGAGCTCCTAAAAGCAGGTGGGATCCCAGTTCTGAAAGAGTTAACGAGCCTATTTAATTCCTTCATCCCGTAAGGCTTAGAACCTAGAACATGGAGTGGGAGCGCGGTGGTACTGTTCTTCAAATAAGGTGACAAGGCCTTGCTAAAGAATTAGAGACCCATCTCACTCCTGAGTCATGTCTACAAGTTGATCTCAAGTCGTCACGATTATTCTCATGAGTAAGCTCGACGAGATCCAGCCGCCGGAGCAAGACGGGTTTCGAAAAGGCTACAGCACCGTGGACCACATCCATACTGTTCAGCAGATTATACAAAAGACTCACGAGTACAATCAGCCGCTGTATATGTCTTTTGTGGACTACGAGGAAGCTTTCGACTTCATCGAGACCAGCGTAGTTGTGGATGCTTTGCAACGGTGTCGTTTCGACAGGCGATACCTCGAAGTGCTGAGATGCCTATAATGAGACCGCCATTATGTACGTTTAGCTTCAAGACGAACTCCAATAAGCCTAAAGTGTGGAGGGAGACAGGGGGCTGTTATTTTTTTTTTTTATAATAATAATAATTTATTTAACATATGAGTTACTGATTCATAACAATTACAACACAAATGAAACAATCCAAGCTACACATAGATTTGTAACGTTGTCACCTTTACTAGTGATAATACACTGTATCACAGGTGTCAGCGCCCTCCATAGTTGGGGAACAATGAACATTAGACACTGGTAGGTATGATCTATAACAATTTAGGTACATAATTTCTTAAATTCTAAATTCAAACACAATAATTATAAAGAATTAACCTATTAGATAAAATTGAGAATGAGTATGTGAGAGTGTAGTCTGTGAAGTTTGTGTGTGTGTTTTTAGGTATGTTTGGGATTCTAGTGTATGTGTTGTATATGTATGTGTAAATGTGAGTGAAAGTGTGAATGTAATGTCAGTAACGTGTCCTAAGATGGTGTTTTTAAAAAACATTCGGTCGCCTCATAGTCAAACGCCTCTAACCATTCCGTCAGAATTGACTTGAATTTATTTTTAGTTAGAGAATGGATGTGATTTACATCTTTGTTGATACGGTTGTATAGCACCGGACTGAAAAAGTAAAAGCTACGACCGGCAAAAGACGTCCTGTGAGGTATATACTCGCAAATACGGTCCCTTCTGCGTTTTTTGCATGTTAAGAAAGGTACTTCAGCATACTTACGTAATGCCGTCTGGAGCACAAAGAGTTGTCTCACAGTGAGGACCGAATATTCTTTATACAATGTCGATGTTGGATATCTAAATGGTTTATGTAGCAGAACTTTAAGGACAGCTCTTTGTGCCCTCTCAAGTTCAACCAAATAATTGGAAGATGCATTACCCCATACCGGAATGCAATGACAAAGTACAGATTGTATCAGCGCAAAATACACCATTTTTGAGGTTTGAATGTCAGCTGAGGACTTTAACTTCTTCATGACGTACATTAATTTTCTGGTGCGAGCTGAGAGACTATGAATATGCATATCCCAGCGGAGGTAAGAGTCTATATGTATACCAAGATACTTGGTGCTAGACGCGTGTACTAAGGATTGGCAGTCACAATCACCACTCAACATATCACATGTGTGAGCCTTTAATAGTAGGCCACTGTGCGGTTGATGGGAAGAGTAGCAGGAAAAGGTAACAAAATTGTTTTTTTCAATATTCAGTGTGAGAAGACTGGCAGCTAACCACGACATAACCACTGAAAGGGCCTTTTCTGCATTTCTATAGGTCTCCAGCCAGCTCTTTCCGTGAACAATTAAAACTGTGTCGTCGGCGTATGAGACAATTTTGCACTATGTTAGGGGAAGGCGACTTAGGTCATTTGCGTACAAAATGTACAGCGTCGGACCCAATACACTTCCCTGTGGAACGCCAAAGAGAGTAATTCCTCGTCACTGATATGCTGACCAATCCTCACACACTGAGTACGGTCCCTTAGATAGCTCCGGAACAGATCCAAGACAGTTCCTCTTATTCCTATGGATTCCATCCTGTCTAGAAGCAAAGGAACAGAGACACTGTCAAAAGCCTTGGAGAGGTCTAAGAATATTGCTAACGTCTTGTATTTGTTATCAATCAATTTGACAACGGAGTCCGTCAGGGTGATAACGGCATCCTCTGTTGATTTACCCTTAACGAAACCATATTGCTTGTCCGAGATGAGATTAATATGATTGAAGTAATTTAAGAGTCTTTTATTGATACACTTTTCAAGGACTTTTGACATCGTCTTCAGGACGGAGATCGGCCTGTAGTTGGCAACATTTTCTCTATCCCCACCCTTATAGACAGGATGGACAAGTGCTTTTTTAAACACCGCAGGGAAAGTGCCTGTTGATAGAGAAAGATTAAAAATATGCTTTAGGGTGGGATTAAATGCTGGCGAGTCGATTTCAAAAGAGCAGAAGGAATATCGTCCCATCCCACGGCAGAGCTGTCCTTTAAACTTAGGATTGTGGCTTCCAGTTCAGACTCAGTAATATCCCAGAGAGCCATAGAATTACCATCATCATTTTGGGTTGGTAGTTTAATCGATGCAGAGCTTGAGCCCGCTTTTTTTGTATTTTTGAAGCTAATGTTTTGCCCATGTTTGAAAAATAACAATTCGCAATATTAGCAGACTCTCTATGATCACCATGTAAGTTAAGAAGCTCGGTTGGCAGTGACTTCTGTTTACCTGTCTCAGTGATAGACTTAATGGCGTCCCATGTAGCCTTCGAGTCACCCCTAGCCTTCTCAAGTTGAATTTTATTATATTTGGTTTTTAGGTCCTTCAGAAGACTGTTACAGAAGTTGCGATATCGTTTGTATGTTGTTTGAATGATTATGTTACTAGGTGATTGTCTACATTTTTGGTGAAGGGTATCTCTATTCTTAATACATTTAAGTAAGCCAGGGGTAACCCAAGGCTTAATAATTACTTTCTTATGTGGTACCTATCTTAACTTGCTTAGAATGAATGTTAATAATGTTTGATATTTGATTAGTTAGTGATTCAGCAGCAAGGTTGGTATCGTGAAATGTTTGTATGTAGGAAAAATCGAGCTTTAGTATATCCGTGACAATTGAAGGCAAATCCCTGCGATTGACATACTGGGCTGGCTTCGTGGGTGTATTAATAGAGTCAAGGCTCAACAATGTGGGAAGGTGATCTGTCATACGCCTATTCAAAATTAGTGACATAGCATGTCTGGAAGTTTGCAATAATATGTGATTCAAGCAAGCACCGTCTCGTGTTGGTATGAGATAGGCTGGAAACAATCCATGCGATGAACAAATGTCGAGATACTCGTCCGCTTGATCATCCAGTTGGTTGGGAACGATGTCTATATTAATGTCACCAGTAATAGCTATAGTTCTATAAGAGCGCAGAGAGTAAAGCGTGTTATTTAGACTGCTAAGGAAAGCATTCTTATCTCCATATGAGGGAGAACGGTATATACCAATTATAGCAACATCACCAGTTGTACAAATTAAACAGTTTGCTTCCCTGAAGACTGGCTGGTACACACGATGTACTATATCATTTCTATCGTAAACACATACACCTGAATTCTGGTTTGAATATGTGGATTCATAGCCAGGAAAGCCTTCTAAAATTGGTATTGTTGAAACCTTACTCAACCAGCACTCCGACAAAACAATTATGTCGTGCGTTATACCCATATCATGTAGTAGTATAGTTAGCTCATCAAAGTGGCAATTGATACCCTTTGTTCCCACTATACCAGATTCCCAAAATACCAGATGATCAAAATACCAGATTCCTATTATACCAGATTCTCTTAATACCAGAAGTACATTCGCCATCAGATATATTGTAGCAGACAAGGTGACCAAATACTTCTGAACAATTTAAAATGTCAATAAGTTCCATTCACTACAAGTTACCATTAATATCTGAACATTCATTACCTCGTTAATATCTGAGCAGATGCTTGTCAATAATTTCCACTAGTTTTATTTTTCAAGCAGTTTTTTCTTATAATAAACAGAATAAACGTAAGAAACATTAAATATGACATTAGGTATTACTACTACTATTACTACTATAAACGCGCCTCCAGACTCTTCCCCGTGGGTGGTGGGGAAAGAGTCAATAATTAATTATTATATTGCAAAATTAATAATTATAATAACAAAATAAAAAAAAACAAAAGTTACTGGATCAAAGTTGTAGAGATTTTAATTTGCAACAAAAAATGTTAATAAAATTTTTTTATCAGATAAATAGTTTAAGAGATATATCGTAAAAACCATTTCAACCCCTATTTTCAAGATGGCGGCCGTGGGACAAGGGTGGCGACCCCACAAACTTGGTTTTAGCTATACACTGACCCCCCTACACATCAAAAGAATAAAATTGCGTCCTCTAAAAAACGCAAGGTTAGGCCTAAAAAATGTAACATTTCAATGGACTATAATGTTATTTGTATTTATGATCATAACAGTACATTTTCTGGTATTAGGAGAATCTGGTATAATAGGAATCTGGTATTTTGATCATCTGGTATTTTGGGAATCTGGTATAGTGGGAACAAAGGATTGATACTACGTATATTCATATGAAAAATATTTAATTTTTTACTAGTTTTAAATACATATTGACAGCATTGATGTGGCTCGCATATCAGTGATTCAGATACCTTTATGCTGTCCAGGTCATCTGAAATTTGGTTAAAAGAATCCACAATGAAAGTTGTATATATACTCTAGGTAGGACCAGCTGTTCATATAATATATAATTTGCAAATAGGGTGGAACTGACCGACAAGAGTGACGAGATGCACCATCAGTTATTGTAAATAAAAAGCGAATAATAATACTGATGATTTGACTTGATGATAAGGATTGTAGACAATAGGTAAAAGAAAGTAGGCGATGTAATGGATTGTAATGCGCCTAAGTTATAATTATAGGTATGTGTATGGTGTAATGTAGATTGTGATGTAGTGGGAGGTAGTATGAGTGTATATTTAGTATGAAAGATGCTACTAACAAATATATAAACAAGCACGCATTTTGCATAATATACAATCCAGCTTGGTAATACATAACAATAAAGATAAATAGAGGATCACCATGCGTGTTATCACAATCAGTCAGTATACTTGTAAATACAAATGCCTTCAAATTCATTTCAGGATTATAACTAGATACTATTATTAACGAAGTGTATTCAAAAATAATGAGTGTTGTTCGTAGAACAATATTTGAGATTGTTTTCTTATAGTAGTTAGGCCAAAAGCGCACCTAATCTGACTGAAGTAATTTTTTGAGACATGAATTGCTGTTAATGATACATGACTCAGATCCCTCACGTTGTCTAAGAAAAATCTTCCCATTACGCGTCCAGCAGTACTGATAGTTGTTAGCTTTTGCAAATTTCCGGGCGTCATAAAAAAGTTGTCGTACATAGCCTGGCAGGTGTTCGGCTATATAGATGGGTTGACGCTGACCTTTAATACCAATGGTATCAGTACTAAGTTTATCAGTGACGGGGTGAGCTTTATTGTATGAGCGGGAAGCGTTAAGTATTTGATTCTTGGTAGGAACTGAAAGTAACTCAGCCACAATAGGTCTAGTTGTGCCTTTGCCACCTGGGAGATGATACACGTCACGTAGGTCTGACGCAGATATGTTAGATTGAACAGCATGACAAGTATTGATGATAATAGATGTGAGATCGCTTGTAGATTCCTTGTCACATTGAGGTACATTCCTGACTTCGATACACGAGCTGCGCGAGCTTAGTTGTAAGTCATGGACTTTCATTTCTAATGATGTTATATAGTTCCGTTGCTTAATATTTTCATTTTCTAATTTCTCTAACGTTTGCCGCATACCTTCATATTGTTGGTTAATGAAGTCAAGGGATTTCTCGATACCAGTGTTAGTATCTTGAATTTTCTTATTTTGAAGCTTTATCTCTGCAATATCTGAAGTTAACTTTTTCAGTAATTTGTCTTGGTCTTCTTTCCAGGTAGCCAATAAGTCCATAATTTTTTGTTCAAAGGGTGACTTTGCACTTTCAGGAGAGAAGTTAGGTTTAGGGCGTTTAGGCCTAGAAGTAGAATTAGATCGTCCCTGTTCACTAAGGTCTCCAGGTAAGTCAGGTGAAGATACCGCGCGCTGCGTAGTAGTAGTTGAGGTATGAGGTGGGGTTCTTTTGATATGTCCCATTGTAGTAGTAGTAGTAATAAGTAGTAGTAGTATTATATATATATATATATTATATATATATATATTATATATATATAAGTAGTAGTCTCTTTATTGTATGTACACAAGAATACTCCATACATAATATAAGCTGGTACAGTCTTGAGGCATATACAATTGGCGGCCTTATCGCACAGGGCAATCTCTTACAGGCAACCATTGGATGGAGAAAAAACAGTTAATAGAAGATATAGGGCAGTTTCTGGTGTACTCTGACATTTAAATATAAAATTATAAAAACATAAATTTATCACTATACATATAATATATACTGGAACAGTACCAATTTTTAGGGATTTCCGCACGAAAAAAAAAAAAAAAAAACAAAAAAGGTACTTTATACATACAATATATACTTATAATTAAGACATAGTTTAGAATAAATAAGGAAGACGTAGAGAGAGTAGGAGAAAAATTAATGACTATGGTTCCTGTAGATAGTGGGCCGTGACTAATTTTTTGAAGACTGACAGCGATAACGCACGTCTTATGGCCACAGGTAAGGCATTCCACGAACTTTGTGGAGTGTGCTGGCATTTTCAGCCTCAGATTCTCTGACGATCTTAAGGACCTTGAATGCGTGTCACAGAGGAAATTAAAGCGTTCTTTTATGTAGA
Organism: Cybosia mesomella; assembly: GCA_946251805.1. Classification (NCBI taxonomy): domain Eukaryota; kingdom Metazoa; phylum Arthropoda; class Insecta; order Lepidoptera; family Erebidae; genus Cybosia; species Cybosia mesomella. The sequence continues at coordinate 16,443,828 of OX276403.1, forward strand.
CTGGAGTATGAGGATGAAATAGAATGTTATAAAGTAGTGAAAGAATGTGAGCATTCCGGCGAAGGCGTATGGCGATATTCGGAGATGTGATCATATTTGCGTAGTCCAAATATGAATCGTATACTGAGATTTTGGAGTCTCTCAACTTTATTTAGTTGGTCTTCAGTGAGATCTGGATAGCTGACATCGGCATAATCAAAGGTGGGAAGAAAAACAGATTGTGCAATCGTAGTCTTCGTAGTTAAGGGTAGAAAACTTTGGAGCCTACGTAAGGACCCCGCTGTGGCAAACATTCTGCGACTAACCTCTTGAAGTTGAGGGTCCCAAGAAAGACTTCTATCCATATATATTCCCAGGTTTTTTACTTTGTCACTATATTGTACATTAGTACCATTACAGGAGATGTGAGGGAGAAGTGATCAGTCTATTTTTGATATAGCTCTATTACTACCAATGATAATAGCCTGAGTTTTACCTGGGTTCACCTTGAGACCATATGATTTACTCCGATTGCATATTTCATCCATGTCTTCGTTGATTTTGTTATTAGCGTCTGTTAGTTTATCTAGATTAACCCTGCAGTATGATTCAGTTTCAACCCTTATGACAATAGCAATATAGCAAAATTCAATTTATAGCCAAACACAGAAATTGGCGTAGGTATTGTTCTTGTTATAATATGAAATTTGGGGCACAGGGATTCTACTCAATAAAGAATAAACTCTAAGTAAGAACAACTTAGTTTTTATTACGCCATCTTGATAAAGCCACACCCCAGCCAGCCGCAGTGTTGTCAGCTCCCAATACAACAGTTCTTGTGTGTGTGAACCAGTTGTATTAGGTACAACGGCACAGAGTGGGCGGCTGGATGACTAGAGTAGGTAAGCAGGGTCAACCTCACAATGCAGCGAACCGTACTCGTCAGTAGTTAACGTGCTGAATATGGATGAGCACCCTATACCACACGCAGCATATCCACTTTTATGAATTACTTAAATATTAATTTTTTTATAAACAATAAATTTTGTAGTATCTATATGGAAAATCATGAATTAATAACACGTTCCAAACAAATGATTGATCAAAGATCAAAAAATATTCCACTATATCGGGATCGATCTCGATGCGCTGTAACCATCAAATCGTAACCCAATGCACTTAGCTTCCAGGCCAAGCCTCTCGTAAACGTTGCAGTGAAATAGGTGATCTTGTATTAATATATATGGAACCTGCTGATAAAAATAATAATTTGTGCTTGTTCGTCAATATTCTTTGAAGAACTAGTTTACACACACTGCGAATGACATTTTTTTTTTTTTTTTTTTTTTTTTTTTTACGTGCGGAAATCCCTTCGGATACCCCCCCGCTGGCCAGCGGGGGTGGTTATGTCGTGTCTCGACTAAAACCGCACGGTGTCCTCCCCAAGTGTCCGTTGCCGGGCACCCCGGGTAAGCCCTCGAAAGGATAACCCCAGGGTTGCCGGCGGACTTTGGCCGCCACCGCAGCCTCGCCTGGTGGGATCGGGTTTTATCCCGCTTCGATGAGTTGGCAGAAAATACTTTTCAAGTACCGACAACTTTATATTTGTTTTTAACTTTTATACACAAACCGATCATTTATAGTTCAATTACTACCACTAACTTGTTACGCACTGTTATTTACTAACGAAATAGTTAGATGTTAGGTAATTTTACTGTGTTTATACCACTTTTTATTAATTTAAAACACGGATCGATCAAAACCACGTCTGTTCGTACCGGTATCTCGGCGGGGCGGGCAAACTATTCACCAACGCGCTGAAGGACCTTCTTCAAGGCTCTGGATTGAACTGGGCGTGGTATAAACATAAACGATGAGTACATCTTGCATCTTCGGTTCGCCGACGACATAGTTCCGCAACTATGTCGTCGGCGAACCGCTGGAGCAGCTGAACGAGATGCTGCAAAGCCTGTATGGAGCCCCTTGACGCGTAGATCTTGGTATGAACTTGGACAAAACCAAGGTTATGTTCAACGAACATGTCACACTGAGACTGTTTGCCATCGAAGGGTCAGCACTCGAAGTTGTTCAACAGTATGTCTACCTTGAGCTCTCCAGCTCTGTAGAAATAACTTCGGAAAAGAAGTGACCAAAAGGATCCAATTAGGTTTTTTCCTCCCCTTTACCGCAGTACCTAAAAACAAATGTCTTCGACCAGTGCGTCCTACCGGTCATGACTTACGGTACCGAAACGAGGACGTTGACAGTTAGGCTGGTCCACGACTTATTAGTCACGCAGTGGGCTATGGAGCGAGCTATGCTTGGGGTTTCTTTGCAGGATAAAATTCGCCATGAGGTCATCCGACAAAGAACTAAATTCACCGACAGCTCACAGAATAAGCAAGCTGAAGTGGCAACGGGTTGGCCACATCTGCCGAAAGACCGATGGCCGGTGGAGCAAACGAGTCCTAGAGTGGAGACTACGAATGGACAAACGGAAGGTAGGGCAATCCCCATCAAGATGACCTGATGACCTGAAAAAGGTAGCTGGAATAGATTGGATGTGCAAGGCAGAGAGGATCGGGTGCTATGGCATACATTGGGAGAGGTTCATGTGCAGCAGTGTGCTGCAATGGGCTAATTGACGACAGTTAAACTAATACACGAACCGGACCGGACCGAACAAATGGAATTGTATGGCTTTAGGTATAGCTATAAGTTTGTTATCTCTACCTTCCCCATAGAGAAAAAGGCGTGAATATGTGTATGCATGCAAATAAAGCACGGCAAAAACGCACGGTACAGCTCGTGAATGCGTAATAAAAGGACAAAATATACTATAGGTAAGTATTTATTTAGTTACAGGAGGGAATAAGTTCGGTACTTTGGGTTTAGAATATAAACAGAAGCAGCAGGAAATTATGGTTATTTCCTGTAGACATTTCTACTGTGAGAAGTTTTGATATCAGCCGAATTGCAGTTGAAAACATACCGATACGCTTCCGTAATTATATTTAATATTATGTAGGATACCATGGTGCTGGATGTGGAGATTGTAAAATACTGTACGACGGCCCTGTTGAGGGCTGTTCGGAGGCTTTCCACGTGTCCCTCTGATTAGCAGAGGGCACAGTGGAGAGCAAGTAAGGGGGCCATCTCGAAACCGGAGATGGCCCAGGGTCAGTCGGGTTGCGAGGGATATGCTCTATGAGTAACCTTACACCCCGGCGTCTTAAGACCCGAGACGGCGTGCGGTTTTAGTCGGTGCAAGCCCGACATAACCGCCCCCGCTGAAGACCCCCCGCTCTCCAGCGGGGGCGGTATCCGAAGGGATTTCCGCACGAAAAAAAAAAAAAAAAAAAAAAAGGCATAGATATGCAACGATAATACTGGTATACTCGTAGATAATACCTGAAAATATTAAGATTAGTTAATAATTGTATTCACAAATTTTTGTGGGAATTTTTAGGGTGTCGTACGTTGTTGTCAGTCCGTTTATATGTCTTGCAAGACTTTTTGCTGAGGAACTCATAGACATATCAAGTTGGCATTAATATCGGAAGTCGGCAATGCCTTGAAACTGCTAAAACATTCAACTTCAAGCAAGGAAGCAAGCGCAAGCAAAACATGCAGCCGTTTATACAGAATATTTAATAATAACTAGCGGCCCGGTACGTGCTTCGCTACGTCAAAATGATCCGCCATGTATTGAATTCAAGGGCTTACCCGGGGTGCCCGGCAACGGACACTTGGGGAGGATCAATCCCTTCGGATACCCCCCACCGGCCAGCGGGGGTGGTTTTGTCGTGTATCGACTAAAGCCGTACGGTGTGCGCACGAAAAAAAAAAATCCGGGAGGTTTTCTTAATATTTTTTTCCGTAAGAACCTTGTACAGAGTATTAGAAAACTACAAAAAAAAATCAGCCAAATCGGTCAAGCCGTTTTCATGCTATGTCGTGACAACGGAAAACGGGTTTCTTTTTTATATATATAGATAATATTTTTATCGTGAAATTTGACAAGAAACCTAAGCTAGGTATTTTTTGGTGCTGATCGTCATATAATTACTATGTGAATAATATATTCAATAAATTACAAAAAATAAGTAATTATTATTATTAAATATGATAAATAAATATTATTATTATTAAATATGCTGTATAAACGGCTGCATGTTTTGCTTGCGCTTGCTTCCTTGCTTGAAGTTGAATGTTTTAGCAGTTTCAAGGCATTGCCGACTTCCGATATTAATGCCAACTTGATATGTCTATGAGTTCCTCAGCAAAAAGTCTTACAAGACATATAAACGGACTGACAACAACGTACGACACCCTAAAAATTCCCACAAAAAATTGTGAATACAATTATTAACTAATCTTAATATTTTCAGGTATTATCTACGACCGGGACGGTGGGGCGACTAGCGCCTCTCCCCCAAACCGGGGCAAGACGGGGACACCGTGGTTCCCAAACCCGAGGGGGCCATCTCGAAACCGGAGATGGCCCAGGGTCAGTCGGGGTGCGAGGGATATGCTCTATGGGCAACCTTACACCCCGGCGTCTGTAGACCCGAGATGGCGTGCGGTTTTAGTCGGTTCAAGCCCGACATAACCGCCCCCGCTGGCACGCGGGGGGGTATCCGAAGGGATTTCCGCACGAAAAAAAAAAAAAAAAAAAAGGTATTATCTACGAGTATACCAGTATTATAGTTGCATATCTATGCCTGTCGTACAGTATTTTACAATCTCCACATCCAGCACCATGGTATCCTACATAATATTATTTATGAACAAGGACGAACCTTCATTTATTAAAAATTTCAATGAATTACCGAAGTGCTAGTAATGTTTCGACTCGAACGAGTGAAAAAGATTACAGAAATGTCAACTTTTTTATTATAAGTAACCGGTATAGCAAATTGGATATCTCAAAATGGTACCATAGATTATTCCGAGTAACCCCCTATGGGTCCAAAACGACTATAAATTCAGCGTGTATAAGAAACAAACATATTAAATGTTGAGATCTTTTTATTTCCTGCAAAGTAATCAGTGACCGACCGAAACAATGTGGAACGACATTCAATCCGGATAATGTACTAATCCAATTCAAAGCGTGAAAAGATTTATCGACATGACTCGATATAACTAATAAAATACAATTCCTTTGAGGTATTCCCATATTGGATACAAAAGAATTTAACAGAAAATGGAAGATTTTTTGGTTGTGTAAAGCGGATGTGGATGACAGACCGTGGCTTTATTTTAAAGGGTAAGTACTAGTAACCGAAATTACTAGCATTCCCGCTAACCCCTCCAGAAGGGGTTAGCCAATTTGCATGTGTTCAGACCGGGTTCACGTCGGTAGTATAAAGCGTTGTACGGACTAAGCGTTCCAGTGTACGCGTAGTCGGTTTGCGTACAAAGGAACTATAGTCCGTATCTACAGCCGTCCGTACAGTACGTGTCAGATTGATCTTGGCTTGCAAAGTACTCAAAATGTTATGCACACTTACAAATTCAAATTAAGTGACTCCCGGGCGTAGATGAGTCTCAACTCTCTCTGACTCATTTTTTTTTAATATTTAGAACACGTCAATTTGACTTCACCTCATCTGATGGTAAGCTGAAGGTAAAGTCTCAGGAAAGAGGGTCACCATTACATACACGTACCATGTTAACAATAGTGGCACTCAGCTTGACGGCCTCATCAGAGGAGGATTGTCGTCGCAGCACCGCGTGACACCCACCGGTCCCACCAGTGCTGCGACCATAATCCCCCTGCTTGGCTATGCACTTGCTGACCCCTGAACGCAATCAAACCGAAATTGGATTACTATGGAGGGTTTTTCGCAATCGTGCACGGTGGTACCTACCCAGCCGAATTTTGTGACAAATTTGTGTCATCAAATTTCTACCACCATCTACGCCCGGGACTACAGACCTCCATGATCGGGGCCTGAGGACGGCAGTTGGCCGACTTGCCGTCCTTACAGAAGCAGGCCGTGGCGGAGGCGTGTCGATACACACGCCTGCCAACTTACCGACGCGGCGACAACGCGGGATAAAACCCGACCCCACCAGGCGAGGCCGCGGCGGCGGCCAAATTCCGCCGGTAACCCTGGGGTTATCCTTTCGAGGGCTTACCCGGGGTGCCCGGCAACGGACACTTGGGAAGGACACCGTGCGGTTTTAGTCGGTTCATGCCCGACATAACCACCCCCGCTGACCGGGGGAGGAGGGGGGGGGTATCCGAAGGGATTTCCGCACGTAAAAAAAAATGGCCTGGTTCTCGTCATTCATTTATTTATTTTTACATTTTTCGGATTTTTTTCATCCAAACACAATTCAAATTAAATAATTTGGGGAAAGTTTTCGTACACAACACAAAGTTTGTCTCTGAGATAACCAAGACATCATTCACAACGCGACTAGTGTAAGATAGATTTATCATCTTTTAATCTATATATAGGGTGAATTTTTCAACTGGGTGCATGACCTGGATGGTCAAATCCGAAACTATGAGGAATAGCAAAAAATGCTCAAAGGAGTCTCGGGCGCGATTTTGATGAAAACTAAACTGATTCGTTGGATAAAAAAAAACAATATTCATATCCAGGAATCAAATCTATTAATTTTGAATTAAAAACCATAGCCCATTCGATAGTGCCGCTAGTGAGGAACGAATTCGGGGAAGTAATGACATACCGGCAAACTTAAGGAAAAATCTAATAAAAAAAAACTTATTTATTTTCCCTACGTTACCTATTACACTTCAACTGATTAAAATTGTTCAAAATGATGGCCTTTGTTCTCAATACATAGCTGTATTCTACGTCTCAAGGATTGTATTGCATCCAGCATTACGAACAATATTATTGATTTCGTTTTGAATACAATATTACTGATTAACCGTGTCTTCATAGAAAACAAGTAGGTAGTCATAGTTCCGATATATGAGGGGTCCCACAAAGATCTAGGGGCCCAAGTGCTAGTCGATACGCCTGCTGATGAACGGATAGCGCACGCTTTCCTCTTGGGGTTGAGAATTCATTAGCCAGTCACTCCCATAAAATAACCAAGATAAGCTAAATCCAAAAGAGGAGAAAGTATAAGCGGGCCGCAGGCTCCGAGGTGACAGTTTTGTATGCAACAGGGAATATTTTCCCTAAAAAAAGATGATGATGATGTTAAGATGATGTTGAAGGCATGCTTCTAGAGAAAACACACTTTTAAAAAAAAAATTGATCTTTCCTTAAATTTGCCGTTTGTTATTACTTCCTAGAATTCGTTCCATATTAGCAACACAATCGAATGCTGTACAACCGATTTGCATGACCCATGTTTCCTCAAATGATAACTCGTAAAAATAATGCTTCAGAGGGTTTCATTACGATGTTCCGTGATCGTCCGCTGCGACTCCGTTGGTGGGTTAAGCAGCGGTAACCACCCACGCAAGTAAAAAATAATAATTTGAATACTCCTCAAATTACAGTTAAACTAATATCTTGAAGGAAAAAAAGTCAGCTGACGATGGTTACGTTAACTAAAGTTATATTTTAACTATTTTCAAAATAAATAGGTATTTTAAATAGTATGTCATATGATCATAGTTCATATGACACAGGTACTATATAAAATACCAACGGTTCATTAAAATACGGTTGATTGAAATAATGGACGATTCACATACTGTATATTTATAAATGGTCAATATTTGTAGACTAATAAGAAAGAAGAAAGACACAAAAAAAGCATGGAACAAGTTGATAACAAACTTCGTTCCGCTTTATAATCAAATTATATTGGTTATCTTTTCAGCTGAATTTATTTGCCATATATTTTTAATTACTATTATATTATTAATTACATACTAATTGCTAGTATTCACAGTATCCCGAGGGGGCCCTCTCAAAACCTTAGATGGCCCAGGGTACGCCGGAGTGCAAGGTGCCTTATTAGGATACCTTACAGCCTGACCCGAGCCGGTGTGCACTATTGGTAGGTTCGAGTCCAACATAACTACTCCCACTTGTAACGGTTAAATGTTTTTATAGAAGTTGCAGAAATTTATAGGGGACTTATGCACTGTGAAAATTAATTAAATAATGAATGTAATTGGTACAACTACCGGCTAGGGCGAGCAGAGATAAATAAAAAAGGTTGATTACAATATATTAAGATTATAATCGGTAAGAGAGCGTTACATACATTTATATTAGGTATTGGAAATAATGAATCTCAGGGAATGGATTCGTAATAAAGATTCTGCCGTGGCGTTGTTCGGTCCGTTGTGCAAAGATGGTAGTATGCACTTAGCTAGTGGACACGTGGCTTGTGGTGTTGCCGGCGTGCCAGGGTCTCCGCTGGTGTGCCTCGCTACCTCCATTATGGTGCGAAAACCGGTGCGAAGACCCTGGAAATAGAAAAAGTGCGGGTCAGTTTGTCACTAGGTAATTACGTCCAAGTGACCCGCTAAAATAGCAGGTGAAGAGAATCTCCCAGCGGCAATGCAGCGTAGCTAGAAGCTATAATAAAAAGAATATAAGTAGGCAGCAGAAGCTGGTGCCGCGACCTCTGACCGTACGGGTCATCGGCCTCGTGGCACTAAATAGGTAGGCTGAAATAGCACACAGTAAAATAAAATATATTAAGCCATGCATTTTAGCAGGCAATAAGCTGCACCGCTGGAAAGTCTTCACCTGTAGAAGAAGTAGGAAATGTTGTTCTCAAAACTTACCCGGAGCCGACAGCAGTTGGCAACGGGGTCAAAGTGACCTTCCTCGGCGAAGGATGCCAAGGAAAGGAACGATATAAGAGCCGTCAGTTGATAACTGGGCTAGTGCTGTCCAATCTCGCTTGCACAACCATAGATAATTAGTAATATATTATAGAAACATACTAAAATATCGATTAATTTACGGATATTGTTTTAATTAGATTTATAAAGAATCCACAACGTTACACACTAAACGTGAGGGTAACGGCAAAAAAGCACACAAAATGGCACAGTACAGGCGGAGAACAATCTAAAAAATCAAAGATCATGAAAATCGGTTAACACGTTCTCGAGTTATAGACGGTCTCACTAACACGACTTTCATTTATATGTATAGATTATTAATAAATAGTTACGTCAGCTGGTTATATTTCGGTGGAAAGGTAGTCAGCTGATCACCTTAAAGATGTATTGCACTAGCCAAACCGGATCATTTACCGCCTATTTAAATGCACCATCTGACGATTTTTCTTCGGCATATTGCTAACTGATATTTGAAGTGAGCACTTGGGCCCCTAGATCTTTGTGGGACCCCTCATATATCGCAACTATGACTACGTACTTGTTTTCTATAAAGACACGGTTAATTAATAATATTGTATTCAAAACGAAATCAATAATATTGTTCGTAATGCTGGATGCAATACAATCCTTGAGACGTAGAATACAGCTATGTATTGAGAACAATGGCCATCATTTTGAACAATTTTAATCAGTTGAAGTGTAATAGGTAATGTAAGGAAAATAAATAAGTCTTTTTTTAATTAGATTTTTCCTTAAGTTTGCCGGTATGTGATTACTTCCCAAAATTCGTTCCTCACTAGCGGCACTATCGAATGGGCTGTGTTTTTTAATTAAAAATCAATAGATTTGATTCCTGGATATGAATATTGTTTTTTTTAATCCAACGAATCAGTTTAGTTTTCATCAAAATCGCGCCCGAGACTCCTTTGAGCATTTTTGCTATTCCTCATAGTTTCTTGAAAAATTCACCCTATATATAAGATGTCACAAAAGTAGGTCTCTGAGTTTTGTGAGATGACTTGGTATCGACAAAATATGCATTAGAAACAAAAAAAAAATTCGGGTAAAATAAAAAAATAAATAAAAAAATATAAAAATAAAAAATATAAAAATGAAAAAAAAGCACCACCAGCGACCAGCGTCACGTGACGCGACGAGCCCGTGACGCACGTGGTAGGCGTGCAGTCCTTCAAAAAATCAAAGATCATGAAAATCGGTTCACACGTTCTCGAGTTATAGACGGTCTCACTAACACGACTTTCATTTATATGTATAGATTATTAATAAATAGTCACTTCAGCTGGTTATATTTCGGTAGAAAGGTAGGCAGCTGATGACCTTAAAGATGCATTGCACCAGCCAAACCGGATCATTTATCGCCTATTTAAATGCACCATCTGACGATTTTTCTTCGGCATATTGCTAACTGATATTTGAAGTGAGCTTAAGTGCGTTGAGCACTTTCCATATGATACTTTTTGGGTGAACAAAAACCATGGAACTTGATCAAGTCATCACATTTGACCAACTTTCTTCAATTTTAAGTTTCCTGTTAGAGGTCCGTACCTTTTTTTTTCGTGCGGAAATCTCTTCGGTTATGTCGGGCTTGAACCGACTAAAACCGCACGCCATCTCGGGTCTACAGACGTCGGGGCTAAAAGGTAAAAAAGAAACCTTTATAAGATCACACTCTGGTTCATCTGTCTGCCTGTCCGTCTGTCCTAGTGTCACCAGCGATTTTCTCAGGAATGGTTATACCTAGCAAGTTGAAATGTATGCCAGATACTGAGGTTTGGGGTGCGACTGGTTGGAACACCTCCTAGCTCAGTGCACCCTGGGCAACGTGGGCAATGATACATCATTGATTGCTCCTCTGGAGTAGCTGGCATCAACGCCAACGGCCTGGATTCCGAACGGCCCTTTCCAGGGCCCGCTGACCCCATTGCACGAGGGGGTCGCGGTATGGCGGGCCTGCAAGGCCCTCGAGTGTGGTCGCTCCAGGTACCCCTCTGCTGTTATCAGAAGGGACACTACGAGCGATGTAGTGATCCAAGGAGATCAGGGGACGGGTCGGCCCACTGCTCGCGCAGGGGCTCACGGGCATTCGTGCCCATCGGAGTTGGGGGGAGTGTATTATCTGTCTAACAGTAGCATTCGCTGTTGAACTTGGCTTGTAATATTATTAGCTAGCAGCAGCAGGTTGAATTGAAACTAAGGCGAAGCCTGAAGGTATTTTCAATAAGTTTTCTAAAATACATTGAAATATCAGGTAAAATAGATTAAAAGAACAAATTACACTAAAAATATGAAAATGTGCAGCGTCTTAACCCATTATTGAATCTCGACGAATAAAGGCACTCTATTGAGGCGCGCAGAGCTTAACATAGACTTCTAGCCCCACTATCGATCTCGGTGTTGCCAATATTATCCTTATACTCTCCATTTCAGATATATCTCGAAAGCGCTAACAATATGTATTAAGGCACACAGCGCATTAACTTACCGTTACATAAAAGTCCAGAATTAAAACTAACCATTATATATTGAAAACAGATAATTTATACATTTTAACATTGAAATCCTGATCAGGAGCGAGTTGAAGTCGGGCATTGAGGGTTCCGTGCAAAAGTGTATTTAGGAATACACTAAGGTTGTTGGTCCGCTTAACAATCGGTGTCCGGTAATGTTTTAACACCGCACTAGGATCAGAAACTTATTTACAGTTGGTAAACCGATTGTGAGCTATTTCGATGTACATGTACATGGAGTAATCCAAGGTAGCGAGCTAAGATTTCAGCGTATTTCGGCTCTGGAGGATAAATTCATAGTGTGATCATCAGATGATAACTTACCAACATAATTCGCAGACTAAGCAAACTGGAGTGGCAACAGGCTGACCACATTTTGCCAAAAACCGATGGCCGTAAGACATCCAAGAGTAGAGACAGCGATTTGGTAAATGGAAGGTACCCAGTAAGATAAACTGATGACCTGATAAAGGTGGCTAAGATAGTCTGTATGCAGAGGATAAAGGATCACTTGATTCTAGCTCTACAGGAAGTACTCTATAAGTTTTGATTTCGTTGCGATTGTCTAAATATGCTAGATAAACGCTTTTTTTTTTTTTTTTTACGTGCGGAAATCCCTTCGGATACCCCCCCGCTGGCCAGCGGGGGTGGTTATGTCGTGTCTCGACTAAAACCGCACGGTGTCCTCCCCAAGTGTCCGTTGCCGGGCACCCCGGGTAAGCCCTCGAAAGGATAACCCCAGGGTTGCCGGCGGACTTTGGCCGCCACCGCGGCCTCGCCTGGTGGGGTCGGGTTTTATCCCGCTTCGGTGAGTTGGCAGGCGTGTGTAGGGGCACACACGACACGCCTCCGCCACGGCCTGCTTCTGTAAGGACGGCGAGTCGGCCAACTGCCGTCCTCAGGCCCCGATCATGGAGGTCGGTAGTCCCGGGCGTAGATGAGTCTGCGGCGTCCTCGCCGCAGACTGCGAAACTCGGGGGGCAGGGTTCTCTCCCGCTCCGTCTCCGCCGTCTCTTTCGCGCGCATTACCTGCTCGCAGAAAGAGGCGGCGGCGTGCCACTTGCTCCCGTCGGAGACCACGGCCCTCACCATGGTCTCCAACGAGAGAACGTCCACGCCCAGGACCGCAACGAGATCCCGGCGTTGACTCGCCCACGCAGGGCACTCCACCAACGTGTGGAGCGCCGTGTCTTCGCCAGGATCCTCGCAGTGCTGGCACTGCGGCGTTGTCTCCCGGTGGATGCGCCACAGATACTTACCGAAACACCCGTGTCCGGTAACCATCTGGCACATCCGGTAGGAGAGGTCCCCATGGTCCCTCTCCAACCACTCCTTCATGATCGGTCTCACCGCCGCAATGGTGGATTCCCCCCACCTTGGGTGCTCAAGTCGCACCCTCCATGTCTCCATGAGTTCCCGGTGGAGCTGGGACCGCTGAGCCCTGATTTCTCGGGGCTCCGGCCTATGGCCCCGCTCCAGCGCCTCCTTGCGCCACTGGTACAGCAGCGCAAGGGCTCTCGCTTCCAGGTCCCATGGAGGGGTCCCGGCTAGGAGACATGCCGCCTCGACGGAGATCGTGCGATACCCCCTGATGACTCTGACGGCCATCGCTTTTAACGGGCTGTTTAATACAGCCACGTTGCGGGCCGCCAGAGTCTCCGCCCATACGGGGGCCCCGTATAGGGCCATGCTTCGCACGATCCCCAGGTACAGTCTCCTAGTGGGGGCGTTGGGTCCCTTAACGTTGGGCATCAGCCGCGATAGTGCGACCGCAGCCCCCCTCAGTTTCGGGACCAGACTTCGGAGATGAGGTCCGAAGTCCCATCGGCTATCGAGTACGAGCCCAAGGTACTTCATCGTGGGCTCGATGCCGATGCTCACGCCCCCTACGGTTATGCTGGTTCCCGCAGGTGGCCCCCTCCGAGGCCCGTGAAAACACATAGCCTCGGATTTGTGGAGAGCCACCTCGAGTCCCAGCCGCCGTATTCGACCCACGACTTGAGCAACCCCTGCCGTGGCCTTCACTGCCGCGCTTCGGTACGTTGCTCCCCGCGCCATAACGAGGGTGTCGTCAGCATAGCAGACTATGCTGACACCCTCGAGCAACGTACCGCGCAGCACCCAGTCGTATCCGATGTTCCACAGGAGTGGCCCTAGGACCGACCCCTGCGGAACACCGCACGACACTTCTCGCCGCCCTGGCCCTAGCCAGCTCGGGTAAACTATGGCCCTCTCGGATAGGTATGCCTCGACAATGCGGCGGAGGTAAGGAGGCACTCCGTGATACGCGAGCACCTCCCTAACGCAGCTCCAGGGTAGGGTATTGAAGGCGTTGGCGATGTCAAGAGACACCGCCACCACCACCCCACCCCGCGAGACTACTTCCTCCGCCAGGGGCTAGATAAACGCTGGTATATCTCTTGATTGCGTTGATAACAAGTACATTGTTAACAAAAAGTACAGCCGAATTCAAAACCAAGAAGCATTCATAATGTTTGATGTTAAGGAGTTCCATTTTCTGTCTTCGTAGTCCAAGTCTAGTCCAGTCCAGCATCGAACTCTGGTTGCAGACAAGCAACCATAGTTCGATACGTAGGGCACCTCATAGGAACGACAAAATACTCTATATGTATGTATCTATGTTACTGTGTATCTGTGTACGCACGAAAAACATAGACCTTCTTAGCTATCAAATTCGACTCGTATGTATGTAATTTTATTGGAACTGCAATATATTGTAAACTAAATAGGTTATCGTTGAAGAAATAAGAAGTTAAAGAAGTATACAGCTGGAGTACGTAGTGGTATGGTAGAATATGTAGTGATCAAGATAGAGATTGGGATATTTAAAATTGACGAAATAGATTTATGAGGCGAGGGTGAACGCCCAGCCCGGTAAAAATTGATCCAAGCATTCGTATGTCAATTAGATCGAGGACAAATTCAAGGGAAGCCAGATCAAGAGTAATTGGTGAGTATGTTTGAAAACAATTAGGAAAGAAAGGCACCGGTTAGGATCATAGCAGGTGGAAAGATCTTGAAAGTTATTGTCGCTACCAAAACGGCTTAACGGTCTGGATGACACTTGGCAAAAGGAGAGATTCCGTCCAGAATCCTAGTAATAAGTGGCCGTCAGTCGCAGGAACGGGACCAGTAATTCACATACGTGGAGACGCGGGTAACAACTGGCAATTCATATAGTAAAAAATATTGCTGAACAGAGTACACAATGAAAGTGTGTACATACCCTTACAACCGTCCCACAGTTTATGTGTCGTATACCAGCGGATATTTATTTATATTTATTGCCTGTTAATTTTATTGATTCGCGCTTGTCATAAAACTAACAGTATTGGTCATTAATTTGATTATCTTTAAATGTTGAGGAAACTCACATGAGCAACCTTCATGGTTGCTTATCTATGATGATGATATGCTGCATTGGATGTGCGGAGTCACGCGCAATGTGCTGCCACGTTTTGCGACGACCACCAGAGTTACGTGGGTAATAAATGTCTGGCCATGCCAATTCCCACTGGCCGCGGTTGGCGGGGAGACCCAAGAAAAGCTGGTTTTAACGTCATAAGGGATGACATACGTGTCAATGGTCTCACTACTATGGATGTCCAAGATCGTGCGAAGTGGAGAAGAAAAAGCAGGAAAGTGGACCATGGGCTGGGCCTCAGATGCAATAGGGACACAACGCTAAGGATGATGATGATGATGCCAATATTCGATTTAATGTCATTTATGTTATCAAAAAGTATCTACTATTTAACTATAACTATCAGCGCAAGTTAATCTATAGATTCATTTATCACTACATAGTATAAAACAAAGTCGCTTTCTCTGTCCCTATGTATGCTTAAATCTTTAAAACTACACAACGGATTTTGATGCGGTTTTTTTTAATAGATAGAGTGATTGAAGAGGAAGGTTTATATGTATGATAACATCCATTGAACCCGTGCGAAGCCGGGGCGGGTCGCTAGTACTATTATAAAATCTAAATTATTTGTCTGTACATTGGAGATATTTAAAAAAAAAAACTTGAGTTATGTTAAATGAACGATTCTGAACACAATTTTTTTTCATTGGAATTCTTGTCTGTCTGTTAATCTGTTTGTCTATTTGTTCGCAATGGACGCAAATACTATGAACGAATTTTGATGCGGTTTTTAGGGTTCCTTACCTCAAAAGGAAAAAACGGAACCCTTATAGGATCACTTCGTTGTCCGTCCGTCCGTCTGTCAAGACAGTTTTTCTCAGGAACGCGTGAAGGTATCAAACTGAAATTTATATCTAATACTCAAGTCTACTGTCCCTTGGAGCTGTGAAAAAATCAAACTTCTAAGCCAAAGCAATAAAAAGATACAGCCGTTTATGCCGCAAATTTCCGCAAATTTGCGGAACTCGCACAGGAATCAAAACCTACAGGGTACTTCCCGTGAACTTAGAATCTTGAAATTTGGTACAAAGTAACGTCTTATAGGACAGATAAAGGAAAAATTGCGAAAACCGTAAATTTTGACTTAAATCATATAATAAAAAATATTTTTGAAAATTTTAGAGTTACTACTTCTTTTCTCATGAACGCGTAGAGGTATTAAATTGAAATTCATATCAAATACTCAGGTCTATAATAATCTTTAGGTGAACTTTTACTTATATACCTACAGGTTTGTACGGAACCCTGGGTGTGCGAGTCGGACTCGCACTAGGCCGGTTTTTTTTTTCTATTAGAAAGGTCTTGGTCAGACTTAAAATCTGCCGGTTGTTTGATGCAATTGGTTAAGTAGAACGGGAGATATGGCCAAAAAATTATTACCGACCTCCGCACGGCTGGAGCCGCCTGCATCAGCTAGTACTATTATAAAACTGTAAATTATTTATGTCTGTACATTGCAGATATTGAAATATATACTTTGGCTTTGTTAAATGAAAGATTCTGAACACATAATGCTTTTTTTTGAATTCGCGTCTGTTTGTCTGTTTGTTCGCGTTGGACGCAAAAACTACTGAACGGATTTCGGATGTATACGGGTCCCCTCGGATACCCCCTGCCGGTCACGGGGGCGGTTATGTCGGACTTGAACCGACTAAAACCGCACGGCGTCTCGGGTTCTGGCACCCCGACTTACCCTGGGCCTTCTCCGGTTTCGAGATGGCCCCCTCGGGTTTGGGAACCACGGTGTCCTGTCCCGGTTTGGGGGAGTGGCGCTAGACGCCCCGCCGCGCCGTCCCAGCCTGCTTCTGCTGGGGTGACAGGCGGCCTCACCTGTCACCCCCAGGTCTGCGCTCATTGTGGAGGACGGAGGTCATTAGGCGGGCCGGGAGAATCCTAAATCTCTCCCGCGCGCTTCGCCATTGCCTTCTCGAGCATTACATGCACGCGCGGGTGGTATATACCTATACATGATCACGTTAATTCCTGTTAACATTATTGTATATCACGGAACGCGAAAGTTTCAAAATTAGTATAGATAGCGCTGTGTAGAATGACGTAGAATATTTATCATTGATTTATCATTATTACTTATATATTATATACAAGAATTGCTCGTTTAAAGGTATTAGATTAAAGGAGGTTTGTAATGATTTATATTCATTTTAATCATAACCTGGTATGTACTAGTATCTGTACTGGTGAGATAAACTTGCTATACCTCGAAACTCAAAGATCCCAGTTAAAAAGTTTTAAACCTTCCAGAGCTGCCTCTGAGAGTTTTGAACGAACTTCGTGATAATTTATCAACTAATCTACAATGGTGACTGTCTCGTAACAGAAATATGACAGTAGTAGCTGTTGCCCGCGGCTTCGCCCGCTTGGTATTCTGTTCCCGTTCGTGCTTCCCATTGGATCCTTTTCCAGGGTTAAATAGCCTGTGTTATTCTAGACTATAATCTATCCCTGTCTCAAATTTCAGCCAAATCCGTTTAACCGTTAGAGCGTAATTGAGTAACAAACATCCCAACAGACAAACATCTTCACAAGCTTTTACATTTGTAATATTATTATTATTTTTTTATAAAAAGAATATTAGTAACCGAAATTACTAATATTCCCCCTAACCCCTCCAGCTAAGCTAAATTGCTTGTGTTAGGAGTGGGTTCACGTCGGTAGTGTAATGGCCAGGATTCGAACCCGGGACCTCTCGTACGTAAGGTTGTCTTCTAAACCATTAAGCTACCGACGCTTATATTAGAAGGATAGTAGGATTATTTATACTGTTGATTGATGGCACTTGGCGGAACTTGCTACACATATTGAAACAAATGTATCACTTGTCAGGATCACTATACTTGGAGACTCTAACATGTAAATAAATATAAAAAACCTTTGAGAATGCCGTGAACCGGTCAGGTGTAATTATTAAATATAATAGTGCAAAAGTAGAAGTGATACATTTGTTTCAATATCGATAGTAGGATTAATACTAATATAATATTAATTACGTACTTGGTAATGAATATTAATATAGTAAGACCTTAGGACTAGCTGATTACCGCGTGGAATTCTGCTCCGGTTCCCACTTCAAGTTGGAACACATTTCAGGGATAAAATGTAGGCTATGGATTGTTTCAGATTATAATCTATCCCTGTACCAAATTCAGCCAGATCCGTTCAGCCGTTAGCACTGAGTAGCAAACACCGAAACATATAAACATCCAAACGTATTAACAAACTTTCACATTTATAATATGAGTAAGATGGGATAGTAGGGAGTATGATGGGATATTTTAATCCATAAACTCGCGCCTTTTTACCTGTGGGGTAGGCAGATCAAATCCTTTCATGCGAGTCTGCCGGTTTCGAATGCTTTCTTTCCCATTACTTCATCAATTTGAACAGTGTGTTCTGCGAGTTCAATTCATAGTTACGGAGCTGAATCTTAAATTACGGTGAATTAATTCCACTAAAACGTGGGACCAAAAACCAAAGTGGGAAACAAATATACCGAAGGACCACACAATAAAGAAAAATAAATACTATGATCTCACAAACGAATTAATCAAAAACGGTTACGTGGTTAATTTATATGCAGTGGAAGTGGGAGCGAGAGGTATACCAGCAAAATCTCTCTATAACCTACTTATAGATCTAGGCCTATTGAGAGCTACAATAAGCTCATTACTAGGACGAATGTCTAAAGCGGCACTAGTAGGTTCGTATCAAATTTGGTTAGGCAGGGAGGGCAACTTGGGTAGTGAAGGTGAGTGTTGATGTACATCAACAAAAGGGGCCCCTTCTAAACCTACACTTGGGTCGCAAGTCCCAGGCACTGTCCCGAGTTCCCAACTCAGCAACGCGATGGACCCGGCACCCGCACGGAGAATCCATGGATTGCTAAGAATATCGGTCTCAGGTGCAAAACATCATGTAACAATTGCATTCAATTGCAAAAAATATATATGTAACTTGGTATGTATATTATTGTTATCTTAACAACTGAAAAAACTTTGTTGGATTTGGATAATGGTATACCCGAGTAAAAAGTAAAATATTTCTCAATTAGCTGTTGCGGGCGGCTCTGCCCGCGTAGATGTCGGTTATCGCCACCAACGAACTATCAGGCCTCAATTTCATCTCCACACAGGTTGACATTTCAAATAATCCTATTATCTTAATTTTTTTTGTTGTTTTATATATATATTTTTGGAGGATGTACTTTTTTACTACTATGTCATAGATGCATACACCCCTGTCCCGCACTTCGGTGCCACCTCTCCCGCTGCGTTGCTCGCTACACTACGTAAGGCTACGTGGAGCATCACCGGCACGTCGCATCTGAGCGTTTCTTGTTTTCTAATTTCGTATTTTTTATTTCGTACTACCTTTTGAATGGAATGTCCGATTTCAATAATTCAAAAAGTAATCAACCAGTATTGAAACAGTCTTGAATACGAAATCATTTATTTAGATAAGAATTAATACAAAGGTATGTATAGCATGGTCTGATTTTGATCGGCATTTCTATCAAGTTTAAAAGTGTAAAAAAAAATAGTTATAGTGACATAACTACAATAGTTGGACATATGGTCTCGTGAAGTTTATTGCAGATATTGATATATTCTATTGTATTATAGAACATTTTTTTGTTCTGTTATCAATAATTTCCCCAACGCATGCGATGAAAGACATTTTATGACTAATTTTTTAACACCGTTGGTTGGTTTTAGTAGGGATTTCTAAGGATCGCTAATTTTTTTCTAGAAATAAATATAGCCTATGTTACTCAGTAATAATGTAGCTTCCTAGCGGTAAAATAATTTTTGCAATCGGCTCAGTAGTTTTAAAGTTTATTCGTTACATACAAAAATACAAATCTTTCCTCTTTATAATTTTATTAGTGTAGATGTTAAAATTCTTATGATTATAAGTTATAATACGGATTATATAGGATACAAGTTAACACAGATAATCAAAGGATTTTTTTTGCTAATATTGAAATTCTCATACGCCGAATGCTTAGACCACAGCATAATAAATTGAAACAATAAAGGGTCTGTTTTGAATGTAACAATGGCCTACTTTAAAAGTAAGGGGAAACAAACATAGATTCAGACGAACATAGAATCTCCTCCTTTTTGAAGTCGGTTAAAAAGTACAATTCCATTCAAGTCGTATATTTTAAAAATAGAACTGTCCACTTTTATTTGTTAAAACTTGGCAAAAACGACAAATAATAAATTGATGAAGCGGGAAATTCAGCTTTTATTTTAAATTTATGGAGATTGCTCTTCAGGTTTTTATTTTCAGATATAGAGGCCACGCCCGAACTCCATCGGACGCCCTTTTATAAAATTTGTCAAGTTAATAAGCTAAGACAAAGTTATTTTACATTCTTATCTACTGGCATAAAGTATTATGTGACAAATATTAAATTGATTTTCTGGTTAAAAATCTGTTGCCAATGTTGCCATACTCGAAATAACCTATTCGTACAGAAATGGAATAGCTCAGCGAAATTGATCTAATATACCATTTCGAAATCTGATAGAGATTTCGAATTGGGATTTCAGATCAATTTCATCGCTACGACGGGTACTGGTATTACAGTGTTTCATACCACGAATTATTCGTACCGCGGTTCGAATCGTACAAGGATTCTTCTTGAATTGATTGTTTCGGACCATGCTATGAAGCGTTAAACAAGGATTTTGTATTTCAATGGTTCGTATGCTGTATGAAACACCAAAGGACTCTTCTTAACGTAGTTGATAAATTTTTATTTAGAAAGATCTTCGTTATACTCAAAATCTGCAGTAGGTATGTTTGATTACAGGGCACGCCGCAATAGCGGCGGTAAGGCCCATCATGGAGGATTGGCTAGAGAGGCTTCACGGAAGCCTCTCGTACCGACTGACGCAGGTGATCTCCGGCAATTGGAGCTTCGGGGACCACCTGCATCGGATCAGGAAGGAGCCAACGCCTGAGTGCCATCACTGTGACGTGAGCGAAGACTCACGGCTGCACACGCTGGCGGACTGCCCGGCGTGGGAGGCACCGATACGTGACCTCGTGGCAGCCATCGGGGTGGGAGTCCTCTCGCTCGGCAGCATGATTGCGCCAATGGTCCAGAGCGTGAGCGCGTGGGCCACCGCCACCTCCTTCTGCGAGCATGTAATGCTCGCGAAGGAGATGGCGGAGCGCGCCCGGGAGAGATTTAGAACTCTCCCGGCGCGCTGAGCCCGCAACATGCTCGCCGCGCCTCGCAGGCGACTCAGGTGCCGAAGGTCGCTTAACGACCTCCGTCCTCGATGAGCGCAGGCCTGGGGGTGGCAGGTGAGGCCGCCTGTCAACCCAGCAGAAGCAGGCCGGGATTACCGACTAGCGCCCCTCCCGCGTAAACCGGCAAGACGGGGACACCGTGGTTCCCAAACCAGGGATCCATCTTGAAACCGGAGATGGCCCAGGGTCAGTCGGGGTACGAGGGATATGCTCTATAAGCAACCTTACACCCCGGCGTCTGAATACCCGAGACGGCGTGCGGTTTTAGTCGGTTCAAGCCCGACATAACTGCCGTTGTTTTTATTGTTGTATGATGTATGTTTGATTACAATTGATTGAGTAGAACCAGAGATATGGCCGAAAGCGATAACTAACATCCACGCGGGCTGGGCCGCGAGCATCAACTATATAGTATTTGAATAAAATTGAACTGAAAATTCAATTTAATTCAAGAGATTTATTTTCAGAATACAGTGATCTATTTTGGTAGTAAATACTGATAACTAGTGTTAGTATGCACATGATTGTTTAACTCGCTAATATCTTATTTTTATTTGGTGAGAAGGAAGTCACAAATATAATCCTAACTGATCGTCGTTCTCACAAGAAATTTAATAACAGGAGAGTTGATACTCTTCGCCACTGTTTTTAGCATGCTTTTGTCACTACTCCGTATTCTGCGTTGCACAGATGCAGCTTTTTTTGCGAATGACGGCGTGAAAGCCGTCAGTCCCTGTTCAGCGCAAACATCTCCGAAGCGCTGTAGAAACGTGGTTGTCCCAACAGTACCCTAAAAACATTATTGTATTAGGCGCGCAGCTCGTCTAGTGACCTTTTGGTGTACCTGACCCACAGACTACCTATGTAAAGGTCCTGGCAATATGCTTTAACCAAAGTTTCCTTGTATGCTACAATAAGATAATCTACGGGCCAGCATATTACCGCGGACCGCTAGCACCCTGCACTCCCTTTTTATATCTAACTTGTCTCCTAGGTCGTCAGCGAGAAGATGCCCTAGATATTTGAATTTAGTCACTCGTTTAATGTTCAGACCGTTGGGGACCGTAAGGGTCATTTTAGGTGTTCTATCATCAGGGCATCCACCGCCGCGCCGGTCCTAAAGACAAAAGTTTCACACTTCGTAGGGTTAAAGATCAGTCCGTGCGGTCTTCAGCGTCGTGCGGCGGTATTCCCTTTAGTTACATTAAGTAAAGTTCCATTATTTTCGATACGGCATACGAATCATAGACTCTCAACATTTTATTAATAGCCCCCGCAGTTGGGGCCAGCAGCACCATACCGTCTGCATAACTGATGGTGTTTCCTTTTACACCACGTACGCTGCATCCCACCCATTGAGTAGCTGCCAGCCTTTTAGGAACATGAACGTCGGTGATGATGCTGATTAATTCCATGACGCAGGCATGTAAATATTTATCTGTTATTCAGTTATTTTCATTTATATAAGTATGATATTTATAATTCCCCAAAAGGGTGCTTTCCACTTGTTCCCCCGCCCCCCTCCGCGTGGACTCCCTGGAGGATCTATGGAAATTATTACACCTGAACACTCCAAGGGGTTTATGGATACAACACTGTGTATCCATAAACCTAAACCATAAAACTGTGTATACATAAAAAGACTCCTGGACCCCCTCAATAAGAACTGAACGACTCTAACGAAAGGAGAAACCCAGTTTTGGGCCTGACTAATCCAGTAATGACGATCTGCGAAAGACTGCGGGCAGATGTTGGATGCGGCAAGCTGAAGACAGGACGCTATGGCGCTCATCGAGGGAGACCTATGTCCAGCAGTGGACTAGAATAGGTTGATGATGATGATAATGATGATGAATCCAGTAATGAATATACATCTAAAAAAATCCGTTCCCGCAGGGGGAACGCACAGGTAGATTTCGTGAAGCAATTAATATTATTTACATAACATAACATAAACTCACGCCTATATCCCCGAAGGGGTAGGCAGAGGTGCTAGCATCCACGTTTTGCCAGTTTATGTTTTAGGTCCCAATGTAATAGGTGGCGAGCCTATTGCCATTAACCGGACACTTATAAACCTGCGATAAATACACACATAACTTCGAAAAGCATCGACTAGTCATTGGTGTGTGCCATGGTAATACCTGGGATCGAACCCGAGACCTCGTCTCAGCAGTCCTTTACCCATACCACTAGGCTACCGTGGTTTATTATTTTTTAACATGTTTAATTTCTTTTTCTCGAAAACGGAAACATTTAGCGAAAAACTTTTCAGACGTTTATTTTAGACTTAAAAATGGCCTATCGATTAAAAATGTTTCCGACGGCAAGAATGTTCACCGATTAGAAGTTATGATTTTTTTCACGAAAAATTTTGGTTTTTCCC
The DNA here is from genome assembly GCA_946251805.1 of Cybosia mesomella. Classification (NCBI taxonomy): domain Eukaryota; kingdom Metazoa; phylum Arthropoda; class Insecta; order Lepidoptera; family Erebidae; genus Cybosia; species Cybosia mesomella. The sequence goes on from OX276403.1 coordinate 16,467,257, forward strand.
CCCTCCACTTTTAGTTAAACTTTTAATCTTATAGGTTTATAATTAAAAGTTGTTGGTATTCATGTATACTATGGGATAAAATTAGAAATTTTGAGGAAAAACTGATTTCTAAAGATTTTAGATCGGAAAAAGAGAACATCTAGGACGGGACTCGAACCCGCGACCAGTCCCTTACAGGGGGAATGCTCTGACCAACTGACTGGTCGCGGGTTCGAGTCCCGTCCTAGATGTTCTCTTTTTCCGATCTAAAATCTTTAGAAAAAAGTAAGCATACAAAATGCTTAAAAATTTAATTGAAAAAAAAACTGATTTCACAAAAAGTGAGGCCCTACCGTCCCCTTAGGCCGGATTCCACCCGTTCACGAACTTAAACTAAGTTTACACCCAAGCAATTTTTGACCGCAGTTTGAAAGCGATCGGGGCAAAAATGCGACCGTGAGAGTGCCGCAAATTTTGGGAAGTGGAACCATACATACATATATATGTCGGAGAACGGGGAATCTCATCAACATTGTCTGCAGGTCTAGTGGGCGTCATCGTGGGTAAATGCGAGCACAAACACTATTCAGTATCCCGAACAATTTATTATTTTATTATAATTAATAAAATGACAAATAACACTTGATAATTATATTTGAGCAGCGGGTTCATGGCGCCGATCTTTCTTTAACACCTACTCCACTCAAAATGATCTGCCTCCGTCAAACGTTCTGTCCTCAGTGCCACCTCGCACGCTATTTATAAAGATGGCGCCTCGACCCCACTCGAGGCTACCCTCTACTCATAACACGTGTTACAAATTTAAGTGAAAAGGATTGACACAATATTAAAGTGTGATAAATCAATTTAAAATAAATCATGATTTAACATAGTTGTTTGGTAATTAACTGTAAATAAATTAGTTTGTATAGAAATCAACTTCAAAACTAAATAAGCGAGATTTTACACAATAGAAAAATATGATAAGTCATATTAAATGAAATTACGATTAAATTAACATTGAACAGTTTTTATAATTGATATTACATTATATTCTACAACCAACAATCAACTTGAGTCCGAGTACCTCCACCGACACGGCCGTCCTGACATTTCACGCGTCCTCGTGTGATGTTGAAGGGCAAGCATTATCATCTGTAAAAAAAAAACGAAAAGGAAGATTTTGGGATAAAATCGGTCACTCCTGACAAAGTATGGACATGTTTGTTATGCACCTCAATGCAATAACCTGGATTTTATGATTAAAACATTTAAGCTACTTGTAAGAAACAGCCACCTCTTTGTTCAGACGAACCATTATTCATACTTGTCTAAAAGCCACCTCGCTTTTTAGACAACTAATATCAACACCGTCCAAATAGCCACCTCGCTTTTTGAACAACTTACATACACACCGTCTAAATAGCCACCTCGCTTTTTAGACAACTTATACCAACACCGTCCAAATAGCCACCTCGCTTTTTGAACAACTTACATACACACCGTCTAAATAGCCACCTCGCTTTTTAGACAACTTATACCAACACCGTCTAAATAGCCACCTCGCTTTTTAGACAACTTATACCAACATCAACGTTTTATGTTCATCATATACTTCTACTCTGGTACACAAATATACTCCACAAATAAATCTTACCGTCATGATCATCTGATAAACATGGATCCAGCTCAGTAGGAACATAGGATTGAGGGAGTGGACGTAAGCGGTCTCTCGAGTATTTGTAAATACGGTTAGAATTCAAACTCTTGAGATGGTACCTGTCACCATCTAACATTTCAATGAGTTTATAAGGGCCTTTGTACTTAGCATCCAATTTGGTTTGATTCCGTTCGTGATTTTCAATTAAAACATAATCTCCCACAGAAAATGAGGTTACATTGGCCTTGTTCTTATCAAACCGTGCTTTATCAAGACTGCAGCTTGTTCTCTAATTTCGTCTACATTAACCTCAATCTCATGATCGTCTACCGTTAACAAATTTAGGGGCCTAGCTACTACAATTGTGCTATTTATAGATAGCTGAACGTCGTCTAGTGCCTCTTGTCAGGTCCTATTTAACCTCTACAGCAGTTAACATATTTTTAAGAGTTCTCATTATCCGCTCTACTTGACCATTAGCGCGACATGAACCAGTTGCTATTAGATGCAGTTTGATATTATGACTCGTACAAAAATCTTTAAACTCTTTATTAGCGAAACATCTTCCTTGGTCTGCTATTATACGCAGTGACATCCCAAAAAGTGATAAAGTTGCTTTAAGAGCCTTAATTGCACTCTCAGAATTAATCCTCGAGGAATGTCTAAGTAAGACATATTTCGTGAAGGTATCTAAGTATAAAAACGTATTCTTTTAGATCACTTTTGCCACTGAGCTTTCCGGTAGCATCTATGTGAATTGTATGCCAAGGGATGCTAACTTTTGGAATGGGGTGTAACTCTATTTGTTGTTTACCACTATTTGATTTAGCTACTTGACATGTTATACTATTTTCGACGAACTTCCTAACATAACATTTGGGAACCAATAATGTTGATATGCTTTTTCTAGAGTTTTTTTTCCATCCCAAGTGGATAATGGATTCGTGAATATGATTTTGGTCGATACCAACGAAAAGCCCTAGGCACAATCGGTAACCAAATATTACGGTTATTTCTTTGAATCCTCCTATAAAGCACACTTGATCTTAACTCGTAAATTCTACAACATTCTAAATCAAGATCATCATTTTCGATTTTATGAATAATTTGATTGCAATCAGGGTCTCGTCGCGGTTCGGCTTGCAGCCAGTTCGAAGATAATTCGGCTATATTAACGCGATTTTTTTACTAACAAAATCGGACTAGAAAATGGGGACTTACTAGGTCTAATAACTCCGGCAGACAATAATTCACTACACTTATTGCGTACTATTCACCGTTCTTCGACGCTTAGATGATAAGGCCGCCGTTGCACGGTTTTAGAGGCATCTATAAGTTTTATTTCCAGTTCACCCGACTTTACCCTACTAGTAGGGGTACCAACCACAAACAAAGTCCCTAAAATTGCAAAGAAGTTCAACTAGTTGTCAGTGTTCAAAGTCAGCTGTGGCGTTACGTATATCACAAGTATTAATAAGCGAAGAGTTTTTAATTATAGTTAGTTTATCACTAGAAATATGTACGGTAAATCCTAAGGCCAATAAATCGCGCCCTATCAGAATATCATTGCTCAGAAAATCATCAGGAATTACGTGAAATAAAATTTGTACGTTATGACTACAAAGAGTAACATTACATAAAACTTGCACATTACACGGCACGCTTGATTTTCCCACCCCCGTAAGTGTAACAATTGCATGTTGTAATTCTCCCACAAGTTTACGTGAAATAGTTTCTTTAACCAGGGCATCATCAGCACCAGAATCAAAACGAAATGAATACTGCTCACCATATTGAGTGATAAGCCCGGTGATTGGTCTCACACCGCATATGTCCACTCGTTTCACTACGCTGGATGTAGGGGTAGGCTGCGTACTGCTGCCTGCAACTGGCCACGTCTTCGAGCACCGTGATGCTACGTGTCCTTCAGCACCACACTTGTAACATGTCACCGAGGTCTTTCTCATAGTTGCGGCCATGATGGGGCGCTCGGAGCTCTGAGTTGGTTGCTGCTTGTCTGCATGAGGGCGGCTGGAACATTCATAAGACTTGATGTCCAAATTTTCCACAAGCATTACATTTTGTGGAAGTAAGACCGAGCCTGCCCAACATTCGTAAGTGCCTTGAAGACTCTGAATAACACCGCTTACGAAATGAAAATTATATAAGTTCCCGTTGCATTTTGCTGCGGGTAGTTATCTCTTCAGAAAAGATATTGCGTTGTAAACGTGGTTCGATTTGCCCCATGTGAGCAAGTATTAATGACACCACCATTTTTTTCTTTCTCTAAATTACCCCATCGTGACACAAGCAAAGTAAACAAACGGCTTGCATATGCAGCAAGACATTCACCATTTTGTAGCTTACCATTAAACATTTTTAAAACCGTTGCTGCACATGTTTCTGACGTATCGAAACGAGAAAGAAAAATTTCTTGAAATTCTACCCACTTCATATTAGGAAAAGCAATTTGGGAAAACCATGAAGCGGCTGAACCCTTCATGGCCTTACTGAGTATTAGAATAAGTTTACTTCCCTGTATATCATGATCCGACAGGCAGATATGAGCCGTTGCCAACCAAGCTCGAGCGTCAGTGTCTTCACTTTCTGGTTGAAATTTGGGTAACGTAATATTTTTGTCTTCGGTAGCCAGCGGTTTACGTAGTACCTCCACGAGCAGTCGCATGCTCTCTTGTTGCGCCTCGAATAAAGCGTGCCAACCATCTTGCACGTCAATTGGATTGTCTTCGTTTTGTGCTTGCACTGATCCCACTTCTGATGTCGGAGAACGGGGAATCTCATCAACATTGTCTGCAGGTCTAGTGGGCGTCATCGTGGGTAAATGCGAGCACAAACACTATTCAGTATCCCGAACAATTTATTATTTTATTATAATTAATAAAATGACAAATAACACTTGATAATTATATTTGAGCAGCGGGTTCATGGCGCCGATCTTTCTTTAACACCTACTCCACTCAAAATGATCTGCCTCCGTCAAACGTTCTGTCCTCAGTGCCACCTCGCACGCTATTTATAAAGATGGCGCCTCGACCCCACTCGAGGCTACCCTCTACTCATAACACGTGTTACAAATTTAAGTGAAAAGGATTGACACAATATTAAAGTGTGATAAATCAATTTAAAATAAATCATGATTTAACATAGTTGTTTGGTAATTAACTGTAAATAAATTAGTTTGTATAGAAATCAACTTCAAAACTAAATAAGCGAGATTTTACACAATAGAAAAATATGATAAGTCATATTAAATGAAATTACGATTAAATTAACATTGAACAGTTTTTATAATTGATATTACATTATATTCTACAACCAACAATCAACTTGAGTCCGAGTACCTCCACCGACATATATATATATAAACTTTTTGACCAGTGGTCATTTCGGACTCAGGGGGTCATAACTAGACCTCCTATGAAGATTTTTTTTTTAAATTCGACAGTAGTCAAGAAACCAATATCAATCAATCAATTAGCCTATTGCAGTCCACTGCTGGACATAGGCCTCTCCCATTTTACGCCATAGCACCCGATCCTATTTCATCGAAATCTACCTAAAATCATCTATTTTCCTGATTACCCTATACAAATCTTAGCCTCGTAGGCAGTGTCAATACATATAAATTTATTTTTGAAAAACCTTTGTAAACGATGCAAATATTGAGGAGAGGTTTTTCAGTAAAACCTCAACCATAGAGTGCATGGTAGGTTGTTGTAATGTCAATGTCATATTGTCTGATCTGATAAAATGTCAAATAAACTTGTGCAAACGTGATTCTAGACGGGTGTGACGGGAGGGAGGGCCCATCAACATCCTCGAGGCCCAAGTCAACCTCACCTGCAAGTCGGTGCACCTGCTAAACAACAGACGAGGCTCTGGCGCAAGATACTGGTGGTGATACCAAGAAACTTGACATTGGCGTCTTCGCCATTTATAATTTTATAAACATGTATTATATTTCACTTGACATTGGCGAAATTGCGGTGATTCTGCTGCAGAAGCCATTAATTAAAGCTGTATTCTGTATTCTGTGATTCTAGACCCACTGTTATATTATGCCTCTATTTGGTCAGCTCTAGCCCATTTCGTCCTAGTCTCTTCAGCCGAGCGCCTATCCCCGTCGCATCCAAAGCTAGCCCTTCGGAGCCCCGGGTCCGCTCTACTGTTCCTCTTTCTAATAATATGAAATATGTTTTGACTAATATGGGAGCGACTACTGTCTGTACTCCTAACCACGAGAGGAAGGCCTGCACCAGAGCCCCCTCTGACAATCATCAGGGGTACACCGGCTAACAGGTGACCTTTGCTTGGGCTCTGAAGATCTCCATTTCATTATACTTACCTTATTTTATAATCTTACAATTATTTGCAAAACCCATTCATAGCTATAAATATTTATAGGCATTACAAAAATAACATCTATCAAATCTGGTTTAAAGCGCTCCAATAAATCAATTTACAAATCATTACTTAGGAATATTTGGATTGACAAGTATATTTATTGCAGATTTCTGTAGTGGTGTATAAAATAGCTTTGAAAAAATAAGGATATGCGATCATTCAGCTTCAGCTCATCAGTAAAATGTATGATAATTTGTTATTGCATTAGTAAAGCAATTAATGAACCTACTTAACTATTAAGTTAACAATAGTAGATTGTTACACAAGTGTTGAAAGTCAGCCATTTTACCCGAGATATTTCTGGCGCTCGAACGTAGTGAGAGCGCCAATAGTTCGAGGGTGAAATGGTGGCATTCACCCGAGGTAAACACTCTACTTTTCATTTCGACTATGTGAGGAAATTAAAATACTACACACACATTTAATGAAACAGGTATAATTATTTATCAGTTAAAATTTAAAGTAAAATTAGAACAATTTGAAAATAGATTATTAACAATAGCTTTTGCCTGTTCTTAAATCTCATCGGGAGTTAAATTAATATCCATGTCACTGGAATCACTTTCCGAAACCATTTTTAACCACAACTAACACAAGGTATTTATTTATATTGAATTTGAGTTTGAGTTTTCCCTCTAATTCTTTAGAAAACTTAAATTGTTTTTATTTAATACTGAAAAAAGTTGCATTGCAAAGCACGTACATACTGCTAACATTAGAAAAGTTTTAAAAATCGAATCTATTGGTTACATTGTAATCGGGTATCTAGGCGGCCAAGTAAAAAAAACGTGATATTATGACGTAACTTATTATCATGGACTATGGACGAAAAAAAAAAATACTTTCCACCCTAGGGATGAAATAAGCTACTTTCCACCCGGCTATCTACCCATGAAAATTAAACTTTCCGAACAAGAGAGATGAAATATTAGATTGTTACACAAGGGTTGAAATTCAGTCATTTCACCCGAGATATTTCCCAATAGTTCGAGGGTGAAACGGTGACATTCACCCGATGTAAACACTCTACTTTTCATTTCGACTATGTGAGGAAATTAAAATACTACACACACATTTAATGAAACAGTTATATTGATTATCAGTTAAAATTTAAAGTAAAATTAGAACAATTTGAAAATAGATTTGTTCTTAAATTAATATCCATGTCACTAGAGTCACTTTCCGAAACCATTTTAACCACAATTAACACAAGGTATTTATTTATATTGAATCTCGTTTTCTCGCTAATTCTTTAGCAAACTTAAATTGTTTTTTTTTTAATACTGAAAAAAAATTATAATTCACGTACATACATACTGCCAAGATTAGAAAAGTTTTGAAAATCGAATCTACTGGTTACATCACGAGATGTGCATTTAGGCGGCCATGAAAAAAAAACCGGCCAAGTGCGAGTCGGACTCGCCCATGAAGGGTAGCAGCAAGTAACATAATGTATTTTTTTTTAATTTTATATTTGAGTTGATTGAATGAAAGGTAAATTGCGGTTTACGATTTATGAAGTATTAAAAAAAACTACTTATTAGATCTCGTTCAAACCAATTTTCGGTGGAAGTTTACATGGTAATGTACATCATATATTATTTTTTACTTTTATCATTCTCTTAGTTTAGAAGGTACAGGGGGGGGGGGGACACATTTTACCACTTTGGAAGTGTCTCTCGGTGTTTTTTCTTTTTTTGTGTGAAAATCTTAATGCGGTTCACAGAATACATCTACTTACCAAGCTTCAACTACTTATCAAGCTTTATGAAGTATTAAAAAAAACTACTTATTAGATCTCGTTCAAACCAATTTTCGGTGGAAGTTTACATGGTAATGTACATCATATATTTTTTTTTAGTTTTATCATTCTCTTAGTTTAGAAGTTACAGGGGGGGGGGGACACATTTTACCACTTTGGAAGTGTCTCTCGGTCAAACTATTCAGCTTAGAGAAAAATGATATTAGAAACCTCAATATCAATTTTGAAGACCTATCCATAGATACCTTACACGTATGGGTTTGACGATGATATTTTGAGTTTCAGTTCTAAGTATGGGGACCCCTAAAATTTATGTTTTTTCTTTTTTTGTGTGAAAATCTTAATGCGGTTCACAGAATACATCTACTTACCAAGCTTCAACAGTTCTTCTTCTTATAGTTTCGGAAAAAAGTGGCTGTGACATACGGACGGACAGACAGACAGACAGACATGACGAATCTATAAGGGTTCCGTTTTTTGCCATTTGGCAACGGAACCCTAAAAAGCGTCATGATATCAAGGCATTATGACGTAATTAAATTATCATGGACTCCATGGCAAAACTATAAATTAAAAAAAATACTTTCCACCCTAGGGATGAAATAAGCTACTTTCCACCCGGCTATCTACCCCTAAAAATTAAACTTTCCGAATAGGAGAGATGAAAAAGTTATTTCCATATCATATCCTATTAGCTGTTACCCGCAACTCCACCCGCGTGGAATACCTACTGAAATAGCCATTGTCTGAAATTCTCAAATTTTCTTAGTTTTTCTTTTCGTAAGAACCCTTTAGGCAATGATTAAAATAAAACTATTTTTAATGGATTCTATCGCGTGAACTTCCGACATTATATTCTACGAAGTATAAGTAAATGAAAAAAAAAATCCTGATTAAAATCGGTGAAGTCTTTTCAAGTTATAGCGTAACCAATGGGACCAGGAATTTATTTTTATATCTATAGATACTTAATATAATTATCTACAGATAATAAGCCGTACTTAGGACTATTATGGTTGAATATATTTTCACTTGTCTGTGCCTACATATACGCCAAATTATTTAACTATGTATTTATATAACTATTCGGAGTAAAATGTTGTATGGGTATGCCTTAAAATATCCATAGTACATACAAAAAATAATACCTAAAATAATGTTAAACGTTAAAATGATATTTAAAAATAATATATTTTCAGGCGTAAATATATGCCTCTCGATGATTAGGATAAGAATAGAACAACAGGCGTTTCTATTTGAATTATATATTATGTTAATAATACTTTGGTGTTGATTGAAATTACTTGTGCAAACGTGATTCTAGACCCACTGTGTTATATTATGCCTCTATTTGGTCGTCTCTAGCCCATTTCTTCTCAGATTCTGCTTTTATATTCAAAAATCATAAAATAAGTTCTTAGAGCTACGAAGCAATGTTTTCGAATGTTGTAAAACACTTACCAACTATGAATAAAGCACTCACTAGTAACACAATCATTGTTGATTCTTCTATTATGTATTTCAAAGTATTTGAAACTTCTTGAAGCCAAATACAACTTTATAATATCAGATCAAACTTGTGCAACGAAACTTATTAAAATGTCATTTTAAAATTGAGTCAGGCTATGAGGAAATGTATCGATGTAATCATCTACTGTTTGATACGTGTTGTGACCGCGTACGTTCGGAACGGGATCTCGCGCCAAACTGAACGGGAGTCTGTGATCCTCGACTGAGAGGTATCCTGTCCTGTACACTGTTGTTAACCGGGGAATGAGTACTGTGCGGCCCGATAACGGGCCCGAGCTTTATTGTGTACTTATTATTATGTTTTTTTTTTATTAGGCCACCTTTATTAGCATACGTGACGTTTGCTTTATTTCAACTAACAAGTTCATTAAAATTTTGTCATAAAGTAAACGTAGCAGTCTTCACACTAAGCTATAAGAACACTCGTGGTTTTGCAACTCCCTTGCTAACTTACGATTTTTCATATGAATTATCTTTACGGTAATGATTAAAATGTAACAACACTATAACTCCATAATGAAAATAGTAGAACGTAACCTTACTATTTTAGGACGTCTCGCAGAAATCAAGAATACCGTCATATTTTAAATTAATTGTAGAAATGTTAATTGAAATATGTCGCAATACATTTCTTTAACTCAATATTAAACATTATTACTAATTTAAAAATGGTTTAACTTATAAATTCTTGTTTAGAATGGTTTTATTTTCGTTCGAATCGTGCAAAGTTTACATTCTGTCTATCATCTGTCAAAACTATGTATCATCCTATCCTCTCCTCGAATAAAAAATCGGTTGTCTGTAAAGTCGGTTTACTGACGTTAGTTGAACGTGACAACGTCATAAGAACGCGAGGTAACGCCGCATACGTCATGTGGTATCGCCGCATACGTCGGTAACGCCGTATACGTCATGTGGTAACGCCGCATACGTCATGTTTTTTCGTGCGTGCAGCCGGCTCCATCGATTTATAAGACGTTGTCACGTCATAACTCTGTTAACATGTTGAACAGTAGGTATAATAGCAATCCATTGATGTATTAAGTACGGTTATGTCGGGCTTGAACCGACTAAAACCGCACGCCGTCTCGGGTCTGCAGACGCCGGGGTGTAAGGTTGCCCATAGAGCATATCCCTCGCACCCCGACTGACCCTGGGCCATCTCCGGTTTCGAGATGGCCCCTTCGGGTTTAGGAACCACGGTGTCCTCGTCTTGCCCCGGTTTGGGGGAGGGGCGCTAGTCGCCCCACCGTCCCGGCTTGCTTCTGCTGGGGTGACAGGCGGCCTCACCTGCCACCCCCAGGCCTGCGCTCATGGAGGACGGAGGTCGTTAAGCGACCTCCGGCGCCTGAGTCGCCTGCGACGCGAGGCGAGCATGTTGCGGGCTCGGCGGGCCGGGAGGGTTCTGAACCTCTCCCGGGCGCGCTCCGCCATCTCCTTCGCGAGCATCACATGCTCGCAGAAGGAGGTGGCGGCGGCCCACGCGCTCGCGCTCCGCACCATTGCCGCAATCATGCTGCCGAGCGAGAGGACTCCCACCCCGATGGCTGCCACGAGATCTCGCCTCGGCACCTCCCACGCCGGGCAGTCCGCCAGCGTGTGCAGCCCTGAGTCCTCGCTTGCGTCACAGTGATGACACTCAGGCGTTGGCTCCTTCCTGATCCGATGCAGGTGGTCCCCGAAGCACCCCTTCCCGGAGATCACCTGCGTCAGTCGGTACGAGAGGCTTCCGTGTCGCCTCTCTAGCCAATCCTCCATGATGGGCCTTACCGGATGTATTAAGTACCTACAATAAAAAAAATAAGACATTATAATAGGTAGCATGATTCCAGCATTTTGATTTTGTGGAAAACCCGTATCACGAGGGCCTCCAAGAGGAAGCGTATGCGTTCGCCCTTTGCACATGCTACGCACTATATCATAATAAAATTATTTTTTTACACTCAATTAGATTTTTTTTAAAAACACAACATCAAAATAACCTAAAAATAACACATATGATGCATGATAAAATTCAATTGATGGTACTGCCCCACATATGATGCATGATAAAATTCAATTGATGGTACTACACTTGGAATTGCATTTCCATACTTTTCCTGGGAAAGATATGTTTATTTGGTCAATTTAAATATTGGATTTATTTAATGGAATCTCGCACGGAAAATCAATTTCAGTGGTACTGATTCGGGACACCGCGCCAAATATTCATTATTTGCTCATTTATTTGTGCGAGTACAGCATAGGCAACTAACGAATAGTTATTTTTATTGTCAGATCCATATTTCATTGCATTCTTGTCAATATTTCAGTTAGAGCAGCTTTAAAGAGTATAAAATAAGCATATTATCCGGATTAACCAGATAAAATACGTTTGATTATTAATCATCGTCGTCATTGTTTTAGCGTTGTAGCCTATTGCATCCGATGCTTGCACCTTGTTGCGGGCGGCGAGCGGCGGCGGCCAGCTTACAAGTTATTCTCTTATGCGGCTGATCTCCCAACCCCTAGAGGAAAGACACGGCAGAGCGTGTGTCAATCAGCAGATGTACCGATTTGCAGGAGAGGTTGTCTTAACCCCGAAGAAAAAATAAAAAAAAATAAAAACAATGTTTAAAAAATTACTGTAAAGTTATTCATTGTTTCCGTAGTTCGCAAGAATTACGGTAGATGGCTCCAACGTCGCCTTAAGACGTATATGATATATCGGAGAATTTCGAATATCTGGGACGTGTCTAGGTGGCTCAGTTGGTCAGAGCATTCCCCCTGTAAGGGACTGGTCGCGGGTTCAGGTCCCGTCCTAGATGTTCTCTTTTTCCGATCTAAATCCCGAAGGTCTTATTGGGGCTCCAAACACTTAGGGTGTTTCGTCATTATTCTTCGCCAAAATTTGAACTGGGTAAAACAAATAAATAAATTGTCTTCTTTTTAGTCAATGATATTACGGTTAGTAATAGGTTTTCATTAAATTAAATTGTTATACAACTCCTGCCCCACCGCGTACTCCAATCTATATGGTTGTGACATACACCCCTCTCATCGTTTCCTGTATTATTATTTAATGGCTAGCTTTTGCCCGCTACTTCGCGTAGAAGTCTTAACACATTGACGGACAGTACCGCCTATGGCCGCCAAGATAGCCAAAAGTAATACGACAGTACGCCGGTCAACGTTCAAGTTTCTACCCACATAAAATAAGTACGCCTTTAGACGCACAATTTTCTAGGCAATTACATAGAAGAGCATGTTGTACTGTCACCAAAGATTATATTTAGACTTTCTACTGTCACTATAAAATGTTCAAGAATTTGACCGGATTCTTGAACATTTTGACATGAAGGTACCTCCACACACACATTCACATTTTGATGACTCCTTTTACACGCACACTACGCCCGTAGAAGTCGTATTTCAATACAAACTGTCCAGTACTGCACCACTCGGGGGTGCCTACAAGTCGTTACGTGATTTGCGCGTAGTTATATTTTCGATCGTAAGTAGTAATTTTATGGTTTTATGGAGACAAAATACTGAAACTAGTAGTTGTATATCCAAATAACTTATTTATATTGCTGACGTGTGTTTTGAATGCGATTTAGTTATTCTAAATTCTAAACTAATATTTATTCACATGGCTTCTCGCGATCCATACGATACAGAACAAAAGCGGCTTCAGGATCTATATGACGTTGCTACAACTTCTGGATCGAGTCATGACCCTTTTGAAGATGATGGAGAATACGCATCTGATGTCGACAATCAACCAATGTTACTAACCAACCTTATGACGGTCACGTCTATATCCGTTCTGTCATATAGGGTGTTACAATAATAATCGTGCTGTGACGCTACGCCCATTTCTTTTTTTTTTACGTGCGGAAATCCCTTCGGATACCCCCCCGCTAGCCAGCGTGGGTAGTTATGTCGTGTCTCGACTAAAACCGCACGGTGTCCTCCCCAAGTGTCCGTTGCCGGGCACCCCGGGTAAGCCCTCGAAAGGATAACCCCAGGGTTGCCGGCGGACTTTGGCCGCCACCGCGGCCTCGCCTATGGGCAATGTATGAAAAAAAGTACTGTCTCAGCACCCACAACCTGAGAAAGAGTACTGTCCATCAACGTGTTAAATGGTTCTAATACAGTGGAATCTCGGTAACTCGAATTTGAAGTGAATTGTTACCATTTAACATACCATAACATAACTTCACGCCTGTATCCCCGAAGGGGTAGGCAGAGGTGTATTATACACCCACGATACCATTTTAAGTTAATGAGTTTTCGACTTAACGAAATATTGGAGATATAGAAGATTATATTAAATTAAATCAAAAGGTAAATAAAAATTGGACGTAGATAACATAGTTAGGTACTGAAAAAAATCACGAAGTTAACTGTACAAATAATTACAAAAAATCTGTTTTGTTCTTTTGATTTGAAGCAGATTTCTTTTTTTTTTTTTTTTTGAGTTCAAACAATGAATTGAATACGTGATTCTTACTCTCATTACAATTTTCTAAGTACGTTTGCTGAGCATAATTTCTAGACAGACTGGCTTGCGAATGCACTGGATTTGCAAGCCAGTCTGTCTAGAAATTATGCTAGACACACTGGCTTGTTTATTTCATACAAATAGTTCAGAATCTACTGGATCAGCGGCTTCAATGTGATTTTGTGTAACAATATCGTCATCAACATTTCGATTAACTTTACAATAAATTCAGCATCGGTTAGTAAATAGTCAGATAAGAAATGATCGATAGTGAACTCTCTAATCAATGAGCCAAAACTTAAACAAACATTTGTCACAGCTGTGCTATTTAGAAAATTAAAATAATGCATTCATTGTGCAATTAATGAATGCATTATTTTAATTTTCTGCGAGATCTAAACAATAGATCTAAAACACCGAACTTTTGAACTTTATTGCTAAGAGTTTGGAGAATTGCAAGTAAAACGTCAACAAATTTTACTAACTTCGACATACGAAGTCTTCTTTTTGAATTCGAGTTACAGAGTATAAATATATACTATCAATACCTCGCAGGGAAATACCATTTTGTTCAACTTACAAATCCAAAAAACATCGAGATATCGCGTATTTGGGGGTCCAGCGGAATTGAATGACAATATTTTTCGTCTTTCCGAGGATTACGACTTCTGCGAGCTATCGAGATTCCCCTGTAGGATTTTTAATTGGTTTTTTACGTTATTAATTTTGTTATAACATATTAATTATTTAGTTCATGCGTTTGAATACTTCTATATTATTATAAAATTGTATTGTATTGTATATATATATATAATTAATTGTATCTGTACATTATATTGGAGATATCCAAAGAACTTGGGTTATGTTAAGTGAACGAAAATCCTTTCTTATCGGATCGCTACGTCATACAAGAACACACCCTCCAACTTTCAGGTCTTTACGGTCAGCGGTTTAAGCTGTGCTTTGATCCGTCATTCATTCAGGACAAATAGGTATTGGTGATTAGTAAGTAAGTAGCGTGCTTAATAAACAGAACAGCTAGACTAACGTGGATAGAAAAAAAGGGTTAATAACGTTACCTAGTATCACCCACGGTTCATCAGTACATCATCAGTATACGGTTATATTTATTGATACTTACTTCTGTCTGTAGCACCATATTTTATAACAACTTGGAGACATCAAACGCATATTATGCGCATATTTCTTCTCTATGGAAGGCAATTTATGGAAATCTTGGGTCACGAAAATCTGTTACATATCGATGCCGATTGGCAGTACCTCGGAGATCACGTTCGCGTCGGTCCCGGTTGCCATATGAACATCTATGGCAGTCGTCACGGCACAGATTAATAAAGAGTTACTACGTAATTTACGGGTAGTTTGAGCCCTAAAGAGTCTAACAACTGGTCAATCTACAGAAATTCGATATTGCCAATGGGTTGTGGAGGTCAGATGGCAGGTGTTTCACGGCAATATCGAAGTTCGGCCGCTTCGTAGCCTTTGCCCAACTGACTTGGGCAAAGGCTCGGAGCAGGAGGACGAGAAGTATCGGGGTCGATTGTCCTAAAACAGCTATTGATATATTTTCCCTTTACGCATGGCTTTTCGTAAATCAGATGGCTCGGTTTCAAATAATAGCTTGTTTGATTTTGCTATTTTTTCACGCGAGAAAACCGTGAGATAAATCCTGACGAGACTCCATTCAACCGCAATCTTTACATTGTCATACCTCACTTGGTTCGTAAGATAACAATTCGTCAATCACAATATTATTACAGATATTACATTTCACTATATACGATATTTTTAGGTAGATTTCGATGAAATCGATCTACCTATTGGTTTCTTGACTACTGTCGAATTTTAAAAAAATTTCTTCATAGGAGGTCTAGTTATGACCCCCTGAGTCCGAAATGACCACTGGTCAAAAAGTTTATATATATATATATATATATATATATATACATATATATATATATATATATATATATGTATGTATGGTTCCACTTCCCAAAATTTGCGGCACTCTCACGGTCGCATTTTTGGCCCGATCGCTTTCAAACTGCGGTCAAAAATTGCTTGGGTGTAAACTTAGTTAGTTCGTGAACGGGTGGAATCCGGCCTAAGGGGACGGTAGGGCCTCACTTTTTGTGAAATCAGTTTTTCCTCAAAATTTCACGTTCTATGAAAGATATTCGAACCGTTCTAATTAAAAAGTTACCGTTTTCGAGAAAAAATAATTAAACATGTTAAAAATGCGCTCGGCGTGGGTCATAGAAGAAGCATAGGTCATATTAATTGCTTCACGAAATCTACCTGTGCGTTTCCCCTGCGGGAACGGATTTTTTTAAGTAGTAGCACAGGCGATTTGCAACTTATCTATACGATAATAAAATTGTAAATTAGCTGTTTTTACATTGGAGTAAATAAAAACAGGGGTAATGTTAAATGGGTAATTCTGAACATAAAAATATTTTTGTATGTCTGTTTGTTCGCGATGGATGCAAAACTACTGAACGGATTTTGAGGCGATTTTTTCTATAAGAAAGTATGTATTCTGAATCTTTCGTTTAACATAACCTAAGTTTTTTTTTGTTAATATCCCCAATGTACAGACACAATTATTTACAATCTTATAATGCTATAGAAGATATATAAGATATATAATCTATTCCTTTCCATTTTATTACCTATTGTGATAATGCGTCGTGACATTAAGGGCGTGTAATGAAATTTTATAAGCTGTTATTACAAACTAGCTGTTGCTTGCGACGTCGTCTGCGTTAAATTCGGATTTAATCAAGGTATGTTTACTTCTGTAGTTTCGAACCCAACATGTATTAGGTTATTTCATTTTTACGGCACGCCGTAATAGCGGCGTTAAGATCATCATCATCATCACCATGGAGGACTGGCTAAAGAGGCGACACGGGAGCCTCTCGTACCAGCTGACCTAGGTGATCTCTGGGAAGTAGTTCTTCGGAGACCATCTGTGTCGGATCTGGAAGGTATGACTGTGATGCAAGCGAGGACTCGGAGCGGCTGCACGCCGGGGAAAATTTGAAATTCGACGTGGGAGGCAGGCTCTGTGTGGGAGTCGTCCCACTCGGCGTTTTATTTACGGCAATAGTGCGGAGTGCGAGCCGCTGCCTCTGTCTGCCAGCAAGTAATGCTCGAGAAGGAGACGGCGGAGCAGGCCCGGGAGAGACTCAGGTCTCTCCCGATCATCAGAGGCCGCGAGGTGTGAAGGTGACTCATGCGTCGGATGTCACTGAATAACTTCCGTCCTCCATGAACGCAAACCTGGGGGAGACAACTAAAGTCACTTGTCATGCCGCGCGCCTCCCCTTTTTCCGGAAAACCGTGGTTACTGAAACCGTAGGGACCATCTTGAAACCGGAGATGGCCCTGGATCAGCCGGGGTTCGAGGGAAATGCCTTAAAGGCCACCTTACACTCCGGCCGGCACATCTAAAAACCCGAGGCGGTGTGCGGTTTTTGTCGGTTCGAGTCCGACTATAGAGTAACCGAGAAGATTTCTGCACGAAAAAAAAGGTTATTTCATTGTTATTTCTTCAAAAAACTTTTTCGGGCACTGACTTATCAACGCATAGCTGGACTACCAACTAAGAAATTAGGATAGGCTTCTTCTGTGGCCTAGGCAAGCGTGAAGAAAGGATTTTGAGAAATTCAACATTTGATGGATGAAAACCCTTGACCTGGGTTTGCACCTGGGATTGTGGTCGCAGCACTAGTGGGACAGGTGGGTGTCACGCGGTGCTGCGACGACAATCCTCTTCTGATGAGGCCGTCAAGCTGAGTGCCATCATTGTTAACATGGCACGTGTATGTAATGGTGACCCTCTTTCCTGAGACTTTACCTTCAGCTTACCATCAGGCGAGGTGAAGTCAAATTGACGTGTCCTAAATATAAAAAAAAACCTACCCATAACTTTAGGGTTAAGCTTAAAAATATACTACTCAAAAAATACAGAAATTAAGCACATAACGCTAAATATGTGTGAGCTGCAAAAGTACAAATAATGAAGACATTTTTTTTTTTATTTTATTGTTTTTTTTAACGTTTAAACTTATCAGATTGGTGTATGGAAACCGTAAAAGTACAAATTGTGAACACATGACGATATAGATAATATAATATTGATAATAAAATAGTTTTATTTCAACACATGACAACAGTATTCGTTATTTTTTGTAATTTTATAGATTAAGTGATGCAGAGTTCATTATTTATTTATTTATACACTTTATTGTATACCAGGTAAACGGTTTTACTTTATAATACTTAAGTATTAGAAACTTAAAGGCAACGGAAGCAGTACAATGGGTGATTTCTACCATACTTCGTATTTTTTTATAGAAATACCCAGACTGGCCAGACAAATGCAAATATAAAGTTAAAGTTCTATAAATTAAAAGTTACATCATCATCATCAACCTATGCTAGTCCACTGCTGAACATAGGCCTCCCCTAATGAGTGCCATAGCGCCCTGTTTTAGCTTAGCTGGCCTTATCCAGCAGTTACATAATCTACCTCAAACACTTAAATTACCTATTCCATTTATTTTTCCAATTTTTCAAGCGATACCGATTACAACAATAGATTACTAACCCGCGACCGGGTTAGGTTTTCGGGTCAGGTTCAGAATAAGCGAAACAATCTATACTAAGATTATAAAGAGACAGGCTGAATTTTTAAAGTTTGTTTATATGTTGAGGGTAATCTTCGGAACCACTGCACTTATTGGAAAAAAGCTTTTACAGGCCAATTATTCCATTATTTGTAAATTATGATGTCTTCAGTCAAAAAAAAAACTCATATAAACCGAAGCAAAGCGAAGGCGGGTTGCTTTATTAATACATATATATACAAATTAAGGGAAAGAGCTTCCCCGGGTTTCGGGCTTCGTGTGCAACCGAGACTAACGCTGTGATGATGATGACATAATATAAATAAATACAGAAAATTCCAGAATATAGTCTAATAGTGTTACAATGAATAAATGAAAAAATAAGCTGTTAAAAAAATAAGTCGGAAGAGTGGCGAATTTAAATGTACTAACAATGTTCACAGTTTTAATGAGTTGAGTTATAAATGAGTGGTTAATCATGATTAATGAGCTCCCTTTTTTTTGGTACAGAAATCCCCCCCGATAACACCCCGCTGGCCAGCAGGGGCGGTTATGTCGAATTCGAACCGACTAAAACTGCACATCGTCTTGAGTCTTCAGACGCCGGGGCTTAAGGTGGCCCTAAGGCATTTCCCTCGCACCTCGGAGATATAAACTCCCGCGTTATAAAAGTCCGTTGTTAGTAACCAAACAAATACCTAGCAAGTGAATTTCAATTTTCTTGTTACAATTTACTTTCCAATTTTGTTTCATGTATATTATATGTCAAATTTATTTGACAGTTAAGGAATGAAGTGACCCTTTCTATGAAATCAAATATTTTTACGATGTAATAGGTGACTTGCGTCTTTTCTTACTTAGCTAAGTGATAATTCTATTAAAATTATGAAATGTGGAAATTTGATAGGATGGACGTATTTGTAAATGTTTGATGCTCTTTCACGCTAGAACGGCTGAACGAATCTGGATGAAATTTGGCACGGATATTTATAGTCTGGAATAGGACATAGACTATTGTGTTATGTTTTTATATTTGGAATAGGTTCCCATGGGAAGCGGGAACGGGATCAAAATTCCACGCGTGTGGAGCCGCGGGCAACAGCTAGTTCAGTATGAAACTTGAAACCCAGACACTTCCTTATAGATCACGGGAATGGGATCAGTGTAGCAAAAATAAATCGTTATATTTGTTGCTAATCGCAAAACTTATAAGTTTATGTCGATTAGGTATAGTCTATCTCTGTGCCAATTTTCTTCCAGATCTGTTCAGCAGTTGTTGTTTGTTGCTGTTTTGCGTGATTTTCCCTATAAAAGATTTTATATAGTTTGCCAAATGAATGTTGATATCAAGAACTATTGTTGTAGTACATTGTTGACGAAACGAGCTATTGGTATAATGAACTATTGAACTCGTAACTTATAAATGTGGTACGCTGTTGGCCTTTTAAACTATTGATCTAGTGGTGTTAACCTATCAATTGTTGATCTAATGAACTGCTGATCTCTAGTATGAATGTATTCCGTTTCGGAGATAGGATTCCAAAAGTAGTTACAATTTAAACTAACAGCGAACAATTTAGGTTAAGTAAATTTAAATAATTTTAACCCTGGGGTTATCCTTTCGAGGGCTTACCCGGGGTGCCCGGCAATGGACATTTGGGCCGGACACCGTGCCGTGGTTTTCGTCGATGCACGACATAACCGTCCCCGCTGACCGGCTGGGGGTATCCGAAGGGATATCCGCACGTAAAAAAAAAAGTTCATAATTTTGGTGTCAAGAATACTGGAAATGTCCATGCAGTCCACTGGTCCATGCAGTCTACCCGTTCTTATCTGTTATCTGGGGTACAGGTATAGGTCCCAACACCAGGCGCAGATTAACCCAAGATTTACGTATTCAATTAATTCCATCAAGACGCCTCGCTACACTGAGAGCTGAAGTAAGAGCTCTTTCTATGCAATCTCGTCAAATTGTACCAAATATATGTACCTATATTCAAGCTTTAATAATAAATGTTAATAGATTCGCACTCTACATCGTTATTCAAATGGGTTTTGTACTGGATTAGACTGTACGTGAGGTGTGCCCACTTCTCGGGAATTTATACGATCAGTTGCATATCCAACAAACAAATAAACATCGAAACCATCATGCTGTCGAGGTCACATTAAGCTTTAGGTTTACAACGTAACAAGTTTCTGTACAAACATTATTATGACCTATTAGTAATTATCACATTATACTTATTTTATTTTAGGACCTATTTAAATAAAGAAGCTTGTTACAAGCTTTTCTTTAACTTGCTCTTTTAGTATATTAGTTTGTGAGTTTGTTACTATGAGTCAAATCTTGGAAGTTTAAGACTAATTCGGTGACAATGCGATTAATATGGTACAATGGAGCTAGTCTGATGATGAAGTCGGAAGGTGTCCATAGAAACTCCTAAACTAATCGAGATAAACCCGTTGTGTTTGCGCTCATTCGTTTAATCTTGGCAAATATTCTGATGCTACTTGATATCCAAGGTCTGAAGATGGAGACGTGATGGTAGGTGGTCATAGGAACTCTTGAACTAAACAAGATATACACGTGTTCATGTGTTTATTGAATTTTTCTTGGTAGGCACTTACTAGAAAGGCACAGAATAAGAGTAAACAAAAAGTTGCAAAAATAATAGAAAGAAAACTTTCTAAAAACAAGCTTTTATTAAAACATTCAGTTGTACTAAATCGTAAACAATAATTTTGCGCAAGTTCTTCCTTTGTTTTTTATTTGCTGTACAAGCTTTTGTAATCAGTAGGTCCAACCACTTTTTTTTTTCGTGCGGAAATCCACCTGTATAACTCCCCATCGGCCAGGGAGGTTGGTTATGTTGGATTCAATGGGTACAACCCCTGCATAACATATTAGGTAGATTTCGATGAAATCGATCTACCTATTGGTTTCTTGACTACTGTCGAATTTAAAAAAAAATTCTGCATAGGATGATTATAAATAAATAAATAATAAAAAAAAAAAAAAAATATAAATAAAAAAAAAAAAAAAAAAAAAAATAATAATAATAATAATAATAATCATATAAATAATTTATATGATTATAAATTTCTTCATAGGAGGTCTAGTTATGACCCCCTGAGTCCGAAATGACCACTGGTCAAAAAGTTTATATATATATATATATATATGTATGTATGGTTCCACTCGCCCCACTTTTGCCCCGATCGCTTTCAAACTGCGGTCAAAAATTGCTTGGGTGTAAACTTAGTTTAAGTTCGTGAACGGGTGGAATCCGGCCTAAGGGGACGGTAGGGCCTCACTTTTTGTGAAATCAGTTTTTCCTCAA
The DNA here is from genome assembly GCA_946251805.1 of Cybosia mesomella. NCBI lineage: Eukaryota > Metazoa > Arthropoda > Insecta > Lepidoptera > Erebidae > Cybosia > Cybosia mesomella. The sequence continues at coordinate 16,489,098 of OX276403.1, forward strand.
AATTTCACGTTCCATGAAAGATATTCGAACCGTTCTAATTTTATCCCATAGTATACATGAATACCAACAACTTTTAATTATAAACTAATTAACTAATAACTAATAACTAATTATAAACCTATTAGATTAAAACTTTAACTAAAAGTGGAGGGGGGAATAACCAAAATTTTTCGGGAAAAAAATCATAACTTCTAACCGGTGAACATTCTTGCAGTCGGAAACATTTTTAATCGATAGGCCATTTTTAAGTCTAAAATAAATGTTTGAAAAGTTTTTCGCTAAAAGTTACCGTTTTCGAGAAAAAAAAAATAAATATGTTAAAAATGCGCTCGGCTTGGGTCATAGAAGAAGCATAGGTCATAGAGGGGCAAAAAAATTAATATTAATTGCTGCACGAAATCTACCTGTGCGTTCCCCCTGGGGGAACGGATTTTTTTTGTTTTATAACTGATTTGTTCAATAAAAGCTTGTTTTCAAAAAAGGTTATTTTAAGAACTTATTTTTACTATTAACTAGTTTTTAATTTTAGGTAACCCAGGATATATTTCTGTTCATTTTATTTAATGTAGCAGTATTGCATAGCCAAATTAACAGGCAAATATCTGTTAATTTGGATCAGTTTAATAATTTCGTTACTCAATTAAGTGATCTTCTGTTCTGGCAAATACCTGTTAATTTGGTACAGTTTAATAATTTCGTTACTCAATTAAGTGATCTTCTAATGATCGGACTTACGTCCACTATCTTTCGCCATATTAGATTTAAAGACAAATTATTTTATTCTTTGTATTCTTAGCAAACATATTCATTTTCGTATCCAAATCATAGTAGTTCATAAAACATAATTAGTCTGTCATATAAGATTTAGAATTACGTCACTCATCTAGTTAATTATGCAAAGACATCTAAACTGAACATGTATGTAAGTAAAGTAAAAGTGAGTGTATCGGAGTGGCTGAAAGAACTCAACTATACTTGCACCGAAAACCTTCTTGACAGTTGTTTGTCTTAATCCCTCCAATGCCTATGGTTGCAACACTATTATATATGCACGTACCATACTCACCATTACACGTAATATACATACACTCTTTATCTTTATCTTACAAATTCACACAGACACACCCTCACACACATACCTACACAAATATTCTTACGAAATTGCGGAAAAATTAAAATCACTCATGCACACTTATCAAACAATTATTTATTGAGCTGAGTGAGACGAAGTCGAGCGAAAGCTCCTCATACCAGACTTCAGGATTTTCTTTGTCACAGGTCTCCTCCTAAGCTACTAATCCAATCAGAACCAAATTTGGCATGATTAAAGAGGTCAATCAGAGGAAGGTTTATGGATATATTTTGAAAAAATTAATGCTCCCACAGAGGAATGATCACCGTTAAAAAAATTCCAGATGGAATTACATAATAACCGCTCGAGACACTGTGACCAAACTTTACACGCTCAGAAAGCATGTCCTGAGTTGTGACTTTACAAAAGGATTTTCAAAATCGGACTTGCCACGGAGGAATGATCACTGTTAAAAATTTTCAAAATCTGATTCACGATGTCTCACTCAGCTCAACATTGCAAGCAGCGATTCGCCTTGCAGACCTAGTATTAATTAAACTTAGGTGATTATACACCCATGGAATGTTCTTGCACACCTTGTATAATATGAAAAGTCATATACCTTAATGTATTTGACTTCAATTAAAGTATGTACCTCTGAAAGAAAACTGATACCCAAAATACAGGTAATAACCTAGTTTGGGTGGCAGCAATTGCAAATACAACACAACTTCATCAAATTTACTTGTCACTGATAATATTTATATAATAAAAAATTGTACAACTTCTATAGATTAAGTACTTTATGGATGTTGTTTTGTTAATTTCTTATTGTGTCCAATAAATTACACTGGTTAACAATGTTTTTGTCACACGAACTTTTTGATGATTTTTGTTCATGTTGGTATACAAACAAAATTATTATATATTGTTGATCAGACAATATACTCGTATAATAATTTTGTTTCAATCACGTCCAGTTTTTTTTTGACAGCTACATATTCATTTCTGACCTCATAATCTATTTTATCAACTAACTTACATTTTATATTCGTTTGTTACATCCTGAACATGCCACGAAAGTATTCTTACAACCCTGACAGTTTTTGTTATGTGTGTGGAGAATTAACTTTTACATCTCAGCGTCGAAGTTTCGCATCATTAATTACAGTGGTATTTGAACTATTATGTATTTCCTGTGAGGAATCATGATAAATCCTGGTTCCACATAAATGTTGTGTAACGTGTGTGAGACTGCTATTAGGTTGAGCCAAACAAGAACCCAGACATGTGCCATGTGTCAATTTTTTTTCATTCTCATATTATTGTTTGGTGGCCCTAGTACATTTAAAATTAGATATAAGTTTTCATGTGACAAAAAAAGTTGAAATTTTGTTAACCAGTGTTATTTATTATTATTATTATAAATGCGGATGAATTGCAATTGAAATCGAAGCTTGTAACGGTGCGACAAAGAAAAAAGGTGCCGAACTGCTTTGTTGTCTGCTGTCCTGTATACCTTGGTACTGGACCGTATGAGGATGACACCTCATACGGTGCAAATGTTTAATTTAAGCAAACAACAAAAAAATTGTTTAAGTAAGCAATCTTGAAATATTGTAAACATTCTTGGCGATTTTGTGGAAAAAAGTTAGTGTAATAAGGAAAATCATGGTACTGCACGATAAGCCGCGGTGATTTTAAATACCCATATTTGACTATCTCTCTCTCACTGCATCTAAAGTTTGCACTTTGGAACCCAAGTACCGCTTTCTAGGTTTCATACTGAACTAACTGATGCCCGCGGCTCCGCCCGCGTGGAATTTTGATCCTGTTCCCGCGTCCCATGGGAACCTATTCCAGGGATAAAAATCCTATGTCGTATTCCAGACTATAATCTATCCCTGTACCAAATTTCAGCCAGATCCCTTCAGCCGTTCTGGCGTTATTGAGTAACAAACATCCATCTTCACATCCATTCATCCATCTAAAGTTTCACATTTATGATATTAGTGAGATTAACTGATCGACATGACTGCCGTCTTATATCCCAACCCCGAAGGAAAGCCTGCGCATGAGCCTCATCCCTGAATTTAAAGGTGTACCGGCTTGCAAGTGAGGTTGGCATGGTCCCTGAAGATCTCGTTGGGGTCCCATACACCATCATATCGGTTTAAAGATGTTTAAAAACAATACAGTTCACTTATAATGAGATATGATATTGTGATATGATGGTTCTTATTATACTTAACAATAATAAACAAGAACGTTGTCGCCTCTAGGCCCTTACATTATTGCTGACATTAGGTACATAATTCAGTTCAATTTAATTTAATTCGTACTATGGTAGGTACTATTAGTGATACTTAGTTTACATTACGCCTATCGCATAATATGTTCTTTTAGTTTGCTTTTGAATATGTTAATACTCTCCGTTTGCTTGATGTCATTAGGCAATTTATTGTACAGTTGTGTGCCCTCGAACAGTATCGTTTTTTTTTCGTAATTAGTGCGTGGATGAGTAAGTTGGAGTTTGCCTTTATTTCGAAGACTGTAGGGCGTTATTTTTTTATTTTTTCATGACGAATGTGCAAAAATATAATGCCCTCTCAATATAAACTCATCATTGCATTAATAGCACAGTAAATGATATAATTTATAATGCATTCATAGACTGACTGATATTGTAACTTTAATGAATACATCTCTTAGATACCTACCCACATTAATTTTAATTTTAAAATTGGCGAATTGCTAGCAAGTTGTAATGAATGGCTTTAAGTAGGTATATAATTATGTACTTTTTAAATTATTCCATATAAACCATATAAACATTTCCAACATCCGTGGTCACGGCTGCTGAAAGCAACTGAAACGGTTCAGTGTAAATAACAAAATAACATCAAATAAATCGCGAGAGAATCCGTTAAAAATAGTTGCATTATTTATTTCCTATTAAAATTAATCTTTCTAAAAAATGTCTTCATTAAAAAATAATACCAGTCAGTATATATGAATACCTTATAAATGATATCATTAACTATGCTATTAATGAATTTACATAGAGAGTGATGAGTTTACATAGAGAGGGCATTCATAAACTATAGGGTTGTTCTCACTGCGGACTCAGGCGTCGGAGGTCGCTGGACGACTTCCTCCTCCATGAGCGCAGGCCTGTGGGTGACATGTGGAGCCGCCTGTCACCCTAGCGGAAGCAGGCCGAGGTGGCGGTGCACTGCGCACACCCCTTCTTTCCGGGGATAAAAAGGGGACACTGTGGTTCCCAAACCTGAGAAGGCCATCTCGAAACCGAAGATAGCCCTGGGTCAGTCGGGGTGCGAGGGAAATGCCTAATGGGAACACCTTACACCCCGACGTCTGAAGATCCGAGTCGGCGTGCAGTTTCAGTTGGTTCGAATGCGACATAACCACCCGCGCTGACCGGCGGGGGATTACACAGGAGGATTTCCGCACGAAAAAAAAAACTGGTTACAGTATCAATTTGTTCCATGGAACTAAGCTTTAAATTGCATTTCAGGTAAATTATACTAAATATGCTTACATAATGCAGAAAACACTATTTCCTGTATGCATGTACCGTACACTCATACATATACTCTCATTTGTATATATATCACCGTAGGGATAGGTAGAGGTTTATCCAGGGCACGCCGCAATAGCGGCGGTAAGGCCCATCATGCAGAATTGGCTAGAGAGGCGACACGGAAGCCTCACTCAGGAAGGAACCAACGCCTGAGTGCCATCACTGAGACGCGAGCGAGGACTCAGGGCTACACACGCAGCGGGCGTTATCGTCATATTTTGGACAAATCACATCTTTATAAATTGTAGCCTATGTGTTATTCTGATGTATAATCTATATTATTCTAAAGTTTCATTAAAACTCCATTCAGTAGTTTGTACGTGAAAGATTATCAAACATCCATCCATCCATCCATCCATAAAAACAAACTATCGCGTTTAAGTACAGAGATCTTTTTCAAAAAAAAATATGTTGAAGTTTATTCGCACTACGCACGTTTAGGTTTTTTTTATCAAGTGTATATCTATTTTGTAAAAATAAATAATATGTGTTTCATTATATACTTTCAAGTTTATTTGTACTGAATTTTGAGTGAATAATTTTTTCCATAAAAAGTTTACCAACAAAACAGGTGATGCTTTTTAGGGTTCCATACTAAGCTTCGTTGTCCGTATGTCTGTCCAGATCTATCTATAGTAAACTATCTATAAAAGAGATAAGCACCACGGACACAAATCTTATGGGCCCTAAGTAAGCTATATTTGATTCCTATAATATGTATGGCAGAATCTCCTAAATGAAGGGAAATTAACCCCAGTTGATACGAGATCCGTAGTATTCCGCTCCATTTGTCATCTGTAAATCTAGTGGGGCGGAAATCACACAGTGATTGTCAAACTTCGGACCAAACTTAGATATTTTTGTTGCAGTAGTTTTATTCAAAATTACAGACCTTAGGCTTTATGCATATTATTCGATGCGTCTTTATATATTGAGCAATAAATATTTCAGTTTCTTTCAGAGTCTGGTTGTTTTATGTAAATATACAATATACGTATTGTCATTGTCACTCAAATGTCAAAGTCAAATACGCGTTACTCTGATAACTCGAAAGAAACTCACTTGTAAAAGTTTTTTAGGGACAATTTGTATGGTCCGCACGATAAAAAAAAAAAAAAAAAAAAAAAGGTACCCGAAACCTTGAACGTACAAACCCCAAAATCTAATCAGTTCTTTCCATTAACCAAACAAGATGATTGGCGAAAGAATTTATTAAATCGGATAAGTGGTTCTTGAGTTATTGCGTAAACAGACATCCAGACATCCAGACATCCAGACATCCAGACCAACAGACAGACCGACACAAATTTTTTTTTTTGCTTAATTAGACTTAGAATCATGTGAAACGTCGAGAAACGTGATAAAAAGTGGGTGTAAGATTTTGATTTTTTTTGCGTGATTTTAAGACTTCGGTGTCCACCTGGTTGGTGGCCCGAAGTAACTATTAGAAATAACAGTACATTAATTTTGCAAAATACTACTTTTCCAATGTATATGCTGCGCAGTTAGTCATATTTAGAATAAGATGTGGAACACTGAGAAAACGGTGATTTGACTAGGTGAAAAGAATGCAACTTACTAAATTGAGCAACACAATGCCACTCACTCCATCTCAAGCCATGTCATCTCCAGCCGCTGGCGAACGTGGAAATAAAACCTTGTAAAGGTGGCGCCCCATAATTGAAAGCTTTCAAGTATGTTGCCATTCGTCTATAAGGTCTTCATATACCTACATTTTTCTGCTGGTTCAACACTCTAACAATTCTATACCGATCGCTTTCTGCTAAAAAGGTAGCATCAATGCCATTCCTCGTAGCATAGTACATAGCTGTGCGTCTCTGAACCTCAAGACTAGAAGGCCCAAAAGAGCGTCTTTAGCGTATTAAAAGAAAGACCCCAGGCGGACTTAATATCCTTGACAAGGAGTAAAAGCCATTTTGGATTTTTCGCCCCCTGTTTTGATTTGCTCAATAAATGAAAAAAAAACTGAAGTTAATCCCAAATGAAGACTGAGTTTCTATTTTTAATATTTCAGCATCCAGTCTAAATCAGCTATCTTCTTGAGGTCAGTTTATCTGCCGGAGATGGCGGAGGGGGGGGGGGAAGTCCCACACATACGTTTACCGATTCGTGGTCTCCACTCTAGGACTTAATTGTGGCCATCGGACCTTTGGCAGATGTGGCCAGCTCATTGCCAATTCAGTTTGCTTAACTTAGCTTAGCTTAACTAACTACGTCAAAAACAAACACAACATGAGATTAAATTTGTTTTGAGAAAATGTCGGCGATTTGATTTTATGACGCAACGTTCAACTGTGACTGAGGTGTATACAATCTCGTTAGGTCTCATTATATGATATGCTACCCACCCAAAATCAACATGTCACTTTAATATAAATTTAAGCATCGAGTAGATTATTTAGAGAGCGTTATGAGACCTTTAACGTCAATTTTCATACCTAAAATGATTACATCAATGACACAGTATCTTTAACAATAAACCATCAGCAGCATCAATTTGCTTTAGCTCTTTAAGTAACGATTGGTAATATTTCCTGGTTGATTGTCGATGTCATACATTTTTTTGGAGAACGGCGGACAAACGTTGTGGATCTCTGACTATTAATTGATTACTTGATACAATCTGGTACTGTTTGCTTTAGAAGCTTCCCGATTTTTTGGCAGCATGGAACAGCCCCGGCAGTGATGCCGCTCGGTCGTTGGCTCTCAGAATATACGATGCAGGAACACACAGAAGTTTCCATTGCTGGTGAGCACGTGCGTCAGCCCCTAGGAGATGCTAACCGTCTTCCTGCAATCCTCCATGACGGATCTTATTACCATTGCAGCGTGCCACACTATCGGCCCTATCTCAAATTCATCCTGCCTAGCGTTCAATCTCCACCGTGAACGGAGAATTACTTAACATCGTGCGGCGTGCAATGCACTATATATACAATTAATACCTAAGCAACTGGTTTACTTTTTATGTGGAATGGTTCCACTTCTCCAGTCGAACTACTTCCAAATTCAAGCAAGAAATCTCCCTAACTCCTCTACTTATAATTTTCGATACTTCAATCTTAAAATACCGTTTTTTTTTTTCGTTTGGAAATCCCTTCGGATACCCTCCCGCCGGCCAGCGGGGGCGGTTATGTCGGGCTTGAACCGACTAAAACTGCACGCCGTCTCGGGTCTACAGACGCCGGGGTGTAAGGTTGCCCATAGAGCATATCCCTCGCACCCCGACTGACCCTGGGCCATCAATCTTAAAATACCTTATCACAACGGGAGAGTTTTGTATGGAAACCTAATTTAAAATCTTAACACTGCGGAGATTATACCGATAAAGTTTTTCTTTACTAGATACAAGTTCATCCCCAACCGTGACCGGTCTCGGTCGGCGTGAAATGTCGTGCGGTGTTCCACAGGGATCGGTCCTGGGGCCGCTCCTGTGGAACATCGGATACGATGATATGCTCTATGGGCAACCTTATACCCCGGCGTCTGTAGACCCGAGACGGCGTGCGGTTTTAGTCGGTTCAAGCCCGACATAACCGCCCCCGCTGGCACGCGGGGGGGTATCCGAAGGGATTTCCACACGATAAAAAAAAAAAAAAGATACAAGTTCTGTACTCTTTTGTTTATGACTTTGTTTGTTGGCAACAGTTTATACTTCATAAACAGTTGCCAATAAGTTTTAAAAAGTTTTTTCATTACGCCTCACCGGTATAAAACTTGAATATAACGTAAATCTTCTAATTGGTTTCTTTTTTCACTGTAGAATTTAATAAATATTTGTCGTAAAATATTTTTCTGTTGTACTTATATTAAACTTTCACCGTTTGAGTCATTTTCATTGGTAAAGCCATTATTACTATAGAAAGAATATAGAGACACAATACAAGTAGAATTTCAAACTATATTGATTCTATATCCAACTATTCACCTAACTCAGCAAGATCGTTAATATTTATAAAGTACGTACGTGAGGTGGAATACATCATAATAAAATCTAAATGACAGGTGCATATATGGATATTATACTACTTATTCAAACCCACGCATAAGTTGCTCTGTATGTCATCAAAATGCCATTTTTTTCGACGCGTGGTTGTTATAAAACCGGCAACTGATGCGTAAAGTAACGTGCTTCATTTTTTCAGTAGCGTTTCGACGCCAACTTTATATTCATGATTTACTAAGCGGTTGAGCGAAAAATATATAAAGTGTTGATTATAAAGTAATCCTTATCTTCATATTATGACGATATGTGTGCATATTTGTATTGTAGGAATACAATTAAAATATCTTCTATTAGAGATCTGATTATTTAATCAGCATACGCAAAGGCCACCTTCAAATTTCAGGTTGAGATGAATCTGCTTGCACTATGACTTTTAATTCGTGGTATTTCCAATGTAAGTTCTCAGATAACCCCAAGGATCTCACATGTGTGTGTCACGGAGGAATGTAAAACGGTCTTCGAGATAAGTGGGAGAGAGCTTGATAATAATAATAATGGCAAAATATGAGCATTCCAGCGAAGACGAATTGGAAGCCACTTGAGTCTATTACGAAACTCAGAAACGCGCTCATATATTATCCACGTAAATCGAATAGGAATCTAATGCAAAACTTAAGACAGGCAAACTTATCAAGTTGCTCAGTGAGAAGTTATTGTATTTTATTAAAATAGCACATAAAGTACGCCATGCCAATACGGCTTGTATGATAGGATTTAAAGTTTATGCTGGTACCCATTTTATGACCTCTCATATTAAATTAGCACCCAAACAAAAATATATTCGTTTTGACTTTTATTGTTACTGTTATCTATTGTTCCCAATTATTTTAGACCAATTTATAATGGTTACATAACATGGATACGAAAAAGGAATTTTTTTTTTTTTTTTTTTTTTTTTTTAAATACCGGTGAATAATAACAATAACGGTGATTTTCAATTTCTGTGATCAACAAAGGATTAAGTTTGGTTTACGGGGCCCTGGGCCCTACCGGGTTGTACTGGACCTTACCAACTTCGTTGAAGCCCAGGCCAACCTACTTGGTGGTGTACATGTTAAACAACGTATGAGCCTTGCCACAGGTTTTTTCTTTGGCAAGGATCAATAGTGTCTAAAGCCACCATTCAACCTCATTACCATTGTTCAGTAATAACTCTTCACTTTGATCACAAAATAGACAATAGTATAGATATAGACAATAGTAACTTGATTTATATACATTACATATCCATTTTGATAACTTATACATTTTGATAATTTAACATTATTTTCAAATCAATATTTTTCCGTAGAAAAGTGTCAGAATAAAACATTGTTGGTCAGTAAATAACAGAAAGAAAACAGCCAAGTGCGAGTCAAACTCGCTCATGAAGGGTTCCGTAGCAGCAAGTAAAATTTTTATATGTGAGTAGATTGAATGAAAGGTAAATTGCGGTTTACGATTTATGACGTATAAAAAAACTACTTACTAGATCTCGTTCAAACCAATATTCGGTTGAAGTTTATATGGCTATGTACATCAAACATTTTTTTAGTTTTATCATTCTCTTATTTTAGAAGTTACAGGTTACACACATTTTACCACTTTGGAAGTGTCTCTCGCGCAAACTAGTCAGTTTAGGAAAAGATGATTTTAGTAACCTCAATATCATTTTTGAAGACCTATCCATAGAACCCCACACAGGTTTGATGAAAAAAAAAACGTTTTGAGTTTCAGGTCTAAGTATGGGTAACCCCAAAATTTATTGTTTTTTCTTCTATTTATGGGTGAAAATCTTTTTTTTTTTTGTTCTATGGCGATCCCAATAATAGGTGAAAATCTTAATGCGGTCAACAGAATACATCAACTTACCAAGTTTCAACAGCATACTTCTTATAGTTTCGGAAACAAGTGGCTGTGACATACGGACGGACTGACAGACAGACATGACGATTCTATAAGATTTCCTTTTTAGCCATTTGGCTTCGGAACCCTAAAAAGCACGTCTTGGTCAAGTTTTAACTAGTCTTATTTATTTTGTTTGTGAAAATAATAATAAATAACAAAAAATTATATTACAAAAAAATATGTCAAATGTAAAAAAATATCACGCAGTTTCATGCTCCTGCCTGAAAATAAGAAAAAAAACACTATTTCTTCACCAATTTCTGCAAACTTATCGAAAGTGACTTAATAGAATGAAAATTTACTCTAGCAATAGGAAAGAACATTCGAAACAGATGAAACGAAAACGCTGAGGTTAACGTAGAGCATAAGGGGACACCATAAAATATGAAGTGAGTACGTATGTGAAATTATTCGCCTTTGATTATTCGACATAGCCGATAAACTGCAAAAGCTTGGAATGAGATATAGGTATTTAAATTATCATGATCACTATCATAAGTATTAGAGTCAACAAGATATTTACCTTTTCTATTTTTATTTTTTTTACGTGCGGAAATCCCTAATGAAATAGTTGAGACGATGTTTTTTTTTTACGTGTGGGATCAGGTTTGATCCCGCGTCGGTGAGTATACAAGTATGTGTAGGACATACACGACAAACCTCCGTCTTGGCCTGCTTCTGTAAGGACGGCGAGTCGGCCGACTGCTGTCCTCAGGCCCCGATCATGTAGGTTGGTAGTACAGGTAGACAAGTCTGCGACGTCCTCGCCGCAGACTGCGAAACTCGGGGGGCAGAGTGCTCTCCCGCTCCCTCTCCGCCGGCTCTTTCGTGCGCATTACCTGCTCGCAGTGAGAGGCGGCGGCGTGCCACTTGCTCCCGTCAGAGACCACGGCTCTCACCATGGTCTCGAGCGAGAGAACGTCCACCCCCAGGACCACAACGAGATCCCGGCGTTGACTCACTCACGCTGGGCACTCGACTCGGATCCTCGTAGTGCTGGCACTGTGACGTTGTCTCCCGATGGATGCTGCACGGATACTTACCGAAGCACCCGTGTCCGGTAATTTGAGACAATGGTTAAATTAAGTATAATAAGTTAAATATTGTATCTCATTTAAAAAAAAACAACTTTTTGAGGATTTTGTTACATACAAAATTCTTCTATTTGATAAACATATAAGAAATGTTAGATATGTTATGACTGAGCAAATGTGGAAGTGATTATTTAACACAACACACTCATGAACATTTATAACCACTATATTTCAGGCCATTACTAAATAACAACGACAAGGGCGCCTGTCTACCATAATACGCTTAACTTAGGTTAGAGAGGGTCAGTGTTGGCAGTTACCACATGGTATACGATTTTTTTAACTATTGTATTCACTATTATAATCACAATTAAGTAAGTATCGCTCATAATTTTATTTCCTGAATGTCAAGTTGAATAATTCATACCGATGTGAATGGAGAGATAATTTGAGAGATATTTTGATAATACTTGAGTGATAAAATGATTCAGAAATACAAATGGCCTATTTATGTATCGGAAAATTTATCTACTTAGAGAAAAGCTTTGACTGATATTTGTGAACAGAAAATTGTGTATATGATTAGATATTTTAGTAATTACCTTTATGAGCTGTAAGATGTAAGCATAAACTTGATGTCACATTTGAAATACTATAATATTAGAAAATAATGGTTTCTTCGAGATTCTTCTATTATCCTATGTTTAATATATTACTTACTAGCTTTTACCCGCACCTCCACTCGCGTGAAATACTGATCCCGTTCTCGCGACCCAAAGTAACCAATTTCCGAGATAAAAATAACCCATGTATTCCAGACTATAATGTAACAGAATTTTATAGAGATCCGTTCAGCCGTTTTCGCATCAAAGAATAGCAACATGTGAAGGAATACCTTTTTTTTTTTTTTTTTCGTGCGGAAATCCCTTCGGATACCCCCCCCGCCGGCCAGCGGGGGCGGTTATGTCGGGCTTGCACCGACTAAAACCGCACGCCGTCTCGGGTCTTCAGACGCCGGGGTGTAAGGTTACCCATAGAGCATATCCCTCGCACCCCGACTGACCCTGGGCCATCTCAACACTAACAGCATCGCTCATTCTGTCTCCTCTGAAAGCAGAGGAGTACGGAGAGCGATGTGTTCCCGCCACGTTGGGTATTGGCCGACGATCAACAATGCCAACCCTATGAAGGGGAAGCCATTAACCGCCGCCCAGGGTGTACCGGCCGCTCCGATTCCGTTCCCACCGGACTGCAGCGGGATCGGAATCGGAGCGACACTCGAGGAGTTTACCCAACACACACCCCTTACCCAACACACACCCCAAACTGTGAAGGAATACCTACTACTTCTATTATCTCTGCGTCATCATTTGTGTGTACATAAAAATCTAGTTAAAATGTAAAATGAAATTGTATACGTTTTCTGAAATAAATAAAAAAGCAAAATAAAAATATTATATAACACTAAAAGTAGGTACACTTAATCCCCGATGCCCTCACTCCCGACAGAGAATGAAAGGTTGTATGAAAGTGCGAGAGGAATAAATGCGAGAACTAGTATGACAAAGAGGCCAGAATAAAAGAGGAAAGACTAGGAATTAGAATAGAAAGTTTTTCATTATATGAGTTAAAATAGGCCCCGCATTGAAAGCGGGGGTAGGTATAAAAAAAAAAAAAAAGCCTTGTTAAGACTATCACAAGTTCCTACTTTAACTGTAACTATAAAATCAAATCGCTCGATAACTGGGTGATCTCATGCTCATTATCTTAAAGTGTCTCAAACAGTAACTACGCTAGTAATTTACTTAAATAAAAAAAAAAAAAGTTGAATTTTACTACATTTTTCTTTGCACTTAAAGATTATTAAGATATATATAAGATTATAATATAAGATTACACGTCTTTGGTTTCAAAGTTGCATTTCAAACAAATGATACTCCTCCGAGACCGTTTGACCGATCCCGACCAAATTTGCCACGGTGATCAAGTAGACATTACTGAGTGCCGTAAGGGGTCGAATGTCCAGATCGGTCTTACCATCGAGGAATAACAAAATCAATGGAAAAAGTCGACCGGTCACGTTGACCTATTGTTGGATAGGCAAATCTCGCTACGCTTAAGTTTGGGTTGATTGCGAAGCTGGTAACCGTCCTAGTTATTCACAATGTATGACTAAATGACATTATTCATTTTCTAATAACCGCAGCACTGATATGAAATTAAGAAAATGTTAAAATAAACTATAGTTAATACGCTAACATAATATTTGTCACATAATAATATGTCACAAAGCCGAGTACTATATAATATCTGTATACCGTATATTCTGCTTAATACATTGTAGTTCTAGGCTTGTGGTTAAGTTATTTTAGACTCTTACATATTCAAACAACGTACACCTCTACATGCAACTAGGCTACAACCTGAACACAAATTTGCCCTATTGAAATTCAGGTCACCATTGAAATTTGTAGCTTCAATTTGAACTTTGTAATAATTAATAAAATATGTAAGGATTTTATTTAGTTGAAACGATATTTATTCAAATAAATTGAAGTGGAAAAGCTGTTTCCATTAAATTGTACTGCTTATGTAGTTAATTAACTTCAAAGTAATTCTATTCTTGAAACGAGCTTTAGATAGACTTTTGTGACTTCTTCATGCTAGTATACAATGAGATGAATAGTCACAAGCATAAAAAAAAGCAAAGAAATAAGTTCAAATTGTAATTATTTCAACGGTACCCGGCGTTTGGGTTTGCACGTCGGAAAGCAGAGTTAAATTCCGGCTATGATCGGTTTGCTTCGGTTTTGTAGAGCGTTTTTTATAGAAAGAACGCTCTACAAAACCGAAGCAAAGCATCAGCATGACAGCTTGATTATAAAGGTATCAAACTGTCAGTCCGATGTACAGTCAACGAGAAAAGTGGATTACCATTTTATTATTTACAGACGTTTGTTACATTGGAATACATGAACCTAATAATGATTATATATGTAGTTTTCTAATCCCCAGAGGACAAACATTAATAATAAAAAAAAAATTAAAGTAATAAAAAAAATTGCTTTTATTATTTTATGAAAGGTTCTTAACCTTTCATAAAATAATAACATTTACGCCAGACTGCGGAACTAGGGCAGGGTTCTCTCCCGCTCCCTCTCCGCCGTCTCTTTCGCGTGCATTAAGCAAGCTAAGGTGATTAATAAATATAATTTATTAGTCACTTTTGTCATTGACTGCACGATAAAAAGAACGCTCTACATAACCGAAAGTCGACACGACAAACGTGCCAACCCAAGCGCCGGCATCTGTGAATTTATACGAATAACTTTAAGCGTCTATAAAAATATTGTCTATAAAGCTAAGGTAATGATGATGACATTGTCTATTATTGTCAATCTTTTATCAATTTAAACTATAATTGGAAAGCACCTACGACCATTGTCTTTTGAATTTATGCATATGCTCAAAGTAAAAGCTTTAAAAGTAGATTTCTTATGAATAAATACTCGTAATAAAGTATGTAAAGCATCTAAGGCACCTTCTATTATTATTATTTTCTTTATTTAAATTTTAGACATATAAATTAAATATTTGATACATTTTATGAAAAAAAAACAAGCAATTTTCAAATGTCAAAACCTAATGCTTAAATTAATGGAGAGTTACTGATTTTTTGGGATTTTTAATATTTGGAGATCACTTCACAATAATAATGGTAATTAAAGAGTCGGTAGCTTAGTGGTTAAGGAGTTGGTCTTGCAATCTAATGGTCTCGGGTTCGAATCCTGGCCATTACAATACAAACGTGAACTCACTCCTACAGCACTACTACAAGCAATTGAGGTTAGCTAGAGGGGTTAGGGGGAATACAAATAGCTTCGGTTACTAATATTCTTTTAAAAGAAAAAAATAAGCGACCGCGACTAGATCTTTCATTCATCATCATCACCTTCCACTTTAGAGCCCAGGACCCCTGGACTCTCTTTCTCTTCTTAATGAGGCTTATTTTGGCTTTACGAGAGTGGTTTCCGTCAAGCATAGTCTAGTCGCTGCGTTCTGCGCTAGTCTCTTCATGGGGTCCGATACACACAGTTCGATTTGACTGAGACTGGAGCCTTCATTATATTATTTGGTTCCAGGTAAAAAATATGAAGGTTAACTCTCAGAAAGTGAGGAATACCGTAAGATGATGAACAATTTAATCATCATCATCATCTTCATAACGATTGCCCAGTTAAGAGCCCAGGGTCCCTTAATGTTTTTGATTGAGATGTCAGCTTCTCCAAGAGTA
Source organism: Cybosia mesomella (assembly GCA_946251805.1). Lineage (NCBI taxonomy): Eukaryota > Metazoa > Arthropoda > Insecta > Lepidoptera > Erebidae > Cybosia > Cybosia mesomella. The sequence continues at coordinate 16,505,016 of OX276403.1, forward strand.
ACTGCTGTCTGACCTCCTAGCCCCGAGAAGAAAGCCTGCGCTGCTGCTGAGGTTGCCTTGAACCCTGAAGAACTCGGCGGAATACCAAATTTATACAACTTTTTAACAGATTAGGTATATTATATAATATATTCAACAGTAGGAGACAAAATACATATTAATGTGTTATCAGTGTTATCACTTTACCATTAGAAAATACACGTCGCATTCAGGATCGCTTTCTCAAGCCGCTTATTCCATGAAAGGAAAAGGTTTCCATTTCACGCTCGTACCGATACTCATAAAATTCACTGCAATTTCGTTGATACTTTCATGAAAATCTAGTCACGTTGCTATTCTATTACAACTTTAAGGTGAAGTTGGGAGCTCTCTGAACTTAATAGTTTAGAGCGTTTAGCCTGTTTTACTGGGCTTTAGTATTTGTTAGATAATACTAACAAATATAAAAGCCCAGTAAAACGAGCTGTGTAGCCATTAGAAAAATCAGCAATACGTTTTCTATTTAAATATTTTTTAGATAGAATTTTTCTTTGTTATACAGTTTTTTTTTGTGCGGAAGTCCCCCGGATACCCCCCGCCGGCCAGCGGGGGTGGGTATGTTGGATTCGAACCGACTAAAACCACACACCATCTCAGGTCTTCAGATGCCAGGGTGTAAGGCATTTGGCGGATGGCCAATATGGCTTCCGCCAGAGGCGCTCCACCGTGGATGCCATCATGCGCGTGAGGGCTCTGGCGGAGGATGCAGTAGCCCGGGGTGAGGTGATGTTGGCGGTGTCCCTGGACATCGCCAACGCGTTCAACACCTTGCCCTGGAGTTGCATTAGGGAGGCGCTCGTGTATCACGAAGTGCCTCTCTACCTCCGCCGCATAGTCGGGGCGTATTTGACGGAGAGAGCCGTCATCTACCCAACAGTGACCGGTCTCGGTCGGCGTGAAATGTCGTGCGGTGTTCCACAGGGATCGGTCCTGGGGCCGCTCCTGTGGAACATCGGATACGACTGGGTGCTTCGCGGTGAGCTCGTAGGCGGTGCCGCCGTCACGTGCTACGCGGACGACACGCTCGTGACGGCGTGCGGGGCGACGTACCGCGAAGCGACCCGAAAGGCCACGACCGCGGTTGCCCAAGTCGTTAGGCGGATCCGGCGGCTGGGTCTCGAGGTGGCCCTGCATAAAACCGAGGCCCTGTTCTTCCATGGGCCTCGGAGCAAGCCACCCGAGGGATCCAGTCTCATCGTGGGAGGAAATCGCATCGGCATCAAGCCCCAAATGAAATATTTGGGGCTCGTGCTCGACGGCCGATGGGACTTCGGAGAGCACATCCGAAGTCTGGCCCCCAAATTGAAGGGCACAGCTCTTGCTCTGGCTCGGCTGTTGCCCAACATGAGGGGGCCCGATGACTCCTGCAGGAGACTCTACGCGGGGATCGTGCGGTCCATGGCCCTGTATGGGTGCCCAATATGGGCGGAGGCCCTGAGGACCAGAACTGTGCAGATGCTGCGCGCTCCGCAGCGAGTTCTGGCCATCAGGGTCATCCGAGGGTACCGCACGATCTCCTTCGAGGCGGCGAGTCTCCTTGCCGGAACTCCGCCATGGGACCTGGAAGCGAGAGCCCTTTCGCAACTGTACCAGTGGCGAAAGGAGGCGCGGGAGCAGGGATGGAACCCCGAGCCTCGAGAAATCGAGGCCGTGCAGTCCCAGCTCCGCCAGGCCATCGTGGTGGAGTGGAAGGAACGACTTGGGCAACCAAGCGCAGGGCACGCCGCAATAGCGGCGGTAAGGCCCATCATGGAGGATTGGCTGGAGAGGCGACACGGAAGCCTCTCCTACCGACTGACGCAGGTGATCTCAGGGAAGGGGTGCTTCGGGGACCACCTGCATCGGATCAGGAAGGAGCCAACGCCTGAGTGTCATCACTGCGACGCGAGCGAGGACTCAGGGCTGCACACGCTGGCGGACTGCCCGGCGTGGGAGGCGCCGAGGCGTGACCTCGTGGCAGCCATCGGGGTGGGAGTCCTCTCGCTCGGCAGCATGATTGCGGCAATGGTGCGGAGCGCGAGCGCGTGGGCCGCCGCCGCCTCCTTCTGCGAGCATGTAATGCTCGCGAAGGAGGGGGCGGAGCGCGCCCGGGAGAGACTTAGAACTCTCCCGGTCCGCCGAGCCCGCAACTTGCTCGCCGCGCGTCGCAGGCAACTCAGGCGCCGGAGGTCGCTTAACGACCTCCGTCCTCCATGAGCGCAGGCCTGGGGGTGGCGGGTGAGGCCACCTGTCACCCCAGCAGAAGCAGGCCGGGACGGTGGGGCGACTAGCGCCCCTCCCCCAAACCGGGGCAAGACGGGGACACCGTGGTTCCCAAACCCGAGGGGGCCATCTCGAAACCGGAGATGGCCCAGGGTCAGTCGGGGTGCGAGGGATATGCTCTATGGGCAACCTTACACCCCGGCGTCTGTAGACCCGAGACGGCGTGCGGTTTTAGTCGGTTCAAGCCCGACATAACCGCCCCCGCTGGCACGCGGGGGGGTATCCGAAGGGATTTCCGCACGGAAAAAAAAAAAAAAAAAAAAGGGTGTAAGGCATTTCCCTCGCACCCCGGCTGACCCCTCGGGTTTGGGACCCACAGTGATATCTTAATTATTTATTTCATTTATTGTTACTTCAGAATTTGAAACGAATGACAAAAAGTCTTACTTAAAGTTTCTGTAGACCTTCTAGTCTTGACAGACAGACATACTAATTTTCTTTGTGATGTGGGTAATCATATATTTACGTTTTTTGGATTTTTACTATTACTTGTGCTATAAGACTTTACTTTCTGCAAAATATCATGATTCTAACTTAATGGAAAGTACCCTATATATTTTGATGTTATGGTCAATTACAGTGAAATTTGCTACATAAACGGTTGTCCCTTTTGAATGTATTGACCTAGAATTTTTATTTTATTTCACAGATTCAAGGTGTTACGGACTTGAGTATTTGGGAAAAGATCTTGACATACAGACAGACGGACAGCGAAGTATTACTATAAGGTGATCAGTTCTTTTCCCTTTTGAGGGTTCGTGCGGTTTTAGTCGGTTCAAGCCCTACATAACCGCCCCGCTGGCCGGCAGGGGGTATCCGAAGGGATATCCGCACGAAAAAAAAAAGGTACCGAACCCTAAAAGTAAAGTTTATATTAGGACTCACATATATGGCATGAACTGGACCTCTTCAGTAGTTACTGCAGTAGTACCTAAGAAATAAATATATAATATATAAATATTCTACGACTTTCTACACAGCGACCTTTCTATACAGACCCTAACTTGTGTCGTAGGTTCTAGAATACACTTGTGTCGCAGGTTCTAGAATGAGGATAAACATACTTATATACCTACATTTTTTTGATGCAAATTTATCTCTTACTACTGGTCATCTTACTTAAATTTAAAACTAAACTAATTTATTTAAACTAATCTAGAATACTAATTTAAAAATGGTTCAAAAAGCTGGGTCCCCTCGGTAGGGTGCCTAGGATGCAGGCAGCATTCCCGCGCTGAATTGCTATGGAAAACCTTTCGCGAGAAAACTCCCTGCACGGGGATCACCAGTTTCCTCCCTCAGACGCGTCGCCTCGGCGACCTGGCCGTAGACTGCGGAACTCCGGGGGCAGGTTCTCTCCCACTCCCACGACTACTCTGGCTTGCGCAACTTCGGACCGTTAATTAATAAATTAAAAAATTCAGGCGCCTACAGGATAGATAAATGTATAATAATCTGCCGGCCATTTCTTTTTATCGCGATTCAATAAGTTATACATTTGATACCTAAGAATTTTTTGTAGCTCGAACAATAACATTCAACAGAAATCTGATTTTTAGGGTTCCGTAGCCAAATGGCAAAAAACGGAACCCTTATAGATTCGTCATGTCTGTCTGTCCGTCCGTATGTCACAGCCACTTTTTTCCGAAACTAAAAGAACTATGCTGTTGAAACTAGGTAAGTTGATCTAGTCTGTGAACCGCATTAGGATTTTCACACGAAATTAGAAAAAAACAAATAAATTTTGGGGGGTTCCCCATACTTAGCTTAGAAACTCAAAAATTTTTTTGTTCATCAAACCCACGTGTGTGGTATCTATGGAAAGGTTTTCAAAAATGATAATATTGAGGTTTCTAATATCATTTTTTTCTAATCTGAATAGTTTGCGCGAGAGACACTTCCAAAGTGGTAAAATGTGTCCCCCTGTTACTTCTAAAATAAGAGAATGATAAAACTAAAAAAATATATGATGTACATTACCATGTAAACTTCCAACGAAAATTGGTTTGAATGAGATCTAGTAAGTAGTTTTTTTTTAATACGTCATAAATCGTAAACCGCAATTTACCTTTCATTCAATCAACTTAAAAATAAAAATTTTACTTGCTGCTACGGAACCCTTTATGGCCGAGTCCGACTTGCACTTGGCCGGTTTTTTATTTTTCCCATTCTTGGAGCTGTTCTTTAATGATTTCTGTAAAGCTTTCCGCTAGAAAATTTAATAAATTGTTAGTACCTACTCCCTTTAGTTTTTTTTTCCTGCGGAAATCCCTTCGGACCCCTGACCCCCGCCGTACGCCGTCGTACACCCCGACTGACCCTGGGCCATCTCCGGTTTCGAGATGGCCCCCTCGGGTTTGGGAACCATGGTATCCCCGTCTTGCCCTGGTTTGGGGGAGAGGCGCTAGTCACCCCGCGGTCCCGGCCTGCTTCTGCTGGGGTAGCAGGCGGCCTCACCTGCCACCCCCAGGCCTGCGCTCACGGAGGAAGGAGGTTGTTAAGCGACCTCCGGCGCCTGAATCACCTGCGACAAGCGAACGAACGAGATTTATAAATCTCTCTCGGGCGCGGTCCGACATCTCCTTCTGATAAATTTGCTAAAGATCAAACTCCATTTTTTTTTCACTCAAATGTTTATAATTTTGCATTTTTTGCAAGCGACCCTTGAATGTTTTCAAAATTCATGTACTGCAATGCTATTCTAAATCGAAAGATACCTCGATCATATTTTTCGGAGAATTCGAAAAAGTTTTGGCCTAAAAAGCACTTGTTGACTAGACTATTTATTATCTAGGAGATATGGCGGAAGTTAGAAAATAATGGTTTATAGATAAGATATTTTGTTTAATTTTCTGCGTTAAAGAAATTTTCTTATTATTATTTTGTGGGATATGGAGGAGCGAGTATGAAAAGATGAGAAGATTAAGCCAGGATTATTTCTCGTTGTTTTGGATGCATTAGGTTATTGTGTTTGATAAAACTTCGGCCAGTGAACATCTAACACCACGTCGTAAACGTTTTATTAGTGGGGTAGACTGCTTTAGCTGGCCGAGGAGAGTATGAAGGGGGATAGGAATATGGGAATCGTTGGATGCAGGTGTGTGTTGTGTTACGGTGCTGAGGTTTAACGAGGAATCAGGCAAGGTATCAAAAATATGCGTGCAGGTGCAGGCCTCTGAGGGAGGTAATTTGAAACATATATTTGGATTATCCAATTTCCGTGAAATAAATATATGTAATGCTTTATGTTTTTCACTTGAAATGGGAAGATGATTATGAACAAGTAGATTTAATAAATATTATATTATATTTTCTGGAGAAAAATTAACGACATCTTCCAATCGGTCGGTGTTGCCAATTATGCTATAGTAATATTAATAAAAATAAATATTATATGAATTGTTGCTGATTAAATTACTTTGAAATGAATAAGAATGAACTTTGTTTAAAATGAAAATGTCAATATCCAACAATCAAACCAATGAAAGACAGCAAAGATATTTTGATAAGAAATAGATACATTACTAAATTCAAAACTATTAAAAACCAATACTCACCAAATTCTACTGTGATAAAAATATTAGAGAGACCGCTTTGCTGGTTTTTTTAATCGACGTTTTCTAAAAATGAAACCTAGCTAGATCGATTTATCGGCCCCGAAACCTCCTGCATATTAAATTTCATGAAATGGAGCCGTTTCTGAAATTCAGATTATATATATACAAGAATTGCTCGTTTGTGGGCCAGGCAAATGTCGAAAAAAAAACAAATAGTAGAATTAAAAAAAACGATAGCAATTTAAATCTACAAATCTTCAACCGAATAGTTCCTTTCACTAAAAACGCTTTTAATTTTTATAGAACTCTTTTTCATAAATAAGACCTTTTAAGGACAGTAAGGGCAGCTTATTAAACTATCTGATACAGTTGTAAATCATGCTATGTTTGACAATATAAGGTAGGGAAGAACAACTATGCTCTGGAAATCCTTCTTGCGCGTACTTTTTGTAATTTTCCTTTCGTCTTCTGATTCGTATTCACGAATGTATTTGAAATGTCCTCACAGACCCGATTCGTTTTTGGCAATCCGGGTGACCAAGACGAGTAAATAAATGACCGTCTTATGTCGCTACGTGCTCTACATCTGTAGTAGACTCTCCAGAGAAACTGTGTCCATGTTCTAAAAATTGTGTTCCAACGTTACTCGGCACAAAACTGACAACTAATTAAAATTTTTGGTATAATCTTTGATCAACTGGACAACCAAAGTTTATAATGTATGAGATGCTGAAGCGTAGATCACAATCTCTTGCAAAACAATGTATCAAATAAACAGCATCTTATTATTTGGTACCGAGAAATGAATATTAACTTGTCGTGGAAAGTATATTAGCTTAGTATAAAACATATTATTCTGTAGACGTAGAAGTTTGTAAGTAAGTATCCATCCATTAATGATAGTATAGATTTTAAACTAATACCTACATACTTTTATTCAATAGTCTCTTATATTGTATTTAGACTCAAAGTCAGATTATTATTATTCTCTTAATAGATTCGAGTCATTTCACTATCACTTAATAAAATTATTAATTCATTTTACTTATTCACATTACCTATTGCTATATAATTAGGCACCTCTCTTTGAAAGTAAATTACAATGGTTTTTAATAATATTTATTTAACTGTTGTCATGTGCTTCTTCGATCACATGCAGAAACTTAATTAACTATGAATCCTTTATCATCTCATTAGAATTAACATGCAGACCAGCAAATGGGCCATAAATAAAATCAGTGCGCAATCTCATGAAATTTTTGACACAAAACACATTAATGAGAGAAAATTCAAGGAAATTCTAATAAGCTTTTAGGCAACGAGTGCTAATTGTGCCTCGAAAAGCTTTATATTATATAGAATGATGTAAATAAAGCTTTCTTTAGCTTCTTCGGTTATTGTTTTTTTTTGTAAAAGAAACATCGAATTAAGACGAGTTTCTAATTAAGCTACTAATGGTACTGTTGGGAATGAAAAATATCCTTTATATATATTATTAGAACTTATATAATAAAGGATAGGGTCGGTAGTGCGAGTGTGACGGCCCTGCTATTGCACACATAGGTATAGGCTGCGGTAACCGCTTCCCATCAGATGGCCCGTGTACTTATCTACCACCTTAGTGATATAAAAGAAAACATACTACAAAAACATACATTTACTGGTGGTAGAAATTTGATGACACAAATTTGTCACAAAATTCGGCCGGGTAGGTACCACCGTGCACGATTGCGACAAGCCCTCCAATTTCGGTTTGATTGCGTTCAGGAGTCAGCAAGTGCATAGCCGGGCAGGGGGATTGTGGTCGCAGCACTAGTGGGAACGGTGGGTGTCACGCGGTGCTGCGACGACAATCCTCTTCTGATGAGGCCGTCAAGTTGAGTGCCACCATTGTTAACATGGTACGTGTATGTAATGGTGACCCTCTTTCCTGAGACTTTACCTTCAGCTTAGCATCAGGCGGGGTGAAGTCAAATTGAGGTGACCTAAAAAAAAATAAGTATATACAATTGTACTCATAAATAAGTTAATTATTTGTATTACTTTTTCGTACTGAGTTTTTGAGTAACTAGGTATTTTATACTCCGTCAACGTCATCCGAAAACCGACGTCGTAAATTACTTTCGTTTGACCGTTTTTCCATGCGGAACCACCCCTCCCTCCCCGCCGGCCAGCGAACCGGCTTGAACCGACTAAAATCGACCGACCAAACCGTTTGGAAACCACTATGTCCCCGTCTTGTCGCGGTATGGGGGGGGGGCGGTAGTCGCGTTCTAAATCTCTCCCTGGTGCCCTCCGCCATAGGAGGTGGTTGCGGCCCACGCGCTCGCGCTCCGCACCATTGCCGCAATCATGCTGCTGAGCGAGAGGACTTCCACCCCGATGGCTGCCACGAGGTCACGCTTCGGCGCCTCCCACACCGGGCAGTCCGCCAGCATGTGCAGCCCCGAGTCCTCACTCGCGTCGCAGTGATGACACTCAGACGTTGGCTCCTTCCTGATCCGATGCAGGTGGTCCCCGAAGCTCGCCTATAATAATGATTCTCTAGCCAATCCTCCATGATGGGCCTTACCGCCGCTATTGCGGCGTTGTTCCTTCCACTCCACCACGATGGCCTGGTGGAGCTGGGGCTGCACTGCCTCGATTTCTCGAGGCTCAGGGTCCCGTCCCTGCTCCCGCGCCTCCTTTCGCCTCTGGTACAGTTGCGAAAGGGCTCTCGCCTCCAGGTTCCATGGTGGAGTTCCGGCAAGGAGACTCGCCGCCTCGGAGATCGTGCGGTACCCGCGGATGGCCCTGTTGGCCATCACCCGCTGCGGTGCGCGCAGCATCCGCACACTTCTGACCTTCAGGGCCTCCACCCATATTGGGCCATGGACCGCACGATCCCCGCGTAGAGAGTGATCGGACCCCCTGAGGTTGGGCAGTAGCCGCACCAGAGCGACATCTGTGCCTTTCAATTTGGGGGCACGACTTCGGATGTGTTCTCCGAAGTCCCATCGGCCGTCGAGTTGTTGAACATACCTACGGACAACCGAAAATAAAATAATTGAGCTCTGTGAATAACATGTAAATAAATGCACTTCGAAAATGTGCGATTCAATTTTTTTATGTTTTTTAACACGAATTTTGGACGACTATAAGTTGCTCTATCCCCCCTGTGAATGATGCACAAATGCAAATCAACATACTGCATAAGGTTAGTACTGGCAAATTTTCTATACAACGCTGTCACGTGGGCTGTTTTAGTAAACAAACTTGCTATGTCGTACCACGAACAATGCATGTCCGTCAGGAAACGACTTCTCAGGAAACAACGCCTTTCCATGATAAATAAGTGCAGAACAAATGCTGATTTGAGATCACCAGTGCAGCGACTGGTCGAGGTTCATAATGCACAATTTGAAGACATCGACATATTCGCGTTGACGGCACATTGATTAAAAAATCTATTCAATTAAATTTTTAAGCATTTTGTATGCTTACTTTTTTCTAAAGATTTAGAGCGGAAAAAGAGAACATCTAGGACGGGACTTGAACCCGCGACCAGTCCCTTACAGGAGGAATGCTCTGACCAACTGAGCCACCTAGACACGTCCCAGATATTCGAAATTCTCCGATATATCATATACGTCTTAAGGCGACGTTGGAGCCATCTACCGTAATTCTTCTAAAATCTATTTTAAGGATTAAACATATCACTTGTGAGATACTTGCGCATATTTTCGAGGAAAATGTCACCTTTAGTATTGGCTAGTTCCTTCCATTTGATTCTTGGGGAACTGTCAACTACGTTCTTCAAAGGCTTAGGCAGATCGTAAACTCCAACCAAGATCCTATGCTGGGATGTTAATGCTTCACCGGGGATTACTTTACAGTCTTTAAAACACTTTTTCAATCTACTGTCTGCTAAAATGTAATCAATTTGGGTTCCCTTCCCTCCACTCTGGTATGTGATTAAGTGCTCCTGTTTCTTTTGGAAAATGGTATTGACAACAATCATATTATGTCTCGACGCGAACTCCAAAATACGTTCTCCTTCTTTGTTAGGGTTGCCATATCCAAAGCCTCCATGAACAGCTTGATACGAGATATTAGATGATTTTCCTATGTGCCCATTGAGATCTCCAATGATAAATTTAGTTTCTTTAGGTCGAATTTTTAGGGTCATTTCATCTAATTCCTCCCAGAACATTGCTTTTACCTGCTCTTTACAGCCAACCTGGGGTGCGTATACGCAGATGATATTTACTATGCGCTGGTTATCCATTGCCAGCTTGATGGCAATGAGGTGGTCCGACTTTCTCTCGATGTTAACTATCCTTTTGCTGAAACTATGATCGAGCACTATACCGACTCCATTTTGTTTCTTGTTTACTCCGTGGTAAACCAGTTGATAGCCCAGTCCGATATCTCTGGATTGGGAACCCTTCCAGCGTATCTCCTGTACACAGCATATGTGTATGTTCCGCCGTTTCAGCGTTTCTGCAAGTTCCTGACTGCGGCCAGTAAGAGATCCCAAATTCCATGTTGCTATTCTAAGTCTCCGTATAGTGCGCGAACAATTGTTGTTGTCTGATGCGTTTAAGCATTTGCCGTCGCTTAAGGGGGACGCCCTAGTATTCTTCGCATTCGCACTCTTCACGTCGCTTAAGGGGGACGCCCTAACATTTATACTTGCATTCCTTTGACCGACTTTCATAATTAGGAGAAGTTGTTTTGGTTTATAGTTTTACGGCCGGTTACCACCTGTCGCCAAGGTTGTGGCCCTCCTGGAGGGTTCGGGTGTCGCCGTTGACCTGTAGGTTCTTCCGCCGCCTTCCCTACTGAGTACCCCAACCCAGGTACCCAGCACACTCACAGCCTCTACTCCGGATATGTCAAAGAAGCCTGCTAGTGGGGTTTGATAACGAAGTTTCCATCTCCGGCCTGTTGGTCCGCGGGGGCTATTTTATTTCACCCCTACCCTGCATATCTGCCGAGCGTTTCCCTATCCGCCACCTGGGATGCGTTCTCTAGGGGTGAGGCTCCCCCGAGAAACTTGAACTTGAACTTGAACCGACTAAAACCGCACGCCGTTTCGGGTCTTCAGACGCCAGGGTGGCAGCGGTCCACGCGCTCGCGCTCCGCACCATTGCCGCAGTCATGCTGCCCAGCGAGAGGACTCCCACCCCGATGGCTGCCACGAGGTCTCGCCTCGAGGGTAACTGTACCTATATATCTAGAGAGCATATAACCATAAACTTAACGAGAAGACACTTTATTTTGTTTATACCTATTTATTGATGGTATGGTATGGTTTCGCGAGCTGGTATCCGCAACTCCACGACAAGGCGCGGTTTTTGCGTGAATTTATTGATGGTAGTGACCTCTATTCATAAAAAGAAAATATTATTTTACTAAAACGAGAACAATGCTGTCAGTTATACATTAGTAACTATATTATTATAATACATCATGTACATTATTAAACTGTAAACTTTAAATGTAAATCTATTTTTTGTTCCATGAAATAAATAAATACATAAAAACAGTTAATATTCCTAAAATAAATATTAGCAGAAAAAATCGTTTTTGGATCACGTATAGTGAAAAGGTATTAAGGGTACGGGTGCAACTATCAGCTGCATGAACATGACCAAAATCCTTTATTCCTCCCATTCCTACTAATATTTCGATATTCGAACTGTTTGGAAATTTTTATTCTAAATTATTTTTACACTGGTGAATCGAAAATTTTGGAAACGTGGATTTTATTCTTTTAATCAAGAGTGTCTACGTCTACATCACTTTTACGAAATGCCCAGGCCATACATTTTGACTAAGGTGTAGGATTCCTAGAGAATTTAAGATCAGGACTATACGTTATGATGAGAGTTGGAGAGTGTTAGAATATGAACTTAGCTCTCCATAACATTTGGTAACTTTTTTACAGCCCAAACAATATGTAGGCACTCGTCTTGGCGTTACTTTACATGAACATGTTTTGGTGGGCAGTAAAGCTGTGATAGTTTTCCTTTCGAATTCGTGATATAGTTAAGTAGTAAAAAAATGAAATGCGGCCTGATAGGTGCCTCGCGCTGTCATTTTTCGAAACTCCACGGAATTTAGTATATACTTAAATATCATGTTGGGCACTGTGTCAAATTATACAGTCGTCAATAGGTTAGGTTAAAATTAAATAAAAAGTTAAATATAAATTTTGAAAATGTTATTCTTACAAATATTATTCTCCCCGTCAGTAACTGAGTTTAAATTCCTTACCTATCTTTCTGACGTCGACAGCATATCGTGTCCCAAAGGGTTTTTGTTAAATAAAACAAGTACAGTTTTGTTCTATAGATACGTTATATTTAAACAAGCTAGGAGTTAAAGCATCGGTTACCTTTAAAAAAAATATGCTCACTCTTATCGTCATAGCAAACAATGGTATTAATTTATTTAAAAAATCACCTTCCGCTTCATGAATAAAATTTATACCTAAATAATTTGTGTGAAAATAAATGTAAATAAACCCTAGAGACTTGAAACAGAAATAGAATATACTGGGAATAAACTGGGAATGACATCAAAAGAACAATACTTATACCGCAACATTTACAACTGAATAAGCAGTAATCTTCTTTGTTAATATTCGTATCAATAAACGAGACAATAGTGAATGTGGACATACAATAGACAATAACGAGCGTTCATTTGGGAAATCTTTATTGGAAGAAACATTATTTTATCTTTTTAGTAGACAAACTACATGTTGGTTATACGAAATGGCCTAGAAAATATAATGGAGCCGTTTATTATATTTTAATGTCAGATAATCCGTAAAATGAGATCAACTAAATAAAAAGTGTCTGAAGGCCAATTCTCGTAATAAAAAGATGTTCAAGATTCAGGTCTCAATCTAGTTTCGATCTCCAAAATATCAAAAACGGTGTTCTCATGAAAAAATATTAATATTTTCAACAAAATCGTGTTACGAGAATACCTTTTTTTGACATTTGGGAGAGCAAGACTAGATTGAGACTGAATTCTGTACTTCTTATTTTTTATTACTCGAATTGATTAATTGATGTCAATACGTCGCCAAATTATATTATTATGTTGCTTCCACAGTAAGCCAATCATTATCGCAATAACAATGCTCATTCCTGGCAAAATATTGGTGTTAACTCTAGATTGCTAAGCCGTCCTACGAGCGAAGTGTAACTAAAATTCGTAAAAACATACGACATGGAAATGAAACGAGAATAAAAAACCTAGGAAAAATCTTTAATTTTTCTTGATTTTTATGGAGACTGTTTATTGCCTGCACACTAGGCGCATTTTGTTTCTTTAAATTAGTAAAATACTTTTTATTAGCTCTTTCACTTCTTTTCCGCGGTAGCCTAGTGATATGGGTAAAGGACTGCTGAGACGAGGTCTCGGGTTCGATCCCAGGTATTACCATGGCACACACCAATGACTTTTCGATGCTTTTCGAAGTTATGTGTGTATTTATCGCAGGTTTATAAGTGCCCGGTTAATGGCAATAGGCTCGCCACCTATTACATTGGGACCTAAAACATAAACTGGCGAAACGTGGGTGCTAGCACCTCTGCCTACCCCTTCGGGGATATAGGCGTGAGTTTATGTTATGTTATGTTATGTAGCTCTTTCATTTCACGGCGCTAAGCTGGAATATTTATTCTCTCTTTGAGATGGAGGATTCCATAAAGAGCATTAGCCATTTCTAAAACAAAGTCATGTCAAATCAGTCAGCTGATGCTCTTCCTCTTGTAAGTTACCTTCGGACTAGTTCTGACTCGCTCGATATGTCTAAATGTTGTGTACTCTCCTCACAATCATCATCATGAATTAGGTACCGCGTGTATTGACCGACTAATTTCATAGTTTTTAGGTATTCGAAGTATCTATCTAACAACAAAGTAATTGAAGCACATAATTAAATAGATATAACAATACAAACTATAAAGTATTAGTAATAAATGATAAAAACCAAGAGTCCTTCAGAATTCTGCAACAAGCCAAGCCACCGAGGCGCAATATGACGGAGAAAGAGCGGAAAGCCTTAAAAAGACACTACGTTGTAACGGGCTACCGAAGTAATAAAAAATAAATAATGTAACAATATGATTTTGTATTAGAGATTCATCTAGTGGCCGGCGATGCGAAATTCACAATTCGATTGAACGGGAAGAGGATCGAATTAGTTGAGAAATTCCAAATGCTCTATGGGCAACCTTACACCCCGGCGTCTGCAGACCCGAGACGGCGTGCGGTTTTAGTCGGTTCGAGCCCGACATAACCGCCCCCGCTGGCCGGCGGGGGGGTATCCGAGGGGATTTCCGCACGAAAAAAAAAAAAATAGAAATAAAAATAGAAATAATTATGGAAAAATAATTAAAAATAGTGTTTAATATGGTAAATTATAGTTGAGAATATATGTATACATAAATGTATATATATATATATATAAATATTAATCGTTGTGGGAGAATAATATTTATAATTGTATCGATTATAGTGAAATTTGATTATCAATATAATGTTACATGGCAACTATTTGGTTTAGGATAGTCGTTTAGGTATTATTTATCTAGAGAAAAATAAATACAAAGTTTAATCAATAATATCTAAGTAAAAGCAAACATTTAAATAATATCAAAAATAATTATATGGATGTATTTAAATAATAATAATAATAAATAATAAATAAATATTCTACGACATTTTACACAGCGCATTCTAGACCCAAAGTAAGCATAGTTTAACTAGCTTGTGTTATGGGTTCCAGACTGCGGATAAACATACTTAAATACTTTTTTTTTTTGTAAATACATACATATTATACATAGAAACACCCAGACCAATGCAAATAGACATATTCATGCATACAAATATTTGCACTGAGCGGGAATCGAACCCGCGCCCCCTGACGTAGCAGTCGAATGCACTACCGCTACATTCTAATGATGTGATAGTATTATTTGAAACGCAAAAATGCCGGAAGATAAATTTCGTATTTTGGAAAGAAATATGAATTATTTAGTTTACATATGAAATTGGACAGGAATAATGCAATTAAAAAAGCTATCAGGATTAATCAAGGGGTGAGGACAAAGTCTTGGGAAATTAGAATGTCATAGAGGTTAATAATAATTATAATTGGATGGGGAATTGGTTAAGGCATGTTAAAAAAAAGAGACTACAATGCCTTCGGGTGGTAGTATAAGGAATTAATTAGGATTTGGCGGACTAAAGGGTTTGATGGGATATATACAGAATTACTTGGGTGTATCGTTCGTAATTGTTGAAATCCCTTGTTGAAAGGATTAGAGAGGAGATTTTGGTACTTAGAATTATAGTAGTAGAAAGTAGTAAAAAGTAGTAAAAAGTAGAAACTCACGTTATTTGGGGGATTTGATTTGTGCGGTTGGCACTATGGGGCTTGTTCTGATTGGCTAAGGACATAGGACAGGGGCGCGGATGGCGGGGGGATAAATACGGGAAGCGCGCAAAAACTTTTATTTTTTTAGGGATCTCGTCTGGGGTGGAGGTGACGTCGTATATTTCTGGTGAGATTGTATTTTAGAGCATTTAGTGGGACTTAGTTGTGATATATGTATTGGGGTTCGCGCGTTTCTTGTTGTGGGGATGTTTTTGATTGGGAAATAACGATTTGCGAAAATAGTGGTTCACATATAGTTATTTGAATTGGAGGGATCGCCATTTTGTAAAATTGAATTTGGTTCATTTTTGGTTGTATAATGGGTTTGTTGGGTGTAATATATTTGAATAATAATTAGTAAAAGGTAAATTACATTTTGGGGCGCGATCTAGATAGGTTAGGAACTTTACGACGAATGAAGACACCTTACATTGGACAAAAGTAATGCGCGCATAAACATGTGTATTGCTGATGTCTTGTACTGTTGAATCTGGCAGTGCACTCGTAAAGTAAATGCTGTCGTTTTATCATCTTTATTATGTTAGAAGTAGGAGGTAGGGCTGCGGCGTACTTAGCTAGTATTCCCGTAGGAAATCCAAGGCGATGTGCTTTGGTTATGGAGGATACCGGATTGGATAACGAATCCATATCCCTCTGATAATTCGCTAGTAGCCGATAACTTTTGAAGCGAGCGGCAATCCGATTTTCCCTGGAAACAGGATCGGATAAGCTTCCTGGATGTGGGTGACTGTTCGTTCTGTGATAGGTAGGTACCGTCGAAGTGGAACCGTCCTTTTGGGCCAGGACCAGAACTTACGGAGCTCGCAGTTCAGTCTTATATATTTATTTATATATACACTAACTAATATCTCGTTAGGGTTTCAGTTCACATTCCTGAGCCTCGGCTCGTGGACTGAGACAAGCACACCGTGGTAGGAATTACACAAAGTCAAGCTTCACGAACTTGCTCCCAAACTCAGCTAGAAAAGGAACATAATTCACTACACGTTTAAAGTAAAATACAATGGGTTTTGATAAATAAATACAGGGATTAGTTTCTGTAGGTAGATAGGAAGGTACACATATTGTTTCGTGGAAATCTTAGGCGTCACAACGAACGTAGGAAATCTAGTCTATTTCAAAGTCTGCGTAATAATATTATTAATATCATATTTTATATCGATCTATAGGCCAAATAAACTATCCGATGGTATGTAGGTAAGCTACTATTGCTGTATTGCTATCACGAAGAATGGTGATTCAGTGTGTAAAATTGTGGAAGTGAATCCTTACAGTGAAATTCTAGTGATTATTTTAAGAAGTGTTGATTGTGTACAGAGCCTGGTTATAAACAATTAAAAAGTAACCACACCCAAGACTAAATAATAATTACACAAAAAACCTAGGTAATAACACCTACGATATCTGCTAATAACTGATGGACCAAGAGTGATAATATTTATAATTAAATTCAGTGTTATCTCTCATTGCATGTGTTCGAATCAGGGTTCAAAGAGCCATCTCACGGTACTAGGGAACCTTATCCAAGTGGATACTGCTCGAATCTAGAACCCCGGGAGTGTAATTCCTGTATACTAAAGCTCTTTATCATGGGTCAGTTATACCAATTCGATTATGTGATCAGAGAGTGTATTATATCTTACAATAAACCTTTGAAACCATATCATTCTGAAGTGAATTGGTTACTAGCACCATTTATAAGATTACACAATTTATGTTAACAAACGAGCTGTGTACAGACTCAATTTATCGTTTAACATTCTAAAAACAAGTGAAGTATCACACCAAAAACCATGTTATTCGTGAACAGTATTTAAAGCGGTTTGAGCGAGGGGCGCTGTAGTTTGCTACAAAAGCTAGCGTAATCAAAATATTACGACAGTAGGAAAAGAATATTCCTCTGTTAGTTTCGTAATAAAACAGTTGTGTTAATATCCGAGCTGAGTACAGACTCAATTTATCGTCAGACATTTTAAAAACAAGTGAAGTATCACACCAAAACCCATGTTATTCGTGAACAGTATTTAAAGCGGCTTGAGCGAGGGGCGCTGTAGTTTACTACAAAAGCTAGCGTAATCAAAATATTACGACAGTAGGAAAAGAATATTCCTCTGTTAGTTTCGTAAGAAAACAGTTTGTGTTAACATCCGAGCTGAGTACAGACTCAATTTATCGTCTAACACTTTAAAAACAAGTGAAGTATCACACCAAAAACCATGTTATTCGTGAACAGTATTTAAAGCGGCTTAAGCGGGGCGCTGTAATTACTACGGAGGCTATTATAATCAAAACATTATGGCAGTAAGATATGTATGTTCTTCTGTCAGGTTCATACTTACTCTGAGTAGAGTGTGGGGAATTTTATTTACCGGATGTCTCGGTATAATAGGGGGATGATATTATGAGAATCTTCCAAAACCTATTTAGACATAGGAAGGACTGCGATATATACAATACAAGTGGAAGGGTCCTACTGTGCATGGCGAGTAAGGGGCCAGCACCTTGGGTAGAAAACTCAGAATAAGTAGGTACCTTTGTGTAGGAAAGCGAGCATCAATAGAGTAGTAGTCTAAATGAAGTTATTAAAAACATCTAGATATAACCTACATATTCTTGTCGTTCAAAGTACTAGTTTAAAGGAGTAAGCGTTATAGGAAGAAGAATTAGTAAGTTCTAATTCAATTGATATTACTATAATAAGATCGTTATGAAAGAAGTAGTGAATGATTAAAGCGGTGAACTGCAGATACCTACATAGTTTCTTATAGTTATGGGTATCTAAATAAACGAGGTAAATGACCGGAATGCTTCAGTTCCTAATAGATACTTCTAATAAAGGTTATTTCATCCGCTCCCATACAAGTTACTAAAAGGTATTACAGAGATTATAGAGAGAGGAACTGGTTCATTACATGTTAAATTGAGGGGAATGAGTTAATAAAGGTTATTTCATCCGCTTTCATAAAAGTCACTAAAAGATATTACAGAGATTATAGAGAGAGGAACTGGTTTATTACATGTTAAATTGAGGCGAATGAGTTAATAAAGGTTATTTCATCCGCTCCCATAAAAGTCACTAAAAGATATTACAGAGATTATAGAGAGAGGAACTTGTTTATTACATGTTAATTTGAGGCGAATGAATTAATAAAGGTTATTTCATCCGCTCCCATAAAAGCCACTAAAAGATATTACAGAGATTATAGAGAGAGGAACTTGTTTATTACATGTTAAATAGAGGCGAATGGGTTAATAAAGGCTATTTCCATCCGCTCCCATAAAAGCCACAAAAGGGTATTATAGAGATTATGGAGGAAGGACTTTGTTTGTTGCATGTTAAATTGAGGCGAATGGATTAGTATAGGTTATTTCCATCCGCTCCCGTCAAAGCCACTGAGGACATTAGGTTAATCCCGAAGGAATTTGTGTAGGTACAATGGGATTTGAAGGATTGTTAGTAAATATGGAAGAAGTAAGGTTCTAATTTTGGGTTACTCGAATGAGACTTTTGTTGATTATTTATGGAAGTACTTATGTTCGTTCACGTAATGCAAGATTATGAACTAACAGTGACTATAGGGTTTAGGAAGGCTTATTTGGTTATTTCATGGTTTAATATGGTATCATTAGAAGTTTGTGTAGATTGGGTAGGAATGAAATAGGTACGTAATGGTTAGGTTGGAAGGTAGGTGTGTGTGTTGAAAGGTTATTGATGAATCTATCTGATAGTGCTTCGAACAATATAGGTTTAAAGTTTTAATGTGTAAAAGTAAATTAATTGGGGTTTGCGATTATATACATTTGGAATTAGGTTATCATAGGTTTAAAATAGGAGTCAGCATTCTTCACCTTTATAGAACTAGGGATACTAGGTATCATGATAAGGGTTCCTTTTAACCACTAGATTGATCACAGGCCAAGTTTATTAGAAATAAGTACGATTATTCAGTGAGGTTAAGTAGGTTAGTGAGTTATTTGAATGAATAATACATGAAAACAAGTAGGTGGAATAGGAATTAGGATAGCTGTAAGAGAGGACTGAATGAGTAGTAGGTAGTTATCTAGGGCGGGGAATGTGAAGAAGGATTGAGTGAATGAGTTGGTTTCGGAGTAGTAGGAATAGTAGGGTACAATAAAAAAAGAAAGCAAGGGGAAGGGTAGTGGAAGTGAGGGGGGTGGTACAAAGTGCTAATAAATATATTGTTATCCTAAAAGCTGACAAGGGTAATGCCGCAGCGGTTCTCAACACCAAGGATTATGAGACCAAGATCAAAGATCTTCTCGACCCGGCCACCTATAAGGAGATTCCAAAGGACTCCAAAGGAATCTTGAGACAGGTAAACAACCTGATCAAGGGTTCGTCTATTCCAGAAGAAACGCAGCGTATTATCAAGAAGTCTGAAGCTCTTCCACCTAGGGTGTATGGGTTACCAAACATCCATAAGCCTTCAGTACCGCTCCGGTCCATCGTGAGCGCTATCGGCTCACCCACTCATCCAGTCTCTAAGTATCTCACCGGACTGCTCAACAACATGTCGGATCGTCCTCGCCATACATCAAGGACTCTCGCCACTTCGTGGAGAAACTTGAGAATCTCAAGCTACACCCGGATGATCTTCTGGTCAGTTTCGATGTCGTCTCTCTGTTCACGAAAGTTCCAGTTAGGGAAGCTATGTCACGTATCCGACCACTGTTTTCTAAGGACATCGCAGAATTGTTCGAGTTTGTGTTGACGACTTCCTACTTCTAGTGGAACAACATGTTCCATGAACAAATGGAGGGTTTAGCCATGGGAAACCCCATCAGTCATTTAGTTGCGAACTTTTACATGGAATTCTTCGAAGAAGCCGCTCTTGAACGAGCGCCCAAGAAGCCTAAGGTCTGGTTCCGCTACGTAGACGATACCTTTGTGGTTTGGAGTCATGGAGTTCACGGAGCTGACTAAGTTCTTGAATCACCTGAACAGCATCCATCCTAACATCCAGTTCACCGTGGAAGTAGAGCAGAACGGAGACCTGCCATTCCTCGATGTCCTGGTATCCAAAAAAGAAGATGGCAGCCTTGGTCACCGGGTCTATCGAAAGCCTACACACACACAGACCGTTACTTACTCCAACCACCATCCCAGACAGAAAATGTCAGTCATCAAGACCGTTCGTGTCGCTACCATTTTTCGAACAATGTTAAAAGTTTTAGGCACAGCAATTGAAGGTCCAGTAGCACAAGTACCGATTGGCACTGCAATCGTGTCATAGGATTTCTTTTTTATGCGAATTTATTCCCGTGCGAAGCTGGGACCTCAGCCGTTAGTGCTGCATAAACGGCAACAACTTTATTGTGTTGACGTAGAAATTTGATTTTCACAGCTTCAAGACGTTACAGACCTGAGCATTCCATATTAATTTCAACTTAATACCTACCTTAATACTACCAGTAGGATTTACGGGTAAATCGGGAAGAACAATGAAACCTCGATAGCCGGTAAGACAGACTGATTTATTTCCAAATACCTACTACATCTAGTACAATATATAAATATCACAATACCCTACACCTCCCCCTTTAAATTTTTATGTAATATATGGAAATAAACATAGATAGGTATACAGCATAAGGTAACTACTACATAGGTAGGTACCTAGAATAAAAAAATAATAATATAAATACTTAATTAAACATTTTTTTTTTCAAACTAAGTATGCAACATTTAATGAGAAATTGCAAACTAATTAAAATGCTTTTAACACTTGGGGTATTTGCCCTGAAAAGTACACTTACGTTTAGGTCGATCCTTGCGGATTAGGGATGGTTCCGGATTCGTATTTAGTTCCTTATCAATAACTAATTTAGACTGACTTGCACTATTCTCTAGAGTATCAACAGCGTTAGATTCGGTACATGTCTCATTGGTGGAGGGCCCATCATTAGAGGTTTCTGGTAACTCCGTATCAATGATTGCCGAGTTTGATATCGAAAACCGCGAAACTCGTTTGTTATGGGGTAGCAGCTGATCAATGTGGCGCTTCCACTCACAATCGTTGGACAGTCGTACTTTATAGGAGAGGGGTGCATCTCTTGCGACCACGGTGGCCGGTGCCCACTTGTCAGCACGTTTACTATAATCCCGAGCCAAGACTTGGTCGCCGCAATCTACATGCCGCTCAGCGCCAGGCCGGGAGCGGCCTGCGCGCTCGGCCGATGCTTCTATCGCACGCTCAGTGGATGGCTTGAGGATATCTAGGCGACCACGAAGTCGCCTACCAAACATAGCTACGGCAGGGGCCACACCTGTAGTTGCATGTTCGCAATTTCTATATTGAAATAGAAATTTGGAGACAGCCGCCTGGATGTCTACACCCTCATGCACTGCTTTTTTCATGGCTCGTTTGACTAACTTAACGGCATTCTCCGCGGCACCATTACCCGCTGCCCTATAGGGGCTGGTTATTGTATGGGTGACTAAATTTTTTTTAAATAACCAGCAAATTCAGATGTGTTGAATGGAGGGCCACCGTCACCAACAATGTGTGATGGAATGCCGAAACGAGCAAAAAGGTCACGAAGCTTTAATATAGTCGAGGCAGCGTTAGTATTAGACATACGCTGTACCTCGATCCATTTACTATGCGCATCAACCGTAATTAAATAATAAATATTTTGAAACACTGCGAAATCGATGTTCAATCGTTGCCACGGCCTACTCGGGAAGGCCCACGGGTGCAGCTGCGCGCGCGGCGGCGCGTCGCGCTGCTGCAGGCAAGCGCTGCACGCGCGACACAGCGCTTCGATCGCTGCGTCTAGTTGGGGCCAATACACGTAGCTACGGGACAGGTTCTTCATTTTTACGACACCTAAGTGGCCCTCATGTAACTCATTAAGAACTCGTTGTCTTAACGACTTCAGTATAACAACCCTATGGTTATATAATATACATCCTCTATCAATCGAAAGGCACTCCCGCCGATAAAAATACGGTTTTTCATCAATATTAGTTACCGATGTGGGCCAACCGTTAATGACGTAGTCATAAATATTCTTTAAAATAATATCTTTTTGTGTATTTTCCGCTACATCTTTAGCGCTAATTGGAAAATATTCCTCAACATAATTAATGAACGAAACCACATCCATCCCTGTTTGTTTGCGTTCGTACGGCAATGGAAGACGTGACAAAGCGTCCACATTCCCGTTATCCTTCGATTTTACAAATTCAATAGTGAAATCATACGCAGCCAGTTTCGTTGCATATCTCAGCAACCGACTTGCGGCCGTTTGTGGCAACCCTAGCTTAGGTCCGAATATAAAGGTTAAGGGCTTATGGTCTGTTTTAATTATAAAGTGACGACCAAAAAGGTATTGATGGTGTTTCATTACGCCACTAATTATGGCCAGCGCTTCTTTATCTAGCTGACTGTACGAGCGCTCAGCTGAATTCAACGTACGCGATGCAAAACAAACAGGCCGTTCGTCACCATTAGGGTAACGGTGAGAGAGCACACTACCAATGCCGTACGAGCTGCTATCCACTGCTAACACCAAAGGTAGCTCAGGGTTATAATGCACTAATACCTTGCTATCTAAAATAGCCGCCTTAACTTGTTGAAAACTGGAATCACAATCATCAGACCACTTCCAAATAGAATTTTTACGCAGCAATTTATGTAAAGGATACAACATAGTACTCAAATTAGAAATAAACTTAGCATAATAATTTACCATTCCCAGAAAAGATTTAAGTTGCGTGTCGTCACAGGGCCGCGGTGCGTCGACAATCGCCTTAACCTTGTTATGGTCTGGGTGTAACCCATGCTTATCGATAACAAAACCAACATAAGTAATACTGTCTTGCAAAAATACACATTTATTTAATTTAATTCTAAGACCAACCTCACGCAACCGACATAATAGGGCTTTTAAATTAGCGATATGCTCCACCCGCGTGGGCCCTGTACATACAATGTCATCAAAGAAAACAGCCACTCCCTTGAGCCCTTTGACTGTTTCTTCCATGAATTTTTGAATTTTTTCTGGAACGCAGCAGAGACCAAATGGCGTCCTGGTATATAGATAGGTACCAACGTGCGTTGTAATGGCAGTACATGCCTGAGAGTCCTCTTCTAGCATCAGTTGTTGGTACGCGTTGGTGAGGTCGATTTTAGAGAACTGTTCGCCGCCACTTAATGCCGCAAACAGCTCCTCGATTCGCGGCAGAGGGTACGGTTCGCGCATGAGCTTGGGATTGACCGTAATTTTGTAGTCACCACAAATTCGTATTTCACCATTCTTCTTGATGACAGGTACAATAGGCGTCCCATAATCCGAATAGTCAACCTTGCGAATAGTACCCTCGTCCTCGAGCCGCTGCAGCTCGCACTCCACTGGTTTTCGTAACGCTAGTGGCAACGATCGCGCTTTAATAAACACTGGATTTTTATCCATTAATTTCAGGGACAATTTTTTTATGCATGTTCCCAATCCCGGGGCAAACACAGTCGGAAATTCACATCGTAAAACATCCACTAAATTGTTATCGTTCATATTATATAAAAAATCATTAATGTTTATTTTGTTAATTCGTAACTTAGTAAGCCAAGATCTACCCAACAGTGGTGGCCCACCGTTTTTAATGATGAATAATTTCAACTTTTCCGCTGTGTGTTCCCCGAGGGTAACATTCACATAGATATAACCTATCGGTTGTATCACAGTGCCGACATAGGAATATAAGGTAACGTTATTGCTTATAACGGATAAATCTGAAAAATATTTCTTAAAATCGTTTAAGCTGATAGTCGATAACTTACTGCCAGTGTCCAGTTCAAAGTTTACCTCTCGACGGTTCACCAGGGCCGTAACCATATACGGTTTATCATTTTTGCCGCACACGTTCAGGTTGAAGAAGTCGCACTCCGATTCATCACTATCGCCATTGTCTAGAAAGTTATTCACACGTTTTTGTGTCGAAACCGCCTTATTGTCTCGCGTAGCACTTTTACACATAACTTTAATATGGCCCTTTTGGCCACACGCATCACACGAATAGTATTTAAAACGGCACATCTCCTGCCGATGTCCTCTGCCACACCTCCAACAACTGCGCGCTCCCTCGCCGGCCGATGGCGTCTCGTTAGACGGACGACTGTCGCTGGCGGAGCGGCCGCGAATGCGCAGGCAGTTCGACCGCGCTGCCGCCGCCGTCCCTACTCGGTGTAATGCGCCTGACGCCAGCGACGGTTCGCCCGCCGCGTTCGCAACGCTGGTCTGTGCATGTCGTTCGGCCGCCTCCAGCGCTAACGCCAGTTCTACCGCCTTCTTGAATGTAACCGTCGGTTCCGCAAAAATATGCGATCTCATGTCATCGTTCACCAGGCCTGACACGAATTGATCGCGGAGATTTTCTTCAAGCGAGGTACTGAAATTACACGTTGATGCTAAATGTTTAAGTGCCTGTAAATATTCACTCAAAGATTCTCCAGTATTTTGCCGCCTCTGACGGAATACGTGGCGCTCTGCGATTTCCGAGCGCTTGGGTTCAAGATGGTCGCCGACAATTTTAACAAGGTCACTAAATGTTTTGGTCTCCGGTTGGTTAGGGGCACACAAATCACACATCAAATCATATGTCGCTGGCCCCACTAGAGTCACCAAAGTGGCTACACGCAGTTCCGCCTTAATATCATTTAAAGACATAAACTGCTCCACGCGCTTAATGTACGCCAACCACTTTTTACTCGCTAGGTCAAACTGTTCGATCTTCCCGATAGGCATTTTAAATATTTTCAGTTAATTACACTATCTACTAATGAAACCTGCACAAATTTCCTCGTCGCCAGTAGGATTTACGGGTAAATCGGGAAGAACAATGAAACCTCGATAGCCGGTAAGACAGACTGATTTATTTCCAAATACCTACTACATCTAGTACAATATATAAATATCACAACACACATGTTCTTGAGAAAATGGTTTTTGAGTTCTTAAGACATGTAGATAATTTTTGTGTGATATAGGTAACAACATATTTTCGGATGTTAGATTTTTCTTTTACTTGTCCTATAAGATAGATTTTGATGCCCGTGCTGTATTTTTTGATTGCATTGACCTAGAAGTTTAACTTTTATTGATTTTGATGTATTTAATTTTCAATTTTTTAAAGCGGGGCTTTTCGGGGAATTGACAACACTGACGCGGGGAATTGAGTTTTTTTTTGTTGGCAGCATTGATTTCGCGTCTTCGGTTCGCCAATGGCCCAGTCATAGTTGTGGAGCCGCTGGAGTGGAGAAGCTGCATAGCCTAAATACATAGAAATATTAAAAAACTCATTAGTTGAAAACTCGTAAAATTAAAAGTCCTTTAAGTCAATTTAAAGTGTTTTACACTGAAAGTACAAAGTTTAGCAATTTATTTTAGTGTTGACGCTAGTATTATGACGCTTTTATTATTATATTGGTTGTATTGATTAGATAAGCAATAGGTTGGTAACCTATTGCTTAGAAGCTGAAATGGTTAAAAAATAAAAAGCCATTTCTGCATATTCTTTCTACAGAATTACATGATTGAAGTGAAAACTTTGTTAACGGCGTTGTGCACTTTTTTTGTAATGGGTCAAAAAAGTTAAACACGCGTCAGTAAACACGTGACCTAATCGTAAGACAACAAATATAGAAGCGCTAATTTCACACTGTACTAAACAACCTTGGTGGCGCGTTCGTCTAAAGTGGTCATTGACTTCGTCAAGTCAGAGATCGATTCCGACCGAGGCCCAAGAAACACTGTGTCGTCATCATATAACTTTTTGTAATATTGATTCTATTTTGTATGGCATAAAATAGAATAAATATTACATATATTATAATATACCATAATATCATAATCTGTTGATATAAAATGTAAATTAAACAAAGTGCCATCTATTAATCAAAAAAGTGACGAAGAAATAGCGAAATAAAATAAGTGAGTAATTTATAAATATATTGGCGATGATGGTTCTGGTAATAATGATGGTGAAAAAGTCGTTGAAATTAAGGATGGAAGTTGATTTTTCTGAGAGATAAACTTTTTAAAGTAAAATGATTGTAATAGTTCTGAGGTGTTAAATTTGTAATGTAATATAAATTGTCATGATTGTGTACGATAATAAATATTGTTTGTTACCACATAAATAATAGTACTTTTATACTAATAATTAAAGTAATTCGTGCAAAATTATTCCCTAACCATTCCAAAATATCAAAAATGCACAACGCTAATATTCAAGTTTTAACTTCTGCCGGTAATCCCGGAGTGCAACCCATCGTTTTTATTTTATTGAAAGCAATTATCCTTCGTAACTTCTATTACTTTCATGGGCTTTTAACCTGTCAATAACGATACAAAAGAATTTAACAAAACGGGCATCTGAAGTCAGATAGGGCGGAGAAAATGCAATGGGAAAAAGATAACCAAGGACCGTCCTGATAATAAAATTAATGGTAACTGCCTTCAATTCCCAAAAATAATGTGGCTCGTTTTGCTACAATACCACATGACCAAGTTATAAGTGTAACTAGGCAAACCGCTAGACGGCGATATGCAGAAGACAAGTTAATCGGTCCAAACAGTAAAAAATCAGACCTGGCAGAAGGACATGAGGGTTTAATGTGTCTAATGGACCAGATAACACTGGAATATTAATGTTGTGGGTTAAAATCGAATAGGATTACTTTTTCATACAATTGGTAACTACAAATTACAGAATTTTCGTGAAGCTTTTACATGGGTATATATGCTTCTCAGAAAAATCAACCTTTCAGGTTTTAGACGATATAGTTTGAAACTAGAAACTGAAAATTACTTCTCTCTATCTCGTTATTATCATAATATAATAATGCAGAAGGTATCAAGAAACATGATACATACAAACGATTACTGGAAACTTAATTTCTCGCATAGAGCAAAGAACGGGTTTTAGCGATGAAGATTCGTTTTTATGCATAATTCAGCAATTTGTGATATAGCTATAGTGAAGGTAAAACATCTGAGCTCTCGAAATCGGTAATCGCCATGACGACCGTTATAACTAAGCATCAACGACGTCGTCTTTCAGTTACAAGGCACAGTAGCCTCAGCTTCTCTAGATAGAAAAAGACATAGCATACTGCCACCTTTTTTTTATTTTTTAACGTGCGGAAATCCCTTCGGATACCCCTCCGCCGGCCAGCGGGGGTGGTTATGTCGTGTCTCGACTAAAACCGCACGGTGTCCTCCCCAAGTGTCCGTTGCCGGGCACCCCGGGTAAGCCCTCGAAAGGATAACCCCAGGGTTGCCGGCGGACTTTGGCCGCCACCGCGGCCTCGCCTGGTGGGGTCGGGCTTTATCCCGCTTCGGTGAGTTGGCAGGCGTGTGTAGGGAACACACGACACGCCTCCGCCACGGCCTGCTTCTGTAAGGACGGCGAGTCGGCCAACTGCCGTCCTCAGGCCCCGATCATGGAGGTCGGTAGTCCCGGGCGTTGAACAGTCTACGGCGTCCTCGTCGCAGACTGCGAAACTCGGAGGGCAGGGTTCTCTCCCGCTCCCTCTCCGCCGTCTCTTTCGCGCGCATTACCTGCTCGCAGAAAGAGGCGGCGGCGTGCCACTTGCTCCCGTTGGAGACCACGGCCCTCACCATGTTCTCCAACGAGAGAACGTCCACGCCCAGGACCGTAACGAGATCCCGGCGTTGACTCGCCCACGCAGGGCACTTCACCAATGTGTGGAGCGCCGTGTCTTCGCCAGGATCCTCGCAGTGCTGGCACTGCGGCGTTGTCTCCCAGTGGATGCGCCACAGATACTTACCGAAACACCCGTGTCCGGTAACCATCTGGCACATCCGGTAGAAGAGGTCCCCGTGGTCCCTCTCCAACCACTCCTTCATGATCGGTCTCACCGCCGCAATGGTGGATTTCCCCCCCCCCTTTGGTGCTCAAGTCGCACCCTCCATGTCTCCATGAGTTCCTGGCGGAGCAGGGACCGCTGAGCCCTGATTTCTCGGGCCTCCGGCCTATGGCCCCGCTCCAGCGCCTCCTTGCGCCACTGGTACAGCAGCGCAAGGGCTCTCGCTTCCAGGTCCCGTGGAGGGGTCCCGGCTAGGAGACATGCCGCCTCAACGGAGATCGTGCGATACCCCCTGATGACTCTGACGGCCATTGCTTTTAACGGGCTGTTTAATACCTCCCATACTGGGGCCCCGTACAGGGCCATGCTTCGCACGATCCCCAGGTACAGTCTCCTAGTGGGGGCGTTGGGTCCCTTAACGTTTGGCATCAGCCGCGATAGCGCGGCCGCAGCCCAACTAGGTTTCGGGACCAGACTTCGGAGATGAGGTCCGAAGTCCCATCGGCTATCGAGTACGAGCCCAAGGTACTTCATCGTGGGCTCGATGCCGATGCTTACGCCCCCTACGGTTATGCTGGTTCCCGCAGGTGGCCCCCACCGAGGCCTGTGTAAAAACACATAGCCTCCGATTTGTGGAGAGCCACCTCGAGTCCCAGCCGCCGTATTCGACCCACGACTTGAGCAACCCCTGCCGTGGCCTTTAGTGCCGCGCTTCGTTGGGTTGATCCCCGCGCCATAACGAGGGTGTCGTCAGCATAACACGTTATGCTGACACCCTCGAGCAACGAACCTTGCAGCACCCAGTCGTATCCGATGTTCCACAGGAGTGGCCCTAGGACCGACCCCTGCGGAACACCGCACGACACTTCTCGCCACCCTGGCCCTAGCCAGCTCGGGTAAACTATGGCCCTCTCGGATAGGTATGCCTCGACAAAGCGGCGGAGGTAAGGAGGCACTTCGTGATACGCGAGCGCCTTTCTAACGCAGCTCGAGGGTAGGGTGTTGAAGGCGTTGGCGATGTCGAGAGATACCGCCACACCACCTCACCCCGCGAGACTACTTCCTCCGCCAGGCGCCTAACGCGCATGATCACTTCCACGGTGGAGCGCCCCCGGCGGAAACCAAACTGGTTGTCCGCCAGATCTGGCCCCACGTTCGTGAGATGCTCGACGAGGCGCTCTGCAATAAGCCACTCAAAGAGCTTGCACACCTCGTCGAGCAACACGATCGGCCGGTAACCGGATGGCTGGTCCGCAGGCCGCCCCGCCTTCCGGATAAGGACCAGTTTCCCCGTCTTCCAAGCCTTTGGAAACTGGCCCCTTTCGAGGCATGCGCTGAAGAGCGCCACCAGTCGAGGCCCTAGTTCCTCCAGGGCCGGGACCCATGCTCGGCCTGGAATGCCGTCGGGTCCGGGGGCAGTGCATTTCCGGGCTTTAAGCCGGAGCACTGCTACCCCCAGTTCACTCTCCCTAACTTCGGGCACATCGCTCTCGCTATTATCAGCGTCAGGCGCCTGAGGCGGAGCCATACGCGGAGGGACATGCTCCTCCGCTGTCGCTGGGAACAAGGAGCCCAGTATCCCCTCCAGCCGCTCCGGCTGGAGGCTCTGGGTCAGTAGGGGCGCCCTTGGGCGGATTTTGCCCCTGACCGCAAGGTAAGGACGCCCCCATGGGTTCTGTTCCAGAGACTCTAGCAGCTCTTCGCGGGCCCGCCGTTTGGCCTGCTTTATAGCTTCCTGGAGGGTCCTCTTGGCCCCCTTGTACGCCTCATACAGCTCCGCCTCTCGGGCTTCCGCATCGTCTGGGCGGCGACGCCTCCGGCGAAACCTGGTGTACTGGCGGCGAGCGGTCACGCACGCTGCTCGCAGCTGTGCGATCTCCACTGAGCACCAGTACACCTGTTTCTTAGCCGGGCCGGGCTTAACCCTAGGCATCGCCGCATCGCAGATATGCGACATGGCTCTCCTGAACCATTCCGCCTCTGCGTCGACATCGGCAGGCCTGGCCAGTGACGGAATCCAGGCCTGCACTATTGATGCCTCCAGGAGAGCCTCCCGATCCAGGCGTCTGAGCGCCCAACGTGGATCCGGGGGATTCGCGATTGTCGGCGGCAGGTTAGTTGGAGGGGAGACGTTGAACCGAATATACTTATGGTCGGAATCCGTCTCCTCCTCCTCCACCACGCGCCAACCCTGGACGCGGCGGGCGAGAGCAGGGGTTGCGAATGCGACATCCACGACCGAACTGAGCCCCCGCCGCTCCCAGGTGGCGACACTCCCCCGGTTAAAGACCTCTAGACCACGGGTGTTGGCCCAGTCCTCCAGTACTCGCCCCTTGTCATTGGTTTCCCGGGAGCCCCAGGCCTGAGACCAGAAGTTGAAGTCTCTCAGGACCAAGACAGGACGAGGACGGCACGCAGCGAGAACAATGTCCAGTTCAGCGAGCCTTAGCTCAAGCTCGTACTGGTCAAGGCTTGGCGAGAAGTAGACGGCCACGACAGCCAAGCCCTCATAGTCTGCCGCGACACAGCCTCTGCACCTTGCAATGAGTGCAAGGCGCGAGGTGTCCGCGGCGGACCCCCCGAAGACGGTCGCTACGCCGTCCAGGTCCACCGAGCTTCCGGGGTGGACCCAGTACGGCTCAGCGACCACGACCACATTGATAGACCACTCCACGATGCTCTGGTGCAGAAGATCCTGAGCACCGGTGCAGTGGTTTATGTTCGCCTGCAGGATGCGGATTGGTGTGTCCATTAATGGACGTCCATCTCCGCATCCCGCCGCGAATGTGACCGCTCTTGAGCGGCACCCCCGCTACCCGTTGCTGACGAACGGGGCTTTGGCCTCGAGGCGGCGCAGGTTCTGCTGTCCACCCGGTGCTTCGCCGCTTTGCCCTCCGCTACGCATTTGTAAGCAGTGCGGCGGAGCATCACAAGCACTGGCTTTGTGCCCGGGCTGACTGCAGCGGAAGCACCGATCCCCCACGGTGTCTCCCGCTGTGCACTGCACTCCCACATGCCCCACGGCTAGGCACCTGAAGCACCTGGTCTCGCGGGGCTGCAGGAGTTGCACCCGCGCCTTTAGGAAGCCCCCAACGAGGAGGCTCCGTTCGTCCGCAATTTTCTGCGCCGCTGCGACGGGGCAGTTGACGACTGCCGTGCCGTGACCGGTGGAGCTGAAGCGGATTTCTCCAGCTCTCACCTGATCACGGGGGCAGCCGCCCGCCTCCACGATGGCGGAGATGACGGCTTTTGCCGCCTTCTTAGCCGCCTTTTTGGCGGCTTTTTTCACCTTTTTGGCAGCAAAAAAAACCGCGGTAGCCTAGTGGTATGGGTAATGGACTGCTGAGACGAGGTCTCGGGTTCGATCCCAGGTTTTACCATGGCACACACCAATGACTTTTCGATACTTTTCGAAGTTATGTGTGTATTTATCGCAGGTTTATAAGTGCCCGGTTAATGGCAATAGGCTCGCCACCTATTACATTGGGACCTGAACATAAACTGGCGAAATGTGGGTGCTAGCACCTCTGCCTACCCCTTCGGGGATATAGGCGTGAGTTTATGTTATGTTATGTTATGTTTGGCAGCATACTGCCCCTTGCGATAAGATTCGCCAACCCTTATAATTGTTGTAAGATAATTTACTGAAATCAACTGAAAAATCAGATAGGATTATCAAAGAGCAAATTTTATTCTTGCTTATTAGATAGATTATAATTAAGCAGGCTGTAACAAAAAGTGTTCATTAAATTGACACCATTGAGAGGTATTACTGTAACATACCGTGTGAGTTTAACAACACAATGTTCATAAACTGTAAATAATTGAATGCATCAGTCAGTAGTACATGGCCGTTTGCTTTGCCAAATGACATAATTAATTGACGCTCACCTTTATGCTCCTTAAGGCGAGAGTTGTTTGATTGCAATAAAATTGGTTAAGTAAAACCGGAGGTATGACCAAAAAGCGTGGGCATCATCTAGTTGTATATACAACTAGATGATGCCCACGCTTTTTCCGGTTTTAGTTAGTTAGTTTTAAACGTTTGTGCATATATATGAACAAACGTTTAAAACTATCCCTGTCGTTCAAGGCGTAGGCGCCATACCGCCGACCCATTATAAAGGCAAGAGGCATAGGGCGTAAGACGTAAGGCATAATCAAAGCAAAATCGAACGCAAAGACGCGATTTCAAAGTATAATACGTAAGGTGTGATTTGTACAGAGAAGGACCATGCCTCCTTACTGTGGTTCCATAAACTAAAGAATCCTTCCGGTCGACTCGCGCGTTGGAGCATGAGACTAAGCCAATTTGAATTCGACATAGAGCACCGTAAGGATAAGGATCATGTGGTACCAGACGCTTTGTCACGTATAAAAATTGATTCTCTCGATGCAAGTACTACTAAAGACCCATGGTACATCTACACTATGAATAGTGTACGGAAAAACCCTAGAAAATTACCTAATTTTGATATACGGGATAACCAATTATATCGGTTATCTAAGAACAAATATTCTCTGACCTCAGACTTCGACTGGAAATTGGTGGTACCCATGGAGGATAGAAGGTCCCTCCTCACCAAGTACCATGACGACACACTGAGTGCCCATGGTGGCGTTTTGAAGACGCACAAAAGGTTGGCCCTCTATTATTACTGGCCCAAAATGTATGATGACATCAAACGTTACGTGGAGGATTGTGAAGTCTGTAAACAGTACAAACCAGTAAACACGTCTCGTACTGGCCTCATGGGTAGTCCGAAGCGCGTGTCTAGGCCATTTGAAGCCATCTCTGTTGATTTGCTTGCTCCATTCCCTACTTCTAGCAATAGAAATGTACATCTGATCGTGGTCTCCGACTATTTTAGTAAATACGTCATGTTGTGTCCTATCAGGGTTGCAACAGGCGCGATCATTCATTGAGAGGAGTGTGTTTCTAGTGCATGGAGTCTGTAAGACTATTTATATGGATAACGGTCCTCAGTTCGTAAGTAAGCAATTTAAGGATCTTTTAACAAAATATAACGTACCGAATATTTATTATAACCCTAGGTATCATGCCCAGACAAACCAGGCAGAACGCGCTATCCGAAACGTTGTACAAGCCATCTCGTGTTATGTAAAATCTCAACACAAGAAATGGGACAAATATCTAATCGAACTGCAGTGCGCACTGAACACTGCAGTGAGCGAAGCAACTCGTTTCACCCCATTTTTTTTGGTCCATGGTAGGGAATTCATTGGGGATGGGGTTCTTTATAGACAGTCGGACATTACTTGCCACCCTCATTCAGTCTCCATTGACGATCCCTCTGCATTCGGTGTCAAACTGAAGGAACTGCATCGCATTTACGATCAGGTGCGGAAACATTTAAACGTTGCCCACCAGCGTAATGAGAAATATTACAACTTCAGAAAGAGAGACTAGAGCTGAAAGTGGGACAAATAGTGTACAAACGCACGTTCTACCTGTCAAATAAGGCAAAGAACTTTACCGCTAAGTTAGCCCCTAAATTCCTGAAATGTGTGGTGACTGCTAAGCGATCCCCATTAGTTTACAGATTATCCGACTTGGAAGGCAATGATCTGGGCGAGTACCATATCAAGGATATTCTGAAATATAAGGAAGAAGATGAGTCAACCCTCTCCTGTCCCTGCCGTTAGTAATATTTCTTTTAAATTATATTACTTTTAAATATAATTATATTACTTTTAAAGACCCATTGCGGCGTTGAAGTGAGCAGACGTGTTGCTGGCCTTGTCGTTAATTAAATTCAAAAAACAGTGCAAAAAGTAGTTTTCTAATGATTATAAGTATACATACCCAAACCTGAGTGTTAAAGTGACAAACTGTGTAAATTTAGTGTAAAAAAAACTGATGAAACCCGAGTTATAACATAAATAAAAATTAAAACCGTCCATTAAATTTCAAAAACTTCATCAAAATCGGACTTTGACCCCATTAGTCGTAACAAAAGAAACGGCAGATTTCAATAAATTAGTACATGTGCCTACTACTATTTATGACGTATAAATACCATTCCCGTATTTCAACAAGAAACTTAAATGTATTGGTGGTCCCGTGGTGAGACGAGCCTTCTTCTTTGTATGGACGGACGATAAGAAGTGTGAGATCGAGTCTGGGTAAACACAATTTTCACTTTTTGAGACTGTATAATTTATTGTGATTCAAAGCGTACGAGATCTCTATTATCGGATAGTAAGTAGTACAAGAAAATGTCATCGAATTCTAGAACTGGAGGCAGACGCAAGATGGCGCGACTTGTGACATGCTACAAGTGTAAGAAGCAAGTTAATCATACAAGTACGCTAATATGCTCCACATGCAAGAACAACTTTGAACCGAGTTGTATAGGTGAACCAAAAGATTCAGTAGAAAAGGCATTATTATCAAAGTGGGAATGTACGACATGTAAAAAGAAAAAATCGAATGCACAGACTGCACTAACTATTGAAACATCTTATGTGACAACTAGGAAGAAACAATCCTCTCCTATTTCTAAGACAGATGTAACACCTACTTCGTCGCAAGCGACTCCGCACTGTTCTACTCCTACGACTCCCAATCTCGAATTGGAAAATATACCCACCGAACATGACGTGCTGCATGATACTTCGCTCACATTGGAACATACTTTATCAAGGAGCGTGGATTATACAATCATGGAATTTAACTGCATTCCGGAAATGCAAGAAACTATCACGCAACTTCAGTCTGATTTATACGGCTCTCAAAATGAGCTGGAAAACATAATATTAGAAAACAACGACCTCCGTAGTCAAGTCAGTAAATTAACCAAGGAAAACAATACGTTAAAAAATTTCCTTTCGAATTCTCCAGTGAAGAAGAATGACTTAGGTAGTGTGCAAAAGCGTAGACGCTCCTTGCGGAATGTAGATATAAATACATTTGTTACACCTCCTAAACGAGTGGCTGAGACAGACATACAACTTACTGAGAAGATCAATAAACAAAAACAATATGTCGATAGCCTAGAACACCAACTAGAACAGGCCAAATGTGAAATAAAAAAATTAAATACGCAAATAGAGTACCTGCAACGTGCACTGCAAAGTATAAAAGGTAAAGTCTTCGTTTCCTCAAAGCGGTACTGATACATCTTCTATGGGACAAAGGACACATAATCGTGGAAAAATGTGTATCTTAACGAACAGTAACACTTGTGGTACCCTGCGGGTCGTCGAGGATACCTTTGGCCGCGAGTTTGATTATTGCAGATATGTCTTGACTAACTGTGACTTAGAACAATTGCTTAAAAACATTGACTCCAAATTACTAAATTTTGACGAAAATGACTACTGTGTTATTATAATAATTGGACAAAAAGATTTTAAGTATATGCATGACTACGCTAG
Source organism: Cybosia mesomella (assembly GCA_946251805.1). Lineage (NCBI taxonomy): Eukaryota > Metazoa > Arthropoda > Insecta > Lepidoptera > Erebidae > Cybosia > Cybosia mesomella. The sequence continues at coordinate 16,540,595 of OX276403.1, forward strand.
ATTAGTAAAAAAAGTAAGGGATTCATTAGAACATATAACGCATACAAACATATTATTATGTGATCCCACGTATTTATGTGGGGCACCGATTTATAATTATAAAATTGACTTATTTAATAATTTATTGAATTTGGAATTGCAAAATAACAACTATGCACACTTCATTGATACAAACCGTAATTTATCTTTTGACATGTTCTCATATAATAGTGGTAAACTCAATAAAAGTGGAATTAAAAATATGTACAAAGATATTTTGGCGACAATACAGAATTGTCGCAGTTTTATAAACAGTTCACATTCTGCCAAGAAAAATGGTCAGCAACTGCAGTTTTTTCTTGAATAGCAATGGTAGTAGGAAAGCAGATACCAGTAAATGTTGTCCTATTAAACAACGTACCCTAAAGTCCAAGGTTAAGGCACACAATAAGAAAATTCTGATTTACTACCAGAATGTGGCCTTCGCACAAGTACTACTGATTTCTTTATTAATGTTACCATATGTTGCTACGATTTCATTTTTCTCAATGAAACCTTCCTCATTGATTCAGTATACGACTCGGAACTATTTCCTTCGGAGTATACAGTGCTGCGAAAGGATCGTGCTAACAATACCGGATGGGGTGGTGTCCTACTTGCCGTAAAGAATTGTTTTACCGTAAAGTTAATCGAAGATATTGATGATTTAACTGTAGACAAAGAAATATTGTTTGCTTTAATAACTTGGAAAAATGTTGGGTTGCTGGTATGTGTTGTGTATTTGCCTCCTAGTTATAATGACCAAAGATATCTAGATGTTTTGACTTGTATGGAGAATGCTATTTCTACATACTCCAAGTACGATTTTTTTATTGTTGGTGACTTTGATTTATATTCTTGTAGTGCCTATGTAAAACTCCAGTTCGATAACTTTTTGAGCTTTTGTAAGCTGCGACAATGTAATAACATCTGCAATAAGCAGAGACGCATCTTGGATTTAATTCTAACCACTCTAGATACTGACGTTGTGACTGTAACATCGGACATTGAACCCTTAGTGAAAATTGATACTCTCCATCCACCTTTGGAGGTGTTGCTTTCCATGCCGAGAAGTACAAGGGCCAGCGGTGGGCGAAACGTGAGACACGATCACGTTGTGTCCGAATGGAATTTCCGAAAGGCAGACTTCCATGCCCTATACTCCGATATTGCTGCTATTGATTGGACAGATTTAGTGGTGCAGCGTGACACGGACGTGGCTGTGGATACGCTGTATAACAAATTAAACAGTATAATCGATAAGCATGTGCCTTTAAAAAAGTATACATTTAGTCATAAATATGTATATCCGTCGTGGTACACTCGTGAAATAATATATTACATGAAATTAAAGTATTTAAGTTTAAAATTTATGGACTACAATTTAATAGAGAATTATTTAAATATTATAGGACCAAAGTCAAGGATCTCATTAATGTAGCTTTTAAGAAGTATATGTATACAGTAGAGAATAATATCACTCGTGACCCGGCAGGTTTTTGGAAATATGTGAAGGACATTAAAATTAGAATTATAAACGGGATATTTATCCGTGACTCCGTATACCGTGATCCGTGATCATGGTACTTGTAACAGTGCCGAAATATCGGATTCTCGAAAAAGATACTAAACATGGTAAATATCCCGTTTATAATTCTAATTTTAATGTAAATGACCATGTCAATCTAAAATCATATATGTGAAGGACAAACGTAAAAATATACAGCAATGTACAGCATATATCTATAATAATGTAACAGTCGAGGGTCAGGGCGCGGTTGATGCCTTTGCGCAGTATTTTAGTTATGTCTTTCATCCAAACATTCCGTTGCTGGATCCTGAAGTAGCTGAGCGAGAAGCAATTGACGCAGGATATAATTCCACCAGCTTTAGCGTGGGGCACATAAATGCTTCTGAATTAAGACGAGCTTTTCGGCGTCTGAAGCCATCCTCTGTGTGTGGTCCCGATAACATACCTGCGATTTTGCTTAAAGACTGTGTATCTGCCTTAGAGGAGCCGCTTTTGCACATTTACAATTTATCACTCCAGCAGTGTGTATATCCTAGTGCCTGGAAAGTCTCTAGAATAACACCGATACCAAAGGGTGGTTCTTCGATCGATATCACTAACTTTAGACCTATAGCGGTGTTATCGATTTTTGGGAAGATTTTTGAGTCCGTTATAAATAATTGTATATACAATCACATTAATAAGTACATAGACAACTCCCAACATGGATTTCGCCCGGCCCGCTCTACCTTAACTAACCATATTGGGTTTGTTGATTATCTGCGCTCTCGAGTAATAGCAGGCTGTCAAGTTGACGCAGCATATTTTGATTTAAAAAAAGCCTTCGATCTCGTGGATAATGACGTACTGCTAATGAAGTTTGCATCCTTGGGGTTCAATATGCAACTTCTTAAATTTATGGCAGATTATCTAAGAAATCGTAGACAGTATGTTAGAATTGGGAACCTCAAATCTCGCGAATTTTATACCAGGTCAGGCGTAAGCCAGGGCAGCAATCTAGGTCCAACTCTGTTCCTGATAATGATAAACGACTTGCCTGGGGTTCTTACTAACGCTGAGTGTCTTTTGTTTGCTGACGATCTAAAGCTGTTCCTTCCTGTCACTGATAAGACAGACTGTTCAACGCTCCAAGGGGAGATCGATGCAGTTGTTTCTTGGAGTATAAAAAATAAACTTACATTTAATGTCTCCAAATGTAAAAGCATTACATTCTCAAGATCCCGTGCTCCAATTGTGGCGACATATGAGTTGGCAGGAACACCACTAGAACGTGTCACCACAATACGCGATCTAGGTATAATTATGGACAGTAACTTAAATTTTTATGAGCATACTAGCTGACCCGGCGAACTTTGTTCCGCATTAGGTGCAATAAATGAGCAGACTTTAGACTTTATCAAGGTCAATATTTTATTTGGATAAATAATGTAAATTAAAAAAGGAAGTATTTTTATGATTTTTTATTGGCCATGTATTTTAGTGCATGGGTTCCACTCTTTAGTGAAGCACCTTGTGATACACAATATTTTTCGTTTTATTATCAGATGCAAGAACAAATAACGCAGATGGTCTTCCGACCCGTGAACATGCCACATATAATTGAGCATGGGAAAAACATGTATTTTCTAGAACCAGACCACAAACTTTTAAGGATTGGCTTTGGTATTTGTTGATGGTCATGGCGAATGCAAGGCGGATCGGAAATTGAAGTCGTTTAAACTCAAACGGCATGTCGGTTGGGATCATCGGGATCCTTGGAATGAGAACTTCCTCACCTTCGAATTTTCCTTTGAGTATCGTCGCGTAAATCACATTGTTCATCAATTTCCTTACCACCAAACGCGTTCCGTTGCACAGTTTTAGTTGGTTTATGTTTGGAAGCATGATTACTACGGAGCCAACCTTTAATCGTAAATTGTGCGGTGGTAGGCCCGGTTCATCCAAGGAGTTTAAAAATTCAATTGGATAGTTGGTGGGTTCATCTTCATTTGTTACACAGTCAATTGATTTGAAAGAATGCAGTGTACCAATGATCTCATTCTGAATTATGAAGTTTAAGTCATTTACATCTTTATTCTTAGCCGCCAAAATTGCTCGCTCACTCAACCATTCTTTTTTTTTGTTGTTAGTAATGATGTTTGGGAATACTTTGTTGATGAGTTCGTCTTTTGTTGAGACAAAGTTACAGAAATTCTGAGGAAATGAAATCAATCCGCTCGATTCGTCGACAGGTACTTGACCATGGGGTGTGTTTTGGGTAACCTCCTCGAGTGTTGCTCCGATTCCGATCCCGCTGCAGTCCGGGGGGAACGGAATCGGAGCGGCCGGTACACCCTGGGCGGCGGTCAATGGCTTCCCCTTCACCCCTTCATAGGGTTGGCATTGATCGTCGGCCAATACCCAACGTGGCGGGAACACATCGCTCTCCGTACTCCTCTGCTTTCAGAGGAGACAGGATGAGCGATGCTGTTAGTGGTGAGATGGCCCAGGGTCAGCCGGGGTGCGAGGGATATGCTCTATGGGTAACCTTACACCCCGGCGTTTGAAGACCCGAGACGGCGTGCGGTTTTAGTCGGTGCAAGCCCGACATAACCGCCCCCGCTGGCCGGCGGGGGGGTATCCGAAGGGATTTCCGCACGATAAAAAAAAAAAAAAGGTACTTGACCATTGGGGTGCGACTGGTTGGATCACCTCCAAGTTTGGTGCACCCTGGGCAATGTGGGCGATGACGCATCATTGATTGCTCCTCTGGAGTAGCTGGCGTCAACGGCCAAGAGTCTGACCAACCGGCCCTTTTCAGGGCCAGCTGACCCCATTGCACGAGGGGGTCGGGGTATGGCGAGCCTGCAAGGCCCGCGGGGGGGAGTGGTCGCTCCAGGTACCCCTCTGCTGTTATCAGAGGAGACACTGCGAATGGCCCAGGGTCAGTTGGAGTGCGAGGGATATGCTCTATGGGTAACCTTACACCCCGGCGTCTGTAGACCTGAGACGGCGTGCGGTTTTAACCGGTTCAAGCCCGACATAACCGCCCCCGCTTGTCGGTGGTGGGGTATCCGAAGGGATTTCCGCACAACAAAAAAAAAAGGTACTTGACCATTACCGATAGTCAGTAATTGCGCAGAGAAATCTTCAACAGATGTATCGTTCAGCAATGCAACTCTCATGTTTGTTGTCAGCTGAAGTTTCTTCACATAGCGCCATGGATTCGATGATTTGAGGCAAGCGTTTATTTCGTCTGCAGCAGTTGATCTTGGAATTACTGGTAAAAAAGTTCGACAAAAAATTCCAGACAGTAAAATCATTGCGCCTCCAAAACATCTCGAGTTATTGCGTAGATCTTTCAATGTTCGATGAAGTGCTTCCAATGCACGTTTATGCGCCATTGTGCATTCGTCCTAGATGATGATTTTCGATGTTGATAAAACTTTGGCCATTGCGGAATGTTTTGCAATATACATGTTGGTTCTTCAATAGTTTGAAGATTTAACGGTTTAACCCAATTTTAATGCTGAATGAGCCGTACGGCATCCTTCTAACAATGTGGCTGTTGCGACGTACAAATGCAGTCCGCGATATATGCATGAATATGCGCAAGATGCAATGACATATGTACGTCATTATGGTCAGCCAGATCTTTTTATTACTTTTACCTGTAATCCAAAATGGATAGAAATTGTTCAATTGCTGCTTCCCGGACAATGTTCACGTTTCATGTCTTTTTTTAATCTTTATAAAAAGTATCCTATGTCCTTTTCCTGGTTCTAAGCTACCTCCCCACCAATTTTCAGCCAAATCAGTTTAGCCGTTCTTGAGTTATAAATAGTGTAACTAACACGACTTTCTTTTATATATATAGATGAAACACGTATGTAAAAAGGCAAACAGGTCTCTGGGATTTATAATTAGAACTTCTTCCTACTTTGCCAATATTAAAGTTATAAAGGTATTGTACACTGCCTTTGTTCGTAGTGTGTTGAAGTTTAACGCAATCGTATGGAATCCCACAGAACAACTTTACATACTGATGGTTGAGAGAGTTCAGCGTAAATTTGCTCGATACCTGTACAAGCGCGCCTATGGATACTATCCATTTCTTTACCCTTCCATCTTCGTGTCAGGGATGATCGGTCTTGATACATTGCGACTTAGGCGGGAGTTAGCGCACGTCATGCACTATTATTTACTTTTAAATTCTAAAGTGGACAACCCTTCGGTGCGTGAATGTATCCACTTCTATCTGCCGGACAGGTACATGCGGGGCACTGGACGGCGACAGCATCAGCTCTTGACTTGCCCACCAGCTTGGTGCTTTTTGGCATGGAATAGCCCTACTTACAGAGCTGTTCAGTACCTTTTTTCTTTTTTTTTTTATCGTGCAGAAATCCCTTCGGATACCCCCCCGCCGGCCAGCGGGGGCGGTTATGTCGGGCTTGCACCGACTAAAACCGCACGCCGTCTCGGGTCTTCAGACGCCGGGGTGTAAGGTTACCCATAGAGCATATCCCTCGCATCGCCACTAACAGCATCGCTCATCGTGTCTCCTCTGAAAGCAGAGGAGTACGGAGAGCGATGTGTTCCCGCCACGTTGGGTATTGGCCGACGATCAATGCCAACCCTATGAAGGGGTGAAGGGGGAAGCCATTGACCGCCGCCCAGGGTGTACCGGCCGCTCCGATTCCGTGCCCCCCGGACTGCAGCGGGATCGGAATCGGAGCGACACTCGAGGAGGTTACCCAACACACACCCCAGAGCTGTTCAGTACCTGAACGACTTTTTGAAAAAGAATCCAGATGCGGACATATTTTATGATAAGCCAGGTGTCTTTGGTACAACTGTGAGAGAATATTTGAGTAACTTATAGTATTTGTATGCCTAAAATGTAACGTATTTTTTCGTATTGTTAATAATTTTATAATTTCAATTTCAAATAATTAATTTAATGTAATATATATTTATACAACTGACTGCAAATAAGCGCTTTGGTGCAAACTGTAAGCTTATATTGCTAATAATAATGAATAAATGAAAAATTTGATCTGGTAAGTTGTCCTTCTTGATTGCTGTTAATCTGTTAGCATAATTGAGATGTCTTGTTGATAAATGCTGTGTATATTTAAACAGGGTCGTTAGTTTTGGGAGAAACCCCGTATACAATTTACAACAAGAACAGGGGGCCTACCGCCCAAGTGTCGTCGATATCACAGCCGTCGAAATGTTGCGCTGGTCAAGGTCGACGGCCATTTTGTACCGCCCCATTGATAATCGATGCCGGCGCGGCGTAAGAATGAATGAAACGCTGTTTTTGACAGTTAAATAGCTGCCGCCTAAAAAAATTCAAATCGACCGCGTCTCATGAGCTGTCGTTTTGAATATTATTTTCTTTTCCGACGGTTGATTACGATGCCGATTGCACCTAACACTGGGCTACTATGGCTTTTATGGGTGCGACTGCCGACGAGTGGGTTCTGCCGTCCTATTGCACCTAACACTGGGCTACTATGGCTTTTATGGGGGCGACTGCCGACGAGTGGGTTCTGCCGTCCTATTGCACCTAACACTGGGCTACTATGGCTTTTATGGGGGCGACTGCCGACGAGTGGGTTCTGCCCTCCTATTGCACCTAACACTGGGCTACTATGGCTTTTATGGGGGCGACTGGGTTCTGCCCTCCTATTGTACCTAACACTGGGCTACTATGGCTTTTATGGGGGCGACTGCCGACGAGTGGGTTCTGCCCTCCTATTGTACCTAACACTGGGCTATTATGGCTTTTATGGGGGCGACTGGGTTCTGCCCTCCTATTGCACCTAACACTGGGCTACTATGGCTTTTATGGGGGCGACTGGGTTCTGCCCTCCTATTGTACCTATCACTGGGCTACTATGGCTTTTATGGGGGCGACTGGGTTCTGCCGTCCTATTGTACCTAACACTGGGCTACTATGGCTTTTATGGGGGCGACTGGGTTCTGCCCTCCTATTGTACCTAACACTGGGCTACTATGGCTTTTATGGGGGTGACTGGGTTCTGCTCTCCTATTGCACCTAACACTGGGCTACTATGGCATTTATGGGTGCGACTGGGTTCTGCTCTCCTATTGCACCTAACACTGGGCTACTATGGCTTTTATGGGGGCGACTGGGTTCTGCCCATCTATTGCACCTAACACTGGGCTAATAGCAGCCCAGTGGAGGAGTTGGAGGACGAAATTCCATCTTCGGCAGTCGCCCCCATAAAAGCCACGTAAACAAAAGCCATAGTAGCCCAGTGTTAGGTGCAATAGGAGAGCAGAACCCAGTCGCACCCATAAATGCCATAGTAGCCCAGTGTTAGGTGCAATAGGAGAGCAGAACCCAGTCACCCCCATAAAAGCCATAGTAGCCCAGTGTTAGGTGCAATAGGAGGGCAGAACCCAGTCGCCCCCATAAAAGCCATAGTAGCCCAGTGTTAAGTACAATAGGAGGGCAGAACCCAGTCGCCCCCATAAAAGCCATAGTAGCCCAGTCAAAGTCAAAGTCAAAGTCTTTATTTTTCAAAATAGTGCAACGTAATTACATCTTTTTGACGTCAAAATCTGCTTAAAACTAAGTTTACCACCGCTTCCTAGGCCCTAGTGGAGAAGAAACGGCGCAACAAACTCCACTGCGGCATTTTCGAGACGTCATATTATTAATAGTGATTTCTTAAGACTAAATATGGACGAATGTACATTTTTGTCTCGTGTCAAGATAAATAAAGGTAAGGTATATAAAAAAAACAAAAGTTAAAATAAAAATTTAACCTAAGTTAAACGTTAAAATAATTTAAAAAAGTTAAAATATGGTAAACAAAAAAAAGAAAAAGGTTGCCTACTACAATATTATGCTGTAGTTGTCGCATTAAGAGGGGCCTGCACCATGCTCAAGCCAGACATTTTTGTCTTTAAGGTCATCATCTGTCCTATAGTATGCTTTTTTACATAAGGTGGTCTTAACAAGGTTTTAAATTTATTGTCAGGCATACCAAGGACCGATTCAGGTAATTTATTATAAAAGCGTATACCTTCCCCCCTAAAAGAATCACTAACTTTGCTGAGCCGATAACATGGAAGGATCAGTTTATTTTTATTGCGCAGATTTCTGTCTGTAATGTCACTTACTTTTGTAAAATTGGAAATATTTTTCCTGCCATACAGTATGTTCTCGAATATATATTGGGAAGCTACAGTTAAAATATTAATATTTTTGAATCGTTCCCTAAGAGAATCTCTCTTACCTAAACAATAAATGGCACGAATTGCCCTTTTTTGTAATATAAAGATAGTTTCTAAATCTGCTGCATTCCCCCAAAGTAGTATTCCATAGGACATCAGACTATGGAAGTAACTAAAGTATACCAGCCTAGCAGTAGATTCATCTGTCAACCGCCTAATCTGTCTGACAGCGTAAGCAGCAGAGCTGAGTTTATTGGCCAAAATAGTGATATGGTCACCCCATTGCAATTTCGAATCCATTGTAATTCCTAGAAAGGTAGTGCTATTTACAAATTCCAACCTTTGCCCCCCCAGCATGATATCAACGTGTGTTTGCCTCACATTAGGCAGTGTAAACCTAATGCATTTGGTATTTTCTGCATTCAACAATAGGTTGTTTGCAGAAAACCAATTTGAAATGGCGTTCAAAATATTATTAACATTATTTGCATTTGTATTACGCCGATCCACTTTGAATATTAGCGACGTATCATCCGCAAACAATACTATGCCAGCTTGTGCTTCAATTATATTAGGCAGGTCATTGATGTAAACCAAGAAGAGAAAAGGTCCTAGGATTGATCCCTGGGGTACACCTATTTTTAAGTTTGATTCATTTGACTTAACGTTATTCACATCAACAGACTGAACGAAAGCTCATGAATGAAATGAAGTGTCATATCATTACGGCACCTCATGAGGTGCCGTAATGATATGACACTTCAAAGCGACGCCGTAGATTTGAATTTTTTTAGGCGGCAGCTATTTAACTGTCAAAAACAGCGTTTCATTCATTCTTACGCCGCGCCGGCATCGATTATCAATGGGGCGGTACAAAATGGCCGTCGACCTTGACCAGCGCAACATTTCGACGGCTGTGATATCGACGAAACTTGGGCGGTAGGCTCACAGATACTCTGAGGTGTCGATTGAACTGTCGTGGAGGCTGAGACCTTGGGCGAGCTGATCAATAGAGAGGCTCGGGAATCAGCTTTGCTGGAACTCTACCACTGACGGTCAACCGAAAACTATAACTGAATAAGGTCACGTATCAATTGCTATAATTATTATTACATATTTTGAACTGTGCCAATAAGTAGGTGATGCTGCCTTGTGGAGAAGAGTGTTTCATGTGTTGAAAACTGTTAACTGTATGTGTAAATGTCTACAAATCTTCTAAACTAACTTCTTCTGTTTCTATCTATGTCTATATTTCTTGTGTAATACTTCTGTGACTCTGTGTTTCGGTGTGTACAAATATATGTATGTACAACTCTGAGTATTGTTTCATTGGAGATCAGCTGACCTATGCACCACCTAGAACTCTGAGAAAAGGCGCCCTGGGATTAAAATACTCTGTTGCTCACCTGGACTAGCCGGTGAGTAACACTAACAGGAATTAGTGATATAAAACCTTAACCTTATCTGTACAAATCACACCTTACGTTGAAAATGGATTTGTGTCCCTAAGAAATAAACGAAATAGGTACCAATAAAACAAAAAAAACAGAAATACCTTTCCAGTGCTGTTATATTTATTGCCGTTTTTATATTTAAACTAGCTGATGCCCCAGGCTCCGCCCGTGCTTAGGTCAGGTATAGTTTTTTGGTCATATCTCAGGTTCTACTTCACCAATTGCAATGAAACATACGGCAGATTTAAAATCTGACCAATAAAAAAAACCACCAATAACTAATAGAAAAACCGCATCAAAATCCGTTCAGTCCATATCCGTTCAGTTTTAAATAGACCAATAAACAAGAATTCTAAAAAAAGAACGTTTGTGTTCAGATACGTTCATTTGACAATCGTTCAATTACCTACAAAAGTAGTTTTTTTATACATCTCCAATATACAGACAAAACTTATTTACAATTTTATAATAGCATAGATGTTCACTATGTATTGATTTGACATCCGCCTCGTAGGGTACGGATATATTAATGCTTCCTCCGTAATATGTAACGTATATATGTAACATAGTTTATTTAAGCCCGACATAACCACCCCCGCTGACCGGCAGGAGGGTACCCGAGGGGATTTCCGCACGGGAAAAAAAGGAATAGATATAATTATAGATGTGTCAGAGTTCAGTACTCAGGGTAATGAGCTGCCTGCTTTCTCATACGGCCCAAGTTTGGCCATTGATGATGAATGGGACAGAGTTTATCCCTAATCTACAGTGGAGTCAGTCGCAAAGAAATGAGGTCAGTGTATTCCTGGACATTGCTCAAAAAGGAAGCTTAAAGAAGATGCTTTCGAGAGGTACCTGTAGAATTAGCACTGAAAGTAGTACGCCACATCCTGGAACCCATAACACAAGCTAGTTAAACTATGCATACTTTGGGTCTAGAAAGCGCTGTGTAGAATGTCGTAGAATATTTATTTATTTTATAAATTAACTGCTACGGGAGCGACTGCTATCACTCACCTCTCAACATCCAGAGAATATTCTGCCCCAGAACCTCGTTTCTCAATCAACACCGCTTGTAAGTGAGGTTGTCTTGGGACCGAATAACTTACTGGTAACCCATACACCTTTTTGAACCTATCAAAACACAAAAAAAGAAAGCACCCAATTTCAAGTACAAAGAGAAATTTAATCTTAACTTTATACATACTGACAAAAAGAATTTATGATCGAACCTATTTTTCGATTTTATTAGTTAAAGGCTAGTCGCCTTTTCAAATCATCCGTATTATCCTGTTCAGATTTTATATCCAAATAATTTCAGGAACAATACTTTGCAAGATTTTATTTCAGATTAATTTCAGAAACAATACAAAACCTATGGATCAAGAAGTCAAGATCCACATATCTATTAAATTTTTTCATAATTTTGTGTTCATATTATAAGACAACACGTTAGTTCTCTGAAAATTCTATATATCTCTTAAAGAGAAAAATAACGTAATAAATTATTACGAATTTAATGACGTAACTATATTATGTTAGTAAAGTAATGGTGCTGTAAAATATAATAGCACAATTCCCTGTCTACGCAAGTTTATTATCGTGAATTTTGAGTCAATTATTTTAGATATGTGAAGCACTATTTCATTCTTTAAAAGGGGTCTACCAAATTACGAATATAAGAAAATAATAAAATAAATAACGAGATACTTATTATTTTTACTTGGTTTCTTATGTATGCAAATTATACTGAAGGGCTGCAAAGCAGTAAAGGATTCTAACGGAACACTTTCTTTTTTTTTATCTGATGGGAAGCGGTTACCGCGGCCTATGGAAGTGTGCAACACCAGTGGCGTCACACTCGCGCTGCCGACCCTGTAAAGAAAAGGGGATGGGAAAGGAGTTTGGGAGGGGATGGGAAAGGAGTTTGGGAGGGGATGGGAAAGGAGTTTGGGCTCCGGCACTCTCATTCACCAAACGGAAGGCAACAGTTCAAATACTGTTACTTGGCGTCGATATTCTCTGAGAGGGTGGTGCTTCCCCGGTCGAGTCGGCCCATTCATGCAACGGCCAAGATGATTAACTCTGCCGAGTCTCGAACGTGTTCACGTAAACTGTCGTAAATTATCTGGTAACGACCTGATCGGTCCAACGTCTAATCTGACCTCTAGAGACTAAGTTTTGTTACAATATCTGTTATATTATGTCTCTTCCGTGGAGCTAAAGTTTTTCTCACTACGTTACATGTAGAAAACACATAATTCAGTAACAATTTACTATAGTCTTCAAGATCAATATACAAGTAAATGCAATCGCAAGAAAGTTGACAAGTATATATATATTATAGATCACGGGTCCTGTTGGCGATAAAATAAATACTTGGCTCATTTTCTATTCCAGAAGTTTACTTCGTATCCGCCTTTCTGATGTTCGTAATGCTTCTCAGACTGTACAAACTGTACAATAGTGCTGTAGTCTATCGTGAAGGAGTTACGTAACATTCATTGCTTTACTTCTTTGAAGTAAAATAACATGCAAAGATTCAGAACCAGCACACTAATCACACAAGAACTTGGAAGTTAATTTTTTTATATTTTCGTACGTCTAAAGAAAAAAACTGGAACCATTATAGTGTCACTTTGTTGTCCGTCTGTCTGTCCAAATGGCTGTGAAGACCATTTCTCAGGAGCGCGTAGAGGCATCAAGTTGAAATTTATACCAAATATCGGTTCTACAACAACGTGAAGCTGTGAAAAACTCAAACTACAAAATCAATGCAATCAAACGATACAGCCAAATATGTAGCTAATTAACCACATGCAAGGGCATCAGAACCCATAGGGCACTGCTCATTCAGCTAGAATCATGAATTTTGATGACCTCTGTGGCGTAGCGGTAGAGCAATCGACTGCTAAGTTAGAGGTTGCGGGTTCGATTCCCGCTCATTGCAAATATGTATATTTGCATTGGTCTGGGTGCTTCTATGTCTAATATGTATTTATTTACAAAAAAAAAGTATCTAAGTATGTTTGAAAGAAAGAAAGAAAGAAAAAAGTTTTATTTGAGCCATCTGAACAATGTGAAATAATACATCAATACAATAATATTACAGCAAACAACAACATCGCGCATACCCAAATAGGGCCCCATCTCAGCATTAATGCTGCATACATCATTAGTATACGCAGCGCTGGTTTTCCGATGGAGCCGCTAGTTAGCACTGTTGCCCCGCCTGCACATGATCATCACTACGAGTCACAGTCACAGATCACAGATGCTCGCTCACTACAATGACCCATAGAGCAACCAGATAACAATCAAATAAAATTAATACATGCAGTGATCCATGAATCAGTCATAGTCTGTGGCATAAAGTTCATCAATGGTCCACATAGTTAGTCTGTGGCTTACTCGTTCTCCCTGCCTTACATTTAAATATACTCTTTGAGTTACATAATGAGTGTTACATAAAATAACATACTATTGTTCCATTATATAACATACAAATGTCAAGGTATTGATTAATTGCAACCAGTAAGTGCGTGAGTAGGTTCGAGGTTAATAATAATTATTCAATGAGACAACATAAACAACAAAAAGATCACGGGTAAGTAAGATTTAGCTATCTTTCGATTCTCGATTTGCAGTACAACAAGGCATTGCATCAACTAGTTTGCAACCTTAGATTATCAATAGATACATTAACAATCCAATCCCACCACATACAACTTGACTCCCTGTAATGGGAAAGAATCCTACAGGCTACAACTCAATTCAATTTACGTCACTCGATGCGCCGGCACCATATTGCACAATAGGTACTTATGCAAGTTTGGGGTGCTTGGTTGGGGACCTCCACGCGGTGCACCCTGGGCAACGGAGACGGCAGCGCCTCTCTATTAGGGCGGGAGAGACGCTGCCGCCTACGGCCAACTCCGACCGAGGCGAGGACGGCCCTGTTGAGGGTTGTTCGGAAGCTTTCCACGTGTCCCTCTGATTAGCAGATGGCACAGTGGAGAGCAAGTAAGGGGGCCATCTCGAAACCGGAGATGGCCCAGGGTCAGTCGGGTTGCGAGGGATATGCTCTATGGGTAACCTTACACCCCGGCGTCTTAAGACCCGAGACGGCGTGCGGTTTTAGTCGGTTCAAGCCCGACATAACCGCCCCCGCTGGAGACCCCCCGCTCTCCAGCGGGGGCGGTATCCGAAGGGATTTCCGCACGAAAAAAAAAATGGTACTTATGCAAGTCAAGTGACGTGAATTCAAGTGAAGTAATATAATATTGTGCTAATAATACTCAATGTAACTCGATGCATGATGCACTCCGCGACCTCTATGTGACCTCGCCCGCGTGTGGTATGTTTGTTTAATAAAAACAAAAAAAAACAAAAAATAGAAGACAGAAAATATTCGTATGACTGAGTGACATGATAATATGATTACCTACATTATAATTATGTGAAATGTGTGAAATGCGTGTTCAGGGGTGGGCCTCCTTCCGCGCGCGACCCGGTCAGAGGCATCGCACAGCACAGAGGAGTAAGAAGCAAGAACCCACCATCATCGGAGTCGACAGTCCCGCAGCCACAGCCGCACCTCCCAGGCAGCGTGCCGCACAATGGCCCACCAATCACGATCTCATTGTCTAGCGTGCATACCCAGGGTGAGTCTATTCGTTTAATTGTTTATTTGTTTATTTAGCAAATGCATTCTGTACTTATTTCTAAATGAGGTGATTGTTTCCAGAGCACGGATTGGTGGTGGAAGGTCATTCCATATGCGGCTCGCCGCAAGTTTGAAGCTGCCCCGGTATGCGGTGGTCCTATGGATAGGCGTCACCATACGATATGCCAATGCTCTCGTTCCATGCCTGTTATGGCCTCTCGCCCACGTCAGCTTGGCATACAGGTATCCAGATCGGTGTCTCTGTACAACCCCAAACAGCAAGGTAGCGAGATGTAGCTTCCTACGCTCAGCCATTTTCATAATTCTATTTATGTTCAGATAAGGTGTGACATGTGTTCGGGGTGGGATCCAGAAACAGAAGCGCGCGCATGCATTTTGCACACGCTGAACAAGTCGCTCTGTTTTCTTTAGTAGACAGTTCCCATACACACTGTCTGCATAGTTGAGCCTAGCAAGTACAAGCGACCTCCGTATGTCTACACTCAAATATGGGCGGATCCTGTACAGCACTTTCAGCCTGTAAAAACAATTTCTGACTGCCTGGAGGATGTGCGTCTCGAATTGCAGTTGTTCGTCGAAGACTACTCCGAGGTTCCGCGCCTCTCTCACCCTTGCAACCGGGCAGCCGTCAATGTAAATCCCTAATTGCTGATGAGATGTTTTTTCAACCTGCTGCCTCGTGCCCAATATCATATATTTGGATTTATCCGGGTTCAGTCCCAAACAGTTTCTCTCGGACCACTCTGCTATGCCTTTCAAGTCCTCATTTATTTTCGTTGTAGGTTCCTGGGTGTCTGATGGCGGGAAACTCAGATAAATCTGCAGGTCGTCGGCATACATGTGGAACCTGCAGTTAGTTATTGCACTGGTGATGTCGGCACTGTAGAGGATGAAGAGTAGAGGGCCCAGGATCGAGCCCTGAGGAACACCCCTAGTGACCCGGCGATGAGGTGAGTCTATCAAGTACCCCGTTTTGATGTCTTTCACCTGGACAAACTGATACCTCCCACTGAGGTAACTATGGAACCACTTGACCACCTCAATGCTGCAACCATAGTAGGTGAGCTTAGACAGAAGCATCGACACATTGAGACAGAAAATGTAGTAGTACTGAGCCCTACTCCTGAGCAACAGCTTTTTCGTATGTGATGAAGCAAAAGATTCTTGTATGCTTAGAATCTTGCATCAGAATGTAGCCAGTATATAAATTCAGTAAACGTAAATTTCTAGGAATACACCTAAGCGATCTTGCACAAAACAACAAAGAAGTAGATATATTATGCTTAACAGAAACTTTTATTCAAAGGGGCATGAACAAACGGTACATATCTCTGGTTTTGACTTAGCAGCTTCTTACTGTAGGCTAAATAAAAAACGTGGTGGTTCTTGTGTTTTGGTCAAACGAGGTATACGCTATAGACAATTAAATTTTTGTATTGACTACTCTGTGGATAGGCATTTCGAGTGTTGCGGAATTGAAGTACTTTCACAGAATATGGTGGTTATTTGTTTGTATAGAACACCAGACTCTGACTGTGAATTGTTTCTTGACAAGCTTCGGGTACTTCTGCATAAAATAACCTACAGACTCAGTAAAAATAAAAAAATTGTTATAACTGGGGACATTAACATAGACACATTACAATCCCAAACCAAAGAATGCAGATATCTTATTGATCTAATCAAAAACTACAATCTAGTACTACATATAGACGAACCAACTCGACAGCTTACATGTATCGACCACTTTATAAGCAATATACCACATGCGACTGGAGAGCTTTTGCATTTAGATATATCCGACCACAACACGGCTCAGTTGCTTAGCATCCCAACGGAAAATAAAGAAAAACCTTTAACAGTGTATTATATTCACAAAAGAGTTTATAACGACGAGTATTTGCAAAGATTTCGGGAATGTTTGTATAGTCTCTCGTTCAAGGAAATATATGAAGGGGACAATTTTGAACCTTCATTTCAATTATTTCATGAGACCTTTTCTTTATTTTATAAGTTATGTTTCCCAAAAGTAAGGTTAAAAATATCGAACAAGGTTCGCAAACTTAGGTGGATTACAAAGGGGTTAAGAATAAGTTGCAAAACCAAACGTTCGTTACGCTACAAGTACTATAGCGATAAATGTAGCAAAATCAAATATACATCCAAAAAATACTCGAAACTGTTACGTAATTGCATCGATCAATCCATCAAAAATCATAATCGCGATGAGATTCTGAATTCCAAAAATGTATGCAGAATTTCCTGGCAATTAATAAAGCAGGAATCGGAATCCAGAAAGCAAATGGAGACTATCACTAGTATTTATGAAAATGAAATGTTACTTAGGGAACCGCTCGCTATAGCAAGAGCATTTAATGAATATTTTGTAAATTCGGCGTATACCGAAAACATTCCATCACAAAATACATTTAAAGGGTGCATTTGTGGTACTATTTTCCTGAGCCCATTCATTTGTGACGAAATCTATTCAATTATTATGTCTCTAAGCAATAGTAATGCTGAGGGATATGATGAAATTTCAACAAAAGTTATTAAAGCGTGTGCGATAGAAATAACTCCTGTTCTGACCCATCTCGTTAACTTTTCATTTAGGGATGGGTATTTCCCCAATGAGCTCAAAATTTCCATAGTGAAGCCTCTATATAAAAAGGGAGAAAGAACTTCTTTAGAGAATTATAGGCCAATATCTTTAATACCTGTTCTGTCAAAGGTCTTTGAAGTGGCAATGCATAAGCGTTTGACTGGTTTCATTTAAAAACATGGTATTTTACGCAATGAACAGTACGGCTTCCAAAAGGGTAAATCTACGACTTTAGCATGTTTTGATTTGGTGACCAAAGTCATAGAGAATATTGACAACAACAAAATAGTAAGTGTAATTTTTTTTGACATGTCCAAAGCCTTTGATCAGGTTTCTCATAAAGTGTTGCTACAGAAACTTGACAGGTATGGTATAAGAGGGCCGGCACCAGATTGGATTAGGACTTATTTAAAAGACAGAAAGCAATGTGTCGAGATTCAAAATATGAATGACAGTAAGGAGCTTACGGCATACAAATCCGATGTTATCGGCAATAATCTAGGCGTTCCTCAGGGCAGCGTCCTGGGCCCTTTATTATTCTTGTTATATATTAATGACCTTCCTGACATTACTTCAAATCCTTGTATAATGTATGCTGATGACATTTCTTTAATTATGACTTGCGATAAACATGCGGACATTGAAAATTTCTCAATTGACATAAATAACACAATAAATGATATAATTAAATGGCTCAGTGATAATAATTTACAGGTGAACCTGAATAAAACCAATTTAGTTCAATTTAACACAGTCCGATGTTACTGAAAAATCTAACAGTAAATTATAAAGAATATAAGATAAATGAAGTAACAGAAACTTCATTTCTAGGTATAACTCTAGATGGACATCTAAATTGGAAATACCACGTAAACAAAGTGTGTAGCAAAATAAATAGATTTGTATATGTCCTTTATACACTGCGTAAGACTTCTAATCAAAAAACAGTGTTAGCAGCGTACCACGGATACGTATCTTCCGTCTTAAACTACGGGCTTATCTTGTGGGGGAATTCAACAGAAGTTCAAAGGGCTTTTATAGCTCAAAAAAAAAGTGTAAGAGCCATTGCTGGTATACCACCTTGGCAATCTTGTAAACCTTTCTTTAAAGAGCACCATATTACTTACCTTGGTCTGTATGTACATTTTAGAAGCTGCTAAATTTGTAAAACTTCGCCCACACCTGTTCAAAAAGGCAAAATATCTGTATCGCAGAAACACTAGACGTCCAGACAGAATCGTTTTGACAAAGATACCTAGAACCACAATGTTTCTCAAAAATTGTACAGCAATGTGTGGCCGTATTTATAACGCCGTGCCAGATGAATTAAAACATTTACCCACGAATAGGTTTTGTATAAAATTTAAATTATGGCTCTTAGAAAAATCATTTTATTCTTTAGACGACTACTTTAAAAATTAAATTTATTTATTTAATGACATTCAAATTTGTAATACCTATTGTGGACATTATTAATGTAGTTATTTTGGACATAGTGAATTATCTTGGACATTATGACTATTTTATTATTATTGCTATATTGACATCCTATTATGACTATGATTTTTCTATGATATTTTGTATTGTAATCTAATTTTTATTTTAATTGACTTTCAATTTTGTTTTGAATGGAAGAAATTAAATAGAGCCTAAGCTAATATTTGCATGCCACTGAATGGTAGATGTGCGGAACTGAATTATCTGTATGCAATATCATGTATGACCACATTTCTGCAAATAAATGAATTTGAATTTGAATTTGACCATCAAATGCCCGGGAGAAGTCAAGAAGGGTCAGCGCCGTGCTCATGCCCCGGTCCCGGGCCTCCAGCAAATTGTCCACAACATCAAGCAAAGCTGTTGTCGTGCTATGCCCCCTTCTAAAACCAGACTGCATTAATGGTAATATGTTGTTGTTTTCCAGGTAGGCTGTGAGTTGATTGCTTACAACTCTCTCCAGTATCTTCGAGAGGCAAGGCAGCAAGCTGATCGGTCGTAGGTCTCTCGGGCCCACGGGGTTTGCCAGTTTGGGAATTGGCTTCACCTTGGCTGTCTTCCAAGAAGATGGGAAGACTGCGGTGGCGATGGAAGTGTTAATGATGTGAGTTATGACTGTGAGTGTCTGAGGAAGGGTCATTTTCAACACATCCAAGGATATGTCATCTGCCCCCATTGCATTAGATTTTATACCTCTAATTATTTTCATAATTTCTTCCCCATTCACGGTTTTCATCTCAAAGCTGCCGTGACCGAAGCGGTGGAACTCATGATACGTGAGACTGGACACACTCACCCCCCCATTGCCTGGGATATCCAGGAAATGCCGGTTCAGGTCATCTGGGCTGCTACATAGGGCAGGCAACTCACTCTCAAATGTATTGTTGGTGGAGATGCTAGTTTTAAGCTGACTCCACAACTTCTTTGGGTTATTGATGTTGCTAATTATTTGAGTTGCAAAGTATGCCCGTTTCTCGCTCTCAATAGCAGCCCTCACCGTGCTTCTGAGTTCACGATACAGTCTGCGATGCGCCTCCCGGCCGGTTACCTTAGCTCTTTTATGATGTTTATCCCTCAGGCGCATTATGTCTCTTACCGTGTCTGTGATCCAAGTGAGGCTCCTGTTCCTCACTAAGCTTCTCCGGATCGGAGCATGCAGATCAAATAAAGAGCTAACATTGTGACTGAAGGCTTGTTTGCCTCAAGATCCCGCTGAAATAATTCCGGCAGTATGTACTGTATTGGCCTATATATCACACACTGGGGCTTGGGCTTTTCCACTTTGAAGTCCATCTCTGCTGAGACAATAGCATGCCTGCCCAGTTCTGGTTTGTGCAGCACAGCGACACTGCGTACCCTGGCATCAGTGCAGATCAAGTCAATAGCGGTCTCGCTGTGCTCAGTAAAGTGAGTGGGTTCTGTAATATAGCTGACCAGGCTGGTGCTAATCAGGAAGGAGTTAAATGCCTTCCATTTGCTAGTTGTCTGGTCCAGCTGGTCAATATTGAAATCACCCAGTAGAATAATTTTATCAACCCTGGTGAATGATGAGATGGAGTTAGTCAGTGCATCAATGAATATGTTGACATCGTGATGTGGTGGTCTGTACGCTGTGCCTATGATAATTGTCTGATGATTCCTCGAAAGTCTCAGCCACATTTGCTGAACAGTAGGGGACATCGGGTGCGGCTCAGTACGGACGTGTATCCCACGCCGTATATAGAGTCCCACTCCCCCTCCCCTGCCCGCTATTCGGGTAGGGCGCAGCGTGTTTCCAGTCTGTAGTTAGGAACTATTGGTGCGCGGCCCTCTTCCCCTTCGCGTATCCAGGTCTCATTCACAGCCATGATATCCACCGCCAGTTCCCCCATTGCGATGGTAAATTCATCATGACCCTTCCCCAGCGAACCCGCATTAAACAGACTCACAGTCAAATTTTTATCTCCCCTACTATGCATAATTATGCTTCACAGGTAGCGCCACACATATAGAGACACCCACCAATAAACGTATACATGCAATCATCACAAATATAAAACAGACATAAAACAAGAGTTTAGGTACAAATGACATCACACAGCAGCCACCGAAAACAACACGCAAAGAACAGGGAGCAAACAAAATCAAAATCACAAACAAAATCACACAGCCACTGTTATTCACACACAAAATTACATAACAGTTAATATCACATTGGTGGGTCACATAACCAATATCAGCAATCTACATAGGTACCCTTGTACATAGGTATCCTTGGATATAATATGATTGACCCTAATCATTTCCCTCCTGTTACGCAGTGGGATCGTGATAAGCTTCGGGCCCAAAAACACGCCGCAGATCCGCTTCGGTTCGGATGCAGTGGACCGGCTCTCCGTCAGCTTGCCGAGCCAGGATTCTTCCTCGACTTGTCCACGTGAACTTCCAGTTGCATCTGGTTGCCGCTTGTCGTGTCTGCTAGAACAGCGCTTTGTTACGCTTGTTCAGGCGTTCATTAACAAAGAAGCGGCGCGCAGGCGCGCTCTGCCCTAGGCCAGCGCTGGTGGCGCCGCGCCGCTCGCGCGCGTTCCGGAGCAGCTCGTCCCTGAGCGCGCGCCGCGCCAGGCGCACCACAAGGGTGAGCGGGCGGGCCGCTCTAGTCGTCTCTCCCACCTGCACCGTCCCTTCCCGCCGCGCCGACGGACCCACTCTCTCCGCGAAGACAATGTCCCTCGCCTCCAGCTGCACACCCAGCTTTCCAGCCACTGACACTACGAGGTGCATGGCGCTTTCTCCGCTCTCTTCGACCAGGCCCGAGATCTCGACGTCCGATGCCAGCAGCTCCTGATCCCTGTCATTGAGCTCAATCTTCAGTGCTGGCACAGACTTTTCCAGATCCTCTGCGTTTCGAGCTCTCTGACCCTATCCTCCAGCCCACGCATACGCTCCTCGCACGTCGCAATATTGTTGCGCAGATCACCCACCTCACGCCTCAGGTCCCTTATCTCCCTTGTTAATTCACCCCTCATGTCTCGCAACTCTGCTCTAAGCAGTCTCATTTCCCCAGGTATATGTAGACCTGGTGACGCCTCAGCCCCTCCGTGCTGGTTGCCCTAATCCGTTCCTGCAACCACTCGCCCTTGCACGTGCATCGCGCTATAACTTCTGAGCGGGCTATGGTCCTTCTTTTGGGAAACCTTTGTAGAGCAGCCCTTGCCCATTGAATCCATATGACAAGCACTGCTTAGTTTGGGTCTAGATGGCGCTGTGTAATATGTCCTAGAATATTTAATTATTATTTATTATTATTTGGTAAGGGAAAAGTCGGAAAACCGTAAATATGTAGGTCTGACTGTCTATCAAGATATTTTTCTCAGGAACGTGTGGAGATATGAGGTTGAAATTGTTATTAAATACACAAGTCTCTAACTTCTTAGGGAGAAGTCAGTGGCGGCCACGATGCAGAGAGCGGTCTTGCTTGACAATGCCCGAATAGTCCGGCGGTTTCTCTGCCAATCGTCCTAATGCCCTGACCGACTGCTGCTTACCTCGCTAGGGTTATCTCGCCGCCTCTCCCTTACTCTAGGGCAGAGGTTCCCAAACTTATTATGTCTACTGCCCAATTTGAGACTAAATTAATTTTTAGCGCCCCCATTTTTTCACCTACTTAAAAACCACTATAACTTCAAATTATATTAATTAATTGTTGTGAGCTATATTAGCGGAGATTAAACATTCATTCTAAAATAGACTTTTACTATAATCCGCAAGAGTTAACTTGAGACCTGAGCACAGTAGGTAGTACATAAAGACGCTCAGGTCTCAAGTTAACTCTTACGGGCTACACCTGCCAATGAGAATGATTATTGAAACGCAACTTTATAGTATTCAGACAGAGTATCTTTTATTCAAAATAAAACAAACATAATCGATTCATAAATAAAAACTAATGTGAAAGATGAATCTGATGCTGTTTAATAAGTTTGTTGATATCAGGTTCCAATTTACTCAAGAACAGCCGCAAGTCGCCACGTTCGGTAACATGCTAACGATTTCTCTTTTTAGTAAGCAGCGATTCTAACATAAGTTAGAATCTGAGTAATGCATAGTTGTAATTATATTTGCTACTTATGATTTTCAGGGACTGGACTTTCTTTATTAAATTTGACTCTAACATACTTAATTACTCAGAAAACTAACTAATAACAGTAATAAGCTATTCATCTTAGCTTAATATCAAAGTAATTACATAATTACGTTTTAATTTACGTAAACCTAACATTTTCACAATTCATTCATTACATTCACGCTTACTTATCTACATGTCACTGGCACATGCGTCCATTGTCTATTTGTGTCGTGCACATTTTTCACACAATGGTTCTATTAAAAGTTTCAAAAGTACCTGAATTAAGAATAAAACTTTCGTCGAACATAAACCTTTTTAGAATGCTGATGTATATTTTGATTTAAATATTGTGTTCTGCCTTTTGTTTTATGGCATTGTCAAGAATTGTCACTTGAAGTGGCTATATAAACCAAGAACTGAACTGAATATAATCTATTACTGATTATTCCTAAGTAGGTTAGGCACCTATATATTTCTAGGAAGTCATAATTTGATTAAATAGCACTACAAATTAGTAAATTTCCTTAATTCCTTTATCATCGATATGTCGCATTATCTATCAGATCATGAAAGACATCGTATAGTAACGCTTCATGAAGATGGCTTAACAATTGGTGACATCGCAAGACGTGTTGGTGTTGCTCGAAATACCGTTACTCTTTGGATCAATAGATGGGACAGCGAAGAACATGTTAATCAAATTCGAAAAACAGGACGACCGACTGTTACATCTGCTTCTTCACGTAACGAAATTGTTAAAAGGACAAGATACAATGGGTTCACTCCAGTCTCAAACTTGGCTACTGAGTTTAATATATCACGATCAACAGTCCGACGTGTATTGCATAAAGCAGGAGTACATCACTGTTAGAAATTGTTATCCAGGCATCGATCCGTTTAATTTTGTTCACGACAATTCACCCGTACACACTGCAAGATTGACCAGAGCATGGTTTAGAGAGCACAACGACGAAATTATTGCTTTGCCATTTCCACCTAAATCTCCGGACATAATGGATTTATGTCCGGAGATTTAGGTGGAAAACATGTGGGGATTGATGGTGCAAAACTGGGATCCGTCAACTCCTCGCACTGCAACCGCTATTTGTAATCATGTATTCGAGTTATGGAACACTATAGAGGAATGTATACATGTCAGAACATGGTCATGTCCATGCGGGAACATCTTCAGTGTATTATAGATAATGCAGGAGGCCATATCCGATTCTAAAAACGCCATTGAAAACCTTAACTTTAATTATGCAAGTATGCAAGTGTAAATTTTTTTTAGCTACAATGTAAACGTTTTTTAGTAGATAAGTGGTATGTTAATTTTAAAGTTTATGTTTTTTTTTACAATAAAGCATCGGTTGCGAAAATTAATTACTTTTTTTTCTATTCTCAAATATGTGATTAATCCATTAAGGGCCCGTGGTCCCACTACATCGAACAGCAGTGCTATTCTCTAACTTTCACTCGTCGACGGACACAGCGCTGCTGGCTCGTCCTAGAGCAATCGACCAATCCCATCATAGAATCGTCGGCGAGCACAACCTTGTTCTATGATGTGATTGGTCGATTGCTGCGGGCTCGTCGACTAGTAAAAAGTTAGAGAATAGCACTTTTTTATACCACTTAGATGGCAGTCAAGCGCACGGCCTACCTGATGGAAAGTGGTTACCGTGGCCTATAGACATGTACAACACCAGGGGCATCACACTCGAGCTGCCGACACTGCTGCTAATAATTGAATAATACCACTTCCCCTTTTGTCTGACTATTTTGATTCAATTAAATATCAGTCACTTTAAAAACACAATATAGTTATGAGTATTGAAAAAAAATTAAATCAGCTTATTTTGAAAATAGTTTTTTTGATTATTTTGAAACCTTAACACGAGTGATTAATATTAAAAAGAAGTAAGTCAGGTTATTAAAAAAAATTATAGAGTCAATACTTTTGGAACTCAGTTTTTGATCAGATATATATTGGCCTACAGCGGGATGTTCTTCAAACCGAGCACGGGTTATTTCATATCTTCTTCTGTTTATCACGGATCGTTTTTTTTTTTTTTACGTGCGGAAATCCCTTCGGATACCCCCCCGCTGGCCAGCGGGGGTGGTTTTGTCGTGTCTCGATTACATAAAATACACACTTGGCGATTATCTGCCATTGTTATAGGAATCTGCTTAAAAAAAGTATAAAAAAACGAGCACAAGTCACCAAGATAGATATTAACAAGTCCGATATGCAAGCCAGAGTCGAAAGAGATTGTCAAACAATAATAATCGCACAGTACTCAACGAAACAAATGTCAACGATGGACTGCGCTGTGCGCTTGAGCATAACGGTAATCGCCGATTCGCCGAGTGCGAGCGGCGCTCGTCGCTGATTGGTTGAAGCATGAAACATGGCGAGACCGATTTTAACAAAGGTTCTTAGACCTCTAATAGAAAAAGTATTGAATATTAGGATACATAAATAATAATGAAAAAAAAAATTGTATTTTATTAACAGTATTTTAACTATATTTTTTTCGTAAACGGTATTTCATAATACTCCTTGAAAAATTTTTGTTGTCAAAGATCTCCCCTTTCAAATGACACTAGTTTCATTGATGGCCGCTCATGGGCCGCAATGCCCATTGTCCATTTAGAGACCGATACAAAAGGCGAAACCATATTCAATACATTGGAAAAGTTTTGTGATGAGAAAGAGATTCCCTTGAAAAATATTATATCAGTTGCTACGGATGGCGCTCCGGCTATGACAGGCTGCCATAAAGGCTTCATAGCGTACTTAAAAAATATAATTCTAGATGTACTTGCTGTACATTGCGTTATTCATAGACAACATTTGGTTGCTAGAAACTTAAGTGAACGACTATTTCAATCACTGCAATATGTCATCAAAGCAGTCAATAAAATCCGTACCAGCTCTTTAAATGATAAATTATTTCATCAGCTTTGTGTTACTAATGACGAAGATTCCAACCGTTTGTTGCTTCAAGCTGAGGTTCGTTGGCTATCAAGAGGCAATTGTCTGGCTCGATTTTACAACCTGTTTGACTCTGTGATAGAGTTCTTGGAAACTAAAGATACAGAATTGCGCAACAAGCTTATTACATCAAAAAATGATATAGCTTACATGACAGACCTATATAAATTGTTCAACGACATGAATCTCCAACTGCAAGGCGATGAACTAAATTTAATTAAAACAAAACGCGATGCACGTGCAAGGGTGAGTGGTTGCAGGAACGGATTAGGGCAACCAGCACGGAGGGGCTGAGGCGTCACCAGGTCTACATATAGCTGGGGAAATGAGACTGCTTAGAGCAGAGTTGCGAGACATGAGGGGTGAATTAACAAGGGAGATAAGGGACCTGAGGCGTGAGGTGGGTGATCTGCGCAACAATATTGCGACGTGCGAGGAGCGTATGCGTGGGCTGGAGGATAGGGTCAGAGAGCTCGAAACGCAGAGGATCTGGAAAAGTCTGTGTCAGCACTGAAGATTGAGCTCAATGACAGGGATCAGGAGCTGCTGGCATCGGACGTCGAGATCTCGGGCCTGGTCGAAGAGAGCGGAGAAAGCGCCATGCACCTCGTAGTGTCAGTGGCTGGAAAGCTGGGTGTGCAGCTGGAGGCGAGGGACATTGTCTTCGCGGAGAGAGTGGGTCCGTCGGCGCGGCGGGAAGGGACGGTGCAGGTGGGAGAGACGACTAGAGCGGCCCGCCCGCTCACCCTTGTGGTGCGCCTGGCGCGGCGCGCGCTCAGGGACGAGCTGCTCCGGAACGCGCGCGAGCGGCGCGGCGCCACCAGCGCTGGCCTAGGGCAGAGCGCGCCTGCGCGCCGCTTCTTTGTTAATGAACGCCTGAACAAGCGTAACAAAGCGCTGTTCTAGCAGACACGACAAGCGGCAACCAGATGCAACTGGAAGTTCACGTGGACAAGTCGAGGAAGAATCCTGGCTCGGCAAGCTGACGGAGAGCCGGTCCACTGCATCCGAACCGAACCGCATTTTTAAAATATTTTGTGTTAAAATATTATGTGGAAAATGTTGTTGGTCTCACAAAGGTATTTCTTTATCTTAAGTTATGGTTTGTAATCATTTGTGTGACTGTTTATTTTCCCAAATAAATAAAAATAAATAAAAAAAAAATATATACGGCGTGGGATACACGTCCGTACTGAG
This sequence comes from Cybosia mesomella, assembly GCA_946251805.1. Lineage (NCBI taxonomy): Eukaryota > Metazoa > Arthropoda > Insecta > Lepidoptera > Erebidae > Cybosia > Cybosia mesomella. Next base: position 16,567,878 of record OX276403.1, read on the forward strand.
CCGCACCCGATGTCCCCTACTGTTCAGCAAATGTGGCTGAGACTTTCGAGGAATCATCAGACAATTATCATAGGCACAGCGTACAGACCACCACATCACGATGTCAACATATTCATTGATGCACTGACTAACTCCATCTCATCATTCACCAGGGTTGATAAAATTATTCTACTGGGTGATTTCAATATTGACCAGCTGGACCAGACAACTAGCAAATGGAAGGCATTTAACTCCTTCCTGATTAGCACCAGCCTGGTCAGCTATATTACAGAACCCACTCACTTTACTGAGCACAGCGAGACCGCTATTGACTTGATCTGCACTGATGCCAGGGTACGCAGTGTCGCTGTGCTGCACAAACCAGAACTGGGCAGGCATGCTATTGTCTCAGCAGAGATGGACTTCAAAGTGGAAAAGCCCAAGTCCCAGTGTGTGATATATAGGCCAATACAGTACATACTGCCGGAATTATTTCAGCGGGATCTTGAGGCAAACAAGCCTTCAGTCACAATGTTAGCTCTTTATTTGATCTGCATGCTCCGATCCGGAGAAGCTTAGTGAGGAACAGGAGCCTCACTTGGATCACAGACACGGTAAGAGACATAATGCGCCTGAGGGATAAACATCATAAAAGAGCTAAGGTAACCGGCCGGGAGGCGCATCGCAGACTGTATCGTGAACTCAGAAGCACGGTGAGGGCTGCTATTGAGAGCGAGAAACGGGCATACTTTGCAACTCAAATAATTAGCAACATCAATAACCCAAAGAAGTTGTGGAGTCAGCTTAAAACTAGCATCTCCACCAACAATACATTTGAGAGTGAGTTGCCTGCCCTATGTAGCAGCCCAGATGACCTGAACCGGCATTTCCTGGATATCCCAGGCAATGGGGGGGTGAGTGTGTCCAGTCTCACATATCATGAGTTCCACCGCTTCGGTCACGGCAGCTTTGAGATGAAAACCGTGAATGGGGAAGAAATTATGAAAATAATTAGAGGTATAAAATCTAATGCAATGGGGGCAGATGACATATCCTTGAATGTGTTGAAAATGACCCTTCCTCAGACACTCACAGTCATAACTCACATCATTAAGAAAAGGCCAAGTCAGACGTGATGTTAAGTAGTTGTCATATATCCAAGCTTTTTTTGATATTGTTTAGTGGTAGCTGATCTATCTTATTTAGGTCATTTATAAACGTATCGACAACTTCATCTAAGGATGGTGTGCGTCCTTTATAGTCTATCTTTCTCCCAAAAAATTTAAATGGCACCGATTCAGCGACTATGGAAACTGGTTTACCCATAATGAAGAGTCCCGGGTCGTAGGAGGTAAATTTGGTGTCCCGTCTACCCAGACACAGACAGTGACACTTACTGGGCTTCGTCCTCAGTCCATTTATCCACGAACAGAACTCATCGACTTCCTTTAATAGTTCCTGACATTGTTTTGGATTACGCGTCAGTATTGCGAGATCGTCAGCAAAAGCTAAGATGGACTCTGAGTATATGTTATTTACTTTAAACCGATAACCCCATTTCTTTTCGTGACGTATTAACTTGGTAATTAAGATATTAATTACTATGTTAAATGCTATTGGTGACAGGCAGCATCCCTGAAACAGTCCCACATTATTCCGTAATGGTCCTGTGTGTACTTCTTGGAAACTTATAGCAAATTTTAGCTGCGAGTAATACGACTCGATTATCTCTATGACCACGGGTGGAAAGTTATACCATTGTAACGCGTATACCATAAGGTAATGTGGAATTGAGCCAAATGCATTTTCTAGGTCTATCCAACATACCGTTATCTGTCTTTCGTATTTTCTGGCATCTTTTAAGCTTTCAGCTAACAGACTATTGTGTTCCAGACAACCAGAAATGCCGGGTAAAAACCCTTTCTGGGGGTTATGTCGGAAATATCTTTTTTTTTTCGTGCGGAAATCCCTTCGGATACCCCCCCGCCGGCCCGCGGGGGCGGTTATGTCGGGCTTGAACCGACCAAAACCGCACGCTGTCTCGAGTCTTAAGACGCCGGGGTGTAAGGTTACCCGTAGAGCACATCCCTCGCACCCCGACTGACCCTGGGCCATCTCCGGTTTCGAGATGGCCCCCTTACTTGCTCTCCACTGTGCCATCTGCTAATCAGAGGGACACGTGGAAAGCTTCCGAACAGCCCTCAATAGGGCCGTCCTCGCCTCGGTCGGAGTTGGCAGTAGGCGGCAGCGTCTCTCCCACCCTAGGAGAGAGGCGCTGCTGTCTCCTTTGGTCCCCAACCAAGCACCCCCTGCTTGTTAATCATAAAATGACACATTTTTGTTTGTAGAATTGAGAAAAATATTTTTGAAATTGTGTTAGTTAGTGCTATCGGTCTAGTATATTTAGGATGGGTCACTTCATGTTTTTTTTTGGAATGAGAACGAAAACCGCTTCGCCAAATGCGACTGGTATATTCTTTTCTGACCAGATTTTACTGAATATATTTGTGAGATGTTTACGAACTGTTGGACATTTTTTATACACTATATATGGAGCCGGAGCCGATTTAGATGATTTCTTTCTTACTTGTATCTCTATTTCCACTATGGTAGGTGCATTCCCTTGGAATTGTACTAGAGGGTCGTGGGGTCTTTGGGTTTCCGGTTGATTGTATGGTGTTCTGCATTCAAGTATTTCGTAAGTGTTTTTGTAATGTTCGTAAGTTTGTTCTTTGGTCAAAAGAAGTTTACCTTTTTGGCTTTTAAAGATGTTTTTTGAGTACTGAAAAGGGTTTTTATCAAAATTTACTTCATGCCTTGCCCTATCGTAACTATCGCAATTGTTTGCTATTTGTTGCGATATACCTTGTATTAGTTTAAGAATTGATCTTAATGCCCTAGACAGTTGGTGACTAAGATGATAATCGCCCAAGGGATTGGCATCTCCAAGTTTTTTCTTTAGCTCCCTTTTCTTTCTCCGCAATTTAGTTTTAAAAGAGTTTTCTTTAATTTTAGGAGGATGGTTATTTGGAGCTGAATAATGCTCACTAAAATACGTATAAATTGTATCTTGGAAAGTGTTTACTTGGCTATTTAGATCTTGTTTCTTGCCTGTATATTCTAGCAGAATGGCCAAATTTTCGTCGTGCCCTTTCCAGGTTGAGTTTTGAAGGCTCGGAATGCTATTTATAGTATAGTCCGGATATTTATGGACTCCTGGTTACTTTGACACGATGGTTCACCATGGGATGTATGAGGGTCAACTCTATCCGTAGTGACTGATGAAGTTCTTACCGACGGCTGTCGTGCTTCAACACCATGTGTATTCAAATGTTTGATGTACCAAGCTCGCCTCTTGTATTGTTTCCCGCACGTGGGGCATTTTAAATCCGTATTATCGCCAGAGTCGTCGTTTTCTTTCCAGTGGACAGATCTTCCGCCCTCCTCCTTCCGATCTCGCGCCGAGAGGGGTCTCGGACTGTCCTGGGGGTATTTTTTAATAAGCTGTAACAATTGCAGTTTGCAACGGTAGTATAACTATCAGACGTGCATTGCTCCGTATGCACCTTCAGTGTAAAATCACCAGGAGGCTGTAAGTTATTCCTCATGCTAAAAATTATATATTTTGTTTTATTTAGGTTCAATGTCAATAGGAATATTATCCAGCCAGTTTATAATATTTTTAAAACCAGTCTTAGCTGCTGTTCTAACTTGTGACCACGACGCATGTTCAAATAAGATTGCAGTGTTATCAGCAAATGCTATAATTTTAGCATGGGGTATTACTGCATTGCAGAGTTCATTGACATATATAAGAAAAAACGTAGGCCCTAACAGAGACCCTTGTGGAACACCGAAATTGATATTTAATTTAGCACTAAAATTGTCACCAATTTTTAAGGTCTGTGTCCTATTTGTAAGACAATCTTTAAAAAGATCTAGTGGTACACCCCTAATGCCTATTAGCTCCAGCTTACGAATCAACAACAAAATTGAAATAGTATCAAATGCCTTACTCAAATCCAGAAACGCACCGATACATTTTTTCTTACTGTCAAGATTCCCTGCTATAGTAGCATCTAAGTCCTCTAAAGCATTCGAAGTCGACCTAAGAATAAAACCATATTATTTTTTTTACACAATATTATTGTGTTCTAAATAATCAACTAGTCTTTTGTTCATTATCTTTTCTAAAATCTTAGCTAATATAGGTAGGAGTGAAATTGGTCGATAGTTTGTAAGGCTGTCTTTTCTCCAGACTTAAATACAGGTACCACAAAAGAATCCTTCAATACACTTGGACCATTGACTTCAATACCATTTGACAAACACAAATTCAATACATAAGTAAGAGGTGTAATAAGAAAATTAACATTTTTTTAAATAAATTGTGAAGATATACCATCCCAACCTTACCCCGTAGACTTGGTATTCTTCAGAGGCATAATAACTTCGTACACCTCAAGTTTATCGGTTTCCAGCATAACGAATGAGTTCAACGGAGAATGATTGCACCTGAAATTCCTAACCAACTCCTTTTCTGTTAATTTTAATCTGTTCAAGATATTATTAGATAGGTTAGCACCTATATTGACAAAGTGATTATTTGCATAGTTAATAGATTCCAGTTTAGATGAAATGTTGAGTAGTTCATGTGGTATTTTGGAAAAGTAATATAAAATAAATAATATTCTACGACATACTACACAGCGCGTTCTAGATCCAAAGTAAGCATAGTTTTGTTGGAAGTAATTTCACATCACTAATTTCCCAACCCTAGTTAGATATTGAGTCTATGGTAGCTATGTAAGAAAATTGAAAAAGATGTCTGCGTACAGTGTGTGGAATAAAAATAGAATTCTCAAGTAATGGTGTGTTTTTACTTAAAAGAAGGCAGTATAATTTGTCCTTCGTCGTGTGGAGTCCCAATAAGTTTAACTAGCCTGTGTTAAATTACAAACATCTTTTATAACAGTCCAAGTTTTTTTATGTCATTTTTGCTTGCTTTTTAAAATCAAACTTCAAAATCCATCAAAAAATACAGTCATTTATGCAGCATATTTAGATACTTGTAAGGGAATTAAAATCTATAGGGCACACAATATATCAGAGTTACCTTTCTCGGGCTGTCAGGTCATCTGGCTGGGATGTCTCCCGTCCTACCTTTTGTTTAGGTACCAATTCAAGGTCTCCACTCTAGGACTCGCTTGAAGCCAGTTAGTGGACAAGGCCTGCATCAGTGTCTACAGCAACGTTAAGTTCTTCCCTCAATCCAGTTTTGTACGGAACGCTCAGTGCGCGAGTCCGGTACGCATTTGTTAGGATTCTTGCAGTTCGTACGAGAATCATATACAAGTAAACATGTTATGTTTTCCTATGTTGTAAATGTCAGCATTATACCTTTATAAACAAAGTTAGGTTCCTTGGGGTTATTTCTTATTTAGCAGATCAACTGTGTTTGGCTGTCAGCCAGTCGAATTTAACTTACTCGCAAAATACCAGTTTTATGGTAAACGTTTTTGTTAATTTTAAATTGTCCTTTTAATGGTTTCAATTATTAAATTTGTCTAAGTAGTGCGGGTAACATTGTATATGTACTTAAAATAATTTGATAAGGTCATGTGGACTGAATTGTTAAACTTGAAATCTAACTCAACCTACGTTACGCAATAATTTAATACTGATTCTTTTCTTCAACCGAGTGCCAATGCCAGTCACATCCAAAGCTTGTACTTTTGCTTCTGCTGTTCCACTCTCCTGCTTCTCCTTTTATTAGGTTTTTTGGCTTATATAGGAGCGACTGCCGTCAGACCTCCCAACCCCGAGAGGAAAGCCTGTACCCGAGCCTTGTCCGTCAATTAGCAGGTGTATAACAAGAGTTGGGGCGACTAGCGCCCCTCCCCCAAACCGGGGCAAGACGGGGACACCGTGGTTCCCAAACCCGAGGGGGCCATCTCGAAACCGGAGATGGCCCAGGGTCAGTCGGGGTGCGAGGGATATGCTCTATGGGCAACCTTACACCCCGGCGTCTGTAGACCCGAGACGGCGTGCGGTTTTAGTCGGTTCAAGCCCGACATAACCGCCCCCGCTGGCACGCGGGGGGGTATCCGAAGGGATTTCCGCACGATAAAAAAAAAAAAAAAAAAGGTGTATAACAAGAGTCAACCTGAACTGCAAAACCGGTTGCAGTTGAGGTTGACTTGGGCCCCAAAGATCACGGTGGGGTCCCATATACTCGTATTGCCCAAACTGGGGGTGATCAGCTTCACCCACGAGGTACGTACTGGCCTCTCCATTAAGTGAATGACTGGGTCCTGACCGACCTGTTGCACTCTGCTATGGAGGCATCGGGATGCTGGCCTTGGAGGGTAGCGGGATCCGAGGCACGGTGCACCGCTGGCCGACAGCAGATAGATGGGGGCCCAAAAAGTTTGTTAGCCACATATGAAAGGCTGCCTCGCCAACTGTCGAAAAATCCTGGAATGCCCCATCGTGCCGGTTGGCGACCGGATGAGTCCAGTTTTCCAATGATGCAGTCCATCCAGAGTGTGCCTGCGGGTTGCCGGCGTGGAACCTCACTTCACTGCCATTCTCTCACCTATTCTTCACTCATCACATCACATGGCAAGGAACAAAAAGTGCAAAGTTCGACAGCGGCTGCACTCCCCCTCTCTCAAAGTGCACCTCACTAATATCAGAGGTCTGCACTCAAATCTTGTAGCAGTCCACCACCACCTCGAGACTGAGAAACCTGCACTCTTGTTTATTTCAGAGACGAAGATCGGATGTCCGGCAGACGTGTCGTACCTAAATTACCCAGGGTTCACCCTGGAGCACAACTTTAAACCACAAGCGGGCGTGTGTGTATACGCCCGGGATGACATCTGTTATCAGCGTCTCCGGGACCTTGATGATCCCAGGTTCTCTGCACTTTGGGTGATGGTCGATACTGGTATGGACAAAATTGTCTATGCCTGTGTCTATCGTACGCATGGCGGGGACCAGGAGACAACTAAGCTCACGCAATACCTCAGTGAGGCGGCAGACACAACTCAACAGCGGTACCCTTCAGCCCAGTTGGTGTTACTGGGGGACTTCAATGCCCACCACAGGGAGTGACTTTTCCCATACTAGTCAACCGATCACGCTGGAAGAGAGACTCGTAAGCTTTCATTAGCGTTAAATCGGACCCAGCTGGTCCAGGGGGCAACGAGGGTACCGGATGTTGAGACGCTGAACTGATCCAGACCGCTACTCGGTGTCGATTTCTTCACCACTGGGTAGTTCTGACCACTGTCTGGTGAAGTCTGTATCCGTCTACTCCCCGACCGACACTAGTCCCAGGGGCTCCCGTCGGGTTTGGCGATACAACTCGGCTGATTGGGATGAGATGCGATCCTTCTTCGCATCTTACCCTTGGCATCCTGTATGCTTCTCTTCTTCTGATCCATCCATCTGCGCGGACGCCGTGGTGGATGTTTTGCGTCAGGGAATGGAGTATTACATTCCGTTTTCTGACGTGGACATGTCTGGCGGGGCTCGACCATGGTTTGGCGCCGAGTGCGGTCGTGCCGAAGCACTCAAGCATGCGGCTTACTTGGCTTGGGTCGATGCTCGCAACCGCGGGGCGGAGGACGTATGTCAGAGGAAGAGAGCCTTCAACAGGGCTGCCAAGTTTAGCAAGAAGACTTTGCGAAAGGCCCGCTTTGACCATATTGGCCGCATTGGAAACAAACTTGCAAAGTATCCAGCAGGCAGTAAAGCGATTTGGGCCCTAGCAAAGTCGGTTGAGTCCAACTTTTGCAGCCCCTCACTGCCTCCACTGCGGAAGCCTGACGGGACACTGGCCCACTCCACTGAGGAAAAGGCAAATTTATTTGCTTCACTTTTTGCGGAGTCTTCGCGTCTAGATGCCGGAACGACGAAGCCTCCTGCTCCTCCTGTCGGATGTGGGACGAGCATGGCAGATATCAGCATCCGACAGAGGGATGTACGTAGGGTGCTAAATAATCTGGACGTGAATAAGGCCAGTGGACCCGATGGGATACCAGCAATAGTGCTCAGGACTTGTGCACCTGAGTTGTCTCCTATTTTGGCACGCCTGTTTCGTCTCTCATATAAGACCGGTCAAGTGCCGAAGGCTTGGAAGGAAGCCAACGTGCAACCTGTGCCCAAAAAGGGCAGTCGGGCGGACCCTGTCAATTACAGACCAATTTCAGTAACGTCCATACTCTGTTAGACTATGGAACGTGTACTGAACAAAAAGCTGTTGGCATACCTCGAAATGAACGATCTCCTCAGTGATCGGCAATATGGCTTTCGCTAAAACCGTTACACTGGGGACCTTCTTGTGTATGCCACCCACATTTGGAGTGAGGCCATCGAGAGGCACGGAGAGGCACTTGCCGTTTCTCTCGATATCTCGAAGGCTTTTGACAGGGTCTGGCACGATAGCCTAATTGGCAAGCTTCCGTCCTACGGCCTTCCCGCTGGCTTATGTGTCTGGATCACTGACTTCCTGAGGAATCGGTCTATCCGGGTGGTCCTTGACGGCTGCACATCTGACCGATTAGCGATCAACGCTGGGGTCCCTCAGGGGTCGGTACTATCGACTACATTATTCTTGCTGCACATTAACGACCTGCTCAAGCCCGGTACTTTTGGGTACGCAGACGACTACTGTGCTAGTCGAGAGTTACGAGTCCAACCCCCGAGCCAGCGTGGGACAGATCCGATCTCTCCGAGAGGCTATGGTTGAGCGTTTGAATTTGTCCTTGAAGGTGGTCTCCGATTAGGGTGATGCTAACTTGGTCAAGTTCAACGCTACCAAGACCCAGGCGTGTCTCTTCTCTGAAAAGCGAAGTCAATTTCAGCTAAACCACACATTCCGAAATGCATTCGTGCCGATAATCGACCGCTTCGAGCTTCTTGGCGTTAACCTGACGTCCATCCTCAATTTTGGGTCTTACATTGAGGCTAAAGCTCAAGTGGCTGCTAAAAAGCTGGGTATTCTGTCGAAGGTGCGACAGTACTTCACACCGGAACAGTTGCTCAACTTGTACCAAGCGCAGGTTCGATCCTGTATGGAGTACTGCTCGTACCTGTGTGATGGCTCAGCTAAATACCACCTGGACGCGCTTGAGACAATAGAGAGACGGGCCAAGAGGCTTATCAATAACGATGCACTCGTCGAGAAAAAGCTTCAGAGCCTTGAACATCGACGCAAAGTTGCAGGCCTATCGGTTTTTTACCGGATGCATTTCGGAGAGCGTGCGCTGGAATTGCACAACTTGATACCTCCAAGCCCTTTCTACCAACAAACGACCAGACGCACAGCGACGCGCCACAGCTAAATGGTGGATATTCCACTCATACGCACGAAACGTTTCGGCAACACATTTATTATGCGTACAGCTAAGGAGTGGAATTGCCTGCCTGGGTCTGTGTTTCCGGAAAGCTATAACCTTGGAATCTTCAAGTCTCGAGTGAATAGGTTCCTTCTGGGCAAACGTGATCCATCGTAGACCACATCGTCACTTACGATCAGGTGAGATAGAGGTCAAACGTGAGCCTATCATCCTTTAAAAAAAAATACATATTTCAAATCATAACTTCAAGAGGTTCCTCAAATAAAATATTTTAGAAATGTTTTTAGAATATTTTTAGAATTGTTTGATGTTTCAGTTATAATTGCTTTTATCTATACCTATAATAAAATCGTACCAAGGTGAAAACTGTCTATGTGTTCCAGGAACGATACCGATGCCAAATTGTGATTTTTAGAATTGTTGTCTGTTTGTTTGTCTGTTTTTATTATCGATGTCTGAGTATCACTTGAAAACCGCTGAACGGATTCAGCTGAAATTTTGCATGAACATTTTTCTAGGGTATGGTCATAAACTGCGCTATATATCATCACGCTATTTTGAGTGTGATAGGAGCAGCAGGATAAAATCGATCAAATCTATTATACATCATTTTTTTATTATTACAATGCAGATCATCACGAAATTTCGCAGTTCAATAGAACTCAGACATGGTCAACGTTCGGATTATAAATCGTCACGCTATAGCTAAAAGGTTTTGAGCAGTAAAATATAAAATCACAAAACTACAGAGTTACTTACTTATAAAACTCTCTAAATTAACCTTTGATAATAAATATCAGCACGCTATTGTATTAGGGAACCGGGTAGAATTAATTTCAATGTTCAATATAAACCTCTATTTCTTCATGTTAAATGATTGAAAATATAACGATGAATTAATACATGTTGGGTTCGAAACTGCAGAAGTAAACATACCTTCATCTACTCCGATATTAACGCGGACAAACAGCTAGTATTAACTAAATGTCAAAATGTTGTTTCAATCAACTGAGCTGAGCACATACATATACATAAATATCATGAAACACAAATGAAGTATTTATGTTTCATGACTAATCCCATGTCGAGATTAAGACAGAAGTGTGGGAAATCAAATAACATCCTCACGGCAAGACTTGCTATTATTAAAAATACACAAGAATGGACACACTTGTCACATGATACTTTTCCACATTATTCTTCTATGCTAATGCTAATCTTCCATGGTGTCACGATTTTCATACATAATCCTACCAATAATATATAAATGTGAAAGTTTGTGAGGATGAATTAATGTATTTGTGGGATGTGGGATGTGTGGATGTTTGTTACTCGTTCACGCATAAAGAGCTGAACGGATCTAAATGAAAATTGGCACAGAGATGGATTATAGTTTGCTTTAGCACATATTTGTATTTGTATTGCATTTTTATCTCAGGAATAGTTTCCTGGTGGTTGCGCGGATGGAATCACTCGTTAGATTTAAATATGTGTATGATCGTGATAATTCTTTTGATACCATTTTCCAATTATTATTTTGTACTGTCAGTAGTTGTATAAACTACACTTACGACACTGTATATTGGCGTATGGCGCACCGTGATGATTGTGCGTTCTTGCCGATAGCAGAATATCACATACAATTATTGGAGGTGCGGATTCTATTGCATTGAAATTGTACTGTACATTAGATACGCTTTTTGGAAACTCGAAAAGTAATGATTACTTTCATTACCTACTCGTATTTCTTCGGCCGAGTCAAAATAAAGAATGACTAATTACACAATACACAATGTGGTTTACTATATGGCGCTAGGACACTTGAGTTACGCAAGGCATTCAAATCAAACTGGCTTACTCATAATCAATTCACATTATTTAATCTTAGTTGAAGAGACAAACTGTCTCTCGAGGCGCTGATAATCAATAAAGACTTTTTGTTAAAGAACTTGGCAGTCAAATGCTTAGCAGACTGGCTGTAAGCCAAATGTCCTTCATCTCTTTCTTTCATTCCTTCTCTTTCAGATATAATACGGAATCTAATTGAAATGCCGTCTTTAAATACCAGTGTTATCTTCTACTAGCTGTGCCCCCGACTTCATCCAGATTTTAGATTTTAAGGTTTTAATTATTTCGTGCGACACCCTTTTTTTTTTTTTTTTTATCGTGCGGAAATCTCTTCGGATACCCCCCCGCGTGCCAGCGGGGGCGGTTATGTCGGGCTTGAACCGACTAAAACCGCACGCCGTCTCGGGTCTATAGACGCCGGGGTGTAAGGTTGCCCATAGAGCATATCCCTCGCACCCCGACTGACCCTGGGCCATCTCCGGTTTCGAGATGGCCCCCTCGGGTTTGGGAACCACGGTGTCCCCGTCTTGCCCCGGTTTGGGGGAGGGGCGCTAGTCACCCCACCGTCCCGGCCTGCTTCTGCTGGGGTGACAGGTGGCCTCACCCGCCACCCCCAGGCCTGCGCTCATGGAGGACGGAGGTCGTTAAGCGACCTCCGGCGCCTGAGTTGTCTGCGACGCGCGGCGAGCAAGTTGCGGGCTCGGCGGACCGGGAGAGTTCTAAGTCTCTCCCGGGCGCGCTCCGCCACCTCCTTCGCGAGCATTACATGCTCGCAGAAGGAGGCGGCGGCGGCCCACGCGCTCGCGCTCCGCACCATTGCCGCAATCATGCTGCCGAGCGAGAGGACTCCCACCCCGATGGCTGCCACGAGGTCACGCCTCGGCGCCTCCCACGCCGGGCAGTCCGCCAGCGTGTGCAGCCCTGAGTCCTCGCTCGCGTCGCAGTGATGACACTCAGGCGTTGGCTCCTTCCTGATCCGATGCAGGTGGTCCCCGAAGCACCCCTTCCCGGAGATCACCTGCGTCAGTCGGTACGAGAGGCTTCCGTGTCGCCTCTCCAGCCAATCCTCCATGATGGGCCTTACCGCCGCTATTGCGGCGTGCCCTGCGCTTGGTCGCCCAAGTCGTTCCTTCCACTCCACCACGATGGCCTGGCGGAGCTGGGACTGCACGGCCTCGATTTGTCGAGGCTCGGGGTTCAATCCCTGCTCCCGCGCCTCCTTTCGCCACTGGTACAGTTGCGAAAGGGCTCTCGCTTCCAGGTCCCATGGCGAGTTCCGGCAAGGAGACTCGCCGCCTCGAAGGAGATCGTGCGGTACCCTCGGATGACCCTGATGGCCAGAACTCGCTGCGGAGCGCGCAGCATCTGCACAGTTCTGGTCTTCAGGGCCTCCGCCCATATTGGGCACCCATACAGGGCCATGGACCGCACGATCCCCGCGTAGAGTCTCCTGCAGGAGTCATTGGGCCCCCTCATGTTGGGCAACAGCCGAGCCAGTTGCCCTTCAGTTTGGGGGCCAGACTTCGGATGTGCTCTCCGAAGTCCCATCGGCCGTCGAGCACGAGCCCCAAATATTTCATTTGGGGCTTGATGCCGATGCGATTTCCTCCCACGATGAGACTGGATCCCTCGGGTGGTTTGCTCCGAGGCCCATGGAAGAACAGGGCCTCGGTTTTATGCAGGGCCACCTCGAGACCCAGCCGCCGGATCCGCCTAACGACTTGGGCAACTGCGGTCGTGGCCTTTCGGGTCGCTTCGCGGTACGTCGCCCCGCACGCCACCGTGCGACACCCTAATTCTTTTTCTGACATAAAAGTTTCTGTTACGCCTTATAATATTAGCTCTCTGCCAGTGAAAGTCGAATCAAACTGAAGTGAATAACATTAGTTTTTATTATTTCTTTTGTAATGAATTTTAGTAAAAGTGTTGGCATAATAAAATTGTACCCTTTTTTTTTTGTCGTATCGGCCGGCGAGGGAGTATCCCCGCGGATACTCCCCCACCGGCGAGCGGGGGCGGTTATGTCGAGCTTGAACCTACTAAAACCACACGCCGTCTCGAGTCTAAAGACGCCGGGGTGTAAGGTTGCCCATAAAGAATTTTCCCTCGCACCCCGACCAGGCCATCTACGGGTTCGAGATGGCCCCGCCTTCCCGGCCTGCTTCTACTGGGGTGACAGGTGGCCTCACCTGCCACCCGCAGGCCTGCGCTCATGGAGTACGGAGATCATTAAGCGACCTCCGGCGCCTGAGTCGTCTGCGACGCGCGGCGAGCACGTCGCGGGCTCGGCGGGCCGGGTGATAAAGTTGTACCCTCTAAATAAATAGCTAGTTTTGGAGATATTTACAATTTACACTGTAAATGTAACTTGACAGTTATTGCAAACTACGAATGCAACGTGAATGCACAACTGAAAATATTAATAGTTTTGCCATCGGATCATCAGGTACACGGATTTTACGTTTACGGAAGTTTACGTTAATATCACATATTGGAATAAAACGTCGTGTTCAGTTTCCGTTAAAAATAGTATTATTGCAATACACGGATTGTATTTTACCAAACGAGTCAGAGATGGTCTAAAAATGTAAGAACATTTTAATTTGTAATAAAAAATCAACTTCAAAAAATGAGGTTATACTTTTAATATCTATGTTTGGTTAATCTATTCGGCTTTCGAACAAAAATACCTACACAATATTTTTGTTGTATGTATTTTATATTTGTATGTACACATAGGTAGTTGTTAGTCTTTACATTTCTCCGCAACTATTAGTTGTATTGTGACTATTCCTTTAATTGATGTACATCATTAACTTCAACTTAGGGAAGAGTACACGTGAAACAGTAGATTTCAAGAGGTGGACTAACACGTGTACCTCAGTGTGACGACCTGACTATTGAAACGTACTAATAGGTGTGGTTTCAAAGGGAAATCATTTCAAAAGATGGTCAGTTTCTAGTTCATGAAACGTGAAACTAAAAAAACAACAATAAAACGAAAATAACGAAACCAAAATGCACTTCGAAAAAGTATTTTTTAAATATTTAAAATCAAGCATACTGGCACTAATCTCAAAAAAAAAGTGTTGTGCTCTTTAATTTATTTGATTCATCTTCCGGGTTAATTTGTTTTCTCTTTTGAGGTACAGAACTTGCAGGCCCGACCGGTTAGGTGCTTTAGGTGCCTGTCAGTGGGCCATGTGGGTGGCCGTTGCTTCCGCTGTGGCCAACCCGGTCACAAGGCCGGCACGTGCGACGCTCCGCTGCACTGTTTTAGGTGTGCAGCGGGAGGCAAGCCGGCCGACCACAGGGTTGGCAGCAAGGCCTGCGCCGGAGGGGAGCCGAAGCCGGGAGGCCGGCCTTCCGCCTCCAGTTCGCAGCGGGATGCGGAGATGGGGGTTCCATAATGGATCCTCAAATCCGCATCCTGCAGGTGAACGTTACCCACGGTGCTGATGCTCAGGCCCTTCTGCTCCAGAGCATAGCAAAGTAGGCCATAAATGTCGCCGCTGTCGCCGACCCATACACCCACCGGTTCCTTGGGCCTACCTGGGAAACCGCGCTGGATGGGACGGCGGCACTGGTGCACAATCCCGCCGCCGGCAGCCCCCCTCCTTGCCGTCGTTGCAAGGGGACCTGGCTGCGTGGCGGCGGTGGTTGGGGAAATAGCGGTCGTGGCTGCTTACTTCACGCCGAGCCGAGACATAGCTGATGACTCGTATGAGCAATGGCTCCGTCAGCTGCCAGTCGTCGTCAATGCCTGCCACCCCCGCCCGGTCCTTGTGCTCCGGGACTTCAACGCCTGGTCGTTGGCGTGGGGTTCCCGTCACGATAGGGGCCCGGCGGGGGATAGAGGCAGAGCACTGGAGGACTGGGCCGAAGGACTCGGCCTAGACCTTCTAAATCGGGGAGCCGTGGACACGTTCGTGACCTCGAGGGCCAGAACAATCGTGGACATCTCGTTCGCGAGCCCCTCGTTGACGCGACGTGTTCAGGGCTGGCGTGTCGTTTTGGGGGAGGAGACAAGCTCGGATCACCGATATATTCGGTTTGACGTCTCCGCCCCCGGGAGCGATGCGCCAGCCACACCGGCTCCACCCGAGCCACGTTGGGCACTTAAGCGATTAGATCGGGAGCTCCTCCTGGAAGCCGCCATCGTACAGGCCTGGGCCTCTGCGCCGGACAGGCCTGTTAACGTAGACGATGAGGCGGAGTGGTTCCGGGAGGCCATGACCCGTGTCTGCGACACGGCGATGCCTAGGGCTCCGCCCTATAATCCGAGGGGCCAGGTCTACTGGTGGTCGTCGGAGATCGCGAGGCTCAGACGGGCCTGCGTGATCACGCACCGCCGGTGGGCCCGATTCCGTAGGAGGCGTCGCCGCCCCGCAGATGCGGAGGCCCGAGAGGCGGAGTTGTACGAGGGATACAGGGAGGCCAGAGGTGCCCTCCGAGCAGAGATAAGGCGGGCCAAAAAGGAGGCCCGCTGCGAACTGCTGGAGACGTTGGAGCGGGACCCTTGGGGGCGGCCCTACCTAATGGTAAGGGGAAAACTGCGCCCCAAGGCCCCGCCGTTGACCCAGCGAGCTCCGCAGCGAGTGATGGCCATCAGGGTCATCCGCGGGTACCGCACATCTCCTTCGAGGCGGCGAGTCTCCTTGCCGGAACTCCGCCATGGGACCTGGAGGCGAGAGCCCTTTCGCAACTGTACCAGTGGCGAAAGGAGGCGCGGGAGCAGGGACTGAACCCCGAGCATCGAGAAATTGAGGCCGTGCAGTCCCAGCTCCACCAGGCCATCGTGGTGGAGTGGAAGGAACGACTTGGGCGACCAAGCGCGCTGCAATAGCGGCGGTAAGGCCCATCATGGAGGATTGGCTAGAGAGGCGACACGGAAGCCTCTCGTACCGACTGACGCAGGTGATCTCCGGGAAGGGGTGCTTCGGGGACCACCTGCACCGGATCAGGAAGGAGCCAACGCCTGAGTGTCATCACTGTGATGCGAGCGAGGACTCAGGGCTGCACACGCTGGTGGACTGCCCGGCGTGGGAGGTGCCGAGGCGTGACCTCGTGGCAGCCATCGGTGTGGGAGTCCTCTCGCTCGACAGCATGATTGCGGCAATGGTGCGGAGCGCGAGCGCGTGGGCCGCCGCCACCTCCTTCTGCGAGCATGTGATGCTCGCGAAGGAGATGGCGGAGCGCGCCCGGGAGAGGTTAAGAACTCTCCTGGGCCCGCTGAGCCCGCAACATGCTCGCCGCGCGTCGCAGGCGACTCAGGCGCCGGAGGTCGCTTAACGACCTCCGTCCTCCATGAGCGCAGGCCTGGGGGTGGCAGGTGAGGCCGCCTTTCACCCCAGCAGAAGCAGGCCGGGACGGTGGGGCGACTAGCGCCCCTCCCCCAAACCGGGGCAAGACGGGGACACCGTGGTTCCCAAACCCGAGGGGGCCATCTCGAAACCGGTGATGGCCCAGGGTCAGTCGGGGTGCGAGGGATATGCTCTATGGGCAACCTTACACCCCGGCGTCTGTAGACCCGAGACGGCGTGCGGTTTTAGTCGGTTCAAGCCCGCTGGCACGCGGGGGGGTATCCGAAGGGATTTCCGCACGAAAAAAAAAAAAAGGTACAGAACCTGATGGTGAAGGGCTAGGCAACCAGTGATTTTATTTACGAACTCATCTGGGTATTTAGAGTGGAGAGACAAGCTCGTTCTGAAGATAGCCAAGACCTATGGGGCCACGTGCTCCATTTGCTTCTGATGTCCGAGACTCTGTGTGGTTAAAATTTATTTCGTATCAAGAAGGTTATATGTAAAATATATATTCATCATGACGTTTAATTCAAGGATTCAATTTTCTAAGTAACAAGATAATCTTCTGCTATAAACGAGTTTGGTCCCAACTTCTATTGCTCTCATTCTCATGAAACACGAATATTAGTTTAAAGGTCAAAATAAGTCAATCAACAGAAAGAGGAGATCGGACCCCGGGCTCCAAAGTAGGTAGGCACACACAAGCAACAAATGCAAGCTTTAAATGCAACCGGGACGCACTAACACTGATGATGATGATGATACAGAAATATCGAAACTAGTGTAAATAGACATATTGAAGTACACAAATACTTGCACTGAGCGGGAATCGAACCTGTGTAGTATAGCAATCGAACGCTCTATTGCCACGCCATCGCCACACAAATTGCAAGTTTTACAGGATAAAAGTTTAAATATAATGGACCTCGTGTATTCACGCCCACTGAATACAGGAAAAGTGCTTTTAAACTTGATGGAAACTCTCCTCAATGCAACCCCTTATTTAGTTTAAAAGCTTTTGTTGAGAAACACGTACGATTGTTCCGCTTGACTAATTTACTTTTCAAAGATTTAAAGTTATTCAAAGTAACTTCCAATGGTATACACGTTCGCCTATCATTGCCTTATATTGTGCAAGGTGATAATATAACTCGATTTATTCTTCTGAATTCATCTATTTATATGGAATTTCAATCGTAAGCTTTTAGCTTTCTATGACTTTATTCAGACAAGACCTTGACTTTCATTGCGATTTCAAGATCGAGCCGAAAATCTAGAACGCATTTACTTAGCTTTCACTTAATTTATTAACCAGGTCTAGAAATTCACCTAACATGTCATCATCGGAAAATTTTATATCCGTAATGTAAAAAACAAGCACACGGTCCGCCTGATGGTAAATTGTTACCGTGAGCTATGAACGCTTATATTCTACTGACTTGGTAGCATTCGTATTGCGAACTGCAAATGGTAAGATGGGAGATAACAGGAGAAGAAAGAATAAAGTCTCCAGCCTTCATAATTTTCACAAGCCTTTATAATTTTCATATTATACTATCGTATAGTATGAAAATTAATAAAAATACTATTATGTATTATGTGGTATAGGTACACATAGGACCTCGTGGCAGCCATCGGGGTGGGAGTCCTCTCGCTCGGCAGCATGATTGCGGCAATGGTGCGGAGCGCGAGCGCGTGGACTGCACGCATGTTATGTTCGCGAAGGAGGTTGCGGAGCGCGCCCGGGAGAGATTTAGAACTCTACCGGCCCGCCGAGCCCGCAACATGCTCGCCGCAGGCGACTTAGGCGCCGGAGGTCGCTTAACGACCTCCGTCCTCCATGAGCGCAGGCCTGGGGCTGGCAGGTGAGGCCACCTGTCACCCCAGCAGAAGCAGGCCGGGACGGTGGGGCGACCCTGGGCCATCTCCGGTTTCGAGATGGCCCCCGGGTTTGGGAACCACGGTGTCCCCGTCTTGCCCCGGTTTGGGGGAGGGGCGCTAGTCGCCCCACCGTCCCGGCCTGCTTCTGCTGGGGTGACAGGCGGCCTAACCCGCCACCCCCAGGCCTGCGCTCATGGAGGACGGAGGTCGTTAAGCGACCTCCGGCGCCTGAGTCGCCTGCGACGCGCGGCGAGCAAGTTGCTGACTCGGCGGGCCGGGAGAGTTCTAAATCTCTCCCGCGCGCGCTCCGCCATCTCCTTCGCGAGCATTACATGCTCGCAGAAGGAGGTGGCGGCGGTCCACGCGCTCGCGCTCCGCACCATTGCCGCAATCATGCTGCCGAGCGAGAGGACTCCCACCCCGATGGCTGCCACGAGGTCACGCCTCGGCGCCTCCCACGCCGGGCAGTCCGCCAGCGTGTGCAGCCCTGAGTCCTCGCTCGCGTCGCAGTGATGACACTCAGGCGTTGGCTCCTTCCTGATCCGATGCAGGTGGTCCCCGAAGCAGCCTTTCCCGGAGATCACCTGCGTCAGTCGGTACGAGAGGCTTCCGTGTCGCCTCTCTGGCCAATCCTCCATGATGGGCCTTACCGCCGCTATTGCGGCGTGCCCTGCGCTTGGTCACCCAAGTCGTTCCTTCCACTCCACCACGATGGCCTGGCGGAGCTGGGACTGCACGGCCTCGATTTCTCGAGGCTACTCGAGGTGGCCTCCCTGCTCCCTCGCCTCCTTTCGCCACTGGTACAGTTGCGAAAGGGCTCTCACCTCCAGGTCCCATGGCGGAGTTCCGGCAAGGATACTCGCCGCCTCGAAGGTCCTCAGGGCCTCCGCCCATATTGGGCACCCATACAGGGCCATGGACCGCATGATCCCCGAGTAGAGTCTCCTGCAGGAGTCATCGGACCCCCTCATGTTTGGCAACAGCCGAGCCAGAGCGAGAGCTGTGCTCTTCAATTTGGGGGCCAGACTTCGGATGTGCTCTCCGAAGTCCCATCGGCCGTCGAGCACGAGCCACAAAAATATTTCATTTGGGGCTTGATGCAGATGCGATTTCCTCCCACGATGAGACTGGATCCCTCGGATGACTTGCTCCGAGGCCCATGAAAGAACAGGGCCTCGGTTTTATGCAGAGCCACCTCGAGACCCAGCCGCCGGATCCACTAAACGACTTGGGCAACCGTGGTCGTGGCCTTTAGGGTCGCTTCGCGGTACGTCGCCCCGCAGGCCGTCACGAGCGTGTCGTCCGCGTAGCACGTGACGGCGGCACCGCCTACGAGCTCACCGCGAAGCACCCAGTCGTATCCGATGTTCCACAGGAGCGGCCCCAGGACCGATCCCTATGGAACACCGCACGACATTTCACGCCGACCGAGACCGGTCACAGTTGGGTAGATGACGGCTCTCTCCGTCAAATACGCCCCGACTATGCGGCGGAGGTAGAGAGGCACTTCGTGATACACGAGCGCCTCCCTAATGCAACTCCAGGGCAAGGTGTTGAACGCGTTGGCGATGTCCAGGGACACCGCCAGCATCACCTCACCCCGGGCTACTGCATCCTCCGCCAGAGCCCTCACGCGCATGATGGCATCCACGGTGGAGCGCCTCTGGCGGAAGCCATATTGGCCATCCGCCAGGTCCGGCCCCACTCTTGAGAGGTGCTCGACGAGGCGCTTCGCAATTACTCTTTCAAAGAGCTTGCACACCTCGTCGAGCAACACTATGGGCTGGTAGGCGTACGGTGAGTCCGCCGGGCGCCCCTCCTTTCGGATGAGGACCAGTTTCCCCGTCTTCCACAATTTCGGAAACGGGCCCCGCTCCAAACATGCGCTGAGAAGCCCTCTCAGTCGGCGCTCGAGAGCGTCGTCGACTAAAGCTAGGACCCACGCTCGGCCTGGAATGCCGTCGGGTCCCGGGGCGGTGTGTTTGGCTCTTAGCCTTCTCACCGCCAGCTCTAGTTCTACCCAAGTGACCTCGGGCACGTCGTCGTCTTCCACGTCGGGCGCCATGGGCAACCGAGGCGGAGTCATCTGCGGTGGAACATGTTCCACCGCCCGCGCTGGGAACAGGGAGATTCGGCTGGAGACACCGAGTTAACGGCGGGGCCTTGGGGCGCAGCTTGCCCCTCACCATCCGGTAGGGCCGCCCCCAAGGGTCCCGCTCCAGCGTCTCCAGCAGCTCACGGAAGGCGGCCTGTTTGGCCCGCCTTATCTCCGCTCGGAGGGCTCCTCTGGCCTCCCTGTATCCCTCGTACAACTCCGCCTCTCGGGCCTCCGCATCTGCGGGGCGGCGACGCCTCCTACGGAATCGGGCCCACCGGCGGTGCGTGATCACGCAGGCCCGTCTGAGCTGCGCGATCTCCGACGACCACCAGTAGACCTGACCCCTCGGATTATAGGGCGGAGCCCTAGGCATCGCCGCGTCACAGACACGGGTCATGGCCTCCCGGAACCACTCCGCCTCATCGTCTATGCTGACAGGCCTGTCCGGCGCTTGGGCCCAGGCCTGTACGATGGCGGCTCCCAGGAGGAGCTCCCGATCAAGTCGCTTAAGCGCCCAACGTGGCTCGGGTGGAGCCGGTGCAGCGGGCGCGTCGCTCGCAGGGGGGGACACGTCAAACCGAATGTATCGGTGATCCGAACTTGTGTCCTCCCCCAAAACGACGCGCCAGCCCTGAACACGTCGCGCCAACGAGGGGCTCGCGAACGATAGGTCCACGATGGAGCTAGCCCTCGAGGTCACGAACGTGTCCACGGCTCCCCGATTTAGGAGGACCAGGCCGAGTCGTGCGGCCCAGTCCACCAGTGCCCTGCCTCTATGCCACGTCGCGCCCCTTTCGTGTCGGGAACCCCAGGCATACGACCAGGCGTTGAGGTCCCCGAGCACAAGGACCGGACGGGGCTGGCAGGCATTAACGACGACGGCCAGCTGACGGAGCCATTGCTCATATACAGTTTGGTCTCGGTTCGGCGTGATATAAGCGGCCACGACCGCTATATCGGCAACCGCCACCGCCACGCAGCCGGGTCCCCTTGCAACGACGGCAAGAGGGGGGCTGCCGGCGGCAGGGTTGTGCACCAGTGCCGCCGACCCATCCAGCGCGGTTTCCCAGGTAGGCCCGAGGAACCGGTGGGTGTATGGGTCGGCGACAGCGGCGACATTTATGGCCCCCTGTGCCATGCTCTGGAGCAGAAGGGCCTGAGCATCAGCACTGTGGCCAACGTTCACCTGCAGGATGCGGAGTTGAGGATCCATTATGGAACCCCCATCTCCGCATCCCGCTGCGAACTGGAGGCGGAAGGCCGGCCACTCGGCTTCGGCTCCCCTCCGGCGCAGGCCTTGCTGCCAACCCTGTGGTCAGCCGGCTTGCCTCCCGCTGCACACCTGAAGCAGTGCAGCGGGTCGCTACACGTGCCGGCCTTATGACCAGGCTGGCCACAGCAGAAGCAACGGTCACCCGCCGTTACTTCCACCGTGCAGTGCACCCCCACATGGCCCACCGACAGGCACCTGAAGCACCTGGCCGGTCGGGCCTGCAGGAGCCGTGCCTGCGCCCTCAGGAAGCCTCCTACCAGGAGGCTCCGCCCGTACCAGGAGGCGCCGCCCGTAGGTACACATAGTGCCTATATTGCTACTTGAAGTTGATATAAAATATCAGTATCTGTAAGGACGTATCCTTCAAAATCACCGTAAAAATAATGAACCGTGTTGAAATGAAACAACCATAACTAGCGAGTACAAAATAGTAGATAATTAACCAAGGGGATAAAGCTGTGTCTTCTGTCGCGGGTGACGTTTTAAATCGCGAGCGTAACGAAGGACTCGAGGATTATCACCGAGGAAAATACTTTTCGTACCATTTGCGCAAAAATTAACACAATAATAATATGAGATAAGCATTTATTAAAAATAATGACAATTAAAAGTAAAAGTTAACATTCGAAACATTGGTCCAATTATTGATAGAGAGAGTTTCATTTTTGTTTGGTACATTTATTGTTGATGATTTGATTTGAGTATTTCTCTGTTCTTGCGTCTGAGGAACTTGCATTTCATTGTAGAAAGTATACGTCGGAGATAGTGGTGGTAGTGCATCGTGAGTTGTGGACGAAGATAAGATGCCGGAAGTTGATGGTTGTGGCTCTGATGGATTAAATTTTATATTTTTGTTAATTTGACTGCTTAATATGGTTTGTAAAGCTTCGCTTTTAAGCTTTCACCGCGCGCCCCGACACGGATAGATATAGGTTAGAAGGGTTAGGACCTTTCTAAGGGTTAGGGCTAGAACCCTTCGTGTTAGGTTACTTGTAATAATGCACGTAGAAATAGGAGCCCCGCGGGGCTCCATCGAAATCATTAACTAATAATCGAACAAATGAGAAAAATAGGGCTCAGTAGTTCGACGGTCGAACTAATGAGAAAAAGAAATCTCACTAGTTCGACGATCGAACTAATGAATCGAACTAGTGAGAACAAACGATGAGTGAGTTCTACCCGATGGAACTGGTAGAACAATTCGGAATAGAGACTCTCACTAGTTCTACTCTTTTGTTTCATCTAATATCGTAAAACTAGTGAGGAAAATTAGTCCCTTTTGTTCTACCGTAGAACTGTTCAGTAGAACAAGTGAGAACAAACGGTTATTTACTTTTAATCGCACAGAATTAGGAGCCATGTTCTTTTTAACGTCCTAAAAAGTTTTATGTTGATGGACATTATGCTACAGTATCATTATGCGTTTGTAAATATTATGCTTTAATATCGTTATGCGATTTTAATGTTATGCTTGAGCATATTATGCTTCTAAATTGTTATACTATGTTTATTTTGCAAATTTTCCGAAATTGCTCTGGGCATCAAAACCTTAGGGTATTTAGCTAAAATCATTAAATTTGGCAAAATCAAGGTCTTATAGCGCAGGTAATGGGAAAAATCCAAATATTAATGTGTGCTTATAGATTTTTCTGTTTTTCCGATCTAAATCTATAGGAAAAGTAAGCATACTAATTGCTTAACATTTTTATTGAAATGTGTGTTTACCCAAATCACAAAAAATATATCTGTATGTACGTCTGTCAAGACCTTTTTGTCAGGAACACGTAAAGCTATTAAGTTAAAATGAATACGAAATACTCAAATCTGTAACGTCTTAGAATTGTGAAATAATCAAACTTCTACGTCAACTCCATCAAAAGATGTTGCCGTTTATGTAGCACTGGCGGCCGGGGACCCAGATTCGCACGGATATAAATTTAAAAAAACAAAAAGAATCTTATGACACGATTGTACCGCCACGCGTTGACGCCGGCGCCGGCGCAAACCTTCATTTATTTTTTTGCACGACCCTTTTAATTTCTCGATATTTCACAAGATATTCAATGAAAGTTTATGGTGTAAAGGTATAATCATTATGTATATGGAATTCTTAACGTGACTAACATATTTAATTTGATAAAGATTAATAGTGTATTCGTCACAATATCAATATTTTAGATTTCCATGTTTACTGCGAATTGAATAATAAAAAGTAAAAAGAGAGCGTCATCACACAGCGTAAAGAATGTGTTATCAACGAACGTGATTCCTTTCCTCCTCTCATAATATAATTATCGCAACCCTGCCCTACTTACCAACCCTTAACCCAAACTTATTCTTGTTCATGAACCAACTAATCAATCATACAACTTTTTTGTGACCTACTATAGTTCCAAGTTACCAAATAGTCATAGTAGGTATTATTGTTTATACTAGAAATAGTTTATGTATCGATCTACCATCGGGGCATCATTAATCGTGGGTGTGAGCACCGCTCATAGGTAATTATCTTTTTCGTTGAGATAATAATATTAGTAATGTCTGTAAAACCAAGTGAAAAAGAACTGTTATTTTTTGTAGGTTTTGTTGAGTTGTGCTTTTTTGGATTTTGTTTTCATAGGAGTTGAGTTTTGTGGTGCTCCACAGGCCTCTGAGCAGTAAAGATGCTAGCCTGATTTTATTTGTATACGACTACCTACCATTGCCTTATTTATGATGATGACACTACTGTTGGACATGATAAAAACATCTTCTGACGTTAGATAGGCACAGTACGGTATGTTTTATATACTCACTTATATAATATACATCTCAAAAAGGGGTAGGCAGAGATTAATGATACCAAAATTGTATCAGTTAAATGTGTGTTGTTGAATAGAGAATAGCGTTTTAGTTGAGCTTATTAAAATTATTCGTTTAATATGTAAATAAAATTGTTGCATTTAATTATGTAATAACATCAAATTTTGTGCCTTAAATATAGATATATTATCTCCTTACGAATTCAGAAAACCTTGTTATTATTATTTTCAATCGTTTAACCATGATGCTACTCTTCTTCGGGCACTTTGTTGTACAGCGGTCATTCTAATGGTATCTGTAGGACCCCAAGATCTCATATCGAAGCAATGTGATGCCCTAGAAACAAAAGTCAAAATAAATTATCTCATTTTTCTAAATTAACTTCATATTAGTAATTTCAGGTTTGACAACCGCAATTATGGAAGCATCGGGACGCTCTTTTGGCATACAGAGTAAATATAAAATGTTTGTAGGTTTTATGTTGAAATCCCTCTTAATGGTTAAGACTTTTTTTTTGTTAAGAACATAACATCTAAAAGGTAAGTAAATTAAGCAATTTTTGTATTGATTTCCATACCTAGGAACAGTGTAAGTTGGTGATGTTGCATGTACATCTTCTTTGTATATACCGAGAGCACGCCACGGATCGATATATCCGTGAATATTAATCGTGTTCTTTACTTCAGGTGATAAACCTCCATAAACTAGATTTGAGCGATTCGCAGCTTTGTAGACAAAATCTTCGTCAAACCTGAAATAAACATGAGGATTTTTTTAAAGAGTTTGTACTTGTAACCGTAATTACTAGTATTCCTGTTAACCCCTCCAGCTTAGTTAAATGGTTTTTATTAGGAATGTTTTAATTTTGGAATGTTGCATGTTTCACGTCGGTAGTGTAAAGTTCATTCGAATTCGATAGGATGAATTTAACTTAGTAACATTTGTTTCTCGTAATGTTGGCGTAGTGATGTTATCCAAACAAATAATAAAAAAGTGAATAACTCTTTTTGTAATAACATATTAATTAATTATTCTCAGACCTGATTGTAATTGAATTAAGTAAAAAGAATTAGAACTTTGAAAAGGCATAGACTACAATAAAATTGGCGAATATTTGTACTTTGCCCGCATCTACGGCAATCAATGTCCAGATGAGTTATAACAGTAAGTATTTAGCTACTATCCCGGAATAGATAATACTACTGACGCTACTATATAATTGGCTCATTGATTTCAAGCAACCAAAGAAATTGGATTTGAAACTGTCAATTAGTACTTGAAATAACACGCATACAACGTGTACGCATTATGACATAAATGTATCTATTGAATTAAATAATTTGTACTTTTCCAAAAAAATTATTTATTAAACCTTCGTTTCGTCTCACGGCAATCTCGAAGGTTTTTATGATAGTTAGGTACTGTCCATACCTTAACAACAAAAAATAAATTGGAAAGTGTGGAATAGTACAAGTGATTTAACTCAGTATCTGTTGCCAGTTTCACAAAGTGCCGTTAGTCACAGTATAAATAGGATTATAACATCTTTATTTCGACATTTAAATGAAATTATCAAAAAGTTAAAATAAGATAAACATATAATTCGAAAATTCCTTTAATACTGTGTTGTGTATTTATCTTTGGTAATAATAACATTTGTGTTGTTAGTTGTTGCTTTACACTAGTGTGTTCTTTGTAACAATACCTAAATGTGTGGCTACATTAGATGAGACTTTGAACACAGACTACTTTTAGTTTGGTATTTAAATCATCAGGTTTATCATCATTTAGGTTTAGTTTTGTTTACATTTATTTATAATTAGTTGTACATAAACTGTTATTGAAGCCATAAAGAGATAAGTTATGCAAGTTCTTTTCTTCAACATCATCATTCTCAGCGTTGTGCCCCAATTGTATCCGTGGCCCGAGGTTCGTTTGCGAAGACAGTTTTATTCGGAAAGTTTTAAAATAAGCGCAATCTCCACTTTTGTTTACAAATATATAGTACAGCTAAAAATTATGAAGAATCATCTCAATAAAATATACCTGGGATTAAAAGCCCTCTTGCAAACATCAACGTAAAACTCTACATCTAGCCACGTCAATGGATCAAATACAGTACCGGACCGTGGAGCAGTTTGGAAGTAACCAAATTCAGTGCAAGTTTGGTAATACCAAGAACGAGCTGAAAAGAACATCAATAGGCAGTCAACAAAAAATCATATTCTCGCAGTAATTTGATGATGAAGAAATTTTCCCACATAAGTAGAATACATTATTCTTAAAGGCCATCTATTTTCTTAGCACACCCGGTAACACCACTTTAGACAGTTCATCAAATCTTCCACTGAATTAAGTATTATACTCCCTTCAATATAGCTTGATCTCTGTGACAGTTATCACTAGTGATGTGACGCTTACGATGACGTAGCCCGTAGCCGTATTTTTGTCGTTAAAGCTCTTTTTTTTAACCGACGAAAAAACGGAGGAGGTTCTTAAGTCGACGCGTATATTTTTTGAAGTGAAAACTTCTTTAGAGGCGTTGTGCACTTTTTTGTAATGGGTAAAAAAGGTTAAACTCGCATCAGTAAACACGTTACCTGATCGTAAGACAACAAATATAGAAGCGCTAATTTCACACTGTACTTAACAACCTTGGTGGCGCGTTCGTCTAATGAGTGCTCGTTGACTTCGTCAAGACTGAGATCGATTCCGACCGAGGCCCAAGAAACACTTTTCGTCATCATATAACTTTTTGTAATATTTATTTTATTTTGTGTCATAAATCTATTGATATAAAATGGAAATTAAACAAAGTGCATCCATTAATGAAAAAAGTGACGAAGAAATAGCGAAAGAAAATGAGTGAGTACTTTATAAATATATTGGCGATGATGGTTCTGCTAATACTGATGGTGAAAAAGTCGTTGAAATTATGGATGGAAGTTGATTTTTCTGAGAGATAAACTTTTTAATGTGAAATAATTGTAATAGTTCTGAAGTGTTAAATTTTTAATGTAATATAAATTGTCATGTTTGTGTACGATAGCACATTAAATGAATATTGTATGTTTCCACATAAATGATAGTACTTTAATACTGATAATTAAAGCAATTCGTGCAAAATTATTCCCTAACCATTCCAAAATATCAAAAAAGCACAATGTTTAATATTCAAGTTTTCACTTCTGCTGGCACTCCCGGAGTGCAACCCGTCGTTTTTTTTATGTATGACCACGCATAAATTTTTGCAGAGCAGTCCGATTTTGATAATTCTTTTTTTTATTTTAAAGAGTATACCCCGAAGTTGGTCCCATATAAATTTGAAAATAAAATTTCAACCCTAAGGGTAGGAAAACAGGGGATGATTGATTGTTCACTCACTGATTGTAAGGTATATGGTTAAAGAAGTATTATATGAAAGTGAATAGCTTAAGTAAGGTAGGTAGATATTTTAAAAGTAATCAAAAATTAGGCATGTAGTAATTAGAGGATTATAGCCACAAAAAAATATGAAATACAAACTTTTTAACAAAAAATTAATTAATTAATTATTAATTAATTAATATAAGTATAGGAAGATCCAGTTTACCCATGAAATGGAAAGGGAAAGAAGTCTAGCATTTCTTGACGTAAAGGTGGTAGTTCGAGAAGATGGTTCCCTGGGTCACACAGTGTACAGGAAGCCCACTCACACTGACCGATACCTGCACGCCAGCTCGCATCACCATCCCCGTCAACTGAACTCTGTAGTGACGTCACTTACCGACCGTGCATATAGTCTATGCGACGAGGAACATTTAAATGCTGAAATTGTACACCTAAGGGGCGTTCTACAGAGAAATGGTTACAAGAAGCGTATCATGCCACCTAAATACACACCAGCACCTAAGCGCCTGGACTATAAGGTTGAACGACAACCCGCGTACTTACCATACGTGAAAGGAGTGACAGATAAGGTCGCTAATATTTTAAAGAAGTTCTCAGTAAAAACTATCTTCACTCCTTTTAAGAAACTGTCTCAATACCTACGCACACCCAAAGACAGTTTTCCCTTAGAACATCCAGGTGTTTATAAAGTTGACTGCAGCTGTGGGAGCTCCTATATAGGCCAGACCAAACGTACTGTCTCAAGCCGGATCAGGGAGCACATCAGGGCGGTCAAAAATAACGAGCCACAGAAATCGGCTATCGCTCAACATCTTTTGGAGGAGGGGACGAATCACTGGATTCAGTTACATAACCCTCAGATTCTCTCCACAGAACGCCACTACATACCCAGAATGGTGAAAGAAGCAATTGAAATTAAAAAGTACAAGAACTTCAACCGGGAGGATGGGTTTCAACTGTCGAGTGTCTGGCATCCAGTGATCCGTATGTTCACAAGGCCCAAACAAACTGCAATTCCAAAAACCGCGCGAGCCGATACAGTGAGTGTTGTGTGTCGTGAACGTGATCGAGTGCGTAGTGAGAACGCGGACAGTGGTAATGGTGACGCGCGTCAGAAACGAGTGAGGAAGAGGGTAGACCGATACGGTTTGCCGAGTAACAACTAGCTTGCAGAACTTTAGTACATCCGTGATCATGGTACTTGTAACAGTGCCGAAATATCGGATTCTCGAAAAAGATACTAAACATGGTAAATATCCCGTTTATAATTCTAATTTTATTGTAACAATGGTGGCACTCAGCTTGACGGCCTCATCAGAAGAGGATTGTCGTCCCACTAGTGCTGCGACCACAATCCCCCTGCCCGGCTATGCACTTGCTGACCCCTGAACGCAATCAAACCGAAATTGGATTACTATGGAGGGTTTTTCGCAATCGTGCACGGTGGTACCCACCCGGCCGAATTTTGTGACAAATTTGTGTCATCAAATTTCTACCACCAGTAAATCTAAAACTTCTTAAAGTAATGAAACTATATCTAAGTATATATTTTTGTAAATAGTTGAGTTTTTAATTAACCTTAATAACTATGTTCTTAAACTAATGTAAGTATAGCTAAGTAATTTTGTAAACAATCAATGTACAAAGAGCACTAAAACGCCTTAAATTAAACGAAATAATCAAATCTAATTAACAATGCAACATTAAATCTTCAGCGATAAACATTAACATTCCAAAAAATACTCTCGCCGCACGACCACTCGCAACGGCGCCCTCACGTGTTTGCCCGTTCGGGTTGTTGTCTTGCTGACATTAACTTCGTGAACGCTCTTCATTTTCTGGTGAAGTGTCGCCGCGCATTACGCTAAACGTAATTAATCGATTACATAGCTTGTTTGGCGCCGACTCAAAATTACTTTTTTCTTTTTAGGCGGTTTTTTTTTTGTTAAAAAGTTTTTTTAATAGTGATTTTAGACTTTAATTGACTGTTTTATGAGTTAACATTTTTATTTTATTACCAATAATGGTTCTATACAGTTATTATAAAATCAGAAAATAAATATCATAAGTGGTTTTTTAATACGAAATTACCTCAATTTACATATTTCATAACCTAGCTATATGTAGGCATTGTAAAAAAAATATTTAAAGTTTTATACGGGGACTGTATTGATTTTATTTCTTTTAAAAATAATTTAATAATGATTGGTTATCGATTTACGTTTAGAGATTGTCGCATCTCAATCTTTATATCAATCCATGACCTTGTACGTGCGTAAGCGACCTATTTTTTAAAACGATTACTAGGTATTTTAGAAGTTACGAAGTAATTTTAAGGTATGATTTTTTTTATCTTGTAATGTAATGCACTTCAATTACGGTAAAACTGTGACGTAAAGAATGAAAATATAGTGATACAAAATATAATTGTAAGTATGACTCTTGTTCAAGGTTACTTCTCCGGTTTCATTGCACTCTGTCACAGAGATCAAACTATATTGAATGGACTATAGTAACAATTTTAAAACCAATATTACTCACAATCTGTAGGCAACATGTAGCTCGCTATAAAGTTGTCATACTTCAAGTTCATACACTGTGTAGGACCAACACCTTGAAAGGTTGCAACGAATCCGCCGACTTGCTCCATTGGAGTGGCTCCTTAATATATAAGATAAATGTTTTAATAACTATAGATCCAACTTTATAACTATACGGAAAGGAAGAAAATACAGGCTTAGCATGTATATTTCACAGTCGTTTGGTTGAGCTAATGAGACACCTAAGCCGTAATTCTAAGTTGCGCTTGCGAGCTCGTGGTCTTGTGTTAGATAACTTATGGAACTGCATGATAAGTTGTTATTAGGTACCGGCGTTTAATGAATGGTCTAGGCGTCCAATTAGCTGACTGGCTTAACCAAATGGCTGCAACATATGTTATACCTACTTCAGTTTTTAGTTTATTTAATATCGTTAGTTACAGAAACTCTGACGTAGGGGGACGACGCACTTGTGACAAGTATATCTTCAATCGTCACAATCTCAATCGTCTGTCAATTTTTGTAAACATTATTCTTTTAATAACTGATTTTATTCCTTTTTCAAATTATTACCATTACGAACAACACTACTTATTTTCGGGTAACTTTTCAAACATAATGCATCTGGTAACGCCTTCCGCCGTGTTAAGCAGGCGTAAGCCGCGTCATTTTTATAAATAAATAATATTAGTACTAATAAAAATATAATATACTTGCAAGGAAATTAATGTGCCTCTTGTCTAAACACCCTATTTATCTGCAAGAGTCGTTTTAGGTTTTGAAGATGACAGGCAATGCCTACACAAAATGACATCTGCAATAATCTGGATATTAAAAAGAGGTTAAAAACTGTCACTCAAAGTAAGCGAATTTGCCTACCTCAACGCAGTTACGAATGCCTACAATTAGAACATGCACTAATCAGTGAGTCCGAACAAGAACGAAGTATGACCACAGATTATCTAATAGTTGGTAGTATGATTTCTGTCCTACAAAGCGGTACACTTTTGACATCGTGATAGTATTGCGATGACATAATTATTATAAATCACGTACCTCATTACATTTAATATGAGATAACTTGAACGCATGCAGTTCTATTCTTAGTTGGAACACATAATAGATCGTTTTAATTTTATTTAGATTAATCGATTTATATTTTTTCGGATCTAGGTACTGTATCAAAATCCCTGCTGTGTTTCTTCTAAAGTGTCAACGCGTTTATGTTATTAGATTGTGATTATGTTATTAGGTTTTGTGGGAATCTAATAATAGCATCTAGCACATAACAAGGGAAAATCTGAAAAATCTTACCATATACACCGTTTCTGAAATTGTCGCATATGGTTATCAAAGATCCAGGAAATGCTTGTTGCACTCTACCCGAAAAAGCCCAGGTAATCATACCTGAGAAATAACCCAGGTCAAAACGGTCGTTGAAGTTAAAATTTCCGGGACATAACCTAAAACACAATTCACGAAATTGTAAGCAACGAGGTAACGGCATGATCTTAAATGTTTCTGAGCAAATTTGCCCGGCTGTGCAGGGTTGTAGACTAATTGTTTGTCAAAACATATCCTCCCAAATGAATTCCATAGTCCTTGGAGATTTACCTTGGCACTGCAATTGGGTTCGTACGAAAGGGTGACATTTGGGCAGGACAATGTCTTTCAGGCCCAATTTTTTTTTTTTTTTAACGTGCGGAAATCCCTTCGGATCTGTCGTGTCTCGACTAAAACCGCACGGTGTCCTCCCCAAGTGTCCGTTGCCGGGCACCCCGGGTAAGCCCTCGAAAGGATAACCCCAGGGTTGCCGGCGGACTTTGGCCGCCACCGCGGCCTCGCCTGGTGGGGTATAATAGTTTAAATACTATATAGGTGCAGGATAAAATGATAATTTAGTTTATAATGTTGAATAGTCTTAATTTTGTTGTTGATTTGTTCATTGCAATATTAATTATGATGTACCCACATAATTTCTAAAGGATGCACACTTGAGTATATTATCTACTATAATATACTCAAGTGTGCATCCTTTAGAAATTATGTGGGTACATCATAATTAATATTGCAAAAGCAGAGACGTATAATATCTAGATTTTAACAGTATTTTGGCCCCACTTAATGAGGGGCGAGTGTATAAGCCGTGATTTCAGTACAGGGAGAACTGCGAAAATCTATGTTTAATTAGATAACTATGCATCTACTAGACTGTGGTCGTATGGAATGAATAGTCGTATGGGAGGAGATGAACGTGATGATAATAATAATAAGAAATGTCCTTCTTATTTGAAAGTCACTTTTTAAGGGGAAGACCCTTGAAAAGATAAATATATAAATTAAGAAGACCCTAAACAAGCGCACTTCAGCAGATCATGTTGAAGACGCTGATAGGCGTGTTTAGCTAATTATTAAAGTTGCTTTGAAAGCATAACATAGCAATCGGTGAAAATTCAAAGATTGAATGCGTGCTACTTCGCTCCTCTTATATTGCCATATATTCTGCTTCTAAAACTAAATTGCTAGTAGCCGCCATAACAAAGAAGTGCCCACAAGAAAACTTTTATTACTGATTTTAAGAGGGTCACTCAGGGACTTGGTAATATGTTCAAATATCTATGCGTACAAATAAATCAGCAGTAGTTAACTTATATATGATTTTAGATTGACAAGGTCATTTACATTAAAATTAGAATGATAAACGGGATATTTACAATGTTTAGTATCTTTTACCGTTTATCATTCTCATTTTAAGTAGTTAACTTCATACACAAAACAACAGAACCGTCGTGCTCCATCATCCTATATAAAATACCATAAAATAACTTGCCTGTAGGCTTGTTCTACAGCCTGTCTACCACTCTCCGTTCTCATGGCATCAACAGTGTCTCGAATACCCTGCCTGATGGTACCTATGCACTGTTCACCGCCTTCTAATGTAAAAGCTTCATCGACAACCTCTAGGTAACCTGGAAATTATAATGATGCATTAGTTAATTTTTATTTTAAATATTATATTTTAAGTTTAATTGCAAACTATACCTTGTTTATTTTATTAGTGCGGAAATCTCCTTGTCTAAACCCCGGCCAATGGGGGTGGTTATGTCAGGCTTGAACCGACTAAAACTGCATGCCGTCTCGGGTCTTCAGACACCGGGGTGTAAGGTGGCCCATAAGACATTTTCCTCACATCCTGACTGACCCAGAGCAATCTCCGAGATGGCCCCCGAATAAGGGTAAGGGGAGGGGGGGGGCTAGTCACCCCGCCGCCCGGGCCTGCTTCTGCTGGGGTGACAGGCGGCCTCACCTGCCATCCCCAGGCTCATGGAGGACGAAGGTCGTTGAGCGACCTCCGGCGTCTGAGTCGCCTGCGACGCGCGGCGAGCATGTTGTGGGCTCGGCGTGCCGGGAGTGTTCTAAATCTCTCCTGGGCTCGCTCCGCTACCTGCTTCTCGAGCATTACATGCTCGCAGAAGGAGGCGGCAGCCGCCCACGCGCTCGCGCTCCGCACTATTGCCGCAATCATGCTGCCGAGCAGGAGGGCTCCCACCCCGATGGCTGCGAGGTTACGCTTCGGTACCTCCAACGCCGGGCAGTCTACCAGCGTGTGCAGCCCCGAATCCTCACTCGCAGTGTTGGCACTTCCTGATCCGATGTAGGTGGTCCCCCAAGCTCCCCTTACCGGAGATCACCTGCGTCAGTCGGTACGAGAGGCTTCCGTGTCACCTCTCTAGCCAATCCTCCATCGGTAAAACTATTTTTTTATTATTATTATTAGCAATTAGTTACAGGAAATATTTTATACTTAAATGTTCCACTTTAGGAGAGTTTACCGATAGCATAATCTGGAGCTATTTAACTGTGCTCTTCGGTAGCATTTTATAGACTGAATTAACAGTTCTTCTTCCATTACAAAGAATGTTTATTTGTAATTCTGTCTATGGCTGTTTCATGAGAGGTGATCAAATATCTTTATAAAAAAATCATAATTTCATAAATAATAGTGATCAAAACGTAATTAAAAAATGTATAGGTACCTGTGAAATCAATTTTAGCAAGATAAGGGCCACTGGAAGCCACCACACCTACAACTAAATGTGGGTACCGCTTTTTGAACCATGTCACCATATTGGCGGCTTTTGAGCCTCCATACATAATAACCTTGCTATCGGCAAAACGTGGTTGTTTCTTTAAATCTTTGATTAAATAGGCTATGTCAGCTAGAGCCTGATCCATACTTAAGAAACGTAAGTTGTGCGCAGAGAAATCGCTGTAACGTTACAATTTGTCAATTTTTATAATATGAGCATTTGACCACTTAAATACAAGTAAGAGTATTGGAAAACTACAAAAGGAAAAATCTACATTCTGCACTAATTATAATAATTTAAAGACTATAATAATTTAGAGAATATATTTAGGTATTCTAAATCAAATAAAGAAGAAAAAAAACTCACGTAAAAGGAAGCGTCTCGCCATAGTATCGATATTCAGTTTTAATCTGATATCCTTTGTTTTCTTGTGCCATCTCATACATGTTACCAGTTCCTAGCCAACCAGAACTGAGTCCATAACCACCAGCCATAAGGAAAATTGGTGACCCATCACCACCGAAGAACTGTTCATTGTACGCAAAACGCTGTAATAATGCATCACTTTTTATTTTATTTGTATATTAATACAATTACTTCTTGTTTACCATCTTTGAGGTATTAAGAAATTGGTAAACAAGAAATGGCCTTATTACAGTGACCATCAGAAATTTGTAATCCAGGAGGTGCCTCTCGCCCCTTTACCAACCTCGCCTTGCGCTCTGGCGTGAATTATACAGAAAAGCCAAGAGGCATAAGGCGTAAGGTATAAATAAAGGTAAATCGTACGCATCGACGCGATCGCAGGGCAAAATCGCGTTGACGCCTTACCGGACCAACGTACAAAATAGATTTTTTTCTTTTTTTTACATCGGTATTAAGTGAGACTGTGGTACGTAAATTTTGTTTATATAAAACAAAATTTTATTCCATGAAGACATACTTAATATCAACATGATTATTAGTTTAAACGTTGAATTAGTTCATCGCGTTTGCAATACAGATTTTGTCTAGGACACCCATGTACAGTCAGTAACAAACCTTAAACTTAAACCTTTCATAAAATAATAAACTAATTTTGAAATATATTATACTTTATCCTCTGAGGATTACAAAGATGCTCAGCAAACGTATTCCACGTTGCAACAAAATCAATCAGGAGTTGCTTAAAAACCTTAGTTAGTTGGAAATTAGTTTGAGTTGTACGTGAAGCTATTGAAATTGCAATCGGGATGATGGGTTTAAATTATCTGCAACATGGAATCCAGTGATAAATAACTTGCTACTACGCTTTTCTGCGCAGTCGGATAGGTACGGTCAGTTTGCTTAGAGAGGAGGGACACTGTAAGTGCAGTATGTGACGGTACATGGCGAAATGAAAATGTTTAGTTTTAATCGTTAAGTATTTATATTTTGATGTTTTCACCGCGTATTAAAGTGTCAGTGTTTGTATATTATTTTTCCTTTGCGTACCCGCTCATTATTGGTAGTACGGGATCAACGACGCCTGTACCGGACGAAGTGGGCGTGGTATGCTGACAGTACATCGGGATTTGTGCGCGAGGTGACTTTGTTTTAAGTGAGCAGCAGGTTGGCTCGTTGTGGATCATTTGCTCGCGCGTTTTTGGTCGGCATCGCCACGCGCTTTGATGGAGCAATGTTATTCGCGCTTTGTTATACGACCTCGCGCAGTGTTGCTTGGTTAAGGTTAGCTCGTTGGTAGACGCTGTGTTCGCGCGTTTTTGGTTGGCCTCGCCACGTGCTTTGAAGGGACATTGTTTTGATTTTGTTTGTTGAATGTTGATTAATTGGTGAACATTAATTATCGAGATAGTCCTCTTTGTTAAATAAAGTGAATACGCCCATCGCGTTCCTTGGACTTGGAATCATTGCTGCGGTGGATGACACATCCTAAGGGAAGTAAAACTCAATTTGTATTTTACTGGATAATTAGTTTATTGTATTTTCAATTACACGTACAGTCTAAAATAATATATGAAAGGTAAAACTGTTTTCATGTTTAATTTTATTATTCAATCCTTAAACTACCTCTAAATAACTTACTATCTAACTTATAAACGACTATCACTGTTACAAATGGACGGAGGGTGAGCAACAGTGAGCCAGTCAGCCTATGACCATAGCCAGTGTAACCTGGTCGAAACGTCAGGCAATCCAAAGGTATGTATATACCTATACTTGATCGCATTAATTCCCGTTAACATTATTGTAAAGTTTACTTAGGTTACCAGAAAAATAAAAAATCTACTGAAATGTTCCAACTTCTTTTCTTTTTTTATTTATTGCACAGTTTTCTGTTATTTTAGTCTGGTTTGGTATGGTATCGTGAACGGAACTTAAGTCAATGTTAAATATACCAGGGGGCTAACCATTACCGCTTTATAGCTATTCAATTACAGACCTAAACTGAATAGTTTCGTACTCATAATATGACATGGTACTAAGTCGTTCAGTTTCACCTTCCAAATGTCAAGAAACGAATAAAATGCGAACGCGTTTCAATTTGAGCATGTCATAGTACGGATCATAGCAATTCAGTTTACAAACTTGTATTAAATTGCTTCGAAACTGGACTTTTTTATAAGTCATCATGGTAGGGCCCAAGGTTTCTAGCTAGCAATTTGACTGTCAGTAGTTACTACTAACAGTGGTAAGTATGTAACCAACAGACTAACATTTATAGGTACTATTAGTGTGAATATACATACCATTCTGAACGTAACATTATTCTGTGGGTCGAAATGGTCAAGCGGCATATCAATCCAGTCTATCAAAATATTCCTTGCATTTTGCCTGAAATCCGCAGGAGGTTCCAAATCTTCGTGAATAGTAGTTTTTACCAAATACAGTTCTTCGAGTCCCCATGCTGGGCAGATCAAACCCACGAGTAATAAGAACACAAACTGAAACACGTTAACTTTTGTTCTTACAAGTGTATAATGGAAAATATAAAAATAACATCAATTTTGATGTAAGCGTTCTTACCATGTTACTGGCATTGGGTATTCTTGTGTATTTTCAACTGTAGCTATCTAATTTATCGTTATCAGTAAGTATTATCTAAAGAAGTTGGTTATCGACACAATTAAATATGATTATAATTTAACCTTAATATTTATAGCGTGTTGTAATGAACAGGATTTTTGGATTCTTTACATGTTTTATAATACCGTAACGTTGTAATGTAAAGCTCTCCATAATATACAACTCGTTATATGTACAAGTTTCTAAACGTAGAATAGATAAAATCTGTGTTACCGAAACCAAGTTACACTTCTAGTAAAAAAAAATTCTAAGTTTCGGGATCTTTTCTCTATGATAAATTTAGTAAACTGATTACAATGTTTGTTGTGTGTGAATGTAAATACTTAGAATATAATCATCTAATAGACATGGCTTGAAAAGTAACATAAAACACGATAGTCATATCGATTCAGTACAAACAAAAAAATCTTTCAACTTTATAATATTAGTATACTCGTTGATATACAATATGTAAAAAAACTAGTGTCCGATCCATGAAGGTATAGATATCAATATAATATATGTTGTTACATTCTTAGATTTTGGAGACATATTGGATAATTATGATGCTAGGAAATGACAATAAATATTCCAATGGTAAATTTAGGTTCATGAGTATATATTGACCTAAAGATGCAAAAAAAAGAAAAATAAAACAAAACAAGAACAGAAAAACTAAGCGAATTAGACAAATTAATACACGAGAAAATAAAATTAAAGATAAAAAAATATAGATTGAATAAGATAAGCAAACTACTAGAAGGAAAATAAGGTATTTAAAAAGCTTATAAAGATAGACAAGTTCGAACTGCTATGAAATGTAGAGACCGAGCCTTCCTTTAACCATCATTTCTCAACCTCTTATGCAATTGATGGCCTAACCAAGTGTCAAACGGTTGACTCTATAGCCGGACTGCCCAGTCTCAGTCACGCACCTTTTCATTTCACTCCAGTCACGTCGGATGAGATCAAAAGGATTATTCTTGCTATCAATTCAAAGGCAGTCGGTTGCGATAACATTAGTGCCGCTTGATCACCACTATCATAGACCAACTTCTCCCGGCCATTTCACACAGATTCAACTTTTCACTCGATTCTGGCCGATTGTCTACCTTGTGGCGTAAAGCCCATGTGCGCTCTAAAATTTCGAATCCCTCTCTTCCTAATCACTTTCGCCCGATCTCCATCCTTCCTTTTTTATCAAAAGTGCTAGAAGCCTCCGTGCATCGCCAACTCTCCAACTATATTCATTCTAAGTCCATTACAATCTGGATTCAGACCAGGACACAGCACTACTACTGCACTCCTGAGAGTAACGGGGGATATCAGGGATGGAATGGAGAAAAGTTGTCCGACCGAGTATGACCCGACGAGCTGGAATGGTTCTCTTCATATCTTCGTGGACGCCAGCAGTCAGTTTGCGTGGATGAGATTTCATCGAGCTGGTGCAATCTCGACTCTGGAGTCCCACAAAGCGGTATTCTTTCTCCTCTTTTATTTTCCTTATTTATTAACTTCAGTGTGCGTATCATTTGTATGCCGATGACCTGCAGTTGTATAGCCAAGCCAGTGTGGATAATCTTTTGGAGGCTATTGACAGGGTCAACACTGATTTGAGCTCAATAGGCAGCTGGTGTAACAAGTTTGGACTATCCGTAAATCCTCATAAATGTCAGGGTATTTTGATTGGCAGTAGTCGTATGATGAACAGGTTAGACAAAGCAACTCTGCCAACAATAACTTTCAAAGGAAAAACGATT
This sequence comes from Cybosia mesomella, assembly GCA_946251805.1. Lineage (NCBI taxonomy): Eukaryota > Metazoa > Arthropoda > Insecta > Lepidoptera > Erebidae > Cybosia > Cybosia mesomella. Next base: position 16,607,259 of record OX276403.1, read on the forward strand.
ACCGATACTCTGAGTGTTAAAAACCTGGGCTTACATCTCGACGCTACATTTAACTGGCAAGCTCAGATTTCTGATGTCTGCCAGAGGGTAACAGGGGTGCTACGGAATCTGTATCGCCTCAAAAACTTCCTTCCAGCGAAAACCAGGGCAATGCTTGTGCAGACTCTAATCTTTCCAGACGTGGACTATGGTGATGTATGCTATCTCGACCTGAATGCAGATCTGCTCAATAAACTTGACCGACTCCTCAACAATTACATTCGATTCCTTTTCAACCTTAGAAAATACGGTCACGTCTCAGCTCATCGTTCGGAGCTGGGTTGGTTGCCTATACGTCAGCGACGCAGCTTGCGAGCGGGGACGCTGATTTTTACATTCTTAAATTCCCCTAACGTCTCAGGTACACTTACTGAGCTCTAATCACGACAAAAACTACGCTCAGCTAACAGTCTTCTTCGTCTCTGTCCCACTCATAGTTCTACTCTAGTTCATCCGACTTTCCTTGTGCAGGCTATTATTCTCTGGAATGCGCTTCCTCTCGAAGTCAAGATGTTCACTATCCGTGCTACGTTCAAATATAAAGTACGCCAGCTTTATAGTAACTCAGGGTAGATAAAACATTATAACTACAATATTATATTTACAATATTATGTGTGTGTTGTTACTTATAAACCATACGAGCACCTACTTCAATTTATCTCTGCATCACCCCAAGGTAGACTGGTAGATAATGCCTTTGGCATTAAGTCCACCTTTGTACATCCCCATATGTATAAATTTAAAAAAAAATGACAACTCCAAACAGATAATATGTATCTAAGTATATCTCTCGTCATTCTAGAACGCATATTACAAGTTATGCTTAGTTTAGATTTTGATTTCTGTCTGTGTAGTTTGTACCAGAATATTTACTTATTTTTAAAGATGATTGATTATTTGGTTAAAAAAAAAAATTTAATAACTTATCGTGAAATAAATTTTTCATTACTCATACTCTGAAAGTAGGTCTGAAGTTGCCTGAGGAGCGGAATTAAAGTAATACTTTTCATCCCTAGGGAGAATCGCTTTCAACTGACAGCGGTCAAATTATTAAAAAAAAACTAATTCTATTTTCACATTTTTAATGTACCACATGTACCAACTTTCTATACAGTCACTCAATTACAGCGCGATGTAAAATTGAAATAAAATAAAGATAAGTATTGATTAAAGAATATAATATATATTTTGTAAATAACTTTACTTTAGTTTCAACAATTTCCTTAAAATAACATCGATTTGGGCAAAATATTAATCATTTTTTCTATAATGAAAATGAAAGATAATGGCTGAATAGCTGGCCGGCCACAGAAAAAAAAACAAACAAAATAGGCGGAAAAGCGGCAATTCGATCTTCATTTGTTTTTCGATTTGAAGGTTTTACTCATTTTTTCTTTAGCTAATTCATGTTTTTATTTTGACTTTCCTTGTATTCGTAATGAAAAGCACAGTGTTTACCTCGGGTTAAATACTTATTTAGTCCCCTCGAACTATTGGCGGCGTCACTTCGTTCGGCCGCCAAACCTCGTCTCGTGACTAAATAAGTTACTTTCACCCCTAGGGTAACAATGTACTATATAAAATGTTGGGAAAGTAAAAATAGTAGAGTTTTAAAACCTTCACAGGAGATATGGTCACATATATTATGTCTTTATTGGATACGCAGATTAAAATAGATATAAATAATTATATGCAGTGGGTACATACTGTTTATTTTATATTGTTAGCTGGTTCAGCAAGAGTCCTAGAGTAGAGACGGCGATTCAACAAACGAAAGGTAGGTCCCAGTAAGATGGACGGACAACCTGAAAAAAGGTAGCTGGGATAGACTGGATGTGAAAGCGGAGCATCGAGTGCCATGGCGTTCATTAGGTGAGGTCTATGTCCAACAGTGAACTATAATATCCTAATTGATTGATTGATGAATTGATTGAAAAGGTCAGAAATACACAGAAATGATAATGAATGTATGGAAAATAGCAGATCGCAGCATTATATTATCTACTTTAAAGCTTGTTTTTGTACTTTAACCTAGATAAAATTGAAAGCAAAATTTCAAACCATTTTATCTTCAACCTGTAAGGAAAATCTTAATATCAGAACATTTTAAAACGATTATTCATAGATATTTATGTGGCTTAACTCGATGACATCGCTAAGCGCTAAGATAAGACCGCCAAATATTGTGATACCGAATTGATAGCAAAGTCTTTTAAGTGCAAATGAATTCGAGGTAGGTAATTAATTACATACTTAACCTAACAGACCTAATGCACAGAATAGACTATTCATGTGCCTCATGCATAATTTCTAAGTTGGAATCAAAGTTTTACAAATGCTCTACAAGATAAAATATTATAATCAGTGATAGCTTCGCAATTTCGCGTTCAGTATCGGTACAACTAACCAGTTAAACTGAATAAACTTTGTTTGCTATTAATTCAATAATAAATTTGAATTCATACATCGTTAATAATAACAGGCTGTCTGAAATCATTGGCGTTATTGTAGTTATAACCTTAAAGGCAATATTCACTCGACCTAATTTATACCTATCATACGTTCATTAGTTCATGAATATTAACATGAATGTCTAAAACTTCTGCTCTTTAGGTTAGGTATTCATATCAATTCGTCAATTTATAATGTTTTCATAATCTTGTAAAAAAAAATTATTTCGTGAATTGGCTAGCTGGTACACCTGTCGATCAACTGACGAGGCTCTGGCGCATGCTTTCCTGTCGGGGCTGGTAGTTACGATGGCAGTCCCTTCCGTAATAGCCAAAACATGCCAAACATTCCGTTTTAAACGTTTTTTTTTCACATCAGAGCAGCGCTGGCTTTTGTATAAGACAGCTTCCCTCTTGCGGGGAATATTGTTCTCATCAATGGGATGCCACCTAGGTGGCACATTAGCCGGAACCATCAACACGGGAGGCGAAGGCCAAAGAATATAAGAGAGACATTACCGCTTCCGTTGCCCAAGATGCACAACAGGGGAGTTTTCTAACCAAGCACCCTCATTTATACGTCACCTAGCAAACGTATTTTACTTTATTTTTTATTTTTTCACATCATATATTTCCGCGTTTGCTCACTAAAATAACTATTTTATTTGCTATTTATACATCATTGGTCGTAAGTATTTCAGAATTTGATATTCAAATATAAAAATTTTACTTTATGCGAAACTAGTTTTCCACCCTGACTTTGCATAGGTGAATTCTGAATAATAGCAATTATTTCGTTTTAATTGTTAAATCATCATAGTTTGATGTTTTCACCGCATATTGCAGTACGTATATAAGTACCTAGTTGTTGTTTAGCCGGGACACGAGGCTGACGACGTCTGTACTAGACGAACTTGGCGCGGCCGGCGAGTGCATCTCGCGTGGTGCGATTTACTGTCGCTTTAATAGTCGCTTCGAAAGGTCCTTTTTTTTGTAGCACGTCGAAAACTCGTGCGAGTGCAATTGTAGTGGATTACCTGTTTTCACGTGCGTCGGAGGACCAATTTTGATTTGTTTGTTGAATTTTGAGTAATTGTCAATATTGAGTGCCGAGATAATATCTCTTTGTTGAATAAAGTGAATACTCCCATTACGTTTCTTGGATTTTGAACAGTGTGGCGTTGGAGCTCACCTTATTTTGGGAAGTAACCTCATACTTATTTTGTTATTTGACGGCCTCTGTGGCGTAGCGGTAGTGCATTCGACTGCTACGACAGGGGGCGCGGGTTCGATTCCCGCTCAGTGCAAATACTTATATGCATGAATATGTCTATTTGCATTGGTCTGGTTGTTTCTATGTATAATATGTATGTATTTACAACAAAAAAAGTATATAAGTATGTTTATCCGCAATCTGGAACCCATAACACAAGCTAGTTAACCTATGCTTACTTTGGGACTAGAATAGACTTTGTGTAGAATGTCATAGAATATTTATTTATAGAATATTTATTTATAAATATTATTTTACTGCAAAATTAGTTTATTCGGACGGATTGGTTTGATTTTGGTTTGCCATTGGAAACCTACCACGCGATTCAAGTCCACAATTTTGAGTGTTAATTTATCGGTACTATTTTGCCGTTTGTTGCAATTGAATTTAACTCACCTTAAGATTTAACAATTAAATTGTTGTTGTAATTAAAATATGTTCGATCGCGTGTCAATTGCGGCTTAATTTGACTATTGAATCGAGTACGTTCTAAAAACCTGTTTAAATTTGAATTGTTGCTTATTAACGTTTGAGTGGACCCGTCGGGAGGTCAGAATTTGTTTGTGTTTACTTGATATAAAATTGAAAATACTGTACGATTTGATTTTTTGTACCCGTGAGGTTTTGGTCGGTTCCATTAACCGGTTATTCTAAATTGCGGTATTTTGCAATGGAACCATTGTATATTCGTGCCGAATTCCTGTGTTTGATGCTTCGTGCGGTTTTGGTCGGTTCAATTAACCGGTTTGTATAAAATTGCGGTATTTTGTTATTGTTGTTTGATTAATGATTTTGTACCGTTTGTTGACTGCACCTTTGTGTAGATCCGAATCATTAGACACTTTATTTTAGTTAAATACTAGCTGACCCGGCAGACTTCGTACTGCCTCAATCGATAGCACCTTTTAAACCTTCTCTGGACCTCCACAAATAATTCAAGACCAAAATTAGCCAAATCGGTCCAGCCGTTCTCGAGTTTTAGCGAGACTAACGAACAGCAATTCATTTTTATATATAAAAGAAGATTAAGTTTTAGTTTTATTTGCGTTTCCACTGTCGGCTTTCGATCACGCTTCGGAACGAGGTACTGATTGCGTGAAAGTGAGTGGTGGGACTACGGCTTGAATACTACCTGCTCGTGGTCTTACTCCTCACCCTTGTCTCCGGGTAAAGGAGACTGGTAGCAGAGCTGTAATTTTTTTTTTTATTACTGCGCTCGCTACGTTCGCGTACAGCAATGGTCAAAGAAAGTAATGCAATTTTTAACAGACTTCAAAAAGGAGGTTCTATGTTCGACTGTATCTATTTTTTTATGTTCGTCGATATTTCCTTCGTTTATGAATCGATTTTGAAAATTCTTGTTGTTGAAAAAGTTGGTCCCATATAAATTTTATAACTATTGGACCTAGAATTCGGGTAGTGCAGTAGGAAAATCGCACGCACAGAGTAATTAAAATATACTACGCATGTGATTGGCTGTATTTTGCTGCAGAAGACCTCACTCACGCTTACACATTTTTATCGCTTGCACGGGGAGAATCATGATGTGGCGGAAGTGGACCTACCCTATTTACCTTATTCCTATTTGGCTTAGCACCGACTTCAACAGAAAAGCTTTACATTTTGTCTTTAAAATTAAATCTGTAATTTAGTTATTGTACAATTTTTTGTTATTGAAGTCGGATGTTTTTGTATTAAAATAGTTTATTATAAAAAATAAATGCGTCGAATTGAGAACCTCCTCCGTTTTTTCATCGGTTGAAAACAAAAACAGTATAATAAACTTTGACCACGACCCTTTTAAATCAGAAATAGGTCACATGTTTCGAAGGAATTATATTATGAATTTTACCTGGACACAATGTATGTAGATGACGTTGCGTGAATATCTTCTTTATATACACCCAGAGCATGCCACGGGTCATTTAACCGTGAATGTTGATCGTGTTCTACACTTCTGGCGATAAGCCTTCGAAAATCAAGTTTACGCAATCCGCAGTGTCATAAACAAAAGCTTCATCAAACCCGTTATGTAAGATGTGTTTTCATAATATATTATTCATTCATTCATTTTAATATACTTTAATATTTATTGTCATCAGGATAGTCTTTATGTCTTTTTTTTATATTTAGGACACGTCAATTTGACTTAACCTCGCCTGATGGTAAGCTGAAGGTAAAGTCTCAGGAAAGAGGGTCACCTTTACATACACGTACTATGTTAACAATGGTGGCACTCTGCTTGACGGCCTCATCAGAAGAGGATTGTCGTCGCAGCACCACGTGACACCCACCGGTCCCACTAGTGCTGCGACCAAAAACCTCCTGCCCGGCTATGCATTTGCTGACCCCTGAACGCAATCAAACCGAAATTGGATTACTATGGAGGGTTTTTCGCAATCGTGCACGGTGGTACCCACCCGGCCGAATTTTGTGACAAATTTGTGTCATCAAATTTCTACCACCAGTAAAACTTTGCTTACTCTAGTTGGAAAAAATAAATGGATGTGGAACACGGAGGTAAGAATTTAGAAATTCACAATATGATACATTTACTTTCACGTTTTCAATTAACAAACAAAGTTTGTAAATAATTAAATATTTTGTATTCCAATTTAATTCATATAATCAGAATTATACAGAGAGACAGAAGCATAAAGCATAAAAAATTAAAAGAAAAAGGTGAAGAAACCACAAGTATCATTGGCAAAGTAGACACATGACGAGATTTGACCATTCAATGCCACTTGTGCATCACTTCTTCTGAAAGGGTTTTTACAAACCATGCAAATGCTATTTCGCTACAGTTTCATGCAGTATGGAGGTACTTCCTCAATCGAATAGCTCCAAATTCGTACGAATACCTAGGATCAAAAGCCTTTTTGCAGATATCAACGTAGAACTCAACGTCGAGCCATATTAATGGATTAAAAACAGTGCCGGAAGTTGGAGCTATTTGGAAGTAGCCATATTCAGTGCAAGTTTGATAATACCACGCACGGGCTGAAAAGAAGATTTCATAAGTACTTGTTATAACTATTATTACAACGGAATGTGCCAACTCCTTTACCAAAATGTTGAATATAAGGCTGATTATATCCTTTATTTTAGAAGCAAAAACTATCAATTGCAGGAAGTGGATCGCTCGACATAGCCTCCCCTGGTTCCTGTTACAAATAACAGTACTTTCCGCTTCAGCAGCTTCACCGCTATGTCAAGCAAAGATAATATTTAATGGAGGTCGCGAAAAACCTTTCGTGTTAACTTTAACGTTTAGTAGGTTGGTCAATATACAAGTGTCAAATAGAAGACACTTGTTGTTCCATATTCATATTAACAAAACTCATCACATTGCATGATTTTCTTAACTTATCCCAGTTTTATTCCGCCTCGACCCCAGGACATTTTTAACCGACTGCATTAACCGAATTCAACAGGAGTTTCACGGTTTGTCCTATATGTTTGTATGTAATGAGATCCACGAGTATCTCACTTTGGTTGAAAAGACTTTGATGAGGTTTTCCGCAAAAAAATATTTGGAGAAAGTACTTAATCAACAAAAAGAAGGTACTATGCCCCCGGTTTTTGACGACTTCAACAGGAACGTCTTATGAGCGTTTTTGTCTTTTGAAGTAAATATATTATGTTACTTACTTAGTTATTTTTCACTTTTTAGCTTCTTTGTTTTTGAAGTCAGTTCCATATTTATAATATATATTTTTTAAATGCTGCGACACCTGTATTTTTCAAGCGAAGTCGTATTTCAAATTTTGGTCAAGTTTTGCTGTATAACAAGCCAACTGTTACCACTCATTCTCTCAATCCAATGTACGCTAATAAAAGCCATTCTAATATACCATGTCTCCATAAATCAGTTTTATGTAAAATCAATGCTACTTACAAGTAGTTGGTAGCATGTAATCTGCTAGGTAGTTTGCATATTTGAGAAGAGTCCTTGATTAACTGCTACGAATCCACCGATTTCTTCCATTGGAGTATTCCTAGTCAGTCAACGTGTAATGAAATATACTTATGGCATTTGATTCTTTAGCTAATATGAATTTTAAAATACTGTTAGTTACGCAAATAACTAACCAAATAGGCTTTTGCATACATCATCATCTTAACGTTGTTCCCGGTTGCATCTGTGGCTTTCACATCGGAGCCCGGGGCCTGTTTACTCGTTCTTAATCTTTTTGGTTTGCCTGGCTGCCAAACTGAAAGCCTTGACCTCGCAACCCTGAGAGGAAAACCTGCGCCAGAAACTCGCCTCGAACCCCAAATATTACCAACATATGTATGTTTATTTTTTGACAATAAAAAATATAATTTTATTATCATTAAGAGCACATTGACGTGGGAACTTACCATAAGCATGATTGTTGAAATTATTACACGCAACCAATATAGAACCAAGTATGGCTCTCTGCGGTGAGCTCGTAGGCGGTGCCGCCGTCACGTGCTACGCGGACGACACGCTCGTGACGGCGTGCGGGGCGGCGTACCGCGAAGCGACCCTGAAGGCCACGACGGCGGTTGCCCAAGTCGTTGAGCGGATCCGGCGGCTGGGTCTCGAAGTGGCTCTGCATAAAACCGAGGCCCTGTTCTTTCATGGGCCTCGGAGCAAGCCACCCGAGGGATCCAGTCTCATCGTGGGAGGAAATCGCATCGGCATCAAGCCCCAAATGAAATATTTGGGGCTCGTGCTCGACGGCACTTCGGAGAGCACATCCGAAGTCTGGCCCCCAAATTGAAGGGCACAGCTGTCGCTCTGGCTCGGCTGTTGCCCAACCTGAGGGGGCCCGATGACTCCTGCAGGAGACTCTACGCGGGGATCGTGCGGTCCATGGCCCTGTATGGGTGCCCAATATGGGCGGAGGGCCTGAGGACCAGAACTGTGTGGATGCTGCGTGCTCCGCAGCAGGTTATGGCCATCAGGGTCATCCGCGGGTACCGCACGATCTCCTTCGAGGCGGCGAGTCTCCTTGCCGGAACTCCGCCATGGGACCTGTAAGCGAGAGCCCTTTCAAGAAAGGAGGCGCGGGAGCAGGGATGGAACCCCGAGCCTCGAGAAATCGAGGCCTTGCAGTCCCAGCTCCGCCAGGCCATCGCGGTGAAGTGGAAGGAACGACTTGGGTGACCAAGCGCAGGGCACGCCGCAATAGCGGCGGTAAGGCCCATCATGGAGGATTGGCTAGAGAGGCGACACGGAAGCCTCTCGTACCGACTGACGCAGGTGGTCTCCGATGCAGGTGCTTCGGGGACCACCTGCATCGGATCAGGAAGGAGCCAACGCCTGAGTGTCATCACTGCGATGCGAGCGAGGACTCAGGGCTGCACACGCAGGCGGACTGCCCGGCGTGGGAGGCGCCGAGGCGTGACCTCGTGGCAGCCATCGGGGTGGGAGTCCTCTCGCTCGGCAGCATGATTGCGGCAATGGTGCGGAGCGCGAGCGCGTGGGCCGCCGCCACCTCCTTCTGCGAGCATGTAATGCTCGCGACGGAGATGGCGGAGCACGCCCGGGAGAGATTTAGAACTCTCCCGGCCCGCCGAGCCCGCAACTTGCTCGCCGCGCGTCGCAGGTGACTCAGGCGCCGGAGGTCGCTTAACGACCTCCGTCCTCCATGAGCGCAGGCCTGTGGGTGACAGGTGAGGCCGCCTGTCACCCTAGCAGAAACAGGCCGGGACGGTGGGGCGACTAGCGCCCCTCCCCCAAACCGGGGCAAGACGGGGACACCGTGGTTCCCAAACCCGAGGGGGCCATCTCGAAACCGGAGATGACCCAGGGTCAGTCGGGGTGCGAGGGATATGCTCTATGGGCAACCTTACACCCCGGCGTCTGTAGACCCGAGACGGCGTGTGGTTTTAGTCGGTTCAAGCCAGACATAACCGCCCCCGCTGGCACGCGAGGGTATCCGAAGGGATTTCCGCACGAAAAAAAAAAGGTATGGCTCTCTGCACTGTGCCCGAAAAGGCCCACGTGATTAAATCCGAGAAGTAAGCTAGGTCCAATCGATCATCGAAGTTAAATGTTCCATTGCATAACCTGAATTAAAATAAATATAATAAGTTAGACACACAAAACTAAAATCAAATAATCAGAAGTGGCCGGTCATGGAGAAGATTATGCTGCGATGCATATGTGGAGTCATACGTGAAGATCGCGTAAGAAACTCCTACATCCGCGGTACCCTACATTTCCGTGTCATCGTAAATCACATTTTGCTACAACCATTAGGCTACATGAGTAACAAATGTCTGATCATGCCGCCTCCACCGGGCCACGTACGGAGAAGTAGACCCAAAAAGTGCGGACTTGACGTAGAAAACTATATTAAGCCAGTTCACTTCCATTGGCGCCAAGGCTGTGCGAATTCGAGCAGGAAAAAGATGGAAATAGTGCCCCGGGCTTCGAAGTGAAGGCCTCGCATGCAGCCGGGACTCAGCGTCGAGATGATGATAATGACAAAATCAAAACCACATGAAAGGTTAAGCTGAGCAGATAAGAGAGTTTCCAGTTTATTGCAAACTTTCCATGCCATATTTTTCACTAAAATTTCTTATTCTTTTGAAATGATTGACCCTATTAACTAATAGGAACCCTTTTTTTTTTTTTTTACGTGCGGAAATCCCTTCGGATACCCCCCGCTGGCCAGTGGGGGTGGTTATGTCGTGTCTCGACTAAAACCGCACGGTGTCCTCCCCAAGTGTCCGTTGCCGGGCACCCCGGGTAAGCCCAAGGATAACCCCAGGGTTGCCAGCGGACCTTGGCCGCCACCGCGGCCTCGCCTGGTGGGGTCGGGTTTTATCCCGCTTCGGTGAGTTGGCAGGCGTGTGTAGGGCACACACGACACGCCACCGCCACGGCCTGCTTCTGTAAGGACGGCGAGTCGGCCAACTGCCGTCCTCAGGCCCCGATCATGGAGGTCGGTAGTCCCGGGCGTAGATGAGTCTGCGGCGTCCTCGCCGCAGACTGCGGAACTCGGGGGGCAGGGTTCTCTCCCGCTCCCTCTCCGCCGTCTCTTTCGCGCGCATTACCTGCTCGCAGAATGAGGCGGTGGCGTGCCACTTGCTCCCGTCGGAGACCATGGCCCTCACCATGGTCTCCAACGAGAGAACATCCACGCCCAGGACCGCAACGAGATCCCGGCGTTGAATCGCCCACGCAGGGCACTCCACCAACGTGTGGAGCGCCGTGTCTTCGCCAGGATCCTCGCAGTGCTGGCACTGCGGCGTTGTCTCCCGGTGGATGCGCCACAGATACTTACCGAAACACCCGTGTCCGGTAACCATCTGGCACATCCGGTAGGAGAGGTCCCCATGGTCCCTCTCCAACCACTCCTTCATGATCGGTCTCACCGCCGCAATGGTGGATTCCCCCCACCTTGGGTGCTCAAGTCGCACACTCCATGTCTCCATGAGTTCCTGGCGGAGCAGGGACCGCTGAGCCCTGATTTCTCGGGACTCCGGCCTATGACCCCGCTCCAGTGCCTCCTTGCGCCACTGGTACAGCAGTGCAAGGGCTCTCACTTCCAGGTCCCATGGAGGGGTCCCGGCTAGGAGACATGCCGCCTCGACGGAGATCGTGCGATACCCCCTGATGACTCTGACGGCCATCGCCTTTAACGGGCTGTTTAGAACAGCCACGTTGCGGGCCGCCAGAGTTTCCGCCCATACGGAGGCCCCGTATAGGGCCATGCTTCGCACGATCCCCAGGTACAGTCTCCTAGTGGGGGCGTTGGGTCCCTTAACGTTGGGCATCAGCCGCGATAGCGCGGCCGCAGCCCCCCTCAGTTTCGGGACCAGACTTCGGAGATGAGGTCCGAAGTCCCATCGGCTATCGAGTACGAGCCCAAGGTACTTCATCGTGGGCTCGATGCCGATGCTTACGCCCCCTAATAGGAACCCTGACATATTTTTAAACTTATTTTTAAACATTTCATGACATAACCATGTTAACAGGAAATAACGTGTGAACGTGATCGCATGAAGTCCCGTCTCGTTAATACAATTATAGGCACATATTAGCTGCTACCGGTTTTATTGTGAAGTTACTTCACTTTTTTATTAGTATTAGATTACCTGGGTGATCGAGCTACGCCTGGATTTTGTTTATATTTCAGGGAAGATACCTATATAGATAAATTTAGAAAGCAAAACTATATACATATCCAATTTTTTGTCATTAGAGGTCATTAAATCATTAGAGGGGTTTCTCAGATAGCAGTGTATATTTATATCTTCTAATATATACACACAATAATATATACACTATAAATCTCGTGTTACAGTGTTTGTTAGGGAACTTTTCTGTAACATGCTTGGGCTTGACCGATTTTTATGATTTTTTTCTTGTGTATATTTGAGAGGTTTGAGAATAACGGGATCGAACTTCAGGCGGGTGAAGCTGTGAGTAACAGCTAGTAGATCTATATCTTATATATAAAATTCTCGTGTCGCGGTGTTTATAGTTAAACTCCTCCGAAACGGCTTGACCGATTCTCATGAAATTTTGCGTGCATATTGGGTAGATCTGAGAATCGGACAACATCTATTTTTCATCCCCCTAAATATTAAGGGGTAGTCCACTCCCAATTTTTTTTTATTTTTTAATTAAAACTTTTTTTTTTTTTATGATACAGCATTAGAAAATACATACAACCCTGAATTTTTAACCCTCTACGATCAAACCCTATTTTTAAATCGCGATTTTTATTATTTTTATTTTTAATAATTTCCTTCAATTATGATTTTTTCTCAATTCAATTTAATCTTCCGCCTTTGCCGGTCGATAACCGATCAACTATCAATCGAGCAGTTATCCCCGCTAGATGTCTACCGTTGTCACCTCTCATCCAGCAAACATCACGGAGTAGGGATGAGAACGAAGCCGGTCTGCTGTCTTACTCACTGTTAACAGTTTTCGGCATACTTTCATTGTCTACAACGCTTTCGATTGTAAGTGAATCCCCGCACACTTATAGTAGATAGTTATTTCTATTGAACTAAAAAAATGTTTCCTAGAAATAATTTACATGGCAAAACAACGTTTGCCTGGTCAGCTAGTACTATTATAAAATTGTAAATTAGTTATATCTATACATTGGAAATATTTAAGAAAAAAACTTGGGTTATGTTAAATAAACGATTCTGAACGCAAATATTTTTTGGAATTCTTGTCTGTTTGTTCGCGATCGACGCAAAACTTACTGAATGGATTTTGAGGTGTTATTTTTCTGGTCAAATGGTCAAAAAACGATAGCCAACCTCCGTTAGCCACGGGCCAGCTAATACTACTTTCATTAATAGCAGTAGCAATTCTATTTTTAACATTGACGGACGCTGTACGGCGTACTAGGTGGTATAGCAGAGAAGTAACTACCTTTCTTTTAATCTTTTTTTAAGGGAGCAACTGCCATACGACTCTTCCCCCTCCCCCCAACCTAAAAGAAGAGCGTACGCCAGAGCCTCGTACGTAAATAACTAGGTGTACCGTACCGGTCACTTGGGCCCCGATGATCATTCTGACTAGCACCTACATAGAATTGGGTCATTTGCTAATCCAAAAATCGTAATCGTAACGAGGTGAAAATAGTACATTGAGTTTTTCCAATTTGATGTGTGTTCTAGGAGCAATACCGGTGCCGAATTTGTGATTTTTAGATTTTTTGTCTGTTTGTCTGTTCATCGGTTTGTCTGTTTGTCTGCTGTTTAGTATCCATGTACAAGCATCACTTGGGAACCGCTGAACAGATTTGACTGAAATTTTGCATAAACGGTCCTCTAGGACATGGTTATAAACTGCACTATATATCATCAATAGGGATGATAGAAGCAGTTGAACAAAATCGGTCTAAACTATTATTGATGACAATTTTATTATTACTAGGTAGATCTATATGAAATTTTGTAGGTCAGCGAACTCAGAAATGATCAAAATCCAGACTAAACTCATCACGCTATATCTGAAACGAGCAGAAAAATGTAGAGTCTCGAAACTCTTCAAACGTTACCCACGTATAAAAGATAGTTGATTAGAGTCGCATAAGCATTTCATAATGAATAACATCACGCTATTATATTAAGGGATCGGGCAGAATTGATTTCGATGTCACATATTTCTGTCTATTTCTAACGAATTGTCAATGTATAACGAGTGCACACTATCACCTCATCCGGCCCGTTAAATAAAATATCTTAATACTTGCGTGTTAGTATCGAGCCTGTAGAAATAAACATACGGGTACCTTGACCTTGTACCTTGGCGATTAAGGGAGTATCATAGGCAAATAAAACAATATTATTTTTATCCCTTAAGTAGGTGGACTTCTCATGGTGGACGCAATATCGTAGAAAACACATAATACATTCCTGCCTACCCTCCCGGGCCTAGTAAATACATTTTATTAACTTTACACTAGCATCGGTCGTTGAACGTCCTTTAGTAAACCGAAACTGTTTATCATGAAACATTTTATATTTATTAAAATGGGTCAGCACCTGGTCTAGAATTAATTTATAAATTACTATACCCAAGGTTGGAAACAAAGAGATGGGTCTGAAATCAGAGGGATCTGCGGCGCTGCCTGTCTTGAAAAAGGTATGACTTTACCAAATTTCATTAAATCAGGAAATATATCGCTAGTGACAGTCATCTATATAAATAAAAATGAATCACTGAAATGTATGTGCGTGCATAACTTCCGAACCACTACACCCAATTGGATAATTTTGTTTTGTGTTCGTTATTGCCAGTACAAGGTATGTATGTTTTTTTTTTTGGAAAATCCACTTGTAAGTTGCTTTAATTGTACCGGGACGAAGCTAGGGCGCGCAGCTAGTTAAACATAATTTCTAGACGGGGAGCAATGACATCAATGATACTTGTTACAGTTTTGACTGATAAATCCCCACAGGTCCGCGGTCTTTTTAATATCTATGAATTTAAACGCATTTGTCATGTCCTTGCTAGTAAGAGCGCGCAAGAATACGTATGTTGCTACATTCGCGTTGTCGCCGCGCGTTGCCTTAGCTACTGTCTGGTTTTGTCAAATACGATCGCGCACAGTTTAAACCCATAATAGTCAGACAAAAGTTGTCTTACTGCGAGTTTGATTAAAAAAAAAACTAGTTTTGATCTGCGAAAGACTGCGGGCAGATGCTGGATGCGGCAAGCTGAAGACAGGGCGTTACTTTAAATGTTTAATTGTAACACATATATAAGTCTCGCTTCACTTATTTTCATTACTATAGTGCTTTTTTTTATGTGCGGAAATCCCTTCGGATACCCGCCCGATAGTCCTAATGTTAGTTTTCAGACAAAGTAAGCGCAAGTCCTTCCATCTATACTTCAAACAGTAACAATACTTTTTGTTTGTGCAGATGATACGAAGAGGCAAGTAATAAAATAAATATTTTTTTGTTACATACCTTTACTTTAAAATTGTTGTGGCTTTTTGCAAAATTTGGACATACAGCACAAGAAAAGAAGAAATAATAAGTTCATGTGGGCTGTTGTAGTGAGATTCTAATCTTTTTCTAATTTAATCTAATAAAATGTTACTTTCGTTTTCGCTTTGTTTTGCATTCATTATTATGTGATACAAAGTGATGACTGAAAAAGTCGAATATCGAAAAGATATTTAATTTTGTGAAAACGGCACGTATGCGAGAAAGTGACGAAAGGTGATAAGGGAAAGAAATAATAAGAAGCATAGTTTAGGGTTAGAGTGCCAGATTTCTGTAAAATGACAATAACATGTCGAAAATGCGGCAACGAAATAAACAAGAAAGAAAATACTGATGTTTTATTTTGTATCGAACATCTATGAATACATAATATAAAGAACGTAAGCTTAAATTGCATTAATTAATTTAATTAATTGTATGAGGGTGGTGATGCTGAAGGCCTGAAAGCCATGTGACGCACCATGGGCAACGGAAGCGGTAACTACTCCCCCGTCTTTTGGGGGAAGAGTTGCCACTTTCGGCCGATATTCTGCCAAGGTCGATATGGCCTAAGAGAAGAAAAACTCGAAACAAAACCCTTTACCAATCCGTTTGGGCAGCGTGGCAACAGTAGGCCAAAATCCTCACAATGGAGATAAGCCACAAAAAAGGACCCCAGTTCCCGGCGGTCCTGCTATTTCCGGCCATGGTAGCGACCGTGGTAATGGTGGGGCAGGGGGTGCCAAAAATCTCAAGGGTACGGTAGGCGGTACGGTGCTGTAGTCGTTGATGGTAATGAACGACTACAGCTGGCAACTTTTAATTCCAACACCCTACGGCTGAACCAACACCTCACCGAACTCGAGGTAGAGATAAGTTGTATCAATTGGCATATATTGAGGTTGACATCTGAAGACAGGGGGAGCATACGATAACCCTTAAGTCAGGCGACCTGCTCTACTTCAAAGGAGGTGATCAGCTCTCCCAGGGAGGCATCAATTTTCTGGTCACGAAGGACCTCATAAGCAGGGTTGTGGAAGTCAGCAGTGTATCCAACAGGGTAGCGTTCCTCATACTAAAAGTCACCAACAGGCATTCCCTGAAGGTGATAAAAGTATATGCGCCGACCTCGACCTCGACCTCGCTACCCTGACAAATCCGTTGAGGCCGTGTATGAGGACATTGCTAAGGTAATGCATCATACCGTTGGCGGTACTAGTCTTGGGACTACGTACTGCGTTGTTCAAAGTTCGAGATTCTCCAGGAATTCTATGGAAAGCTGTAGGCATCACGAATGACAAATTAGACGAGACATAGCAATAAAGACCACAGAGCTCCACTCATGCACCACTATACGGAGGAGATACGATACGATATAGAGCAGTGCGAGGTAGAAGCGGCTTTCAAGCAGCTGACAGCAACAGGTGCCCTGGCGATGACGGAATTACTACCGAGCTCCTAAAAGCAGGCGGGACAGCAATCCTGAATGAGCCAACGAGCCTCTTTAATTCCGTTTTTCAGCAGGGCTTGACACCTTGGGCATAGAGCGGGAATGTGGTAGTGCTGTTCTTCAAAAAAAAAAGGCGACAAGGACTTGCTCAAACTGAACTAGCCACGGTTACCCCCACCTGATAGCGGGGGTGGTTATGTGGGACTCGAACGGACTAAAACCTCATGCCGTCTTGCATCTTTAATGCCAGACATTCACCAAATAAATTCAGCTGATGAGGTAATCAACATAACTTGCACACAACGTAATACAATACCTATTATCTAATTATATATAAAAGGAGTGTAAAATTAACATACGTAACTAAACTAAATTACAATAACTTTTGCGCGTTGGTTATATTGAAAAATTAATCTAATAAAATAATATATATATATATATATAATATATATATAATAATTAAAACGTACATACCTAACTACTGTATGGGAGCTAAAGTCTGTTAACCAACTGTCCTACAGTTTGGTAGAAAAAAATATAAGCCTGACTGTGTGTGTTTCATTTTAATACTTCTTTCTTTCTTTCTTTTCTTTTCTGATTCTAAGGCGGAACGAAGTTTGCCGGGTCAGCTAGTTTATTATATAATAGACTTCCATCATTTACTTAGTCAAAATCATCGGTTTCAGTAATAGTTTTCGTGCGATACTTACTTACATAGATACTCGTACTAACAAAGTTTAAAAGACGGGTTTAGTTTAAACTCTAAGCCTCTCTATTGAGCGAGTTATTGAGATAACTGGTATTGAGTTTGAGCCCTTCATTGGGTTAAGCTTGTACAGTCCCCCAGACGTGCCCTATGCAAGATTTGAGGAATCTATGTAAGGAGTGCTAAATAGTTATGACAATAATAGTTTTTGGGAGGCTTCAATGTTAATATATTAGATAACACTTTAGTGCCAATAGAGAAATACAATATGTTGAATGCGTTCAACTCCTCTAATCTTAGTAATGTATTTTTGGAACCTACTCAATTAACTGACACAAGTGCACATTAGTCTTATGCAGACTCGAATGGGAACACGAAAATAATGATGATGATTTATAATAAAATTAAAAATTATTAATAGAAATCCAGAAAATGGTATTAATGTATTATTGTCTCCATTAAAACATTTTTGTTAAGATTTAATGATAGTCCTCTTTACTGTAGTTGTTTCTAAAATATCAGCCTGAATCATAATTGGCATCGTCTTTATCGAGTCAATGAAATTTTACACATTTGCATTCGTCCGCTATCGCCTGCGATAAGGAAAAGTAATTTAACGAACGTTACTAAATCAATTTAAAACGTATTGACTTACACATAAAAGTCAAAATACATTAATAATACAAGTTATGCGTATTTTACTTCCTTTAAGCGAGGAGTGAAAAAGAATCTGATATTAGCTTCAAGCTGAATGCCACTATTGTAATATTACTGGTATACTGGTATACTGGTAACCCTCATACCAGACATTTTGCCTTTAGCTTACTATGAGCCGAGATGAAGTCATATTGGCTTGAAAGTTTAATCTTTTTTTGTGAACACGTCCGTAATATACATGGAGCATTAATACAACAAACGACTTAATAAACATGCATACAAATATTTCCACTGAGCAGGACTCGATACCGCGCCGGCTGACTTAGCAATCGAACGTTCTACCGGTATGCCACAGAGGGCACCATAATATTTATATATATATTCATCCCCAATTATCCTAATCGAAGTAAAAAGAAAAAAAACATAATTTGCGTTGACAGATCTACGACTGTCACTTGTTGTCAACTTGTTGAAAGAATTGTCTCGAGAAAAAGTTTGGTTAAATAAGTTTGTTCGAATAAAGTATAATCCGCGAAAATCATATTTGGCTCGCGTTGGATTGGTTATATTTTGGAATTATTAACGTAATCAGTTGGGAGTTGTTCGACCGAATTATATATTTGATGTGAAGGGCTTCACTTGTACCACGCGCTGTACTGATCTGTCCACACAAACTATCATACACCCCTACACTTCATATACACTTAAATACAGATACAGACAGGTAAAAGCGTTGTGTTTCGGGCGCCTTCTAAGTAAATGGTAAGTGAAACCTATTTCTCAACAATAATTTGCTCTGTGAACCGCAGACTGCTCACTTCCCCATTGTAGCCAGGAGGACCAACTTCCACTGCGCAATATACCTCCTGGCCCGGAATTGAACAGTCGTCTTCCTGCCAATGAAAGTGAATCAAAATTAAACAAGTTAATATTAAGAATAACGTTGACAAAATATATACAACAATAACTTAAAATGATTATGTACTACTAATGATAAATAAATCTAAAGAAAACTAAACTTAAAAGATAGATAAATATTTACATACACATCATCACCGACTGGTAATGTTCCCAGAAGACTGGCAGCATTGCCACGTTGAATGGCAATGCTAATTCTTTGTGCAAAACTGTTGAGTTTTTTAAGCTCCGTAAATAAAAGTCTACAAAAATTAAATATCGGTTTTATTAAATAATACAAGTGTGAAAATAGGTAGTTTGACCTATAATGTGTGTGGACTAACGTTTACCAAGTGATTTGTGACTGTTTAATGCATAAAATAAACATAGACAAACGACTGACCCTGTGCTGAGGTACATTACGTTTAGTGCAAAATTTTAACTGCGCAGACATTTCATTGGATACAAAGTGTTCATGTGTCGAAGGCATCATAAATACGTGTGTATGTCAAGACATTAAATATTGTAAGTGATAGAAATAAGAGTAAAAATCTAATAACTTGAGTCCTGTTGTGGGTGTTAACAAACTTGTATCGAACATATATAACATAACTACCCCAAGATCAGCTTAGAATCAGCTGACGAATATTGCGCGCAGGGGACATCTATTATTTTTTACTAGCCGTGTGATCTGTATATACTGAGCGGCTATGACAAACTGTAGAGCTTGTGGTCGCTTCATGAAAGCAGATGGCGCTGTCTGTTGTACTTGCCCTCACGCTTACCATTTGGCTTGTCTGGGTGAAGCCAAGGCAACGGCTAAGCAGCCTAATTGGTCATGCACGGAATGTTTAAAAAATAAACCTCGAGATAACCGACCGGATACACCAGTTAAACCTCGTCGGATAAGATATTATCACCGGGTCAGCATACGCAAGCGATACCGTCGGAAACCCTGAATAAGACCTCCGCCAATGTTAGTACTGAGAATTCAGCTATTGATGTGGCATTGGAGAAACGTCTTATTAGGGAGCAAATGACCCTTATGCAGGAGGAGTTGAAATTGCTTCGCCTGTTGACTGACTTCGAGAAGCTATAAGTAACAACTCCTCACGTCTCAACTCCCTAGAAGATAGGGTCAACAAGCTGGAAACAGTCGCCCTTCACCTCTCGCGGCGACTAGAGCGTTTTTAACCTCTCTCCGCATTAAAAAATTCAAAAAAGTGGGTTTTTCTGAACGGATCTTAACGCGCGATACCTTAAAAGTTGCGTCTCACCGGCGTCCACCTGCTGGCATATCGCGTGAAAAAGTGTAAAGTAACTTTCTGGCTCAGCCAGGCACGTGCTTTTGTGTAAAAGTGAAGTTTCCCGTGGCACCAGTGAACGGATTTTCCTGAACGAAGTGTCCGCGGCTGCGGGCAGTAGAGCCCCATTCGCCCCTGCATTTTGTTTTCCAGGAAAGCGCCAGTTTAGAAGAGGCCTGCACATTTACAGATTTTTCGGACTTTTATTGGACTCGTGAAAATTAAAAAACCATATTTTTCAGTTTCATACAAATTTGTATGAAAATTTTTTACCTTTGTTTTGTGTTTTTGCCGTTGGCTACACCTAGATTTTAGACGTTTTATGCAATTTTTTGTAGATTTTTAACTCAATCCAGTTCGGAAATATATAATTTTTTGTGTTTTTTCTAAATTAATAGAAAACGGGTAGGAAATCATTAATTGCAACAATGGGGTTGGGTTTAGACAAGCCTTCTACACTTGCCTAAGCCCAAACAAGGCCCCTCTGGCGTTGGAAATAACGATTTTCGTAAAAACTGGATCGGCCTATCCAACAGCGGTTTTTGTATTGTGTGTAGTTTTACGAGAATTTTGAGCCCCACCTGGTTTGGAACCAATTGGGGCGAAAAAAATATTTTCTAATTATTTTTCATCAGCTGACCCCATATATCGATTTTCGGAGCGCTGGATCAACCGTTCCGGAGTTACGACCGGTCAAAGTTTGACCTCGGCTGCACGGCGGCCATCTTGTATTATTTTAAACACCCGTAGCTCCGCGGCGGAGGGTCGTAGAAGCTCCGGACTTCGACTGGAGGACTCAGGGGAGCACCGGCTCTCCCGTCCTACACCTTTTAGGGGGAAGTGGGCAAAATTAGCAAAAAAAAATTCGTCAAATTTTTTGGACCGTTTTAGCTTTACGGGGTGCTAGAGGGGACCGAGCCATCCAGCAGGAAACTTTTTGTGGCTCGCTGGGACGCCTGGATCCGGAAATATAAGGGTTCAAAGTTGCGCAAATCCGCCATCTTGGAAAATAGCGAAACCGGGTTTTGGCTGGGCGACTCGGCCTTCCTTTCCGCT
This sequence comes from Cybosia mesomella, assembly GCA_946251805.1. NCBI lineage: Eukaryota > Metazoa > Arthropoda > Insecta > Lepidoptera > Erebidae > Cybosia > Cybosia mesomella. The sequence continues at coordinate 16,628,540 of OX276403.1, forward strand.
TCGGACTAGTAGGTCGGGCGTCTGACCCCACCAAATTGGGGGGCCAGTTTTTGGGGGTCACCCGATTGGCCCGACAGTCACGTCGGGAGATAGGTCTCGCCGAGACCTTTCTGGAGATACCAATCTCGGGCGATTTGTACCACCGGTTCGCGAGGGAACCAGACTTCAAAGTTTCGCCCCACATTGGGACCACGGATTTTGAAGGCTGATTGTCCCCTAATCCGTGGGCCTAGGATCCTCGCGTTTGGGCTCTTTTTGAAGGGTTCGGGGAGCTCTATCGGCTCGTTACAAAAGGGTGACTCTACATAGAGCCGGGAAGGAGTTACACCGTAGAGCCGATTCCAGCGGTGCAAAGTGTCTTAAATTTCTACAGAGCGTCTGTCTCCTGGGCTGGGACTAGGGTCCCAGCCCAGGAGCAGGGCAGCAGGGCAGAGCAGGGCGACTTAGATTGAAGCTGGTGCTCTTGGCAAAGCCGGGACGGCCTACCGACTCGGTCTCGGCCTACAGGCCTATCGTGTTGCTGGATGAGACGGGTAAATTGCTGGAGAGGATTATCGCTGCCCGTCTCGTCCAGCACCTGAGCGAGATTGGCCCCGATCTGTCGGACGCTCAGTTCGGTTTCAGAGCTGGGCGATCGACGATCGATGCGGTAATGCGCCTGAGGGCCGTGACCGAAGAGGTAGTGAGCTGTGGTGGCGTGGTACTGGCGGTGTCCTTGGACATCGCCAACGCCTTTAATAGTCTGCCATTTAGCTGCATCAGAGAGGCACTCCGGTATCATGGGGTGCCGCTTTACCTGAGGCGGCTGGTGGCAGACTATCTGGACGGAAGGTGGCGCTTCGACGAGCACTTCATGCAGCTCGCTCCGAAGCTCGTCGGCGTTGCGTCTGCCCTGGGTCGGCTCTTGCCCAACCTAGGGGGACCCAGCGTCGCGTGCAGGCGGCTGTACACAGGGGTTGTCCGGTCAATGGCACTGTACGATGCGCCGGTGTGGGCGGCGGCCTTGACCGCCCAAAATAGGGCCCGACTGTGGCGCCCTCAGAGGGTTATGGCGGTCAAGGCCATACGTGGTTACCGCACCGTATCTACGGAGGTAGCATGCGCATTGGCTGGCACTCCCCCGTGGGACTTAGAGGCAGAAGTGCTCGCCGAAGTGTATCGGCGGACGACGCTGTACCGGGCGGATGGCGGCAGTCGGCCTCCGCCCGAGGAGATTCGCGGGTGGCGTGAAGCCGCCCGCATGGAGATTATGGCGAGGTGGTCGTCCCGGCTGGAGGCTCCACGTGCTGGCTTTGCTACCGTGGAGGCGCTCCAGCCGGTTATTGTCGAGTGGGCAGGGCGGCAGCACGGGACTCTTTCCTTCCGACTTACGCAGGTGCTTTCCGGGCACGGCTGCTTCGGAAAGTACCTGTTCAAGGTCGCTAGGAGGGAATCGAGTCCCGCCTGCCATCACTGCGTCTGCAGTGAGGATTCGGCGCAGCACACGCTTGCGGCCTGCTCGGACTGGGAGTCGCAGCGCCGGGCCCTCACTGCAGTCATAGGGAGTGACCTCTCACTGACGGCCATCGTCCGATCCATGGCCGCCAGCGAAAGGAACTTCACCGCGGTCGCATCCTTCTGCGAGGACGTCATCTCGCAGAAGGAAGGCGCGGAGCGGATCAGAGAGGGAGATCCCCTTTCTGATCCAAACCGACGCCGGCGAGCCGGACGGCGGAGGCGCGAGTACTTGCGCCTCATGCCGCCCTGAGCGTGGCTGCGGGTGTGAGGGACGGGGTAAGCCCTCCACCCGCTGATCTAGCCACCCGCGAAGGGGATGACGTCCATGTGTGCCTGGACGTCAACCAATTGAGAGTATGGAAGGTGTGGTGCCCGCGTTAATGGGCATGCGCTAGGGGGGGTCGCCATAGAAGTATTCCTGCATAGTTTCAGGCCCCCCCGATAAGGCGCAGAGTATGGCACACCGTGGGGTTTAGTGGGTATGCCCATCCGGTTTGCGGATGGGAGAGTCCCATACACGATCTCCGGCTACCACCCCGTGGCCGGCGGTGCCGTGCGTAACAGCATTCCCCACGTAAAAAAAAAAAAAAAGGGCGACTTAGATTAGGTTAGCAATTAAGTTAGACAATAAATAAATTTTTTTATATTTTGTAGACATTATAGACCAACTGTGATCGCTTTTTCTATTTTGGAACGCCAAATATTGTATATATAGTTTGAGGACACATATACCCAACTCTACATAGAGTTAAAGCGTTATTTTATTTTATAAGTAGTTTATAAGTGGTTTATAAGTGGTTTTATAAGTAGTTTTAATAGGCCATATATCTTCGGACAAGTAGCTGAGCTACTACTACATACAACACTCCACGTCTTGTTCAACCCTAACCAGCACCGGTAAGCGCGCTAAAATCACTGTCGGCAACACACACACGTAACAACAGACTCTACATACGTCAACACACACACACCGTGACACACTAACCACACACTTGCACCATACACACAACACACGCACCTACACCGCTGACAAATACACGCGCTACACAAACGGGGGTTGAAAAGCTTTCAGACGGCATTAGTTATAGGACGTTCCTGATAAATTTTTTGACAGGTACATAGTTTTAAGTTATTGTATTTTGTTGTTTCGTGTTATTCTGTCTATTTTTTTTTCTATTTTGCTTATTGTATTTATTTTTGTTTATTGTGTTTATTTTACTACCACTCGATCGTGTTGCGTGGAAATACCCTACAACATGTATAGCAAAACTTCCATTGCCAAACAGGCGGGTTCCTCCCCTGGCACTTCGAGGCAGTCAGTATCGCCAAGACCTCCGCTCAAAAAACCAGTAAGGATGAATACTGGGGAGATAGAGTCACCAGAGACATCTGGTGTAGTTCATATCCACCATCCAACCCCCTTAAAACCTCTATCAATAAAGCCAAAGTCAATACCAACAGCCAGCGCCCGAAAAACACAAAAGGAGATCGCTGAGCCGGACTTTAGTATAGCATCCATCTCACCACAGGACCGGCACACAACGGCTTTATCATGCTTAGACCTTATTAAACAAGCTTGTATCCTTACAAGCTTGTTTAATAAGGTCTAAGCAGAATTGTCCAGAATCATGAAAAGGGAGGTTAGGGACACTATTGAAAAGTAAGCAGAAAACTTGAGAGAATTATTATGGGCAATAAGTAGGGATAGGCTCAGAGCACAGGTAGCGGCTCCTAGACGGGATAGTGTCACGGAGCTAACCGGAAATGCCACTGTAATAACAACAGACACAGGGCCCAGTAAGACGGAGAAGGCGATACTGCAGAAGATTGAGGAGAACAACAGGCTTCTCAAGGAAAATGGCAAAGCAATTGCCGAACTTAAAGGCAGCCTAGGGGACCACCAAGAGGGCAAGAGGCGGCCATCTTATGCGAATATAGTGGCGGACGCCGCGGGGCTCGACCTCCGATGCGACCGGCGCCGCATTCGCTGGTGGTAGTCTCTAAGGATGATCAGAAAACAGGGGAGGAACTACTCAACGACCTGCGGCGGATCGCGCGTGAGGAGGACGAGTGGATTACCGTTGAGCGAATTAGGAAAGCCAGGGACCGAAAGGTTATCCTAGGATACAAAACCGCGGATCAGAGAGAGATAGCCAAGGGGGCGCTTGAGAGGAGGCAGGGGGCTCTTAAAGTAGAGACCGTCCACAATAAGGATCCCCTGCTCATCCTATACAACGTCCTCAAGGCGTACAAGGATGACGAGATTTTAAGAGCTCTCAGGGCTAGGAATAAAAACATCTTCAGGGACCTAGACCCATCTCAGCATAGGATGGTCATAAAATTTCGCAAAAACGCTCGGAATCCACTCACGGCACATGTCGTCCTGCAAGTGTCTCCCACCATCTGGCGCAAGGCACTGGACCAGGAAACAGTGCACATAGACATTCAACCCGTCAGAGTGGCTGACCAATCGCCGCTGGTGCAATGTTCCCTGTGCCTGGGCTATGGGCATAGTCGTCGCTTCTGCAAAGAAGCAGAGCCCAGATGCAGCCATTGTGGCGACAAACACCTGAGGCAAGACTGCCCTAAGTACAGGGCAGGAGCCGAGGCTAGATGCTGCAACTGCTGGCGAGCAAAAGGCGACGACACAACGCATGATGCTTTTGACCGGGGTCACCCGGTTCGAATTAAGTGGGACAATATAGCGCGATCCGCCACGCAGTATTGCTAAGGGTGCCCCCGGAAACGACTCACACTACTTGGTACTGCAGGTGAACCTCCAAAAGAAGCTTGCGACTGACGACTTCATCCTGGAAGCTGTCAGGAGGAAGGCATCAGTCGCATTCATTCAGGAGCCGTACAGGGACCCCATCAGGGGCGGGATGAAGAAATCCCGGGGAGTACGTATCTACCAGAACACTGGAACAGCGGCGGGCACTGTAAAGGCGGCAATAGCCGTCTTCGATCCTGACTTGGACGTTATACAGTGCCCCCAACCCACCACCGATAACATCGCGGTGGTGAAGATACGTACCAGTGCCTGGGAGGTAGCCCTGGTATCTCTTTATGTCGAGCCCGATAAACCCCTTTGCCCTCACCTGGTCCAGCTCAAGAGAGTCGGCTCCAGGTTGGGCCGTGGACGGCTCATCCTTGGAGGGGATGCCAATGCGAAAAGTGCTTGGTGGGGAAGTAACGTTGAGGATGACAGGAGCGAACATCTAATGGGAACTCTCACTTAGATGAGACTTCACATCCTCAACGACGGGAGGGTGCCCACCTTCGACACCATAAGGGGGGGTAGAAGGTTCTGCAACGTTATTGATGTAACTGCATGTTCGGGTGATCTGCTTGGACTGATCGACGGCTGGAGGACTGACGACGGCTTAGCTGTCAGCTCGGACCACCTCGGCATAGTGTTTAAGTTAAAACTAAGAAGATCTAAGGGTTCCAATATCAATAGAACAACCAGGCTATTCAACACCAAGAGGGCAAACTGGCCCCATTTTCATGAGAAAATGCCCAGCCTCTTGGTGTAGAATGGCCTGGTCGTTGATGTCATCAGTGAAATAACTACCATAGACGAGATAGAAGAGACGCTGCTCAAGTACAACGAGTGTATAAAAGTCCCATGTCAGGAATCTATTCCAATAAAAGTGAACAAAGAAACACTAACCATGCCGTGGTGGTCGGAGAAAACAGGATAGAGAAAGTATGTGGGAAGGCATATACAGGGTCATAGGAAGGTCCACAACAAGGGAGGAGGATCCTCCTTTAGTACATGATGGGGTAGAATTGGACGCCAGTGGATCCGCGGGGCGGAGCGAGGAGGACAACGCGGATCATGAGAGAACCCGCTCTTTGGCCAGAACGGTCAATGGCGGGAATGAACATGATGTTTACGACCCGCCATTCACCATTGGCAAACTAAGAGACGCGCCGGGTTCTTTCAACCCCAAAAAAGCACCAGGAGCGGAAGGCTTCACCGCCGACATCTACGCTCATGCAGTGAACTGCGCACCGGTACTGTTCTTACAACTGCTAAATAAATGCCTGGAACTGGAATATTTTCCAAGACCGTGGAAGGAGGCGACGGTCGTAGCCCTCAAGTCTTACAGACCGAGAGGTATTTTCCCTGTCTTGGGGAAGCTGTACGAGAAGATGCTGGCTGCTCGGCTTAAGTTCCACTTATTACCACGGATCAGTACTCGCCAGTACGGCTTTATGCCCCGGAGGAGCACCGAAGACGCCCTCTATAACCTGGTACGGCACATACGTGACAGACTCAATAACAAGAGGCTTGTCACGCTAGTGTCGCTGGATATAGAGGGCGCCTTCGACAGCGCATGGTGGCCAGCCATAATAGCACGACTGGCTGAGGAAACGTGCCCCGTTAACTTGAAGCGGGTAGTCAGCAGCTCAGCTCAGCAGTCAGGGAAAGAACAGTCCGGGTAAGATACGCGGGTGCTCAGTGCAGAAGAAGCACTCAAAAGGGCTGCGTTCAGGGGTCAATAACGGGCCCCTTGTTGTGGAACCTCCTATTAGACCCTCTGCTTAACATGCTTCAGGAGGGAGGAGACTACGTCCAGGCTTTTCCGGATGACGTGGTCCTTGTTTTTGATGGGGAAACTGCACTGGACATAGAGAAACAGGCCATTGCCTCCCTCGAACGTGTGCGGGAGGTCATAAATAAGTTAAAATTTGCACCACACAAAACATGCGCAATTGTTATTACCAGGAAGCTTAAATATGACAACCCACGCCTAACCATGGGCGGGGTAGACATTGGTCTGTCCAGCGAAGTAAAAATTTTAGGCTTAATTATTGATAGCAACCTTAACTTCAACAGCCATGTTAGGAACACATGCAAAAAGGCCATAGGCATTTATAAGAAGCTGGCACGGACGGCCCGGATCTCCTGGGGGCTTCAGCCCGAAGTGATCCGGACCATCTACACAGCCGTGATCGAGCCTATAATATTATACGCTGCAAGCGCATGGTGCGAGGCTACCAGGAAGGAGTGCGTCCGGAAGCAGCGGAACGCGGTCCAGCGGGTGTTCGCTCAAAAATTAATGCTGCTGGCTGGGATACTCCCTCTGGACCTCCGAGTGTCTCAGCCGTGGCTAGAGGAGAGGGAGGTCGAACGGCTGGCACCTGTTTTGGCGGCCTCGCACCCCGCTGAGCGCACGCGCCCGGAGTTCGACAGCGTGGTAGACGAGTATCAGTTCAGCAACGTGGTATCTCATGACGTGCGCATTTTAACTGATGGGAGCAAAATTGAGGGCCGGGTTGGGGCTGCTGTCTCTGTATGGAACAGTCAGTCCGAACCCAAGGCCCTCAAATTTGCTCTCTCAGCACATTGTACTGTGGTGTATGAACCTCATTTCACACCACGATGCGGTTACCTGGCCATCATGTGTCAGAGTTTAAAAATAATTATTTGTTTGATTTAAATAGAGCGTAGGGAAGAAAAAACAATTGCTGCGTGGAGCTGCATTCGGCTGTGCGGCTGACAGCGGGCGACTAGATGCGCCGCCCGGGTCCGCCGGCCGAAGAGAAGAAATAAGTGTATTAAATTTAGGCTCAGTCCTTGAGCGGAGTTCGCGATTCCCTAGTTCGCATTAATACAAAAATATACGCGTAAAAACCTCCCTAAACCCGATATAGGAAGCTTTTGTTGAATTAATAAATGCCCATTTAAATTTCTTCCTCTGTGTTTATCTTATTACCAACACGAGGTATTGTGGCGTCCAACCCCCGGACGCTACAGTACCGTCTACCAGGCGGAACTCCTGGCATTGCGCAAGGCGGTGTGCGAGGTAGAGCGGCACGACGTTGCCGCGTTCGGCATCTTCTGCGGCAGCAGGGCGGCGCTCCTTAGCATAGTGAATCCGCACTCTTTCCACCCCATTTCAGTGGAGACTAGGGACGCTCTTGGTCGCTGTAAACAGCGGGGTAAGAGCGTCTCTCTCTACTGGATAAAGGCCCACGTCGGTCTGGAGGGGAATGAGAAAGCGGATTCATTTGCTAGGGAGGCCGCCTTACGACTGAAAAAAGCGCCTGATTACGATAAATGTCCTGTTTCATTCGTCAAGGGTATCCTAAGGCGGGACTCCCTTGACGAATGGAACAGACGTTATCAGTATGGCGAAACTGCCTCCACAACTAAGCTCTTCTTCCCCTGCGCGGTAGAGGCATACAGGACCGTCAGGAGGATTACCATCAGGGGCCCAACAACCCAATTCCTCACGGGGCACGGTGGGTTCGTCGGATACTTGACTCGATTCAAGTGTAAGACGGACCCATCGTGTACATACCTGTGAGCCTGGGGTCGAGGAAACGGTGGCCTACTTCCTGATGGCCTGTCCCATACATGCCAAAAATAGTCTGAAATACTCGTAAGTATAGCTCTGCATTAACTTTATGTAAACGTTAAGTTGTATATAGATTAAGACTTTATATAGATTAAGACTGTAATGTAAGGATAAAACTGCCATTAAACATGTATTAGACTTATGTTATTAAATAAAGCAAAGAAATTAAAAATAAAATAGCTAGAGATTCCAGATGCCCTCACTCCCAACAGAGAATGAAAGGTTGTATGAAAGCGCGAGAAGAATGAAAGCGTGAACTGGTATGCCTAAGAGACTCGGAATGGAAGATGATAAGTCAGATTTAAAATAACAAGAGCTTTGCATCCCGATGCAAAGGTAGGAAAAAAAAAAAAAAATAAGCTGGAAAGTAGGATTGAGATAAGGACAGACAATGGGTGGCAGGTGGCACACATGGGGTGACGCTGAAAATCAGTACTTGGGTGGTAGATACCCACCTTAGTGTATGCTGAGTGTCAATCCCTTATTGCGGACATGGCTTACATAACTGTTTCTATTTTAATATTGATTGATTTAATATCCATTTAACACGTGTTATAAATTGCCACGTAATAAGACACGTTGTCGAGTTGTCAATGCTGCCATGCTTGATAATTTTCAATTTCGTCATACGTAAAATGTCATACGTATGCTCAGGTGGTGGCTACCACAGATAAATAATATATTTAAGCGCCTCTTGGTCAAGGTTGTACGAGCATTCGCCGCCAGAGTAGCTCTGTTTTTATTTTTATTTTGCTATTTTGTCTTTTGTATTTGTACCTAATCCGCAATAAAACACTTTTCTTTCTTTCTAGCTTCTTTCTTGCTGGCCAATGATCTGGAGATTTCTAATCTGCCGGAGTACAAAGGTGAGAGCCCAGTACATCTGATTACTGTGATAGCTGCTAAGATGGGCGTAACCTTGGATGAGCGGGATATAGTCAGTGCGGAGAGAATTGGATCGAGGACGGCGCGCGGTGGGGCCAGCGTCATCTGGTCGCCCCCGCCCCCGCCCCCTAGTGGTGCGGCTGGCGCCTCGAGCGGTGCGTGATGACTTACTCCGTAACATGCGTGTGCGGCGTGGGGCAAACACACCTATTATTCAAGGTACGCGAAGCGCGTAAGAAGATGCAGTGGAAATTTGTCTGGACCAAAAATGGCCGTATTCTTGTTAAACAGGATGAGGGCAAGCCCACTTTCACTATAAATAATGAGGGTGACCTCAGACGGGTTTTTGGTGTGGACTCGGTTTAACCCTTTAGATATAAGACTTACAACTACCATATATTCACCCCCCCCCCCTTTATTATGCTGTATATAATGTATATGGACACCGTGCGGTTTTAGTCGAGACACGATATAACCACCCCCGCTGGCTAGCGGGGGGGTATCCGAAGGGATTTCCGCACGTAAAAAAAAAAAAAAAAAAAGGGGTGAAAGTAACTTATTTAGTCCCGATACGAGGTTCTACTAAATAAGTCTTTAACCCGAGGTAAACACTGTGCTTTTCATTACGAATACAAGGAAAGTAAAAATAAAAACTTGAATTAGCTAAAGAAAAAATGAGTAAAATGAGTAAAACCTTCAAATCGAAAAACAAATGAAGATCGAATTGCTGCTTTTCAGCCTATTTTGTTTGTTTTTTTTTCAGTGGCCAGCCAACTATTCAGCCATTATTTTTCATTTTCATCATTGAAAAAATGGTAAATATTTTGCCCAAATCTATGTTATTTTAAGGAAATTGTTGAAACTAAAGTAAAGTAATTTAAAAAATATATATTCTTTAATCAATACCTACTTAACTTTATTTTATTTCAATTTTACATCGCGCTGTAATTGAGTGGCTGTATAGAAACTTGGTACATGGTTGGTACATTAAAAATGTGAAAATAGATTCGTTTTTTTTTAATAATTTGACAGCTGTCAGTTGAAAGCGATTCTGCCTAGGGATGAAAAGTATTACTTTCATTCCGCTCCTTAGACAACTTCAGACCTACTTTTAGAGTATGAGTAATGAAAAATTAGTTATATTATTATTGTTGTTACATTCACACGTTTATGCTTGTTGTTCGATGTACACAAACAGTTAATGACAACGTATCGAGCCATTCTAATACTGTGCGTAGGTCGGCGGTGTCGGTGTGGTGTGTGTGTGTTATCCACTATTTGTATATACCTTGTTGTTCTTTGTTGATTGTTTCTTGCAACTTCCGGTAAGACGTGTTTACGGTGGCTGTGTGATTATTAGTTACATAATTCATGGTTATAGACATCTGTGCCTACAACATGAAGTTTCAATTCATAGAAAAATAATTTATAATTCGCAATGCCTAGCAATTTTTTCCAAGTCGGATTATTTAATCCGGGTTCTTTGGGTAGAAACCATGAAAATATTATAGGCACAATAGAGCGTCATCAGGTGGGTTTGTTAGCCATAAATGAAACATGGTTAAAGCGGGGAGAGAAGGGGCGTGCGCCATTCGTACCAGAGTATCGTTTGCGACATATTCCTCGCACTTCTGCGATAGCAGATCGAAGAGGGGGGGTAGGATTCTACGTCAGGCGCGGCTTGAATGTAAAGGTTTGCATCCACCTCGTGCACCCTGCTATCGAACAGATGTGGCTTAGGGTTAAAGTAAACAATAATAAAGTCATAGTGGGCACTGGCTATAATCCTCCTACGGGCAATGTGCAGCGATTTCTGGATGCGATGATGGATTCCATCGCTTCGTTTTCAGACTATGATTTTTGGATTTTACTAGGTGATTTTAACATTGATTTATTTGAGTATACGGCAAGCAATGTCAGACAATTTAACACGTTTCTACACTGCACTGGGTTATGTAAAGGACGCTACACACTTCACTGATCACAGTCGGACATTGATCGATGTGGTTTGTACAAATACCAAAGTGCGTAGTATATCCTTGGATTCTGTTGGCAAACTGAACGGGCATGCATTTGTTAAGTGTGAGTTTTAATTTCACAAACCCAGAATCCCGCCAAAGGTTATTACATATAGACCGATGTCTGACATCAACATAAAAAGATTTAATGAGGACGTTGACTCCTTTAGGTTGAGTCGTTTACTGCACCTAGAGGATGTTGATGACATTGTACAGGACTTCTCTCAGGTAATATTTTGTTTGAACTACACGCCCCGGTAACAAGGAAAACTATTAGAGACCTTCCGGCTCCCTGGCTAACGAGCAATGTAAAGTTCATGATGGGTCTAAGGGATGAAGCATTAAACCGAGCTAGGAAAAGTAAATTGGAGTCACATAAAGTTTATTACACAGAATTAAAAAAACAAGTAAATTTAGCTATAAATAGTGAAAAAAAAGTGTTATTTTAAATTTCAAATAGATAATAATATTAAAAAGCCTAAGATATTATGGAAAAATATAAAAGACAACTTGAATCCTCATAAATCTATGGAACTGCCTGCGCACCTGAATGACCCTGACAGGATCAATCAGCATTTCCTGAATGTTCCTGGGGACATAAACGTCTCATTATCTAATTTAACCTTTTACGAGTACAACAGGTTTAGTGGTTTTACCTTTGGATTGACGCCTGTCAACTCTTCCGCAGTACTAAAAATAGTGGCAGAGCTTCACTCTAATGCAGTGGGAAACAATGGTATATCGTTGAAAATGTTTTTTTTTTCTTTACGTGCGGAAATCCCTTCGGATACCCCCCCGCCAGCCAGCGGGGGTGGTTATGTCGTTATGATGATCCCTAAAACTTTGAATGTAATTACCGCCATTATAAATAGGTCTATTGTAACATCTAAATCCCCTACTAGTTGGAAGACTGCTATAATAAAGCCCATTCCTAAAAGTAACAATGTTATTGACACTAAGGACCTACGTCCGATAAGTATTTTGCCATGCCTGTCTAAAATATTAGAGAAGGTGGTCGTTTATTTCTCTTTCGAGGTCAATGAATTCCAGGAAGCCACCACGAAAATCAATGAGGATCTGACTAGCATTTGTTAATGGGCTCGCCAAAATACACTCGTATTAAATGGCAACAAGACTAAATTTTTAATCCTAGGCTCCAAAAATCAAGTCACACAAATTTCACAACTTAATCCTCAATTATACGTTGATGGCGTCCCTATTGAGCGTGTGCATGAGGCTAAGAATCTAGGCTTATTAATGGACGAGGGGTTGAGGTTTGAACGACATATTGCGGAATGCGTGAGGAACTGTTTTTACAAATTAAAACTTCTTCATAAAATGCGTAGCTACCTCAGTGTTGAGCTCCGTGAAAGGCTGGTCGATACCCTGGTGTTATCCAAATTTATTTAATAATCTTTCTAACGGAAAATCTTGTTCAAATAAATTAAATCGATTGAATCCTTTCGTTGATTCAAATAAATTCCTGCGTGTAGGTGGGCGTATTCACTTCGATTCGAAACATCAGTTTATTTTACCTAAGAACCATCCACTTACAATTTTAATTATTGACGACGCTCACGTGACTAACTTGCATGCCGGTGCACAAAGCACTCAGTTCGCATTACTACAAAGATATTGTATATTATCAAGTCGTGATGGAGTTTGGTCTCGCATACATCGATGCGTGCGTTGTTTTCGCGTCCGTCCCCTACGCTTGCAGCCGAGCATGGGAACGCTTCCCGCAGCGCGTCTGCGACCTAATCGTCCGTTTCTTAAGACCGCAGTTGATTTCGCAGGTCCTTTATTGTACGCGCGAATAAAGTACGTAATGCTAAAGTTGTAAAATGTTGTTTCGGTATTTGTTTGTATGAGTGTTAAGGCCATACATTTGGAGGCAGTTTCGGAGCTTTCCACTGAAGCCTTTCTTGCTGCTTTACGACGTTTTACATCACGCTGAGGTTTGTGTACGGATATATATTCTGATTGCGGCAGGAATTTCGTAGGATGTGATAGGTATTTACAAGATTTATTTAATTTTTTACGTAATGATTCTGTTCAAGCCACGCTTAATAATAAGGTGCTTGAGCAAGGTATAGCGTGGCATTTTCAACCACCATATGCTAGCCATTTCGGTGGTCTATTCGAAGCTGGTGTTAAAGGTTTCAAACACCATCTTTATCGCGTAATGGGTACTCGCACTCTAACGTACGACGAGATGCATACCCTTTTATGCCAAATTGAGGCGATTCTAAATTCTCGCCCCGTCTGTGTGTTAAATGTAGATGCAAAGGATCGACTTCCGTTGACTCCATCCCATTTTCTAATTGGTGCGCCTCTAACGGCCATTCCTGACGTTTCTTTAGAGGATGAAAATCCGAGTCGCCTTGTTAGGTGGCGTTTGATTCAACATTCCATTCAGCATTTCTGGAGACGATGGAGTTTAGAATACTTGCATGAAATTCAACAGCAGAGTAAATGGTTTAAAAATCGCGGTTCCTTAATTAGTGAAGATAGTATTGTTGTGATCTGCGACGATAATTTGCCGCCTCTCCAGTGGAGACTGGCGCGTGTGCATGCTCTACACCCTGGTTCCGACTGGATTACTCGAGTTGTAATTTTACAAGTTGGTAACAATTTTATTAAGAGACCAGTTGTAAAGATTTGTCCTTTGCCTATTGCATAAATATTTTTAAGTGTTTTTCGTTACATCTCTTTTATTTAGAGTTACTATTAGTATAAGTTTTGTTGCATGTATTTTATTCTGTTAAAAGATACTACGTACTTTTAAGGTGAGCGGCATGTTCCGTACTAGTACTGAGTTTTCTATATTTATAACACATTTGGAATTGAATATTTTTCTCATAGCTACTTTTCATATTTTGTTTACTTTCGAGGGTCGCAGCTGGTTAGCATTTCAATCTGTACATCGGAAATTGCAATGGCTGAGACTAACTTCATGCCTACCCACAATTGGTGTGAATATTGATATATTGTCAATGTGAGATCGTTAAACGTGCTCCCGCTGGACAGCCGTGTCGCCTGCGCCTCCCAGCGATTGTTGATACACATTTCGAAAACAGTACACTTCATCTTAGTGTTAGTGAATAGACTATAACCCCCAACGACCTATGGACTCCCTATGTTGTGATAGTGAGGCTATCCGACCCCTGCTGGATTTCAGAAGACCTTTCGCCGGGCCCGGAGTGCGCCTTGCAATCTGAAGAAATCAGGTGAGTGTTGGCTAGCTAGACCCGCTACGCGACAGTTTGTCTAATTCATTTCACGACCATTATCAAATACCCCCACCGGCTAGCGGGGGCAGTTATGTCAGGCAGGAACCGACTAAAACTCGGGTCTCGGGTCTTCAGACGCCGGGGTTTAAGGTTGCCCATAAAGCATTTCCCTCGCACCCCGAGGTGTCAGCGTACCTCAAGCGTAATCTAAACAAACAATTTTTTGGTAATTTTATAAAATGGTAATTAAAAAAAAAAAACCCAAATGGAACCATTACTTCTATGTCTTCTGCTGTTGAGTATAGCTACTGATCATATTACCTAAATTTCATTTCCACTGGTGAAATCCGACTTTAATTTTATTATAATAGTAGGATTAATATTAATAACACATCATAATTCTGCCGTTAATCCCGGTTGAATACATTCGAGGCTCCATTTCAATTAAGAACTGGTCCAAATAGTAAGCAAATGCTGTATAAAAAATTCACTAAATATAATGGCATATATGTCAGTTGATTAATAACTTTTTTTTTTTATAAAGAATATTAGTAACCGAAATTACTAATATTCCCCCTAACCCGTCCAGCTAAGCTAAATTGCTTGTGTTAGGACTGGGTTCACGTCGGTAGTGTAATGGCCAGGATTCGAACCCGGGACCTCTCGATCGTAAGGTCGACTCCTTAACCACTAAGCTACCGACGCTTCATCTACTAAATCATTAATAAAGCTAATAATGACATAAAAAGTAAACTAATAAAATCATCATTTGTTCACAATTTGTATTTCTCTAAAAAGTCAAAAATATCAGTTTAAAAAAAGTTAAAGATCGTGCAATAATAATCCACGAAAAAACTATCCTTTTATCTTATTATTTCTATAAATCACCATACGCGACATACTGAGATTCTTAAAGGTCGAGGCTAGGAGTTCATTGAAGGTTAAATAAGTAAGTTAAAGGTAACTAGGCCAATTTTATTTACGTATCCATACGTGCATACGTAAACCCTTTTTTCTTTTTTAAATCCCATACTAAATCTTTTGAAATATAAACACGGCTGAGCGGGGAGGCTGACCACAACAGCGACTAGCCTGGGATAACTACAACTCGTATCGGAAGTCAGAATGCGGTTAGCATTTAAATTTTGCAAATGGATGTTCTCTTGGAGCCTAGTCTACATGTGATAGTGACTGCGTTGTGCTTTTATGATATTGTTGGGTATTTGTTGTTGGAATTTACGAAAGGACGGAATGCCTTTACACGGGCTCTTTAAATAACTGTAGTGGTTTGTGTTCCAATCCACTATAAATTAATAAGTGAGTTCACTGAGATAATTCACTACAGTAGCATTATTTCATATTAGTTATAGAACTTAAAAGCAATGGTTATGCACATATACTTTTATCTATACCTTTTATTATAAAATTGTAAATTAGTTGTGTCTGTATATTGTAGATCTTAAAAAAACTTGTGTTATGTTAAATGAACGATTCTGAACACGAAAATATTTTTTTTGGAATTCTTGTCTGTTTGTTCGCGGTGGACGCAAAAACTGCTGAACGGATTTTGATGTGGTTTTTTTATTAAAATCTATTTTTTATTGCAATCGGTTAAGTAAAACCGGAAATATGACAAAAAAAACGATATACGACCTCCGCGCGAGGATTTTTATTACAACTTGGCGATGACCGCTTGGTACAAAAGGATCTATTGTGGATTTGATACCTGGTGGGAAGGGACTGCATCATAATACATGATTTGGCGGTCTTTCAGCAACCAGGTACCCACCTGTCAGCGTCTTGATGATCTTGGATATAGTCCCAAGTCAATGCATGCGCACGCTCGTACATGGCAGTTAGCAGCAGATGGATGAAATTGTCCAGTCCTACTCCAGTACGGAGAACCTACTCGAGGCAATGATTATGCGTAACGTGAAGGAACTGTTGTGCATATAAAACTTCCAGCTTGACTCACTCATCCTCATGAGTGAGTGAAACTCGTGAACGACGTTAATTTACAAATATAGTATTTTCTACACACACACCTCTTTGATGGTATTTAGCTATACCAACTTGAAGCGGTTGAGTCGATTGAGAAACGGGCCAAGAAGCTTATCAACAACGATGCGCTTAGTTGAGATCTGGCTTTCCAAAACATATTACTATCTTCTTGGGTTTTTTGGCCAGAACGTCCTGAATAGGAATAACATTTTTTGTATGCGTCAAATAACCTTTTCTATAAATCGGCGTTTGACAAGGAGACCATGATTAAAACACACTAAAAACATCTACTGTGTACTTGACATACATCAATAAATAAAAGAAACTCTTCACACACTTCAATCATTCAATTACTTTTTAACTACAAAATATAAAAATCATCAACGCAATAACAAGTATTGTTTACGCAAACAAGTGACAAATAGTTCACAAGCAGAGAGTTCCGGGGACGTGCAGTGCGGTGGCACGGGTCTGTTACCATGGAAATCGTTTAGCTAAACACATCCGAACGCACTTCGGCACTCGCGCGGTTGCCCGCGCTTTTTAAAGTATAATTTTAACTTTGCGCATTTTTGTGATCTTACGTAAGAACTCTCAAGACTCCCTCCCAGCCCCTTGTAAGAAAAAATAAGACATGACTACATCTTTATTTTTCAGACTACATGTTCATGTTTTCATAGTAGGCATTGTTATTATTTATACACTAGTATCTAGAGTTTTTCCGAAATCAGCAAAGTATTTGCGATGTATATTTGTAAAATATGGTATATTTAAAAAAAAGTGGCCAAGTGCGAGTCGGATTCGCCAATGAAGGGTTCCGTAGCAGCAAGTAACAAAATAATGCCATTTTATAAATTTTGATATTTGAGTTGCTTGAACGAAAGGTAAATTGCGGTTTACGATTTATGACGTATTAAAAAAACTACGTACTAGATCTCGTTCAAACCAATTTTCGGTGGAAGTTTATATGGTAAAGTACATCATATAGTTTTATTATTATTTTATATTATTATTATTATTTATTATTTTATTATTATTATATTATTTTATTATTATTTGTTATTGTATAGTTTAGTCATATATTTTACCAGGGATTTTAGGGATCTACCCTACACGTATGAAATTTTTTTTTTTGAGTTTTATTGTTTTTTTTTCTATTTTTGTGTGAAAATCTTACTGCGGTTCACAGAATACATCTACTTACCAAGTTTCAACAGCATAGTTCTTATAGTTTCGGAAAAAAGAGACAGACATGACGAATCTATTAGATTTTTTGCCATTTGACAACGGAACCCTAAAAACGGTGTCATGTATAGTTTTTGAATTATTTTATAGTTGAATGGTATATTTACAAATTTAAATAATTGAACAATGCAACGCCATACCAACTGGAACCACTGAAACTGTTCTTGGAACCACTATTTATTGTTTTAATCGTTTAATTTATTGTTTTACTCGATTAATCGAGTCTTCATCATGTGTCTCTAAATCATAAAATCGACCATAGTGAATTATAAAAGCAAGTTTAGTAGGACGTGGGACGAGTGGCCTGAATCAAGCCGGTTGCCAGATGCGGCTAGTGTCAAATCAGCCTGATTCAGGCTTATTGCCCAGCAAAAGGTTATGAGACATTGACTTTTTGGGAAATAGTCAGTTTAAGAAAGAACGATTCTGGGATCTTTCGAATTCATCTTTTGAAAAGTGGCAATTGTGTGCCGGAGGGCTTCAGACGACCTATGTTTAGTCAGTTCGTCAGTCGGCTATAAAGGGCTTAACGTAATCTACATCAAACACTGAAAAGCCATAAATAAACAAAGTATCATCATCGTCAATCAGCCTATTGCAGTCCACTGCTGGACATAAGCTTCTCCCAATTTGCGCCACAAAACATTTTTTATTAACTTGCAGGCTTTTCCAAAACTATATAATTATAAAATTATATATATATAAATATTAGTATTCTTTAATACTTTAATTTTGTACTAAATGTTGAACTTCAAAATAAATAAGTTAATTGTAACAAACATTTTTTTAAACAAGCTATTAATATGTATACAACATTTCGTGTATGTCTGTTAACTATTGAGGAGTTCCCTGGTCAAGACCATAAAATTTATATATCATCTATCTATATTATGCTAACCAAATTTGCTCTCGACTGTATCCACTGGTAGCTTTAAACAATATATGTTCTTCTAAGTTTGAATGTGGGTCCAGTTAACCAGTAAAATTACGCAAAATAAATTTTGTAGTCAAGTGGACCCACTGGTCCAGTAGTGATCGGGTCAAACTGACCGAGGGCTCGTATATGCAATACTTTTGAATTGTATGTATTGCAGTGATGGGCCTCTAAGGTCATGGTGAAGCCATGCCGGCTTGCAGGCGAGGTTGGAATAGGACTCGAAAATTGTGGTATACTCGTGGGATTTTCCCCCTTTGCCTCACCACGTTTTTCGAGGCCCATGCCAACCTCACCAGCAAGCCGGTGCAGCTGCTGATTGACAGACGAGACTCTGGCATACCCGTCCCTCTCAAGGTCCCAACCCCGATAGCAGTCAGATGATAGTCCCTCCCATAAAAGCTGTACATGCCAAACCAAAACGACGAGGAGTAGTTGTAGGACCCCGGGATTTCAGGTGAAAGCCGAGAATAACACTAAGCTGATGTTAATGATGATGAATGGACTTATCATACCTACGCTTAAATTAGTGTTGCCGTATTCGTATTATGATTCTTTTAGATAGTTATAACTTAAAAAATACCACACTATAATAAATTGTACAGCCAACGACAAAAGTTGCTTAGCACTAAAATCTTTAGAATACTGTTTTACATTGGAATGCATGTACTTGTACATTGGAATGCAGTGCCAAATTTCAAACTATCTACCTAAGTAAAAACGATTTCGCACAAACTGACAGCTCTATAAATTCGTGTAACAATGAATTCCATTGATTTTCGCGTGGCTATAGCCACGAGGCGTATGAATTACTGTTGCTGCATTGCGGAGTTCTCAACTTCTCCTTCATTTTTCTATCACTTACTACTTTTACACAAGCGAAAGGTATCTGAGCTATAGATATGTTCACTTAATAAACATCTTCGAAAGTAATTTTCTTAAGTTTTCCAACAACTTCCTGAGTAGGTCAGGTCATTCTTAGATGTTTACAGACAAACTGTTCGAAACAGAAACTAAGAATAAAGTGTTTGTTTATTAATAAATATAAAAAAAAAAACACCGTCTGAATTCACTAGACAACCTTTGGATATTCAATACCGAAGGATCAGACTCCTCGTAAATATCCAATTACTCATATTGGTAGTGCACATTTAAGTTCAACATTTAACAGAACAACAAATTAATGTATTTACTTTTCTTATGTTCATTTATTGGTTATCTATTTGACCAATATTTAAGAATGTCTAGAAAGTTTCTATCTATTCTATACCAATAACTTATTGAACGTTCTACGTAGAATACTGTACAATCTCCAAGTAAATCCTTGCGTGATGGACTGGAAAATGAGCCCGGGATTCCGACGTCTGACATATCGTCAACCGATAAGTCTTCCTAACCAAATATTATCGACCTACTTATGTAAGAGCATATTTTTTACCTACATAATTTTTTTATAATCTCAAATTTAGTGCCATTATATCTAGTCCACTGGAAAGTTACATTTGGGGTTGCAATAGTCAGAAAACGTAATTTTATTTTTTGGATTTTGAACCATTGTCTTTCGGCCGCCATTACAACTCTATCATCATCATTCTCATAGCGATTTCCTAGTTGCGTCCGAAGTTTGAACTTTGGAGCCCATTGTTTTGATTGCTTTGCTGGAAGCGAGAACCCCAAGAGCAAAGCTTGCGCTAGAGCCTCATCCGTTATTTAGCCAGTGCTCCTGAGAAGATCACTCATCTAATCAATAACTATTTAAAATTGACATTAATAAATTATCATATTTACTGGTGGTAGAAATTTGATGACACAAATTTGTCACAAAATTCGGCCGGGTAGGTACCACCGTGCACGATTGCGAAAAACCCTCCATGGTAATCCAATTTCGATTTGATTGCGTTCAGGGGTCAGCAAGTGCATAGCCAGGCAGGGGGATTGTGGTCGCAGCACTAGTGGCACCGGTGAGTGTCACGCGGTGCTGCGACGACAATCCTCTTCTGATGAGGCCGTCAAGCTGAGTGCCACCATTGTTAACATGGTACGTGTATGTAATGGTGACCCTCTTTCCTGAGACTTTACCTTCAGCTTACCATCAGGCGAGGTGAAGTCAAATTGACGTGTCCTAAATATTAAAATCTAGTGGGGCGGAAATCACACAGTGATTGTCAATCTTCGGGCCAAACTTAGATATTTTTGTTGCAGTATTTTTATTCAAAATTAAAACTCGAGATTCGTCAAAACTTGTGAACAGACCTTAGGCTTTATGCATATTATTCGACGCGTCTTTATATATTGAGCAATAAATATGAAGAAAATGAAAGCAAATCAAACGTCTTCGACGTCAAAAACACAAAAAAATGATTTTTTAGGGACAATTTGTATGGTAGGTACCCGAAACCTTCAACGTACAAACCCCAAAATCTAATCAGTTCTTCCCATTAACCAAACAAGATGTTTGGCGAAAGAATTTTTTAAAGCGGATAAGTGGTTCTTGAGTTATTGCGTAAACAGACATCCAGACATCCAGACCAACAGACAAACCGACACAAAATTATTTTTTTGCTTAATTTGACTTAGAATCATGTGAAACGTCGAGAAAAGTGATAAAAAGTGGGTGTAAGATTTTGATTTTTTTTGTGTGATTTTAAGACTTCGGTGTCCACCGGTGGTGGCCCGAAGTAAAAAAAAAAAAAAATTTATATCTGCCCTATTTTGAAGACATTTTACATTTGAAATTTACATTAAATTAAATTCTCTAAATTATGATACGAATTGATTGAATTCCTAAAATTTAGATAGTGGTTGGTCATAAAATAAGAACTGTCTGACTATATATAAAAGAGCAAATTGTATTTAATTTTATATATGCATGTTATTTTGTATGCCAATCGGCGGAACATAGTATGTACAAAAGCACCCTGTAAACATCTATATTAACCTGTGTTCACGAAATAAAGAAATTAAATGAAAAAGAAGAAACTCAGCGGGCTGTTTTTTTTGGTCCAAATATTTTTACATAATCTAATTACAATATTTTGTTTGAGTAGTATAGTGAAAGTTTTCTGTTAGTTGTTCGTCGTCTAAATTTTCTCAATTTTATGATAGCCTTTTTGGCAAAGTTTAGTTTAATTTGACTTTTGAATTTACGAACCTGAAATGCTCGTTGAATTTAATAATGCATATTTGATAGGTAGCTCATTTCTCTTTAGGTTGAAGATAACTATTAAGACTTAATTTATTAAGTAACTACTAGCAACCCGCTAGCAACTTGCTTTGCTTCGGTTTAATGAGTTTTTTAAATCTCGAACCATCGTTATTTACAAATTGTCATAACATACTTAGTCTGGCCATAAATACTGTTACAATTAAAAGTAAATAAAATATTACAGCAACATATTTGAATTTGGAATCTGTCATTTTTATGTGATTGTTCATTGTGTTTTCTTAGTTTAGCGCCAATACATTATACAATATATTGCGATATTAAAATGGAGTGGGGTGATAAAGAGAATTGAATCCCTGTGATTGCATTACACAAAGTAGGTATGGAGCCAAATGCCTGAGTGTCATTACTGCGACGCGTGCGAGGACTCAGGGCTACACACGCTGGCCGACTGCCCGGCGTGGCAGACGCCGAGGCGTGACCTCGTGGCGGCCATCGGGGGGGAGTCCTCTCGCTCGGCAGCATGATTGCGGCAATGGTGTGGTCCATCCAGCAAGACTCTGCGCCGGGTCATAAAGTTCGGTCTACTCAGTGTTGGTTGGAAACAACCGTTTCGGACTACATCAGAGCTGAAGACTGGCCGTCGTCTAGTCCCGATCTTAATCCGCTGGATTATGATTTAGGGTCAGTTTTAGAGAGTACGGCTTGCTCTAAACGCCATGATAATTTGAAGTCCCTAAAACAATCCATACGATTGGCAGTGAAGAATTTTCCTATGGAAAGAGTGCGTGCTTCTATTGAAACCACTTCGAATAAGCTTTTTATATTTTAAATACAATATTTATGTATTAAACTAACACACTGTAAAAGTAATAAATGTTATTTGCACTAGAAAAAATTTTTTTTCTTTGTTACAGTATTTATGGCAAGATACCTAGGTATAGCCTATGTCCCAACCAGCAGGGGAGGTTATGTCGGACTCGAACTGACTAAAACCGCACGCCATCACGGGTCTTCAGATACCGGAGTATAAGGTGGCCCATGAAGCATTTCGCTCGCACCCTGTCTGACCCAGGGCCATCTCCGGTTTCGAGTTGGCCCCCGCGGTTTGGGAAACTGCACTCATGGAGGACGGTGGTCATTGAGTGACCTCCGACGTCTAAGTCAACTCGCGCCTCGCGGGCTCTGCGGATCGACAGAGATCAGTGTCTCTCCCAGAACCTCTCCGCCGCCTCCTTCTCAAGCATTACTTGCTCGCAGAAGGAGGCAGTGGCAGTCCACGCGCTCGCGCTCCGCACCATCACCGTGAGCATAACGTCGAACGAGAGGACTCCCACTCCGAGGGCTGCCACGAGGGTCCACCTCGTCACCTCCCACGCCGGTCACTCCACCAGCTTGGTCAGCCCTGAGTCCTTGCTATCACAGTGATGGCACACAGAAGTTGGTTCCTTCCTTATTCGACACAGGTGGTCCCCGATACACCCCTTCACAGAGATCACCTGCGTCAGCCGGTACGAGAGACTAGATTATTTATTTTTCGCTGCACATTTCATTGTCGTGCCCCGGCAGAGTCCCAGTGGCACACGGTCAGGGTACAGTCGAACATAAATTGCTTCATACAAAAAGTATAGGTAGGTACTATAGATGTTTGACCATGGCAGGAGCCGGCCCGTTCGCGACATGAATCATCCTTTATAGTATAAAAAAAAACGCGGCACTTCGCTATTTGCCAGTATAAGTGTACACTGAATGCAGTTTTTTTTATCAATCATCCCACGTGACGATAAGCTGAGGAGAATTCCAAAAAGTAAGGGTCACCATTTCAGACGTTATCGTTGGTATGGTAGTCTTTGGTGTTGGCGGCGTCATCAGATGCTTTTTCATGCCCTGCTTAAAGAACTGTATGTCAAAATTTCCAGAACGAAAACGTTGTAACAAAAAACGTATTGTTTTCTTTTACAGTAGCTTCCCCATACACATCATAAATCCCTTGAGTTATTTCAGCAGTGCTGGTGACGTCCACTCTGCTCACTTGGATCCATTACCATGACTCCATTGATGTGCCAGGGTGGGTCTCGCATTCTTAAAAAGGCGATATTTAAAGTTTTTCATTTTAGGAACGATGTTAAAGAAAAATCAAATGACATGAAAACAAATGAATCACTAAAAAACACTAACTGGTTACATGATATTGGTAGCAATTCTGTTGATGACATCACTAAACTAATTTTTCTCTAAAATTTTCTTATTTTAGAGAAATTTAGAGGGAATGCTATTCTGTTGTTACGTCGAACTAAATTTGGTGTTCAATATGACAGCACCAAATTTGAATCTGACATCACCAAAATTTAAATATGAAAGTGTTACCGTTATTAAAAAAATAAGAATGAATGATAAAGAGTGAACTATTAAATTCTTTAAAAACAATATTCTTAGGTTTTTAGAATGCCGAAAAATGATTATTAATGCATATTATAGATCAAACAGTAAACAAACCGTTATTTTTCTTAGTCATAGCTAAGTACAAACGGTTTTATTCAGTTCACTAGCCTGGCAACCCGGTGTAAACCTCTTTGTTATCTACCCAACTAAACTATCTCTGGCTGGAATATGTGCAAGTCAATTTGACGTGACATAACACAATTGACATATCGGATCAGTTAAAAATTTGGCAAGGAAATAATTGCTTGATTTGAAATACATGAACAATTTAATATTTATTTCAGGGAATTACATTGAGCAGCTCGCCACCTGTATCTCTATTGCTGCCCTCTGTACAATCTCCTCAGGAGGTACAGCAGCCACAACTGCCTCAATCTGGTGTCTCGGCAGAAGCTGGCCCCATTCGCCATCGGATTGTGCCGAGACGCCGCATGTTGCCTAGGCCTTCACGACCTCGCCTATGAAAACTTAGTGAATGCCCTGCATGAAAGCAATAGTACCTTACAAGAAACTATTCATAACATAGTGTTGATGTGATTGTGATTGTTGATTGTGATTTTTGGTGATTATATGTATAAAAAATAACTTTATTTAAAACGAATTATATGTTTTTAATTAAAATTTCTTTCAATTAATTCTGCCCGCATTTGTCTGTGAAAAAGATTAGGACTTTAACAGACATAGATACCGCTAGAATAGTTTATTTCAGTTATTTCCATAGTATTATGAGCTACGGCATTCTCCTTTGGGGTAATGCCGCAGATTTAAATACAATCTTTGTATTGCAAAAGCGGGCTGTGCGGGCAATTTATAAGTTGGGCCCAAGAGTCTCTGTAGTGTCTCAATATATTTTTGAAAATCTTTTGTATGTTAGAAGAAACATTTCCAATTTTTTAAGACTTTGTAAGGGCCGTATTAATGGTCTATACAGAATAAATGGTTTTTGACTTTGACTTTGACTGGCCAAAGCCAAAATCACGAAATCGTTATTCATCATTGCGGCGATAGCCCAGTGGCGTACGTAACGGACTGCTGAGACGAGGTCTCGAGTTCGATCCCCAGTCGCCCCGGGCACACACCTTTTCGCAGTTATGTATGCATTAATAAATGTTAATTATCACTCGCTTAATAATGTGCCCGGTAGATGGCAATAGGCTCGCCCCCTATTACATTGGGACCTTAACATAACTGGCGAATCGTGGGTGTGTAATACCCCTCTGCCTACCCCTTCGGGGATACAGGCGTGAAGTTATGTTATGTTATTCATCATGAGACATGGAGGGTGCGACTTGAGCACCCAAGGTGGGGGGAATCCACCATTGCAGCGGTGAGACCGATCATGAAGGAGTGGTTGGAGAGGGACCATGGGGACCTCTCCTACCGGATGTGCCAGATGGTTACGGGACACGGGTGTTTCGGTAAGTATCTGCGGCGCATCCACCGGGAGACAACGCCGCAGTGCCAGCACTGCGTGGATCCTGGCGAAGACACGGCGCTCCACACGTTGGTGGAGTGCCCTGCTTGGGCGAGTCAACGCCGGGATCTCGTTGCGGTCCTGGGCGAGGACGTTGTTAGTCACTTTATATAATTAGCTGGTTTTGCGATGGTAACATAAATAAAACTGGCGAGATTATAGATCTCATAGTAATTTATTGATTCGACTACACAGTACAGTACAAGCGTACAGAGTGAGTGTTTAAAGTAAAACTACCAACACAACTACTTAAATCCATGTTCGGATACTTGTATCGAACAGACGTTCTCTCGTTGGAGACCATGGTGAGGGCCGTGGTCTCCGACGGGAGCAAGTGGCACGCCGCCGCCTCTTTCTGCGAGCAGGTAATGCGCGCGAAAGAGACGGCGGAGAGGGAGCGGGAGAGAACCCTGCCCCCCGAGTTTCGCAGTCTGCGGCGAGGACGCCGCAGACTCATTTAAGCCCGGGACTACCGACCTCCATGATCGGGGCCTGAGGACGGCAGTTGGCCGACTCGCCGTCCTTACAGAAGAAGGCCGTGGCGGAGGCGTGTCGTGTGTGCCCTACACACGCCTGCCAACTCACCGAAGCGGGATAAAACCCGACCCCACCACGCCCTTTCGAGGGCTTACCCGGGGTGCCCGGCAATGGACACTTGGGGAGGACACCGTGCGGTTTTAGTCGAGACACGACATAACCACCCCCGCTGGCCAGCGGGGGGGTATCCGAAGGGATTTCCGCACGTAAAAAAAAAAAAAGAAAGGTTATTCATCATAAAAATGTTATTTGAATTGAAATTTTAACGAAATTACAATTATCACTATAACTGGTCGGCAGTATTTTAGATGGCGTCTAATTTTAGTGTGACGTTTCTAATTTTAGACGTTTAGGACGTAAAACAGAATACCAAATAAGCAAATTTGGACTAAGTTGAGTAACTTAGCTAATTTTGGTTGTGTCAAACTAATAATAGTTTAGTCATACGTTTTCAGAATACAAAACGTCGTTTGACATCACTAAACTAAATTTTAGTGATTGATGATGATATAGTTTAGTTTAGAGAGTTTTTGAACAACAGAATTGCTACCATTGTCGGAAGTTTACGCGAATGTTACACATTGAAATAAAACTATTTTTAACGGATTCTATCGCGGTTTATTTGATGTTATTTTATTTATTAAAAATAGTTTTATTTCAATGACTAACTGGTTCATCAAAATGCCAATAGAAGGAGTGATCAAACAATGACGCGATCCCATTGAACGATTTTGACGTTAAAATAAACCAAAGATTGGTTTATAATTTATCAAAGCGCGCACAGAAACCACAAAATTTACCGATGAAAAAAAATTCACGATTGAAGAACACTATAATAAGCTAAACGATAAAGTGTATGCTCACAGTTCTAAGGAAGCTGCTCTTAAATGGTAGTCGGAAAGGTACAACGTGGTCATCATCCTGCGTCAGTGATGGTTTGGTGGGGCGTGTCTTAACAGGGAGTCACAAAGCTATATTTTTGTGAAAAAGGAGTGAAAACTTCAGCCAAAGTGTATCAAGATACTGTCTTGGATCATGTTGTGAAATCTCTCAGCAATACACTTTTTTAAAATATACCGTGGATTTTCCAGCAGGACTCTGCTCCTGGTCACAAGGTACGAACTACCCAAGCCTGGCTAGAAACCAACGTTCCGGACTTTATAAGAGCTGAAGACTGACCCTCTACTAGCCCAGTCCTCTACCCTAGACTACAAATTTTGGTCAGTTTTAGAGGACATGGCCTGCTCTAAACGACACGGCGACATTGAGTCTCTTAAAAAATCTTTGGAGCAAGCAGTGGCAAAATTTCCCTTGGAAACAGTGCGTAAATCCATAGATTCGTGGCCAAACAGATTAAAGGCCTGTATAAAAGCCAAAGGTGGCCATTACGAATAAAATATATTTTTATTTTTTGCTAAGACTTTAAAAATATATAGGTATAAATTTTAATAACATTACATTACTTCATTTAAAAAAAATGCATTTTCCTTTGTAACAAAACTTATGGTGGACTAGGTATATATTATTATAGTTTGTGAAAGATTTATAGTAGTTTGGGATATAGTATATAGTAGTTTGTGAAAGAGACCTAAAAATAAGGACTATATGATTATTTAGATTATTGAATTATGCTATACACAAGTATAAATTTGAAATAAATTTAAATTTCTAATTTCTAACCATACACCAGAAATTTGAGACCAAAGTGATCAGTTTGACAAAAGGCCATTTCATAATGTGACTCGATCAGGAAACAATTATGGAGTAGATCTATAATATGTAAATAGCAATGTTATGAGGCCACTGGAGATAACTTGCAGTTCACATGAAGTATACATGTAACCGGCAAGGTATAGAGGGCACACCCCGTCTTGTAAAATTAAATTTGGTAAAGGTACGCCACCGGGTTGGCCGCAAAGCTTATAAATTATTCTAAGTTTCTACTACACCAGGATATTGTGTAACTTTAAGATTTAGCTTACTAATAAAACTAGGTACATGATTATATGCTAATACGTATGGGGTTGGAATATTGTTTGTGAAGGTTTAGTGAACGAAGTATAAACCCATAATGCCATGGTTAAATAGTGTAGTACACGAACATGACAATAATTTATATTACATTAAAAATTTAACACTTCAGAACTACTACAATTATTTTACATTAAAAAGTTTATGACTTTTTCACCATCATTATTACCAGAACCATCATCGCCAATATATTTATAAAGTACTCAGTCATTTTCTTTCGCTATTTCTTCGTCACTTTGTTCATTAATATATTTTTTCATTATAATTATACAAAGTGTATCTAGCACTTTGTATAATTTCCATTTTATATCAATAGATTTATGGCACAAAATAGAATAAATATTACAAAAGTTATATGATGACAAAAAGTGTTCTTGGGTCTCGGTCGGAATCGATCTCAGTCTTGACGAAGTCAACGACCACTTATTAGACGAACGAGCCACCAAAGTTGTTAAGTACAGTGTGAAATTAGCGCTTCTATATTTGTCTGCAAACGTCTTACGAATTTTCGAACCAGGACACGTGTCCTGCACGTGTCCTGACGCGAGTTTAACGTTTTTTACCCATTACAAAAAAGTGCACAACGCCGCTAAAGAACTTTTCACTTCAAAAATACGTTTCCATTTATTCATACCATATCTCTAGTTGTTACGAAAATAACCTGTGAGCATTGGCATTTTTTCTTCTCAAATAACGTAATGAATACGGTCCTCATGACCCACCATGACAATCGTCTTTAAGCTCAAATATACTGATAAGTTATTCGGAGATATTGGTAGCAATTCTGTTGCTGACATCACTAAACTAATATTTCTCTAAAATTTTCTTAGTTTAGAGAAATTTAGAGGGAATGCTATTCTGTTGTTACGTCGAACTAAATATGGTGTTCAATATGACAGCACCAAATTTGAATCTGACATCACCAAAATTAAAATATGAATGTGTAACCGTTATTAAAAAAATAAGAATGAATGATAAAGAGTGAATTAATAAATTCTTTAAAAACTATATTCTTAGGATTTTAGAATGTCGAACAATTATTATTAATGCATATTATAGATCAAACAGTAAACATACCGTTATATTTCTTAGTCATAGCTAAGTAAAAACGGTTTTATTCAGTTCACTAGCATGGCAACCCGGTGTAAACCTCTTTGTTATCTACGCAACTAAACTATCTCTGGCTGGAATCTGTGCAAGTCAATTTGACGTGACATGACACAATTGACATATCAGATCAGTAAAAAATTTGGCAAGGAAATAATTGCTTGAAATACATGAACAATTTAATATTTATTTTAGGGAATTACATTGAGCAGCTTGCCACCTGTATCTCTATTGCTGCCCTCTGTACAATCTCCTCAGGAGCTTCAGGAGGTACAGCAGCCATAACTGCCTCAATCTGGTGTCTCGGCAGAAGCTGGCCCCATTCGCCATTGGATTGTGCCGAGACGCCGCATCTTGCCTAGGTCTTCACGACCTCCTGCCTATGACAACTTAGTGAATGCCCTGCATGAAAGCAATAGTACCTTTTTTTTTTTTTTTATCGTGCGGAAATCCCTTCGGATACCCCCCCGCCGGCCAGCGGGGGCGGTTATGTCGGGCTTGCACCGACTAAAACCGCACGCCGTCTCGGGTCTTCAGACGCCGGGGTGTAAGGTTACCCATAGAGCATATCCCTCGCACCCCGGCTGACCCTGGGCCATCTCACCACTAACAGCATCGCTCATCCTGTCTCCTCTGAAAGCAGAGGAGTACGGAGAGCGATGTGTTCCCGCCACGTTGGGTATTGGCCGACGATCAATGCCAACCCTATGAAGGCGTGAAGGGGAAGCCATTGACCGCCGCCCAGGGTGTACCGGCCGCTCCGATTCCGTTCCCCCCGGACTGCAGCGGGATCGGAATCGGAGCGACACTCGAGGAGGTTACCCAACACACACCCCAAAGCAATAGTACCTTACAAGAAACTATTCGACATAGTGTTGATGTGATTGCTGCTGCATTGAGAGACAGCAGTGCTGCTACACTACATGCTGCTGAGATCTTAGCAGCAGCAATTACTTCAGCACGTGTTTCAAGCCATAGCAATAACGTTAACCAATAAAAAGTTGGACCAACTTTATTATAGGTTAGTGTTATTTTGGTAGTTCTTATATTTTGTGTAAACCGCTATTGCTTTCTTGCAAGGGCATACGTAAGAAGCTAGTTTGATTTCTTGCCTAATACTTTATTTTTGTCTCTTTGTTGATTACATGTTTAATAAACAAAAATAGCTCTAAGTAAAACATAATTTGTGGTGATTATATGTATAAAAAATAGCTTTATTTAAAACTAATTATATGTTTTCAATTAAAATTTCTTTCAATTAATTCTGCCTCTATTTGTCTGTGAAAAAGATTAGGACCTTAAGAGACATAGATACCGCTAGAATAGTTTATTTCAGTTATTTCCACAGTATTACGAGCTACGGCATTCTCCTTTGGGGTAATGCCGCAGATTTAAATACAATCTTTAAATTGCAAAAGCGGGCTGTGCGGGCAATTTATAAGTTGGGCCCAAGAGTCTGCCTCCGAGAAAAGTTCAAAGAAATAAACATTCTAACTGTAGTGCCTCAATATATTTTTGAAAATCTTTTGTATGTTAGAAGAAACATTTCCAATTTTTTAAGGTTTTGTGATATATATAACGTAAATACTAGACATAAAAACAATCTTGTGGTTTGTAATAGTCGACTCCACAAGATTAGTAATTCCTTTCAGGGTAACTGTATACGCTTCTACAACCAGCTTCCTAGTGAAATGAAGAATCTACCTCTTCATAAATTTAAAAGACAAAGTAAAAGTAAACTCTGCCAAAAAGGCTATTATAAAATTCAAGACTATTTAGATGACAAACAAGCTTGGATATGAACTGTTTGCTCTCTATGCTACTCAAATGAAATATTGTAATTAGGTTAAGTAAACATGTTTGTAAATAGACCAAAAAAAAAAACAGCCCGCTGAGTTTCCTGCAGGAGTCTTCTCAGGACTGGGCCTCGTTTCGGTTTCGAACCGGCCAAACATTAGATTAATTTTTTTTAACGTTTTGTAAGTGCCGTATTAATGGTCTATACAGAATAAATGATTTTTGACTTTGACCTTGACTTTGACTGGCCAAAGCCAAAATCACGAAATCATTATTCATCATAAAAATGTTATTTGCCACAAAATTTTAACGAAATTACAAATCACTATAACTAGTCGGCAGTATTTTACATGGCGTCTAATTTTAGTGTGACGTTTCTAATTTTAGACGTTTAGGACGTACAACAGAATAACAAATAAGCAAATTTGGACTAAGTTCAATAACTAAACTAATTTTGGTTGTGTCAAACTAATAATAGTTTAGTCATACGTTTTCAGAATACAAAACGTCGTTTCACTAAACAAAATTTTAGTGATTTTTAGTTTAGTTTAGAGAGTTTTTGAACAACAGAATTGCTACCATTGTCTTTGAAAATATTCATTGGTTGGTATCTAGATCTAACTAGTTGCAGTACACGAAGGGAAAACGTTACATACCTTTTTACGAAATTTCACGGACGGAGAAGTGCTAAACACTCCTCCATCCGTGAAATTTCTTTGCAGTTATATGCAGGAAAAGTGCAGAATGCTAATATTTTTTTTCCTTTTTGCATAAAAATACAATAAATCAATAAATGAAACTTTACACACAGTACCATAGATTTGGAATACCCACACCCTTGTTACTTACGTAAGTTTAAACCGCCAATGTAAAACGTATTACGAGATAAGTACTTGTGTAATGTTCACAGCTGACATATAAAAAAATGCAATGAGGTTTAACTTTTAACCTCAAAAAAAGGTCGAATTTTGATCATCCCACGAGGTCACTAATACTTATTAGTGACCCCGTGGGATGGTCAAGCCGTGGATGTTCTGAGTACATTGGCTAATGAGGTCATGTTCGCACAATATAGTTGTCCGATTCATGATTTATAGCTATGTAAATGGTTTAGTACCCATAAAAGAACATTAGATGATAAAGACCATATAGATGGCGCTGTGCCCAACTTTCCAATTGATTTATAACAGCTAGTTCAACCATAAATTCTTGCTATCACTTCGTAAATTTTAAGACCATAAAACCAACTCTAATATGTTAAATACTATAAAATAACATAATAATGTTGAATCATAGATTTTATTGCTAAGTTAAAAGAAAGGGATTGTAAACATATAATAGGTAGATGCATGGTTCCTATATGGTTATTATAATTCAGTCGTCAAAATGATTGATTACACTACGAGAAGAAGATAAAATGTAGGAAAGTACTTTTTATTTCTTTCGGACACAATAATAAAGCAATTGTTTTATGAAATAAGGAAGTCCATATAAATACACATGTATATATATTATTTACAATAATAACGGTTACGGAAAGGGTTTATTTGCACAGATTTGTCCCGTTCCGAATAGACATCATGATGGATGATGTTTATAGCTTCGCTCTATATATATTATATGTTGAAAAGCTTTTTGGTGATCGCTCAATTTACCACTTAATTACCCTTCACATTCATCGTCTAAAGCGTATATATTGTTGCAATACCGCAGAGATTACGTTATTACGGGTTTGATTTACAACTGAGTAAGACAATCAATGTGGGGTCTAAAACTGTCAGAGACAAGAGCATGCCCGCTGATTTCGCGAGTATTTTATTGTACATAACGATATTCAATTTTTTATCCTTCATTTAACTACTTAATAACTAGGACGGTTGCCAGCTTGGCAATCAACCCAAACTTATGCGTATTGAGATTTGCCTATCCAACAATAGGTCAACGTGACCGGTCGACTTTTTCCATTGATTTGGTTTTTCGGTGATTATTCCTCGATGGATTCGGATGGATCTGGATATTCGACCCCTTACGACACTCGATTAATGTCTACTTGATCACCGTGGCAAATTTGGTCGAGATCGGTCAAACGGTCTCGGAGGTATCATTTGTTTGAAATGCAACTTTGAAACCAAAGACTCTTCGCTCGCCTTCGGCTCGCTACGCTTAATAAATTATCATAATTAAATAAATAAAATAATAATTAATTATTTTTCCGTTACCATTAAACTATGGTCCAAATTTTTCTCTTTATACTATTAAGATGGCAAATGTGCACATGACCGATTGCCACGATGCTTTCTTCTAAAACCACTAATTACTGCCACCTCTGTAAACAATTGTCTTCATGTTAAAGTGCTTAGTGCTTTGCCATAATACATTGGTAATCTACAATCGTGTAACAATACACGAGGTAAGGTAA
Organism: Cybosia mesomella; assembly: GCA_946251805.1. Classification (NCBI taxonomy): domain Eukaryota; kingdom Metazoa; phylum Arthropoda; class Insecta; order Lepidoptera; family Erebidae; genus Cybosia; species Cybosia mesomella. The sequence goes on from OX276403.1 coordinate 16,661,694, forward strand.
ATCTCCTATGCTTGATCTCTAAATTCTACTGCACATATGGGCAGACCAAAAAAAGCAACTAACGCTTCATAATTTTCGACTCCGTCTAGATTAGATTTTACAAAGTGAACTGAACTAACTGACAGAAGAGGTCGCCTATGTGCCAGCAGGCCCATCTCACATAAGATACAACGGAGATCAGGCGGAATTCGATCTGCTATCATTAGCTCATGACAGCGTCCGCCTTTGAGCTGAGCCACATTGCAAAATCATGGTTGTGAAGGCAAGTCTCGCGTGAAATACTTAACTACAATATAATTTCTTACACCATTCAAACCACATTTTTTATATAATACATGTAAAAATCAGCACTACAAATTCAAGTGAACTTCGTACTATTTTTACCTTTAGCTCCTAATTACTGACGAATAGCCGCCGGGACAAGCTAGCCGGTATGCATATACTCAAGATATATACTTACACTACGTTGTCTCATACATTTTATCCTTGTAACTGAGTTCTGGGGAATTAGGAATCTTGGACCAATAGTTAATATATAAAGAAATGAAGTTTGCATAGTCAACAATAGACATATAGATTAAAATGGGCAAGTTTGCGTTCACCATAAATTAATATTATAATTACAAGTATACAAGTAGAAACATGGAAAAATATAAAGCAGTCTTTACTCAACTAAATATTATCACACTTCTTCTTTCACTGTTTCCAAGCCACAATATATTTATGACCGAATCATTTTCTTAAGTTATAAATTTAAATAAAAAAGACAAATAGAACCTGCGAAGGCTAACAAATTTGAAGGTAAAGCGATGTTTTCACGGACAATAATTATTGTACCTTTATGGTCATCCGGTATCTGTTTGTTCGTAGTTCCTTAGTAGTTAGTGGGCACATTATTTTAATTACATTTCGATGGACGTGACAACTGGATAAATTTTTTCAGATTAAAACTGCCCACATAGAATTTAAATTCATTTGTTGTAAATTCAAGTCCATTTGTATGTATCCACATGCATGACAAACAAATAAAAGAGACATCAGGTTACGATGGAGATATTTTTACTTACACGAAACTTGTTTCTTAATTTGTGGGAATCTGTTAAATGTTGAAGATTTCTACAAATTTTACTAATATGAATGTATTTTTAGAGACTGTAATACTGAATTTCGAAGTTCAAAATAGCGATGAACTGTAGCCCTTTTTTTTAGCGTGTGTATACCCCCGCGGGCTTCACCCCTTTAGTGCCGACGATGGGGTGGGCGCGTCGGAATCGGCCGACTAAAACCACACGGTGTCCTCCCCAAGTGTCCATTGCCGGGCACCCCAGGTAAGGCCTCAAAGGGATAACCCCAGACTTACCGATGGACTTTGGCCACCTCCGCGGCCTCGCCTGGTGGGGTCGGGTTTTATCCCGCATCGGTGAGTTGGCAGGCGTGTGTACGACACACACGACACGCCTCCGAGCTCCGCCACGGCCTGCTTCTGTAAGGACGGCGAGTCAGCCAACTGCCGTCCTCAGGCATCGATCATGGAGGTCGGTAGTCCCGGGCGTAGACGAGTCTGCGTGACTCGGGGGGCAGGGTTCTCTCCCGCTCCCTCTCCGCCGTCTCTTTCGCGCGCATTTCCTGCTCGCAGAAAGAGGCGGCGGCGTGCCACTTGCTCCTGTCGGAGGCCACGCCCCTCACCATGGTCTCCAGCGAGAGAACGTCCACGCCCAGGACCGCAACGAGATCCCGACGTTGACTCGCCCACGCAGGGCACTCCACCAACGTGAGGAGCATCGTGTCTTTGCCAGGATCCTCGCAGTGCTGGTCCTGCGGCGTTGTCTCCCGGTGGATGCGCCATAGATACTTACCGAAGCACCCGTGTCCGGTAAATATCTGGCACATCTGGTAGGAGAGGTCACCGTGGTGCCTTTCCAACCACTCCTTCATGATCGGCCTCACCGCCGCAAAGGTGGATTCCCCCCACCTTGGATGCTCAAGTCGCACCCTCCATGTCTCCATGAGTTCCCGGCGGAGCTGAGACCGCTGAGCTCTGATTTCTCGGGGCTCCGGTCTATGGCCCCGCTGCAGCGCCTCCATGCCGTCGTAGTGACATGACATTGGTACTACGACGCAAGGGCTCTCGCTTCCAGGTCCCATGGAAGACATGCCACACCTCGACGGAGGTCGTGCGATACCCCCTCTGACTGACTCTGACGGCCATCGCTTTTAACAGGCTGTAGCTCTAAAGTACAGAAACGCGACTCGCGTTAGTGCGAAGGTATTCCAGATCGATTCACACAATGTCCTCCGACGCATACTTGAGAAAATATCTCATTTTGAACAAAATACCTACCTAACTTTACCACGTAACCTTACCTACCTTTAGCATCTGATAACTGAAATGGCCGCCGGGACAAGCTAGTATAGCTAGTATAGCCGTATGCATACACTCAAGCTAGGTACAGTCCTACACTACTTTATCCCATATATTTTATTCTGTGACAACAAGTAAGTTTTGCTGATACTGGAATACTACTCTATTATATCAATCCTTGTATTACAGAATGTCTTACATTTTGACAATGCCCGTAATACTATAATAGTATTAAGTACGTTGGGGCATCCGCGCAGCAATGAAAAATACAAATAAATAAAATTAAAGTGTCTATTTGTAACGTTGAAATCCAGTTCCACCAGAAAAACAGTTTTCAAAGAAGCATATGAATGTATACACGGCACGTGCTTACAACAAAAAACCATTTCCTCCCCGTGATCATAGCTGCTGAAAAGCAACCGAAACGTCGGTTTCAATGTAAATACTGAAATAACCTCAAATAAGTCGCGATAGAATCAGTTAAAAATAGTTTTATTTCAATGTGTGACATCTGTAAAACTTTTTTCTGTCTGTCTTTCTGTCTGTTTGAATTCTGTAATCTCAGTAACAGCTGGGCTGATTTTAATAGGACTTTCACTGGTAGATAGCTAATATTACAAGGCGCAATATAGACTACTAAACGTTTGGAAAAGAATTAGGGTTCCGCCTTACAAATATCCAGATCTAAGTCCCCACGGGTTCTAATGTACATCGCTTCTAAAAGTTTCTATATGTACCTAAGGTATTCCTTTTATAAAAAACTTTTAGAAGTTTTTAGAGTTCTCATTAGAACGAATCAGAGAGAAGTTCGTGGAAAAGCTGACAATTGTTTACGAATTAAACCTGAAAGCTTAAATATTTTTCAAGAGAATTTACGGTTTCAACTGAATGAATACTCACAATGTTATCGATTAATGTACATTGTTTTACTTGTCGGTATACAGAATGATCAACGTGGAAGAATACAATTTTTTGTCGCCATTTTGTTTCGGTGGTAAATAGGAATATAATTAAATATTTATATATATATTAATTCATTATAGAATATAAATCATATATATTATAAATGGTTTACTAATGTTTGACCAAAAAATAATTGACAAATGGTCATTCGACAAACAACGTTTCACCAAATGTTCATTTGGCAAATGAGACATTTCACAAAAGTATCATCATACAAAAACTCACTTAGCAAATGATCCATTAACAAACACTATTCTTGCCAAATGTATTACATATTAAAATGTCAATTGACCTTTCTTCAATTAACCAAATAATATGTTTCGCAAATTGAGCATTTATCCAAATATCATTTAACAAAATGTTATTTCATAAAAGTACTTATTTTTTCAAACAAAACGTTGTCTGTTGGATAGTTTATTATCCAACAGACATCGTATTACCTATACGTAATTTATCTGGGTGGTTTAAAAAAAAATAACCACGAAGGCTAAGGCGGGAGCTCCGCTCTGCTTCGCTCCCGCCTTAGCCTTCTAACCTAACCTATCCGAGTCGGGGTACTCTGATTCGGGGTGTTAACCATAATGACGTTTTTTATATATATATATATTAAACGTTAGACCTAATGATGTGTGATGATAATGATGTGAATACTTATTTCACATAAACATTGATTACACTAGTGTATTAATATCTTAATAAATAAGTAACATAACGTAAAATAACATAACTTCACGCCTGTTTCCCCGAAGGGGTAGGCAGAGGTGTATTACACACCCACGTTTCGCCAGTTATGTTAAGGTCCCAATGTAATAGGGGCCTATTGCCATCTACCGGGCACATTATTAAGCGAGCGATAATTAACATTTAAAATATTAATAACTTAAATTTTAATTAAATTTAAATATTTTAAATAAGTAATTATTTTCCAAATAATGTGTATTAATTTGATCCATACCATATCATTATTAGATTTAATAATAAACGAAACACTTGTCACTTAATACATTATATCTAATGTTTTTAGACCAATAGTAGTTTTATCAGATAACTCAGTTGCTAAATGTTCATTGTGTAAAATAATTATTTATTAAATGTATATTTATGCGTTGATCATTTGGAAAAGTGAGTCATTTGTAAAATGATAAGTAGTAAAATGATCAGTCGGCGAAACTGTTTTACCAAAAGTTGTTTGTCAAGTGTAATTTTGCCAAATGACTTTTGGTCAAACAGCAGGACCCCATTATAAATATATATAAATTTATATACCTATATATAAAAACACTCGTCATGAAGGAAGGGCTGATAAGGTACCTCGGTAGCCTCTCCTACCAGATTCCCCGTACCACATGGCTGACGCAAGAGACACCATGCGGAACAGTCAGTTCAAGTCCGACATACCCACCTCACCGTTAGCTCCGGTGGGGTGACGCCCGAGGAGGTTTCCGCACGTAAAGAAAATAGGCGTGCAAATGTTTTTTTTTTTGTGATGTAGATATATATACTGCCAGTGGGGACGCCGTTTGACCAGACGGGTGATCAGCCCTTCTATGTGGGGCCATTTCACCCATTTCCCCTATAACGACTGTCATACATATTCGTATGGCAACCGGGACCGACATCTTAACGTGCTCTCCGAGGCACGACCAGACCAATGCAAATACTCATATTCATGCATACAAATAATTGCACTGAGTGGGGATCGAACCCGCGCCTCCTGCGTAGCGGCCGCTTTCAATACCGCCACACCACGGAGGTTGTGATGTAGATAGTTTTAAACTTTTTTCTTTACTTGAAGACCTGGCTTCTTGCCAAATTTCAAGATTCTAGCTCAATGGAAAGTGTCCTTTATGTTTTGATTCTCTTGCGACTGTCTTGCTGCATAAACTGCAATATATTTGATGGCGTTGACTTAGAAGTTCAATTTTTTCGCAGCTTCAAGACGTTACGATCTGTATTTGATATCAATTTCAATTTAACGTGGGTAACTACATATTTACGGTTTTCGAACTTTTCCCTTTACTTTTTTTATACCACTAAGGTGGCAGACAAGCACACGGCCCACCTGATGGGAAGTGGTTACCGCGGCCTATGGACGTGTGCAACACCAGTGGCGTCACACTCGCTCTGCCGACCCTATAAAGGAAAGGGGATGGGAAAGGAGTTTGGGAGGGGATGGGAAAGGAGTTTGGGATGTTGCAGACCCAATAGCGGCGGTAAGGCCCCTCATGGAAGATTGGCTAGAGAGGCGACACGGAAGCTTCTCGTACCGACTGACGCAGGTGATCTCCGGGAAGGGGATCTTCGTGGACCACCTGCATCGGAGCAGGAAGGAGCCAACGCCTGTGTGCCATCACTGCGACGCGAGCGTGGACTCGGGGCTGCACACGCTGGCGGACTGCCCGGCGTGGGAGGAGCCGAGGCGTGACCTCGTGGCAGCCATCGGGGTGGGAGTTCTCTCGCTCGGCAGCATGATTGCAGCAATGGTGCGGAGCGCGAGCGCGTGGGCCGCCGCCACCTCTTCCTGCGACCATGTAATGCTCGCGAAGGAGATATTAGGTACGGAACCATAAAAAACTGTTCCAACAATAGAATATCGTTAATCCCTTTGGGTGGCGTGGTTAATCTATTCAAAGTACCATATACTCGAGATTCAGAACCAGATATGCAAATCCTGATTTCGAGAATTTCCGTTAGATATAAGTAACTTACGCTACAGATATGCTTATAAACCGGAGTTTGCATCGAGGCGGTACACCGAAACTGGAGCCGCTGTGCACAGGAAATACGGTCATTAATCACTGAATGCACTGAAATTACACGCCATGCTTTACGATACTAAATTCAAGTGCAATACCGCCGCAATAATGACCGTTGGTGAATAAGACTTTTTTAGAATGCCATACGAAATATGCTAAAACAAAATAAATTAAACTGTTAGAGTACAGAGTGTAGATCCTCACAAGTTTCAGATTGCAGAAGTTTATGATTGTTTAATGAAGTTCCTTATTCTTTTCTTAGCCTTTGAAAACTACTGGATGAAGGCTTGAAGTCCCTGTATTGTGAAAATCACATATATGTTATTCTAGACTATACAAACTAGTATTTTTGGTTATCCGATACACGATGACTTTTACTTTCCTCGATAGAATTTGCTCTTAAAGAATGGTCAAACCAAGAACGAATTCCGGTTTTATTTGAGTAGTGTTCAAGTTAGAAAAATAAAAATGATTCCAAAATGAAGATCATCGATAGGAGAGTGAAAAAAGCTTATTAAAATATACAAAAAGTCTGTATTATACCAGTAAAATTCTAAATACACACGTTTTCTACCTATATGAAGCATTCAGAGAGTCAATCAGTCCCGAGCGGAACGTATTTCAGGCAGGATGTGTGTTAGGCGCACAGTCAGGTTATACGTTTTTTAAATGAAGCTATGCAGGAAATCGCAGGAAATTTGACAGTTGTACAATTCCGTTGATAAAAAGTTTAGATTCGAATTTTATTTGCAATTATAGTGCTAAAGTACATTATTATTGTCATATTGTGTTAATACATATTATACTAGGTCTGCAAGGCGAATCGCTGCTTGCAATGTTGAGCTGAGTAAGACATCGTGAATCAGATTTTGAAAATTTTGAACAGTGATCATTCCTCCGTGGCAAGTCCGATTTTGAAAGTTCTTTTTGAAAGTCACAACTCTGGACATGCTTTCTGAGCGTGTAAAGTTTGGTCACAGTGTCTCGAGCGGTTATTATGTAATTCCATCTGGATTTTTTTTAACGGTGATCATTCCTCTGTAGTAGCATTAATTTTTTCAAAATATATCCATAAACCTTCCTCTGATTGACCTCTTTAAGCATGCCAAATTTGGTTCTGATTGGATTAGTAGTTTAGGAGGAGACCTGTGACAAAGAAAATCCTGAAGTCTGGTATGAGGAGCTTTCGCTCGACTTCGTCTCACTCAGGTCTATAAACCCATTTAATTCAATTTTAATTGCGTTAGTACATTTTACCTAATGAATTTAATTGAGTAGAGCTGAAAACTCAGTTTAGTTAAACAGATTTACAATTTATAGTTCACTCAAAATAGACGTATGATTGAAACCATGTGGTGGTGCCGCAGTCGTGTTGTAACGTTAAATATTCCGTTTTTCACCAATAATAAGTTAATTACAACAGAAATTTACGTGACAGTAACTTTTCTTTTTTTTTGTGCGGAAATCCCCTCGGACACCCCCCCCCCCCCCGCCGGGGTATAAGGTTGCCCATAGAGCATATCCCTCGCACCCCGACAACGCTACAGTACCTATATATTAATTCATTCATAATTTATGAAATACTAGCTGACCCGGCAGACTTCGTACTGCCTCAATCGATAACAACTTCCCTATTTATTCACCTTTTAAACCTTCTCTGGACCTTCACAAATAATTCAAGACCAAAATTAGCCAAATCGGTCCAGTCGTTCTCGAGTTTTAGCGAGACTAACGAACAGCAATTCATTTTTATATATAAAGATTATGTGAACAGTTCCAATAAAATTACATAGGTATAAATACCTACGTGTGGCATTGAAAACTCTTTTTGGAAATCGATTAAAAAATAATAGTGGTAAGTAATTAGTACTAGCATGCAGTTTAATTACATATATATAAGAATGAACGTGCGAGTGCGGACTCCTATTGTAGGTATGTTGTTGGAACAATAAAAAAAAGTCATAACAGGTACAATCTATTTTAAAACAATGAATGAACGCAGCTATATTTGAACGTAGACGGATATCAAAATAATAAAAGAGAATAACGTAAACTGTATTACTAGAAGATATTTTATGTAATTAATAACATAACATAACATAAACTCACGCCTATATCCCCGAAGGGGTAGGCAGAGGTGCTAGCACCCACATTTCGCCAGTTTATTTTTAGGTCCCAATGTAATAGGTGGCGAGCCTATTGCCATTAACCGGGCACTTATAAACCTGCGATAAATACACACATAACTTCGAAAAGCATCGAAAAGTCATTGGTGTGTGCGAACCCGAGACCTCGTCTCAGCAGTCCATTACCCATACCACTAGACTACCGCGGTTTTTTTATCGCTATCGCGGTGTAATTAATAGTTGTTTAATTATTTTTATTGATACCACAATAACACAAAAGCTTAAGTAAACATTCTTATTTTTCTACTCTGGTGTGTGAAATTGGCTGCGGACGGCCAGCGCCTCGCAGCGGTGTAAAGTGGCAACTTTGCTATGCTGAAAATACCCAAAATCCCCGAATACCTTCGCCTTAAATCGGTGGTTTTGAATGATTGATGATAAATACATGGTGTGGTGTCTAGTGCAGGTGTAACTTTAGTCCTTCTCAAGTTATACTCAAACCCGGTTTGCTCTTGCGCATCTCTTCAAATCTAATAAAATTAAGGTCAGCGATTCGTTGTGTTCTAAGAGCACTAGCTGGAATAAGCTTTTTCATATTATGAGCTTTTGCTAACTTAATTTGGTTGTGTTGAGGGAAAGTTAGGTGTGGACATTCATGTAATTTCACATGCAGTTTTAGCTTTTTAGTCTCCGTATTCTAGTAGTCTCATTTAGTCTAGTCAACAAGTGCTTGTTAGGTCAAAATATTTCTAATTTTTTGAAAATGATTATCAAGGTGTCATTCGATTCGGTATAGCATGTACATGATTTTTGGAAAATCCAGAGCCACTCGCAATAATTGCTAAGTTTTAAACAATTAAGTGAAAATGGGGTTTGGTTTTTCACAAATATTTCAAAAGAAAAATCACAAGGAAAAGTCCGAACTCCTTTTTTTTTTTTTTTTATCGTGCGGAAATCCCTTCGGATACCCCCCCGCGTGCCAGCGGGGGCGCTTATGTCGGGCTTGAACCGACTAAAACCGCACGCCGTCTCGGGTCTACAGACGCCGGGGTGTAAGGTTGCCCATAGAGCATATCCCTCGCACCCCGACTGACCCTGGGCCATCTCCGGTTTCGAGATGGCCCCCTCGGGTTTGGGAACCACGGTGTCCCCGTCTTGCCCCGGTTTGGGGGAGGGGCGCTAGTCGCCCCACCGTCCCGGCCTGCTTCTGCTGGGGTGACAGGTGGCCTCACCCGCCACCCCCAGGCCTGCGCTCATGGAGGACGGAGGTCGTTAAGCGACCTCCGGCGCCTGAGTTGCCTGCGGCGAGCAAGTTGCGGGCTCGGCGGACCGGGAGAGTTCTAAGTCTCTCCCGGGCGCGCTCCGCCACCTCCTTCGCGAGCATTACATGCTCGCAGAAGGAGGCGGCGGCGGCCCATGCGCTCGCGCTCCGCACCATTGCCGCAATCATGCTGCCGAGCGAGAGGACTCCCACCCCGATGGCTGCCACGAGGTCACGCCTCGGCGCCTCCCACGCCGGGCAGTCCGCCAGCGTGTGCAGCCCTGCGTCCTCGCTCGCGTCGCAGTGATGACACTCAGGCGTTGGCTCCTTCCTGATCCGATGCAGGTGGTCCCCGAAGCACCCCTTCCCTGAGATCACCTGCGTCAGTCGGTAGGAGAGGCTTCCGTGTCGCCTCTCTAGCCAATCCTCCATGATGGGCCTTACCGCCGCTATTGCGGCGTGCCCTGCGCTTGGTTGCCCAAGTCGTTCCTTCCACTCCACCACGATGGCCTGGCGGAGCTGGGACTGCACGGCCTCGATTTCTCGAGGCTCGGGGTTCCATCCCTGCTCCCGCGCCTCCTTTCGCCACTGGTACAGTTGCGAAATACAGGGCCATGGACCGCACGATCCCCGCATAGAGTCTCCTGCAGGAGTCATCGGGCCCCCTCATGTTGGGCAACAGCCGAGCCAGAGCAAGAGCTGTGCCCTTCAATTTGGGGGCCAGACTTCGGATGTGCTCTCCGAAGTCCCATCGGCCGTCGAGCACGAGCCCCAAATATTTCATTTGGGGCTTGATGCCGATGCGATTTCCTCCCACGATGAGACTGGATCCCTCGGGTGGCTTGCTCCGAGGCCCATGGAAGAACAGGGCCTCGGTTTTATGCAGGGCCACCTCGAGACCCAGCCGCCGGATCCGCCTAACGACTTGGGCAACCGCGGTCGTGGCCTTTCGGGTCGCTTCGCGGTACGTCGCCCCGCACGCCGTCACGAGCGCGTCGTCCGCGTAGCACGTGACGGTGGCACCGCCTACGAGCTCACCGCGAAGCACCCAGTCGTATCCGATGTTCCACAGGAGCGGCCCCAGGACCGATCCCTGTGGAACACCGCACGACATTTCACGCCGACCGAGACCGGTCACGGTTGGGTAGATGACGGCTCTCTCCGTCAAATACGCCCCGACTATGCGGCGGAGGTAGAGAGGCACTTCGTGATACACGAGCGCCTCCCTAATGCAACTCCAGGGCAAGGTGTTGAACGCGTTGGCGATGTCCAGGGACACCGCCAACATCACCTCACCCCGGGCTACTGCATCCTCCGCCAGAGCCCTCACGCGCATGATGGCATCCACGGTGGAGCGCCTCTGGCGGAAGCCATATTGGCCATCCGCCAGGTCCGGCCCCACTCTTGAGAGGTGCTCGACGAGGCGCTTCGCAATTACTCTTTCAAAGAGCTTGCACACCTCGTCGAGCAACACTATGGGCCGGTAGGCGGACGGCGAGTCCGCCGGGCGCCCCGCCTTTCGGATGAGGACCAGTTTCCCCGTCTTCCACAATTTCGGAAACTGGCCCCGCTCCAAACATGCGCTGAGAAGCCCTCTCAGTCGGGGCTCGAGAGCGTCGTCGACTAGAGCTAGGACCCACGCTCGGCCTGGAATGCCGTCGGGTCCCGGGGCGGTGTGTTTGGCTCTTAGCCTTCTCACCGCCAGCTCTAGTTCTACCCAAGTGACCTCGGGCACGTCGTCGTCTTCCACGTCGGGCGCCATGTGCAACCGAGGCGGAGTCATCTGCGGTGGAACATGTTCCACCGCCCGCGCTGGGAACAGGGAGCCAACAACTCCTCCGAGCAGATCCGGCTGGAGACACCGGGTTAACGGCGGGGCCTTGGGGCGCAGCTTGCCCCTCACCATCCGGTAGGGCCACCCCCAAGGGTCCCGCTCCAGCCTCTCCAGCAGCTCGCGGAAGGCGTCCCGTTTGGAACGCCTTATCTCCGCTCGGAGGGCTCGTCTGGCCTCCCTGTATCCCTCGTACAACTCCGCCTCTCGGGCCTCCGCATCTGCGGGGCGGCGACGCCTCCTACGGAATCGGGCCCACCGGCGGTGCGTGATCACGCAGCCCCGTCTGAGCTGCGCGATCTCCGACGACCACCAGTAGGCCTGACCCCTCGGATTGTAGGGCGGAGCCCTAGGCATCGCCGCGTCACAGACACGGGTCATGGCCTCCCGGAACCACTCCGCCTCATCGTCTATGCTGACAGGCCTGTCCGGCGCAGGGGCCCAGGCCTGTACGATGGCGGCTTCCAGGAGGAGCTCCCGATCAAGTCGCTTAAGCGCCCAACGTGGCTCGGGTGGAGCCGGTGCAGCCGGCGCGTCGCTCGCAGGGGGGGACACGTCAAACCGAATGTATCGGTGATCCGAACTTGTGTCCTCCCCCAAAACGACGCGCCAGCCCTGAACACGTCGCGCCAACGAGGGGCTCGCGAACGATAGGTCCACGATGGAGCTACCCCTCGAGGTCACGAACGTGTCCACGGCTCCCCGATTTAGGAGGACTAGGCCGAGTCGTGCGGCCCAGTCCACCAGTGCCCTGCCTCTATGCCCCGTCGCGCCCCTTTCGTGTCGGGAACCCCAGGCATACGACCAGGCGTTGAAGTCCCCGAGCACAAGGACCGGACGGGGCTGGCAGGCATTGACGACGACGGCCAGCTGACGGAGCCACTGCTCATATGCAGCTTGGTCTCGGTTCGGCGTCATATAAGCGGCCACGACCGCTATATCCCCAACCGCCGCCACCACGCAGCCGGGTCCCCTTGCAACGACGGCAAGAGGGGGGCTGCCGGCGGCAGGGTTGTGCACCAGTGCCGCCGACCCATCCAGCGCGGTTTCCCAGGTAGGCCCGAGGAACCGGTGGGTGTATGGGTCGGCGACAGCGGCGACATTTATGGCCCACTGTGCCATGCTCTGGCGCAGAAGATCCTGAGCATGGGCACCGTGGCCAACGTTCACCTGCAGGATGCGGAGTTGAGGATCCATTATGGAACCCCCATCTCCGCATCCCGCTGTGAACTGGAGGCGGAAGGCCGGCCTCCCGGCTTCGGCTCCCCTCCGGCGCAGGCCTTGCTGCCAACCCTGTGGTCGGCCGGCTTGCCTCCCGCTGCACACCTAAAGCAGTGCAGCGGGGCATCGCACGTGCCGGCCTTGTGACCGGGTTGGCCACAGCGGAAGCAACGGTCACCCGCCGTCACTTCCGCCGTGCAGTGCACCCCCACATGGCCCACCGACAGGCACCTGAAGCACCTGGCCGGTCGGGCCTGCAGGAGCCGTGCCTGCGCCCTCAGGAAGCCTCCCACCAGGAGGCTCCGCCCGTCTGCGACCTTTTGGGCCGCCGCGATAGGGCAGCCGACAACTGCTGCCCCCTGTCCACCGCGGCCGAAGCGTATAGCTCCGGCCTTTACTGTGTCCGGGGAGCAGTCCCCGGCCTCCGCCACGGCGAGCCTGAGCTCTTCTGCCGTGACGGAGTCGTCCAGGCCCGTAATGCGCATTTCTGCGCATTTAATGGGCCTGGACACCCGGACGTCGGCTGCATCTAGCGACTCCCTTAGCCGAGCCGCTAGGGCGTCGGCCTTGGGGCCACTGGCGGCGCCGGGGACCTCGAGAAGCCGGGCTTCCGTCCGTGTGCTCTTGCACCGGACGCCCGGGATCTCGAGGGCCTTCAAGTCGACGTTGGCCTTTACTTTGGCAAACACCTCGGCATACCCCATGCCCCTCGACGCTGCCTCCGCCGTCAGAGTGACGACGACGGCAGTAGCGCGAGGGGCACGGAGTTTCCCCGGCGCTGCCTTCGCGGCGGCCGCGGCCCTCCTGGCCTTCTTGGCGGCCTGCCGCCTCTTCTTACTGGCTCCAGCCACCTCCCAACCCCCTTCCAATGGGGTGGAGGTAGCCGGAACCACGGCTGGGGCTGGGGCTGGGGCCAGGGCTGGGGACGTCTTCCCCTTGCCCTTCCCCTTGCCTTTGCCCTTCCGCTTACCCTGAACGGGAGGGGGCTGAGGAGCCGGGACCGGCAGAGTCGCACCCGCACCCGTGGCCGGGCGGATAGGGCCCCTTTGGGCTACAGCCGCGTAGCCGGCCGCTGGTGGCGCCAGAGGCGGACGGCGGATGGAGTCCATTAGGGCCTCCATCCGACACATCATCCTCTCCTCCAGCGCCTCCATATAGGGGAGCCAGGACTCCGCCGGCGGTGCCCTCGGCTGCGCCGGCCGCACCGACGGTGCCGGCTGCTGGACCTGTTGCACCGGCCGCGCCGACAGCGCTGGCTGCGCTGACCGACTCGCGGACGAGCGAGTCACGCGTGTCTGCTCCGCCGGCTGCGCCCTTTGCGCCGTATGGGCCGAGCTCGCCATCCCCCTCTTGAGCTCCTCGACGGCTGCAGCTAGTCGAGCCGTCTCTCGACGGGACTCGGCCAGCTGCGCCGCCAGGCCCTCATTCTCGGAGGCGATGTCGAGCACAATGCTCAACATCGCCTCCTGCTCAGGGTTTGGGGACCCCTGGAATGACGCGGTCACCTTCTGGAGTCTCTCCAAAAGAGACCGCGTCCTCCCGCTCGGTTCCGTCACCGCCGAGGTGGAAGGCCTCGGTGGCGATTTTTCCGCGGCCCTCCCAGTGGCCGAGGGGGCCCGGCTTGGTTGCCCACCCCTCAGCCCTCCTCGCGCCCGGCGGACTGCAGCCACCTAAGGCGCCCACATGGTCGTCTCGTCGCTGGAGGAGGCCGTCCCGGTGAGGGTGTAATCCTCATCCGACACGCCCTCCCCTGGTCGCTGCTTCCTTGGGCGCCGTTTGCGCTTCTGCGCCTTGACGCCCAGTCCTAACGGGCTGCTCGCCCTACTCCTTTCGCTCGCGGTGTCGAATCTCTCCGACACCGCCGAGGTGTTTGGCGTCACCTCTACGCCCGCCTGCTGCGCGACCTCCGCGCAGACTCCGTCATTTTGTCTGTCCTTTTTCGTGCCTAAGTCGTTTTGTTTTTGATCGATCCGGTTTTTTCCATTTATGTTAGGGTTTATATCCATATCATATCCCACGAGTATGGGGGAAAGGTGGTCCATCCAGGCGGAGCCCCCTGCACCTGGATAAGCCTATATACTATGGAGGTCGGCTGGTATCCATAGGTTTTTACGACTTCGCTGTCGGGTGTTATAGACTTTTCCTTGTCGTGGGCCGGCCAAAAAAGGCAAGCCCTCCGGTCAGCAAGTTCACGGCGTACCCTTCTGGAGCCACCAGTCAGGTCGTTGCTGATCCCCTGCCGATTACGGAACGCGAGAGGATGGCTAGTCCTCTCTCACCGGCGGCGGCACAAGTGCCCGTCGGCCCCTGTGTTAGCAGTGGGCCAACCCACCCCTGGATCCCCCAGGACCCTATGGTGGCCTCAGCCACAAACACCATCGCTCATCCTGTCTCCTCTGAAAGCAGAGGAGTACGGAGAGCGATGTGTTCCCGCCACGTTGGATATTAGCCGACGATCAATGCCAACCCCATGAAGGGGAAGCCATTGACCGCCGCCCAGGGTGTACCGGCCGCTCCGATTCCGTTCCCCCCGGAATGCAGCGGGATCGGAATCGGAACGACACGCGAGGAGGTTACCCAACATACACCCCAAAGTCCGAACTCCTGGAACTATTGTAGGACCAATATTTGTAATTTTCCCAGAGAGTTGAAAATACGCCCGAAAACGGGTACTCTAACTTGCGCAAGTCACACCCACTTCAGACCTTTAATGAATATAGATTATTTAAACTTTCATTCAGGTGCCTACAGGATAGATAAATTGACAGTAATCTGCGAAAAAAAAAATCGCGATTTCTAGTTTTATGATTATGAGAATAATTTAAGACGACCAACAAAAAAACTTTCTATTCTAGTCGAATGGTATATGTCAGTTTTTTATTTTAGTGTCGTATTCATATTTATTCTCTGTCTACAGCTGACTGTCAGACTGATGTGCTACAGAGAGAACACTCTACAAAACCGAGGCACGCTGATCTTAGCAGGACAGTCTCTCTGCTTCCCGACGACGTGCCAACCATAGCGCCGTTTAGTGTACATGCTATTCAGAATCGAATGACGCCTCGATCATATTTTTCGGAGAATTTGAAAAAGTTTTGACTCAAAAAGCACTTGTTGACTAGACTACATTACCGTCGACCGTTTTACTCGTTGACCTGCGGCAATGCCACTACAACTGCCGAGACCGTGGCTAACGCGCTGCTATATGGAAGAATCGCCCGTCTTGGATAACCAACTGACATCGTTACCGATCGTGATACGTAAATTGAATTTTGGAATTCAAACTTCATTCTCACCTCACCCAGGAGCCGTGACACATTTTTCTTTTAAACCACCTCTCCTTTTTTAATTTATTTAAATTAATAATTAATTTAAAACTTAGTAATATTGCCAAACTGTAGATCAATATGTCGGCACCTAGTTCCCTTAAATAATTACATGTTGTAAAACATTGTATAATTCCTTATTTAATGCTGATTGAATACATACAACACAGCTATCAAAAAACAACACAACAATAAATTATAAAACGTAGAAAAAAAGTTATTCTTTTTGGTTTGTGGTAAGTTATTGGTGTAAATCCATTTCCAGAGTCGCCATTAGTAAGAAATATTAAACTTATAAATTCTGCAGACGACCTCTGTGGCGTAGCGGTAGTGCATTCGACTGCTAAGCCAAAGGTCGCGGGTTCGATTCCCGCTCAGTGCAAATATGTATATTTGCATTGTAACGTTGTGGATTTTTTATAAATCAAACTAAAACAATATCCGTAAATTAATCGATATTTTAGTATGTTTCGATAGTTATTACTAAATATCTATGGTTGTGCGAGCGAGATTGGACAGCACTAGCCCAGTCATCAACTGACGGCTCTTATATCGTTCCTTTCCTTGGTAACCTTCGCCGGGGAAAGTCACTTTGACCCCGTGGCCAACTGCTGTCGGCTCCGGGTAAGTTTTGAGATCAACATTTCCTACTTCCTTCTACAGGTGAAGACTTTCCAGCGGTGCAGCTTATTGCCTGCTAAAATGCATGGCTTAACATATTTTATTTTACTGTGTGCTATTTCAGCCTACCTAAATAGTGCCACGAGGCCGATGACCCCTACGGTCAGAGGTCGCGGCACCAGCTTGTGCTGCCTACTTATATTCTTTTTATTTTAGCTACGCTGCATTGCCGCTGGGAGATTCTCTTCACCTGCTATTTTAGCGGGTCACTTGGACGTAATTGCCTAGTGACAAACTGACCCGCACTTTTTCTAATTCCAGGGTCTTCGCACCGGGCTTCGCACCATAATGGCGGTAGCGAGGCACACCAGCGGAGACCCTGGCACGCCGGCATCACCACCAGCCACGTGTCCACTAGCTAAGTGCATACTACCATCTTTGCACAACGGACCGAACAACGCCACGGCAGAATATTTATTATGAATCCATCCCCTGAGGTTCATTTACTCAATTACCTTATATAAATTTATGTAACTTTCTCTTACCGATTATAATCCTAATATATTGTAATCAAACTTTTATTTATCTCTGCTCGCCCTAGCCGGAAGTTAGCAATACATTACTTTATTAAATTTTTACAGTGCATAAGTCACACCTTAAACTTTATTGCAACTCCATTTAAAAACTTCTATAAAAACATTTAACCGTTACATTGGCGCCTTCAAAGGTATTATTCTGCCGTAGGTATTGTGTGTTTGGTCCGTAAGTACTTTATTTCTTCTTATTTCCTCTTTACTTTGCCAGTGGTGATTTTTTTTCACCAATTTTATTGTTATTTTTCATTTTTACGTAAATGACGGTATTTGAAAATAATTATTAGTTTCATATTTTTTTATATTCAACTAAATAATGCATACTCATTTCCATTATATTAGTGAAATTACTCATTTATTTAACTAATCACCTGTGTTAAATATAACAACAGGGCTAATTAACATTACATTTGCAATTATTTGCATTTACATCTAGACTGGTATAATATCTCTTATGGTCATTTTAACTGCATAGTATACTGTTATACCAACTGGTAAAGTAAGGATCTATTTACTTTTGTTTTCTTGGACTTGTTGATCTCAACCATTATCTACTTACTTTTTAATTCTATTTTTGTATAGGTGTCTGTTGCACACCCAGTCAGTGAATTTATACTTTTTATACTTGCTTACCTTTTATATGCATTATAATAACATATATTAAGTTATTATATCAACCTATTGCTGGTTGAAATTTATCTTTATTTTGATATATTAATACTATTTTGATGTATTATACACAAATAGTTAATTACTCACTGACAGGTTACATATATACTACTTGATTTTACTAGTACCTTATATTGAAGTAAATTACTTACTAAATTGTTTTGTCAATCTCGCTCATCGCACCATAGATTTTATTTTTACTTAACTTTGGGTTAATTTACCTTTTAAATTTAATACTTACTCAACTGTTTTGTAGTCAGTGTTGCTTGTTGTCGGATTTCTGTATCCAAATTAGCTTATGTATTTGAAAAAAAAAATATGAAAACATAATTCTTTGAAAAAAAAATACAAAGAATAAAAGATCTCCATACAACTAATAAAATCTTTGAAAAGAACAACAAAGTTAATAAATACTTAAATTGTAGACCTCGTCTTGTTCTGCATATGGGATTGTTGTGTCTGGTATACTTTAAAGTCAATAAAATCATTACCACTTATATAAATTGACCGTTCTAAGTCAACAATGCATTAGCCATTTCCCCCGAGTCCTTTTAAAATGACTTGTCATAACTATAAACTAAATATAGGTAAAATAATCAATATAATTCATATAAAACATTTTTAATCAAACATAATACAATACAAGGACCTAACCTAACCTAATTAATTTATTAATTAAATAGCAACCTAACTTCTTAACTATGAACAACACTTGTTTTGTTCTAATAATCACTATTGTTGTAAATATATGTAAATATTCAATAAACTTTCCTTTGCACTTAAACACTCTTATACACTATTGTGGCAAACAAACATATACCTACACATACTTGTAACTAAAACTTGTATTTTATAATAACATTCCTTATTGTTATTCCACTGTTGGTAATACACTACCTATATCTCATCACTACAATGGTCGTAATGATATTTGTACCTATAAAAGGGTCACCAGTAAATTTTTTAATTTCATGTACCTTCTCAACTTTTTCACTTATTACGAAAACTTTTTATAATATAAATAACTCATGTATCCTGTTGGTAGACACGGTCTACAGGTCAATTATGTCTTCTTACTAAATAATGTATGTAATACTTTTCAATTGTTATTACATCTTTGGTTCGTATATTTGAACATTTTATTTCTATCAAAAGTTTGTTGGTGAAATTGTTTAACTGACGTTGTTTTTGGGTCCGTTGGCGTTTTAAACCAACGGATACCTTACCTTGGTGCTGGGATATTCAACCAGTCACCAAGAGTTTTTATGGTTTTGTACCATTTGTGGGTCCGTTGGCGTTTTAAACCAACGGATACCTTTTCTTGGAGATGGGATATTCAACCAGTATCTGGGTATTGTTCCTTATGGTTTTATACCATTATTATGCTGAGCGGTCGTGCAAACTCAGTTCCAAAAACAAGCCTCATTGCATATCTTTGTTATGTCTTCTTCCGAGCGGTTTGCAAACTCGTGAAATAAGCCTCATTGCAGATGCGGTAATGTATACATCTAAAAGAAGCCCTATACTAAAAACATAAAACTTTCTCTTTTAAAGTCGAAAATATATAGTGGTATTTATTGGTCTTTTTCTTCCCATTGAAATTGTTGTCTGTGACATTTCAAAGTTTACCATCTTGTTAGATTTACGTCTGAGTCTCCAGCGCCTATTATCCTGGAAACTCTCTTCGGAAGGAAGCGTGTGCTACATTATATAAGTGGTAACCGCAAAGTATGGATGAAAATGATAGAGGAGGTATGTAAGAAAGTATGTATGTGTAAGCGTAAGTCAAGCATTGTATTGAGCAGTCCAGTATCGGGTTTTTGGGTAACAAAAACCCTGAACTAATTGAGGGGGTATTGTAACGTTGTGGATTTTTTATAAATCAAACTAAAACAATATCCGTAAATTAATCGATATTTTAGTATGTTTCGATAGTTATTACTAAATATCTATGGTTGTGCGAGCGAGATTGGACAGCACTAGCCCAGTCATCAACTGACGGCTCTTATATCGTTCCTTTCCTTGGTAACCTTCGCCGGGGAAAGTCACTTTGACCCCGTGGCCAACTGCTGTCGGCTCCGGGTAAGTTTTGAGATCAACATTTCCTACTTCCTTCTACAGGTGAAGACTTTCCAGCGGTGCAGCTTATTGCCTGCTAAAATGCATGGCTTAACATATTTTATTTTACTGTGTGCTATTTCAGCCTACCTAAATAGTGCCACGAGGCCGATGACCCCTACGGTCAGAGGTCGCGGCACCAGCTTGTGCTGCCTACTTATATTCTTTTTATTTTAGCTACGCTGCATTGCCGCTGGGAGATTCTCTTCACCTGCTATTTTAGCGGGTCACTTGGACGTAATTGCCTAGTGACAAACTGACCCGCACTTTTTCTAATTCCAGGGTCTTCGCACCGGGCTTCGCACCATAATGGCGGTAGCGAGGCACACCAGCGGAGACCCTGGCACGCCGGCATCACCACCAGCCACGTGTCCACTAGCTAAGTGCATACTACCATCTTTGCACAACGGACCGAACAACGCCACGGCATAATATTTATTATGAATCCATCCCCTGAGGTTCATTTACTCAATTACCTTATATAAATTTATGTAACTTTCTCTTACCGATTATAATCCTAATATATTGTAATCAAACTTTTATTTATCTCTGCTCGCCCTAGCCGGAAGTTAGCAATACATTACTTTATTAAATTTTTACAGTGCATAAGTCACACCTTAAACTTTATTGCAACTCCATTTAAAAACTTCTATAAAAACATTTAATCGTTACAGCATTGGTCTGGGTGTTTCTATGTATAATATGTATTTATTTACAAAAAAAAAAAGTATTTAAGTATGTTTATCCGCATTCTAGAACCCATATGACAAGCTCTGCTTAGTTTGGATCTAGATGGCGTTGTGTACTTTGTCGTACAATATTTATTTATTTATATAAGTATTTTCCCGTTGGAATAAGCAGAAAAAGATTTTTCCACTGGTTATGATTCTGGCATAGGCTTCTTGCATCTTCTGCTTTCATAATGGTTTTCCTACTTGCTCGCTGTTTGTGGATAATCTTGACCTGGCATTCCCCTAAAATATTCTTGATTTAATTAATATACTTGTACCTACGCGACCTATACCGGTTATCTATTCACCCCCGCCTCATAAATCTGTTTCCTCAATCTGTTTTCATCTATCCTGTCTACATGTCCAAACAATTTAAGTATCCCCTTTTGTATCTTGGTATACCGTACTATACCACAATGTTACCTTATCACGCTGTTCATGTATGTGAATGACATAATTTATACAACTCACTATGAATTCAACATACACGCAAAAGATACTCGATCATTAAATATATTCTTTTAACACGATTAAAAGAACATGTTTGCCCGCTAAAATAACTAATTCACTTCACGAAATTTGAAGGTAACAGAAATATAGTAACATACATAAGTCAAGCTGGCGCTATTTTTCAAATCTGACACGCAATAAGCTGCTAAGGAAAGAATTACGCCAACTGTTACTTCGTAGAATTATTTGACGTGGAGCGCTCTGGATGCATTCTAAGGGTGAGCGCTCATTATAGACAAAACAGTCTTAAGACTGAAAATTGCTCTACAGAAATATATAAAAGTTACACACAGTTAAAGTACACTTAGAACAAAACAAAGCTATCTTATTATTATTTACCTACAAGTCACGTTGAGACACAACCAGCGTTCGCTTTCTTACTTTTTCTTCTCCACTTCGCAAGATTTTGAGAATCCATAGTAGTGAGATCATTGGCCCGCATGTCATCCCTTATGACGTGAAACCAGCGCTTCTAGACCCAAGAAGCCCTCCTACCGCAGCCCGATAGAAGTGGCGAAGGCGACACTCCTGCATTTTATCTGCGATGTCTCTGAGATAAAGGCTGCCGTGGATGCGTTCTCACGCGATCTCTACGCACATCCAGCGCAGTATATTCATCTCCATGACATGCAACTCCTGCTTGTATCACTTCAGCAATGGCCACGCTTCACACCCGTGTAAAAGCACAGGCCTAACGACGATTTTATAGTCCTGCTCTTTCAACCTAACCGGCATTTTGTGGTCATAGATGACACCAGTCATCCCACGCCACTTGGCCCACGCGGCTGTATGCCTTGAGGTCGCTAACGATGTTACCAGTTTCGTGAAGTAAAGATCCCAGGTACTTAACCTGTTTCATCGCCTAGGGGTGTGGAATCTGTAGAGTTCAACGTCATGTACTCGGTCTTCACAACATTTAGCTTCAGACCGCCGTTCTCAAGTGCTTCCTTCCACGTCTTCATACGTTGCACCAATTTGTCTCTGCCCGCGTCCGCCAGCGCGATATCATCAGCATACATGAGCAACCATGGAGGTTGCTCCAACCAACCAACCAATCCAACCATGGAGGTTGCTCATGTAAGTCTCTGATGCTGTCCCATAACACGTCTAATACCAAGCTGAACAGAAATGGACTTAGGACAGATCCCTCTTGTACCCGGACTGTGATGACGAAGGGTTTCGTGTCGCCAACGGCAGTTAGAACTACGGAATGTCTCTGATAATATCAACATAAAATTCTGGGACACTTTTAGATCGTAGTACTCACCATATCAGCGCGAGGAACACAATCGAAGTCCTTCTGCATATTCGAAAATAGGCAATAGGCAATATAGAGCCGTATTACTTTTATGCCGTGGTAATTGCCACACTCCTGCGCCAACCCCTTGCCTTTGAAGATTGGAGTAATGATACTCAACCTCCATTGGCTTAAGATGTTCTGAGTGAGGAGTATGCGCTTGAAAAAGTATGGAAGGCCCACACAACGGGGAGCCTGCGCCTTCCAGGCCTCAATGGGAACTTCATCGGCGCCGACAGGTTTCCGATTCTTCATGCTGCAAAGAGCTGTCTGGACTTCTCCAGGCGTTGGCAGTAGTCCTTGATTTGGAAGGAGTTCCGGTGGCTGCACTTCTTTATGCTACTTGTTCAGCAGCTCGTGGAAATAATCTCTCCTTCACCGCGACTTCCTCGTATAACAGATGGCCTCCGGGGTTTTTAACACAGCGACACTTGAAAATATCCTGTGCTGCTTTGACCCTGGAATCCGCCAACTTATAGGTTAGCTTTCGCCCCTCAGACGATTCCAACTTGTCGTACAGTGGTTGCAAATAGTCCTGTCTGGATCTGGCTACTGCTCTCTTAGTGGTGCCCTACCCCTAGAGTGTAATTTAGAAATGCGTAGGTGCGTAAGCGCGTAGGGGCGAGGTGTCCTGTGGGCTGAGCAAAAGCCATCTGCGATGATTCAACGCTTGCAGTCGAAGACCCGCAGAGCCTGAGCTGTGACAAAAGTCTCCACGTAGTCTGGTCGGCCCTACCCTTAGAGTGTAATTTAAAATCGCGTAGGACGAGGCTTTGTAATACAATATTAGGATAAATAAACATTAAATAATTTGAATTTAGGAATTTCAACTTTTATGGAAAACGCTTTTAAGGTTTTAAGGTTTAACGCTTTGAAGAGAACGTTTGACGGCCCGCAACGTGGTTGTTTTGCACAGCCCATTGTTATGGTACACTGATACCGAGTTGTGAGAATCTAAAAATAGCGGGAAAGGTCGAGTTCCGCGAAGTTATACGCGTCCCATCACTAATGTTCATAGGAATATATTACCTTATAAGGTCAGGCAGCGAGCCGAGACGCGTTAAGCATGAGTCATCCCAAGCTACGACCAATTAGATCGCTGGGCAAGATACGATATCGATGAGTTTTAACATCACTAGAACGCGCGCCGCGACGGCCTCCGCGCCCGCAGCGGACGAGAGGTCATTCCTTAGCGAGACGTCGCAATCGATAGTCACATAGTCAACAGCTACGTGTCATAGTTCAGTTCATATCACAGTACAGTAGTCGATTGGAAAGTTATAGTGCCAAGCAGCAAATAACAGATTGGTCTTAAACATATACGCGTTGCAGTTTCCCATTATTGGGAATTCCGGACCGGCTGAAAATTCCGTGCCGGCTAAAAATTCCTTACCGTCTGAAGAGTGCACTCAACTCCGTTCCGGTCAAGAGATCGCAGTAACTGTGTACCGGTGGAACAGCACCGGCCCAACTCCACACCCGAACAGCTGGCAGAGACGGCGAACGCAAACGTCAAGCCTGGTGGTCTCTTGGGAGGCGCATCACCCTCGCCCGGTGCCGACGGACCCAAGTTGAGTGAAATACTTGGCGGCCGTTCGTAGCGGCGTGTACCTGTAGCCTAACCGACACTCGGCTTTAATTTAATTTTAAAATACATATAGATCTACATTGTGGTACCTACGGAAAAAAGTGTTGGACTTCGATCACTCGTTTCCTTCCGGCTTTCCCGTAGGGCACCCCGTATCACCATTTAAAACGCTGGCCGTCAGAGTCATAAGGGGCTACCGCACAATCTCTGTCGAGGCGACATGTCTCCTAGCCGAGACCCTCCATGGTAGCTGAAAGCCAGGGCCCTTGCGTCGTTATATCAATGGCACAAGGAGGTGCTGAAGCAGGGCCACAGGCCCTGACCCCGGGAACTCAAGGCCCAGCGGTCCCAGCTCCGCCGGGAACTCTTGGTGCAACTTGAGCAACCGAGGTGGGGAGAAGCCACCATGGCGGCAGTGAGGCCGGTCATGGAGGAGTGGTTGGAAGGGCACTGCAATGGCCTCTCCTACCGGATGTCAGAGATGATTACCGGACACGGGTGCTTCGATAAGTATCTGTGGCGCATTCACCGGGTGACAACTCCACATGCAACACACTGCACATGCACATCCACCGCCCTGCGAGGACTACGGCGAAGTTACGGCGCACCACACATTGGTGGTGCCCAGCGTGGACGAGTCAACGCCGGCCAAAAGTCAAAGTCAAAGTCTTTATTTTTCAAAATAGTGCAACGTAATTACATCTTTTTGACGTCAAAATCTGCTTAAAACTAAGTTTACCACCGCTTCCTAGGCCCTAGTGGAGAAGAAACGGCGCAACAAACTCCACTGCGGCATTTTCGAGACGTCATATTATAAATAGTGATTTCTTAAGACTAAATATGGACAAATGTACATTTTTGTCTCGTGTTAAAATAAATAAAGGTATTTATAAAAAAAAAAAGTTAAGATAAAAAATTAACCTAAGTTAAACGTTAAAATAATTTAAAAAAGTTAAAATATGGTAAAAAAAGATTGCCTACTACAATATTATGCTGTAGTTGTAGCATAAGAGGGGCCTGCACCATGCTCAAGCCAGACATTTTTGTCTTTAAGGTAATCATGTGTCCTATAGTATGCTTTTTTACATAAGGTGGTCTTAACAAATGTTTTAAATTTATTGTCAGGCATACCAAGGATCGATTCAGGTAATTTATTATAAAAGCGTATACCTTCCCCCCTAAAAGAATCACTAACTTTGCTGAGCCGATAACATGGAAGGATCAGTTTATTTTTATTGCGCAGATTTCTGTCTGTAATTTCACTTACTTTTGTAAAATTGGATATATTTTTCCTGACATACAGTATGTTCTCGAATATATATTGGGAAGCTACAGTTAAAATATTAATATTTTTGAATCGTTCCCTAAGAGAATCTCTCTTGCCTAAACAATAAATGGCACGAATTGCCCTTTGCCGGAATCTCATTGCGGATCTGGGCCTGAACATTCTCTCGCTGCAGACCAAGGTGAGAGCCGTGGTCTCCGATGGTAGCAAGGGGCACACCGCCACCTCTTTTTGCGAGGAGGTAATGCACGCAAAAGAAGCGGTGGAGGGGGAGCGGTAGAGAACTTTGCCCCTTGTGTTCCACAGTCTGCGGCGAGGACGCTGTAAACTTGTCTACGCCCACGGACTACCGACCTTCATGATTGGGGCCTGAGGATGGCAGTCGGCTGACTCGCCGTCCTTACAGAAGCAGGTCAAGACGGAGGCGTGTCGTGTGTGTTCTACACACGCCTGCCAACTCACTGACGCGGGATTCAATCCGACCCCAAAGGTGAGGTCGCGACTGCGGCCGAAGTCCGTCGAGAACCCTGGGGTTATCCTTTCGAGGGCATACCCAGGGTGCTTGGCAAAGAGCGCTTGTGAAGGACACCGTGCGGTTTTAGTCGGTTCTATTCCGACATACCCGCCTCTATCAATCGCTGGCACCGGTGAGGTTAAGCCCGTGGGGGTTCCACACATAAAAAAAAGTACATTAGAGAAAAGATTTGGACGCTTGCCACTTATAAAGAAAGCTTTCTTCACCCTAGTCTCCTTTTGGACAGTCCAAAAGTCTTCCATCACCAATTCTCCATGTCACACTCACGTTCACCCTTAGACATGCCGAGCACTGCCCTCGCCGTTCCAGCTGAAGCAAACCTCTGGAACGTGGCTTCATCAAGCAGCCACTACTTTCTGTACACATTCTGTCTCTAATGTGCCGTAGCCCTGAACGTAAGTACTAAGTGACATTCAAGAAACACACACACAGTGTAATGAACAAAGAGATCGTTTGACTGTGGTAGTAGTGGTAGAAGCCTCAGAAAAATAGTAGCAGTCATCACCTATGAGATACTAGGTACTGTTTTGCTGAAGCGAGCAACTTTTTTTGCAGAAAAATCGTTTTTCTTCTAATTACAGCCTGTTGAAAACCGACCTAATATTTGGAATTATTTTTATATCCTTTCATTTTGTGACTCTTCTCCGTTTCACTTTTTTTTTTTACGTGCGGAAATCCTTTCGGATACCCCGCCGCCGGCCAGCGGAGGTGGTTATGTCGTGCATCGACTAAAACCGCACGGTGTCCTGCCCAACTGTCCATTACTGCCCCCGGATAAGCCCTCGAAAGGATAACCCCAGGGTTACCGGCGGACCTTGGCCGCCAACGCGGCCTCGCCTGGTGGGTTTTATCCCGCGTCGGTAAGTAGGCAGGCGTGTGTAGGACACACACGACACGCCTCTGCCACGGCCTGCTTCTGTAAGGACGGCGAGTCGGCCAACTGCCGCCCTCAGGCCCCGATCATGGAGGTCGGTAGTCCCGGGCATAGATGAGTCTGCGGCGTCCTCGCCGCAGGCTGCGTGACTCGGGGGGCAGGGTTCTCTCCCGCTCCCTCTCCGCCGTCTCTTTCGAGCGCATTACCTGCTCGCAGAAAGAGGCGGTGACCTGCCACTTGCTCCCGTTGGAGACCACGGCCCTCACCATGGTCTCCAACGAGAGAACATCCACGCCCAGGACCGCAACGAGATCCCGGCGTTGACTCGCCCACGCAGGGCACTCCACTAATGAGTGGAGCGCCGTGTCTTCGCCAGGATCCTCGCAGTGCTGGCACTCCGGCGTTGTCTCCCGGTGGATGCGCCATAGTTTTTTTTTTTTTTTTAATATTTAGGACACGTCAATTTGGCTTCACCTCGCCTGATGGTAAGCTGAAGGTAAAGTCTCTGGAAAGAGGGTCACCATTACATACACGTACCATGTTAACAATGGTGGCACTCAGCTTGACGGCTTCATCAGAAGAGGATTGTCGTTGCAGCACCGCGTGACACCTACCGGTCCCACTAGTGCTGCGACCACAATCCCCCTGCCCGGCTATGCACTTGCTGACCCCTGAACGCAATCAAACCGAAATTGGATTACTATGGAGGGTTTTTCGCAATCCGATAAATATCTGGCACATCCGGTAGGAGAGGTCACCGTGGTGCCTCTCCAACCACTCCTTCATGATAGGCCTCACCACCGAAATGGTGGATTCCCCCCACCTTGGTTGCTCAAGTCGCACCTTCCATGTCTCCATGAGTTCCCTGTGGAGCTGAGACAGCTGAGACCTGATTTCTCAGGGCTCCGGCCTATGGCCCCGCTCCAGCGCCTCCTTGCGCCATTGGTACAACAGCGTAAGGCTCTCGCTTCCAGGTTCCATGGAGGGGTCCCAGCTAGGAAACATGCCGTCTCGACGGAGATCGTGCGATACCCCCTGATGACTCTAACGGCCATCGCCTTTAACGGGCTATTTAGAACAGCCACGTTGCGGGCCGCCAGAGTCTCCGCCCATACGGGGACCCCGTACAGGTCCATGCTTCGCACGATCCCCAGGTACAGTTTCCTAGTGGGGGCGTTGGGTCCCTTAACGTTGGGCATCAGCCGCGATAGCGCGGCCGCAGCCCCCCTCAGTTTCGGGACCAGACTTCGGTGATGAGGTCCGAAGTCCCATCGGCTATCGAGTACGAGCCCAAGGTACTTCATCGTGGGCTCGATGCCGATGCTTACGCCCCCTATGGTTATACTGGTTCCCGCAGATGGGCCCCTCCGAGGCCCGTGGAAACACATAGCCTCGGATTTGTGGAGAGCCACCTCGAGTCCCAGCCTCCGTAATCGACCCACGACTTGAGCAACCCCTGCCGTGGCCTTTAGTGCCGCGCTTCGGTGCGTTGCTCCCCGCGCCATAATGAGGGTATCGTCAGCATAACATGTTATCCTGACGCCCTCGAGCAACGAACCGCGCAGCACCCAGTTGTATCCGATGTTCTACAGGAGTGGCCCTAGGACCGACCCCTGTGGAACACCGCACGACACTTCTCGCCGCCCTGGCTCTAGCCAGCTCGGGCAAACTATGGCCCTCTCGGATAGGTATGCCTTGACAATGCGGCGGAGAACTCCGTGATACGCGAGAGCTTCCCTAACGCAGCTCCAGGGTTCTCGGTTTCACATAGAAAAAAATTGTAAAAGTCACCGTAGAACCTATTTGCAGCGCCACCTACCGAGTCTAATTGTGAATCAAAACTATGCATAAACCTACTCATATACATCCACCATACAGAAGATTTAACGCTAGAATACTAACCTTATTTTACAACGCTTAACACTAACCTTCTTTGGTTCAACTACGCCATTAGAAAAAGGTGAGCTTAGGAACGTTTCTTGATCTAAAGTTTAATTTTCTTTGTATAAATTTTTGTAACAATCGTTGAATAATGCTTATTACTTGTTTAAACCTACAAATAACTCTAAATTATTCCTTTTCTGCCTTTTAATTGAGATCATATATTACTTCCAGAATCAATAATACTTAATTTCGAAGAGCATAAAAACATAAACTATTACAATAAAAAAATTAAAATAATTTCAATAAAACCATCAACGTCTCCACTCCACTGTACTATTCACTCCAATCCACAATCTACTACCCTCTCTCCACTCTTTTCCAGCCAGAGAGCTTTTCTCCGAGAACGTATTCACAGTACCTATACGGCGGACCATGGCCCGACTCAGTCAGGATCTTCTGAGAGTTCACCATCAAGTCACCCACGAGCTTTCACCTAATGATCCGCCAAGAGTCCTCCAGAATTTTACAGCAAGCCAAGCCACCGGGGAGCAATATTACTGAGAAAGAACGGAAAGCCTTAAAGAACCTAAGAGCCAATAAGGATATTGTTATCCTAAAAGCTGACAAAGCTAATGCCACAGCGGTTCTCAACACCAAGGATTACGAAACCAAAATCAAGGATCTTCTCGACCCTGCCACCTACAAGGAGATTCTAAAGAACCCAACGGCAAGAATCTTGAGACAGGTAGACAACCTGATCAAGGGTTCCTCTATTCCAGAAGAAACGCAGCGTATTATCAAGAAGTCTGAAGCTCTTCCACCTAGGCTGTATGGGTTACCAAAGATCCATAGGCCTTCAGTACCGCTCCGGCCCATCGTGAGCGCTATGGGCTTACCCTCTCATCCAGTCTCTAAGTATATCACCGGACTGCTTCAACAACATGTCGGATCATCCTCGTCACACATGAAGGACTCTCGCCACTTCGTGGAGAAACTCAAGATTTCTTATCTATTGAATGAATCATACTATATAACACAACTGATTGGTGATTTCAAGACAATCATTGGCCCTACCGCCCAAGTGTCGTCGACATCACAGCCGTCGAAATGTTGCGCTGGTCAAGGTCGACGGCCATTTTGTACCGCCCCATTGATAATCGAGCCGGCGCGGCGTAAGAATGAATGAAACGCTGTTTTTGACAGTTAAATAGCTGCCGCCTAAAAAAATTCAAATCGACGGCGTCTCATGAGCTGTCGTTTTGAATATTATTTTCTTTTCCGACGGTTGATTACGATGCCGATTGCACCTAACACTGGGCTACTATGGCTTTTATGAGTGCGACTGCCGACGAGTGGGTTCTGCCGTCCTATTGCACCTAACACTGGGCTACTATGGCTTTTATGGGGGCGACTGCCGACGAGTGGGTTCTGCCGTCCTATTGCACCTAACACTGGGCTACTATGGCTTTTATGGGAGCGACTGGGTTCTGCCCTCCTATTGTACCTTACACTGGACTACTATGACTTTTATGGGGGCGACTGCCGACGAGTGGGTTCTGCCCTCCTATTGTACCTAACACTGGGCTACTATGGCTTTTATGGGGGCGACTGGGTTCTGCCCTTCTATTGCACCTACGTTGGAGGACGAAATTCCATCGTCGGCAGTCGCCCCCATAAAAGCCATAGTTGCCCAGTGTTAGGTGCAATAGGAGGGCAGAACCCAGTCACCCCCATAAAAGCCTTAGTAGCCCAGTGTTACGTACAATAGGAGGGCAGAACCCACTCGTCGGCAGTCGCCCCCATAAAAGCCATAGTAGCCCAGTGTTAGGTACAATAGGAGGGCAGAACCCAGTCGCCCCCATAAAAGCCATAGTAGCCCAGTGTTAGGTGCAATAGGAGGGCAGAACCCAGTCGCCCCCATAAAAGCCATAGTAGCCCAGTGTTAGGTGCAATAGGAGGGCAGAACCCAGTCGCCCCCATAAAAGCCATAGTAGCCCAGTGTTACGTACAATAGGAGGGCAGAACCCACTCGTCGGCAGTCGCCCCCATAAAAGCCATAGTAGCCCAGTGTTAGGTACAATAGGAGGGCAGAACCCAGTCGCCCCCATAAAAGCCATAGTAGCCCATTTTTAGGTGCAATAGGAGGACAGAACCCACTCGTCAGCAGTCGCCCCCATAAAAGCCATAGTAGCCCAGTGTTAGGTGCAATAGACAGACAGAATCCACTCGTCGGCAGTCGCACCCATAAAAGCCATAGTAGCCCAGTGTTAGGTACAATCGGCATCGTAATCAACCGTCGGAAAAGAAAATAATATTCAAAACGACAGCTCATGAGGTGCCGTAATGAAATGACACTTCAAAGCGACGCCGTAGATTGGAATTTTTTTAGGCGGCAGCTATTTAACTGTCAAAAACAGCGTTTCATTCATTCTTACGCTGCGCAGGCATCGATTATCAATGGGGCGGTACAAAATGGCCGTCGACCTTGACCAGCGCAACTTTTCGACGGCTGTGATATCGACGACACTTGGGCGGTAGGCCCACATATCTGTTGTTACATATACTATGCAACATCATGGCGTCCAGAAGTAGACGTCTAGATTGCAATGTTAAAATGCTATACTGCTTAACTAACTGTACATAAGGCACTCTTAATCGGTAATATTTATAGTTTACGACACATAGGATTTTTTTTTGTACTAATTCTAGACTCTGAGTGTATTTCACACACATACACACCCTTTTCACACACGCACACACACAATGCACCCTCACACACATACACACCCTTTCCACACATACTTATACTTACATATCTACACACAACATTCTGCATGCAATTAGTTATAGTTATTTTATAAGTTAGTTACAAGCGATTTTAACAAATTTCTATTTGGATTTGTATCACTGTATTTGTTTTTGTATTTTAATATTTAGTTTTATTTGATGTTATTTAGTAAGTCTGGAACATTTCTCTTTTCCATCAGGAGAGTGGCGTTGATGGCTGTGCCACAGTATACTACTTTTACAGCTGTCATCGATCCAATTTTGCTTATGTTTATTTTATTGTTTATGTTTCAAATAAAGTTTTTATTCATTATTTTTTATTCATTCATTTAGCATATAAAGGATTCCAAATTGAAACTGCATATTCTAAGTGTGGTCTCACTAAAGTTTTATATAAAAATAAAAGTGTGGAAGGCTGCACAAAGTCACGACAGGATCTCATGACAAACCCGTACTGTAGGCTTTATTAATTATGCTGTCAACATGCAGTTCAAAGTGCAAGGACGAATCTAACAAAACACCTAAGTCGCGAACCAGATTGTCTCTATTCAAAAACATATTGTTAATGGAGTAATTATAGTGCAATTTGTTTCTATTTTTTGTAAAAGAGATTACGTTACATTAAAAATTAGGCGTTTTTAAAACACTGGTTTATATCGTTAATAAATATAACAAAGAGAAATGGACCTAAGATAGATCCTTGTGGAACTCCAGAATTTACAACTATAGACTGTAATCATATACTTCACTTTTAAATCTTAATCCAAGTCTCTCGATCCGCTAATCGCTTCCGCTTAAGCACAAACTTCTGTCCCGCAAATCTACCGTTGATGTATCGCCGTCACCTTCCGTTTTCACCAATGGATCCAACCAAGTAGATCCAACCAAGTAGATTTGGAGATTGTTGTGATGTCCCCACTTTTCTTGTCTGGCTCGAACAAGACCATGTATATACTCCGGAAAATATGTCTTGAGGGCCGGCCAAGGTATTATAGTGAAACACACTTGCTCAGGACGAGATGATTTATTTTTTATTAGGAATTACACAGTGGGGTCATTCAGTTGCGGATAATCTTAATAGCGCGATCTAAATCACGCCATCTATCGACACTTAAAGAATCTAATTTTACAAACTACGTTGGCAAACTTAACAATCATCAAATTTCTGGCCTATTGACCATTTTATTCCTATTGGCCTCATTTTACAATATATAGCATACGCAATCTTGTTACAATTTTGCTTACATATAGCAGTACGAATTAATAGTAATTTGTCAAGTGAGTGTCTCGTACATGTGATACAAAGCATGTTTTGATTGATAGCCTTTATTAGAGCGACAATCACAATATCAAATGGCATAACACAACAGGGGAGTATTCTCAATAATACTGGCAGAATTGATATACTACAACAATGTGTCCCCTAATATCGGACGGTAAACTTTTTCTTCAGTAACTTACAAACGATTATAACGAGTGATTCGTAATACTCGTAACACGTGGGCAATTATAATAGACCTAAATAACCATTAATAAAGAAGATTAAACTCAATCTTAAGCAAGAGCAAAATTAGGCTTTCTAGGGAAAAAAATAAGAAAGCTTCCCATGTTATCATTAATACTTTCAATAGGTATGAAAGTTTGAAAATTGCATATTAATCATTGTGGCATGATCAAACTACAACAAAGCAGTAATATTGAACAACACTATTTCAATCTAGAATAATTATTATTTTCAAAATGTACATATAGATAATGTGTAATGTTGTTGCACAAAATTTGATTCTTTCAAATCCTCTTAGAGCGTTCATGGCATCATTATTACCTATACAGCGCGAGTTTATAGTCGTTTTGTAACGAAATATTTTGGGCACAATTTGGATAACAGCCTGGAAGTATTTATTTCAAAAACAAAACTTTTTTTTTTATAAAAAGGTCAAAATTTATGTCATTTGCACCAATCAAATGAGAAATCGTAGTAACTCCTTTCAGTTTCACGTAATACGATTACTACTATTTACTACGATTATTTTTATTCAACATTTCCGCATTCGGTATCCGTGCAATCAGAAGCCGATTCTCAGCACCAGTAGAAACAAGTCAGGACTCGAACGGTGACGTACGCGCCATTCCTCCCACCCGGCGCCTTCGTCTGTTGCGTGCGATTCTCGCTCGAGTGTCTGTACGGTTTGTGCCGGTATCATTAACGATCAATTATTAGAGCCCGTCTGATGAGGTCATCCCACTGATAGTTCGTATCTAGTAATACTATGTAGGTACAGTAATATCAGAATTATTAGAGGATATGCCTCTATTATTAGGTATCTACGACGTCGTGCATCCGGCTTATTTTACATACACAGTGCGTGAATATCCAAATAATGAATTTGGTGCACGAAGGATACACCGCGGTAGCCCCATGACTTGGCCCTAGACTTTTATTTGTGATAAAACGACTTGTTTATACTCGTGAATACGAAACTCGTGATGAGTTATGCAGTAGTGGTCATACGTCTTCCAATTCGTGAAAAGTGATAGAGACAGACACACATTAAATTGCGCTAAAATACAATAGCATAAAACCATAAAAAGTGCCCGTTGTGAATCGAACGTTGAGGAGCCGCTCGATTTCGAGCAGTTACTTTGTACAGAGAAGTGTAAACTAAGAAGTTTTTTTGAACTTTTTTTAACAGTTATAATCATTTTTGTTGTTGTGTTTATTTAATGATCACCACATAGACCATAAAATCATATCCTGATAAAGTATTTCTGATGGTCCTATGTCCTTTGTCATAAAGTATGAGCGAATAGTGGAGTAGGTATCTTTTTTTTTCGTGCGGAAACCCCTTCGGATACTCCCCCGCTGGCCAGCGGGGGTGGTTATGTCGGGCTTGAACCAACCGTTTCGGGTCTTGCCCATAGAGCATATTCTTCGCACCCCGTCTGACCCAGGGCCATTCGTCGTCGGCATTTGTCGAGGACGGACGTGCGTGCGGAGCTCTTTGCCAAATAGTTTTCTGCACATTACTTGGTCGGATTATTTCAAAATCTCGGTCCCTCGTGCTCTCTCTTGGGTGTCGGCCCATAAGAGGCAGCGGCCAACTTGTGTTGGTGCGGGATAGTGAGACAGTGACTCGTGGTGCAGTGAAGTGCAATAATCGGTGCCTCCTGCTTCCTCTTGCGCGGTCGTTCATTAGAGTGAACAGAACCTCACAGAAGGGCCCAGGACCTGAAACTTTTATTTAGCCGGACCAGAAGAAATAACTGAAAAATGTGGGTAGGCGAGTGCTCGGCGGCGCTCAGGCGTCACCTCATAGAAAAAGGAAAAATCTATATTGGATGGGACGTGGTGGAGGTGAACGACTTTGTGGATGTGACATGTTGCCTTAAGTGCCAGATGTATGGGCATCCAGTTAAGTACTGCAGGGCCAAGGTCATGACAAGCGGCAAATGCGGGGAGGACGGACACAAGGGGGAGGAGTGCAGGAAACTGGGCAGGAAGGGTCAAGCCACAGACCACAGGACGAACAGCAGGGACTGCCCAGCGCGAAAGCACGCAGAGGAACGCAGCCTTTCATCCATTACTTATGGATAATAAACCCACTGAAATGAAGGTGG
Organism: Cybosia mesomella; assembly: GCA_946251805.1. NCBI lineage: Eukaryota > Metazoa > Arthropoda > Insecta > Lepidoptera > Erebidae > Cybosia > Cybosia mesomella. The sequence continues at coordinate 16,696,650 of OX276403.1, forward strand.
GCCAGATCAACCTGCACGGGAAAGCCGTAGCCACGCACGAGCTTCCCGCCATTGCGGGAGAGCTGGGTCTGGATATGGTTCTTGTGCAAGAACCATACTTCCAGGCCCAATCCAGCGTCACCGCGCCACGCGGGAGTCACTTTATTACCCCCAGTGGCAATCCAAAATGCGGCATCCTCACCCTGCGCCCGGATATTCCAATCACGGTCCTCCGCCACCTGTGCACGGACCACTGCACCGTGTGCCATGTACACCCGGACCTGTACATCGTCAGCGCCTACTTCCAGTACGCGGATGACATTGCTATGCACCTCACACAGCTGGATTCAGTTTTGAACACACTCCGAGGCCACCGCGCTGACACCAATGCCCACTCGCCAAACTCGGCACTGCCCGAAGCGCAACTATATACTATAACTAGATAGTAACTCGGAAACGGCAGCTGATGGAGGACATAGCTGGCCACAACCTCGTTGTCTGGAACCGCCCGGGACAGCCATTCACCTTCTCGACAGACAACGGGGAAAACAACATTGACCTCAACCTGTCCAGGGGCCGCATAGCCAACTGGACCGTCAGGGACCACATTTGCGAGAGTGATCACCGCATGATTACGTTCGGGGTACTTGGTACACGCGGGCCTGCTTCTTGGGTGGAACCGACGGGGGAGCCTCTGAGGTTTCGGGATCGCGGTGTGAACTGGGAACGGTTCCAGGACCTGATCCACGAACGGGTGGGTGGAATAAATTGGCGAAAGTCGGCGCACGAGGTAAGCAAGGCTGTAACAATGCAATGCTGTTGAAGGTGTAATTGTGGTTAGCGCCATCTGTAGGACACAGTCGCAACTATTGTGATTGCATCGATGTGGCTGACTTTAGCGATTCCCCGTCAGATGGCGTGAGCTATGCGTTCGTATCAGGAATCTTTGTCAGGTCATTCTCAGAGAAAGTTCGAGTTAGGTATCTTCACGTAGGGGTGTGTGTTGGGTAACCTCCTCGAGTGTCGCTCCGATTCCGATCCCGCTGCAGTCCGGGGGGAATGGAATCGGAGCGGCCGGTACACCCTGGGCGGCGGTCAATGGCTTCCCCTTCACCCCTTCATAGGGTTGGCATTGATCGTCGGCCAATACCCAATGTGGCGGGAACACATCGCTCTCCGTACTCCTCTGCTTTCAGAGGAGACAGGATGAGCGATGCTGTTAGTGGTGAGATGGCCCAGGGTCAGCCGGGGTGCGAGGGATATGCTCTATGAGTAACCTTACACCCCGGCGTCTGAAGACCCGAGACGGCGTGCGGTTTTAGTCGGTGCAAGCCCGACATAACCGCCCCCGCTGCCCGGCGGGGGGGTATCCGAAGGGATTTCCGCACGATAAAAAAAAAAAAAAAAGGTATCTTCACGTAAACAATTCTAGCAAGATCTAGAATTAATTTGATATATAAGGATGGTCGCAGTGACCCTATGATTCATTTTTTGTTTGAGAGGTCATTAGTCGTGTCCATACAAGTTATTATTGTTAATTGATATTATTGAGAAAAATATATTACCCGATTTGGAGGTTATAGTTCGTGTTTGTTCCCAGATTTGATCTGGGTCGTTAGTTCTGGGAAAGAACCCTTAAAAACAATTCAGACGGCAGAGACTCTGAGGTTGTCAATCATGGTGGCCTGGATACCTAGACCTTGGGGAAACAGATCGCAAGGAAAGCTCCGGGATCTGTTCTGCCGGTGCCCAACCACTGGCGGTCCCGCGGATACACGAGATCCATAAGGTCAAGATATCTTTCTTAATATAATTGTTCATTGCGTTACTGCTGACCGGCGCGAGGCTGGTGTATGGTATTACTGAGCTGTGCCACTACTGGCTGGCATCTGATGAGAATCACCCCTGAGTACGGAAGTAATTGCATGTCTACATATAAGTGTGTGTTCTGTTGTATCTTGCTGTGTAAATTATTCTGTGTATCTGTCTGTGTGCTGTGACCTCTTATCCTAACTTATATATATATCTGTATTCCTATTTTATGTGTGACTATCTACTGTATATCTATCTGTGACTTTTCTATTTCTCTGTTTATAAATATATGTATGTACAACTGATCCTTGAGTTTCATTGGAGATCAGCTGACCTGTGCACCACCTAAGAACCTCTGTGGAAAGGCGCCCTGGGATTAGGAACTCATTATTTTGCTCACCTGGTCTAGCCGGTGAGTAATCTATTAAGAAAAATGGTTACAAGGCTTTTACAAATCCTATAGTGCGAACGGCGATTGAATGTCTTGGTACGGGCGGCAAAAGGAGAAGAGCATCGGGATATGAATGGTGGTCTCCAGCACTGGATTCCATGCGCAAAAGAACGAACAAATGGCAGATGATGACGCGTCGCTCGACTAGGCGGGTTCGGGTCATGGCGGCGTGCCATGCGTGCGTGGCGCCCACGGGTCGGGACGCGCCCCCTCCATCCAGAGAGGTACTGGGGAAGATAGTCCGGGACTTACCCAACACTGCTCCGGGGACGGATGGGATTACGGCCCGCATAGTAAAACATATGTGGCTCGCAGCTGACTCCGAGCTAACGCGTTTATTTGGCCTCTGCGTTGAAGAGGGTATATTTCCCGATGCGTGGAAGGACGGGAAGCTCATTGTTATTCCGAAAGGTAATGACAGGCCGCTGACCGATCCTAAAGCGTACCGACCCGTCCCGTTACTCTCGGTCCTGGGCAAAGTCTTGGAGCGGGTCATGCTTCAATGCGCTCCCAACATATCGTGCAACCTATCGTTGTGCCAGCACGGGTTCACCCGGGGTCGCTCTACCTTAACGGGACTGCGAGCTCTTCAGGACGCAGTAGCCACAAGTCCGGCAAAATATGTCCAGGCAGTGTTCTTGGACATTTCGGGTGCTTTCGACAATGCGTGGTGGCCCATGATCCTGCTGAAGGCAAAGAACGGCGTATGTCCACCGAACAAATATAGTATGCTGGTGACCTACTTTGCAAACCGGCGAGTAGGGTTTTTTGCCGGCAGTGAGGTCGTGTGGAAAACATCAACCATGGGATGCCCGCAGGGCTCAGTGTTGGGACGCTCACTGTAGAACCTCCTTATGGATGACCTCTTTCGCCTGCCATATCCACACGGAGTACAACTCGTTGCATACGCTGATGACGTAATGGTACTCATTGAGTCGAATTCTCGGGCCGGCATTGAGGCTTAGGCCTCGTGCGCCATGGCATTAATAACGGAGTGGGGTGCACGTAACAGGCTGGGTTTCTCCCCCGGCAAGTCATTTTCAATGACCTTGAAGGGGAAGCTGCCCGGCCGCCCACCCGTGATTCGGCTTAATGGTACCGCAGTCAAGGGAGTGCGGTCAACCAAAGTGTTGGGTGTGGTTGTCGATGGAGCCCAGGGTTTCGGGGAACACGCCCGATCCATAGGCGAACGTGCCGCAGCTGCATTCGGGAAATTGTCGCGTGTCTGTGCCTCATCCTGGGGTGTCCGACACAGGGCCCTTAGGGTCCTGTACCAAGGTATCTACGTCGCGATGGTTACGTACGCGGCGGGGTGTTGGTGGAGGCGCACGACCACGTACATGGTGAAGAGCACGTTATTGCGAACGCAACGGCCGGCATTGATCTTACTAACCAAGGCCTACCGATCAGCTAGTACCGCAGCCTTGCCGGTGCTGGCAGGGGTACTGCCCGCTGACCTCGAGGTCGCCCGGGCTGGCGGAATCGATGACATCCGACACCTCAACCGAGACGAGTTCAGGACAGGGAGGAAACAAATTTCAATGGAGACTGTTCACTGTGGCAGGTGAGGACAAGGGTAGGGAACTCTTCTGTTTTTTCACGGACGTGCTGGCTCGACTCAGGGCAACTTGGATCGAGCCGGACTACCAAGTTTCCCAGATTTCGAGTGGCCATGGAAGTTTCAAGAAAAGACTGAGTGACATGAAGTTATGCGAGGATGGCCTCTGCTACTGTGGGGAAGAAGACGAATGTCGGAAACACATTCTGTGGCCATGTCCCCTTTACGAGGATCTTAGGGCCAAGATGATGAATGAAATCACCCGGGAGGGAGAGGGGCCTGCATACTACTGTGATCTCGTCAGTTCAGAGACGAACTGCCGTCTGTTGAGAGACTTTGCGCATGCCTGGCACAATATCAGAAGCAGGCTCGCACATGAGGAAAGGACCAGGGCCAGCGACGAAGCCGTCACGTGTATCGTTGGCCGCCTCGGCGGCGTAATTAATAGTGGTAGAGCCGCCCCAGAAGGGGGGGAGGACTCGGGACATATATAGAATATTTGTAGGGAGTCAAGAGAGTGCGCGCCGGAAAGAGCCTTCGCAAGTACGGCGCGCATCTCCCGCGATTCGAACCATATAGCCATGATGGCTGGAGGGACCATGAGAAGGTGGTGGGAATTGACCCAGGGCCATCTCCGGCTTCGAGATGGCCCCCTCGGGTTTGGGAACCACGGTGTCCCCGTCTTGCCCCGGTTTGGGGGAGGGGCGCTGGTCGCCCCACCGTCCCGGCCTACTTCTGCTGGGATGACGCTCATGGAGGACGGAGATCGTTAAGCGACCTCCGGTGCCTGAGTCGCCTGCGACGCGCGGCGAGCATATTGCGGGCTTGTCTTGCCAGAAGAGTTCTAAATCTCTCCCGGGCGCGCTCCGCACCATTGCCGCAATCATGCTGCCGAGCGAGAGGACTCACACCCCGATGGCTGCCACGAGGTCATGCCTCGGTGCCTCCCACGCCGGACAGTCCGCCAGCGTGTGCAGCCCTGAGTCCTCGCTCGCGTCGCAGTGATGGCACTCAGGCGTTGGCTCCTTCCTGATCCGATGCAGGTGGTCCCCGAAGCTCTCTTTACTGGAGATCACCTGCGTCAGGCGGTACGAGAGACTTCCGTGTCGCCTCTCTAGCCAATCCTCCATGATGGGCCTTACCGCCGCTATTGCGGCGTGCCCTGCGCCTGGTCGCCCAAGTCGTTCCTTCCATTCCACCACGCTGGCCTGGCGGAAAAGGGACTGCACGGCCTGGATTTCTCGAGGCTCGGGGTTCCAACCCTGCTCCCGCGCCTCCTTTCGCCACTGGTACGATTGCGAAAGGGCTCTCGCCTCCAGGTCCCATGGCGTCGTTCCGGCAAGGAGACTCGCTGCCTTGAGGGAGAAGTGGAGTAGGTACCTAAAGTGGTCAATCTGTCGCGGCCTGTTTCGCGCCAGGCGGCGCTTCTAATAAGTACCTACGCAGTTATGAACAAGGACGAACCTTCATTCATTAAAAACAGTCAATGAATTACAGAAGCGCTAATAATATTTCTATTCGAACGAGTGAAAATATTACAGAAAAGTCAACTTTTTTATTATAACCGTTATGGCAATTTGGACATCTCAAAATGCTACCATAGATTATTCCAAGTAACCCCCTTTCGGGTCCAAAACGACTATAAAGTCAGGATGTATATCTATACAATAAAATAAAATTGAAGTGTCCGTTTGTAATATTGAAATTTTAATTCTTTTGTCTGTCTGTCTGCCCGCTTGTCTGTCTTTCTGTCTGCTTAAATCGAGATCTCTTGAACGGGTGGGCCGATTCTTGACGGAACTTTCACTTCCAGATAGGTAATAGAAGTAACATAGGCTGCTTTTATTTACGAAAAAGAATTAGGGTTCTGCGCAAAATGAAATTAAACCTTAAAAATCTAAATCCATGCGAACGAAATCGCCGGCATAGCTGGTATAAAATAAAACCAAAATAAATCCTTTTAAATTTTAATATTAATAATATTACAATTTTTACTACAGACATGAGTACATATTATCATGAGCAAAGTGCTAACGTATTTACTAGTAACTTATTATTGACAGAAAAAGTGCGAAAATAATTCAAGTATTCATACCTAACAACTTCTTGAATGCTCTTCTAAATTCTATATTAAATATAGTGTAAATTAAAGGATTAACTGCGGAGTTCACATACCCTAGCCATGTAATTATGTTAATGATTCTACTACTTGGACAACATGTAAAACAGAAAGGTAATATTATGTACATTGAGAAAAATGGCAGCCAACAAACAACAAATACACCCATGATGATGCCAAGAGTTCGCGCTGCGCGCCGTTCCTTTGACAATGAGATCTTTTGTTTCTGTTCTATGAACTGATTAACAACATCACCGCTTTTATTCACACGTCCTAATAAGGACTTTTCCTGTTTCTTATTTTGGAAGCTATTTCTTTTTAAAGAACCAGTCATCTTTATTTTACAGCTTCCACAACTACTCGTTGAAGTGTCAGATTGCATTTGATTTATATTTGATTCAATAGTAAACCGAGATATGGGATCGTTCAACAGCAGAAATGGTATGAAGAAATTTTTCTTTATGTCCACAAATGTTTTCTTTTGGCACTGTTTAATACTTTCTCCACTGTCTGATTCATTTTCAACTACATCTTTGCTATCATGACTTTCAGTTTGGGTCTCGACGACTACTACCAATTTTCTATTTTGCATTCGAGACACTAAAGTTCGCTTTCTCAATCTTCGTCTCGCAGCTATATAGATTTTAATATAAACAATTGTCATAATAATAAGAGGAATAAAGAAAGATGCCAGAGATGAATATACGACATATCCAGGTTCAGAGGTAAGTTGGCATGGGGTGTCCGCTGTGAATTCATCTGGCCAGTCATTCCATCCTAAAACTGGCGGCGAACTTATTATTATAGATAATATCCATACTAAAATAATCTGGTTAATCACTCGTTTTAATGTCCTCTTGTTCGCATAATTTATGGGATCTGTTATCGCCCAATACCTATCCAGCGCAATAGCGCATAGATTTAATATCGAAGATGTACAAGACATTATATCGCAAGTAAGCCACATTTTGCAAAGTTGCTTACCCCATAGCCATTTTCCTAACATCATGTACGCTACGTTAAGGGGCATCACTAATACTGCAACTCCTAAATCAGCCACTGCTAATGATACTATGAAAAAGTTTTGCACTATCCTTAAAGGTTTGTAAGTGAATACTCCAAGTATAACTAGGGTGTTGCCAAAAACAGTGGCACAAATAACTGAGAACAACATCAAAGTTAAAGTCAATGCTTCCCATTCAGGAATTGCAATTACGATTCCAATACGTGAGTTATAAAAGGATTCAGCTGAATAACAGACGTCTTCGTACGATGAGTTTGATGAAGGTACATTGTAATGATAAAATGAAATATTATGAATGAAATTGTAATCTACAATAGGTAAATTGTCATTCATAGCGCCAAATTAATTTATCCACTATAGTGTGTTGATAAAACCTTTACTTTGAAAAGTCTAAAAATTCACCATCTTTAAAAGTAGCACATTTATAACTTTTTCTATAAGCAGGTACTTATTTAATAACAGTTCACTAACAAAAATTGTATAGTCTTCACCTTAGAATTAGACAAAACTGTGTTCAACCAAACGGTTCGTTACCGACTGAAGCGAGAAAGATTTTAAAGTTGACCTACATAGCGGATTCTACTGAATTAACTACATAGTTAGTTGTGCATAATATGATATACTGTTCTTACAACAGAGAAATACAAACAACTCTATGTGCAGAGATGTCAGCCATGCCCGGGGCTGCCTGAGAGCTTTCAGTCTATATTTGTAGCTACCTACAAACAACATTCGCTCTTGGTATCTTTTTTTATTTTACAATGTTATGCTATGATGTTTATGCTGTTAAAACTGAAACTTCTGTTAATTTTTTAAGCATTTGCTATGCTTACTTTGAACAAGTCACATCTAGGACGGGATTTGAACCCGCGACTCTTTCATCATCATCATATTAGCGTTAGTCCCGGTTGCGTCCGAGGCTTTTACCTCTTACTCCTTCTCCTCCTTTTTCTTTAGCTTATATGGTTTTATGGAAGTAACTCCTCCCAACCCCGAGAGGAAAGCCAGCGCCAGAGCTCCGTCCATTAATCTGCAGGTTTACCGGCTTGCATGTAAAGATGGCTTGGCCCCAAAAGTCTTGATGGGACTCCAAACACCCCCTTAACAGTTTTTTTTTCAGAGGGAATAACTCCACCAACTTTGACTTTTTATAACAACAAAGTTTTGCAATCGTTAAGTTATACTGGTGTATGGGCGCAAATTTCTAATTATTCGTATCTATGATAATTAGTGGCCATGGTGTACAGACTCAGATTTTGGACCTACTTTCGGAGGGGTTAAAGTGACAGTAGAATAGGCGTCCCGGCGACTAGCGCCCCTCCCCCAAACCGGGGCAAGACGGGGACACCGTGGTTCCCAAACCCGAGGGGGCCATCTCGAAACCGGAGATGGCCCAGGGTCAGTCGGGGTGCGAGGGATATGCTCTATGGGCAACCTTACAGGTCTGCAGACCCGAGACGGCGTGCGGTTTTAGTCGGTTCAAGCCCGACATAACCGCCCCCGCTGGCCGGCGGGGGGGTACCCCAGGGGATTTCCGCACGAAAAAAAAAAAAAAAAAAAGGTACCTACTATTATAGCTTGGCAAGTTCATGCGTGACATTTCCATGGTTCGTGCGGGATGAGGGGCGTAAGGCAGGGGGTGGCGAAAATAGATCGCGGGCCGGCCGCGTCCCGCGCCGGTTCCATGAAACCATGGAAGTGTCATGCATGAACTTGCCAAACTATAATATCTAGCCTCAAGAAATACACTGTGATGATTTGCATTTGCGCATCATCCTTAAGGGAGATTGAGCAAGGTAATTAATAGTCGTCAAAAATTTATGTTAAAAAAAAGGATTTAAAGAAGCAATTTTTTTTCTACCGATCGTAAGGCTCTGTATAGTAAGATTATATTTTAATCAACTTCAAAAAGGAAGAGGAATTATGTGTGAGTATCATAGTCTATATATATCATCATGCTACTACTCAAAGGAGTGGAGCAGTAATCATAAATGTCAATAAATCTGATAGGTTCCTAGTACAGTATATATAATACAGTATATGAAAACTAATAAATCACCAGCATAATATGTTATAATATTAAATGACCTACATAATTTTATACAAATGATCTAATGATCATTTCATATTGCATCATTCATTTGCTCTAATAACATTTAGTATACCTACCTATACCTTTTTTTTTTTTTTTTTTTTTTTTCGTGCGGGAATCCCTTCGGATACCCCCCCGCCGGCCAGAAATATCAAGACACCACTTTCAACCTATTTAGCATTTCTTTAAAAATATGTTTTAACTAGGTATTAAGACACAGACAGAACGTGTTTAATATTTTGTGACGTCAACCATATAAATATAATATAAAACTATATAATGTAGCTCAGACGAGGCATAACTATTTTAAGGCTGACAACCTCTACGAGTAACTGCGTAATGCTGCGTCCACAGTATGGCAATAGGGGCGGGCCCCCGTAAGTGAGCTTTGAGTACGTCCTTGTCGTCCGGCCCTGGACCCCGACCTGACCACCGTAACGGAGTGGCAGGCGGGTGACCGAATCTCTGGCTCGATACTTGAGGGGCATTTAGAGCGATCAGTTACTTCTGAGCTTGCGGTACTTTTCAGTACCAACAAAACGGTGATTCTCAGCGCCAATACGGTTAGAGGTCGTCTGACATCGGAAACGATGTCTGACGAGTGTTCTGGCCCTCAGGGGGCGGGGAGTGGGACTGAGAGGTCCCGCTCTCCTCTCCGAGGTGCGCGTGACCCTAAGGGGGCGGGGAAAGGGGCCGAAAGGCCCCGATCTCCCCTCCTGGGGGCTTTTAACCCTGAGGGGTCGGGGAGAGGGACCGAAAGGTCTCAATCCTCCCTCCCAGGGGTTTGCAAGGAGGCGCGCGTCCTACTGCCTCGTCTAGGCTCTAGGACGCAAACTCTGTCGGAGTCTTCCACCGACACCAGCGTCGGCACGGTGGTGTCTGTCGACTCGCGGCCGTCCTCCCCGGGCAGACTTTGGCGGAAACGCGCAAACTCTGCGTCGGACGGGGACTGCTCCGAGTCGGGAGACCGAGTGGATGCCGCTGAGGTCGGTGGCAAGAAACTGCGTGGTCGACCCCCGACCACAGGCCAGTATGTCGGCCTGGCGAAAGCCAAGGCCGAGCTCAACCTGGCCAAGGAGCGAGAGCTCCAACTTCGGGCAGAGGAGGAACTGGCGGAGGAGCTGCGGCAGCAGAAGGAGTCATTCCTTCTAAAACCGAGCAAACCGCAACAACAGGCGACCGTGTCATCTGCTCACCTACGGGCTGAGGAGTTGACACAGGCCATAGAGGCAGCTGTAGGGACCGTTCAGACGGTGGCGAAAAAGTCGTCACGTCTGAAGGGTCAATATGTGCGGGACCTCAATCTCGCGGCGAGCTCCATCCTGGAGTACGCCCGCGAGTTGAGGTCTCGCACAGAGTCGGACGAGGTGGCCAGGCTTCAGGCCGAGCTGGTCACCCTCCGTGCCGAAATAGGAGTTTTGAGGGAGCGGGCGGACTCGGCTCCCCTCACTATGAGTCGCGACGAGATCGCGTTCATGGTCGACGCGCGGCTCGAGGGGATACAGGACCGCCTGTTACCCGAAAAACGGCTCCGTCCTCCGCTTCAGGCGGACATTCGGAATGCCGCCGCTGCTGCCTCCGCATCCTCTTCTGCCATAGGCGTAGAAGAGTCAGCGCTCCCCGCGTCGGCGCCCACCGCACCCTCCGCGTCTAAGGCCAAGGCTAAGGCCAAGGCCAAGGCCGCTCGCGGGGCGACACCTGTGGTGGCCACACCTGCGGCATCTACGCCTAAGCAGGCGCCACCTAAGGTGGCCAAACCCGCGGCGTCCGTGCCTGAGCAGGCACAACCTTCGAGGTTGCCTTCAACCTCGGAGACTGCCCCAGGCAAAAAAAAAAAGAAACGGCAAGCGAGGAAGAGCGCAGCTGCCAAACAGGCAGCTGCCGCTCAACCACCTCGCCCGCTGCCACCTCCCCCCTCGTCGATGGACGAGGGATGGACTGTGGTGGCGAAGCGGGGCCCGATTAAGCCAGCAGCGAAACCCGCTCCGGCTGTGGCCCCAAAAAAGGCGGGCCCTAAACTCCGCCCCCCGCGTACAGCAGCAGTGGTCATTACCCTGCAGCCAGGCGCGGTGGAGCAGGGCGCAACATATGCGGCCGTCCTTGCGGAGGCGGAAAAATCCATCGATCTCAAAGGCCTAGGGATCGATGGTGTCCGCTTCCGCAAGGCGGCGACGGGGGCACGGATCCTCGAGGTGGCTGGCGCCGGTAACGCCGAAAAGGCGAACGGGCTAGCCACCGAGCTCAAAAAAGTTTTGGGCGACGTGGTCCGCGTGTCTCGACCGGAGAAATGCGCAGAACTGCGCATCTCCGGCCTGGATGATGCGGCCACTAAGGAGAAAATTGCATCGGCCATCGCAGCCGAGGGTGGGTGTGCCGTAGAGGCCGTGAAGGTTGGCGAGATTAATCGCCCAACTGGTAGGCTGGGATCGGTTTGGCTTAAGTGCCCTACCGCCGCAGCCCAAAGGGTGACCGACGGTCGCCGAATCTTGGTCGGGTGGTCGGTCGTCCGACCTACACTCTTAGAGCCCAGACAGCAGCGGTGCTTCCGCTGTCTGGAACCGGGCCACATCGGAGTGAAGTGCACTGTGGGCATTGACCGCAGCGGGCTTTGCTTCAACTGCGGCAAGCCCGGCCATGCGGCCGCAGCGTGCACTGCCGAACCCCACTGTCCGATATGCGCGGCAGGGGGCAAGGCGTCTGGTCACCGGCTGGGCAGCAAAGACTGCGCAGCGGGTGACCAGAAGCGGGGCAAGCGACCCCAGGGACGGCAGGCGGCGAAGGGTGGCCCCGTGGCGCCCTCGCAGTCTGTCGATCTCTTGCAGACCGAGGAGGCGATGGATACGGCCCACTCATAAATGGCGACTATCTCCTTCCTGCAGGCGAACATCAACCACTGCGTCGGAGCTCAGGACAATTTGTTCCAGTGCATGGCGCAGTGGCAGGCGTCGGTTACGGTGATCTCCGATCCGTACTACGTTCGCCCCCGCGACGACTGGGCGAGTGACCTCGACGGCTCAGTTGCGATCGTTACGCAACTGCACGTCCCCGGCTCCGCTCCCTTCGAGAAGGTCTTGAGGGGCCGGGGATGTGTGACGGTCACTTTAGGCGGCATCGCAGTGATCGGGGTGTACTGCCCTCCCAGCAAAACCCTCGCCGACTTCGAGCAACTGCTCTTAGAAATCGGGGGTATGGTGGAAGGGGTGCACCCCGCTCATGTCGTGATTGCCGGAGATTTCAACGCACACTCGCGTGCTTGGGGATCACCGGACACCGACGATAGAGGAGAAGCGTTGGAAGAGTGGGCGGTGTCTACTGGCGTGGTGCTCCTCAACAGGGGGACGGTGAACACGTTCGTAGGGCCCCAAGGAGGCACATCGATTATAGACCTGACGTTCGCCAGCCCCGCGCTGGCACGCAGGGCGCGTAACTGGAGAGTCTTCGAGGGAGAGGAGAACTTGTCCGATCACCGATATATTCGGTTCGACATTTCCTCCTCGCCCGCGACGGCTGCGTGGTCAAGTAATCGTCCCCTTAGCGGAGAGAATCCGCGCTGGCGAGTAGCCACGCTGGATCGGGAGCTGGCTATCGAGGCGGCCATCGTGGAACGGTGGGCTGGTGCCGGCACTACCCATCTGGACGTGGACGCAAAATCGGAGCAGCTCCAGGATTCGCTGACTCGCGTCTGTGACGCGGCTATGAGTAGGGCAAGGCCGGTTCCTCCTCGGAGACAGGTGTACTGGTGGCGCCCGCACCTCGCTGAGCTTCGGCAAGCGAGCTGGGCATCGCAACGCCGGTACACTCGTGCCCGGGGAAGACGGGTTAGGGACCTGGTCTTGGAAGCGGAGCATCGCGCTGCGTGGCAGGCCGCCCGTGCGGTCTACAGCGCAGCGATCAAGTCGGCTAAGGAGGAGGCCTGGAGGGAGTGGCTTGAGACACTCGACAGAGATCCATGGGGGCGGCCATACAAGGTCATGAGCCACAAGCTCCGACCGTGGGCGCCCCCACTCACCAGGTCTCTGGAGCCCTCGTTCGTAGGACAAGTGGTCAGCACCCTATTTCCGGCGGCAGACGAATGGGTCCCTCCGACCATGTCGTCACGTAACCAGGAGCCAACAGCGGCGGAGGTCATTCCTCCCGTGTCCGAGGAGGAACTGGAGGTGGCCGTTCTGCGACTCAAGGCGAAGAACGGCGCCCCAGGCCCGGACGGAGTACCTGGACGGCTGATCACCTCGGTGATGCCGATTATCGGGGAGGATACGCGATCCCTCATGACGGAATGTCTGACGGGGGGGAGATTCCCGCGTACTTGGAAGATCGGGAAGCTCGTTCTTCTCGGTAAGAACGGCCGCCCAAAAGAGTCACCGTCGGCCTACCGCCCGATAGTACTGCTTGGCGAGATGAGCAAGCTGTTCGAGCGGGTGATCAGTGCTCGTCTCGTCAAGCACCTGGAGGGGGTAGGACCAGACTTGCACGACGGTCAATTTGGTTTTCGCCGCGGGAGGTCAACCCTAGATGCCATTTCGCACTTGCGGGAACGCGTGGGGGAGGCAGTCGACCAGGGAGAAGTGGTCCTTGCGGTCTCGCTGGATATCGCGAATGCGTTTAACACGCTTCCTTGGGCGACTGTCGCGGAGGCACTTAGGTACCACAAGGTTCCCGAGTACCTTAGGCAAGTGCTCGGAGACTACTTCGTCGGGCGCGCGATCGCGTATCCGTCGCGCGATCGGCTCGTCCGGCGAGAGATGTCATGCGGTGTTCCACAGGGGTCGGTCCTCGGGCCTCTCCTGTGGAACATCGGATTCGACTGGGTCCTGCGCGGTGCAAATCTCCGGGGAGTTGGTATACTTTGTTATGCCGACGATACCCTGGTCACCGCGCGGGCCCCCAATTTTCGCGATGCGGCGGTGCTGGCCACGGCTGGTGTGGCGCAAGTAGTGCGCCGCATCAAGGCGTTAGGGCTCCGGGTGGCTCTCGAAAAATCTGAGGCTCTGTTTTTCCACGGGCCTCGGAGACCTCCACCTGTAGGCGCAAAAATCGTGGTAGGGGGCACCTCCATCGCTGTCGGGTCGAGGATGAAGTATTTAGGACTCGTTCTCGACAGTCGGTGGGGGTTTGTGGAGCACTTTCGGCAACTGGCTCCGAAACTTTTAGCCTACGCCGGAATGCTCGCAAGGCTCCTCCCCAACAAAGGGGGACCTGGTAGTGCGTGCCGTCGCCTGTACGACGGAGTGTTGCGTTCGAAAGCACTGTACGGTGCGCCGATATGGGCAGATGCTCTGAGCGCTCAGAATATGGTCTTGCTGCGGCGCCCGCAGCGAGCCATAGCGCAAAGAGCGGCTCGGGCGTACTGTACGGTGTCGTACGAGGCGGCTTGCGCAATCGCAGCCAGTCTACCGTGGGATCTCGAGGCTGGGGTACTGTCGCAGGTTTACCGGCGAACTACTCTGGTACGAAGGGGCGGGGGTTGGCCAACCGTGGAGGAGATCGAAAGCTGGAGAGCGCAAGCTCGCGACGTTCTCTTCGACAGGTGGTCGGCCCGACTAGAGGGGTCCGCGGTGGGGAAGGAACTGGTTTCGGCCATCCAACCCATTCTGCGGCCCTACGTCGAAAGGCGGCACGGGACTCTAACGTTCCACCTTACACAACTCTTAACGGGGCACGGCTGCTTCGGGAAGTACTTGTGGGAGGTGGTCGGCATCGAGCCGGAGCCTACGTGTCGCCACTGTAACGGTGGGGCTGTGGACACGGCGGAGCATACGCGCGTCGTGTGCACGGCTTGGAGCGGGGAGCGTTCGGCTCTAATAGGTAGGATAGGACAAGACCTCTCGCTGCCGGCCGTGGTTCGCGCCATGGCCGACAGCGAAGAGGGCTGGGCCGCCGTCGTCTCATTCGCTGAGACAGTCATGACGGCAAAACGAGAGACGCTCAGAGAGAGGGAACGTAGCGGTTTGACGCTTCCTCCTCGCCGGCCCACAGCGTCGGGGCGGCGGCGTATGCAGTACGCCAGCCGCCTGGCCTTGGAAGGAGGATCGGGGGATCCACCGACCTAATAATGGCCCCGCGATGTGGCGCCCCTAGTGTTCAGGGGGCGCTAACATGTGACGTTACAGGGGAAGGGCATTGGCCCAACCCCTGGGAGTCGAGCCCGCTCGTTGGGCAACGCCGGCCGGATCGCAGTGAGCAAACGCCTGCCTATCCTGTGATCTGACCTGAAGGCGATGAAGTGGACATCGTGAGGTTTAGTGGGTATGCCACAGTATGGCAATACATAATTATCGCGATAGTAAACATGACATGAGAAAAATATGACATGGAAATAGAGCTTATGTTATAATGAAAACTATATTTATTCATATTATATTCTACACAGTCGATTCACTTGAAGCACATGTTCAGCTTACGCACTATATACCAGTGGCTAAAGATTTTTGTAATTTTCTTGACTTGTATGAACACAAAAAACATTTCTTTTGCATTTGAATTCTTGATTATTGCCGCTTCCGGGAAAGATTCAATTAGTAAAATACTTTTATTAACTCCTGTATTTTATTTTTTTATTAAATATTTATTCCCACTTTGAGGTAGGCAATTTCATTAAGAGCATTAGCCACTCCCAAAATAAAGTCATATAAAAACAGTCTGCTGATGCTCTTCCTCTTTAAGTTATCTTCTGACTCACTTAGTAAGTCTAACTGTTCTGCACTATCCTCATTATCATCATCATGAATTAACACGTGCGATGACTGACAAATTTCATCGTTTCCGAGTATTCGAGGCATCTAAAACGATATTCAGAGGTCTCGAGTTCGAACCCTAGTTGCCCCGGGCACACACCTCTGACTTTTCGTAGTTATGTGTGCATTAATAAATGTTAATTATCGCTCGCTTAATAATGTGCCCGGTAGATGGCAATAGGCTCGCCCCCTATTACATAATCGTGGGTGTGTAATACACCTCTGCCTACCCCTTCGGCGATACAGGCGTGAAGTTATGTTATGTTATGTTATGTTATGAATCAAATATTATATTAGAAATAATAATGAATATCTAGTAAAACACAAAAGGTGGTTGGTTTGGGCTTCAGATGTTCGTAACCTCTACGAACATCTGAGGCCCAAGCCAACCACACCTGCAAGTGTACTAGTGTACTTGTTAAACAACAGACGAGGCTCTGGCGCAAGCTTTCCTCTCATGATTGAGAGGTCAGATGGCAGTCGCTACCTGAAAAGCTAATCAAACACAATAAGCGGACCTCGGGCTCCAAAGTGCAAACTTTGTAAGCAGCTGGCAAATCGCAAAATAAAATATTTATCGATAAATGATAAAAACACGTACACTTACCATTGCTCAACAGTCACAGTGAACACTAAACTTTCGTAAATTTTACGACACCGTTGCTATACGTCAATACACAAAATAACTTCCAATCACACAGATGGAACTAATTAGGAAGGTACTGTAGCGAGAGTGCAGGAAGAAGCTCACGCTTCGCCAAATAATTAAATATGCCAAAATTGTTCATATAAAAAAGAGCTAATGGTTCCTAAGACAGTTTGCTTGTATCTACTATGGTTCGGGGTGTCCCCATATTGTCCAAGTCAAAAAAGACACCCTGTATTCATTTTTTTCCTCATAATTTGATATTAAAAATTTCTAGAATTAAAAAGCATTTTTTTATGATCTTTCTACTGAACGCAGTATATAATAATTAAAAATATTACTGACAAAGACAATATATACTGTTGAATTAGGTGGCTTTTGATGTAAGTTAACCCAAATAAAAATTATTATTGATTGTAAACCCTATTAATACAACTTATTTTTAGTTGTAACAATGCACATTGTTCTTTTAAGGATATTGGTGGAATATGTAGTCGATTCTTTAGTTTTATATCGATTCATAGTCTACTAATATTATCTGTATTCTTTCATCGACACAGAGTCGATGAAAGAATACAGATAATATTATATACTATGGTTAGCATAGATATACTATGGTTAGCTGTGGTCAACTCTATCGGCTGTGGCATATTATCTATGAACTTCCACCAAGTAGCTGCTGTCAGCCAACGTTATAAATAGCGGTTTTGCGAGCCCTTAATTTTCTGCATCGCTTCCTCAAGCACATTCTAGCTCTGGTACTGAGCCGTTGGTGAGAATTTAACAATTTATACATTATGTGTGCTAATCATTTTTATTACAGAGTGCGCATTAGTGTTGGAAGGTGACGTGGTACCAATGGCCCGCCAGGGATATTCCCCGTGGCCTCTTCATCTTCACCAATGGTGCCACGTCAGGTTCCCACTGCTATTCTAAGCTGCTCCAGGCATAGCCTCGTTTTTACGTGAACGAGGCTTGCCACCATTCATCCATGTATTGGAATTATATGGAATGTTAACATGCCACACTACACCTCTGTAGTCATGGCAAAGTTTTCTAATTGGGATGCTGCTTTTTACGTGAGCAGTATCTAGTTGTTTTAATTGTGTAGCTTATACGCAAGGCATGCTTTCCCTCTTCACGCTTGTCAAAAGGACAATAACCAATGCGGGCCACGCGGTCAGTGACCGCATGGTGAACAATCCTTCCTTGTTATCTATGTTTCTGTGCATCTGTTTCTGCTGCTTGCAAAGGCTGTGACCTGCCTGCTTTTGCAATAATGACCATAAGCATCACGTGCCTGGGGAAGCTTATCACCTTTCTTACGCCTTCGGTATGCCCGGCCTGCACTAGCAGTATGTCATCACATACTGAAAGCTTTGCCTTCTCTTTTCGGATCCGCCGAGCGAGTCACGCAGTGGTTGGTGCCAGCGCGACACGCCGGGCGGGGACACCAACTAAGTGCAGACTCCTGGCTGCCGCGGGTCGTTCTTCACGTGTCCTTTCACCTCCTTCTATCACCTTCTTCTTCAGACCTTAACTATATAAAAATTTGCTGTGCGTACTCATCCCTGAGTCCACTTATATTTTATTCATTATACTTTTATAATATATGAAAGGTGTACGGGCTTGCCTTGATGCTGCCGTACAACCTGCTTGATAGATCTTGATGTATTGATAAATGATAAATCCTTGATGATTGTACAATATTTATTGATTGCTAAATACACGAGTTTAAATCGCGACTTGTTTGCGCTGTCTTTATGATAATACTGCAATCAGGCAATCAAATCTGCTGACACGTGAACATGTGCGGTAATTGGACCGTACATATTCCCGGGCCAAAGAAGATGAGAGCCAAAAAAAAAAATGTATTATGTACATTACTGACAAAGAATAGCAAAACAAAAAAGTGTACATGCAAATGGATATTGAACATTAAATTAATTAAACCACCGAGTTATCGAATATTTCGCTGAATTTGCGCAAAACTGGACTTGTAGATCTATTCTGAAATGTTCTTGCGCGTGAGCTGGGTGCTGCCGTCGCCTCTGGCCTCGACGTGTCGCATTCGCCGGCGCGCGGACGCCGCTCGAGAGCCAACACCGCAGCTTGCTCCTGGATCGCCTCATTACCATTACTTCCCTGGCCTTTTGTACATCGCCATGTATGGGTTAGTCGCCGTACCACAACTGCTATGGTGATCACCAATGCTATTCCAAAGATAATGTAGATCATAGAGTAATGGTGTATATCATGTGACGATAATATAGTCTCACGAACGGCTTCGTTGTCCTTCAATTGACGTATGTTTGCTTGTAAGTTTTCGTTTGCCTCTTGAAACTGCAAATGCGATTTGTTTGATGTTTCGTACGTGGGAATGCTGATGTTAATGATGTGATTTATTGGTGCAATTATAGGTGTGTATAAGTCCGGTGAAATTCGTAACTCACTTGTATGAGGTTTGTGCGGATATATTGTAAACTCTTCCGTCTTGATTAGACAGCCGTGACCTACACTTAATAGTCCGGCACCGGTCAGCTGATGTGATCGTCACACATTGTTCGTACCTTGCACCGGTCGCAACACATATAAATGTATGTGTTCATAATATAACTATCTTGCCATGTATTTTTACATAGTATATTATGGGTTACACATTCTTGATTTTCTTGTTGACATAAATTTTTGTCACTCTTCATCAGGTATTCAGGCTTCTGGCTATGACAAACATATGCTTCTTGAACGAGACAATCCTTGATGTCGGCTTCGCTCATAGTTATGAAAGTACCCTTTCTTATATTCAACGCCACGTAATCTGCTATCGGTGATATCAATATAATGCTGTTTCCATGATGTTTAGGAACTGCTATCAATTTGAATATTTCATATGACTCTCTACTGATTAACGGTATCTTTATTTCAAACAGTAGGTATTCTTCTAATAATCTGGCCTTGACATTCAAAAAATTATATATCTTGCGTATTTCTGAGTGGACGTTGTCTATTGGCAAGGTAACATCCTTTGGCAGTTTGCTTGAAATAGTATTCAACTCAGTAATCAGTTGATTAGGTGTTACTAAATGTAAGTTGAAGCGGCCTTGATAAACATCCAGTAATGAATCCATTATAGTGTTTTGTAAAGTTTTTAAGTTGTTCAGAATATTTGTCGCTATCATAGATCCAATTGTAAAGTCACTAAGGGCGTTACTTTCTTGAACCGTGTTTTTTAAGGTATCTACTGCTTTGTCTAACGCTAACATATGTTGATTTATTATTTTATGCTGATGATTCATAATATTCTCAGAGCGTTTTAATAGATTATTTTCGGCTTCTATGATAGTTGTTTGATTCTTTCAGAGATTGAGTATGTGATTTTGATTTTGATGCAATAAAGCGATGTCCTTTTGGTACTGTTCGGCGAAACGGTTATCTAATACTCCAAACAATGTGTTTGCGAGATATCCGATTCCATTGATCAAGCCTCGACTGTTACGTTGCGGTGTGTCTCGCGTCGGTGACGCATCAAATTACTGACTTTCTAAAAACTGATCGTAGTATTGAAGTTCTTCGTACCCGTGACGTAGCTGGTGTACTATTGCATTACATCGAGCTTGTTCTCGCACTGATTGACATGTGTTGTCAAGTGTTTATAGGTAAGAATCAAGTGCCTTAGTTCCTTGTATAAACGGGCCCATTTCGTAGTATATGACAAGTTTCCATTCATCTTTGATAAGTAACATGTTAGATAATTTTTCTAGGTATAAACCTTGATTTTCTCGAAACTGTGTGATGTTAACATGGGCCGTAGAGGTGGATAAAAATGTAAAAAGGAATAGAAATGTCACTAGCATTGACGATAAAAAACTCCTCCTGGGGTTTTTCACGTGTTGTGTACTGTGTGATTGCGCTTGATTCCGCTCTTTTCATACGTTTCTTGGAAACTTTCTTCGTGACTAATCAATTTCGATAACTTTATAATCGGTCTTTTTATATGGCCACTCTTGGTTTTCAGAGAGACAACGCGAACAAAACCGTCTTTTCCTGGGTGAAGTTCTGTCATACGGCCCATGACCCACTTGCCGGGGGGTAAGTTTTCTTCGTGAATGAGAACCACATCATTTAACTGGACATTTTCCTTTGGAGTTCTCCATTTCGACCTTGTTGTCAATTGACACAGATATTCAGCGTTCCATCTTTTCCAAATGTCTTGCATTATGTTCTGTATAAGACACCACCGCGTTCTTAAATCTCGCTCAGTACGTATAAGTGTCACTAATGGACCACTTGTTAGAAAATGAGATGGCGTCAGATACTCTAAATCTGTGGGATCGTCCGTTAAGGCACACAGCGGCCTGGAATTTAAGCAGGTTTCTATCTGGGCCAGCAGGGTGTGGAAATCCTCGTAGGTGAGCTTCTGTTCCCCTATCACCCTCTTCAGGTGGAATTTAAAGCTTTTGACCGCCGATTCCCAGAGCCCTCCCGCCGACGGATTCCCGGGGGCTATGAAGTGGAAGGTTATTTCCATGTCAGCTAACTCTTGCTGTAGCTCGTCGTTGAAAGTTTGCAAAATTTCTTGATATTCTACTTGTAAAACTCTAGAGGCTCCGATGAAATTTCGTCCATTGTCACAATAGATATCGCTTGGTGTACCTCTTCGGGCGGCCATTCGGCGTAAAGCCGCGAGAAATGCTGCAGTGGTCAGGTCGGAGACCAACTCTAAGTGCACGGCCTTGGTTGCCATACAAACAAAGACGGCGACATATCCCTTTGTGGTTTTGATACCACGACCCTTGCTGGCTTTCAAAAGCATATGCCCCGTGAAATTCACGCCTGTATGTTTGAACGGACGAGAAGGACGAACTCTGGCTTCAGGTAAGTCCCCCATTATTTGCTCCTGCATGCTTGGTTTTTGTTTCTTGCACAATACACACTGACGTATATATTTCTTGGTTGTTCTTGTGCCACTAATTAGCCAATACCTTTGTCTGGTAAATGCTAAAGTTACTCGTGCCCCGCCGTGTAATGTGTGCTCGTGGGCATGGTTTATGACTAATTCTGTGAAGCGATGACTTTGAGGTAATATGATAGAGTTTTTCTTTTCAGGACTGATGCAGGCGTTACGCAACCTGCCTCCAACGCGAAGAATACCATCGTTATCCAAAAATGGGTTTAAATTTATAATTTTACTTTTCTTTGAAATGCATTTTTTTTGCTTCAGGGTACATATTTCTTCCCCAAATATTTCTCCTTGAACTTGTTTTATAATCTTATTTCGTGTTTCTCTTAACTCTGATATAGTCAGCCATGGTGTGAGCTTGCTGTCCTGTTTTTTAGTCAGGAAAAAGAAAATCCTGTATACCCAGGTAAGTACTCTTATAAGTTTTGATAATGAGCTGTATTTTTCTATCATTTTCTTGATAATATTAGTGTCCTCGCCCTGTATGATGACATGAACTTGTTTTAAAGATTTCGCTTCTTCATTGGTCTCGTAAGTACATTTCTCTTGCACTATATTTTCAGGAGTAGATAGCCAAGGCGGACCTTGCCACCATAATGTATGTTGTATTAGCTGGCTCATAATCAAGCCGCGGCTAGCGCAATCTGCGGGATTCTCTGAAGATTTGACATACTGCCAGCAGCCAGGTGGCATAACATCGATAATTTGATGTACTCTATTAGAGACGAACGGCTTCCAGCGCTCGGGATTTCCTTGCAGCCACCCTAGCACCGCCATGGAGTCAACCCACCCGTAGATCTTAATCTTAACTTCTGGTGATATCGCTTGTTTGATTTTCCTAACTGATCGATATTTGACTTAAGGGGCAGTCTCACTATATAATTTCCATGTAAAGACCTTGTTGTCGTAGATTTATAGAAATCAATGCATTTATTTTCTTCAATTGAAAGAGACTGGTTCTGAGGTAAGTCTTCAATATCCCAATATTTTTGAAAGTCTTGAAGGTTGTTTAGAACGACATTGCACTCGAAAGTTTGGATTTTTCCACAGAGAATCTATCCAAGGCGTGTTTCCTGGATAATCGGTGACTTGCTCCCGACTCTGTTTATTCCGTCCAATATAATATTTGCATATATATCGGCTCCAAATAAGATGTCAACAGGCCTGCTAAGATGGAAGTCGGGGTCCGCCAAATTTATTTCGTTTAATAGTTGCCATGCTGGTGGCTTGAATGACGCATTAGGTAAGTTTCGTGTTAAACTTTTCATAATGTAAACATCCGTCGTAAAGGCGTAATTATTCGTCATTGAATTGCAGTTGATTGTTATCATGCCATTGCAGATGTTGTCCGTGGTGCCAACGCCCGTTACGACCCCTTTACATTTTTGACGTGGTAAACGTAAAAGTTGAGCTGCCTTTGTTGTAATTAGAGAGACTTGTGAGCCTTGGTCTATAAGCGCACGTAAGATTTGGTACTCTCCATCTGCCCCTCGTACTTGTATCAGGGCCGTTGCTAGTAAAATTTCGGGTATTTCACATTGCTGGGTCACGTGCGAGTTCTTGGTACTGCATTCAGCTCCCTGGCTTGAGTCCGGGTTATTTGATGCATGCTGTGACGTCATGTCGGTTGGAGTCACGTTGCTTTTTACAAATGCTGAGTGCAGCAACGTGTTGTGGTTTCCGTTGCACTCGCGGCATCGTTTATTTGCAGTGCATGTTTTTTCATTATGCTTATGCAAACAATTCCAGCAATAACTTAATTTTGTAATCGTTTGTCGCCTTTGCATTGGTGTCATTTCTAGGATTTTTTTACAAAAATAAATGCCATGTTCTGCGCTGTTACAAATTTGGCATGTTAATCTATTTCTTGAATTGGATTTTGTTGCAGCCTGATTGCTTGAAAAATTCTTGAAATTGAATGGTTTACTTTGTCTGTTTAATTCGGATGAGGTTGACCTTTGTTGATAATTTTCTTGTTTTCGACGGGCCGATTCTATTGTAGTGAATTTGTTTTCCAAAAATTTGAGGAATTCATTCAGATTTGGTAGCTCTCGAGGTTCCTTTAGCGATTCTAGGTAATCACTATGAGTTTCGGCGTCTAGCTTTTGCACTAAAAGGTAGACCAAAATCGGATCCCAAGTGTTAATATCTACGCCAAGGTTTTTAATAGCGTTTAAACATTCTGTGGTAACGTCATGAAGTCGTTTTATGTGATTTCCATTGACTTGTTGCGTAACAGGAAGGTTCATTACAGTGTTCATGTGGGTTGTAAATATCAATTTCTTGTTGTTGTACCTGTGGTTTAATATTTCCCAACAGGCGAGGTAGTTCTCAGAACTAATTTGTAAATGTTGTACGAAACGCTCAGCTTCACCCTTAAGCTTGCTTTTAAGGAACTGCATTCTTTCCGCGTTTGATAAGCTTGGGTTGTTGTGTATGGCCTCGCTAAAAAGATCTTTAAAAGAGACCCATTGTTGATAGTTCCCGTTAAAAATAGGAATGTCGAGCTTTGGTGTAGACTTTTCGCGATGGGAGACGGACCATAACTTGCTATTTTATAGCCTTCTTGATGTCAAAGTATTTTTGTTCGTGTTCAGTGAATCGTGGCTTCATATTGTAGGTTAGATCCGCTTGTTTCACTGTGTATCTCCCAATGAAGTAAGTCGATAGCTTTCTAGCGGATCTGTAGAGATTTCAGGGTGTCTTCAAACTCCCAACGCTCTTCTTTGGTATCTACGTTGATCAGAGAGACAGTTCTTGCAAACGCCTTGAAATTGCTTAATTGTCTCTTGAACATCTCGTCAAGCTTGCTGCAATTACCGGTATTAGTGGTCGCCTGGACCGTCTGGTCTTGGGTCGCGGACGTGCCCTCAAAAGGTAAGCTCTGTACTTGCTCAGCTGCCCGGGACGTGGACTGTTCTTCAAATACTCCTATCTTGTTCGTCTTATACTGATCAGTAGGCTTACTTTCCTGTGAAGTAGTTTGCATCACAGGAGTTTGCGTCGGATGGAGAGCAATGCTAGACTTCTCAATGTAGTTCTTAGCATCCAAATAACTTTGCCTTGCTTGCTGATAATGGTCACCGACTAAATAATCATCATCAGCTTGTGAAAGCCCCGAAAGTTTTTTGTGGATTGACCTGTACTCATCCCAATACTTTTCAAGAGCTTCGAGCCGTCTCTTGATTAGATCTGGAGTCCTACGGGACGCACTATCATTCTTAAAATTAATGAGAATTTTCTTGATTTCCTCTGTTAGCAGTGATTGCTGATAAAGCAGATAATTCACACTCATCTTGATATGGCTTGATGTAAACTTGCTAGGTTAACAATATTATTCACTTGAAAACTCGCGATTAACTCACTTGCTAGATAAGGTACCTTATTTGATATAAAATATTTAGTGTGCACAAATTGACTTGAAATAAAATGACACGTGGACTTGTATTTCACAACAAAATTTCCACGTAGAAAACTTGACCTTGTTGCTTGTAACTTGCTGGTTCTTGTTAGTTTAGTATCTAAATGTGATCCCGCGTGATATGTGCGCCTTCTCAATTCAGTCGGGGAGACCCGCTTGTGGGAGGCCGACTGGACCGATTCGTTATCACGCGCAAACCCCAAAAAGATAACTAAACCTCGTCTTCGAAGGACCACAATGTACGGGCTTGCCTTGATGCTGCCGTACAACCTGCTTGATAGATCTTGATGTATTGATAAATGATAAATCCTTGACGATTGTACAATATTTATTGATTGCGAAATACACGAGTTTTACATCGCGACTTGTTTGCGCTGTCTTTATAATAATACTGCAATAAGGCAATCAAATCTGCTGACACGTGAACATGTGCGGTAATTGGACCGTACAAAAGGTAAAACTATTCTCATGTTTAATTTACTATATAACCTTATATCAAACCTTTAAATAACTTTAATTAACTTGTAACTTATTATCTACCTATAAATCAACTTCTAATAACTTAAAATTAACTACCCCTGTTACAAATGGCGCCCAACGTGGGGCGCGGAAAGATTCTGTTATTTCTTTAAATAATTTGTTATCTACTATTTTTAACCCACGGGCGTAGCTACCGCCGTATCAGTCGTATCGATGATATTGGGCTCCCGGGCTACAGAGGTCCCTAACGTGTGTAATCAAAAATTAGTAAAAGGTGAGAGTTCCTGAGGGAGGGTGTTTGTAGATAAGGATGTTTCAAAAATGAGAAGTTATCCTAGGTCTAGGCTATACAAACTAATATTTTCGGTTATCCGATACACGATGACTTTTACTTTCCCTGACGGAATTTGCTCTCCAAGATTGGTCTAACCCAAAACGGATTCCAGTTTTATTTGGGTTGTGTTCAGGTGAGAAAAATAGAAATGATAGCAAAGAAGGTCATTGAGAGGGATGAAAAACGGAAAATTTACATAAGTTAAGTATACCATAAAAATTCAAAATACCTACGTTTTCTACCTATATCACACGTTCGGAGTCAATCAGTCCCAAGCGGAACGTGATAGAGTTAGGACGTGTGTCAGTTTGCGGCAGATACACCGTGAAATCGTATAACTTTTAAATGTAGGCACTTGCGTAAATGCCACATCGTGGAGAATGCGCCAGATATACAAATCCAATAATAAAAAGTTGAGACTCGGACTTTTGCGAATACAATGCTAGTATTAGTACACTGCTTTCTGTAAAGTATAAGTTGCGTAAAGAAGTAAGTAGTTACTCATTGCACAAATATTAAAACTAAGTAATGTACCGGCATTATACTAGCATTAAATGTTGTATGACATCGACTCAATACAAGAATTTGTAATGATTGACATTGGTACTAATAGACGTGATGAATGGTGGTACTAACTATTGGGAACAGTAGGTATCTACCAGCAACAGAATTTAAACTGACATGCACCTTCAACACTACCAAATACAACTACTACCTGCCTCTTAACATCTATATAATGTTGTCATTGCTGATGAAGCTTTTGCTTTGGGCCCAGGAACTCATGAATCCGAGCTACAATACCGGTTGCATCCAAAGCTTAGTTTGGAGTCCAGGTTACGCTCTTCTATTTCTCGTCTCCATAACCTGGTTCATTATGACTGTTACGGGAGTGACTACCGTCTCACATCTTGATTGGGCCCAGACGCTCTACAGATCTTAATGGTGCCCATGGGTTCCATGTACTATGTATCCATGTGTATGGTCCTCACAGATAACGTATATGTATGAGGCCCCATGAGTGATGTATGTGTATGGGGCCCCATAGAAGAATGGGACCCCACAGGCGTATGGGCCCCATACGTGTATGGCCCCCCATGGGTTTAGGGGCACCTGTGGGTATATCGGGCCCCATCAAGACCTTGCAGCCTGGCGCCCGAGTTCCACTCTTCTATTGCTCTTTTTCATAGTTTGGTTCATATAAGCTTTTACGGGAGCGACTTTCTTATAGCTATATTACAATATTTTATTTATTTATTTATTTATATAGGCATATCAACAGTGTATACACAAACATTGTTCTATAGGTTACTTTGGTAATATATTATTAGGTATGTGCTACACCAATTATAGATATGCACAGCATTGGCTGATTGTCATACAAAAATAATAATTGAGAGTACATAGCAAGAATAATTATAAAAAAAAAATATGTCAAAATAGAGCTTTCAAACATGTCAACATAGGTTTAAACAATTAAAAAATATATATATATATAAATATAATTATACAAGTATTGCATGTCAAGTATTAAATAACTACTAAAAATTAAAAAAAAAAAATTAAAAATTGAAAAAGAAAAAAAAAAGAAAAAAATTAAAATAATCATTCACAATAAAAATAGAATCAAAAATAAAATCAAATAATTAAAATATTAAAATGTACAAAATTAATTAAAAATAATTAAAAAATAATAATTCAGAAATAACATGCAGACAGATAATACATTATAATTATTCCGATGTCTTCTGTTTAGGCTGTTGAGTCAACTTAGCCTTGAAGCGCCTGGGATGGTCGTGGAAAATGTCGGTCAAAATATTATAATTATTATAAGCTTTTTTCCCTTAATCTAAAGTGCTACTAGAAAATCTTCTATGTAAATAACAGTTGCGTCATTATTAGTGTTGATTGACCGCCAGCGTCTCGCTGTTGCGTAAAGTGGCAACTTTACTATGCCAAAAATATCTAAAGTCGTCGAATACCCTCGCCTCGCGCTTCCAAGTAAAAAACACATAAAAAACCTGGCATACGTGCCTATAGAGTTTTCACTTGAGAAATGACAAAAGTAAAAAAAGCAATCTCTTTTTCTCAGGTTAAGCTTGCGCCCAAGAGTTGGCAACATCCTGCATCGGTTATTGCAGGATTCCACTGCTTAAAGACGCGTCTCCTGCTCGTGTTTTACTCTGCACACTACACAAAAAGGTATACACACATCATATTTTGTTGAAATACATATTCGGTCTCCTGCAGTTTGATCTAAAGAAATGTTTCGAAAGCTTTTGCTGTCAAAAAGTCAAATTCTGTTTTAATATTTCAGTGTCTTATGACATTAGTCGATTCAATACAAGAATTTGTAATGATTGACATTGGTACTAATAGACGTATATTGAATGGTGGTACGGAATATTAGGAACAGTACTTTTTTTTTTGGCTTCGTGCGGATATCCCTTCGGATACCTCCCGCTGGCTAGCGAGCGCGTGGGCCGCCGCCACCTCCTTTTGCGAGCATGTAATGCTCGCGAAGGAGATGGCGGAGCGCGCCCGGGAGAGATTTAGAACTCTCCCGGCCCGCCGAGCCCGCAATAATATAATGTGCAATGTAAACTATTCATATATATAAGTCAGTGCAGTAGTAGAATCTCGGTGGCTTCATATGTCATTGAAGTTAGCCATTTAATGACCTCGACTTTCGCCTCACTCAATGAGCTTCTTTTAACATCACAACATTTAGCTACCTTATTATAAATGTAGTAGTCTATATGTGGACAGAACCGGCTTGCAAATGATGTATTAACTTTGGGTATCGGTACTTTATAAACTCGTCGTTTAAGTAGGTGTACATATGTGTCAGAATGTATGACCGTTTGATGCGCTTTGAGAAAAGTTCGTAGTATAAACAATTGGCGCACATTAAGAACCTGACTGACTCTGTAGAGTTGTGTAGTGGGATATCTGAAGGGTCTTTTGTACATTACTTTCAGTAACGAGCGCTGGGCCTTTTCTAACTGTATGATGAAGGACTTCAGAGCACAACCCCAACTACCTATACAGTACGTTATTAGCAACTGACTCAAAGCAAAGTAAATAAGTTTCAAGATATTTGTTGGTGCCGAAGAACGAAGTAATTTCATTATATTTGCTGTCTTTCGTACTCGGTTGGATAAGGTGTTGATGTGTGCTCTGAATTTCAAATTCCCATCAATTATCACGCCAAGGTATTTAGTACTATCTGCCCTTTGGATGTCTTCACAATTGCAATATTTCCTGTGTTTACAGCCGATGCAGCTGTTTTATGGGAGCAAATGTATTTTTGATTTACTGGCATTGATTGTTAGTAAATTATGGCATAACCATGTAAAAACTTGTTGCAGTCCAGACCCGGCATTACTAAATGCTTCAGCCCATGTCGCACCGTCAAAGACAACAACAGTATCATCGCCATAACATATTATATTAGCGTTGATTGAATCATGAATACCGTTCATGTAGATTATGAAGAGCGTTGGCCTAGCACCCTTCCCTGTGGGACGCCAAAGTTCATTGTATGATGTCCACTTTTATCATTGCCCACTCTAACGCATTGTTTCCTTTCCGATAAATAGCTCTTGAACCATTCCAACTCTACACCACGTATGCCAAATTGTTTTTCAAGTTTCGTTAGAAGGATCTGAATTGAGACGGTATCGAAAGCCCTAGCTAAATCCAAGAATGCACCTATGCTACACCACTTACTATCAAGATGAGACGACACCGTTGATGTTAGGAGTGTTACAGCCTCTTCAGTCGATTTTCTTCTTCTAAAACCGAACCGCCTAGCAGATATAAGGTCATGTGTTTCAATGTATTTGACCAGCCTAATATTAACTATTTTCTCCAGTAATTTAGAGAACGCTGTCAGCAATGAAATCGGTCGGTAGTTTTCCGGAGATTCTTTAGGAC
The DNA here is from genome assembly GCA_946251805.1 of Cybosia mesomella. Classification (NCBI taxonomy): domain Eukaryota; kingdom Metazoa; phylum Arthropoda; class Insecta; order Lepidoptera; family Erebidae; genus Cybosia; species Cybosia mesomella. The sequence continues at coordinate 16,726,196 of OX276403.1, forward strand.
CGTATTTATAGATCGGCGTAATGGATGCTATCTTCCAGGCATCGGGAAACACACCACTTTGTAAACTTTGATTGAGTATATCAGTCAGTGGGTGTATAATTATATTTCTGATTTCTTTTAATAAGGTATTAGTGAGACCGTCAATACCCGGTGCTTTATCATTCTCTAATGATAGTATGAGGGATTCGACTTCAATTTCATCAGTAGGCTGTAGAAAGAATGATTTTTTTATTAGATTTTTACTGGTTTTTGCTGCTAATGCTTCCTAGGTTAGTTGAAGATTTTTTAATATATCGCTGGCTAGGTTTTGTCACACTGTTGAGAAGTATGTGCTACATGTATTCAATGAATGCACAGGGTTCAAACTGTTAGGGATAGTTAAAAGCTCCTTAGGTTCCTTTTTATTGTCAGAAAGGTTACATACGTATTTTTCGCGGGGGAGCCTGTAACCCCTAGAGAACGCGTCCCCAGGTGGCGGATCGGGGAAAGCTCGTTGGCATTGGAAACAATGCCAAAGGGTAAGAGGGAAATAAAATACTTCTCGCGGACCAACAGGCAATCCCTCCAGAGGGCCACTTGGTGGTAAACTGAGAAAGGGCATGTGGAGGACAATGGCGTCAGGCAGGACGTCATGCAGGGGATGGCGGCGGAAGAACCCAACAGTCAACGGTGGCATCCCAAGCCCCAGGTAGCACGAGGGGTTACTGTCTTGGCGTCTGGTGGCAGCCGGCCGTAAAACCATAAGCCAACTTTTTTACTTCTGGTCATGAAAAGCATAAACAATAAAAGAAGTGTAACTACTAGGGCGTCCCCCTCAAGCGACGATCCAAATCAAGGGAATGCGGCAAATGCTAGTGCGTACCCCCAAAGCGACGGCAATGTCACCAAAGCCCCTGCACAAGTACCAAAAATGCGCATCGCGAGTTGGAATGTGGGCTCAATGACAGGACGAAGCGCCGAGCTGAGCGAAGTATTACATCGCAGACGCATCAACATATGTTGCATTCAAGAAACGAAATGGAAGGGGGCTAAGTCGCGAAACATCGGGCACAACTACAAACTCATATACCACGGAACACGACCACAAAATGGAGTGGGAATTGTGGTAGATCAGGACCTTCAAGATCGCATAGTGGAAGTGAACAGAATAAGCGAGCGATTAATGTCAATTAAGCTCGCTCTTGACGACCAACCGTGCATGAATATCATATGCGCCTATGCACCACAGACTGGCTGCTCAAATGCAGAGAAAGAAACATTTTGGAACGAGATTAACGATCTACTACAATCCATCCCGGCAACGGAGGCTAAATACATAGGCGGTGACCTAAACGGCCATGTTGGAAGCACAACATCCACGTACCAAAGAATACACGGCAACTGGGGATATGGCAATATAAACCCGGAAGGCGAGAGCATCTTGCAATTTGCTTCAACCCACGATCTTGCAATCGTCAACACGTTCTTCTGTAAACGCACCGAACACCTGATTACATACAAAAGCGGCGGGGCATGTACACAAATAGACTACATCCTAACAGATCGGCACCGGCTGAAGACTTTCAAGGACTGTAAAGTAATACCCGAAGAACCGCTCACATCACAACATCGTATCTTAGTCGCTGAATTTACAATGCCTAAATCGATAAAGGTGAAAAGAGAGAAGATCGCGCGGATACGCTGGCACAAACTCGAACGTGAAGAGGGGCAATAGCTGTGTGAAGACATCGCAGAGTACCTTGACTCACAACAAGAGGACACTGCCAATAATATGTGGAGAGACTTCCAAACATTTTGCCACCTAAAAGCAAAACAGTACCTTGGCGTATCAAAAGGCCCCATCTGCGGTGACAAAGACACAAAATGGTGGCAAGAAGACGTCAGAGAAGCATTGAGCACCAAGAAAACTCTCTTTAAGCAATGGTAAACACCAACAGATGATGCCGGTCGCACAGCCTACAGGAGCGCAAAGAAGATTGCAAAACGAACCGTGGCGCAAGCGAAAGCCATGTCAGACGATGATTTTTACGCCAAACAGGAAACTGCCACGAACGACAAAGAAATCTTCAAAATAGCAAAACAGCGTCACAGGAACAGCAAGGATACAAGGACCATCAAGTACATCAAAAATGAACAAGGCCAACTGCTCATAGCGGACGAAGACATAAATAAGCAATGGTTAGAGTATTACTCTGCACTTCTCAATGAAACCTTTCCAAGTGAAAAACTCCGCGATATTCCTGCTACTAAAGGCCCGATACCATGTATATCACCCGCAGAGGTTCACGCAGCAATTAAGGCTATGGCAAACAACAAAGCCCGTGGACCTGATGATATACCTGCTGAACTGTGGAAGAAACTGGGAGACACCGGTGTAATGTTCCTGATTAAACTTTTTAACAGGATTCTGACTGACGGAATGCCCGATGATTGGAGAAAGAGTTTCCTGCTACCATTTTATAAGAACAAGGGTGACATCAGACTATGTGGAAACTACAGAGCCATAAAGCTAATATCACACACCTTCAAAATATGGGAAAGAGTCATGAACAGCAGATTACGGCAACTCACTGAGGTGTCTGAAAATCAATGCGGTTTCGTCCCTGGAAGGTCGACAACTGATGCCATACATTCAATCAGAATTCTGTTGGAGAAACACAGAGACAGTCAAACCGACCTACACATGGTATTTATCGACTTGGAAAAAGCATTCGACAGTGTTCCAAGAGAACTTATCTGGCAAGCCCTAAGAGCACAAAAAGTCCCAGAGCACTACATACTTCTAGCGAAAGACATGTATCACGCTGTTAAAACTAAAGTGCGAAGCCCAGCTGGAACAAGCGATGAGTTCGATGTGATGGTCGGAGTGCATCAAGGTTCAGCATTGAGCCCCCTGCTCTTTATCCTCGTAATGCAATACCTTACGGCGGAACTACAGCGCCCCCCACCATGGGATATCCTTTATGCTGACGACATTGTTCTAGTCAGCGAAGACCCCAACAATCTACAGCAAATGGTGGAAGAATGGAGAGGAGCACTCGAGAGAGCAGGTTTGCGAGTTAGCAGAGAGAAGACCGAGAATCTGCACTGCAATTTCAGTGGCACCAACATCAACAACGCTATCCATCTGCAGGGCACCCCATTAAAGGAAGTCGACCACTTTAATACCTTGGCTCAATCATCTGCAATGATGGGACTATAGATGCCGATGTAACCCACCGTGTAAACACCGGGTGGATGAAATGGAGGGAGCTATCTGGGGTCTTATGCGATAAAAGAATGCCTGTTCGCACTAAAGGCAGAGTTTACAAAGCAGCAGTTCGCCCGGCCATGACATATGGCGCCGAATGCTGGCCATTGAAAAAGCAGCAGGAGCAGAAACTTCACGTCGCAGAAATGAGAATGCTAAGATTTATTTATTTATTTATTTATTTATTTATTTATTTATTTATTTATTTATTTATTTATTTATTTATTTATTTATTTATTTATTTATTTATTTATTTATTTATTTATTTATTTATTTATTTATTTATTTATTTATTTATTTATTTATTTATATACTTAGATACATTGCCTTTACAGTAATATTACTAATGCGACAATGCTCTTATAACTATTATACATAATATAATAATACATATTACACTAATTTATGTCAGTTACGACAAACACTGTAGCGTCACTCTTTCGAACTCGGCTAATGTACACACAAAAATATCAATAACACGCGAGACCGCGTTTAAAATATTTAGCGCTCGTACGAGAGGAGCAAATTGTAGCAAGTTTGTCCGAGGTACTGGCACATCAAAGGTTCTACCCCTCGGTAACTGTCGTAGCCTCATATTGGGAACAAGCAATCTCAACGATTCCAAAATTTGGGGGTTATTCAATTTTCCGCGGAATACCAAAAAAACGTATTTAGCCAGTGCCAGATTACGCCTCACTTCGAGCTTATAGTATCCAACCATCCCTATGACAAAGAGGGTTGGATACATAAGTGGGTAAAATGGATACACCCCGTATTGTTTGAAATAAAGGTACCGGGTAAATTTATTTTGGAGTTTCTCCACCATGGAACTATATTTAGCTTCATGGGGATTCCAGATGATCGCGCTTGTTTCGAGCCTGCTCCTTACCAGGGCGTTATACAACGACCTCACGGCCACGGTGTCCTTGAAGTCTCTGGTCTCTCTCAGCACAAAACCTAGATTTTTATAGGCCTTGGCACAGATATTGGTGACGTGATTCCGAAATGTAAGGTCTGGCGAGAACAAAACTCCAAGGTCGCGCACCGAGAAAGCACGGGGAATGGTCTCCCCTTCCATGAGGTAGCTATGATGAAGTGGTACCACCGCCCGCGTGAAGGATACGATGCTACACTTTGACACATTGAACTGCAAACCATTCTCAAGACTCCATCTAACTACACGGTCTATATCCTCCTGAAGAAGTGTGCAATCCTTTTCATCCTTGATCTCATAAAATAGTTTCAAGTCATCGGCAAACAGTAGGCAATTCGCATTTTGAACCACATTTGGTAAGTCGTTTATCATGAGGATAAACTCCAGTGGTCCCAAATTAGAACCTTGACTCACGCCTGTCAGGGTGTGGTACGAGTTGGAAACATATCCTCTATATTCCACATACTGCTGCCGATCGCACAAGTAACTAGCAAAAAATTTTAGTAGGTCTGGAGTAAACCCGGTCCTTGCAAACTTCTCCAAAAGGATGTCATTGTCATCAAGATGGGCTGGTGGGGTAACAATGCTGGACCACGTTCAAAATATCCATATTCGGGGCAGTTTTAAAGTAACGCCTATACCAGAAAAGATCCTTGAGAGCCGCTTAAGATGGTACGGTCATGTCATGAGGCGACCATCCGACCACATGACGAGAAAAGTGCTCGATATTGGTACGCAGCCCAGAAGACGCGGTAGACCCCGCCTAACATGGATGTCCGTTATTGACAAGGACCTGAAAAGGACACAATTAACACCCCAGACGACCCAGGACAGACCGTCCTGGCGAAGATTGACCAGAAGGGCCGACCCCAAATAAATGGGACTAAGGCCAGGCAGAAGAAGAAGAAAGGTTACATACGTTTTTAATGGTTTACCACATATTTTTAGGGTTTTTTATATTATTTGAAAGCTCGTTATTGTAATGTTCAGTTTTTAGCTTGCGTAATAAATTGTTACAAAAATTCCTGTATCAAGTGTAAATTATGCGTAGAAGGTGGTCATATGGTGCTTTTCTGAACTTTAGATGTAATCGATCCCTATGCTGCATGCATCGGATAAGTCCAGGACTGATCCAGGGCTTAATGTTATATTTTGTATGACATTTTCGTGACAAATGTGTATGCTTCGTGTGTGACGACTTCGGTTAAGTTCGATCCAATTGACGCTTTTCCATTCTGTTGACAGTTAACCCAAGCAAAGCCAAATCATGGCAACAAACGACGACAAAGGTTAGCAGCTCTGATGACCACGGTCGCGATGAAGACAACTCCCACAGCCGTGTTCGAAATCATATTGGGGCTTAATCCCTTGGACTTAGAAATAAAAAGAAAAGTAACCGCACAATGGTTCAAACTCAGGAGCACTGGCCAATGGACCAATGGACATGCCAGTATCAGCAAGAACTACGAAGAGAGGCTGTCGATGATCCTCTCTAACAACCACTTGATCAGGAAGGAGAGAATCTTTGACAAGAAATACAGAGTACACATAGGACCAAGAGACGACTGGAGGACAGATGCCAGAGGCACTGTCTGCTACACGGAGGGCTCAAGGAGGGAAACAACAAAGCTATCTGGAAGTGGAATACACATTAAGTGCGAAGACGGATCAGAGATAAATAGATCAATATCCTTAGGCAGATACGCAAGTGTCTTTCAAGCTGAAGTATACGCCATAAAGGAATGTGCTGAGCTGGTCGAACACCTGAGCAATATCAACAGGGTGACCATCTACAGCGACAGCCAGGCGACGCTGAAGGCACTAAGCAAAGCGGAAACGACCAGAGCAATCGTAAAGGAATGTAAAGAGTCACTAGAGAAACTGGCCAAAAAAGTCGACTTAACAGTTGCCTGGGTGCCCGGACATGAGGGTAAAATGGGCAACGAGACAGCTGACAAACTTGCCAGAGACGGCGCCGATAAAACCTTGGTGAGGCCGGAGCCCTGGCTCCCAATATCGCACAAAATCACCAAGGGAGTAATTAGCTGCAGCATTACAGCAGACAATAACCGACGATGGAGATCATCGACAGGCATGAGACAGTCGAATATCTTTATCAAGGGCATCGACAAGAAAAAGACAAGCCAACTGACCAAACTCTCAAGAGGGAACATGAGGCTCGTCATAGAAGTAATAACAGGACACTGCAGACTAAACAGACATCTAACGGTGATCGGAGTGAAGACTGACCCCAATTGTCCGGAGTGCATGGAGACAGAAGAGACCAGTTTCCACCTGCTGGCCGAGTGACCCATGTACTCTTTCTTTTTTTTTTACTCACTAAATAGATGGGAACTTCTGGGATCGGACACACTGGACACGGAGGACTTGAGGGATCTGAAGGTGGAACAGATCGTAAGATTCTGCAAGGACACAAAAAGGTTTGTAGGGGCGCCATGAATGCTGGAATAACCACGCTCTTCCCTACGGAAGGGCTGGGGAAATGGATGAAGTGGCCCACAAGCTTCGTGGGTGGATCGTCCGTCCGGCTTCCAGTGTTCCCAATTGTAATAATAAGTTCACCAAAGAAGCGCGTTCCAGGATGAGCATTAAAATCACCCATTATCACAACACACTCAATGTTGCAGCTCTCCACCACAGCCACTATTTCACTCAGGCAATTTGTAAATGCAACTAAACTGTCACTCTTGCCGTCATCAAAAGGAGCGTAGACAGAGAACACCAACATGGAACGGTTTTTATATTCCACATTTATTGCTACTAGATGATCACTTTTGCACTTCACAACAGACACCGATGAAAATAAAGTCTTTTTCCACAATAGTGCCACTCCGCCGTGTGGTCTTCCTGCTATCAGCTTCATAGAGGTATCAATGGCTGACTTCCCAGTATAGGCAAAACCATCATCCAGGTTCCCCAACTTGCCAACATTAAGAAAATTGCGCACCACTCTCAGAGAAGCCAACCTTTTTAGGGTTCCGTTGCCAAATGGCAAAAAACGGAACCCTTATAGATTCGTCATGTCTGTCTGTCTGTCCGTCCGTAAGTCACAGCCACTTTTTTCGGAAACTATAAGAACTATGCTGTTGAAACTTGGTAAGTAGATGTATTCTGTAAACCGCATTAAGATTTTCACACAAAAATAGAAAAAAAAACAATAAATTTTGGGGGTCCCCATACTTAGAACTGTAGGTACCTAAAAAATTTTTTATTCATCAAACCCATACGTATGTGGTATCTATGGATAGGTCTTCAAAAATGATATTGAGGTTTCTCATATCATTTTTTTCTAAACTGAATAGTTTGCGCGAGAGACAAAAGTAGTAAAATGTGTGTGTGTCCCCCCCTGTAACTTCTAAAATAAGAGAATGATAAAAGTAAAAAAAATATATGATGTAAATTGCCATGTAAACTTCCACCGAAAATTGGTTTGAACCAGATCTAGTAAGTAGTTTTTTTATAATACGTCATAAATCGTAAACTGCAATTTACCTTTCATTCAATCAACTCAAATACAAAAATTAAAAAAAACATTATTATGTTACTTGCTGCTACGGAATCCTTAATGGGCGAGTCCGACTCATACTTTGCCGCTTTTAAAGGAAGTCTGCCTTGAAGTTTGGAAGAAAATTATTAACAGAAGAAGTAGGTTTCCGTTACCAAAAAGCAGACAAAAGAAAAATATTAATGGAACGGACCGATATAGCTCTCGCACGTTGTGATTTTTTACGAAAGGCAAACAAATTGAAGATTGGGATAAAGTTGTTTTTTTGGACGAAACATGGCTAAATGCCAATCATGGCGTTTGCAAAACATGGAATGATAATACTGCGAAGTCCGGAACAAAGGTGCCTGAAGGAAAAGGGCAAAGACTTTTTATTTGTCACTCTGGGACAGCCAAAGGGTTTGTGCCCAACTGTTTATTGGCTTTTAAGTCAGTTAAAACTGTTGAATACCTCGAAGAAATGAATTATGAAAAATATAAAGAGTGGTTCATGACGTTATTAGCCAATTTAAATGAGCCCCATGTTATTGTGATGGACAACGCCTCATACCATTCCGTGCAAATGGATAAACCGCCAACCAAAGCTAACAGAAAGAGCGAAATTTTGGAATGGCTCCAAAATCAAGGTGTTGAGGCTGATGACTCAAAGTTGAAGGTGGAGCTACTAAGGCTCGTTAACTTAAATAAGCCACCCGGCGGTCGAAAATATATATTCGACGAGTTGGCAAAATCCTTTGGCCACACTGTTCTCCGTCTCCCTCCATATCATTGCCAATACAACAGTATAGAAATGATATGGGCTCAAATTAAAGGCTCGTATTTTTTTAATTATCTTTATAGTTTGTTTACTAATGTTACAAATGTATGTAAAAAAGTGTGTTTGTTTGTCATTTTTTCTCGTTGCAATGGAGCAACAAAGGCAGGAAGGACCATAGCCTACTTATAATCTCAAAAAAATAATGCAGACTAAGTCCCGGGGTAAAGCTAGTTATAAAAAATATGTTGCCTATTTAAAGTTCAGTAACAAAGACCCATGTAATACATATTTTACTTTTAATACAATACTGAATATTTAATTGTTTTTAGGCTATGCGGCACGCAACAATACCACTCCGCCGTTTACTGCAAATAAAATGATGGTTTTATTAAAAGAAGCTTGCACCAAAGTTACACTGGAGAACTGGAAAAGTGTTGTGGAAAGGACCAAACGTCTCATTATTGAAGACTGGGAACGTGACGTTCGTTTTGACAACCTAAGAGAAAATGAATTATTTATAAATCTCCAAGACTGTTCCAGCGAGTCGGATATAGAAGACGATGATGATGATGATTTAGGATGTACTCCATTATCCGATTCAGAATAAATAAATAACATAACATAACATAAACTCACGCCTATATCCCCGAAGGGGTAGGCAGAGGTGCTAGCACCCACATTTCGCCAGTTTATGTTTAGGTCCCAATGTAATAGGTGGCGAGCCTATTGCCATTAACCGGGCACTTATAAACCTGCTATAAATACACACATAACTTCGAAACGCATCGAAAAGTCATTGGTGTGTGCCATGGTAAAACCTGGGATCGAACCCGAGACTTCGTCTCAGCAGTCCATTACCCATACCACTAGGATACCGCGGCTAAATAAATAGTTCGTAATAGTAGTAATAGAATAAATAAATAGTCTTTGTTAATATACATACATGCATTTTCATTGTACCTTTTTCTTTTTTTTTTTTTCGTGCGGAAATCCCTCATTCTCGACTTAGACTATTACACTTCACATCTCTAGTACTGTTATTTTGACATCTGTCAGAGGACCCAAGCTACATTTTACAAAGTATAGGTGCCGTCTCAGACACATGCGACAAACCTATCGGACCACTATCCAACAAGTACCCTCCTCTTCTTACATTAATGTTTGAATGTAGTAACGAACTAGGAGTATTTAGGACATTTACATCACTTTTTCGCCTATTATTCAACTCGTTTCTAGTCACATAATTTGATTTTATGTCCTTTATTTCTTCACGTAAACATAACAGGTCTTATAATACCTTCGGAACATCGACGTATGGTCAAAACAAATGGGTGGCAATTTTTCCAGATTGTAGGCAACAAATATCGGTATTCGGTCTGGTTCAGTTGTCTTGAGGACAGTTATGATATCTTCCATATCCTTTTCCTTTTTCTGCTTCCGTCTTGATATTTGTTTTCGCTTTGTCTTAATAGTCACAAACAACAACTTTTTCGCGATGTCAATGTCCTCCTCAGAAAAGACCTACACACAGATTCTTATTAAACTTTCGTTGTCCATTATATCAAGCTTATTTCTAATAAAGGCAGCACTTCGGATATAACAATATTGCAATTCACACATTTTAGAGTATTCACACTGTCTGACATTTTTTGTTCTGACTTTTACTGTACATAATATATATTTTTTAGTTTTATCATTCTTTTATTTTTGAAGTTACAGTGTCCCTGTAACTTCAAAAATACACACACACACACACACTTTTTACTACTTTGGAAGTGTCTCTTGCGCAAACTAGGGTGACTGATCCAAATGCTAGCACTGCACCAAATAATCAGCACTCTGAATAAATAGTAAAATTATAAGGTTTTCACTAACTATAGTATGGCCGCTGAGTTATTACCGATTTGACACATGACGAATTGACAATACTAGTGAAGTGACTGAACCAGTAACCCTAATATCATTTGGGAACAGTTTGTTTTTAAATATTCTAGTATAGTGTGTAATTAAATAAAATCAAAACAAATAATAGTTAAAGACACAGGTTCTTTATTAGGTGGAGTATCCTTGATGGGCGTAGATAATTGGTCGAGGACATATCAAAATAAAACAAATTTGTAAACACTGTTACACATTTTAATGAATAGAGTAGGTACAAGATGTTTTAATAAATGACTACCTATCATTTATTAAAACAATTATTCAGACTCTGAACCAGATTCGCCAGAGCTGTCATCGCTATCAGTCAGTTGTATGACAATTTCATTGTCTATAATGGTGTCCACTCTTATATCGCGTTCATAATCTTCTGTTATTAGTTTTCGAGTCTTTTCGACGACCTTGACCCAATCTTCTTTCGTTATTTTGCTGCAAGCATCTTTTAATAGACCCATCATTTTATTAGTACTGAATGGCGGAGTCGTATTATTACGAGCTGCGTAACCTGTAATGTAAACATTAAATAACGTTAATTTATTACATTAAATAAATGAAATGTTACACAATTACCTACATGTAAGGGACATGAGATATTTATTTCTTAGTTATGTATCTTTTTACTTATATGCTGAATATTGGATGTTATAATAGTACAAATTATTCATATTCATAACTTATGCGATAAAAAACAATACCTTTGATTTGTGCCCATATTAGCTCAATGGCATTGTACTGGCAGCGATAAGGAGGAATTCGAAGTACCCGATGTCCATGTGCCAGAGCTATCTCATCTACTTCATAACGGACTCTTGATGATTTATTTTCGCGTACCAACTTTACTAAGTCAGACTTTAGCAATTCGGCAGTAGTTTCAATTCCATTTTGGTGTAGCCATGCTAGGAGATCAGCTTTCTTGTAGGCCTGAGTAGGCGCTTTATTCACTTGTTTCGAGTGATTTGAAGCGTTGTCAATTATTATGATAGAAGGCTCTGGGAGGCTGGTTAATAATTGATTTTCGAACCAATTCGTAAAAGTGTCTGTATCCATCTCCTCGTGGTAATCGGAAGTACTTTTTGACGCGAAAGCCAGCAGTCCATTTTCAAAGAAACCACTTCCAGCAGAACCGGCGTGACAAATTATCAGTCGCGATCCTTTTCCAATTGGAACCTTTGAGGTTGATGCTTTTGTTTCGTCAGTCCAAGAGCGTGACACAGTGTGGTTCGCATTTAACCATGTTTCGTCAACAAAAACGACGTTGTCCCAAGACTCGATTTTTCTGGCTTCTCTTAAAAAGTCACTCCTTTTAATTATTAAATCAAATCTTTCCATTAATATTTTCCTTTTATTCGTTTTTTTATATTCAAACCCAATTTCGTGCAATAGTTTTGACAACGCCGTTTTACCGCCTTTAAACAAGCCAGCTTCTTTTAAAGAGACCAAAAGCAAACGTCTAGTTGGAAACTCGTTCCTAGTATAATAACCATATATGTGGTTTCTTATTGCATCTGCATCAAAAACATCAACACCTGTCACGGGATTTTGTCTTCGTTTTTTCTTAGGAGTGCGTAAAATATTATCTTCACTTCCAGAAGCACCAAATTTTTCTTTATTTATATTATATAGTGTTTTTGCACCAATTCCAAGAGCTTGTGAAACCCGATCTTTCACTTGAGTGACAGGAATCAAAGGGCCGCCATTTTGTGACTCACGGTCAAAGTAATCCTGTAGCTCACGACATTGACTATTCAATGTTTTTCCTCGTTTCGGCATTTTCAACAAAATGACCAAACACAAACAAAATTAGTCCAATAAAGTGCAACGATAAACAGGAGAAAGCCGAGTTAAAAAACAACGGTTACACAAGAGAACGTAGTCTGTGCGCACGAGTGTACGGAAGACGACTAAACAGATTAAAATAGCGGTGGTAAGGATGTTGCCAGAATAGTATCGCCAATTACTTAAAAAAATACACCTATAACATTGCTTAATTGAGGGAGAAAATTATATTTATTAAATGTTGTTTTATATATTATAAATGTAAAAAATTATACATAATCATTTTAATTTTTTTTATTTTTAAATCATAGAAAACAGTATTTCTGTCTTTGGATCACACATAAATCTTAAAAATCATAAGATACTGGCAACACAGTGCAATTAAGAGACGCAAAAAAATGGTAGCATTATATTTAGTCTAGTTGCTCGAAGGAATAAGTAAAATAAAAATATCCAAATAAAATAAATATCATATCTATTCCAATGAATTCGGACCGAATACTATCAAGCACATCACTATGAAAACTAGACGCACGATGTAACTTTGAACAAGCGCGCCAAAGAACAAAAAATAAATGTTTTCATATTATTTACAAACTATTTTAAGTTTTGAAACAGAGTTTATTGGAAAATTACTTGATTCTGACATTTTGACATAAAGTTTTATATTAAAGAGGTATTCTAAATCATTCGGCAAATGTGTCGCTCGTGCAAGGTTATATCGATTAATTTAAGAATAATCTGTCAAATCGGTAATAACTCAGCGGCCGTACTTTAATTTGGGTGATCACACTTTCCGACTTTAAAATGGCGAAAATTTTGTAAACAAACGTTAGTGGCCTGCAGTCCGTCCTATTTTTGCCTGTTCTTAGTGACCGAAGGTAAGTTCACGTGTTTACATTTTATACTATATTAGATCTTGTAGATATTTTCTACTGAAACTTTTGATTTGTCTGATTTCTTAAATAGTTTACGAGGATAGTTTAAAAGGCAGAGTTGAGGTTAAGGTGATATATTGTTAAAACGTGTGGTGCTGATATATGGATCTAATATTTTGCGAATTCTAAATTATCAGCACTGGTGCCAATAAATGGAAAATAGTACGTAAATACTTATTCCATATTTTTAATTGTAAACCGTATTAATTTGATGCATAGAATTCAATTTTGTTCGTAAAAGTTGTTTATACCTTCAGAATCCAAATCTTAGCATGGTGCTGAAATTACATTTGCTATTTGTCAGCATAGTGCTGATAATTGGATTAAAAGTATGCTGATAATTTGGTTCTCCTAGCATTTCATCATTTTTCCGTTTTTCAAACCCACCTACCATCAAACCAAAGGAACTAAATGTGCCAAATAAAAGAAAAAAATACTCTAATGAAAATCCAACAAACTGTAGTTTCAAGACAAAAAACTGGCCTTGAAAACCTTCAATGTACCTTTTTTTTTTCCTGCCGAAATTCCCTCGGATCCCCCCCCCCCCAGCCGGCCAGCGGGGGCGGTTATGTCGGGTTTGAACCAACTAAAACCGCACGCCGTCTCGGGTCTACATACGCCGGGGTGTAAGGTTGCCCATAGAGCATATCCCTCGCACCCCGACTGAACCTGGGCCTTGTCCGGTTTCGAGATGGCCTCCTCGGGTTTGGGAACCACGGTGTCCCCGTCTTGCCCCGGTTTGGGAAAGGGCCATAGTTGCCCCACCGTCCCGGCCTGCTTCTGCTGGGGTGACAATCGGCCTCACCTGTCACCCCCAGGTCTGCGCTATGGAGGACGGATGTCATTAAATGACCTCCTGCGCCTGAGTCGCCTGCGACGCACGGCGAGCATGTAGCGGGCTCGGCAGGCCGGTTCTAAACCTCTCCCGGATGCGCTCCGCCGTCTCCTTCTCGAGCATTACATGCTCGCAGGAGGAGGTGGCGGCGGCCCACGCGCTCATACTCCACGCCATTGCCGCAATCATGCTGCCGAGCGAGAGGACTCCCACACCGATGGCTGCCACGAGTTCACGCCGCGGCGCCTCCCACGCCGGGCAGTCCGCCAGCGTGTGCAGCCCCGAGTCCTCACTCGTGTCGTAGTGATGGCACTCAGGCGTTGGCTCCTTCCTGATCCGATGCAGATGGTCCCCGAAGCTCCCCTTCCAAGAGATCACCTGCGTCAGTCGGTACGAGAGGCTTCCGTGTCGCCTCTCTAGCCAATCCTCCATGATGGGCCTTACCGCCGCTATTGCGGCGTGCCCTACCTTCAATGTACCCAAAGGAACTATCCAGTCGCGATTAAGAAAGCCGTGCAAGAAGCTCCCAGGCCCTGATGCAATATTGTCGAACGAAGAAGAGGAAGTTTTAGTGAAGTGGGGATTAGATTGCTGTCGGAAAGGATTCCCAGAAAGAAAGACTGATAAACAATTTTTATTAAAAATCAATAAAAGAGATTATAGGTACCTTTTTTCAGTTTTTATTTCATAAACCTACCTTTTTTTTTTTTTTTTTTTTTTTTTTTTTTTTTTTTTTTTTTTTTTCGTGCGGAAATCCAATTTCAATACCAGTATCACAGTGCTTTTAATTGACTCACTCTATGCTATTAATTGGTGATGTTGGTGCTAGTAAATGGTGAGATGGTCATTTTTACTCTTGCCTATCTAAAAAAAAATTGGACAAAGATAAACATTTTTTTTTTCAATAATCATCTTTCTGATTGAATCGAAGTAGTTTACAACGAGTAGTTTACAACGGTACAGCGGGTAGTTTACAACAGGTGTTTACATCGTCTCCGTATAAATCAATGTTTTAAAAATATAATAAGTACTTAAATTAACCAAAATTGTGTGTATAAGTGTACTTATTAAGGACGCAGAGCCACGTAAAGTGTTGTTTTGAATAGTTATTGCGTTTAAATTGAAAATAAACTTACAAGAAGAAAATTACGGACCCATTTTCAAACAAAAATGAACAAATGTACTCAAGTTATTAACTATGTGACTAAGAACTTATTGAAAGCGATAAAAAAATATTTCAAATCAAGTAAATGAAATCGGTATAGCGAAATAATAGTGCTAATAAAAGCATAATACAGAGAAAAGTGTCAAATCATTGCAGTAAAAATATGAACAACACCATCTATGACATTTATTCATAAACTGTTTGTGAAGAATACTTAATAGTAATCTTTACACTGCTGAAGACTTGTTGTCGGCTAATTGAATGATCCTATTAATTGTCACCGTGGCTTAACCGTTAAGCGTCTGGCGTAACTGGCGTCTATGCGGCCCGGGATCAAACCTCACTTCCTTTCGGCACTTTTTGTGTTGTTTTCAGTTTCTTAAATAAACTAATAGTAGCACAGTGAATAATGGAGGATGAATATGTACATTACACAAAGAAGACGAATGAATCCAAGCAACACGAGGAACACAAGTGATATTGAGTTCGATATGAATTTGTCGTACCAGAGCTAGCCAAATCACACTGAAGATGTCACAGAAATGAGAGAAGAACTACAAAAACTCGAAATGGAATTGCAGGCAGCAAACAGCGAAATAGAAAACTTGAATATCGAAAACACTAAATTGAAAAATGCATTAATTACAACTTTGTGAGAATAAAATCAAACTATTAAAATCAATAGGAATTAATACTGAACAATTCACATAGCCAATTATAATACGCCAAATAAATTCTACTCGCCGCAATATCAAAAACGACGTGGTCGTACTATCAGTATCGGTATGAACGCAAGCTCACCCAAGACCTCATTAATGGGAACTAGAAATCTTAAAAATACCTGATAATATTGCAATCAGAAGCACTGATATAGTAAAAAATATCTTGTTCACTCCAAAAAATAGGAGTGATAATAACCGAAGTGTGAAATCTTCTGCAACCGAGGAATATAGTAAGCAGCACAAAGAAACCAATTCTCTTGATACAATGATACCAAGTAGTTTATCATTAAAAAGCATACCACTTAATATGAATGAAAAAGGAGCAGACAAACATGATTTCACAATACTACAACAAGATCGACGAATACAGATACAAAAACCAAAGCATAAAATTACTATTTTTGCTGATCAATCAGGGTATGGTATGCGAAAAATGTTACAAAACTATGTTGGAGAGTCTTTCACAGTGACGACAGTAATAAAACGCAATGCGCCTATGAGAGAAGTAACGAGTTCATGTACCGCTTTGTGTAAAAGTTTTACGGAGTCAGACTTTATTGTGATAATTTTTTTTTATTTTTATTTTTTTTTTTTTTTTTAAAAGAATATTAGCAACCGAAATTACTAATATTCCCCCTAACCCCTCCAGCTAAGCTAAATTGCTTGTGTTAGGAGTGGGTTCACGTCGGTAGTGTAATGGCCAGGATTCGAACCCGGGACCTCTCGATCGTAAGGTCGACTCCTTAACCACTAAGCTACCGACGCTTAATTGCGGGTACTAATGACTATAATCCTCTAAATATATTAACCTCCCTCCATCACACCCTGCAAAATATTAATAATACAAACGTTTTAGTATGTAAAACCTATTTTAACAAATAGGTACTTGAATATTTATAAATTAAATAATATGTTAAAATTCGTATGCAATAATAATAAAAATTCTACTTATAGCCTTGGATAATTATAATAGAGGATTGAATTATTTTAATATTAAGCAAGCATGTCAATTATTGCATAGAGAAATATTACATACAAACTAAAAAACGAACTATCGAAATTATATTGTTAAACGCGATTATTTTACCAAAGGCGGGAGCCGTAATGATGTAAGTACGCAAACTGACTTGGATAAATTAAGGGACGCACAACAGTCTTCCGTACATATTTCTACCATTAATACAGATGGAAACCTAGGCGAAAGTAATAATTTTTTTCGTGGGTAACAGTCATACCTCTGGCAATTTATGTATGTTGCAATCAAGTCCGGTTCAATCAAATTTCACTAAAATTTGTATATTTCATCAGAATGTATGTGGCATCAGTAATAAGAAACTAGATATAGAACAATACATTGGGTCAATTGACAGAAACCTAGACTACCTATGCGTAACAGAACATTTTCTTAGAGGAAAATCGGCAGAGGTGTTTCATTTTGATAGTTATAGCTTAGCATCATGTAATACAAGGCCTTTCAAGAAGAGAGGCGGCAGTTTAATCTTAGCACACAAAAATAGGAACTTTGAGAATGTAGATGTAATCAACAAACTATACAAAGAGGAATGTTTTGAAGGCTCCGTAGCAAGTGGACAGATTCGCAACTGGACAGATTCTCAGCTGGACAGATTCTCAGGTGGACGGATTAGCAACTGGACAGGACATGTACAGTTCCGTGACATAAACCATGATACACGTGAAACCACTTTATGCCCACTATAAGAATGAGTTAGAAACCTACCAATTTGCATTTGTTAACAATAGAAACTATAATAAAATTGATAGCAATGACATTGAATATCATCCATAAAATAATATTCAATGTCAGTAGCTTGTGTCATCAATTCATCAGCAATAAATTTATCGGGAAAATGGATCGGGAGATGGATGGAATGGTCCAAGTCGGCAAAAATCGAAGCTAGTCTTTGTAGACGGACAGCGCAAAAGAGGGAAGGACCCGCTCCATGGGACTGTGTTATTACATGCCGGACATCGGTACAATTTTGCGAAGCGGAATAAATCTAATTGTACAAATTGGAGATGCAGCAACAAACGTGAGTGCAGTACCTCTATTACACTAAATACCAACAATGATGTAATAAAAGAAGGTAGGCACTCGTATGCTCCAAACTTTTTGAACGGTTTTTGAAATATAAATGAGAAACTTTTACATAAATGTAAAAAGGAAGTTTGCAGTAACATGGAGCCGATTCAACAAATATTTGAAAAACATTTTTTTGAATAAAATGATTCTGATTCATCAAACTCATCACATTACTCATTACCATCATTTAAGAACAAAAAAGACACATTATACAGATATCGCAAAAGAACCTTGTGTGTAAATAGGTGCAAAACTGATAAATTAGAAGAAATTAAATTACCCGAAAGTCTAGTTAAAGATTTCTTTCTATACGACGTGTGTTTGGCAGCCCAGCAGCAAGAAATTTAATTAAAAATATAGACGAATATTACGGAGGCGGTACATTCAAAATTGTTCCAATACCATTTTACCAGCTTTTTACACTACATGTTGACATAACAAAGGGTAACGACTGTATCAATTTTGTACCAGTATTATATATTCTTTTACCAAACAAGTTTCAGGATACTTATACAAGAATGTTCCGAATTTTGAAAGAGCAGTTGTCTGTTAACATAAAAAAATTCAAATGCGATTATGAATTGGCTATAGCACAAGCTGTAAAATTTATTTATCCGGAAGTAAATGTCAAAGGATGTTACTACCATTACCAACATGCCGTGTGGAAAAAATCAAAAGAATTAAAATTTTCTTCTACCACAAATGGTCGCATTTTGACACAAATGTGTACGCAGCTAGCCCTTTTACCCAGGACTTTAATACCTGATGGTTTTTTGGCAATAAACGAAATCGCAGCAGATGATGATGAAAGTAAAGCTTTTATAAATTATTTCAAAAATTATTGGATGACGCAAACTACATCTGAGCAGTTGTCATGCTACGGCGAAAAATTTCGAACAACTAACGCTGTAGAAGGCTGGCATCGACGAATAAATGCCAAGATACCAAAAAAACCATCCCTTTTTTTGTTTGTACAGTTATTGAAAAAGGAATCGAAAATTGTTGATACTAAAATAAGTAGAAGTTCTTATCACTGTGAAGAAACAAAACGTCGTACAAAGCAAATTCTGATTGATAAGCAAATCCAAAATATAATATCCGATTGCGTTATTAACAAAATTTCAGTTAAGACATGTTTAGATCGTTTACGTTTGTTATCTCGTAATTAGTTTTCTCTTCGTATTCAGAAATTACAAATATTTGTTTAAGTGCCTACTTAAATTATTTTATTTAATGACTGTACTCTGTCCAGTTGCTAATCCGTCCACCTGAGAATCTGTCCAGCTGAGAATCTGTCCAGTTGCGAATCTGTCCACTTGCTACGGAGGGGTTTTGAAGTATGTTGTGTAAAGGACGTTGAAACGTCTTTATTTATTTGTTGTTGTTATAGGAATCCGGTGGATAGTAATTTTGGAGTTTTTATTGAGCGACTAGAAAAGTTATTAGAACATTTTATAAGCAGAAAGTGCATATTTTTAGGTGATTTGAATGTAGATGTCCTGATGGAAACGAAACATTCATCACAATTCTTAAGCTTACTAAAGTGCTACAATTTCATACACCTTATAAATGATGTAACTTTCAGAAGAAATAATATTGAGTCATGTATTGACAATTTTTTAACAAATGTAATTGATGAATCTGTAGAACAATCCTACGTAGATCATAATGGCTTAGGGGACGGACATGGTGGACTTTTTTGTGACATAATTTTAAACAAAGTTTGTACCAATATAAAACATTCAGAATATACTATTACTGTGCATAAGCGAATATTTAACGAGAAATATAATAATTTGTTTAAAAATGCAATTTCTGATGACATATGGCTCGATATGGGTATGAATACGTTTCTCAGCAAATTTACTACTATCTTTCGAAACTGTTATAAAAAGAAACATATTAAAGTCAGACCTAATAGAAATAGATCTTTAAAGTGGATAACTAAAGGCATTAAAGTATCAAGTAAAATGAAAAGAGTCATATCTACAAGCACTAAGAAGGAAGTTAGTATTCTTAATTATAAAATAAATTACACGCGTATTTATAGGAAGGTCCTCAGGCACGCTAGAAGGTTGGCAGTAGAGGAACACTTAAGCAAAGCCAAAAATGTAAACAAAGAGACATGGAAACTAGTTAATTTAAAAACCAATAGACATAAGAACACAAGCAATAGAAATTTAGTTTTGAAAGTACATAACAAAATTATAGACAACCGCAAGAAGTTGCAGATGAGTTTCTTAAAAGCTTTATCTGTAAATCAGAGGGATCAAGTATCATTGGTGATAGGGAGGCAGCAATGTTATATTTAAAGAGGTATACTGTAAGCGTGGAGCGCAACTTAACTTTTAGCCCCACAACCCCAAGTGAAATCGCAAAGATAATAGGAAATATGACAAATACAAAGTCATGCGGTTATGATGATATTCCGATCTCAATTTTTAGGGACAATATACAAGAGCTTGCGCACCCACTTGCAGTTTTCTTTAATAGATGTATGACGGAGTCCGTCTTTCCGGAACAGTTAAAGGTCGCTAAGATCGTGCCAATATACAAAAAAGGTCAGATCCTTTAAACTATAGACCGATATCCCTGTTACCAACAGTTGCAAAAATTTTTGAGACGATCATAAAAAGTAGGCTCATGGCACATTTGAATTTGCAAAGAGTGATTAATGAGAGACAATTTGGATATCAAAAAGGTGTGGGAACAGTGGATGCGATAGACAAATTAGTAAATGACGTAGTAGGTAATTTGAATCAGGGGTGTGTGTTGGGTAACCTCCTCGAGTGTCGCTCCGATTCCGATCCCGCTGCAGTCCGGGGGGAACGGAATCGGAGCGGCCGGTACACCCTGGGCGGCGGTCAATGGCTTCCCCTTCACCCCTTCATAGGGTTGGCATTGATCGTCGGCCAATACCCAACGTGGCGGGAACACATCGCTCTCCGTACTCTTCTGTTTTCAGAGGAGACAGGATGAGCGATGCTGTTAGTGGTGAGATGGCCCAGGGTCAGCCGGGATGCGAGGGATATGCTCTATGGGTAACCTTACACCCCGGCGTCTGAAGACCCGAGACGGCGTGCGGTTTTAGTCGGGGCAAGCCCGACATAACCGCCCCCGCTGGCCGGAGGGGGGGTATCCGAAGGGATTTCCGCACGATAAAAAAAAAAAAAAGGTAATTTGAATCATAAAATGAAAGTAGCTGGATTGTTTATTGACCTTAGTTCTGCCTTCGACACAATAGACCATGAAATTCTACTGGCTAAATTGGAATATTATGGTATTAGAGGCAATGCATTACAACTTATGAATTCTTACTTACAAAATAGGCAAATATTTGTTGAAATTAAAAATGTTAATGATGAAGGCCAAGAGACGATATGCAAGTCTAAGGTAGTTAAAAATAATCGAGGTGTGCCACAAGGGTCAATTTTGGGGCCAATATTATTCATATTGGTAACAAATGACATAATGCTAGAAAATACAGAGCCAGATGCTAGAGCAGTCGTGTATGCAGATGATACTAATATTATCACTGCAGCATGTAACTTAAAAGACCTCACGTTGAATATTAATAAAATTTTCGATATCATGAATGAGTGGTTCGTAGCAAATGGATTAACAGTGAACACAAATAAGACGAGTGTCATGTTGTTCAGAACCACATCTCGTTTTAATGACAATTTGGAAGTAGAGTTAGGAGGAAATAAAATTATAGTGGTGGATGCAGTCAAGTTTCTTGGTGTTACTTTAGATTCACTACTCAATTGGAAAAAAGAGTTAATGGCAATTGATTCATCAATTTCATCTGCATGTTATGCACTTAGAACGCTAAGAATCGAAATCAGCGTGAATCAACTTAAACTAGTGTATCACGCCTTAGTTGAATCTAAGATTAGGTACAGCATTATGTTTTGGGGAAACAGCTATGAGTACAACATTCAAAGGGCTTTTATCCTACAGAAACGTGCCGTCAGAACGATTGTAAGAATACCTCAATGGGAGTCCTGTAGACCTTTTTTCAAAAAATTAGGCATCCTTACAGTTCCTAGTTTATACATATTAGTTCTTTTAACACACTTCTCTAAATATATTCACTTATATGAAACACTAGAGGAAAGAAAATTAAGAGAAAGTAACGGAGAAATACAATCAAATCCAAAATCACTCCCCAATTAGATATAAATAAGCATTGTTCTGCATACCAATCAGTGAAAATATTTAATAAATTGCCAAAACATCTGAAGGATGTTCTTTACAATACTAAGTTATTTAGATCGAGCCTAAAAACATTCTTATTAGAAAAATGTCTTTATTCTGTATCTGAGTTTATGATGATGGGTTATGATGAAACTGTGGGATGAACAAATTGGTTTAATAATTTAAAATTAATTTCTGTATTTTTTTTTTATTCTGATCTGAGATTGACATCGATTCATCTGACATCTGAAAGGGACATTCTTAGGTTGGTACTGAAGTGTGTGACGTTTTTTGACATTGACATTCTTTATTTTGTTTTTATTTTTGTTATATTATTTAAGGTTGTAATGATTTGTGTTAATCTGTATGTATGCCTTTTTTATTTTTGTTATGTGACTTTAAATTATTTCTTTTATTTTTAATGTTATTTCAACTGCATGAATTCAAATATAATGTAAATTGTTCTTGAATTAATAAAAACAAAACAAACGAACAAACAATATTGAAACTAGAAAACTCGTCATAACAGGTAAAACAGTATTTTTCAATGTGTTAAACGGGCTTAAGTTAGGACTAACTATTAAGGGGTGCGACGGAACACCTCCTCGCGGCAACGTGGGCGATGACGCATCATTGATTGCTCCTCTGGAGTAGTTGGCTTCAACGTCGACGGCTAACGTTCCAGCCCTATTCAGGGCTAGCTGACCCCATTGCACGGCGGGGTCGTGGTATGGCGGGCCTGCTAGGCCCGCGAGGGATCCGCGTGGATCCCAGATCCGAAAGGATCGAGGGACGGGTCGGCCCACTGCTCGCGCAGGGGCTGACAGGCATTCGTGCCGCCGTCGGTGATGGGGGGAGTGGCTGCCCTCCCGCAGCGCGTAATCTCCGGGTGATCGTCAAAGACCTGCATGCTAGCCACATGCGGGAAGATGTGATCTCGGAGGACGCGGGGCTTGCCTTCATTGGCCGGCCCGCGACAAGGAAAAGTCTGTAACACCCGACAGCGAAGTCGTAAAAACCTGTGGACACCTGGGGACCTCCACAGTATGTACCCCGCTTCCCGGAATGAGCGTCACCCGGGAAGTGTAGTCATTTCGTCTCATGCTCGTGGGAATTTCATGGACAATTTCAAATTAAAACCCAAAACCCCAAACCCAAAAAAGAAGAGCTCCACGCGAGCACCGTCGCCCAATGCGACAAGGAGCTTCTTGAGGCCACTCCGGCTTCAGGGAGCGACCAGGTGAGGACGGCGGCCTTTTGGCAGCCTACAGTAGAGTTGAGGTGTTCATCCCGCCTCCGTGCTACCTCGGTCGGCGAGGACGAGTCGGAGGCGGACATGAATTCCGCGTCGTCGGATAGGGGTTCAACGACTTCGTTGATCCTCGTGTCCAAATTTTTGAAGGCGCAAAAGCGCCCACTGGAGGGCTCAGTGGAGGCTCTGGACGGCTCCGTCGAGTCCGGCGGGGCTGCTCAGCCTCCCGCTAAGCTTTCCAGTGCTGGAAGGGGCCGATCGGGGCCAGGCGGTCTCGCCTCCACCCGCAAGGTGGATCTGGCACGTCGGCGTGCAGATGAAGACCAGGCCGCGCTCGAGCGGGTGAAGCAGCTATCTGCCGAACTCGTCTCGAGTGCGGACGGAAACCCGCACTCGGCAGCGGAGCTTATGGATAGGTCCCTGAAGAGCGTGGCCATCATACTTGATATGGCCACCAAATCCACGAACCTGAAGGGCACCTACCAAAAGGCCCTTAAGTTGGCAGCCTCCGGGCTGAAGGAGGCGGTGGAGGCCCTCTCAGGCCGCACCGTCTCAGACGAGACGCGGCGGCTTTTAGTCGCCAACAGGCGCCAAGCCGCCGAGCTGGCAACCCTCCAAGAGGAGATGCAGCAAATGCAGGCGGAGATTCGTCGCCTATCGAAGGCTTCGTTGGCAGCGGTTCCTCCGCCTGCCGCGGTAATGGCGCTGCCTGCTGCGCCTTCATCGCCTACTGCGCACGAAGAGGTGCCAGCGGCGGAGCCAGAAGAGGTGGCCCCAACACTCTCACCCTCCGTGGTACCTCCCTCGGGCCTGCTCTCGCAGGAGTTTATGAGGGAGGTGATGCTGAGCGTCGGCTTTATGCTCGACGCGAAGCTACAGTCGTTGGAGGCGAGGCTGCCTCCTGAGCCCCGCCGCCTTACGACGGCGGCAATGAGGCGGGTGCAGGCGGTGCCGGCACCCTCGTTAGGGGTGGTGACGCAGAGTGCGTCGGCTGTGCGGCCTGCGGGTCCCGCAGCAGCCGGCCCAAGGGTGGACTTCCCACCCCTACGACAGGTGCAGGCGCCCTCGCGGGCCCCCGCCAAGTCTAGTCGTGCCCCCCCTCCCGTGGCACCTACATCTGCCTCCTCGGCTCCCGTCCCCTCGACTTCCGCTCAGCCGGACAGCGAGGGCTGGCAGACGGTGAGCCGGAAGAAAAAGAGGGGAGGGAAAAAGAAGAAGAAGAAGGCTGCGACAAAGGCCGCCGCAGCCCCTCAGTCTGACGGCAAGAGGCCGAGGAAGCTCACGCCGCCCAAATCCGCCGCCGTGGTGATCACGGTGGCGCCCGGAGGCGGTGGAGCGTGGCCTCAGCTACGGCCAGGTTCTCCTGAGGGCCAAACAGGACATCGACGTCTCCGATCTCGGAGGCGTAGGTGCCCGAACACGCCTCACCCGTACGGGGGCTCGGCTTCTCGAGTTCCCGGGGGCAGAAGGCGGTAGGAGAGCCGACGGGGTTTGTTCAGTGGGGTGGAAGGCGTGAAGATCGCCAGGCCGACCAAATGCGCCGAGGTGCGCATTTCGGGTCTGGCGGACTTCACGACTGCCGACGACGTCCGGGAGGCCATAGCTTCGGCTACTATACTCCGCACGCCGAATGATGATCCCTATGACGTTTCAACTGACAGTTGTATTAGTTAGGCGAAACAATTTCGATAAAATACTGTTTTTTCAGGCAAATGTCATGTCATTCAGCCAGGTCATTCAACATAATAAGCAATATTTATTTATTTTGAAAAAAAGACTACGCGCATTGATGGACATAAAACACTAGATAAAAAAGTAACAGCCTTATTATATTTTATTTTACTATACTTTAATTTTTATTCAAATTGCATAATTTAAAGAATTTAAAATTCTTATTTAAACTATCATGGTCACTAACATAAGTATTAGAGTTAACGGGATATTTACCATGTGGTTCTAAGAATGTCCGATATTTCGGCACTGTTGCAAGTTCCTCCGTGATCATGGCGCTTGCAACAGTGCCGAAATATCGGACATTCTTAGAACCACATGGTAAATATCCCGTTAACTCTAATACTTATATTTAAAATTCTTTTTGAATTGAATTTTAAAGAATTCATAATTAGCTGGCAATTATGGATTACATGGAAAAGTATTTAAAAGGAGGCCATAGACCTACCGTATTTTTTTAATTCAGTCATGTCATGTCTTGTCAGTCTGTTTTGTCTTCTTGTCACACCGCATCACATCGCGTCATACGAGTGCTCTAACGCCTTGTATGCGCCACGTCTTTCTTTGTTAGCTGAGTTTTGTTTCTGTTTTCGCTGTTTTGTGTTATTTGTTGATTTTCTGTTACCTGTTTGTTGATTTTCGGTTTTGCAAAATGCCGAAAAGACAGCGGAAAACTGTTCTCAACAGTGAAGTTCGCGAGTTTGTAGTTCGTTTGCGAGACTATTTTGCTCGTGAACAACAAAATGGCGGACCCTTGTTACCGCTTGACAATGTTCGCGATCGTGTAGCCGATGCTCTAGGAATCGGAAAGGCTACTGTTTCTCGAATAACAAAGGAAAAATTTGGGGAGTCGTCCATGGAGGACAATAAACTATTAACACCAAAGAAGAAAAAGAAAAGGTTATGTCATATAACAGAACCTGATGATTTTGATTTAGATGCTATACGCAATCATATTTATGGTTACTACCTACGAGGTGAACTACCAACCTGCCAGAAGTTATTATCTTCATTAAAAGCTGCAGAACTCTTCAAAGGCGGTGCTACTTCTCTTAGAATTGTTTTGAAAAAATGTGGATTCCGCTATAAAAAATGTGACAAGAGAAAAATATTAATGGAGCGTACTGACATAGCTTTACTACGATGCGATTTTCTTCGCAAAATCAAACAAATTGATAACTGGGAGAAGGTAGTATACCTTGATGAGACATGGCTGAACGCCAATCATACTGTAGGTAAGGCATGGACGGATGACACAGCCAAATCCAGCACAAAAACTCCTGAAGGAAAGGGCCAGCGCTTAATCATTTGCCACGCTGGAACAGCTACAGGTTTTGTGCCGAATTGCCTGTGGGCTTTTAAGTCAGTGAAAACAACGGAGTACCACGAGGAAATGAATTTCGAAAACTTTAAGACATGGTTTATAAAACTATTAGAAAATTTGAATGAGCCTCACTATATTTTAATGGACAATGCTTCATATCACTCAGTTCAAATTAACAAACCCCCCAGCAGCAATAACAAAAAAGCTGAAATTATAGAGTGGTTACAACGCAATGGTGTGGAAACTGACAGTCAGATGTTAAAAAAAGAGTTGGTTAGACTGTTGAACTTTCACAAACAACAGACGCACACATCATATTTTTTGGATGAATTGGCCAAATCAAATGGACACACGGTAATTCGGTTACCGCCCTATCACTGCCAATATAATGCAATCGAGTTGATATAGGCGCAGATCAAAGGTATCTATATTTTTTATTTATATAATATTATGTATATGCATATATTTCTAAAAATAATTACTAAATGTACAAATATTTTCAGGTCATGCAGCTAGGCATAACACAACTCCGCCATTCACGGCAAATAAAATGATGGTTTTATTGGAAGAAGCTTGCGCTCAAGTGACAGCTGACGATTGGCGAAAAGTGGTCGAAAGAACGAAGAAAATTTGCTTACAAGACTGGGATCGAGATGTACAATACGACAATATCATTGACCAATCGTTAATAATAAACGTCACGGATAGCTGCAGTTCAGACTCAGATTTTGAAGATCCGATTGACCCTGTATCAGATTCAGATTGATATAAATAAAATACAAACTCAAAGCATTTGTTTTATTTTTCCAACAAATTATCGATATTTTGTTTATCGATGTGTCCCTTCTTAGTCGATAACAGCTTGACGACGTAACTTTTGCAGCACGTACCATGTACATTTGCATTGAGTATTTTTCTATTATTTCCGAACATTACGTAATAATTTCTTAATATTCATTTTTATAATTTACAATTGTACACAATTATGATTTTTTCGACTTTTTAATGGACCTCTAAAGGATTTGATGTGATAGGTCGTCAGTACAATGTTAAGCGCTAACGAACTGTCATAGGGATCATCATTCAGCGTGCGGATTATAAGTGCAGCTCGGACCAAATCAAGGTCGGCACTATACGCCCCGGTCCCGGAGGCGTTGGTGCAGTGTGGGCGAGCTGTCCGGTCGCCTCGGTCAAGGTTTGGCCGATGCAGGCAGGCTCCTCGTGGGCTGGATCTCAGCCAGGGTTACGGTCCTGGAGAGCCGGCCCATGAGGTGCTACAAGTGCATGGCGGCCGGGCACGCTCGTGTTAAATGCACCAGCTGCTTTGACTGCAGCGATTATGTTTCCGCTGCGGTCAACCCGGGCATAAGGCGGCGGAGTGCTCCGCCCCCCCTCACTGCCCCTCACAGCATGTGCCGCGGGCAAGCTGCCCGCTAACCACTTGCTGGGCCGTGAGGGTTGTAGACAACCCCGCACCTCGGCTTCTACGCCAAAGCTGGGGGCCGGTCGCTCGACCGAGGTCGCTACCAGCGCGGTGTCACTGACCTCGCCGTCGCAAATGGAGGAGGATGTAGAGACTGCGCTCCATTAATGGATCTCGGTCTCTACATCCAGTGGTCCATAGGCCTTGCCGTAGCCGCGGATCCATGTATCGTTTCGAGCTGCCCGAATTGGGTCAGTTCGTACGATGGAAACGTGGCAATCGCTGCCTCCGCGGCGCTTCATTTCCCCCCCTTGTCGCCAAGAGACAAGGGTCCGGCAGATGTCGCTGCCGACCAACCGGAGGTTGAGCGGTTTCGGGGACTTCATCCTACGACTGGAGACCTCGATGCGGCAAGTGACCTCAGGTCACGTGCTGGTCATGGGGGACCTCAACGCCTAGTCTGGGCGTGGGGGTCCTCCAGGGCCGGCGGCCGTGGTGACGTCGTGTGGTGTTTCACCGCGGTCGCGTCCTTCTGCGAGGAAGTCATCTCGTGGAAGGAGGCGGCGGAGAGGATCAAAGAGGCAGACGGCCTCGCAGATCCAATCCGCCGCCCGCGAACTGGGCGGCGTGCTCGCGCATTCTTGCGCCCCATGCCGCCCTAGTGGGGTCGCGGGTGGATGGGCCGGGGATTGCCCTCCACCCGCAGTAGAGCCCCCCGCGAAGGGGTGATGTCCCGGTGTGCCTGGACATCGCCTAGAAGACGGGCCCGCACCGCACCTTTGCGGGCCGGCGGTTCCGTCGATGAGTGCGAAGTATTACCGACGGTTCACTCACTAAGTCGCGGTGTATGGCACACGGCAGGTTGTTTTAGTGTGGTGAGAGCCCCACATAACCGCGCGGCGTCCCCGCGCTGCGCGGTATGCGGAAGGTACATTTTTTCCTGCCTAAACAAAAAAAAAAGGACTAACTCTTAAAGTGCTGATAATTGGATCAGTCACAACCTCAATATCATTTTTGAAGACCTATTATTCATAGATACCTCACACGTATGGGTTTGATGAAAAAAAATTTTTGAGTTTCAGTTCTAAGTATGGGGAACCCCCAAAATTGATGAAAATCTTAATGCGGTTCACAGAATACATCTACTTATCAAGTTTCAACAGCATAGTTCTTATGGTTTCGGAAAAAAGTGGCTTAGACATACGGACGGTCAGACAGACAGACATGACGAATCTATGAGGGTTCCGTTTTTTGCCATTTGGCAACGGAACCCTAAAAAAGGACATGGAAGCAAACGCATGTGGGGTATAAAAAAATTAATCGCCCGCATCTGATGAATCAGTACACGTTTAGCTACTCGGATTATGATGGGAAATTGGTGATAAAAATGATGATGGTAAAGGACAATGCCCATGTCAGTATGGAAATCGGTTGCACACTTTTTTTGCTATGTCACATAAGTATAAACTGCATTAAAAAGCCTGCATTAAGTATTATCTGAAATATAAACGCATATTGTAACAGAACTTGGGGCTATTGAGAAATTAAATGATTACAACGAGAAAAACAACAACAACAAAATATTGTGACACAGTTGAACTGACGTTTTAGTAAGACAGGGATACCATGTATAAATTAAGAGAAAACTACCACTGAAGCACACAATATTTTACAACTTTTACTGATTATCACTAATAAACTACGAATACATACACGAAATATTAAGATTTCATAACTGCAATATATTTGAATGTCAAATTGCGAATTATTATCACGTATTATTATTTGACCATTTTATTTTAAAAAGATTGGTATATTTGCATTCTACCGCCAATGGTTTATTTTATATAATGGTAACAATTAAATTAAAATGGAAACGATTATTCATTCAAGTTTTATGTCTTTATTATTTAAATTCAAACCCCAAGTTCTATAGAAGCGATTTAGTGTTGAAAAGTCATACTATAATCAATATTATTTTTTAACATTTGAAATATTGACGCGAACGTCTAAAAGCGCAACCAAGAATGGGCATTCTCCTTTCCATACCAACCATGGAGCTCCTGGGGTATTATATTTTTTTTACAAAGCTGTAATAGGTCTCTCTTTTTTTCTTTTGTAATAGGTAGAATCTGATTATATGCCCCAGGAATATCTTCAGAACTCATAGCAGGCATTTCAGTACTTAGCGTTCTTCTTTTTGATCTACCGGGCTTACAGAGAGTATTTAATAAATTGTATACTCCATCATAGTCGTTTCAGTAGGTACTTGATAAATCCTGGCAAGGCCTTATCGAATCTCAAACATTTTATTTTTAGCCATCTTACTGTCTCTCCATTCTCTGCTACAGTCTTATTTTTTATCATATTTAAAGCTAACGATAGCATATATTTGCACGATAACTCTGTCACTTTGTATGGAGTAGCGTTCTTGTTCTGTCTTTTCAATCGCGCATTTTGCATGATATCTTTCCATTCAATTATAGAGTATGCTTCTCTGTATCTTTTTTCTTTTTCGATGGCACTATGCATAGAGTCTGCTCCATAAAGCTGTGACTACTTTCTAAATAGTTTTACTCGATAATTTGGATAGTTCTGTGGTTGTGCTGATTACGGTTTTGCCCTGAACATGTTTCGGAATATTTAATTACTTGTGTTACAGCCTCAGAGAGTGTCATAATCCATAAGTAAATAGCAGAAGCAATTTCGATGCTGCCTCTTTTGCCGTTAATTTCAGTCCATATCATGCAGTGAGCATTATTTTGTGGAGGTTTAAACTCATATATAGATAAATTATACCTATAAATTTAAGAATAGGTCTTTACCTATGAAATTGCCGAAATTTTCTTACAAATTCATGAGTTCGTTATTCCTGTAATTTAATAGCTATTTCCATTATTTATATTTTGTTTGAAAGTTGATTTCAAGATTTTACAACTCTGTATTAAATTTTGTTTTTATTGGCCGCTTAATAAATTAATTCGATCTTCAAAACAGTACTTCCTAAATGCTATCCATTTTGATGATAAATTTCGTATTACTTAACAGCTGTCACTTTTCAAAAATGTAAAAAAAGTTGCTGTTTGTTAGCTTAATGTTGTCTCATTCATACACAAAAAAAAAACATTAAAATTTGGATTTGTCATTCCTAAAAAAAATGCAAAAATGTTACTACTGAAAATTGGGTTTCCTCCAATTTCTTCAAGAAAAACGGCAATTTCATATGTAATGACCTTTTTTTTTTTTTTTTCGTGCGGAAATCCCTTCGGATACCCCCCCGCGTGCCAGCGGGGGCGGTTATGTCGGGCTTGAACCGACTAAAACCGCACGCCGTCTCGGGTCTACAGACGCCGGGGTGTAAGGTTGCCCATAGAGCATATCCCTCGCACCCCGACTGACCCTGGGCCATCTCCGGTTTCGAGATGGCCCCCTCGGGTTTGGGAACCACGGTGTCCCCGTCTTGCCCCGGTTTGGGGGAGGGGCGCTAGTCGCCCCACCGTCCCGGCCTGCTTCTGCTGGGGTGACAGGTGGCCTCACTCATATGTAATGACCTAATAATTCTTTCTGGAATAGTACATTAGACTATCTGCAGTAGATGGAATCTGTAGAAGACTTTGTAAATCCATCGTGATACACATAAGTGACTCGTCCTCTTCTGACTTTTTTTTAATAACTTCTTTAGCCCTGTATGATGCTTCTTTTCGCTCTATATGTTGACTGTAGTAATTTTGATTACTAGTATTTGTTCTATCTTTTTGTATGTGTTACTGAGATCTCGGCCACTAAGTAAAACAACCTTTGCAGTTAGAAGCTAGTTTATTACTGGGATCACAAAACAAATGCATATCATTAGTGCAGGCACGCACACATACAACTCGGCGCTGGGGCCGGTAAACAACGCGCGTACTTAGGACGCACACATACACACCACTCCTCTGACACTACTTAAAGAAATAAAGACATACAAAATAAGCCAATACAAATTATAACTATTTTTAATATAATGCATACATTATGCTATACATCTTATACTATCTTACGTCTACAACTACGAATCGGTCTTGTAGACTTCGGCTCAAGGTTAGGGTTACTATCGCCCGAAATCTCTTGCGGGGGATCCTCCCTTCTACCGTCGTTACCATCTCCCTCGGCTTGAGCCTCAGCCCACTGGTCCTCCTCTGTAGTACTGGTTCCCTCGCTCTCAATAACATCCGAGGGCGCGGACGGAGAAACAGAACGAGCTGCAAGCGCGGGTGACACAGAGCGTCGCATGACGTCATCATCAGTGCGTACTCCAATAGCCATCTCACTTACCCCTGTGTACCTACTAATTTGATCAATATGTCTTTTACAATTAGGATAGGGGATGTTAAATAGCGAATTAAATTGTTTTTGCAAAAAGATTTAAATTCTATAGATTTAATTTTGACATCATTATCTGACACAATGACCCTCGGTAGACCAAACCTAGAAAAGAGGTCTTTAAATTTAGCAATAAGTGCCCGACTAGAAGTGCCGCAACTCATATGCAAACACTCTAACCATTTACTGTACGAATTTATAATGATTAAATAAACGCGCTGGTGTATCGTCATATAATCGATGTGCAGCCGCTGCCAGGGAGCCGAATCGCGCGGCCAAGGCGCGGCCGTCGCCCGCGGCGGCGCGCAAGGACATAGAGGAGTGGGTGGGCTCGTGCGGCGTGTGCGCCGCCACACGAGCCCACCCACTCCTCTATGTCCTTATCAATAGAGGGCCACCAAAACCTACTGCGGGCTGCACTTTTAGTTTTAACCACGCCAAAATGATCGGAATGCAACTCCTTCAATAAATTATTTTGAAATACTTTTGGTATCACTACTCTGTGACCGCGGAATACACATCCGTTTTCGATCTCAAGATCCGTTTTACAATTGAAATAAGGTACCATTGATGCACAGTTCATTTTACGGGGCCAGCCATATTGCATATATTTCATAACCGTTTGTAAAATAGTATTCTTACAAGTTTCTTTTTTTATATCGCTAAACGTTAGGGGCGCAACGTTTGCATCCAAAAAATTAAGAAACGACATATCTTCATCCGTGTTCAACGTGCTACATTCAGCTTCGGGTAGTGGGGAACGTGACAAATAATCTGCCGTGATATTATTTTCACTTTTTATGTATTGTACGCAGTAATTGTAAGCTGATAAAATAATTGCATATCTCTGTAAACGCGAAGCTGCCATGACAGAAACTCCTGTTTTTTTACTAAAAATTGAAAGCAATGGGCGGTGATCAGTCTTAAGGATGAATGGGTCCTGACGCCTATATAAATATTGGTGAAAATATTTAACTCCGAAAATGAAAGCTGTCGCCTCCTTTTGAATTTGGCTGTAGTTTCGTTTACTAGTTGATAATGACCATGAAGCGAACGCCAGTGGTCGCTCGTAGTGCGGCCGCTCGGCGTCGAGCAAATATAATTAATAATGACTCCATCGCCTTTTGAAAAATTGCGGGAGCCATAGCTAAGCCATAAACGAGTCGCGTATATTTATAAAGTCCCTTACTAGTGCTTATGGTAGTTAGTTCTTGTGATGATTCCTCTAAACAAAATTGGTTATAAGCGTTACTCAAATCAATTTTACTGTAATATTGGCCTTTACTTAACTTTGCGAAGACTTGAAATAAAACTATTTTTAACGGATTCTATCGCGGTTTATATATATTTTACATTGAACCCGACGTTTCATGGCTGCTGAAAAGCAACCGAAACGTCGGGTTCAATGTAAAATATAAAATAACATCAAATAAACCGCGATAGAATCCGTTAAAAATCGTTTTATTTCAATGTGTAACATTCGCGTAAACTTCCGACTTTGCGAAGACTTCCTCTATTCTTGGCATTGGGTATTTATCTACTTCTAAATCTTTGTTTAACGTTTTTGAAAAATCACCCGCTATCTTAACTTTTCCATTTTCCTTTAACACCGGCACTATAGGGGTTCCGTATCTTGAAAATTTAACTGGTATAAGTATCCCTAAACTGACAAGTCTATCTATTTCCTCTTCCACCTTCTCTTTTAATGCAAACGGCACAGAGCGAGGCTTATAGAATTTAGGAATAGCGCCCTGTTTCAATGTAAGTTTTATTTTAAATTTATTAAACTTTCCTAACTCGGTAGTAAACAAATCGGAGTATTCCGACATGAGTTGTTGCACTTCTGTCATGTGAGGCCTAGTCACTGTTAAGTTATGGATACTATTATTACTTGATGTAAAATATATTCCGAATTTTGCCATAAAATCTCGGCCTAGTAATGGGGGGCGTCCGTTGGGTACAACAAATATTTTTATATCATGAGAACTATTAGCGTATGTTATTTTTGCTTCAAAATACCCCAAAGGTGAGATCTTATGGCCATTATAAAGACACATTTTTAATTTACATTTCAAAAGTTTACGGTTTGGAAAAAGTTTATTATACAGTATATCAGAAATAACACTAGTTCCTGATCCAGAATCCATTTCCATATCTAATATTACATT
This sequence comes from Cybosia mesomella, assembly GCA_946251805.1. Classification (NCBI taxonomy): domain Eukaryota; kingdom Metazoa; phylum Arthropoda; class Insecta; order Lepidoptera; family Erebidae; genus Cybosia; species Cybosia mesomella. The sequence goes on from OX276403.1 coordinate 16,760,598, forward strand.
ATCTATTAAAATATTTAAAATTATTGGCGAGTTACTAACATACCTTAAATTGAATATCTCACATTCTTAACACTCATTTTGCTCCGAATTTGTCTCTTCCGTATTTAAACAATTTAATCTTGATTCACCTTTTTTTATATTGCATACTTTTTTCAAATGTCCTTTTACCCCACATACCTGACACCGATAATTTTTATAACGACACTTTTCTGCATCGTAATTCTTGAGACCGCAAACTGTGCACCTACGAGACTCCCACGCGTTACCGCTGTGGCTGCGCGCGGTGGCAGCAGGCTGCCCGCGCTGCTTTCCCATATGGTATACAGGTTCCTCTTTGACCTGCGTGACCTTGTCGATTTGAGACGCTGTGTCGGTTTCCGCTACGGTTCCTGTTCGAGCCAACCGTGCGTAGGCAGCTCTCTGGGCAACCTCCAACGCCTACCAAAAGTAAGTTTGGCTGCATCTTCTTCGAACAGGCGATCGCGTTCACGACTGGCTGCGAGTCCCAGTATGAAACGATCCCGTAGCAGCAATTCGACACTCTCGCCCGCTGATTTTTTCGCCTCATAGAACTTCTCTCTATCCGCAAACGTACAGCGTTTCGGTGTAAAATGCGTGTCCAATTTTTCTACTAGCTCTTCGAACTTTACTTCTTCAAGTACCTGAGGATGAAGTAAGTTCCTTGCAAGGCGTTAGCTCTCATCCGAAAGATGCGTGAGCAACAATGCACTTTTATTTTCGGATTTCACACTATTCAATTTTATATACTGCAGTAGCCGACCCTTAAATATAGGCCACTCTTGGGCATCATGGTCAAAGTCACTTAGATGTCCTATAATATTCGTCATTTTTTATTTATTTTTTTCAAAATCGGGTAATTTCCTCGTTGCCAGTGAGATGTCGGCCACTAAGTAAAACAACCTTTGCAGTTAGAAGCTAGTTTATTACTGGGATCACAAAACAAATGCATATCATTAGTGCAGGCACGCATGCATACAACTCGGCGCTGGGGCCGGTAAACAACGCGCGTACTTAGGACGCACACATACACACCAGTTACACATGGTGCACTGGTATGTTTTCGGGTGGAAAAACGATAAATTGTATTGGGTGCCGAACACTTTCCTGTAAATAGGTAATTTGACAGGTATCTTGTTGTCTTTTTTCATTTTCTCCACATACAATTCATACATTTTGGATATCGATAACGTGGGATCTAAATATTTTCGAGACGATTGTTTTCTGAAATAATGTGAATCAACGGTAGGAAAACTCTCAATGTGATTTTTAATATCGTTTATTTGGTCATCCGTAGTTTAATTTAAACTTTTTCCTTTGCCACGAAGGTCCATGTGTGAAAAAGCGCCATTTTCATCAATATAACAGGTTGGGGAAAAAGAAATCCATTATTTTTTCGGTAGATGGCTGTAGTGATCGATATCTCGTAAATTATCGATCAAACAATTTCAAATTTATGCTCGTTGTCAAGGTAACAGTTCGCACTAAAAGAATTCGTTTGCAGTTTTTTGTTTTGTCCATTCAGTTCTGAGTTACACGGCGTTAAAGATGGAAGTCAACAAAGAGAAAATTCGGTACATTTTACAGTTTTTCTTTGATAAGGGCGAAAATGCAAGTCAGGCGGCTGAAAATGTGAATAGTGTTTATGGTCCCGATACTGTAACAGCTAATTACGCGCAATTTTGGTTTCGTCGATTCCGTTCGGGTATTTTTGACGTTAAGGATGCCCCTCGCACAGGCAGGCCCGTCGTCGAAAATGTCGACAAAGTCACTGAAATCATCGAAGTGGACCGGCATGTTAGTAGTCGTAGCATCGCCCAGGAGTTAAAGATCGACCACAAAACAGTTATAAATAAAGTCTTGAAGTTCACGTAAAAATAATGGATTTCTTTTTCCCCAACCTAATATTTTACTGCTGTTTCTATTGAACCCGAAGATATACTTATGTATATCTTCGGGACGGCTTTTTCAAACATCAAACTACTTATCAGCGTATCTGTAAGGACTTCTTTATGGCGACATTATTGTCATATTCTCTGCTAGAATTTCTTTGTTTCTCAATAGGTACATACCTTTTGGTAGTCTGTACTGGTTTTATATTTATTCGTTTCAATAAAAACTCTTTTTGTTGCCTAAAATCTTCAATAAAACCTTCCCGATAGCTCATTGATCTGTATGTTTACATTATTTCGCGCCAATTTGTACTACTGAGTTGCACGATAACTTTGCTTACGTGTGTATACTATAAATATAAATTATAAATAATTTCACCTGTTGACATTTATTTGATTGGAATCTCTTATAAATGTATATTTTCTCGAAGGAAAAGTAAATAAAAATAATTATTTGTAAACGAAAGAACGCTCATAAATGCCCGAATCAAATAACTCAAGTTGTTTAGTTTTCCTTCAACTTGACTAGTTTCATTAGAATATTTTCGTTCGTGGATGAACCAAATAACTCAATTTAGCTAATTCATTTCATACTCAAGTGATCAGAAGTCAGAGTTGTTCATTTATTTATAGAGTTAGTCACAAAAATGCCTTTATTTTTGGATTGGGTTAAGATATAGGAATTTTTGTTAGACCAAAAGAAGCGGCACATTTTCGGGTTCACGGAAATGGTAAAAGGTCAATTTTGCCAAAATTGGAGTTATTTAGTTCTTCCATTATACCGACGATATATGGTCATGACAAGCATCTCCTCTTGTTGGTTTTGAAATTGCCGGGAAAAAGCCATGCTCTGCAGTCAAACACAAATACTCCAACAAATCTTGATCAACTGGCTTCAGTAAATCGATATTTATATCCCCCGCAAGGTATGGTATAGTATGGTATGGTTTCGCGAGCTGGTATCCGCAACTCCACGACAAGGCGCGGTTTTTGCGTGAGGGTGGGCATTTCACTCGATCCACCCCAACTCATTGAAGAACGCCAGCAGGCTATTGACGCTGCTGGCGATCTCCCGGAGCGTACCTTTTTTTTTTTTTTTTGTCGTGCGGAAATCGCTTCGGATACCGCCCCCGCTGGAGAGCGGGGGTCTCCAGCGGGGACGGTTATGTCGGGCTTGCACCGACTAAAACCGCACGCCGTCTCGGGTCTTCAGACGCCGGGGTGTAAGGTTACCCATAGAGCATATCCCTCGCACCCCGACTGACCCTGGGCCATCTCCGGTTTCGAGATGGCCCCCTTACTTGCTCTCCACTGTGCCCTCTGCTAATCAGAGGGACACGTGGAAAGCTTCCGAACAGCCCTCAACAGGGCCGTCCTCGCCTCGGTCGGAGTTGGCCGTAGGCGGCAGCGTCTCTCCCACCCTAGGAGAGAGGCGTTGCCGTCTCCGTTGCCCAGGGTGCACCGCGTGGAGGTCCCCAACCAAGCACCCCTCCCGGAGCGTACCTGTATTTCCGAAGTACTTAACCCTGTATGTGGTGGTTGCAGGGCAGTGTAGGAGCACGTGTGCCGCTGTTTCTTCCTCTCTCATGCAGGCTCTGCAGAGAGGGCTGTCGGTGATTCCTAAAATATAAAGGTGTTTATTGAAGGAGCCGTACCCCGTGATGGCAGCTGTGGCCGTGCGCAGTTGCCGTTTGGTCAGTTGTCGAAGACGCCTGGTCAGTCTATTTTCAAGCACGGGGAGTGCTTCCCTCGCCTGTCTGCAAACTTCCAGATTTATCCAATAGCTGTTGTGTTGATCTCTCGTTCGTTTGTTTACCATGGTTCGTAGGTATGCAAAGGGGATCGGTATTATGGGCTCAGGTCCTATTACCATCATGTCAGATCCTCTCCTGGCAAGCTCATCTGCTGCATCATTGCCGCGCGAGCCGCTGTGGCCCTTAATACATTGCAAGGTTATGTTGTTGAAATGGCCTATTTGGTTCAGTTTACGATGGCACTCCAATATTAGTCCCGAGTTTATAGTGTGGCTGTTTAAAGCTTGCAGCACGGCCATGCTGTCGGAGAGTATGCGTATTGAGTGGCCTTCCACTCTCCTGGCCATTACCGCTGAAGCTGCCAGGGTAATCCCCATGCATTCAGATTGAAATACTGTGTTGTGGGTCCCCAGCGGTGTTGAAATGGATACATTAAGGTCCTCCGAGAAAACGCCGGCCCCGGTGCCTGTACCAGTTGATCCATCTGTGAAGATGCGTAATTCCGTTGGGCATAAAGCCTCACAGCGGTGGTCCTCATGAAGTTGGATCTTGTATTTTTTATCGAATACGTGTTGTTTGGGTACACGATCATTCATTGCTCCTATCATGGGTATCTCCTTTATGAGATCTGTGAGCAGTGAGGTCTGTCGTGTGTTTCTCTCGCTCCATAGGTTGAGTGCCCTTAGGCGTATAGCCGCAGCTGTTGCTTCTTGGCGGATGAACAGATCCAAGGGTGGGAGTCCGAGCATGGCTTCCATTGCGGCGGTGGGGGTAGATTTCATGCATCCAGTGGTTGCCATGCAGGCTAGTCTTTGGGTCCGTTGTAGTTTAGCCGCTATTATGCTGTTTTCGGTCCTTGGCCACCAGACGATAGCGCCATACGCTATCATGGGGCGGATTACTGTTTCGTAAAGCCACAGGATGATTTTCGGTGATAGCCCCCATTTTTTACCAATCATTCTTCTGCACTGCCAGAAGGTAATCCGGCCTTTTGTAATTTATTGTCTAGGTAGCTACTCCATTTTAACTTGCTGTCAAGAATAACGCCAAGGTATTTTACCTCTTTTGACAGTTGGAGTTCCGTGTCAAAGAGTTTGGGTAATCGGTATTCGCCTAATACCCTTTTGTTCGTAAAAATGACTAACTCAGTTTTGTTCGGACTTTCCTTACCCTGTTTGCTTGTTGGCATGATTCTATGTTTCCACAGAATTTTCGCCATCCCTGTTTGCTTCGGTATCTAATACATTTTTTGTAGCTGGATTTGGCTGAACGATAGGCGTCCCAGTCTTCATCTGCACAAGTATTCATAGCCCTGTTGAAAGCTCTTCTAACCTTCCTTCGCTTGCGCTCTAGCTCTGGGCCCCACCATGGCTGTTTGCCTGGGGTTTTGGGAGGTAGGGTTTCTGGGCATGCTATGTGGTAGCTGTCTATTATAGATTTGGTTAGGTGGTTTACCTGTTCCTCAATCTGTATGATGTTGTCGAGGGTCAGTGGGGAGCGCTGTTGAGCAAGTCTATTTGCCAGATGCTGCTCAAATTTGACCTTGTCGGTTTTCCTTGGGTTGCGTTTTGGCAGAGTTTGTAGTGTCCCCGCCTGTAGATCGAAGCGAATCCACCTGTGGTCTGAGCAGGATGCCTCCTTGGAGACGTGCCAGCCCATGATGGCTTCCGCTGCGTTTTCAGTAGCTAGTGTTAAATCAATAATCGTACGGCTCTTTTTGGTGACGAAGGTCGGTTCAGAGCCGGTGTTTAATAAGGTAAGGTTAATAGTGAAAAGATATTCAACAAGGGACTTACCTCTGTCGTTTTGAGTACTCATGCCCCATAGCGGATGATGAGCATTGGTGTCGGCCCCAATTATGACCTCTACCCTTTCCCTTTCGCAGTGGTCCACCAGCCGGGTGAGGTCTTGCGGGGGCAGCTCCTCCTTTTCAGGCATGTAGGCTGAGGCGAGGATGACCACGTTGTCCTCGACGTCCAGCTGTGTATGCAGCCTTATGGCAGTGAGATCTCTGTAACAGAACTCTGTGAGGACCTGTGTTTTTAAGTTTTTTGTGACATATATACACGATCTGGGGAGATCATGTTCGCCAGTCACAATAAGTTTACCTCCTAAGCTGGAGAGCCCCTGGATGTGGCCCCCTATGATCCAAGGCTCTTGAACCTCCAGCTATTTACGTAACTGAGCCGTCCCATCCCCCGCAAGAATTTCTACCGTTGATTTATTTGAAATCTTGTCAAGAATACAATGAAGAGAACGAAGAAAATGTTTGATGTGCCCTGATGGTGGCCGATATACAGAGAGCACAGTTACCATGTTGTTGAGGTCTAGTTGCAATAGATTGGCACCAGTAATTTCCGGCTCTGAGATACATACACTAAACGTATCGTGAACATAAACCACTACCCCAGTGTTTTGGTTAATGATTTTTTGAGTACTATAACTAGTGTATGATGGAATCTGAGGTACTACTGTAGAATCATCTAGCCGTCATCGGTTAAAATTAGTACATCAAAGGAAATGTTCATTCTTTTAAGATGCACGAGAAATGGGTCATAATAGATGATCAAACGAACTTCACAGCGAAGTTCGATCAATATTATATGAATACGCTTCATTCGAAGATATAAGGTCACGTTGTAGTCATTTTAACTTACAGGGCAATACTCCGCACGTTTAATAATTTTGAATTATTTACTCTGGTATAGTTTGGTATGGTAACATTTTCCCCTTCCCTACTGTGCTAACATCCCGACACTCGTTCGTTCGACTCTTCATGCTTTAGAGATTATCTTTTGAAGGGTCTTTATATCTTCGAATGAAGCGTATTCATATAATAGTGATCGAACTTCGCTGTGAAGTTCGTTTGATCATCTATTATATTTCAACGCTTCATTCTTCAGATATAAGGTCACGTTGTAGATGTTTAGAGCTTTAAGTTTTGTATGTTTGTGTGTAAAATAATATCGACATTGTTAAATCAACAATATTTTTATTAACAATCAGACTTTTAGTACAACTTAATTACTGTATAATATTTAACTTAGTTACTGTTTATAACTTTCATATCTATATTATTATTTAAAAAACACCGCTTTCGCAAAATTACTTTCATCAATGATAGGTCGTTGATAAAATTTTGCAAAAGTTTCTGATGCATTTGTCCAGCCAGCTGTCCTGCGGATTAGTTCTATAGAGACTCCGGCGGATCTGGCAGCCGATGTGGATGCGTGTCTCGTACTGTGTGCACTAAACACAAATACATCAACACCGCTTTCAGCTAAAGTTTGTTTTACCCATCGGCTGACAGTTTGAGCGCTAGCAACTCTATGTGGTGATTTAATTGTAATTAAAAGGTATTCTGAACCCTCAGTTCTGTAATTTTGAGTTAACTTTAAATAATCTTCAAGGGTGGTAGCTGGACAAATATTTTTATTTTGATCAAAATAAGGCAAAAACAAAATTGGTTGCTCGCGCCCAGGAGCTGAAGTTTTAATCACATCGGAAATAATAATCTTAAGGCCATTAGGACATATTTTGGTAATGTTACTCACTTTGATGAGGGAGAGTGTTTGTACTCTATGCCCCGTAGGTATTCAATAAAATTACGCAAATGTTTACTCACCTTTACTTTTATTTAAATCACAATCCACTTTTAAACATAAGATCACGTCGATTTCAAACTTTTTCTAAATGCAACAGATCAAAAACTTAAAGTTAAAAGATACAATTTTCACATGTCCGCGCTCCTCTCTCTTCGAGCATGGCTATATAATGTACTATGATTGTCTGGTTTGAATATTCAGTGTAGCAAGTAGCAAAAAATATTCGTTCGTTAAAAATAATAGAAGTGTTCTTTTAAATTTAACAGAATTAGAGTAACGGAATGGTTTAGAAATGTAGTTTTTTATTCCTATTTACCCCGCCGTTCCTATTTTCCCCGTTTTACGGTACATAAAGTGAGCAGCACCACCAATTTTTTAGTGATTATTTCCATAGAGAGACTGTTATTGGGGAACCAATTTGAAATAAAATCTAATACTCGTTTTGGGTCCCACGTTCTAACGTATTTAGGTACAGTTGGTCTAAGTCGGTAACAACCCTTTAAAAGTCGTTTTATTTTTTCATCAGCACTCACTTCACCTCCTAATAAGAGGGAAAGTGCTGAACGATGGCTATTCATTGTGCCATAAGCTGCACCTTTATTATATTGTTCTGTTAGGAATAATAACACTGAATTTAGAGTAAATTCGTAGAGATTAAGATTGTTATCTTTACAAAATGTCCACCAGGTTTTATAAGTAACATTGTATTGAGCTATTGTATTTTTAGATAGGGACGCTAATATCAAATTTAGAGCAGCCTCTGGGGTACCTTTTCTAGAGAATGCGATCCTGAGAGTTTCGCTACAGCCAGGGTATTCCGGTTGAAAAACTGCTGGCAAGTTCTGGAACATGAACGAGACCAAGCGTAAGAAGACTAAGAAAATTATGTCGGACACTAGCATGCTCTTTAGGAGAGGAAACCAGGGTTGAGAGGGCCAATAAGTAAAAACCAAGATCCCGACGGCTTTGTTGTGAATAATTTTCTGCAAACACCTCAGTATTAAAGAAAATGGTGGAAATGCATTATAGAACCATTGTTTCCAGTTCAGTGTGAAAGCATCTATTGCAACAGCGTCAGGGTCTTGCTTCCAAGATACATAAGTTTTACACTTAGCATTGGTGCGAGAAGCAAAAAGGTCAATGTCTGGAATCCCGAGAGCTCGAACTATATCTTGGAAAGCCTCATTTGACAGATTCCATTCTATGTCAGGATTAGCTCTTCGGGATACTTTGTCAGCTTCCCTATTATCTTTTGTGTTAATATAGGAAGCAAACAGCCATAGACCTCTCGTCTCGCACCATTGCCAGATGTTTCTAGCTAAGTTGTTTAAGTGGGAAAACTGAATTCCACCCATCCTATTAATGTAAATAATTGCAGTAGTATTATCTACTCGCAATAGTATGTTCATATTTGACTTTTTCGATACAAAACATTTTAAGGCTAAAAATATTGCTAATAGCTCTAAGTGGTTGATATGAAAATTTTGTTCTGTGTCTTTCCATCCTCCGTGTACTCGGTTTCCATCAGAGTACGCACCCTAGCCTACCCTGGAGGCGTCAGTAAAAATTTCTATGTCAAAGTTTACAGAACCCATAAAATTGTGAGAAGAGAATATATTATCGCTCCACCATTTTAAGTCTTGTAAGATATCTATCGGCAGATTTATTTTGGCATCATAACAGCCATGCCTTTTTAATTCTAAAAATTTTGTTCGTTCCATATATTTTGTGTAAAGCCAGCCATAGCGGGCTGGACAAGCAGCTACTAAAGTGCCTATTAAATGGGCAAAATCCCTAATGGAACATGTAGGTAATAACATAAATTTTTGTAATAGTTGTGATATCTTCATTTGCTTATCAGCAGGCAATGAAATAGACATATCTATAGAATTGTATACGAATCCAAGAAATCGAGACATAGTTTTAGGTATTATGGAACTTTTTTCGAAATTTACTATGAAACCTTATAACCTTACCTTAAACTATGAAACATTGCAGAATCCGCAGAGTTTCCGATACGTTTAGCATACATGAATGGTAATTATTCCCAATACGGAGGATATCATCCAAGTAGATTACTGAGGTATGTCCACGTGCCCGTAGGTAGGTAATAACTTCTTTCATCAGTTTTGTAAATGTACGGGGGGCTACAGAAAGGCCATAGGGCAAAGCTTGGAACTCGTAAGTAATTTTCTCGCCATTTATGTTTACGAACTCAAATCTAAGGTATTTTCTGTCTGATTCTAATATTGGTAGCAGAAAATAGGCTTCTTTTAGGTCTATTGTAGCAGTGTAGCCACCTTTAGGTATAAGTTTGGCGGCCGTTCTGTAGTCCTCCATCTTGAAATGAGTTTTAGAGATAAATGTGTTTAAAGACTTGAGGTTTAATATAAACCTCTTACCCCCGTTAGACTTTGGAATCAGAAATATCTTTGAAAGATACTGATCGTCACGTGGTTTGCATTGAACAATTGCTCCTAAATCTACTAATGTTTGGATGGCTTCTGTAATTTCATATCTTTCTTTTAAAGAAAACGTATTAGTAGGAATGTTTAGTTGCGTAACTTGTTTAGCAAAAGGTATCGGAAAACCATTCCTTATCCAACTCAATATTAGAGAATTATTAGTGACTTTAAGCCAGCAGTCATAGAAATGTTGCAATCTACCTGCGTGTCGTACCTCGCTTACTGACGTCGAGAAGCACGCGGTTGGACTTGAGTTGAAGATCTCGTCTGCATGCTGGTTTTCTGTAGCCGCTCGATGATGGTGGGTTCTTCTGAACCTCTCCCCCCCCTGTTTGACGGCTGATGGTACCGGGAGGGGCCTGTCCAGTTTCCCTGGTAGCGAGGCCGGTTGGATGTTTGAGACGTAGAGGGTATCGACGATTTTTGTACCGGAACAACGAGTTTTTTTATTTGTAACCCCTGTTTTTCAATCCTCTTCGAAGCCTTAATTTTTTCGGATAGTTTCTCTCCAAAAAGAAATTCGTCTCTTTCCATGTCGTGTGTCATGTTAAGGAATGTTTTGTCCAAGGTTGGCGTGATCAATTTGATCCTAGACTGAGTTTCGGTATGGTGTAGGTCCGATAAAATGCGACACGCATCAGATAGCATTTTTATAGCCCGGACCTTGTTTTGTTTGTCATCTCCAGATATTAAGAGGCCCATAGCCCGACTTATGGCGGTAATACCTAATCCCAACTGTTGTTGGATGTTTTCCAATATTTTGTCACGGGCTCTAGTAGACTCTGTGCTAACCACCGAAATTTCGGGATTCAATATCAAAGGGGCTCTGAGTAATTTACAGTTCTCAGGTATGGTATATTCTTGAAGAATGCGGTCTTGTTGCTCTTTAGACATACCGCGACGTAGGAGAGGTAACCACCTCTGCGCCAGGTCTTGATGTATTTTTTCGCCGTGTTTGGATTTTTCCTCGGCGGTATCACCCAACGCGGACAAGAATTCGGCGTCAATTTCTGTTTCCAATTCATCCGCCGCCGGTTGAACCATGTCTGAAGACGGAGGAGAATGTTCATGATCAGAATCATGCGACTCCACTGCCAGCGTCAGTCCTGAAGGCCCGTCCTCTGGCTGAGATGCCACCGTATGTGGCAGTATTTCGTTACTGGCTGGCGGGTCGTCATTACTTTGAATTTCGTTGTCTGAAAGACAATAAAATTATTTTAGTCGATAAAAATCAAGACTATTACATCTTCAGGTTGACTCTCGGTCTACCGTCAGATGATGATTAATTACCTTCATGTTGACTCACGGCCAACCCCCCGGCTTAAAATTTCCTTCGTGCTGACTCACGGCCAGCCCCCAGGATAAAAGTAATAACAACTGTGTATGTCACTTCACTTATTGTAATAAAACGGCTTACCTGATTTTTCTTCAGTATCCGATGAGTCCGAGAAAATGACCACACGCCGACGACGTTGCTCTTTTCTCATTTGTTTACTCTGTAGTATACGATTTTTTTCTTGATAGTGTTCAATTTTATCACTCGAACTTCGTTTTGACATTTTTATAATTAAATGAGGGTAAGTATAGCGAAATTTGTTATTAGATGACTCGAAGTGCTTTCGTTGCCCCGCACGAAAAAATAATGAAGAGTCGAACGAACGAGTGTCGGGATGTTAGCACAGTAGGGAAGGGGAAAATGTTACCATACCAAACTATACCAGAGTAAATAATTCAAAATTATTAAACGTGCGGAGTATTGCCCTGTAAGTTAAAATGACCACCACGTGACCTTATATCTGAAGAATGAAGCGTTGAAATATAATTTTTATTAATACTCCTAATGTTAAACATTAAAAAAAGCACTCTAAAGTTGTAAGTCGCTGTTATTAATTTTGAACATTGCTCAGGAGTTTGTACCTTATGGCAATTAATAGTTAAAGAGTCGAACTCTTCAGCTATAATTTTATCTGTCATGGGGATGATAAGTAAGTCTCAAAAAAGTTAGACATGAAATGAAGTATCTGTAGTAGTCGCCATTTCCATACAGGATCGACGCAAATTGAATACTTTTGACATCCTTTCGAGGGCTTACCCGGGGTGCCCGGCAACGGACACTTGGGGAGGACACCGTGCGGTTTTAGTCGAGACACGACATAACCACCCCCGCTGGCCAGCGGGGGGGTATTCGAAGGGATTTCCGCACGTAAAAAAAAAAAAACGTTTCTGTGGTTTCGACCATGGGCGTAAAGATAATATGGCTTTTATGTTCATTATGGCTTTTAATGTGTAAATCATATAAAGTCCATAATTATATAAAAATCATATTCTTGTTTTAATATTGCACTCTCCTGATGTAATATGTGTAATATAATAATTGAGTAATATAATGGTGTGTATATGATGTATAAAAATATATGGATATGTGTGATATAATATTATCGTACCTTGAAAATAACATATATTGTAAATAGTGTGTAATAAAATATTAGGGTTGATAACATTATAAAAAGCTTGGTCATTCATACATAACTTGAAAAACAGTACATATGAGGTCCTATTTTCTAATAAAATACGCAAAAGATCATCATGTGTGCGTATTGCCAGGGCAGGCTTGTCGCGAAACACGCGATAATTGTAAATAAATATTGTATATAGCAACACTAAATCCAGAGACTAAACTATGAGAAAAAAGGACATATCTATGGGTAAGTGACACGCTTTTTCACGTTTAAATATAAATGGCGGTTGAACACGTAATTTTACTTGATAATTTATAAGTACTAAACTAGATTCAGTGGATCGAGATATCCAGTTTTCCATCCGCAAAGCAAGCTAAGTATTAGAAATAATCATGTATGAAATTAATATATTGAATGCACATAAAGCTAGTCTGGTGTTATAAATTGTCACTATGTGCTTACTCTAATAACCTGTTTTATCAGGCATGCAAGGCAGCATGTACAAAGCCTAAGGTCTCAGACCATGTATACAATTCTCGTATGCACCCAACGGAGGCATATTAACATGCAAGAACGATTCGCATGACATTCATAAGCTTGACTGCTGAGGCACTAGTTTGGGTCGCTTTGGATGTCTGTAAGAACATATCACGGATATTCCAGTTGCTGACTTACCAACAAGTTTATGAGTGTTAGGCCTCCAGTAATAATAATAATAATAAGATTGATATACCATGGTATAGGGCAATCAGACAAAGAACAATCTTGGTATGGATTGTTCCCGCCATAAGTGTTTGGCAAGGTTTATGAACGATGAATAAGATAGAGTATAGATATATTGACTACCATTTCTAGCCCGGCCCAGTTGAGCCTAGTATAATGGTCATATTTAGACCACTAAAAGATAATAAAACCCCTTATAAATTAATCTAGGAATACCTAGTGATTCACTTAGAATCAATGTGACCAATCTTTAAACAGGTCTTGCTGTGATGTAACGGTGCTGTGTGCTCACTAGTGGTGAGCACCTGGAATTCTGGACGTCTCTATCCCTTGTGTCTGTGTGAAGCTCAACTAAGGTAAGGATGAACACATTTATACCATACAGAATACAACCTCTGGTTTTCATAACTTTATTTCAATCTTGATATTTAATAAGCGAAGCAGATCATTATACTTACCACTGGGTTATCGTTAACTAAGGCATGAGTATAAGCTCATTACGGATCATATAGATTCTGTCAATAATTAACTAAAGTAAATGTGTGCTAGATCCATCCCCTTTAGCACAGATTTATGGTGGAGATGCTGGGATGTAATTATATATATTATACAAATATCATCACTCATATTCACCGTTAATAAGTAAATAATGAGAGGTTTCTGTATGGTGGATGGAGTCATCCTATCTTGGTAAAGCAGTAAAATATAACAAACTAAATTAAAACAGCGGTTCGTGTTGCGACATCTGTGGAGGAGTGGATTAACTTTGTTGTCTGGTTATTGAAAATCGAAAGATTAAATAGAATAAGGTTTTCAGGATAATTTACGGAAGAAAGCAGTCAAGAGTCTACCTATATTTTATAAAGAAGTGTAGTTGTACTTTATTTGTAAATCCCTTTAGAATTAAGTACCATATAAGAGTTAACTTGTTTATCTGACCACTGTCCCCGGTGGGCGGCGTTTTTTCTGTGAAAGACGGCAACTACTACGCCACAGATGGCGTTGCGAACGGTGTTTATACGATAAAACATATTTAGAATAACAATCTAAGGATTTAATAATTTGAATTATTTAATAAATAACACTGAAAAAATGAAGAAAGAAAGGAAATTTCCAAGCGGTATCGTGTAGCAGGATTTGTTGTTCGTTCCACAGACAGCAGAATAAGTACGCCGTGACATTAGCGACAAGAACCAACAAGTACGAAGTGAAGTCGTGTCGTAAAAACTTTGCAATAATAAGTTCTTGTGTTTCGCAACTATAAGTGGAATTACTTGCAGAATACTGTGCCTTACGATAGAAAAGTGCTATCAAAGATTATTAAAAGTATAGTTCTTTTAGTTCATCAGGTAACTGCATTGAGGTTATAAGTGGGAATTACCAGAACACGGAGGGTAGTCTATCAAGTTGTATGGAGGATACATTTCAACAGCATCTAAAGGATATTTAATGAAAGTAAATATACTTATTATAAACCAGATATGTACTTGTGGTATAAGAAACTAGTTGAGAATTTATTCCAAACGATATCATAGCAATGAATGATTTATTACATCTAAGTCTATTTGAAAACAATATTTGGTTAAACATTGTCCAACAAGAGTTCAAGTTACCCGGTCAAGTTACATCTATGAAACAGTGAGATCTTGATATCATGTATCTATGACATACACAAACACCAAGCAATGATACATGAAATGCATGTAAAGTAGTACTACTACGATGCAAGTTACTTATTTTAAAAATAGTTTCAATCATCCTTATCTAAATTGCTGTTAGATAACAGTCATTAGTTTATTAAGGTGCAAATGTCCTAGTAACTTGGTAAAAAGGTATACTGAATAACAAATTCCACAAAAAACATAAATTATGTTCGAGTTTACACATTATGAATAGAATTTACTTGGATAATATTCAACATCATTGAAACATAAAGTGTGTTCAGTAGTGTAGCTAAGTTTTGCAAGTTGACATTTGTTTATTAGTGTTCATGTAGAAGTCAATCAATACTGATCAATTAGTGAAATATAACAGTCAAGCTATTGCTGGGCAGTGCAAAAGCTAAAAGGTATGAGTACTCAAGTTCAGTCGAGTTGAACTTAAAAAATAATAACAGTTTAAAATAAAAGAAGCCGGATTGTTGTGTCTTGATTGTGATTCTTCTTGTTTTGAATTGAATAAATAAAACTAGTAAATGCTCATGAGATTCCTTGCTGCTGTAAGCAAAATGCCAAAAAGGGGCACGGAAGTGTCACGTCCAAGTCAAAATAAATTAAAATTAAAAGTAATATTTAACAAAAGATATTGCTTAGTTCGGGAATTAGTGCTATGTATAGACTAGGTCGAACTGTGTGTGAGACTTGTATGTGAACTTAATAAAACCTTGCTAAGTAAGAGTAACGATTCTGAGCTACAACCAGTACTTACTAAACATCATATACCACTATCAGAATGGAAAATGGTATGATATGGGTCAAGTTAAATTTGAATTCACAATCAATGCACAAATTAGAACAACAATCTATGCATAAGAGTCACTTATCCATGAATTATGTTAAGGAGACTACAGTTTTAGTCCATTGATTATTAATTAAAATCAATTATGGTAAGAATTATAACATTTCAGGTTAACAAAAATGGATGAGATATACTTAACAAGACTAAATAGATTTGTGTCAGAATTGAAAATTTTGTCCAACAACTCAAAGGTCCTCAGTTTAATAAAATCGTGGAATGATGAAGAATACGAACAGGCGAAGATCACTTCGGCAAAGCTACAAGCTGTGATAACTCGTTTTAATACAGAACTGTATCAGTACTTTAATACAGTAACCAATCCAAATGCTGATGAGATATCAAACCTGACAATCGAACAATTGGATGGTGAAGAGAGTCTAGCTGAATTAAATGCCCGCATCCAATCCAAACGAGATAAGACTGTTTCATCAACAGGTTCAAATCATCATCATCATAATAATCGAGGAAAATTACCGGAGCTTAATTTACCCACATTTGACGGAGATGTCCTGCAGTGGACGCAGTTCTGGGATCAATTTAGCTCAAATATTGATCAACGAGAACTTAGAGACGTTGATAAACTGTTGTATCTGAAAACATCTCTGAGAGGAGATGCGAAGACAATTTTAGACGGATTAGAAACAACCAATTACAATTATAAGATAGCTGTAGATACGCTCACAGACCGATATGGTAGAAAGTCACAAATAATTGACGCTCATTATTCAAAATTATATAAGATGGCAAGGGCTGAGAATCCCGACGAGTGCAGGAAAACGCTGGATGACATTGAACGACACCTGAGAGTATTGAACTCTTTAGGAGAAAACACAGAACACAATCATTTGAGGTTTCTAATAATGGAAAAATTCCCTGAAGACATCATATACGAATTGAAATTGAAATTGAAGGATGAGACTATAACGGAGTTAAGGAAGGAGTTACAGATGGTCCTCACAGCCAGAGAAGACGCGAGAAGAACCTGCGAAGAAGTCAATAGTAAGGGCAAGAGTTTTACTACTGAAACACTTCTTGTACATGAGACTAGAGTCAAGAGAAAACCAAGAACAAGGAAACCGGAGGCTAATAAGAATACCCACAAGAGGTTTAAACCAACTTTAGCTGCATTTAGCAAGACATATAGCAATAAACGAAAGTCTACCGATGAAGGAAATCGCTCTGCTCCCGCTCTAAAGAAAAGGAGGTTTTCGTGTATATTCTGCAGTGGAGAGCATTTCAATGATGAGTGTACCAATGTTAAAACAGTACAACTCAGAAAGGCTAAGTTGGATAACCGCTGCTTTATATGCTTAGGACTAGGTCACAGTGCAAGGACGTGTACAAGAAAAACAAGAACTTGTCCTCACTGTAAGAAGACTGGACTACACAATAGAGCGCTGTGCCCTACGAAGGAACAATCTAAAAGGGAAAATACCACCTCATTACATGTTAATGATGATTCTTCAACAGTCCTGCAGACAGCTATTGTTGACGTTATTGGAAAGGATAATGCAATACTCAAATGTCGTGTACTCTTTGATTGTGGCAGTATGAGGAGCTATGTCCTGCAAAGTGTAGCTAGAAAACTCAAACTAGTACCAGAAGAAAATCAACACCTTACAGTGTTCACATTTGCTGGAGAGCAACCTCGTGAGTTAGAAAGTCCATTGGCCAAACTCTGGCTGCAAACAAAAACTAACAAGATGAAGTCAATGTATGTCAATATCGTGCCTACTATGACCCATGACATATCCATCTTCAATAAAGATTTCTCAGAATGGAAATATAGAAACAAGTACAATCTATCCGATGATGGGTCACTTGGGAATCAGATTGATATCTTGATAGGGAATGACTATTATCAGTCTCTAATGTTACCCGAAAAGGTAGAGATAAAAGAAAATCTATACATCGTGGACTCGGTATTTGGTTGGATATTGTCTGGACGTTCAAGAGATGAGAGGGGCGATGAACTATCTGTTCTCACTTACTTCCAAGCCTCATACGAGACCAAATTGAACGAGCCCGATCTACCGTTAGATGATAAATCGATGAGAGCTTTATGGGACTTAGAATCCATAGGAATAGTCGATTCACCTAACACTAATAGAGACGAAGAAGCTATTAAGCAATTTAACGAGAACACGACGTTAGAAGGGGGAAGATACCATGTCAGCTGGCCATGGAAGGATTATCCACCTGAGCTACCGACGAATTACGGATTAGCATACGGAAGACTCGTAGGACTCGTGAAAAGATTGGATAAGGAAACTTTAACAATGTATGACAAGACATTAAGTGATCAATTGGAAAGGGAAATTATTGAAGAAGTTCCTAACGAAAAGGAAAGGGATCATCCCGTACATTATTTGCCATTTCACGGAGTTAAGGCTCCTGGCAAGGCACCTAGATTGGTGTACGACGCCTCTGCGAGAGTAAAGGATGCGAAAAGTCTTAACGAATGCTTATATGCCGGTCCCATGATGCTAGAAGACCTGACTGGACTGTTAATTCAATTTAGATGTCATAAAATTGGATTGACTGCAGATGTTGAAAGGGCTTTCTTGCAAATTGGGTTAAACAAAGATGATAGAGATGTGACTAGATTTCTATGGCTGAAGGATTTAGAAATACCCGTCACCGAAGATAATCTTATAGAGTATCGATTCACGCGTGTTCCTTTCGGAATTATTTCCAGTCCGTTTCTACTAAACGCAACAATCAAACATCATCTACAGACTTCTGAAGGGAATTACACCAAACAATTGGCTAGTAACATATATGTCGACAACCTACTAACTGGTACAGAATCAGTAGATGAAGCATTAGATCTATATAAAGAGGCAAAGGACAAGTTTTCAGAAATATCAATGAATCTTCGAGAATGGAGCTCCAATTCTAAAGAATTCCTTAACCAAGTACAAGATGGGGCACCAGAAACCACAGTAAAAATTTTAGGCTTAAATTGGGAATTAAAAGAAGACTCACTCCATCTTAGAGCAAAGGTAAACAAGACTAATGAGGTTACGAAGAGAGGGATTCTTAAAACAATAGCGGCTATATACGATCCATGTGGATTTAGTGTACCCATAGTATTACCAGCAAAGTTACTACTTCAACAATTATGGAAGAAAAGGGTTAAATGGGACAGCTCGTTATCTGATGAAACAAAACAAGAATGGATGAATATTCTAGAAGATCTTAAAGAAATTGAGTCAATACGTCTACCAAGAAATATGACTATACCAAAGGAAAATAATGCACAATTGCATTGTTTTACGGATTCTTCAACAGTAGCCTACGCTGCTGTAGTATACCTGGTACAAGGAGATAACGTGCAATTTATAATAGGCAAGTCACGTCTTGTACCGGCGAAGGGTCAAGAAAACTTAAAAATACCGAAACTGGAGATGCTAGGCGTATTAATTGGTAGCAGGCTTATTAAATTTGTTCTCAAATTTATACAACTGCATATAACGCAAATGGTATTATGGACCGACAGTCAGATCGTAAAAAGCTG
Source organism: Cybosia mesomella (assembly GCA_946251805.1). NCBI lineage: Eukaryota > Metazoa > Arthropoda > Insecta > Lepidoptera > Erebidae > Cybosia > Cybosia mesomella. Next base: position 16,779,551 of record OX276403.1, read on the forward strand.
GTTTTACTCAGACAAACTATTAGAACCGTTTGTATCCCGAAGAATGGAAGAGATTAGGAAAAATAAAGACTTAGTGGTGAAATATGTTCCGTCTAAACTCAATCCAGCAGACAGTGCAACACGACCAAATATTTCAAAGGAAGACAGAGAAAAGTGGTTGGGTGGACCCGCATTCTTACGTCAAGATCCAAAGACGTGGCCAAAGAGCCCAAATGCTGAAGTTTCTCTTCTATTGGGGGAGGGTCTGTCTAACACAGATAACCATGAAAAGGTTAAAGCACAGTCTACGGAATCAAGCCCAGTGACAAACTTAGATCCTGAATTACAAGAAGTAAGACAGCTACAAAAAATAATGTTCCCAGAAGAGGCACAAGGGAAGAAAACAAGCCTAGCTGGTAGTTTAAATTTATTCTGCGACACAAATGGAATCTTACGATGTGACGGACGTCTCGCACATTCGAACGTATCATACGATATGAAATATCCTATCCTTTTACCGAAAGAAAGTGAATTCACCGAGAAACTTATAAAGGAAATTCATGAAAAGAACCTTCATGTAGGAGTAGCACATACATTAAGCCTCATACGTCAGAGATATTGGATACCTCAAGGTAGATCTCGGGTCCAAAAAACGATAAGTAAATGTCCAAGATGCGTAAAGCATGGAGGAGGGCCATATGTATTACCCAAGACTCCTGCATTACCGGTGGAAAGGGTAAATTATACAAATTCATTTGCTTATACAGGAGCAGACTATTTTGGACCAATGGCCGTACAAACTGAAAACGGTCCAAAGAAAAGGTGGATCTGTTTGTTCACATGTCTCGTGATAAGGGCAGTACATTTGGAAGTGGTCAAGGATCTAACCACTAACGAATGTCTCATGGCATTCAAGAGATTTATCGCGACAAGAGGAACTCCGACTCTTATATTAACCGACAACGCCTCACAATTTAGATTGTTAGGAGAAGTGCTAACGAAAGAAGGAAATTTTACAACTAACATAAAATGGAAATTTATTCCACAACTCGCACCATGGCATGGTGGGGCTTACGAAAGGCTCGTAGCTATTGTAAAGCATTGTTTAAAGAGAACGCTTCAAAAACAAATGTTGGATGATACTCAACTTTTAACAATAATCAAAGAAGCAGAGGCGGTTATTAATACTAGACCTCTTACGTATGTAGGATCGAACTTAGAACACATACTTAAACCGGCAGATTTTCTCACTCCTGGAAAGTGTTTAAGTATAGAAGTATTGATGGATAGTCTACCACTTTCCGGATCACTTATCAAACAACAACTTATTGAAGGTTGGAATCGCGGCAACAAGATAATGGAAGAATACAAAGAAATGTTTGTTAACGAGTACTTACTTAGCCTCAGGGAACGATATCGAAATTCGCCCAAACAAGCTAGAGTAAGGTCTCGGGAAAGTCCAAATGTTGGAGATATAGTACAGATAAAGGGTGAAGCTAAAAATAGAGAAGGTTGGAAGGTAGGAAAGATCACAGAACTAATAAAAGGAAAGGACGGATTGTGCAGAATTGCGAAGGTGAACGTAGGGGACAAGTTGTTCACAAGATCCTTAGCACATCTGTATCCTCTGGAGGTTGATGAAGATGCATCTTTCCAAGACTCAGCAAAACAATCCCCAGTGAATGAAGAGGGAGACGTACGCATGGACACTGAGGGATTCTCTCAGTACTTACCAATAAGAATTGAGGAGAATGACGTCCCTGTCCCTACTGGTTCAAGTAGCTCGAAGGAAGATCATCACCAATTAGATATAAACAATGAAAACGATTTAATACAGGATCAGAGAGAGTTGTTAGAGGACACAAGGTTGACACAAATAATAGAAACCACCCCAGAACAAGCTTCACATGGTTCAGAGGCTGAAAAGGACAATAAAGCAGCTACATGTCAGCCAGTTGAATCGAGCGACCAACGTCGAGCAGCTGCGGTCCAAGCTATGGATAAAATCCATAGATGGACGCAAGAATTAATGTCAACCATCAATTAAAGTTTGAGCCTTGTGAGGCGGGGAGTGTCGCGAAACACGCGATAATTGTAAATAAATATTGTATATAGCAACACTAAATCCAGAGACTAAACTATGAGAAAAAAGGACATATCTATGGGTAAGTGACACGCTTTTTCACGTTTAAATATAAATGGCGGTTGAACACGTAATTTTACTTGATAATTTATAAGTACTAAACTAGATTCAGTGGATCGAGATATCCAGTTTTCCATCCGCAAAGCAAGCTAAGTATTAGAAATAATCATGTATGAAATTAATATATTGAATGCACATAAAGCTAGTCTGGTGTTATAAATTGTCACTATGTGCTTACTCTAATAACCTGTTTTATCAGGCATGCAAGGCAGCATGTACAAAGCCTAAGGTCTCAGACCATGTATACAATTCTCGTATGCACCCAACGGAGGCATATTAACATGCAAGAACGATTCGCATGACATTCATAAGCTTGACTGCTGAGGCACTAGTTTGGGTCGCTTTGGATGTCTGTAAGAACATATCACGGATATTCCAGTTGCTGACTTACCAACAAGTTTATGAGTGTTAGGCCTCCAGTAATAATAATAATAATAAGATTGATATACCATGGTATAGGGCAATCAGACAAAGAACAATCTTGGTATGGATTGTTCCCGCCATAAGTGTTTGGCAAGGTTTATGAACGATGAATAAGATAGAGTATAGATATATTGACTACCATTTCTAGCCCGGCCCAGTTGAGCCTAGTATAATGGTCATATTTAGACCACTAAAAGATAATAAAACCCCTTATAAATTAATCTAGGAATACCTAGTGATTCACTTAGAATCAATGTGACCAATCTTTAAACAGGTCTTGCTGTGATGTAACGGTGCTGTGTGCTCACTAGTGGTGAGCACCTGGAATTCTGGACGTCTCTATCCCTTGTGTCTGTGTGAAGCTCAACTAAGGTAAGGATGAACACATTTATACCATACAGAATACAACCTCTGGTTTTCATAACTTTATTTCAATCTTGATATTTAATAAGCGAAGCAGATCATTATACTTACCACTGGGTTATCGTTAACTAAGGCATGAGTATAAGCTCATTACGGATCATATAGATTCTGTCAATAATTAACTAAAGTAAATGTGTGCTAGATCCATCCCCTTTAGCACAAGGCTTGCCCTCGCATTGTTTAACATAGATAGTCCCCTGAGAACACCAACAGAACGAGTAATCTTGCTGCACGAAAAAGCAACCGGTTCTCCTTTGTTAGGCGCTCGTTGTAGAAGACCTTCTGTGAGGAGCCAGAAACTTCAAGATCAGTAGATGTTATATTTCTCCTGGACTTAGAGGCCTTCAATATCTGGTCACATTTACTCCGACGTAATAGACGTACTACCACTGGTCTTGGCCACGTGATATTTCGTTCGGCGGATAAAGCAGTCCTGATACGGGGTCCTACTCTCGCCACCCAATCAATATCGCAATCATTTAATTCGATACCTATCTTTCGCGCCGCCAAACGTGCAATGTGCTGGAGATTTTCATTGGCTTGCTCGGGAACGCCGGCCAGCTCTACTTCGTTGCGCAGGTGTTGTTGCGCTTGCCCATTTAATTCCTGTTTCAGTTCAATCACTTGTGACTCAAGTAGCCTCATCTCTTCTTCACGATTTTCTAGTCGTTTTATTCGCTTATTGTTAGCGTCTACCGATGACGCCAATTCCTCCAGTTTTGTATGACAATTAACTAGAGACTTCGTAGCATCTTCCAGCTGTTTTTTAAGTGAAGATATTTCCTGAGTCAAATGACGCACCTCTCCTATCAGTTCTTTCACCTCGGAGCCAACGCTGACCTCAGTGTTATTGTCTGCCTTTTTTCTCATAGTGCATTCATTACTGATGAAGCTTTTGCTTGAGGGCCTAAACTTATAAATCCGAGCTCCAATTCCGGTTACATCCAAAGCTTACAGTTTGGAGCCCAGGGTACGTACTTCTCCATCATGGTGGATTGGCTAGAAAGGCGACACGGAAGCCTCTCGTACCGACTGAGGCAGGTGATCTCCGGTAAGGGGAGCTTCGGGGACCACCTGCATCGGATCAGGAAGGAGCCAACGCCTGAGTGCCATCACTGCGACGCGAGCGAGGACTCGGGGCTGCACACGCTGGCGGACTGCCCGGCGTGGGAGGCGCTAAGGCGTCACCTCGTCATCCAGCCATCGAGATGGGAGTCCTCTCGCTTGCAGCATGATTGCGGCAAAGGTGCGGAGCGCGAGCGCGTTGCCGTCGCCACCTCCTTCTGCGAGCATGTAATGCTGCGAAGGAGATGGCGGAGCGCACCCGGGATCGATTTAGAACTCTCCCGGCCCGCCGAGCCCGCAACCTGCTCGCCGCGCGTCGCAGGCGACTCAGGTGCCTGAGGTCACTTAAGGACCTTCGTCCTCCATGAGCGCAGGCCTGGGGGTGGCGGGTGAGGCTGCCTGTCACCCCAGCAGAAGCAGGTCAGGACGGTGGGGTGACTAGCGCCCCTCCCCTAAACCGGGGCAAGACGGGGACACCGTGGTTCCCAAACCCGAGGGGGCCATCTCGAAACCGGAGATGGCCCAGGGTCAGTCGGGGTACGAGGATATGCTCTATGGGCAACCTTACATTCAGGGGTCTTAAGACCCGAGACGGCGTGCGGTTTTAGTCGGTTCAAGCCCGACATAACCGCCCCCGCTGGCCGGCGGAGGGTTATCCGAAGGTATTTCCGCATGAATAAAAAAAAAACAAGGGTGCGCACTTCTACTCCTTTCCATAACTGGGTTCATTGTGACATTTACTCTCACATCTTGCTTGGGCCCAGATGCTCTACAGATATTAATGGTATCCATGGGCTTATGGGCCCCAAACGTGTGTGGATGATGCCCCATCAAGATCTTGCAGCGTGGTACTCGGGGTTCACTCTTCTATTGCTCTTTTTCATAGTTTAGTTCATATAAGCTTTTACGGGAGTGACTTTCTGATAGCTATATTACAATATTATAATTATTATCAGCTTTATTCCCTTTATCTAAAGTGCAACTAGAAGATCCTCTATGTAAATAACAGTGTTGATACTGCAAAACAACGAAGGTTAACTTAAGGTAAGGTAACCTTCTTGTTTTTCTGTATAAGGACGGCAAACACTGGACGCGGACCGCAAGCACCTCGCTGTGGCGCAAAGTGGCAACTTTACTATGCCAACAATACCGAAAGTCGCCGAATACCCTCGCCTTAATTTGGTTGAACTTGGAAATCAATGAATGAATTTATTTTTTATTTTATTTTATATTATGGTTTTACGAAATGATGAAAAACAAGATGGATATTATAAACGTGCGGAACACATTAATTGTCGTTAAACAGGGCTATTTGATTGATTTGTTGCAATGCGGGGGAATAATTCCACTGTGGAACTTTCCCGCAGAATACGTAATATTACAATTTATTTTACACAATTTTTACTATCAGTGTTGCTTTTCTATAAATGTCGGGCACCCAAATGAAAGGCTATTATATTATAAACGTGTCAATTTTTTTACTGACTTTTATGAGGAGCAATATAATATTAATAATAATAATTTATTATATACTTACAGTGTTCAGTGAATTTTCATAAATCTCAACTAGAACCAAAACGAAGCTGCGAAAAACTCTGCTGTTAACTTTAACTACACGTTTGGATTGGGATGTTTTGTATTTATCACGGTAATTTTGGGGAATGTGCGAGAGAGATAGATAACATAACGGGGGTCAATGAACTCACAGACATTAGATGCTTATATTATTATTTCTATGAAAGAACTCGACTTCAAACTATATTTTTGTAAAATCCAGTTTGATAGAGATATATGATTCATGGTCGGATACAAAATTAAAAAAAATGATACTCATGTGACAACATGAAGTTTGTATTATCTGTAGCTTTTCGTTAGCTGTCAAATTAACAAAATATTTAGTGAGAAATAAATGCAGAGGCAGTTTTTAGTGTATCTTTACATTTAAATATCATTTTATTTACAAATAACCACAAATAATATTAATATAAAAGTGTGCCTAGTGTTCACCGAAGTGTCTTGTTCAAATGATAAGTGCAACATAATGGGGTGTTTAACGTGGATCCGAGGTATGACGTCCTATCTAGTTGAATTGTTCACTGTTAGTCAGTATTTGCAGTATGTTAATAACCAAGCGAACTGAATAATGACAATCTAACGATATCTTTACATTCTCTTATGTATCTTCCTTAGAAAATGTACTTCACTGTTGCCGTAATACTAGTTGCTTATGGCCTTTTCCTTGACTTAATGTTATTATGGTTGACTACTTACGTATTTATTTGCATTATGACACAGTGCAAGTTCACGAAAGTACATAATGCGTATTTGGCTAGAAAATAACATGATCCAATTTTGAATAGAACAGCCGGCCTCCCTCAAACACACCCCCCCTGAGATGTATAGTTATTTATAGATTCCAAACATCATTAAACATTTATAATTTAACTAGGATGTCCTTTCTGCTGTTTAAGAAGTAGAGTAACTAAGTATGTACTGGCTAAAAACCTTGTGGTCCTTATCTGAGCATAACTTCCTGCTAGGTTAACAGGAAATTATGCTTAATAATTATGAGCCATGTAATGCCATGTAGTTTTCTTTTGACTTACATTAGGTAATTAACATACTTACTTGGGTTTTTGAGGTCCTGTTAAGATCTTTGGGAGTCAAAGGCAGACTCATATTCTAGCTGGTACACCTGCCAATCCACATGCAGGCTTTCTGCTCTGAATTAGGGGGCCAGATTGTTGCCTTAATGGCCAAAATGAGAATATAAACAGACCCCAGACACTGAAGTGAGAGCCTCAGATGCAACTGGCATCAACACCAAAATGATATATATGTTACCCTTAAAGTACATAACTTGTTAATATGCACATTAACTACGTAATCTTAGAATTGCCACAAATGATCCATTAAAGTGCAAAATTTGACTCGAAGTAGCATATATCTCCATTTTACCTAGTAAATCTGCATATTAACGGATGCTACATCGTTAAATTGTGGAAGCCAGAAAGTGAAACATTTTTGGTTAAAATAAAAGGCTATGCTATGCAGGGCTCATATTTCTTCGTGCATCAACACAAGTGACCTAAACAAAGGGCTTGGGAAAGCTCTCTGCAAGACCTACACCAAACCTTTCTAACCTTTATCAATCAGTTTCGGGGCCTGCAATGTCCACGAGCTCGCTCCCGTGGCTTATGCATTTAACCAATTAAATGAATAAATATATTTAATCCAAATGTTACCTAGGAAGTCTGCAGATTAACGAGTTAATGTAGAACTTATACATTTTTTCCACTTTGCTGGCATGAACTGAGCCAGGTAATCTGCAGATTAACAAGTTGATCTGCACTTTAACTGATTTATGCACATTAGCGATAACATATACAAAATTTTATTATTATATAATTACTATTTAAATTTATAGTTCATTAAGACCCATAAATGTATGTTTGACTAAAAGTTTTTTTTTCTTCAGGATTCAAAATGTCATTTCCATTTAAGGACAAAGAATTAAACAAAATTGCTGCATTTTTTAATATCTCAACTTTTTTACTGACATGTGCTGCACTTGTACAACCTAGTTGGTTTAGAATAAAGGGCTTACACTGTTCACAACATCTCTCATTATCACAATTCTTCTCTTTTGATGATGATGATGATGACAATAGTGATGAGGTAACCATAAGTCAAGATGAATTTGATCACATCAATAGGCCTCCTGATTTTGCTGGTAAGTACCTACAATTTAAAATAAATGAACCACTTAATCTTACTTGTGACTTTCCTGTGATCATGAATGAGGTTCAGATTATTAATGCCAGATTAGGCAGTGTTATCGAGTTTTGATTAAGCCCAGTTTGGCTGTACTACATTGTGGTTTTAATCTTTGTTGTACCCGGGGAGAAGGGCTTTAGGGGGCACAATAACCAATTCCCCCCTCCCCCCAAACTAAAAGTTGTCTATTCTCGTGGTTTTAATAGTATTGTGTAATTATTTTATGATTAACAATAGGTATTTCGGACCTAACCACCAGAAAGAGTTTTTACCCAGCATTTCTGGTTGTCTGGAACACAAAAGTCTGTAAGCGGAAAGCTTAAAAGATGCCAGAAAATACGAAAGACAGATAACGGTATGTTGGATAGACCTAGAAATGCATTTGGCTCAATTCCACATTACCTTATGGTATACGCGTTGCAATGGTATAACTTTCCACCCGTGGTCATACAGATAATCGAGTCGTATTACTCGCAGCTAAAATTTGCTATAAGCTTCCAAGAAGTACACACAGGACCATTACGGTATAATGTGGGACTGTTTCAGGGATGCTGCTTGTCACCAATAGCATTTAACATAGTAATTAATATCTTAATTACCAAGTTAATACGTCACGAAAATAAATGGGGTTATCGGTTTAAAGTAAATAACATATACTCAGAGTCCATCTTAGCTTTTGCTGACGATCTCGCAATACTGACGCGTAATCCAAAACAATGTCAGGAACTATTAAAGGAAGTCGATGAGTTCTGTTCGTGGATAAATGGACTGAGGACGAAGCCCAGTAAGTGTCACTGTCTGTGTCTGGGTAGACGGGACACCAAATTTACCTCCTACGACCCGGGACTCTTCATTGGGGGTAAACCAGTTTCCATAGTCGCTGAATCGGTGCCACTTAAATTTCTTGGGAGAAAGATAGACTATAAAGGACGCACACCATCCTTAGATGAAGTTGTTGATACGTTTATAAATGACCTAAATAAAATAGATCAGCTACCACTAAACAATATCAAAAAAGCTTGGATATATGACAACTACTTAACATCACGTCTGGCATCACTTGGCATGCAGTGGAAGTGGGAGCGAGAGGTATACCAGCAAAATCTCTCTATAACCTACTTAAAGATCTAGGCCTATCGAGAGCTACAATAAGCTCATTACTAGGACGAATGTCTAAAGCGGCACTAGTAGGTGCGTATCAAATTTGGTTAGGCAGGGAGGGGAACTTGGGTAGTGAAGGTGAGTGTTGATGTACATCAACAAAAGGGGCCCCTTCTAAACCTACACTTGGGTCGCAAGTCCCAGGCACTGTCCCGAGTTCCCAACTCAGCAACGCGATGGACCCGGCACCCGCACGGAGAATCCATGGATTGCTAAGAATATCGATCTCATCTCAGTTGAACATAAAAATGTGATTGTCCCATAAAAAAAGTGATTGTTGAAATGTGTGAAGAAAAAAAAAATTGTCATGACGAGATTTTATGATAGCCACCTGAGCTATAATTTTAATTTAGCCATAAAATTTCCACTCAAGTTTGATTCTAGAAGACAATTTGTACTTAAAACTAGTCAGGTACCTTCTTTTTGTTTTTCGTGCGGAAATCCCTTGTAGTCTATTTAATGCACATAGGTGAATTATGTTTAGGGAGCCATTTTATAATAGTTTTTCTTTTATTGAATTATGTTACACCATAATGTATGTCTAGTGAAGGGTTGAATTATGTTACACAATGTATGTCTAGTGAAGGGTTGAATTATGTTACACAATGTATGTCTAGTGAAGGGTTGAATTATGTTACACAATGTATGTCTAGTGAAGGGTTGAATTATGTTACACAATGTATGTCTAGTGAAGGGTTGAATTATGTTACACCTTAATGTATGTCTAGTGAAGGGTTGAATTATGTTACACAATGTATGTCTAGTGAAGGGTTGAATTATGTTACACCTTAATGTATGTCTAGTGAAGGGTTGAATTATGTTACACAATGTATGTCTAGTGAAGGGTTGAATTATGTTACACAATGTATGTCTAGTGAAGGGTTGAATTATGTTACACAATGTATGTCTAGTGAAGTGTTGAATTATGTTACACAATGTATGTCTAGTGAAGGGTTGAATTATGTTACACAATGTATGTCTAGTGAAGGGTTGAATTATGTTACACCATAATGTATGTCTAGTGAAGGGTTGAATTATGTTACACAATGTATGTCTAGTGAAGGGTTGAATTATGTTACACAATGTATGTCTAGTGAAGGGTTGAATTATGTTACACAATGTATGTCTAGTGAAGGGTTGAATTATGTTACACCATAATGTATGTCTAGTGAAGGGTTGAATTATGTTACACAATGTATGTCTAGTGAAGGGTTGAATTATGTTACACCATAATGTATGTCTAGTGAAGGGTTGAATTATGTTACACAATGTATGTCTAGTGAAGGGTTGAATTATGTTACACCATAATGTATGTCTAGTGAAGGGTTGAATTATGTTACACAATGTATGTCTAGTGAAGGGTTGAATTATGTTACACAATGTATGTCTAGTGAAGGGTTGAATTATGTTACACCATAATGTATGTCTAGTGAAGGGTTGAATTATGTTACACAATGTATGTCTAGTGAAGGGTTGAATTATGTTACACCATAATGTATGTCTAGTGAAGGGTTGAATTATGTTACACAATGTATGTCTAGAAAGCGCTGTGTAGAATGTCGTAGAATATTTATTTATATTTATTTATTTATTTATTATGTTACACAATGTATGTCTAGTGAAGGGATTGTTTTTATACTATAGTGTTAATTTCTTTTTGCAGGATATCCACCATGCACCACTTCAGAAACAATATCATTAATGAGAGTTCTCATACTACTATGTTTTATGGTTCTACTCTGTTCTTGTATTGGTACACTGATCAATCTTACTACCCTGAATAGCAGAGCCATCAAGATGCTACGGAGAAATGCAGTTCCAAGCATATTGTGTGTATTTTGGGTAATTGCAATAGTCGGCGTATGTTATTATACTACTGTTGTACTGGGTAATACTAATAATAGTGATCCTGATGCTATTGAAGTGGATTATGAGTATGGATTTTATACAATAACTGGAGCAGGTTGGTATTATTTGTAGTCTTGTCTATAAATTCAGATACTTCCATAGTTTGAACGAAAATAGACACATGCATTGTAGGTGTAAGAGCCATGCTCAAACCCAATGTTAAGTAATGTATTTATAGCACAAAATGATGATATTAATTAATATTTCATATAATAATATAAATATCTATATTTTATTACTATTTCCAAAAGGTCATCAGTGACCAGAGGAATGATCTACCTTGCATGTGGGGGCCCATCATTTTATCCATTACCCCAAGTATTTATATTTAGGTACTAAATATATAAATACTGCTACTTTTCACTATCCGTTAGTTGTCAGTTAGAAATCACGTTAGCAATAGGTAAGACAGTAAAGCCAGTTTTTTTTTATAACTTGGGTAGCACTAAGCTAGTCACTAAGTTCTTGTACTTCTATTGGTCCATTTAGATTTTACCTTAACATTTTATATTTTACCTGCTACAACCAAAAAATTTCGTTTATCCATTTGCGGCCCAGGTCCCGGCTACACACGCGAATACATTAAAAACATTAAAAAAAAAATAGATCCCACTTCATAAATCAAGAAAGCAATGAAAAGTGAAAAATCGCTGAATTACATATTTAACTCAACAGACAAGAACGCTCATAAGACTTTCACGTTGAAGTCGTTGCCAAACCAAACCACACCGACTTCAACAGGAAAGTCTTTGAGCGTTCTTGTCTTTTGAAATAAATATGTAATTTAGCTATTTTTTACTTTTCAATTCCTTCTTGGGTCTTGAAGTCTGTTCCATTATATATATACCAAAACCTCCAGGATGTATCAAATACGTTTTTAATAAAAACCGCATAAAATTGGTTCAACCAATCTCGAGATTCTTTGTCACGAACAAACATATCTCCTTTTAAGTCGGTTAAAAAGCTTTCCGAAAGTTTGAGTAAGCGATGTCCGGACTCTGAGGTGATAGCTTGTGATGCAACCGGGAATAAATTTACGATGTTGAGTTACTAAAAAGGGATAAATAAAACATAATTAATAAAAAAAAACAACCGACTTCAATAACCAACAATGCACTAAAAATTGTAAAATAACTGAACTACAGATTTAATTCCAAAGATAAAAAAAAACACGTAAGACTTGTCTGTTTAAAATCGGTCAAGTTGAACTAATATATCACATACAAACGGATCCTTGTAGACGATGTCATAGGGTATTCATTTGTTGTACCTATAGGTACCTCGTCTACCTTTAACAAAACTTTTTTGAAAACCGCATCAAAATTGGTTTAACCTAACGCGAGATAATCACGGACATGCCTCCTTTTTTATACGCTTTTTATTAGCTTCACCTGTATGTATGTTTGTTTGTAAGCGACTCCTTTGGGCGCGATTTTAACCCACTTTAAACGGCCAGATTTCGTTCAAACTTTGTCGATTTACCGAGGACCGATGACAATACACTAATTTGATAAAATTATTCCATTTTTCAATTTGAAAAATAAGATTTTTGTTAATTTATATAATTTTCATCGATAAGGTAATAATAGTCGATAAGGCAGAAATTTTAATTTCCAACCTTTAACCGATTTATCTAATATTAACAAATTTTCGAATAAGCTATTTATAAATAAACCAAACTAAAAAGTAGAAAAGAAATAATAGTGTAAAAAATCTTAAAAACACGCTTTTTATAGAAAACCGAACTAAAAAAATAGAAAATAAGTTTTAATAAATTTAAATTAAGAATAGTGTTAATATTTAAGATATTATCAAAATGATAATCACTCTACTCATTTCTGTCAATAAAATATTTATATCTATTGACCCATGCACCCCACGCTTTTTTAAAAATGAAATACATTTTTTTTATTTAAGTATACTATTATTAATTTATATTTATTGAAATTTTTAACACTATTCTTCATTTAAATTTATTAAAACATATTTTCTATTTTTTTACTTCGGTTTTCTATAAAAAGCGTGTTTTTAAGTTTTTTTAATTAGTCGGTTAAATTTACCAAGACCTTCTCCGGAATGTAACAAAAACGTTTCTGAAAACCACATTCATATCGGTTCTACCAAACGCGTGAAAATCGCGTAAAAGACATACAGGTCAAACAGTTAACCTCCTTCTGAAGTCGGTTAAAAAGAAATTCTATAACCCCATGGCCCCGGCGCGAACCTTCAAATTTTATTGCGCAACATTTTTAATATAACGACATTTCCGAAGATATTCAATGAAATTATGTGGTGCAAAAGGTAATGTCTATGAAATGCGTGGCGTGGTGACTAACGTATTTAATTTGAAATATTATATTCATTGTGTATTCGTCTAAATAGCTTTCCTATTACTACAATACTTATTACTATTTTGTTAGAAGTTAAAATGGCTATAGTTGGTTTTGTAGACCCATAAAAGAGGAACAATCCCACCATATATTGCATTGTTACATTCTCAAAGGGATTAATCAATAATGCTGTCATTCGATTGGAGCTCCGACTAAAACCACACGGAGTTCTCGCCAAGGGTCCATTGCCGGGCACCCCGGGTAAGCCCTCGAAAGGATAACCCCAGGGTTACCGGCGGACTTTGGCCGCCACCGCGGCCTCGCCTGGTGGGGTCGGGTTTTATCCCGCTTTGGTGAGTTGGCAGGCGTGTGTAGGACAGGACACACATGACACGCCTCCGCCACGGCCTGCTTCTGTAAGGACAGCGAGTCGGCCAACTGCTGTCCTCAGGCCCCGATCATGGAGGTCTGTAGTCCCGGGCGTAGACGAGTCTGCTGCGTCCTCGTCCCAGACTGCGGAACTCGGGGGGCAGGGTTCTCTCCCGCTCCCTCTCCGTCGTCTCTTTCGCGCGCATTACCTGCTCGCAGAAAGAGGCGACGGCGTGCCAATTGCTCCCGTCGGAGACCACGGCCTTCATCATGGTCTCCAACGAGAGAACGTTCACGCCCAGAACCGCAACAAGATCCCGGTGTTGACTCACCCACGCAGGGCACTCCACTAACGTGTGGAGCGCCGTGTCTTCGCCAGGATCCTCGTAGTGCTGGCACTGCGGCGTTGTCTCCCGGTGGATGCGCCACGGATACTTACCGATACACCCGTGTCCGGTAACTATCTGGCACATCCGGTGGGAGAGGTCCCCGTGGTCCCTCTCCAACCACTCCTTCATGATCGGCCTCACGGCCACAATGGTGGAATTCCCCCACCTTGGATGCTCCAGTCGCACCCTCCATGTCTCCATGAGTTCCCGGCGGAACTGGGACCGCTGAGCCCTGATTTCTCGGGGCTCCGGCCTATGGCCCCGCTATTACTTCCTCCTTGCGCCATTGGTACAATGACGCAAGGGCTCTCGCTTCCAGGTCACATGGAGGGGTCCCGGCTAGGAGACATGCCACCTCGACGGAGATCGTGTGATACCCCTGATGACTGACGGCTATCGCTTTTAACGGGCTGTTTAGAACAGCCACGTTGCGGGCCGCCAGAGTCTCCGCCCATACGGGAGCCCCGTACAGGGCCATGCCTCACACGATCCCCAGGTACAGTCTCCTAGTGGGGGCGTTGGGGCCCTTAACGTTGGGCATCATCCGCTATAGCGCGGCCGCAGCACCCCTCAGTTTCGGGACCAAACTTCTGAGATGAGGTCCGAAGTCCCATCGGCGATCGAGTACGAGCCCAAGGTACTTCATCGTGGGCTCGATGCCGATGCTTACGCCCCCTACGGTTATGCTGGTTCCCGCAGGTGGCCCTCTCCGAGGCCCGTGAAAACACATAGCCTCGGATTTGTGGAGAGCCACCTCGAGTCCCAGCCGCCGTATTCGACCCACTGGAGCTCTGTCTTGAGCTTGATTTCTTTTTTTAGGGTTCTGTAGCTAAGTGGCATAAAACGGAACCCGTATAGATTCGTCATGTCTGTCTGTCTGTTCGTCCGTATGTCACAGCCACTTTTTATCGAAATTATTAGAACTATACTGTTAAAACTTGGTAAGTTGATGTATTCTGTGAACCGCATTAAGATTTTCACGCAAAAATAGAAAAAAAAAACAATACATTTTAGGGTTTTCCCCATACTTAGAACTGAAACTCAAAAATTACAACGGAGTACAATTAAATACAACGAA
Source organism: Cybosia mesomella (assembly GCA_946251805.1). Taxonomy (NCBI): domain Eukaryota; kingdom Metazoa; phylum Arthropoda; class Insecta; order Lepidoptera; family Erebidae; genus Cybosia; species Cybosia mesomella. The sequence continues at coordinate 16,794,656 of OX276403.1, forward strand.
GAGGTTTATTCGCTCACCACAAACTAGATAACTAAATAACTAGCACACACAGTACTCAACAGTGTTCAAGTCGCTCAGCAGTTCACAGTTATAGTCCACAGTCGTTGCTTAGGTCGCAGGAATAATCCTCTTGAATTGCTTCGGTATGTGTCCGCATTCGCTTCCGAAAATTATATGACTGCGTGTCGATATCCGGACGCCTTTTATAGCTCTTAATGAGGGTAGAATATTCCAGAATCATCTAGAGATAAGGCACGTTAGGTATCTAAGTAGAGCGTTCGAGCAAGGTATCTTTTTTTTCGTGCGGAAGTCCCCTCTCATACCCCCCCGCCGGTTAGCGGGGGCGGTTATGTCGGGCTTGAACCGACTAAAGTCGCACGCCGTGTCGGGTCTACAGACGCCGGGGTGTAAGGTTGCCCATAAAGCATATCCCTCGAACCGCGACTGACCCTGGGCCATCTCCTGTTTCGAGACGGCCCCTTCTGGTTTGGGAACCACGTTGTGTCCCCCCCTCCCCGGTTTGCAGGAGCGACGCTAGTCGCCCCGACGTCCCGGCCTGCTTCTGCTGGGGTGGCAGGCGGCCTCACCTGCCACCCCCAGGCCTGCACTCATGAAGGACATGTTACGGGCTCCGCGGGCGGGGAGAGTACTAAATCTCTCCCGGGCGCGCTCCGCAATCTCATTCGCGAGCATGTTGCTTGCTCGGCGGGCCGGTAGAGTTCTAAATCTCTCCCGATCCTTCGCGAGCATTACATGCTCGCAGAAGGAGGTGTCGGCGGCCCACGCGCTCGCGCTCCGCACCATTCCCGCAATCATGCTGCCGAGCGAGAGGACTTCCACCCCGATGGCTGCCACGAGGTGACGCCTCGGCACCTCCCACGCCGGGCAGTCTACCAGCGTGTGCAGCCCCGAGTCCTCGCTCGCGTCGCAGTGAAGGCACTCAGGCGTTGGGTCCTTTCTGATCCGATGCAGGTAATCCCCGAAGCTCCCCTTAACGGAGTCCGTGTCGCCTCTCTAGCCAATCCTCCATGATGGGCCTTACCGCCGCTATGGCGGCGTGCCCTCGAGCAAGGTACCTACAACGGTAGTAGGTATAGACGCGCCAACATTCAAAGTGAATAACCTTGTATTCAAAATCGTAGGTAAAGTAGGTATAGGTGTTGGCAATTCTAGATTTTAATATAAATCTTAAGGCTTTCACAGCCGGCGTTGCATGTAGAATATACTGATTCCGGGCTGTTTGGTCGTGGTCCATCGGAAACTTGTATTCCAGACGTTTCGTCGATCACTGCGGTCGACATCTTCAGTGGTTCAGGTATGGTATGGTATCACGGGCTGGTGTCCGCAACTCCACGACAAGGCGCGGTTTTTGCGTGACAGTGATGAAGACAACCTTCTCTAATGAACCAGGATGAGGAGAAACCTGCCCCTCTAGGGAAGGCCTTTTTGTCATACATTCATGGTACAACGGATCGTATCGGGAGACTGCTAGAAGCTTACAACATCAAGCCTATTTTCAAGCCCACGACGCAGTTACGTAATCTTCACCGTTCGGTAAAGGACCCTCTTGGCCCACTATCTTCAACTGGAGTTTACCGAATCCCCTGCTCATGTGGCTCTATATACGTGGGCACTACTCAAAGAAGCATCAAGACCCGCCTTTCGGAACATGAACGAAATTGGCGTCTCAGCCACTTTGACAAGTCAGCGGTTGCAGAACACACCCAGGAGGATGGTAATCATACCATCAAATTTCAGAACACGAAGGTTCTAGCCACCACTTCACATTTCTTCCCACGGCTACATCAAGAAGCCATCGAAATATTCAAGCATCCCAACAATTTTAATAGAAAAAAGCGAAGGTTTTCATCTCCAAAAAGATTGGTACCCAGCACTGAGAGCCGCGCGTCATCACAATTCAAACATGACGAAGCCAACATCATCCCCGGTATGGGGAGGCCACACCCCTTTGCTTAGCCTCGACCAATCAGGATCGAGCGCATCGGTTCCGCAGCTCTCAACCAATCAGGATCGATCACGTCGTTTCCCCCCTCCAGCTGCGCCTATAAATACGCCAGTGACTCGGGCCTCTACATCAGTCGCAGAGAAGTCGCCGCCGAGGAAGGTTCTCCGGCATCCGGACCTGTCCCACTGAAGATGTCGACCGCAGTGATTGACGAAACGTCTGGAATACAAGTTTCCGATGGACCACGGCCAAACAGCCCGCAAACAGTATATTCTACAATTCTAGACTTTTATACACTAATCGGTAGAGTACTTCTACACTAGCAGTGCGTTTTAATTTCCTCAATATTCGATAAGTAGTTTTCAAGATATCGACGCTTGTTTTAACACCTAGAAGGAACCTATTATTCACTCGAGACTTGAAGATTCCGAGGTTATAACTTTCCGCCAACAGCTCAGGCAGGCAATTCCTCTCCGTAGCTGTACGCATAATAAATATGTCGCCGAAACGTTTCGTGCGTATGAGTGGAATATCCACCATGTAACGGTGGCGTGTCGCTGTGCGTCTGGTCGTTCGTTGGTGGAATGGGCTTGGAGGTATCAAGTTGTGCAATTCCAGCGCACACTCTCCGAAATGCAGACGATAAAAAAAATTGCGTCGATGTTCAAGGCTCTGAATCCTTTTCTCGCATCGTTGTTAATGTCTTCCGTCATCTTAAACAATTATCGTCATATATAATTAAAGAAATTAACACAACAGTATGAAACTTCATATTATCATTCCTCTTAATCACTCTATCTATTGATGAAAACCGCATAAAAATCCGTTGGGTAGTTTAGAAGATCTCAGCGAACAGACACCAGGACGCGACTTTGTTTTATACTGTGTAAAGATATGCATACCACTTAATTAACAGAGTACAACATGGACATGCCAGATTGCTCATACATAGGGTACAAACATCCCATTTACAAGTCATAACAATTATGACTCGTTAAGTAAACAAAATATGGGTATCATGATAATTACAGATTACTTAGTATGGTATTTCTAAAATTTCCAGGTGCCCTGGCCTTGTTAGCGTCTGCAGCGAACCTATGGGGCGCTCCTTTGTCTGGCGACGATGACGTTCAAAGAAGAAATTTAATGGAAGACTGGGATGGGTATGAAGCACACAGCGTAGGGCCGACGCCCGCCGTACCAACCCTGCCGCCGTACACTCCCAGTGCAGATTACGTGCCTACGTTAAACCCGCCTTATGCGCCACCGGTACTCGGCACGCAGCAATACTTTCCCTTTGACGATCTTTCCGTACTTCCACCACCCCCACCCTACACTCCCTAAACGTCTAAAATAATCGTTATCTTCAAATTTACTTCTCGAATCACTCGAATATTGATGTATATTAGTTTTAATTTACAATATTTATTATTTGATTGTCATAGATCTTTGTCCGAGGAAAGATTAGCTTGCGAGAAGTTATGAGATTTAAGTAAACGATAAACTTGATACTAAACAAGGATATAATCTCAACTAAATTAATATTATGGAAACAAGAGGGATTATCTAAGGGTAGAGGTATGTCAAAATTTAAAAAATCCTTAAAGGATACTATATAGTATCAGATTTGAATTTTACTTATTTTCATTTTAAATTTATTCTATCGAATTTCAATCAAATCTATATTTTAAAGTCTACGCAATATTTTATAACTATATCTACACACTTAAAATTCTATCATTTGGTTTATGTATATATTGTGGTTGTGAGTTAAATTAATGACTATTGTTCACTTCTACGTGTGATTTGCCATTTTAGTGCCTATTCATGTCGTATTTCTGAAAATGCTTTAAGATATAATAAATTTTCTTTATTTATAGCCTAATTAGATAATCTAATTTTAAACTAAGGCTCGACTAACTCAATATTAACATTGAAATATTTAGTGATTGATTAATTTAGCATATCAATTAATTTATGTGAAACGAATCTTTTGTGTTGTCCTAAAGAAAACTATTTGATTTAATGTGAATCCATTATATTAATGTTGATAAAGTATCATTTGCTTATAGTGAGCACTATATTATAATATTTATACATCATATACATCGAAATTTAAAACTTCCCTTCATTTTCTTCACTATCTGACCAAATTAATTTGTTATGAACTCGAAACCTATTGAAAATATGAAATATATCAAAATGTCTTTAAATACCAATGATGCCGATAAACCTAGTATAAAATGAATAGTGTTATACTAATTGTTAAATAATACTTACCTACAAATATTTTTGCATTATGATTTGCTAATAAAACTTTAGTTAAACAGTGGTGTATTTTAAGTACATGAGCCCACCATAACTAAAGATACTTTGATAAGAACAATAATATTACTTAAATGTCGAGAGATCTGTTTCATTCAAGAGAAACAATAAAATGAGCTTTTTAGAATCTAGTGAATACATTTTGTGGTTATATTATCATAAGCAACTAGACAAAATATACCTAAATTTAAAATTAATTACGATGGTTAATAGTACTGGTAGCAAACCCTTGTATGATATCCATGTTACCAAAAATATAAGCATGTTATTAGTTGTATTGTTTGTTAATGTATAGAGTCCTTATAGGGGTAAGAATAGTTATTCCTGGTGTAAGCTGGGAAGTTTATTTTTACATTTAAAACAAGAGTAAGATTTTATTTTCTGTAAGACCAATATGTAATACATATCTATAAATGAAAATTTCTTTTTTTTATCATATTCTATATTTTTATTTGATGCACACAGCGAATATTGTTACACTGTATTTTAGAAAGCGTAATGCACGCTCATCAGCTTGCATTAACGATCTAAGAATCTCACTCGTTTCATTGCGCTTACCTACATTCTGATAGTGTATATTCAACGTAAAAATGCGCACACCTTGCTGATTAAATTTAAAATAGTAAGACCCAGTTCCTTCAGTCCAATGGGTAAATAGGCATATAAGGTCAACTAAATATTAGTTATTTTCTTTTAAGTGAAACTATAGACTATTACACCGTAAGAATTAACAGAATCATCAAACACACTCGCCTTTTTCCCTGCGGGGTAGGCAAAAACAACATCCCGATCCTTACACACTTCATGATCGCCCTCTGGTTATATTTAGGTACTATAATATTGGGGTGCTTGGTTGGGGACCTCCACGCGGTGCACCCTGGGCAACGGAGACAGCAGCAGCTCTCTCCTAGGGCGGGAGAGACGCTGCCGCCTACGGCCAACTCCGACCGAGGCGAGGACGGCCCTGTTGAGGGCTGTTCGGAAGCTTTCCACGTGTCCCTCTGATTAGCAGATGGCACAGTGGAGAGCAAGTAAGGGGGCCATCTCGAAACCGGAGATGGCCCAGGGTCAGTCGGAGTGCGAGGGATATGCTCTATGGGTAACCTTACACCCCGGCGTATTAAGACCCGAGATGGCGTGCGGTTTTAGTCGGTTCAAGCCCGACATAACCGCCCGGCGGGGGGTATCCGAAGGGATTTGCGCACGAAAAAAAAAGGTACTATAATATTAGAAAACATTAAAAAATTGCCAACCGTTGATCCCTATTCACCTCGTTTTACGATACAGATAGTCTGAATAGTAAAACGGAGCGCATCCAGCTTTCGAGTCAGATGTAGGAAAGTATAGTCAAAGACAAAAGTTGATGATCAAAAACGTTACAAACAACGCTACAATGTTCCTAAAGTTTTTGAACAATTGGCTGATTGTGATTTTGTTCGCCAAAAGTTGGTGATAAAAAACTGCGAAAAATACAATTTTCTTTTTTTTTTATACCACTCAGATGGCAGAAAAGCTCACGGCCCACCTGATGGGAAGCGGTTACCGCGGCCTATGGACGTGTGCAACACCAGGGGCGACACACTCGCGCTGCCGACCCTGTAAAAACCTTCTAATGCCTTTCTTGAAGAACCCCATATTGTAGTCGCTTGGGAAAACCACAGCAGGGAGATCATTCCACAGCCTGAGGGTGCGCGGAATGAAGTGCCTTTCATATCTAACTGTACGCACCGTTTCCGGTCGCAACGTGTGAGGATGAATTCCCTGTCTGTGGCGAGCGGTGCGATGATAGAATATGGCCGTGGGCATCATATCATACAATTCTTCTGAACACACCCCGTTATAAAGGTGGTAGAAAACGCACAGGGAGGCGAAATCTCTCCTAAGGTTAAGCGGTTCCACAGTGCCTGTAAGTATGGGATGGTCGACGATCCTCAGCGCCCGTCTTTGCACCGAGTCGAACGGGTCAAGTTGGTATCTAGGTGCTCCGGCAAAAAGGTGACAGCAGTACTCCATCTGGGGCCGGACTTGCGACTTATAAAGAAGCCTTTGCTCCGCAGTGAAGTACTGCTTCGCCCTGTTGAGCACTCCAAGTTTCTTAGATGCCAGCTTGACCTTGTCTTCCAGGTGACTACGGTACTGAACCTCGCTGGAGATGTCGACGCCTCGGATCCCGATACTTTTAGAGATATTAAGTGGTGTGTCCAGGAATTGTGGCGCTACAATAAATGGGGTTTTCTTAGCGGTGCATGCACATACTTGTGTCTTAGTGGGGTTGAATTGGACCAGCAGGTTTAGTCCACCCCAATCGGACACTCTTGTGAGAGTAGTCTCGATTTCAGACACAAGTTGTTCGCGACTTTCTTCCACTGCGGACCGAGGGATGTTAGCTCGGCTCGCGTAAAATGCGTCCCCGGTACTGTCGTCCGCATAGCAATGAATGGAGTCATCAGACAGCATGTCATTGATATGGAGGAGGAACAGGGTCGGAGACAGCACGGAGCCTTGTGGAACACCAGCGTTTATGTTCATGTGGTCCGAGCAGCTGCCGTCAACGACGGCTTGGATGCTTCTATTGAACAAAAAGCTGGCGATCCATTCGCAAAGTCCCTCGGGCAGTCCATAAGACGGCAACTTCGAAAGAGACAATATTCATCAAGTTATGATTTCCCATTCCAAAACAATGAGATAAAATTACCACCTTTTGGGGAGTGTGTACAATCAGCAGAACGCTAAGGCTGCATTGGCACCAGAGATATGCGAGGACAAGATAGGGGAGGACACCGTGCGGTTTTAGTCGATACACGACATAACCACCCCCGCTGGCCGGCGGGGGGGGTATCCGAAGGGATTTCCGCACGTAAAAAAAAAAGCATGCGTAGCCATTGATGTGTTCGTAAATAATAAAATCGATTATATCCACTTTGCTAACTAAAAATGAAATAAAAAAACCTATAAGTACCAAAACATAGGTAAAAGAATACCTAGTTGACGACCTTGTATTTTATTTTTATTTGCTCATTAATTAATAAAAAAATATTTATAGAAAATACAGCATGCTTCGGATATTACACAGTTATTTCAGCATGTAGTTTGGCGTATTTCACCAGTTGGCATGCAAAATTTTTAGGTAAGTACCCACATAAGTCACATTAACTACAAAATAAATATCAAATACAATTAACTATGCATCAAACTTGATGACCGCTCTGAACTTTGTAGTTTGATGTTTTTCAAGATAATTTCTCATATTTTTTTATACAGGTCACATCAATATGACTTCACCTCGCCTGATGGTAAGCTGAAGGTAAAGTTTCAGGTATAATGTTACAACGGTGGTTCTCAACTTGACAGCCTCATCAGAACCCTCCATAGTAATCCAATTTCGTTTTGATTGCGTTCAGGGGTCAGCAAGTGCAAGGGCAGGGGGATTGTGGTCGCAGCACTAGTGGGACCGGTGGGTGTCACGAGGTGCTGCGACGACAATCCTCTTCTGATGAGGCCGTCAAGCTGAGTGCCACCATTGTTAACATGATACGTGTATGTAATGGTGACCCTCTTTCCTGAGACTTTACCTTCAGCTTACCATCAGGCGAGGTGAAGTCAAATTGATGTCCTAATTATAAAAAAAGGCTTTTTCACGCTCCCCTTAAAGAACCCAGGACTATAGAAAGAAGGAAACATGTGTGCTGGTAATGAATTCCAAATCTCGGTAGTGTGGCAAAGAAGAGAGGTGCCGAACCACTTGTTGGATTTTTTTCCACCGTGTGAGGGTGATACATCAGCCTTGCACGTCTTGTGCTGTATAGGAAAGGAGAGGGTGGAACTAATTGGAAGAACTCATCGGAACACTCGCAATGGTAGAGGCGGTAAAATACTGCCAAAGAGGCAATATGTCTATGCAACTACAAGGGCTCAAGGACATTGGTGACCTCAGGACTCAAAATTTATAAACACTTACATTAATAATAAATGTAATTTGCTTATTACATAATAATATCATAAGAGTTCCACTCCGAATGTTCAAAGCAGTGAAAAAGTACCTACAGTCATAAAATTCAATGAAAAAACAATTATTCAGGTGGATATATATATTTGGTTAAGTAGGTAACTTTACTAAAGTGATGACAAATGGCCTACATGAATCAATACAACTCGACAATAACAACAAAATTGATTATGTTGATGAGTACATATACCTTGGTAAACTAATATCATTCAGTAAGGACAGCAATGAAAAAGAGGTGCAGAGAAGAGTCAAATGTGCTTGGAAAAGCTTCTGGGCACAAAAAGAAATTTTAAAGGGTAACTACAGCATGCCACTTAAAAGGACTGTAATGGAAACCTGTACATTGCCCTCCTTAACATATGGTTGCCAAAAATGGACATTCACAAATAAAATAAAAACTAAAATTATTACTACCCAACATGCTATGGAAAGGAGTATTCTGAAAATAAGAAAAATAGAAAAAATTAGAAGCGAGGTTATTAGGAAGAAGACAAAGCTGACAGATGCTCTCAGTCATGCACTAAAGCTGAAGTGGCAATGGGCAGGCCACATCACAAGGTACCAAGACAAAAGGTGGACTTCACAGTCAACGCAATGGGTTGGCCCATTAGGAAAAAGAAAGGTCGGAAGACCAAACAAACGATGGGCTGGCAATATCATAGAAACTGTGGGTAACAACTGGTGGACACTTGCCAAAGACAGACAGAAATGGAAAAAGATGGGGGAGGCTTTTACCCAATAAGGGTTCTATTTCTATAATGAAGAATAATTGAATTGAAGTACTATACTAACACTAAAATAAAAGGAAATACTAACAAAACATGTAACATTAAGAAATAGAATAAAAAAGCTTTATTATTATTTATTATTATGTAGGTAAAGAATACCTGAATGCTGTCGAAACAATACTATTTCAGCATCACCCCAAGCATATTAGTATTGAGTTTATTTGCTTACCTACCTACACAATTTCTCATTGCTCTTAATAGCATGAATACATACATATAGACATGTATAATATAAATAAAATATAAAGTGGCAGTCGAATTTCTGCCACTAAAATTGTAATAATCTGGATAAGGTGCAAGTAAGTAATTACAAGCTAACATAGATTAGCATACACTAAGGGCTGATGATGTATTGTACGAGTTGTAGTGTAGTTCTGTGACAGTACTTTTTGATTTTAGTAAAGCAGGATCTAAAGACAGGCTGTTTTAGGCCACAATAATAGAATAAAAACTACTATCTTACAGTTCTTTCAATGCACTTAAATCAAAATGAGGTTGCCCAGCCCTATCCACTATTGTTGTTGGCCTATTAAGTTGTGATTCTCTTGTAATTGGCATTTTTTGCCCTAAGTCATTTGTTACTTCATCACTTACTAGATTCACATTGGAAAAGTTTCTTTGCATACCATCATCCTGTGACGATGGAATATTTAGATATTTCACTCTCTCTTTTTCTAGATATTTAACTCTTTCGCTTAATGTCATGTTTTCATCTTTTAACAGTTCAACCTGTAATACTAGCTTTTCTATGAGTGAATGTAAGTTCTGATTTAATATTTGCAATTCTTCTACAACAGTTTCTTGACCTTTTTCAATCTTTTTACCATCTACCACTTCAGCCGTAAGAACAGGCACTATCATAGCATCTTTGTCATTTTTATTTAGTAATGTATTTATTAAAGAATCAGCTTCATTTATTGCTCTATATATAGCAACTTGAACTTTAGAAGTATCTTTAACTTGTAGATTATCATTGGCTTGAAGATTATAAGTGGTATCTTGGCCAAGGCCTTTCAAATGATCCATAGCTTTTCTCACTCGTTCATATTGTTCCTTTTTCCTTTTTAAAAGGTCTTTTTGCTTAAGGTGATAATTGTGTTGCAGGGTGATGGACTCTAGTGCGACAGAAGATGTGGTTGATTTCATAGCATCCAATAATAACTCTGCTGCGTTGTGGTGGCATTGCATCGCTTCATCGTATTTATTATTAATGAGGTGCGCTTCAGCTCGACGATGTTGTTGATGAGCCTGTTAAACGAGTGAATACGTGTAATTTTGATAAAATACTTAGACTTATGTACATCAGTTTTAGGAGTATGATATAGTTACCATATTTAATGGATGTGATTCCATTTTCTGTATTAAATTTACAGTTTCCTTAGAGTTCTATTTATTTGTTATGCGTTTTGAGTGTTTAAATGTTGATGTGTCATAAATGACATTATGTCGTCAACTTGTCAAGTCAAAACAGCTGTCAAAACCGTTGACAACCTATAAACAACGGTTGAAAATCGGTTGTTTATCCGACTGTGAGCTAAAGAGTCGCCATGTCTTTTCACAGTTTTTAGTTCAAATTTATTTTACACAATATACTGCTTCCGGGCTGTTTGGCCGTGGTCCATCCGAAACTTGCATTCCAGACGTTTCGTCGATCACTGCGGTCGACATCTTCAGTGGTACAGCTCGGGACGCCGTCGAGTGCGGAGAACCTTCCTCGGCGGCGAACTCGCTGCCACTGATGTAGAGGCCCGAGTCACTGGCGTATTTATAGGCGCAGTTGGAGGGGGGAAACGACGTGATCGGTTGTGATTGGTTGAGAGCTGCGCAACCGATGCACTTGATCCTGATTGGTCGAGGCTAAGCAAGGGGGTGTGACTTTCCGATACCGGGGATGGTGGTGGCTTCGTCATGTTTGAATTGTGATGACGCATGGCTCTCAGTGCTGGGTACCAATCTTTTTGGAGATGAAAACCTTCGTTTTTTCTATTAAAATTGTTGGGATGCTTGAATATTTCGATGGCTTCTCGACATAGCCCGTTAAAGTCCAAGAAATAATTAGGGAAATCTTTACAAAACTCGCATTTTATTGAAAGATATAAATTTTAACAGAAGAAGGTTTTTGACAACTTACATAGTCAATCTTATTTTACCAAAAAGTATATATAGGTACGAACTTAACAAAGTAGTCTTTATTCATTCATAACATCTCTCTTTGTCAAGTTCAGTCATTGTCTTCTTTTTTCTTTTCACTTCGATAGACTTCTTCCATGGCTTTCTGCCACATTTTACTATCTTTTGATCTGATTGCTTCTTTGTTTGACTGAGGTTCTTTAATCTCATTCATTTCTGCAACAGCATTCATCACAAAATCATTGTATCTTACCGGCGCTTTCAATTTTGTACGATCTCTCAGCCTCATGCCCTGCTCTTGTTCTACTTCTTGTAAAACTTCGTTTTCTTCTTCGTCACCAGAATCACAATCTGTAAATGTTTCATCATCATCGTGTTCTTCTTCATGCTGAGTAGATTGATCTAGCAGTTTCTGAGCTGGCTGTAGGTTTACTATTGGTTCTGGTTTCTCTTTGTCTTGGCTATTTTCAAGATCAACAGGGAAATTTGATTCTTGGACAATTTCTGCTACCTTGTTGGGTTTCATCGTCTTCTCCTCAAAGGTGACGTCTCTAGACCGAACAATCTTATTTTTCTCTTGAACCCAATTTCAATACCCTTCATCATTCTCATAACCAACTGACACGCCTTTGATAGCTTTCTTATCCCGCTTCTTCCTTGTTACTTTTGGAACATGTGCATAGCATGTACTGCCTATCACTCTTAAGTGCTTTATCCTTGGATTTTTGCTGTACCAGATTTCATATGGGGATTCATCTAGTGGAGTAGGGCCCGTTCGGTTCAGAATATAAACAGCTGTGTCTACTAGCTCAGCCCATAAGGACTTTGTTTTGGTGTGCAAATTTCTCGTGATACAATTGCAACTTGTCTTGAGAAACATTACACAACTCAACTGATGATTCAGGTCTGACATTTCTCAATTTCAATTTGGCCGAGGTGTTGGCCAGAGTAAAGGCCAACGTGGACGTCAAGGCCCTCGAGATCCCGGGCGTCTGGTGCAAGAGCACACGGACGGGAGCCCGGCTTCTCGAGGTCCACGGCGCCGCCAGTGGCCCCAAAGCCGACGCCCTAGCGGCTCGGCTGAGGGAGTCGCTGGATGCAGCCGACGTCCAGGTGTCCAGGCCCATTAAATGATCCAGTGAGTAAAACTTTTCCATGTTGGGATGATTTCCATACCGTACTCGTTGACATGAAAAGGCTGTTTGAAAGCTTGTCTTGCGCTGACAGAACGGAAAACAGGTTATTTTGTATAGTAGGTAGTAACGCTACAGTACGTACCATACATCAGTGAAATTTATCCTCTCTTTGCGAACTTCTACGTCGGACTCTACAATAACTGTTCCTATCTTCTCTCGTATCTTCTCTTCATTTTTACCAGATAGAGCTCTTTCGTGATTGCACAACTGACTTGTTAGATTCTCTACAGTTCTGTTCCTTCAGTCCTTCGACATTAGCATCCAGCTCTACTTAAATGAGAAATATTCCTCAGGTAGTGTGTCAAGTATTTTGTAGATAAGAAACAAATCAGGTAGTTCTTGATTCGAATTTTCCTTCTGAAGTTCCCGGATCAGTTCCGACCAGATGTTCTTCAATTTGCTAAGATGACTTGCCACGTCGTCTTCTGTCTGCATCTTGTATCCAAAGAATTTCATGCACAGGTCGTATGCTTTACTTTCTGACATTCCATCATACTGGCGATGTAGTTCAGTCCATACTTCCCTTGCTGTAGAATATCAAAGGATTTTTTCAGAGTTGTCTTGAGACAAATTCGTCGAAATCAGTAATAAGGCTGCACTATCAGTTGACAGATAGTTTTCTAAGTCCTTCACATATTTTCCGTTTTGTGCGGCAGATGCCTCGGCTTCTGGTTTCTTAGGTGGCAACTTAGTCCCTTCAACCACATCAAGCACACGCAGGGCTCGCAATGCGATTAAGATTTTGAATTTCCACGTTGCCCAATTCGTCTCGATAAGCTCACCAATGTTGATTTTCGCTGTATCAACAACGAACTTCTCCATGACGATTTCTCAACGCAATTCTTCCTACTTTTACTTCTTACAGGTTACCGCAGATTATATTTAACAGAGTTACCGCTTTTACGTAACCACGGACCTCGGAACCACGGACCTCTGAACCACGGACCTCGGAACCACGCTCTGCTACAACGTTAAAGTCCAAGAAATAATTAGGGAAATCTTTACAAAACTCGCATTTTATTCAATTCAATTCAATTTTTGTATATGGCAAAAATATAATATAGTATAGTATAGTATTTTTGTCGACGTAGGTATGTGTCGACAATTCTGCCAATGTCAGACGTGCAGTGGAGTTTTTGTCTCGCATTTTATTGAAAGATAGAAATTATAACAGAAGGTTTTTGACAACTTACATAGTCAATCTTATTATACCAAAAAGTATATATTAACAAAGTAGTCTTTATTCATTCTTAACATAGCCGTGGGAAGAAATGTGAAGTGGTGGCTAGAACCTTCGTGTTCTGAAATTTGATGGTATGATTACCATCCTCCTGGGTGTGTTCTGCAACCGCTGACTTGTCGAAGTGGCTGAGGCAGCAATTTCGTTCATGTTCCGAAAGGCGTGTCTTGACGCTTCTTTGAGTAGTGCCCACGTATACCGAGCCACACGAGCAGGGGGTTCGGTAAACTCCAGCTGAAGATTGTGGGTCACCAGGGTCCTTGACTGAACGGTGAAGATTACGTAACTGCGTTGTGGGCTTGAAAATAGGCTTAATGTTGTAAGCTTCTAGCAGTCTTCTGATACGATCCGTTGTACCATGAATGTATGGCAAAAAGGCCTTTCCTAGAAGAGCAGGTTTCTCCTCATCCTGGTTCTTTAGAGAACATTTCCTCGGATGAAGAGGTCTCCGTATCTCCTGGGCAGAGAATTCATTGACTTGGAAGGTCGAGTCCAGGAGGCGTAACTCGTTTTGAAGGTGTTGAGGCTCACACATGCTCTTAGCTCGATGGACCAGGGTCTTGATGACTGACATTTTCTGTCTGGGATGGTGGTTGGAGTCCTTGTGTAAGTAACGGTCTGTGTGTGTAGACTTTCGATAGACCCGGTGACCAAGGCTGCCATCCTCTTTTTTGGATACCAGGACATCGAGGAATGGCAGTTCTCCGTTCTTCTCTACTTCCATGGTGAACTGGATGTTAGGATGGATGCTGTTCAGGTGATTCAGGAACTTAGTCAGCTCCGTGTCTCCATGACTCCAAACCACAAAGGTATCGTCTACGTAGCGGAACCAGACCTTAGGCTTCGCAGGCCTGGGGGTGGCAGGTGAGGCCGCCTGTCACCCCAGCAGAAGCAGGCCAGGATGGCGGGGCGACTAGGGTCAGCCGGGGTGCGAGGGATATGCTCTCTGGGCAACCTTACACCCCGGCGTCTTAAGACCCGAGACGGCGTGCGGTTTTAATTTAAATAATATATTTTTTTTTAATATTTAGAACACGTCAATTTGACTTCACCTCGCCTGATGGTAAGCTGAAGGTAAAGTCCAAGAAAGAGGGTCACCATTACATACACATACCATGTTAACAATGGTGGCACTCAGCTTGACGGCCTCATCAGAAGAGGATTGTCCTTGCAGCACCGCGTGACACCCACCGGTCCCACTAGTGCTGCGACCACAATCCCCCTGCCCGGCTATGCACTTGCTGACCCCTGAACGCAATCAAACCGAAATTTGATTACTATGGAGGGTTTTTCACATTCGTGCACGGTGGTACCAACCCGGCCGAATTTTGTTCAAGCCCGACATAACGCCCTCGCTGGCCGGCGGGGGGGTATCCGAAGGGATTTAAAAAAAAAAGGTACTTCACAAGTGAAGTAAGAAGTATGAAATCCAATATTAAAGCTTTTTCTGGTTTACATTTATATTTGGCAATGCAATCGTATTAAAGCATTATTTGAAGGGAAAATTTATTTAGGCACGTTGAGGACTTTCCATATGAGCATTTATTTGGGTAAAGAAAAATCATGAAACTCGCGATTTTTAAAAATTGAATATTCACCGAGATGCCTACATTATTCGTCACCGGGACGCCTACGTCACTCGTCTCCAAGACGTACCAAAAACGGCGTAACTGCATACGTTCATGAAACTGACTGAGAAAGGTCAATATTAAACATTTTAGTATCCAATATTATCATACTGGTCACTGCAATTAGAAAAGAAACAAGTAAGATTATGAAAGTGAAACTTTTATTACATCGTCTCAAACTTTTTCGTCTGTGTGTTGCATGTCGCGTGACGGTTGGCCGCGGAGTAGGGATAAAGTGAAAGGCGCTCGTCATAGCAGCCAAGGCCAATATTGGTAAAGCGATTTTTATACCCTTAATGGAATATTATTCCAAAAATTTTTAGTTAAATGTCTATAATGTGAAAAAAAGTTTCCCTTTTACCGTGGTTTCATAAAACCAAACAATCCTTTTTCGTTTTTTAATTTTTTATTTATTTAATTGCAAACAATATTATTGTTTTCAAGTAACTAATAATAAGTATTAGCACTGAATCAGTTAAATAGAATTACGTCAACATATATGTTTTGCATCCCATCCATGGGGTGACCACGTTTTATTTCAAGGTTGGGATACATATTGTAGTTTACGTCTTTGGTCATGAAAAATAAATCATATCTACGTTTTCATTAACTATACCTACTATTATACAATTATAAATTAGTTGTGTCTGTACATTTGAAATATTTAAAAGAAAATACTTGGGTTATATAAATTAAATAAACGATTCTAAACACAAAAAAAATATTTTATTTGGAATGCTTATCTGTTCTGTTGCCATATGTTTGATTATATTTGGTTAAGTAGTACCGGAGATATGACTAAAAGCGATAACCGACTTCTGCGCGGTAATTAGCTAGTACTTTTATAAATTTGTTGTGTCTGAATAATAGAGATATAAAAAAGTACTTGGGTTATGTTAGATTAACGATTCGAACAAAATATTTTTTCCTGCATTCTTGTCTGTTTATTCGCGATGGATGCAAAAATTACTGATCGGCTTTTGATGCGTAAAATCTGCCGTATGTTTCATCCGTAAGTAGTTGTGTAAAATCAGAGATATGACTAAAAGTAGCTAGTTTTTAAATATACACAGTCAGGTCATAAATTCTGTCACATGTATAATATAAAATAATTGAAACAAGTTTATTCATTATGTAACCCTTTATATACCAAAATGAACTTAACAAAACATAGATTCTTATGACAATAAAGTTTATTCAAAATGACCTCCGTGATTTTGAATACAGGCCTTCAATCTGCGCGGCCAGTCGTCTATCGCAGCACGAACGAGGTCCATGTCAATATCGGCGGCTGCCTTAATCAAGGATGTCTTGAGTGACTCCAAATTGGGATGAGGCTTTGAGCACGCCTTTTCCTTCAAGTGTTGCCATATCTTGTAATCTAACGGACTCAAATCTGGACTGGAGGAGGGCCAGTCTTCGTGCCGGATGAAGTCGATTTCACGCGCCGCCAGCCAGTCTTGTGTGCTCTTCGCTCTATGAGCTGGCGCCGAATCTTGTTGGAATACCCAGTGCCTGTTATTGAACATGGTATGAGAAACAGGTTCCACAAGGTTCGTCAGGACTGTATTTTGATACACAACTGCATTCGTTTTTACACCTTTCTCACAAAAATGTACCTCTGTTAAGCCCCAATAAGAAACTCCCAACCATACCATGAGCGAGGATGGAAAATGACCTCGTTGGACACGCGGAATACGGTTGCTCGCTTCTTCACTACTGTGTGCGTACACCTTATCATTTTGTTTGTTGTAGCTCTCTTCTACGGTAAAAAATTTTTCATCCGAAAAAAGAATTTCCCGATATTTTTTCCCGTGTACCGCTTCAACAAAGCGCGGCATCTCTTCAGTCTCAGGTCCATTAACGAGCATTTAAATGATGTCCTGTTTTTCTTCGATATGCCCGAAGCCCTAAGTCTTCATTTAACACCCTTCTCACCGTGGTTCTGCTTAACCCCATCTGAAGGGCCAACAGTTTCTGCTTACGCTTGGGATTTCTTTGAATTCGCGCCTTCACAGCTTTTATCACTGCTGGAGTCCTTACAGACCGAGGGCGACCACTTCTTGACCTCTCATCTACACTAGAGTCTTCATTGTATCGTTTGATGGTACGATAAACGAATCTTTTGGTTATATTCAAATTTTTCAGTATGTCAAAAATTTGAATTGGCGCGTAACCGCAACGATGCAACGCAATAACTGCAACACGATCTTCTTTAACCGTCCACTCCATATTTAAAAATGAGTAAAATTCTAAAAAGTATACATTTTTATTTTCATGAACAATTCGAAATTCGAATTCAATAAACTTTTTTGGGGCCAGCATTCTAAAAGAAAAGTTTTTACTGTGTGACAATACTTATGACCTGACTAGGTAATTAGATTTTGTATGGAATGTATTTAAAAATGAAATTTATAAATGTATATTGATGAAATAAAAGGAAATAAAATTTAATAATTATATATTGTACATATTTACGAATGAAAATCTATCTAAGTGTGTTTATCCGGATTCTAGAATCCATATTACAAGTTAGTTTAACTATTTTTGCTTTGAGTCTAGATAGCATTCTAGACTCTAAGCAAGCAGTCTGAGCAGTATGTCGTAGAATATTATTTATTATATACCATTGTTTGTTTCAAGTTGGTTAAACATGTAAATCTGTGAATGAATGGTGGATATAATAGTCGTGCGGAGCATTTGACATTTGCCGGACCGACTATTAGATTAATTTATTACAATGCGGGGGCACCACTGTGGGACTTTCCCGCAGAATATGGGACGGTTGGTCACATTATAATTATGACAGATTTTTTCAACCAGTGTTGCTTTGTGATTTCCATAATGAGCACTCAATGAATAATAATTTATTTATGTGTACGATGTTCAGTGAATTTTCATAAATATCAAATAAGTAAAATCAAAATGAAGCTGCAAAGAACTCTACTTTTGCGTAACTTTGACTTTGATACTTTTGGATTGGGATGTTTTGTGCTTATCATACTAATTTTAGGCAGTGTGCGAGAGGGATATACTTTAAACAACATAGGTTTAATGAACTCGTCTTCAATCGGTATTCCCACGTGAAATCTCCATCGTAAGGTAAATGTAAACTTCTTGCCCTGTGAATATGACAGAAGTAAGAAAAAGGGATAACGAGGGAGTTCATTGCACTTAAGGCGGAGGCATACTTTCATGGATGCCTCAAAATACGCTGTGTTGCTTGTGCAGCCCAGCGTACTGTATACTGTACACTGTCAAAAAACAACGTGTACAGTTTTATTAAGTCTTTGGTTTCAAAGTTGCATTTCAAACAAATGCTACTCCTCCGAGACCATTTGACCGATCTCGACCAAATTTGCCACGGTGATCTAGTAGACATTACTGAGTGTCGTAAGGGGTCGAATGTCCAGATCGGTCTTACCATCGAGGAATAATCACCGAAAAACCAAATCAATGGAAAAAGTCGACCGGTCACGTTGACCTATTGTTGGATGGGCAAATCTCGCTACGCTTAAGTTTAGGTTGATTGCCAAGCTGGCAACCGTCCTAGTTTATTTGTGACAATGTCGTCGAGCGACGAAGATGATAATTTGGCTTATTACTAGTGCGTTCACTCGATGTAGGTACGCCTCGGCGTATGACATCTAGTACGGCGCGGGTGTCATGGAACCGCTAGATACATGCAGGGGACGCGAGCGCGACGCGGTGGCTCCGTCGACAGAGTTATTTTGTATGTAGGTAGCTACCTAAGCTGCAAGCAGGCGTACACCCAGCGTATAATGATGAATACGCGCCTATGAAGCTACGCCTCCGTGGACAGTACGCCCAAATCAGCACATCACTACTTAGCAAAATAAAGATGTAGGTAGTTACATCTTTATTTCTGTGCGAATTTAAAGTGAGAAGCGAAGGGAAAGCAAACGAATGGATAAGTGTGTAAATACCCTCACTCGCCTCAACTTGCCGAGCATGATAAGCAGGCATGTGAATTTACTGACAAAGTTGGTACATTCACTATAAAAGTCTATGACCTAATTATAGTCTCTTGATAAGACTTTATGAGTTTGACAACTCGCTAATGAAAATACTATATAATATAGTAAAAGTGACGTACATAATACAATCTAACAAAATCATATATAACTGCTAATAATGATAAGCTGTAGATTCGATCGAGCTTGGTGTTCCAAAGCTAAACAGATAATGCAGACCCCAGACATGTCTGTTGCTGAAAAAATTCTCGCGTATAAAATCTTCTTGAGACCATTACTAATGTACGGTTGGTTCGAAGGACGCAGCAGTAAACTCAAGACTATGGAAGTGAAGTTCCTTAAACAGGTTTTTGGTCCACGTTCAATGAGTAATTTATATAAATGCTACACCGATATAGATGTAACAGGATACATGAAATTGGAAGGAATACGGTGGCAAAGGGCCAGTGATTTTAATAGAAACGATGTTCGGAACATGCTGTGTGCATTATCGAATACTGCTGCGGATCCCTCATCTTATTTTACGAGACCTGTAGAGAAACCAAAAAATATTCGACATAGCGAAATTGCTGGTCCCGTACCGATAATTTCACCACCAAAAGTGACAGTAAAAGGCAGGTATCGAACTGTTCCCCCCCAAATGGAAATAAGAAGAAGCCGTCGCTTGGCCATCAAAAGCAAAAATCGTCAGAACATCAAATATTAACTATTAAGACATACAAAAGTCCGAGCATGTTTGCAAATAACTTTGAACAAAGTTTACAAAATAAAGGTTCAGGTTTTTAAATCCCATGTTCTTTCTTTGCAAACTACTTATGTTTTATGTTTGTACCCGACTGCGCCCGCGTATGTGGATGTATATTTTTTTGTCCCCCTGTATAGGCCTAACGGCTGGACGGATTTCGATGTATGAGGTTCCAATTGAAAGGTATTCATCTCCCGAGTGTCATAGGGTACATAAAATGTGAACAAAAACCATACGTTAGATTTTAGGCGCAAAGATACATATTGTCAAAAATATTTTCACTCAAACTTATCGAGTAGGGTATCAAAATGAAGGAATTTAGAAGGAGTTTACAATACTATATAAGGTGTCACAAAATTAGGTCTCTGAATTTGGGGAGATGACTTGGTATCGACAAAATATGTATTTGAAACAAAAAAAAATCGGGTAAAGTAAAAAAAAAAATTTACGAGCCCTTGACGCACGTGGTAGGCGTGCAGTCCTTCTCCTCGCAGTATTCACCAAGCGGATGTGTGGGAAATACCTAAATCGCGCCCAGCGTCACGTGCCGCTGGTCGCTGGTGGTTTTTTTTTCATTTTTCATTTTTTTTTTTTTTTTTTTTTTTTGCTTTACCCGATATTTTTTTTTGTTTCAAATACATATTTTGTCGATACCAACCATGGATGGTGCAAATGAGACTAATTATTTTCATTTGCACCATTGATGGTGCAGGTCAACGGTGCATACGGTACGACGGGAAATCATCTCACCAAATTCAGAGACCTAATTTTGTGACACCTTATATATTGGTATATGTCATAACTAAAAAGTATAAAATAAAATAAATGATTAAAAAATCAAAAGCCCGACTGCTGTTGAAAAGACCGACGAAATACCGGGATTTTGTTTTTTTTGTAGACCGTGTAGACGGAAACCCGGCCGGCGAGGTGGTTATGTCGGACTCGAACCGACCAAAACCGCACACCGTCTTGCGTCTCATCGGGTGTAAGGTAACCCAATAAGGCAAATCCCTCGCAACCCAGCTGATCCTGGGCCATCTACGGCTTGCCCCGGAAAGCAGGTAGCTTGCTTCTGCTGGGGTGAAAGGCGGCCTCACGTGCCACCCTCAGACCTGCGCTCATGGAGGACGTAGGTAGATCACCGGTGTCTGACTCGCCTGTACCGAGTGGCGAGCATGTAACGGGCTCGGTAAGCCCGGAGAGTTTTAAATCTCGCAAAGGCCGCTCCGCCGCCACCTTCTCGAGCATTCCTTGCTCCACAATCATGGTGCCGAACGAGAGGAATCCCACTGCCAAGAAGTCCCACGTGCCAAGAAGTTTGGCTTCAGCACATCCCAGGCCGCCAGCACTCTGCCAGCGTGTGCAGCTCGAGGCCTCTTGCCTGACCCGAAACAGATGGTCCCCGAAACCCCCCTTGCCAGCTTCGTCAGTCGATACGAGAAACTTCCGTGTCGCCTCTCGAGCCAATTCTCCATGACGGATCTTACCGTATCTAAACACAGCTCGAGGCCTCTTGCCTGACCCGAAACAGATGGTCCCCGAAACCCCCCTTGCCAGCTTCGTCAGTCGATACGAGAAACTTCCGTGTCGCCTCTCGAGCCAATTCTCCATGACGGATCTTACCGTATCTAAACATTTTAGGTACCTATGTTGTTGGGGTGTGTTTTGGGTAACCTCCTCGAGTGTCGCTCCGATTCCGATCCCGCTGCAGTCCGGGGGGAACGGAATCGGAGCGGCCGGTACACCCTGGGCGGCGGTCAATGGCTTCCCCTTCATAGGGTTGGCATTGATCGTCGGCCAATACCCAACGTGGCGGGAACATATCGCTCTCCGTACTCCTCTGCTTTCAGAGGAGACAGGATGAGAGATGCTGTTAGTGGTGAGATGGCCCAGGGTCAGTCGGGGTTCGAGGGATATGAAGACCCGAGACGGCGTGCGGTTTTAGTCAGTGCAAGCCCGACATAACCGCCCTCGCTGGCCGGCGGGGGGGTATCCGAAGGGATTTCCGCACGAAAAAAAAAAAAAAAAAAGGTACCTATGTTGTTTAAGAGACTCAATTAACAATTTTATTAGCTTAAAATGGTTTTGCCAGTGCAACTGAATTGTGAAGGAGTTAAAACAGTTTTAAACTAATTCACAATCCAGCCCCATATGTAGGTCATTAAGAAATGATGAGGTACGCAAGATTAGTACATGTACAGTATCTTGGACATATAGAGATTGATGTAATATGCGGGACTTACGAGGAAATTAAAACATTATGTATGGGGACTGTTAACGTCTTAAATATCTAAGTAAAAGTGTAGGCAATAAAGATTATATTATTGTTTGTAAGATTTTATTTCATCAACTTAATGTCCCGTGTGACCTCGTGTTTCTTGATTGAAGCGAGAATAACTCACATCTGAGACATAAGTATTAGGCACTACTTATTGCTCATCTTGATGTCACCAAATTGATAAACCCACCAGTGTCTGGTTCTCAAAGTTAACCATTCATCCTGGTGAATTATCAGTACTGCTTGTTCGTAAATCAGGCATAAACGATGATGATGGTTCAGTTTCAGAAAATATTTCTGGTAATTCTCTCGTTTGTCTCCTAGTGTTAGATATATTCCCTTCAGAATGTTTTCTTATCATATCATTACTTTTTCTCCGGTCCCACCAATGGACAGTTGGTGGAG
The DNA here is from genome assembly GCA_946251805.1 of Cybosia mesomella. Classification (NCBI taxonomy): domain Eukaryota; kingdom Metazoa; phylum Arthropoda; class Insecta; order Lepidoptera; family Erebidae; genus Cybosia; species Cybosia mesomella. The sequence continues at coordinate 16,817,358 of OX276403.1, forward strand.
GTCGTCGATCATTTAACGCTCTTTCTTCGTGTTTTAACAGTTCTGGCCAACATAAACGTTCACTATTAACGTGACTTACGACGTCTTTCTCTCCATAACGCCTGTAAACGGCAGTGAGATCAGGTCTCAATCTTTTAGGATGCTTACACGGATATTTCGATTTATATATTTCTACTAAAATACCGTTCTCAAACCGCAAAATCTTTTTAGACAGGTATTCACTAAGACACCACAGTTCACAACCGTATGTAAGAATAGGTCTAACAAAGACCTTATATAAGTTAAACTTAACTTGAGAATTCAACTGAGGATTATACAGGAGTTTTCGGAACCGTTGGCACCAAAGTCGAGCACATCGAACTCGTTCTGAAATTTCAGGCCCCATCTGTTCTCTAGTTATCTGAGGGATACCTAACCTGTTTTGCAAAGTTTCCCTTTGCATTGCATACAATGTAACTTTTGGTTTAATATAATTTATATTTCATAATACTGAAATAACCGTCATCACGACGTAATGGTCAATAGATAAGATAAGTACTTCAACCACAGATTGATGTAAAAAATATTTCAAAGGCGATTTATTAAAATGCGTAAATCTCTTTATAGAGTTAGATCCCACTTTCGCCAGACTCTCTTATTCTTACTCACTTATTTTCACAAAGATAAAATGTATAGGATAAAGAAGTGTATTTACATACCGGCGGCCATTTGTCAGTAATCAGGTAGGTAAAAATAGTACGAAATTCACTTTGTTCACACGTTTTTTTAAATTTATTTAACTTTATAATTAATTTAGAACACTAGAATATAAACATCAGTTGCCAAACTGCAGATCAGAACTGCAATTTGGCAACACGTTCCATCGGCCGTAACTTTTACCAGAACCCTGGAAGCTCCCAAAATAGTATTTAGTTGAAAATACGATTTTCCCATATATTAGTCTTTCCTATAATTCGTTCCTTATCAGCGGCACTGTCCAATGGTGTAAAGTACAGGATGTGTTTCTTTTCCTAAATCAATAGGTTTGATTCCGGCAACGGATTTCCGGTACGGAAAACTTAAAGGAATATCTAATTTTTTTTAAAATACCTAACTACCTTTAGCACCTAACCTAACCTACCTTTAGCACCTCTTAATGACAAATGGCCGCCGGGACAAGCTAGCTGGTATACATATACTCAAGGTACATACCTACACTACTTTATCCCAAACATTTTATCCTTATAAAAATAAGTGATTTCTGGCGAAAGTGGGATCTTGGACCATTACTGACCTATATAATAATAATATAGGCAAGAAGTTTGAATACCTATTTTGTTGAAGATTGAGATTGAAAATTTTTGTTCTTTCTCGATCTATCGACTTCAGAGTTTCGATCACAAGCACACGTGGCAGCGGCCCATGCATTAAGGCGGGGGTATTCGACGACTTTAGCTATTTTTGGCATAGTAAAGTTGCCACTTTACGCCACAGCGAGGCGCTGGCGGTCCGCGTCCAATGTTTCTCGTCAATATATAGAAAACCGAAAAGAAAATTATTCAAATGTTAATTTGCACAAAGATCTTCTGGGGTGGCTCATTGCTATCTCCCCTGGCCATTGTTAACATCCGAGGGTACTTATTTTGCGTTTGGTGCGGTACAGTAGGTTCAGTAATTCCATATTAAGGAAATCCTCGCAATTCCAACCAGCCTTTGGCGCCCCATGCCATAACTTCCTCCATGAAATGTGCAACTGGAGAGGTTCTACAAACTATTGAATTTCTAGGACCTACACAGTTGCGCTAAAACTGGCATTAGCGCAACTGTGGAGTGGAATACTGATCCCACATCTAGGATGGCTCTGCTCAGTACTTACTAGTTGCTTTCGACAGATTTCAGCGACGTGCGTTCCGCATTATGAGGAGTTCTGAGGTCACCAACGTCCTTGAGCCCGTGCTGTTGCGTAGAGATATTGCCTCCTTGGCATTATTTACCGCCTCTAATATGATGATGAGCTCTACCAATTAGTTCCACTCTCTCTTTTCCTATACAGAACAATACGTGCAAGGCTGAGGTATCACCCTCACACGGTGCAAATAAATTCCATCAAGAACCAAGTGGTTTGGCAACTCTTTTTTTTGCCAAACTATCAAGATTTGGACCCAGCACACGTGTTTCCTTCTTCCTACAGTCCCTACAGTCCTACAGTACCCCTTTAAGCGGGGTGTGAAAAAGAATCTGATGAGGCTGTCAAGCTGTGAGCCACCGTTGTAACTTTATCAGTGTCTGTAATGGTGACCCTCATTTCTGAGACTTGACCTTTAGCTAACCATCAGGTGAGGTGAAGTCATATTGACGTGACTAAAATATATATTAAAAAAAAATACCGCAGGGGATTATGATTTGGCGAGTAGGGTTCCAAATGCATCGAGTGCTGCAGCTTGTAGGTACAGGTGACCAAGTCCATACAAGATTTGCTCCGTCTGCATACCTGATCCCCCTAATCTACGCTATCTGACTTGCAGTCTTTCGACAATCGCGTACCTATTCATTATTTTAACAGAGGCTCTCTGCGGTGTTGCGCTAAATCTGAAATTTGGACAAAGTGTGCTTACCAGGGTATCTGACGCAACCCCGTCACGTGGCCCGTTGCAGTGGTCGAGTCAAATTGCAGTGGTAGAGTCAAGCATCAGTCATTTTGGCCGTTGCTTGAATGGGCCGACTCGACCGGGGAAGCACCACCCTCTCACAGAATATCGACGCCAAGTAACAGTATTTGAACTGTTGCGTTCCGTTTGGTGAGTGAGAGTGCCGGAGCCCAAATTCCTCTCCCATCCCCTCTCAAACTCCTTTCCCATCCCCTCCCAAACTCCTTTCCCATCCCCTTTCCTTTACAGGGTCGGCAGCGCGAGTGTGACGCCACTGGTGTTGCACGGTAACCGCTTCCCATCAGGTGGGCCGTGTGCTTGTCTGCCACCTTAGTGGTATAAAAAAGAAAAAAAAGGTTCAGCCCTCAAGGACTCTTGCATCCCTGCGTAATACGCTCAATTGCATAATGGTACTGGTGGTCAATATAGCCCACCGTATCGCCTACTTATATCGGTTCACTGAAGTCATGTCAATTACGTTAGTTCAAACCACAATTCAGGTAGTCAAGTTTGGTATCAAATTGAATCTGGTTAGTTATAAATTGGGGACTATATTTGGAAGAGAATAAAGAAGGGATAACCTAATACCTATTTTTTGTAAATACATACACAATTTATAGGTGAATTATACATACACATAAAAGATGACTATATTATTCATATTATATTTTGGTTACTAATATTGTTTAAAAAAAAAGAATTGATATGTACCTAACTGCATTTTAATAAAACCTTCCATTAAACCTGATGCTTTACATAACAACTTGTTAGGTTTATTGTTTACCTTTGCTACTTCAATGTTATCGCATTGTTGATCGAACTATTACCGTTGTTATTCCACTGGTAGTCGCACCAAATTTTAATACTGCAATAACTCCAACTCGGTCTCTGCAGCTGTGCATATTGTGTGGTACTTTTAGAATGCATTATACTTACCTAGCCTTTTTAGAGTTTTTGGTTTGGAGAATAGCATATGGAAGTATCGCTGCACAATGCACAGTCACTGATGTTAAGAGTCTTCTGGAGGGGTGTGATCGACTTAGTGGATTGAACGTGACAAGCGTTGGTGGCACTATTGTAAATGATCATAACTGTGATGTGGTTTTACCAAAGCAAGTGTTTATGGAGGAACCCTTGTTCCAGTATCCTGTAGCTGATGCGGTATACCTATTACTTAAAACCCTAAATTTTTAACATGGCATTTAAATAGAATTAAGTGGATCTGGTATATAAAATTCTCGTGTGTTTGTAACAAAACTCCTCCGAAACAGCTTGACCGATTCTTGTGAAATTTTGTGTGTATATTCAGTAGGTCTGAGAATAGGATGTAAACTATTTTTCATAACCCTAAGTGAACGGGATCAGAAATAACGCTTAGGTAATTAACGCTGGCGGAGCCGTGGGCAACAGCTGGTAATTCCTTATAATTTTTTCCGGGATGATATAAGTCTTCATAGAGATATTAATTAATTAGATATTATGGAATAATTGATGTTTTTAGGGACGTACCAAAATCATCGGGGTCCAAACCAACCTCACCTGCAAGATGGGTCCACCTGCTGATTGACGGAGGAGGCTCTGAAGCAGATTTTCATCTGGGGGTTGGGTCGTCAGGCGGTAGTCGCACCCATAATATCCGTATAAGTCAAATCAAAAGGAAGCGAAGGACTAAGCGGACCCTAGGCTTGGCCCCAAAGGCCTTGGTGGGATCCATACACCAATGATGTCCTCGGATGTAACCGGGAACAACTTTAAGATGACGATGATGATGATGATGATGAGTTATGGAAAAATGGAGAAAATCTCGAATGTTTAGTGACAGATAAGTAGGTATACGTCCCGACGGATAATAAGTGATTACTGTCTCCTATTCAGAGAGATATCCTGTGCAGACTTGTATATAACTGCAAAAAATATACCCCTGTAAATTAATATTAGTGTTTAGTTTGGATTATACGCAATAAGCAATGTCGCTTAAATTGCGTGTAGGATTCAAATCCGCAATTTCATGATCTCAAACCTACCATCGCTACCACCGCGCCATCTATGTATACCTTATTTGGTTATGTATTTCTTGCAGAAAAAGTTTTTTACACTTCTAATGGTAGACCCAGATGCTCCTCCACAGCTAGATGGTGAATTTTATCTACACATGGTCAAGTCGAATATACCTGTAAGTTTTATTTGCCCAATTCATTCTTAACTTCAGTAAAATTAGTAAGAATTTCATTTTTCAAGCTTTTATTTAACTTGCAATGAATGCATTTATGTTCGAGACGAACCTTGCAACTGAATTTTAAAGCAGTTATCCTGAAACGATTGAGATGAAATTTTTCTAATACGTTGAGTTATGATGTGGTTGGAAGGTGGCCATCGGAACTTGTAAACTTAACAAGAGAAACCTGCGAGTTTGAGCTCATCTGTTTTGTCTTGGTAACCACTCTAGTGCCACATGTTATCCAAATACTGAAGATGGAGACGGTAGGTCGTCGTTTAACTTATCCAAGATAAGTTAAATGACCACCTACCTACTACTCTGGTGCTACATGAAATTTCTAAAAATGCAAGTTGAAAATAAAATGATTTATAAAAAACTTTTTATTACAAGCTTTAAAAAAACAGTTTCACTAAAACGAATGATAATTTTATGCAAATTGATTTTTATTTTTAGGGGCTGGCTCTAAAAGCAAAAGAAAGCAGCAAGACTGTAGGAATCGACTATCGAGGTAAGGGAACTAAATAACAACTGTGAAAAAGAAAGGATAATATCTTGAAACTATAATGGAGTATTGTTTGTAACATTTTTATTCAATTTATTGTGATCTCCATCATAATCATCTGCCTGGTTTTCTCAAAGTTCATCTTTGGTGCTTACAATGTTTCACATAATCTGTTTATCAGTCTATTCTGTATCCAATCCACCTATATTCCTTCATTCGCTAACATCAATACTAAGTAGATGTTTAGTAAATTAATTAGGGTTCCGTACCCAAAAGGTAAAACGGGACCCTATTACATTAAAATAATATTATGTAATCTGTGCTATTACTAAGGCTCCCCTGTCCGTCCGTCCGTCACCAGGCTGTATCTCATGAATCGTGATAGCTAGACAATTAAAATTTTGCAGATGATGTATTTCTTTTGCCGTTATAACCACTAATACTAAAAATAGAACAAAATGAATATTTAAACCGGGCTCCCATACATCAAACGTGTCTTTTTTTTTTTGTCGTTTTTTGTAGATATTAATAACGGCAGCACGTAGATGCCTGATCGTGCGCGTGTCCGACTCGCACTTGGCCGGTGTTTTTAGCTACATAATTTATTATTGTAAGTAATTAGCTGCGTGGTTACCGGTGAAGTAGAATACAAGGAACACCATTTCTCTTACCATTGGTGTCGTACAAAGTAATATAGAAAAAAGCAGATTAGGCTGCTCCCCATTATTCTCATTTATTTTTAAAGTGTAATAGTTTAAAGTGTAATAGGGATTTAAATAATAACCCTCTTGAAAAAAAATAAACCATTATTAAAATTTTAGGGTACAAACCTCCAACGCCACCTCGCGGCACGGGTCAACATCGCTACATATGCCTGCTATACGAACAAGCGGACGGTAACAATTTTCTGCCTACGGTGCCTACAACACGACTTCGGTTCTCGCTTGCGAAGTGGCTTGTAGGGAAAAACTTGTGTGGGCCTGTCGCTGGTATACAATTCAGAAGTGAATACTAGATGGCGTTACTAGTTCCTGATTCTAATATGAACTGGAAAAAAAATGGTTTATACAGCGATGGAACTGTATTACACATTTATGCATCAAATCATAAGTAATTAAAGTTAAAGTATATTATATGTATGTTGTATTTATAGAAGCCTGATTTAGCTCATATGAAATAACTAAACCATATTTTAAGAGAATGCAGCTCTGTAATTAGTCGACATGAATTATATTAAATTTATGTAAAAAATTACTTCAAAGGGGTTTTATTTACTTAACTTAGTATGGGTATGAGAAACATATTACTCAGTTACTTACTGGCACATAGATAAGTTAATAGGTAAGTTTCTACATATCTCGCCTCTTGCTAATAACATATGTACGTTGGGTTACGACAAAATAAATTTGTTGACTGCCGTAGTCTTTAACATTTTTTGAGAATCCTACATTTAACAATAGCATCATCACAGCGTCAGTTCCAGTTGCATCTAAAGCTTGTGTTTTGGTGTCTGGGATCCTGTCTTCTATTTTCTCTTGATTTGGCTTATCTTGACTTTTACGGGAGCGACTGCAGCAGGGTTGAGTGGGATCCAACGACCCCCCAAGAGGAAAGTCTGCGACATAGTCTCGCCCGTCAATCAGCAGGTGTACCGTCTAGCAGGTGAATTTGGCTTGGGCCCCACAGATCTTGGCGTGGCCCCCTTAAACATCGCTACCTACATTTAACATGGAATCTTTTATAATTCTACTACTTCACTAACTTTTTAAAATTATGATTACTTTTTTATAAAAATATATATCTTTCAAGCCGTGAAAAGTATACCGATACCTATACCTACCTATAAGTACCTACCTGAACGATTCCAATTGTACTTATTACATTTAAAAAAAGTAGCACTCCGGGAGTGCCGACAGAAGTAAAAACTTGAACAATTACGTGTGTATTTTTTGAATCGTCATCATATATCTCTCTCTCCCTCCGTCCCTACTTCCACCCCTCCCTCACTCCCTCAATCTCCCTCCCTACTTCACTCCTCCCCTCCTCCATCCATACATCTATCCTGCTACAACAAAAACGGCGTTATTATTAAAAAAAATCCGTTCCCGCAGGGGGAACGCACAGGTAGATTTCGTGAAGCAATTAATATTATTTTATATAGAGAACTATGGACTTTAAACAGTTTAATTTTTTTTTCTCGAAAACGGTAACTTTTAGCGAAAAACTTTTCAGACATTTATTTTAGACTTAAAAATGGCCTATCGATTAAAAATGTTTCCGACACCAAGAATGTTCACCGATTAGAAGTTATGATTTTTTTCCCGAAAAATTTTGGTTTTTCCCCCCTCCACTTTTAGTTAAAGTTTTAATCTTATAGGTTTATAATTAAAAGTTGTTGGTATTCATGTATACTATGGGATAAAATTAGAACGGTTCGAATATCTTTCATGGAACGTGAAATTTTGAGGAAAAACTGATTTCACAAAAAGTGAGGCCCTACCGTCCCCTTAGGCCGGATTCCACCCGTTCACGAACTTAAACTAAGTTTACACCCAAGCAATTTTTGACCGCAGTTTGAAAGCGATCGGGGCAAAAATGCGACCGTGAGAGTGCCGCAAATTTTGGGAAGTGGAACCATACATACATATATATATAAATATAAACTTTTTGACCAGTGGTCATTTCGGACTCAGGGGGTCATAACTAGACCTCCTATGAAGAAATTTTTTTAAAATTCGACAGTAGTCAAGAAACCAATAGGTAGATCGATTTCATCGAAATCTACCTAAAAAAGGAAGCGTCACATTGACGATGATGCGAGTTCCATGATTTTTGTTTAGCCAAAAAGTGCTCATATGGAAAGTGCTCAATGCGCATGAAGAAATTTTACTTCAAAATGTACCAAAACTGATGTAAATTTTGCATCGGCTTCAAAAATCTATAAGATTAAATAAAGAAGACACACACAGAACACATGTTGTTGTTCGCACGAGAGCCGATTCTGCAATCAAACTTTGAAGTAAATCAAGAGTCTACGAACGAGTCATATGCGTCCAGACATGCACGTGCAAATTATCTCGTGCAACGAGCAAAGGTGAATATAAGAAACGCACAAAGGAGGCAGAAAGCTTATTACGACAAGAAGGTGAAATTCGTGGTATACCGACCAGGTCACCTGGTTCTGATATACAGTCCAAGACGTATTTCGGGAAGGAGTAAGAAACTTTGTAAGCCGTACAAAGGGCCGTTTATTATTATCAGGAGAATTTCAAACACCAACTATGTCGTGGGGAAAATGAAATAACTCATCATGGCAAGATATTGTACATACCAATTTTCTAAAACCATTTGTCAATAGAAGATGCGTTATTTAAGTAAAATATGTGTAAATGTCATTATATTTATTTGACGTTGAATGTCGTGTGGGCATGATTATTTTTTTTGTATTTTATGTGTGATACTAATAAAGAGGCTAGATAAATAAAGGTTGAATATTTTATTAATTGTTATGTGCAATGATAGTTCAAAGGTAATTATCGATGGTTTCATATAACTTTATTGACGTTTTAAAGTTCAATTTCAAACAGATCTATGTGCAAGTTGGATCCTATGATTGTTTTCTTTTACAGATGCCTATCTGCGTGACCATAACTCTTATTTAAGATATGTTGTATAATAGGAGATAATGTATTGTGTGTAACATTTTATTCATAATATGCGTTCTCTGTTTATTTCATATTGCTGCGCTGCTGAAGATAAATAGATTTGTTTTGTTATATTCGGGATGTTATAGCGTAGGAGTTAGGCAATTATTTTTTTTGGTCTGATATTAAGAGTTGTGATCTGAGCTTGGTAAGAGAGTCAAATCGTTTTGGACTTGAGCTCCGACGATGGTTGAAAGTTAGTTTTCAATCAGACTCTTCTTTATAGAGTGAGTTCTTTCTCTTTGATGTTGATTTAAAAAATAATTTAGTAATGTGTAGGCGACATAAATAACTTTATGTCATCTTTCGGTTTTAGTTAGGTAGGTCTTAAAAGTACTGTGCTACTAAGTCCCTTCAGGGCAAACATTAAAATGTGTCGTCAAATGACACCAAACTTTTCTTTGATGAGGCTAATTGTGGCCAGGCTTCTTTTAACCTGGGTTTTTTGCCTGGCCAAGAATGAAGCAATTTTTCTTTGTTCGTGTTTTTCAGTATTTATTACAGTTTAATTGGTATAATTTGAAATTCTACTATCGTTTACTAATTATTACAAAGATTGCTTCGTTATTCCCATTGTAAGGGACAATTCGCATAATTTTTTTTTTGTGTCCCAGATTTAGTTTATCTAGGGTTCGATGTAACTGTCACATGGCCTTGGGCGTAGCTGATGTAGTGTTCGGACCTCGTCCCACACACTACGGTTCGTTACCTGGCCATCATGTGTCAGAGTTTAAATAAAACTATTGTACCGTTTAAAACTTTGAATTAGGAACGATATAAAACAATCGATGCCTGGACATTCGGGATCTGAACGGGCCTGGTGGAGCCGTTCCGATTGAAGCTGAGAAAAGTATCCTGGGAAGATCCCCGCTTTAAGCCCTATCCTTGGGTCGAGACCGCGATATACGTCCCAGTTCGCTATTTAAAGTTAAAACAACCGCGTAAATCCCTAATAATATAAGTAGGAAGTGCGAGTGATTAAAAAATAAATAATATTTTTCCCTCTTAAGTTGTTATTCTTACATCACTTCATACACGCGTGGTACCCAACCCCCTGGGTACCACAGTACTTACTCCAATCAGAGAAAGCAAGCCAAGTTTGTTGTTTCCTGGTCTTAGGGCTCCCCATGAGCTTCACATTGTTCAAACCAAGTTCAAACAAGCGTCCATAATATGCTAGTTTACTAACTCAAATGTTATTTGACTTGCTAAACTCATCAGTGTATTGCAAAATGATAACTGTACCTATTTACACCGACCTACTCTACTAACGTCAAGAGGTCGGTCTCGGTCGACTGTGACAATATTCGCTAGGGACAGTATTTTACAATAATTCCATACAAAGCATGGTTTCATACAAGCTTGCATTTTGGAGCTCGATGACCACTCTTCTGCTCCTCCTTTCCTTATAGATTGGTTTACCTTGGCATTTACGAACTACTGACCGTCTAACCCCAAGAGGAAAGCCTGCGTCAGAATCTCGTCCTTCAATCAGCAGGTGCACCCAACGGGTGAAGTCGGTTTGGGCCCAGTAGATCTTGATGGGGCCTCAGCAAAGTGGTACGTTACCGTAAGTTACCGTAAAGCCTTCTGATAACGTAAAGCGACATATATAGGTACAATATTTTTGTGCTGAGATGTGCTTCTTTTGTTTACTTTAATCGACAAGTTTAAAAATAACAGGAACAGCACCAGCTCAGTAGTGTAGGCAGCACGCACGCACGCGACACTTCCTTCTCACCTCGCGGCCCACGCGCATTCACTGAGCCTAATTTATATAAACAAATTATTTTCTCATCTCTAACTACTGTTTTGTTCAGCGTGATTTATGTTTAGCTGGACTATATTATCCAAATGAATAGGTTTGTATTACTTTTAGCAGACGCGGGATAAAACCCGACCCCACCAGGCGAGGCCGCGCTGGCGGTCATGGTCCGCCGGTAGCCCTGGGGTTATCATTTCGAGGGCTTACCCGGGGTGCCCGGCAATGGACACTTGGGCAGGACACCGTGCGGTTATAGTCGGTGCATGCACGACATAACCGCCCCCACTGGCCGGCGGGGGGGTATCTAAAAAAAAAGGGCTAGTTACTATCACTTTTATAACCTCCGTTTCCTCATACATCGGTTCGTACCAGTTTGTGTAAATTTTGTGTAGGTAATCATTTGACTCGTTCAGGAATTTTTTAATTTATCGACATCACAAATTTACACTCTCAAGCATTCATCTGTAAATTATTTTACTCTTATCGTTCTTTTACGTCGTAACAGGTGCTCTTTTCTTTGTATTTGGTCTTTAATTTACAAAAAGAAACTGGAAAATTTTAAAAATATTCAATAAAAAATATTGGGGGTTCAAAATCAATCCTTGTCATTTATATTTGAAACATTATTTCATTTACATGTTTGCCACGACTACGTTTTATGTGTTCCATACGTGAAGTCCAATTTTCCAATCAAATGTCGAAAAAGTAACCCTTTTCCGAGCATATCGGCTGGTATATAACCGATTACACGAGTGATGTTGTCTTCTGGTGCTTAAATCGATGCTGGGTTACCGGCAGAAACGAGAGATTTGACGTACCTTTTTTTTTTTTTTTTTTTATCGTGCGGAAATCCCTTCGGACACCCCCCCGCCGGCCAGCGGGGGCGGTTATGTCGGGCTTGAACCGACTAAAACCGCACGCCGTCTCGGGTCTTCAGACGCCGGGGTGTAAGGTTACCCATAGAGCATATCAGTCAGGTCAGTCGGGGTGCGAGACCCCGACTGACCCTGGGCCATCTCACCACTAACAGCATCGCTCATCCTGTCTCCTCTGAAAGCAGAGGAGTACGGAGAGCGATGTGTTCCCGCCACGTTGGGTATTGGCCGACGATCAATCGATCGATTTGACGTACCTCCACAAAAAATAGTCCCACGATCTAGTCTACCAATTCACTGATCCAAACAAAAGAGTCCACTATATTCCAAAATTGGACTTCACGTATCATTTACACTTCGGCTCCGCTCAGTGCAAATATTTGTATGCATGAATATGTCTATTTGCATTGATCTGGGTATTTCCATGTATAATTATGTATCTATTTATGTATTTACAAAAGAAAATGTATCTAAGTATGTTTCTCCGCATTCTAGAACCCATACACACGCTAGTTGAGCTATGTTTACTTTGGGTTTAGATAGCGATGTGTAGAATGTCGTAGGATATTTATTTATTTGTTTATATTCTCTTGTTCATTTTTATATTTATATTTTTGCTATTCTTTCACTATCATTAATCCGTTTCACCTGGGGCTTTATTTTGACTTCTGTTTGTTATTACACACTCGGTGAAGTATAAATGAAGTGTAGTTGATTCACTGGAGTATTGTGGGTCACTAAAGTAATGTAGGTACGTGTCACGTGTTGTGTCAGTTCTCAGAATAAGCACCATAACTAGGGTGGTCCTTTGCAGTTTTTATAGTGGTACTTAATATTTTAATATATTAATACCGCTGTTATATTTTGACACGTTATAAAGTACCACAAGCATTGACCACAAAGTTTAATTGTGTTAATAAAAGTTAATTCAATTTCAGCTAAATGACATTAAGTTTAGGTAAAAATACACTTGCCCACGAAGAATGGCTTATTTCTTTATTTTATGTACAGATTTTGTAACACAAATACAATTGTGGACTGAAATTTTTTCATTGTATTCGTATTTAACGTTAATTAAACGATATAGTGATTGATAAACTTGAGTAAGTACCTACCTATATCATGAATATATTTTATATGTATCTGAGTAAAATTTTGATTTATATTAATTTCATTTTTATTCTACATTATACCTGAAGTTTCAGCTATTATATGTATATGTACCTATGTGATGACTGAGTGAGTTCATTACTGTTTTGGCGTGTTAAAAATGCTTCTTTAGACCAAAACTCGCTATGTGTTGGGCTAAAGAAGCTTTTGGGCAGATAAATTGTACATACGAGCCACGTATCCTTCTTAAGCCCAACAGGCACACCATGTTGGGTAGAAGAAGCTTTTGGGAGACAAATTACCGGAGACCAAACTTCCCTTTTTTTCTATTCTTCTCTTGTAGCTTTCCCTCCCTATTCCCTTCTACAGATGGTACTTTTTTTTGTTTTTTCGTGCGGAAATCCCTTCCGATACCCCCCCCGTCGGCCAGCGGGGGCGGTTATGTCGGGCTTGAACCGACTAAAACCGCACGCCGTCTCGGGTCTTCAGACGCCGGGGTGTAAGGTTACCCATAGAGCATATCCCTCGCACCCCGACTGACCCTGGGCCATCTCACCACTAACAGCATCGCTCATCCTGTCTCCTCTGAAAGCAGAGGAGTACGGAGAGCGATGTGTTCCCGCCACGTTGGGTATTGGCCGACGATCAATGACAACCCTATGAAGGGGAAGCCATTGACCGCCGCCCAGGGTGTACCGGCCGCTCCGATTCCGTTCCGCCCGGACTGCAGCGGGATCGGAATCGGAGCGACACTCGAGGAGGTTACCCAACACACACCCCTACAGATGGTACCTAACGGATATTGGTGTTGCAAGCATTAGAAGGACCCTGGGCTTGTTTACTCACTCATTCTTTAATAACAGTAACTGTTAAAGCACCTAATCTACTTCCTAGAATCGTTTCATAATTAGTTGATGTTGAATGAATAAATGATTAATCCCGGTTAACCGCAGTATGACACAGAAATTGATCACAATACTCGTGATCTATTCTCAGAAGGTATTTGTTATACCTTTATTGTTTTTTATTCTTCAAATATAGGAATTCGTTTTGAAGGTTATGGCTTAGTTATATTGTAGGTACAGTTATAAGATTATGATGACGTAATCCCACAAAACGCACCTCACAAGGTCCATTTATATATTGTAGTGTGTCAAAAGTATTAGGTATACGAGTATGTAGGTAGGTATATCATAAGAATTTGACGATCATTCGATTCTACTTAACAAAGTTATTTGTAGTAGGTATTATAAATGAATTTGAGCAATGGCTCCGTCAGCTGGCCGTCTTCGTCAATGCCTGCCAGCCCCGTCCGGTCCTTGTGCTCAGGGACTTCAACGCCTGGTCGTATGCCTGAGGTTCCCGACACGATAGGGGTGCGACGGGGCATAGAGGCAGGGCACTGGTGGACTGGGCCGAACGACTCGGCCTAGTCCTCCTAAATCGTGGAGCCGTGGACACGTTCGTGACTTCGAGGGCTAGCTCCATCGTGGACCTATCGTTCGCGAGCCCCTCGTTGGCGCGACGTGTTCAGGGCTGGCGCGTCGTTTTAGGGAAGGACACAAGTTCGGATCACCGATACATTCGGTTTGACGTGTCCCCCCCTGCGAGCGACGCGCCGGCTGCACCGGCTCCATCCGAGCCACGTTGGGCGCTTAAGCGACTTGATCGGGAGCTCCTCCTGGAAGCCGCCATCGTACAGGCCTGGGCCCGTGCGCCGGACAGGCCTGTCAGCATAGACGATGAGGCGGAGTGGTTCCGGGAGGCCATGACCCGTGTCTGTGACGCGGCGATGCCTAGGGCTCCGCCCTATAATCCGAGGGGTCGGGTCTACTGGTGGTCGTCGGAGATCGCGCAGCTCAGACGGGCCTGCGTGATCACGCACCGCCGGTGGGCCCGATTCCGTAGGACGCGTCGCCGCCCCGCAGATGCAGAGGCCCGAGAGGCGGAGTTATACGAGGGATACAGGGAGGCCAGAAGAGCCCTCCGAGCGGAGATAAGGCGGGCCAAACAGGCCGCCTTCCGCGAGCTGCTGGAGACGCTGGAGCGGGACCCTTGGAGGCGGCCCTACCGGATGGTGAGGGGTAAGCTGCGCCCCAAGGCCCCGCCGTTAACCCGTTGTCTCCAGCCGGAGCTGCTCGGAGGAGTTGTTCATAATCATAATCATAATCATAATCATATTTATTGTAAATCATAGGTACAAAAGATGTTCACAGAATAATGAGTTCAGCTATGTTTCACCATTTGGGTATACAATATTAAGTAGGTTATTAATTAAGTCATCACATAAAATTAAATAAATAATACAAATCGCACAATATCAAAATTGAAACAATAATAGAATTCATTAATAATTATCATGCATCATATTCAAGTTGTCATAGGTATTAATTACAGTGAGTTGTCCTCCAAAAATTCATTTATAGTATAATAACATTTTTCTATTAAAAATTTGAGAAGTTTTATTTTAAAATTGTCCATTTCAATTACATTTCTAATTGTTACTGGTATTTTATTAAATATTCGTGGTCCTAGGCAAAACAAACTGTTATGTAGCAATTCTGTTTTACTTGCTACTATGGCCAATTTATCACAGTTCCGGGCCCTAGTCCGGAACTCAAACAATTCTATATTAGATTTAATAAATATTGCAACTTCATATATATAAAGAGAAGGCAATGTCAATATGTTCAGTTTCTTAAAATGAGGTACACATGAATCGGTACGTTTAAGTTGACAGATGCTTCTAATACAACATTTTTGGGCAATATAAACCTGGCCTCTATATGTTGAGCTACCCCAAAAGATTATTCCATATCGTAAGGTAGATCCTACGTAGCCATGGTAAGCAGTTAGTACAGTGGGCTGATTGCTGATTTTACATAATCTATAGAGTGCGTATGAGAATTGATATAGTTTTTTACATATATGTTCGCAATGAGATTTCCAATTCACTTTACTGTCAATGTAAAGGCCCAAGAATTTTGTAACATCAATCTCTCTGATTTTTGTGTTTTGACAAGATATGTTCAAATTGTTTTGTGGCGTGTGCCGTTGTTTAAATAACATTAAATTAGTTTTGTCTATATTGATATTCAAGTCATTTTCAGTCAGCCATTGTATTAATGATGTCATAGATGTATTTATATTAATTTCTAAATTACCACCAGTATAAAGTATAGTTATATCGTCAGCAAATAAAGTCATTTTATATGTCATTATTGTGGGCATGTCATTAATATAGATAAGAAACAAAAGAGGGCCTAATATACTACCTTGAGGAATTCCTGTGATTACGTTCCTTATATCAGAACCATGTGTAACCTCAATTTTATTAGTTACAGATACCCTTTTTATTTCCGTCAGTTGTTTCCTATTGGTAAGGTAAGATTTCAGAATTTCATGTACGTTGCCTCTTACACCGTACATATATAACTTACTTAAAAGTATTTCGTGATTGACACGGTCAAATGCTTTGGACATATCCATAAAAAGAGCTATTGCAGGTGATCTCTTTTCCATATTATTTAGTACCTCGTGTAAGAAGTTATACATAGCTAAGTTAATTGATTTACCCTTTCTAAATCCGTATTGACTTGTCGTGAATAAATCATTACTTTCGAAGAAATTATACAGGCATGTGTATATGATTTTCTCAAATATTTTGGAAAATATTGGTAATAGAGCAATAGGTCTATAATTATTAATTAATGACTTGCTATCTTTTTTATGAATGGGTTTTATTACTGTTAATTTCAATCTATCCGGAAATATACCATGTTCTATGCACAGATTCATGATGTGACTCAAAGGGTCTGCAATGATAGTTGCTACATCTTTCACTGTTCGCGTAGTAATACCATCATACCCTACACTAGACGTATCCTTTAGGGAAGTTATTATTTTTAAGATGTCATAGGGTATTGTAGGGAGCATGAATATAGATTTACCATTGCATTGAATTTTAGACAGCTTATTAGTTGGCCGTTCTTTGGTATTCTTGTGTGAACAGTCTTTAACTATGTCAGTGAAATAGTTATTAAATGTATTCGCTATGCATGTACCACCAGTTATAGTTTCACCATTTATGACTAGTTTTTCAACACCCTCATTTGGATATTTATACTTAATATCATTTATCACTTGCCATGTTGCTTTTCCCTTGTTTGCGGAGGTATTAATGAAATGATTGGTTCGACTTTTTTTTGTTAATGTAATTATCTTCCTATAACGCTTAGAAAAGTTTTGAAAGATTATTTTATTTTCCTCGGTAGGGTGCTTTCTATATTTTCATAGAAGATCCCTTCTTCGTTTACTACAGGCTTTTATACCTGTAGATAACCATTTGGGTTTTGTGATAAAGCTTACGCGAAGTTTTTTTAAAGGGAAACACAAGTTATAAGTTGAGTTAAATAGATCTGAAAATAGATTGTAAGCTAAATTTGGATCAAAGGTTTCGTAAATTTTGTTAAAAGAAACTTATTCCATATAAATTTGAAACATATCTCTATTAGTCCGAGTGAAACAACGTTTATAGGTGTACCAATTTGTCAACAGGCAAGTTCTTTTTACATGACACGTTAGTATTTGGGCAGAATGGTCAGAAAGCGAAAAATCTATGATTTTTCCTTTACACCCCTTGATATTGTGAACAACGTTGTCAATGCATTTTTGACTGACGTTGCGCGTAGGTTGTTTAAATTGTATTATTAAATCAAAACTCATTAGCATTTCCATAAACTCTCTGCTATCCCGAGTCTGGGCTAAAACGTCTATATTAAAATCGCAGTCGTCAGTATTTTATTTAACATTAACAAAAAGATATTCACCAGACCACTTGGTGATCTGTAAATACATAGAATATTTATATCGTGTTGCATCAGTTCGACTCCAGAGCATTCAAGGATACCTGTGATTGACATTTTATTTATCTCAGTCAAGGGCTTATACTGATAGTTATTTCTTAATAAAATACATGAACCTCCATGTCTGTTAGATCTCATGAAATAGGACCAGCTTATAGCCAGGTAGGATTAAATACATTTCATCGCCCTGTATCATATTAATGTTCTGTTATACAAACAATATCAATCGAAGTTCCCTCCATTTCTAGTTCATTTAGAGATACAGTTAATTCATAATTTTTAGTCAGTAAGCCATCTATGTTTTGGTGTAGTAAGGATATATAATTATTCACGAAATAACTGATTTGGGATTGACAATTCGGTTTGTTTTTGTGGTTCGGGTAATTTGTTACAGGGCATGTCATCATTCGAGTCCACAATTAAATCTGTCTGGGTACAATTATCAACATAAATTACGCCATGAGATGTATTTTGCTGTTGTGCTATCTGATAAAGCTGCTTTTTGCGGTGATAATCCATGCGTAAAATTTCTTTCAGTAACGTTCTAGCAGTGTTTACTGCATAACGTGACCCATATGGTACAAACTTAGAATAGTTCATGTCAAGAAAAGTGGCGTACTTATGTTTTTGACATATAAAACGCATTGCATAATTTAACTTAGTTTCCCGTAGGTGTTTATTATACGGTACCTCACAAACTATAACATTCGTATTTGCTACATTTGATATCCAGGAACTTAAGCTATGCTCTAATTCATAGGGGTTTTTATCATGTATACCGCCTAACACTATAACATAATCTCGAGCATTTAGACTCTGGACATAGTCCTGCGGCACAGATAATATGTTGCCAGGCCTTGCACCCGTCCGGATATAAGAAAATACTGAGAAATCCGTTCCGAGAAGATTTTGGAGGATGTCTCTTAAGCCGCGCCCCTGTTCATTGGCTAGTATTACAACCCTGTTTTTCGGTATGCTGTGTGATTCTTGTGTCATCATAATATTACTGCTATCTGTTGGTCGCACATTACTATTGCTACTTGGAATATTGCAGGCGTTTTTCAAGATCAGTGATGTTTCAGCAGTGAAGTGCAGCTTCCGCGTTAGGTTGTCTATTTCTCCCCTTAGAGTTATTACTTCTCGGCGGGAGCTATTTAACTGTTCTTGTAGTTGGGTTATTTGTCTTTGCAGGCAAGTTATTTTAAGATTTCCATCGTGAAAATGCGTTGATGCCAAGGTTGAAGAAGATGGCGTGGAGGAGGTATAGTGAGCTAGCAGAGAATGTCTTTTTTTTTCTTGGCGCTGTAATGATGTGTCATACTTTCCGTACAAGTGGTAGAACATAAGGATTTTAATAATTTATTTTCATTTGTGAGTTTATTCGTGGCTGCACGGAGCTCATTATTTTCGAGGATAGTATTTTCTAATTCGCTCTGGGTGGTGGTCAGGTCCAGCGTTAATTGGCCTATTGTATCTTTTAACTCTGTAATAGTGACTAAATCAATCATTGTACCGTCCACGCTCCTTGACAACATACTGGTAGAAAGCAATTCCCCCGAGGTATCGCACTCAGTAAACATATTATTATGTGAGTCTGTGGTTGATGCAATAATTTGTGGTATGGTTTGTATGGGGCTAATAACTATGGGTTCTTTGTTTTCTTGATTTTGTAGTTTTTTTGATGTGGTTTGTTTTGGTGAACACTGTTTTTTCCTTCTCATAGTAATATTGCTTACATTATTCTCTTGACTCGGTTTGGTACGCTGTACTGGTGGTGTAGGTATTTTGAGGTTGGTAGTGGTAGCCTTTTTGATGCCTTGCTTGGAAGACATTTTTATTTTGGTCCGCTTGTGTTGTGTCGTCACCGACGTGTTACCTTTATAGGAGCTGTACACAAATTCTAATTCTTCACAAAAACTATCGAGTAGTCAGCTTGGACGCGAACTCACGCCCCGTCACCGACGAACATGAATTTTTGCCTCGAGGTCAAATCGACGTTAAGTCAGGTAAACAAATTTTTCGATCTCTTCAATTTCGTCTTTCTCCTCAAAACAGATAATAATAAGAAGTACAAGTGTGGATGAGTTACCCTCCCTTTTGCGCTGAGGTACTATTCACAACAATATTTGAATAAAAAACGGTCTACCTTTCTGAATATTTCGAATTTTACGAAATACACGGATGTTTTCAGTTTTAAGGCTTATCATTTATTAACACCTTTGTTTATGCTATTTTTAATGTAAAGTACGGTCATAAAGCCACGTCTGTACTTGTTTGACTAGTACAGGTGAACCACTGTTTTGTTTACACTTCTTAATTTTTATTTTTAGAAAGTCAGTTTTTTGAATTATTAGCTTTAAGTTGGTTGGTTTAATTTTAGTTTAAGTTAGTTCGACACACTATCACAGTTTACATTCAATTTAAGGGCAGTTGCAAGCACAGTTCGTCAGTATGTTACACCGACTTTTTACTTATGAAAATAACACTGGAAGATGAAAGTACATTTAATTGATAACGATGTCACTTAATTATCGCACTATTATTATACTATTCCATGCATTTCTTACGCGATTAACACTGTATCACAATATTTATATATTTTTAAATACGAAGCTAATGTTTGCGTGGCTACTAGCGCCATCTACTTGGCTGTTGGCTCCCTGTTCCCAGCGCGGGCGGTGGAACATGTTCCACCGCAGATGACTCCGCCTCGGTCGCCCATGGCGCCCGACGTGGATGACGACGACGTGCCCGAGGTCACTTGGGTAGAACTAGAGCTGGCGGTGAGAAGTCTAAGAGCCAAACACACCGCCCCGGGACCCGACGGCATTCCAGGCCGAGCGTGGGTCCTAGCTCTAGTCAACGACGCTCTCGAGCCCCGGCTGAGAGGGCTTCTCAGCGCATGTTTGGAGCGGGGCCAGTTTCCGAAATTGTGGAACACGAGGAAACTGGTCCACATCCGAAAGGAGGGGCGCCCGGCGAACTCGCCGTCCGCCTACCGGCCCATAGTGTTGCTCGACGAAGTGTGCAAGCTCTTTGAAAGAGTAATTGCGAAGCGCCTCGACGAGCACCTCTCAAGAGTGGGGCCGGACCTGGCGGATGGCCAATATGGCTTCCGCCAGAGGCGTTCCACCGGGGATGCCATCATGCGCGTGAGGGCTCTGGCGGAGGATGCAGTAGCCCGGGGTGAGGTGATGTTGGCGGTGTCCTTGGACATCGCCAACGCTTTCAACACCTTGCCCTGGAGTTGCATTAGGAAGGCGCTCGTGTATCACGAAGTGCCTCTCTACCTCCGCCGCATAGTCGGGGCGTATTTGACGGAGAGAGCCGTCATCTACCCAACCATGACCGGTCTCGGTCGGCGTGAAATGTCGTGCGGTGTTCCACCGCTCCTGTGGAACATCGGATACGACTGGGTGCTTCGCGGTGAACTCGTAGGCAGTGCCGCCGTCACGTGCTACGCGGACGACACGCTCGTGACGGCGTCCGGGGCGATGTACCGCGAAGCGACCCTAAAGGCCACGACCGCGGTTGCTCAATTCGTTGAGCGGATCCGGCGGCTGGGTCTCGAGGTGGCTCTGCATAAAACCGAGGCCCTGTTCTTTCATGGGCCTCGGAGCAAGCCACCCGAGGGATCCAGTCTCATCGTGGGAGGAAATCGCATCGGCAACAAGCCCCAAATGAAATATTTGGGGCTCGTGCGCGACGGCCGATGGGACTTCGGAGAACACATCCGAAGCCTGGCCCCCAAATTGAAGAGCACAGGTCTCGCTCTGGCTCGGCTGTTGCCCAACATGAGGGGGCCCGATGACTCCTGCAGGAGACTCTACGCGGGGATCGTGCGATCCATTACCCTGTATGGGTGCCCAATATGGGCGGAGGCCCTGAAGACCAGAACTGTGCGGATGCTGCGCGCTCCGCAGCGAGTGATGGCCATCAGGGTCATCCGCGGGTACCGCACGATCTCCTTCGAGGCGGCGAGTCTCCTTGCCGGAACTCCGACATGGGACCTGGAGGCGAGAGCTAATCGGTACATTATAGTCTGTCATATCACATAGGCTAATTTTATCCCTTGAATAGGGAAAATAAGTTGCGGAAACGGGATCAGAATTTCACGTGGGTGAAGTTGCGGGCAACAGTAAGTAAGTTATCAATAATATTCAGTTTTTACATTTTTTCTTTCGTATTTGCTTAGGTCATATTGAAGTGGGTTAGGTTTTTGATCTTTAAGTTAGTGAGTCTCATAAAAATACCGGATTTTAAACGTTAATGAAATTTTGCATTTTAGACTATTTACGGAGTTCTAATAAATGTGACAAATTTCATATACGTAGGTTAAGTAGTTTTCAAATTGTAAAGGGACAGAAGTAGCTCGAAATGGATAGTGTAAATATACGTACTGCGTCGTTAGTTCCTTTTTCTTTGAACTCGGCTGGACTCGCTACCGCGTGTTTAGATATTTTTGTTTAACGTCTCAGTTTTTTCCGGCTACAGCCACTGTTGACAAAAAAGTTTCAACATGCTCCCATTATTTCTAACTTTTTATCCCAAGATGTCTAAATTCAATAATTTTCATTAATGACATGCAAAGACTCGCCACTTTCCGTGCGGACATCCCCTCGGGTATCCCCCCACCGCCCAGCGGGGGGGGGGGAGGTTATTTCGGGCTCGAATCGACTAAAACCGCATGCCGTGTCAGGTCTTCAGACGTCAAGGTCTAATGTGGTCTAAAAGCCAATAGGCTTGCCCCTAAATGTAAATGAACAACTCTCAAACAAGTCAAAAAAAACAGACACTTTCATATTTGCAGCAGACCATAACGTATAAAGAAATTAAGTACATAAACTTGAAATAACTTTATAGGGTACAAAACCGTATTTTTCCTTCAATTAAATTTTTAAGCATTTTGTATGCTTACTTTTTTCTAAAGATTTAGATCGGAAAAAGAGAACATCTAGGACGGGACTTGAACCCGCGACCAGTCCCTTACAGGGGGAATGCTCTGACCAACTGAGCCACCTAGACACGTCCCAGATATTCGAAATTCTCCGATACATTATTACGTCTTAAGGCGACGTTGGAGCCATCTACCGTAATTCTTGCGAACTACGGAAACAATGAACAACTTTACAGTCATTTTTAAACATTGTTTTTTGATGACTCCGCCTAATTAATTCAATTAAATTTTTAAGCATTTTGTATGCTTACTTTTTTCTAAAGATTTAGATCGGAAAAAGAGAACATCTAGAACGGGATTTTTCCTTTTTTAATCTGGTAGTAAAAAATGTATCTCATTAGCATATAGCGTGGACAAGTCGCAAAAAATCGTGGTGATAGCCACCACAACCTTTTGCGGCTTGTGGGGCTCGCATATTATAAAACTAACTATGTGCCAGAGTGAGTGGGCCCTTATGCAACTTAGATATGACATTTAGAATTGAATGATTCGAGTTAATGGCTAGATATTTAATATTTGATGGTTAGATTTTTATATTTTATTGGCCCAAAACTTGGCCACAGCCACAGCGCTTTCCGTTGCCCTACACAGGTCCTCAGTAGTACAGGTGGAGGGGCACATTGGGCAAGAGAGCAAATGCGACATGGACTGGGCCCATTTTGCCATATTTTGTTTGCAGCGGCCAACTTGGGTCCGCAAGCGATTTAATGACTTCCAAGTTGGCCACTGGAGATGATGTCCAGGCGGCAGGGCTTCTTTTGGTCTGATAAAACATGCCGGAACTGAATGTTTGTCTTCCTACCTTTGCTCTCTTGCCCGCTATGGATCACAGTCTGAGTGGTTCTCATGAAGCTCCGACGGCTTTTTAAGCGGATGGGAGGCACATCTGTGGGCGGAACGGACGCACTGGACACGTGTATTCTCCCACGGACGTGATAGTCCGGTTGTGCGGAGAACATGAGGAGCTACTGCCCAAGATGACGAAGCGAGACGCCTCCGAAGATTATTTCTGGGCCCTATCTTTTGCTTGGTGTTAGTTAGTTAGTAGTAGCAGTGACGTCGGAAAGTCAGCGGTCTGTTCAGGGTTACAGCAAGGTAGCGGGAGGTTGGGTAGTGCTCAATGTTGACGCCTTGCTACGATAGCTTAAGACCTCTGGTCGCTTCGTAATTGCGGAGCTGAAACGCGCACGATTGTGTTTTGGACGGGTTCGATAGAAGATTGTTGTCGTCACAGTATTCACCAAGTGCGTTCAGCGCGGTTGTGAGCAATGCTTAGCGTCTTCGAAACTGGCATCATCCACCTGCAACGACAGTGAGGTCTGCATGAAACACAATAATTCGAGCACACGCTATTTGATTCACCGAGTGCGGATCGGATCAGCGAGGGGATTTACCTCCTTATCTGCTCCATCACCTTTTTCTGAGAGATGTCGTCCTCACAGAAAGAAGCGAAGAGAAGAAATCCTCGGTGATGGCCAAATCACTCTAACAATGTAACCCACGGAAGTAATCCGAAGTAAAGAGACTAACAAAAAAATATTTTTTTCTAATAATAATATTACAAGCGTCCATATATAGGCATGGTGGAGCACATGCTTCGTCGTCTAAGATTTAAAAAAAAACATCGCAATTTCATTGTTATTAGATAAGCGTTCGAAATCAACTATCTAATTCCAACATTGAATATCATTTAGGACCAGTAAATTCAACAAGTGATCCATCGGGTTATCATACTAATTAACGATTCTGTTGAAAGGTAAAAATAAAACACAAAATATCTGATAGATATCTAATGGTTGAGTTGTCATATCACAGATTCGAATGTCGTATATTTTTTGACAGGAAGCTCATCTATCGTAAATTAATCGACATGGCTCTCCAGAAACACCAAATTAGTGAACCGGTTTGGCGTGTGCGCGGCCGCCGCCGCCGGCCGGTGACCCGCCGGAAATACTTGCGACGCAAGCTCCATAGAGAAACTCGACACGTTTTTCTTAATATTCAAATATACATAACATGGCGTTATATGAATTTGTGCCCCCTATGTCGTCAGTTTGAAGTTCACAACTTTGGTTCTTGTGGTTAGAAATTAGATATAACTTTTCTAGAACTTATAATTTAAGCTAGTTAAGCTTTTTAAGCTACTTACCTTGGGCTCAGATAGGGTTGTGTAGAATGTCTTAGAATTTATTTAGTAGTAGTAAAAATAAGAAATGCTGTAATGCTGAATATTTAAAAAAAGGAACTTAGCCATAGAAGCACACTATCTAGGATGAGTCTGGGATGTCGACATGTAGGTCACCCTTTTCCAGTTCTTTTTGACTTCACCTAAACTTGCCATCAGACGGGATGGAAGTCAACTTGAAGGGTCAGTTATAAAGAAAAGAAAAATCTTGCCTGAACCTGAAATTGAACCCGGAATTTCTTGAGAATCAATCACATCACTAAAGCATACTTCTCGGTGGCGAAATAAAGTGGTCTCGAGAAGTATGCTGTAGAATTACCATAAGCATTTTGATCCTAACTTTATTATTACACCTACGTTTATTCTCCAGAAGAAAGAAATATACACTACACTTAGACACACTAGACATACAGAGGCCGCTAATGACCTAGATGTTTCAGCGCCCTTAAATAAATAAATTGAAAAAAAAAATGATACACTACACCTACATAAATTATACACACTATATACCTACACTATACACCGTTCTTAAGTATCCATAAATACATGCATATAATTAATATAATTACTTAATTCAACCGTTGTATTATGTTATTGACGAAATTCACGTTCACTTAGCGATGTTGTTTAATGTTAAGTAATATTTGTGTAGAGTGTAGGTAGGGTACACGTACTAGTTCTTAACCGTTTGATTTCAATCTCAGCAATCGATTATTTTTCTATATTTATTCACTATTTTATTTTGTCCTATCTCTTATAGAAGTTACTGCATTTGTTGGTACATAGATTTTATTCTAAAATAAATTGATGCTTATTTTTTTGCATTTCAACCCAACAGAAAATATTTCATTTAGTCCATCTATTTAGTAAAATAAACATCTGTATGGTTTCTCTTCTTGTGAAAAGCGAGCAGTTATCATGGTATAATCATATATAATATAATATGCTCGCTATATTATGAGCACTTAGAATTAGGGTATAGAATAATGTTATTATTATATATTATTTTAATATTAGAAATGTTCAAAGTGCCTTAATTTTTTTTATCACTCGTATAACTGACTTCTCTCTACTTTCCAAATTCTCCTCTTGCAGGTCTGGTGGAAGAGATTTCTTAAAGGAATAAGCAGAGGCTCTGTACTTCTTTTTTCACTGATGTATGTTTTTGCTTGTGTACATACAAAATAAATAACTCCTGTTTCGCCTTTGACATGCATATTACGTTTTCTTTTACCATTCTTTCTTTAATTCCTACATACATCTACAATTATACATAAATAATATGGCAACTGATACCTTTTTTTTATTCGTGGGGAAATCCCCTCTGATACCCCCCCGCACGGCCAACGGGGGCGGTTATGTCGGGCACGAACCCACTAAAACCGCACGCCGTCTCGGGTCTTCAGACGCCGCGCCGGGGTGTAAGGTTGCCCATAGAGCATATCCCTCGCATGGCAACTGATACCTTTACCAAAAAAATCCCTCACTTGACTTGGTATTGGTACGCTCACCCTATTTACCAGTTTGTTGTGCAATTATATCGATTATGAGGATGGTTATTGAGGACAAATGAAATCAGTTTAATGGCGTATGTAAATTTAAATTACAGGTTAAGCTGTTTTTACAAGTTGTGTATAATTATACTTCAGAAGAAAAACGATTTTAATCAATTATATACATTAGTGAATGAAACAAATTGAGTCTATAACGACGCCATAGTAATACTACATGATATTTTTTATATTGATATTATTATGATTATCTATTTTGTGGTTATAGCATAGCCTCAGATCCGACAACATGATTACTCTACATTCATTTGTTTTTTTATTATTAAACTAGACTAGGATATAAGAGGACATTCGTTTTCAAAATACGCAGACCGCATTCTTTCTCCTGATATGTGTTACTGTGATGTGATATGTAGTGATACCAGGCTACAATAATTTTTGAATATTTTTTGCACAATTAGGATCGATTAGTCATCTTAATCCCCAAATGGTAACCGAGTAGGTTAACATATTGATAAGTTTAGCAATACTAGCTAGGTCAGTCTTAGGATAGTTGCCCTATGAACTTCTTTTTTTTAATATTTAGGACACGTCAATTTGACTTCACCTCGCCTGATGGTAAGCTGAAGGTAAAGTCTCAGGAAAGAGGGTCACCATTACATACACGTACCATGTTAGCAATGGTGGCACTCAGCTTGACGGCCTCATCAGAAGAGGAATTGTCGTCGCAGCACCGCGTGACACCCACCGGTCCCACTTGTGCTGCGACCACAATCCCCCTACCCGGCTATGCACCTGCTGACCCCTGAACGCAGTCAAACCGAAATTGGATTACAATGGAGGGGTTTTCGCAATCGTGCACGGTGGTACCTACCCGGCCGAATTTTGTGCCAAATTTGTGTCATCAAATTTCTACCACCAGTGAAACTACACTATGGCAGTCGTTATGGATATTTGGAGCCCTAAAAAGACCGACAACTGGTCTAGCTACATAACTTTAAAATAGTCAATGGGTTGTGGAAGTAATATTATGGCAGTGGCTTCACGGCAAATATCGAAGTAAAAAAGCTGACACTTGACGACATCCAGCTTCGTGTCATGGCAGTCAATGAAGGTACAACTCAAGCCATATTGGACATGAATAGCGCCGTGAGTGAGGGCCCGGGCCGGTGGTCAGTTTCTTTTCATCGTACGGTAAAACATTAGAACCTTTTGTAATAAGGTATGACATTTTTTTTCTTTTGCCCAAGCATTTAATCTTTTTCAATTTGATGATTAAAAATAAAAACCGTTCTTGATGACACCAGGTGTTTCGATTTTGAAAGATTTATTACTTCCACAGTTTCAACTTTTTATTATTCTCTATTCAAATTATACCTAAGTATGAATTTATTGTTTAAATTTACTTAGAAAAGCATTTCTTAATAAAACTTACTAATAAATCCATAGAGATGTTAATAGTGAATACTAATTAACGTTAACATTAATTATTCAAACATAAAGTACATTTTATTATTCTCGTTTTGTTTTTCATTTGTCATATTATTATAATATTAAAGTTCAAACTAAAAAGATTTTATGCGTATCAAGTACCTAATTAATTTAATATTTTAAGACGTATCATAATGTGTCTAATAATACTTTTTTTCTTTAATTTTCTATACTGCTCTGAGTATTTATGAAAATCTGATGGAACAGAATGTAAGCAGGAAGCAGAACAATCCAAGGGAATGGAATCAAGGGTTTGCAGCTTGAGGCTCCCCACTCGAACGGCTACGGTTAAACCGCCACTCTACCAACCCAACAACACATGGACGTTGGCTCCCGGACTATAAGATGAACTTACCGAAGCAGCCATGTCCGGTGAGTACCTGCGTCAGAAGGTAGAAGAAGCTACCGTAGCGCCTCCACATCCTGCATAAGCACCTGGTACAGCAGGGATTGCTACATCTCGATTACTTACAGTACACAGGACACCTAAGTAACTACTTTTGTACTCTAACATGTAGTCACTACTTTTTAGGAGTATTTTTTCTCAGATCTAGTTGCAAAAGTTGGTGAGTTCGTCGAATATAGGCTACAAAACCGTCAAACAAAAAATTAAATAGGTACTAATGTAATGATTATTAAAAAACATGAACTATAAACCTCGAATTGTATTGCATTATCATAGAATTTGTAGAATAGATTGATATTATATAGGAACGTAGGCGTTGAGCACGTGTGGGCAGGTCGTGGGCGACCGGAAGGAAGCCGTTGCCTTTAGCTTTTCACATAAATTAGCACTTGCGACACGTGAATAACATAGGTCAATACGAATTTTATCATTGATAAGAGAATATACTATTTTTATATTTTTCGATAATTTAGTCAAAACATATATATGGCCTCAAAACGATTGATTTTGTATTTAGGAGAATGGCCCCCCATCATAGTTCGTTGTATGGGCCCTGGTAACGATGTTGAAAATCCATGAAATTTAAAAGTGAACATTTTAAGGAATATGGGTATTTTTTCTTTACTTTAAAGCATAATGAATAGAGAAATCATAAAATATATTTTTTGAGAATTAGGGCAATTCTTATCTTTAATGTCGAGTTGTGAATTAATGTTTTTTTAAGTCATGTGTTGATTCAAAGCAATACAAGACTGCATCGAAGCAGCACGTGAAGTAAAACAAGTACCCGACAAAAAACAAGTACTTAGTCATATTTTTAACTTTTGCGTCTTTAAACTATATTAGAAGTTTACGGTATAACCAATTAATTAATTTAGGAATTTCGTTAAAATAAAAACTAAGAAATTAACATAATGATAGTAGCTAGCCATCACAGTAAGGGTACTTTTCGCTTAATTTTCTTTAAAAGGTTATTTACGTCGACGAGTCACTTTTTTGGAGCTTGTCAATTAGGTGTGCAAAAATGTGCATATCGATGTGATATTACTAGAAACCCTGGTCGAGTAATTCTTACCTAATCGAGTAGTAATTCTACATGTATAGATAAACATCTGTGTCCTTTGGTGGCGTTGACTTGAAGTTTGATTTTTTCACAGCTTCAAGAAATTGCAAAGTATTTGAATATATATTTCAATTATACTTCCACGAGTTCCTAAAAAAAGGCCTTGATAGACAGATGGATACAGACAGACAACGGAGTGATTCTATAGGAGTTCAGTTTTGTTTCTTTTTAGGTACGGAATCCTCCCATCATGGAGGATTGGCTAGAGAGGCGACACGGAAGCCTCTCGTACCGACTGACGCAGGTGGTCTCCGGGAAGCGGTGCTTCGGGGACAACCTGCATCGGATCAGGAAGGAGCCAACGCCTGAGTGTCATCACTGCGATGCGAGCGAGGACTCAGGGCTGCACACGCTGGCCTCGTGGCAGCCATCGGGGTGGGAGTCCTCTCGCTCGGCAGCATGATTTCGGCAATGGTGCGGAGCGCGAGCGCGTGGGCCGCCGCCACCTCCTTCTGCGAGCATGTAATGCTCGCGAAGGAGATGGCGGAGCGCGCCCGGGAGAGATTTAGAACTCTCCCGGCCCGCCGAGCCCGCAACTTGCTCGCTGCGCGTCGCAGTCGACTCAGGCGCCGGAGGTCGCTTAACGACCCCCGTCCTCCATGAGCGCAGGCCTTACCTGCCACCCCCAGGGTGGCAGGTAAGGCCGCCTGTCACCCCAACAGAAGCAGGCCGGGTCGGTGGGGCGACTAGCGCCCCTCCCCCAAACCGGGGCAAGACGGGGATACCGTGGTTCCCAAACCCGAGGGGCCATCTCGAAACTGGGCAACCTTACACCCCGGCGTATTATGACCCGAGACGGCGTGCGGTTTTAGTCGGTTCAAGTCCGACATAACCGCCCCCGCTGGCCGGCGGGGGGTATACGAAGCGATTCCCGCACGAAAAAAAAAAGGTACGGAATCCTAAAATATCCTAAATTCTTTGTGTAAATTCTTTTCTCTATAGAACCGATGTGAACTATAAACTATTAACGACCTTACAAATACCACTTTATTCTTTATCATCCATAACTTTCTTTATTCTACTGTGGGGTAGGCTTCTCTGTTTCTTTTAAGTGTAGAACTTACAGTACTATACAGCTTACCAACCGTACTCAATCCGCAATGATGGTAAGAAAAACTCTTTCTTAGCCTTCCATGGATTCACTGCTATGGATAGATAAAGGAAACACGATACGATGACAGTGACTGGGACTTACGATGCAGAGAGTACTGCTTGCTGTTTTAGGGTTCCTTAGCCAAATGGCTAAAAACGGAATCCTTTTAGATTCTACATGTCTGTCTGTCTGTCCGTCCGCAAGTCACAGTCGCTTTTTTCCGAAACTATAAGAACCATGCTGTTGAAACTTATAGAAAACAATAAATTTTGAGGGTTCCCCATACTTAGAACTGAAACTCAAAAAATTTTTTTTCATCGAACCTACCTGAATATCTATGCATAGGTATTCAAAAATGATATTGAGGTTTCTAATATCATTTTTTTCTAAACTGAATAGTTTGCGCGAGAGACACTTCCAAAGTTGTAAAGTGTGTGTTCCCCCTGTAACTTCTAAAATAAGAGAATGATTAAACTAAAAAAAAAAAATGATGTACATTACCATGTAAACTTCCACCGAAAGTTGGTTTGAACGAGAAATCGTAAACCGCAAATTTATCTTTCATTCAATCAACTCACATATAAGAATCTTACTTGCTGCTACGGAACCCTTCATGGGCGAGTCCGACTCGCACTTGTTTGCACGGTTTAATCCCTTAGTAATCCCCCCTCCTCCAGCCAGCGGGGGTGGTTATATCGTACATGAACCGACTAAAACCACACGCCGCCTCGACTCAGCAAACGCTGGGGTGTATGGTGGCCCATAAGGTATTTCCCTCGCACCACAGCTGACCCAGGGCCATCTCCGGTTTCGAGATGGCCCCCTCGAGTTTGGGAACCACTGTGTCCCCGTGTTGCTCCCGGAAAAAGGAGGGACGCGCAACGCAGCGCCGCCTCGGCCTGCGTCTGCTATGGTGACAGGCGGCTCCACCAGTCACCCCCAGGCCTGCACTCATGGACGACGGAGGTTCTTGAGTGACCTCCGACGTCTGAGCCGCCTCCGCGCCTCGCAAACTCGGCGCTTCGTTATGAGTTTCCCCCTATAACCAGATTTGGTTGGTTCCTGATAACTTACTAATAGAACGAAAATTCATTAGCTCTTAGGTTTTATTTAATTTATAGGAATAATAGGTATATTCAATACTGTCAAATCATCACGTAAACATCACCAATGCACGCTTTGTTATTAAGTAAATAAGGCCAAATGTCTTAGATAAAATTACATTAAGAGAGTTTCTAATGCAGTCATCGCCAAATACAGCACGGCCCGTTTCTCAACGACCGAGATAACTGCGAAGGCGACGTCATGGTTAAATCCGAATGAAGGCTAACTGGAGGCGTTAGTATCACAATTATATTAATTAATTATTTCCTTTCAAATTCGTACTTGAGTACATCAATAAATAAACACTTTTAAAGAAAAGTACGGAAACTCGTGCCCAGCCAGACGAATTTAATTAAATAAATTAATTACCGGTAATCAATAACGCGTTATTATACTGAGTTTTAAAGCTGTTGAATAAATAAAATGTTAAGTTGGTTGTTTGTGTATTTATCGTTTAATACTAATGTGTGTAAGATAGATTAGATTCGATTTAGATTATTTAGATTATTATAACAAAATCCAAAATAGTTCCATGTAGGTATAACCATATAATTAAGTATAATTATCTAATATTTGAAGGTTTACCGAATCCCCTTTACATTGCCTATCATCGTCATCTACCTGCCCTTGTCTCAATTAATTGGGGTCGGCGGAATATGTCATTTTGCTCCATAAGTATATTCCTGCCAGATGTCATCGACTATTTGACACAGATTTGCTAATATAATAAACTAGCTGACCCGGCAGACTTCGTACTGCTTGAATTGATGACAAACCTTTTAAACCTTCTCTGGCCCTCCACAAATAATTCAAGACCAAAATTAGCCAAATCGGTCCAGCCGTTCTCGAGTTTTAGCGAGACTAACGAACAGCAATTCATTTTTATATATAAGAGAAGAAGATTACAATATTGGACGTCTACAAGAATATGTGTTAACCTTCAGATATCGCCTCATCATTTTTTTGTCATGAAATTAACAAAACATATCATCTAACGGTAAGAGGGTCATCCTCTGGCATCTTAATTAAAGGTTGGGATGCACAGTAACGTAACATTTGCTTTATGAGCATGTGTTGACATTCTTCATTAGCAAGGTTGGCAACAGCGGTGGCCGATCGGCCATGACATGGCCGTCGTCGCCGTGCGTACGCCACAAATTCGCCGTTCATTGATAAAAACTACTGCCCACTCATGGCGCGGAGACTCCATTCACCGGCGCCGTGGTTTGCGCAACGCGCATGCGTGGCCCTCCATTCGAATTTTCAATTCCCCCGCACTACCGCCAAGACCTTCATTCAATACCTTCCGCAATGTTGTCACTGTTTCACCACAGTTCGCTTCTCGAGTGTAAAATTTATTCATAGTAATCGTACTAGTATTATGAATGTGAACGTTTGTTTTGTTGTTCGGATGTTTTAGGAAGGAAGACGTAACGTAAGGTAGATGGACATTTTCTGACAACCTATGCACAGTTTGTTCAAATCTTTATCTAACAAGATAGATATCGTACCTTTTTTTTTCTTTCGTGCGGATACTCCCCCGCCGGCCAGCGGGGGCGGTTATGTCGGGCTTGAACCGACTAAAACCGCACACCATCTCGGGTGTAAAAAAATTTCACAGTTTACCAAAATCAAGCCAAGTCTTTTGATTGAATACAGAGCTATGACAAACTGTACTCGTACAACAAACTTTTGCCAGAAGCTTCATTACTCTAGCGTCCAGACTAGACCCAGTAGTTATATATATCGAACTTTGAAGTCCACTTTCATACCCTTGTGGGAAACTGGAGAAAACCAGGTGAAACTTTCACCTGTCCCACCGCCGGCGATGAATGAGAGTACGTGTAAAGCTAGCAACTATAAACGAGGTAGCGAGTAGCGACTAGCGAGTGTGTAGCTCCGATAGTTTTGTAGCTGGACTAGTGATAGTGTGTGAGGGCAACGCGCGATTACTCGCACCACTTGTTGACTCGGCGACTTTTCGGCCTAGAAAAAGTCATATTCTATTGGCTATAACGCCAGTGGAAAAGTTCGAAATGTAGGTATGGGAGTGATATTATTTGTCGACATGTCACGTGTAACAAATTCTCATACATTTCGGAGTTTTACAGGTTCGCTTCGATTTCACTAGTAGAATGTCACTTAGTCTCAATAAAGCTAAATAATAATAAGAAGTCGGTGGCGGCCAAGATGCAGAAAGCGGTTTTGCTCGACAATGCCAGGATAGTGCGGCAGTTCCTCTGCCAATCGCTCTACTCCGGTCGACTATTGCCCACCACACAGGGCTATGTTGCCGCCTTCTCCCAAACTACGGGGGAGGCGTGAAGTAGTTGAATAAAAACAATAATAATATATATTTTCATTGTTTGTACACAAGAAGACGCATACAGAACATACGGTTTTGAGGCATATACAATTGCCTTATCGCACAGGGCAATCTCTTGGATTGGATTGGATGGAATTGGATGACGAGAATCAGTGATCAGTACTATATGTACTGCCATGACCAGCCGTTTGCGGTGTACATATATTATATTTTTCATTTATACGGTGGCATATTACCTATATGAAATTAGGAATACATATTATGTTTACTATAATATGCTTACTAAACATATAATTTACAGTAATATAGGAAATATTAAATAGTTAGTCTAAAAACTGATATTTGAAATCTGAAAATGATCATTTACTTTTAACGCTGACTGTACAATATATCGTTGAGAATCCGACCGGTCTTGGTCACCAATATTGGCGACCCCGATGTGCCGTTGGGGTTGGGGATCAAAATTCCCCCTCCTCTATAGAGAGGCGCTCACGGAAACACTGCGGGGGTGACGGCTAGCCCCAATCGTCACCCCCAGGATCCTCCTCCATACTTTTATACAAAGAAAAGAAAGAGAGAAGTTATTTATACATGTTACATTGAATATACAGATTATAACTTGATTTCATTTGAACTTATTCATTCCTTTTTATAAACCCAGCATTTATGAGACAATCAGTATACAACCAAGAAACAGGACACATTCAGGTGGCCCTTCCTCTTAAACCTTTCTTAGCTTCCTTCACGAGCCGTTGATCGTAAATTATTATAGTAATTAACTATTAACCTAGTACGTTATTGCATCTCCCACCGGCCTCCCATAGCCTTCCATCTAACTAATGCTTGCCAGTGTACCTAAAGTGAATCTACTTACACCTTAACAAAGAGCCGTAAACTTCGTTAGGCATTTCCATAAACATCTGGTAGCTTAGTTGAATATGAAAGGTAATATAAACATGATATTAACGATGATTTTAAATCGCGAACATTAAGTACGCTATAAAAGGGCGAAAGGAATTTCAATTGAGATTATCGGTTTACATACTCGTATCGTAATATAATATCAGTCGTCAAAAGCGCAAGTCACTTTACTATCACATTAACGTCTCGAGACTCGGGACTATTAATTGATGTCAAAATTTATGTCGACTTACACACTGGTATTATGATCTTGAATTACTGGTGAATATCACACATGCTATTGAGCACTATTGAAAATCTTCAAAAAAGATCTCTTTCTATTAGTAAATTATTTAAACCCCCTCTTCCAGTGCTATAAGTCATGTAGGCCAGGGTTACCACAAAACAATGGGCAGGTGCGGGTGCTCCACTGTATGTCCTGAGACGTTTAATTCGGGCACTCTTGTTATTTTAATAAACCGTACAGTATAGGGCACATTTTTACAAATGTGATGGTGAAACTCCTGTTTGAAAATTCCACATAGTTTTAACCTTATTGTGATAAAATTTTAAATCAATCAATTTTCTCAGCTGCCGTCAACAAAATGAGGCCTATGCGTTTCATTGAAAAAAGGAGAATGCCCGATTTTATGCTCAGGACACATAGTGCGCTCTACGGCCGTACGCAAATGAAAATCTCTGAAAAGCTACCCCGGGGCTTGTGGTAGCCGCACGAGGATCCTACGATTAATACCCAGTTTGAAGAGGAAAGTGCTTTGCATGCACTTCTCGAGTAATGTACAATTTTACTATTTTTCAAATTTAAAATCGAAATTTAGAATTTGGAACAATACCGAGGTGAGATGTGTGTTTAGGTTTCCGTGGTTTATTTAGTGTGTTGGTAATGGAATATTTATCACATATTTCAAGTGTCAATTATGTAATTGTACTCAAATTCCGATTATAGAAATAATTGATTGCTACTCCATTACCGCGTCTAATAAATATGGTAATTACTGATTAAATTAGAATTATAGCTTACTTCGAAATTTGGCTAAGTAGCTATTCTGTAGATAATTTCAATCGATGAGTTTTAACGGTTATTGGTTTTAAGACTCTATTTAAGTATTCGGAGACACTATACGAGTCCTCATTAGCATAATTGGATATATATAATTAGCCTTGTCTTTTAGAAGTACCTAGTAACATATTCAAGATGTCTTGTTGAGATTTGTGCGTCATTTTTATCTTTTTCAACAAATTTATTTCTCAAACACTTAAAACTAGGTCTGCAAGGCGAATCGCTGCTTGCAATGTTGAGCTGAGTGAGACAATCAGAGACAATGAGAAAATCAGATTTTGAAAATTTTGAACAGTGATCATTCCTCCGTGGCAAGTTCGATTTTGAAAAGTCACAACTCTGGACATGCTTTCTGAGCGTGTAAAGTTTGGTGACAGTGTCTTGAGCGGTTATTATGTAATTCCATCTGGAATTTTTTTAACGGTGATAATTCCTCTATGGTAGTATTAATTTTTTCAAAATATATCCATAAACCTTCCTCTGATTGACCTGTTTAATCATGCCAAATTTGGTTCTGATTGGATTAGTAGTTTAGGAGGAGACCTGTGACAAAGAAAATCCTGAAGTCTGGTATGAGGAGCTTTCGTTCGACTTCGTCTCACTCAGCTCAATGATTTCTCACAAAGTTATAACAATACTCGTGTAATCGTATAACTAGGTCTGCAAGGCGAATCGCTGCTTGCAATGTTGAGCTGAGTGAGACATCGTGAATCAGATTTAGAAAACTTTGAACAGTGATCATTCCTCCGTGGCAAGTCCGATTTTGAAAATTCTGTTTGAAAGTCACAACTCTGGACATGCTTTCTGAGCGTGTAAAGTTTGGTCACAGTGTCTCGAGCGGTTATTATGTGATTCCATCTGGAATTTTTTTAACGGTGATCATTCCTCTGTGGTAGCATTAATTTTTTCAAAATATATCCATAAACCTTCCTCTGATTGACCTCTTTAATCATGCCAAATTTGGTTCTGATTGGATTAGTAGTTTAGGAGGAGACCTGTGACAAAGAAAATCCTGAAGTCTGGTATGGGTGTGTGTTGGGTAACCTCGAGTGTCGCTCCGATTCCGATCCCGCTGCAGTCCGGGGGGAACGGAATCGGAGCGGCCGGTACACCCTGGGCGGCGGTCAATGGCTTCCCCTTCACCCCTTCATAGGGTTGGCATTGATCGTCGGCCAATACCCAACGTGGCGGGAACACATCGCTCTCCGTACTCCTCTGCTTTCAGAGGAGACAGGATGAGCGATGCTGTTAGTGGTGAGATGGCCCAGGGTCAGCCGGGGTGCGAGGGATATGCTCTATGGGTAACCTTACACCCCGGCGTCTGAAGACCCGAGACGGCGTGCGGTTTTAGTCGGTGCAAGCCCGACATAACCGCCCCCGCTGGCCGGCGGGGGGGGGGGGGGGTATCCGAAGGGATTTCCGCACGAGAAAAAAAAAAAAAAAAAGGAGCTTTCGCTCGACTTCGTCTCACTCAGCTCAAAAATATCAGTGTGGATACAGAGGCCCGATTCAGCAAATTACATTTTAAATTGTGTGATTTGAAGTTATAAACTCACGAAAACGTTGGTAGGTTTTCTTTCGACAGATTATACGGAGTATCAAAGTTTTTTTCCATTTTTAGTGTTCCTTACTTCAAAGGAAAAAAAACCGTCCAAGTGCGAGTGGGACTCGCCCATGAAGGGTTCCGTAGCAGCTAGTAAATTTTTTATATTTGAGTTGATTGAATGAAAGAAAATGAAATTGCGGTTTACGATTTATGACGTATTAAAAAAAAACTACTTACTAGATCTCGTTCAAACCAATTTTCGGTGGAAGTTTACATGGTAATGTACATCATATTTTTTTTTTGTTTTATCATTCTCTTATTTTACAAGTTACAGGTGCACACACACACATACACACATTTTACCACTTTGGAAGTGTCTCTCGCGCAAACTATTCAGTTTAGAAAAAATTATATTAGAAACCTCAATATCATTTTTGAATACCTATCCATAAACACCCCAAACGTATGCGTATGATGAAAAATTTTTTTTTGAGTTTCAGGTCTAAGTATGGGGACCCCCAAAATTTGTTGTATTTTTTCGCGCAAACTATTCACTTTAAAAAAAATGATATTAGGAACCTCTATATCATTTTTGAAGACCTATTATCCCCCAAAATTTATATATTTTTTTTATTTTTGTGTGAAAATGGTAATGCGTCGCCTGCGTCGCGTGAGCATGTTGCGGGCTCGGCGGGCCGGAAGAGTTCTAAACCTCTCCCGGGCGCGCTCCGCTATCTCCTTCGCCAGCATTACATGCTCGCAGAAGGATGTGTCGGCGGCCCACGCGTTCGCGCTTCGCACTATTGCCGCAATCATGCTGCCGAGCGAGAGGACTCCCACCCCAATGGATGCCACGAGGTCGCGCCTCGGCGCCTCCCACGGCGGACAGTCCGCCAGTGTGTGCAGCCCTGAGTCCTCGCTCGCGTTGCAGTGATGACACTCAGGCGTTGGCTCTTTCCTGATCCGATGCAGGTGGTCCCCGAAGCTCCCCTTACCGGAGATCACCTACGTCAGTAGGTACGAGAGGCTTCCGTGTCGCCTCTCTAGCCAATACTCCATGATGGGCGTTATCGCCGTTATTGCGGCGTGCCCTGCGCTTGGTTGCCCAAGTCGTTCCTTCCACTTATAACGTGTACCTACTTGTGATTGTTCTGACTCGAAAATATATCCAATGAGGAACTGTGGGATATGTTCACTTCGATCGGTGACCAGCTCAAGCGCCATAAGTGAACATGGATCGGTCACACCCTCAAGTTCCCAACCATAATCCTAGACAGGTTACTTGGTCCGAGGTTAATGGATAGGCCTGTGGAGGAACAGGGTGCGATGTTCCTCCAACACAAATGGAGGATCCTCTGACCAGGCAAGGTGATCGCGGCTGGCGGGCCGCGGCCCAACGGTTGTCGTTGGGATGTTGTATATATATTATACCAGCGCGAGAAACGTGAAGTCACATTCGCGATTCAGGATTGGTAGTGACGTAGTAGTTTCAAAGTAGTTCAACTTGTTGTTGCTAGATGGCGCTGGGTATATGTGGTATCGCCACAGGTCAAAATAGAACGCGATGGCGGAGTAGCAAGGTACTGCGGACGCCCTCTGGGTGTTTTATATCAGTTATGTATGTATTCTTTGCCGCCGGTGCAAAGGTTTGGTTTTACCAATTCATGACAGCCCACAGTCACAGTCTATTTCATGGATTCCTGCATCTTCAGTAGTTAGTATTTAATATAAGGACTTAAAAGGATATCAAGACTAAGGACTACAACGCACTTCGGTTATTGGCGTAGTCGACGGCCCGAGTTGTTATTAATGTTGTATCGAAACAAAAGTACCTCAAGATGTTAGTTTCTCAGCCATGACAGTCCTAAGCAATACAAAACGTCGTACAAAGCAAATTCTGATTGATTAGCAAATCCAAAATATAATATCCGATTGCGTTATTAACAAAATTTCAGTTAAGACATGTTTAGATCGTTTACGTTTGTTATCTCGTAATTAGTTTTCTCTTCGTATTCATAAATTACAAATATGTGTTTAAGTGCCTACTTAAATTATTTTATTTAATGACTGTACTCTGTCCAGTTGCTAATCCGTCCACCTGAGAATCTGTCCAGCTGAGAATCTGTCCAGTTGCGAATCTGTCCACTTGCTACGGAGGGTATTAATCGGTATATTGTTTCTTAAGTATGGCATTATTTTATTTTTGTTGATACCTGTTTTATAGCCTAAAATGTGTTGGTGTTAATCCCGATTCATTACAACTGCTACACAATGTCTATTGACTATTGGTTTATTATTTACATAAGTCATTACATAATCATTTTCCTATTTAATTAGTCACATAATAACTCAATTTAGAATCAAATATCACTTTAATAAATGGTTAGAAGACTGATCAACTAATAGTTAATTGAAAATGCAGGTTAACGTACCTGAACCAGTTTGTAATTGAGAATACATTTAAATTCATTAAAAAGCATTATAACTTTCCTCGGGCTGATACACATTCAATAAAGCGACACGCTAAGTGGCTCCACCAGTACCTAAGTAGCCATACCTAATTATGTTGTAAGCCCGCCGTCCGACTGCCCGACTTTTAGCACTAGCACAGCATAGACAAGAGGTACCTATACTTATATACAGTTTTAATGGTCTCTATTAAAAAGCATCTCCTTATGCCTAAATACATTCCAATTTCTTACATCACGAAAGTGGAAAGTTATTTGTACAATATTCAACAGCTTTAGTGAAAACAAGGCAACAGCTAGTCTGTACGAATAAATAAAATGGTCTGTTTGTACTCGTTATTTTAAAATAACAGATTTTTAATGATTGCGTAAGAATGTATACACGATACTTATAACAAAAATACAATTCTTAATTTTTTGTCTGTGTGTCTTTGAGTGTGTGTTTGAAATAGGTAATCTCTAGTTGGGCTGAGCCGATTTTGACTGGCGGGACTTTCACTGGCAGACAGGTAATGTTACAAGGCGTAATATAGGCAATATATATAATATATCGTATAGTTTTAGAAAAAGGAATAGAGATCTGCACAAAAAAAAAATCTGATTTACTCTGGAACGGCTGGGCCGATTTTGACGGGATTTTCACTAGCAGATAGATTAATAGGGTTCCGTGTAAAAGATATAAAATTCTAAAAATCTAAATCTAAATTTAGTTCATAAAAATCTCGTCAGTCTGTTAACTAACTTCTCCGAAACGGGTTGACCGATTGTTATGATATTTTTGTGTATATTTGGTGTCCCACACGTAAAAAAGAAGACAATTTTTTCATACCATAATATCAGAATTTCACGCGATCGGAGCCGCAGACAACAGCTACGAAATACTACTACTAGAATAATACAAATACATAACATAACATAACATAACATAGCATAGTATAGCATAGCGTAGCATAGCATAGCATAGCATAGCATAGCATAGCATAGCATAGCATAGCATAGCATAGCATAACATAACAAAACATAACAACATAACATAACATAACATAACATAACATAACATAACATAACATAACATAACATAACATAACATAACATAACATAACATAACATAACATAACATAACATAACATAACATAACATAACATAACATAACATAACATAACATAACATAACATAACATAACATAACATAACATAACATAACATAACATAACATAACATAACATAACATAACATAACATAACATAACATAACATAACATAACATAACATAACATAACATAACATAACATAACATAACATAACATAACATAACATAACATAACATAACATAACATAACATAACATAACATAACATAACATAACATAACATAACATAACATAACATAACATAACATAACATAACATAACATAACATAACATAACATAACATAACATAACATAACATAACATAACATAACATAACATAACATAACATAACATAACATAACATAACATAACATAACATAACATAACATAACATAACATAACATAACATAACATAACATAACATAACATAACATAACATAACATAACATAACATAACATAACATAACATAACATAACATAACATAACATAACATAACATAACATAACATAACATAACATAACATAACATAACATAACATAACATAACATAACATAACATAACATAACATAACATAACATAACATAACATAACATAACATAACATAACATAACATAACATAACATAACATAACATAACATAACATAACATAACATAACATAACATAACATAACATAACATAACATAACATAACATAACATAACATAACATAACATAACATAACATAACATAACATAACATAACATAACATAACATAACATAACATAACATAACATAACATAACATAACATAACATAACATAACATAACATAACATAACATAACATAACATAACATAACATAACATAACATAACATAACATAACATAACATAACATAACATAACATAACATAACATAACATAACATAACATAACATAACATAACATAACATAACATAACATAACATAACATAACATAACATAACATAACATAACATAACATAACATAACATAACATAACATAACATAACATAACATAACATAACATAACATAACATAACATAACATAACATAACATAACATAACATAACATAACATAACATAACATAACATAACATAACATAACATAACATAACATAACATAACATAACATAACATAACATAACATAACATAACATAACATAACATAACATAACCTAACATAACCTAACATAACCTTTTTTTTTTTTTTTTTTTTGTTTAGGCAGGAAAAAATGTACCTTCCGCATACCGCGCAGCGCGGGGACGCCGCGCGGTTATGTGGGGCTCTCACCACACTAAAACAACCTGCCGTGTGCCATACACCGCGACTTAGTGAGTGAACCGTCGGAAATACTTCGCACTCATCGACGGAACACTCAAGCGCCGGCACGCAAAGGTGCGGTGCGGGCCCGTCTTCTAGGCGATGTCCAGGCACACCGGGACATCACCCCTTCGCGGGGGGCTCTAATGCGGGTGGAGGGCAATCCCCGGCCCATCCACCCGCGGCCCCACTAGGGCGGCATGAGGCGCAGGAATGCGCGTGCACGCCGCCCAGTTCGCGGGCGGCGGATCGGATCTGCGAGGCCGTCTGCCTCTTTGATCCTCTCCGCCGCCTCCTTCCGCGAGATGACTTCCTCGCAGAAGGACGCGACCGCGGTAAAACACCACACGACGTCGCCGCGGCAGCCGGCCCTGGAGGACTCCCACGCCCAGACCAGGCGTTGAAGTCCCCCATGACCAGCACGTGACCTGAGGTCACCTGCCGCATCGAGGTCTCCAGTCGAAGGACGAAGTCCCCGAAATCGCTCAACCTCCGGTTGGTCGGCAGCGACTTCTCCCGGACCCTTGTCTCTTGGCGACAAGGCGGGGAAATGAAGCGCCGTGGAGGCGGCGACTGCCACGCTTCCATCGACCGAATCCGAACCGACCCAATTCGGGCAGCTCGGAACGATACATGGAAACGCGGCTACGGCAAGGCCTATGGACCACTGGATGTAGATACCACGATCCATTAATGGAGCGCGGTCTCTACAACCTCCTCCATTTGCGACGGCGACGTCGGTGACACGGCGCTGGTAGCGACCTCGGTCGAGCGACCGGCCCCCAGCTTTGGCGTAGAAGCCGAGGTGCGGGGTTGTCTACAACCCTCACGGCCCAGCAAGTGGTTAGCGGGCAGCTTGCCCGCGGCACATGCTGGGCAGTGAGGGGGGGCGGAGCACTCCGCCGCCTTGTGCCCGGGTTGACCGCAGCGGAAACATAATCCGCTGCAGTCAAAGCAGCTGGTGCATTTAACACGAGCGTGCCCGGCCGCCATGCACTTGTAGCACCTCATGGGCCGGCTATCCAGGACCGTAACCCTGGCTGATATCCAGCCCACGAGGAGCCTGCCTGCATCGGCCAAAACCTTGACCGAGGCGACCGGACAGCTCGCCCACACTGCACCAACGCCTCCGGGACCGGGGCGGATAGTGCCGACCTTGATTTGGTCCGGGCTGCACTTAGTAGCCGAAGCTATGGCCTCCCGGACGTCGTCGGCAGTCGTGAAGTCCGCCAGACCCGAAATGCGCACCTCGGCGCATTTGGTCGGCCTGGCGATCTTCACGCCTTCCACCCCACTGAACAAACCCCGCAGCTTCTCAGCCACGACGTCGGCTCTCCTACCGCCTTCTGCCCCCGGGAACTCGAGAATCCGAGCCCCCGTACGGGCGAGGCGAGTTCGGGCACCTACGCCTCCGAGATCGGAGACGTCGATGCCCTGTTTGGCCCTCAGGAGAACCTGGCCGTAGCTGAGGCCACGCTCCACCGCCTCCGGCGCCACCGTGATCACCACGGCGGCGGATTTGGGCGGCGTGAGCTTCCTCGGCTTCTTGCCGTCAGACTGAGGGGCTGCGGCCGCCTTTGCCGCAGCCTTCTTCTTCTTCTTTTTCCCTCCCCTCTTTTTCTTCCGGCTCACCGTCTGCCAGCCCTCGCTGTCCGGCTGAGCGGAAGTCGAGGGGACGGGAGCCGAGGAGGCAGATGTAGGTGCCACGGGAGGGGGGGCACGACTAGACTTGGCGGGGGCCCGCGAGGGTGCCTGCACCGGTCTTAGGGATGGGAAGTCCACCCTTGGGCCGGCTGCTGCGGGACCCGCAGGCCGCACAGCCGACGCACTTTGCGTCACCACCCCTAACGAGGGTGCCGGCACCGCCTGCACCCGCCTCATTGCCGCCGTCGTAAGGCGGCGGGGCTCAGGAGGCAGCCTCGCCTCCAACGACTGTAGCTTCGCGTCGAGCATAAAGCCGACGCTCAGCATCACCTCCCTCATAAACTCCTGCGAGAGCAGGCCCGAGGGAGGTACCACGGGGGGTGAGGGCGTTGGGGCCACCTCTTCTGGCTCCGCCGCTGGCACCTCTTCGTGCGCAGCAGGCGATGAAGGCGCAGCAGGCGGCGCCATTACCGCGACAGGCGGAGGAACCGGTGCCAACGAAGCTTTCGATAGGCGACGAATCTCCGCCTGCATTTGCCGCATCTCCTCCTGGAGATGCAGGAGCTCGGCGGCTAGCCGCTTGTTGGCGACTTGGAGTCGCCTTGTCTCGTCCGAGACGGTACGGCTTGAGAGGGCCTCCACCGCCTCCTTCAGCCCGGAGGCTGCCAACTTAAGGGCCTTTTGATAGGTCCCTTTGAGGTGCGTCGACTTGGTGGCCACGTCGAGAATTATGGCCACACTCTTAGACGACCTATCAAGCAGCTCCGCTGCCGAGTGTGGGTTTCCCACCGCACTCGAGTCGAGCTCGGCAGATAACTGCTCGACCCGCCCGAGCGCCGCCTGCTCCTCATCGGCACGCCGACGTGCCAGATCCGCCTTGCGGGTGGCTCCGAGACCACCTAGTCCCGATCGGCCCCTTCCCGCACTGGAGAGCTTAGCGGGAGGCTGAGAAGCCCCGCCGGACTCGACGGAGTCGTCCAGAGCCTCCACTGAGCCCT
The DNA here is from genome assembly GCA_946251805.1 of Cybosia mesomella. NCBI lineage: Eukaryota > Metazoa > Arthropoda > Insecta > Lepidoptera > Erebidae > Cybosia > Cybosia mesomella. The sequence goes on from OX276403.1 coordinate 16,862,301, forward strand.
CCAGTGGGCGCTTCTGCGCCTTCCAAAATTTGGAAGAGAGGTTCAACGAACTCGTTGAACCCCTCTCCGACGACGACGCGGCATCCATATCCGCCTCCAACTCCTCCTCGCCAACCGAGAAGGCACGGAAGCGGGATGAACGCCGCAACTCAACTGACGGCTGCCAAGAGGCATCCGTTCCAACCTGAACGCTCCCTGAGGCCGGAGTGGCCTCAGGAAGCTCGTTGTCGCACTGGGCGACGGTGCTCGCTTTGGAGCTCTTCTTTTTTGGGGGGTTTTTTTGTTTTTAATTTTAAGCTATCCATATACTGAACCCACGAGAATGAGACGAAATGAATACACTTCCCGGGTGACGCTCATTCCGGGAAGCGGGGTACATACTGTGGAGGTCCCCAGGTGTCCACAGGTTTTTACGACTTCGCTGTCGGGTCTTAAAGACTTTTCCTTGTCGCGGGCCGGCCTGTCAGCCCCTGCGCGAGCAGTAGGCCGACCCGTCCCTCGATCCTTTCGGATCTGGGATCCTCGCGGATCCCTCGCGGGCCTAGCAGGCCGGCCATACCACGACCCCCTCGTGCAATGGGGTCAGCTAGCCCTGAAAAGGGCTGGAACGTTAGCCGTCGACGTTGACGCCAGCTACTCCAGAGGAGCAATCAATGATGCGTCATCGCCCACGTTGCCCAGGGTGCACCGCGAGGAGGTGTTCCGTCGCACCCCAACCTAACATAACCTAACATAACCTAACATAACCTAACATAACCTGGGGCGGGCCCCCGTAAGTGAGCTTTGAGTACGTCCTTGTCGTCCGGCCCTGGACCCCGACCTGACCACCGTAACGGAGTGGCAGGCGGGTGACCGAATCTCTGGCTCGATACTTGAGGGGCATTTAGAGCGAGCAGTTACTTCTGCGCTTAAGGCACTTTTCAGTGCCAAACCACGGTGCTTTTCAGCGCCAACAAGGTTAGTGGACGTCAAGCATCGGAAACGATGTCTGACGGGTGTTCTGGCCCTCCGGGGGCGGGAAGTGGGACTGAGAGGTCCCGCTCTCCTCTCCGAGGTGCGTGCGACCCTAAGGGAGCGGGGAAAGGGGCCGAAAGGCCCCGATCTCCCTTCCTGGGGGCTTCTAACCCTGAGGGGTCGGGGAGAGGGACCGAAAGGTCTCAATCCTCCCTCCCAGGGGTTTGCAAGGAGGCGTGCGTCCTACTGCCTCGTCTAGGCTCTAGGACGCAAACTCTTTCCGAGTCGTCCACCGACACCAGCGTTGGCACGGTGGCGTCTGTCGACTCGCGGCCGTCCTCCCCGGGCAGACTTCGTCGGGAGACCGTGTGGCCGCCGCTGAGGCCGGTGGCAAAAAACTGCGTGGTCGTCCCCCGACCACAGGCCAGTATGTCGGCCTGGCGAAAGCCAAGGCCGAGCTCAACCTGGCCAAGGAGCGTGAGCTCCAACTTCGGGCGGAGGAGGAACTGGCGGAGGAGCTGCGGCAACAGAAGGAGTCATTTCTTTTGAAACCGCACAAACCGCACAACGAGGCGACCGTGTCATCTGCTCACCTTCGGGCTGAGGAGTTGACGCAAGCCATAGAGGCTGCAGTAGGGACCGTTCAGACGGTGGCGAAGAAGTCGTCCCGCCTGAAGGGTCAATATGTGCGGGACCTCAATCTCGCGGCAAGCTCTATCTTGGAGTACGCCCGCGAGCTGAGGTCTCGCACAGAGACGGACGAGGTGGCCAGGCTTCAGGCCGAGCTGGCCACCCTCCGAGTCGAGATAGGGGTTTTGAGGGAGCGGGCGGAATCGGCTCCCCTCACTATGAGCCGCGACGAGATCGCCTTTATGGTTGATGCGCGGCTCGAGGGGATACAGGACCGCCTGTTGCCCGAAAAACGGCTCCGTCCTCCGCTTCAGGCGGACATACGGAATGTTGCCGCAGCTGCCTCCGCGTCCTCTTCGGCCATAGACATCGAAGAGCCAGCGCTCCCCGCGTCTGCGCCCACCGCACCCCCCGCGTCTAAGGCCAAGGCCGCACGCGGGGCGACACCTGTGGTGGCCACACCTGAGGCGTCTACGCCTAAGCAGGCACCACCTAAGGTGGCCAAACCCGCGGCGTCCCTGCCTGAGCAGGCACAATCTTCGAGGTTGCCTCCAACCTCAGAGACTGCCCCAGGTGATAATAAAAAAAAAAAGAAGCGACAAGCGAGGAAGAGCGCTGCTGCCAAACAGGCAGCAGCCGCTCACCAACCTCGCCCGCTGCCACCTCCCCCCTCGTCGACGGATGAGGGATGGACTGTGGTAGCGAAGCGGGGCCCCACTAAGCCGGCAGCGAAACCCGCTCCAGCTGTGGCCCCAAAAAAGAAGAGCCCTAAACTCCGCCCTCCGCGTTCGTCAGCAGTGGTCATCACTCTGCAGCCTAGCGCGGTGGAGCAGGGCGCAACCTATGCGGCCGTCCTTGCGGAGGCGGCAAACTCCATCGATCTCAAAGGCCTAGGGATCGATGGTGTTCGCTTCCGCAAGGCGGCGACGGGGGCACGGATCCTCGAGGTGGCTGGCGCCGGTAACGCTGAAAAGGCGAACGGGCTAGCCACCGAGCTCAAAAAAGTTTTGGGCGACGTGGTTCGCGTGTCTCGACCGGAGAAATGTGCAGAACTGCGCATCTCCGGCCTGGATGATGCGGCCACTAAGGAGAAAGTGGCATCGGCCATTGCAGCCGAGGGAGGGTGTGCCGTAGAGGCCGTAAGGGTTGGCGAGATTAATCGCCCAACTGGTGGGCTGGGGTCGGTTTGGCTTAAGTGCCCTACCGCCGTAGCCCAAAGGGTGACCGATGGTCGCCGAATTTTGGTGGGATGGTCGGTCGTCCGACCTACACTTTTAGAGCCCAGACAGCAGCGGTGCTTCCGCTGTCTGGAACCGGGCCATATAGGAGTTAAGTGCACTGTGGGCATCGACCGTAGCGGACTGTGTTTCAGCTGCGGGCAGCCTGGCCATAAGGCAGCAGCAGCATGCACTGCCAAACCCCACTGTCCGCTCTGCGCGGCAGGGGGCAAGGCATCTGGTCACCGGCTGGGCAGCAAAGACTGCGCAGCGGGTGACCAGAAGCGGGGTAAGCAACCCCAGGGACGGCAGGCGGCGAAGGGTGGCCCCGTGGCGCCCTCGCAGTCTGTCGATCTCTCGCAGACAGAGGAGGCGATGGATACGGCCCATTCATAAATGGCGACTGTATCCCTCCTGCAGGCGAATATCAACCACTGCGTCGGAGTGGGTCAGCGGAGGGGAAGGAACTGGTTTCGGCCATCCAACCCATTCTGCGACGAATTCTACGTCGGAAGGCGGCACGGGACTCTAACGTTCCACCTTACACAACTTCTAACGGGGCACGGTTGCTTCGGGAAGTACTTGTGGGAGGTGGTCGGCTTCGAGCCGGAGCCTACGTGTCGCCACTGTAGCGGTGGAGCTGTGGACACGGCGGACTATACGCACGTCGTGTGCATGGCTCGAAGCGGGGAGCGTTCGGCTCTAGTAGGTAGGATCGGACAACACCTCCCGTTGACGGCCGTGGTTCGCGCCATGGTCGACAGCGAAGAGGGCTGGGCCGCCGTCGTCTCATTCGCTGAGACAGTCATGACGGCAAAACGAGAGACGCTCAGAGAGAGGGAACGTAGCGGTTTGCGCTTCCTCCTCGCCGGCCCACAGCGTCGGGGCGGCGGCGTATGCAGTACGCCAGCCGCCTGGCCTTGGAAGGAGGATCGGGGGATCCACCGACCTAATAATGGCCCCGCGATGTGGCGCCCCTAGTGTTCAGGGGGCGCTAACATGTGACGTTACAGGGGAAGGGCATTGGCCCAACCCCTGGGAGTCGAGCCCGCTCGTTGGGCAACGCCGGCCGGATCGCAGTGAGCAAACGCCTGCCTATCCTGTGATCTGACCTGAAGGCGATGAAGTGGACATCGTGAGGTTTAGTGGGTATGCCCCGAAGAGGTGAGTCCCACATACGGCCTCCAGATACCCCCCATATCGGAGGTAGCATGCCTAATAGCATTCCTCACGTAAAAAAAAAAAAAAAAAACCTAACATAACCTGGGGCGGGCTGGCTATCGAGGCGGCCATCGTGGAACGGTGGGCTGGTGCCGGCACTACCCATCTGGACGTGGACGCAAAATCGGAGCAGCTCCTGGATTCACTGACTCGCGTCTGTGACGCGGCTATGAGTAGGGCAAGGCCGGTTCCTCCTCGGAGACAGGTGTACTGGTGGCGCCCGCACCTCGCTGAGCTTCGGCAAGCGAGCTGGGCATCGCAACGCCGGTACACTCGTGCCCGGGGAAGACGGGTTAGGGACCTGGTCTTGGAAGCGGAGCTTCGCGCTGCGTGGCAGGCCGCCCGTGCGGTCTACAGCGCAGCGATCAAGTCGGCTAAGGAGGAGGCCTGGAGGGAGTGGCTTGAGACACTCGACAGAGATCCATGGGGGCGGCCATACAAGGTCATGAGCCACAAGCTCCGACCGTGGGCGCCCCCACTCACCAGGTCTCTGGAGCCCTCGTTCGTAGGACAAGTGGTCAGCACCCTATTTCCGGCGGCAGACGAATGGGTCCCTCCGACCATGTCGTCACGTAACCAGGAGCCAACAGCGGCGGAGGTCATTCCTGCCGTGTCCGAGGAGGAACTGGAGGTGGCCGTTCTGCGACTCAAGGCGAAGAACGGCGCCCCAGGCCCGGACGGAGTACCTGGACGGCTGATCACCTCGGTGATGCCGATTATCGGGGAGGATACGCGATCCCTCATGACGGAATGTCTGACGGGGGGGAGATTCCCGCGTACTTGGAAGATCGGGAAGCTCGTTCTTCTCGGTAAGAACGGCCGCCCAAAAGAGTCACCGTCGGCCTACCGCCCGATAGTACTGCTTGACGAGATGAGCAAGCTGTTCGAGCGGGTGATCAGTGCTCGTCTCGTCAAGCACCTGGAGGGGGTAGGACCAGACTTGCACGACGGTCAATTTGGTTTTCGCCGCGGGAGGTCAACCCTAGATGCCATTTCGCACTTGCGGGAACGCGTGGGGGAGGCAGTCGACCAGGGAGAAGTGGTCCTTGCGGTCTCGCTGGATATCGCGAATGCGTTTAACACGCTTCCTTGGGCGACTGTCGCGGAGGCACTTAGGTACCACAAGGTTCCCGAGTACCTTAGGCAAGTGCTCGGGGACTACTTCGTCGGGCGCGCGATCGCGTCCTGCGCGGTGCAAATCTCCGGGGAGTTGGTATACTTTGTTATGCCGACGATACCCTGGTCACCGCGCGGGCCCCCAATTTTCGCGATGCGGCGGTGCTGGCCACGGCTGGTGTGGCGCAAGTAGTGCGCCGCATCAAGGCGTTAGGGCTCCGGGTGGCTCTCGAAAAATCTGAGGCTCTGTTTTTCCACGGGCCTCGGAGACCTCCACCTGTAGGCGCAAAAATCGTGGTAGGGGGCACCTCCATCGCTGTCGGGTCGAGGATGAAGTATTTAGGACTCGTTCTCGACAGTCGGTGGGGGTTTGTGGAGCACTTTCGGCAACTGGCTCCGAAACTTTTAGCCTACGCCGGAATGCTCGCAAGGCTCCTCCCCAACAAAGGGGGACCGGGTAGTGCGTGCCGTCGCCTGTACGACGGAGTGTTGCGTTCGAAAGCACTGTACGGTGCGCCGATATGGGCAGATGCTCTGAGCGCTCAGAATATGGTCTTGCTGCGGCGCCCGCAGCGAGCCATAGCGCAAAGAGCGGCTCGGGCGTACTGTACGGTGTCGTACGAGGCGGCTTGCGCAATCGCAACCAGTCTACCGTGGGATCTCGAGGCGGGGGTACTGTCGCAGGTTTACCAGCGAAGTACTCTGGTACGCAGGGGTGGGGGTTGGCCAACCATGGAGGAGATCGGAACTTGGAGAGCGCAAGCTCGCGACGTTCTCTTCGAAAGGTGGTCGACCCGACTAGAGGGGTCCGCGGTGGGGAAGGAACTGGTTTCGGCCATCCAACCCATTCTGCGGCCCTACGTCGAAAGGCGGCACGGGACACTAACGTTCCACCTTACACAACTCTTAACGGGGCACGGCTGCTTCGGGAAGTACTTGTGGGAGGTGGTCGGCATCGAGCCGGAGCCTACGTGTCGCCACTGTAGCGGTGGGGCTGTGGACACGGCGGAGCATACGCGCGTCGTGTGCACGGCTTGGAGCGGGGAGCGTTCGGCTCTAGTAGGTAAGATAGGACAAGACCTCTCGCTGCCGGCCGTGGTTCGCGCCATGGTCGACAGCGAAGAGGGCTGGGCCGCCGTCGTCTCATTCGCTGAGACAGTCATGACGGCAAAACGAGAGACGCTCAGAGAGAGGGAGCGTAGCGGTTTGACGCTTCCTCCTCGTCGGCCCACAGCGTCGGGGCGGCGGCGTATGCAGTACGCCAGCCGCCTGGCCTTGGAAGGAGGATCGGGGGATCCACCGACCTAATAATGGCCCCGCGATGTGGCGCCCCTAGTGTTCAGGGGGCGCTAACATGTGACGTTACAGGGGAAGGGCACTGGCCCAACCCCTGGGAGTCGAGCCCGCTCGTTGGGCAACGCCGGCCGGATCGCAGTGAGCAAACGCCTGCCTATCCTGTGATCTGACCTGAAGGCGATGAAGTGGACATCGTGAGGTTTAGTGGGTATGCCCCGAAGAGGTGAGTCCCACATACGGCCTCCAGATACCACCCATATCGGAGGTAGCATGCCTAATAGCATTCCTCACGTAAAAAAAAAAAAAAAAAAAAACCTAACATAACCTGGGGCGGGCGCTCAGAATATGGTCTTGCTGCGGCGTCCGCAGCGAGCCATAGCGCAAAGAGCGGCTCGGGCGTACTGCACGGTGTCGTATGAGGCGGCTTGCGCAATCGCAGCCAGTCTACCGTGGGATCTCGAGGCGGGGGTACTGTCGCAGGTCTACCGGCGAAGTACTCTGGTACGCAGGGGCGGGGGTTGGCCAACCATGGAGGAGATCGGAACTTGGAGAGCGCAAGCTCGCGACGTTCTCTTCGAAAGGTGGTCGACCCGACTAGAGGGGTCCGCGGTGGGGAAGGAACTGGTTTCGGCCATCCAACCCATACTGCGGCCCTACGTCGAAAGGCGGCACGGGACTCTAACGTTCTACCTTACACAACTCTTAACGGGGCACGGTTGCTTCGGGAAGTACTTGTGGGAGGTGGTCGGCATCGAGCCGGAGCCTACGTGCCGCCACTGTAGCGGTGGGGCTGTGGACACGGCGGAGCATACGCGCGTCGTGTGCACGGCTTGGAGCGGGGAGCGTTCGGCTCTAATAGGTAGGATAGGACAAGACCTCTCGCTGCCGGCCGTGGTTCACGCCATGGTCGACAGCGAAGAGGGCTGGGCCGCCGTCGTCTCATTCGCTGAGACAGTCATGACGGCAAAACGAGAGACGCTCAGAGAGAGGGAACGTAGCGGTTTGACGCTTCCTCCTCGCCGGCCCACAGCGTCGGGGCGGCGGCGTATGCAGTACGCCAGCCGCCTGGCCTTGGAAGGAGGATCGGGGGATCCACCGACCTAATAATGGCCCCGCGATGTGGCGCCCCTAGTGTTCAGGGGGCGCTTACATGTGACGTTACAGGGGAAGGGCATTGGCCCAACCCCTGGGAGTCGAGCCCGCTCGTTGGGCAACGCCGGCCGGATCGCAGTGAGCAAGCGCCTGCCTATCCTGTGATCTGACCTGAAGGCGATGAAGTGGACATCGTGAGGTTTAGTGGGTATGCCCCGAAGAGGTGAGTCCCACATACGGCCTCCAGATACCCCCCATATCGGAGGTAGCATGCCTAATAGCATTCCTCACGTAAAAAAAAAAAAAAAAAACCTGGGGCGGGCCCCCGTAAGTGAGCTGTGAGTACGTCCTTGTGTTCTGAGCTTGCGGTACTTTTCAGTACCAACAAAACGGTGCTTCTCAGCGCCAATACGGTTAGAGGTCGTCTGACATCGGAAACGATGTCTGACGAGTGTTCTGGCCCTCAGGGGGCGGGGAGTGGGACTGAGAGGTCCCGCTCTCCTCTCCGAGGTGCGCGTGACCCTAAGGGGACGGGGAAAGCCGAAAGGCCTCGATCTCCCCTCCTGGGGGCTTTTAACCCTGAGGGGTCGGGGAGAGCCTCAATCCTCTCTCCCAGGGGTTTGCAAGGAGGCGCGCGTCCTACTGCCTCGTCTAGGCTCTAGGACGCAAACTCTTTCTGAGTCGTCCACCGACACCAGCGTTGGCACGGTGGTGTCTGTCGACTCGAGGCCGTCCTCTTCGGGCAGACTTTGGCGGAAACGCGCAAACTCTGCGTCTGATGGGGATTGCTCCGAGTCGGGAGATGGAGTGGCTGCCGCTGAGGTCGATGGCAAAAAACAGCGTGGTCGTCCCCCGACTACAGGCCAGTATGTCGGCTTGGCTAAAGCCAAAGCCGAGCTCAACCTGGCCAAGGAGCGTGAGCTCCAACTTCGGGCAGAGGAGGAACTGGCGGAGGAGCTGCGGCAGCAGAAGGAGTCATTCCTTCTAAAATCGCACAAACCGCAAACCGAGTCGACCGTGTCAGCTGCTCACCTTAGGGCTGAGGAGTTGACGCAAGCCATAGAGGCAGCCGTAGGGACCGTTCAGACGGTGGGGAAGAAATCGTCCCGTTTGAAGGGTCAATATGTGCGGGACCTCAATCTCGCGGCAAGCTCCATCTTGGAGTACGCTCGCGAGTTGAGGTCTCGCACTGAGACGGACGAGGTGGCCAGGCTTCAGGCCGAGCTGGTCACCCTCCGAGCAGAAATAGGTGTTTTGAGGGAGCGGGCGGACTCGGCTCCCCTCACTATGAGCCGCGACGAGATCGCCTTTATGGTTGATGCGCGGCTCGAGGGGATACAGGACCGCCTGTTACCCGAGAAACGGCTCCGTCCTCCGCTTCAGGCGGACATACGGAATGCTGCCGCAGCTGCCTCCGCGTCCTCTTCGGCCATAGGCGTCGAAGAGCCAGCGCTCCCCGCGTCGGCGCCCACCGCACCCCCCGCGTCTAAGGCCAAGGCTAAGGCCAAGGCCAAGGCCGCACGCGGGGCGACACCTGTGGTGGCCACACCTGCGGCGTCTACGCCTAAATAGGCGCCACCTAAGGTGGCCAAACCCGCGGCGTCCGTGCCTGAGCAGGCACAACCTTCGAGGTTGCCTTCAACCTCGGAGACTGCCCCAGGCAATAAAAAAAAGAAGAAGACGAGGAAGAGTGCTGCTGCTAAACAGGCAGCTGCCGCTCAACAACCTCGTCCGCTGCCACCTCCTCCCTCGTCGATGGACGAGGGATGGACTCTGGTGGCCAAGCGGAGCCCCACAAAGCCGGCAGCGAAAGCCGCTCCGGCTGTGGCCCCAAAAAAGGCGAGCCCTAAACTCCGCCCCCCTCGTACAGCAGCAGTGGTAATCACCATGCAGCCTGGCGCGGTGGAGCAGGGCGCAACTTATGCGGCCGTCCTTGCGGAGGCGGAAAAATCCATCGATCTCAAAGGCCTAGGGATCGATGGTGTCCGCTTCCGCAAGGCGGCGACGGGGGCACGGATCCTCGAGGTGGCTGGCGCCGGTAACGCCGAAAAGGCGAACGGGCTAGCCCCCGAGCTCAAAAAAGTTTTGGGCGACGTGGTCCGCGTATCTCGACCGGAAAAATGTGCAGAACTGCGCATTTCCGGCCTGGATGACGCGGCCACTAAATCGAAAGTGGCATCGGCCATCGCAGCCGAGGGAGGGTGTGCCACAGAGGCCGTAAAGGTTGGCGAGATCAATCGCCCACCTGGTAGGCTGGGGTCGGTCTGGGTTAAGTGCCCTACCGCCGCAGCCCAAAGGGTGACCGATGGTCGCCGAATCTTGGTCGGGTGGTCGGTCGTCCGACCAACACTCTTAGAGCCCAGACAGCAGCGGTGCTTCCGCTGTCTGGAACCGGGCCACATCGGAGTGAAGTGCACTGTGGGCATCGACCGCAGCGGGCTTTGCTTCAACTGCGGCAAGCCCGGCCATGCGGCCGCAGCGTGCACTGCCGAACCCCACTGTCCGATATGCGCGGCAGGGGGCAAGGCGTCTGGTCACCGGCTGGGCAGCAAAGACTGCGCAGCGGGTGACCAGAAGCGGGGCAAGCGACCCCAGGGACGGCAGGCGGCGAAGGGTGGCCCCGTGGCGCCCTCGCAGTCTGTCGATCTCTCGCAGACCGAGGAGGCGATGGATACGGCCCACTCATAAATGGCGACTATCTCCTTCCTGCAGGCGAACATCAACCACTGCGTCGGAGCTCAGGACAATTTGTTCCAGTGCATGGCGCAGTGGCAGGCGTCGGTTACGGTGATCTCCGATCCGTACTACGTTCGCCCCCGCGACGACTGGGCGAGTGACCTCGACGGCTCAGTTGCGATCGTTACGCAGCTGCACGTCCCCGGCTCCGCTCCCTTCGAGAAGGTCTTGAGGGGCCGGGGATGTGTGACGGTCACTTTAGGCGGCATCGCAGTGATCGGGGTGTACTGCCCTCCCAGCAAAACCCTCGCCGACTTCGAGCAACTGCTCTTAGAAATCGGGGGTATGGTGGAAGGGGTGCACCCCGCTCATGTCGTGATTGCCGGAGACTTCAACGCGCACTCGCGTGCTTGGGGATCACCGGACACCGACGATAGAGGAGAAGCGTTGGAAGAGTGGGCGGTGTCTACTGGCGTGGTGCTCCTCAACAGGGGGACGGTGAACACGTTCATAGGGCCCCAAGGAGGCACCTCGATTATTGACCTGACGTTCGCCAGCCCCGCGCTGGCACGCAGGGCGCGCAACTGGAGAGTCTTCGTGGGAGAGGAGAACTTGTCCGATCACCGATATATTCGGTTCGACATTTCCTCCTCGCCCGCGACGGCTGCATGGTCAAGTAACCGTCCCCTTAGCGGAGAAAATCCGCGCTGGCGAGTAGCCACGCTGGATCGGGAGCTGGCTATCGAGGCGGCCATCGTAGAACGGTGGGCTGGTGCCGGCACTACCCATCTGGACGTGGACGCAGAATCGGAGCAGCTCCAGGATTCGCTGACTCGCGTCTGTGACGCGGCTATGAGTAGGGCAAGGCCGGTTCCTCCTCGGAGACAGGTGTACTGGTGGCGCCCGCACCTCGCTGAGCTTTGGCAAGCGAGCTGGGCATCGCAACGCCGGTACACTCGTGCCCGGGGAAGACGGGTTAGGGACCTGGTCTTGGAAGCGGAGCTTCGAGCTGCGTGGCAGGCCGCCCGTGCGGTCTACAGCGCAACGATCAAGTCGGCTAAGGAGGAGGCCTGGAGGGAGTGGCTTGAGACACTCGACAGAGATCCATGGGGGCGGCCATACAAGGTCATGAGCCACAAGCTCCGACCGTGGGCGCCCCCACTCACCAGGTCTCTGGAGCCCTCGTTCGTAGGACAAGTGGTCAGCACCCTATTTCCGGCGGCAGACGAATGGGTCCCTCCGACCATGTCGTCACGTAACCAGGAGCCAACAGCGGCGGAGGTCATTCCTCCCGTGTCCGAGGAGGAACTGGAGGTGGCCGTTCTGCGACTCAAGGCGAAGAACGGCGCCCCAGGCCCGGACGGAGTACCTGGACGGCTGATCACCTCGGTGATGCCGATTATCGGGGAGGATACGCGATCCCTCATGACGGAATGTCTGACGGGGGGGAGATTCCCGCGTACTTGGAAGATCGGGAAGCTCGTTCTTCTCGGTAAGAACGGCCGCCCAAAAGAGTCACCGTCGGCCTACCGCCCGATAGTACTGCTTGACGAGATGAGCAAGCTGTTCGAGCGGGTGATCAGTGCTCGTCTCGTCAAGCACCTGGAGGGGGTAGGACCAGACTTGCACGACGGTAAATTTGGTTTTCGCCGCGGGAGGTCAACCCTAGATGCCATTTCGCACTTGCGGGAACGCGTGGGGGAGGCAGTCGACCAGGGAGAAGTGGTCCTTGCGGTCTCGCTGGATATCGCGAATGCGTTTAACACGCTTCCTTGGGCGACTGTCGCGGAGGCACTTAGGTACCACAAGGTTCCCGAGTACCTTAGGCAAGTGCTCGGGGACTACTTCGTCGGGCGCGCGATCACGTATCCGTCACGCGATCGGCTCGTCCGGCGAGAGATGTCATGCGGTGTTCCGCAGGGGTCGGTACTCGGCCCTCTCCTGTGGAACATCGGATTCGACTGGGTCCTACGCGGTGCAAATCTCCGGGGAGTCGGAATACTTTGTTATGCCGACGATACCCTGGTCACCGCGCGGGCCCCCAATTTTCGCGATGCGGCGGTGCTGGCCACGGCTGGTGTGGCGCAAGTAGTGCGCCGCATCAAGGCGTTAGGGCTCCGGGTGGCTCTCGAAAAATCTGAGGCTCTGTTTTTCCACGGGCCTCGGAGACCTCCACCTGTAGGCGCAAAAATCGTGGTAGGGGGCACCTCCATCGCTGTCGGGTCGAGGATGAAGTATTTAGGACTCGTTCTCGACAGTCGGTGGGGGTTTGTGGAGCACTTTCGGCAACTGGCTCCGAAACTTTTAGCCTACGCCGGAATGCTCGCAAGGCTCCTCCCCAACAAAGGGGGACCGGGTAGTGCGTGCCGTCGCCTGTACGACGGAGTGTTGCGTTCGAAAGCACTGTACGGTGCGCCGATATGGGCAGATGCTCTGAGCGCTCAGAATATGGTCTTGCCGCGGCGCCCGCAGCGAGCCATAGCGCAAAGAGCGGCTCGGGCGTACTGTACGGTGTCGTACGAGGCGGCTTGCGCAATCGCAGCCAGTCTACCGTGGGATCTCGAGGCGGGGGTACTGTCGCAGGTTTACCGGCGAAGTACTCTGGTACGCAGGGGCGGGGGTTGGCCAACCATGGAGGAGATCGGAACTTGGAGAGCGCAAGCTCGCGACGTTCTCTTCGAAAGGTGGTCGACCCGACTAGAGGGGTCCGCGGTGGGGAAGGAACTGGTTTCGGCCATCCAACCCATTCTGCGGCCCTACGTCGAAAGGCGGCACGGGACTCTAACGTTCCACCTTACACAACTCTTAACGGGGCACGGCTGCTTCGGGAAGTACTTGTGGGAGGTGGTCGGCATCGAGCCGGAGCCTACGTGTCGCCACTGTAGCGGTGGGGCTGTGGACACGGCGGAGCATACGCGCGTCGTGTGCACGGCTTGGAGCGGGGAGCGTTCGGCTCTAGTAGGTAAGATAGGACAAGACCTCTCGCTGCCGGCCGTGGTTCGCGCCATGGTCGACAGCGAAGAGGGCTGGGCCGCCGTCGTCTCATTCGCTGAGACAGTCATGACGGCAAAACGAGAGACGCTCAGAGAGAGGGAGCGTAGCGGTTTGACGCTTCCTCCTCGTCGGCCCACAGCGTCGGGGCGGCGGCGTATGCAGTACGCCAGCCGCCTGGCCTTGGAAGGAGGATCGGGGGATCCACCGACCTAATAATGGCCCCGCGATGTGGCGCCCCTAGTGTTCAGGGGGCGCTAACATGTGACGTTACAGGGGAAGGGCACTGGCCCAACCCCTGGGAGTCGAGCCCGCTCGTTGGGCAACGCCGGCCGGATCGCAGTGAGCAAACGCCTGCCTATCCTGTGATCTGACCTGAAGGCGATGAAGTGGACATCGTGAGGTTTAGTGGGTATGCCCCGAAGAGGTGAGTCCCACATACGGCCTCCAGATACCCCCCATATCGGAGGTAGCATGCCTAATAGCATTCCTCACGTAAAAAAAAAAAAAAAAAAAAACCTAACATAACCTGGGGCGGGCGCTCAGAATATGGTCTTGCTGCGGCGTCCGCAGCGAGCCATAGCGCAAAGAGCGGCTCGGGCGTACTGCACGGTGTCGTACGAGGCGGCTTGCGCAATCGCAGCCAGTCTACCGTGGGATCTCGAGGCGGGGGTACTGTCGCAGGTCTACCGGCGAAGTACTCTGGTACGCAGGGGCGGGGGTTGGCCAACCATGGAGGAGATCGGAACTTGGAGAGCGCAAGCTCGCGACGTTCTCTTCGAAAGGTGGTCGACCCGACTAGAGGGGTCCGCGGTGGGGAAGGAACTGGTTTCGGCCATCCAACCCATACTGCGGCCCTACGTCGAAAGGCGGCACGGGACTCTAACGTTCCACCTTACACAACTCTTAACGGGGCACGGTTGCTTCGGGAAGTACTTGTGGGAGGTGGTCGGCATCGAGCCGGAGCCTACGTGCCGCCACTGTAGCGGTGGGGCTGTGGACACGGCGGAGCATACGCGCGTCGTGTGCACGGCTTGGAGCGGGGAGCGTTCGGCTCTAATAGGTAGGATAGGACAAGACCTCTCGCTGCCGGCCGTGGTTCACGCCATGGTCGACAGCGAAGAGGGCTGGGCCGCCGTCGTCTCATTCGCTGAGACAGTCATGACGGCAAAACGAGAGACGCTCAGAGAGAGGGAACGTAGCGGTTTGACGCTTCCTCCTCGCCGGCCCACAGCGTCGGGGCGGCGGCGTATGCAGTACGCCAGCCGCCTGGCCTTGGAAGGAGGATCGGGGGATCCACCGACCTAATAATGGCCCTGCGATGTGGCGCCCCTAGTGTTCAGGGGGCGCTTACATGTGACGTTACAGGGGAAGGGCATTGGCCCAACCCCTGGGAGTCGAGCCCGCTCGTTGGGCAACGCCGGCCGGATCGCAGTGAGCAAACGCCTGCCTATCCTGTGATCTGACCTGAAGGCGATGAAGTGGACATCGTGAGGTTTAGTGGGTATGCCCCGAAGAGGTGAGTCCCACATACGGCCTCCAGATACCCCCCATATCGGAGGTAGCATGCCTAATAGCATTCCTCACGTAAAAAAAAAAAAAAAACCTGGGGCGGGCGAGGACGTACTCACAGCTCACTTACGGGGAAGTGAGCTGTGAGTACGTCCTTGTCGTCCGGCCCTGGACCCCGACCAGCAGTGCTATTCTCTAAGGACCACAGCCTTGCGCGCAGCGCTGCGCTCGTCGACGAGCTCGCAAAATGCTGCTTTGGATTTATATTTTATTTTATTTTAATTTTGATTTTAATTTATGATTTAGATTTAGATTTAGATTTAGATTTAGATTTAGATTTAGATTTAGATTTAGATTTAGATTTAGATTTAGATTTAGATTTAGATTTAGATTTAGATTTAGATTTAGATTTAGATTTAGATTTAGATTTAGATTTAGATTTAGATTTAGATTTAGATTTAGATTTAGATTTAGATTTAGATTTAGATTTAGATTTAGATTTAGATTTAGATTTAGATTTAGATTTAGATTTAGATTTAGATTTAGATTTAGATTTAGATTTAGATTTAGATTTAGATTTAGATTTAGATTTAGATTTAGATTTAGATTTAGATTTAGATTTAGATTTAGATTTAGATTTAGATTTAGATTTAGATTTAGATTTAGATTTAGATTTAGATTTAGATTTAGATTTAGATTTAGATTTAGATTTAGATTTAGATTTAGATTTAGATTTAGATTTAGATTTAGATTTAGATTTAGATTTAGATTTAGATTTAGATTTAGATTTAGATTTAGATTTAGATTTAGATTTAGATTTAGATTTAGATTTAGATTTAGATTTAGATTTAGATTTAGATTTAGATTTAGATTTAGATTTAGATTTAGATTTAGATTTAGATTACATTTTTGATTGATGATGAAATCTAAATCTAAATCCAAATCCAAATCCAAATCCAAATCCAAATCCAAATCCAAATCCAAATCCAAATCCAAATCCAAATCCAAATCCAAATCCAAATCCAAATCCAAATCCAAATCCAAATCCAAATCCAAATCCAAATCCAAATCCAAATCCAAATCCAAATCCAAATCCAAATCCAAATCCAAATCCAAATCCAAATCCAAATCCAAATCCAAATCCAAATCCAAATCCAAATCCAAATCCAAATCCAAATCCAAATCCAAATCCAAATCCAAATCCAAATCCAAATCCAAATCCAAATCCAAATCCAAATCCAAATCCAAATCCAAATCCAAATCCAAATCCAAATCCAAATCCAAATCCAAATCCAAATCCAAATCCAAATCCAAATCCAAATCCAAATCCAAATCCAAATCCAAATTCAATTTCAATTTCAAATCTAAATCTAAATCTAAATCTAAATCATAAATTAAAATCAAAATTAAAATAAAATAAAATATAAATCCAAAGCAGCATTTTGCGAGCTCGTCGACGAGCGCAGCGCTGCGCGCAAGGCTGTGGTCCTTAGAGAATAGCACTGCTGACCACCGTAACGGAGTGGCAGGCGGGTGACCGAATCTCTGGCTCGATACTTGAGGGGCATTTAGAGCGATCAGTTACTTCTGAGCTTGCGGTACTTTTCAGTACCAACAAAACGGTGCTTCTCAGCGCCAATACGGTTAGAGGTCGTCTGACATCGGAAACGATGTCTGACGAGTGTTCTGGCCCTCAGGGGGCGGGGAGTGGGACTGAGAGGTCCCGCTCTCCTCTCCGAGGTGCGCGTGACCCTAAGGGGGCGGGGAAAGGGGCCGAAAGGCCCCGATCTCCCCTCCTGGGGGCTTTTAACCCTGAGGGGTCGGGGAGAGGGACCGAAAGGTCTCAATCCTCCCTCCCAGGGGTTTGCAAGGAGGCGCGCGTCCTACTGCCTCGTCTAGGCTCTAGGACGCAAACTCTGTCGGAGTCTTCCACCGACACCAGCGTCGGCACGGTGGTGTCTGTCGACTCGCGGCCGTCCTCCCCGGGCAGACTTTGGCGGAAACGCGCAAACTCTGCGTCGGACGGGGACTGCTCCGAGTCGGGAGACCGAGTGGATGCCGCTGAGGTCGGTGGCAAGAAACTGCGTGGTCGACCCCCGACCACAGGCCAGTATGTCGGCCTGGCGAAAGCCAAGGCCGAGCTCAACCTGGCCAAGGAGCGAGAGCTCCAACTTCGGGCAGAGGAGGAACTGGCGGAGGAGCTGCGGCAGCAGAAGGAGTCATTCCTTCTAAAACCGAGCAAACCGCAACAACAGGCGACCGTGTCATCTGCTCACCTACGGGCTGAGGAGTTGACACAGGCCATAGAGGCAGCTGTAGGGACCGTTCAGACGGTGGCGAAAAAGTCGTCACGTCTGAAGGGTCAATATGTGCGGGACCTCAATCTCGCGGCAAGCTCCATCCTGGAGTACGCCCGCGAGTTGAGGTCTCGCACAGAGTCGGACGAGGTGGCCAGGCTTCAGGCCGAGCTGGTCACCCTCCGTGCCGAAATAGGAGTTTTGAGGGAGCGGGCGGACTCGGCTCCCCTCACTATGAGTCGCGACGAGATCGCGTTCATGGTCGACGCGCGGCTCGAGGGGATACAGGACCGCCTGTTACCCGAAAAACGGCTCCGTCCTCCGCTTCAGGCGGACATTCGGAATGCCGCCGCTGCTGCCTCCGCACCCTCTTCTGCCATAGGCGTAGAAGAGTCAGCGCTCCCCGCGTCGGCGCCCACCGCACCCCCCGCGTCTAAGGCCAAGGCTAAGGCCAAGGCCAAGGCCGCTCGCGGGGCGACACCTGTGGTGGTTACACCTGCGGCATCTACGCCTAAGCAGGCGCCACCTAAGGTGGCCAAACCCGCGGCGTCCGTGCCTGAGCAGGCACAACCTTCGAGGTTGCCTTCAACCTCGGAGACTGCCCCAGGCAACAAAAAAAAGAAACGGCAAGCGAGGAAGAGCGCTTCTGCCAAACAGGCAGCTGCCGCTCAACCACCTCTCCCGCTGCCACCTCCCCCCTCGTCGATGGACGAGGGATGGACTGTGGTGGCGAAGCGGGGCCCGACTAAACCGGCAGCGAAACCCGCTCCGGCTGTGGCCCCAAAAAAGGCGGGCCCTAAACTCCGCCCCCCGCGTACAGCAGCAGTGGTCATTACCCTGCAGCCAGACGCGGTGGAGCAGGGCGCAACATATGCGGCCGTCCTTGCGGAGGCGGAAAAATCCATCGATCTCAAAGGCCTAGGGATCGATGGTGTCCGCTTCCGCAAGGCGGCGACGGGGGCACGGATTCTCGAGGTGGCTGGCGCCGGTAACGCCGAAAAGGCGAACGGGCTAGCCACCGAGCTCAAAAAAGTCTTGGGCGACGTGGTCCGCGTGTCTCGACCGGAGAAATGCGCAGAACTGCGCATCTCCGGCCTGGATGACGCGGCCACTAAAACGAAAGTGGCATCGGCCATCGCAGCCGAGGGAGGGTGTGCCACAGAGGCCGTAAAGGTTGGCGAGATCAATCGCCCACCTGGTAGGCTGGGGTCGGTCTGGGTTAAGTGCCCTACCGCCGCAGCCCAAAGGGTGACCGATGGTCGCCGAATCTTGGTCGGGTGGTCGGTCGTCCGACCAACACTCTTAGAGCCCAGACAGCAGCGGTGCTTCCGTTGTCTGGAACCGGGCCACATCGGAGTGAAGTGCACTGTGGGCATTGACCGCAGCGGGCTTTGCTTCAACTGCGGCAAGCCCGGCCATGCGGCCGCAGCGTGCACTGCCGAACCCCACTGTCCGATATGCGCGGCAGGGGGCAAGGCGTCTGGTCACCAGCTGGGCAGCAAAGACTGCGCAGCGGGTGACCAGAAGCGGGGCAAGCGACCCCAGGGACGGCAGGCGGCGAAGGGTGGCCCCGTGGCGCCCTCGCAGTCTGTCGATCTCTCGCAGACCGAGGAGGCGATGGATACGGCCCACTCATAAATGGCGACTATCTCCTTCCTGCAGGCGAACATCAACCACTGCGTCGGAGCTCAGGACAATTTGTTCCAGTGCATGGCGCAGTGGCAGGCGTCGGTTACGGTGATCTCCGATCCGTACTACGTTCGCCCCCGCGACGACTGGGCGAGTGACCTCGACGGCTCAGTTGCGATCGTTACGCAACTGCACGTCCCCGGCTCCGCTCCCTTCGAGAAGGTCTTGAGGGGCCGGGGATGTGTGACGGTCACTTTAGGCGGCATCGCAGTGATCGGGGTGTACTGCCCTCCCAGCAAAACCCTCGCCGACTTCGAGCAACTGCTCTTAGAAATCGGGGGTATGGTGGAGGGGGTGCACCCCGCTCATGTTGTGATTGCCGGAGATTTCAACGCACACTCGCGTGCTTGGGGATCACCGGACACCGACGATAGAGGAGAAGCGTTGGAAGAGTGGGCGGTGTCTACTGGCGTGGTGCTCCTCAACAGGGGGACGGTGAACACGTTCTTAGGGCCCCAAGGAGGCACATCGATTATAGACCTGACGTTCGCCAGCCCCGCGCTGGCACGCAGGGCGCGTAACTGGAGAGTCTTCGAGGGAGAGGAGAACTTGTCCGATCACCGATATATTCGGTTCGACATTTCCTCCTCGCCCGCGACGGCTGCATGGTCAAGTAATCGTCCCCTTAGCGGAGAGAATCCGCGCTGGCGAGTAGCCACGCTGGATCGGGAGCTGGCTATCGAGGCGGCCATCGTGGAACGGTGGGCTGGTGCCGGCACTACCCATCTGGACGTGGACGCAAAATCGGAGCAGCTCCAGGATTCGCTGACTCGCGTCTGTGACGCGGCTATGAGTAGGGCAAGGCCGGTTCCTCCTCGGAGACAGGTGTACTGGTGGCGCCCGCACCTCGCTGAGCTTCGGCAAGCGAGCTGGGCATCGCAACGCCGGTACACTCGTGCCCGGGGAGGATGGGTTAGGGACCTGGTCTTGGAAGCGGAGCTTCGCGCTGCGTGGCAGGCCGCCCGTGCGGTCTACAGCGCAGCGATCAAGTCGGCTAAGGAGGAGGCCTGGAGGGAGTGGCTTGAGACACTCGACAGAGATCCATGGGGGCGGCCATATAAGGTCATGAGCCACAAGCTCCGACCGTGGGCGCCCCCACTCACCAGGTCTCTGGAGCCCTCGTTCGTAGGACAAGTGGTCAGCACCCTATTTCCGGCGGCAGACGAATGGGTCCCTCCGACCATGTCGTCACGTAACCAGGAGCCAACAGCGGCGGAGGTCATTCCTCCCGTGTCCGAGGAGGAACTGGAGGTGGCCGTTCTGCGACTCAAGGCGAAGAACGGCGCCCCAGGCCCGGACGGAGTACCTGGACGGCTGATCACCTCGGTGATGCCGATTATCGGGGAGGATACGCGATCCCTCATGACGGAATGTTTGACGGGGGGGAGATTCCCGCGTACTTGGAAGATCGGGAAGCTCGTTCTTCTCGGTAAGAACGGCCGCCCAAAAGAGTCACCGTCGGCCTACCGCCCGATAGTACTGCTTGACGAGATGAGCAAGCTGTTCGAGCGGGTGATCAGTGCTCGTCTCGTCAAGCACCTGGAGGGGGTAGGACCAGACTTGCACGACGGTCAATTTGGTTTTCGCCGCGGGAGGTCAACCCTAGATGCCATTTCGCACTTGCGGGAACGCGTGGGGGAGGCAGTCGACCAGGGAGAAGTGGTCCTTGCGGTCTCGCTGGATATCGCGAATGCGTTTAACACGCTTCCTTGGGCGACTGTCGCGGAGGCACTTAGGTACCACAAGGTTCCCGAGTACCTTAGGCAAGTGCTCGGGGACTACTTCGTCGGGCGCGCGATCGCGTATCCGTCGCGCGATCGGCTCGTCCGGCGAGAGATGTCATGCGGTGTTCCACAGGGGTCGGTCCTCGGGCCTCTCCTGTGGAACATCGGATTCGACTGGGTCCTGCGCGGTGCAAATCTCCGGGGAGTTGGTATACTTTGTTATGCCGACGATACCCTGGTCACCGCGCGGGCCCCCAATTTTCGCGATGCGGCGGTGCTGGCCACGGCTGGTGTGGCGCAAGTAGTGCGCCGCATCAAGGCGTTAGGGCTCCGGGTGGCTCTCGAAAAATCTGAGGCTCTGTTTTTCCACGGGCCTCGGAGACCTCCACCTGTAGGCGCAAAAATCGTGGTAGGGGGCACCTCCATCGCTGTCGGGTCGAGGATGAAGTATTTAGGACTCGTTCTCGACAGTCGGTGGGGGTTTGTGGAGCACTTTCGGCAACTGGCTCCGAAACTTTTAGCCTACGCCGGAATGCTCGCAAGGCTCCTCCCCAACAAAGGGGGACCGGGTAGTGCGTGCCGTCGCCTGTACGACGGAGTGTTGCGTTCGAAAGCACTGTACGGTGCGCCGATATGGGCAGATGCTCTGAGCGCTCAGAATATGGTCTTGCTGCGGCGCCCGCAGCGAGCCATAGCGCAAAGAGCGGCTCGGGCGTACTGTACGGTGTCGTACGAGGCGGCTTGCGCAATCGCAGCCAGTCTACCGTGGGATCTCGAGGCGGGGGTACTGTCGCAGGTTTACCGGCGAAGTACTCTGGTACGCAGGGGCGGGGGTTGGCCAACCATGGAGGAGATCGGAACTTGGAGAGCGCAAGCTCGCGACGTTCTCTTCGAAAGGTGGTCGACCCGACTAGAGGGGTCCGCGGTGGGGAAGGAACTGGTTTCGGCCATCCAACCCATTCTGCGGCCCTACGTCGAAAGGCGGCACGGGACTCTAACGTTCCACCTTACACAACTCTTAACGGGGCACGGCTGCTTCGGGAAGTACTTGTGGGAGGTGGTCGGCATCGAGCCGGAGCCTACGTGTCGCCACTGTAGCGGTGGGGCTGTGGACACGGCGGAGCATACGCGCGTCGTGTGCACGGCTTGGAGCGGGGAGCGGTCGGCTCTAGTAGGTAAGTTAGGACAAGACCTCTCGCTGCCGGCCGTGGTTCGCGCCATGGTCGACAGCGAAGAGGGCTGGGCCGCCGTCGTCTCATTCGCTGAGACTGTCATGACGGCAAAACGAGAGACGCTCAGAGAGAGGGAGCGTAGCGGTTCGACGCTTCCTCCTCGTCGGCCCACAGCGTCGGGGCGGCGGCGTATGCAGTACGCCAGCCGCCTGGCCTTGGAAGGAGGATCGGGGGATCCACCGACCTAATAATGGCCCCGCGATGTGGCGCCCCTAGTGTTCAGGGGGCGCTAACATGTGACGTTACAGGGGAAGGGCACTGGCCCAACCCCTGGGAGTCGAGCCCGCTCGTTGGGCAACGCCGGCCGGATCGCAGTGAGCAAACGCCTGCCTATCCTGTGATCTGACCTGAAGGCGATGAAGTGGACATCGTGAGGTTTAGTGGGTATGCCCCGAAGAGGTGAGTCCCACATACGGCCTCCAGATACCCCCCATATCGGAGGTAGCATGCCTAATAGCATTCCTCACGTAAAAAAAAAAAAAAAACCTAACATAACATAACATAACATAACATAACATAACATAACATAACATAACATAACATAACATAACATAACATAACATAACATAACATAACATAACATAACATAACATAACATAACATAACATAACATAACATAACATAACATAACATAACATAACATAACATAACATAACATAACATAACATAACATAACATAACATAACATAACATAACATAACATAACATAACATAACATAACATAACATAACATAACATAACATAACATAACATAACATAACATAACATAACATAACATAACATAACATAACATAACATAACATAACATAACATAACATAACATAACATAACATAACATAACATAACATAACATAACATAACATAACATAACATAACATAACATAACATAACATAACATAACATAACATAACATAACATAACATAACATAACATAACATAACATAACATAACATAACATAACATAACATAACATAACATAACATAACATAACATAACATAACATAACATAACATAACATAACATAACATAACTTAACATAACATAACATAACATAACATAACATAACATAACATAACAACATAACATAACAATGAAACCTAGCTAGATCGATATATCGCCTCTGAAACCCATAACATAACATAACTTCACGCCTGTATCCCCGAAGGGTTAGGAAGAAGTGTATTACACACCCACGATTCGCCAGTTATGTTAAGGTCCCAATGTATGCCCGGTAGATGGCAATAGGCTCGCCCCCTATGGGCGAGCCTATTGCCATCTACCGGGCACATTATTAAGCGAGCGATAATTAACATTTATTAATACACACATAACTTCGAAAAGTCATAGGTGTGTGCCCGGGGCTGGGGCCGCTCCTGTGGAACATCGGATACGACTGGGTGCTTCGCGGTGAGCTCGTAGGCGGTGCCGCCGTCACGTGCTACGCGGACGACACGCTCGTGACGGCGTGCGGGGCGACGTACCGCGAAGCGACCCGAAAGGCCACGACCGCGGTTGCCCAAGTCGTTAGGCGGATCCGGCGGCTGGGTCTCGAGGTGGCCCTGCATAAAACCGAGGCCCTGTTCTTCCATGGGCCTCGGAGCAAGCCACCCGAGGGATCCAGTCTCATCGTGGGAGGAAATCGCATCGGCATCAAGCCCCAAATGAAATATTTGGGGCTCGTGCTCGACGGCCGATGGGACTTCGGAGAGCACATCCGAAGTCTGGCCCCCAAATTGAAGGGCACAGCTCTTGCTCTGGCTCGGCTGTTGCCCAACATGAGGGGGCCCGATGACTCCTGCAGGAGACTCTACGCGGGGATCGTGCGGTCCATGGCCCTGTATGGGTGCCCAATATGGGCGGAGGCCCTGAGGACCAGAACTGTGCAGATGCTGCGCGCTCCGCAGCGGGTTCTGGCCATCAGGGTCATACGAGGGTACCGCACGATCTCCTTCGAGGCGGCGAGTCTCCTTGCCGGAACTCCGCCATGGGACCTGGAAGCGAGAGCCCTTTCGCAACTGTACCAGTGGCGAAAGGAGGCGCGGGAGCAGGGATGGAACCCCGAGCCTCGAGAAATCGAGGCCGTGCAGTCCCAGCTCCGCCAGGCCATCGTGGTGGAGTGGAAGGAACGACTTGGGCAACCAAGCGCAGGGCACGCCGCAATAGCGGCGGTAAGGCCCATCATGGAGGATTGGCTGGAGAGGCGACACGGAAGCCTCTCCTACCGACTGACGCAGGTGATCTCAGGGAAGGGGTGCTTCGGGGACCACCTGCATCGGATCAGGAAGGAGCCAACGCCTGAGTGTCATCACTGCGACGCGAGCGAGGACTCAGGGCTGCACACGCTGGCGGACTGCCCGGCGTGGGAGGCGCCGAGGCGTGACCTCGTGGCAGCCATCGGGGTGGGAGTCCTCTCGCTCGGCAGCATGATTGCGGCAATGGTGCGGAGCGCGAGCGCGTGGGCCGCCGCCGCCTCCTTCTGCGAGCATGTAATGCTCGCGAAGGAGGTGGCGGAGCGCGCCCGGGAGAGACTTAGAACTCTCCCGGTCCGCCGAGCCCGCAACTTGCTCGCCGCGCGTCGCAGGCAACTCAGGCGCCGGAGGTCGCTTAACGACCTCCGTCCTCCATGAGCGCAGGCCTGGGGGTGGCGGGTGAGGCCACCTGTCACCCCAGCAGAAGCAGGCCGGGACGGTGGGGCGACTAGCGCCCCTCCCCCAAACCGGGGCAAGACGGGGACACCGTGGTTCCCAAACCCGAGGGGGCCATCTCGAAACCGGAGATGGCCCAGGGTCAGTCGGGGTGCGAGGGATATGCTCTATGGGCAACCTTACACCCCGGCGTCTGTAGACCCGAGACGGCGTGCGGTTTTAGTCGGTTCAAGCCCGACATAACCGCCCCCGCTGGCACGCGGGGGGGTATCCGAAGGGATTTCCGCACGATAAAAAAAAAAATAGCTAGCTTTCTGGCTTGAGCTTGAGCTAGAACTTCTATACTGGGTGTTAAGGATAACGGTCCTTAAAAGAAAGACAGACGATTAAAAAAAATTCAAGCAATTTATTTGCGATCGGTTAATTTAAAAACCTTTTTTTTAGAATTTGAATTAGCATTATTCACGCTCCATCGTGTTAATTGAGCTGAGTGAGACGAAGTCGAGCAAAAGCTCCTCATACCAGACTTCAGGATTTTCTTTGTCACAGGTCTCCTCCTAAACTACTAATCCAATCAGAACCAAATTTGGCATGATTAAAGAGGTCAATCAGAGGAAGGTCTATGGATATATTTTGAAAAAATTAATGCTACCACAGAGGAATGATCACCGTTAAAAAAATTCCAGATGGAACTACATAATAACCGCTCGAGACACTGTGACCAAACTTTACACGCTCAGAAAGCATGTCCAAAGTTGTGACTTTCAAAAAGAATTTTCAAAATCGGACTTGCCACGGAGGAATGATCACTGTTCAAAATTTTCAAAATCTGGTTTCTTACTCAGGCTTAACATTGCAAGCAGCGATTCGCCTTGCAGACCTAGTACAGCTTCGGTCGTTGATCGGCGACGTTATAGCGATATTCATTGCGGCATTCACCCTTTAGATAGTAATATACTTTTTTTAATTATCGTTTGATTCAGCTGTACTAACACGATGGAGTATGAATAATGCTAATAAAAATTTAAAAAATGATTTAAATAGAAATTAAACCGTTTGAAAAAAAATCGCTCAAATATTTTTTATCTTCAGTACTTACTATCGTCTGTCCTGGTTTTTATATTTATATGAAAGCCCAAAATAAAAAAGCCGGCGAAACCTGCTTTTAGCTTTTTGAAATGGGTTACCGAAAAAATATTAGACAAATGCATCAGAACTACTACTACTAGTCTTTTTAGACTTCTCTGTAAACACTCGAAACAGAGTGGATTAATCTCCTTACTACATACTTAAGGAAATAAGCGTTTCATTTTTATTACCAATAAATCATCCTTTAAATGAATGAAATTGAATCTACTATGCCTAATTAGGAATTTAGGAAGCCACTTCAAACGAATCAATAGTTTTAAGTCAAATTTGCATTCAATTATTTATTCAAATAATCTCATAATTATGAATACACTCCGACGCTAATTTTGCTTTTATGTTTTATTGAATGGCAAGTAGCTCGAGCTGTAATTAAATACTCATTAACTAAAAGGGCAATCGATTTTAAGAAGTTGTGGACGTATGCTGTCTACTTCTGTGCTAAGTTGTTCTAGATGTGTCCATTAACATCAACTATATTTAAGGCTCAATGTTACTTCAAAAGTCACGATTGCGCTAACGTTCAGGGTTGTCAAATTTGAAGACCAGTGTTGCAAAATTTGAAGAACAAAATTTTGTTTTTAACGTAATTTTGTTTGGCGTCTTGAATCTGTATCAGCCTGAAAGAAAGAAAGAAAATATAATTATTAAGGACACATAGGCTGCAGGTATATTTCAAACTAGCAATCCGTTCTGAGTTCACACTGAAAAATTTCTTATTTTACCCCTTTTGGTGTAAATTTTTCAAAGGCGAGGCCGCGCTGACGGCCAATGTTCGCCGGTAACCCCTGGGGTTATCCTTTCGAGAGCTTACCCGGGGTGTCCGGCAATGGACACTTGGGCAGGACACCGTGCGGTTTTAGTCTGTTCATGCACAACATAACCACTGGCCGGCGGAAATCCCTTTGGATACCCCGAAGGGATTACCGCACGTAAAAAAAAATGCCTTACCTTAATCTTCATTGAAGAAGGATTTCTAAAAATATTTTTGCAATATAAAAGGCCTCAACTGCCAAAACATCAATTTAGTAATCCAAGCAGTTTAGGCTATGAGTTGTTAGAGATAGATTGTAAGTAGGTATATTTCTCTTCAATCTCATTTTACGTGCCTAACCCTTTGTTTTTCGTGTTGGGTGTGGGTATAGGTACTATAATTTTGGCAGTTGGTGCCTTTAAAGTTATACGCATATAGCAGTATTCACTAAGGAACGATTTTAAATGTCACGCCTCAGGAATGAACGGCTGCATGAAAATCATTTTCAAAGTAGTACGAAATTTCAAATATGAAATTTTGCTTCTAATTAGAAATAAATGTATACGTATGTTGAGGTTTTTTCTAACTCTACTTTTGAATGAGTGGTGGAAATTTTATATTTGAAATTTGTCACGTTTAAAAGAAAATGGCCTTGAATATTGTTTAAAACTAATTAAATTACCGTGTGTATATTTAAATAGGCTCACAATATGACCCGGTAGATTGCACTGTAATCTGGTTCTAGGAATTACTTCATTATAGATTCACCCATTTTAAAGCGAATTTGAATGGGTCCCTGGCTAATTAATTTTCACATTGGACCCAGTTATTTTCATGAACTTTTCCGGTCGGAGGTCGGGTCCCCAGCTAGTATTTTGTAATGTAAGTATTACAGTAATTCGTGATTTTTAGTAAGGTTTTCATTCAATGTACTTAAACAGTTTTTAGTTGTAGCTCATCTGCTTTCGTATATATAGTTAGGTACTAAAATATATTTTTTTGAAGTAATCACAAGTTTATCAGAGTACTTACGTTTTACTTAAAATTAAGATATAAATGGACTCAGAATAAAGAGAAATTAAGAATACAGAAAAAGACGAAACACACCTACTTCAGGTGTATTTTGTCAGGTTGTGGTAAGCTGGATGAAACATGTTTATTTAGAAAAAAATTTAACGCTACGCACCCTTGAAATAAAATATTCGTAAAGGATTGTACAACAATATTGTAAAATTACAAATATTGTAAAATTTCTCTTCGCCAATAATATGACTGCAATTATGTTTGTATTGCTTCATTCTGCTACACGATTATGTATTGAAGAACTATAACACCTTTAAAACTTAATAAGGAAAACGCGCAATATAATTACTTACCTACAAAATAAGAAGGTAGTTATATTTGATGTTTATAATTATCATATTAATTATAAATTACCATAACATAACATAGCTTCACGCCTGTATCCCCGAAGGGGCAGGCAGAGGAGTATTACACACCCAAGATCATATTAATCATCACAATTTGCTTAGTAATTCAATTCGGACCGGTGACCCTAACGTCGGCTATCAATTCTTTTTTTTATTTCAGATTCATGTGCTAAAACTTTGTACCTTACAATTTGGAACCAAAGGACAGCATGGTGGTAAAATATCTGATTTACGCTAATTAGAACACATGCTATAGTAAACAACCCTAACACAAGGTACCTACATCTTTAGCGCAAACTAGCTGCCCCAGAAGATGTCAAGGCGATATTTTGTTGATATTTAGTTTCAATATAAAGTGATTGTCATCGAGGTCTTTGAGTCAGGGTTATACTTAACTATACTGATATACTACCTATTATAATCAAACACAAACGGTTCGAAACGTCTATTAATCTAACTATAACGTCTCATTTAAAATTTCACGACTCAAGATTCAAACGGGAAATCGACGTTTAGGGCAATAAACTCTCGTATATACGAGTAGCATAGAATTATTACGACTCGGTATAAGACACTAATGATAGTGAACTATATACTTAACGAGTGTTATCGACGGCAGGAAGTGAGAGGTTGATGGTGAAAATGAAAGACAATACTCTATTGGCAAATAATGCGTTTGTTTTGCAGGCGCGTGCGAGTGGCGAGCGGAGGCGGCTGCCATACTCGAATGAATGAATCGGTGTGATTCACTGCAACCATTCATAACCAAGGAACGCCCCACGCGCATCACTCGCTATAAGCTACAAAAATCAATTCAATGCCACTTTATGCCAAGCCATGCAATCCGTTTGTAAATTATTGAAACTAAATTACCTTAGTGAGTACTCTTGTCACTCAAATATTGTCCAACTATGAAATTAAATTGTATAGCTCTGCAACCGTAGTGGTTCTCGACCTTGCGACACCATAGATAGGTATCACTTGTGAGTTGCCATCTGCAGAACGGAACCAGGAAGGAAAATACGTAAACGAATAGTTACTGAAACAAATTGTAGCATAATCAACTTAAATTCCTTATTATGTGCACCAACTTTACTGGTTTAGAGGCGATAGAGATATTTTCATCGCCGGTAAAACCTTATTATGTAGATAGATCTTATAATTCGGTAATTGAAAATATCACTATCACTGGATATTGTTGCAACGAGCATCGATATCTCGAAAACTACTGATCGAATCTTCTGGGAATTAAAACGCATTGTTAGTGTCGAAGTACTCTACCGAACAGTGTAGAAAAATCTAGAAAAGCCAACACCAATACCACAAGTACTTCGAATACCTATACCTACTTTACCTACAAATCTTGAATACAAGGTTATTTACCTCGAACGTTGGCGCGAATGTACTTCCTTCTGTGTAGGTACTTTTCTTGAACGCTCTACTTAGATACCTAACGTGCCTTTTCTCTAGATGATTCCGGAACCGGCTATCGACACGCAGTAAGTTAATTTTCGGAAGCGAGAGCGAACACATCTAACCGAAGCGATTCAAGAAAATTATACCTGCGACCTAAGCAATGAATGTGGACTATTGTGAACTGCTGAGCGACTTGAACTGTTGAAGAGTACTGTGTGTGCTAGTTATTTAGTTGTTTAGTTTGTGGTGACCGAATAAACCCAGCATTTAATTGTACCCCGCGCACATAACAATACTTTAAAACAAAGTCCTCCGCCGCCCAGGACGCATCCATTGTGCAGGCCTGGATTCCGTCACCGGCCAGGCCTGCCGATGTCGACGCAGAAGCCGAATGGTTCAGGAGAGCCATGTCGCATATCTGCGATGCGGCGATGCCTAGGGTTAAGCACGGCCCGGCAAAGAAACAGCTGTACTGGTGGTCAACGGAGATCGCACAGCTGCGAGCAGCGTGCGTGACCGCTCGCCGCCAGTACACCAGGTTTCGCCGGAGGCGTCGCCGCCCAGACGATGCGGCAGCCCGAGAGGCGGAGCTATATGAGGCGTACAAGGGGGCCAAGAGGACCCTCCAGGTAGCCATTAAGCAGGCCAAACGGCGGGCCCGCGAAGAGCTGCTGGAGTCTCTGGAGCAGAACCCATGGGGGCGCCCTTACCTTGCGGTCAGGGGCAAAATCCGCCCAAGGGCGCCCCTACTGACCCAGAGATACTAGGCTCCTTGTTCCCAGCGAGAGCGGAGGAGCATGTTCCGCGTATGGCTGCGCCTCAGGCGCCTGACGCTGATAATAGCGAGAGCGATGTGCCCGAAGTCAGGGAGAGTGAACTGGGGGTAGCAGTGCTCCGGCTTAAAGCCCGGAAATGCACTGCCCCCGGACCCGACGGCATTCCAGGCCGAGCATGGGTCCTGGCCCTTGAGGAACTAGGGCCTCGACTGGTGGCCCTCTTTAGCGCCTGCCTCGAAAGGGGCCAGTTTCCAAAGGCGTGGAGGACGGGGAAACTGGTCCTTATCCGGAAGGCGGGGCGGCCGGCGGTTCAGCCGTCCAGTTACCGGCCGATTGTGTTGCTCGATGAGGTGTGCAAGCTCTTTGAGTGGATTATTGCAGAGCGCCTCGTCGAGCATCTCACGTATGTGGGGCCAGATCTGGCGGACAACCAGTTCAGTTTCCGCCGGGGGCGCTCCATCGTGGAAGCGATCATGCGCGTTAGGCGCCTGGCGGAGGAAGTAGTCTCGCGGGGTGGGGTGGTGGTGGCGGTGTCTCTTGACATCGCCAACGCCTTCAACACCCTACCCTGGAGCTGCGTTAGGGAGGCGCTCGTGTATCACGGAGTGCCTCCTTACCTCCGCCGCATTGTCGAAGCATACCTATCCGAGAGGGCCATAGTTTACCCGAGCTGGCTAGGGCCAGGGCGGCGAGAAGTGTCGTGCGGTGTTCCGCAGGGGTCGGTCCTAGGGCCACTCCTGTGGAACATCGGATACGACTGGGTGCTGCGCGGTACGTTGCTCGAGGGTGTCAGCATAGTCTGCTATGCTGACGACACCCTCGTTATGGCGCGGGGAGCAACGTACCGAAGCGCGGCACTGAAGGCCACGGCATGGGTTGCTCAAGTCGTGGGTCAAATACGGCGGCTGGGACTCGAGGTGGCTCTCCACAAATCCGAGGCTATGTGTTTTCACGGGCCTCGGAGGGGGCCACCTGCGGGAACCAGAATAACCGTAGGGGGCGTGAGCATCAGCATCGAGCCCACGATGAAGTACCTTGGGCTCGTACTGGATAGCCGATGGGACTTCGGACCTCATCTCCGAAGTCTGGTCCCGAAACTGAGGGGGGCTGCGGCCGCGCTATCGCGGCTGATGCCCAACGTTAAGGGACCCAACGCCCCCACTAGGAGACTGTACCTGGGGATCGTGCGAAGCATGGCCCTATACGGGGCCCCCGTATGGGCGGAGACTCTGGCGACTCTGGTGTGGCTGTATTAAACAGCCCGTTAAAAGCGATGGCCGTCAGAGTCATCAGGGGGTATCGCACGATCTCCGTCGAGGCGGCATATCTCCTAGCCGGGACCCCTCCATGGGACCTGGAAGCGAGAGCCCTTGCACTGCTGTACCAGTGGCGCAAGGAGGCGCTGAAGCGGGGCCGTAGGCCGGAGCCCCGAGAAATCAGGGCTCAGCGGTCCCAGCCCCACCGGGAACTCATGGAGACATAAATTACTAATATTCCCCCTAACCCCTCCAGCTAAGCTAAATTGCTTGTGTTAGGAGTGGGTTCACGCCGGTAGTGTAATGGCCAGGATTCGAACCCGAGACCTCTCGATCGCAAGGTCGACTCCTTAACCACTAAGCTACCGACGCTTTAATTGCCCATTGCGGCGGTGAGACCGATCATGAAGGAGTGGTTGGAGAGGGACCATGGGGACCTCTCCTACCGGATGTGCCAGATGGTTACCGGACACGGGTGTTTCGGTAAGTATCTGTGGCGCATCCATCGGGAGACAACGCCGCAGTGCCAGCACTGCGAGGATCCTGGCGAAGACACGGCGCTCCACACGATGGTGGAGTGCCCTGCGTGGGCGAGTCAACGCGGGGATCTCGTTGCGGTCCTGGGCGTGGACATGCTCTCGTTGGAGACCATGGTGAGGGCCGTGGTCTCCGACGGGAGCAAGAAGCACGCCGCCGCCTCTTTCTGCGAGCAGGTAATGCGCGCGAAAGAGACGGCGGAGAGGGAGCGGGAGAGAACCGAGTTTCGCAGTCTGCGGCGAGGACGCCGCAGACTCATCTACGCCCGGGACTACCGACCTCCATGATCGGAGCCTGAGGACAGCAGTTGGCCGACTCGCCGTCCTTACAGAAGAAGGCCGTGGCGTAGGCGTGTCGTGTGTGCCCTACACACGCCTGCCAACTCACCGAAGCGGGATAAAACCCGACCCCACCAGGCGAGGCCGCGGTGGCGGCCAAAGTCCGCCAGCAACCCTGGGGTTATCCTTTCGAGGGCTTACCCGGGGTGCCCGGCAACGGACACTTGGGGAGGACACCGTGCGGTTTAAGTCGAGATACGACATAACCACCCCCCCTGGCCAGCGGGGGGGTATCCGAAGGGATTTCCGCACGTAAAAAAAAAAAAGTCCTCCGCCGTGTCTGTCTGTCTGTCTGTTCGCGATAAACTCAAAAACTACTTCACCGGTTTTCATGTTGTCTACACCAATGGATAGAGTGGTTCTCGAGCAAGGTTTTTGTGTATATTTTGTCAAGTTTTTGTATATATTGGCTAAAATATAATGATATTCGTTGGAGGTGTCGGAAAAAAATAAGCCGTCAGGGAGATAGCAACGAAAACAAAGCTTGCAATGACACCCTTTGAGTTATAAAAAAATGATGTATGGTGGTATTGTGTATCTTATATAGGTTGTGGTTATTCCACAAGAGGGTCCCATGAGTAGCGGGACCAGGATCAGAATCCACGCGGGCGAAGACGTGGGCAACAAATTTGTATTATATCAACGGCACTGATGGTCGAGTAATCTAATCATTAGTGTTACGCCGCCGGCACGGTGTATTCAATTTTGATCCCAGGTCATGCACCTCTGACTTTTCGAGGTTTATGTGCGAAATAAAAACAAATTATCACTGGCTTTTATGATGAGGTGAAACATCGTGTGGAAACTTGGGAGTTCTGCATAATAGTCTGGCAGGTTTATCAAAGCCAGTGTGCACTATGCGTGTGTGGTGGACCTCATATTTGTTGCACTGGCATTGAGTCCTTAGTCCGTACTGAGCAGTGAGAGAACTATTTAATATGCGGCATAAGTTCATTAAAATGGAAACTTGGTGTAACCCAATCAAGGAAGCATCTTCATATAAAAGATTTTTACCCGACTTTTTAGCTGTAACCAATCTAAGATTAAGAATAAGCATGAAAAAAATTGTTTGATAGAACATTGCCTAAAATTACGTGAGTGAACCTTTGTACATTTTAATGATAGAATTAATTAATGTAATATATATTGTAAAAAAAGTCTTATCTTTATCAATTATTAATAAAATAAAATAAATAAAATAAAATAAGCCTTTATTGCTGAGTTTACAATAGTATATAATATATATAATTCTTAACTATTACTTTACATCGATGTAAAGTCTTATCTTTAGTGCATAGTAAATGGGTACAAATAAAGTGATATCTATCTATGGGAGGGTCTCTTTATCCCTAAACGCTTCTAACAATAGGGATCTTTTTTTGAATGCGAAATTATCCTGTCCATGATCTAACCACTGTGAATCCTATCACCAAGTCCAACGGCTATGACCAAACATTGGCCATGATCTGTCAAAGGCGGAGTTAAACTATCTTGCAACCCGCAATTAATTATACTAGAAGTACGAGTAGATCAAATTGTTTTAGTAAGACCCTTGCAAAGCGGGAGACGAGTCGCAATATAGACAAATTCTCTCAAATATGTTTATATTATACTGGAGGGAATTTGTCTATATTTCGACTGTCAATGGGGAATATCTTTATGTTCGAATACATTCTATCTTTCTTCCTTCTAACTGAATTAAGAATTTTTAATTTTTTTGCTTCTGTCTTCAACTTCAGAATTGCTGTTTAACTGCTAAAAAGTTTAATAGCAGATACTGTGTTTATTTCCCGTGAAATCCTATCCAGAGGGCGATTGTGACTTGAAACGCGGTTTATCAGAAGTAAATAAAATAACTTTATATATACTACACTAGCAACCCGTCTTCGTCGCTTCGGTTTACAGAGTTTTTTAAGTTTAGGTACACATAATATACACCCTATGCCCATCGGTGATAATGTACCTTTCGAATGGTAAAATAATTTTGCAGTGTTTCTGAAGATTGCCCCAAACATATAAACAAAGTTGTCGGCCTCCGTCCTCATAGTATTATTAGCAAAAGACATCTTTAGAACAAACATAAAAAGACATACACACGCAATAAATAAAAAAATAAAAGTATGACGTAAAATATTTTAAGTACTGTTAAACGATTTTATAACAAAACCAAATATAAATTATTATTGTTTACTTTAATTCTTTAAAGTGCAAAAATGTCCAATGGTCAGTCGTGTTCCGACATTTTATTGAATAAATTGTATATTATTCTGCTGAGTGTAAACGGCCTCTTCAACGACTCGAACGGTCAGTTCGTACTTGTATAGGCCCATACATAAGTATGTACATTTCATTTGACTCGAAGGCAAAAGGTTATGAGATTTCAACCCATAGATTTGCTGATAGCATTTAACTGGACGGGTAATTGTTTGGTGAACGGGCTATTAATTTTATATAATGGCTTTAGGTCCACATTTAAGTTACCTCACGAAAATTATGGTTATGGAGCTCAATGTGAGACGCTATTGAAATTTTTTAATACTTATCATAAAAAGTCTGAATGATTTATAGTTTTGTCTGGTGTTTGTATTGTTAGAGTAATACAAAATATATTAAGTATTACTTTTGTTTTCTTATCTAACCCACATTTGATCTCCGATACATTTTGACATACCGAGTTATAATAAATGTCTTATTTTATTAATTACACCATCTTGTTGATTTTATATTGATGTTTTAAGACGGATATTTGATGGAGTATTTTAGTTCATTACATAAAAAAAACAAACAAGTGCGAGTTGGACCGTTGTTCCGTACCATTATCTATAAAAACAAACGAACATTTCCAATTTTCAACTTTTCTATAATCCGAAATTTTTCCTTTATTTGTACTATAACACCTTTTTTTTTTTTTTTTTATCGTGCGGAAATCCCTTCGGATACCCCCCCGCGTGCCAGCGGGGGCGGTTATGTCGGGCTTGAACAGACTAAAACCGCACGCCGTCTCGGGTCTACAGACGCCGGGGTGTAAGGTTGCCCATAGAGCATATCCCTTTTCGAGATGGCCCCCTCGGGTTTGGGAACCACGGTGTCCCCGTCTTGCCCCGGTTTGGGGGAGGGGCGCTAGTCGCCCCACCGTCCCGGCCTGCTTCTGCTGGGGCGACAGGCGGCCTCACCCACCACCCCCAGGCCTGCGCTCATGGAGGACGGAGGTCGTTAAGTGACCTCCGGCGCCTGAGTCGCCTGCGACGCGCGGCAAGCATGTTGCGGGCTCGGCGGGCCGGGAGAGTTCTAAATCTCTCCCGGGCGCGCTCCGCCATCTCCTTCGCGAGCATTACATGCTCGCAGAAGGAGGTGGCGGCGGCCCACGCGCTCGCGCTCCGCACCATTGCCGCAATCATGCTGCCGAGCGAAAGGACTCCCACCCCGATGGCTGCTACGAGGTAACGCCTCGGCGCCTCCCACGCCGGGCAGTCCGCCAGCGTGTGCAGCCCTGAGTCCTCGCTCGCGTCGCAGTGATGACACTCAGGCGTTGGCTCCTTCCTGATCCGATGCAGGTGGTCCCCGAAGCACCCCTTCCCGGAGATCACCTGCGTCAGTCGGTACGTGAGACTTCCGTGTTGCCTCTCTAGCCAATCCTCCATGATGGGCCTTACCGCCGCTATTGCGGCGTGCCCTACTATAACACCTACCTGTTAGACAAATTTCGTGATTCTAGGTCAACGGGAACTATAGGTTTTCTACCCAAAAGCTATGGGGTACTTCCGGTTGTCCGAGAATTGACAATTTTGGTTAAAAGCAAGGTCTTGTAGCACAAGTAAAGAGTAAATCCGAAAAATAACAAAGTTGAAAATTAAGTTAATTTTGGTACTTACAAGTGTTCGCGAAAATCTGAATTTGCCCATATCTTTTTTCGTATTGAATCAGGATCTTGTAGTGACAAAGAGTTTTCAACCAAAAAAAAACTGGTCAAGTGCAAATTAGACCCTCGCTAGAGTGTCGGTACTTCGGTACTTAAAAAAAGGTGGGAAAAGACACACCCCAGCGTGATGAACTGACGACCTGAAGAAGGTAGCTTGGATATAATGGATGGTCTATAGAATTTGATTCCTATTAAGGGTTCCGTTTTTTTTCCATCTGACGAATGGCACCCTAAAAAGTGATACTGCAGCAATGGCAACAAATTAAGAATACGTTAAAGTAAATTAATACGTAAAAAACGAGTGCCGGCAGAAGTGAAAACTTGAATATTAACGCTGTGCATTTTTGATATTTTGGAATGGTTAGGGAATAATTTTGCACAAATTGCTTTAATTATCAGTATAAAAGTACTATAATTTATGTGGTAATAGATGCACTTTGTTTAATGTCCATTTTATATCAATAGATTTATGGCACAAAATAGAATAAATATTACAAAAAGTTATATGATGACAAAAAGTATTTCTTGGGCCTCGGTCGGAATCGATCTCAGTCTTGACGAAGTTAACGACCACTCATTAGACGAACGCGCCACCAAGGTTGTTAAGTACAGTGTGAAATTAGCGCTTTTATATTTGTCTGCAAATGTCTTACGAGTTTTCGATTAGGTCACGTGCCCTGACGCGAGTTTAACCTTTTTTATCCATTACAAAAAAAGTGCTCAACGCCACTAAAGAAGTTTTCACTTCGAAAATCTGTGAGTTGAAGACCTCTACAATAAAATTTCTTAGTAGTTTATTTTAGTAACGAAATTTCATTATATTAATCTTGTTCTAGAGATCTAAAGTTCAGTCAATTTAGTAAAAAAACTTAAATTATTTATTTTTTCTAATAGTCTTATTAAAATAAACAATTTGAATTTGAATATAGAAAGTTATTTTTTGGTCATATCTCCGATTCTTCTTAACCAATTGCAATCAAACATACGACAGATATTGAATCTGACCAACACCTTTCTAATAAAAAACCCGCATCATAATACGTTCAGTAGTTTTTGCGTTCATCGCGAACAAACAGACAAACAGACAAGAAATCCAAAAAAAGTATTTTTGTGTTGAGAATCGTTCATTTAACATAACCAAAGTATTATTTTTAGATATCTCCAATGTACAGACACAACTAATTTAGAATTTTATAATAGTATAGATTAAGTAATGTTTAGTTATATTCGTTAAATATTTATATTTTGATATTTTTACCGCGTATTAAAATGGCGGTGTTTGTATTTTATTTTTTCTTTACGTACCCGCTCATCATTGTACGGGAACTAGGACGCCGGTACAATACAGTTGAGCGCGAGTTGGTTGGGTTAAGGTTAGCTGGTTGGTATATCACGTGCTCGCGCGTTTTTGGTTGGCCTTGCCACGCGCTTTGAAGGAGCAAAATTGTTGTGATTTGTTTTGTTGAATGTTGATTTATTGGTGAAAATTAATTATCGAGCTAGTTATCTCTTTGTTAAATAAAGTGAATACGCCCATTGCGTTCGTTGGATTTGAAACCTTGATGCGGTGGAAAACACATTCACAAACCTTAAATTTTATTTTACTGCATAATTCGGTTATTGTATATTCAATTACACGTACATTCATGTCACATATAGTTAGATACACTATAAATAGGCACACTTTCCAATCTTGGCTACTTTTCCGGCTGAATCCCGGTCCATTGAAGGTTAGTGACCCATTACTTAATATATTTTGTGTATTGTTGACGCCGGTTGATGATAAATAACGGATTGGTTTAATTTTGGTTTGCCATTTAAAACTTAACATGCGGTTCAAGTTCGCCATTTTGATTGTTAATTTATCGTTACTATTTTGCCTTTTGGTGCAATTGAATTTGACTATTTTCACCTTTAAAACGTGGAAATGTTATTAAAATTAAAAAAAATCCTGGTCGATTTCGATCGGGTGTCAATTGCGGCCTAATTTGATTATTGAAACAAGTACGTGCTAAAAATCTGTTTAAATTTGATTTGTTGTTTGATCGCACCCGCCGTGAGGTCTGAATAGATATTTATCTGTGTTTACTTGCTATAAAATTTAAAGTAATTTATAATTTGATTTGTTTGGATGGAGCGTTTAAAATAGCTAATTTTATAGTTTAATATTTCTCGGGATTTCCGGGTAATTTTTGGTGGTCGATTCTGACCGAACTAACCGTTTCACTGTAACGGGAATTCAAATTTTTGATATTACTTTTGTTTGATTTGTTCTCAGTTTAGGGTTGTTCCTCGAATGCCTTTTTTGAGGGTTTGTCGGTTAACCGCTTTATAAAATTGCGGTTGTTTTGTTGTTTGAAACGTTTTAAAACGTTTGACGACCTCTGTGGCGTAGCGGTAGTGCATTCGACTGCTAAGCCAAAGGTCGCGGGTTCGATTCCCGCTCAGTGCAAATATGTATATTTGCATTGGTCTGGGTGTTTCTATGTATAATATGTATTTATTTACAAAAAAAAAAAAAAAGTATTTAAGTATGTTTATCCGCATTCTAGAACCCATATGACAAGCTCTGCTTAGTTTGGGTCTAGATGGCGTTGTGTACTTTGTCGTACAATATTTATATTTATTTATTTTATATTTTATATTCGTACCGACTTCCTGTGTATGATTAATGATTTTATGCCGTCGGTTGCCTGCACATTATTTTGTGTAAATTCGGATCATTAAACACTTTATTTTAGTTAGATATTAAGTTTTAGTTTTATTTGCGTTTCCACTGTCGCGCTTTTGATCACGCTTCGGAACGAAGTAGTGATTGCGTGAAAGTGAATGGTGGGGCTACGGCTTGAATACTACCTGCTCGTGGTCTCACTCCTCACCCTTGTCTCCGGGTTAAAGGAGACTGGTAGCAGAGCTGTTAATTGTTTTTTTAAAGACAAGTATATTCATTAGTTATATTAGAATTCTCATTAACCCCTCCAATTAAGTCGCTGGTTACCTATAGATACCATTATAAACGATTAGGTTCACGTCATGGTATAGGTACCGGGTGAGGCGGAGATGGCCCTGGATCAGTCAGGGTGCGAGGGAAATCCCTTATGGGTGACTATATCCTTTAAAAAGCGAAAAGAAAAAGATGAAAAAGTCAAATACTGCTACGGCTTATGTAAGATACACCAATTACGAAAAATAAAACTATTCAAATTGCTTGTACAGCCACAGCCACAGAATATTATTCATTGTCAAATGTCTATAACTGATGACTGTGTTGACAGACTTTTTATGTCACCGTACTTACTTGTATTCATTGTACTTACTTGTATTCATATCCCCCCGCCGGCCAGCGGGGGCGGTTATGTCGGGCTTGAACCGACTAAAACCGCACGCCGTCTCGGGTCTACAGACGCTGCGAGCATGTGTTCATAACTTAGTAATATACCTAATCAAAAGTTATTGATAATTGACCAAATTTTTTTTTACATGTTATGCTGACGCCCTTGAGCAACGAACCGCGCAGCACCCAATCGTATCCGATATTCCACAGGAGTGGAGGATAGGACCGACCTCTGCGGAACACCGCACGATACTTCTCGCCGCCCTGGCCCTAGCCAGCTCGGGTAAACTATGGCCCTCTCGGATAGGTATACCTCGACAATGCGGCGGAGGTAAGGAGGCACTCCGTGATATGCGAGCGCCTCCCTTACGCAGCTCCAGGGTAGGGTGTTGAAGGCGTTGGCGATGTCGAGAGATACCGCCACCACCACCCCACCCCGCGAGACTACTTCCTCCGCCAGGCGCCTAACGCGCATGATCGCTTCCACGGTGGAGCGCCCCCGGCGAAAACCGAACTGGTTGTCCGCCAGATCTGGCCCCACGTTCGTGAGATGCTCGACGAGGCGCTCTGCAATAATCCGCTCAAAGAGCTTGCACACCTCGTCGAGCAATACGTTCGGCCAGTAACCGGATGGCTGATCCGCCGGCCGCCCCGCCTTCCGGATAAGGACTAGTTTCCCAGTCTTCGTCGTCTCCTCTCGGGTCCAAGGACAGTGCATTTCCGAGTTTTAATCCGGAACACTGCCATCCCCAGCTCACTCTGCCTGACTTCGGGCACATCGCTCTCGCTATTATCAGCGTCAGGCACCTGAGGCGGAGCCATACGCGGAGGAACATGCTCCTCGGCTCTCACTGGGAAAAAAAATACCTTGTAATATATTTCATCGCTTCCAACACCTCACCACTCACCGTTCGTTTCTGATCAACTATCTGTTTGTGGTGTCAAAGAGTGTATAATGTCAATAAACTCCAATGCTGTTGGCAGTGACTGCATAAGTCGAAACATGGGTCAACCAATACTAGAAGAGATTCTCCCTATAATTTGCCATGTTCTAAATCCCTTCTTAACTAGTAGCGTGAATCCAGAAGCTTGGAAACAGGCACAAATTATCCCCTTACCCAAAAAGTCCA
Organism: Cybosia mesomella; assembly: GCA_946251805.1. Lineage (NCBI taxonomy): Eukaryota > Metazoa > Arthropoda > Insecta > Lepidoptera > Erebidae > Cybosia > Cybosia mesomella. Next base: position 16,902,629 of record OX276403.1, read on the forward strand.
ATCCATCATCCCCTTCTGAGTATCGCCCCATTTCCATATTACCTTATTTATCTAAAATCTTAGAACGTCTCGTATATATTCAATTAAGAAAATACCTCACACAAAACGATCTTCTGAATCCTCTGCAGTCAGGATTCCGACCTGGGCACATCACTGTCAGCGCATTGATCAAAGTCACCGATGACATGAGGCTTGGTATGGAGAACGGAAATTTTATAGTTTACTCTCCCTACTCGATTTTAGATTTCCAGATCCTGCGCGGCATACTGCGCTCTATTAACATATCTAAAACAGTGATTGATTGGTTTCATAGTTACCTGTTCGGACGTCGACACGTCCCAATTCGACTTCGCCGGAATGCTCATATTGTTCCCATGCTTTACAGTATTCTTTTAATCCCTTTACTGCTAGTTACCTAAAATAACGATTTGTGTTTCTTAACGACACACATTCAAGGTCCTTGAGGTCATCAGTAACATTGGAATTGGCAGTACCCAAGCATTCCACAGACTTCTATGATAAATCTTTTACTGTACAGGCGATACGGCTGTGGAATGCACTGCCTTTATCCATCAGGCGCGCCCAATCTCTGGCCACCTCTAAAAAGATGGTTAAGTATCACTACCTGGCTTCTTAGTTTCTTATTGTGTATCGTATATTTCTTATGTATTTATGTATGTTTATGCATGTATATGTATATACCCTATAAGTTGACATTGATATTTAATTTCTATGAATGAACAATATTTTATTTTTATAATTAATTTATTTATTTTATCTTTTTTTTTCCTATTAACCACACCAATAACTACCCATAAATGTTCCAATTCGTGTCCATCCAAAGGTTGCCTGTAAGAAATTGCTTTTAGGGATAAGGCCGCCATTTGTACATATGTTGACTGGGTATTCCAAGTACCTATGCATACTCTGATTGGTGTACAATGAAGTTTATTTCTATTCTATTCTATGCTATTCAACTTTTAGAGCCTGCTATTGACCAAAATATTTGGGGCGGCGCCACTCCCTTTCATGCACTTATAAATACCAGATCCCTCCGTAGCAAGTGGTCCTTATCATGTCCTTATTCACGCAATCCATCCATTTTTTTGGGTGTTCCCTACTGCCTTTACATTGAAACTTTGAACCTTTCCAACAATATATTGGTAGTGGTATATTTAGGTATAAGCTAGGTTACTAAAAACTACTAAGTTATTAAAAAATATATTAATTCCGTTATGTTCAAAATCTTAACTTCAAACAATGACTGTTGTATTTCATTGTTCCTTAACGTCAATGAATATGTCCTGTTTTAGATTGTAATGGTAGGGACATACAAGCAAAATATATCGGACAATAAACTACAAGTGACTCCATAAATGACCGCAAGTGTTACGATAAATGGAAATTGTATCAGATATGTGACCATACATTGGTATATTTACAACATTCGATTTGCATGAAAAACAATCAGACACCACAGAAACAGAGAATATAGTGCAGAAGTGAGCCTAACAAGGGTACTTTGTATAAGGCAGTTAAATAAGTAAACAATAAATAGTGTTACAGCGTAACCATGATGTTGAGAGATCAAGTATTTATTAGACAATGATACAGACTAGCGATTCTGAACTAAATAAGTAGCACTTAGAACTATGGAATATGAACACACGTGGAAGTGCCCCGTGATTATCGCCTGTGGTGCCACAATATTGTGGAGATATTTTGGGATGATGATCTGCGAAAGACTGCGGGCAGATGCTGGATGCGGCAAGCTGAAGACAGGGTGCTATGGCGCTCATTAGGGGAGACCTATGTCCAGCAGTGGATTAGAATAGGTTGATGATGATTTTTTTTTAAATAAATATTCTACAACATTCTACACGGCGCTTTCTAGACCCAAAGTAAGCATAGTTTAACTAGCTTGTGTTATGGGTTCAAGAATGCAGATAAACATACTAATATACTTTTTTTTGTAAGTACATACATATTATACATAGAAACACCCAGACCAATGCAAAGAGACATATTCATGCATACAAATATTTGCATGAATATTTGTATATATTACTAAGGTAACATATGGATACTATATTACGCACTAACTATCTTAAACGTACAGATACCACACAAACACCTCACATCTCGTCTCTTGTTGCACCTTGTTTCAACTTGTTTTACCCAATTAAATGAATTGAAATAAAGTTTTCCCCAAATAAACTACCCCAAATCTTCATTACACATGTTCATATGTTTTAAAAACATTGATGACAATTTTATTAACTTCAGTAGGTAACCTTGTATGGGCAAGTTCATATCTGTTTTCGGTCACGATCTCTTTGAAGGTTAGCCACACAATAAACATCTGTAATTTACATCGCATTATTGCCCACGTCTTACTATTCCTATTTATTTAAAACTATGTAAGACGTAAATTGAACAAGTAGTGCAGTTGGTATTTTTATTTATTATTCATTTTTATTATTTGCTGTAATACCTTTTAGGCCCAAGAAAAAAGGAAAAGACTGAAATATACTCCAATGGAAAGCTTTCAGAAAGAAGGACTTAAATATAATTTAAATAATGAGACTATACACATTTAACAAAGTTTATCTGTTAATATATAAAAAATGAATCCCTATTTCCCTTTGTCACATCACGCGAAAACTATTGAATGAGAGTACCGATCTAAATCATCAATTTTTTAAGGTCTCTAATGCTTTAGTGTTAGTAATCATAATATTCAACAAATAGATATACTACTTACCTACAGAAAGAAACAAGGCGTTTTATACAGTGCAAGGATTGCCAAGTACTACTAACTAGGTGGAATTGGTTTACCACGTATCTTACATCTCGTATAAGTGTGCCACTCTATAAAGAACTCAGTGTTGTCTTATGCGATGATTATCAGCTACTAGCTGCTACTATTTCGCGATGTGAAGCGGTAAAATATGCTATCTAATAGAATTCTTGTGGGCAATTTTGTACGGTACGTTCAAGTAAGTTGTTATTTGTGCAATTGGTGGCAATATTATTAAGTAGATTAAGGAATGTTCTGTAGAAAAGAACAACTTTTGGGCATAATAATTTATACTTACATCCTGGGTGTTCTACGTGAGTTCGACAAATGGAAGTGCGATTAACGATTGTGTGACAAAACTGTACTGCGACTAACCACAGTTCGAATGCACGGTAGTGCGACACACTGTATGTCGACATTATTCTAGTGCGACAAACGATTGTGCGACAGTAGTTCGACATTATGGTAGTGCGACAAATCATTGTCATTGAACATATTATAGGTATCGATGTGGCACCCTTTCGTACTACCGTGAGTCGCGTTTCGGTACTTTAGGGCTACAGTTGAGGGGTGTGTGTTGGGTAACCTCCTCGAGTGTCGCTCCGATTCCGATCCCGCTGCAGTCCGGGGAGAACGGAATCGGAGCGGCCGGTACACTCTGGGCGGCGGTCAATGGCTTCCCCTTCATGGGGTTGGCATTGATCGTCGGCCAATACCCAAAGTGGCGGGAACACATCGCTCTCCGTACTCCTCTGCTTTCAGAGGAGACAGGATGAGCGATGCTGTTAGTGGTGGTGGTGGAGGCCACCGTAGGGTCCTGGGGGATCCAGGGGCGAGTTGGCCCACTGCTCATGCAGGGGCCGACGGGCACTTGTGCTGCCGCCGGTGAGAGCGGACTAACCATCCTCTCGTGTTCCTTAATCGGCAGGTGATCAGCAACGACCTGACTGGTGGCTCCAGAAGGGTATGCTGTGAACTTGCCGACCGAAGGGCTTGCCTTTATTGGCCGGCCCACGACAAGGAAAAGAGAAGTCGTCAAAACCTATGGATACCAGCCAACCTCCATAGTATATAGGCTTATCCAGGGGCAGGGGGCTCCGCCTGGATGGACCATCTTTCCCCCATACTCGTGGGATATGTTATGAATCCAAATAATAATATTAAAATAAATCCGGACGGACACAACAACAACGACAAGGGCATACACAACGGAAACGATAAAGACGGAGTGGCAGTAGTGGAGGGGGAAGAGGAGAGATTGCGGTCTCAGTCGCGGTCGCTTAAGGCCGTCTTCCCCAGGCCCGCTACTCCGCTTGCAGCAGGTGGGGAAATCGATGCGGACAACGGGTCCGCGGCGTCGACAGCTGGTACCGACAATGAGTCGGTAACCAGCCGAATGGAGACCGAGGAGGGTCTCCGTCGAAAGCGGCCACGCTCGGGTGGACCATCCCGTGACCGGAGCAGAAGCCCCATACAACGGGCGTCCTCCTCGAGCGAAGACGATCGGCCGGCCAAGTTGGCCACTTCGGCGAGCAGAGCGCCGAAGCCACCAATACACGTCCCGCCACTACCCAGTGGCAGGGACCAGGACGTTCCCGCGGCAAGGGTGCTCCAGCACAAGGGGCACAGCCTGCATCTTTCGCGGCTGTTGCCAGTGGGAAGCCCGGTCCTAATAAAAGGACCGCCGCCCCAGTGGCCCCATCGCCACAGGGAAAGTCAAAGGGGAGCGGCACCCCCGCCGTCGCCAGAACTACCGCTCCCGCTGCACCCGAAAATTCCTCCAGAGGAGAGGGGTGGGTGGTAGCGGGAGCCGCTAAGGCGAAGGCGCCGAAGAGACTCCGCGCCCCACGCTCCACAGCCGTCGTCCTGACGGTGACGACGGAGGGTGTGGAGAAGGCCGTGGGGTACGCCCATTTCCTGAGGCAGGTGAAAGCCTCAGTGAACCTCAAGGCCCTCGAGATTGAGGGGGGGCTCCGTTGCAAGACGACTCGCACCGGAGCTCGCCTACTCGAGGTCTCCGGCGCCACCAGCGGCCTCAAAGCTGATGCCCTAGCGGCCAGGCTTAGGGAGTCGGTGGAATCGGAAGCCGTCGAAAATCAAAGTCAAGTCAAAGTCAAAAAGTATTTATTCTGTATAGACCATTAATACGGCACTTACAAAACGTCATATAATAATAAATAATCTAATGTTTGGCAAATGGACCACCGGTTCGAAACGCGGCCCTGTCCTGAGAAGACTCCGGCAAGAAACTCAGCGGGCTGTTTTTTTTTTGGTCTATTTACAAACATATTTACTTAACCTAAGTACAATATTTCATTTGAGTAGCATAGAGAGAGAGCAAACAGTTCATATCCAAGCTTGTTTGTCGTCTAAATAGTCTTGAATTTTATAGTAGCCTTTTTGGCAGAGTTTACTTTTAATTTGGCTTTTAAATTTATGAAAAGGTAGATTCTACATTTCACTAGGAAGCTTGTTGTAGAAGCGTATACAGTTACCCTGAAAGGAATTACTAATCTTGTGGAGTCGACTATTACAAACCACAAGATTGTTTTTATGTCTAGTATTTACGTTATGTATATCACAGAGCCTTAAAAAATTGGAAATGTTTCTTCTAACATACAAAAGATTTTCAAAAATATATTGGGAAACTACAGTTAGAATGTTTATTTCTTTGAACTTTTCTCGGAGGGAGACTCTTGGGCCCAACTTATTAATTGCCCGCACCGCCCGCTTTTGCAGTACAAAGATTGTATTTAAATCTGCGGCATTACCCCAAAGGAGAATGCCGTAGCTCATAATACTATGGAAATAACTGAAATAAACTATTCTAGCGGTATCTATTGTAGCGTATAAAAAAAAGTGGAGTAGTTGGAATGGTAGAAGATTAAGGTTATGCTACAAAATACTTACTATTTATTAACGGAAATTAGCCGGATAGGTACTCTCGGCAGTCTGCATTGAACTATTAGTTCAAGGACCTCTTGGAGCATAGCCCATGGATTGTCTATGAGGGTTGAACGAAATCAAACATATGGAATCACTATACTTATTTTATTTAAACAAGAACATCTTGTGAGGAAAGTTCACCAAAATTACATATCGCACTTAATACCGCACGATTAATATACGCGATAGTTCGTTGGAACGGTCACGCACTCCTAGTATTAGTGGGGCCCACACATAACGTCCTATTGGATCCAATAGTAAATTAAAATATTAACTCACGCAGTCGTCCCGTGAAGAAGTGATGAAAAAGTCGACGCTGTTAAGGACGCTCAAGCGCCCTAGCTGGAGGTGTCGGCATCGCTCGATCCCCCATGGGGAACCCGAACGTGGCCGTCGCGTCCGCGGCCATCCTGCGACCCCTCAGCCGATGGGACAATCACGCCGCATGCGACGGATCCAAAATGGCCCCATCGCTCGATGCGCGACGCAGATGCGACGCGTAGGGTGGGTGGCGACGTCAGACGCGTCAAACACACGCCATGATGAAAGTGGATGCTTCCTCAGCTAATCCGCCATCAGAATTCTCACTCAACCCAAAATCATGTTGGCGAGCTCCTTCGACGATCAGTCTCGAATCCTTGTCGTCCTTGCCATCCTTCAGAAACGTTCTTTTTTTATTAGCGTTTTTGCGAACTTAGATACCAGCCATTTGGGGAACTGGGTTCCAGAACGAACAATATCAGATACATTAAAATTATAACTAATATTCTACTATATTACATTCAATACTCCGAAATAGTATGAAACCTCCCCAGAACACAACAAACCGTCGGCGCGATACTCGCAGCGCCTAGATAAATAACTACCATAAACAGGATTGCACGCTTTTATGATTATGCAAATAGGCACTTTTATACTGGCTGTCAAATGTTCGGCATATACGTACTCGTAGCGATTCCTATACTAGCTAAAAAATAGTAGTGGTACACTACACTATGTCTGTTAAAGTCCTAATCTTTTTCACAGGGTAGGAAGCAGAACTTAACCTACTAGCTATTTTTTCAATATGTGATCCCCACTGTTATTTAGCATCGATACTTAAACCTAAGAACACGGTTGATTCCACAAGGCTCAACAACTGTCCATTAAGTTGTACATTGGTTTCCTCCTGTGTAACATTAGGTAAGGTGAATTTAATACATTTGGTTTTTTTTTCATTAAGGCAAAGATTATTTATATTAAACCAATGAACTACTCGTGAGATTGCGTTGTTCACTTCGTCATAATTATCTAATTGTCTTTTAATTTTAAATATAAAGGAAGTATCATCAGCAAACAAAACAATACTATTTTTATCCCTTACGTAGTAAGAGAGGTCATTTATATAAATTAAAAATAAAAATGGTCCAAGTATCGAACCCTGTGGAACGCCCATCGAAACCAAAGATCCCACCGAACGTGTACCGTTCACATCGACCCTCTGAATTCTATTGTTTAAATAAGAAGTCAAAAGGTCGAGAGCCTTGTTCCTTATTCCGTAATGATCTAATTTCCTGACCAATGTATCATGGTGGACGCAATCGAAGGCTCTGGATAGATCGCAGAAAACACCTAATGCATCCTGCTTATCCTCCCAGGCCTCGTAAATACATTTCAATAACTCTATACCAGCATCCGTCGTTGATCGTCCTTTAGTAAACCCAAACTGTTTATCATGAAATAATTTATATTTATTCAAATGGGTTACCATTTGGTCTAGAATTAATTTCTTAAATACTTTACTCAAGGTTGGCAACACAGAGATGGGTCTGAAATTCGAGGGATCTGAGGCGCTGCCTGCCTTGAACAAAGGTATGACTTTACTATGTTTCATTAAATCAGGAAATATACCTATACTATATACTATACCTAGATGGGGAGCAATGACATCAATGATGCTTGAAACAGTTTTGACTGATAATCCCATAGGTCCGCTGTCTTTTTAATATCAATGGATTTAAACGCTTTTGTGATGTCCTTGCTATCAACAACTGAGAATCTGAAAGCGTCCTCACATTTTGTAATTGATTCCATAAGCAATGACTCAGCGGAAGTGGAAGACGACTGAAGAGTTCGGGTAGTGGCTACAGGTATATTTGAAAAAAAAGTGTTCAAACTCTGTCGCAACTTCCAGATCCTCCGTGATATGGCGACCTTCTATTTTTAAATGGTAATCTCTTACAACTGCTGGAGATTTACCACATTCGGAATTTATAATGTTCCAGGTAGTCTTAATTATATTAACAGAATTTGATATTTTGTTTTTTATAAAGTTTGATTTAGCAAAGGAACAGGCTCGCTTAAATATTTTAGAATAGTTTTTGACATAATTCTGAAAATCAGGGTTGAAATTGTATGATTTTTCAGAATATAATTCATACAATCTCCTCCTGCTATTATAAATCTCTGGTGTTGCCCAGTCACTGAAAACAGGACGGCTGCCAATCGATAATGTTTTTGGGGTAAAAATTCTCCCAAACTCAGTATTGATCAGGTTAATTAAGTCTGCATAAGACTTATCTACACTAGTGTACAAGGGCAAATCAGGTAGTTTATTCACTATATTTTCCTTGAAAGCATCTAAACGATATTGGTTTATCGGTACAAATTTAATTTCTTTTCTTCTTACTTCATAATAATTTCTGTAGCATTTTATAAATTGGCCACGATGATCCGAGTGTACAGCATCCACAATACATTTGTTAATAGGTTTAATGTCCGTGAAAATATTATCAATACATGTTGCACTTGTGGCAGTTATTCGAGTAGGTTCCAAAAATACATTACCAAGATTAAAGGACTTGAACAGATTCAACATTTTGTTTTTCTCTACTGGCACTAAAGTGTTATCTAATATATTAACATTAAAGTCTCCACAAACTATTATTGACTTTTTTGAGCAACGGCATTTAAAAAGCGCTTCTTTCATCGTTTCTTCAAATCTTGCATAAGGCGCGTCCGGGGGACTGTACACGCTTAATACAATGAAGTGCTCAAACTCAATACCAGCTATCTCAATCTCCGCGTCACCTGACCCAACAAATGCGTAGGTTTGCGCATTTCGGGTCTGGATGATGCGGCCACGACGGAGGAAATTATCTCCGCCGTCGTGGAGGCGGGCGGCTGCCCCCGTGATCAGGTGAGAGCTGGAGAAATCCGGTTCAGCCCCACCGGTCACGGCATGGCAGTCGTCAACTGCCCCGTCGCAGCGGCGCAGAAAATTGCGGACGGACGGAGCCTCCTCGTTGGGGGCTTCCTTAAGGCGCGGGTGCAACTCCTGCAGCCCCGCGAGACCAGGTGCTTTAGGTGCCTGGCCGTGGGGCATGTGGGAGTGCAGTGCACAACGGGAGACACCGTGAGGGATCGGTGCTTCCGCTGTAGTCAGCCCGGGCACAAGGCAAGTGCTTGTGATGCTCCGCCGCGGTGCTACAAATGCGTAGCGGAGGGCAAAGCGGCGGAGCACCGGTCGGACAACAGAACCTGCGCCGCCTCGAGGCCAAAGCCCCGTTCGTCCGCATCGGGTAGCGGGGGTGCCGCTCAGGAGCGGCCACATTCGCGGCGGGATGCGGAGATGGGAACTCGGGAAACCAATGCCAAGGGGCGAGTTCTGGAGGACTGCGCCAACAACCGTGGCCTAGAGGTCCTCAACCGGGGGAGTGTCGCCACCTGGGAGCGGCGGGGGCTCAGTTCGGTCGTGGATGTTGCTTTCGCGACCCCTGCTCTCGCCCGCCGCGTCCGGGGTTGGCGCGTGGTGGAGGAGGAGGAGACGTCGTCGGACCACAGGTACATTCGTTTCAACGTCTTCCCTCCACCTAACCTACCGCCGACTATAGCGAACCCCCCGGATCCACGTTGGGCGCTCAGACGCCTGGATCGGGAGCCTCTCCTGGAGGCATCCATTGTGCAGGCCTGGATTCCGTCACCGGCCAGGCCTGCCGATGTCGACGCAGAGGCCGAATGGTTCCGGAGAGCCATGTCGCATATCTGCGATGCGGCGATGCCTAGGGTTAAGCCTGGCCCGGCAAAGAAACAGGTGTACTGGTGGTCAACGGAGATCGCACAGCTGCGAGCAGCCTGCGTGACTGCTCACCGCCAGTACATCAGGTTTCGCCGGAGGCGTCGCCGCCCAGACAATGCGGCAGCCCGAGAGGCAGAGCTATATGAGGCGTACAAGGCGGCCAAGAGGATCCTCCAGGTAGCCATTAAGCAGGCCAAACGGCGGGCCCGCGAAGAGCTGCTGGAGTCTCTGGAGCAGAACCCTTGGGGGCGCCCTTACCTTGCGGTCAGGGGCAAAATCCGCTCAAGGGCTGACCCAGAGCCTCCAGCCGGAGCGGCTGGAGGGGACACTGGGCTCCTTGTTCCCAGCGAGAGCGGAGGAGCATGTTCCTCCGCGTATGGCTCCGCCTCAGGCGCCTGATGCAGATAATAGCGAGAGCGATGTGCCCGAAGTCAGGGAGAGTGAACTGGGGGTAGCTAGGGCCTCGACTGGTGGCGCTCTTTAGCGCATGCCTCGAAAGGGGCCAGTTCCCAAAGGCGTGGAAGACGGGGAAACTGGTCCTTATCCGGAAGGCGGGGCGGCCGGCGGATCAGCCATCCGGTTACCGGCCGATCGTGTTGCTCGACGAGGTGTGCAAGCTCTTTGAGCGGATTATTGCAGAGCGCCACGTCGAGCATCTCACGAACGTGGGGCCAGATCTGGCGGACAACCAATTCGGTTTCCGCCGTGGAAGCGATCATGCGCGTTAGGCGCCTGGCGGAGGAAGTAGTCTCGCGGGGTGGGGTGGTGGTGGCGGTGTCTCTCGACATCGCCAACGCCTTCAACACCCTACTCTGGAGCTGCGTTAGGGAGGCGCTCGCGTATCACGGGGTGCCTCCTTACCTCCGCCGCATTGTTGAGGCATACCTATCCGAGAGGGCCATAGTTTACCCGAGCTGGCTAGGGCCAGGGCGGCGAGAAGTGTCGTGCGGTGTTCCACAGGGGTCGGCCCTAGGGCCACTCCTGTGGAACATCGGATACGACTGGGTGCTGTGCGGTACGTTGCTCGAGGGTTTCAGCATAGTGTGTTATGCTGACGACACCCTCGGATCTCATTGCGGTCCTGGGCGTGGACGTTCTCTCGTTGGAGACCATGGTGAGGGCCGTGGTCTCTGACGGGAGCAAGTGGCACGCCGCCGCCTCTTTCTGCGAGCAGGTAATGTGCGCGAAAGAGACGGCGGAGAGGGAGCGGGAGAGAACCCTGCCCCCCGAGTTTCGCAGTCTGCGGCGAGGACGCCGCAGACTCATCTACGCCCGGGACTACCCACCTCCATGATCGGGGCCTGAGGACCCCACCAGGCGAGGACGCGGTGGCGGCCAAAGTCCGCCGGCAACCCTGGGGTTATCCTTTCGAGGGCTTACCCGGGGTGCCCGGCAACGGACACTTGCGGAGGACACCGTGCGGTTTTAGTCGAGACACGACATAACCACCCCCGCTGGCCAGCGGGGGAGGGTACCCGAAGGGATTTCCGCACGTGAAAAAAGAAAAAGGGCTACAGTTCATCCCTATTTTGAACTTCGAATTTCAGTATGACAGTCTTGCATACTACCTGCAAACCTATTCCGCAGATAAAAAGGCTTTTTATCTGCGGGTTAGACAAGACATTATTTTTCCGTCATTGAACCTTTGATGCAAGCTCACTGGTTTAGAGTGCTTATAATCTCCTCTTTTATTATCGCTTCTTTTAACCGCTATTAGTCTGTCCACTTATATTTGCCTTACGCTCTTTCGGATAACTTTTGGACTTATTTAAAAATCATCATTATATACCCGAAAAGTATGTCCCAAGCAATATTACCTGGTCTTTTCATATGCTCAGCTTAAGTAATACCATTTAAGTTGAAGTAGAAACCATATAATACACGTTGTTAACTTTTTTATGCCACACGTTGTTAACTTGCAACCTCTTGCACGTAAGTACCATGTCCCAGCGCCTACAATACTGATAGTTCACGATCGAAATTAAATCAGTAACGGGTATGCGTACCTATTACATGTAAATTATTTTGTAAAAAATACTGCCAATTTAAATTAATAAGAAATTATTGTCTAAGGCTCAGTATGTTAGCTCCTGGCAAGCAATAACCAAAGACCCTATCGTCTTGAACTATGTTAAAGCTTTAAAGATTACTTTTGAAAAGCCTGTTTTTCAAAAAATAGAGCCATCTAACCCACGGTTTAGTAGAACAGAACTTGAACATTTAAAACTGTCTATTTCAAAATTATAGTCTTCAGGGGCTATTAAAGAATGCTCTGACGTGTCCGACCAGTTTATTTCTAATATCTTTTTGATTCCTAAAAGCAACGGGTCGTTTAGGTTCATTTTAAATTTAAAATGTCTAAATTAATTTATCAGTCCAGAGCACTTTAAAATGGAAGACATTCGCACGGCTACTAAATTAATCAGTAAAGATTGTTTCAAGACAACTATAGATCTTCAGAAAGCTTATTTTTAGTGCCCATTCATAATGCTAGTAAAAAATATCTGCGATTCAGATTTCAAGGTTCTACTTACGAATTTCAATGTCTCCCTTTCGGCTTGTCTGTAGCACCTTTCGTTTTCACGAAATTAATGAAGCCGTAAGTAGTAGTAGCTCATCTTAGAAACCAAGGGTTACTGCTAGTTATATATTTAGATGATTTTTTAGCACAAATAACTCTTTTAATAGTTGCCTAGAAAGTGCGGCAGTAGCAGTACACGTTCTTGAGAGTTTAGGCTTTATCATTAATGAGGAAAAAAGTAGCTTGATACCCAAACAAATTCAAAGGTTTCTAGGTTTCGAAATAAATTCTCAAGATATGTGTCTAATGCTGCCGGATACGAAACGTCAAAAAATACTTAACCAAACAGAATTGATTGCTAAAAAAGGGGCTTTAACAATTAGGGATTTCACTAAATATTTAGGTTTACTCTGCTCGGTTTGCCTAGCAGTGTGTTACGGTTGGTTGTATACGTAACGTTTCGAACGTGACAATTTTTTGCTTTGGGTAATTCTAAAGACAATTATGATTGCGTCATGAACCCTTCGCACAATCTTAAGTCAGATTTTTCCTGCTGGCAAAATAATATTTTAACATCAAAAAATCCAAAACGTTCTGGTAGGTACTATCTGGAAATCTTCTCAGATGTATCACTTACAGGTTATATTTACAGGTATATATTGTAACGTAGTACGTACTCATGGTTTTTGGTGTGACACAGAATCTAAAGAGCAGATAAATCTTTTAGAATTGAAGGCAGCTTTTATTGGCTTACAGTGCTTCGCTAAAGATCTTTTTAAAAAGGAGATTTTACTTAGAATCGATAATACTACAGCTATAGCCTATGTAAATAAGTATGGAGGAAGCCAATTCACACATCTTAATGACATAGCTAAAGAAATCTGGCAATGGTGTGAGCAAAGGAAACTCTTTGTTTTTGCCTCTTACATCAAGTCAAAAGAGAATACAGTAGCTGATCACGAATCTAGACGTTTAAATGTTGACATCGAATGGGACTTACATTTGTTTGCTTTTGATAAAATCACAAATAATTTCCGTAACCCTCAAATAGATCTGTTTGCCACAAGATTGAATGCAAAATGTAAAAAATACATATCGTGGAAACGAGATCCAACAGCGTATAACATTGATGCGTTTACAATAGACTGGGCACCTTATTTTTTCTATGCGTTTCCCCCGTTCTCACTGATTCTTAAATGCTTAAGGAAAATAATCACAGATGGAGCCACTGGGATTGTAGTCGTACCTTATTGGCCTAGCCAGCCATGGTACCCACTGTTGTTGTCTCTCTCTCAAAAACAGGTTATCAATTTGGAACCGAGTCCCTCATTGCTTTTATCACCTTTCAGAACTTCACATCCACTCTGGAAACGACTTACCCTGGTGACGTCGATATTATCAAGCAAGCGTACGTAAAATAATCGTTACCAGATAATGCTATTAAAATAATAATATCTTCGTTAGGAAATAACTCTCTTAAACAATAGAATGTAGTTTTAAAAAATTGTGATATTTTTGTACCACAAAATATATAAATTTATTTTGATAGCAATATTCCCAATATTCTCGAGTTTTTGGTTAATGAATATCATTTAGGCGCAAATTATTCAACCCTCAATACCTGTCGTTCCGCAATCGCATTAATGCTGGGTAAATGTATAAGTCAAGAAGACCGAATTATACGGTTTAAGAAAGGGGTCTATAGGACCAAACCTTCCTTCCCTAGATATAAATCTACATGGGATCCTAATCTTGTATTAGATCACCTTTCAAAATATTACCCAAATGAGAACCAAACCTTGGCCTCTCTCTCAAAAAAAATAGTGGCTCTGCTCGCATTGTCAACTGCGCAACGTGTGCAGACGCTATCGCTTATACGTTTGTCTAGTGTTGATATAAGTAGCGAAAGGATAGTTATTAGTATAAATGATTTAATCAAAACTTCGGCTCCAAATAGATCGGCGTCTCATTTAATTATACCATTTTTCTGTAATAGAGAACAAATCTGTCCAGCCAAAACATTGTCTGCGTATATTGAAGCCACAAAGAGTTATAGAAGTTTACCACTAACTGATAGACTCATTCTTACTACCAAGAAACCAATCCATAATGCTAGTGCCGCAACTATAAGTAGATGGATTAAAACGTGTTAACTGAAAGTGGTATTGATACAGGGGTTTTTACGACTCATAGCACCCGCCACGCGTCAACCTCTGCGGCTTGTCGTAAAGGGATTTCAGTAGACATAATAAAACGAACTGCAGGTTGGTCAGGGAACTCTTTAACCTTCGCTAAATTTTATAATCGTCCGATTACAGCGAACGAGGACAACGCATTTGCAGAAGCAATTTATAATTGTTAATTAAAGGATAATGGTTACATTATGCATAGTATGCAATTTTTGTTCTAAGATTAATATTGTTATATGCCTAGAGTTTAAGTATGTACTCAATAAACGTTATGATTTCATGTGTGTCCTCTTCGTTAAAACCCTTACCATTCTCGTTTAAATGAAAACGCTGAACATCTACATAGTAAATAATAAATCTTGAGGATGTAACGTCGTAAGTATAATTGATGGTTAAACGAACTTACCTGTAAGTGATATTCGACCATAATTATACGAGACGTTACATCCGAAGAGATTTAAAGTCCCTCCCGAGCCCATAAACTAAAGCCCATCAAACAAATTCATCAAACGAGAATAATGTCTCTAAAAATGAATGAAGTTGCACGGAGATGGCTCTGCTAGGATCTAGAATCAATTTGAATCTTATATTTCCACAGCTCTAAAAATTATGTGCGACGCCTAGTACATTTAGAAGTGGAACTACATAGTAAATATTGAATCTCTTCGGATGTAACGTCTCGTATAATTATGGTCGAACATCACTTACAGGTAAGTTCGTTTAACCATCAACTCCTCCCCTGGCTCGAAAACAAGCGGATCCTCCTGGGCATGCTGAGAATCAAGTTATCCAGCATTTTTTTGGGGAAACCTGTCCCATTCTTGAATAGCGGCTTCCCTGAGCTCTGGCACTGCCTGGGGACGTGGTTGACGGTTCCAAACAGCTTCATTTATTTATTTATGTAACCAACTTATACTGACAGCTATCCATACATATAAGTTATAGGTCACATACATTATTTTATTATTTACCACATGTTATAATAACTATGCAATGTCAAAACTAGAGATGTCAAAAATAAAAATAATAATTAAACAATGTCAAAAATATCAAAACTATAAATGTCAGAGATAATAATAATAATAATAAGCTCGATAAATAATAATAAATAGATTCATAATAATAATTCATTAATTAATTAAAATCGTCCCCATTAAAAAAATAAAACAACAAAAATAAAACAATAAAAACAAAACATATATTATGTCACCACTATTCTACTACCACCAGTATCATTGCCCAGTCAACTAGGCAATGGTACTGGAGGTGGTAACACTCTCCAGATAGAGACTAGCTGTGGCCAGGAATCTCGGTTCCGTGTATGAAAATATATCTATTATCCCATCACTCAGCAGAATATCATTGATGTGGGTTAGTGCAAGGTATAGGGGACTAGTCACAAGAGCTACAGTAGTATTAGGTACTACAAATAGTGGACGCTGTCTGGCCGTTAGTGGTACACTTATTGAGATATACTGCAGGGGTGAGGGATTACATATAGAACCACGGATTAGACGGAAGAAGTATGTGACCGTCATGAGTGTCCTCCTAACTTCCAGGCTTTGATAGGAGACCATTCCCAGCACAAATGGTGTAGGATACATGTAGGGATAGTAACCGTTCAAGTACAAGCATCGTGTGAATGATATCTGCACTTTTTCTACCAGCAGTGTATATGATTTTTCATGCGGATTCCAGATAGCGCTGTTTTTTTTTTCAGTACACTACGAACATATGAGTTATACAGTATAGTTATAGCTTGTGGGTGGTTCAAAATTTTCGCTTATCGCATAACGTACCCCAAGTTTTTTCGAGATCTGTTACAAGTTTGGATTATATTTTGGTTGAATGTAAGGTGTGGATCGAAGTGAGTCCCCAAATCTCGTATAGTAGAGACGCGGTTGAGGACCACAGACTATAATGTGTAGGTGTTTTGTATCGGTAGTGTTGCTTTGAAGTAAGACGTGACCGCGCATTTATTTACATTGAGATTAAGTCTATTTTTTGTGCTCCAGGTGTAAATATTGTTAATGTCTTCCTGGAGTTTGTTAGTGTCATTTGATGCATTAATTGGAATGGCAATCTTAACATCATCGGCGTACATCAGAACAGTGGGTGTTTTATGTGTGTTGGAAGGTCGTTTATAAATGTCAAAAACAGTAAGGGTCCCAGGCTGCTGCCCTGTCCTATGCCCGAAGTGACGTAAATAGTCTATGTCTACTTGACTTTTTTTGGCCATGTTTTCTGCAATAAAGGTAGACACATTAAGAAGGTTCGATGTCGTAGAGCGATTAGACAAGAATCCATGTTATTCTTCTGCGAACCACCCAGGCATATAATATTATTATTGTCGATCCGTCAACGTCAATTTTGCCAAATGTGTTCTTCTTCATTTTGCCAAAGTCTAGCCCACTGCAATCTACGACGTGGACGTTGCTGGGAGAGGGAGGGACGTTCAGAGACACTCTCCAAGACCTCCGTGCTCGTAATCCAGCCTGGTGCAAGCAATTCCTAATGGTCTGAGTGCTAACTTCAAGCCCAGAGGCGGTCAGAACTTCTGCTTTTATTTTAGGAGCGTTGATTATTGAGTGGGCTGCCAGCAATCTAATATAGAGCTTTTGAGCAGCAGTTAAAATAGTTGGGCGACCACTGCAGGGTAAATTTACCATTTCGCGGTACCTTTGCAACATGTTCACAACACAGGATTGGGATATAGCAACTCTACGTGCTATTTCTCTCGTGGTGTATCTTTCTTCCCTCAAAGTTACTATTATTGCTCGTAAAACTTCTAATAATCCTCTTTGCATTTTTTCAATCACTACTTTCCGCGAAATGGTATTAAAAATCCGTTAAAATTGACTAAATCAGATTTCTGAATGATTGTAAGAACTGTTTTATTGTTTTACATCCTAATTCTATATTTTTAAATAAAAAATCTATAAAGAAGAAGAAAAAAGATTTTGATTTTTCAAAGTGATCACAAACTTTTTTTGATGTGTGTACATACGTGGTAAATTTTAATTATTTTGTTAGTTAAATTGTCCAATTGATCAAATTGGTCTATAAATTCAATTATTTCCAATTTTCCAACAGTCTCTCGACGTAAAACAACAATTTCGTAACATTCCGTCTTGAATGAAAAGTATGTCACTAGTTATGTTGCATGAATTGTTATAAAACGGGTGTTGCGTACGCCCACCGTTGAATTTGTGAATGGATCGTCGAGCGTCGTCTGGTAGCCGAGCTGAGCTGCTCTGCACCGCTTGCAACAGTATTCGCCTACATACTTGTTTGGAGGTCGCCAACTTTCATTCATAGGCACAACGGTCACATTTGCGTAGCGAAAAATCTGCAATCTAACCACGAAGTTACTTTAGTGGTATTAGCTAACAGTTTCTTCATGTAATGCAACTTGTTGACATTATGTTGTTTCGAAGTTTTGAGTAGGATAATTTAGGTTTAAAGCAGTTTAGGCAGTTAGATACCATGTTTACACGCTTATGATATAGAATTTCATACAGTTACGTTACTATAAGGGTTTCCCCTGTTACCACACCTGTTACTGTTGGACATAGATTTCTCCCAATGTACATCTTAGCATCCGATCCTTTGCTTTTCGCATTCAGGCCATTCCAGCTATCTTTTTCAAGTTGTCAGTTTATTGAGAGTGATGGCAAACAGAAGGTTGAGCACCCCACGTGCTCAACCTTCTGTTTGCCATCACTCTAGGATTCGCTTGCGACCATGAGTACTTTGGCAGCTGTGGCCAGCTCACTTTTACTTCAGTGAGCTTATTCTGTAATATATGTTGGTAGGTAATTTGCTTTGTCGGATGACCTTATTTTGAATTTTATCCTTCGAACAAATTCCAAGCATAGCTGGGTTCATAGCCCGCTATGCGACATTTAGTTTCTAGACTAGCCCCACAATATGGATACAATATCACTACCAGTTAACCAACTACAAATAAATTTAACTACTAGTGCATCTGGCCTTTGTTCCACATTTCCGTTTTTCGGGTTCCGTTGGCAAATGGCAAAAAACGGAACCCTTAGAGATTCGTCATGTCTGTCCGTCCGTATGTCACAGTCACTTTTTCCGAAACTATAAGAACTATGCTGTTGAAACTTGGTAAGTTAATGTATTCTGTGAACCGCATGAATGATAAAACTAAAAAAAATATATGATGTACATTACCATGTAAACTTCCACCGAAAATTGGTTTGAACAAGATCTAGTAAGTAGTTTTTTTAATACGTCATAAATCGTGAAACGCTATTTACCTTTCATTCAATCAACTCAAATATAAAATTTAAAAAAATGCATTATTATGTTACTTACTGCTACGGAACCCTTTATAGGCGAGTCCGACTCGCACTTGGCCTCTTTTTATTTATAGTCGCACCCACTTACTAGATAGGTAGTAAAACTATAAAATATTTTGTAAAAATCTACCTCATCAATATATATCTACGAGGTCTCATTGTGAGTTTGTGTAGTGAAATAGGGTTAAATAACACCAGTGACAGTGGGCATATAATAAATATATGTGGATGTGGATGGTGAAAAGTGAACATAGGAAATTACTGTTGAATAGACTCAAAGTGCTTCAAGTTCAACTGATTTTTTTAATGCACGATAATAATTCTATGAAGAAGAATAGAAAATTAGAATAGGGTACAAATGGGTTACCTAATCTTAATCATAACGTCACCAAATAATTCAAGATAAAAATATTTAACGTATAGCTTGATGAACCTTACTGTGAATTATTTTTAATGTTAACGTATTGATTTGTATACTAAAGAATAAAAAATGTCTGTTTCTCAACGATAAAACCATTCAAACCTCATATTCAACATATTTAATACAACTTTTACTAAAAGTAATTCTAAAAATGACATCTACGGAATATGAGTTGGTAGGTATATATGATTAGTTGTCGCCGGAATTCATTATTATATAAATTGATATGAACCAACTATGAACGAGCGTCTATGAAATGACTTAAATCATCCAAACCGACAACTTTGGCTTGTCTATGGCGTCTAAAATATTCCTCGTTCATTGACACGTGCCAAACCTGTTTTCGGGCAAGTTTTTCTGAATGGTCGCTTCCTTTGTAAGAGTAAACATATTCAAATGTTGCGATTAATTCATAGCTAGATAGTGCCATGCTTTTATGAATGGAAGTCAGGCTGTAGATGTGTGGGTGAGAGGTAGTGTTGTATGCATGTGCACACACGGAAATACGGATTTGCATACTGGCTTGGACGAGCCACGTGCTGCAATCATTTTGAGCACAGTTACCTCTTCAATATTCGAGAAGTTAATTTTAAATGTAAATGATATTTGAAAGCCAACAGTTTATAATGCACCCAGGTAATGAGATCTTTCAATGTTGTAAACCGATCTCCTTCCGGGTGCGTGTTAGCAATAGACCAACGGTTTCATTGCGAATGTTTTTAGGTCGTGTTCGGATAATTCGTTGCTGGCTAAATGTTGAACTTCGGTACTGCTTGTATAATATTTAAATATATTATTTATTTTATGCTCTTTATATATATTATTGATTTTATATAAAAAACATAATTTTTGATTTAAATATTTATTTATTTATTATAAAAAATGTTTAAGAGATTCATAATGAGCCCCATTATATCACTTGAAAATTCCTAATAAGTCGAAACAAACGCACAACGCAGTACGAAGAGTGGGATTTAATGTGTTTCGAAACTGCGAGTATACACTATTTTACACAGACATTTTAAGAGGAATGTGATATTTGAAATGGACGACAATATTGTTCGTTCATCAAAATAAAGGAATCAAAGCAACCAATTACGGGATCAAAAATTTGGATGCAGATACCATAGGAACCATAATGTATGCATGCCACTCTCTCTTGCCAATATTGTATGCACCAAATGAAGGCTGATCATCCAGATTTTACAATGAGAAAAGTCATAAATTATATTGTATGGAGTACTATATTATAGAACCAGAGATTGATAGAAATAAAGCCAATCAGTCTCAAGTAGTTATAACTCCATTTCCATCGAACTGTTAAGAGGCTCCTTTATTAATTCGTTAAGCATATCACTAGTGAAGCGTTACTAAGACGCGTAGGATTAGCACAATACATGCTGCATACACAAGCCCAGCAAGCTTAGCTTGTTAGCAAGATTTATAGTGAATGTACTCAGGAATATTCAATAAGAAATAATTTCTATTACAACAGTTTCATAACCTTAAAACGGCTAGTAATGTAGCGCACAAACATCGCTTCTAGGTATTAGACACCAACTGGTTGAATTATTCAGTGATACTGATCGACTCTCTTTAATAAAGATTAAACCTATTTAGGTAAATCTTTCTTATGAAAATAAGGTATTTGCATACTTAAGGAGAATATTTCCGAAGCGTGGCTAAAAATTTGAAACAAATAAAAAGGTTGTTGTATATTTTGGTATTCTTTGAAATAATCAAGAACTACTTGAAATATGATGCTCTGGTAAATTTCAATGGTGCACGCTGGAAGAGGCCTATGTCCAGTAGTAGACTGTAATTGATTGATTGAAACTGTTAATTCTATGATTTCAAGGTACCCGCAATGATTAATAAGTAACAGGTATGTATGGAAATTTCATTTATCCTGAGGTGAATAATATGGACATTATAAGATAGGCCCTCAACTTTGAAGTTTTTTTTTTCAATGAATACATAGGCACCGTTGTTTTTGTATCTGAACCTTTCCATCAACAAACAAGAACTACTAATTAAGAAAACTCTATTGGATATATAGCGAAGACAATAGATACAATCGATAGTTAAAGCTCAATAGACAACGATCGCGTGCTCGAGTCATGGGCCTGCGATGAACAAGACACAAGTCATTTCCGGCGCTCAGATTGTTGAGTTGGCGTCGCGCATCCAATGTTGCAACAGAGAAGAATCGCTGCTAATAAATAATCGTCACTTTCATAAACACTGACTCATTTATAAACAAAACAAGGCTAAAGCCTCGTGTTGGCGTCAACGTAATATTAACTCTTACGCAACTTTTGGCCTCATCATGGTTTACTGAAATGTTAGTGATAATTTCTTGGCGTCCACTTTTTTGATAATGTGTTACGCATGTGTGAATTAGAGAAATCGATAATTTAATCAATTTAGCTAAAACTAGTCACTGTTACTAGTGCATTTTGATACACAATCAATTCACCGAACCATATGGAAGAGACTATTATATGAGACTAGATAGTCTCATATAATAGTCTCTTCCATACCTTTCAGACAGCTCCTGCATAGATATGCAGGAGCTGTCTGAAAGGTCATTCGCTCATTAAAGGCTCTATAATTTACTTCAAATAGATCTTAAAATGTTTATCTTTATCTGAATCCTTTTTTGCCATAAATTTTATCCTTGTAATAATAAGTGAGATGTGGCGACAGTGGGATCTTGGACCATAAGAACTTGCGTCTTATTAACAATGAGACAAATGTCATCAAATCATAGACGACTGTTAGAAAAAGGTTTCTTGATCAAATAATGATATTTTGTTATATATTGTAATATTGTATGATATTACATTTTGTTTGGATAAACAGCAACCAAATCTATGTATATGTTTTTATTACATGTTTTTGTTAAGAAATGCATCGAGACGTGGACATATCTAATTATGCAAATGTGTTGCTATTGTGTCGGTCATAACTGTGAGTTGGACATTCACAAGATGTGTGAAGAGGCCTCTTGAGCGGTCGCTCGGGCGCGCTGGCGCCAACCTCGAAAGCTAGAAAGAAGAAACCATCCCAATTTTTCCGTTTTCGTCTTATTAGTAGGTCAAATTCGATATAAAACTTATTTATAACATAGGCAAGCAGTGAACTGGACTTAATCACACTGTCCAATCGTAATTGATTTCGTTATAGAAATGCGTCGAGTTATACGTGTTCCCAATAAAATTAGAGATTTAATCTTATACGAACCATATAGTTCTCCGATTAATTTTATATGAGCTATTAGAGACCTATACACAATGCTGGCATCTGAATTCGATATAAATGAATGGAAAAACTATAAATAGTCTTTGATCCAGACTTATTTTTGTGAAACTTATACTTTTCTGAACTAAACATATGCTTTATAAGAATACTTACTTGGTAAAATGTTTGTTGGAAAAACACTGCTTTTAATTTTATTAAATTAAATTTTTCATCGTACAATATGTGTACTCCTTGACAATTACTATTGTATGATTAAATTTCTACAGCAGTAACCATATCAATCTATGTATTCACAGGTCTTTTGACAGAAGCGTTTTGTGTTTCAAAAACAAATAAGTAATTTGTATAGCGAAGTATGAAGGGTCAAGTAGTGATCGCCAGTGGGCGAGTAACGGGACGCGCGGCGCCAGTCGTTACTTGCCTTGTGCGACATACTGCGTGCGGACAGTTGTAGGCACAGAACTAATAATATAATAAGAGTAGAAGTGTCATCGTTTAAGTTTTCTTCCGGAACCGATGTCTCCGTTTCCACCCTTCTTCTTGTTATTAATGCATATATGGAAAAGCTTTACTGAAATACTTTTTTTAACATTTGAATCAATCAATTAGTCAATTGCAGTTCAATGCTGGACAAAAGCCTTTCCCAATGGGCGCCTTAGAACCCGATCCTCCACCTTCCACATCCAATCTAGCCCAGCCTCCCTTTTCAAGTCAACAGTCCATCTGGTTAGAATGCGCCAAAGATGAATGGGAAACTGGATTATTTTATAGTTATTCTTTTGAAACTGAAAGTTTTAGCTCGAAAATAATGATAATATTCTAGGGTTTTGGTACT
This sequence comes from Cybosia mesomella, assembly GCA_946251805.1. Lineage (NCBI taxonomy): Eukaryota > Metazoa > Arthropoda > Insecta > Lepidoptera > Erebidae > Cybosia > Cybosia mesomella. Next base: position 16,925,987 of record OX276403.1, read on the forward strand.
GCACAACGCTATATATTTAGATCTAAACGAAATATACTCAGATACATTTTTCTGTGTGAATATGTAGTATGAAAAAAAAAATTTTAGTATTAGACCACAAAAATTCTTTTTACAATTTTGACAATGTCATTGTAGCGTATAATCTCTATGTGGGTTTCTTTGACGTTCGAATGTGAGAATCTACATCGCGTTGCAATCTAATTCAGATAGGATTAAATGTCCCTATTACGTGCTCTATTATAAGGCAATTATGATATTAATACTTTCCATTGATCCTCAAACCGTAATTTGTAAATAGAATATTGTGTACTGAACATCATTTTGTTGGCTGGAGTTATATAATTTAACTATATCGCTCAATTAATTGGCAAGTCCTTCAGACAACCTCCGGGCGAAGTTTATACCTTTACCTATCGATTTAGCTGTTGTTGCCTGCAGCTCCCCTGCATGGAATGCCTACTGATAAAAGTAGCCGTTATGTTTTTGAGATCTCCCAATGTTCTGCGCAATTTTTTATATTTTTTCTTATCATATTAACCTTCATTATCCTCATAGCGATTTTTTGATTCGTATATTGACTTTTCCGGAAGTGACTGCCATCTGACTTCCTAACCCCGAGAAGAACGCCTGCGCCAGAGTCTCGTCCGTTATTTAGTAGGTGCACCAACTAGCAGCCGAGGTTGGCTTCGGCCCCAAAGGTGTTGGTAGGGCCCCAGACACCCATATTTAGAATGAATTTAATCATTCTCAAGTCTCAAGTAGGTAAATTATCATTGGTTTTGAGCGTACTGTTTTAGTCACGGATCTTGTAATAAATAATTAATTCATTGTAAACTAAACGGAGAAATAGTACCTAAGCGGACCCCGGGCTTCTAGGTGAAAGCCTGGGATACAACCGGTAACAACGATAAGGTAAACATGGTTTAGAATTGGTTACAAATGTCTCTGGGAGGCTTAAAAGGACAAGAAGAAAAAAGGAGACAATGTGCTCACATTTAGTGATAATTTGGAGCATTCAGTATGCTAACTATTCGTATAAATCGGGAAAAGTCAAACTTTGTAAAGCTGTTGATTTAAATTTATAGGAAACTAGCTGATACCTCTTACTGAATGAACGATGATGAACTAGCTGACGGCCCCGTCCGCGCGGAGGACAGTTATCGTGTTTTGGTCATATATCCGGTTCTTCTAAACCAATTGCAATCAAACATACGGCAGATTTTAATTCTGACCAAGACCTTTCTTCTTTTCGCCCCAATCGATCATGTACAGACCAGATAAACACTCTCCGCATCCTACTGGAACAGGCAACAGAGTGGCAAAGGGAAATTTACCTTACTTTTGTGGATTTCGAAAAGGCCTTTGATACGGTGAGATGGCCCAACATCTGGTCTCGCCTTCGCAATATTGGTGTCTCCGAGAAAATTATTAACATCTTTGAAGCCTTGCACAAGAATTATTCTTGCAAAGTGACGCATAACGGGCTTGTCTCAGAGGACATAGCGGTACATGCAGGCGTACGTCAGGGGTGTCTTTTATCGCCACTTCTCTTCCTTGTTGTCCTGGATGGCATTATTCATAACCCCACAGACTACAAGCGCCGCGGCATAGAATGGGGTATAACCAATATCCTAGAGGACTTGGACTATGCCGATGATATATGCCTCTTAAGCCATACCCGCGCAGACATGCAGGCCAAATTGGACGAATTGGGAGGAGAAGCAGCTAAAACGGGGCTTAAAATCAACACCAAGAAGACGAAGGAAATGAGATGCGGGTCAACGAGTGCATTCCCCTTGGTCGTCGGCACAGAGAGAACTCAAGACAGAACGGGATGGCGATGCACTGTGGACGCTCTCTGCCCCATCTAGGGGACATTGAACTTTAAGTCAAGTAAGTCAAGACTTTTCTAATAGAAAAAACCGCATCAAAATCCATTCAGTCGTGTATGCGTCCATCGCGAACAAACCGACAAAAAGACAAGAATTCAAAAGAACGATAATTTTTGTGTTCAGAATGGTTCATTTAACATAAAATAAGTATTTTTTTTAAATATCTCAGAATAATGTGCTATAATGATAATGTGCAGATACAACTAATTTACAATTTGATAATAGTACAGATAGATGTGCTTTCAATAATTATGCAAAAATAAAACTACCGTATTCCGCAAGATGCAATAGCATGAGATCAATCTCAGTGCGTGTGGTGTTGTTGATATATGACTTGCGCCCACACTGCCGGCCGCTCCGTTACAGATGAACCCATCATTCTTGCTTTGTGCATGGCAATCGGCGATTATCAATATGTGTTACACTGTAGGTAGAATCTAACTTTCGAACTTGAAGGACTGGTACATAATTTTTGTACACATCTAGTCACAACATTTCAAGTTGAGCTTCCAATGCAAGTATGAGCGGTCTCGGTTAATATATCACCATACAGTTGAAGAGTTTTAATAAATCCAAATCCATACCAATATTCTAAATGCGAAAGTAACTCTGTCTATTATGCTTTCACGCTTAAACCACTGAACCGATTTTTATAAAATTTGGTACAAGGATTGACTAGAGGTTGGGAAAGGACATAGGCTACCTTTTATCGAAAAAATGACTTGAAGGGGTTCAAACAGGGGATGAAAGTTAGTCATTTTCGAATACATAAATGACGGCTGCCCCGACTGGAGAAGTAGGTACCACTCTTTCACTCAAGTTCGATGTTAAGCAGCAGTATGCTATATGTATATTATGATTGGTGAAACTCTCGGGTGTCCTCCCACTCTGTGATTAGAAAACTTCTTATCGCTTATTCTAGAAATAAATTAAAATAACAATCAACTGGAACTCATCAATATATAGGTATCGATGCATCAATTTTAAGTAGTTATTTGGTATTCTGAATTGAAAAAAAATTCAACCGTAATACGAAGTTTTCCAACGGAATTTTTTATTACTGATTAGCAGTTTATTAAATAAGTTGATTGGGAATTGCCACCTGACACGGCAAGTAGTATCGTGGTTAGAGTTCGTGTAATAAGCGGGGGCGTTACGTAAACAAAGAGTTGGGCGGACCTGCCACCGGGTGCCACCTCACAGACCCTCCCCCCTTACGTCACTACCCCCTCTCTCGGCCACCACCTGCGCATGGGCATTTTCGCAATCAATACGAAAAGGAATAGCAAGAGTCGACAGGTGTTTGATGACGCGACACCTCGCGTCATTTACGTAAATCATTCACTTAGTATATAAATGTTTTCTTTGAATTTCTGTAAGATACAAAAAAATTTGGTACCAAAGCCCTTAATATCTACCACCCTAGGCAATAGTCTATTCAGCCGGCTGGTACTTCCACTGTTGGTTTAATTTGTTGTTCTTTACGGCTTAACAGGTATATGCCTTGGAATAACATTTACTCAAATTGGTTCGAAACGGTATCTGAATTAATGTGAGCATACGAGGATTTCTCATAGGTATCTACTAAAGTCAAATAGGATATAAATGCAATGAATTTAATAACAAATCAACAAAAGATCTTATATTATATCCAATATTGAGTATGTTGTAAGCAAAGCTCTTAACCATTCAATAGGGGTTTTTGACAATATAGCAGTACCATTTTTTTTTTTTTTTTTATCGTGCGGAAATCCCTTCGGATACCCCCCCGCCGGCCAGCGGGGGCGGTTATGTCGGGCTTGCACCGACTAAAACCGCACGCCGTCTCGGGTCTTCAGACGCCGGGGTGTAAGGTTACCCATAGAGCATATCCCTCGCACCCCGGCTGACCCTGGGCCATCTCACCACTAACAGCATCGCTCATCCTGTCTCCTCTGAAAGCAGAGGAGTACGGAGAGCGATGTGTTCCCGCCACGTTGGGTATTGGCCGACGATCAATGCCAACCCTATGAAGGGGTGAAGGGGAAGCCATTGACCGCCGCCCAGGGTGTACCGGCCGCTCCGATTCCGTTCCCCCCGGACTGCAGCGGGATCGGAATCGGAGCGACACTCGAGGAGGTTACCCAACACACACCCCAATATAGCAGTACCTACTTACCCTTCTTTTGTTTTGGCAAGTCGCTGTTAGAAAGAAGAGTTAAAGTCCGGTTAAAAACGGTTAACTTCGGTTTTGTAGAGCGTTCTCTTTATCGTACAGCACATGTCTACAGGGTAATATCTTTTTAGGGTAATTAAAAATTTTCTTCCTGCGGTGAATGTGCGAATATACATGTCAGTAGTGATTAATTTTATGCTTAAATTTAGAGAATTTTTTCCAAAAAAAATGATATTCAGTAATAAACATACAAAAAAAATATGTCACAAAGTCATAATTTACTAAGTTGGTTTAATCGTAATTTATAATAAGTTATATTGTAAGTCTTAAATACATGACAACTACCTAATATGACTAATAGTTCTTTACTTCATTTAATATATATTTCCTTAAATTCCCTTATATCTCTTTTCTACTGACAGTACCCAAGTCAGTTTTATAAGATCACTCTCTTGTCCGTCTGTCTATATGTCTGTCTGTCCGTGTGTCACCACCAATTTCCTCAGGAACGGATGGACCTAGTAAGTTGAAAATTATACCAGATATTGGGGTCTCTAATCCTTATTACTGTTTTTAAAAATCAAGGTCCTCAGTCAACACGATAAAAAGATACGGGCAAATTTAGATTTTCCCGAAGACGAAAACGAAAAAGTACCAAAATTTACCAAAATTTTCAAATTTTTATTTTTCTTAATTTTCTCTTTACTTGTGCTGAAAGACCTTGCTGTTAACCAAAATTGACAATTCTAGGCCAACCGGAAGTACCCTGTAGGTTTTGGGTAGAAATTTTAGGTTAGTTCCCGTTGGTTTAGAATCACGAAATATGCAAAAAGCAAGGTTACAGTACAAATAAAGGGAAATTCCAATAAATAAATAAATTGACAATTATAGTAAATTTTGGTACTTACAATTTTTTATAGTTAATGGTACGGAACCCTTCACGTCCGAGTCCAACTCGCACTTGGCCAGTTTTTCTTTTTGGTATTCGTGTAGAATAGATTGAAACAGTGGTATTCGTTTACAAAATAAATATGAGTACAAAGAAATACCAATAGTATTTAATGTATGGTATTCGATTGCTATAGATCGAGCTTTTGTTAATAAAATTATACCCCATAATCATCTAAGTATCGCGAAGAAAAACCTATTTATAAGTAGGTATAACAGTTCAACCCACACAAAAGTAAATTGATAAACGGCTTCATAGAAAATTTCTCCGGCAATATTTCTGTTTTGATTCAATTAGCAAGTTAACGGGCGCCTGTCATGCAAAGCCTCAGCAGCTAAGACGCTCGACCGATTGAACTGAACTACCTACCATAAAAGGTAGCCTGAAGAAATTGAAGGAGCAAACATTAATGATTTTTCTTCATTTACGTTTCACATTAACAAAAAATATTCTCTAAAAGTCGACGCTAACTCGACGACCACATATGGCGTTGATTCGCCGCCACCTACTAATTGAGAGCGACACTAGACAAATATATCGCCTTTTATGGCTGCGGCTGGTATTAACTACACCGATTGGTAAATAAACAGAATAAAGGATCGTAAGGCGAGGTGAATCAGCTCTCGATCGGGCCGTGATTAGAAGCGATTAGCATTCGCCCGCGTCTACCAAACAGCTCACGACACGTGGGATGTAGGAGGGCCTGCTCAGCTATTGTCTTACAACGCGTTATAGCATTATAATAGTGCTGCTATTGCACACTATTTATGTAAATCTATTTGAGAATTCAATTTGTCTATTGTAATGTATTCGTGAACGGATATTAGTAACTGTGAGACAAAGTGATTCTCGTCAACAACCTGTCAACCAGTGGTGGCATACACAGGGTTTAGATTTATTACGGAATCAGGTAGAGTAGTAGTAGTATTTATTTGTTACTAGAGTATGCGTTGTAAGGTTTTATAAATCATAAATGGGTGTAACAAGCCTTATGCCTTATCCTCGGCCAACTCTGATTTTGCTTCTTGTCTATTTAATATCATTGGTCCACGGTCTTTTACTGAAGTACCTACTTCGGAAAAGTATTTACAACATTCAGACAAAATTTTAACTATCAAACGAATTGTAATATAGTAAGAGAGAAACCTACTCATATACGACCATTTTAATAATCTAGTAGTTATAAACAATTACTACATGTATGCCTATGTGAGCGTGCCACTGTAATCAGTCGTTGAATATTGTTGACTTTCTGCAGTTGAATATCTATGGCGTGGCGCCATTGCCACGGGGGTTTCGCATATTGAGCCGATTCGTAGTAAAGACAATACATATAATCTTTTTGTCGCTAAGAGAATTTAGTAAGGTTGAACATCTGCATCAAAGTTAGTACCTTACGATTATTTATTAGTTATGTTTCAACTTCTGGACCTATAAGTTTGTGAAAATTTTATCAGCTCGACATTTGAAAGAAAATTTATATATATTTAATAATAACTGTTTTGAGATAACAAATATAGAAGATGTAAAGGGGAAAAGAATGTATATACACAATTCAAGAAATTCATTCGTGATGACGATTTTGAGGTCAAAGATTGACAAGACTTCCATTTGTCTGCTTGCAGATATCCGAACATTGATGGTGCTAACAGGTAACCAGCTTTATTGTTCCCTTGTCAGAGTAATATATGATCCGCGCATACTGATATCATCTGGCATTTTGCCATTCTCTCACTGATATCGAGCATTGAAAACGATAAACGAGTATGATTGAGAATCTGTGTGAGTTGGTACATACGAAGCACTCGGCTATGCGGCGCGTGCCCAAGTTTTATTGGTGTCGGCGCCATCGACAACTTTCTCGTCTTGCAGACAATACCATTCAAATTAAAGAACAGAATGATTTTTGGAACTCGTGTCTACGTAATTTCGTAACAGATAGCTCGAACTCAATCAAGTGTTATCTATACGTAAAATGTCATAAATTCCAACAACGGACGGCCACTTAACGCAGGAGCGATACTCGGAGTTATTCCGACTGTTTGCTCGTTACCGCGTGGAGTAGGTACTTCTAACGAAGACACCCAAAAACGTTCCCACAGTCGTCGATCACCAAAGTAAAAAAAACCAAGTGTCTACGAATTAACACGTCCGCGCGTTGTGTGTGTATGAAAACACTCGGTGGCCTCGCGAAGAGCCCTCGTAGTGACGGAGAGCTGTCGCCGGAGCACGTCGCGCGTCGGGCGCCTGGCCCTTCGCAGTAACACACCACTACAACCGAAGTCGCGTAAGATAGTTGTCCGATGTCTTTATTTTACTTTAATTTGAAATGTTCAACATTAAGGGTTTCGAGAGCTGTCTGTAATTATTGCTAGTCAGATTCCAAAAGGCAATATGCTTATTATTCTTTAAAATTTAGTCACAATAAAACGTATACACTGGTATGTTAAATACTTGTGCTTAAGTATACATAAGTTGACTTCATTAACGTAGCCTTGTGTCGTTACCCGTGACAGTTACGCTGCGCTACTAATGCACTCAACAAACAAGAGACGCAATACGTGTGTGAAAACTCAGCCCTGCTCAGATCGGACACACTCGTTAATACACAAAGTAAACTACACTTAATCTTTCACTTTGTGCCGCTTAGAGAGAAATTAACAAAGAAATGCTATACAAACATTGGCTATACTCAACGTATTAGCGCGTTCTGTTGCTGATTGCGGGAATTTATCATTTAGCCTGTCAGTTATTAATCGTTCCAGTAGGTTATGCAACTGGGCAACACAATGACAGTAGATGAAATACAAAGTGATAGCTGATCAAATGCTTATAATAAATAATTATAATTACGTAATTCTGACGTATTAAAACAAAGAGTAAAGACGTTGTAATTTTTACGACATTATGCTGTCAATGAAAATTTGAATTAAGACAGTATCCATTAACAAGTAGTGAAGTTGAAGTATAACTAGATATGCTTCAACTTTGTAGATAAAATTCTTCAGGGTAATGATTTTGACCCTGAGATATTTGGGTACAGCAAAGTTCACACAAACTTATAAAATAAAAAGATAATTTTAATGTCAGCACCTTCTCACACTTCCAACTCGAAGTGTTTCATTTAACAATAATGTTGCTATTAAATTCAGAAGAAGTAAACATGAATGACGAGAATACAAATATGTAATTGCATATTATTAAACTTCTTAACTTATAAAACATACTAGCTGACCCGGCAAACGTTGTTTTGACATGTATATTATTTCTAGGAAACATTTTTTTAGTTCAATAAAAATAACTATCTACTATAAGTGTGCGGGGATTTACTTATAATCGAAAGCGTTGTAGACAATGAAAGTATGCCGAAAATTGTACAGTGAGTAAGACAGGAGACCGGCTTCATTCTCATCCCTACTCCGTGACGTTTGCTGGATAAATGGTGACAACGGTAGACATCTAGCGGGGATAACTGATCGATTGATAGTTGGCGAAGGCGGAAGATCAAATTGAATTGAGAAAAAAAAACATAATTGAAGGAAATTATTAAGAATGAAAAAAAAAATCGCGATGGAAAAATAGGGTTTGATCGTAGAGGGTTGAAAATTCAGGGTTGTATGTATTTTCTAATGCTGTATCATAAAAAAAATTATCTATAAATTAAAAAATATATTTAGGGGGATGAAAAATAGATGTTGTCCGATTCTCAGACCTACACAATATGCACACTAAATTTCATGAGACTCGGTCAAGCCGTTTCGGAGGAGTTTATCTACAAACACCGCGACACGAGAATTTTTGTCTGCCTCGTTGGTCTAGTGGTTGTGATGAGCGACTGCGGATCACGAGGTCGCGGGTTCGATTCCCGCCCGTGACAGTGAGTTTTTGTGAGACCCACAAATTGCAATTGTCCCGAGACTGGGTGTTTCTATATATTACATGTATATATTTACAAAAAAAAAAGTATAATAAGTATGTTTATAATATTTCCGTTGTCTAGTATCCATAGTACAAGCTCTGCTTAGTTTGGGACTAGATGACGAGGTGTGAATGTGTCACAATATTTATTTATTTATTATTTATTTATTTTATAAATTAGAAGATTAACTTCACTTCATTTATCATATATATACTTTTTTTACAATGGCGCCCATGATGACTTCAAAAAAAGGATCATGCCTTTTGTCGTCACGGTCTACCATCTTACCCCAAGGTGGTATGATATAGATGTTCAACGTCAAAAATATTTCATATGCAAATAAGTTTCGAAAACTGATCTAAATATGTCAATTACCTCTGCATTGCCAAAGATGGATTTCTTCAACCTGGCAGAGTATAAATTGAAGCTTTCAAATAGTTCCAGCGATTCAGTTTCTAATTTAGCAACAAAACTGTTCATTGTTGGTCGGGCTATACATTGCAATCAGTAATAGATCTGTCGGTATACCCGAGCAATAATAGCAACGCGACGTTTGTTGCAAGCATGGACAGCAGGGGCAAATAAATCAGCATTTGCCAGTAGATGGACTGTTTAATTATTGATTTATTATACTACAGACCTGCAGTCCTGACGCCAGGGCGAACTAATTGGACCTGGCGCAAGCTCGCGTGACAAAGCCCTCTGTAGGAATTATTGAGGCAAAATCGTCCAATATTGAACCAAACACGATCGTGCATAACTTTGTTATGTTTATATTACCTACATTATAAATTGTGTTCTGTTTTTGTTTTACGTACACTTAGGTACTTCTCAAGAAAAATGAACTTTGCATATTATCGTTCCTATATTGGTAAAAAAAAATTGGCATCGACCTTAACACTTAGGAAATTATAAAAGTAATATGTTTATAAAAGCCTTTTGCAGTTTTCATCAAAACTCCATAATATTTTAATTTCATTACACTTTGAGCTCATGCTGTGTAAATAGTAATACTGACATTTTTTTTACACTTAAAGACCTGAGACGGGTCCTAAACCTTAGTTACCTCGTGATCTTGGCGGCTGAAAAGCATCTACAACTCGAAATTGCGTTTGAATTCGTAAAAAAAAGTATTTTTGGTGTATGGAAAAATGAATTTTGGAGCATAATAGATTTGGGGCGTAAGCCGTAATATTATTTTAAAACCGCTGAAGTACGACTAAAATAGTTACTAGAATATAAACTTCTTTTTAAAGTGTTTAAATCGTTCAACCTAACTAAATCCTTGTGTTAGTATAGGGTTCGGATTTAACTACAACTCTGTTGTGTATGTCTCTATTTATTCATTTATGGCGCTTACTCGTATCAGTCAGCTGTCAAAACATTACGAAAGGAACCACAAAACGTAATTTATTTACAAGATCATTAATAATTACACTATCACTTATTATCATCCTCATAGCGGTTTAAGTTACACACTTTGGAGTCTAGTGTTCACCTATTATTTTTGAATGGTTTGTTGATTTTTCCGAGAGCGAATGCCGTGTGACCTCCTAATCCCGAGAGGAAAGCCTCGTCCGTTGTTTAGCAGTAGAGTTTGATTCAATTAAATTATTAAGCAATTCGTATGCTTACTTTTCCTATAGATTTAGATCGAAAAAAAAAACAATGTTTAAAAATGAATGTAAAGTCATCCATTGTTTCTGTAGTTCCCAAGAATTCCGGTAGATGGCTCCATCGTCACCATAAGACGTATATAATATATCGGGAATTTCAAATATCTGGGACGTGTCTAGGTGGCTCAGTTGGTCAGATTATTCCCCCTGTAAGGGACTGGTCGCGAGTTCAAGTCCCATCCTAGATGTTCTCTTTTTCCGATCTAAATAATAAAGCGAAAACAGGCTTGAAACGGTACAGAAAAAAATTCTAAAATCAATGCATTACAGATGCTACCGCGCTAGATTGACCCTGACGTACCCTGAAATCCTGAAAGAACATAAGCTGCTCAGCCTGGAGTCTAGACGTTGTCTTCTGAAAGTTATGATGCTGCATGGAATGTGTAACAATAGATTTTACTGTTCTAATATTTGTAATAATATATGCTATATTGTACCAAGGACTGTAAACCGGCGAGAGGCGCGTGTACCCAGGCTTTTTCACACTGTAAAGTGTAGAACCAATGCAGGGGTACGCGCGCCTCTCCGTCTCCTTTTAGATAACTATAACACGCACTTTGTTCATTTGGATATTTTCGCACTTTCGCACAATGAATTTAAAAAGCAAGCTGTTTCATCACTTCCCTAATTGGAAAATACAAATACATTAAGGCAGAGGATTAGCACAATTTAAATTTTTCCACCTACTACATTATTCTGCGGACATAATGCGGGTTATACATTTACCAAGTTTGTTACATTCTCCTTTTACTGTATGATACAATGTATAACTGTTTTGTGTCCCAATATGAAATAAATAAATAAATCTATAGTAGAGATTGACCTGGGCCCCGAAGCTGTTGGTAGGACTTTCTGTCTCAATCATTAACACCGTCACTACTTCAAATATACCCCAAATGCGAAACTCAAAAGTACATTATGAGTCGTGTGCACAGGTATTTATTCGTGCAATGGCTCACTTCCGAAATGGTCGTCAGGTTGACTTGTATGTTTGACTAAACAGAAACTGGTCTAACAACTGCTTGTTTCGCAGTGGAGCATGTAGTGAACTCTACCGGACATTACGCGTTGAACCGTACAGTACCGTGTCGCTAAAGCAAATAAGCTGTGACTCCGTGAGACACTCTTCCCTAGGAATGCGCACACAAAGCATGACTGTTGGACAAATACTTAAAACATTCTTTTTGAGTACTTGTTTCAGACAAGTTAAACTATTGTAAAGTGTATAATTAAAAATACTAATATTGTTAAATATTTTTGAAATTTCCAATAAAATTGAAGTGATTTATTGTTTTAATTGTTTTGGATCAACTGCATCCAATTGGTTGAAGTTTTAGGTTAACTTTAGGGTTCCTGAACATTAGTTCAGGAACCCTTGAGTACTAGCCATTAGGCTAGTTGGTAGATTTGATGTTCAACAACTCCCGACACCCTGTCAAGGATGACATTATAGTCTGGAATAACATATTAGGCAACAGTTATTATGAATTATTGAAGTTAATGGCGTTAAGTTAGTTTTTTAGCGTTTGACTCCTTTTTGTAACAGTTTTTTACGAATAAAATTAGTCTTCGTCTTCATCTAGTTTGATTGTTATGGTACTCTTAAGCATACCTATCGCTATAGCCCACGTTCACCGGATACTTATAAATAGTTTTGACGCTTCGAACAGCTAAATGATCACTCACATATTAACTGAAGACAGGGCGCTATGGCGCTCATTAGGGGAGACCTATGTCCAGCAGTGGACTAGAATAGGTTGATCAGGATGATGATGATGATGATGATATTAACGATTCTTGAAATAACAACTAAGAAATATCTACTGAACTAAGAGCTCTGAATACATCAGCTACTTCCAGTATATCTGTCCTGACTGATTATTGTTTATGTAATGATGTGAGCACGGCAAGGGGGCCCCACCAAGATTTACGGAGCCTAAGCCAATTTTACCTGCTGGCTACACCTGCAGACGAAGAGGTTTTTCTCTAGGACTAAAAGGTCATACAGCAGTCATTCACGCAAAAGCCAAGATAAGTCATCTAAAGATCAACACTCAGGCTGCGATAAAGATGATGTGAAGAACATGCGTGCATAATATCTTATAGCTTTCAGCGGAGCAATACCTATCATTAGTTCTATAAGCATAGTCATAAAGGTAAGCACGCACTCACTCGTTTCAATATTTTAGTAGCGAAGAAAGATCAATAGAACTTCTTTGTTGGAGGTCAAACGTGTGTGAAGAGAGTTTCCGTGTCAGTCACACATTAGCAGACTTGACGGACAAATATTTTTTGATCTCTTACGTTCACCTTTTACTGCTGGACCACTGTACGTTTTTCTTTAGAAATGTCAACGATTGTTCTAAAAATATAATTCATATACCTATCCATTAACAAAAAAGCATTTTTAACCTTCAAACTTCAACTTCAGATATCAAAAAAGGAGGAGTTTCTCAATTCGGATGTTTATATTTTTGATACTAAAGTGACATATAAGCGTAGGGTTTACAGTGTACAGTAACCGCCTTCAAACCCCAACTTAATTTCCTGAAATCGTTAGGTTTCTTTACCACATAGCTATGACCTAAACAAGCATATCAAGATGTTTAATTGAGCTTTTTACACACGTTTTTACAGTTTTGAAATTACCCAAAATACTTGCCGGCGTCTTCCTTAGATAACTATACAAAAACTTCAAAAGACTGAAGTCTGAAGCACCTACTCAGGGAATTCAACAATTTGTAGCTAATCAAGTTAGATCACAGAAGACAATAAAACCACAATCTGAATCTAAGCTATGCTTAAGGGACTATTCGCTGCTTCAGAGATAAGCTATCAACCGACACGCGGACATTATGAGTCGATAAACATCGCAATCTGCTTCAATAGCCAATAAACAAATATTTTGATTCGTTTGCTAGCTACAAATTACCTTCGATAGCATCTACTGTGACGTCACTGCTCTCAGCGAGAATATCTACACCTAAATTAATAGAACCTTTTATGTCCCACGATGTTATCCAGGATCATGCGGAAAACGTCCTCGGTTGTCACCATATCACATTAATAGCAGATTGCGAGGTCTTAGGTTTGTACCAGTTTTATGGCCTTCAGATAACACCGTATCTATAGGTAAGTTATAATGTTGATAATACGCACCGATGCAATAAAGAAACCTGGGTGTAAACTGTCAATAAATAAACATGGAATTATGTTTCTACTATTATTATCACGCCGCACGCCGTCTCGGGTTTTCAGACGCCGGGGTGTATGGCCCATAAGGCGTTTCCCTTGCACCCCGGCACACTTGTCAGCACCTACCATCAAAACCTCGGTGCTTATTGTCCTATACGTTTTGCACAAGAATATTAACGCGAGACGTTTCATTTGCAGCAAATTTAGCCACGCAGCCCCGAAGGCTTCTACAGGGGCACTATAATACATACCTACAGCCCACATAAGTACCCCATAAATAGTCTTTAGTGTATTAAAGGAAAGGGCCCCATGTCGCAGTCAATATCGACAAGGCGTAAAAGCTATTTTGGGATTTTTCACTCACTGCTTTGATGTTCTCAACAAACGAAAAAAGTATTCCCACGTATAATTATTTTAAGATAACAAACGGAATTTTATTTTAAATAGACAATGTATTGAATTAAATGCCAAATGTTGACCTTTTAATCAGTTTAAATATTTTTTAGGGAGTAGAGTACCACTTCAAGCTTTTGAAATCAGCATAACCCTTGCAATAAATTATTTATTATTTATGTTAAAAAAGTTTTTTTATTAATAATTTTATGTTGAACCTATTAGTTTTGTCTTAATCTGTACATCTCTAGTAAGTGCTTACCAAAACACAAATCAAATAAGTCCAAACACGACGACGGGTCTATCTTGTTTAGTTCAGGAGTGTCAATGACCACCTATCGTCTCCATCTTCAGATCCTGTATGTCATGTGGAACCAAAGTATCAAGACAAAACAAATGAGCCCAAACACCATGGGTTTATCTTGATTAGTTTAGGAGTTCCTATAGACACCTTCACATAACATAACTTCACGCCTCTATCCCCTAAGGGGTAGGCAGAGGTGTATTACACACCCACGATTCGCCAGTTATTTTAAGGTCCCAATGTAATAGGGGGCGAGCCTATTGCCATCTACCGGGCACATTATTAAGCGAGCGATAACTAACATTTATTAATACACACATAACTACGAAAAGTCAGAGGTGTGTGCCCGGGGCGACTGGGGATCGAACTCGAGACCTCGTCTCAGCAGTCCGTTACGTACGCCACTGGGCTATCGCCGCTTGCACCTTCGGACTCCGTTATTAAACCAGCTACTATGTTATCGCATTATCGCCACAGTGGAAGTGGTTCTAATTGTACTGCCAAGATTCGACGCATACATACTAACTAACTAACAGGGCAAGCTAAATAAAAGCTGGTAAATAAAAAAATAGGAGGGTAGGAATCCATTTTTCTATATTCTTGTAAGCGAAATATTCTTCTTTTCGTAGTTCAGGCAAGATAAGCTCAATGAGTTCTATTATTTATAGATGAACATGGTCTCAAACAGGCACATCTTATTACATCATACTATAAATATCTAGCTATTTAGTTTTAGCCTCTTATCCTAACTTTTCAAAAGTATAAATATATGTTACTGTTATTATTTTAATAGCAGCTCAAGATAATAAATTTTGTTTCATCTCCTTTAAATTTGTAATCCAGTACCTCGTTTATAATATTAACAATTTTGCATAGATAAAGCTAGAGGATAAGTTCTTCTAGAAAAGCTGTTTCTATCTCAACACCATAAATAATTGATATTTTAATGTCACAAATGATCTGTATGTAACTATAAAATAGTATTATCGCCTAAACGCCGTAATTAAAATCTATGGTCCAAGCAAAATGTTAGCATATGTCAAGACCATCGCCTTGAAAATCGCGTACTTACAAAATGTTTCTTAGGATATTATGGATATGAACGCCGCGTAGCAACGTGTTTTTCAAGCCGGTGCCGGGCCTAGCCCATAAGTTATCGTATGTAATAAAATTAAATGTAACACATTTCTCTTTTTCATGTAATCTTCATAATTTATACACATTTTTAGTTTGCGACGTGTATCGGCGCCTGCGGCTGCGTACGAACGTGAGCCTGTTACCCACTTTGTAGGCTTCATACTCCATACCAATGTGTACTGTGTATCGCTTTTGGAATATCATTACATGAACATAAATTTATTTTCGACATTCACAGTTACTTATGCTTGTTTGCGTTGGGTGTTGACTAACTTACGTTGATTGCGGTTGAAATCGTTTACAAAGCGTACAGATGTTAACTGCCGCCCTGTCATTTGTTTATCCACTTTTTTCACTTTTATCATGAATGATTATTATTTATAATGTAAAGAAAGCTCAACTAACAGCAAACAATAAACTTAATCTCACATATAAATGTAATTACATGAACGGTAGATAGAACGCATTAACTGAAATCCATTCAATCAACTTGCATAATAAAATAATTACTATTCATATAAACATAATTGATCGGTGTGGTAGCGGTCCAATTATTCCTCTTGTCCTCTAATATCTACCTACACGTACATATCGCGGGCACTCATCGTTGCGCAACTGAATATAATTAGGTAGCCAACACTAAATGTCGTATGTCGTGTAAATCAAGAGTTGTTCTAGTACGCTTCATTGATATATAATCGCATAAATTTGTTGCGGTTTATTTAACCGTTTGTACTGTTAATAAAAACAATCAGTTATTAATTATATGAACGTAATGTGACTGGAACTGATTGCATATGAAACGATTTGAATTCCTTACAGCGAGTACAGTAAAGAAGACATATTATAACGAATTACGAGTATATTGTCAGCGTCAAAAGTAGATAATCATGTTCAGATTTTGATAAGTAGTTTTTGAGCCAGTCATTAATATTTTCAATTTATATTTATAACAATAACTTAAAATGTTGATACAAATATAATTTATAATTATCATTTTTCAGAATTTTATTTTGAAATCTGTACCATCCTCGTCTACTTTTGAAGCGGAGTGTACATTGTAGTAAATTGATATTCAATGGGTGAAATCCATCAGCAGTTAATGCTGTTACATCTTATGTGATTTATGCGCTAAGGGACGCAATCCGTACGCTTATTCTCGGGAGGGTGAGGGCTTTCGAGCACCTCCTGTGGCGGCGCACAGCCACTACTAGACGTCTGCGTCCCTCCTTCAGGTGGCGCGCACAAATAGCGCAATAAATACGTGCTTATCGCAAATCAGCTCGCCTCAGCTAAGACCGATTAATTCATGAGCCCCGCACATATGCTTAACCCTGCCTACATTTATCATCAGGACGCGGCTCAGTCAATTAAATTAAACCGGACCATCGATGACAGCTCCGCACTAGATACGCTCCCTTCTCATACGACTGTTATTTATTATGTATGGATCGTTCCCGCATCGCACCTCAGCGGGGTGGGTGAAACTCTAAGCGATATTGATACAAATTGTTCTTGGATGATGTTAGACATTGACCAAACACATAACAATCCATTTCCCGCCTTCTGCTCCACTGACCAACGACATAAAGGAAATATAATATTAAGAAGTTTTTTGTCATTTCTATGTTATTTTTGAAATGTAATGACATAATAAGATGCTATGTATGCAAATCAATATTAGTTTAAAATTTTGAATACCAGTCGACTAAGATGTTAATCTAATCTCTCCTCTGTGGCGTAGCGGTAGTGCGTTCGACTGCTTAGCCAAAGGTCGCAGGTTCGATTTACGCTCAGTGCAAATATGTACCTACTAAGTTTCTCTCTGCACCACCTTTGGTTGCCTCTGGCATTAAGTCCGCCTATGTATTTGTGCATAAAGTTCATTAAAAAAAAATTGCATTGGTCTGGGTGTTTCTAAGAATAATATGTATTTATATACAAAAAAAGTATTTAAGTATGTTTATCCGCATTGTAGAACCCACATGACAAGCTCTGCTTAGTTTGGGTCTAGATGGCGTTGTGTACTTTGTCCTACAATATTTATTTATTTAATTCTAACTCATCCGCGTCTAAGGTGTAGGTATAATTGTTAAATCTCGGCATTCGTCATCACAACGTTATATACTATTTTGATAAAACGGTCCCCATGATTATATAAGTCTGTCTATAAACTTTTAGATACAAATTGTTCGATAAAATGTATCCACTAGTGTTAATTGGATGCTTTGTTGATTGAGTTGATTTGATAAAAAATAAATAAGAAAAAGACAAGACAACAGCTGATGGGAGCGGAATATGGGTTGTGTTGATGTCATTCTTATTTTATTTTGACCATGTTTTGACCACAATCAAATCTCTCAAATGAAAATTACATGAAGCCATCGACTTTAGAGGATCAGAGAAAACATCACGAAAAGCTCTGAATTATTTATTTATTTACCCGGACCAGAAAATTGGCAATGTTTAATTTTTTGTAATGGCTTTTGTTAATATATCGGCGAACATATTATTATTTGTAGGAATATGCTGAATTGTGGTATTAAGGTGTGATAGCGAGTCTCGGATGTGATTTAGTGCGTGAGCGGTACGTGTTGTTTTGTGTTGATTTAAGTGAATTTTGATTGTCTGTGTTGATGGTGATGCAATGATTCGAATCCAAGACTTCTTTAATGAGCGATTGAAGATAAATGGTTCTTTACATCGTCACTCAACTACATAAACTACATTACTGCCATAATCAGAATAAGCGTATCCGATTGGACAGTCCTGATCCTTTTTGAAAGTAAGCTTTTCGCTTTGCAGCTTTCCAGTGTGCCTTATTAAGAATAAAAGTATTTTAATTATCAGCAGATAGATAGACATTTTATTGAGACTCGAAGATTTATACATTTATATATTTTTTTAAATAAAATGGCCAGGGTTTCCGATTATATACAAAATGAACCATAAAGGATTAACACCTATATTATGGGTAAGAGCCACTTTGATTTATACTATGTAGTGGCAGCATAACTGAGGACCGGCATGATAAAGAGACGCTGTGATTTGGTAACTGATATAGTGACCAAGAAAGAGAAACTAATGTTTAGATGGTTCGGACACGTAGGGAGAATGGACGAAAGAAGATTGACGAAAAAGATTTATGTAGGTGAATGAGCAACCCGGTAAAGGTCGACCTAGGCGTATCTATATCAGTCAGGACACGCCAGGTCAAGAGAACCTATACCTGGCGAGCATGTATGAGAAGAATTATGAAACTAAAATAACCGAAAGCTGTGTACCAAGATGAAAGAAGCAAGTAAAATCACCCATCCCAACGAAAAAAAGGCATAGGTATGTATATATAGAATTAAGACATCAAACCCAAGAAATAATAATTTGTTCAATCGTGGTTTTCATTTATTTCGTTTACAACTTATATCGTCTAAAATAGTCAATGTGGGTGTCCAGACAAAGCGTCCATATATAGTGAGGATCAATGTCCTCAGATATTAGAAGGCATTAACTGTTACTTAGATCAATATTTAAATTTATAACGCATTCTATAACTTGAGACGGGCACAGGTCAACCTACCATACTGATACCTCCCTTCTCCTGTCTGACCTCTCAAAATTTCAGCCAGATCTGTTCAGCCATATCAGTGTGTTTGAGTAACATATACTCAAACACCTTCATAAATTCTCACATTTATAATATTTGTAGGATAGGACGTAGGATGAAGTTACTTATACCCTTTTTCTTTTTTTTCGTGCGGAATTTCCCTCAGATACACCCCCCCCCGTCGTTTATGTCGTGCTTGAACGACTAAAACCGCACGCCGTCTCGAGTCTTCAGACGCCAGGGTGTAGGGTTGCCCATAAAACATAACCCTCACACCCCGACTGACCCTGGGCCATCTCCGGTTTCAGGATGGCCCCCTCGGGTTTGGGAACCACGGTGTCTCCGTCTTGCCCCGGTTTGGGGGAGGGGCGCAAGTCACCCTGCCGTCCCGGCCTGCGTCTGCTGGGGTGACAGGCGGCCTCACCTGCCTCCCCCAGGCCTGCGCTCATGGAGGACGGAGGTCGTTAAGCGAAGTACCTTTTTTTTTTTTTTTCGTGCGGAAATCCCGTTTATAAATAAATAATAGTTTAAAAAAACTAAAAAACACGCCTTTTATAGAAAACCGAACAAAAAAAATAGAGAATAAGTTTTAATAAATTTAAATTAAGAATAGTGTTAAAAATTTAAATAAATATAAATTTAATAATAGTGTAAATAAAAAATGTATTTCATTTTAAAAAAAGCGTGGGGTGCATGGGTCAATAGATATAAATATTTTATTGACAGACATGAGTAGAGTTGATTATCATTTTGATAATATCTTAAAAAGCACCCCACGCTTTATTAAAAATAAAATGCATTTTTTTATTTACACTATTATTAATTTATATTTATTGAAATTTTTAACACTATACTTAATTTAGATTTAATAAAACTTATTTTCTATTTTTTTAGTTCGGTTTTCTATTAAAAGCGTGTTTTTTAGTTTTTTTAAACTATTATTTATTTTTTAGTTTCTTTTTATTTTATTATAATTTTATCAAATTAGTGTATTGTCATCGGTCCTCGATAAATCTACAAAGTTTGAACGAAATCTGGCCGTTTAAAGAGGGTCAAAATCGCGCCCAAAGGAGTCGGTTTATTTTTTTTATTTTATTATAATTTTATCAAATTAGTGTATTGTCATCGGTCCTCGATAAATCTACAAAGTTTGAACGAAATCTGGCCGTTTAAAGAGGGTCAAAATCGTGCCCAAAGGAGTCGGTTTATTTTTTTTATTTTATTATAATTTTATCAAATTAGTGTATTGTCAACGGTCCTCGATAAATCTACAAAGTTTGAACGAAATCTGGCCGTTTAAAGGGGGTCAAAATCGCGCACAAAGGACGCGGTATTTTTTTTTTTTTATCATAATTTTATCAAATTAGTGTATTGTCATCGGTCCTCGATAAATCTACAAAGTTTGAACGAAATCTGGCCGTTTAAAGTGGGTCAAAATCGCATCCAAAGGAGTCGGTTACAAACATACGAACATACAGGTGAAGCTAATAAAAATAACTACTTAATAGTCTACTTAACACGCCAAAGTCATCATCATTATCCTTGCGTTAGTCCCGGTCGCATCCGAAGTTCTCACCTCGGAGTCCTATTACTTCCCCACTTCGCACGGTATTGGGTAGTGAGTATATGGTAGACTATTGGCACGCATGTCATCTTCTAAGATGTCAAGCCAGCACTTCTTGGGTCTACCCCTCCTACTGGGACCTGACTGAAGTGGCATGGCCAGATATGTAACACACATAGCAGAATGTGGCCGCATCAGTGAAGGCGACTCTTCTGCATTTTGTCCGCGATGCGTACGCGTAACTCAACACGCCAATGTTTGGAGGGTTTCGAGGCTCACCAATTTAAGAGAACTGAAATTACTGAACCTCGAAACTAATGTTATATATATATAATTTTTTTTTATACCACTAAGGTGGCAGACAAGCACACGGCCCACCTGATGGGAAGCGATTACCGCGGCCTATGGACGTGTGCAACACCAGTGGCGTCACACTCGCGCTGCGGACCCTGTATATTCAAAACATCTGTATACGTAATTACGATTACAAATTTTGCTATATACACATAATTTTGTAATCAGTCCTATCAATTACCATTGCAGCACTTCCTCTAACCGATTGCTATGTGAGGCACGTACCATCGTTGCGAAGCGCCTCGTCGAGCACCTCTCAAGAGTGGGGCCGGACCTGGCGGATGGCCAATATGGCTTCCGCCAGAGGCGCTCCACCGTGGATGCCATCATGCGCGTGAGGGCTCTGGCGGAGGATGCAGTAGCCCGGGGTGAGGTGATGTTGGCGGTGTCCCTGGACATCGCCAACGCATTCAACACCTTGCCCTGGAGTTGCATTAGGGAGGCGCTCGTGTATCACGAAGTGCCTCTCTACCTCCGCCGCATAGTCGGGGCGTATTTGACGGAGAGAGCCGTCTGCTACCCAACCGTGACCGGTCTCGGCCGGCGTGAGATGTCGTGCGGTGTTCCGCAGGGATCGGTCCTGGGGCCGCTCCTGTGGAACATCGGATACGACTGGGTGCTTCGCGGTGAGCTCGCAGACGGTGCCGCCGTCACGTGTTACGCGGACGACACGCTCGTGACGGCGTGCGGAGCGACATACCGCGAAGCGACCCTGAAGGCCACGACCGCGGTTGCCCAAGTCGTGGAGCGGATCCGGCGGCTGGGTCTCGAGGTGGCTCTGCATAAAACCGAGGCCCTGTTCTTTCATGGGCCTCGGAGCAAGCCACCTGAGGGATCCAGTCTCATCGTGGGAGGTAATCGCATCGGCATCAAGCCCCAAATGAAATATTTGGGGCTCGTGCTCGACGGCCGATGGGACTTCGGAGAGCACATCCGAAGTCTGGCCCCCAAACTGAAGGGCACAGCTCTCGCTCTGGCGCGGCTGCTGCCCAACATGAAGGGGCCCGATGACTCCTGCAGGAGACTCTACGCGGGGATCGTGCGGTCCATGGCCTTGTATGGGTGCCCAATATGGGCGGAGGCCCTGAAGGCCGGAAGTGTGCGGATGCTGCGCGCTCCGCAGCGAGTGATGGCCATCAGGGTCATCCGCGGGTACCGTACGATCTCCTTCGAGGCGGCGAGTCTCCTTGCCGGAACTCCGCCATGGGACCTGGAGGCGAGAGCCCTTTCGCAACTGTACCAGTGGCGAAAGGAGGCGCGGGAGCAGGGACTGAACCCCGAGCATCGAGAAATCGAGGCCATGCAGTCCCAGCTCCGCCAGGCCATCGTGGTGGAGTGGAAGGAACGACTTGGGCGATCAAGCGCAGGGCACGCCGCAATAGCGGCGGTAAGGCCCATCATGGAGGATTGGCTAGAGAGGCGACACGGAAGCCTCTCGTACCGACTGACGCAGGTGATCTCCGGGAAGGGGTGCATCGGGGACCACCTGCATCGGATCAGGAAGGAGCCAACGCCTGAGTGTCATCACTGTGACGCGAGCGAGGACTCAGGGCTGCACACGCTGGCGGACTGCCCGGCGTGGGAGGTGCCGAGGCGTGACCTCGTGGCAGCCATCGGGGTGGGAGTCCTCTCGCTCGGCAGCATGATTGCGGCAATGGTGCGGAGCGCGAGCGCGTGGGCCGCCGCCACCTCCTTCTGCGAGCATGTGATGCTCGCGAAGGACATGGCGGAGCGCGCCCGGGAGAGGTTCAGAACCCTCCCGGCCCGCCGAGCCCGCAACATGCTCGCCTCGCGTCGCAGGCGACTCAGGCGCCGGAGGTCGCTTAACGACCTCCGTCCTCCATGAGCGCAGGCCTGGGGGTGGCAGGTGAGGCCGCCTGTCACCCCAGCAGAAGCAGGCCGGGACGGTGGGGTGACTAGCGCCCTTCCCCCAAACCGGGGCAAGACGGGGACACCGTGGTTCCCAAACCCGAGGGGGCCATCTCGAAACCGGAGATGGCCCAGGGTCAGTCGGGGTGCGAGGGATATGCTCTATGGGTAACCTTACACCCCGGCGTCTGTAGACCCGAGACGGCGTGCGGTTTTAGTCGGTTCAAGCCCGACATAACTGCCCCCGCTGGCCGGCGGGGGGTATCCGAAGGGATTTCCGCACGAAAAAAAAAAAGGTACTCAAGGTGAAAATAATTAGTTTTCCTTACCGTACCCTTTTTTGTTTCAATATTTTACTCTACTAATTTGCCGACTTGACTAATATATTATGTATATCCATGTCAAATTACGGTTATTTGGAATAGAGGGTCGCAGAACTAAGTTTTGACTATGTATTCTATCTAATTGGGCAGATTTTTTCTTTCTTATGAAAACTGTCTCATCTTGTCGTTTGTGGCTGAGTTTAGTAGGAAATCTCGGCCTCTTTTGATATAATAATCGTAAAACAAGCGTAAGGGATGTCCTCATTGGTACTTCATAATCGCCGCCGACAAGCTAAACGATTCCTACGTTCATCACAACATTATCCTTTCGACACGGTAGCACTAATTGGATAAAACATCTTAACATAAAAAGTCTACAAAAACGAACACTTTAATAATACGTTCTTAGTTTTGAAGCGCAAAGGGAATTTCATTTAACATGTGAATTGGATGTGTCGGGTCAACGCGATAGCTGTCATTAGAGGGCGTTGCAGGTCCGGTGCAGGCGTCAGAGTCTCGGTCGGTGCGACACCCGAAGGCACAACGTCAACAGGCCGTGATTGATGGGCGGCCTAGCCCCGCATCCAATGATTGTTAGTGTTTAACTAACTGTTAATATTCAACAGTTGTTGATTGATGGACTAATGATATAAAGTAAACAAGCGGTCGCATCAGTAGGTGTGTAACGTCCGTCGCTTCAGGCGAACCTTTGCCCATCACTCAAAATTTGTTACCGACATTGTTTTAATCAAAAAATTGCTTTCAATTTGACTAAACATTTAATACTGTAACTGTAGTTTTATTGGATATACATATTGAGTCAATAACTCATAAATAACGTTTATATGAATAGCCGCTAGCAGTCAGTTATATTGTAAATAAACACGGATTTAATAACATTACCATAAACTTTGTATAGATTCAACAAGCAAGCGTCTGAACTAGCAATACGTTGTTTACTACCATTGGAATCAATTTGTCTTGAATTTCTGTTTCTTTTCATTTGTGAATTATGTTATACCAGTTATCAATAATGTCACCATACTATTTAGCACAGTCATTGCCGCAGTCAATATTCAAAGCATGGACACCGTAAAATGATTCCGATGAAGTGGTAATGAATAGTGTAGCGATCTTTTTCAACAAACACAAGGCAATACAAAAATGTCGTATTCCATCCCCGTAGGAGTGAAATAAAATCCTCAGTTATTGCAGTTACAATATGCTGCACATCTCGGTTTGAAGACTCAGCGGTTTTTGGCCATGCCTTTGGTTGTGTCTGTACATTGAAGATATTTAAAAAAAAAACTTGAGTTACGTCAATGGTACTAATTATATATTATTCTGAAAAAAAAAAACATGTTTTTTGGAATTCTTGTCTGTTTGTCTAACTACCATATAGGTTTTCGATCCAAAACCCATAGGGTACTTCCGGTTGACCTAGAATTGACAATTTTATTCAAAAACAAGGTCTTACAGTAGAAGTAAAGGGAAAATTCCGAAAAGAAAAAAATGAAAATTAAGTAAAATTTTAGTACTTACAAAAATACTAAACTTGCCCTTTTTTTATCGTGTTGACTCAGGACCTTGATTTTTATACACCTACTAGGAACTATAGACCTCAGGTTTCTGGTATAAATTCCAAATTACTAGATCCACCCGTTCCTGAGAAAATCAGTGGTGACACGCGGACAGACGGACAAGAGAGTGATCTTATAAGGGTTCCTTTTTTACATTTTGAGGTACGAAACCGGCAAAAAAATCACTTGTTGTATGGGAGCTCCCCTTAAATATTTGTTTTATTCTGGTTTTTAGTATTTGTTGTTATATATAGCGGCAACAGAAATACATCATCTGTGAAAAATTCAACTGTCTAACTATTACAGTTCATGAAATATAGCCTGGTGACAAACGGACAAACGGGCGGACAGCGGAGTCTTAGTAATAGGGTCCTGATTTATCCTTTGGGTACAGCACTAAAAAACTACAAGCTACACTAAAAACTACAATACTACTATGTGTAAGGCAATTTCGATCGCCACCATTCTAAGATAATTCTGACATTATGATCGAAAATTTTACACTTAACGATTATTTCCGGCCGCATTGACCCATGAGGCCGAAGCTGTATTATCAAGACAGGCTTTACACTTCGCTTTGGTCCATCACGTACATTTAATATTATAAGCTATTAGGCGCCTTGCCAGCCCTTCATTACTGTGTCCATATCATAATACGGAATTGTCTGTTCAACGTTTAGATTTTGTACTTTTTACTTTCATTGAGTGTAAAACAAAAAGGCGGGACCGTCGGCGCCGGCCATTGTTCTCCACGACCATTCGTCGCACTTCATGCTATTCACATTCAAATTAAATGCCTTGTGTACAAAATTAATTTGTCTTTTGTCTTAGCTGAAGGCTGGAAGAGCGCTGCTGACATGTCACTGCACGGCAGGGTGCTTCGAACATGCCACGAGTACTCTGCATGCACGCTCGCATAGATTTAAACTTTATTTTATTATTTCATTTATAATGCCAACGAAAAAGTGTTCTCTATTCAATATCTATCTCTATAAATATTATGATCTAGAACTACAGAAAATCGATATTTAAGATATATTAATAGCTCATTATAAAGATACAGGTATAATGAATAAATGTTTATGAAGTAATAGGTACCTATTATACATTCAAAACGTGTGCTGGGTACATTTTATTGAAGGATAAAGATATTTATTTTCTTTCTGGTTTTAAGGCTTCTATTATCTAGGAATTGAGTATTGGTAAGAAGACATCACCCTACAATATTTTTACCGGTTTTATTAGAATAAATGTAGCAGATGAAAATAGTTTAGCATTTGTGAGTTCTAGCTGATTCCTCGAAGCTGTTGTCTTTTTTATTGTGATATAAATATAAATGAAACATTTATTTATTGAGACCTACAAATAATATACACATAACTAAGTAGGTTATAAGGGATTATGGAGCCCCACCAAGCCCTTTGAAGCCAAGCCAACCTCACCGGCAAGCCAGTACACCTTTTGATCGATGGACGCGGCTCTGGCGTAAACTCTTCTCGGGGTGGGAGGCTAGATGGCAGTCGCTACCATAAAAGCCATTTAAATCAAATCAAAAGAAGGAGAAGAAGTAGGCGGACGAACGCGCCTGATCCAAGGTGAAACTACTACTTTGGGTCTAGAAAGCGCTGTGTAGAATGTCGTAGAGTATTTATTATTATTATTATTTATTATTATTATCGAATGCAACAGAGATCAAGGCTTAGCCTTGATCGGATGATGATGATGACCCAAGAATGTTATGAATACGTCATCAGTATATATATTTATAGATTCACAAAGTAAAGTAATAATAGTATTTTTTTAATAACTCTTAAGTCTCGTTAGTTACATTACAATGAAATTTCTAAATAATGTAACTCCTTGGAATGAAAACGTCCAACTAGTTCCATCATTGTAACTATAACTACAATGTAGCTAGGTGGAATAAATCAGATGTTTAATTGAATTTCATTGTTCTGTTAATTTGTTGTTACCTGTAAATAGTAATACAATGTGGTGTTACAATACAAAAGTTAGAGAAAATATATTTACAAAATATAATGCATTAGTCAATTTAATTATTTTTGCCGTTGGTTCTTACAATATCTAATACTCAATGTTCTGAGATCAGTCCAACAACAAATATGCGTGTCAAAAAAGAACAAGAGCATACGCATCATCGTTGAGAGATAGCCGTGACGAAAACATTGCACCCCGCCTCTCTAATAACAGATCTTTAGTTACGTATAATTAGAAACTCAAACATCGACAACTAACAAATCATGGACTTCACCGTCAAAATGAATCATTGACCGCCAATTAAGCTGTTATTAAAGAACAGATAAAATATAACCACAATACAATGTTCTACGAAATAAGAAACACCAGTGAATCACGGCCACACCCGTGACAACTTACTTGCTATATCTTGATATCTCGATACAAAGGTGGCAAAACAAGTATGACTCTCAACTCAATTTGAATCAGAAAATGTTAACATCTAGGACGCGACCTTAACCCGCGACCAGTCTCTTTCTAGTTGGAATACTCTGACCCACGGAGTTATATGGACACGTCATGGATATTTGAAATTCTCCTGAATATATGTACGTCTTGGGTGACGTTAACTTTTTCCGATCTATAGAATAAATTAGCATACTAATTACTTCATAATTTCATTTAAAATATGAGCATCAAAGCTCATAAATTACATAATGTTGTAATATTGGTGATAAATATATATAGGATTGGGATTGAGATACTAACTATATTAGAAGTCTTCACAGTTCTTAATTGATATTCAATGACTCAACATTATATCAGAATGATTTTAAAATAAACTGCTTGTTCGATCACAGAGAACACTATTCGCAGTACCCGATGGTTCATTAGTGAAACATATTTAAAACAGAGGTTTTTTTATGTACGTTATTATAGTCTTAGTGTAACACACGTATGTTGGCTCAATACTGATTTATTTGTTAGATACCCACATGTACATATACATGCATTGATGGTATTTATTAAACAAACTACATCTACTCCCTTCAAAGTAAACAAAATATCAACACTAACAAACTACAACTACTGACAAGTCGATTGTACAAAAACATAGCCAGGTAGTCGGTCCAAGCCCGACATAACCGCGGGGGGGGGGGGGGTATCCGAAGGGATTTCAGCACGGAAAAAAGGTACATACAGTTTAAACTATACTTGATTTTTTCATTAACATAACATATCTTATTATGATGGTATGGTAACATAATGTAAACACTATTTATATTTTATGAACATTGTTTTGAACGTAAAAGAAACGAACAAATATATGTCTCGATTCCTAATTATAACAATAGAAGCCCTTATATAGCATAATAATGTTATACAGTAGATATATATTGACAGGGAAGTGTACGTACATATGTAATATATTATACTTTATTAATCGATTTCTGAAAATCTGCTTAAGCATTCGTGCAGTTCTTTCCGTCGACCTAGTAATAGGTACTGTAGGTGGCGACGGTGATTGGTCTCTACTGCTTCCACCTGGAGTGTCAAAAGTGCCACTGACATCTAGTAGTAATGGCTGACTTCCACTTAAATTTGTGAAAAAACAACGCACCGCTGTCGCTATGTAGTGAAACACACGTATGGTGGTTCAATACGGATTTATTTCTTAGATACCCACATATACATAGACATGCATTGACGCTATTTATTAAAGATACTACAATACTTATAATATTATTATACTTTTAATTGCTAGTGGACTTATAGTAAACAGAAATTAGTAAGCCTAACATGATTCCTGTAGAATTTAAATGTCCGTAAGTACCCGGTTCCAATGGTTGCAAATGGAAGTAATAGAATGTTGCAGAAAAATATAACAGCTGAATAATAAATATCGAAATGAATTCTGGTTTGCAGGGCCCCGCCAACACCTTTAGGGCCCAAGCCAACCTCACTTGCTAGTTGGTGAACCTATTAAAGAACAGACGGGACTCAGCCGCAGGTTTTCCTCTCAGGGTTGGGAGATCAGACGGCAGTCTTTCCCGGAAAAGCTCTCATATCAATAAGAAAAAAGCAACCGGGCTACAAAGTTCAACCATTAAAAAAAATTGAAATCGCTATGAGGATGATGATGGGTCAACACTGTGGTAACATGAGCAGACAGTGTGAAGCTGGGCCGAAGATATCATGATATGATGATATCTCTCGAGTAAGTGGTGAATTCGTAAAAACATTTTGACGCCACCTGCTACCGCTAGCGCTGGCACGAGCGCATCTGACATCGTCACGTCGCTCGGTCAGTGCGTGTAATTGTAAACCGTCGACAGACCAGATAATTGATTATTGATTTCTGTGCGCTATAAACATTTGGGCCAGAAATGTTCTATAACAGTCTCCATAGGCATTAGCTTAACATATCCGAAGTTTCCGACCACCTACATAAGCTCTAAAACTTTATATCATAGCAATATATTCTACATCTAAAACTTTGTTTAAAACATAAAATTTGTCCTCTGAAGGTAACAAAAATAATTATACATCAATATTTATATATTCATTTTAATGTAGATAATTTTTTAGGGTTGCGTTGCCAAAGGACAAAAAATCGGAACTCTTATAGATTCGTCATGTCTGTCTGTCTGTCTGGTCAAAGTGGCTGTGACATACGAATGTCACAACCTAAACCTAAACTATTAGAACTATGCTGTTGAAACTTGGTAAATAGATGTATTCTGACCGCATTAAAATTTTCACACAAAAAATAGAAAAAAAAACAATAAATTGGGGTTGGGGGTTCCTCATACTTAGAACTGAAACTCAAAAATACTTTTTCATCAAACCCATATGTACATCTATGGATAGGTCTTCAAAAATCTTATTGAGATTTGTAATATAATTTTTTTCTAAACTGAATAGTTTGTGAACACTTCCAAAGTGGTAAAATGTGCCCCCCCCCCCTGTAACTTCTAAAATAAGAGAGTGATAAAACAAAAAAATATATATGATGTACATTATACCATGTAAACTTTTACCGAAAATTGATTTGAACGAGATCTAGTAAGTAGTTACATTATGTTACTTGCTGCTACGGAACCCTTCTGGGGCGAGTCCGACTCGCACTTGGCCGCTTTTTTTAGTATTCAGCAACTTCTGAGGGCGACTGCATATTCGCCATCGGTATTAGCCTAACACATAAAATAATAAACAAAAAATATAAAATGTTAAGTTTGTCCTAGGAAGATTACAAAAATAATTAGGTATAGATCAATTTGGGGTGTGTGTTGGGTAACCTCCTCGAGTGTCGCTCCGATTCCGATCCCGCTGCAGTCCGGGGGGAACGGAATCGGAGCGGCCGGTACACCCTGGGCGGCGGTCAATGGCTTCCCCTTCACCCCTTCATAGGGTTGGCATTGATCGTCGGCCAATACCCAACGTGGCGGAAACACATCGCTCTCCGTACTCCTCTGCTTTCAGAGGAGACAGGATGAGCGATGCTGTTAGTGGTGTGATGGCCCAGGGTCAGCCGGGGTGCGAGGGATATGCTCTATGGGTAACCTTACACCCCGGCGTCTGAAGACCCGAGACGGCGTGCGGTTTTAGTCGGTGCAAGCCCGACATAACCGCCCCCGCTGGCCGGCGGGGGGGTATCCGAAGGGATTTCCGCACGATAAAAAAAAAAAAAAAAAAAAAAGGTATAGATCAAGTTATTCATTTATTATTTAAATTTGAAGATCGTTTGTAAATTCGTTCAGCAACTTTGGAGGACGACTGTACCATAGATACATGAATTTAAAATATTTCTGAAAATATCTTTATAGCGGATTATTAGTTTTAAGAAATCGGCTTTGATATTTGAGGAGTGGATTTGAAATGTTCTAGACGTAACTTACTAACACATTTGTTTCAATATCGCAAGTTAAATGAAAGACTTTAGTACAATAATAAACGTTGAAATGAGAAACAACAAGATTATTGTTGGTAAAGTCTGAAGAGTTAGGTAAGGACATTTCTCAGAACATTGAACGAGACACTAAAGGACTCGCGTCGAGGCGACGTTACCTGGCCATCGAACGGCACTTGAAACCTGTCTCGATCAATCCACCTCTTGTTGCTCGTGTTAAATAAAAACCTCTCTTAAAATACCAACCGAATGAACCCGGTGACACTTGTCATTCCGGTCCTCAATCCTTTATATTTGTCTTAGAAATGTGATGACAGTGGTACAAATTACGAATACAAATCTATGCGTCGTTCGTAACGCGCTATCTGACGCGTGTGATGGATGTGTGCACGACGGTCGCTTCGTTTGTATCATTGCGTTGTAATTAATACGAGCAGACTAGGCCTATGGGAATTGCTGTCATTTCAAGTTGATTTCGACTTCATATGGTAACTCTGAGGAATAGCCGTACGGCTCTGATATAAATAAATATTCCGTTTTAGGTAGATTTCGATGAAATCGATCTACCTATTGGTACCTTCTTGACTACTGTCGAATTTAAAAAAAAATTCTTCATAGGAGGTCTAGTTATGACCCCCTAAGTCCGAAATGACCACTGGTCAAAAAGTTTATATGTATATATAAATGTATGTATGGTTCCACTTCCCAAAATTTGCGGCACTCTCACGGTCGCATTTTTGCCCCGATCGCTTTCAAACTGCGGTCAAAAATTGCTTGGGTGTAAACTTAGTTTAAGTTCGTGAACGGGTGGAATCCGGCCTAAGGGGACGGTAGGGCCTCACTTTTTGTGAAATCAGTTTTTCCTCAAAATTTCACGTTCCATGAAAGATATTCGAACCGTTCTAATTTTATCCCATAGTATACATGAATACCAACAATTAATTAATTATAAACCTATAAGATTAAAACTTTAACTAAAAGTGGAGGGGGGAAAAACCAAAATTTTTCGGGAAAAAAATCATAACTTCTAACCGGTGAACATTCTTGCGGTCAGAAACATTTTTAATCGATAGGCCATTTTGAAGTCTACAATAAATGTCTGAAAAGTTTTTCGCTAGAAGTTACCGTTTTCGAGAAAAAAAATTAAACATGTTAATAAAATAATATTAATTGCTTCACGAAATCTACCTGTGCGTTCCCCCTGCGGGAACGGATTTTTTTTTAAGTACAATCGATAAGTGAGTGATTAATTGCTAATTTTTGTTTTTGTTATTAGTTTGTCTAATTATTTTGAAAGTACTACACAGCAGTGTATTACTGTATTTTTTAAAGGTGATTCTTATGATTTACAGACATTTCTTCTATATCCGAGCGCTAATCCGGGTTGCACCCAAAGCTTGCATTTGGAGCTCTAACAGCTTGTTTACCTCAGCAGCATCAAGAAAACAATTGATATATTGTATAATTATTCTGCAATTCTTTATAATTCTGGCCGGGGGCGTCAACCGGCGAGGGATGTGCCGAGGTGGGCCCTCGTGGCAGACCTTGAAGTGAGAGCCCTCTCGCTCCGCATCTTGCTCACGGCGATGGTGCGGAGTGTCCTCCTCCTTCTGCGAGCATTTAATACTCGAGAAGATGGTGGCGGACGGGATCCGGGAGAGGCTCAGGTCTTTCCCGATACGCAGAGCCCGCGAGGCGCGGAGGTGACTCATGCGTCCGACGTCGCTGAATGACATCCGTCCTCCATGAGAGCAGGCCTGGGAGTGACAGGTGGAGCAGTCCTACCACCCTAGCAGAAGCACACTTTCCGAGGGCAAGATGGGGACACCGCGGTTCCTAAACCCGAGGGAGCCATCTCGTAACCAGAGATGGACCTTGATCAGTCGGAGTGTGAGGTGTATGCCTTATTAATCAGTCGGTCAGTCGGGGTGCGGGGGATATGCTTTATGGGCAACCTTACACCCCGCCGTCTGAAGATCCGAGACGGTGTGCGGCTTTAGTCGGTCCAAGCCCGACATAACCGCCCCCGCTGGCCGGCGGGGGAATATCCGGGGTAGTAACCGCACGAAAAAAAAAGAAACTTTCTTACATCATCGTCCGTCATTTGAAAATTTGCAGCAAACTGGGATGAGGTTTAGAAATATCAGTTGAACAGAGCATGTACTCAAAATGGGAATATTCCAGGTTAACGAAGTGGATATCTATTTTGTTTGTTCTTTGCAGAATATAATACGCTATATACCTACATACTGGTAATGTACACACTCAAAATGTATTTAGGAGGATTAGTGTCACAGTATTACCAAAGTAAATTCTATCCCATGCATTCTGACCCAGCAAACATAATTTAAAAATAACGAGTGAATCGTAAAATTGTTGTAGTAACAGGGTTTCGATTCGATGCAAGTACATGCCGCGGACGCATGCTATTGTTGAGCGCAATTTACCGCCACTTCAATCGCTGAAATATTTCGTGCAACAGGCATATCCAATTGCTAACGAGCCGACTGCGACGCATAAATGAATAAGCACCTCATACATAGACCAAGTGATTGTACTTGAACATTACTGGCCACTTCGAAAGATTTATGGTAAAACAAGTGTCCTGAGCGGGAAAATTAATAAAATTATTTGTAAACCTTACTTCAGCAGATAAAATTTTACTAGCAGATAAAATACTTAAGCAGGCATTAAAATTATGATAAGTTTTACCTAATTATATTAAAAAGAATAATTTTCACACCATCATCCTTCAAAGCTTTTATTAACACAATGTGGGATATAGGTAATTTCTCTTCTTTTCTATTCTTCTATTCTCTAAACACTGCACCCTACTTACCTTTAAAATTATAACATTTATTTTTGATACAAAATGCAAGTTTATACCTATTTGTACCCCTCGTATCTTTATTCTAATGCGTTTGCGCACTATCAAGAGTGGGAATTAGCCGCACTTATCCCGTCTAATGGATGACTGCACGTGTGCTGGCCATTGTGTTGCCCGTATCAACTGAGACGTGAGGGCTGGCTCTTAGATATCTTACTTGTGTTTATTTTTAGGATAACTCAAGAGAGGAATTGGGATTAAGGCATATCTATCCATACAGCTATGTTTATTACAAATGTTTAAAAATAATTTTCGTAGGTAAATTAGTTCTGAATTTTTAAAATTAGTCACATAAAGGACATTCTTCTTTTTTCATGCTCTTGAATCATAATATACGTCATATTTTTTAGTTTTTAAGGTATTATAATGTGTAAGCGTAATATCTTATATTAAACTCATTGATTGTTATTTAAAATTGACGTGTGATTTTATTTCATCAGTTCTTTCATTTATTTATAAACCTTTAGATTAATTTTATACATGATTATTTTTATAGTAAACTGCTTTCTACAAATAGCTTTAACAGATAACAGTTCAAAACAAAATTCAACGACACTGTTTTCGTTGCGGCAGTTAGAACCACAAAGCTCATCCCTACTGTTCCATTATAGTGGTCAAATCTATGTCAAGTAGTAGGTACAAAAACATTCATAAAGTCTAATAAGAAATAGCCATTTTAAAATAGGCAACTTTTCGAATAAACTTTAATATGATTTTATAAAAACAGCAGTGTAAGCCATATTATAAGTATTTAAAGCACGTGTCCGAGGTATTCCCATACAAGTTCTATTCCACGTAGCCCCAAGGCGCGACCCGCACGCCCGTCATTCATTCAACATACGCACTTTGTTTAGCCAACATTAACTCAAGACAATTATCTTCACCGGCAATCTACGTTTGTGAACTTTCATAAAGTCTATCATTCTAATTTACTAGATATAAGTCGAACTTTCCTTATTTATAATTCAATATTCGTCAAAATTAAAATATTTTTAAACATGTTTTAAGGATTTTTTTTTGCTTTATGAAAATGTAGTTGTTGTGAGTCACGAAACGTGTGAAAGAAATATCTTTACAGCTCCTATATATCACCGTCATCATTATTTCTTAAAACAAATACTACACCCGCACTACGAATCCTGTATCGCACAGACTTCACAAACATACTAGTAACAGAGACAATTTGCAGTAACATTCAGAATAAATAAGTATATATAGCCCTCACAAATAATAAATTTTAAAAAGCATCTCTATTCTACTATTTAAATCACACGCCGCCAAAACAAAATAACATAAGCGGCAACTAAACCAGAAACCTCTTTCCAATGAGAGATTGTTACTTTTCTACTGACAGGCTTAAATACTAAACATAGGCGTGCGTTTTCACTTCCTTATGTGCATACTATTCTTTACAGGCGGCGGGATCTTTCCTCCAAGTGTCCGTTTCACAATGAGTCCTAACGGATTGGCCTCCGACCCGCCTTACAGGCCGGCTGGCACGTCAGATTCCATTACACTTGTCTGCTTTATTGTCTATAAAGCCTTAAGTGTCGATGATCTCTCGGCGACACAAAACCGAATCTTATTTCATCATAACTTAGTATACAAAGAAAGAAATTACACAATTTTACACCGATTCTATCTTAAGTGACTATTTCAAATGTAACGCTACAATAAATTTAAACCCGAAACTTACCACAAAAGAATGAGTCGTTTACAACATCGTGCTCCATTCACTAGCTAATAGTAAAATAATATAGCTAGCTGCCGACAAACATATATTTGTAACAAAGACGTGTAAAATTTCTCAAACGTCAGATTTATAAGGCAATCTCTGTCAGTATTTGAGCCCTGCGACTATTAGACAAGTTGAGAATACGTGTGTGTAACCGAATCACTAACAAAAGATTAAAAGGTGGTAATTTGACGTTGATTTAGGAAGAGCGAGGCTGCTTTCATCGCACGGATTGTCTTACCCCAGATCGAGCGAGCCGTTTTGTCTATGGCAGACGCTCAGTACCAGTTATTATGCTTAAATTTATTATTTGAGACGTAAATAAATTTAAAGGCAGTAACTGATTAGTTTTCATTTACTGTCAACATCGTCTGTGACAGTGATCCCAGCAGTTACAGAACAAGGTTTCATTTACGCATTAATTTTAATTGTTGGATTATTACCCCGCAATACTATTATTATTATTATATGAATAGCAGTTAACAGACTCGTCAGTGTTGGATTGAAGTTGTTTTGTGGTAAGCTTTTGACATTTTATAACGTATTTATCAGCTCAATTTTGATGACTGTTTCAATTATTTGATTACAGAGACTGGACTAATATATGTTTCCAATCGTCAAGTCTAATCTATGACATGACTGTGATTGTGTATGTAAGCTTACCCAGACTTAACGACAACACTGCAGCGTTGGTTGGTTAGGTTCTGTTATTATGTGTAAGAATGTAAGAATGTAATGTGTAAGAAATTAAAGTTTTCAGCCCAAGCTTAGTGGGTCGAACCTTTTTAAACCCAAAACAATTGGCTCGCCGACGTTGGGGACACAAATTTCGCAGGACAGTTAGCATAGTGCAAAGTAACCTTAATACTTTGATGAATCAAAAAATATTTAAACTATAAAATGTCATTTCCGACAAGTGACTCTAGAAATTTGTGTGCCTAACGTTAACTAGCCGAACAATTAGCAGTTAAACTGTTGGTACATATAAAATATAATCATCATATCATGTTGAAAAAAAGAACAGCCGTTGATAAATTAAACGGTAATGTCATCTGCTCTGCAACAGAATATCTCTTTTTCTTAGAGTTTTCTAAACAGTACCTCTTTTTTTTTCGTGCGGAAATCCCTTCGGATACCCCCCCGCCGGCCAGCGGTGGCGGTTATGTCGGGCTTGAACCGACTAAAATTGCATGCCGTCTCGGGTCTACAGACGCCAGGGTGTAAGGTTGCCCATAGAGCATATCCCTCGCACCCCGACTGACCCTGGGCCATCTCCGGTTACGAGATGGTCCCCTCGGGTTCGGGAACCATGCTGTCCCCGTCATGCCCCGGTTTGGGGGAGGGGCGCTAGTCGCCCCACCGTCCCGGCCTGCCTACATGTTCTTGTGAAAGCATGATTCGATAATCTAAAAAAGACAATTATTAATTTCCGGTAATGCCAATATACGAGTGATTGTCAGCACCTCGGATTTAGTATTCAAAGCTTGACTAATGTTTTTAGGTTGATTAAGCTCATATTTTGATAAACTGGTGATCGCGGGCGCGTGCGGCGAGTAGATGAAGTGCAACTGCGCTCGCGCCGGTGCGCGGCGTTAGCGGGAGCGGCGTGGAGCATGATGTCATCGGCTCAACTTAAATGTTATTTTCCATCGCTCGCTGTTGCGTGGGTGCGGCAAGCACTATCGGCTGTGGTCATACCAAACCCACAAAATCTTATATTTTTGATATTACTTTGTAAAGTGACTTTTATTAAATTTATTATTTCACCTGGCACGATTTGGGTGGTTTTTTTTTTTCAAAAAAAATACCTACCTACTACAAAATATTGTATTATAATATTATAAAGAAAGTATTTTCTTCTGATAGCATATTTTCATTGTAATATTTTTTATACAGTGATTGACCTTCACCTATACTCTTTTAACAGTTAACTTACTAATTCTAATACATAAAAAAGTTAAAACATAAAACAGTAAATACTACTAAACAAAAGAAGACTATTTCTTTTAAACATTATTCATTACACCATCATTATATTAATAGTACACGGTTTTTATTCTAACCATTCCCGTTTATACCACACACGTAATTAATTGGCCGTATTGTTTTGAGCTTAGTGTGGGCACGGCACGCGCTAAAGTTATGAATGAAATAACGTTTTGCAAGAGCGGATGTTGCGAGGTTGCTTGTCGAATTAGGTTTAGAGCCTTATGAAGGCTTGATGAATGAACCGCCGCTCCCCCGCGCATACCGCATGCCCGCAACTGTACTGTATTTTATTGTGAGATCGAATGACAATGGTGTTACACCTTAGTTTTTAACTGACTTTAAAAGAGATGGAGGTTCTTATTTGTATGAATGTTTTTTGTATGAAACTAATATTTTCACGAATTGTGAACCAATTTTAGTACCTACGTAACCATTTATTTTGATAAACTGGCTTCATTTAAAAGTTAGGTTAGGATATATTCTATGGCGCACATTGTACAAGGCATATGTCGAGCTGTGGACTCAATCAATTATATTGTAATCTGTCCCAACTGTGCGCCAGAGTACCTGATCCTGTATTTTCCGCATCCTGTCTGTACCAGCTACCTTTTTGAGCTTGTGGACTGCAATTGATTCATTGATAAGTTTCATTATCACATTTATTATATACAGATCTCCCAGTAGTCTGCGCGATTAAAGAGTTTATTTTTTAGAAAACATACTTGATATTACTAAAGACCCATGTGTGATTAACACTATATCCTAGTCATCCCCATGGTCATCTGACAACAACTTTACGCATACTCGGCAAATGACGATTATTAGCTACGGTTTTTCTTTAGGGAAGAGATCCTTTTGAAACGGAGATCTTCGCAAGTAGTCGTTGATAATTCAAAATGTATATATGGATTTTAATACCTACCACCAAGATTAATAAAATGTATGAATGAAATATGGCTTTGATTAATAGAAGTAGTAATTCAAATTGAAATATCACTTGCATAACATCATTCAAATTATGCTCCCAATGTAAAGTTGCAGTCGACAGCCATTTATAAATAAATTAAAACCGTTAACTTATAAAAGTTTATGACTTGAGTCTTAAATTAACGTGTCCATAGCAATAAATACTGAGGTAATTACACATCAAGTTTAATTGCACGCCATTTATATCGATTACCTTGTTTAATTTGTTTAATTCCCTCAATGATATCAATTACAAATAAATTTATTTCGTCATTCGTGTCATAATCTTGTGTACTTCATAATAAGCTGGCGTAGTGGTTAAAATATCGTACTTGCTATCAAGAGATTACGAGACCTAACTACGGATTTTTTTTTATTTGAGCAAGTAAAATCTACCTGTAGGGAATGCATAATGGCCTACACCTACAGAACCATTATCATCTTCTTAGCATGGTTCCCGGTCGCCTTCGAGCCTCATGGAGCCTGGGGTTCGCCTACTCTTTTTCCTTCTTTTGGTTTGGCTTATGCAGCTTTCTGAACACCTAATCGCGAGACGAAAGCCTACGCTAAAGCCTCGTCCATCAATCAGTAGGCGTACCGGCTTGCAAGTGAGGTTGGCTTGGCAAATTAAAAGGTGAGTACTGTACTTACCTAAAACAATACTCAATAAACAAAGCATTATGTTAAACTTCTAAAATTATTTAATTAATCTGAACATAGAATACTTATCAAGCATAAAGGGAAAAGCCACACGTAACCTTTGGCTATGTTCATATCACAAGGCTGTTGCGCATTGTGTACGTCCTTGCTCATTAGTTGCAGGCTATCAAAGTGGTGTCGTACGCGTACCACTGCGAGTGTCAAAGTCAAGATTGACGCGTGTCAGTGGCCGAGTGAAATGTCGCAAACGCATGCGCTGCCGCCCCTCCCCTCTTAAGCTTAACATAAAACTTCGATTTGCATAATGCATACAGAATATGTAAACTTATCTCCGACACGCCCTTACAAGTGACACGGCCTGAGGTGTGCCTGGATAACATTATTCTCGCTGCGACGATATCCAAGTCTAAATAGATCGCATTTGCAAAGCCACATGTTGTGCGGATTTTATTAGCTCTGCAGATGCGACTGTCAGATATTATTTTTGTTATACGAACAATTTGAACAGTCGTTTCACTATTTATAGCTCCATTTTCACATTGGAAAAATGTTGTTATGTTCTGTTTATAACCATTTCATTGAAGAGATATTACGATAAAGGACTTTAAGGTCGATTTTATTTTGTTTTGAGGTAAAATAATGTCAGGTCTTTATAGTGTAGAATTCGTGTAAGCGATCACACCCGGTAGGTATGGTGACTACACTTGCACCGGTTCGTTTTTGGTAAGAACATTATGATACTCGTGGCAATAAAGTATGGTTTCATTTACAACGCGACGCGGCGACGTTGAATATTATCGGCGTAAGGGATCGTTAAAGAGCGACCATCCATTCCTTATTAGCCTAACACGCGCCGCGAGCCCTATTTCGAATGCAAATAAAATTACAAGGCTACCATAAAAAGTATTTATTAAGACTTTATTCGCGTTTAAAAATTCGTAAAGTCTTATTCAGTCCCACTCGGTTGAGTTTAAAAGTTTTAAAATTATAAAATTACTATCGTCTTGGACTCAGAATGAGACGTAAATGGGAATGTGCGCAATTGAGGATACGAGGCGACATATCTTTTTTCACGACAGAATCCGATCATTGTTGCATAAAATGTGAGATTAAGGGGTGCATACCCTAGAAGGTGCGGCGGGGGCACCCACCGCACTCGCGCCGCTGCGCAAACCGCGGTCGGCTCTGGCCTCACCTGGTAATCGATTCATCTTTTATTGCCATTTGATGGCTGCAATATATCGCATATTGGTGTCTTCGGCGTGCATCCGGTCGCACTGTGCGACACGTAGCCTACGTTCCGTCACAACAGCTAACACTTTTGAAATAGCTTTAACTGTTCTCCGCTTGTATCTACTTCAATAAAATAGTCATAACAGTTTTCCCCATGAATACATATAGGTATTTTATTATTAACAGAATATAAGTATATTTTAATTTAATTATTTCTAGTGATCTTCTTCTATGAAATACTTCTATGATTAGAATAGAAACTTTAGGCAAAGTGAGGCAAAATATATCAGCAAGAAGAAAATATTCCACAAAATATACATAATGACAGAAGATTTAACTCAACAAAGTTTTTAATAGAGAATCGACATGGAACTCGATAGCTTCAACATAATATCATCAATTCAAAGTATTTACCTTGTAAGCAATCGTGAGACAAAGTAATACAAAATTTACATACGCTGATATCAATTACAAGACTTTAAATTACTTCCCCATGTAAAGCAAGGTATAAACAACATTAGTTTATTTGACTTTTTTATATTACAGATAAAATCATGTAATAGCCCTTCATCGAGTATAATTTGTGGAGAGTCAATTGAAAGGTCAGGCTTGACTAATACACATATTCATATCTGTTATCGGAGCATCCTCTCTCGAGACTTTCCAATTAAGCAATTTAGATACGAGGCCCGGTTGTGACAAGACGTTACACGAATTTAAAACAAGGGCTATCGGAATGATAATTCAGTGATGTAAATAACAATAAAGTTATCAGAGAAGGGAACATCGGCTATGGGTTTTGACAATAAAAAGCATCGTGGAGTGCCGAGAGCGGGCGAGCGGGCGTGCGGCCTGCCGCGCGCCGGTATTAGGACGAATTTATGGGCGCCCTCTGCATTGTCTCTGACTCGGCATTGCATCACGCGCTCGCATCACTGATAGTGGAGCCGAGTGCTTGACCCTCAGAAGTTGCGGAATACTCACAAAACAAACGATCTATACATTGGAATTAACCAATAAATAAACAGATGTATGATTATTTTTGTAATCTTCAGAAATTTTTGTTCATTATATTTATGTAAATTTTTAGAGCTAAGGTTGTCGGTAACTTGGAATGTGTTAAGCTAATGTAGGTAACAATTTTATTCGAAAGGTATTTTTTTTTGTATACTTATTAATTTTTTATCATTGATGGTAAAGAATTTACTATATACTTATTATGGGTTTCTGAAAACTTCACTTATCGGTAGAGTAATAATATCTGTGGGAAATAAACATATTTCCCCATTTAAGGCAGTTTCGTTTCCTTTCAAAATACAGAGCTATAGGTACTCTTAAATATCAACAAATATAGATTTACAATCGAATATAATTTAAATAAATCTCAAATATATCCTTAAAATTTGTTTATATTCCTAGATCGCAATCCCAACACATTGAAAACAGTTACTCAATAACAATACACACATGCGTAGAGAGCGTTGATGTCTTTTGTTCTACAGTTCAAATCGTGATACAAAAAATAAGTAGGTAACTTAACCAAGACTCATCATCTTAGCGTTGTTCCCAGTTTCATCCGAAGTTTTTCCCTCCGAACTGTAACCTCCTTTCTTTTTAGTTTATAGAGCTTTTATGTGAGCGATTGCCGTCTGATCTCCCAAACCAGGGAGGAAATCCTGCTCCAGAGATTGCTTGTAGGTGAGGTTGGCTTGATGAGGCCTCGTAAACCTTAGCTATAATCAAGACTAGCAACACAAAACCGGTTAAATAAATACTTGCTTTAATGAATCAATATTGACAAAATTAACATACAGTGTTAATTATGTTCAATTGTTTATTAACGTTTGGATTGCGTCGTGTAATCAATTGCCATTTAAATAACAGATGAACAGTAATAGTGCAACAAGAAAGCATAGTGGACCGGTCCGGAGGCTGCATTATTCGGAACCTGTTTGTGTTGCTCTAATTAACAATACACAAATCGTAGCTTGTATGCAAATGAGGAGGGAGTGAGGCGAACTGCGCGCCTGCGCCCGCGCCGGCTACACGACACACTTGCATATCATCGTCGATAACAAAAAAAATACTGATTTTTATTTAGGGGGATCAATTTCAAATGTTTTGTGTTTTTTTTTTACCGTACAGTCAGCTTCAAAAGTGAATGACGATTGCAAAGATTTCAAAATATAATATCCGAATGAATATTATTAATTATATTCTATTAAACTTTAAGAGTACTTTAATAGAG
Source organism: Cybosia mesomella (assembly GCA_946251805.1). Taxonomy (NCBI): domain Eukaryota; kingdom Metazoa; phylum Arthropoda; class Insecta; order Lepidoptera; family Erebidae; genus Cybosia; species Cybosia mesomella. The sequence goes on from OX276403.1 coordinate 16,968,506, forward strand.
TCCACTAAGTAGTTATATATACAGCATTTTCATTAATAAATATGAATTACTTTGCTCAAAAACATTTTTTAAGATCTGACAATGATCATCTACTTTTGACGCTGACTATACGTGGTCTTTTGATATAGATTTTAGCTAGATGTTCTTATTTTTAAAATTTATCATCATCACAGCATTAGTTACGGTTGCATCCAAAGCTTGCATTTTAAAACCCGTGGTCCGCTTTTTACGTGAGTGACTGTTGTCTGATCTTGAGAAGAAAGCCTGCTCCAAAGCCTCATCTGTTCATCAGCAATTAAAACTTTTTATAAGTATATTTACAAATTTCAATGAACACATTTCTCGGAAACCGGTAATTTTTTAAACCGGTTTGATCATAACAACTGATTCATTTTAGTTTAGTGCTTGGCAGATGGCAAGGACGAAAACAAAAGTATATTAACTGTTATTCTAAAATGAAGACATCGTTACCCGGCTAGGACTCGAGGTGGCTCTCCACAAATCCGAGGCTATGTGTTTCCACGGGCCTCGGAGGGGGCCACCTGCGGGAACCAGCATAACCGTAGGGGGCGTAAGCATCGGCATCGAGCCCACGATGAAGTACCTTGGGCTCGTACTCGATAGCCGATGGGACTTCGGACCTCATCTCCGAAGTCTGGTCCCGAAACTGAGGGGGCTGCGGCCGCGCTATAGCGGCTGATGCCCCATGTTAAGGAACCCAATGCCCCCACTAGAAGACTGTACCTGGGGATCGTGTGAAGCATGGCCCTGTACGGGGACCCAGTATGGGCGGAGACTCTGGCGGCCCGCAACGTAGCTGTATTAAACAGCCCGTTAAAAGCGATGGCCGTCAGAGTCATCAGGGGGTATCGCACGATCTCAGTCGAGGCGGCATGTCTCCTAGCCGGAACCCCTCCATGGGACCTGGAAGCGAGAGCCCTTGCGCTGCTGTACCAGTGGCGCAAGGAGGCGCTGGAGCGGGGCCATAGGCCGGAGCCCCGAGAAATCAGGGCTCAGCGGTCCCTGCTCTGCCAGGAATTCATGGAGACATGGAGGGTGCGACTTGAGCACCCAAGGTGGGGGGAGTCCACCATAGCGGCGGTGAGACCGATCATGAAGGAGTGGTTGGAGAGGGACCATGGGGACCTCTCCTACCGGATGTGGCAGATGGTTACCGGACACGGGTGTTTCGGTAAGTATCTGTGATACATCCACCGGGAGACAACGCCGCAGTGCCAGCACTGCGAGGATCCTGGCGAAGACACGGCGCTCCATACGTTGGTGGAGTGCCCTGCGTGGGCGAGTCAACGCCGGGATCTCGTTGCGGTCCTGGGCGTTGACGTTCTCTCGTTGGAGACCATGGTGAGGGCCGTGGTCTCCGACGGGAGCAAGTGGCACCCCGCCGCCTCTTTATGCGAGCAGGTAATGCGCGCGAAAGAGACGGCGGAGAGGGAGCGGGAGAGAACCGAGTTTCGCAGTCTGCGGCGAGGACGCCGCAGACTCATCTACGCCCGGGACTACCGACCTCCATAATCGGGGCCTGAGGACGGCAGTTGGCCAACTCGCCGTTCTTACAGAAGCAGGCCGTGGCGGAGGCGTGTCGTGTGTGCCCTACACACGCCTGCCAACTCACCGAAGCGGGATAAAACCCGACCCCACCAGGCGAGGCCGCGGTGGCGTCCAAAGTCCGCCGGCAACCCTGGGGCTATCCTTTCGAGGGCTTACCCGGGGTGCCCGGCAACGGACACTTGGGGAGGACACCGTGCGGTTTTAGTCGAGACACGACATAACCACCCCGCTGGCCGGCGGGGGGGTATCCGAAGGGAAGCGAAGAAAAAAAAAAAAAAAGACATCGTTACAGTTCCGGTTTATTAATCGTTATTATTCGATATATTCATATCCTTAAGCATTAGGATGTTGTGCCACTATCCGAGACCTGTCTTGGTTTGTTGAAATATTCATACATATTTTAGGACAACGTAAATCAGTAGTCGACTTCCCGATATTGCGCCTGTCGCTTTTCCAGTCTCTTTATAAGTGATGAGGTTTTCTAATTTAAATTCACAAGATATAGTTACCATGGTAAATACTGACTAATTCGTTTCAGATTAAAACCATTAATCTTTTGTTTATGTATTTTTTCATATTAAGATGTAAATTTATTTCTCGATGCAATAACTATTGTATTCTAACTTAAAAAATAACCTGTAATATTGATTTATCTCCTTTAAAATTTATCTTCTGTAAAGAACTTTATAAAAACATATACGAAAACGAACATTGTAAGAATGTTTGTTCTGTAGAAGAGTCTAGTCCACAACATTGCATTATGCTCAAAATCAGTACAAAACGACATTATTAAACAATGCATTTTTTTGTATCGTCACATAAAACTAGTGACATTATCCAGAGAGACCAAGTGACCAAGACACTCGTCGACGTGTACGCGACCTTATCGTAAAATTGAATTAAAAAAGAGAGATAATAAAAAGGGATCGCGTCGTAATTCTGGCGCGCGACAACACAGCACTTTTATTTGGATGGCGCGCGTGTGGCGGGTGGGGTGCGCGGGGGGACACCTAATCGTGCGAGCTTTACCGTGTTCCGCTTAGAACCTTGTACAATAGGTACTATTGTATTTTATCGGTTTTGTTTGAAATTAGAAACGTAAGGTGGGACACGCCCCTCGGACGTGAATAAGTTGATTGGGATAGACTGGGCGCGGAACGTGGAGGATCGGGTGATATGACGTACATTACGAGAGGCTTTTATACCCAGCAGTGGACTGCAATAAGCTAATTAATTGTTTATAATTCGTTCGTATGGACTTCATGTTGTTGTTTTTTTCTAGAGAATTAAAATGTATATTCGATTTCCTTCTCTAAGTCATGGTCTATGTGGGTACCAATTTTATTCAAAACCCACCCAGTTGGCCTAGCTTGATTGAGAAACAAATAACAGATTTTAAGAACGTTCCCGTTTATGATACTACGTAGGATATCCAAATCGTTGCTTTATGAAGACGGTAGGTAAATGGTAATAGCTATTAAATCCTACAAAATATAACTGTTGAAATCGTATTTATAATATGCCTACCCCTTTTGGTCAAAAAAACGCAAAGTTAAAAAAAAAAACAAGATAAGTGCTGATTCTCCGGTCCAGTAAGGAAAGCACCGCACATTATGGACCGCGGTCCTCGGGGACAACCTTCTTTTATTTATATCCGCTGTGTAACATCTCGCACCTCTCGTCCGCTGAGCCACTCGAGACGCGAGCTCGGCGCTCCTTGGTCATAATACTAAGACAGAATGGCTTTACTCTTGTGAGAATTATTCTATCATTTCCGAATTGAAGAATCAGCTATATCTGCCTGTATGTTGCATTGCTCGTATCTAGTGAAACGTACACGATAAACTAAGCTAAAGTATGCCCGCATGGAGGCCGGTTATCGTTTTTGGTCATATATCCGGTTCTACTTAACAAATTGAAATTAAACATACGGCAAATTTCAAATTAGTTGAAGATCTTCCTCCTAATTGAAAAAACCGCATAAAAATCTGTTCAGTAGTATTTGCGTCCATCGCCAACAACTAGACAAACCAACAAGAGTTAAAAAAAAAATAATTTGAGGTTACAATCGTTCATTTAACATAAACCAAGTTTTTTTTAAATATCTCCAATGTACAGACACAACTAATTAACAATTTTATAATACAAGATATTTTTGCTTGAAGAGCCGGTAAAAATTTCGATTGTTTGCAGTTTTATATTCTCACTATTATTATGCTGGTACCGTACCGACAAACATAATTAAAAGTGGAGTTCTTAGTTAGTGTGGGTTCAACCGCAGAATAGAACTAGCGTAACTGTATTAATTTTGTGACAATAGGCTGTCCGCATCCTCAAAAGAAGATTTAACACAGTATTCAATATCATCTTTCAAATGAAAAGTGTTGTAAATGCTTAGTCATACAGTACTTGAATTCTGATAGGTATACAAACTATGAACCCTTAATCGATGCCGCGATGTTGAAATGGACACCAGGCTTATTTTTCTGGGTTTGTTAAGGATTTTGTTTCCTATAGGTGCATATGAATATATCCATCCTGGGGTTCTAGTTCACTACATCAATAGTTAAACAACATTAATTTAAGTAGCACAGTATCTATCATTTTTGACTAAATATTATGTAGTTTTATTTTAACATAATATTACATACCGGACTATTATAATTTCATTTATTATATTTACATGATATGAAGGTCCGATATTAAATAAAAGGGGCTTAAAGTATTATAACTAATTATAAATTACAACATGGTACCTAGTTTCGGATTCTATTATCGCAGCGAAATTTAGGCGGGCTTTCGCCCGTGAAAATTTTAGTTATCACGTCTTATTCTATGTAAGTCATTGAAAAGAATGAAGAATTTTACCCCTAAGATGAAGGTTAAATGAAAAAATGAAATGTTTAAACATTTGAATGGAACTTCCTCATTTTCAAAGTAAGAAGCACGCAATTATACATGACTCTGGTTAAAAATTAATATACTTTACCGCTAAATAAATGTATTTAGGCGTAGAAAATTTATTATAATTAAAATATATTTACACACCCACGTGGGTGGGCCACGTTATGTTTATATTTACGTAGCAAAAAGTTTTTGAAAATTGTTGATACCCGTATGGTGTTTCATTTATACATTCAGGTTATAGAAATTTTATTCGTGAATTTATTCGCGTGTGAAACGAGGACCCAATACAATGAAAATAATAATTAACTTCTTATTGAACCATTACATTGTCTTGACTGTTAATACTGACAAGATTATGACATAAACGTAAACATAATCAGAACACAAAAGTCACATTATTTATTATCCCTTTCTTCGTTTTATGATCATACGTAAAATATTTAAACGGCGCTGTGACATTGTTTCGCAAATCTTTGAATTATTTAAATTGGTAACTTTTATTTGCTTTGCGAATCAAGCAAATTGTATCGGTATGTTCCTTAAATTCTGAAAGGTTCAGTATCATAATACAAATCATGACCATTTTTATTAATATTATTTCAGTACTATCACTGAAAAAGTTGGCGTAGCAAACATTTGAAAACAAGCTGGCAAACGTCACAGTGTATTTGTAATTTTAAAGTTGATCTGTAATTTTAGATGTGTTAAGTGACTGTTGTTGAAGGTATTCCCTATCCCTATCATAAGATTTATTTAGTGACATAAATTGAGCATATATTTTCTTTTCAAATAGAAAAAGACCTACTAAGAGTCCTAATAATTTATTTATTTATTTATTAAAACTTCATGCACATAATGCACACGGTCGGACTTAATGCCACAGGCATTCTCTGCCAGTCAATATTTTAGGTGATGCAGAGATTTAAAAAAGTAGGAGCATGAAGGAAAGTAAAATTATTGAAATATATATCAAATGAAACGTAAATTATTATAAAGAATTATGTAGGTATAAATACCTACATAATTCTAATATACGCAAACATAAATATACATACATAAATATATAAAAAACATAATAATATACATACATACTATATAATAACCATACATATTTAAAGTTCAATTACATATGAGTATTTACTGTGTAGGTTCTATGTATATGTAGATTATCCCGATGAAAAACCTATTCAAATATAGTAGACTAACTGTCCCCCGCGACTTTGCCCGTGATATACTTCGATCGCCCGTGGCACCTATTTAACCCATACATGCATTCGTTTTGCAATAATGTATGGAAATTTGCCCGATTTGTTGGCATAAATGATTACTGCTTCGCTCCCCTGAATAGTAGCGTCAAGATAGCCTATAACTTTCCTCGATAAATAGGCTATCAATTTCGAACCAGTAGTTCTTGAGATTAGAGTTCAACCAAACAAACAAACTTTTCAGCTTTGTAATATTAAAGCATAAATAATAACGTCGTCGGAATCAGTGTAAGTAAATTATAAAGCACAAAACAAATCGCGATTGAATCCGTTAAAAATAGTTTTATTTCATGTTTAATATTCGCGTGAAGTTGCTACAATATCAGCTTCCGGGAAATATCAACATGAATAAAAACTCCTATTCATATTCATAATTCACTTTAATGGTATGAAACCTTATATTCACCTAGCACCTTGCATTCAGACCACAATAACCCTCTGTGTGCATCCACCAGGTGCCACACATCGTGCAGACAGTATTTTTATTTTCATCGAGCGTAACATTGGAAGCGCATTTTTCCGGGTACGATTCGACCGTCCAAGCCGACTTGTAATTTTAAGTATTTACCCTGTGCGCACAGTAGGGTGTCTCACAACAATGCCCATATCCTTTTCACATAAAATATATGAAAAGTCTGACTACCAGCGAGCCACGGATCGAGCGCCCGATACAGCCACTACATTATACTCGCTGGCTGCCTACCCAGACTTTTTATGAGGGATCAAATTGATTGGTTTAGTGATAATATCAGAGTTGCGCGTATTGTACCTGAGAGTGTAGCCGGCCCCTGAGCCTTTAACACGTCGATCCATCGGCTACCGTTACCATTGATTACGTATGCAGCTACACTTCTCACACCTTTTTAGAGATGTAATTTAGAGATGCTGGGAGATTGTGACTTGTAATAGATATGCACATTTTAATGCGGTGGTGAAAGGTTGTAAGCCCTCCAGATTTCAAACGGTCAATCACACTAACAGGTTAGGTGCCCACAAGAGCAATATGAAACTAAGTTATAAGTTGTGGTACCAATAATGTCTATTTTTGTGGTATCAACCGTTAGGTATCACTATCGAAATTGAATCAAGTTTAAGATACAGTTTAAATTTATTATGCGCTCGCAACGAATCATCCGCAGGCAGGTCGAGGCAGGACGTGCTCCGTGAGCGAGAAACACAAAACCACAAAGATAAAAATATATTACAAAATGAGGCCCACTTTGTGTTTTGAAATTACAATCAAATAAATTACTTTTTATTGCTCAATCTTGTTGGGTTTTATTAAGGTATCGATGCTGAATGCGAGAGAATAAAACATGGCGGGTTTACGCGAGAGACACGATGTACTCATGCGCCTTGTAGCCGCCAGATAAACGAAGGTGCTTTACATGGTCCTCGAGTTTTTTGGAGATAAGCCATCACGACGTGTTCATGTCGACATGCAGACAATGAAATAACACATGGTCACTTTCTCTTGACACTCTTTGACTTTGGAATATTGGTAACATTAAAAATAATAAAAATGAAAACAATTTGTCTTAAAAGATTTTCATTTTATGTTATCAAAATCATATTATTAAGGGTATTACTCATAAGACTCTAGCAAGATATTTCATATTATTATGACCTTTTTCGATCTAACTGCCTATCTTCTAATTTGAACTCATTCTTAGTATTTCATAGTAAAATTACTCGAGGCTATCAAGACGCGTTACTAGCAATTCAGTTCAATTCAGGGGCGCTGAAGCAGAGAGATGGATGGATAGGTACCTCTCCCTCGGCTCCGCTGCCCAAAAGTGAATTGTTATTAGCGCGTCGTGGTTAGCCTACTGGTGCAAGAAACACATTTAGAAAAACATTGCTGATGTGGGTAAACAAAATATAACTTACTCGTACCTGCTCCTGCAAGGGACGTCTTTGAATATTTTGGCTCTGTTACAGTATATTTGAAGGACAATGGCATATCATATCGTATCGTATTCTTCACTCCATCTGTTGTACTACAGGCAGTCCGTGACTATTGACGTTCTTAGGAACTTCCTTCATACTCCGGGCTTCTTTCATACCTCGGGCTCTCGGTAAAAGAACGAATGTTTTTCGTCAGTTCGATTACAATATAGGCATTTCACTGTAATTACAAATGAGGTGGTTACCACCGCCCTGGGACATACCTAAATTTATAACTAAGTTTGCTTTCTATTTCTGTTCAATCCTGAAATATACGAAGCTTTTTAGGTCAAATTTTCTAAGATTTACAGTTGTGGAATTAATCTCTATAACTTCTCATTAGGTCGCTACAGTATTAAAGTAGTAGGTAGCCATTTAACTTGTCTATGTCTACGCAATACATCTCTCTTTGACTGCTGACGACAGTCAACACATTACTTACCAAACAAGAAGGCATACTGTTATTTCAGTCTGAAAACATACAAATCAATGCTGGGACTGCGGAGACAAGAGAGCATATCGTGTTGATTAATGCTGATTGCTAAAGTGAGACGGCGCATGTATAAGTAATGCTACAACCCACCGCGACGTTTCCGTCTCAACCGGTCTTGAAACAATATGCCCAAACATTTACTTATACACAATTCAACAACTGGGATCGCCTCAATGACTTAGTGGACATTAACAACGTCCCTTGACTGAAGTAACTATTGCATAAGCGAATTTTACCTCTATCTATATACTATTATAAAATTGTAAATTAATTGCGTCTGTATATTGGAGATATTTAAAAAACTTGAGTTATGTTAAATTAATGATTCTGAACACATAAATTATCTGTCCGTCCGTCCATCCGTCTGTTTGTCTGTTTGTTCGCGATGGACGCAAAATCTACTGAACGGATTCTAATGCGGTTTTTTCTGTTAGGTAGGTCGTGGTTGGACTTAAAATCTGCCGTATGTCTGATTGCAATTGGAAGAAAGTAAAGAAAGTAGAACCGGAGATATGACCAAATAACGACAACCAATCTCCGCGCGGGCGGAGCTGCGGGTATCAGTTAGTACTTAATGCAATTATGACTCATTCATCTTAATATTGCTTTCAAAGATAATTGGCAATGATAAACTGCAAAGGTGAGACAATACTGAAATATAACTTGACCATTAAAGAGGACCCTTGGCATTTAAGCGTGAGTTCTCACAGTTATTAGCCGTTTAGTAAAGCATGTGCGAAGTAAGAAAGGTCTCGTTATGATGGAACTTTGAAAGCGTGGAAATCTTCGCGAGAATACAATGCACCGCGTGTGTCCCTTGCCGAAGAAAACGCATTTATCATCGTCACCTAGAGACCATGGCATGTAATTGTGTGCCATATTGTTAGCTGAGGTATAAGCATAGTGCATGGATATGGTCTCTTAACTTGTACATAAAATTTATACTTAATTTATTTTTTAATCATAAACATTGCTCAGCTTAAAAAAAAAACTTTTTTATTAATGAATCAATGTGCAATCACCATTGAATCAACTAAACAAAAAAAGTATAACAACAAGCACTCCAAATGAAGTCGAAAAAATGAAAACAAACAGGAATATAGGTAGAGCATAACAGAATTTCTTGTTGGAATGCAGCTGGTTCATAGGGGAAGAACCTCTGTTCTTATAAAAAACCGTAGTTAAATAACGTCACTCTTTTGGTGTATTGTTTTGCTAGGGTTACCAGAACTTCTATGCTTTGTTGAATTAAAAATTCTCTTTGGTGTTTGGTAAGGACAGATTTAAGATGATAACCACTAAAACTGCACCTTTAACAATTAAATAAAAAATATTTTAATTTATAAGAAATTGAATGAATACGTACTTTCACAGACAAGACATATTGTGTCATAGACATGCTGGGGGCAGCCCAGAATAAACATAACTTTAATTCACATATTAATTAAACAAATTAAAACATAATAAATCGACAATTACGCTACTAAAATAACATTTATAAATTATTAAAACAAATTAAATTTAATCTATCGGTAAGACAACAAGTTTCGAAACAGCTCTGATATGGAGTTTTCCGTTTGAGGTTTTCAGCTCCACCACTCTTACTTTGTTGTCTTTGCCCGGAAAGACTTTGGTCACCCTACCTAGCGGCCAAAGAAGCGGTGGGGTGTTGTCATTAATTAACAATATAACATCCCCAACTTTAAGATTAGGTAAAGATTTTTTCCATTTGGTTCTCTCATTTAGGGATAGCAAATAGCTTTTAGACCATTTTTGCCAGAAATGTTGTCTTACTTGATCGCAACACCTCCAAATGCGAAGCCTATTAGCAGGTATAGTAATTAAGTTAGGCTGTGGTATTGCTGTCAAAGGGCAACCGATAATAAAATGGCCCGGTGTTAAACAAGAAAAATCATTAAAATCTGCATTTGTTACTGCCATTAGCGGCCTGGAATTCAAAATTGATTCAATCTCTAGTATGATCGTGCTAAATTGTTCATATGTAAATATTTTGCTTCCCGAAATTCTTTTTAAATGAAATTTAAATGACTTTACCGCGGCTTCCCATAGGCCTCCGTGATTAGGACTATAAGCGGGAATGAAATGAAACTGAATTTCCTTCTGTAAAGTAAAGTTGAAGACAGCATCTTGAAAAGATTTAGTTGAAAGTAATTTGAATAGATCTTTCAAACTTTTATTTGCACAGGTAAAAGTAGGTGCGTTATCACAATAAATATCAGTGGGAATTCCCCTGCGAGAAATAAATCTCTTTAAAGCTGACAAAAATGTGTCTGTGGTCATATCCGACACCACCTCGAGATGGACAGCTTTTGAGGCGAAACAAACAAATAAAGCAACATAACCTTTAGAAACCACACTGTTACGCCTTGACGACTGCTTTATGTCGAATGGGCCGCAATAATCTAGTCCCACCTTTTCAAAAACTCGAGTAGGTGTAACACGATCTTTAGGTAAAGAACCCATGAGCTGTTTGGAAGCTTGTGCCTTTTGCCTGCAACAGACAACACATTTATGAATAACTTTCTTTACTTCCCTCACTGCATTTATAATGTAATATTTTTGTAATAAATTGTTTAAAACAAGTTTCAATCCGCCGTGCATTGACGATAAATGTTCTTGTCTAATAATTAGAGTTGAAATATGACAAGACTTTGGCATAATTATTAGAAATTTGATAGAGAAATCTAGATCGGCATGGTGGAGTCTTCCTCCGACACGAAGAATCCCTCTGGTGTCCAAAAAAGGGTTAAGTTTGGATAACGAACCCTTAACAGATTTATTATTAACTATATTGGAAATTTCCTCTTTAAAATAGTATTGCTGCACTCCTTTAATAACAGAAGAGAGCGCCTCTCTATATTCCACTACCGTAATACTAAATGAAGGGATAGACGTAAGTTTACATTTTTTAATAAAACGAAGTAAGTAAGCCGTTACCCTTATAGTTTTAAATAAACTAGAATAATTTTCCAATAATGGAAGGATAGGCTCGTTGGTGATGGAAAAGCTCATAACTTCGCTACAGTTACTGTCATCATGCAGAGGAAGCTCTACTTCTTTCAAATAAAAATTGTAGCAATCCGAATTTATTAAATAGTCGGGACCATGCCTCCACAAGGAATTATTAATTAAATCTTGTGGATCAGCACCCCTTGATAGGGTATCTGCTGGATTTAATAATCCAGGTGTAAATAGCCAAGGGGCATGCGTCAGTTTTTTGATTTCTTTTATACGGTTACCCACATAAGCAGGGACCTTAACAGGCTGCATAGATAACCAGCCCAGCACAATCTGCGAGTCACAGAATAAGTAAACGGATGATATATTTAACGTAGAAGACACGTGATTTATGAGCTTTGCCAACAATAACGCTCCGTTAAGTTCCAATTTAGGAATAGTTAATTTTGAGTTCAAAGAATTAATTCTAGACTTTGAACAAAGTAAGTGAATGTGCACATTTTCGTTGGTTTTAACTTTTAAATAAATGCAACAGCCATAAGCATTAGCAGAAGCATCACAATAACCAATCAATTGCGTCTCTATTGCCTCAGCCATATGTAAGTAGCGAGGAAAAGCCATAGTGGGCATAGTAGTAACCTTTGAATAAAAATTCTCCCAAATTAATTTTAACTCATCAGGTAAAGGTGAGTCCCACTCTAAATTATGTTGCCACAGTTCTTGTAAAATCATTTTAGCTTTAGTTGTAACAGGACCAGCAAATCCCATAGGATCAAAGAGCCTACTAATATTCGATAAAACGCTCCTTTTAGTAGGAGTCTTGGGCTGTGAAATAAAAACTTGCCCACTAAGTAAAAATTCGTCATTTTTGACCTCATACGATAAACCTAAAATTTTGAAAACTTCTTGGTTATCTTGGTCTAAATTCTTGCGACCTATGCCTAAACTTTCTGCCGGTACATCAGCAAGAATTTCAGGGCAGTTAGAGACCCATTTATGTAACTGAAAATTAGCCAGTTTCATTAATGAAGAAAGCTCATTTTTTAATTTAACGGCATTTTCAATTGTATTTGCGCCAGATTGTATGTCATCGACATATGAATTTTTTATGATCGCGTCGCTAGCTAAAGGAAATTCATCCTTAAAACGTTTCGCAAGTTCCATTAGACACCTTGTGGCAAGGAAGGCTGAACCTTTCAAACCGTAAGTCACAGTTTGTAACTGAATAACTTTCATGACTTCGTCCTCACGCCACAGGATGTTCTGAAGACACCTATGGTCAGGATGTATTTTAATCATTCTGTACATGTGACGAATATCACATTGAATAACATATTTGTACATACGAAATAATAATAAAATGTCAAAAAGGAAATTTTGGACTACTGGGCCATTACACATGTAATCATTAAGACTTACACCATTTTTAAGTTTGGCGCTTCCATCGAAAACAGTTCTCAATTTATTAGTTTGCCTATCGGGGCGCAATACTGCATGATGCGGTAAGTAAATTAATGGATTGTCCCTTTTTTCACAATTTTCTAAATCAAGTATTTTCGCGTGTTTTAAATCCAAATATTCGTGTATAAAATTTTTGTACAGATCGCGATAAATCGGATCTTTTTTAAATCTCCGTTCAATGGAATATAATCTTTGTAAAGCAATTGTATAAGAATTGCTTGGTTCGATTTCATTTAAATTTACCTTTAAAGGAATTTTAACTTGAAAAGTATTTTTTTCTAGAGTAACAGACTCCTGAAACACTTTCTCGCTATATTCAAGTTCAGGTAAGGATTCCTGATACACATTAGGTACCTTCTCTACCTCCCAAAATTGACGAACGCAATTATCAATATTGTTTTCTTCGAGCATGCTATCGATCCTGGCATGCATCGCGATAGTGTCTGTAGAATTAGGATAAGTGGTAGTAGAGATGACGTAACCAAAATGCGTATTGAGCAAAATAGGGTCAGTCGGTCCCCCCACTAATTTTCCGTCTTTAATAATTTTAAAAACTACATCACTAGACAACAAAAGTGATATTTCGCCAGGAATATTAAACGAGTCATCGGCGAGATATATATCTTTTGGTAGGATGAAAAATCTCAATCAGCCAGTGGACCATTGGGATGCCATCCTATCTTGTATCATCATCCGTAAGTTGGATTCATACACCGTGAGGTTATTTCATTCGGAACGAGACGTTACGACGGTTACTTCCATAGAGGAGTTACTTAATTACTTAGATAAGAGAGCGGCTTCGTTGGAGGCTAGCCCGAGTTCTCATGAAAAAGCACCCTCGAAATCATTTCATGCTACGACTAGCCAATCGATGGGTGGTAAAAAGGATAAAAAACCTTGCTTATTGTGTTCACTAGAACATAAGATTTTCAAGTGTCCTACTTTTAATTCTTTTTCTCCTGAAAAGCGAATCGATTTTGTAAATAAAAACAAGTTATGTTTGATTTGTCTTAATTCGCATGAAAAAAAATGTAAATATAATTTTAAATGTACTATTTGTAATTCTAGGTCTCACAACTCATTAATTCACGTTGACGAAGCGCCCTCTACTTCAAGCAAGGGAAGTGAATGTGACACTCCGGTAAACATGCATGTTGCACAGCCATTAGCACAATGTGCTTTGCTGCCCACTGCTAAGGTTATGGTGCATGGAGCAGCTGGTAAAAAAATCGTTGTAAGAGCTCTGTTGGACTGCGGTAGTCAGACTTCATTCTGCACCACAGCTCTAGCAAATCAATTAGGGTTGTCACAGTTTAATGTGTTAAGAAATATCGGGACTCTAGGCGATGTGTGTAACAATAAATCTTACAAAGCCATCGATTTAATGTTAGAATCTTTGGTCAGTGATTATAAATTGAATGTCACTTGCTCAATTGTGGATAAAATCACTGCACAATTGCCTCAAAGAGCAGTTGATTTGAAAAATTTCATCCTACCAAAAGATATATATCTCGCCGATGACTCGTTTAATATTCCTGGCGAAATATCACTTTTGTTGTCTAGTGATGTAGTTTTTAAAATTATTAAAGACGGAAAATTAGTGGGGGGACCGACTGACCCTATTTTGCTCAATACGCATTTTGGTTACGTCATCTCTACTACCACTTATCCTAATTCTACAGACACTATCGCGATGCATGCCAGGATCGATAGCATGCTCGAAGAAAACAATATTGATAATTGCGTTCGTCAATTTTGGGAGGTAGAGAAGGTACCTAATGTGTATCAGGAATCCTTACCTGAACTTGAATATAGCGAGAAAGTGTTTCAGGAGTCTGTTACTCTAGAAAAAAATACTTTTCAAGTTAAAATTCCTTTAAAGGTAAATTTAAATGAAATCGAACCAAGCAATTCTTATACAATTGCTTTACAAAGATTATATTCCATTGAACGGAGATTTAAAAAAGATCCGATTTATCGCGATCTGTACAAAAATTTTATACACGAATATTTGGATTTAAAACACGCGAAAATACTTGATTTAGAAAATTGTGAAAAAAGGGACAATCCATTAATTTACTTACCGCATCATGCAGTATTGCGCCCCGATAGGCAAACTAATAAATTGAGAACTGTTTTCGATGGAAGCGCCAAACTTAAAAATGGTGTAAGTCTTAATGATTACATGTGTAATGGCCCAGTAGTCCAAAATTTCCTTTTTGACATTTTATTATTATTTCGTATGTACAAATATGTTATTCAATGTGATATTCGTCACATGTACAGAATGATTAAAATACATCCTGACCATAGGTGTCTTCAGAACATCCTGTGGCGTGAGGACGAAGTCATGAAAGTTATTCAGTTACAAACTGTGACTTACGGTTTGAAAGGTTCAGCCTTCCTTGCCACAAGGTGTCTAATGGAACTTGCGAAACGTTTTAAGGATGAATTTCCTTTAGCTAGCGACGCGATCATAAAAAATTCATATGTCGATGACATACAATCTGGCGCAAATACAATTGAAAATGCCGTTAAATTAAAAAATGAGCTTTCTTCATTAATGAAACTGGCTAATTTTCAGTTACATAAATGGGTCTCTAACTGCCCTGAAATTCTTGCTGATGTACCGGCAGAAAGTTTAGGCATAGGTCGCAAGAATTTAGACCAAGATAACCAAGAAGTTTTCAAAATTTTAGGTTTATCGTATGAGGTCAAAAATGACGAATTTTTACTTAGTGGGCAAGTTTTTATTTCACAGCCCAAGACTCCTACTAAAAGGAGCGTTTTATCGAATATTAGTAGGCTCTTTGATCCTATGGGATTTGCTGGTCCTGTTACAACTAAAGCTAAAATGATTTTACAAGAACTGTGGCAACATAATTTAGAGTGGGACTCACCTTTACCTGATGAGTTAAAATTAATTTGGGAGAATTTTTATTCAAAGGTTACTACTATGCCCACTATGGCTTTTCCTCGCTACTTACATATGGCTGAGGCAATAGAGACGCAATTGATTGGTTATTGTGATGCTTCTGCTAATGCTTATGGCTGTTGCATTTATTTAAAAGTTAAAACCAACGAAAATGTGCACATTCACTTACTTTGTTCAAAGTCTAGAATTAATTCTTTGAACTCAAAATTAACTATTCCTAAATTGGAACTTAACGGAGCGTTATTGTTGGCAAAGCTCATAAATCACGTGTCTTCTACGTTAAATATATCATCCGTTTACTTATTCTGTGACTCGCAGATTGTGCTGGGCTGGTTATCTATGCAGCCTGTTAAGGTCCCTGCTTATGTGGGTAACCGTATAAAAGAAATCAAAAAACTGACGCATGCCCCTTGGCTATTTACACCTGGATTATTAAATCCAGCAGATACCCTATCAAGGGGTGCTGATCCACAAGATTTAATTAATAATTCCTTGTGGAGGCATGGTCCCGACTATTTAATAAATTCGGATTGCTACAATTTTTATTTGAAAGAAGTAGAGCTTCCTCTGCATGATGACAGTAACTGTAGCGAAGTTATGAGCTTTTCCATCACCAACGAGCCTATCCTTCCATTATTGGAAAATTATTCTAGTTTATTTAAAACTATAAGGGTAACGGCTTACTTACTTCGTTTTATTAATAAATGTAAACTTACGTCTATCCCTTCATTTAGTATTACGGTAGTGGAATATAGAGAGGCGCTCTCTTCTGTTATTAAAGGAGTGCAGCAATACTATTTTAAAGAGGAAATTTCCAATATAGTTAATAATAAATCTGTTAAGGGTTCGTTATCCAAACTTAACCCTTTTTTGGACACCAGAGGGATTCTTCGTGTCGGAGGAAGACTCCACCATGCCGATCTAGATTTCTCTATCAAATTTCTAATAATTATGCCAAAGTCTTGTCATATTTCAACTCTAATTATTAGACAAGAACATTTATCGTCAATGCACGGCGGATTGAAACTTGTTTTAAACAATTTATTACAAAAATATTACATTATAAATGCAGTGAGGGAAGTAAAGAAAGTTATTCATAAATGTGTTGTCTGTTGCAGGCAAAAGGCACAAGCTTCCAAACAGCTCATGGGTTCTTTACCTAAAGATCGTGTTACACCTACTCGAGTTTTTGAAAAGGTGGGACTAGATTATTGCGGCCCATTCGACATAAAGCAGTCGTCAAGGCGTAACAGTGTGGTTTCTAAAGGTTATGTTGCTTTATTTGTTTGTTTCGCCTCAAAAGCTGTCCATCTCGAGGTGGTGTCGGATATGACCACAGACACATTTTTGTCAGCTTTAAAGAGATTTATTTCTCGCAGGGGAATTCCCACTGATATTTATTGTGATAACGCACCTACTTTTACCTGTGCAAATAAAAGTTTGAAAGATCTATTCAAATTACTTTCAACTAAATCTTTTCAAGATGCTGTCTTCAACTTTACTTTACAGAAGGAAATTCAGTTTCATTTCATTCCCGCTTATAGTCCTAATCACGGAGGCCTATGGGAAGCCGCGGTAAAGTCATTTAAATTTCATTTAAAAAGAATTTCGGGAAGCAAAATATTTACATATGAACAATTTAGCACGATCATACTAGAGATTGAATCAATTTTGAATTCCAGGCCGCTAATGGCAGTAACAAATGCAGATTTTAATGATTTTTCTTGTTTAACACCGGGCCATTTTATTATCGGTTGCCCTTTGACAGCAATACCACAGCCTAACTTAATTACTATACCTGCTAATAGGCTTCGCATTTGGAGGTGTTGCGATCAAGTAAGACAACATTTCTGGCAAAAATGGTCTAAAAGCTATTTGCTATCCCTAAATGAGAGAACCAAATGGAAAAAATCTTTACCTAATCTTAAAGTTGGGGATGTTGTATTGTTAATTAATGACAACACCCCACCGCTTCTTTGGCCGCTAGGTAGGGTGACCAAAGTCTTTCCGGGCAAAGACAACAAAGTAAGAGTGGTGGAGCTGAAAACCTCAAACGGAAAACTCCATATCAGAGCTGTTTCGAAACTTGTTGTCTTACCGATAGATTAAATTTAATTTGTTTTAATAATTTATAAATGTTATTTTAGTAGCGTAATTGTCGATTTATTATGTTTTAAACAAAAGGTATGACAATCCTGCTCTGCTTGTAAATAGTCATGTGACCAGTCTTCTAGATTTGCCTTCTATGCAGCGAGGTACTGTTCAGCGAAGTCACGTGCTGTCGTACCTGGGCAGTCAGATCCCGCAAATGCTGAGCAGTACCTCGCTGCATAGAAGGCAAATCTAGAAGACTGGTCACATGACTATTTACAAGCAGAGCAGGATTGTCATACCTTTTGTTTAAAAGATCTAGGGCAGATTCGTATGAGCTACCTATGATAGGCAGACTGTCTATAATTTGTAATGGTTCACCTTTCAAATATTTTTTTAAAAAACAAAGTTTTTCAATAGCCGATATTCGAGCATTAGAATCAATAACGGCGGTGAACATTTCAATAAAAGATTTGTAATTGGCAATAGACTTCCCGTCAAAATTTGGAATCTCTAAGCATGGTAATTTGGCAACCTGTAAATGTGAATCCATGTTATGGTGAGTACCTGGAAGTACGGGAGTCGAATATTTTTCTATCATACCCATAAGGGAATAAAAACGCTGCTCCATTTCATCTTGCTCCTCATCACCTGATGCATCACCCATCACTTGGAGATCTAATGATAACTCTTGGAACTTATTGTATGCGTTAATAAGATTTTGTTTTCTTACTATGATTTCTTCCGACTGGATTATTTTTTCTTGACTGAAAAACTTTTCCATCCGCGTGAAAACTGCCTTACACTGACCCTTTGCAGAAATTAATTTTTTCTTGTCTGGCTGTGCCATGATTGTAGAATCAGTTTTTTCAGAAGCGTCGGAATATTCAGAATCACTATTGTATAAAAAGCCAAACATTTATAGAATGTTAGAAAAAAATTAAATTTTCTCGGCATGAGCTCGATGACTTTTATACATTTGACATTTTTATTTGGGAAAAATCAATAATTTCCTCAAACATGTCGGCATGAAAATTTTTGAATTTTCTTGAATGAATTATTTTTACCAAAATAGCTGCATAGTTTAGAATTTCACTGAATTTAGTTTCGGCACCAATGATAAGGACAGATTTAAGATGATAACCACTAAAACTGCACCTTTAACAATTAAATAAAAATATTTTTAATTTATAAGAAATTGAATGAATACGTACTTTCACAGACAAGACATATTGTGTCATAGACATGCAATTTGGCAACCTGTAAATGTGAATCCATGTTATGGTGAGTACCTGGAAGTACGGGAGTCGAATATTTTTCTATCATACCCATAAGGGAATAAAAACGCTGCTCCATTTCATCTTGCTCCTCATCACCTGATGCATCACCCATCACTTGGAGATCTAATGATAACTCTTGGAACTTATTGTATGCGTTAATAAGATTTTGTTTTCTTACTATGATTTCTTCCGACTGGATTATTTTTTCTTGACTGAAAAACTTTTCCATCCGCGTGAAAACTGCCTTACACTGACCCTTTGCAGAAATTAATTTTTTCTTGTCTGGCTGTGCCATGATTGTAGAATCAGTTTTTTCAGAAGCGTCGGAATATTCAGAATCACTATTGTATAAAAAGCCAAACATTTATAGAATGTTAGAAAAAAATTAAATTTTCTCGGCATGAGCTCGATGACTTTTATACATTTGACATTTTTATTTGGGAAAAATCAATAATTTCCTCAAACATGTCGGCATGAAAATTTTTGAATTTTCTTGAATGAATTATTTTTACCAAAATAGCTGCATAGTTTAGAATTTCACTGAATTTAGTTTCGGCACCAATGGTAAGGACAGATTTAAGATGATAACCACTAAAACTGCACCTTTAACAATTAAATAAAAAATATTTTAATTTATAAGAAATTGAATGAATACGTACTTTCACAGACAAGACATATTGTGTCATAGACAGTGTTCGAAAATTTGTTAATATTAGATAAATCGGCTAAAAATAATGGTTGGAAATTAAAATTTCTGCCTTATCGACTTATAGATGAAAATTATATAAATTAACAAAAATCTTATTTTGCAAATTGAAAAATGGAATAATTTTATCAAATTAGTGTATTGTCATCGATCCTCTATAAATCTACAAAGTTTGAACGAAAGTTTAAAGTGGGTCAAAATCGCGCCCAAAGGAGTCGGTTACAAACAAACATACAGGTGAAGCTAATAAAAAGCGTATAAAAACAGAAAATGATACACAATTTCGACCTAAAAAGTCACTTTTCCGCGAAAGTAACGTTAAAGAATTTTACTTTTATATTTCATTTTATTTCAAAATTTATAGAAAACTGTCATCGTATACTTTACGGGAAATGTAAACATCTAAAGAAGTATTGACATCCTTGGACGGTTAGTATCTTTATTATATTTGGGTTTGAAAAATACTATTAGATTTTTATCTACCATTTCTATCGTGGCACACTTAACAGTTTTATTCTAATTCTTAGCAACAGCACCAATGCACTTTATTGAAAGCGTACCCACGCAGTGCTAGTAGACAAAAATCGCATCGCCTTCCCATATATTTCTCCTGTCACTGTTCAAGGGACAATACGGTAAAGGATTGTAGAAAAGTGAGCATAAAACAGCGCGCACGCGAATCGGGTAGCGTCGATCGAGCGGAACATCAGCATTGTGACGGCAGCGTACGCGCGGGTGTGTTAAGAGGAGAAGGAGGGATGCGCGGGTGCGCGATCGAGCTGCGATTTGTCGTTATTTGCGCACGCGGCTGGGACGCACCGCGGACGCGCCGACTTATGATGGCTCTTATCGACCATCGCGAGAGCCACACCGCGCCTCTTGACATGCCTTTCCAGATTGTCGTCTACCAGTTAGTATTATTTCTCACAGGAACAATGAGCCTTAATGTTTATTATGACATCACAGCTACGTAACGAAAAATCTACCAATTTCTTTAAAGTACTACACTACAAACTGAATTTAAACTACAATTGTAATAAACTAACTGCACTTGAAAAGTAAACTAGCCAGTATCCTACCTATTTGCTGTTCTGCTAAGAGAAACACCCTTGGGCTTAACGTAAGTGAAGGAAAATATTATTTGTAAATGCTTATCAATTGTAAGTTCTAAAGCTTAAACTGTTTTGGGAACCTTCAATATTCTTTTTTTTATATTTAGGACACGTCAATTTGACTTCACCTCGCCTGATGGTAAGCTGAAGGTAAAGCCTCAGGAAAGAGGGTCACCATTACATACACGTACCATGTTAACAATGGTGGCACTCAGCTTGACGGCCTCATCGGACTTCACCTCGCCTGATGGTAAGCTGAAGGTAAAGCCTCAGGAAAGAGGGTCACCATTACATACACGTACCACGTTAACAATGGTGGCACTCAGCTTGACGGCCTCATCAGAAGAGGATTGTCGTCGCACCACCGCGTGACACCCACCGGTCCCACTAGTGCTGCGACCACAAGCCGCCTGCCCGGCTTTCATTCTCACAACACAAAAGCCTTTATTTGCTACTAAAATAAGATTTTACATGAAAGATACTAGAGAATGAAGTTACTCTAAGTTACAGTAGTTTTGATATCAAATATTATAATTAAATTTTTTCTTGCCCCTAATTTGTTTTTTCTTCAGTTTTTATATACCTAGTCTGTTGCGATATTAGTTTAGCATTATTGATCATACACACTTTAATATGTGTTATGTGTGTGTGATACAATGCATAAACTGAATAAAATTTACATAAAAAATATTATGTACCTAATTTATAACACGATTCGATGGTATGTAGCCCGTCTCCATGTTGCGCTGGTCTTCGGTGGAACACCTATTATGGGTAACTTATATTGATTAATTCAATGGCGCAGGCCTCCCTGAAACATTTCCGTATCTCTTTTCGGTAATTTTCGCACACAGATAGTGCCATCTCTTATTCTCGGTATTCCTATTTCCCTCTGCTTATTCCTTGGTTGCCATACTTTAAACATTTTGTCCATCTAATGCTTCTATACTACAAATTAGTCCCGCTAATTGAGCGGTTTGATTCTTTACTGTTTCTTGATTTCCTTCTGATGTTATCGTTGCTGACTTCATCTTATAGTTTTTATCCTATACAGTTATAATCCATTTTACCGTATAGTAAGCTATTTTCGTCCTCCTTTCTCAATGACCCCGTCTGTCCGCCACATAGTAGGTAAGGTAATGCCTACTTCGTATAGTATTTTCTTAACATTTACGTCGATAAAGTGGTTTTTATTAGTTTCAATCAATCAATCAATTAGCCTATTATTCTTTTTTTTTTTGTTATATTTAGTACACGTCAATTTGACTTTGATTCTCTCCCATTGTACGCCATAGCACCCGATCCTTCGCCTTGCGCATCCAGTCTATCCCAGCTACCTTTTTCAGATCGTCCGTTCATCTAGCTGGGGGACGTCCTACCTTCCGTTTACCGATTCGTGGTCTCCACTGTAGGACTCGTTTGCTCCATCGGCCATGGGTCCTTCAGTAGATGTGGCCAGCCCATTGTCACTTCAATTGCTTATTCTGCGAGCTATGTTGGTGACTTTAGTTCTTTGTCGGATGGCCTCATTTTGAATTTTATCCTTCAAAGAAACCCTAAGCATAGCTCGCTCTATAGCCCGCTGCGCGACTTTTAAGTCATGGACTAGCCTCACTGTCAAAGTCCACGTTTCGGCACCGTAAGTCATGACAGGTAGGACGCACTGGTCGAACACCTTTGTTTTTAGGCATTGCGGTAAAGGGGAGGAGAAAATCCGACGTAGTTTGCCAAATGCTGCCTAACCTAACTGGATCCTTTTGTAGACTTCTTTCTCGAAGTTGTTTCTACCGAGCTGGATAACCTGCCGAAGGTAGACATACTGTTGAACAACTACGAGTGTCGACGGCAATCGGTCTCGGTGGGACATGTTCGTTGAACATAACCTTGGTTTTGTCAAAGTTCACACCAAGACCGACGCGTCGAGACGCCCCATTTAGGCTGTGCAGCATCTCGCCCAGCTGCTCCAGCGACTCCACAACCATGACGATGTCGTCGGCGAACCGAAGATGCGAGATGTACTCGCCGTTCATGTTTATACCCCGCCCAGTCCAATCCAGAGTTTTGAGTTTATTTCATCCTAATTTTAATTCAGGTAATCAACCTGAAACAAAATTTGACGTGTATCCCAAATTATTCATTATCTCTCCTTTTCTGTGTTATTTTCAAATGATAGTAAGTAGTTGTCTAAGCCATACGTATTTTTACATCTTCGATTTTGCTTTTGCTATCCATTACTTAAAATGAAGATTTCCGTTGTGTATAATGATGAACCTTTATACTTTCTATTGCTCTATTTTTATCATGCTTTCCGCAAAAACCACAATGCCGTCCGCGAAAAGTACATGTTTTAGTTATTTTAAACCTACCTTCATCCAATCCGTCTAAAAATAGATTCGAGCACCGGTGAAAAAGTCTTTGAAGAAAGTAGGCTTTTCTGTTTTACTCCTTTTACACCGATCTAGTATTTACATATAGGTTTTAGCCAAAAGTTATATTTTTTACATGGCCAAGAATTCCGGGAACAAGTATTGGACATTGGACAATTTCAAATTTATATCATTACGCGTTCCAAAAAATTTGTATTACCGTCCGTGGTACACACACACATGTGGACACAGACTGATATCAAAGTGTAAAATATGAGGATTTCGTTTTCACCAATTCAGGTGTGGAACCCCAAATCAAAAACTAGGTGTCAGAACACCGTGGAATGGTCACTAATAGGCGTTTCAGTGTTCAACTGCGCGAGCCCGCCCGGAGCGGTCATTCCCCATAATAATGTAGTGCGACGACGCTATCAAAGCCGATGATCACATCCGAAATCAATTTTAAACAAACTCTAGCCACCACTTACAATTATCATTGTACTGAACAATGCGTATCCACTAAATATCGCCCCAGTGTTAGAGGTCACTAAGATCCGTCGATAATGGACGGTTGTTTTTGGATCGCACGAGATACCATCGCGATGATTTGTTGATCCAACGCAAGCTTAAATATTGAAATTAACATTCATTTTCGATTTTTATCTATCATCCCAAGAATACATACCTATCTTTGATGAGAATGAGATATTATAAGACAAAGCGATCTTTGTGTTTTATTTATTCAACACTTTTTTTCTTTTTTTTGGTCCTCAGGCATTTTCTAGGATGTAACAATAAGTACCTTC
The DNA here is from genome assembly GCA_946251805.1 of Cybosia mesomella. NCBI lineage: Eukaryota > Metazoa > Arthropoda > Insecta > Lepidoptera > Erebidae > Cybosia > Cybosia mesomella. The sequence goes on from OX276403.1 coordinate 16,992,423, forward strand.
GATTTTATGTTTAATACTAAGGTGACAAATAAGCGTTGAAAGAACTTTATAAAACTATGCTTGTAATATTTTTATTAGAAACCTCATATTGTCCATAGATCTACGAATACCATCCAGAGAGATAGCAGCCATAAAGGGTTTATAAGGCCAAGATTTTCGTGGCCCAAGCCAACTTCAGCTGCTAGCCGCTATATATACCTGCAATGCGTAATTCTGGCTCAGACTTTCCTCTGATTCAGATCACAAATCTTGTTTATAAATTCAGATTTGTCAGGAGATGGCTACTTCTTTATTTATAGATTACCTGCCTAATAGCCTCAAAACTTCTTACATATAACATATAACATAAACTCACGCCTATATCCCCGAAGGGGTAGGCAGAGGTGCTAGCACCCACGTTTCGCCAGTTTATGTTTTAGGTCCCAATGTAATAGGTGGCGAGCCTATTGCCATTAACCGGGCACTTATAAACCTGCGATAAATACACACATAATTTCGAAAAGCATCGAAAAGTCATTGGTGTGTGCCATGGTAAAACCTGGGATCGAACCTGAGACATCGTCTCAGCAGTCCATTACCCATACCACTAGGCTACCGCGGTTATTTAAAAAGTTAAAACTTCTTACAGGTGTCAAATTTAGTCTAATTTCAATGTTATCTGAATAAATACTAAAACTAGTGAAACTATAAAGGTATATTTATGTAACTAGTGATATGGATCTTTTAATGAGTGGATTGGAGTCGCGTAATCTTTTTTATATGACCTGAATGTTCGAAAACTGTGATTGTTTTGCGATAAATAAGCTTACTTAGTGCCTACACTAAACCAAATACCGAAAAATACGGAAAGGTGTTCAAAACATTGCTATTTTATTGAAGCACAGTAGTAAGCCATTGATAATATTTATTTAGTTTATGTGCAGAGGTAGAATATTTGCAGCGGACGGCGCGGCGCGGCGGTGTGAGCTGGGTGGTCGCTGGCGCATGCACGCATTTACTATTAAACCAGCTTAGTTAACTAACTCTAAATGCAAATAGAAAAGGTCACACTCGTTGTTGAAGAAAAACTGTTAATTAAGGAAAGACTATAATATATCTAACGATTTCAATTCCACATTGTTTGGAGTCCAAGCAATAACATTAACATTATACATATGTATACTTCTTGTGGGCTTTATCTACCAATAGAAATACGAAATCTACTAATATTATGAAAGAAGAAAGAAAATAAGTCATTGGGAAGAGAATAACTAGACTAACATAATACTTCAAAAACTAAGTTGATGAATCTAGAGGGTGGTCCTAGGGCTTCTCGTACCGACTGACGCCGGTGATCCGGGAAGGGGTGCTTCGGGGACCACCTGCATCGGATCAGCAGTGCTATTCTCTACGGTCAATCTTCGTTCGTCGACGAGCTCGTCGACGAGCTCGTCGTTGCGACAGCCAAGCGTTCAATTAAATTTTTAAGCATTTTGTATGCTTACTATAAAGTACTTTTTCCGATCTAAATCTTTAGAATAATCTAAAGATTTAGATTGGAAAAAGAGAACATCTAGGACGGGACTTGAACCCGCGACCAGCCCCTTACAGGGGGAATGCTCTGACCAACTGAGCCACCTAGACACGTCCCAGATATTCGAAATTCTCCGATATATCATATACGTCTTAAGGCGACGTTGGAGAAATCTACCGTAATTCTAGCGAACTACGGAAACAATGAATAACTTTACAGTCATTTTTAAACATTGTTTTTTGATGACTCCGCCTAATCGGAGAATTTCGAATATCTGGGACGTGTCTAGGTGGCTCAGTTGGTCAGAGCATTCCCCCTGTAAGGGACTGGTCGCGGGTTCAATTCCCGTCCTAGATGTTCTCTTTTTCCGATCTAAATCTCAAGAATAAAGTAAGCATCCAAAATGCTTAAAAATTTAATTGAATTAATTAGGCGGAGTCATCAAAAAACAATGTTTAAAAATGACTGTAAAGTTATTCATTGTTTCCGTAGTTCGCAAGAATTACGGTAGATGACTAACGTCGCCTTAAGACGTATATGATATATCGGAGAATTTCGAATATCTGGGACGTGTCTAGGTGGCTCAGTTGGTCAGAGCATTCCCCCTGTAAGGGACTGGTCGCGGGTTCAAGTCCCGTCCTAGATGTTCTCTTTTTCCGATCTAAATCTTTAGAATAAAGTAAGCATACAAAATGCTTAAAAATTTAATTGAACGCTTGGCTGTCGCAACGACGAGCTCGTCGACGAACGAAGATTGACCGTAGAGAATAGCACTGCAGGAAGGAGCCAACGACTGAGTGTCATCACTGCGACGCGAGCGAGGACTCAGGGCTGCACACGCTGGCGGACTGCCCGGCGTGGGAGGCGCCGAGGCGTGACCTCGTGGCAGCCATCGGGGTGGGAGTCCTCGCGAGAGCGCGAGCGCGTGGGCCGCCGCCACCTCCTTCTGTGAGCATGTAATACTCGCGAAGGAGATGGCGGAGAGCGCCCGAGAGATTTAGAACTCCCGGCCCGCAAGCCCGCAACTTGCTCGCCGCGCGTTGCGGGCGACTCAGGCGCCGGAGGTCGCTTAACGACCTCCGTCCTCCATGAGCGGAGGCCTGGGGGTGGCAGGTAAGGCCGCCTGTCACCCCAGCAGAAGCAGGCCGGCAGCCGACTAGTGCCCCTCCCCCAAACCGAGGCAAGACGGGGACACCGTGGTTCCCAAACCCGAGGGGGCCATCTCGAAACCGGAGATGGCCCAGGGTCAGTCGGGGTGCGAGGGATATGCTCTATGGGCAACCTTACACCCCGGCGTATTAAGACCCGAGATGGCGTGCGGTTTTAGTCGGTTCAAGCCCTACATAACCACCCCCGCTGGCCGGCGGGGGGTATCCGAAGGGATTTCCGCACGAAAAAAAAACTGGTAGGTACTTAGGGCTCTTCTGTCAAGATAAATTAAAGTTTACCTTTGAGGCGATTACATTTAAGATGTTTGACATATTTTATAATTTGAAATAATTGATTAATTTACTACTAAGCTTAAAAATGTTTGTGTTAGAAGCTTTGCTCAAACGAATGAGTATTCTTGAGTACTTCCTCAGATAAATTGACTCATTTGAGCTTTATAAAGGATGACTTTAATACTATCAACGTCACCATCCCAGTCAGGCGAATAAGAGTTCAATTGAGTTTCCATCACTACACAAGTACCACGATCATAACGAATCCATTAACAATCATCATCATCATCATAGAGTTAGTCCCAATTGCATCCAAAGCTTATTTAAGAGCCCAGGGTCAACTGTCTTACTTTTTCTCTTGATTTCGCTTATCTTGCCTTTGGTGTACACGGAAGTGTACTTGGTGTACTTTGGTGTGTTCCCCCAACTCCGAGAGGAAAGCCTGCACTAGAACCTCATCCGTCAATCAGCAGGTGAGACTGTCTAGGCTTCTGAAAATGTTAGTGCAATCCCCATACACGCGAATTCATCAACACTAACACGATAAATGCAAAAGTAACTCTGCCTATCTGTTTGTTATTTTTTCGAGACTAAACCTCGAAGTTGTTAACATAATGGCCCCGCACGTGTTTCCATCTTAGTTAAGTTTATTTAAATTCTACGATGCATTGTGAAAACACTATACAGTATAAAAAGCAAATGTAATTGATATATCGGCGGGCGAACGCCCGGCAGCCGGAGGCCGTCTGCTATAGTAAAATTAAAATTAATGATCATGTAAACTTTATTAGTGGAGGTATAAAAATGTTTGAGTAAATCAGAGAGTACGCTAGTCTATTGCATGACACAGCGTGATCTAGTATCGGGACACCGTTAACACTTTATTACCGTTCATACTTCTTGCACCATTCTGAGAAAGTAAATTATGCGAGGTGATCGTAAAGTCAATGCCACATACGGTAATACGAGTACTTCAGCATGTCCCTGTCAATTTTTATGATGCACTCACTTGATATCACGAGTTAAGTATAAAGTAGCAATATTTTTAATTCGGATTTATAGCAGCTGCATAAATCCTATTGTTATAGCTATTTAGATTTACTTTATTTTAATTGAGGGTTGGGAAGGCTTGCGTAGTGCTACTCGTTCTGACTAAAAACGCAAGTAAACTTAAACGCATCATTTTTATTATCATCATCTTAGTGTTGTGTCCGGTTGCATCTTTTTCAGGTTGTCTAGCTGGGGGCATCCCACCATTCCTTTTCCAATACGCGGTCTCCACCCGTGGACTCGTTTGCGGGTCCTTCGGCAGTGCGTATGTGCACTGCCAGCCCATTGTCATTTCAGTTTGCTTATTCTGCGAGCTATAGTCGTAACACTAGTTTTCCAACAGCACATTAAGTTTTGTTTTTTTAGTTGTGTTTAGTTTTTGAGGTACGAAACCCTATAAACTACATACTACTCGTATTGTGCGAATTTTTTTTTTTAATGAACCTCAATTGAATAAAATGCGAAAAATCTGAACTATTGGTTGGTACAAGTTGTTGGCCTGTGAGGCAGCTGCCAAACTATTTTGTAACTCTAATTAAAAAACGTGATCAAATCAATTATATATAATCCACTAGTCAATCTGTACCATCCTATTTTTAGTTAGAATTTTGTAAACTTTGTCCTTTCTATATTTTTTCTTCAACTTGCCCTGTACTCTTCAACTGCTGCATTACAGCACCGAATCTATATATTATATAAAAATGAAACCCGTTTTCCGTTGTCACGACATAGCATGAAAACGGCTTGACCGATTTGGCTGATTTTTTTTGTAGTTTTCTAATACTCTGTACAAGGTTCCTACGGAAAAAAATATTAAGAAAATCTCTCAGATTTTTTTTTTCGTGCGCACACCGTACGGTTTTAGTCGATACACGACAAAACCACCCCCGCTGGCCGGTGGGGGGTATCCGAAGGGATTGATCCTCCCCAAGTGTCCGTTGCCGGGCACCCCGGGTAAGCCCTTGAATTCAATACATGGCGGATCATTTTGACGTAGCGAAGCACGTACCGGGCCGCTAGTATTTAGATATAATACACTTTCTCATTATACATACTTGTATTATAAATCTCAACAAAATCTTGCTTATTAATATTGATGATCTTAAACATAATAGTTTTGATTGGATGGTGAATATTTTAAACAAAAACCATAAAGTAGGGAGTCGTGAGTGAATTGTGAGTACTCCTTGGAAGAACGTATGTATTATTAAATTAAATTGCATTTCAACAAAATATTTACGAGAGTTGTAATTTTTCATGGACAGGACAGGCCCCGAAGCATGCGGCGAGACTAGTCGGGCGCGCCTCGCTATGGGCACAAACCACTAGGCACTCCATACACCTAGCACCGCACCTAAAATAACTTACTTTTAAATTTAACAGATACAATATTATGTAAAGCATAATATGCTAAAATTTGTCCTTTCTTTGCATTTCTAGTGTTGTGTAAAAAAAAACGACCAGTGACAGTTTGAAGTCATCAGAATTATCTACAGGTTGTGTAATTTTCTTGGCTTAATATATCAAACTAGATGCATATTTAAGATTATTTTTGCATAATAAAGGCCTTTTTTTATACGTCTCTCGCTATATATTTCCCAGCGCTTAGTTGCCACTTGAAAAACTTTCAACTACATATTTAACCACCTCCAGAAATGGTGACTTCCTATGAGTATAAGGAGTCATTACTTCTTAAAGAGACAACACATTGCAGAATCTTCTAGACTCATAGCAGAAATACTAGAGGTACCAGCTGAGCTATAACGATCATTAAGCTTACTGTACTGATCCTGATCTCACCGAGGAGCAACTTGATAAGCTTGAGCGTCTCCAAAACTTTTGCATTAGATTCATATTCGGTTTACGTAAATATGATCACGTTTCTGAATTTCGCAACAGACTCAAGTGGCTCCCAATTCGCCTTCGCAGGAATGCTCATTTTTTGGCATTATTATATAACGTTCTTTTCAACCCCACTACTCCTACGTATCTTAAAGAACGTTTTAGATTCCTTCGTGACACACATGTGAGATCCTTGAGGTCATCTGAGAACTTGACGCTGGAAGTGCCAGTGCACTCTACCACCTATTATGGCAAATCTTTTACTGTGAAGGCCGTTGGGCTATGGAATGCATTACCAGTAACCATTAGACAGACACAATCCATAAATATTTTCAAAAAAATGTTACACAATCATTACCTTTCTTTATTGTAGTCTATGAAAACACTCCACATATTCACACTCTATTTATTTATTTGTGTATGTATCTATATATTTGTAGACTATATCATTATTATTCATGTGACGAATTATATTAAATGTTTATAAAACTACACCATCACTCACTTATATTATGTACTCTTCATTCCTGTCCATCCTAAGGTTGCCTGGAAGAGATCACTTTTAGTGATAAGGCCGCCCATTGTGCATTTAACTGTAATTGTTCCAAATTTGTGTCCATAATGTTTTGGTGTACAATAAAGAATTATCTATCTATCTATCTATCTATCTATCTACTGAAAATCTCTGTTAAAGTTTTTTGTTTTTTTATTTGTTTTACCTAAAAATAATCTACTTAATTGCGAATATTCATTATGCATATAAATGATAAATAAAAGAGTATATTCCCACATATCAAAAAGCTTCTAGCAAGTAACCAATTACTAGCCACCGGGAACTTATAAAGTATAGCTTGGTGTGCATTGAGTCCATCTCTCAGTCGTCGTAGAGATTACTTCATGAAAGCTCACGATCAAGAGACGATCGTTACCGACTGAGCGTCGCAATCAATTCTCCGTGCATAATTAAGACACTCAAATACAAAATTTATTCCTTAGGGTGAAATCCCCTTTTCTTGATATATTTGATTGCACAGGACTACTACTCCTATAGTAAATAAGGTCATTCAAAAATGTACACTCAGTTCTAGAAAGTAGTTCATGAAATTTGAAATAGGTAACCTATAATAAATTCTGGTAGGAATTCTTTGACGCCTAAAACTGTGGATTTATATATGTATATATTGTGTAATCTATATTTTATCTGAATTTTAATAATAATATTATGTAATAGTATCAGACCAAATAAGTTATATACGAGTACATATAGATAAAGTACAAAGATACTCTGTGTAAATATGGCTTTCAAGGTAATAACTACATTTTTAGATGCAAAACTGAAAATATGACTGGTTTAAAAAATCGTTTAACGTAGGTACCTATATTTGTTTACTTAATAACTGATTTTCCCGGTACATGAAAGCCGGAGCGGAATTCACACCCGAACTAACCATACGGTTTACTGTTAGGTGCCCAAAACCGAAGATAAGTACATGTGTCACCCTTGGTATAGATAAGCGATAAAGATATCACGCTAGTCTTCGGCCTGCTTCTGCTTGTGTGCCAAATAGTTCATTTCGTCACCCCCAGATCCACGCTCATGGAGAGTGGAGAACTATGCACTTTTTGGCCGGGCGCCTTCGGCGTGACATGCCTTATAACTTTTTTTTATGTTCCTTTTTCGCCACCGTTTTTACGGACATTAACTACTCTCAAAATTATTGGCCAAAACAAGTGACGAGGGCATTTCACTACTTCATCAACGCTAGCCACTACACTAGCGTGCATGGCGTGTTGTCGTCGCAACGGCCCCTGTAGTTTATTTAATATCTTTTGGGTTAAGAAAGCTTTTACAGAACAATAAGTGGTATTTTTATATTGGTTCTAAAATAATTACTAATATTAAGTTTCGACATATCAATAATTCAATAACAAATCATTTATTTATTCAACAAACAATATGACAATTCAGCATTTATTTGTGATTGGAGCCACCTTTAGAACGCTTTTACATATAGGCGTTTTAATTGGGCGTTTGGGTATCCATACATATTTAAGCAGCAAAGTGCGAGCTAGTGCTGCTATTGATGGTAGATCGATTGCGTATATACGTAGTCGCGATTAGGCGGCATTAGACCAGTGTAGGCATTAGGGCAATGTAAAGTTTTCTTGTTATAAAAGTTAACATTCCCCTAGCAGCCACTGACAGCAGGCCACTCTGTCTTCAGAAGGTTATCTAATCGTTTTAAAATAAATTAATAATTAAAAAATAAAAATAAATTATCGTTCGACATCTATAAATTTAGTATACACCATCCTATATTTAAATATAATATAGAAGGAGTGATTATAAACGTTAATTCTATTTCTAATTTCTACATATGTACAAGAACCTAAGGGAACTCGTAATCTAATTGAAATTACTACTAAATATCACAAATGAATGTAAAATAGTTTATTTGATTTATACGAAATGGTTGCGAGCAATATTTCAATTATCTATTTAAGAGTCAGCATTATATCCAGTGGATGTATCTGTGAGGTAAATATGCACAAACCACTCGTACTATTTGATAAATGACTCCGGGAACGGTGAACACAGCGCCCGAAGGCTAGTGCAAAATAATTAAAACTACTTAAGATTCAAACAGAAAGTACCAGTAGCAAGTTTGCAGCTCATTTAGTGAGAGGAGGCCGGTCCTCTGGCAGTGACGACCATTACTCTCCCAACCGATTGATATATTCTTCGTGGACATGCGATCGGCGACACGTCATTCCACTGTTCAGTGTGCCTGCGCCGACCGCTACCGCTTGCTACTCGCTACTGCCTCTATATAAATAAATAAACCTTACAATGTAATAAATATCAAGTCCGCCTCTAACAACATATGTGCCTATAAATCGAACACTTCTTTTATTGCTGCACATCTAGACCAATTAAAATTAAATCGTAATTGTCGATAACCATCAATAAGATTGCTTTACTTTGAAGTCTGCTAATAAATGAATGCCAGTCCGGCCAAACGAATTACATACAATAATTACTTTGGATTTTTAATGAATATGCTATAAATCTATATCGATTCAAAGCTGCTTAGTTTTCGAGAGGTGGCAATAACAAATCATTGTGGACGCTGACTCCTGATCAATGTCCAGGCTTGGTAAGCGATCGAACGCATAAGTCGACGTCAGATTAAACACAAATATTTACATGTGTACAAAAGCAGAGAGATAAAAACTTACCTTTTACAAGCAATTTGAGGTTATTTATTATATGGAGTGGCGCGACACTGGCGTACTCTGGCTGCGTTTTGGTGCAGCTTCTTTATACAGAAGCCATTATAAGTATCAGTTTCAGATCATAGATCATAAACGCATTTATTTTACGGCGGTCGGGATACGGGGGGTCCTGTCGTGTGAGGCACTGCGGTCATTGTTGACTTTTTATTATGGTGCGTATGTCACAATTTTGGTGGACCTCACTAGAGATCGAAGTATAAATATCTATCACAAGAACGTTCAATTTCGTATCTGTAAGTATTTATGAGAAGTGCTGGAATGTATTCAAATCACCAACCCGTATATCCAACTAGTCTAATCTCCGTTTTATGAATATCGTAAATTACAATTTGATTTTAATAATTTATTTACTGTTTAAGTGTTACGTACCTACTTGTACAAGCGTAGTTTAGAAATAAATATTAACGATTCTATTAAAATATCGACATAAAGTTGTAATACTGACTGGCAGATAGTACCTACTACCTGTATAGAATAACGTAGGTAGCACAAAAATAATGTCAATCTTCACCTAAGCTATTGCTCTTAGGGTTTCACTCCGAGACTAATTAAGAAATGATATTCTTTCTATAAAAATCCCTATTATAATTATTAAGCCCTCAGGCTTGTTGAATCTTAAATTGAATATTAACAGAAGATAAATAATTTACCTTTCAAGTTTATTTTAACCTTTGATTTCTGTTCGAACATTCATGAAATGTAAGCGACATTTAATTCCTTTTGAAGTTTTAATTGAATCAGTGCTTTGAACTAACATCATAGATAACCTAAAATCGAGTTAGAGACCTATTTTTATTTTGAACTAACCGTTGCCCGAGGCTTTACCCGCGTGGAATTCTAATCCCGTTCCCGCTACCCATGGGACCTTGTTCCACGACGCTTGCCAATGTATTCAAAGACTTGACAAATGATATACTAAAACGTTCCTCGAGAACCATTCTATCCATTGGTGGAAACAGCATCACAATTGGTGCAATAGTTTTTGAGTTTTGCGCGAATAGACAGACAGACAAACACAGCGGAGGACTTTGTTTTATAATATGTAGTGATTCCAAATAATTTCACTACAAATAAAATCCATAGCGGGAACCAAAAAAAATTCAAAGGTACAAACAAGATTAGCAAAATATAAGTACCTAACTAGTCTGGACATAAATACTGTTACATCAAAACTTTTCTTTCTTATTTAACTTTTTAATTATTTTGAATTTGGACACGAATATTATTTTAAAAACATTTCGCGCCATTTCACATATTTTTTCGTGTTCATTATCGAATTACAATATGGAATGGGGTGTTAAAGAAAATAGGATCGCAATGATCGCCTTGCACAAAGTGGTTATGGAGCCATCGGTCATATTCCAGATACTTCAAAAACTTGGTATCAGCCGTATGTTCGTATATCGTACTATCAATAGATACAACAACACTTCGTCTGTTGAAGACCAGAAAAGATCGGGGCGGCCGCGTGCTGTTAGAACTACAAGGCTATTAATGCTGTTAAACCCAGAATTCGTCGAAATCCCTTTTTATTTTATTTAACGTGCGGAAATCCCCTCGGATACCCCCCCGCCGACCAGCGGGGGTGGTTATGTCGTGCATCGACTAAAACCGCACGGTGTCCTGCCCAAGTGTCCATTGCCGGGCACCCCGGGTAAGCCCTTGAAAGGATAACCCCAGGGTTACGCGCGGACCTTGGCCGCCAGCGCATCCTCGCCTGGTGGGGTCGGGTTTTATCCCGCGTCGGTGAGTAGGCAGGCGTGTGTGGACACACACGACACACCTCCGCCACGGCCTGCTTCTGTAAGGATGAAACCCCATAAGGAAGCAAAAACGTATATCGCGAGAAATGAAGTTCCCGCTAGGACTCTGTCACGTATTATAAAACAAGACCTGAAGCTCGGTGCTTATCGTCGATATACAGGACATGCCCTAAATCAATCTTTATGATTAAAGAGAGTGAATCGATCAAAGCGCCTTTTGTCGCGATACGCAGGTGAAAGGTACAGGAATATCCTCTTTACCGATGAAAAAATTTTCACGATTGAAGAACACTACAATAAGCAAAATGATAAAGTGTACGCTCACAGTTTTAAGGAAGCTGCTCAAGTGGTCGGAAGGCGTCTGCAGACCCGAGACGGCGTGTGGTTTTAGTCGGTTCAAGCCCGACATAACCGCCCCCGCTGGCCGGCGGGGGGGTATCCGAGGGGATTTCCGCACGAAAAAAAAAAAAAAAGGTACAATGTGGTCATCATCCTGCGTCAGTGATGGTTTGGTGGGGCGTATCTTATCAGGAAGTCACAAAGCTACGTTTTTGTGAAAAAGGAGTGAAAACTTCAGCCAATGTGTATCAAGATACTGTCTTGGATCATGTTGTGAAACTTCTCAGCAATATACTTTTTAAAAATATACCGTGGACTATCCAGAATCTTTAGAGCAAGCAGTGGCAAAATTTCCCTTGGAAACAGTGGCCAAACAGATTAAAGGCCTGTATAAAAGCTAAAGGTGGCCATTTCGAATAAAATATATTTTTATTTTTTGCTATGACTTTAATAAATATGTAGGTATAAATTATAATAATGTCACATTACATCATTTAAAAAAAATTGCATTTAATTTGTAAAACTAGACCAGCTACATCATTTTTAATTTACCATCAATTTTTTTTACCAACAAGATGGCAAAATAAACATATAAACACTGGTGGTGCCAAATAAAATTATACACTGGCAAGTTGGAACGGTTGTACTCCTCAATCGAATACAATAGTATATTATTATAGTAGTGTAGCTTACGAATATATATCAATCATTTTAATTGATAAAACAAAAAAAAATTGAGGAATTTGGTCGCAATGTCCACCCGCCGGCCCCTTACGAACCGCATTGAATCGTGTTATAAAATTTTAATAAAGTGCGTAAATCAAGATAACGTCAATAGTTAACAGTTCGACATAACGAAATAGTCGTGCCGTCGTCGCCGACACACCGTAAAGAAAGTACCTCATGTTCTTCGAGACATAACTCTCTTGACTTTTCTTTACGTGCGACAATCTGTGACAGGTATTTTTTAATCTAAGTGACACAATCACACTATACAATAAAAACAACAGCACAATGATAAAACGTTTTCAATATTAAGACCGATATGAGGTCATCTAGGTCCAGGAGAGACACAGGTCTCTCCCGATTCACAGAGCCCGCGAATCAGGCGGTGGCGATTCAGGCGTCGGTGGTCGCTCCATGAGCGCAGGCCTGGGGGTGAGAGGTGGAGCCGCCTGTCACCCTAGCAGAAGCAGGCCGGGGCGGAGGCGCGTTGCGCGCGCCCCCTTTTTCCGGGGGCAAGACCCCCGGACACCGTGGTTCCCAAACCCGAGGGGGCCATCTCGAAACCGGAGATAGCCCTAGGTCAGCCGGGGTGCGAGGGAAATACCTTATGGGCAAACTTCGGACGTCTGAAGACCCGAGACGGCATGTGGTTTTAGTCGGTTCGAATCCTACATGACCACCCCCGCTGACCGGCGGGGGGGTATCCGGGAGATTTCTGAACGAAAAAATAGTTAAACGATGTTTTTATTGAGTAATAAAAACTAATAGAATCTTACCTTAAACACAGAACACTAGTCACAGTTATTCGGACATATATATGATAAAGCTACAAAACCAGTTGACAAAGTTTTATGTGTTCCACAGGGCACTTTACTTGATATACTGTATTCCTAATATACATACATACAATATACAATCAATCACGCTTTTGCCCCTGGATGTTTAGGCAGAGGTAAATTCACATCCAAATTTCACCAACCTTTGTATTCGGTCCTAAGTAATAGAGTTTGGAATCCCCTCGGGCTTCACCCTGCCGGTGCATATGCCGGTATATTTTTGTTCGACGTTCAACAGTAACAATTTAAAACTAATCGCTATATTAAATAAAATTATAGGTTCCGTTGTTATATGTTGTTAATATTAAAGATTTTGTTGTTATATCATCAATTGCTTATCCCAGATCCGTCATATAACCAACATCGTTAGACTAATAGGTACTGAACAGAAAACTGTGAAATACAAATGCTCAGTTTCACATAAATGCGGCTTAAAACCTTGTGATAATTACGATGCTTACGATGACTTTTACATTCCAATAATCAACATTTAAACAAACACATCAATTCTTAAAAGTAAATTATTATATTTCATTATAATCAAGGTTTCGTTAATTGCTCAAAACAAATCAATAAACTTAAGAGACGACCGGCACGTGCTTCGAATACACATATCCGGTAATATTAACGATGGTAGAAAGTAACTGCCCACCTTTGATATATTTCCTGTTCTTAAAGTAATAATAGACTTTTATCTGCCCTCTGTCTCATCGATTGTGACGACACAATTTTTGCTAAGCCTGTAATTATTATCAGAAATAAAGCTTCTTAGGAAGACGCAAAATTGGGAAGTTCCCTGAAAAAGCTAGCTAGCTAGCTAGCTGATAAAGCTAGTAAATAGCTTTTCCTTGGCATAAGTGAAGTCTAGGAATAACGTGGGTTACACATTTCTAGCATTCTCGTTAAAACCTATGACTAAGCGTATTCTTATATCACAAAGATACCATAGCATACATATAGTACATAGCAGCATAGGGTCCACCAGATTAGAATTGAATACTAAGGGTCATCGAGATGTAGGGCTGGGGAAGAAAACCTCCTCACGCACCACCGTGGACAACAGAAGCAGCAACGCATCTCTTTCTTCCTATGGGAAAGGGGTTGTTGTTTTGCAGAAAAACAGCCAATATTAAGATAAACGACATCTGGTAATCTCCGTTAAAGTCTCAGCCGAACTATATATGTCTTCTGTACAAGATCGTAATAGCTCTGAAACCTGATTTTTTACTAGTGAAATCTCGTAAAATACTTTAACTCTTACTGCTATATGATATGTAAAGTATAGTTTTTGCTCTCTATAATCCAACCATACATCCGGGTCGAACACCTGACCCACGCGGAGAGCGGACACGTGACCTAGTAATCACTGGCACGGCCAACATGGCTCTGGAAACTGGTGGCACAATTATGGTCCGGATTGGTACCACCATGCAGCTGCGGAAAACCCTCCAAATAGCCTAACATTCGTTGGGTTGGGTTCAGAGTTCAGCAGCTGCACAACCGCGGATGAGGACACAGCCCACACAGCAGTTGTGGTGGTGGAGTCTAGTGTGGATGGCGTGGGTCGACCCGCCTGACAGGGAGATCCGTAGAAACGGAGGTGCTGCTGGCCGCCCGCGGCATAGTACAGGAGCACAACCGGGACTAAACAACCCAGGAGGCTGCCCCACCAGTTCGCGCATTATCTCGATGTGATTCGTCGTACCGGTTGGTGACCGGATGGTGGGTCCGGCGATTACACTCGAGAGGTTACGGGGGCCCTCCCGTTCGGCTGGTCGGCTACCGTCATGCCATGCATCCATAGGCGAAACCTAACTCTGCGCTTGGTCAAACTCTGCTGTGGCGTCTGTCTCCTGTTTTTATCACGCCTTCACTTCTTTCATTTAAATAAATTATGGCAGCGCAAAAAATAATAAATGGAGCACGTAATACAGCGGCGTACTCTTCTCCCACCAACACATCACTTTTTGAGGTGAGTTCACGAATATTCGTGGACTCCATACAAACCTCTAAGCCAGCCTCAAACCAGCACCTTGAGACGGTACGGTCGGCACTGTTTTTCCTCACCGAGACGCATACGCCCTGATGATACGTCTTACTTACTCTACCCAGCTATGTGGTAGAGGAAAATTTACTTGCAAAAGCCGGGGTGTGCGTGTATATCAGGGGGGTGTTAGTTGTCGCCCATCCATGAGAGGATCCATCCTTTTCTGTCCTCTGACTACACGTGGACCATGGCTCTTCTAGCCGGGTTTACATGAGCCTATACCGCTTCCATCACGGGGATACCGAGACAACTCGACTCTTCGATCATCTGAGTCAGGCGGCAGACGTTGCACCGGAGCAGTTTCCGACCGCCGAAATTGTAATTATGGGAGACTTCAACGCCCACCACGAGACCTGGCTGGGCTCTCTCAAAACTGACCATGCGGGACGGGCCGCTCACACATTCGCACTGACGCATGACTTGACTCAACTGGTACATTAGACCACCCGAAAACCTGTAAATGGCCTTCAGCTATATATTATTTGCGACTATGAATTGTATTAGCTGTAAGTTATCCAAAGAAAATAAAATAAAATAAAAATTAAATGAAAATGAGCCCTCTTTGCTAGACCTTCTGCTGACGACCCACCCAGCCCAGTACAGTGTTTCGGTACGAGCCCCACTGGATTCCTACAACCACTTTCTGGTCTGCGCCAACGTGCCAGTTACTGCGCCTCCACAACCTGTGAATATAAAGCGACGGCTACGACGGGTTTGCAGCCGCCAACACTTGTCAGTTGTGACCACTCAACGCCTGATATCCGTATCAGGCAATGCGACGTTCATGCTCCCCTACAGCCTCTCAACGTCCGGAAAGCCAGTGGCCCTGATGGTATAAAGCTATGGTTCTTGAAAAATGCTCAGCGGACTTAGCTCCAACGCTGAGGCGACTGTATCGCTTATCTTATTCTTCGGGATTGGTCCTGGGGGCTTGGAAAGAAGCAAACGTACAACCGGTCCCCAAAAAAGAGGATCGGTCCGATCCGGGCAACTATCGACCCATAGCTGTCACCTCAGTTCTCAGCAAGGTGTTTGAACACATTATTTACGCACAGCTCATGCGTTACCTAGAAGATCACTCCATAATTAACGACTCTAACCATCAATCTTGACATCGTCAAAGCTTTTGATAGGGTCTGGCACAGACGGGGCCCCCGTATGGGCGGAGACTCTGGCGGCCCGCAACGTGGCTGTTTTAAACAGCCCGTTAAAAGCGATGGCCATCAGAGTCATCAGGGGGTATCGCACGATCTCCGTCGAGGTGGCATGTCTTCTAGCCGGGACCTGAAAGCGAGAGCCCTTGCGTCGCTGTACCAATGGCGCAAGCAGGCACTGGAGCGAGGACATAGGCCGGAGCCCCGAGACATCAGGGCTCAGCGGTCCTAGCTCCGCCGGGAACTCATGGAGACATGGAGGGTGCGACTTGAGCATCCAAGGTGGGGGGAATCCACCATTGTGGTGGTGAGGCCGATCATGAAGGAGTGGTTGGAGAGGGACCACGGTGACCTCTCCTACCGGACGGCGCTCCACATGTTGGTGGAGTGTCCTGCGTGGGCGACCTGACCAGCCCAAACTCCTTTCCCATCCCCTCCTAAACTCCTTTCCCATCCCCTTTCCTTTATAGGGTCGGCAGCGCGAGTGTGACGCCACTGGTGTTGCACACGTCCATTGGCCGCGGTAACTGCTTCCCATAAGGTGGGCCGTGTGCTTGTCTGCCACCTTAGTGGCATAAAAAAAAAGAGTCAACGCCGGGATCTCGTTGCGGTCCTGGGCGTGGACGTCCTTTCGTTGGAGACCATGGTGAAGGCCGTGGTCTCCGACGGGAGCAAGTGGCACGCCGCCGCCTCCTTCTGCGAGCAGGTGCGAGCGAAAGAGACGGCGGAGAGGGAGCGGGAGAGAACTCTGGACCCCGCGTTCCGCAGTCTGTGGCGAGGACGCCGCAGACTGGTCTACGCCCAGGACAACCGACCTCCATGATCGGGGCCAGAGGACGGCAGTGGGCCGACTCGCCGTCCTTACAGAAGCAGGCCGTGGCGGAAGCGTGTCGTGTATGTCCTACACACGCCTGCCAACTCACCGACGCGGGATATTACCCGACCCCACCAGGCGAGGCCGCGGTGGCGGCCAAAGTCCGCCGGTAACCCTGGGATTATCCTTTCTAGGGCTTACCCGGGGTGCCCGGCAATGGACATTTGGGGAGGACACCGTGTTGTTTTAGTCGGTCCGATTCCGACACGCCCACCCCATCGTCGGCACCGATGGGGTGAAGCGTGGGCGTATCCACATGTTAAAAAAAAAAGGGTCTGTCACAGTTCGCTTCTTGCAGAGCTCCCGGCCTAGCTACGGTCTGCCATCTTGACTATGCAGCTGGGTTGCCAGTTTTCTGCGTGAGCGCAACATCCGAGTCCTTTGTGACGGCCGGGCTTCTGAGTTCATGCAAGTTAATGCTGGTGTGCCTCAGGGATCCGCCTTATTGCCCACTGTCTTTCTTCTGTATATCAATGATATGTTATCCGTGGGCAGCGTACATTGCTATGCAGATGACAGTACTTTGCATGGGCGTTTTCTCGGTCATTCAGCGGCTAAGCGGACTGATATTGAGGAGAGAAGACCGCAACTTGTCATTGAGCTCGATCGGGACCTAGACCACATTTCCCAATGGAGATCCGAGAATCTGGTCGAGTTCAATGCCAAGAAATCACAGGCATGCGCGTTTACAGTAAAGTTATCTCCTTTCCTTCCCTTTCCAACTCTTCGTAACATACCACTAACCGAGAACCTGGTCGAGTTCAATGTCAAGAAAACACAGGCATACGCGTTTCAGCAAAGTTATCTCCTTTCCTTCCCTTTCCAACTCTTCTTAACATACCACTACCACTACAGGACAATATTAATGCTCGGTATGGATGTTCGCTGCAAACTCAATAATAAAAATTACATCGAGACCGTTATTAAAACAGCTTCACGTAAACTCGGTGTGCTGAACAGGGTGAGGCGGTTTTTTACGCCGGAGCAGCGGTGTCCATTCTATGGACGATTTCTGGAAATGGTGGCCACTACTTTTTGGACTTCACCTCAGCTTATCATCAGCGGGGTGCAGTCAATTTGACGAATTAAATATTTAAAAAAAAATGTGCGTGTTCACGCATGCACAAGAGAATGACTATTTACTAAAATTATTTCCTAAGCAGTATAAAGTTTTTCAGAAGAAGAAAAAGTCAAGTCTTTTTAAAACATAAATAATCCTTTTTTAACATGGTAAAAATGTCTAACCT
Organism: Cybosia mesomella; assembly: GCA_946251805.1. Classification (NCBI taxonomy): domain Eukaryota; kingdom Metazoa; phylum Arthropoda; class Insecta; order Lepidoptera; family Erebidae; genus Cybosia; species Cybosia mesomella. Next base: position 17,010,553 of record OX276403.1, read on the forward strand.
TTGCTTATGCTCAAATTCATGTAAGTTTTTAGTCGTAAGTTACAGTTTTCTAGCGACGTTTTCTTTCACCACTGTAGTTATTTATGATTAATGTCTTTAGGTGTTAATTAAATAGCAATTACAGTTATTTATAAATATTATTATATTATGTAAAAACAACTACCACTCTATTGATAGCACACAATAAAGCTTTAACTACAGACATACCATAAATAAAGATCATGAAGCGGTATCACTTTGTAACTTTCAGATTATCTAATAAATAAAATAACGTTGAATAAAGGGTGCCACACACGATTAAGCGTAGTCCAATAACACCATTAACTCCAATAACACCAACAGATACGGTTAAGGTATATTAAAAACGGCGATGCGGCCTACGACCGCGAGGCGCCTATCGGCTCGGCCAAGTGCGTCTAATGCAATTCGATGCGGGACTTTACTATCGAATATTATCCAATATTACAAACCACACCTTAGCGTTAAGCAGACGTAATAGCACTTATGTATTTTAGGATAACTGTACTTCACTAATTGAAGTTATAAATTGATTGCACTGAGGGCACAATGTTTATTTAGTTACATCGCAAACTCCTGTAGGTGCGATTTGCCACTCGGATTACTCGGAATAAGTTGGTATTTTTACGATCCTAAATACTAATCTTATGAACTCATTCAGTGCATAAATTTGTGTAAATATGCGTAAAGTGCTCTGATCCACCTGTATAGTTTTTTTTTTAGTATACTAACTAATAACCGTTCAGAGCGATGGTGGATGAAGCGATGGACCTACCTCTTATTACTTTTATGTTTGTAAGGTCTTCCGTTACACCAACTTAAAACTTCTGAGTGTCAGAGAAATAACAAAACATACAATCATTCTAATGGCGATAAGATACCGTGGTATCTTTTGTTATTTCTTTGTTTCCCTGCTACACCAACTGTGGAACTGGATATCATTGGTATACTGTCTGCCGGCAGCGTATATTGCTATGCAGATAATAGCACTTTGAGTGATGTTACGAATATCCTACAGCCAAGCAACCCTGTGAATTCTTTATCAACACGTATTGTTCCTAGCTCCTACAAATCAAAGTTCTTTAATTGAGGCGTAAAAAAAGCATCTGATGAGGCCATTAAGCTGAAGGCCACCATCGTAGCATCTTTTGGGCGAAGTGAAGTCATATTGACGTGACCTACATGGAAAAAAAATCAATCTGTTTTAGTTACACCTGTCAAAGAACGAACGAGGAGGCGCAGGCTTTCTTTTGTGGATTCAGACGGTAGTAGCCAATCCGCCTATAATAAAAAAATAGTTAGAAGAAGTAGAAAAGCGGACACCAGGCCCAAAAGTGGAAGCTTTGGAGGCAACCGGGATAGCGCTAGGGTGAAGAAGGAAGTTCAGCGTTCTAGGCGTGAAAAGGTAAGAGACGGGTACTTTCGCATTAATGATATTAGTATGGATATAAATGATGACAATGACGACAAGACAGAAGTGATGAAATGAGTTTTCAAGTTAAACTTTTCTAATCATTCTATTTAGGATCCCGTACCACGGTATAAGAACACTTCGTTGTCCATTTTTCAGCAGAGGTAGCAAATCCATTGCTACTTCAGTATCCACGTACTGCAAATTAAGTTGGTAACTTTAGTTCTTTCTCCGGTGATCACATTTCAAATTTGTATTTGTCCATCACATTGTAATGCCATCTACGCAGGACGGTGTTGTGCTCAGCTGTATGCACATCACCCAAATCTACTCTAATTTCCTCCCATTCTCTAAATTCGGCAACACCGGTATTTTTATATTAATTAATTATTTATTAATTGTATATTTGTATAATTGTATATTAATATTTTTTAAAAAATTTTTTATACCACTAAGGTGGCAGACAAGCGCACGGCCCACCTGATGGGAAGCGGTTACCGCGGCCTATGGACGTGTGCAACACCAGTGGCGTCACACTCGCGCTGCCTACCCTGTAAAGGAAAGGGGATGGGAAAGGAGTTTGGGCTCCGGCACTCTCACTCACCAAACGGAACGCAACAGTTCAAATACTGTTACTTGGCGTCGATATTCTGTGAGAGGGTGGTGCTTCCCCGGTCGAGTCGGCCCATTCATGCAACGGCCAAAATGACTGTTGCTTGACTCTACCACCTACGAAATTCATTAATTATTTAATTCAACATAAAACACAATTTAAGTACCAACTACAAAATAAGAGTCAACAAAGAAATATATTATATCTAAAATGTCAAAAATCATTGTACAGTTTTCAAAATTCCGCGTAAACAAAAATCAGACAGCCGGTATATTAAAATTATTTCCATAGGCACACATTGAATTTGTCCATATAAAAAGTTCGAATATACTCAAACTTCAAAACCAGTAAAACTTGATCTTTGAAATACGTAATTTTAAATGTAATATTTTAAACGTAAAACTTGACTATTTAAGTAGCTTACATCAATATAAACTAAGTATTAAATCATTCATGAATTCAAAGCATTTTATTGTCATTTCAAAGTGAAAACAATATAAATGTGTTTTATGCCACAGTTGATTTATATTTTATAGGTGTGATGTGATTTACTATTGGTCGGTTTAATATAATCATAAGGCATGTATTGGGTCGGCATCCTTGCCCGACTGTCATCTCGAGTGTCCTGTTATCGGACTTGAAGAACGCCGTCTGGATCCCTAAGAGCAAAGTAAGGCTTATTATTATCATTCGTAGCAAACATTGTTGTCTGTGTTTTTACTTTCACTTCGTAATAAACTTTGAGTGACTTTTTGCTTCATGATAAGATTTACACTAAGTATGATGGTTCGAATTCCTTCCATTTCCTTTATTCTTAGGCTTATTATTTTGTAAATTTAAGTCGGCTTCCAGCCTAACTTGGTTCTTCCTATTAAATGAACCCAAAACACATTTCATCTTATATTAGATAACATTATTTTTACCTCTCCAACATGAAAAACCGGCCAACTGCGAGTCGGACTCGCCCATGAAGGGTTCCATAGCAGCAAGTAAAAAGTGTATATTTTTGAGTTGATTGAATCAAAGGTGAATTGCGGTTTACGATTTATGACGTTAAAAAAATACTACTAACTAGATCTCGTTAAAATAATTTTTCGGTGGAAGTTTATATGGTAATGTACATCATATTTTTTTTTTTAGTTTTAATATTCTCTTATTTTAAAAGATTGGGGTGACACATTTGGCTACGAAACCCTAAAAATTGCATTCTGCAGGAACTCACTGCAAAAAATAGCTCTGTTCGCTCATTGAATAAATCAATCCTGAATACCAACTTTACGCTTGTGATCAATTCTTATCTTACGCACGTTTAAGTCAATGAAAATAACTCAAAAACACATAACATAATATAACTTCACGCCTGTATGGAGATACAGGGATAGGCGGAGGTGTACACACCCACGATTTGCCAGTTATGTTAAAGTCCCAATGTAATAGTGTCCGTTATGAGGGGGAGAGCCTATTGCCATCTACTGGGCACATTATTAAGCAAGCGATAATTAACATTTATGAATGCACACATAACTACGAAAAGTCAGAGTTGTGTGCCCGGGGCGACTGGGGATCGAACTTGAGACCTCGTCTCAGCAGTCCGTTACGTACGCCACTGGGCTATCGCCGTTTTTGCTCAAAAACATAAATATTGTATAGACTTTATTATAGCCCATGAGTATCAAAATTACTGCTTTTTATTCACATTTTATCTTTATTGTTTCGTATCACAACCACTTCTCTACTATAACAACGACACAAAGGGATATAAATAACTCTAAATTCATCTAAGTACAGTTATCCACTAAAATAAAATGGTACATACAGTCTATTTATAAAATACAGATTGTATTACTTTACGTAATTTTCGTATTTACATTTATTTACCACGCCCTGTGTCCCGCGAGCTACAGACGTATTCTAAATTGGGTTCTAAAGATGTTGAAATTTAAAATAGAATTAGATGTGTACTTAAAGGATATTGAAATTTACCAACTACCAACTTGATGAACTAGTGACCTGATGATAAGCGATTACAGTAGCAAGATATAGCTTACAATTACTTACATAAATTACAATGGTAGAAGTTAACACTGAGGACGACACTAAAACCGGTGACAGTTATATACCGTGAGAATACCCTGTAGAAACGAGTTATCTAAGCTCATCCCAGTTTTGTTGGGATTTTTGTCTATACATGTTTCATTGGATGTAAGAGTCATCAACTAGTATTCTTAGGAACTACTTACCATTTAAATGGTAAATAATATTATAGTCACATAAAAATATCTCAGAAATGGATATTGAAGTCTCAACCCTCAATAGATTTTAGATAGCACATAGAATTCACTTTACTACGAGCAACGACGTGGAACAGCTTAGTTGGAAAAGTTCTCTATATATATTTTATTTTTTCAGAAAGAAAGTTAAGCGGCCCGTTGTTACGTAATTATGTATTAAAAACTATAATAGTTTCCAACTGAATTAAGAATACGTACGTCCGTCCTTATAAACACAATCAGCGTGAGTATTCGATTACACACGATATACGTCAAGTAATAATAGAATGCAGCGAAGTACCTATCGTCATTCAACTAATATCACATAAAAAGAGAATACTTGTTTAAAAGACTTTACACCGGCATTCCAATCTACGAAATTCTTGTGTCGGACGACGCTGGCGTTTCAATTATTTGACGTATATGCGAATTAGCCATTATCAGATGTAATAAAATGCAAGCATGTCCGGGCTGAGTGGCTAGCGCGATGGCCCGCGATACCAGCTTAACGCTGGGTGGCCGCTACTTGTCTTTCGATAAACTTATCTTTACAATCGATCCCTTCGATAAAAATAAAAACACCGATGCCTTTAGATGTCGAATGCTTGACGTGATGCGAAGCAATAACGTTCCAATTTTATCGGAGAAGCTATCCGCATTTGCATCTCTATAGGACTCAATACATTTTGTTACCGTATTATTAGCATTCCAGCGCCACTTGTGTATTCAAGTATTATAAAAATACAACAACCAATATAATGGCAGTTATCTACACCTTTTCTTATGGAATAGACGTCAACGTTTTAGAGCGGGTGACAACTGTCAAGCAGTGTCAATAAATTCATCATTATCATCATCTTCATCAACAACGGCACATCCACAACGGTGATATTAAAGGCTTTAACCTCGAAGCCCGGGGTCCGCTTACTCGTTGTCCTCCTTTCGATTTGGCTTATACTACTATAGCGACTGCTGTCTCACCTCCCAACCACGAGAGAAAAGCTTGCACCGGGTAGCCTCGTTTGTTAATCAGCATATGTACCGGCTAGCAGGCGAGGTTGGGTTGGGCTCCGTAGAACTTGATGGTGATCCCATATACCCCACACACAGATCAGTTAATTGAAATATAATAAGTATAAACCTTAGATTAACGCATGGGTGCCTATTCCAGGGGTAAAAAGTTATTCCGACCTCTAATCTATGCCTGTACCATAACCCTGGGATTATCCTTTCGAGGGCTAACCCGGGGTGCCCGGCAACGGACACTTGGGGAGGACACTGTGCGGTTTTAGTCGATACACGACATAACCACCCCCGCTGGCCGGTGGGATATAGTGGGTATCCGAAGGGATTTCCGCACGTAAAAAAAAAATGCCTGTACCATATTTCAGCTAGATCCATTCGGACCTTTGAACGTGAAATATCTAAACATTTTCACAACCTCATAATTATAATATTAATAGGGACGTCTCTACCGTGGTAATAGCCTCCTAACCCTGAGAAGAAAGCTTCCGAGTACCAAGTGAGGTTGACTTGGGCCCTGAACGTGTTGGGTAGGGCCCAAGCTACACCACTAATGATTTACTCTAGTTCAACCAGATCCATACTAAGGTTGTCTGAAAGAGATCGACCAGCTGCTCATGATATTAGGAAAAAAATAAAAGGCTATTCTTAAAATATTAAACTATACCATGAAAATACTTAAATCATCCTTACTATTTTTTTATGTATTTATTTGAATCATAATATCATTTTTTATTTGATGAATTTACTTATTACCGTATGAAATCTATCTATATATACTATAATAAAATTGTAAATTAGTTGTGTCTGTACATTGGAAATAATGAACAAAAAAAAATTTGGTTATCTAAAATAAATAATTCCGAACACAAAAATATTTTCTTTAGAATTCTTGTCTGTTTGTCTGTTTGTTCGCAATGAATGTTAAAGATGAATGGATTTTGAAGTGGTTTATTTTATTAGAAAGGTCTTAGTCAGACATAAAATCTATCGTATGTTTGATTACCATTGGTTAAGTAGAACCGAAGATATGATATGACGATAAATGAACGCGGGCGGAGCCCCAGGCATCAGTTTATGATACTATAATTATAATCTGTTTGATTAATTTGTATTGATTCGAACTTTACACCTAGATCATTAGGGATCTGATGATGAAAACGAAGGACAGTCACTGAACAACGTTTTACAGTAGCTACCTAGTAAAAATTCTTTTAACATCGGGTTATGTTTTACCTTCCGGGTGTGGGTGGTCCCATATAAATTAATTTACGGTTACTAAAAAGGGAGAATTACTAATAAAATTGATTTCAAAATCCAAAATACCACTAAACCAGGCACGGAAAATAGAAAAATAACCGAATTACAGATTGTATTCAAAAGACAAAAATACGGGTTAGACTTTTTTGTTCCATATTATAATACTATACTATAATAAATGGTGCAATAATTGAAGTCGAGTTGCAGAAACCAGCCCGTGTACCTTAGAATGCCATGCCTTAGAATCATGTACCGTCTTTGGGCATCGGGCCCGTGTTGGATAATTGCGTTTCATGGTACAGTTTGCACGAAATGTATGTACGTTTCATGGAGGGCCTACTTGCTGTCAAATCATATCATATGTAACAAAGTTTCGATATTAATCTATGCCGCGATATCAGCACATATTATCGCAGCTTGAGAGCTCTCTACGATGACGATATCCTATAATATCAATGATTGAAAATCGAACTGAGAGTTCATTGTCCCTACTCTCGGTAAGCACTCGATGTCATAACGTGAATGTAAAATGTCGTGATTCAGTCGTAAACACACAGGTATAATGGCGTATTGTATGAATGGACGCTAATGCTCGCTGTAGCGGGCGATATGTCCCACATGTTAGACAAAGTGAGTGCTATGGGTCAACGGTTGCCCGACGCAAGCACATTGCAAATGTCAAGGCTCGATTGTAACTAGAAATCAGTTTAGCCTCTAAGCTTGATGTTAGATAACAGCAATAGCCGCTCGTTTAATTACGAAAATGAAAAATATGGAAAAACATTTCATAAAAAAGTATTGGCACTAAAATAAATAAGTTGCTCATATGACGATGATCCTTTTTTAGGGTTCCGTTGCCAAATGGCAAAAAACGGAACCCTTATAGATTCGTCATGTCTGTCTGTCTGTCCGTCCGTATGTCACACCTACTTTTTTCCTAAACTATAAGATCTATGCTGTTGAAACTTGGTAAGTAGATGTATTCTGTGAACCGCATTAAGATTTTCATACAAAAATAGAAAAAAAAATTTTTTTCATCAAACCCATACGTGTGTGGTATCTATGGATAGGTCTTCAAAAATGATATTGAGGTTTCTAATATCATTTTTTTCTAAACTGAGCTGAAAAAAAGCTGTTTGCAAGAGAGACACTTCCAAAGTGGTAAAATGTATGTCCCCCCCTCCCCGTAACTTCTAAAATAAGAGAATGATAAAACTAAAAAAAATATATGATGTACATTACCATGTAAACTTCCAACGATAATTGGTTTGAACGAGATCTAGTAAGTAGTTTTTTTTAAAACGTCATAAATCGTAAACTGCAATTTACCTTTCATTCAATCAACTCAAATTTAAAAATTAAAAAAAAAACATCATTATGTTACTTGCTGCTACGGAACCCTTAATGGGCGAGTCCGACTCGCACTTGGCCGCTTTTTCTTCGATTGGAAACCGCTACGGGTACCACCGCACCGGGACCAGCGACGAAGTGGCCAAAACGAAATCGTACTGACTAAAGTCACAAGGAATTCCATCATTTACTGTTCATTTCCGTCGCCATGGTGAAACCTAATATGAGCTCTGATAAACAATGGCCATCGAACCAACTCACATGAAGATTATAATATAATCTTCATTATATTACATTATAGGTCTGTACATTTTTATACTCGCGTTTTTATTTTATCTTTGTCGAAGTTTCGTTTCTCGTAGCCTAGAAGAACCGAACCACTGTTCCGCAGTTGGTACTCCGTTGTCGGTCAGCAGATAGGACCTGCTTAATTCTGAACAATCGGACGAGGATTTATCATCATTAATCCTTAACCTACGTGTGTGGGGATTATAAATTATAGATAATACAGCAAAATAATTGAAAAGTTGTGTACCTAATTAAGTAACAACAGAACCAAACTAATTATAAGATAAGTGACTCACAGCTTGGTTCTGTATTAATATAAATCAAGAACAACAAACAAGCTTTTAATGTATGCGCAACTTACTATACACAGCTGTTTACGTCTTTGATATACAGGCAATTGGAACGAATAGGGATTACGTTCACTATATAACTCGCTAATATCTATCTTAAACGATTGTTGTTCGTATAAGAAAATTAAATGTCAATAGCGAATAACCGAAGTAGATAGTTTATTCACAGACACGTAGCATTGTTCGCAATTTGCAAAGAGTCCGCATGTTACTGAGTTACTCAATGGGCGAGACAAGAATGAATGAAGCAATCTTAACAGCAGTAAACGTAATTTATGCCGTTTCTCTTCCATAAACGACGTGGCTATTGAAGCAGTCGTTAAGGCTCAGGCACAGCTTCTGTTTGACGATTAGATAAAGACCGCACAAAACACGAAAAAGTCATGTTGTTATCAGTACTCGGTAGTGAACAATCGCGGCACAATCTCACGAAAATACCATTTCAAGCTGCACCTGTCATAAACGAGTTCAACGACCGGCGTCAGTTTCAATTAGTCACAAAATAGAACATTTTAACAAAAGTGAGATAAGTAAACAAACGTGATCCCCGGGCTATTTGGTTATGGCGGGCTCTCATCAATAATGCTTCGGAGGCGATAATATCACGAACGCGTGTCTTACGTGGAGGAACCTCCAACACCGTTATTAACCTTGCGATAGTCATCGCAACCGAAAGATCATTTAGTGATACGCTTTATATTAAATTACTCGGTCGTGCGTTGATAAAATATTCTCGGTATTCTATTACCGAAAACGAGATAAGCACAAGCGAGTATTAACAGCTAAACAAACAAGATTTTCCCTAAATAATTACGGAAAAGCATGATGCTAAAAAGATATAGTCAATTTATATGAATGTCAGTAAGCGTTTACGATGAGAATGTTTATGTTAATGGATGCATTAAGACGTTCGCCATGCGTCAAGTTGCGTGTCGATATGGAATCGAGCGTCGCATATCGGGCGCACGGCGAGCGCCTCCGAGGCGACACTTCTCGGTTTATACCAGTTAATCCTCCACTCACAATGTTCACTTTTTACCGCAGGTCTTCACGCGCCGTCACGTGTTATTTACTGTCACATTTAATTCTTGTACCTACGCGTATACATCTTCATCACGTTCCGATTGGATGCGGACTGACAACTGTTATTTATCTCCCACTGTCCAAATAATTTAATTCAAAATCATTTATCATATCAAAGTCTACAACTATCGTGAATTCTATAGAGGTGCTGTTTTTTAAATAGCAAATAATACCGTTTAGTCCAGTCGACAGGTTGGATAAAGTGGGGTTAGGTGGAAAAAGGTCAAAATTTAATGAAACTTCGGGATGTTGTTAAAGGATGGTTAATTAACATTTTCTCAAGTTTTGGACCTCGTGGACCCTGTGCGAAAAGAGGAGGGGACTGCAAAAATTTCGACCTTCCTCCGGTTTTTCCTGAATAACATTTTTGCCTTACACCCTAAGGCAAAAGTACTTGAATACTTTTTGTAGATTGTTAAATTTTCTATAATTTTGCTGATATAAACATGTTTGTATGTCAATTCGTTACCGAGATAAAAGGTTTAGAAAAAAAAACAAAATTTTTAGAATTTGCTAAAAAATGCCTAAAAATGCTGAATTCCACCTTATTTCCACTTCTGTTATACCTGAATTATGATGACATTTTGTTGTAATTATACTTCTTGGTTGCAATCACCAACTTTGGGAAACCCCCGCTCCCCTCTCCCCCCACCCAACCCGATTCCAAAAGCTGATTGTCTTCTCTGATAAAAACCAACCATATTCACATCATGTTGGTATTGATATTAGTTACTTTTCGGATCAATATCCCCCCTCCCCCCGACTAAATATTTATCCCAGGGCAGGTAAAAAAAAGACGTAGTCATTTCGTAGAATTTTTTTTGTAATTGACAATATTAAGGTAAATACACAAGACATATATTATAGAGAATAGAGATATTATTGTTGAAAGGTAATCATATATACATGTACATATCATAGTAGGTAGTGTCATTCGTAATAATTAAAGTTCTTTTCGGGATTTCTTAGCTGGTGTTTCTGCTTCTAACAGCTCGTCGTCCTCCGGAGTGATCAGACAGTCAATGACGTCCTCGCCGTCGTCGTATTCATCGACAATGCTTGGTGAGTCATCCTCGTTTAAATAAGTTGCTGGGGCGTTTTCGCAGTAGCCTGTGCAGTGCTTGCACATTGCTGAGCACCTAAGGCCTGCTTTCCTGCAGCTGCAAGCTCCGGTGATACAACCTTTGCTGCACTTGCAGGAAACAATCTGGAGGATGTTATCCGGCGCAGCATTTCTGGTTGTTTGGATTGGTACAACCCCTCGCGTGGTTAAGCTCCAGCCCCAAACTGATGGGAGAAGTTCATTGCCTAACCACGCCTATACTTGCTGGTAAGTGCGAAGGGAGTGGTACTTGGCAGCGTCCCTTGTTGGTGGTAGGCGGGCTAGTTGCAATTTAGCCTTCGTCACTGATCGTCCGAATAACCGATACCGCAGGTCGTCGAGGTTGTCATTGTCAATATCGCCACCATAAACTGCTACCAGGAACTGCTTGGTGTTAGAAAAGGAGCCACTGCTGCAGAGAGGGAGGTATTCTTCATGTAAGTGCTGCAAATTTTGTTCTTCCCCAATCCATACGGTGCTGACGCTGAGTTTCTTGCCGGAGTCTTCTCAGGACAGGGCCGCGTTTCGAACCGGTGGTCCATTTGCCAAACATTAGATTATTTATTTTTTTATGACGTTTTGTAAGTTCCGTATTAATGGTCTATACAGAATAAATGATTTTTGACTTTGACTTTGACTTTATCACAACCACTCACTGCGTGGAGGAAAAGTATGTCCTTGGGGGGAAAGGAGCAGGAACTTGGCGAGTAGAGGACACAGGCAGGTAGATGTTCTTTGTAGACACACCTAATGCTGTCAACAGAATAAGTATGTCCACATCTTCAGCAATAATGATGACACTGTCGAATTCACTGCCCTTGGATATGGCGGTGTTGACGATCATCACGTCAGCGTCCTCATATGCCTGCTTCACTTGGATGCTAGCATCCACCATTTTCGTCATCAACATCGAAATGAATGCGCTCTTATTGTGATCGTTTGCCAAGAACTTTTCTTGTGCTATGGTCACCATGGTAGAAGAGGAGAACACTACTTTGGTTGGTGATTGTAATGCAGACCGACGAGCTCGTTCTGCGGCTTTGGTGCTTTGATAGCCGGCGCTAGTGGGGTATCCATCAAATACAACAATCACATTGCTACCAAAGTGTCTCTGCACGTAGTTGATGTACGTAGAGCACAGCACCTCGAACGTGGTTGTGGGAGTTTTGTTCCACACCACTTTATGTAACAGGTATCTTCCATCAATCACGTTATATTTCCTATTGCCAAGGTTGACTTCATCTATGGGAGTGAAGAGGGAGTACATTGCAGACTTTGTTCCCTTGCGCATTTCCTCCTCAGTAAATGCGAGTGACATAGGGAAGGGTGCGAGTTCAAACTTGAAGAATTCTTTCAGATCTTCTTCAGATTTTTTGGCAATGCAGACACGCTAGAAGAGAGTGAGAGGATTGACAGTAAATTTTTTAGCAACCACTGTTTATGCCTAGTAAAAAAAGGAAATAAATATTAATTATTATTATGGTGGTTGAACGAGGTCCAAAACTTGAGAAACTTGACAAAATGTCATCATAATTAAGGTATAACAGAAGAACTAAGGCGGAATTCAGCATTTTTAGGCATTTTTTTAGCAAATTCTAAAAATTTTGTTTTTTTTCTAAACCTTGTATCTCGGTAACGAATTGACATACAAACATGTTTATATCATCAAAATTATAGGAAATTTAACAATCTACAAAAAGTATTCAAGTACTTTTGCCTTAGGGTGTAAGGGAAAAATGTTATTCAGGAAAAACCGGAGGAAGGTCGAAATTTTTGCAGTCCCCCCCCCCCTCTTCTTTTCGCACAGGGTCCACGAGGTCCAAAACTTGAGAAAATGTTAATTAACCATCCTTTAACAACATCCCGAAGTTTCATTAAATTTTGACCTTTTTCTAGCTGAAACTACCTGTCGACTGGGCTAGTTAGTACGCTTATCTATATACAAAACAACCGTATTAGAAAACAAACTAACTCGAAATTTTTTCTTACGGTTTTTTCACTTATTATCATAGGGTACTTTATTCTACTAGCCAAGCGCTTTCATTTGATATCCATATTTGAGTGTTTTATAAGAAAATAATTTAATCCGTTGTGAATTGTGTATTCCATATATGCTTTGATTGGTGTAAGTACAATAAAGTTTATTTCTATTCTATTCTATTCCGCCACTTTGAAGCGGATTTTTTCATTTGGATTTACATCGATACTGAATACATAAAATTGTATTGACATCTGAAATAAAGGCATGTACCAACTATTAGATCAATCATTCTGTTGGAAGGGGGTAAAATGTTAAATAAACAAACAAAAAACAACTACGGCAAGCTAAACAGAACCACTTTAAAACAACCAGGGCAAGCTAAATAATTGCCATAAACATTACAGATTTGTTAATAGTGCAAACATTCATAATAAATAACATTTATAATAGAAGTACCTTTTTTTTCGTGCGGAATTCCCCACGAAATCCCACCGCCGCCGGTCAGCGGGTTCTCTCTATCAGCGCCGTCTCGGGTCTCATGTGGCGAGTGTAAGATGACCCAATAATAGAATTCGCTCGCAACCCGGTTGACCCTGGGCCATCTTCTACTCTGAAATAGCACCCTCAGGCTGCCACGAGGTGCCGAGGCTCACGCCTCGGCACCTCCAGGTGCGCGGTACGCCGGGTACTCTGCCAGCGTGGGCAGCCCCTTGCTCGCGTCGCAATCCGAATCTGTCCTTTCTGATCCGAAGCAGGTGGTCCCCGAAACTTGCCTTTGCCGGATATCACCTGCGTCAGTCGGTACGAGAGGCTTCCGTGTCGCTTCTCAAGTCAATCCTTTATGACGGGTCTTACCGCCTCCACAATGGCATGCTCTGCGCTTGGTTGCCCAAGTCGTTAATTCCACTTCACCAGGATGGCCTAGTGGAGCTGACATTCCTTCTCAGCTCCCGCACCTCTTTGTGCCACTTGTAAAGGGCCGCAAGGGCTCTCGCCTCCTGATCCCATGGTTGAGTTCTGGTAAGGGGACTCTCCTCTTCGAAAGAGATTGTGCTGCGATGTCCGGGGACACCGCCAACATAACTTCTCCCTGGGCAACTGCGTCCCTCGCAAATATTAATTATATTGTCGCAATAACTTGCTAAATCCCTATCAGTCTGGCTTCCGTCCTGGTCACAGCACCACGACAGCTCTCATCAATTATGCGGACGATATAAGATCCGGCATGGAAGATGGCAACTTTACAGTTCTATGTCTACTAGATTTCAGCAATGCATTCAACACTGTAGACTTTGATATTTTACTGGCTATTTTGGGCTCTCTTAACATATTTCCAACGGCAATTGACTGGTTTCGTAGTTACCTGTTTGGTCGCAGGCAGCGAATAAAACTTGACAATGTATTCTCATCATGGTGTACCACTTCTGCCGGTGTACCACAGGGTGGCGTTCTTTCCCCGTTGCTCTTTTCAATATTTGTAAACACTATCTCCAATGATCTCATTTCCTCCTACCATCTTTATGCGGATGACTTACAAATATATTACCGGATACCTTCTGATAATCTGTCGCAGGGTATTCTGACAATAAATAAAGACTTAGACTGCGCCTTCACATCTTCCAGGGACTGCGGACTGCGCCTGCGCTGCCGCTGCTTCGGCAGAGACCCTTAAACGGCGCAAATATAGTAATTTAACAGGTAATTACATATTTGAGCCGTTTGGGGTTGAGACGCTGGGATCTTGGGGTCCAAGTGCCCGTCTTTTATTTAAAGAAATTTCAAAACGGCTTATAGACGCTACCCGTGACCAGAGGGCTGGTTCATTCCTCGCACAAAGGATTGGCATTGCCATTCAACGTGGCAATGCCGCCAGCCTTCTGGCCACCCTCCCAGTTGACGTCGATGGGGAGGAATTTTTTGACGCCTAAACCTGCAGCTTTGTATATAGGTATACAGATATTGTTTTTATACTAATTAATAGTAATTAATTTATGTAAATAAAATGACCGTATATGTGCATGGACAGGAGTGTACGGTCTTCAGATCAACCCCACTAAGACGCAAGCGCTAGTAATTGGTAGTTCTTACTACATTTCGAGAGTGAACTGGGCAACACTTCCTCAAGTTTGTTTAAACGGAGTAACAATTCCTATCGTCGATAAAGTGAAAAACTTGGGCATTTACTTTGACCAAACTCTCTCATGGAACGCCCAGTTACAAAACGTAAGCAGAAAAATCTTTGCATCTGCGGGGTATTTAAGGAGGTTGCGTAATTTTCTCCCTACTGACACTAAAACTGCCCTCGTGCAATCTATTCTTCTCCCTATCTTGGACTATGCCGATGTCAGTTACCTTGACCTTAATGAGGATCAGCTTGACAAACTTGACCGGCTCCAAAACTTCTGCATTAGGTTTATATTTGGGTTACGCAAGTTTGATCATGTCTCTGAATTTCGTACTAGGCTCAGGTGGCTGCCTATCCGCCGTCGACGGGATACTCACATTCTTTCTTTTTTATATAACACCCTCTTCAATCCTTCTTTCCCTAACTATCTCAAAAACGCTTTTCATATTTGCATGACACGCACACGAGGTACTTGAGATCATCAGGGCACGCCGCAACAACGGCGGTAAGGCCCATCATGGAGGATTGGCTGGAGAGGCGACACGGAAGCCTCTCGTACCGACTGACGCAGGTGATCTCCGGGAAGGGGTGCTTCGGGGACCACCTGCATCGGATCAGGAAGGAGCCAACGCCTGAGTGTCATCACTGCGACGCGAGCGAGGGCTCAGGGCTGCACACGCTGGCGGACTGCCCGGCGTGGGAGGCGCCGAGGCGTTACCTCGTGGCAGCCATCGGGGTGGGAGTCCTCTCGCTCGGCAGCATGATTGCGGCAATGGTGCGGAGCGCGAGCGCGTGGGCCGCCGCCACCTCCTTCTGCGAGCATGTAATGCTCGCGAAGGAGGTAGCGGAGCGCGCCCGGGAGAGACTTAGAACTCTCCCGGTCCGCCGAGCCCGCAACTTGCTCGCCGCGCGTCGCAGGCGACTCAGGCGCCGGAGCTCGCTTAACGACCTCCGTCCTCCATGAGCACAGGCCTGGGGGTGGCGGGTGAGGCCACCTGTCATCCCAGCAGAAGCAGGCCGGGACGGTGGGGCGACTAGCGCCCCTCCCCCAAACCGGGGCAAGACGGGGACACCGTGGTTCCCAAACCCGAGGGGGCCATCTCGAAAAGGGATATGCTCTATGGGCAACCTTACACCCCGGCGTCTGTAGACCCGAGACGGCGTGCGGTTTTAGTCGGTTCAAGCCCGACATAACCGCCCCCGCTGGCACGCGGGGGGGTATCCGAAGGGATTTCCGCACGATAAAAAAAAAAAAGGTACTTGAGATCATCGGAAAATTTGAAATTGTGTATGCCTAGACATTCCACAAGGTTCTTTGATAAATCTTTTACCATTGAAGCAGTGCGCCTGTGGAACGCGCTGCCAGAAACAATAAGACGTGCACAAACTCCTCAGACATTTAAAACACTGGTGAAGGAGCACTACTTGTCACTGTAACATTCATTGTGTTGAAGATAACTATGTTCATATGTTATGGTTTTTAATTTATATGCGTATATGTATACATATGTATATGTATGTGTATTCATTGAAGTAGGTAATTCAATATTTAACGTCCTCACATTTGTATGTATAGACTTTTTAGATAAGTACTATTATGGTTTATATATTGTATGTACATTATATGTAATAGAATTTATATATTAAGAGGTATGATGTAAGTATCTAAATTGTAAGTACACCACATGTTGCCTGTTACTCCAAAACTACCAGTCCATCAGAAGGTTGTCTGTAAGAGATCGCAGTCCGCGATAAGACCGCCCATTGTACTTCATTAGTTATGTTATTATCTACGTATTACTGGTGTATAATAAAGCATATTCTATTCTATTCTATTATATACCTGTTACTTACCAATTACAGAGGATGTTCTAGTGGGGACGTTAGCTGATGATACTGCTCTCATTGCAAGCCATGAAAATCCAGTTATCGCATCAGACATGCTTCAGAAAAGCCTAAATGCAGTTACAGGCTGGCTGAAAGACGAGAATTAAAGCTAATGAAACTAAGTCGGTGTAGGTAACATTTACTCCTAGGCACGACACATGCCCTACAGTTAACCTTAATGGAATCACAATTCCCCAGTCTGGCAGTTCGCAGAACTAAGGAAGTAATAAAGAACAATTAGTAACTATTTCTTTATTTATTTCAGTTCATAATATTTTATTCTGAATTCAGCGATTTATTTATAATTGGATTCGTTCCTGGCTTGAATATGGCGTAGTACCTACCATCGAAAATATTTTTAAACTAACCAAATTAAGAATTAAACAATAATACAACAAGATAGTATTTATTAACTTTAATAACGTCAGGTTTTAGTAAATTTTTGGGAAAGGAATTCATATTATTGTATTAATAGGTATAATATTTATTTGATGCGTCGGCTAAGTTAGGCAACGAAGTTATGCTACTATAATAGTTATCCTATTATAAATGTGAAAATTTGTGAAGATGTTTGCATGGTTTAGTATTAATCTACACTCAAACGGATGAACAGATCTGACTTAAATTTGATCAGGGATAGAATATAGTCTGGAATACTACATAGACTTTTTACGTAGTAGTATCTGGAATAGTATCCTATGAGATTCGGAAACGAGATCTGAATTTGACGCGGGTACCAGCTAGTACTAGACTCGCAGGCGACTCAGGCGCCGGAGGTCGCTTAACGACCTCCGTCCTCTATGGGCGCAGGCCTGGGGGTGGCAGGTGAGGCCGCCTTTCACCCCAGCAGTACCAGGCCGGGTCGTCGGAGCGACTAGCGCACCTCCCCCAAACCGGGGTAAGACGGGGACACCGTGGTTCCCAAACCCGAGGGGGGGGGGCATCACGAAACAGAGGATGGCCCAGGGTCAGTCGGGGTGCGAGGGATATGCTCTATTGGTAAAAAAAGGGTACCAGCTAGTACTTTCATAAAAAACACTGCAGTGTATGCTATCTCCTCCTTAGTACCTCAATAATTTATTGTTTCATTTCGCAAACCTGCGTTATTTGTAATACTGTGTATATTTTTCACTCAAATGACCTGTTTATCGGCTAATAAAGAGCATTAAAGTTGCAGAATGCGGTCGGGCTCGCTGCCGACACTAGACTCACGCTATTTAGTAATTTAACAGTGCAATAAGCGTCGTTCACTGAGGTTTGAACGCTGAACACGAAAAATCATCATTGCAATCTTCGACGACTTCTCAGTGACATGAAATCTATGGGTGTACAAGGTACAAACAATTAAGGCAGGTACTAAGTGTTTTTTTTTTTTTTTTTTTTTTTTTTTTTTTTTCTAGCATCTTTGGCATGGCCAAAGCCTACGCTCAAACAATATATATTACCTAGTCTTATCTATCAACTTTCTTTACGAAAAACCCACTCAGGGTTAAATTCTTCTTTATCTAGTCTTAACTTAATGTAAATCTCGCTTTCATTCCTGTCCTCTATTACCATACCAGTTCTCGCTTTTATTCCTCTCGTACTTTCATTCCATTCCTTTCATACTATTGGGATATGGGGTAGGGTAGGGGGACTATATTTTTATTGTTTTCTTTATTTTTCCATAACTTTTCTTATAACTACTCTATTTCTTTATTACTGTTTCTTATTTCTATTTTATTTACTATGTTACTAAGTGTTTTAAACAGTAGTACATTTTCAGCATTTTTTTTTTATCACAAATATTTGATTGTAATCGAAAGGAATGTTATTAACTGCCTGCGGTAAAGCTAAAACAGGAGGGTTATTTCCACCTAATATTTCTCTAATCAATGAGTTCTGTAAAATCAACATGACAGAAAGACACCTGAACACCACTGTCTTAGAACACAATGATTATTGTGTAAGACACGATATGAACCATATCACGAATATATCACCGTTCGATTACTCTAATTGGCGTAATAAGTTTTTAAAATAATCTAACTCGCCTTACCTGAGCAATAGTAGAGGTTATGAAAGGCTTCTTTTTTAGGGTTCCGTTGCCAAATGGCAAAAAACGGAACCCTTATAGATTCGTCATGTCTGTCTGTCTGTCCGTCCGTATGTCACAGCCACTTTTTTCCTAAACTATAAGATCTATGCTGTTGAAACTTGGTAATTAGATGTATTCTGTGAACCGCATTAATATTTTCATACAAAAATAGAAAAAAAACAATAAATTTTGGGGGTCCCCATACTTAGAACTGAAACTCAATTTTTTTTTTTTCATCAAACCCAATTGTTGTATCTATTTATAGGTCTTCAAAAATGATATTGAAGTTTCTAGTATCATTTTTTTCTAAACTGAATAGTTTGCGCGAGAGACACTACCAAAGTGGTAAAATGTGCCCCCCCCCCTGTAACTTCTAAAATAAGAGAATGATAAAACTAAAAAAAATTTATGATGTACTTTAGCATATAAACTTCCAACGATAATTGGTTTGAACGAGATCTAGTCAGTAGTTTTTTTGTAATACTACATGAATCGTAAACTGCAATTTACCCTTCATTCAATCAATTCAAATATAAAAATTTAAAAAAAAAACATTATTATGTTACTTGCTGCTACGGAACCCTTAATGGGCGAGTCCGACTCGCACTTGGCTGCTTTTTATTCCAGTAGTCAGTTTAATATATAAGGGCTCGTTTAAGTGGTAACCAAGTAGGTTAACGCATTGTAAAGTTAAGCAACACTAGCGAAGACAGTCTTAGGATGAGAGACTATTCTTCTGATACATTGATACCCCTCCGTACCTTGGAGAGCACGTTAAGCCGTCGGTCCCGGTTACAATACAAATAACTCTGGCAGTCGTTGTGGGTAGATGGAGCCCTAAAACACACACTCGGAACACAAACGCTTTAATACGTCATGGAAAGTATACTGCTTTAACTCATCAAAAAGAACATGGTAAAAATAGGTTTATAAACCAACGCTTTCATAGAGCTAGTTAAAAACACAATTAATTTATTCGATGTTTACACTGACACTACTGAGATACACTGTAAATGTTTCATATGTACACAGTATGACTAATGGACAACTATACAAAGTCAATCTGATATGCGGCATCTTCAGTATTATGTAGATGGACCATTAAATCAAATACAGTTGACTGACATTTATTGCTTTTGCGCATTAAATTCATGTAATCACTATCGAGACATAAAAATTACTTCCATTAGTGTCATTAATTTCCTAATTAACGCTTTGGGCTATAGTCCAGCACCAGATAGTACATGATTTAGAGTAGAGCCCATGGATAGGAGTAGAGTACGAGGGACGAACGGCACTACAAAAGCCACGACAGACATAATTTACTTCTCCCCACAATACTTCTAATTAAGATCATTCGTGAGTCCAATGAAGCCAAGGACTATGTACTCACTGCATAAACTGGACGTTATAAATAACTCAAATCGTAACTCTCGCCTTTTTCAAGGCTCATGAAATGAAGAAAAAGCCTACCAAGGTTTTTAAAATATCGACTTAGAAAACATTGAATGAAGATTGAAAATACAAAGAATGCATACTGATATATGAGTCGAACATTAAAACCTCAGTCGAGTTCACGCCGGGTATTGTTACAGAAACAAAATAAAGTAAAACACATCACACTTATTTGTTCCTCGGGGGTAAGCTAGCACAACTAAATCTTCAAGTAAAAGGCCTTCAGAACGTTAACTTATTATCTGAGGTATGTTTGACAGCAAGGCTTGTTGATGAGTGAATTTGAGAGCTAATGACACACATTTGTTTACTATTTATAATTTAAATGTCTACGGATAAGCAGCAAGTCATTGTGTCGGGTAAATTCAAAGAATACTTGAAGCCGGGAACAGCATAATACTGACGTCTTTTTCTGAGTTTTTTTAGTTTCAGTTTTAGTTAAAGACTACAAAACATAAAATAAATTAGGAACTTACAATTTTACAAACATTTCGCCACAAAATTAATTTATATTTTTCTGAGCCAACAATTTTATTTTTTGTTGTGTTTTATTTTTGGACATGTATAAAGACAAATCAATACAGGCGACCGAGCCCTCTCGAAACATGTTTCAGCTGATTCTAAGAGCTGTAGACCACTCTGAGTTACTAAGTGTAAGCACAGATGTGTTTCAGTTAATGAACTTCCATCTGCGTACTAGAGCATGACATGGCTTGTGCTCTGACAATTACTGACTTTAAGTATTAGAATGCTGCATTTCACATGGGTTATAAGTGCACTGAAGGCCTTACCAGCCTGTTATTATTTCTTTTCATTCCCCTTTCCCTTCTCTTATAAAGGGGGCAATGTAAAAATGGTGACGTTAAGTACCTACTACAATGCAGTGGTGTAGCTGTTCAGCTTCAGGGTTTCTTTCATTCATTCTTCATCTACGCGTATGTCATCTTTTGGGTGTGGTGTTGTAATTGGCACCAAAACCTGGAGAATGGCAAGCAGGCTATAAAGGTGGATTTGCATTGGATGCGTGAAATAAGGAGGCCAAGAGGCCAAGACCGGTGGTCTAAACTAAATCGTTACTCGCCTATACCTCGGTATGGGTTAGATATTGAGGAAGTGTCATCGATACCATTACCCACGGTTCACCAAGTGGATGGTTCCTAAGCTAGCACCCGCTATGAATACACCCTACGACAGACACAATATATTGGGTATGTGTAGTAGGTTAAAGTTTTAACTGTATGTCAGGAATTTCTAACTGGATATTTTCGTGACATTATTCGTGTATTTATGTGACGAATATGTACTCGTATAACTTATAAGTCAATATAAGAATCGCGGTTTGAAATATCCATTTAGAGAGTTCTAACATACAGCCAAAACTTAGACTTACTACACATACCCAGATTATTCATTCACAGATAAAAATAAAAACCTGCCAAGTGCGAGTCGGACTCGCCCATGAAGGGTTCCGTAGTAGCAAGTAAAATTTTTATATGTGAGTTGATTGAATGAAAGGTAAATTGCGGTTTACGATTTATGACGTATTAAAAAAAACTACTTATTAGATCTCGTTCAAACCAATTTTCGGTGAAAGTTTACATGGTAATGTAAATCATGTATTTTTTTTATTTTTATCATTCTCTTATTTTAGAAGTTACAGGGGGGGGGACACATTTTACCACTTTGGAAGTGTCTCTCACGCAAACTATTCAGCATAGAGAAAAATGATATTAGAAACCTCAATATCATTTTTGAAGACCTACCCATAGATAGCCACACGTATGGGTTTGAAGAAAAAAAAAATTTTGAGTTTCAGTTCTAAGTAGGGAGCCCAAAAATTTATTGTTTTTTTTTTCTATTTTTGTGTGAAAATCTTAATGTGGTTCACAGAATTCATCTACTTACCAAGTTTCAACAGCATAATTCTTATAGTTTCGGAAAAAAGTGGCTGTGACATACGGACGGACAGACAGACAGACATGACGAATCTATAAGGGTTTCGTTTTTTTTTCCATTTGGCAACGGAACCCTAAAAAGGATAGATGTGAGAAACTGGTCGCGGATTCAAGTCCCGTCCTGGATGTTCACTTTTTCCAATTTAAATCTATATGAAAAGTTATCATACTAATTGTTTCAAAATTTCATTAGAATAGTCATTAATATTTTTGGTCATAATTCTGTTATGATGAATTTACCTATAGTGGGCTCTATATCTTCGAACTTTGCGCAATTATCGTCTACTTTTGACGCTGTCGCAATGCAACGTGCAAAGAGTTCCGTTAGTTCATTCCTAAGATTATTTGATTATTTGCTATTTAGTGCAATTAACAACCACATTAGGTTCGTATCTTAGCTCCACTCTAAACACTTATCATATAAACCTTACCATGTTTATAGCTAAAAAGGCTTTACTCGAACGGATAGTAAAATATTTTCATTGCACTTCTTCTAAAGTTATTACTGGAACGTTGTCTGTTACTTTTATTCATAATGAGGAATGTATTTTGCCACGGATTTCGAAATGCTCTTGGCTTGCACGTTCGTAGTAGTGTTTATAAAACGAATAAAAGGTTCTGCTCTATTATGACTAGTTACCATTCAAGTGTACGCTGTCACTCCTTACAGGGCACTTGTTGTAATGATATCATTTGAATAAGGGTAGTCGTAAATTAGACTTGAATGCCTTAGTATGCAACTGAATAACAAAAATATCTTGGCAGCTCGGCAGGTTCATTTGAGAGTTTCATTCCATTGTAATTCCAATATCTACTTTAGGAATAGTTTTGTACATATCTAGGTAGTCAGTTTTAGATGTTTTTTTATGGCAGTGAACCAACCAAACAACGACGTGCGGTCCGTGGTAAGGTTATGTGTGTGCCTGTCTATGTAGCGTATTTACATATGATCCACTGTAGCTCCTAAGATACTGTGCTGGTTGTAATAAATGAGGTGTCAATCGATTCAGTATCATGCTCTGGGTGCAATAGCCTACATTTTATACGAATAACATCAACATAACCGACGTTAGAACCAAAATGTGGGGCCTCAAAAAATATTTTTGGCTATCATATCGACTGTAATATCAAATGAGAGAGATTGGAGAAATTCCCGAATTCAAAAATATAAATATGGTGTAATATTATGGAATATACCAAGAGATAAAAATGCAATTTTATAGTATATTTCAGTGATTTAAAATATGACTCAGTAATCAGTCGAGGCCTGGATGATGGCCAGGCCTGCTTCTGTAAGGACGGCGAGTCGGCCAACTGCCGTCCTCAGGCCCCGATCATGGAGGTCGGTAGTCCCGGGCGTAGATGTCTGCGGCGTCCTCGCCGCAGACTGCGAAACTCGGGTGCCAGGGTTCTTTCCCGCTCCCTCTCCGCCGTCTCTTTCGCGCGCATTACCTGCTCGCAGAAAGAGGCGGCGGCGTGCCACTTGCTCCCGTCGGAGACCACGGCCCTCACCATGGTCTCCAACGAGAGCACGTCCACGCCCAGGACCGCAACGAGATCCCCGCGTTGACTCGCCCACGCAGGGCACTCCACCATCGTGTGGAGCGCCGTGTCTTCGCCAGGATCCTCGCAGTGCTGGCACTGCGGCGTTGTCTCCCGGTGGATGCGCCACAGATACTTACCGAAACACCCGTGTCCGGTAACCATCTGGCACATCCGGTAGGAGAGGTCCCCTTGGTCCCTCTCCAACCACTCCTTCATGATCGGTCTCACCGCCGCAATGGTGGATTCCCCCCACCTTGGGTGCTCAAGTCGCACCCTCCATGTCTCCATGAGTTCCCGGTGGAGCTCGGACCGCTGAGCCCTGATTTCTCGGGGCTCCGGCCTATGGCCCCGCTCCAGCGCCTCCTTGCGCCACTGGTACAGCAGCGCAAGGGCTCTCGCTTCCAGGTCCCATGGAGGGGTCCCGGCTAGGAGACATGCCGCCTCAACGGAGATCGTGCGATACCCCCTGATGACTCTGACGGCCATCGCTTTTAACGGGCTGTTTAATACAGCCACGTTGCGGGCCGCCAGAGTCTCCGCCCATACTGGGGCCCCGTACAGGGCCATGCTTCGCACGATCCCCAGGTACAGTCTCCTAGTGGGGGCGTTGGGTTCCTTAACGTCGGGCATCAGCCGCGATAGCGCGGCCGCAGCCCCCCTCAGTTTCGGGACCAGACTTCGGAGATGAGGTCCGAAGTCCCATCGGCTATCGAGTACGAGCCCAAGGTACTTCATCGTGGGCTCGATGCCGATGCTTACGCCCCCTACGTTTATGCTGGTTCCCACAGGTGGCCCCTTCCGAGGCCCGTGAAAACACATAGCCTCGGATTTGTGGAGAGCCACCTCGAGTCCTAGCCGCCGTATTCGACCCACGACTTGAGCAACCCCTGCCGTGGCCTTCAGTGCCGCGCTTCGGTACGTTGCTCCCCGCGCCATATCGAGGGTGTCGTCAGCATAGCACACTATGCTGACACCCTCGAGCAACGTACCGCGCAGCACCCAGTCGTATCCGATGTTCCACAGGAGTGGCCCTAGGACCGACCCCTGCGGAACACCGCACGACACTTCTCGCCGCCCTGGCCCTAGCCAGCTCGTGTAAACTATGGCCCTCTCGGAGAGGTATGCCTCGACAATGCGGCGGAGGTAAGGAGGCACTCCGTGATACGCGAGCGCCTCCCTAACGCAGCTCCAGGGTAGGGTGTTGAAGGCGTTGGCGATGTCGAGAGACACCGCCACCACCACCCCACCCCGCGAGACTACTTCCTCCGCCAGGCGCCTAACGCGCATGATCGCTTCCACGGTGGAGCGCCCCCGGCGGAAACCGAACTGGTTGTCCGCCAGATCTGGCCCCACGTTCGTGAGATGCTCAACGAGGCGCTCTGCAATAATCCGCTCAAAGAGCTTGCACACCTCGTCGAGCAACACGATCGGCCGGTAACCGGATGGCTGATCCGCCGGCCGCCCCGCCTTCCGGATAAGGACCAGTTTCCCCGTCTTCCAAGCCTTTGGAAACTGGCCCCTTTCGAGGCATGCGCTAAAGAGCGCCACCAGTCGAGGCCCTAGTTCCTCCAGGGCCAGGACCCATGCTCGGCCTGGAATGCCGTCGGGTCCGGGGGCAGTACATTTCCGGGCTTTAAGCCGGAGCACTGTTACCCCCAGTTCACTCTCCCTGACTTCGGGCACATCGCTCTCGCTATTATCAGAGTCAGGCGCCTGAGGCGGAGCCATGCGCGGAGGAATATGTTCCTCCGCTCTCGCCGGGAACAGGGAGCCCAAGATCCCCTCCAGCCGCTCTGGCTGGAGGCTCTGGGTCAGTAGGGGCGCCCTTGGGCGGATTTTGCCCCTGACCGCAAGGTAAGGGCGCCCCCATGGGTTCTGCTCCAGAGACTCCAGCAGCTCTTCGCGGGCCCACCGTTTGGCCTGCTTTATAGCTACCTGGAGGGTCCTCTTGGCCCCCTTGTACGCCTCGTATAGCTCCGCCTCTCGGGCTGCCGTATCGTCTGGGCGGCGACGCCTCCGGCGAAACCTGGTGTACTGTCGGCGAGCGGTCACGCACGCTGCTCGCAGCTGTGCGATCTCCGCTGACCACCAGTACACCTGTTTCTTTGCCGGGCCGGACTTAACCCTAGGCATCGCCGCATCGCAGATATGCGACATGGCTCTCCTGAACCATTCCGCCTCTGCGTCGACATCGGCAGGCCTGGCCGGTGACGGAATCCAGGCCTGCACTATGGATGCCTCCAGGAGAGCCTCCCAATCCAGGCGTCTGAGCGCCCAACGTGGATCCGGGGGGTTCGTTATAGTCGGCGGTAGGTTAGGTGGAGGAGAGACGTTGAACCGAATGTACTTATGGTCGGACGACGTCTCCTCCTCCTCCACCACGCGCCAACCCTGGACGCGGCGGGCGAGAGCAGGGGTCGCGAATGCAACATCCACGACCGAACTGAGCCCCCGCCGCTCCCAGGTGGCGACACTCCCCCGGTTGAGGACCTCTAAGCCACGGGTGTTGGCCCAATCCTCCAGAACTCGCCCCTTGGCATTGGTTTCCCAGGAGCCCCAAGCCACAGACCAGGCGTTGAAGTCTCCCAGGACCAAGACAGGGCGAGGACGGCACGCAGCGAGAACGATGTCCAGTTCAGCGAGCCACAGCTCAAGCTCATACTGGTCAAGGCTTGGCGAGAAGTAGACGGCCACGACAGCCAAGCCTTCATAGTCCGCCGCGACACAGCCTCTGCCCCTTGCAATAAGTGCAAGGCGCGAGGTGTCCGCGGCGGCACCCCCGAAAACGGTCGCTGTCTATGCACCTACGCTGCACAGGCGCCAGAGGGGGCCGCGCGGTCGCGCGCGGGTTGAACAGGCGGCCGCTTGACGAAGGCACTTGCAAATATTAACGCTACGCGACAACTTCATTCAACATTGTTTCTCATTTTCTTTTAACTTATACGCAATAAAACCAGTAATACAGTTCACAGCATTATCTATTTATCACCAATAACATAACCTACATATAGGCCTAAACAAAATGGTCCTTCACCGTCGAAATACCAAGATATAAGAAGAAAATTGCGAGACAAGTTATTGCATTTCAAGCGGCCATTGAACTCGGCCTTACGAAGACATACAAGCATAGCGGATCATCAAGTCATCGCTTCAAAAACGGATTATCATCTATTGTCATCAATTTACATCGATTGTTTTTGGGAAAGTACATGACAAAACTGTGAGTTCGTTCCAATTATTACCCATCTATATCCTTTACAAAAAATCACAACAATTTGAGGTTCACAGTGACCTATCTACTTTTGCTGACCTTCATTTTTTCAACTGCTTTTTGAGTCATTGCAAGTTAATATCTTATCTATTTACCATTAGTTACGCATTCTTACAAGCGCCGACGCATCTTATTTACCTAACTTAATTGCTACTCGCGTCGCGTAAGACGCAACGCCGCTTATCACTACTACGCAGCTGATCCTATTATTATAATCAGCTATCGAGATAAGCCTTTATGATATATATTTTTGTTTGTTTTCTTCGCATTTATTTAGTTCATTGGTTCATAATAGCCACACAAACGATTGCATTATTTAGCTTTATTTCCTTAATGCATATTTTTCTCCTGATGCGGGTACCAACATTGGTATAACTTTAAAATTTGCTTCCTATGATTTGTGTTGTTCTATTTATACTTGCTTAATTAACGTATTCCATGATGTCAAACATTGATACTTTAACAAAAAAACGCAGTGCCTTAAAAGCTAAATTAACCAATTTCGGTAATTATCTCAATGTAATTCTCAGTTGTAAATCGTTGTCCGCCGTGCAGCGCATCGAATTAGAAAGACGTCTAGTAAAATACGATGCTTTATATGACACCTTTGATGAATTACAGTTGGAGATAGAAGTGCTTAGTGAGCCCCCAGACGAGGCATATACCGAAAGAGCAAAGTTCGAGGAGCGTTACCACTCACTGGCCGCTCAGGCCCGCAGCTTGCTGGCTCCCGTCGCTGATCATACTTGCGATGACGAGTCTGTAGCGAGTTCAACAAGTCATAAAGGTAGTTCCAAAAATTTTGTGCGCTTACCAAAGATCGATTTACCCACATTCTTCGGTGCTATGGACTCATGGTTAGAATATAAAGATACCTTTTTGTCATTGATACATAACAGTTCATTCATCGACGATATTAGTAAATTTCATTACCTACGCGCTTCATTGAAGGGAACTGCACAGCAAGTTATCGCAAATATAGACTTCAAAGCTGATAATTACGAGACGGCATGGAATTTATTATGTGAACGATACGATAACAGCAGACTTCTAGTAAACAATCATTTGCACGCCTTATTTAATTGCGAAATTGTTTCGAAAGAATCTAGCACCTCCTTACGAAGATTGGTTGACATAATTAACAAAAACACGAGAGCATTAAAAACGTTAAAGGAGCCCGTCGAACACTGGGACACAATGATTGTTTACATGATGTCAAATAAGTTAGATTCTACCACTAGTAGGGACTGGGAGGAGTATCGTAGCAATTTAAAAGGCACACCCACATTAGCACAGTTTTGCACTTTCATAAATAATAAAGCAGATCTATTAGAAACAATTGAAGAAAAATCAAATAAACAGATAAATCTAAATAAAAATCACAAAAGCTATATTTTAACTAAAGAAAATAATTTACAACAAAATCAACAATCTAAAGAGCCTAATAAAATCATGCAGTGCCCTTTGTATTCTAAGGCACATTTATTGTACTCTTGTGAAACATTTCGTAGCTTATCAGTTGCACAGTGCATTACTAAAGTCAAAGAATTTGCACTTTGTCTCAACTGTCTACGTCCAAACCATAACGCAAGCCGGTGTAAACTTTCACATTGCAAATATTGCAAAAGTAAACACAACACATTATTACACATCGAACAGCCACAAAAAATCCAAGACCCAATGCCGAATGTTGCCCTACCCATTGACTCAGCTGATGGTACTCCTAATCCTATTTGTATATCAGAAAATGTCACTCTATCTAGCAACATTTATCAACAGAATTCTACCTCGTCGCATATTTTACTGTCCACAGCTTTGGTGAAAGCAGTAAACGGCAAAGGCGAGAAATTCGAGGCTAGAGTCTTACTCGACAACGGAAGTACTGCAAACTTCGTTTCGCACGCACTTTGTGATAAAATGGGTTTGTCTAGATCGAATGCAAATTCTACAGTCACAGGTATTAATAATCAAGTTTCAATTAGTACACAATCTTGCAATTTAACTATCGAATCGAAAACTAGCAGCTTCAAAGCAAATATCAATTGCTTCATCCTACCAGAAGTTACAAAGAAGCTACCTACTTCAATAATTGACGCTAATAAAATCCCAATTCCAACAAACTTGCAACTTGCTGATCCATTTTTCTACATTCCATCAGAAATCGATATTTTGGTCGGAGCAGAAGTTTTTTGGAATGTACTTGGCAATGCCTCAATCAGTTTAGGCAAAAATAACCCGAATTTATGCGACACTAAGCTAGGATGGCTAGTTTCCGGTCCTGTCGTGCTCTCGTCAAAGTCACGTTCCTATACACAGTCGCATAATTGTAATTTTACGTTTAACGAATTAGATTCAAAGCTGTCTAAATTTTGGGAGCTGGATTCTGTTTCTCCGAAATATACATTGTCTCTTTAAGAACGTGCTTGCGAGGAAAATTTTAAGCAGAATACTTATCGTAATGATGATGGTCAATTTGTCGTTACAGTGCCTCTCAAACACGATCCTTCTGTTTTAGGCAACTCTTACAACATGGCTGTGTGTAGATTTTTGTCTCTTGAACGTCGATTTCAGCGTGATCCAAATTTTAGAAGTAGGTACGTCGAATTTATGCATGAGTACGAACGTTTAGGGCACATGACAGAAAAGATAGCCACCAGTAAACCTCACTCAAGCGACATACCAGAATATTATTTACCCCATCATGGAGTAATTAAAGAAACGCGCACTACAACCAAATTCAGAACTGTTTTCGATGGTTCAATGGTTACTAATTCTGGGAAATCACTCAACGATATACAAATGATCGGTCCCACTGTCCAACAAGATTTGCTATCCATACTATTGAGATTTCGCCAACATAAGTACATAATATCATCTGATGTCGAAAAAATGTACAGAGCCATAAAACTAAACCCTTCGCAACGACAGTTACAACAAATCATTTTTAGAGACGACCCTAACTTACCTCTAAAAACCTACAGCTTAAATACCGTTACATATGGCACATCATCTGCGCCTTATCTAGCCACTAAATGTCTAGTTACTCTTGCAGACTCTACATCCGACGAACGTGTGAAAAAATCGATCCAGACCGATTTCTATGTCGACGATTATCTGAGTGGATGTGATTCCATTCCCGAGGTGGTGGAGTTAGCTAACAAGGTTAGTTCTGTCTTGTCTTCGGCAAAATTCTTCCTCCGTAAATGGCAATCAAACAGTAGTCAAGTCTTAGCACAAATTCCAGAAGCCTCAGAGCACTCCAATACTTTAAATTTTGCAGAAGGTCTTAACATTTCAAATAAAACTCTAGGTCTACATTGGATTTGTGAACCCGATACTCTAGGATTTTTCATCAATATCGACTGCAATAAAAAGGTTACAAAAAGACATATACTGTCCGTTATCAGTCAAATATTCGATCCTCTCGGTTTGGTAGCCCTTTGCATAGTAGAGGCGAAAATCATTATGCAGCAATTGTGGATTACTAACAGTGATTGGGATATAGAAGTACCACAAGAACTGCGCCATCTTTGGCTTGCGTTTGCGTCTTCTCTGCCTTACCTAAACAACTTGAAGATTTCCGTAGATTTCAGAAGGATTTTCGTAGATTCTACAGTGCATGAACTCCATATTTTCACAGACGCCAGTGAACGAGCTTATGGAACAGCAATCTACGCACGATCGATAGACGACAATGGCACAATTCATGTGCAACTATTGGCTTCCAAAAGTAGAGTAGCCCCTATCAAACATACAACGATCCCACGTCTCGAATTAGCTGGCGCACTTCTAGGATCAAGACTGTACACCAAGGTTTCAGATTCTATAACGATTCCCATCACTAAATGCCGATTTTGGTGTGACTCAACCATTGTACTTTGTTGGCTACGTATGAAACCGAATCTACTGAAACCTTTTGTTCGCAACCGTGTCAGCGAAATACAAGACACTACAGCAGGGCACGTGTGGGAATACACAGACAATAAACGAAACCCAGCTGACATTATCTCGCGCGGTCTGAAGGCAGACCTCTTAGGTGACTGCTCCTTATGGTGGTCAGGTCCAGATTTTTTGTTTAAAGACGAAGATCATTGGCCAAAAATGCCCAATGAAAATATTAAGCAAGATCTGTCAGAGGTAACTTCATCGCATGCAAAAGATTTTCAATCACATAGAGTCAATCAAACACAAACATTTCATCAATCACAAGAATGTAATAAATCACTAATTTCATCGTTAATTCATAAACACTCAAACATTTATCGTTTGCAAAGAATCTTAGCCTATATTTACAGATTTATTAACAACTCTAAAACCAAAATATATAAAAACCAAGAATCATTTTCACCTAATGAGTTAACAAAATCATTGAATTGCATAATTAAAAATGCTCAGTTTGAAATGTTCAAAACGGAACATAACTTGCTTCAATCGGGGAAGTCACTACCGCGCAAAAATAGATTACTATCGCTCAGTCCCTTCGTTGATAGTGAAGGCATCATTCGTGTGGGCGGCAGACTTGACAATTCTCCTTACGATTATAATGTCAAGCATCCCATTCTATTATGCAGTAAGCATCATTTTACAAAGTGCTTGCTACAAAACGAACACGTAAAACTATTACATGCTGGACCACAATTGTTACTAGCTCACATTAGACAAACATATTGGCCTTTAGGTGGTCGCAATCTATCAAAATCTATAGTAAAGCAATGCGTCAAATGCTTCAGATACAGATGCAAAATAATGCAACCAGTAATGGGTCAACTACCAACAACACGAACGATACTAGAGTTCCCTTTTTTGAGATGTAACGTCGATTATGCTGGACCAGTGCTCATAGCAGACCGAAAGGGTAGAGGGTGTAAGCTCACAAAATCCTACATATGTATTTTCGTATGTCAAGCCGTAAAATGCATTCACATTGAACTCGTTACAGAGCTGTCAAAAGAGGCCTACATGGCCGCATTAAATAGGTTTGTGTCTCGTCGTGGTAAGCCGATAAGCATTCTATCTGATAATGCAACGAATTTTGTCGGTACCTGCAATGAACTGCAACGGTTCTTACAAGAATCAGATATCTCATATGATATCGCTCAAAAGGGCATCGAATTTTCATTTGTCCCACCATATACTCCCCATTTCAATGGTTTAGCTGAGGCTGCTGTCCGCTCTACCAAGCATCACTTAAAAAGGCTACTTCAACTTACACATTTTACATATGAAGAGATGGCCACCTGCCTAACTCAAATAGAAGCAGTATTAAATTCAAGACCTCTAACTCCTATATCCTCTGATCCTTTAGATTTTACAGCCTTTACTCCAGCTCACTTCTTAATTGGACGCTCACTAATGTCAGTTCCACACCCGCAGATTGAAGACATCGATATCACGAGGCTGAAGCGCTATCAAAGGATTGAATTTATAAAACAACACTTTTGGAACCGTTTTCAGATTGAATACGTTTTTACTCTTCTACAGAACAAGACGAAATGGCAAACCCATTCTACAGAGCAACATTTATCCATTGGATCGCTAGTTCTTGTCAAGGATAAAGGACAACCACCACTACTGTGGCCATTGGGCCGTGTCATCAAGATTATGCCTGGCAATGATGGATCCACGAGAGTAGCCGAGCTGAAGACTTCCAGAGGCACCATTCTGCGAGCATTCAACAACATCTGCCCTCTTCCTGTTTCTTGATGTTATCAACCTGGGGAGAATGTCTATGCACCTACGCTGCACAGGCGCCAGAGGGGGCCGCGCGGTCGCGCGCGGGTTGAACAGGCGGCCGCTTGACGAAGGCACTTGCAAATATTAACGCTACGCGACAACTTCATTCAACATTGTTTCTCATTTTCTTTTAACTTATACGCAATAAAACCAGTAATACAGTTCACAGCATTATCTATTTATCACCAATAACATAACCTACATATAGGCCTAAACAGTCGCTACGCCGTCCAGGTCCACCGGGCTTCCGGGGTGGACCCAGTAGGGCTCAGCGACCACGACCACATTGATAGACCACTCCACGATGCTCTGGTACAGAAGATCCTGAGCACCGGTGCAGTGGTTTATGTTCACCTGCAGGATGCGGATTGGAGTGTCCATTAATGGACGTCCATCTCCGCATCACGCCGGGAATGTGGCCGCTCCTGAGCGGCACCCCCACTACCCGTTGCGGACGAACGGGGCTTTGTCCTCGAGGCGGCGCAGGATCGGCTGTCCGCCCGGTGCTCCGCCGCTTTACCCTCCGCTACGCATTTGTAGCAGCGCGGCGGAGCTACGCAGTTGCTAGCCTTGTGCCCGGGCTGACTACAGCGGAAGCACCGGTCCCCCACGGTGTCTCCCGCTGTGCAATGCACTCCCACATGCCCCACGGCCAGGCACCTAAAGCACCTGGTCTCGCGGGGCTGCAGGAGTTGCACCCGCGCCTTAAGGAAGCCCCCAACGAGGAGGCTCCTTTCGTCCGCAATCTTCTGCGCCGCTGCGACGGGGCAGTTGACGACTGCCGTGTCGTGACCGGTGGAGCTGAAGCGGATTTCTCCAGCTCTCACCTGATCCCGGGGGCAGCCGCCCGCCTCCACGACGGCGGAGATAACCTCCTCCGTCGTGGCCGCATCATCCAGACCCGAAATGCGCAAACCTGCGCATTTGTTGGGTCTGGTGACGCGGATGGCTTCCGTGTCCAGCGACTCCCTCAGCTTGGCCGCTAGGGCGTCCGCTTTGGGGCCGCTGTTGGCGCTGGAGACCTCGAGGAGGCGAGCTCCGGTGCGAGTCGTCTTGCACCGGAGCCCACCCTCAATCTCGAGGGCCTTGAGGTCCACCGAGGCTTTTACCTGCCTCAGGACCTGGGCGTACCCCACGCCCTTCTCCGCACCCTCCGTCGTCACCGTCAGGACGACGGCAGTGGAGCGTGGGGCGCGGAGCCTCTTCGGCGCCTTCCCGCTGCAGCTTTGGCCGCCTTCTTGGCCGCCTTTTTGGCGGCTTTTTTTGCCTTTTTCGCGGCTCCCGCTACCTCCCATCCCTCTCCTCTGGAGGAATGCTCGGGTGTAGCGAGAGCTGCGGTTTTAGCGGGGGCCGGGGTGCCGTGCTTTTTCCCCTTTGGGCGCTTGGCAGGCGTTGGCTTCGCAGGGACAGCAGTCCCTGTCTTGGGGCCAGGATTCCCACCAGCAGCAGCCGCAAATGATAGAGCGGGCGGCGCTAGCGGAGGACGGTACGCCCGGTCCTCCAATACGCCAAGACGCCGCTCGATCGCCGCCAGGAGCTGAGTCACACTCGGCGCCGATTTGGTTTCCACCTCGGGCACCGGCTTGGACGTCGGTTTGGCTGCCGCCTTAGGCGCCGGTTTTGTCCCCGGTTTAGGTGCCGCTCCTGACGGCGCAGGAGCCCTTGGCTGAACCGCCATCTCTTGGGCTCTTGGGGCCTTCTGGGCCTCCGGGGGGCCCCTGACCATCTGGGTCAGTTGTCTGACCTCCTCCCGGAATAAGAACTATGCTGTTGAAAACTTGGTAAGTAGATGTATTCTGCGAACTGCCTTAAGATTTTCACACAAAAATAGAAAAATAAATTAAATTTTGGGGGCTCCCCATACTTAGAACTGAAACTCAAAAAATGATTTTTCATCAATCCCATACGTGTGTGGTATCTATGGATAGGTCTTCAAAAATGATATAGAGGTTTCTAATATCATTTTTTTCTAAACTGAATAGTTTGCAAGAGAGACACTTCCAAAGTGGTAAAATGTATGTTACTTGCTGCTACGGAACCCTTCATGGGCGAGTCCGACTCGCACTTGGCCGCTTTTTTATTTAAACTTTATACTTGTTAAAGATAACGTCCTTGACGAGAAATAAACCTGCGACCTACTGAGCTTCCCGAACTATAGCAGTTTCTTCTACTCGTAGATAACGTATAGTATATAGTTGTATCGTATAATATATAGTTGTATCGTATAGTATAGTATATAGTGTGTAGTGGAAACCCCTAACAGGCCCTACCTCACCAGGGTTAGAGTAGGGGCTATGTCGGAATGTATTCACATCCTATGGTGTACATAATACCCATTGTATCGCAAATATACACAGGTACTGCTTGTCATAGCCACTATGACGATATAAAAAAACAGTTTATAGTGAAGTTCCTCCCCTTGACTCATAAGCATTGATGATTGGTACCTGCACAGAGGTGTAAATTTGAGGGAACAGGAGGATGATAGTAAAATTGAAAGGAATACAGCATACTGATACTTAACGTCAATATGTATTGAGAGAATGACACTTCTCTGATCGAGACGACCTATACGTACTGGAAAAATTATGTCTCTACCTCCGTACTAACGTTATAAAACGTTCTATGCTCACGTTATATATAACGTTATAGTGAATTTTGTAGACGCAAAGTATACCAAAATCATTATAACACAATACACCAACGAGTATGTTTTAATGAGCCAAAAAGTCAGACTAAAATAGAGTTGTTGTAATAAGACGTACGTTCTCGCACTGTCAAGAGAATCAATAGAGTACAATAAAATTGCTCCTTTCAATGCAACGTAGTTAGGTCTAAATGAGGTTTGAGTAATGCGGCGGGTACACGAAGGGCTCGCGTGGCAGCACGCATTATACTCCCCCAGAGCCAGCCTTCAACTGATTTGACTCCAATCAACTTCATAAACAACACTTGAGATAAAATTTCCGTAACACAATACTAAATACGAAATATTCGCCTGACGTGAGCTATCGTTAGCATTTGCTAAAGCTATTTATGTAGCCTACCTGTGTTGAGCTCTAAATCATAAAATGTAGTTGCTCTAATGTCTTGTTCGTAAACGTTGTAACTAGAGGTAGTTTAATAAATTTATCTGTAAACTTCGTGGTTTTGAGTTAAATATTATATGCAAAGTTTGTCAGTTTCTGTAACATCACAACGAATTCATGTTCTAAAACAAAACAAATATATTTAAGGACATAGTATAGGATGTCCGTCAATCATATTCTATAGTTCCGTGTGCTCAAGAACTGATTTAAGATAATAAGTAAAGTAAACACGAATCGATATTTTCCAAATTCTACCTACGAAAAATCACATAATAGTGCAATGTGTATACTATATATATTGATTATAAACCTTCCCTGAAAAGTATTTAGGGCTTTCTTTTTTTTTTACGTGCGGAAATCCCTTCGGATACCCCCCGCCAGCCAGCGGGGTGGTTTTGTCGTGTATCGACTAAAACCGCACGGTGTCCTCCCCAAGTGTCCGTTGCCGGGCACCCCGGGTAAGCGCTCGATAGGATAACCCCAGGGTTGCCGGCGGACTTTGGCCGCCACCGCGACCTCGCCTGGTGGGGTCGGGTTTTATCCCGCTTCGGTGAGTTGGCAGGCGTGTGTAGGGCACACACGACACGCCTCCGCCACGGCCTGCTTCTGTAGGGACGGCGAGTCGGCCAACTGCCGTCCTCAGGCCCCGATCATGGAGGTCGGTAGTCCCGGGCGTAGATGAGTCTGCGGCGTCCTCGCCGCAGACTGCGAAACTCGGGGGTCAGGGTTCTCTCCCGCTCCCTCTCCGCCGTCTCTTTCGCGCGCATTACCTGCTCGCAGAAAGAGGCGGCGGCGTGCCACTTGCTCCCGTCGGAGACCACGGCCCTCACCATGGTCTCCAACGAGAGAACGTCCACGCCCAGGACCGCAACGAGATCCCGGCGTTGACTCGCCCACGCAGGGAACTCCACTAACGTGTGGAGCGCCGTGTCGTCACCAGGAACCTCGCTGTGCTGGCACTGCGGCGTTGTCTCCCGGTGGATGCGCCATATATACTTACCGAAACACCCGTGCCCGGTAAATATCTGGCACATCCGGTAGGAGAGGTCCCCATGGTCCCTCTCCAACCACTCCTATATAATCGGTCTCACCGCCGCAATGGTGGATTCCCCTCACCTAGGATGCTCAAGTCGCACCTTCGATGTCTCCATGAGTTCTTGGCGGAGCAGGGACCGCTGAGACCTGATTTCTCGGGGCTCCGGCCTATGGCCCTGCTCCAGCGCCTCCTTGCGCCACTGGTACAGCAGCGCAAGGGCTCTGGCTTCCAGGTCCCATGGAGGGGTCCCGGCTAGGAGACATGCTGCCTCGACGGAGATCGTGCGATACCCCCTGATGACTCTGACGGCCATCGCCTTTAACGGGCTGTTTAGAGCAGCCACGTTGCGGGCCGCCAGAGTCTCCGCCCATACGGGGGCCCCGTATAGGGCGATGCTTCGCACGATCCCCAGGTACACTCTCCTAGTGGGGGCGTTGGGTCCCTTAATATTGGGCATCAGACGCGATAGCGCGGCCGCTGCCCCCCTCAGTTTCGGGACCAGACTTCGGAGATGTGGTCCGAAGTCCCATCGGCTATCGAGTACGAGCCCAAGGAACTTCATCGTGGGCTCGATGCCAATGCTTACGCTCCCTACGGTTATGCTGGTTCCCGCAGGTGGCCCCCTCCGATGCCCGTGAAAACACATAGCCTCGGATTTGTGGAGAGCCACCTCGAGTCCCAGCCGCCGTATTCGACCCACGACTTGAGCAACCCCTGCTGTGGCCTTTAGTGCCGCGCTTCGGTACGTTGTTCCCCGCGCCATAACGAGGGTGTCGTCAGCATAGCAAACTATGCTGACACCCTCGAGCATCGTACCGCGCAGCACCCAGTCGTATCCGATGCTCCACAGGAGTGGCCCTAGGACCGACCCCTGTGGAACACCGCACGACACTTATCGCCGCCCTGGCCCTAGTCAGCTCGGGTAAACTATGGCCCTCTCGGATAGGTATGCCTCGACAATGCGGCGGAGTTAAGGAGGCACTCCGTGATACGCGAGGGCCTCCCTAACGCAGCTCCAGGGTAGGGTGTTGAAGGCGGTGGCGATGTCGAGAGACACCGCCACCACCACCCCACCCCGCGAGACCGCCTTCCTCCGCCAGGCGCCTAACGCGCATGATCGCTTCCACGGTGGAGCGGCCCCGGCGGAAACCGAACTGGTTGTCCGCCAGATCTGGCCCCACGTTCGCGAGATGCTCGACGAGGCGCTCTGCAATAATCCGCTCAAAGAGCTTGCACACCTCGTCGAGCAACATGATCGGCCGGTAACCGGATGGCTGATCCGCCGGCCGCCCTCGCCTTCCGGATACCAGTTTCCTGGACCAGTATCCCCGTCTTCCAAGCCTTTGGAAACTGGCCCCTTTCGAGGCATGCGCTAAAGAGCGCCATCAGTCGAGGCCCTAGTTTCTCAAGGGCCAAGACTCATGCTCGGCCTGGAATGCCGTCGGGTCCGGGGGCAGTGCATTTCCGGGCTATAAACCGGAGCACTGCTACCCCCAGTTCAGTTCAGGCTGGAGGCTCTGGGTCAGTAGGGGCGCCCTTGGGCGGATTTTGCCCCTGACCGTAAGGTAAGGTCGCCCCCATGGGTTCTGCTCCAGAGACTCCAGCAGCTCTTCGCGGGCCCGCCGTTTGGCCTGCTTAATGGCTACCTGGAGGGTCCTCTTGGCCCCCTTGTACGCCTCATATAGCTCCGCCTCTCGGGCTGCCGCATCGTCTGGGCGGCGACGCCTCCGGCGAAACCTGGTGTACTGGCGACGAGCGGTCACGCACGCTGCTCGCAGCTGTGCGATCTCCGTTGACCACCAGTACACCTGTTTCTTTGCCGGGCCAGGCTTAACCCTAGGCATCGCCGCATCGCAGATATGCGACATGGCTCTCCGGAACCATTCGGCCTCTGCGTCGACATCGGCAGGCCTGGCCGGTGACGGAATCCAGGCCTGCACAATGGATGCCTCCAGGAGAGCCTCCCGATCCAGGCGTCTGAGCGCCCAACGTGGATCCGGGGGGTTCGCTATAGTCGGCGGTAGGTTAGGTGGAGGGGAGACGTTGAACCGAATGTACTTGTGGTCCGACGACGTCTCCTCCTCCTCCACCACGCGCCAACCCTGGACGCGGCGGGCGAGAGCAGGGGTCGCGAATGCAAAATCCACGACCGAACTGAGCCCCCGCCGCTCCCAGGTGGCGACACTCCCCCGGTTGAGGATCTCTAGGCCACGGGTGTTGGCCCAGTCCTCCAGAACTCGCCCCTTGGCATTGGTTTCCCGCGAGCCCCAAGCCAGAGACCAGGCGTTGAAGTCTCCCAGTCGACGACTCCCAATAATATTATACGTGACACATAAACTCATTTATCGACATCAGGCTTTTAATTTGAATATGAATATGTGAAGCGGTAGACTAATTATAGACTCCGATATTAAATTTGTAATGATTATATTTGAAGAATAAATTCTGTGGTCATCCATTAAGACGCGATGCCGACAAAGGGCAGTGCAGCCACCGCTACGTCAATTTATAATGCGATTAACAGAAAGAATGGCGATCCAACTGATTGCACGGATCCTTACGGTTCGGTCTTCACAAAAATCCTCGAACGGTATATTGACGATCACTTACTAAATTGTCAAAAGAATAAACTACTGTGCCTAAGTTATTTATCGACACCCATTTATTTCATAATATCGATAACTTGGCGGTAGTTCAAAATGTCTCAATTAATATTTAGCCTAAAGATAGTAGATAATGAGTCGTTTAATCTAGGTGCGCGTAAGCCGAGTGAGTATGCTAAGGTTTATTAACATGATGAAGTGGGCACATCAGTCGATGGTGTGCTGCCGGGGTCAGACCACCGCGGCGTCAATCCAAGCCTGCTGGACCAATCTAAATGCACGTATAAATCGATATAACGTTAATTACTGCGTGTCATTTCAAATAATTTCACGTGAGAAAGGATTAACGCTTACTTGTTTGGTTAATCCGAGCTTGGAAAATTCATCGGTGGGAACTGAGTTTCTAACGGCCTTCCCAGTGACAATGATGTTTAATCTTTTTAAGATAGAAAAATCTTAAAAGGGAGTTGTGTGTGGTAGGCTTTATATTATATACAGTATATTCATTGATAGTTAAGCAATTGTTGTTATGATTTTTATTGGGGTGTATAGGGTCCTATTAAGATCTTCGGGATTTAAGCTAACCCCACTGGCTAATTGACTTAACTGCCGATCAACGGACATGGCTCTGACGCATGATTTCTTCTCGGCGTTAGAGGACTGAACAGCAGTCAGCTAAAATAAGCTGAAGCTGATAATCCGAAATGAAACTAGATCAATTAGTCACACATGTTTAGTACTTTGATTGACTGGTTTAAATCTTACCTAAATAATAAAATTTCACAGGTGTCCATTGAAATTCATTAACATACTGTATGTAGAGGTTCAAAAGGTTGCTTCCATTGGAAGTCCTCAATATACGTCTCATATTTATTTTAAATGCCTATGACAATAATTTCATTAAACCGTAGTTAATGCAGTGTGCTTATACTTACTAGTACCACAACAAACATATCAATATATTTGTATGTATGTATTTGTAAAGTCTCTTTATAAAAAGATGTTTGTATTTATTGACATAATTCGTAATTGGCGGGTACCAATACCTGTCAATATGCGTATAATAATCTTAATATTACGAGAAAGTAAGGCATATGGAAGCGATAAAATCTTATAAGTATTAACAAAATTAGTATATCGTAACAAGTTTCTTCTGGCAGCAATAGGACAGAATAAACACAATAAGTGATGGGAATGTTAGAGTCAAGAATGTCATCATCGACACGACTTAGTGTCGATCGAATACGCTTACGAACGTTAGCTTTTCTCACTTCACTAATTTAGACGTTACCAAAAGTAGCTCAACGTTAAATGGAGGATGAGCGGTTACACAGTAAATACGGTCAGTTTATATGGCCTGTAAACAGCGCGACGTGAACTGTACACAAGGTGATTTTTTATTTGTATAGTAGCTAGTTCTGGCTCAAATACCCGTGAGAAGTTGCGTGGCTCCCAGAGTGGCTGAGTGGCCACACTATGACCGAGTCTTGCATACAAGATCACGGTATTATAAGCTTGAATGACACTAGTACTGTAATCAGACCAATCAACACATCGCTTAAATATCAACTGATCTATACTCATGCTATGTATATACAAAGTGAAGTCTGAGTCTACGTTTAAACCTATCGTGATGCATTGATATCAGTAATATTATTAATAGCTAATATAGATAAAGCAGCACCGATAAACAAATGTAATATTTTAGTTTTATGTCAAATGTAGCTAAAGTTCATATTTCACGCATTTATTGTCTTATTAAGTCAAGTTTATATTACCATATAATCTTTGTTTACACAGCTTATACGTAAGATTAGGGGTCACATTATTACAATGGAGATTTCGTGCCCTTTTCTATGAGGTTGTGACTTCTGGCCAGTCGTTGACACCATCAATTCAAGATTATGTGAAAATCCGACGAGTGAGAAATTTCCTGAGACCATAAGCGAATGTCATTTGAATATAAATTGT
Source organism: Cybosia mesomella (assembly GCA_946251805.1). Lineage (NCBI taxonomy): Eukaryota > Metazoa > Arthropoda > Insecta > Lepidoptera > Erebidae > Cybosia > Cybosia mesomella. The sequence goes on from OX276403.1 coordinate 17,052,049, forward strand.
ATCGGGCAGGGCTGCGAGGGCCCATGTACCTCTCATTGTGCGTATAACAAGATCAGTATCGACTTAATGACAATATATTGGTAATAAAATTAGATAGTCTATACCGTCATCTGAACGAACATCACGAGCCGCGCCTCGGTCACTTCGACTCTCATATTTATTGCAAACTAACTAGAAACATTATCGAATGACGGCTGCAATCTGCTCTCAAAAACCAGGCACATCTTCAACGTTATTATTTGACTAAATTAAACCTTATCCCTGGAGGTCACGTCTCATATTGTTCCTGCGTTTGTGTGTCTAGAAAGTGCGCTTAAGTTTACGACAGTGGTTCATAAGAAAGCTAAGTTATGGTATAAATATTATGACACTTTTATTTGTTAGTGCGGTAGAAAAGTAAATACGGTCGGTGTAAAGAGCGACGGGATACGGTGTTTGCACGGTAACGCTCACGGTAATGTTGCCGCATCCCTGTAATATATCGACATTTGATTGCAGATTATAGACTGAAATTACAATGAAATCACGGTGTAATTTAGTGCCTCGGATTGGTTTTATGCGGACGGTGGCTTTATTGTTATGGTTGTTGAGTTTTACTATCATATATGTATGCAGCTAATAAAATATACAATCGCCTAAAGTAGACAAGCACATTTCGGGTGACACAAATATTTTTAAATGCTTCTGTAAGCTAAACTTCGCTTCGAAATGGTGTCGTTCGGCCATCGCTACATAGCTCGAGAGTCCAGTGTAACCTCCAGAGTCCAGTGTATGCAGAGAACGAAACATTTTTTAATGTAACGATGAAAGTTTTATTTAGGATGACATAACCGCCCCCGCTAGCCAGCGGGGGGGGGGGGTATCCGAAGGGATTTACGCATGTAAAATTTGCTATCTATGCACTTTTGCCATCTCATAGGTAGTTCATTGATCCCTTTACTAGAAAAACCGGCCAAGTGCGAGTCGGACTCGCCCATGAAGGGTTCCGTAGCAGCAAGTAACATAATAATGATTTTTTAATTTTTATATTTGAATTTGGAAGGTAAGTTGCGGTTCACGATTTATGACGTATTAAAAAAAACTACTTACTAGATCTCGTTCAAACCAATTAACATATTTTTTTTTTTAGTTTTATTATTCTCTTACTAGCTGACCCGGCAGACTTCGTACTGCCTCAATCGATAACAACTTCCATATTTATTCACCTTTTAAACCTTCTCTGGACCTCCACAAATAATTCAAGACCAAAATTAGCCAAATCGGTCAAGCCGTTCTCGAGTTTTAGCGAGACTAACGAACAGCAATTCATTTTTATATATAAAGAAGATTTTAGAAGTGACAGGGGGGGACACATTTTACCACTTTGGAAGTGTCTCTCGCGCAAACTATTCAGTTTAGAAATAAATGATATTAAAAACCTTACTTTTTGAAGACCTATCCAAATATGGGTTTGATGAAAAAAAAAAAGGTTGAGGTATGGGGAGCCAAAAATTTATTGACGGACGTGACGAATCTATAAGGGTTCCGTTTTTTTTTTTTGCCATTTGGCTACGGAACCCTAAAAACCATTCGGACAGGAATCAATAAAATCTTTGTAGGCGCTTTGGCATGCCCATCGGAGTTGAATTTTTTCCCTTGCAAGAAGTTATTCAAATTTCGGAAAAAAATGGTAATCTGTTGGAGCAAGGTCCGGGGAGTACGGTGGATGTCTTAGACATTCCAATTGAAGCTCCTGTAATGTGGTAGCCGTCTATTGTGCAGTGTGCGGTCTAGAGTTGTCCCGAAGTAGCAGTGGCATCTGTGGTATTGACACACATTATACAGAATGTTCATTATCTTACTCAGTTTGTATGATTATACTGTATGTATATTAATAAAAACCAACACTTACTTAACTTTAATATGCTTCTGAATAAATATTATAGGCCACAAAAATTAAATCCGCATTCTGGAACCCATAACACAAGCTAGTTAAACTATGCTTACTTTGGGTCTAGAAAGCGCTGTGTAGAATGTCATAAAATATTTATTTATTATTATTTATTTATTTATTTATTTATTATTCCTGGATTTTATGGATGAGCCTTCAGACACAAAGTTAATATGACATCTGTTAGTAGTCAATAATATTATAATATATACTATGTAAAAAGCTAAAGAAAATGTCTTTTAGCGAGGCTAATTAACTACCTTTTTTTTTTTCGTGCGGAAATCCCTTCGGATACCCCCCCGCTGGTGAGGGCGGTTATGTCGGGCTTGAACCGACTAAAACCACACGCCGTCTCGGGTCTACAGACGCCGGGGTGTAAGGTTGCCCGTAGAGCATATCCCTCGCACCCCGACTGACCCTGGGCCATCTCCGGTTTCAAGATGGCCCCCTCGGGTTTGGGAACCACGGTGTCCCCGTCTATATTTTATTTTTAATCTGTTTAAAATTATTTACTATCCTAAGTAAATGACTCATTGTAGTGCAATTTTATTAATCATACTTATAAGATAGATTTGATTTTTGAACATTATGTATCATTCTCGCCAATATTTTTCTTCATATTTTGTAGACACGGAATAAGGAACCAAATGCCTCGCAATTTTTACCACGTAATTAAGTGCTTCAGACGACTTCAGATTTTTTTAAATAATGTGACTTCCTCTATTCTTTCTTTATTTTTAAACAGATCTGAATATTCTAGGACTTCCTAGTTATAGTGAAAATACCACGGAATTGGGTGCCTTTACTTTCAGTATGAATTTTGCTCAAGAATTAAACGTTTGCAGGGCACTTGGCGTCATTTACTTAAAGCAAAAACTATTTTGTTTCTCAGGGTACGGATAGAAATCCCTAAAAAAAGAGAGAGAAAATAAAGGGGTTGCTAGTAGGTACAGGGTTCTCCCTTAGGCAGAAGTGAAATAGTATCCTCTGTACCCTTTGAGGACGGAACCCTCCACTACGACTTTCCGTGTAACTGCACGACGGCCGAACTTCGATATTTCACGTAAAGCGACTGCCAACAAACCTCCGCAACCCGCGGTGATATCGAAGTTCTGGACCAAGTAGTTGGATATTTTAAGGTACCAAATACCCGTAATGAATGCCACAGATGTTCGTATGGCAACCAGGAGTGACGACGGCGATGACCGAATGCGTTCTCCGAGACACAGAGGGGTCTCAATATGTTAAAAATGGTCCCCTATCCGAAGACTAACCTGGCTAGTATTACCTAACTTCACAATGTGCTAACCTACTTGGTAGTACTTAGCCATGAGCTGAACGGAACCCTAACAAAGCAAATGAGATAATATTATGTTTGAACAATGAAAAATTATTCATTCTGACTATGGCGTGGAAAAAGCTTTAACATGAATAATGCATTAACGTGAGTATGTGTAAGATATAATATTTTGAAGAAGTCATATTGTGTAAAGACGCAGACAATCATTATTTAGTCTCGGGTTGGTTGGAAATCGCAAGATGTCCGGCTCAGTGTTTGCACTAAACCGAGGTGGGGTGAACCAACACGCGATCATCTCCGATAGCGATCTAAAAGATTAACGGCCTAACTTGTGACACCGCCTTAATTACTCAAAAATTGATCGTTTTTATAGTGGATCTGAAAATGTGAAATACATTCTTTAACTTTCAATATCATGGACATCAGAATTATGATACGAATCGAATTAAAATCTTGATTTCATGGTTGATGCAGCAGTTCTAAGTGGCACCCCATTAACTACCATTGCGTCCAGCGTTGAGAACATGTATTGTAGCATATTTATATATGACTAGCTGTTACCCACGGCACCGCCCGCGTGGATTGTTGGTTATCGCACGTTATCATCCCCTATCTCATAGCACCACGGGCCGAAATTTCAAACCCGCTCTATAGCGTATTTATTTATTATCAAGTGTATAATAATACAAAGTTTCTTGGCGATATCTTCGAAATGTAATTTCATACAAACTTGAATCCCCTATTTTAGCAAAAAGTAACCTATACCGATACTATAATCTATAAGCGAAACAGCATAACAGACTGAGTTACTTTCGCATTTATACATTTTTATTATTAGTATGGATTTATAGAAGGAAATAGAATTAAACTTTATTGTACACCAATCAAAATATTCTGAATTATGAATATTCTGGGTTTGATTCTACTTGGTGTCTATTCATAGTACGTTTTTAAAATCCCTGCGATACAGATAGATTTGTTTGTTATGGACACATGGATATGATTCAAAATTATTATTGAAGCTAAGTTTCTAATTGAAATGGAAATTTGAATTGATTTGAAATTAACATTGACATATTTAATTTACCCCAAACTGTTTTTAGAACAGTTAGTTGTAGTATCTAATCGAAAGTGCTCTAAATAAAGTAAATTGAACATCTGTAATATCAATTAACAATCGCCGTCTCTGTGTAAATAGTAGTTTCTCAATTGAAACAATTAAGGTTATTCGAACATCGAGAAGGATAATTGTTTACTGTAAAGTGTACACTAATTATAATTATTATCACAGTGTGACCTATGTATTCAAGAGTTATAATTTTTGGCCATGCGAAATTTCAGTTCAAAGTTTTCAGAGCATTTTAGTGCAGGGAAACCTGTTGAACTTAGGCCAGTTTTCTAAACTTGCATTTTTTTGTAATAAATGGTCAGAATAATAAATTTAAATTGGCATAGATGGAAAGATTAGTTATTCAACTACATAATTCATTAATCAAATCTGTGAATCTTGCTTAAAGCTGGGAACAAAAGCCGTTAAAAAAAAAGGGAAAACTGTCCAGAGTACAACAGACCTTATGGACCTTGAACCGTACCAGTTTTGTTGGACATACTAGAGTTAAATGATGTTAGACACCAGCAGGCTGTAGAAAGATTATACTAATGTCTACGAAAAGTTTTCAATTCAATTAGCCCTTATAATATATAGCGTATAATACGCGTAATTATCGAGATCCACAAACAAAAGAATCTGATCTTTGGGCATCAGTTGTGAACGTTTCACAACTCAGGTGATGATGAAGTATCTTTTTCTAATAACTAATATGTCATGGCAAAAAAATTGGATAGCGTAGATATATCGGTAACTCGCTACTTAATTTTGAAGCTAGATTCAGATGTTATTCATTTTAAACTACTCAAAGTTCCTTAATGTCGTACCAATTCAAAACTGTTTAAAACTCGCCACTAAGACCATGGTCAGATTGATATATTTTAGATAAATGATAAAATACCACATTCCACTTCGTAGTTCCCTTTGGTTTAACCGTGATTATAAGATTATCATCTTACACATGATGATAAATTACACCACTAAGAAAATATGTAGGTACCTACATGAAAATAAAATAGACGATCTTTTCGAGTTGACAGAATCAGTTCTTTATTTTAAGAATATGGAAACAAATGGATTCTAATGCGAAAATGACGGTGATAGAGCTGCTAGTGGATAGTCCAATATTACTTAATTTTTAAATTACGTGGACCCTGAATCTTGAATGAGCTAATTTTTCAAGCCTGTTCCTCAACATAAAATTTGTCACATATTTTTTTTCACTTCTCATGCTCTTAAAATGTTAGTTTAGTCTCTGCATATCGGGACTAAAGTTCCTTATTAATCTCAAGGGACTAAAGTAATTTTTTTTTTCATTTACTTTGAAAACTCCTAAACACCCAATCACGGTGTTTGTGAATGGGAGGATTATCACCTTTTTAGTGATTGTGTATAGAAATAACCTCAAAATGACATTTGAAAAAATCTAAAAAACCCATTTAATTTCGTGAAACACGATTAATGATATTAATTTAATTAATTATTATGTATAAGTATTAAGGATTAATTCATTTTATTATGCATTTCCAATTAGTTAAGCGTAGCGAGCCGAAGGCGAGCGAAGCGTCTTTCTCCACAAATCGGGTTTTCGCGTGAAACCATACTCCTCCTAGACGGCTCGACCGATCTTGACCAAACTTGGCACGGTTATCAAGCTCAGTTTGCTGAGTGTCTCTATGGGTCGAAAGTTAATGTCCGACGTACCATCGAGGAATAATCACGGAAAAACCAAATCAATGGAAAAAGTAGACCGGTCACGTTGACCTATTGTTGAATAGGCAAATCTCGCTACGCTTAAGTTTGGGTTGATTGCGAAGCTGGTCCTAGTTTTAAATAAATGCAATATCAGTAAGCGTATTACTGAAGGAATTAAAATATCCTCAAAGCAGAAATCACATCCATCCACTTCAAGTGCAACATTTGAGCCACGCGCATCAACATCGCGGGATGAGAATGAGCCTAATGAAATGATCATCGGCAACCTTTTTGAGGATAGAGTGTCTTTACGACACTCTCCAACTTTTACTCCGAGTGAAGATATTCAACATGCTCAAATACAAAGCACGGAGACCCACGTTAATATACCGGGGAAAACCATACATTTAAATGTAAATAAATGTACAAATTGCACTTTTATCTTTTCTTAGGTTAGATTAACGATTATTACATAATTTTAAGAAACTTTGTTATTATAAATATTATAATTTTGTATAGAACGTCGTTTTTTTCCTCGCATTCAAAGTGAAAAGTAGAGTGTTTAACGTGGGACTAAACAACCATAATGACACTCGAACTATTAGCCACCCTCGCTTCGCTCGAGTGGCTAAAACATCTCGTGTCATTATGGCTTGTTTTAGTCCCTTGTTGAACAATCTACTATTATTATCCACGATGGGATGGCAGAATTAATTCACAACTATATTTTAGCTAATTCTAAAATCACTTTTTCATGCGCACCATTAATTATTACCTACTTATGTTTTAGAGTAATGTCTTACTATATACTTACTAAAATCAAAATGAAAGGAAATCATGAATTTCAGTATTAAAAGGCAGTATACTTAAATTATGAGGCACAGAAACGCTGGACTGAAGCTGGAAAGGGTTATATTATGTTAAAACTTGTCTTAGCTTTGATCCTGAGTTCCTAAAATGTCTGAGTATTTTAATGATGATGAAAATATATGACTAGCGAACTAGCAAACGAATACTTATAGGTATGGATCTCCTCCAAGCGGAGATAAGGCGGGCCAAACAGGTCGCCTTCCGCGAGCTGCTGGAGACGCTGGAGCGGGACCCGTCGTCGGGGCGGCCCTACCGGATGGTGACTGGCAAGCTGCGCCCCAAGGCCCCGCCGCTAACCCGGTGTCTCCAGCCGGAGCTGCTCGGAGGAGTTGTTAGCACCCTGTTCCCAGCGCGGGCGGTGGAACATGTTCCACCGCAGATGACTCCGCCTCGGTCGCCCATGGCGCCCGACGTGGATGACGCCGACGTGCCCGAGGTCACTTGGGTAGAACTAGAGCCGGCGGTGAGAAGGCTGAGAGCCAAACGCACCGCCCCGTGACCCGACGGCCTTCCAGGCTGAGGGTGGGTCCTAGCTCTAGTCGACGACGCTCTCGAGCCCCGACTGAGAGGGCTTCCCAGTGCATGTTTGGAGCGAGGCCAGTTTCTAAAATTGTGGAAGACGGGGAAACTGGAAACTTTCCTCATCCGAAAGGCGGGGCACCCGGCGGACTTGCCGTCCGCCTACCGGCTCATAGTGTCGCTCGACGAGGTGTGTAAACTCTTTGAAAGAGTAATTGCAAAGCGCCTCGTCGAGCACCTATCAAGAGTGGGGCCGGACCTGGTGGATGGCCAATATGGCTTCTGCCAGAGGCGCTCCACCGTGGATGCCATCATGCGCGTGAAGGCTATGGCGGAGGATGCAGTAGCCCGGGGTGAGGAGATGTTGGCGGTGTCCCTGGACATCGCCAACGCGTTCAACACCTCGCCCTGGAGTTGCATTAAGGAGGCGCTCGTGTATCACGAAGTGCCTCTCTACCTTCGCCACATAGTCGGGGCGTATTTAACGGACAGAGCCGTCATCTACCCAACCGTGACCGGTCTCGGTCGGCGTGAAATGTTGTGCGGTGTTCCACAGGGATCGGTCCTGGGGCCGCTCCTGTGGAACATCGGATACGACTGGGTGCTTCGCGATGAGCTTGTAGGCGGTGCCGCCGTCACGTGCTACGCGGATGACACGCGGCGTGTGGGGCGACGTACCGCGAAGCGACTCTGAAGGTCACGACCGCGGTTGCCCAAGAAGTGCAGCGGATCCGGCGGCTGGGTCTCGAGGTGGCTCTGCATAAAACAGGCTGCACACGCTGGCGGACAGCCCGGCGTGGGAGGCGCCGCGGCGTGACCTCGTGGCAGCCATCGTGGTGGGAGTCCTATTGCTCGGCAACATGATTGCAGCAATGGTGCGGAGCGCGAGCGCGTAGGACGCCAGGGAGAGGTTTTGAACTCTCCCGGCCCGCCGATCCCGCAACATGCTCGCCGCGCGTCGCAGGCGACTCAGGCGCCGAAGGTCGCTTAACCGTCCTCCAAAGCGCAGGCCCGGGGGTGGCAGGTGAGGCCGCCTGTCACCCCAGCAGAAGCAGGCCGGGCCTGCGGGGCGACAAGACGGGGACACCGTGGTTCCCAAACCCTAAGGGGCCATCTCGAAACCGGAGATGGCCCAGGGTCAGTCGGGGTGCGAGGGATATGCTCTATGGGCAACCTTACACCGGGTGTTCACGGTCGGGTTCAAGCCCGACATAACCGCCCCCGCTGGCCGGAAGGATTTGCGCACGAAAAAAAAAAGTATGGATCAGGTGATCCATACCTTTTTTTATTTTTGGTATGACTCGACTGATGACCTCATCAGTCGAGTCATACCAACGTAAGAAAGAGATCCGATTCTCAGCACTCCATGGATTCACCGTGCGGTTGCCGGGTCCATAGCGTGGTACAGAGAGGAACACCATGACGGCGACTGGGACTTGCGACCCAGATGTAGGTTTAGCGTGGCCACCTTGTGATGCATCAGCGCTCACCTCCACCGTCAGTAGTGTCTCCCCCCCCCCCCCCTACCTATCCAAATTTGGTAAGATCCTAACAATGCCGCTTTTGATATACTATTTAGTAAAGAGCTTACTGAATCAAAAAAAGGCCATCCGAGGTCTTTAAGTAAGTTGTACAGGGATTTAGCTGGAATTCCCCTTGCTCCTAATTCTACGGCGTAGAGTTTAACCACGTAGCCGTTTTTGGTTAACTCGTTAGTCAAATCAAAGTATTTGTTTGTCTTTATAGCGTGGTCTTTAGGTATATTAGTTTCCCACGGTACTGTGAGTTCTACAAGCACTTCACGCTTATGCGATCGTGAAAAAAGGAATATGTCGGGTCTGGATGATGAGGCACAGACATCCTCCGGTATCCTATAGTGCTTCTCATACGTGTCTACGAGTATTGTCCAGTCAACGGCAGCTATCAAAATTGAATATGGCTGTTGAGGTGATTTCTTTGAGCAGCCTTCCTTTACAAACGCATTGTCATTTCTTTGGCTTGTGGTTAATCCTTTTTTCGCTCTAGCTACCGCCAAACTTACAGCCTCACGTATGAGTTCTAATACCTTATCATGACGGCGCGAGTAATGACCCCGGTCTAATAGCGTCTTACAATCCACTAGTAGGTGCCTAGCCGTACCAGTTGCTTCACCACATGAGTTACATGTTTTATCTGTGGCTTTTCCCCATCTGACCAGATTGCTTTGGTTGGGGAGGGTCAACTGGAATGCATTTAGGTAAAATTTAAGTAAGGCCGGTGACCAGTCGTATATTATGGTACGCCATTTTAAGGCTATGGGAATACAAAATTCACCTAGGGTCAACCATTCGTTTTGCATTTCTAGGTTCATTGCGTGCACCTTATAGGTGTTGTTTTCGTCTGCTTGAAGAAAATATTTTGTTATTTCTTTATCTGTTTGTCTCTGAATATTACCTAGACCTACTCTACTAGTCTGCGAGCCTATCATGAATTTTTTATGGAACTGGAGGCGTGATTCGAGCTCCGATGCATTTTTATCTTTTGGAAGGACTTTTACTATTTTGTCTTTAGATTTCGATAAGACGTGCATTTTAGTTACTCTTAGGTGTTTATAGAGTTCTGACGGCTTCTTAAGCGTCATTCCAAAATTATTCGCGGATCTATATAGTGCCGACGGGTCGGCCGACTGAGATAGCCCTAGCCACGACTTCAGTGTCTTCGGGACACTCGCATCTAGTTTTTTGAGGAGGCTCTGGTTTATATCATATATAAGAAACGGCCAGTTAAGACGCGAGCTTTTTTAACATTACTTATTGGTTGTTGGTCTACCTTTTTTAAATCGATAATGAAACTATCAATTAATTCGTCCAAAGCTTTAGTGCAACCTCTGTTGTCAATCTTTCTTCCGAGGAATTTAAAAGGCACGGTTTCAGATATAGTTGAAACGTTTTTCCCGCCTATACTAAGCCCTGGGTCATATGAAGTATACCTGGTACCCCGCTTACCCAGACATAGACAGTAGCATTTGCTAGGTTTTGTTCTCATTCCATCTGTCCATGTACAGAAATCGTCTACTCTACGCAGTAGGTCCTGGCACTGCTTTGGGTTACGAGTCAGTATTGCCAAATCGTCCGCGAATGCGAGGATAGACTCCGTATATTTACCGTTTAGCTTAAACCGATAGCCCCACTTCTTGTCGTGTGTGGAAATGTTGTCTATTAAAATATTTATTACTATATTGAAAACTATTGGTGATAAACAGCAACCCACATTATAATTTAAAAGTTGCGTGTATCCATCTTTGGTATTAATCACAAACTTTAATTTACCATAATAAGAGGATATTATTTCCCAAATGATGGACGTAAAGTGATACCATTTTAATGCAAACAACATAAGCTCGTGTTGTACTGAGCCAAATGCGTTTTCTAAGTCTATCCAACAAACTGTTATGTGCTTTTCATGTGATCTGGCATCTTTTAAACTTTCCGCCAGTAAAGAATTGTGTTCCAGACATCCTGAAATTCCGGGTAGGAACCCTTTTTGGTGGTTTGGTCTGAAATAGTTATTATTGATCATGAAATTTGTAATTTTAAATTGAAGCCATGAGAAGAAAATTTTAGAAATTGTATTGGTTAATGCTATTGGTCTAGCTTCTTTTGGACTAATTACTATTTCTTTCTTTGGAATGAGCACAAAATTAGTCCTGCCGAAGGCCGCTGGGACTTCTTTACTCGACCAGATCCTATTGAATATGCTTAGAAGATGTTTACGTACCGATGGGCATTTTTTATAGATAATGTAAGGTATGCCATCGGGCCCTGGGGCGGTTTTTGTTGGTTTCTTTTTGATTTGGTGTTCTATTTCGTCTAAGCTAGGTGGATTACAGTCAAATGTGAAATGAGGGCTTAATGGTTTTTGCGCGTTTGGTTTACTGTAATGTTTTTCGTATTTAGGCACCTCATAATTACTTTTATAGTAGCTATGGATCTGATCGTCCAAATATTGTATTTTTTTAAACGTAAAAATATAAGAATACTGCTATTTTGGGAGGTATTTTGTAAAAAGCTCTTGAAATTCTATTTTTACAGAAAAACGACACTAACTCTCTTTTTTTTGGAAACTTCAATTGAAGCAGGCATTCCTTTACATTTTATCTTTTGCATGTGCTTTGGATTCCTAGTTCTATAGGTTTATTGAAAAAGTCAAAAACACGTTTGCCGACGCTGTATTATGCAACTCCAATCCGGAGTTATATAAAGGTATGAACATTATTCTCCTTTTAATTGTGAAATATTTTGTGACCTCTATGAAGCTATTCTTATCGGATTTTTAATAAACATGCTTCAAAAAGTACAAATAAGATATAGTCACATGCGCTACCGTTAATAATAGTTAAGTTTATATAAGCTATCTAAATACTGTAATAATTTCAACATTAATAGTAATGTTAATTTAATCTTAATAATATTTAAATAGATCACATTTTAAAGGTTTAAAAATCTTCGAATAAGGTGATGATGACATTTTTTTCTGAGGTGTACCTCAGCTTTATAATGAGGTGTATGAGGCACCCATAATTTGCTACTTAAGGAGGATTAAGCTTTCTAATCGATTTCGGCCAAAGGTCTTCAACCATTCATTCTAATTATCAAAGTTGTATCGGTAGACCGATCAAATGTTATCATTAACATTCATAAAAATGTCGATTTCTTTAGTTTATCAATTATTGTCCCAAAGTATACAGCTCTCGGCTGCCGTTAAAGAAGCAGACATCTGTAGTCGTATTTAAGGTTTATCTGCTTCATTAATCTGGTTGAGAGCGCGTGCTGATGTAGATTAATGGGGTGGCGCGGGCGCCGGCGATACCATCGTAGGATAGCATTTATTCCGGGACTGATGCGAATCTTAAGAGGCGAGGTGCCTCGGACTGAGCACTGCACGCGACCTAGTATGACGCAAAGTATTGCGTTTCACTAAAACAACCGACTTTATCGCTAGCAACATTGAATGTATATTGGCATTATAGATAATTCGGCTTTCTTTACATAAATGGTTTCAAGAATGGAAACTATCTTTTAAGATAAATATATTATGTATCTTTGTAATAAAAAGAATAAGTATTAACGATGATATTATGAAAATGAAATATGAAATCAAAAGATGAAATATTTGACCGAGAGTACCGTGACCAATGAGTAATTAAAAATTGTCTATTGTTTAGTACTTACTTATTGGTTTTCTTGTAGTAGACCATAATGATTTAAAATGGGTTGTTTCGAGGCGCACACTCATCGTTCCTCAATATTGCGGCCGCAGCCGGTGACACAATGCTCCCCTAAGGCACAAGTTCATCGAAACCAGTGCCACGGGAACAAGAATCCGACATATTTATGAAACCACCATTAATTATCCAAATAATCGATCGCAGTCGTTAGGTGATTTATCTAGCGTCGATAAGATTTTAATGAAGTACTTTGATTGGGTGCGCATGGACAGCGAAGACGTGGTTATCGGTGAACCGATAGCGTGTGCACCATTGCCTTCCTATACCTATCGTATTAAGTTATTAAATTAAAAATAAATTTCATGCTTACTTCATGCAATTCTAAACCTTACTTAACGATAAATTAGGCGGTTTTCTGAGCACAGGATGAAATTAACGAGGTGGATAAGTCTGATTAGAAATTGGTAGATATCAACACGTCGTTCATTGTGAAAACTACTCACGATACTACCGTAGGATAAGATAAATTGAGTTGGAAACTTTTTATTGATAATGTCGAGACAGCGGGTGGCGTACGCATGCCAGCTATAAAAACATACTAAAAAGTCTAAGTTTGTGATAGCTAGGGATATCCATGACAAATACTGTAATGAAACGTTATCGAATTCGGTACTTATACTTGTATTTAATTATTTATAAATTCCTGTTCAAACCATTTTGAAACATTTTCACTATTATCCACCGAGTTATTTATTTACTTAAGTCAAATACATTAGAAAGAAGAAAAATAAATATGTATTTTTGAAGTTATACTTCTTTTAGCGCGTTATGGAAAAAATATTTTTTACAATGCGCGCGCACACCTTCTCGAAATACCGACACCATGAAGTTAGCTAGAAAACCGACACCCTGAAGTCAGCAAGTCAACATTTTACTTTGAGTATCGTACGTTTGTAGAAACTGAGGTTAGTTGACGGTATGTATTTACATTTACATCATAAAGTAAAATAAATTTTTACATTTTTATTTCTGCAAACGTAGGAAAACGCAAAGGATAAAAATTTTAGAAACATTTTTATATTGCCACGCCGAAGAAGTATAACTCCTTAAGTGCGTACATACACACACATTTTTCTGATAAGTTCATCCGACTGGTTTAGTCTCATTCAGAGCAAAATGCCGTTTCGTACATCACTGCCTCGTTTATACGCGAGTACACCTCGCGTAAAAAAACAAGTAGTACACATAGTTTCAGACTATGCTCAATATAAAATCACTCTTTATGATGATGAAGATTATATAGCCAACCATCTGACCACGAACATCCATCCTAACATATACCAAAGGATACCCATAATAGATCTGGCAGAGAGACCTTCCATCGAAGTTCCCAGAAACTACTTGGTAGCATATTATTGAGGGGTTACCTTCAATCCGTATTGGAGATCAATTCCTTTCGACTGTATAGAATTAAAGGCTAGCCAATCGCTAGATTTTTACTGCATATCTATAACATTCTAAAAATATAGCTTTTCTTGTATTTTAGGTGCCAACTTAACAGTGTTGATTTCCTGAAAAAGGTAGAAAAATATTTTTATCCGATCGCTTTCATGGGACCTTATTGATTTAAAAAAGGAAGCTCTACGACTAATTAAAAATCTGTTATTTAACCTAAACGGTAGGAGTAAGCTGCACGGTTCCCTTACTACGGCAAACGGTTTCTTAACACAATAGGTATATAATATAACTACTCGTCGCTTTAACCACTTAGTCAGTATGAAAATATTAAAAACTAGCATCGCCATTCGGTTTCACCTACCAATTAAGTCCTGATTCAGTGAGAATATCGGGCAAAAGGTGTCACTCAGGGATAATGTAGGAATCTAATGGTGAAAGAATTTTTGATATAGGTTTAGTAGTTTCAGAGTTTAATGATTACAAAAAAAAGTTTCCTCTTTATAACATTAGTATAAAAGTAAGTATAGATTGACTGGTTACGAATAAGTCACTATTCTTTCCACATATATTTTATTGCTAGAAGCTTTTATTACTAGGCGCTTTATTGTACTGATTTGAATGTTTTGAACTTCCAGTGAGCTACGGTAACCCTTGATTATTTTCACAATCAGAAAGCATTTTATCTTTAGTCTTTAGTTGCGTGTGAATAATAATCAAGTTTCGTGCCCCATAGCGTTAGATCTCGAGATTAATTAACCAAAAGTAACGTTAGTAGACCGTGTACAAGCTAATGATCGAGAATAGGTTCATTTGCATTAAACAGACGATGCTGGTCTTAATTACTGGGAAAATTACAAATTAAACAAAAATTAATGGGACATCAGATCGTTCTGGGCTTGGAGAACAGTTACACAATACCTATAAAGACCCTTGTGTTTACATATTTTTACGAAATCTATTGATAGATCTTAAGAGACTCATGAATATTATCTGTAGGTATTAATGAACAGTGCAGTAAAATCAAATTAAATCACAGTCATGATGTATGTGACTGGGGCTCTTTAGTCAGCTGGGTCCACTCGAACTTGGTCCGCGGACCCAGTTCACATTCATTATTATTTATTATATTTCTGTAGTAAAGGTCGGTTGGGTTTTTTTTATATCTCCATTTATCAGCAGTTCATTTTTACAGTTCTCAGCAAGGTGTTTGAACACATTATCAACGCACAGCTCATGCGTTACCTAGAAGATCACTCCATAATTAACGACCGACAATACGGCTTTAGGCCAAAACGGTCAACAAGTGATCTCCTGGCGTACGTTACACATCTCTGGGGTGAGGCTATGGACAAGCATGGGGAGTCACTGGCTATCAGTCTTGACATCGCCTAAGCTTTTGATAGGGTCTGGCACACTTCGCTTCTTGCTAAGCTCCCGGCCTACGGTCTGCCATCTCGACTGTGCAGCTGGTTTGCCAATTGTCGCACCATCCGAGTCCTTTGTGACGGACGGGCTTCTAAGTTCATGCAGGTTAATGCTGGTGTGCTTCAGGGGTCCGTCTTATCGCCCACTCTCTTTCTTCTGCATATCAATGATATGCTGTCCGCGGGCAGCATACATTGCTATGCAGATGACAGTACTCTGCATGGGCTTTATCTTGGACATTCAGCGGCCAAGCAGACTGACATTGAGGAGAAAAGACGGCAACTTGTCATTGAGCTCGATCGGGATCTACATTTCCCAATGGGGATCTGAGTACCTGGTCGAGTTTAATGCCAAGAAAATACAGGCTTGTGCGTTTACAGCAAAGTTATCTCCTTTCCTTCCCCTTCCAACTCTTCGGAACACACCACTACCACTACAGGACAAGATCAACATGCTCGGAATGGATGTTCGCTGCAAACTCAGCAACAAAAATTACATCGAGAGCGTTATTAAAACAGCTTCACGTAAACTCGGAGTTTTGAACAGGGTGAGGCGGTTTTTCACGCCGGAGCAGCGGTCTTTTATAAGTATAAGACTCAGATTCGTCCCTGTGTGGAATACTATTCTCACCTGTGGGATGGCTCCGCTCAGTACTTGTTAGACGCTTTCGACAAATTGCAGCGATGGGCAGTCCGGATCATCGATAGTCCTGAGGTAACCAGTTCTCTAGAGCCTCTGCAGCTGCTTAGAGATATAGCCTCCTTGGCAGTATTCTATCGCATATACCATGGTGAATGTTCCGATGAGCTTTCCAATTGATTCCTCCTTCTCCCTTCTTGTCCCGAACAACACGTGCAGGACTTAGGTGTCATCCTCATACAGTGCAATCGATACCATCGCGAACCAAGCGGTTTGGTGAGTCCTTTTTTTGTTGGACCATAAAGAACTGTAACGCTTTACCCACACACGTGTTCCCTTCTTTCTACAATCCTGGATTCTTTAAGCGGGCCGTGAAAAAACATCTATCGAGGCCGTCTAGGTAGGGGCCACCATTGGGACAATCTCTGGATATGGTGGCCACTACTTTTTGGACTTCACCTCAGCTTTCCATCAGGCGGGGTACAGTCACTTTGACGGACTAAATATTACGAAAAAAGACACGTGTTTAAAATTATTGGGGCTGAAAATAAAACAACTGTACTGATAAGGTTCTCCACTGTGATTGACTGAACCCAAGTACCTGCGGATCCAGCGGAGGCGGTTATGTCGGGCTTGAACTGACTAAAACCGGACGCCGTCTCGGGTCTGCAGACGCCGGGGTGTAAGGTTGCCCATAGAGCATATCCCTCGCACCCCGACTGACCCTGGGCCATCTCCGGTTTCGAGATGGCCCCCTCGGGTTTGGGAACGTCCCCATCTTGCCCTGGTTTGGGGGAGGGGCGCTAGTCGCCCCACTGTCCCGGCCTGCTTCTGCTGAGGTGACAGGCGGCCTCACCTGCCACCCCCAGGCCTGCGCTCATGGAGGACGGAGGTCGTTGAGCGACCTCCGGCGCCTGAGTCGCCTGCGACGCGCAGCGAGCATGTTGCGGGCTCGGCGGGCCGGGAGAGTTCTGAACCTCTCCCGGGCGCGCTCCGCCATCTCCTTCGCGAGCATCACATGCTCGCAGAAGGAGGTGGCGGCGGCCCACGCGCTCGCGCTCCGCACCATTGCCGCAATCATGCTGCCGAGCGAGAGGACTTCCACCCCGATGGCTGCCACGAGGTCACGCCTCGGCGCCTCCCACGCCGGGCAGTCCGCCAGCGTGTGCAGCCCTGAGTCCTCGCTCGCGTCACAGTGATGACACTCAGGCGTTGGCTCCTTCCTGATCCGATGCAGGTGGTCCCCGAAGCACCCCTTCCCGGAGATCACCTGCGTCAGTCGGTACGAGAGGCTTCCGTGTCGTCTCTCTAGCCAATCCTCCATGATGGGCCTTACCGCTGAACCCAAGTACCTGTTAATAATAGGACTAGTTGACCTTGAGATGAACAAAATCCCAATGCAACTTGTGTCTAATGCTACTCAGTTATATTTGTATATAGGTTTAGTAAAATCATAAGGTGATGAAAACTATACAATGAATGTTATCAATAATATTAGTACGCAGACTACAGCAATTTCCATCTTACAAATTTAATCTGCCATAAAATATCCTCGTTTCCACCTCTTTTACTAAAATAAATATAAATTAGAAAAGAAAATCGTGTAATCCAAGCTAATAGAATAAGAAGAGGTAAACGAACTTCGGGCTACGAAGTGAAAACCTCGGATGCAACGGGGAACAACATTAAGATAATGATGATGATGATCTCGTAGGCAGATTCCAAGTATAGCCCTTTTCATTGACCGCTGAGCAACATTGAGCCTTTGCAGGAGTTCATGTTATTCATAGCAAAACTACTCTAACTGTTACTAAGCATCAGCTGTGCCTATCTTTTTTTGGTACGGAAACTCCATTCGGGCTTCACCTCACCGGAGCCAGCGATGAGGTGGGTATCTTGGATTCGAACCGACTAAAACCCAACGATGTTTCGTCACGTCGGCCTTTGTGACCAGGGAATCTGGTGTGCCCTAGAGAGAGTACCCTGAGACCCCGACCGAACTCGGCCGCCAACATAGACGACCCGACGCGATGGGTTGTTAGGGATCAAAATCTCTCCTTCCTTATAGAGAGGCGCGCGCGGGAACATGACGTGCCGCCACCCTGGGTCTGTAGATTTAGCTGTGCTTTAACTCACTTGATTTGAAAGCGACAAAATAAGCAAAGTGTAATTTACTTGTAATGTCATAAGTATTATTTATTACACAATATTGTGGTCAGAACTAAAACATATGAAAGATAGATCACCCGCTGGTTACTCCATCCGATCGGTTACCTCTTAAGGTAACTGATGCAAATAGCTTATAACACTGAGGTATTCAGACTACTTTAGTTTAAAGTCCAAACTGCTAGTTTATAAATAGAGGGTACAATCAAACTGACAATGTAATAAATATAAGACTTTACAACACTTGAACGATGCCACTTTTTACGTTTAATGGCTTAGAGTTATATTTTTTATAAACTCTCTACTATCAATAAGTGAAATTATTGGTCTCAGACGATGTGGTAGCAATGTGGTAGCTCAATACCACCGAAAACTGTTGATATCGTTCAGTAGTGAAAACCTAAAATCAATGCAGAAAATACACTGAAAATGATTTCGAGGGTTTCAATTTTATGTTAATCACGAATCTTAGCGTTTTTCCCTTAGTGCATCCTAGACTTTCACCTTCGAGCTCGGGGTCCACTTACCCGTTTTCGTGCAAAGCGACTGCCGTCTGATCTCCCAACCGGTTCCATATTAATTTTATTAGTATTGGACTTAGAACTCCGAAGATGCAGCAGGAAACTCCTCAAAATCAATCAGTAAATGTGAAATTATCGAGTGTATTGTGGAACATGACGTCAAATGTATATACAAATACATATACATAATACATATTTTGAAAGGCCGTATATATTGGTGCCGATTCTGCTGTTACAAAACTCTCTAAACTAGACTACCTTTTTAATAAAGTTTAGGTTTAATCCGACTGCACATAGAACAAATTTTCGAAATTCATATTAAATAGTTTTAGTGACATTTAAGTTTAGTGAGATGAACAACAGAATTAACACCATTTTGTGAATTCAACAGCAAATCAAAGATTTGTTTTAAGGTGCTCCCTCACCGTGAGCATTCGTCTATAATGTAACGGATTCGAACATTCGATACATCAGTGAGGTATTGGTGAGTGGAGATTGGAGTGGAGTGGAATGGAGAGGAGCGTAGCGGAGCAGACCGGAGCAGAGCGCAGCAGAACGGAGCAGATCGGAGCAGAGCGGAGTGAAGTGGGGCGGAGTGAAGCAGATTGGAGTGGAGTGGAATGGAGCGGAGTGAAGAGGAGTGGAGACTGGAGTGAAGAGTGGAGTGAAGAGTGGAGTGTAGAGTGGAGTGGAGAGTCGAGTGGAAAGTGAACTTTAGAGTGGAAAGTGGAATGGAGTGGGGACTTGAGTGGAGATTGATGTGGAGATTGGAGTGGAAAGATGAGTAAAGTGGAGATTAGAGTGGAGTAACCAAAACAGCGCATCCCGACATGGAAAGATTAGGTTAGAAGTGTATACCCTTCGTGTTATGTCACTTATGACAAAGCACCAAGAAATAGGAGCCCTACGATGCGGGGCACCTTCTACATTATTTTCTAAGCTAGATAGTCAGCCTCACGTGCAAGCTGGTGTTATCAGCGCTCTTGAAAGTTTAACCTGTGTGGGGATAAAATAGGGGATGATAGTTTCAATTAGTGTGGACGAAGTCGCGGGCAACAACCATTTTACACTATATTCCTTAGTTGGTATAATATTAGAATAATTATGAATACATCCACGCAAAATTTATCCCTCAGGTTGACATATATATAAATCATCTTATCTTCACATTTAATCGGATTTATGTTCAGAACTATCGGTTCGAAGCTATAAATTAATCATGTAGGCTGTCGCTAAAATATCGCTTTTCTAAGGTGAGGGCAGTGGCGGCGCGCGCATCGTATCGGCGATAGAACACGCTCGCAGGCGCAAGGCGCGCGCGAGCAACAATAAAACCACATCCAGCCGGACCGAGTATCGCCGTCATTTCCTGGCGACAAAATCTAGCGATACCATCAAACCCCTTGCTTTCTCAATGCTCTGATATAAATCAAACGTGAAGTATACTACATTGAATACAAACCTTTTAAAGTTGATTTAAATAAGCTATCAACGCAACCACTGCACCTAATGAACACAAATTTCCAATAAAGCACAAGAAAATAATAATAGCACACAACTAAAACCACTTTACCGACACATCTCATTTGAATAATGTAAATTTCCTACCTCCATTTTGATTCTAAAAAGTTACCTGCAATTAATTAAACGACCATTTCTTAATTATCTACTAAAATAATAGTACTGTTTAATTGGAAACTTCTATATGGACATGCAAAATAATTAAGTGATCAATTAACAGTACACGGCGATGTATATCCAGCAGCACTTTTATCTACTTGCATCTACAACTTTGTACCAACATAGATTACATAATCTTTTCCCCTAATACCAGCCGCATAGTGCCTACGACAGCCGCGAAAGATCATTATTAGACGTATCCTGAGGCTCTCTTTTCACATTCATTACTTAACAACGTTTATGAGAACTCGTTTGTGAGAACTTTTAATAAGTATTCTAGCAAATAATACAATTATACCCCAAAGTGTAAAACACAGTGATAAAATCACTCACAAATCAGTAATATGTGATTGCAGTGGGTTACAAACGTACCTCGCCTTACAGTGACAAGTTTTAACTAGTTTTTTGCCGCTTTACTATCTGTAATCAATCCATGTGTTCAAAGTAACAAAGTCCTAAAATCGTTGTGAAATATTTTTCTGAAGTTTGAACTTTGCACCACAGTACTAGCGCCAGATCGGCCATACATACGGCTAATAGACGAACTAATCTTTAGTTCAGCTACTTGCCACCAGATGGCCTAATGTTGCCAAAGTAAATAAATGTAAAATTTTTGGCATATTTATATCTACAAAATAGTAAAAGTAAAAAAAAATAATAGAATAAAATAGAATAAAGAAGAATAAATAATAATCAACTTTCTGTTATTAATCAAGGAAGAGCATTGATTTGGAGTGTCTTTTTCCAGTTCACGGAAGTTCTTTAAGAATATAATAATTTTCCACTTTGAATTACTTCGATTATTTTTTAACCATGGGCAAAACTAAGCGAACGCCTCCTGCAACTCCCTCGCCGTCGCAATCTACAACTGGTCCTGACAACAAACAGACTACACATACTCGTACCAACGAAAATCAATTGTTGCTGCAACACTGCCCACCAACCACTGATTATAATACTAACACGGCAACTGTCACTGGACGGAAGAAGAGGAAGTACGATGATGATAACTCCACTATTACTGCTGTAATCAAGCAAATGTTCGCGGAATTTTCAAACGACCAAGACAAGCGATTTCAAGACCTACAGAATACTATTGTAAAAATTAACGAACAAAACACCGAACTGCGCAAGAGTGTGGATATGATTTCGTTAAAATACGACGACTTTTTAACTAAAATCATGTATCTTGAAAACCAACGGCAAGCTGACGCTGAAACAATCAAAATTCTGGAAGAAAAAGTCGAGACGTTGGAACGGAAATCGCGAACAACTGGTATAGAGGTCCGAAATGTACCGAAATCTCAAGGGGAATCCAAACAAACATTATTCAACTCCATTAAACAACTTGGCGATTCACTCCACATCAATATCGAACCCTATGAAATACGTGATATTTATAGACTTAACTCAAAAGACAACTCCAATCCAATCGTGGTTGAGTTTGCATCTGTTCTACTAAAAGATAAGGTAATCAAGGGGGTAAAATCTTTTAATAGAGATAAAAGCAGTGATGAAAAGTTAAACACTAGTCATATAAACTCTCATACACCTATAAAGCCATTGTATATAAGTGAGACATTGACCTACGCTACCCAGAAGCTCTATTATCTGGCAAGGACTTTTCAAAAGAGCCACGGGTATTCTTTCTGCTGGTCTACAAATGGAATTGTATACTTACGTAAAGAAGTTGGCTGTCCTCAAATTCGTGTCGTAAATGAAGCTGTTCTTGATTCACTTAGAAAGAAGGAATGACTATTTATAGTTTACTTAAGTCATTGCACACATATCTTGGGTTGTAAACTAATCTACAAGGGAAGCTTACTTTATGGTTTTTTTGCTGGATTAATATACTCTTTCATAATTTACGGTATGCATAATTACATTAGTATATTAAAACTCTGCATGCCTAAACTAAAATCCTTACATAAACACTCACTACCACTTACTCACTCTCAAACATACTCGGTCTCACACACAGATTTACGTTTATATACTATATTTATAGTTTTAACACTAGCTTATACTGATCAACTAAGTAACTCTGAAACTAAAATGATTATAATACTGTTTAGATTGAAGATTATTATTATGTTGTACTTGATGAATGTACTAGCATTTCTCTGTTCCATCTGTAATAATTTATTGAAATATTTACTTCCTAACGACGACCATGGCTAATAATTTAAATAACTTTATACACGCTATTGATGATTTCGCTATCTCAGAATCACATACTTGTGAAGTTAAAGACTGTAGTAAATTATTCCCAACCCAACCAACATTATCGGTCCATACGCAAAATATCCGTAGTATAAACTGCAATTTTTCGGGCTTCCAGGTTTTGTTAACAAGACTTGGAATCTATTGTGACGTCATAATTCTAACAGAGTGCCGGTTGTCCTGTGCTCCGATCATACCTACAATTATTGGCTACTGCTCTGCAGCTACCAGTAATAATCCAATTCAAAATGATGGAGTCCTTGTTTATGTAAAAGAGGAAATTAACCATTGTATAGAAGAGGTCCCGTTAAATGACTGCAATTGCCTGGTTATTAAAATAGGACATAATGATACAGCGATTTTAGCTATCTATCGGTCTCCCAGCTATAAAAACCTAGATCTATTTCTGACATCATTGGATAATACATTACAGGCCCTGTCAAGTTTTAAAAACGTAGTCATAATGGGTGACTTGAATATTGATACTATTGCGGATAATCCTAAGACAACCACGGATCAATATTTGTCATTGACTGGCTATCATGGGCTGCTACCGGCCCATTGCTTTGTTACACGTGATATTAGTGGAACTTGTGTTGATCATGTTTTAGTAAGAAGTAAAATTCCCTCCATAACCATAGTTCCACAGTCTACACTAACGGATCATAAATCGGTAGTCTTTTGTATGAAAAAAGAAATAAAACGAAACTGCTCCATTTCTACACATACTAAAATTGACCAGGAAGGGTTGAGCACTGATATAAAGAGAATTAATTTCGATTACATCTATCAAACTGAAAACGTTAACCATGCAATGAGTTTCCTTATTGGGGAGCTGAGGATGGCACTACTCAACAATTCAAAAACAGTTACTCCATCCCGGCGTAAAAGAATAATAAAACCTTGGATCACACCTGGTCTCTTGCGCTGTATGAGAAATAGAGATAAACTACATAATAAATCTAATGCTTTTCCAGATAATATCATATTTAAAACAACTTATACTCGCTATAGAAATTTCTGCAGTTCAATATTGAAGAAACTCAAACGTGGGTATGAAAAAGAGCTTATTCTAAAAGCAGGAACAGATAATAAAAAAATGTGGGATACTATAAAAACAATAACAAATACTACCAAAAACATAACACATAATGAAGAGCTGCTTAGCATATCAAATAACCCTCAAGACTCTGTTAATACCACCAACAGCTACTATGCAGGTGTCGGTAGGAGACTTGCTGAAAAAATAACCAATTCTCAATCAGTCTTTTCGGGGGAGTTACTTCCCAGTGATGGACATAGTTGCTCGTTTGTGCTTCTTAGTGCGGACGAGTTAGAGGTTGCAGGTTTAATATCAGCACTTAAGCCTGATAGTTGTGTTGGCTGGGATACTGTCTCCAACAAACTACTGAAGGAACATAAAGACATCCTGGTTCCTCATTTGACCCATATTATTAATATGTGTCTATCAACTGGGGTCTTTCCAAATGACCTAAAAAAGTCACAAATACATCCTATTTACAAGGGTGGAAACAGAAAGTGTATAGCTAACTATAGACCCATATCAGTATTACCCTCTATATCAAAAATCCTTGAAAAAATTATTAATAACAGACTTGTTGATTTTTTGGAGTCCAAACATATCTTATCTGAACATCAATTTGGCTTTCGTAGGGTGAAGTCTACTGATAACGCGGTCAGTAAACTTATGGACTTCGTGACTTCTAATCTGGATGATGGCAACAAATGCTTATCGATATTTCTAGATTTATCGAAGGCCTTTGATACGGTCTCTGTTCCCATTCTGGTGAAAAAAATGGAGAATATAGGTATCAGGGGAACCCAATTGAAACTTCTCATCTCGTACTTATCAGATAGATTGCAGTGTGTTAAGGTGGGCCCATATATAAGCACGGAGCTTCCAGTGTGTTATGGTGTTCCACAGGGAAGTATTCTTGGACCTACGCTCTTTTTAATATATATAAACGACCTACTCAGCCTTGACTCATTCCCAGGAAAAATGATCTCATATGCTGATGATACTTCACTCATCTTCGCAGGCAAAACTTGGGCTCAGACCTATAATTCCGCTCAAAGAGGATTTGATATTGTTAAGCGGTGGCTTCATGATAATGTTCTCACCTTGAATGAGGATAAAACTAAATATATTTCATTCTCGCTCCGTGGCTCTCCATCGAATGACTATATACTTACGTCACATAATTGTTCAGGCCCTTGTCATTGCAGTCCTCTTCAGCGCACCGATACTATCAAGTACTTGGGAGTGGGTTTGGATGAACACTGCAGTTTTAAACCACACATTCGACTTCTTACTAAAAGGGTACGAAAGCTGACATATATATTTAAAACAATAAGGCACGTCCTTCCTCCGTTAACTCTAAAGCGAATTTACTACGCTCTCTGCCAATCGTTACTTACTTACTGTATATCCTCATGGGGAGGTGTTCCTAAGATAACACTTATACAACTTGAGGTTGCCCAGAGATGCATCTTAAAATTATGTATTTTCAAGCCTTTTCGCTATCCAACTAAGCTTTTGTATAAGTCTTGTGGGGTTCTATCAGTGCGTCAACTATTTATAGCGAGTATCGTGTTGAGACAGCACTCCCTACTGAAATATAACCCAATTTTGCCTCAACGACGAAGACTCCACAGCGTGTGTGATCGTACTCTTAAACCTAAAACGTCATTTATTCGCAGATTCCTACCATTTCTAGGTCCTTATCTTTATAATAAAATAAATAAAATAAATGAAATATATCATTTGACTAAACTACAACTCAAAAAATCGTTATTTCCCTGGCTCAATAAAATGACTTACAGTGAAGCTGAAGACCTATTGACAATCCCTAAATAGTGTTTGAAATTGCTACCAACCTTCAGAGTACACATCGTAGAGTTCATAATATACCTCGTGGATCACGTAAACACACGCACACACACACACACACAAAACACACGCCTTCACACACATACACACAAATGCACATACACACAAATCCACACACATACACTTAATCCTTATCTTTTGCTTTTTATAATGGTTTGAGTTACCTGAGTTATAAGATGTAAATTGTAATGTGTTAGAATTAATTTTTATTGATTAATATGTATTTATTTTGATTTAAAATGTAATTTTCGAACACCTTTGCTCAAGTATCTTCCTAAACTACTCAGCATGTCTTCAGGGTGGTTGCAACTGCTCACTGAAATACAGGCTACTAGTCACTACTACTACTACTACTACTAGTAGGTAGTAGTACTCAGTGACAGAAGCTGCAATTAGATGCTATATAATACTCTGCGTACGTATGCATAAGAATTAAGAATCAAGAATGTTAAGAATTTATAATAAGGTATAAATCATGTATCATGCTTTTTTGGAAATAAATTATTATTATTATTATTATTATTATTATACTCCTATTTTATTGCATGATGATGGTTTGAATTATTTTAATTGAAATCCCATTATTTTCGCAATTATGAAATTTTTGCCAATTGGTCACTTTGAAACTCAAATGGGTACACATGGCCAAATAAATTACTGTGGAGGTTTACTTACATGTTTATTTGTAGTTGGGTAATTTTTTGAGCGGATATAGATTACAGTATACCTACATCCGTTACCCTAACTCTTCTTTCTTCTTTTCCGCTTCCTTTGGTTGGGCACTTACAAATTAAATAATGAAACGGCAAAGAAATATTAAGGAAATTACCGAATTGACGAAAATGACTCATTACTGACTGGCAAAATTAAAATTGTGTATTCAATTTACAAAAACAATCCAAAACATCAAAAATGCACACAAATATACATATTCAGTAATATTAGTCTGTGGCGGTAGCGTACTTTGAACGCGGTCAAGGGTGCAGGTTTAATTTCTGCTTTCTGAAACCCATTTTACAAGCTACGCTTAATTTAGGGTCCAGATTTTGCTGTGTTGAATATTTATTATTTATTTATATTCTTTACAATCAATCAAATTAGGTATAGGGTACTTTTACAAAAAACATAAGATTTATTCGGAATTTTTGTCTGTCTGTCTTCTTGGCTTATCTCAGGAATGGCGGGCCGATGTTGACGGGACTATCACTGGCATATATCTGATGTAATGAGTCGTAACCTAAGTCGCGAGCACATTTATTTTGGAATAAAATGATAACCTAGAGATAACACTTCAAGAAACTCTTCCCCTCCTTATTTAATGGTGTTAATAGCGAATAATGTTAACAATGTTCGCCAAATTATTTGGTTTAAAATTACGTACAATAAACTGTAGTTCCTTAATTTTCTTCTACATTCTTATTTATGATTCGGTATAAACTGTTCATTGTAATTTTTAGCAATAGGTTTATCATTATTTTCCTTCAAAGAGGTGAGTGATTTAGGTTCTGTTTAACACATAATGAAACAGATGGCGTGTCTGAAAAAATATTCTTTGGCCCTTTGTCTGGTATAATACCGTACGTGGCGTAGTACTGTTTGCATGCACACCGAATGTTTATTCATGGTGATTGACCACTCATTCCACCTTTGTTGCCTTCTAATTTTCTCATAACCTATGGCTTCAATTACCACTTACACAAATATTTGTTAAGCAGTACTTAATTAGTAACTTTCATCTTTATGGTTTTAAATGATTACTTAGACACATTTATTTCCACACGTGCGCGCAAAGATAAGTGATCGTCAAATAAAATCTTCGGCAGTGTTTAATGAGTGGGTTATAAAAAGTCAGTATGAAGTCAAAAGGTCATTAGATATGAAGTAGTATCAGTAACTCTAGTGTCTACCCGCGGCTCTGACTGCATTTGATACACCAAAATACTTCATAGAATATATCAATTAACTGGCACGAAATCTGTATTTGTCGCATTGATCAATTTATTATAGATCTTAATGTAAATTAAATAAAAATAAAAAATAAAAGTTTAATATAAAAATATTTTTTATTATAGAATTTTTTAAAGGATGTCATGTCCCATGGTTGATTGTATTCATCATCATCATCATCATCTTAGCTTGATTCCTGGTTGCAGCCGAGGCTTTCACCGGAGTCTGTGTAGTCTTTCTTCTCCTTTAGATTTGGCTAATGCGGCTTTCATGGAAGCGACTGCCGCTTGACCTACTAACTCCAAGAAGAAAGCCCGAGTCGGAGCTTCGTCCGTAAACTGGCAGGTATACAGGTATAAGGTATAATTATATATTGAGCCTATTCCCAACTCGGTTGGGGTTGACTTTCAGTCTTACTAAGAAACGGCCGAACTGCTATATTTTCCGTGAAGAAGCTTTTATTAAGGTTTGTTTGATTGAAGTTCTCTATGTGGCAATGTTACGGTACGTATCCTTTTATGAGTTTCATTTCAGATCTAATATGCAATAAATATATTTATAAATAGTCGACTGTCAGCGAACAAATTACGTCCGTAATAGAGTTGTTTATCGTTCCGCCCAATTACCTACATCACACGTAATTGCTTTGAAATATGAATGTATATTTCAATGCAGCCGCCCAAAATGAAAATTTAATGCTCATATTAAACTATACTTATTCGTTGTTTATTTAAAATTACATGCCAGTTAAATGTTATAATATCGCTGCCACGTCCGATATGCGGAACAATTTATTGAATATTTTAATTTGAAAACTAGAGAGACAGGAGTCGATTTTCTTATAATTAATAATAGTATACCGTTCCATAATGTTCATGCAGTAATAAAAAGTAATACTTTTAAGTACAAAATATTGCATATATATTCAGAAGCAAAGTGGCCCCTAACCTACTTAATTTCTGTGGCAATGTTTACGATTTCAAGTTGTTAATATGCAGGGATCAAAAGTAATTCAATTAAATTGTCCCTGGGTGGGTTCGTTAGCGTGCGACGCGCGAGCCTCGGCGGCGAATGAACGCAACGGTAGCGCGCGCGGCTTGTCTCCCGACGACACTAAATGCATATAAACATTGTTGTATCGACTGAAAATCGATGCGATTTGATTTTGCTACCTTCATTAGGGATCCGGTTCTTCATTTCAATAAGCTCTTGAGCCTTAATGATTCCGCGGTAACAACGTTCTTATAAAGCATAATGCCTTATTTAGGAAGCGGCCCTTTTGAACTTGCCCTGACGTTGGTCATTTAAATTGCATGAGTTTTATTTTGTTATATTTAGTTGGTATCATTAATAACACATGATGAAATTTTATACATTGTTTACAAGATAACAAAATTTACTATTTACTTACTGTGTTTTAACATTAATTCATAAACTTCAATAGGCCATTTAAGTTAAAATAATATAAAGACATAAACGGTAAAGACCCAAATAGTAACACGTATTTCTAAACATTGGCGACCGACGCAAATGGCGTGTGCGGTTGCCCGTAACAGAAAGATAGCGCCTATACAGTCAATTAATATGCCTAATGCTAACATCATTATTACTAGGCATGGCGCACTTAACATACTATATCCATTTACAATTTGATTTGTGTAGAGCTGGGCTGCGATTAATCGGCGAGCAACGTGCGCCAGCGCCGCTGATTTATAGCAAGCATGCAGTCGCACACGCCACACTGACTCAACGTACATGGTCTACAGTCACTACACTCTCCTTTTATAATCAGCACATATATTCACACATACATATTACTCCCTATACAAATTTATAAAGAATAAATAGTGATAATAATACCTATATGTTGTGCGTAATCCTTATCATTGAAATGAGCAAGCCATGTGCAATCTTACTTTCTTGCTATCTAATACGGAATGCAGTAAAGTAGTTTTAGAAACAATTTATATTGGTAAAGAGAGCATAAAATAAGAATGAAATAGGCAAGTAATGTCTGTGGTGTAGCGGTAGACTTTTGAACTCTTACATCCGTCGCCAGTTCGATTCCCGTGCAGTGGTAATATTTGTATACACGTATATAATATTTATTTGCATTGGTCCGGGTGTTTCTATGTTTATTATGTATGTATTTACAAAAGAAAATTTTACCAAGAAAATATATGCGTCGGAAGCTTAGTGGTTAAGGAGTCGGCCTTACGATCGAGAGGTCCCAGGTTCGAATCCTGGCCATTACACTACTGACGTGAACCCACTCCTAACACAAGCAACTAAGCTAAACTGGAGGGGTTAGGGGGAATACTATTAATTTCGGTAACTAGTATGCTTTTAAAAAAAATGTAAGTATGTCAAGTATGTTTATCCGCATACTAGAACCCATTCTACAAACTTATAGTTTAGCTATCCTTCACTTTGGATCTGGATAGCATCGTGTATCATGGAATATTATTATTATAAACTTGAAGATATAAACAATATTTGCAAATAGACGTCTAACCAAGTTTTTTTTTGTCATGGTTATTTCTAGAAATAACCAAATTTAAATCCATAAACTCCTCTAACCGAGCCTGTAAAGACCCACACCCGTTCATCCCAACATGAAGGTATCTCTACTCTCACGAGCTGCGGTCGTATATCTAGTATATTATGACTTTATAAAAAAAACCGTCTCCACAAACCAAAAAGTACTAAAACCAGGCACTTAAGTCATTTTAACAAAAAACCGCCGTAAAAACTGAAAAGCAATAAACAAGAAACCTTTTTAACTAAGTTCTGAAACTAATGTAAGTAGGTATACCTAAGTTATTTTGAGTCGGTGTTTTGATTTTATAATTTTTGTGGCTATAATGTACTTATTACTAAATCATTTTCCAAATTTATATGGGACCAACTTCGGGGTATACCATTTTCAATAAAAAATATTATCAAAATCGGACTACTCTGTAAAAAGTTATGCGTGATCATACATACAAAACATTACGCGTTGAATTGAGAACCTACTCCATTTTTTTCGTCGGTTGAAATGAAAAGTAGCTGAATTACAGATTTAGTTCAAAAGACAAAAATACGCGTAAGGCTTTTCTATTGAAGTCGGTGCCAAGGCAAATAGGTATTAAGAACAAGGAGGGAACATTAGGAATTATACTTTAAGTAGTTTGACAGCGTTTTCAATAAGTAAATAAATTACTTTGCTCAAAAATTAATTTTCAAATAAAGATGCTTTTGACGTTCTTAAATTACCTGATAATCATGTGTTTTTGATTATTTTCTAGAGTTAAGTTCAAATGCAGAAAATTGAACATTCAGCATTAGTACCCAGGTATAAAGGAGAGCTCTAACTGCCCACATGAACTGGGTTAACGTACTCTCCATTTGAAATAAATAGTAAGACAAAATGTACTCATAACAATCTCATTTAAATTTATTATGATTTCTGTGATAAAAACTATTTTTAATACTAAGAAATTACTTAAAACTAGTTACGAATGGACCGTAAAACGCAGCGGGGTAAGCAAAGTGCTAAACCTTGCATATTGAGTTACCTTTAAGTAAATACCCCTAATAATCTTTACGTAGATTGACTCATTCACTGATGGATAATTTTCTCGTCGTAAATAAGCACTCTAAACCACGGTATATAATTTCAGTTCTTACTAACAAAATGAGTATTTGGCTCAAATAAACTCATTTCATGTGTAATGGCAACAATCAGAATCAATCTATCACAATACACGTTATAATGATTATTAATAATTTAATACAATGTGAATGCAAATTATACAAATGTATCCTTTTCGATGTAATTAAATTTTTAATTAATGAATATGCTGACTTTTCCTATAGATTATTTTTAAAGTTTCGTACATACGTCAAAAATAAAAAAATAAACCTTAATAGGATCACTTGAGTTTCTGGCTGTCTGACAATTTTTATTATCTTTGATGGTGATTTTTCTTTTTCTTTTTTTCTTCTTCATCCGCGCATCAATCCCGGTCGTATTCAAAGCTTGCACTTTTACAGCCTAGGGCCCACTCTCTTACAGCTCCAACTTTTGTACGTTTTGTCTTTCTGGAAACCGACTGACATCTGACCTCCCAACCCAAATTAGAAAGCCTGCGCCAGAGCCTCGTCCATCCATCAGGAAGTGTACCAGTTTTTGTTCCGAAGATCTCGGTCGGGCCCCATACACCTAAGTGATACCAAAGGGTTTCAATTTAAAGTTTTCAGAAACAAAATTGCCTTTGAGTCAGTCTTCTGTATCTACCTTTTTTTTTTTTTTTTTATCGTGCGGAAATCCCTTCGGATACCCCCCCGCGTGCCAGCGGGGGCGGTTATGTCGGGCTTGAACCGACTAAAACCGCACGCGGTCTCGGGTCTACAGACGCCGGGGTGTAAGGTTGCCCATAGAGCATATCCCTCGCACCCCGACTGACCCTGGGCCATCTCCGGTTTCGAGATGGCCCCCTCGGGTTTGGGAACCACGGTGTCCCCGTCTTGCCCCGGTTTGGGGGAGGGGCGCTAGTCGCCCCACCGTCCCGGCCTGCTTCTGCTGGGGTGACAGGTGGCCTCACCCGCCACCCCCAGGCCTGCGCTCATGGAGGACGGAGGTCGTTAAGCGACCTCCGGCGCCTGAGTTGCCTGCGACGCGCGGCGAGCAAGTTGCGGGCTCGGCGGACCGGGAGAGTTCTAAGTCTCTCCCGGGCGCGCTCCGCCACCTCCTTCGCGAGCATTACATGCTCGCAGAAGGAGGCGGCGGCGGCCCACGCGCTCGCGCTCCGCACCATTGCCGCAATCATGCTGCCGAGCGAGAGGACTCCCACCCCGATGGCTGCCACGAGGTCACGCCTCGGCGCCTCCCACGCCGGGCAGTCCGCCAGCGTGTGCAGCCCTGAGTCCTCGCTCGCGTCGCAGTGATGACACTCAGGCGTTGGCTCCTTCCTGATCCGATGCAGGTGGTCCCCGAAGCATCCCTTCCCGGAGATCACCTGCGTCAGTCGGTAGGAGAGGCTTCCGTGTCGCCTCTCCAGCCAATCCTCCATCATGGGCCTTACCGCCGCTATTGCGGCGTGCCCTGCGCTTGGTTGCCCAAGTCGTTCCTTCCACTCCACCACGATGGCCTGGCGGAGCTGGGACTGCACGGCCTCGATTTCTCGAGGCTCGGGGTTCCATCCCTGCTCCCGCGCCTCCTTTCGCCACTGGTACAGTTGCGAAAGGGCTCTCGCTTCCAGGTCCCATGGCGGAGTTCCGGCAAGGAGACTCGCCGCCTCGAAGGAGATCGTGCGGTACCCTCGGATGACCCTGATGGCCAGAACCCGCTGCGGAGCGCGCAGCATCCGCACAGTTCTGGTCCTCAGGGCCTCCGCCCATATTGGGCACCCATACAGGGCCATGGACCGCACGATCCCCGCGTAGAGTCTCCTGCAGGAGTCATCGGGCCCCCTCATGTTGGGCAACAGCCGAGCCAGAGCAAGAGCTGTGCCCTTCAATTTGGGGGCCAGACTTCGGATGTGCTCTCCGAAGTCCCATCGGCCGTCGAGCACGAGCCCCAAATATTTCATTTGGGGCTTGATGCCGATGCGATTTCCTCCCACGATGAGACTGGATCCCTCGGGTGGCTTGCTCCGAGGCCCATGGAAGAACAGGGCCTCGGTTTTATGCAGGGCCACCTCGAGACCCAGCCGCCGGATCCGCCTAACGACTTGGGCAACCGCGGTCGTGGCCTTTCGGGTCGCTTCGCGGTACGTCGCCCCGCACGCCGTCACGAGCGTGTCGTCCGCGTAGCACGTGACGACGGCACCGCCTACGAGCTCACCGCGAAGCACCCAGTCGTATCCGATGTTCCACAGGAGCGGCCCCAGGACCGATCCCTGTGGAACACCGCACGACATTTCACGCCGACCGAGACCGGTCACGGTTGGGTAGATGACGGCTCTCTCCGTCAAATACGCCCCGACTATGCGGCGGAGGTAGAGAGGCACTTCGTGATACACGAGCGCCTCCCTAATGCAACTCCAGGGCAAGGTGTTGAACGCGTTGGCGATGTCCAGGGACACCGCCAACATCACCTCACCCCGGGCTACTGCATCCTCCGCCAGAGCCCTCACGCGCATGATGGCATCCACGGTGGAGCGCCTCTGGCGGAAGCCATATTGGCCATCCGCCAGGTCCGGCCCCACTCTTGAGAGGTGCTCGACGAGGCGCTTCGCAATTACTCTTTCAAAGAGCTTGCACACCTCGTCGAGCAACACTATGGGCCGGTAGGCGGACGGCGAGTCCGCCGGGCGCCCCTCCTTTCGGATGAGGACCAGTTTCCCCGTCTTCCACAATTTCGGAAACTGGCCCCGCTCCAAACATGCGCTGAGAAGCCCTCTCAGTCGGGGCTCGAGAGCGTCGTCGACTAGAGCTAGGACCCACGCTCGGCCTGGAATGCCGTCGGGTCCCGGGGCGGTGTGTTTGGCTCTTAGCCTTCTCACCGCCAGCTCTAGTTCTACCCAAGTGACCTCGGGCACGTCGTCGTCTTCCACGTCGGGCGCCATGCGCAACCGAGGCGGAGTCATCCGCGGTGGAACATGTTCCACCGCCCGCGCTGGGAACAGGGAGCCAACAACTCCTCCGAGCAGATCCGGCTGGAGACACCGGGTTAACGGCGGGGCCTTGGGGCGCAGCTTGCCCCTCACCATCCGGTAGGGCCGCCCCCAAGGGTCCCGCTCCAGCGTCTCCAGCAGCTCGCGGAAGGCGTCCCGTTTGGAACGCCTTATCTCCGCTCGGAGGGCTCGTCTGGCCTCCCTGTATCCCTCGTACAACTCCGCCTCTCGGGCCTCCGCATCTGCGGGGCGGCGACGCCTCCTACGGAATCGGGCCCACCGGCGGTGCGTGATCACGCAGCCCCGTCTGAGCTGCGCGATCTCCGGCGACCACCA
The DNA here is from genome assembly GCA_946251805.1 of Cybosia mesomella. NCBI lineage: Eukaryota > Metazoa > Arthropoda > Insecta > Lepidoptera > Erebidae > Cybosia > Cybosia mesomella. The sequence goes on from OX276403.1 coordinate 17,086,585, forward strand.
GTAGACCCGACCCCTCGGATTATAGGGCGGAGCCCTAGGCATCGCCGCGTCACAGACACGGGTCATGGCCTCCCGGAACCACTCCGCCTCATCGTCTATGCAGACAGGCCTGTCCGGCGCAGGGGCCCAGGCCTGTACGATGGCGGCTTCCAGGAGGAGCTCCCGATCAAGTCGCTTAAGCGCCCAACGTCGCTCGGGTGGAGCCGGTGCAGCCGACGCGTCGCTCGCAGGGGGGGACACGTCAAACCGAATGTATCGGTGATCCGAACTTGTGTCCTCCCCCAAAACGACGCGCCAGCCCTGAACACGTCGCGCCAACGAGGGGCTCGCGAACGATAGGTCCACGATGGAGCTACCCCTCGAGGTCACGAACGTGTCCACGGCTCCCCGATTTAGGAGGACTAGGCCGAGTCGTGCGGCCCAGTCCACCAGTGCCCTGCCTCTATGCCCCGTCGCGCCCCTTTCGTGTCGGGAACCCCAGGCATACGACCAGGCGTTGAAGTCCCCGAGCACAAGGATCGGACGGGGCTGGCAGGCATTGACGACGACGGCCAGCTGACGGAGCCATTGCTCATATGCAGCTTGGTCTCGGTTCGGCGTGATATAAGCGGCCACGACCGCTATATCCCCAACCGCCGCCGCCACGCAGCCGGGTCCCCTTGCAACGACGGCAAGAGGGGGGCTGCCGGCGGCAGGGTTGTGCACCAGTGCCGCCGACCCATCCAGCGCGGTTTCCCAGGTAGGCCCGAGGAACCGGTGGGTGTATGGGTCGGCGACAGCGGCGACATTTATGGCCCACTGTGCCATGCTCTGGCGCAGAAGATCCTGAGCATGGGCACCGTGGCCAACGTTCACCTGCAGGATGCGGAGTTGAGGATCCATTATGGAACCCCCATCTCCGCATCCCGCTGCGAACTAGGGGCGGAAGGCCGGCCTCCCGGCTTCGGCTCCCCTCCGGCGCAGGCCTTGCTGCCAACCCTATGGTCAGCCGGCTTGCCCCCCGCTGCACATCTGAAGCAGTGCAACGGGGCGCTACACGTGCCGGCCTTATGACCGGGCTGGCCACAGCGGAAGCAACGGTCACCCGCCGTTACCTCCGCTGTGCAGTGCACCCCCACATGGCCCACCGACAGGCACCTGAAGCACCTGGCCGGTCGGGCCTGCAGGAGCCGTGCCTGCGCCCTCAGGAAGCCTCCCACCAGGAGGCTCCGCCCGTCTGCGACCTTTTGGGCCGCCGCGATAGGGCAGCCGACAACTGCTGCCCCCTGTCCACCGCGGCCGAAGCGTATAGCTCCGGCCTTCACTGTGTCCGGGGAGCAGTCCCCGGCCTCCGCCACGGCGAGCCTAAGCTCCTCAGCCGTGACGGAGTCGTCCAGGCCCGTGATGCGCACTTCTGCGCATTTAATGGGCCTGGACACCCGGACGTCGGCTGCATCCAATGACTCCCTAAGCCGAGCCGCTAGGGCGTTGGCTTTGGGGCCACTGGCGGCACCGGGGACCTCAAGAAGCCGGGCTCCCGTCCGTGTGCTCTTGCACCGGACGCCCGGGATCTCGAGGGCCTTGAGGTCCACGTTGGCCTTTACCTTGGCCAACACCTCGGCATACCCCATGCCTCTCGACGCTGCCTCCGCCGTCAAAGTGACGACGACGGCCGTTGTTCGAGGGGCACGGAGCTTCCCCGGTGCTGCCTTCGCGGCGGCCGCGGCCCTCCTGGCCTTTTTGGCGGCCTTTTTGGCGGCCTTCCGCCTCTTCTTACTGGCTCCAGCCACCTCCCAGCCCCGTTCCAATGGGGTGGAGGTAGCCGGAACCACGGCTGGGGCTGGGGCTGGGGCCAGGGCAGGGGACGTCTTCCCCTTTCCCTTCCCCTTACCTTTGCCCTTCCCCTTACCCTCAGTGGGAGGGGGCCGAGGAGCCGGTTCCGGCAAGGGCGCACTCGCAGCCGGGCAGGTGGGGCCCTTCCGGGCTGCAGCCGCGAAGCTGGCCACCGGTGGCGCTAGAGGCGGACGGCGGATGGAGTCCACTAAGGCCTCCAACCGACTCATCATCCTCTCCTCCAGCGCCCGAGTAGCAGCCACCCAGGGCTCCTCCGGTGGTGATTGGGCCGGCCGCCGCACCGATTGCATCGGCTGCTCCGCCTGCGTTGACTTCGCCGGCACCGGCTGCGTCGACCGCGTCGATCGCGTAACCCTCGCCGGCGGCTCCGGTTGCGCCAATTGCGCTGGCTGTGCCGAGATCGCCACCAACCTCTTCAGCTCCTCCAGAGCTGTAGCTAGCCGAGCCGTCTCTCGACGGGACTCGGCCAGCTGTGCCGCGAGAGCCTCGTTTTCGGAGGCGATGCCGAACACAATGTTCAGCATCTCCTCCTGCTGAGGGTCCGGGGACCCCTGGGACGACGCAGCCACCTTCTGGAGTCTCTCCAGGAGTGACCGCGTCTTCCCGCACGGCTCCGACAACGACACCGCCGAGGTGGAAGGCCTCGGCGGTGAGTTTCCCACGGCCCTTCCAAGAGCCGAGGGAGCTCGGGTGGATTGTCCAGCCCTCACGCCACCCCGCGCCCCTCTGCGGCCAGCAGCCACCTTGGATGCCGGCTTTGAGGCTTCGTCGCTACTGGAGGAGGAGGTCGTCCCGGTGAGGGTAAAATCCTCGTCCGAAACGTCCTCCCCCGCCCGAGCCTTTGCGCGCCTCCTGCGCTTGCGGGTCCGCGGCACGCCCAGACTGCTCGCCCTGCTTCGCTCGTTGGCGGTGTCGATACTCTCCGACACCGCCGAGGTATTTAACGTCACCTCCACGCATTGGAGCTGCGCGATCTCCGCGCAGACTCCGTCATTCGCATTGTCCATATTCGTAGCCAATTTGTCATTATTTATTTTTCCGTCCGGTTTTCTGTTAATTTTTGGATTTGTATTCATATCTTATCCCACGAGTGTGGGGGAAAGGTGGTCCATCCAGGCGGAGCCCCCTGCACCTGGATAAGCCTATGTACTATGGAGGTCGGCTGGTATCCATAGGTTTTTACGACTTGGCTGTCGGGTGTTATAGACTTTTCCTTGTCGTGGGCCGGCCAATAAAGGCAAGCCCTCCGGTCAGCAAGTTCACGGCGTACCCTTCTGGAGCCACCAGTCAGGTCGTTGCTGATCACCTGCCGATTACGGAACGCGAGAGGATGGCTAGTCCTCTCTCACCGGCGGCGGCACAAGTGCCCGTCGGCCCCTGCGTTAGCAGTGGGCCAACCCGCCCCTGGATCCCCCAGGACCCTATGGTGGCCTCAGCCACAAACACCATCGCTCATCCTGTCTCCTCTGAAAGCAGAGGAGTACGGAGAGCGATGTGTTCCCGCCACGTTGGGTATTCGCCGACGATCAATGCCAACCCCATGAAGGGGAAGCCATTGACCGCCGCCCAGGGTGTACCGGCCGCTCCGGTTCCGCTCCCCCCGGACTGCAGTGGGATCGGAATCGGAACGACACGCGAGGAGGTTACCCAACACACACCCCAGTCTTCTGTATCTACCTGTTTACAAATTTTGTTGGAAAAATATACTATTTATCATACAGGCACAACTCTGAGAAGTAACATTAAATCTTATGTATTCAAATATCCCGACAATTCGATCAGCAAATACCTTATTAGCATTAGACGCGACTTATGATTAAGAGCCACTCCACGTCTACTAACTTTAGTACCATGACAGATATATATAGCTGATATAAGTAGTTCAATCACCACTTGCATTGCTTCGAACAGTGGCTGTAAAATGGCTTATTGTACAGCTAATTAAGGCCGCCTTGCTCTAAGAGCGGGAGTATTACTAAAACGTTACTGCCTAACGTTATTACTAAAGTACTATATTTCAGGTGCTCTAGGATTTCAAACTAAATTGTAGTGATGGTTTTAGATTTGTTTCTTGTACCTACTACATATATCCATTTCGTGTTAAAAGATGGCAGAGTTGATATTTTCAATTAATTAAATCATGGGTATCGATTTCGAGTATGTATATCCGGGTTGTTTAACCTTCAGGCATAAAAATATAACTTTTTTTATTCTCAAAAATGTAAATACAACCACAACCAAGTAGCTGAGGTGTGGTATATTTCAGACGCAAATGCAAGTTTTTGGTCGATGCATGTGGAAGACCCGATTTATGAATACTCACATACTTACCGACCCTTGCTGTCTACTTCGTCGGGAATAGTCTACAAATGAGAAAGTTATATAAGCTTACAAAAACAATACGCTCTGCCATATAGGGTAAATGGTTCGCATAACATTTGTGATATCCATTTAAGCTCATGCTGGGTATTTGTTGGAAGTAACATTAAATCAAATATCAGATGATCAGGGGTAGGTAAACGGTAGCAGTTATTTAACAGGAATGGCGGCAGGAGAGCGCGCGCGCCGCCCACTCTTGTGATTTATCCGCCACTGCTGTCATTGCCTCGGATTTACTTTCCTGTTGAAATATCAGCAAATCCGTGACGAAATTTTCCTCGATTCTGTCTCGTAATCTACTATATACGACTGGCTAGTCTCTCACTTGTCGGTTTGTCAGTTATTGACAAGGTAAACTTTATAGATATATTATATAGATAGCTACACTTCCATAGATTTATGTAGGCGTGAGTATATATATGTATTATATTTGAAATAAAACTTTTCCCTCGTTGAACTCCAGGTTTCATGCATGGTTTGTTAAAGTAAATAACAAAATGGTCATTTTTTTTAAAGAAGAAAATTAATTATTCTTTGCCTAATAAAAAAAATCTGTACTCAGTTAATATAAAAATTAAAAATATATTCTTCAAAGCGAGTGGGTTGAGTGTGGCGACACGTCTTCGCCGCGCTGCCATGCCGTTCTGACACATTAGATGTGGTCGATTAAAAAAGTTTTCTTTGGTTACTGTTTTGCGATCAACAAATTAACCGACCGTACCGACACAAATATTTTTCAAACACAATCTCAGTTCGCTACCTTTTTAATTGTAGTAGTTTGCAATTTAGTTTGTCATATTCGGCTCGCTAACGCACTATCGCTCTTTCGGGCTGACAGTTACTATTTAACTGGCTACCCTCACTTCTCCACCAAATGACGTGTTGTGTCAAGTCAAATGTTATACGATCATTAATATAATCCTTCGAGCCTTTTCCCAACTAGTTGAAGTCGGCTCTCTAACTACGAAATGGCTGAACATTGATATTTTTCGTGAAGTGACTGCCATCTGAGCTCCACAACCCACTGGCGCAGTTCTTACTTAGACCAAGTCTTCGTACTTTTTAGGGCTCCAGCTAGGCGTACCGAAAGCCCCAGATGTTCGTATGGCAACCAGGACCGACGGCTTAACGTGCCATTGTGTAAAGAATGATCACCTATCCTAATACTGACCTAGTTAGTACTGCTTAGCCTCACAATGTGCAAACCACTCAGTTACCACTTCTATATGAGCCTTGATTTTATACGATGTAATGTTCAAAGGAACACATACTATAGTAATAACTTCAACACTGGTTTGATTTAATATTTTTTTGCGTATAGCTACTTATCAGGCTTCGCTTAATAAATTACTAAAGAGGGTAACGCCATGGACAAAGGCTTGTTTTATATGAAGTGAGGGCATGCAGTTATAGTTTCTGTTAGGTCATACCGACTGTCAATACAGCTAAGAATATAAGGAACGCAGTGGATACGATACAGTGCTCGATATTACCATACCCGTCGGTTTATGAGCACTTGTAGTGTTTAGGCGCCCACTCGACTACTCCAGCTAACCATTTAAATTTATCATTCGTATGGATTATTATTGCTTATTGGAACAACAACTGGCTCAGATATGCAAAGATAGAATTGTGTTGCGATATGATTTGTATGTTATTGTTGTAGGTGGTTTTTTAAGCGTTTGGTTTTAATTTCCAAAAAAGCACAGGAAAATTGTAATCAATACTTGCCATTTATGTTTTAAAGATTATTTGATGTAAATGTTAGCCACGACTACGTTTTAGGTGACCCATACGTGAAGTCCAATTTTGGAATTTAGTGGATCTCTCGTTTTGGATCATTGAATTGGCCGCCTAGACCATGCTATTTGACTCCGTTAGACTATTTTTGTGGAGGTACGACGAATCTCTCGTTTATGCCGATAACCCAGCATCGATTTAAGGACTAGAAGACAACATTACACGTGTTATCGGTGATATACTAGTCGATATGCTCGAAAAAGCGTTACTTTTCCGATAGTGGATTGCAAAATGTGACTTCACATATGGATCATCTGAAACTTAGTCGTGGCCAACATTTATGTGACATAATCCTTAAAATATAGGCAAGGATTGATTTTGATCCCACAATAATTTTACTTTTAAATTGACTGTATTTTTAGGGCTCCGTAGCCAAATGGCAAAAAACGGAACCCTTATAGATTCGTCATGTCTGTTTGTCTGTCCGTCCGTGTGTCACAGCTACTTTTTTCCGATATCATAAGAACTATGCTGTTGAAACTTGGTAAGTAGATGTATTAAGATTTTCATACAAAAATAGAAAAAAAAAACAAGAAATTTTAGGGTCCCCTTAGAATCCCATCCCATCCCATCTATGGATAGCTCTTCAAAAATGATATTGAGGTTTCTAATATATTTTTTTTCTAAACTGAATAGTTTGCGCGAGAGACATTTCCAAAGTGGTAAAATGTGTGGTCGGTGAGTTGGCAGGCATGTGTAGGACAGGACACACGAGACGCCTCCTTCTTGGCCTGCTTCTGTAAGGACGGCAAGTCGGCCGACTGCTATCCTCAGGCCCCGATCATGGAGATCGGTAGTCCTGGGCGTAGACAAGTCTGCGACGTCCTCGCCACAGACTGCGGAACTCGGGGGCAGTTTTCTCTGCCGCTCCCTCTCCGCCGCCTCTTTCGCGTACATTACCTATTCTCAGAAAGAGGCAGCGGCGTGCCACTTGCTTCCGTCGGAGATCACGGCTCACATCATGGTCTCCATCGAGAGAACGTCCACGCCCGAGACTGTTAAAGAGTAACTTAGCCAAAGAAAGACTTTGAAAAACAAAATCAATTTGAACACAAACACGACTTCGGTATTATTAATTATTATTCATGATCTTTCAACATTATACATGCGGAAAACCAAACAATCTACAATTAAAGCTTTTACGACGGTATATAAACAAGCAATAAAGTTTTAATTTCCTTTAATGAATTTTCACTTAAATATAATAAAAGAGTATTAAAGCAACAAATGGTCGGCATGCAATCTCGAATCTCAAATAAGCTACATAACATCTTAAGCCATTATCTTTCAATAGTGTTGCGCGAGCGCTCGACTTATCTGGCAATTAAATCGACATTCAGAAGCCGATGTGGCTTTAATTCTGAGCATGCCACCGCCAAACACTTCACAATGACTTGGATGCATGACAAATAACGTTTTGATTGGACACTCACCTACCAAAACCCGTCAAGTTTGTGCATGTCCATTACACCAATGTTATGTATAACACTTTGAAAAACCGAAGTTGACTTGTGGTTAATTTAAATTTACGAAAAGTGAAGTAGAAACGAGATCACGTAAGATATCAACAATTGATGAACAATTTGATTTATGTATTGATTTATGTATATTTTATTTCTGACATTACATGTTAATTCCCCATAAGAGCTGAGTTGTTTGGAATGGAGTGCAGCAAATTATTCATAAATACGAGTATAAGTAACGCTTCATAATGACTAACGTAGAAGAAATAAAAGTGGACTCGCTAAAAATGAACACATAATTTGCTACCAGTTCGCAGTCAATAACTACATATCCACAATGGCCAAAACCAGAAGTAGCGGAAAAATTTGCTTTCTGTACCTTAGTAATATTTTCATCAGATCCAAGTAACAGAACTGCATGCCCTGATTGTAACTCTAGCCTTGTCCTCCCGGTAAGATCATGATCTCTGTTCTGGGATAGTCAAGGAGTAGTAGTCATTGTAATTCTAATTTCAAATTAAAATATAATATCTCAATGGATCTAGCATTCCAATACTATTTCATCGTTAACTTTACCAACTAAGGCATAAATTAGTGTTGGCACTAGGTTCATACACAATAACTCGATCGAAAATCTGCTGTGGTACAACTGATTCAATAGTTTTTTTATCTCTCAGTATTGAGAACTTTTCAATACGTGACCCTATATATAAAGTCCCTAGTTGACAATCATAAATTTAAAAAAATAAAGTTATGTGATCTCCTCATTTGAAAAAAAGAGTTTATTTCTATTCTGAACTAAGGTATATACCTTATATTGAAAGACTGTTAATTAATTATTATGACTAGAACATTTATCTATTCTATTAATTTAATTAACAGTAATTTTTTCTCGAAGTTTAATTTTGTTTAAGTATGAATACTAGCTATTGCCCGCGGCTTCACCCAAGTGGAATTCTGTTCCCGTTTGCGGCGCGTTGCTGCGTCTGGGGCAAGCCGAAGGCACCGTGGTTCCCGAATCCGAGGGGGCCATCTCGAAACCGGAGAAGGCCCTGGGTGTCTGGGTGGGTGGATGGAATGCCTTATGGGGCCACCTTACACATCTGAAGACCCGAGATGGTGTGCGGTTTCAGTCGGTTCAAGCCAATACAATAACCTATACATAACGAGGGAATTTCCGAACGGAAAAGAAGAGTAGGATAATTGTGAGAAGAGGCATTTGTGCACAGAAGTGATTTTGTTAATTATTTAAAAAAGGAAAATAAAGTTTCGTATTTTGCCTTACATGTGCCTTACTTTTTCAGATTTACAAGGTTATTGTCCAGGGTATTTGCAGGTATAAAAAGAATGACTACTACTCATTGACTATCCCAGAAAAGAGAGCTCATGATTTTACCGGGCGTACAAGGCTAAAGTTACCATCAGGGTATGCAGTTTTTTTACTTGGACTTGATGAAAATATTACTAAGGTACAGGATGCAAATTTTTGCGCTCTTTTAGCCAAAACCTATAAGTAACATATGTAGTTATTGACTGCGAACTGGCAGCAAATTCTGTGTTCACTATAATATTATGAATAACTTGCTGCACACCGTTCCAAACAACTCAGCTCTTATTGGGAATTAACATGTATATGTCATAAATTAAATATATGTTATATAAATCAATATATCACTGTTAGCATCTTACGTCATCTAATTATAAAAATAATTTATTTAGTGTGTAATTATTATCCTACACTAAATAAATTATTTTTCACTAGCGATTTTTAAGATAAGTGTAACATATTTATCATACATAATGTAATTGTATATACACGAGTAGAAGCATCAATTAATGTAGAAAATAAATATGATAGGCTTTGATGTCACGATGAAGCAATTTAAAAATAATCTATCTCTATGAATAGGTTTTTCATACGAGTTTGAAACGATCCTAAAGAGGTAATCTCGTATGATAATGGAGAACCGTTTAAAAGATTGATATAGTCATCTGCGTCGTTATTACGTACCATAATGAACGCGGTGTGATGAACTTTCATATCGGATCACTGGTCCCTGACATTTTGAATAGTTTGAGGTTACTCATCAATTATAATAACATTAATGTTCCAATTCAGTTGGAAAAGTACTTTTAAATATACTTACAAAGTGAAGAGTCACTTCGTCATTTAAGTTTACAATTTAATTATATTTTCGTAAGGTATTAGTGTCAAGTTGAAAGATGTGGTTTCAATATTGATTACTATAGAGTAACTATGTTTGATAGATACATCATGACATAAAGAATAATAGTGAAGTGTGTGTGATGTTTCATGCTTAAAGTACTTCCAAAGCAGAAATAGGTTACACTGTTATGCCTTGGACTGCAGTAAGGAAATAGTTTAAATTGAATAGTTCTGTTCGCTTCCTTTATCTGATCATGTAATCCTATCCGAAAATTGTGCGTTTTCTTATTATTGGAGGAATAACGTATAGGCTATGCAGGGTTGTATGGCGCCCTCACAAAGGATTTCTGGGCCCAAGCCAACCTCACCTGCTGATTGATGGACGTCGCTCTGGTGCAGGTTGTTCCCTTAGGTTTGTAAGTTCAGATGGCAGTCTCTCCCGTCTAAGCCAAAACCGATCAAACCAAAAGAAGACCCCGGGACCTCCGGTATTTTATACTAGTGTAATTACTGATAAGCACACAGTGGGCAGAAAGTGAATATTAGTGACTACGAGAATCGAGAATATTAAGAGTTTAATTCGTGCGTTGCAGACACCATCTCACGAAACAAGGAGATCTGATAACCCCTTTTTAACGAATTTATCGCATCAACAGAGTTAGCATTTATACAATAACTAGCTGTTGCCCGCGGCTCCGCCTTCGTGGAATTTTGATCCTGTTCCTGATTCGGCCAGATAAGTTCAGCCGTTTGAGCGTGATTGAGTTAACAAACATCTTCACAAACTTTCACATATTCTATACGTTCACTGCGGCATCGATGAAACTAAAATTTCTGCCAGTGCGTTACGAGACAAATACTGCCCATATCGAACTTTGCTGATACACGTTACGACCTCTATGTAACCGTACCAGAACCTGGCTTTCAAGGTCCATACAGATATGAAAACTCACTATATTAACGTTGTTTTTTCACTAATCGATATTCTACATACAAGTGTAATAACTGCAGCCGCCCCGGGTTCTGAAGATATTTTGAAATATACATGGATTTTTATCCAAATTAGATATTTATGGCAATATATTTGCCGTATAGCATACAAGTGATAACATGCTAGGGATGGGGTTTAATTCTGAAATCTTTATAGGTATATGAAACCGTTATTTATAATGACATTCTTTATTATAGACACAACATTAAAATTGTTAATTAATAGATAGATAGATATAAACTTTATTGTACACCAATCAGAATAAGCATAATATTGTAAACTTAATTAATTACAAATGGCGGCCTTATCGCTAAAAGCAATATCTTACAGGCAACCTTTGGATGGACATGAATCCTAAATGAGCTAAATCATATATTGGGTAGTTATTGGTGCAACAGGAAAGAAAAGAGAACTAACATAGTCAAATAATATAACAAATTAGATTACAAACACGTATTGCAATGTAGTAGGTACAAATACCTACAAATAAGCATACAATGATACATAAATACGACACCTATATATAATCGTACATAATAGAAATCATTCATATATACATACTAAATTTACATAGTTACAATCAACATAATAATTTTATTATTCTTACAAGTAACGTCAATTAAAAATAATTAAATAAGAAAAAGCAGTAACATGTACCCAGTAAAATATACTAATCAATAAAAATGTGAAGAGGCCAATGAAAAACTAACTCCGCTATTGCAGAACTCAAGCAACAGTCATTTTGGCCGTTGCATGAATGGGCCGACACGACCGGGGAAGCACCACCCTCTCACAGAATATCGACGCCAAGCAACAGTATTTGAACTGTTGCGTTCCGTTTGGTGAGTGAGAGTGCCGGAGCCGAAACTCCTTTCCCATCCCCTCCCAAACTTCTTTCCCATCCCCTCCCAAGCTCCTTTCCCATCCCCTTTCCTTTACAGGGTTGGCAGCGCGAGTGTGACGCAACTGGTGTTCCACACGTCCATAGGCCGCGGTAACCGCTTCCCATCAGGTGGGCCGTGTGCTTGTCTGCCACCTTAGTGGTATATAAAAAAAAAAGATATTTTATTTTAAGGTTTTTGCATTTTATGATACCAATTTAAAAACATAACTTTACTTATGTCAAGTATTTTCGTCAATGACGACTTACTGTTGTGTAAAAGTGCGAAAAACGAAGTAAATTTAAAAGTAAAAATATCGAGCACAATATACGTCTCATTTATGGCCAGCTCTAGGTAGGACGGTTAGGGAGAGACGGAGGGAGGGATGGATGATGACGATTCAAAAATACACACGTAATTGTTCAAGTTTTCACTTCCGTGGGCACTACCGGAGTATGCCACTGTTTTTTAGGGATTTTCTTTAGAAAAGCCCTATTGCTATCGAGTTGTCGTCGACGTCGGCGACGTCGTCGTTGCCAATTTTCTGTCACGGTTTTGGGTATGAAGGAGATGAGCTATCGAGTTGCTGTTTTCGGTAATAGATTCGTGCTGGGGTGAACAATTACAAGACAAAAAAAAATCGCATAAAATAGCAAAAAAAAAATCGCAAAATCGAAAATCCCTTGTATTCGGCTGAGCTCGTCTCAGGAATTCAACTTGTTTCTACACGCACAGGACCATGCCCGTGAGACAAGGACAATGAACTGCCGCACTCGCTAAAAGATAGAAAGAATAAATAGATACGTCTAAATACTTGCCGTAACGCAGCGAAGGTGATAATTAGTAGGAAGTAGGATAGTTGGAAGTCAGATAGGATAGTTGGAAAAAGGATAGTGTTTGTAAGATTTAGAGTAGACAGTACTACATGTAATATCATTCTATATTATGCGCGTGCAGTCTGCAAACCCAGACGTGACTGTCCGGAGAAAAGACTTCTGTTTTCTGAGACTGAACTGAAGCATAACTTGAGGTCTCACTCAAATCATGATTCAGCTTAAATAGTTATTATCTACCAGAGGTTAGATAGGCGATGTTATGTAGAAATACTAACGTGCCGAGCAGGAACAGTAAATATTCATAGCGACAAACCGCTCATCGTCGTTGGCGCGGCCACCTGACGCGCAAGTTATGGTGCACTCTTATTGACATGACGCGACTCCATATATTCCTCTAAGCCCAGTGACGGCTCCGTGTCGCCTCCGTCCCGCTGACTCGGTGCACCAACCTTTTGATCACATTCATTGAGCAACAAACCATTATGAAGCCAATTTTTACGGCTTTATACCGAGACAGCTAATTTTCGTTCAATCTTTCGCGTAATAACTTAAAGAGTCGTGCTGGGCAAATCATGATCATTATGCGAGTGTCCCCTCGAATGAAATTCATGGGTTTAGTTAAGCCGTATACCGGTATAACTTTTATAGCCGCTTATAAAGTTGCTTATAATTCTGTTTCGTATTGTTTTACCTTTAAATTCATCACCCGACATCGTTAAGTTTTAAATTGTTTTGTAGAACATAAATTATTTAATACTTCAATAGACATGTTTATTATTATTTTCATCGATAACTATAAAAGAGCTTATTTTTATGACACACTGTAATACAATCCAATCGTTTTCCAATGTTTTATTACAAATATTCAAAGTAGTCTTACAATATGAGGCACGAACATTTGGGCAAAATGGAGCTCGGCGTCGATCAAGTCTACCAGCGCGTTTCCTCGCCTCGGGGATCTAATTTCGCCGTTCCCACAACAAATCGTAGTGTCAAAGTTCACCGCCTAATTGTACAGCGTTATCGACAGATCCAAACGCTTCGGGAGAGAATATTTATCAATAACATGTAATTAAAATTATTTAGTCTCGGGCGGGCGCGCTTCGTCCCCGAGGCAAATTATTACACATACGCCGCGAGAGGTCTGCGCCCGTCATTAGGCGGGACATTTTTATTCCTTTCTCTTTAATTTCCGTCAGTAGACATAAATGATGGCGTTAGTACCGCTGCAGCGCCGCAGGGACACACCTCGTTCAATAACACTGGACATACGCTGCGTTAGTCCATTCTACTCGGTTTTATAATGAGATTCATCAGATTGAGTTGTAATTGCATTCATTTCTAGACAGTAGAACCTGTTTAGAAACTGCATGTTAACAATAGGCAGTACAACTATACAAGCAATAAACGTTAGAACCTAAACAACTAAAGTCAGCTTCCAATATCACACAGAACCAGGCACAAATCTGATCAAAATACAACGTGAGAGTGTTTAATTACTTTATTTGACGTTTTATTTATGCTTTCGATTTGGGTTTGTTGTTGTTATTGTTGGGTTGGTTGAATTCGTTACCTCAGGATTTCAAAATCGGTATCTCATTAATTACATCTATTATGATACGTAATTAAACAAAAATTGAATTCCTAAATTACGTGATAGAAATTTAATGTTTACATGTGAAAAAAAAAAAAAAAATTATAGGAAACTAATTTATAGGAATTTAGTATTGCAATTTGCAATGTGTATGCTATTTTTCATACCACATTCTAGGAAGTATAGTTACGACATTCATATAATATTACTTTACATTAGTTGTTAAAAAATGTTGTAGTTATCAACTTACATACAATATGTTGTATATTTGTAGCTTTTAACCAAAGGACCAATTCTCGTAATAAAAAACAGTTCAAAATTCAGTCTCAATCTAGTCTCGATCTCCCAAGTGTCAAAAAAAGGTGCTTTCGTAACAAAATTTTGTTCAAATTCAAAATTCAAAATTATTTTTCAATTAAATTTTTAAACATTTTGTATGCTTACTTTTTCTAAAGATTTAGATCGGAAAAAGAGAACATCTAGAACGGGACTTGAACCCGCGACCAGTCCCTAATAAGGGGAATGCTCTGACCAGCTGAGCTATCTAGACACGTCCCAGATATTCGAAATTCTCCGATATATTATATACGTCTTAAGACGACGATGGAGCCATCTATCGTAATTCTTGCGAACTACGTAAACAATGAATAACTTTATAGTCATTTTTAAACATTGTTTTTTGATGACTCCGCCTAAAGCCTGTAAGGGACTGGTCGCGGGTTCAAGTCCCGTTCTTGATGTTCTCTTTTTCCGATCTAAATCTTTGGAAAAAAATCAAAATTTTGTTAAAAATATTGAAAACTCAAAATTTTGGTAAAAATTGAAAATTCCAAATATTGTTAAAAATATTTAAAATTTGTTACGAGAGCACCTTTTTGTCGTTTGGTCTCCCAAACGAGACTAGATTGAGACTGAATTTTTGAACACCTTTTTATTACGAGAATTGGCCCTCTGGAGATCTGAATTGCAACTAGATGTCAATAGATATTTGGTTTTTAATGTAAAAGCTAAATCACAGCCTAGTAATTTCAGATACAGTCAGACGTATACTAATAAATTAAGTATTCATTCTCGAAATGTAAAACATTTGGTATTTTTTTTTTTTTATGTTCTGGCTATAAAGCGGTTCCATAGAATAACCGTTTTAACCTTCATAGCCAACCGTAAATGAAAGTGTGTCAAGAAAAGGTAAAGAATATTAGGGTTCCTCAGTAGATAATAGTCATTAGGATGACGAAGGAAAAGAGCGCGTCGCCCAGGCAGCAATCGCAACTTTCCTTACCTACTGGAGTGAGGCAATCTATGGCGAGGCTGCCTGCTCTACAACTGACTGTCTAAGTTTGCCTGCAAGGGGTACCTACATAGGAATTTCCATTCCCCTGTCTGTCCAGCTGAGATGGTAATCGTAACAATTACACATCTAAAACTAAAAATTTCTATAACAATAGCCTACAACTCTATTTTGATTATTGTATACTAAGACACAATATACACAGCAATAATTATACGGTCAACAGTGATAAGGCCAGATCTGAAAATCCCGAAAAAATCCAATACAATACCGGAGCGCATTCCCAGTTCCATTATACGCAGTACGAGATAGTAACGACGAATATCTGATAACAAGCCCCTAAGTAGTCCTAAATGTACGACGGTGACCCACGTCTACTTGATGAATTATACAAACACCAATCAGTTAATTATTATATTGACGTCGACCAGGCGATTATGTAACTTTATATAATATATGTACTACATAATCCATATGTTAAGTCGATGGAACAATCGAACTTTCATTCAACCGATAGGGTGCGAGTTGACGGGAGATGACGCGACGCATGACTATCTCCCCACAACTATAAAAGGCTTCGTTGTCTGTCCGACAATCGAACTGCCTTGCCTTATAGCTGCGGCTCCACACAAAGAACCATTTTAACATAATACGACTGAGCCTATTCTTTTCACATCTATTATGACATAAACTATTTTATTGTTTTGTAAGCTCATTGGTAACGAGATGTTATATCAGTGAGTCTGCTTAAACACATGACTACTCCGCACTATTAAAAAAAAACATATTTTTAGGAAGATTTAGATCGGAAAAAGAGAACATCTAGGACGGGACTTGAACCCGCGACCAGTCCCTTACAGGGGGAATGCTCTGACCAACTGAGCCACCTAGACACGTCCCAGATATTCGAAATTCTCCGATACTTTAATAAGTCTTAAGGCGACGTTGGAGCCATCTACCGTAATTCTTGCGAACTACGGAAACAATGAATAACTTTACAGTCATTTTTAAACATTGTTTTTTGATGACTCTGCCTAATTAATTCAATTAAATTTTTAAGCATTTTGTATGCTTACTTTTTTCTAAAGATTTAGATCCGATTTAGATCTGATCTAAATCTTTAGAAAAAAGTAAGCATACAAAATGCTTAAAAATTTAATTGAAATATTTTTAGAAAATAAAAAATACTGGAAAATCAGATTGCCAATATAATAGATGCACATAATGCAACAAGGTAAATTCAAATACCCCTAAAACTTCCTTTACCATAATTAAACCATTCATAGAGTCCCACTAGCACAGCAGGATTTAAAAAGTAAAGAAAATTATTTGTAAACTACAGACCATGATATTAAATTGCATTTAGTACCTAAAATAATGACAATGAAAAACTCATAAATGTACATGACATCCATAGTAATACATAAATCAATTTATCTACACTCAAATCGAAAAATTCGAATTACGAATTCAAAGACGATTCTATACATACGCACTTTATAAACGCATATACATAAAATTAAAAATTAAACTTATTATAGTACCGCCAACTGTATCATAAAACTCATTATTGCACCGCTATCTTTTTTTATTCATTAAACTAGTCTAAGGTTTTAGGCTGAATATGAAAAAAAAGGCGCATGCGCAGTTCGAACTGTGAAAAAAATGGCGCACGGTAAATTACTTCCTTGTAACCTACCTACTTTGTTTAATTTCAATTTTTCCTATGAGTGAAGATAAAGTAGTGTATGAAACTGCAAATAACACTCGAGTCAACCTATTATCATATATATATATTATATATATAAACAGACTATCTTGTTTTAATACCCCTTCTTATATGACAGTTGCATAAACTACTATTTTACATCCGTATAGCCTCAGTTATTTATCTCCCAAACACAATTTAAACACAATTAAATCGTTACTTTTTTAATCCCAAAGCTAGCCGAGTTTGCTTATCGGCAGCCCATTGGATTGAATTATAATACATCTCAAAATAAATGTTATCTTAATACAGTAGCGAGCAGCTTATGTGTATATTTAACATTTATGAACGCGTATCTGGGTTCATTAAGAAAGTATTTTTGACAAGATAATGCTAAAATGTAGTTTTGAGGGCCTCATCGAATTAATTGATTAACAGGAAACTACAGGGTGGTTACTTCTCTGATAGACCTTTTATTTTATTTTTTAACGTAATTATTCTTCTGTACTATATTATTAATATTATAAAGCGGAAGCGTTCGTGTGTTTGTTTGGTTGAACGCGCTAATCTCAGGAACTCGAATTAAAAAATCTTTTTGTGTTGGATAGCCCATTCGACAATTTTTGTGTCGACACATTTATCGGGGATTTAACTAAGAGAGAGGAGCATTAATTATAAATACCAACCAATCGGGCAAATTTTCATACATTATTGTAGAATTTATAAATTACGGACATGTATGGGACAAATGGGTGCTACGGGGGCGAAGTATACCACGGGTGAAGCCGCGGGGCACAGTTATACAGCTTACTAGTATATACCAGTGCCAAATTAATTATTGTGGTAGTATACTAGCACAATTTCTGAGACGGAGAACTTGCGATTACTAGGGATTGATGCTTAATACAATCAACGAAGTTTTATGTTTATACCAATTTCTGATCAAAATAATAGCTTATAGATTATATATGATACTAGCTGATGCACGCGGCTCCGCCTGCGTGGGTGAACGAATCAAAATCCGTTCAGTACTTTTGCGTCCAACGCCATCAAACAGACAAGAATTCCAAAAAACATATTTCTGTGTTCAGAATCGTTCATTTAACATAACCCAAGTTTTTTTTTAAATATCTCCAATTTACAGACACAACTAATTTACAATTTAATAATAGTATAGATGGTTGAAAATCATCAATCATTCGATAAATGTAATCTATCGTTATGATAGCAATATTATTGCAGATCGCTTCATAATTCTAAAATCTATTGAAGATTACCCACTAAATAAGAAGAGCAATGAGTTGATGTCAGACCACATACTAAGCAAGAATTCTCATAACTATATCGAATATTTAATACCAATCAACATGAGATCTCTGATTGAGACATTTCGACTAAAAGCTTGTGTTAAATCACCATTTACATTTTAATAATTTTTTTGTTGCCACTTTCTATCGAAAATAAACCTTTTTTTTAATAAGTTGTATTTACTAGATTTAATATTAGGCAGGTATCACTCGATAGTGGCGGAGCGCGCCCGGGAGTGGCGGAGCGCGCCCGGGAGAGACTTAATACTCTCCCGGACCGCCGAGCCCGCAACTTGCTCGCCGCGCGTCGCAGGCGACTCAGGCGCCGGAGGTCGCTTAACGACCTCCGTCCTCCATGAGCGCAGGCCTGGGGGTGGCGGGTGAGGCCACCTGTCACCCCAGCAGAAGCAGGGACGGTGGGGCGACTAGCGCCCCTCCCCCAAACCGGGGCAAGACGGGGACACCGATGTTCCCAAACCCGAGGGGGCCATCTCGAAACCGGAGATGGCCCACGGTCAGTCGGGGTGCGAGGGATATGCTCTATGGGCAACCTTACACCCCGGCGTCTGTAGACCCGAGACGGCGTGCGGTTTTAGTCGGTTCAAGACCGACATAACCGCCCCCGCTGGCACGCGGGGGGGTATCCGAAGGGATGTCCGCACGATAAAAAAAAAAAAAAGGTATCACTCGATACTTTTATAGTTTCATTTTGTCAAGATTCTAAATAGCTCGTAAACTTGCGTCTCCTTAGAACAATCCATAACATTACATGAAACGTTCAAGTTGTAGAAGCGAACATTTGCCGCAAATAGAGTGGCGAGGGCACTCTATTTTTTAATCTTCATAAAGCCTTCAAAGCATGTGACGGCATCGATATCGGTATAATGCGACGAATGTCGGAGCGACGCGAGCCTATCATACAGGAATGCGTATACGATGAAGAATAAGTGTTGGATTAATAATTTGTAAATATTAAATATTCATGAGCCTCGAGAGCACGGGTCAAACATTCATTTTTTATAAAAGCCCGAGAACTGTACCCGCAATCATATTTATTAAGGAGATGCAGGTAATTATCATAACTGACATAACGGAACAACTCGCCGCCTAATGGACGTAGGACAGCAACATCGGTGGAGATCAAATTTATCGTTATTAGTAAAATCTCCAACACAATTGGTTCATATTTACATTCTTCACCCGAGCACAGTAATCTGATCGCTATGATCTATTAATTTAATTTATTATAATTAAACTGTGCTATATGGAATGAACACAAAATTAAGAATGCAATTCGATCGAATTAAAATACAGAGCTTTCTGAATATTTCTGAAATTTAGCTTAATCCTTTTAAGTAGTAGAAATTTTTTCTAGGGAGTTATAAAAATGTGTGTATTCATAATTTTAGAAAGTGTTGTTAATGTCAAGGTAAGATTGGAGAACACGTAATATTATATAAAATATTAAATATTTTTGATATTGATTTGATTTAATAAAAGTCAATGATGTTCTTCAGACTACAGATATTTATCAACTATTAATTGGGCCTAATTTTACTTTTAACTTTAAAAATAGTAAGAACCTTTCATTGTGCACAGTGCTTAAGTAGGCGTTGAGAGAGACTCAACCCCAATTTCTCAATTCAAAAACCGGCCGTAAGTCCAATTACTCTCAAAGGCTCCAAAACCAAATTCGGAATTTATACTCTGATACCATACATAACATATTGGAACTTTGACTGTTAGTAATAAGGTAAGCTCATCTTTCTGGACATATCTGGTGCTTTTGACAACGCGTGGTGGCCCATGATTCTACTTAAACTCAAACAGGGTGGATCTCCACCGAACCTGTATAGAATCATAGTTAGTTATTTTACCAATCGTCGTGTAGGCTTCATCACAGGCACCAAATCTTCTTGGAAATCCAACACCATGGGGTGTCCACAGGGATCTGTTCTAGGCCCGACACTTTGGAACCTCCTCCTTAATGACCTCCTTCTGCTGCCATTGCCCGAAGGAGTGCATCTGATTGCGTACGCCGACGATGTGACTGTCGTTATCGAGGCGACTTCCCGAGCTGAGATTGAGCGGCACGCTGACGTCACGCTGAGGGCTATATCCGGGTGGAGCGCCCGAAACCGTCTGGGTTTCTCACCCGGTAAGTCTTTAGCGTTGACTTACAAAGGTAACTTTAAAAGGCCACCAACCATTCGGATGGACGGCGCCTCGA
Source organism: Cybosia mesomella (assembly GCA_946251805.1). Taxonomy (NCBI): domain Eukaryota; kingdom Metazoa; phylum Arthropoda; class Insecta; order Lepidoptera; family Erebidae; genus Cybosia; species Cybosia mesomella. The sequence continues at coordinate 17,107,065 of OX276403.1, forward strand.
TCGCGCATGTATCAGTGTATCATGTATCGCTAGGGTGCTCGGTGTTACTCTGGACGGGGCTAGGTCCTATGGTCCGCATGCTATTTTTATTGGTGAAAAAGCCGCAAATTGCTTCGGCAAGGTATCGCGTGTCTCAGCCACTAGATGGGGGATCAAGTTTCCGGCACTTAGAGTCCTGTATGCAGGGACCTATGTTGCTACAGTTACCTATGCTGCGGCCGTATGGTACCGACGCTCGTCCAACTTCGTGGTCAAACGAAATCTGCTTAGATCACAGCGGCCTGCATTAATTTTACTAACGAAGGCCTACAGATCGTGTAGTACCGCAGCGCTGCCAGTGCTTGCGGGGGTTCTACCTGCCGACCTGGAGGTCTTTCGTGCTGGACGAATTGCGGAGGAGGGACACCAGCTGGCCATCAGGGAGCGTAAGCAGCTCAAGGAATCGGTGAGGCTTGACGCTGTCTCCCTTTGGCAGGAACGGTGGGAGACCTGCCTCGATGGGCAGGAACTACGCAGCTTCTTCCCGAATGTTGTCGTGAGGCTAAAATACAGGTGGGTCGAACCCGACTATGTTACCTCGCAGATCCTCACGGGACACGGATGCTTTAGGCAGCGACTTCATAGGCTTGGCCTAAACGAAACTGCGACGTGCCCGTGTGGTGAAGCCGTTGAGGAGAGCCGAGACCACGCACTTTGGGACTGTGGGCTGTATGCCACCGATAGGTGCAAAATGTTGGACTCAATACACTGCCTAGGCCGTGGGGTAGAGGGCCCAGTATTTCACGAGGAATTGGTGAGCAGTAGAGATGCCTTCCTGGCACTACGCACGTTTGCGCATTCTTGGCACGCCATCCGGCGTGAACTCGAAAACGGGCCGTAAGTGTACCGACGGCTCGCAGGACGCGCAGTACCGTTACTGTGTTTGTCAGCCCCATTAGGGGGTTAACGCTTCTTTTCAAGAGTAGAAAGCCAGCCCCGTTGGGGGAGAATTCGGCTGGGGACGGATAAAGAATTTGTAGGGAGTCAAGACAGCACCCGCGGAGAAGGCTATAAGCAGACCGCAACGGGCGCTCTCCCGTGATTCGGTCAGTACGCCGTGAGGCAGGAATGACCATGGGAAGGTTGGAGGGAATGTTAGTAATAAGGTGAAATGAGGTAGAGGGCCCAGTATTTCACGAGGAATTGGTGAGCAGTAGAGATGCCTTCCTGGCACTACGCACGTTTGCGCATTCTTGGCACGCCATCCGGCGTGAACTCGAAAACGGGCCGTAAGTGTACCGACGGCTCGCAGGACGCGCAGTACCGTTACTGTGTTTGTCAGCCCCATTAGGGGGTTAACGCTTCTTTTCAAGAGTAGAAAGCCAGCCCCGTTGGGGGAGAATTCGGCTGGGGACGGATAAAGAATTTGTAGGGAGTCAAGACAGCACCCGCGGAGAAGGCTATAAGCAGACCGCAACGGGCGCTCTCCCGTGATTCGGTCAGTACGCGCGCCGTGAGGCAGGAATGACCATGGGAAGGTTGGAGGGAATGTTAGTCATAAGGGTAGGAATTTGGTGATAAGCATTGACTTATTTACAACTATCTTGGAGATAGCTTTAAGGTTGGATCGTAAAATGTTTGCTTTTGTACAATTGCTACAAAAAAAAAATATGTTCACTAACGTACAGTTACCCAATGTACTGATTCTGTAGCCATTAAATTAACTTATTACAGTGTACCCAGTGTACCTAGTGTAGCCATTAACTTCAGTGAAAATTGGTCTAAGCTAGTGAATCACCCCGTGTACTGGTTATGTAGCCATTAAGTTTACAATAAATTGCTCTGAGCGATAAAGTCAGCCAGTGTACTGGTTCTGTAGCCATTAAGTTGACTGTAAAGTGCTCTAAATTGCCGTCTGACCCCCAACCCCACCAGAAAGCCTTTTTTTTATACGATTCCTATCGCTGGTGGCCATGGATCGGACGATGGCCGGCAGCGAGAGGTCACTCCCTATAGTGAGGGCCTGGGACTGCGATTCCCCTGGCCCCTGGTCCCCTCAAGGCCTCGTCCATCAATGCAGCAGGTGTACCAGCTTGCAGCTGAGGTGATAATCGATGTTCGTGGTGGAAACAAAATGTTTCAATATCTATAACTACTCCATAGCTTCACAAAGACGTACTTGATAACGATTATCGCTTCGTAATATTTTAAATAAATGCAATTACAATCACAAATCGAATGTCCAACGTTTTATAATAATAAAATATAAATTCTTCTCATATATTCCTTTTAAACAGAATCGAGAACAGAAATTTTTAATACCGTTTTTAAGGTAATTACTATCCTCGCTCATCCAGGTGCTACCTAATAGAATCTTCTTCCATGTTTTAAGTGCAATACTGGCCATATATTCAGCCGATCACGCGGGCGGACCTATGTATTAAATATGGGAAATTCTCTATTTCCAACTAGAGTGACCAACTGAATGTAACATCATTCACTGTTTCCGTAAGTTCTTTAGACTCCAGTATCGCCCCAAGACGTATGTTTAGGAGAATTCCAAGTATCCAGGACGTGGCCAGGTAGCTCAGTTGGTCTTTAATTTTAGTTCGTTTTTAATTCGTTATTGTTGATCAAAGTTTTCGAACGATCACATGATTAATATTTTAATAGCGCTTATCAATATACAACTAGGAACTTTTGGAAATAAATTCCATGCTTTTAATATAAATTTAAGTTGAAATTAGAATTCTTAGGAAAACAAAAAATATTAACATTTAAAATGCGATTATTTTTTTCATTTAAGAGGCGCCAAGAGATAATCCGCTCGAAAAAGTGCAGGCGAATTCTGACTTGTGATATATGTTATAGTGATCGCACGCTACAATATGACTGATGTTGTCAATCGCTATTGTGGTCAGAAACCTCTCCTCCACCCCTTCTATTTACATTTTAACCTTCAAAGAAACTCAATGCCTAAAGTTATGAGTCGTAGAAAGAAAATATGAAACTATTTTTGTAGATAATCATAACATAACATAACATAAACTCACGCCTATATCCCTGAAGGGGTAGGCAGAGGTGCTAGCACCCTCATTTCGCTAGTTTATGTTTAGGTCCCAGTGTAATAGGTGGCGAGCCTATTGCCATTAACCGGGCACTTATAAACCAGCGATAAATACACACATAACTTCGAAAAGCATCGAAAAGTCATTGGTGTGTGCCATGGTAAAACCTGGGATCGAACCCGAAACCTCGTCTCAGCAGTCCATTACCCATACCACTAGGCTACCGCGGCTAGAGGCGGCGGTAGGCTAGATAATCGCATGATCTTTATATTCATTTAATATATATATATATATATATAAAACTTACCGTTTGTGAGAAGAGTGCAAAAGACTGATATTTTTGACCTTTAACAATTTTTATTTGTTTCGACTTGAGTCGATGGGGACTTTTGACATTATGTTTATAATTCCAAATTAAATCTCTGTTCATAATAGTCTACATTAGACCTGCATCAATTGTCAGCTGTGTGGGAATTACTATTTTGTATGTCTATTTCGACAGGACTGCGGGGAAAAAGTCAGTTGTATAATCCAATTCCGTTACGCCATCGACCATTTATAAATCTAGCCCATCCAGGAACCTACTCAAGGACAAGCACACCATATTTTATGAACTTTACAATTTAATTTCATGAATCTGTCTTCAAAAAAAAAGAGATGCAAACTTTCAACCCCTTTTCATACACTTATAGTATTTTTTAAAAACACTGATACACGTGAGCGTTTATTTCTAACCAGTATCAGGTATACGAAATTTGGTGCTTCTTACTTCGAAAATTATATACTTTCCATATAAACTTTCAAACATTATTTCACCCACTTAGGGGTGAAATTTTGAAAAACGCTGATATACGTTTACATTTTCGTTTATATTTCTACCCAGAAGCGGACACATGAAATTTCGTGCTTCTAATTTTGAAAATGAATACTTTCGTACAACCTTTCAATTCTTATTTTACATCTTTAGGGGTGAAATTTCTGAAAACCCTTCCTTAGGGTTTCCTACCCGACAACCTAATTATTCAAGGTTACACCAGTAATATACTATGACCGATCACTAGAGGCAAAGTTGAGGAGTGTCAACATGGCTTTTCATATAGCCGAAGGGCTCATTTACAGAAACCACAAAATATTTTACGGTCTGCAGGTTTTTATAACGAAAAACACCTTGGGTGCCTTGTTTTTTACACTAACTAAATAAGCTTAGACCGGATAATATGAAGCACCTCATTGAGTATCACTTGCAGTCATCTCAATACATGTTATTATTAGAGTATATTTTATCAAAATTAATGCGATAAGGTGTCTTCTTTATTAGGGCGTGGGCGGAGGCGCGTGCCGTACGAAAGCGGCCCATGCCACTGCGTGCGGTACGCCGCGCGCCATCCGCCACGGTAGCCGCCAACGCAATGTACGCCCGGAAGCGCTGTCACTTTAGTACGTACAAATGATTATCAAACTTTTTAGGTTGATCAAAGATATCGCATCAAAACATAAAAGCATTTAATTTTTGGAACACCTTCTTATTTAAAATACTAATAAAAATTCATGCGATGGCACGCCACTTATCTATATTCTGGAAAATAATGAACGTTGAAATAATATTTTCATAGTTATGACAGTTAAATTATGTGTAGACAGAATAAAAGGTTTTAAGAAAGCGCCATAAAAATACGTAGTCTTACTGCGTGGACATGTTGTAGACGATGCCGCGGAACATTTCCATGGATGATATACCGATGATGAGTGCGACAGGCGCGCGCGACGGACGTCGCAGTCAGTCGGCGCCAGAGCTGTTCCTGCGCAGCATTTCGTTGACTTATGGGTCTTGTAATGTATCGCAATGCCTTTATCACTCATGAATATTTATTGTAAAAAATAGATTATAAAATATTATAATGTCATCGAAAAGAGTGAGTATGAACGTGTTCAAGTTAATAATACTTACCTTATATAAATACATCACAGAAAAAAAAAAGAATTTTAAAATTAATTGCGTAATTATTGAAGGTTGACGCTGACTCAAACTGGAGAAGATAGCGAACGAGTACCTACGATAGAGGAAGTTTGAAAGTAGCGCCAACCGCAGAAAAGTTGCGAGGAAATCGCTTGTCCTGGTTCGGACATGTAATACGTAAGCATGAAAGTAAAATCGTAAGGCAGGGTTTTAGTATGGAGTAAATGTTGAGATGACTACTAGCAGAGATGAATGGAAAAAGCACACATGTTGTGCCGACCCCAAATAAATTTGTATTGGGGCAGGAGGATGATGATGAATGTAAGTATAGTAACACTTTCGTTGGTCGGGAAATGTTCCTACCAAGTCTTAAAATCGTCGCTGGTATTGCTCGTCGTTCCTTGAAGAACAACCCTTTGTTATGTTAATTATGAGAACATAAAGATCATTGCAAGGAATATGTATCACTCTTTGGCGGTCTTGGGGATCCTCGCACTGACTGTCACTGAAAGGGTAGACTCTCTACCTTTATTTAGTATCATAAAATCTTAATCAATCTTATTTTAGAATCATCAATAAGTTAAATCATATGTACCTTTTTTTTTCGTGCGGAAATCCGGCCAGCGGGGGTGGTTATGTCGGGCTTGAACCGACTAAAACCGCACGCCGTCTCGGGTCTAAAGACGCCGGGGTGTAAGGTTGCCCATTAAGCATATCCCTCGCACCCCGACAAATCATATGTACCTATATGATTTGCAGAGCCTCGCGGTAAACTATAAATTGGTTCAAGTACTTTAACGTCAAGTACATTAGGTACTGTTAATACCATATGGTGCTTATTAGAAACATAATTTTTCGAGCGCTTATGACAATAAAACTAATGACAAATCACAGGAGATGCTAACGTACTTTAAATTATGCTAAAACTCCCTAAACTAATCGTCATTAACCGGTTTAATTTAAGATGTTCAAGACACATATATTTTACTCATAAACTTCGTCTTGTTTGAGTTCAATTAATTTAAATCTGAAATAAAAATGCTAGAGGCAATAAAAGAAAACGAATGTGTAATTTTAGTAATCTGTATCATGTCGAAGCGTACTCGAACTGGCGTTCTCCGGCTTCCCGTGGATAATAAAATCCATTCAGGGTTATCATTAAAAGTATATTTTATCGCGTTTTAAATATTTAGATATTCATCTGGTGGTGAAAGTTATCCTAAATTTAGTTCATTACTACATATAATGTGAGTCGTGAAACTAAATACGTCGCGGACTTACTCTCCGTAATACTTATGTTACTGATAACGAACCTGGCGGGACTGACCGCCTATATGATCTTTTTTTGTTGTTTTTCATGTTTACTAGTAACAAAGATCATTTAACCGTAGCTACCGGCTTCCCTTTGAAGATTTATTCAATTTACTTCGTAGGTATGTACTTGTTGTATGTTATCATGTTGTATGTAATTTTGAAGCGGTTTCTGTCATCAGAATTGACTGAGATTTAATATGTATAAATGAATCTGATTTCAATGCATTGATGTAGTGTCCAAAAATTAATCTGATGAAGAAGCTGAAAGGTGGTGAAAAGCTGAAAGTTTATGCTAATTATAATAATTATGTCTCGGTTTAATTCAATTAATTTTTTAAGCATTTTGTATGCTTACTTTTTCTAAAGTTTTAGATCGCAAAAAGAGGACATCTAGAACGGGACTTGAACCCGCGACCAGTCCCTTATATTTTTTTTTTTACCTTACATCTAGGACGTGTCTAGATAGCTCAGCTGGTCAGAGCATTCCCCCTGTAAGGGACTGGTCGCGGGTTCAAGTCCCGTTCTAGATGTTCTCTTTTTCCGATCAAAAACTTTAGAAAAAGTATGCATACAAAATTCTTAAAAATTTTATTGAATTAATTAGGTGGAGTCATCAAAAAAACAATGTTTAAAAATGACTAAAGTTATTCATTGTTTCCGTAGTTCGCAAGAATTACGGTAGATGGCTCCAGCGTCGCCTTAAGACGTATATAATATATCGGAGAATTTCGAATATCCGGGACGTATCTAGATAGCTCAGCTGGTCAGAGCATTCCCCCTGTAAGGGACTGGACGCGGGTTCAAGTCCCGTTTTAGATGTTCTCTTTTTCCGATCTAAAACTTTAGAAAAAGTAAGCATACAAAATGCTTAAAAATTTAATTAAATTAATTACGCGGAGTCATCAAAAAAACAATGTTTAAAAATGACTAAAGTTATTCATTGTTTCCGTAGTTCGCAAGAATTACGGTAGATGGCTCCAGCGTCGCCTTAAAACGTATATAATATATCGGAGAATTTCGAATATCTGGGACGTGTCTAGATAACTCAGCTGATCAGAGCATTCCCCCTGTAAGGGACTGGTCGCGGGTTCAAGTCCCGTTCTAGATGTTCTCTTTTTCCGATCTAAAACTTTATGTCTCGATTTCTCATTTTCGAGGTAATTTCTCATTAGATTAATGGGAAACCTCTCGAGGTTTTTCTAAAGTCTACCTACTAGTAACCGAAATAACTAGTATTCCCGTTAACCTCTCCACCTGAGGTAAATTGCTTTGTTAGGAGTAGAATTGTGTCACGTCGCCGTCGATAGTGTAATGACCACCAGGATTCGAACCCAGGACCTTTAGATCTTAAAATCTACTTCTTAACCACTAAGCTACCGACGCTTTTTTTTACGAAAACAAGCAAACAAATTTTCTTTGTGACCTAAAAAAATAAAGAATGTGTTTTGTTTTCATTAATTTAAACTGTGTGTATAAAGAAGCCATGAAATGGCAATATTTATTGCTTTATCTGTACCTCGAACGCTCGGCGCCAGTTCAAGTGTCAGTAGGATATATGATAATTTTCTTAAGCCTCCGGCAATAAAATAATGGCTAAAGTTATTTAAGATGTCTAGGAAATAAAGCAAACCTAACAATCTAGTCCTTCCCGTTTGAGTCTTAGATATGATCTTGTTTTATCTCTCTGAGTGATTATTGCCTTATCTGTTAAGCTTCTTGTAGTTATTTCGAGGTCATAGATCACCAGTACGTACGAGTATAGTAGAGCAACAAGCTTTGTAGTAAGTTTTAACAGGCTCTCTATATGCTTGATGTCTTTATAATATCTTTATTAATTCACAAGAATCCATTTTCAAAGTTGTGAGCATGCCCCAGTAAGTTGTTATTATAGTTGTGTTGGAGCTATCTCGCTTCTACACAATTTAAAAAATGTGTGTGAAAAATTACAACACCAATAAATTTGAACAACTACGAAAAATAAATTATAAAAGGAACTAAACTAAAAATAACAAATATTCTGAAATAGTTATTGTCACTAGCAGCACTAATTATAATGGTCCCGGGCCACTAGGGACCCGGCTTCGCCCGGGAATAAATTCGTAAAATGACTTATTACCCGATTCCAGAGCCACCTTCCGGGTTCAATGGTAAATATAAGACAGCTATAAGAAGCTTTAAAATTGAATTTCGTGTTTCTTAATTTGAAAATGGAGGACTTTCATATATCTGTTCATCCCATATTTTACCCACTCAGTAGCAAAATATTGAAAAACGCTGATACAGTAGCAGCTATATTAAATTTCGTGCTTCTTACTTCGTAAATGACAAACTTTCTATATAAACATAGCCTATTTTCCCCCTTATTAAGCGTAGCGAGCCGAAGGCGAGCGAAGAGTCTTTGGTTTCAAAGTTGCGTTTCAAACAAATGATACTCCTCCGAGACCGTTTGACCGATCTCGACCAAATTTGCCACGGTGATCAAGTAGACATTACTGAGTGTCGTAAGGGGTCGAATGTCCAGATCGGTCTTACCATCGAGGAATAATCACCGAAAAACCAAATCAATGGAAAAAGTCGACCGGTCACGTTGACCTATTGTTGGATAGGCAAATCTCGCTACGCTTAAGTTTGGGTTGATTGCCAAGCTGGCAACCGTCCTAGTTAGTCAAGCTTGGAAAAAACCCTGTTAAGCGTGTTCGGTTATTTCTGAAAAGACGTAGTTGTATGAAACTTCATACTTCTATCTTCAAAGGTGACCAACTTCCCATATGAACTTTCAACCCCTATTTTACCCTCTTAGGGGTAAAATTTTGAAAAACGTTGATACACGTGTTCATTCATTTGTAACCAGAAGCAGGTGTATTCCGTTTACACGACATATACCTACCAGACCTAATACAGCGTTTTTGTGCTTTAAATATAATTTCCTTGTCGGTGGAATTGCCCCAGAAAATTATGCCATAACGCAGAACGGATGCTACCAATCCGTGGTAGGCGGTAAGTAGGCAATCTGTATCAGTGATTGGGGAAAGCTTAAACAATGCATATGCCGAACTGCTAACCTTTTTACAAATCTCCTCAATGTGAGCCTTCCAATTTAGCCTCCTGTCAATGATTACGCCAAGAAACGTTGCCGCATCTACAACCGAGATTTGCTGACCATTTCCGCTTATGACCATATTTTGAGAATGTGGTTGGCGTTGACTGAAATGCATTATTTCTGTCTTATTTAAATTAATTTTTAAATTATTATTGTCGAGCCAGGATATAACAGATGTCAAGGTTTGATTTATGTCAGATTCATATAGGTCAGGATTATTCGATGGTATAACTACGGTACTATCCTCCGCAAATAGGGTAGTAGGGTACTTGATTATTTTAGGGAGGTCATTGATGTATAAAATAAACAATAAAGGACCCAGAACGCTACCTTGTGGAACTCCTTGTTTAACTGTGCGTTCCTCAGAATAATAATTTGTTTCAAGGTTTTGACTATTTATTCTGGAAATAGTTGTTATTTGCCTTCTGCCACTCAAATATGTTTTGAATAGATTCAATATATTGCCACGTATTCCGTAGGCTTCTAACTTATTGATTAGGCTATTGTGAGCAACGAAATCGAAAGCCTGCGTCATATCGCAGTACAGTGCACAGACAGGTGTATTACTATCAACGATTAACATTATTGTACGTAAAAAATCTTAGAGTGCTAGGTTAATGGTTGCCTTTTTCCGGAAACCCTTTTGTTCCTTGCAAAGAATATTTTTTGTTTCCAAGTATGGGTACAGTTGATTATATATATATATATATTTCAAATATCTTAGACATTATTGGAATATATTATTGTAATATATGTTCCACAGGAGTGGCCCTAGGACCGACCCCTGTGGAACACCGCACGATTCTTCTCGCCGCCCTGGCCCTAGCCAGCTTGGGTAAACTATGACCCTCTCGGATAGGTATGCCCCACTCTCGCTGGGAACAGGGAGCTCAGGATCCCCTCCAGCCGCTTCGGTTGGAGGCTCTGGGTCAGTAGGGGCACCCTTGGGCGGATTTTGCCACGGCTGCAAGGTAAGGGGGCCCCCATGGGTTCTGCTCCAGAGACTCCAGCAGCTCTTCGCGGGCCCGCCGTTTGGCCTGCTTTCTGGCTACCTGAAGGGTCCTCTTGGCCCCCTTGTACGCCTCATATAGCTCCGCCTCTCAGGCTGCCGCATCGATTGGGCGGCGACGCCTCCGGCGTCATGGTGTTACATCGGGTGTTTTATTTCAAATTTACTTTATTATAAATGTATGTCGATTGTGTAGTGTACTGCCTTGTGGCAAATTTAGTGTAATTGCAAAAAAGGTCACCCTATTTTTGCATCTTTTATCCTGGTATCCTGGATTGTAGCGTATCGTCCTGTGTACGTGTAGAGTGATCATTAAAATGTATAATTTTCTTACAGACAGGAGATTGCTGATCGTATAAAGGTCATCTGTAGAGTACCTGGATGGTATGAAGTAGATTACTTTAATAATTCCCGTAAACCATGTAAACTTCCACCGAAGATTGGTTTGAACGAGATCTACAAGTTTTTTTAATACGTCATAATTCGTAAACGGCAATTTACCTTTCATTCAAACAACTCAAATATAAAAAAATCCTTACTGCTACGTTCGTACCTTCATGGGCGACAGATTATTTACTTTTTTTGTATATAATTATTTTAATTAATTTGCGCCACAGATAAATAATTATTTTTACGTTATTATTAGGGTTCCGTACCTCAAAAGGAAAAAACGGAACCCTTATAGGATCACTTCGTTGTCCGTCCGTCCGTCCGTCTGTCAAGACCGTTTTTCTCAGGAACGCGTGGAGGTATCAAACTGAAATTTATATCTAATACTCAGGTCTACTGTCCCTTGGAGCTGTAAAAAATCAAACGTCTAAGGCAAAGCAATCAAAAGATACAGCCGTTTATGGCGCAAATTTCCGCAAATGTTCGAAACTCGCACGGGAATCAAAACCTACAGGGTACTTCCCGTGAGGGGTGTGTGTTGGGTAACCTCCTCGAGTGTCGTTTCGATTCCGATCCCGCTGCAGTCCGGGGGGAATGGAACCGGAGCGGCCGGTACACCCTGGGCGGCGGTCAATGGCTTCCCCTTCATGGGGTTGGCATTGATCGTCGGCGAATACCCAACGTGGCGGGAACACATCGCTCTCCGTACTCCTCTGCTTTCAGAGGAGACAGGATGAGCGATGGTGTTTGTGGCTGAGGCCACCATAGGGTCCTGGGGGATCCAGGGGCGGGTTGGCCCACTGCTAACGCAGGGGCCGACGGGCACTTGTGCCGCCGCCGGTGAGAGAGGACTAGCCATCCTCTCGCGTTCCGTAATCGGCAGGTGATCAGCAACGACCTGACTGGTGGCTCCAGAAGGGTACGCCGTGAACTTGCTGACCGGAGGGCTTGCCTTTATTGGCCGGCCCACGACAAGGAAAAGTCTATAACACCCGACAGCCAAGTCGTAAAAACCTATGGATACCAGCCGACCTCCATAGTATATAGGCTTATCCAGGTGCAGGGGGCACCGCCTGGATGGACCACCTTTCCCCCATACTCGTGGGATATGCTATGGACTACATAAATATCAACAAACAAAAATCAACGGATCGATCACAACACAACAACCAGGGCAAGGAAAAAAAGGACTTGAAAAATGACGAAGTCTGCGCGGAGGTCGCGCAGCAGGGAAGCGTGGAGGTGACGCCAAATACTTCGGCGGTGTCGGAGAGTTTCGACACCGCCAACGAGCGAAGCCGGGCGAGCAGCCCAGTGGGTCTGGGCGTGCAGCGGACCCGCAAGCGCAGGAGGCGCGCAAAGGCTCGGGCGGGGGAGGACGTGTCGGATGAGGACTTTACCCTCACCGGGACGACCTCCTCCTCCAGCAGCGACGAGGCGTCGAAGCCGGCGTCCAAGGTGGCTGCGGGCCGCCGAGGGGCGCGGGGTGGCGTGAGGGCTGAACAATCCACCCGAGCTCCCTCTGCTCTTGGAAGAGCCGTGGGAAACTCACCGCCGAGGCCTTCTACCTCGGCGGTGTCGGTGTCGGAGCCGTGCGGGAAGACGCGGTCACTCCTGGAGAGACTCCAGAAGGTGGCTGCGTCGTCCCTGGGGTCCCCGGACCCTCAGCAGGAGGAGATGCTGAACATTGTGTTCGGCATCGCCTCCGAAAACGAGGCTCTCGCCTCACAGCTGGCCGAGTCCCGTCGAGAGACGGCTCGGCTAGCTGCAGCTCTGGAGGAGCTGAAGAGGTTGGTGGCGAGCTCCGCCCAGCCGGCACAGCCAGCGCAATTGGCGCAACCAGAGCCGCCGGCGCGGGTGACGCGATCGACGCGGTCGACGCAGCCGGTGCCGGCGAAGTCATCGCAGGCGGAGCAGCCTACGCAATCGGTGCGGCGGCCGGCCCAATCACCACCGGAGGAGCCCTGGGTAGCTGCTACTCGAGCGCTGGAGGAGAGGATGATGAGTCGGTTGGAGGCCTTAGTGGACTCCATCCGCCGTCCGCCTCTGGCGCCACCGGTGGCCGGCTACGCGGTAGCAGCCCGGAAGGGTAATACCCGCCCGGCTGCAGTGGAGGCTCTGCCGGAGCCGGCTCGTCGCCCCACTCCCGCTCAGGGCCCCGCTCCCACTCAAGGGAAGGGAAAGGGGAAGGGCAAGGGCAAGGGGAAGACGTCCCCAGCCCAGGCCCCAGCCCCAGCCCCAGTTGCGGCTCCGGTAACCCCCACTAGAACCCCCTTGGAAGGGGGTTGGGAGGTGGCTGGAGCCAACAAAAAGAGGCGGAAGGCCGCAAAGAAGGCCGCCAAGAAGGCCAGGAGGGCCGCAGCCGCCGCGAAAGCAGCGCCGGGGAAGCTCCGTGCCCCCCGCACTACGGCCGTCGTCGTCACCCTGACGGCGGAGGCTGCGGGGAGAGGCATGGGGTATGCCGAGGTGTTGGCCAAGGTGAAGGCCAACGTCGACCTCAAGGCCCTCGAGATCCCGGGCGTCCGGTGCAAGAGCACACGGACAGGAGCCCGACTTCTCGAGGTCCCTGGCGCCGCCAGTGGCCCCAAGGCCGACGCCCTAGCGGCTCGGCTGAGGGAGTCGCTGGACGCAGCCGACGTCCGGGTGTCCAGGCCCATTAAATGCGCAGAAGTGCGCATCACGGGCCTGGACGACTCCGTCACGGCTGAGGAGCTTAGGCTCGCCGTGGCGGAGGCCGGGGACTGCTCCCCGGACACAGTAAAGGCCGGAGCTATACGCTTCGGCCGCGGTGGACAGGGGGCAGCAGTTGTCGGCTGCCCTATCGCGGCGGCCCAAAAGGTCGCAGACGGGCGGAGCCTCCTGGTGGGAGGCTTCCTGAGGGCGCAGGCACGGCTCCTGCAGGCCCAACCGGCCAGGTGCTTCAGGTGCCTGTCGGTGGGCCATGTGGGGGTGCACTGCACGGCGGAAGTGACGGCGGGTGACCGTTGCTTCCGCTGTGGCCAACCCGGTCACAAGGCCGGCACGTGCGATGCCCCGCTGCACTGCTTTAGGTGTGCAACGGGAGGCAAGTCGGCCGACCACAGGGTTGGCAGCAAGGCCTGCGCCGGAGGGGAGCCGAAGCCGGGAGGCCGGCCTTCCGCCTCCAGTTCACAGCGGGATGCGGAGATGGGGGTTCCATAATGGATCCTCAACTCCGCATCCTGCAGGTGAACTTTGGCCACGGTGCCCATGCTCAGGATCTTCTGCGCCAGAGCATGGCACAGTGGGCCATAAATGTCGCCGCTGTCGCCGACCCATACACCCACCGGTTCCTCGGGCCTACCTGGGAAACCGCGCTGGATGGGTCGGCGGCACTGGTGCACAACCCTGCCGCCGGCAGCCCCCCTCTTGCCGTCGTTGCAAGGGGACCCGGCTGCGTGGCGGCGGCGGTTGGGGATATAGCGGTCGTGGCCGCCTACATCACGCCGAACCGAGACCAAGCTGCATATGAGCAGTGGCTCCGTCAGCTGGCCGTCGTCGTCAATGCCTGCCAGCCCCGTCCGGTCCTTGTGCTCGGGGACTTCAACGCCTGGTCGTATGCCTGGGGTTCCCGACACGAAAGGGGCGCGACGGGGCATAGAGGCAGGGCACTGGTGGACTGGGCCGCACGACTCGGCCTAGTCCTCCTAAATCGGGGAGCCGTGGACACGTTCGTGACCTCGAGGGGTAGCTCCATCGTGGACCTATCGTTCGCGAGCCCCTCGTTGGCGCGACGTGTTCAGGGCTGGCGCGTCGTTTTGGGGGAGGACACAAGTTCGGATCACCGATACATTCGGTTTGACGTGTCCCTCCCTGCGAGCGACGCGCCGGCTGCACCGGCTCCACCCGAGCCACGTTGGGCGCTTAAGCGACTTGATCGGGAGCTCCTCCTGGAAGCCGCCATCGTACAGGCCTGGGCCCCTGCGCCGGACAGGCCTGTCAGCATAGACGATGAGGCGGAGTGGTTCCGGGAGGCCATGACCCGTGTCTGTGACGCGGCGATGCCTAGGGCTCCGCCCTATAATCCGAGGGGTCAGGTCTACTGGTGGTCGTCGGAGATCGCGCAGCTCAGACGGGGCTGCGTGACCACGCACCGCCGGTGGGCCCGATTCCGTAGGAGGCGTCGCCGCCCCGCAGATGCGGAGGCCCGAGAGGCGGAGTTGTACGAGGGATACAGGGAGGCCAGACGAGCCCTCCGAGCGGAGATAAGGCGTTCCAAACGGGACGCCTTCCGTGAGCTGCTGGAGACGCTGGAGCGGGACCCTTGGGGGTGGCCCTACCGGATGGTGAGGGGCAAGCTGCGCCCCAAGGCCCCGCCGTTAACCCGGTGTCTCCAGCCGGATCTGCTCGGAGGAGTTGTTGGCTCCCTGTTCCCAGCGCGGGCGGTGGAACATGTTCCACCGCGGATGACTCCGCCTCGGTTGCGCATGGCGCCCGACGTGGAAGACGACGACGTGCCCGAGGTCACTTGGGTAGAACTAGAGCTGGCGGTGAGAAGGCTAAGAGCCAAACACACCGCCCCGGGACCCGACGGCATTCCAGGCCGAGCGTGGGTCCTAGCTCTAGTCGACGACGCTCTCGAGCCCCGACTGAGAGGGCTTCTCAGCGCATGTTTGGAGCGGGGCCAGTTTCCGAAATTGTGGAAGACGGGGAAACTGGTTCTCATCCGAAAGGAGGGGCGCCCGGCGGACTCGCCGTCCGCCTACCGGCCCATAGTGTTGCTCGACGAGGTGTGCAAGCTCTTTGAAAGAGTAATTGCGAAGCGCCTCGTCGAGCACCTCTCAAGAGTGGGGCCGGACCTGGCGGATGGCCAATATGGCTTCCGCCAGAGGCGCTCCACCGTGGATGCCATCATGCGCGTGAGGGCTCTGGCGGAGGATGCAGTAGCCCGGGGTGAGGTGATGTTGGCGGTGTCCCTGGACATCGCCAACGCGTTCAACACCTTGCCCTGGAGTTGCATTAGGGAGGCGCTCGTGTATCACGAAGTGCCTCTCTACCTCCGCCGCATAGTCGGGGCGTATTTGACGGAGAGAGCCGTCATCTACCCAACCGTGACCGGTCACGGTCGGCGTGAAATGTCGTGCGGTGTTCCACAGGGATCGGTCCTGGGGCCGCTCCTGTGGAACATCGGATACGACTGGGTGCTTCGCGGTGAGCTCGTAGGCGGTGCCGCCGTCACGTGCTACGCGGACGACACGCTCGTGACGGCGTGCGGGGCGACGTACCGCGAAGCGACCCGAAAGGCCACGACCGCGGTTGCCCAAGTCGTTAGGCGGATCCGGCGGCTGGGTCTCGAGGTGGCCCTGCATAAAACCGAGGCCCTGTTCTTCCATGGGTCTCGGAGCAAGCCACCCGAGGGATCCAGTCTCATCGTGGGAGGAAATCGCATCGGCATCAAGCCCCAAATGAAATATTTGGGGCTCGTGCTCGACGGCCGATGGGACTTCGGAGAGCACATCCGAAGTCTGGCCCCCAAATTGAAGGGCACAGCTCTTGCTCTGGCTCGGCTGTTGCCCAACATGAGGGGGCCCGATGACTCCTGCAGGAGACTCTACGCGGGGATCGTGCGGTCCATGGCCCTGTATGGGTGCCCAATATGGGCGGAGGCCCTGAGGACCAGAACTGTGCGGATGCTGCGCGCTCCGAAGCGGGTTCTGGCCATCAGGGTCATCCGAGGGTACCGCACGATCTCCTTCGAGGCGGCGAGTCTCCTTGCCGGAACTCCGCCATGGGACCTGGAAGCGAGAGCCCTTTCGCAACTGTACCAGTGGCGAAAGGAGGCGCGGGAGCAGGGATGGAACCCCGAGCCTCGAGAAATCGAGGCCGTGCAGTCCCAGCTCCGCCAGGCCATCGTGGTGGAGTGGAAGGAACGACTTGGGCAACCAAGCGCAGGGCACGCCGCAATAGCGGCGGTAAGGCCCATCATGGAGGATTGGCTGGAGAGGCGACACGGAAGCCTCTCCTACCGACTGACGCAGGTGATCTCAGGGAAGGGGTGCTTCGGGGACCACCTGCATCGGATCAGGAAGGAGCCAACGCCTGAGTGTCATCACTGCGACGCGAGCGAGGACTCAGGGCTGCACACGCTGGCGGACTGCCCGGCGTGGGAGGCGCCGAGGCGTGACCTCGTGGCAGCCATCGGGGTGGGAGTCCTCTCGCTCGGCAGCATGATTGCGGCAATGGTGCGGAGCGCGAGCGCGTGGGCCGCCGCCGCCTCCTTCTGTGAGCATGTAATGCTCGCGAAGGAGGTGGCGGAGCGCGCCCGGGAGAGACTTAGAACTCTCCCGGTCCGCCGAGCCCGCAACTTGCTCGCCGCGCGTCGCAGGCAACTCAGGCGCCGGAGGTCGCTTAACGACCTCCGTCCTCCATGAGCGCAGGCCTGGGGGTGGCGGGTGAGGCCACCTGTCACCCCAGCAGAAGCAGGCCGGGACGGTGGGGCGACTAGCGCCCCTCCCCCAAACCGGGGCAAGACGGGGACACCGTGGTTCCCAAACCCGAGGGGGCCATCTCGAAACCGGAGATGGCCCAGGGTCAGTCGGGGTGCGAGGGATATGCTCTATGGGCAACCTTACACCCCGGCGTCTGTAGACCCGAGACGGCGTGCGGTTTTAGTCGGTTCAAGCCCGACATAACCGCCCCCGCTGGCACGCGGGGGGGTATCCGAAGGGATTTCCGCACGATAAAAAAAAAAAAAAAAGGGGTACTTCCCGTGAACTTAGAATCTTGAAATTTGGTACGAAGTAACGTCTTATAGTGCAGATAAAGGAAAAATTGCGAAAACCGTAATTTTTTTATTACATCATATAATAAAAATTATTTTTGAAAATTTTAAAGTCACTACTTCTTACTCAAATTTTGCAATAAAAATACCATAACTATGACTCGATTGTCGTGTAAGGTGAACTTTTACTTATATACCTACAGGTTTGTACGGAACCCTCGGTGTGGGAGTCCGACTCGCACTTGGCAGGTTTTCCTTTTTTAGTTTTATTTCAAAAATGCTAAATAACGACACAAATGTGTTTTTTTAGGGATTTTCTTTAGAAAAGCCCTATTGCTATCGAGTTGTCGTCGACGTCGTCAATTTTCTGTCACGGTTTTGGGTATAAAGGAGATGAGCTATCGAGTTGCTGTTTTCGGTAATAGATTCGTGCTGGGGGGAACCATTGCAAGATAAAGAAAAAATCGCAAAATCGAAAATCCCTTGTATTCGGCTGAGCTCGTCTCAGGAATTCAACTTGTTTCTAGTTGATTTGCATTTCTAAAAGTTTAGTATTTTTAGTAACGTGTAAACGTTGATTTGCATTTCTAAAAGTTTAGTACGTATTGATCTCATTTTTATAGTACCTTTTTTTTTTCGTGCGGAAATCCCTTCGCATACCCCCCCGCCGACCAGCGGGGGCGGTTAAAATAATGAATACTTATTTAAAATTAAAAATAAATGTTTTATGTAATAAACTAAATTGATGTTTCATTTATAATGCTTGTCGCTTCTATAAACACAAAAATCATTTTAATTATTTCATTTTTAACAGCAAAAAATGCACAGATTTTCAAAATACCCGTCGTAACGACGAATGGTTAGCCTATAAGGGATATGAGAGAAGGTTAGCTATCTATTACAATACTGTTAGCGCCAAATCGTGATATAGCCGAAATGGAGGGTATTATATCAGCCACAACGGCCGCGATAGTGGAGCAGGAAGTCGTCATAAGGCGCAGCGCGAAAGACATTATACGTCGAGAAACTACCATGGGCTGAAACTCTACCCATTTCCATATTCTTTTGTAATTTATTATCTTTTCATTTATTTTACCTGATTTAATGTATTTTACAAGACGTCTGCTGATACCTAATAATACATTAACCATTGCTTGAAACAGACACAATAAAAATAAAGCTTAATTCGTATAGTGTAAACGTTTCATTATTCAAAAATTCAAAGGTATCATCCGGAGGTGTGTGTTGGGTAACCTCCTCGAGTGTCGCTCCGATTCCGATCCCGCTGCAGTCCGGGGGGAACGGAATCGGAGCGGCCGGTACACCCTGGGTGGCGGTCAATGGCTTCCCCTTCACCCCTTCATAGGGTTGGCATTGATCGTCGGCCAATACCCAACGTGGCGGGAACACATCGCTCTCCGTATTCCTCTGCTTTCAGAGGAGACAGGATGAGCGATGCTGTTAGTGGTGAGATGGCACAGGGTCAGCCGGGGTACGAGGGATATGCTCTATGGGTAACCTTACACCCCGGCGTCTGAAGACCCGAGACGGCGTGCGGTTTTAGTCGGTGCAAGCCCGACATAACCGCCCCCGCTGGCCGGCGGGGGGGTATCCGAAGGGATTTCCGCAAAAAAAAAAAGATATCATCCGGAGGTACTCAGTTGCTTAAACATGAGCATCGGAGTGAAATAATAAAAAGTACTAAACCCATCGAATATCAATTAAAAAACCGTGTTCTGAGTTTTAATTAGGTCAATATGTCTTTCCGAGGTCCGCGGTCGGCAAACGTACATTACGAGATCAAGCGCAGGGTCAGACGAGACCGCTGAATTATTAATTTACAAGTATACTCAATTAAACACAATTAGATACTCGTACTTTAGCTCCTGTTAGAATACGGGAAGTTACCATTTGAAGAGTAGAATCTGCCACTTGAATGGTTAAAAGAAATGTTCATTTATTGCCTCTTAAGAGCTGATTAATATTTATTAACTAGCTAATACCCGATAGGTACGTCATTCCGGTCGGGGTGCGAGGGATATGCTCTATGGGCAACCTTACACCCCGGCGTCCGCAGACCCGAGATGACGTGCGGTTTTAGTCGGTTCAAGCCCGACATAACCGCCCCCGCTGGCGGGGGGGGGTATCCGAAGGGATTTCCGCACGAAAAAAAAAAAAAGGTACATCATTCCGCAGTGTTTTTCTTTTCGGACCGAACCCTTTTAGACTTACGCTTGTGTGTTAGCCTAAAAGGGTTCGGAGGGGGAAGGATGGGTGGGAATATGGGAACACACGCTTAAACAAAAAAACCGGTCAAGCGCGTGTTGGGCTCGCACACTGAGGGTCCCGTACACAACTGGATTACAGGCCGAACCTATCCTACCTGCCCTTCATTCATTGCTGTTTGCAAACTGCAGTTACCAATATAACTCGCAGTAAACTGAAGTGACAATAGGCTAGCCACATTTTGCCGAAGGCCCGATGACCAGTAACGAGACCTAGAGTGGAGAAAATTCGGTAAACCTCTCCTCTAAATATATTATGAGTTGTAGTCCCAGTTACAGAATCATACCGATAATTAAGGATACGACACCACAAATCATTATGCATTGGCAAAACGCTTATTTTCATATGAAATCATTAAATATTAATTTACAATGAAGCGCGCTTTTTTGTTGCTTGTTGTAGTTGCTACAAGATAATTGTAAACAATAAACAGTTTCCGAGTCAAACACGTAACAACCTTCCGTATAAACGTTTCAAAGCACCTTGTTTCGAAAGAGACCTCTAGTTTTAACATACCAGTGGGTAGTCGATAATATTGTATATCAAGTTGCCGAGCTATCTATCAGCGAACATGTGCATTGTTTGTTAACTACGAGGTGACTAGTTTTGTTGTGCTGGCGGTATCTACTAATTGCAGATCAGACGGTGTTCACATAAATATAATCCGCCGTGAGCGGCTTTGCTCATTTGTACGCGGCGGACGGTTGTCATGTACCCGTATTAATATCGATGAATAAGAAATTCGTTATGGATGGGCTACAAGGCTGACCATTACTGCGCCGATCTGCCGCTGACTGCGCGTGTTGGATGACTACCATTCTATCCTGTCGTTACCCGTTTTTATCTACCTCTATTTATGTTGGGACTTGTACAGTAATTATTCATTTCGTTTCATCGAGTGCTTGTTGGAAATGTATTGGCCGCACTCTGACTGCTAATTTATTGGAATATATATTTTTAGTATGTTCGTAGTTTTCCATTTCAGCGTTCATATTCACGTTTTTGCTTTAATAAAATTAAATCTATTGGACTTAACTAGGTTTGGATGCCAAATAGTATACGGTTTTAGGTCATTATCATGGTAGTATAAGGTACTTCGAAATATTAAACTTTTAACTTGTACAGGTTCTTGTAGAGGTATTTAACACTGAACAAGTCTTTACGAATACTTACCTTATTCCACTTTTCCACAAGATCATCATCATCAAGTTAGCGTTGTTCCCGGTAGCATCCGAGGCTTTCACCTTGGAGCCCGGAAACCGCTTCGTCCATCTCATCCTTATGAATTGGCTTAGGTACATACAGTTTTATGGGAATAATTTCCTTTCGGGGTTCGGACAGCCTCGTCCGTCAGTCAGCATGTGTAATGGCTTGCAGATAAGGTTGGCATATAGATTTTCATAGACATAATGTGTAAGTACAATTCTACCCTAAATTATTCTGGAAACGGCGTTATCTTTTTTAACGTTACATTAAATTCAATACACCATGACCATGTAATTGTTAATTATAAAATAATGCACCATAAGTATATCGGCAAACATGGAGCGGCGAGCGGCGATTGCGCTGCAATCGGTCGATCGTCAGTAGATCGTGTCGATGGACTGCGCACCGCGCGGGGGGTCCGTGCGAGCGATCCATTACGAACCGCCGAAACGCCGCCAAACTATACGATTATTATATTCAATAATCGATGAGCATTAAGTGAAATTAATTTTATTGGGTAATGGCGCTGGTCGTGACGGCGTGCGCGCAAACGAGCCGTATTAGTAGCGAGAACCGTGCGCGCTGCGCCTGCGCTGCTCTGTGTCGTGACCGCCGCGCATTGCTGCCAAATAATAATGCTCCAGTAATAAGGCGATTATTGCTCATTATATTAGAAACTTTGTACACATGGTCCGAATAACATAATATATAAATTTACAACCTCTTTGATCGTGCAATTTTTGTATGATTTTGTTCATAATATAACCCTACATTTGAATAAACATCTATTATTCTAATCTTCCAGCTCAATAACTTAATTGCATGAAACAAAGAAACGCATCGGGGTAATGATCAAATTCCGTTATATTAAGCTGGCGTTAATTATAAACCAACTCACACCCTTTTCCAGTTGAGCATAAGCAACTACGCATCCCATCCTTACGTATAACGTGGTCTTCACTTTGTGATACCATACTAGCGGACCCGGCAGACGTCGTCCTGCTCGGAATAATAGCACCACATTAATTAAATTTGGTGATATATCGATAACAGCGCCACCTACCGCGTCCAATTGTATTTTCAAAGCATCCAGGCCTGGCATCCACCCGTTGAAATATACACACAAAAATTCTTCCAAATCGGTCCAGCCGTTTAGGAGAAGTTAGGTGATAAACACACGTGCATAAGAATTATATAATATTAAACACCAACATGACCAAGCAATATGTGACTCTCTTAGAACGCATTTCACCATGATAGAAACTGAGATCATTTAAAATTAAACTGCTTTTTCACGTTTTAGTCTTTATTGTACACAAAAAAAGACATAAATGTATTACAAGTAAGTTATTTACAAAGGCGAGCTTAACTCTAAAAGAGTTCTCTTGCTGGTAGAGCACCTTTGAGCAGTAGAGGCAGAGAAAAAAATTACAAGGTAAGCAAATTGTACATACAAAGTAAACATAAACGAAAGATGGTAAAAATAAATCAATAGACATACATAAATTATACATTCAATAGGTAAATATTTACTAGGTATATGTAATTGTGAGAGGAAATGTTCTTTAGTTCTTCTTTTAAAGATGTCCAGACTGCGACTATCTCGAATAGTGTGCGTAAGTGAGTTCCATAGTCGGAAAGCCTGAATAGTGAATGACCCGTCATAACAGCTAAAGCTATGTGCAGGAGTATGAAGTAGAAGGGAGGAGGAAAGACGACAGGATTTGCCCCTATGTACGAGATACTCAAAATGTTCCCCCAGATAACGTGAAGAATAAGAGCTGTGTAGGATAGTATAGAGGAGAAATAAGATGTGACTAATACGACGCTGCCGAATAGGGAGCCAGTTCAGTCTTTTCCGAACTTCAGATACATGATCGAATTTTCGTAGACCGAATACAAAGCGAATCCCCAAATTCTGCAAGCGTTCAAGTTTGTTCAGGAGGTCCTCCGATGCATCGAGAAAACAGACATCAGCATAGTCTAATAGTGGGAGTAGAAGAGATTATGCAAGAGTAAATTTAGTTTGAAGAGGAAGGAACTTCTAAAGGCGTTTGAGAGATTGAAACGAGTAGTATACCTTCCGGCTTACTTGCGCCCAAAAAAGATTAGATTCACCCAAATTTTAATTTATGAATACGCCCAAATTTTTAGCCCTCTCCGAATAGTTGATGGCCTGAGAATCATAAATTATTGGATGTATGGACTCTAGAACGAGACGTCTAACTAACTGCAAGTCGTCTGCATAGAGATGATAGTGTGAAGTAAGTACCTTAGTAATGGCATTTATAAAACACGGAAAACAGAAGAGGAGAAAGAACGCCACGACAAGATTGCGAGCGTCCCTGAAGATAAGACTTGAAACATGCAGTTGTAGAAGCAGAAACATCAAGTGATGTTAAGATTCCCAGAAGGATGTTAAAATCAACAGAATTAAAGGCACTGCCAAAGTACAGAAGGACCAAAACTGTGAGTTGCTTATTCTCCATGGCCAGACCTATGTTATCAGTTATTTTGACTAGAGCTGTTACAGTACTATGACCACGGCGAAAGCCAGATTGGAATGGACTTAGCAGGCTATTAGAGGAGAGGTATCTAGACATTATCGTAGACAACACTTTCGAGAACTTTGGACATGATAAGAAGAATTGAGATAACATGCATGCAAGCATGGTAGGGTTGTTGTGTATTTTGGGCAGAGGCAAGACAAAGGCCTTCATCCACGATGAAGGAAAGCAGTTAGAGTATAAGGAGAGTTGATAATGTAGGTAAAGATAGAAATAATATGATTCAGGATGGGAAGAAGCATTTCAAGTTGAAGACCATCATCGCCTACTGCTTTAAAAGATATAGATTGTACATGTCTCTTAACATCTGCCTCCGCAATCGGGTGAAATTAAAAAGTATTATTTAACGGCAGTGGAAGAGAAGAGAGATAGCTTAGAGTAGAGAGAGAGATTTGATATCACTAGGAATTGTAGTTGGAAAAGTTGAGAAATGGGCATTAAGTGTATTGAGATACGTACGTACGTACCAGTAGGGTTATCATGTACGACCTCCCCAATACCTAAAGATTAAAGAAATTGCTGTAGTTGAGAAGTGTTAAGATGCTGAATGGAATCGTGAATGTGGCTCCGTCTCGCATCCCTACACATCTGACTGCAGTGATTTCGTAGTTTCTTGTATAGAATCCAGTTTTCATCAGACGGGTACTTTCTATATCTGCGTTTGGCCTTATCTCGCATCGACATAAGAGCTTTGATGGAGAAAGCCACGGCGCTGGAAGATGTCTAACTCTTACTTTTTTAAGATGGACATGTACACATAAATATTCAACAGTGTTCTGGTAAAAATAGACACCTTCCCATCCAAGTCATCGCAATTATAAACAGGAGACCAATCAGCATCATCTACGTCACCTCTCAAACACTCCAGATCAATGTTTTTGAAACTACGAAGAAATAAAAATTTACACTTGCGTTTCGGAGGACGAAGTTTATAGGAGAGATATTGAAGGTCGTGTTGTGAAAAGGGAGCAGACAGCTGCCCATGAAAAGCCACTTTATGAGAGTCAGATACTAAAATAAGATCAAGTAGAGAGGGCCTACAATAAGGGGCTTTATGTGTCGCATTTAAGGGAAAAATTTGCATGCTGATGGAAGAGACAATAGAGCAGAGTTCACGGCTGCGTGAGTCACCCTGTTGAAGTCCCCGAGGATAATTCTATGTTCATACTCTGACGAAAAAATTTCAAGTAGCGTTGCAAAACAGGATAAGTAATTAATACTTCTAGAAGGGCTGTAAAAAATGTCTAGTAGTATTTGAATATACTCAATATTAATCTCAATAAAGAGATATTCTTCAAAACTTGAGTATACACCTGAAGACTGGTTAACAACCTTATAAGAAATGTCTCCACGAAAATACACAGCAACAGCAGGGGGGGGCCACATGCCTTACCCATTCGGTCAACACGCATAAGCTTATACCCGAGGAGAGAATACTGGGCAGAAGGATGTGCCGGCTTAAGAAAAGTTTCAGAAACTAGTACAGCATGAACGTACTCGGAATCGAAAGAAGATAGAAGATCTGAATAATGCCCAGGAATACTTTGAGCATTAATGTGGACAACATTGAAAAGAAGAGGAAACGCAAAGGAAAAAATAGAGAATAGTTTGTCACCGAGCAAAACTATTACCATGATGTAACAGAAGAAGAACAAGATACGAAACTCTCTTCATCAGAATCTACCAACAAATACATAAAGTACTACATAATTTAATTAAAATAAATAAAACATTTATAATAAAATATAAACTTCAATATTTTTTTTCTTTAATCCTCTATGCACTCGCTAGTTGCACAATGTGGGTGAAAAGACTAATATCCAACCATAAATACATAGTGTTTCCGAATGAGAAAAAAAAACTCTTCATATTGGGCCATGCGTGCAGTGAATGTTGCTAATAACTCCTCCATGCAGTTAAATAAGCTGGCATATAGAGCCATTTTGTATATGAAGAATTAAGTGCAGTGAAATAGCAATCCAGGAGATGTTTATAAGTGAGAGGCTGCACTAGAGGATATAGAAGGCTTTTAACTGTAATGTAACATTAAGAGGTAAATTCTGTATTTTTTAATTTAAAAATATACAAGAGCTTTCCAATAAATTCTTGACACCGTGGTTCCCAAACCCGTGGGGGGCATCTCAAACCGGAGATGACCCAGGGTCAGTCGGGGTACGAGGGATATGCTCGATGGGCAACCTTACACCCCGGCATTTTAAGACCCGAGACGGTGTGCGGTTTTAGTACGTTCAAGCCCGACATAACCGCCCTCACTGGCCGGCGGGGGGGTATCCGAAGGGATTTACGAGGGGATTTCCGCACGAAAAAAAAAATATTTATACGTACCGAGTTCAATTCAAACTAAATTGTGTTATCATATTTTACCCAATGAATTTTATCTAGTAAAACGTGGGAACCTGCGGAGGAACGAGTTGTGATTCTCCTCCAACACAAAGGGAGGATCCTCCGACCAGGCAAGGTGATCGCGCCAAGCGGGCCGAGACCCTAACCGTTGAAGTTAGGTTTCTCTATATATACTACTCAGCAGCTAGATAGTTTTACTATATGGTCACTACATTTCTGTTCGCTGTGTTTTTTCACATTATCCATATGTTATCCATACGTTACGTTGTGTATTTTGTGTTCCTCCGTGTTGATTGCTGCCCAACTGTCAAATATCAAAATGCCTAAAGGATCTGTTCTGAAACGGCAGGCGAGAGAACTGGTGATCAAGGTTCGTAATTACTTTGAAGCAGAGTATCAAAATGGTGGTCCGCTATTACAACTGTCGCAAGTGCGAGAGCGTGTTGCGGCCGCATTAGGAATTAGTGGACCCACTGTTTCAAAAATTGATACAGAAGCCTACGGTACAAGCGGCATGCAGGAAAATAAGCTTCGTACGCCGAAGAAAAAACCGCCAACCACGTCGCGTGACATCGGTTGACAACTTCGACGCTGACGCTATTCGCCGTCATATTGCGCAAAGAAATTCCAAGACTTAAAAAACTTGTTGTTTCTTTACGTGAATGTGGTTTGTTCCATGGCCAAAAATCGTCATTAATCAGACAGACATTAATCATCGACAGACATGACGAATTTATAAGGGTTCCGTTTTTTTCATTTGGCAACGGAACCCTAAAAACAAGAGATAATTGACTGGCTCCAACGTCATGGCGAAAATGTGGATAATACTTTATTAAAAGTGCAATTACTTAGTGGATATTTTAAAATCGAAAAAAAGCCTCCCTAAAAGATATATTACCGACGAAATAGCTGCCGAATGTGGTCATTGGGTTCTTCGACTTCCGCCGTATCATTGCCAGTACAATGCTATAGAATTAATATGAGCACAAATCAAAGGACACGCCGCTCGAAACAATACCCTTCCCCCTTTTACGGCAAACAAGATATTAGATTTATTAAAAAATGCATGTGCAGAAGTAACTGCCGAACACTTGGAAAAAATTGTGAGAAGAACCCAAAACACTATAGCGTCGGATTGGGAAATTCATGTGGCATTCGATAATATAAAAGTACAAGAACTTATAATAAATGTTGGGGAGAGCTCATAGAGTGACAGTGACGATTCATCAGATTTTGATTAAAATAAATAAATAAAGAATCAACATAATATAATTATATCTAGTAATGAAATGTAATACTAGTTAATAAATTTGAACAAAATTATCCGGCAATAGTTTAGTTTGTTACATTTTGTAAAAAATATTGGGTCTGTTATTGTGTTACGTTTATCGATAGCTCTGCTATGACCTTGTACGTGCGTAAGCGTCATATTTTTATTAAATAATGTATACATAATGTGAAAAAGACGTTCGTTCAAGTTTCCACAGGAGCTATCATCGAGAAAATAAAGAAATGGAAATAGTATAGTCGACTACTATTGATGATTTTTCACTTTAAATTTTAGAGCAATCATTGGTTTGCGTAATAATGTAACCGCAATATTAGAGATACTTCATTCCTTTACACAAAATACAGCATTATTTTCGTAACTCTTGTAACAGAAAGAGCACTATCTGGTATCTAGAAAACACTACTCCCTATAAGTACTATACTTTATAATAGTATCGTACTTATATTAGTATGTATACTACTACCTATGTATAGCTTTTCAATGAATATCCATAAATGGAAAAACCATAAATAATAACTATATATAATATACATAAGTAAACAACTGTATGCCGTCATTGAAAGAGCGCAAAAAATGGCGGCGTTCAAACAGGTCTAATTTAATCCATAATTGAAGTTATTTAAAAAAATAATTCGAATACTTCCAACAGTAATTATATTTTTAATAGAATTCAAAAAGGGGTTGTAAAAGTATGTCAAATTGTTGGTATAGGCTCTACGTATTATTACATTACAATTCGAGTTTTTGTAACGTAAATCTTTCAGATATTTTCTACGAATCCAACAAAATAAAAGTTATGAAAATCAGTCTACCCGTTCTCGTATTATAAACGATCATCAGTAACATGACTTTGGTATATATTATGAATCAAGGTAATTGTCTACAATCAACCTACCCACTGATCGAGAACTTAAGGCACACTCTGTTCAATTCTCAGAGCTTACATCATCTGTAATAAGCTATTAAAGCTAAATAGTATTGCCATATTAGTCGATAATTGTCCCAATTCTCCATTAATTTGGTACGATACAATTTTCAACCCTGCAACCAATGATCTCAAATTAAAATAAGGTAGATAATTTTATCTCAATACTATCGCAATCTCTCAAGTGTACCGCTTGTATAACAGAATTTATTCCTTGTTCTGACTAAGCCTCGTTTTGAATTACAGTTTTCAAGCACCAGTGCCATATCTAACTTCCTTTTAATATATTATGTCTTTTTAATATGAAATCATTGCACACAACCGTACATTTGATATAGACACATTGACTCAGTAAGAAAACAATCGAATGGCTTGAAATAGGTGCTCGTCGAATGAGGTGTGACAAATGGCATGTCCCAGTTCATAAATTTGGTGGACACTGAAGTAGGTAGCTCTTATCATGTAGAACAAATATCATCGAGAACAATGAAGCGCTGTAGGTACGCTCAGTCAAAGAGATCATCGGTTTCAGATCTCATTCACAACAGTCGACATGTCGTTTAGGATATTTAGAAGCGGCTACAATATATACCTACAGTGTTGGACCTTATCAAAGTGATGTTTACTTCATTAATTCTAAAAGGTCAATTTATACAAAACATTACAACATGCATGCCTAAGGGCCTTACCATGATGACTTATAAACAGTCCAGTTTCGGAGCAACTCAATATAAGTTTGTAAACAGAATCGCTATGATCCGTACTATGACATGCTTTAACTGAAACGAGTTTGCGTTTGGTTTATTTGTTGACATTTGGAACATGAAACTGAACGACTAAATACGATGTCATTTTATGAGTACAAAACTATTCAGTTTAGGTCTGCAATTGAATGGCTATGAAGCGGTCATATTTAGCCCCCTGGGTAGTAACTAAACTCATCAATTTGAGTAATAAATAATCTGAACACTTTGCACATTTATAAGAATCTTAAAAGACAAATCCCTTGCACTTAAGTCGTACGATGTAAAACGCATTAAAGCCGATGACGCTAGCCATAAAGAGTGGCGGACGAGTGGCTCGCGTGTGGCCACCGTTACTGTCCCATAACAATACCCTACTGATATAAAGAAAATATTATTTATTTAAATTCTTCAATAAAACGCAGCTGTCCTTATGTACCGCCGTATTGTTATGTAGGTTACTACACAAAAGGCAACATACGAGTTTTATCTACAGTTATTGTTATTTATAGTGCTTAAGGCCTTTTACGTGGTAAATAAAAGAAAACTTTATCAGCGATGTTGTGTGTATGTTACTAACTTTCTTTAGTAATATTTAACGTAATAAAATTTAGCGATAGCCCAGTGGTGTACGTAACGGACTGCCGAAACGAGGTCTCGAGTTTGATTCCCAGTCGCCCCGGGCACACACCTCTGACTTTATGTAGGTATGTGTGTATTAAAAATGTTTATTATCTCGCTTAGTAATGTGGACCTAAACATAACTGGCGTATCGTGGGTGTGTAATACACCTCTGCCTACCGCTTCGGGGATACAGGCGTGAAGTTATGCTATGTTAGGATAAAATTTTCAGTAACTAAAATTTCATTTGGTAGGCGCTGGATTATATTGGATTTGGCAGATTTGACCCATTGAAGTTATGTTTTATAGAGAACTAGCTGCTACCCGCGACTTCGTCCGCGACCAAATTATGAATCTAAACCATCCTCGAATTACCTTGAACTCACACAAAAAATTTCATCAAAATCGGTCCAGCCGTCTAGGAGGAGTTCAGTGACATACCGTGTGTATGTAACACAAAAGATATTTATCGAGGAAATATATTTATTATAATCATTATTAATCGAAACTAAAAGCTCTTCTGGTTCCGTACGTCTAAAGGAAATAAGGTAACCCTTATTAGGATCACTTTTATAGGGCTTAGGTGACATTTTATCCGCATAAGATAAATATTTTGCGAATAATTCGTCACCAAGCAATTTGATATGGGGGACGTTTCATCCGAGGATGAAATCTTTTGCGGATGAGATTTCACCTAAGTCGTCTGTCTAACAAGACCCTTTTCTCAGAAACACCTGGAGGTATGGAGTTGAAATTAATATAAAACTCTAAGGTCTGTAACGACTTCAAGCTGAACAGCCGTGAAAAAATCAAATTTCTAAGTCAGCTGCAACGCAATCAAATGATACTGTCGTTTATGCAGCATATTTAGACATTCACAACGTAATCAAAACCTATAGGTACTTCCCGTTAAGTTAAAATCAGGATTTTTTGCAGAAAGTATCAGTTTGCATCCAGTTATAAGCAGGTTTGATATCATACATGGAACAATTTGTTACGAGGAGCTCATCCAATGTCATATGCGCCTTACTATCCTAACATACTTTTATGTTGTGTTCATTTTACAGTTTTATATACCTATACAACTCAAGTCGACTTTTAAACGAGAAAGTAATCAACAATCTTATTGAAAAAATGTTTACATAGCGAAAAAAAAACCTTCATTTGATTTATTTATTTACTTTACAGTCCCAGACACTAAGGACACTTTTAAGGTTTAAGTATAACATTACGCTATATTGGTACTCCTATTCATATTTATAAATACTGAACTATTGAACTTATTCATATTTGAGTCATTTCAAAAAGATGCTCCCACATTGGCTTTTGTTTACTAACTTTTATTCAATAGACTGATTTGAAGGTATTTCTGTTAATATTAATAATAAAGTTAATAATTAAATTAAGACGTTTTAATGAAGTCATCATCATCATCTTAAGCGTTGTTTCCGGTTGCATTCGAAGCTTTCACCTGGGAGTTCGGAGTCCGCTCACTCCTTCTCATCCCTTTGGTTTGGCTTATACAGTTTTTATGATCCGAGCGACTGCCGTCTGACTTTCCAACTCTGGGAGGAAAGCCCACGCCAGAGCCTCGTCTGTCAATCAGCAGGTGTACCGGCTTGTAAGTGAGATTGGGTTCGAGATTCATACATAGTTAAATACATACGTATACTCAAGCCTCTTTTCCATTAGGGTAGGCACAGATAACATCTTTCGAGATTTATATCGATGTATATTGAAATTTTCCTGAAGTTATAGTAGTATAGAAGTTCGTGATATCGCCCAGCAGAGTGTTATCATCTGCTTAGCAAATTACCAATTTACAGGAGAAAGGCAGTGGACGATAAGACGGCCTAAAGTGTGACAGCAATTACACACAACAGTAAAAATTGGTGACTATCACGATCACAACAAATTAATGGAGTAAAATTCAATATAATTCATACTAATTACATAATGTAAATGATATAAATTAAGTATTGTAAGTATTGTATTGTAAGTATAGTATTGTAAGTAATGTAAATTATGTCAAATATGATAATTTTTATTTTGTATACTTTTGTAACTACTTATATATTTACGGTTTTCGGACTTTTATTCTCATTACTTGTGTTATCAGACTTCTTGCCAAATATCGAGATACTAGCTCAACGGAAACTACCCTTGAGTTTTTATGCTCTCACATTTGGTTAAATTTCCTACATAAAGGATGAAATCTTTGGAGTGCCTAGAAGTTTGATTTGTTCTCAGCTTCAGTATTTGGTATGAATTTCAACTTGATGCATCCATGCATTCCCGAGAAAAAGGGTAAGGCTAAGGGGTTCTATAAGGGTACAAAAACTACTGTATACTGCATTTTTTTGTCGGATCGATTCCGACATAGTCATCTCACACTTACACTAAATGCTCATGAGGGACGGCTATGAAATCCTTCCAAAGGACCATCACTGAATGTTGCGAAGGGATGAACATTTTATGTTCCGAAAGGACCAACGAGTTAATGCTCCGATACCCTAAGATAGTTGGACAACACACACTTCCACAACATCAAACATTGAATTCAATAAGATTTTTGATTACTCTCTCGTTAAAAAGTCGACTCGAGTTGTTTCATAAAACTGTAAAATACACATGTCCGTCACAACATATACGTATGTTAGGTTAGCACCTAACGGGTCATACAACATTGAATGAGCTCCACGTTTAAATCTATAAAACCTGCTTAACTAGATGCGAATTGATACTGAAATGAATTCACGGGATAAAGTAAGTTATAGTATTTCATTCTTACGGTTATTGGAGTAACTATAAGGATTGTTTGGAAATAAATTAAAGTTTAACGGCTAACACTAACTAAATTATTAATACTTAGATATTATGAAGTTTTACAATCTGCAATGCTGATTTTAAGAGGTTTCTCTTTATGTAGAGAATCTACTCTTTACATAGAACGCTGCTTTTCCCCAGCATAAGTCCAGGCTGCATTTCGTATGGTTTGTTAGGCGAACAAAGGCTTTGGGCCCTGGCAGAGCAGGCCTGATACGGTGGCGCGTCATTAAGGTAAGCGCGATGCGGAACACCGTGTAGTTTAAGTCGCTTCGAGTACGACATAATTACTTCACCGCTAACCCCGGTGAGTTGGTATGAGGGACTCAACACGTTAAAAAAGGGAACCAAAAAGATTTACCTCCTTTACTTTAGCTCTTCTCATGCTCTTTTTTTCCTTCTCTACCATACTTAAACAAAAACCTTAACCATACTTTTAGGTGGTAATCATATGCTTTTCCCCATTCGAACCTCGTTTCGTAAAACTAGAGTAAAGTATATGCTGACATATACTATTGCATACACTCTAAGTTATATCATTTGTCATTCCGAAGACTCCGCAAAAGGCAGGAGTTAGTTGGCTTACTTCTTTTTTATTTTACTAATACATACTTCATTTACATATCTATAACTGGTTGCCGGCTTGTCATGCATTATCACTGATCGATCAGTGTATGACATGTTGTATAATTATCATCTTTGTGCTTGTTATGAAACTGATACGAGGACTGTGAAGAACATTGGTATAAGAAAAAAATGCTATATATTTTGTTGTGTTTTTGCAAGGAAAACATAGAAACCACGATAGAAACCTTTGCTCCCCATGAAGATAATTTATGTTGAAAAGACTATGTATACTTCCAGTAATATCTGGATTCGTAGAACTCAATCGTGCTTATTGTGACAACAATACGTACGATAAAAGTCTTCCTTATTTTTTTTGACCTAGCATTTTTTTTTGTTTCAATTTCAGTCACTATAAAACAAATAGAATACAAGATAATGTCGGAAGTTTACGCGAATATTACAAATTGAAATAAAACTATTTTCAACGGATTCTATTGCGATTTATTTTATGTTATTTTATATTTTACTTAAAATTTAAAATATAATATAACATCAAATAAATCGCGATAGAATCCGTTAAAAATAGTTTTATTTTGAAAATAGAATACAACTTTGATCTGATAATAGTATATCTATACTAAACTTAAGTACTCCATGTTTTTTTTTTATTTGTTTTTTTTTACGTGCGGAAATCCCTTCGGATATCCCCCCGCCGGCCAGCGGGGATGGTTATGTTGTGTCTCGACTAAAACAGCCTAATGTTTTACTATTGTCTTGTCATAAAAACCTTTGAGAATACATTGATGTGAAACAAGTCAGGTTTAAATAAATCAGTATTCTGGAATAGTACAAGTGATTTAATTCAATATGTGTAGCAAGTTCCACCGAGTACCATCTGTCAAAAGTATAAATAGTCTTTCTTCAGATAAATTTTTTCGTTCGGTAAAAAGTTATCACTTTTGTTCCCATGTATTAAACGTATAATAACAACGCCACACAGTGAGAACATGCAATCAAACGCTTGTCTCGGCCATATTAATAGTGTCGCTGGACGCTATCAGAGAGTTGCGACATGCGACAATCGCGAGTCGCAGTCGTCCGGCCACTTCTCACAGGTCGGTCCTGAGCTATATAATTAGTGCAACAAAACTTTCATAACTTTGCACCGGCCCAGCCCCGTCAAATAAGAATGAGAGATATTTTAGTCGTTTGTGTACTGTCGGATAATTACACGGTGCTGTTGTCGCTCTAATAGAATTTAATTGTAGCGTTCGGACTAACGCCAAGTTGCTCGGAACCGGTTTTATGAAATAAAACTGCTAATCTCTCCGGTAAAAAAACGTAACATGTTTGGATTTCTTCTTAAAGAAGAAGAAAGACAAGCGTGTTCCGCAGTAAAACGCGTCATCTATTAATCATACAAAAAATAAGCTTCAGATATGAACAGAAAGGAACAATCATGACTTTGTATCTAGAACTACTGAAATGAATTTGGGAAACAAAGGCAACAAAACAACACGATCGAACTAAACTACCTACTATTAAATTTTTCACTGGACAAGAACTGGTTGTTATTTCTTGATTTAACGCCATGTAATACTATGTCAATACTAACTACTAATTATTAACTAATTTCGAATATCCAGGATGTGTCCAGTGTAGTGTAGCTGGTAGTTCAGTTGCTCAGAGTATTCCCCCTAAAAAGGGACCGGTCGCGGGTTCAAGTCCCGTCCTGGATGTTGACATTTCCGGTCAAGTCTATAGTTTAATACAACTAACGTAATTCATTGCTGACATATACTATATCGTGTTTATCTGACCACACATGTTCAGATTACATTGAAAATAGACACTGCATCATTGTATTTACTTATCTTCGACACAATCAAGCAATAGTAGTCATTACTATAGAACCGAGCAAAAGACACATCCTCTGCTATTAGAAAAATATGTATGCAATTGCTCTAGTCTGATTAAATTTCGTTATCGCTTGCATCAAAAGCTACTGCACTTACCAACTGATCAAAAACTGCTGAGTTAGAACATCGATCAATGTGAATAAGTGGAAATAATAAGAGGTATCTCTAAGCCTATTAGCACACAGAAAGCTAAGGAAATATGTCTACCCACGCTTTTCCACTTAGTCGTTTATGATTTCAATCAGAAGCTCACAAACTGATCAGATCCAGGGGCACGACTGTATCTCATAGAAACTCATACTTTCTTTCCGACATCGTAATGTAAGTATTACAGCTCTATATTTCTCTATATTTAGTTTTTAACTCGTTGCTTCTATCTAAAGGACAAGTTACTTTGTAGGACACTATTTAAAAGTGCTTAATTATTTTGCACCAATTAAAACCAGTGTATAAACGTAGATAGCATGAACTGCATAGACTTCTAGAAGGCTGTTCTTTAGTGGCAATTGACAATTATTTGCCATGTCTCGGTTATGTCTCAAAAACTATATTCAAGTATCACGAGTTCACTTTAAGTTTACTTCATGATATACAATTTATTTACCTTTACGCTATGCCTTTTTTAATGTCCTGTTCCATCGGCATTATCCGAGCGCCAATCCGGGTGCATCCAAAACTTTGCACTTTGCAGCCCTGGGTCCGCTCTCTCTCTTCTCCTCCTTTTCCTATGGATTGATTTATCTTGAATATGTAGCTTAGGCATGTAGCATTACTGATTTAATATGTACTGTAATTTTTAACACTTGATTTTGTTCTAATATTCAATAGATAATCAAATCACAAACAATAATATTCACCTATTTAGATCTTTCCTATGAAACTTAGAGCGTAGCTTCAAGTACAGTAGCGACCCAAAAACGCAAGTTAGTCTGCGCATCGTCCCGTTAATGCAGCACACGAGCCGAGCTTGTTACGTGCATTGTGCGGCGGCGGCCGCCCGATGATACATTATTTTTATAACAATAAATCGTTGTAAGTAAAGCACCGCTCGCAGCCCCGGTGGTCTGCCTACAGTTGCCGCACGCTCGGTCCTGATCAGCCTCTGACTTAAGACTTACAGATTTAAAAATACGAACCAGAAGATTAATCTCTTTACCATCAACATATACTTTTTATTAAAATCTTGAGTAAAACACCATACGATTTTTACGACTGAGAACGAATCTCGTAATTTTTTTACAAAACCCTATCGTTATTCAGATATCAGTTGGAAAAAGCAATGGCTTTTCAATAGTTAATTTATTAGTTAACGAAGGTAGAGATACAATCTGTCGTTGCATACATAAAGATAAATGCGATGAGACACGTTATAAGAGTGTGGTAGAGCCAGTGGCCGAAGCTGTGATAGCGATCGTAAAAATTAATAGTCCTTGACACGCCGCGTTTCAATTTGCTTTTTAATTAGTCGGGAGGCAATGATATCGTACGTTACCGTAGATAATGGAGATAAACTGCTATGGGGAATCAATAATACGATCCCAACTGATACCCTACTGTATCAGTATCTCTTCTATACGCATTAAAGTAATAAGATTAATCTCGCATTTACATTTTTAAGTTGAGTGTTATATTAATACTTAATGAATATTTATATCATTCCAAACGTTCGATCCCTATTTTCTATTGAGATAACTGGTAACCCAGTAATAATTAGGAATAACCCTATTATTTTAGTCACACCTTTTATCAAACATTATCATCAGTTTTGTTTCCTAAGTACCTAAATAAAGTTCCTTTTTATAATCACATTGTTTTCTGTGTCACTTAAATGTCTGGAAAGTGAATGAATTTCAACATTGCAGGTACACTTTGAAGTTGTGTCTACAGGGAATCCAACTTACTGGCCCACAGACGGTGATAGGATTCCCAACCTGATAGATTTCTTCATCTGTTGAAATATTACTAGATATGATATTAGTATAGAAGAGTGCCTTAACATGAACTCGGATCATTCTCCTGTATTACTGACGTTAAGTAGACGTATTTTATTTAACTGATAACGGTCGATCTTAGTCAATAAGTATACGGTCTGGAACGGTTTTAGACTATGCCTAGACAATAGTATAGAATTAAGAGTTCCGGTAAAAACCACGGAACAATTAGAAGTCGAAGTTCAAAAATGCGTATTAAATGTACAACAGGCAGCTTTGAAAAGTACACATGAGAAACCAAAATGGATAAAGAGAGCTTATAAACCAAAACAGAAGGCAGTGGAAGATGGCATCTAACCAGTAGCCCTCAAGATAAAACTGAGCTCAACGATTTGACTAAACGTCTGAAGAGAGAAATAATAAGTCACAATAACTCATTGACAAGTTAACAGTTAAGACAGTTAACCACAGACTGTAAATCAGATTACAATCTTATGGAAAGTGACCAAAAATATCAAAAGACCCATTACACAAGCTTCACACACTCCACAGCTTATTTTTCAACCAATCGATGAACCATCCAATTCTGCAGAAATAGTTGGCATCTAAGAAACTTGGAGTGCTCAACAGGGCGAAGCAGCACTTCACTGCGGAGCAAGGACTTCTTCTTTATAAGTCGCAAGTCCGGCCCCAGATGGAGTACACGTCACCTTTTTGCCGGAGCACCTAGCTGCCAACTTGAC
Source organism: Cybosia mesomella (assembly GCA_946251805.1). Classification (NCBI taxonomy): domain Eukaryota; kingdom Metazoa; phylum Arthropoda; class Insecta; order Lepidoptera; family Erebidae; genus Cybosia; species Cybosia mesomella. Next base: position 17,144,610 of record OX276403.1, read on the forward strand.
CCGTTCGACTCGGTGCAAAGACGGGCGCTGAGGATCGTCGACAATACTTACAGGCAGTGTAGAACCGCTTAACCTTAGGAAAGATTTCGAATCCCTGTGCGTTTTCTACCGCCTTTAAAACGGGGTGTGTTCAGAAGAATTGTATGATATGATGCCCCAGCCACATTCTATCATCGCACCGCTCGCCACAGACATTCATCCTCACACGTTGCGACCGGAAACAGTGCGTACAGTTAGGTATGAAAGGCACTTTATTCCGCGCACCCTCAGGCTATGGAATGATCTCCCTGCTGTGGTTTTCCCAAGCGACTACAATATGGGGTTCTTCAAGAAGGGCATTAGAAGGTTTTTGCAGGGTCGGCAGCGCGAGTGTGACGCCCCTGGTGTTGCACACGTCTATAGGCCGCGGTAACCGCTTCCCATCAGGTGGGCCGTGAGCTTGTCTGCCAGCTGAGTGTTATAAGAAAAAAAATATTGACACAAAATCAGACAGCATAGAAATAAAGCTCGTAACACCGAAATAAGTATCGAATACGATTACGTGTCATATTAATTCCAGAAAATTTTCTGACCTCGATCTTATAACATGTAAAATCCTACAAAACTTATTTATTTATTTAATTCTTTATTGTACGCACACAGTAAACATTTTATAAACATCGCAGATAAAATTAGTGTACAAAGGCTAGCTTAACTCAGTATTGAGTTTTCTCCCAGCAAACCTTTGGGGGATCGTGGAGAAGGACAACAAATGGGTAAACATGGGTGTACAACCTGAAGAATATATATACTTCCATAAGATACAACCTATAAACTTACATAGACAATAGATACTGATAATACATACTAAATACATAAATACAAAATACATAAATACCTATACAATAAGTAGAAGACATTATAACAATAAATAACACATTATATCTATCTAACTTCAGAAAGGTACAGTTCTTTTACTTTTATCCTGAAAACGTCCAAAGAGCTGCTATCGCGAACAGAGTGCGGTAATGAATTCCACAACCTTACTGCACGAACAGTAAATGAGCCGTCGTAACATCTTGAAGAGTGGGTAGGAGTTCGAAGAAGAGGTGAAGAGGAAGTACGGCAGGGTTTGCCCCTGGGCACAAGGTACTCAAAGCGATCTCGTAGGTAAGCAGGTGAATGCGTATTGAAAAGAATAGAGTACAGAAGAAAAAGAATATCGGAATCTCGTCGCCGCCGAATAGATAACCACTTCAGCTTTGCCCTAAATTCGGAAACATGATCATATTTCCGAAGTCCAAAAATGAAGCGGATAGCCAGATTCTGCAGTCGTTCGAGTTTATTAATGTGGTCCTCCCTTGCATCAAAGTAGCAAACATCAGCATAGTCTAAAAGCGGGAGCAGAAGGGATTGAGCAAGAGTAACTTTAGTTTGAAGTGGCAGGAATTTCTGAAGACGTTTGAGGGACTGGGATGAGCAATATACCTTTTTACTAACCTTAGTAATATGTACATCCCAGGCAAGATTTGTGTCTATATGTACTCCCAAACTTTTTACATGTTTGGAAAAAGGAATAGTAGCCGCATCATATAATATGTGTGGTATGGGCTATTGGCCCAAAAGATTCAACATGTACCGGCTATCAACAATGATCGCTTGCTATTTTACTGGGTTAACCAGAAGCCCAAAAGATATAGCCCATTGACGAATCTTAGCAACATCACTGTTGAGAGCCGCCACAGCCTCAGTTAATTCTTCAGCCTTAAAGTGTCGATATAACTGTAGGTCGTCTGCATAAAGATGATAGCATTGATAAAGACGGAGAAAAGAAGTGGAGATAGTACGCCACCTTGCGGAACGCCCGCAGCCAGATTACACCATTTCGAGGAAGCCTATTCACAGTGAACAGACTGCGAGCGTCCCTGAAGATATGATTTAAACCACCCAATTGCAGGAGTTAAGACATTAAGAGAAGTAAGGATGTCTATAAATCAAAGTCAACTGAGTTAAAAGCACTGCTAAAGTCCAATAAACCCAAAATTTATAAGTGTTTATTTTCCATGGCCAGTCGCATGTCATCAGTTATCTTAACCAAAGCAGTTGTTATACTATGACCACGGCGAAAGCCAGATTGGCTAGGACTCAGCAGGCTATTAGAGGAGAGGTAAGATGAAAACTGGCTATGAAATACGCTTTCTAGGACCTTAGATAGTAGAGGAAGAATGGGTATGGGACGAAACTGGGATTGGGTATTAGGATTAGGTACTTTAGGTAGAGGTATAACAAATGCCCTTTTCCAAGACGAGGGAAAGATGTTGCTGTACAGGGAATAATTTATAATATGAGTAATTACAGGAATAATGAAATTTAATATAGGCAGAAGCATTTGTAGCTGGAGGCCATCGTAGCCAACAGCTTTTGTTGTGATGGATTGAATACACCTCTTAATGTCCACTTCCGCAACCGGGTGAAATGAAAATGAAGTACTTTTCGGCAAAGGAAGGGTAGAGAGATGATTTAAAGTAGAAGTTTTAACAGCATCGGGTATGGTAACTGGTGACCTCGCGAAATGAGTATTGAGTTCGTTCAGATTCATAATAGAGTCACTGTTTTGTGAGGCCTTACCAATACCAAGCGACCGGAGAAATTGCCATACTTGTGACGAATTAAGGTTTTGTATGGAGCTGTGAATGTGGCGTCTTTTTTCATCCCTACACAAACGACCGCAGCAATTACATAACTTTTTATATTGGTCCCAGTTTTCTTTGGTAGGAGATTTATTATATTTCCGTTTTGCCTTGTCCCGCTTTGACATAAGTGCTTTTAATTCGGTTGTGAGCCATGGCGCAGGCAGATGTTTGACCCTCACCTTTTTGAGGGGAGCGTGTGTATCGAAAATACTTAGTATTGTCCCGGTAAAGGATGTAACTTTAAAGTCTAAATCGCTGCTATCGTACACTGCAGACCAATCGATACTGCTAGCATCCGCCCCCTATCGCTTCAGATCTATGTTTTTAAAACTGCGAAGGTATAGATATTTACTCTTACGTTTAGGAAGACGAATTTTATAGGAAAGATAGATAAGATCATAATAGGAAAGAGACGCAGAAAGCTGTCCGTGTGTAGCTACTTTGCGTGAGTCAGAAACCAGAATTAAGTCCAGAAGTGAGGACTTACAGTTAGGTACCGTACTTTATGCGTAGCATTAAGAGGAAGGATTTGCATATTGACCGAAGAGACGAGTGATTTGAGTTTATAGCTGCGAATATTATCCTTTAGCAGGCAAGTGTTGAAGTCTCCAAGGATAATTACATGGTCATAGATGGAAGTAAAATATTCTATTTTAGTCTCTAATGACGCAAAGTGGACTATAATAAACTCCTAAAAGGAATTTATTATAATTTAAATCTACCTCTATAAAAAGATGTTCAGCAAAATGGGAATATTCACTCGGGGATTGGTCAATAACCTTGTACGGAATGTCCCCACGAAGATAAATGGCTACCCCTCCATATCCCTTGCCTGTTCTGTCATTGCGCACAAGTTTATATCCAGGGAGAGAATACTGTGTGGAAGGCAGTGCACGTTTTAGTAGCGTTTCGGATACAAGGACAGCATGAACAATATCAGCATCAAAAGATGAAAGTAAATCGGAGTAATGGGCAGGAATACTTTGAGCATTGATATGAATAACATTAAAGAATTTGCGGAAACAAGAAAAAGAAGAAAGCAACTTATCGCGAAGGTGTATAGAATCATCAGCACAATATGCACTAACGAAGCTCTCAGTGGACGCACAAGAGGATGAGCATGAAACAAAACTGTCATTCAAATTATCTGACATGAAAGGTAACAAATATACTTAAAAAAATATAAATACCTATATATAAAAAAAAATTACAATTAAATCTAATTACTAACTTCTAAGTGTGTTTTTATCCACCCGCCAGTTGTGTTACAGTGATACAGAGAATCAAATCAAAATAAAATAGAATAAGGACAGATAAGTTCACAACCTAAAACAGTAACTATCGCGATCACATAATATATACACATGTGTGGAGAACAATAAATTGAGAAAGGAACATTTGAACGAGGAGTCATAAATTTGCTCAAAAGATTGATATCCAAAACCAAATTTGTCAAAGACAGTGACACATAAGTACGTCAAATGTCAAAGTTAAAATATTATGATTTGTAAAATACATAGACTGAAGGTTAATTTAGAAAAGTATAACAATATGCAAGTCATATAAGGTATAGTACGAAAAACAACACGCATCATGTGTATATGTAAGATCTGACAAAATTCAAACTACATCTATATACCCGAACTAGAAATGTAAACAAAAGAAAAGGTTACTTGCCGCTTGGATTTAGCTGCTTTCTCGCCTTTTTGTGGGTCGCCTGCTCCAGGGAAACTATCAAGTTCGGAAAGTGAGGTGATCCGATGCCTTGACCCTCCAGACGCCGTAATATAGATAATGCCCTCCCGGGTCCAGCACTGTTTGATACCGAACCGTTCTCTAGCCGCTAAGAATATCTCATGCCGCTGTTTCGTTAAAAACTCAGACATTGTTATGCCTGTGCCCTTGAACTTGGTTTTAGTAAACCATATACGGTCCCTTACAGGCAAACTATCAAACTTAACGGCAATGGTCGTGGACTTACTCTCATCTGTAGAGCGCCCCATTCTGTGACACCTTCTGATGTCATTGACAGTGAAATCAGGCAGATCTAAGTGCTCTTTGATAACTGTAGCTACCACATCGGCTAACTTTTCTTTTGGCTGCTCCTTTACACCATGAAGAAGAATCATCTTCCTTCGGGTACGCATCTTCAGGGAGTCAACTTCGCCAGCTAACACTTCAATTTGGCTTTGAAGTGTGTTCAGTGTCTCCTTTACAAATATTTTGAAGTAACCAAATTCAGCAGTCAGTTCAGCTGTTGTCGTAGATGTGTTCGGTGTCTTGGGGAGTTCAGCTTCAAAATGTGCCATCCTGGCATTGAATGAAGCAGTCAGCTGTGCTAATGATGTCTGTAGCATCTGCGCGTCCATGGTGAGACAGTTGTTGTGATGAGTGAAGTGCAAAGTAGTATAGAGAGGATTATGATAACACTATCCTGGCAGGCATGGACTATATACTATATAATTTTACCATTAAAAGTATGTATAATATTAAAATTTAATTACAATTGATTTTTGAGACACAGAGTAATATTTTTACACCTTTTTTCAACTACCCCCAGTTGAAAAGACTTAATTCGAATTCGAATTGAAGAAACTTAATTCGTAAAGCGATCGTAAAGCTGATCACACTCATAAATGCTGCATTTCGATTAAAGCGTGTACCAGATCTGTTGAAAATAGGTGAAATAATTATGATAACTAAACCTGGCAAGACACCACATGAACCAGCTTCATATATATCAATTTCCCTACTGCCAATAGTAGCAAATTGTTTGAAAAACTAATTCTAAAAAGATTTAACCGATAATACAAGATAGAACCCTTTTCCTGGTCATCAGTTCGGCTTTAGAGAAAGGCACTCAACCATTGACCATGAACAAATAATAACAAATATAATTGAGAAGAAAAAAAGGTTTGTTCTATCATATTCCTTGACTTTCGGTTTCGATAAAGTCTGGCATGAAGGCCTCATACACAAATTAAAACTCAAGCTACCGAGACAGTTTACTGAAATTCTCGGATAACATCCAGGAACAAACCTTATTAAATCTTAGATACTGCCCCAGATTGGACTCTCCTAATCGACACGTATGAAAAGCACTATAAAATTCCGGAGGATGTTGGGGTTTCGTCATCTAGACCTGACATATTCCTTTATTCTAAGAGGTTAAAACATGTGGTTCTTGTGGAACTTACTGTACCGTGGGAAACAAATATACCGAAGGACCACACAATAAAGAAAAATAAATACTATGATCTCACAAACGAATTAATCAAAAACGGTTACGTGGTTAATTTGTATACAGTGGAAGTGGGAGCGAGAGGTATACCAGCAAAATCTCTCTATAACCTACTTAAAGATCTAGGCCTATCGAGAGCTACAATAAGCTCATTACTAGGACGAATGTCTAAAGCGGCACTAGTAGGTTCGTATCATATCGTTCGTATCGTAACTTGGGTAGTGAAGGTAAGTGTTGATGTACATCAACAAAAGGGGCCCCTTCTAAACCTACACTTGGGTCGCAAGTCCCAGGCACTGTCCCGAGTTCCGAACTCAGCAACGCGATGGACCCGGCACCCGCACGGAGAATCCATGGATTGCTAAGAATATCGGTCTAAAAAGAACATTTCGTATTCGTTTTTGTTTATGAATGATAGGCTCACGTTTGACCTCTATCTCACCTGGTCGTAAGTGACGATGTGGTCTACGATGTATCACGTTTGCCTAGAAGGAACCTATTCACTCGAGACTTGAAGATTCCCAGGTTATAGCTTTCCGGAAACACAGACTCAGGCAGGCAATTCCACTCCTTATGCATAATAAATGTGTCACCGAAACGTTTCATGCGTATAAGTGGAATACGATTCGAGAAGAAGACGCCTACTAAGAACTAAGGTTAATCAAAACTGGGGTTAAGTAAACCACAGTTAAGTGTATTAGGCCCAAACCTACTGTACACCAGTGATTTCCCAGTTAACGAAAATAACCCTATTGCAACCTATTCCGATGAAACTTTTATTATGGCGATAGGTATATTCATAAACAGGCTGTAGAAAAGGTCCAAATAGTCATTAATCAAGTCACTTGACTAAAAAATGGCGAATAAGGCTGAATAAAAGCAAGCTAATACACGTCGACTTCACAAATAAAAGAGCAAAATATTTCCCAGTATTTATAAATGGTAAAACAGTACCATATACAAATACAGCCATATATCTTGGTATGACGCTTGACGCCAAGCTGCGCTGGAAAGTAAACGTCAAGAAGAAAAGGTCTGTATTAAGAATACGCTACCAGAAAATGTACTAGCTGCTTGAGCGAAACTCCCCTGTATTAGTACACAACAAAGTCGTAGACTTCTACTATAGAAACAGGTATTGATGCCAGTATGGACTTATTTATCTTAGGTATCTTGCAATGGGGCTGTACGAATAAGAGCAATCGTCATACCATCCAACGATTTCCAAATAAAGTGCTCAGGGACATATCCCTGAGCACTTTATTTGGAGTGACTATAGTCAATGACACTGGTACATTCGAAAATGTGATCTACATCGCGACCTGACCATGAACGTCGTAGATCAAGTCATACAAAAATATACCGATGCTCATGAAAAGAGACTTCATCTTCATGTGCAATCCAGCTCCTTCATATCACTATGCGTCTATAATGTCAGACATAATTGAAATCACTGCTTGCTTCTCTTTAACCCTATTAGCAGAGTGCCTACACTTTTGTTAGGATCTTGCTTATTTTTGATAGTTCCAAGTTTATTTGTTATTAGACTATTAGAGTACCTATAGGTTAAAGGATTTTTTTTAAAGTAATATAAACTTAATTTCTCTAAACAATGGTTGTGTTTGTATAATGTATAAATTATTTTCTTCGATGGACTTGAAAATTTATCAAAAATTGAATCTTTTACTATGGGAAATACAAGTATTTGAGCTAAGTGTCATTTAGAAACAACAACAAACGGATAAACCAGAACCCTTGGGTGCCCAGTATGGACACGGCAGTGACAAAATCTCGTAGCAGTAATCGGTACGGGAAGCCTCCTACCTAGGGTACCTTTAAACGGACTTTCGTCTATAATAGGCTCCCATGACAGAGCAGCGTGTGGTTTTAATCGGTTCAAATCCGTCATAGCCACTTCACCGGTAGCTCCGATGAGGTGGTACCCGTAGGGGTTTCCACAAGCAAAAAAATAACACATGAAAATAGATATATAAAATAAAATCCTGTCAGATACCGCAGTGAATGCTCAAAAAATTAAACACTAAACAAACATGAATTGGAATAAATAGCTAAGACCGTTAGATATTCTCTTAATCAAACGTCGGATTTAGTCAATTTAGTTATAATGATAATGTTGCGTGCGTTAAGCTTATTTGATTAATTGACACTATATAGAATTCGAATTTTAGGAAAAATGGACGAAGCTGTAAGATACCACATGTTATGTATGTGTGCGTGTGTGTATTATGCAGTGGCTGAAGTATGTGTGAACGCGCACGCGCGCACGGAAGCGCTATCGGCCGTCCATCGAGGCTTGATTTACGACACGCCATCTCACTACACACTTTTACGTTTCCATAAAATAAGAAGAAGAAACTCAAATAACACTGACTACCGACTTTTGGAAGTTTAAAGTTAATATGTATACAAAAGATTTATCTTATTATTATTTTGGTGACTGGTTTTTTCAAGAAGGTAAATGAACAAATGAATCGTGTTGAAGTTGTGTAAAGGTTACAAAAGCTGTGCGGTTACCAATATTACTAGTAAAATTTGTAAAACTCCTTAAACTAAATAAACTCAATGAAACTTATTAAATATTAGATTTTTAAAATAACATAACAAAACTTCACGCCTGTATCCCCGTAGGGGTAGGCAGAGGTGTATTACACACCCACGATTCGCCAGTTATGGTCCCAATGTAATAGGGGGCGAGCCTATTGCTGAATTAGATTTTTGTATCCATATATTTTGAAAGCTTATATCTAAGTCTGAAACTATTTCCACGGCGCAGACAATACAACGCAAAAAATGAAAGAAAAAAACGCAAATTGCCTACGATTTGAGGTAGACTTATTTCAAATTTAATAAATAAGACGTAGACAGCTATAAACAGAAAGGACCCAAACCTTTCCTTCTAGGAAGAAAAATGCTTGTGTGTTTAAGAATTATATTACCATTAAAATATAATATCTCCAAAATACCAAAATCAATAAATTAACACAACAATTTATTCTTGCACTTTAAGGATTGTTTTGAACCCAATCAATTAAAACTCAAAAAAGTTGTTTTTCAACGTGCAAGATTGACTAAAACGTGTTACGTAACCTATATTTACGTACAAATTCCTTACGTCAATTTATATTTTTAGCTTTTGTGTTTCATAAGAACTGACGGATAAATGTTTCACTCACAATCACTGGTTATTTTGGTATATTCTATTCTAACCTAACGATGACTTATCAACGTGATGAAACGATAAATGATGGCATTGTCTCCTTTACCAATCGTAATATCATATTATATAAGTGATTATTGTTTAGATATAATTGCAAGTACTTTTAACTAATATTAATTTTAAGAAGCTCTAGCAATTGCTACAGATTATGTTTATATCTTTTTATATGTTCACGATTATATATCATCGAACCAGAAAAGATGAGTAGCATATTATTTTTAAACAAACAAAAGCGATTGAAAAGCTTCAGTTAACTACAGTTCTTATAATCAAGTAATCTGTGTCCTTACTTGCAACATTAATAATATTCAAAAATTGAACCCTGACGATTTTATGGAGACCACTTAAAGGAGAAGGATATGCCTCCATATACTACTGGGTCCAGGTGTTAATTGAATCACGTTGATTAATTTTAATTCAAAAGAGTTTACATATTTATTTAGCATGCACCAGGAATCAAGTTACATTATAATTATCAGTTATAAAGTTGAAGACCTGGGCTTTTAACATCAATATAGAAAATCAATACAAGGAAATCGCAAACTACGTCCACTACTAAGTACAGAAGCGTAAAAGAGGTGTTTTAGAAACTGTTTTTGGGTATCAACTGCTCAAAAACATGAAATGATATTCCTACTGTAGTAAAGATAAAGAAATGCTTTGTATTGTTATACAATTCGATACACGATTAGAGTGATTTGCCTCGATAGAAAAAAATCTTGAATATCGTAAAAAATCGTAATTTTATTGAAATTTTACAATTTTACGGCGAATTTTACGGTGCAAAATTTATATTTTCATAAACCTTACATCAAGTCCCATAAGGTACAGATGGTTTTCTCTCAAATAGACGTTAATTATTTGAATTATATAAAACATATAGTTAGAGCGCTTGTGCTGGCGGTGACAAGTCGCTCAGTCGGCCGCGAGGCTTCGCCGCGAGTAGAACCGGTGGTAGAAATTTGATGACACAAATTTGTCACAATTTTCGGTCGGGTGGGTACCACCGTGCACGATTGTGAAAAATCCTCCATAGTAATCCAATTTCGGTTTGATTGCGTTCAGGGGTCAGCAAGTGCATAGCCGGGAAAGGGGATTGTGGTCGCAGCACTAGTGGGACCGGTGGGTGTCACGCGGTGCTGCGACGACAATCCTCTTCTGATGAGGCCGTCAAGCTGAGTGCCACCATTGTTAACATGGTACGTGTATGTAATGGTGACCCTCTTTCCTGAGACTTTACCTTCAGCTTACCATCAGGCGAGGTGAAGTCAAATTGACGTGTCCTAAATATAAATAAAAAAAAAAAAAAAAAAACACGTACTGCATCGTCGCGCACACTCGCTCTGTACGAACATCGAAAATAATACAAGGTCACCGTACACTTGACCGGGTACCGGTATCGGCATTATCTTGTCTCGATACCATTTATTGTTTTCTTAGTATGAGTATGATTGTAATAAGGGTCACCGTACACTTGACCGGGTAACGGCATTGTCTTGTATCGATACCATTTTTTTTCTCAGTATGAGTGGGAATGCCAAGACCATCTATATAAGAAACTTCTTCTTCTTGTGTACGATAAGAAATGTCTGATCAGATATTTCTTATAATGTGTAAAAATTCTTGTCTTCCTCAAGACGTCAGATGTCAGTCGATTGCCACAAGTTTTGGATTGTTCTTGATTTCCACCGTTTCTGGTTCACACCAATTTTGTGCCATGCCTACGGAGCGAAGCCATCAGAAGCTTCCCATGCGACGCAACCCTGGAGGAGTGGGGGAAGAATTCACGAGCCTCGGATTCGAGGCCGAATATGTCCGCAATATTCGGACTCGAGGAGACCGACCGGGCTGCATCCTGCATGCAGTCCTGAAGAAAACCCCAGTGATCTGGGTAGTCAAGGCGATGCTCGGTGTTCATCTTAATATTGCTCTAGCTAAAATTAATAATTAATCCATCGATAAGAACTCAGAATTTCTATTAAAATGTGACAATTACTTATTAATCAATCAAATGGGGTGCGATATGAGACACAAACTATTTTAACAAATAATTCAACTGACTTCAATAACTTAAAAGGCACTGAAAAGTGTAAGATAACTGAATTACAGATTTCAGCAACTTACTATGATACACCTATCTACTGATATTTATTTTTCCATGCGACTTTGTAATTTACTTATCATATAGTTTTATGGCGCTAACACAAATTATACTATATAGTATCTTTAATAGTCTTCAACTAGGATAAGGCGTCGCTTGTTACGCTGCGAATTCATTACGGGGACTACTTTGTTTATGGCCAATCAAAAATGATTTGTTGCAGTGGTCTTTGTGTCTCAGTGTATCATTTTAATTAGATGAAAGTTTTGAACCTAGTTTTTATTCATTAACATTTTACGAGGCCTTGTTATCACTGTTAAATATGTTGAAGTTCTAATAGACCGTGGTGCTGTTAAAATCAACATAGTCCTATCATGTCACAACCTAGGCCTTACTGAGAAAAATGGCGAATGTAACAGTATTATTTTAGTACACAGCTGTAGAAAACAAATAGCCATTTGATTTTATACTACTAAGCTGATATTCAAAATCAAGGAGTCGAAGTTAAAAAGTCAAAATTAAAGTCTAGGTTAATATCGTTTATTCTGTATAGTAAAAACTTAACTTACAAATAGCGTTAAATATAGAAACTTATAAAACGTCAAATAAATAAACACAACGTGCCAGACGAAAAGCGGTTATGAACACATATAACTTGTAAAGCTAAAAGTACCGTTATTACTTCTGCTCCCTCCCATAGGAGCAACCCACCTATAAAATACATAATACTAAGCAAATAGTGTTATTTAACTGCAGCCTTCTACAGTGAAGCGATTTATATTCGAAGGATAAATTGCCATCTCGTGGATCTATCCTTTGTGACTTAGTCTGATATTTTCTTTTGTGATTTAGTTTATGACTGTCCTATCAAGGCACACTTTATTGCAGATATAAATACAAACAAAAGTTATTACAATTAAGAAGGATAAATCTTGTGAAATTACGTCTTGCACAATATTTAAAAGCAATTAAATCTGTTTAGTCTTACCATCCCGACCACCATTTTAGGATCGTCAGCATCTGGAATGTTGGCCCGTATCTTCTGGACTTCACCCTAGCTTCATCCAACTGGATGCAGTCAATAGACGGGCTGAATAAAAAAAACGACGGGTTGCACTCCGGGAGTGCCGGCAGAAGTGAAAACTTGAATATTAACGTTGTGCATTTTTGATATTTTGGAATGGTTAGGGAATAATTTTGCACGAATTGCTTTAATTATCAGTATAAAAGTACTATCATTTATGTGGTAACATACAATATTCATTTATTGCTCTATCGTACACAAACATGACAATTTGTATTACATTAAAAATGTAATACCTCAGAACTATTACAATTATTTTACATTAAAAAATTTATCTTTCAGAAAAATCAAGTTCCATTCATAATTTCAACGACTTTTTCACCATCATTATTACCAGAATCATCATCGCCAATATATTTATAAAGTACTCACTCATTTTCTTTCGCTATTTCTTCGTCACTTTTTTCATTAATAGATGCACTTTGTTTAATTTCCATTTTATATCAATAGATTTATGACACAAAATAGAATAAATATTACAAAAAGTTATATGATGACAAATAGTGTTTCTTGGGCCTCGGTCGGAATCGATCTCAGTCTTGACGAAGTCAAGGACCACTCATTAAACGAACACGCCAACAAGGTTGTTAAGTACAGTGTGAAATTAGCGCTTCTATATTTGTTGTCTTACGTTTAGGTCACGTGTTTACTGACACGAGTTTAACCTTTTTTACCCATTATAAAAAGTGCACAACGGCGCTAAAGAAGTTTACACTTCAAAAATTGAAATCCAACTTTCTTTGACAATGTTAACTAAATATGTTTATTTATTTATTATTTATTAAAACTTCATGCACATAATGTACACAGGCGGACTTAATGCCACAGCCATTCTCTACCAGTCAACCTTATAGGTGATGCAGAGAATAAAAAGTAGGTGCATTAAGGAGACTAAAATTATTGAAATATATAATATATCAAATTGAACCGTAAAGTGAACCGTGAACATACCTACATAATTCTAATATACGCACATAAATATACATATATATACCATACATATTTAAAGTTTAAGTACAAGAATGTTCCAACCTTTATCTTAAACTTGTGACGGCTAGTGACCATCCTGATCTCGGGAGGTAGCGCGTTCCAAAGAAACACAGATTGAACAGGAAAAGTAGAGTGTATAAAACCGGATGAATGAGCAGGACAGAGCAACATGAGATATTTTTTAGAGCGCAGGTCTCTGTCGTGATTAGAGCAAAGATATTGGAAGTAAGGAAATAAGTAAGAAGGAGAATTAGGAGAATTTAAAATAGTAAACAGTGTTGTAAGTGCACCTAGATTCCGACGCTGACGAATAGGTAACCAACTTAACTGGGACCGACAAGCAGACACATGGTCATACTTGAGGAGATTGAAAACAAATTTGTTAAGATATTCTGCATTTAGGTTGAAGTAACAAACATCACCATAATCGAGTACAGGAAATAGCAAAGTCTGCACGAGCATTGTTTTGGTATTAGTAGGTAGAAGATTCCGGAGACGATAAAATGCGCGAAGCGAACCAGTAACTCTTTGACACACAGGTGATACTTGGTCTCTCTAGCTCAGGGTAGAATCTATAAATAAGCCAAGGTCCTTGACTGTAGGGCTTAAACGTATGACTATGCCATTGAATGTAATAGGTGGGAGAGATGCTGTATCCACCCGACTGAATAAACGTTGACTCCCTACAATTATGGCCTGGCACTTGCTTGGATTTACAGTCAGTCCAAATCTACTCGACCAGCTGTTAATGTGCTTTAAGTCCTGGTTTACTTTATTTATTGCAGTACAAATATCTTCCACACCTGCTTGGGCGTACAGTTGTAGGTCATCGGCGTACAAATGATACGCACATTGAAGATTTTGAGTTAAGAGATTAATGAAAATATAAAATAATAATGGAGATAAAATACCGCCTTGAAGGACGCCAGCATTAGTGTTACACCAACAAGATAACGTTTTAGCTCGACGAACAGCTTGCTGACTCCCATGAAGATAACTTGAGAACCATTCCAGTGCATCCAGTGAGATCATAAAATGTGATAAGATGTTTAAAAGAAGGTCGTGGCTGACTGTATTAAAAGCATTTGAGAAATCGACCAGTGCCAGTACTGTGAGCTTGATGTTTTCCATGCCAGCCCTAATATCCTCAGTCACTTTTAGAAGAGCTGTAACAGTGCTGTGTCCGGGTCTAAACCCTGATTGTAGGGGACTCAATAAACTATTTTTATAAATGAAAGGTGAGAGCTGTTTGTGCACACAGGCTTCGAGCACCTTTGATAGGAAGGGTAAAATACTGATGAGTCGGAAGTGATTGGGAAGGGATGGATTAGAAATCTTAGGAAGAGGTATAACAAAAGCTTTACGCCATAGGGATGGGAACTGGCCAGAATCCAAGGAATAGTTCATGATATGGGTAATAACCGGCAGAAGGTGATCCAGGATTGTTATTTTCATCCGACGGCTAATATTATCAAAACTCATAGCATTGGATTTTATGGATAGTATTATCTTTTTGACCTCACTCGATGCAACTGGAGAAAAATCAAAGGAGTCAATGTTGGGACTAGGTAAGCCCGCTAAGTATTCCATTGTACAGGTCCTGGTTTGGTGATTAAAAGGAGGAACAGTGGTGAAATGACGATTTATATCATCCAAACCAATAGAAGACTGGAATTCAGAGCAACGCTGTTTACCAATCCCCAGTGTTCCCAGAAAATTCCAAATATTAGCAGAGGAAGAAGAGGTAATATTATTCAAGATATAACGGCGTTTGGCATTGCGTATCATCTGGTTACACCGATTCCTAGCAGCTTTGAAGAGCACCCACGTTTCCTCGCGCTTGTCTTTTCGGTGCTTACGAAACGTACAATCTCTACGTCGCATTGCCATCCGAATTTCCTGTGATATCCACGGCGCAGGAGGGCGCTTCATTTTAATTCTCCTGTACGGTGCGTGGACATCGTATAAACCAGTCACCACGTTGTTAAAGATGCGGACCTTATCGTCTACAGATGTGGTCTCACCAATAAAAAAAAAAGTAAAAAGTTTATTTATTTGCCATTACAACACTGCTTATAATTACTTACAAGCGTTACCGGGAGCGGACACAACAGTTTTAGATAGGAACAAGTCCGGTATTGCCATAAGCTTCCTACACTAGGCTAAGCCTGTCCTGTAGGAAGCCTTTTCTTTTCATGTCTTTATTTCCAACAGCAGGTAAAATATGGTTGAAGTGCCTTTAACACTTACACGAAAGTTTTATCCATATAAAAATCTAAGCAACATGCCATCCAAGAGGTCAAAGCATTTAATTTCAGACCTCACCTCAAGGGTTTTAAAAAGCTTTCCGTGTATTCATAGGACCAGGTAAGTAAGGTTTTCAAAATAAGTTCCTTAGCTGCACTCATTGACAATTTACCTATGAAGCAGATTTTATTTATTCTGTTGTATATCTGAGGCTTCATGTAGGCATTAAAACGTCTTGCGAATTCCGTTTATACTATAGTAAGAGGAAGCTTGTAAACCCGCTTCAAGATCATGTCCCTGATCACCTGCTTATGAATTAGTAGTCTTAGGATGTATATCCTCCTGACGCTGAGCAGCTGAGTTTCTTTCTTAATGCCACAGCCATTCTCTACCAGTCAACCTTATAGGTGATGCAGAGAATAAAAAGTAGGTGCATTAAGGAGACTAAAATTATTGAAATATATAATATATCAAATTGAACCGTAAAGTGAACCGTGAACATACCTACATAATTCTAATATACGCACATAAATATACATACATATACCATACATATTTAAAGTTTAAGTACAAGAATGTTCCAACCTTTATCTTAAACTTGTGACGGCTAGTGACCATCCTGATCTCGGGAGGTAGCGCGTTCCAAAGAAACACAGATTGAACAGGAAAAGTAGAGTGTATAAAACCGGATGAATGAGCAGGACAGAGCAACATGAGATATTTTTTAGAGCGCAGGTCTCTGTCGTGATTAGAGCAAAGATATTGGAAGTAAGGAAATAAGTAAGAAGGAGAATTAGGAGAATTTAAAATAGTAAACAGTGTTGTAAGTGCACCTAGATTCCGACGCTGACGAATAGGTAACCAACTTAACTGGGACCGACAAGCAGACACATGGTCATACTTGAGGAGATTGAAAACAAATTTGTTAAGATATTCTGCATTTAGGTTGAAGTAACAAACATCACCATAATCGAGTACAGGAAATAGCAAAGTCTGCACGAGCATTGTTTTGGTATTAGTAGGTAGAAGATTCCGGAGACGATAAAATGCGCGAAGCGAACCAGTAACTCTTTGACACACAGGTGATACTTGGTCTCTCTAGCTCAGGGTAGAATCTATAAATAAGCCAAGGTCCTTGACTGTAGGGCTTAAACGTATGACTATGCCATTGAATGTAATAGGTGGGAGAGATGCTGTATCCACCCGACTGAATAAACGTTGACTCCCTACAATTATGGCCTGGCACTTGCTTGGATTTACAGTCAGTCCAAATCTACTCGACCAGCTGTTAATGTGCTTTAAGTCCTGGTTTACTTTATTTATTGCAGTACAAATATCTTCCACACCTGCTTGGGCGTACAGTTGTAGGTCATCGGCGTACAAATGATACGCACATTGAAGATTTTGAGTTAAGAGATTAATGAAAATATAAAATAATAATGGAGATAAAATACCGCCTTGAAGGACGCCAGCATTAGTGTTACACCAACAAGATAACGTTTTAGCTCGACGAACAGCTTGCTGACTCCCATGAAGATAACTTGAGAACCATTCCAGTGCATCCAGTGAGATCATAAAATGTGATAAGATGTTTAAAAGAAGGTCGTGGCTGACTGTATTAAAAGCATTTGAGAAATCGACCAGTGCCAGTACTGTGAGCTTGATGTTTTCCATGCCAGCCCTAATATCCTCAGTCACTTTTAGAAGAGCTGTAACAGTGCTGTGTCCGGGTCTAAACCCTGATTGTAGGGGACTCAATAAACTATTTTTATAAATGAAAGGTGAGAGCTGTTTGTGCACACAGGCTTCGAGCACCTTTGATAGGAAGGGTAAAATACTGATGAGTCGGAAGTGATTGGGAAGGGATGGATTAGAAATCTTAGGAAGAGGTATAACAAAAGCTTTACGCCATAGGGATGGGAACTGGCCAGAATCCAAGGAATAGTTCATGATATGGGTAATAACCGGCAGAAGGTGATCCAGGATTGTTATTTTCATCCGACGGCTAATATTATCAAAACTCATAGCATTGGATTTTATGGATAGTATTATCTTTTTGACCTCACTCGATGCAACTGGAGAAAAATCAAAGGAGTCAATGTTGGGACTAGGTAAGCCCGCTAAGTATTATATTGTACAGGTCCTGGTTTGGTGACTAAAAGGAGGAACAGTGGTGAAATGACGATTTATATCATCCAAACCAATAGAAGACTGGAATTCAGAGCAACGCTGTTTACCAATCCCCAGTGTTCCCAGAAAATTCCAAATATTAGCAGAGGAAGAAGAGGTAATATTATTCAAGATATAACGGCGTTTGGCATTGCGTATCATCTGGTTACACCGATTCCTAGCAGCTTTGAAGAGCACCCACGTTTCCTCGCGCTTGTCTTTTCGGTGCTTACGAAACGTACAATCTCTACGTCGCATTGCCATCCGAATTTCCTGTGATATCCACGGCGCAGGAGGGCGCTTCATTTTAATTCTCCTGTACGGTGCGTGGACATCGTATAAACCAGTCACCACGTTGTTAAAGATGCGGACCTTATCGTCTACAGATGTGGTCTCACCAATAAAAAAAAAAGTAAAAAGTTTATTTATTTGCCATTACAACACTGCTTATAATTACTTACAAGCGTTACCGGGAGCGGACACAACAGTTTTAGATAGGAACAAGTCCGGTATTGCCATAAGCTTCCTACACTAGGCTAAGCCTGTCCTGTAGGAAGCCTTTTCTTTTCATGTCTTTATTTCCAACAGCAGGTAAAATATGGTTGAAGTGCCTTTAACACTTACACGAAAGTTTTATCCATATAAAAATCTAAGCAACATGCCATCCAAGAGGTCAAAGCATTTAATTTCAGACCTCACCTCAAGGGTTTTAAAAAGCTTTCCGTGTATTCATAGGACCAGGTAAGTAAGGTTTTCAAAATAAGTTCCTTAGCTGCACTCATTGACAATTTACCTATGAAGCAGATTTTATTTATTCTGTTGTATATCTGAGGCTTCATGTAGGCATTAAAACGTCTTGCGAATTCCGTTTATACTATAGTAAGAGGAAGCTTGTAAACCCGCTTCAAGATCATGTCCCTGATCACCTGCTTATGAATTAGTAGTCTTAGGATGTATATCCTCCTGACGCTGAGCAGCTGAGTTTCTTTGTATAACAAGTTAGTGGGAAAACGGAAGGGTTTATTAATCATAGTTTTTAGCACGGCTCGCTGAGCTCTCTCCAACTCTATCAGGTGAGTACCACCAGAACCCCCGGCTAGGCTGTAATACAGTACGACAAAATCGGTTCGCAGAGAGAAATGTATACTGTTTTTAGGAGGCTCATCGAAGCCGCGTCTCGTAGAATTTTCATTGCGTATATGATCTTTCTAACTCTTGCAGACGTTGTCACAATGTGCTCGCCAAAGGTTAGTTTCTCATCTATGATAATCCCCAATTACTTTATCGATTCTGCTCTACTTACTTGGGTACATTTACAACCTGGAACAGTATTAATGGCGGCATCAGTGCTACAAGAATGTATCAGAATGTTTAAGCCTACTGGAGGTGCTGAAGCAGCTGTTTTGTGAAAGGCTATTATACGCGTCTTAGTGTGGTTAAGTGCCAGGAGATTATTATTCAGCCATTTCACTACTCTATTTAAGCCCCTTTGGGCGATGTCAAACACTCCCTCCCATGTCCTATCATTAAATATAATAACCGTGTCGTCAGCATAGTTAATTATTTCAGCGTCGCCTATGTGTTCCTCAGAAGCCAGATCATTAGAAAGAGAGATGGGCCCAAAATACTACCCTGAGGTATTCCATAATTCACGCACTGGGGGTTGCTAACAAGATCTTCCACTTTGAGACATTGCTTTCGACCTGTAAGATAACTCTGAAATAAGTTCAAACTTATGCCCCGGACACCTAGTTTTTCTAATTTCCTCAATAAGATAGGAAATGAAACTGTGTCGAAAGCCTTTGCCAGGTCCAAGAAGATTCCCATACAGGCACGTCCTTCATCCAGGTTTTTGCTGATAATATCAGTTAAAAGGAGTACTGCCTGTTCAGTAGATTTCCCCTGCCGGAAACCGAATTGGTGTTTGGAGAGCAACCCCTGTGACTCGAAGAACTCCTTAAGCTTCCTATTGACTACTTTCTCCAGCATTTTTGTAAAAATACTGAGGAGTGAAATCGGTCTATAATTGTTTGGACTATCTGTTGTTGTTCCTTTATGAATTGGGACCACGGTTGCCAGTTTCCATACATCTGGAGTATGCAGTCCCAGTTCAATGCTGAAGCATCCTTGCACAGTTGCTCAACGTCCATCCGTCCGAAATTACGCAGAAGTAAGACACAAGGTCGGGGTTTCGGTGGTTTAAGGACGTATGACAAAAACAAGAGGTCATGTCGAGAAAATGCTGGCGCAGAGTGTTGACCGTGTGAAGAGACGAGAGACGGCAACGCGTCGATTCGGGGGGCAGTAGATTAGTGTTTAGATCGCCCATGATTATGTGATGTTCATACTCCGATCCTCCAGAATCGGCTCAAGACTGGCGAAGTAATTAGCTGTAGGAGGGCAACATACAACACCTAACGTGATTCTGACTCCTTTGACCATAACCTCTAGAAAGAGATACTCAGCGGTAGTATTTAAGTTAGAAGGGGAGGAAGCTAATATTTTGTAGGGAAAATCACCTCGGAGGTATATAGCAACACTACCTCCCCGTGTCTCCTCCTCATCCGCTCGATCATTACGAATGAGAATGAAGCCAGGTAGAGGGTAGGTGGTAGAAAGATGATGCGGTTTAAACCAGCTCTCTGAAATCAGGACGGCATGAGCGTTACAGTCCCTGAAAGTCTCAAGGAACTCGCTATAGTGTTAAGGTAAACGTTGTGCATTGATATAGCATACGTTAAGTAGGTTTGTAGATCCATTGTCAAAAGTTTGTCGCACAAGGGTCACCGAACGTACCAGTAACCGAGCAAAAACTATCATCGCTAGAAAAAAATATAATATATAATATTATATATATATATATAAAAATAATAATATATATATATATATATATACATATAATATTATATATATATATATATATATACATAAAATATTATATATATATATATATATATATTTATGCAATATATGTACGGCAGCACTTATTATGTATAGCAACAGCAAACATTTGAAAAATAAGTTACTATAAAATAAAAAGAAAAAACAGAACATAAAAACAGTTTAAAAAATAAACTTGGCACATAAAAGAGTTCGTCAGTAATAAAGTAACGGAACATAAAAGTTCAGATATCAAAACACAATTAGAACCTCAAACTAAATCGCACATTTCCGAACGCAATATGCCAGTTCTCCACTACACGTCAAACACTATTATAATGTCATACTTGTCGAAACAAAATTGTAAACAAAGTAATGTGGGTAATAGTAATAATATAGCAAAGAGCACAGTAATAATAGATAATATGTATAAGGATAGCAATGATAAGTGTGATAACTAACACATTGCGCATGAATAATAGCAGATTTTATTAGCAATAAGTGCAAATTTGAAAGCGAGAATCGCATTTTACTCTTAGTTTTTACGCAGCTTAGGCTTCGTGTTATTTCGTCGCTCACCCGCCACCCTGGAATACCGGATTGTTAAGGAGTTCAACTCATCCATTGTAGTTATCCTGTGACGGCTATCAGCAGCCTTAATAACAATAACGCCGTCTTGTGTCCAGCATGCTCGCATACCAAAATGCTGCCAGGCTTTGTTAAAAACTATCTGCCGAGCCTTGGTCAAAAATTCTATTATAGATACCGAGGAGCCTTTTAGCTTTAGTCTTGGACCACCATACTTCTGACCTGAATTGTAAGACAGAAAACCTCACCAAAATTGGACGATGATGGTCCTTACTGGGAGCTCCGACTCTACAGGAGTTTGTTATGCTGCCTGCAGTGATGTTATTCAACGCCTATTGCTTTTGAAATACATCTAGAATGGCAGCAATGCAATCCTCATTGTCCGCCTCAATAACTCCCATGGAGACTAGTGTTTTTCGCCGGTGTCTTGTTTCTAGTGCATCCACTGCTCTTGAGCACTCAGTGATCTATTTTCTGAGCAAGCCGAGCATAGAAAACATGAGTTCCCTAAAGGTCCGGAACTCTTCTGCCACCTTTGAAACGGTATCTTTAGCAGATCCTCCTGTATGTAGCTGCGCTTCAAGTTCAGCCATCCTCTTCGTGAAACACTCTTCTAAGCTGCTTTGAGCATTTTCAATGGCATCTGCGACATAGTGATGGATATAGTTCTCTTTGTGTTTGTGTTGAATGTGCTGGCAGGTGGTGTCTATGTACTTGAACTTAGGTTACATTAACGCATTCACAAACGTAAGTACTTACTATTTGTACTGTATTGCACTTCAGAATGTAATAGACAGCTCAAAACATTAACAAATATCAATTTTAAAATATTTTATAATCAGAGCAACTTTTAGGATTTTCTACACCTACCTACCTCGTAATTCCTACCTCTAAATACGCTGAGTTACTCGACGACCTTCATCGAAAAACGTTATTTGCCTACAATAGTAATTCACACCGAAATAATATTACCAGTTCCACGAGTTCCAATCAAATAATGATATATCAGCGCATTCAACGCACAATAAACTAGATTCTGCTATCTACCTAATAGCAGAAAATCAATTTGTCATTGTTTATCATTATACAATAAGATAATGATATCCACTCTGGTTTGCTTGCTATAAATCACAATAAGATTAACTCTGTCTCAAATACGAAAATCACCCAGGAAACATGTTAAAATGAAATGATAATTCATTAATATGTCATTGAGCACGAGCAGACGAGGCGGCGAGCAATGCGGCCATTATATAGGATGACGGCGCGCGTGCCCGCGGTCTCGGACCAACCACTTATCTTACGAACCCCCTGCTTCCCTACTAAAGTCCGACATATCACACCCAAAGGGCTGCCATCCCAAACTCCAGAGGTCAAACTTAAGTGGTAATGCCAAGCTTGCCGTCGCCTTTAAATAGGAAACGACACGTTTATCCAATTAGAAATTCACCATATCTTTGTAATAGTTGAAGAGGAAATTTGAGCAATCAACTTGCAGAGCGCCTCGGCGTTCCTATCACAGTTTATTCAATTGAGCTCGTAATGAAGTTATGTGAGCTATGAACAGTATGAAATAAGCGCTCTACGTTTAAACTGCCCGAATATTTGTCTGGTGATATAGGGTCGACCACCGTAGTTTTCATTTACAGTAGAAAGTTATAAATAATTTAATAAACTAATGACATTTGAAATGCATTGCTTTTTTCGTTTGCCAAATTTGAAGAAATGCACAAAGTCGAACGTAAACTTCTTGTACTTCTACTCAGTTTTTATTATCGCACATTTAGTTTTGACTTATCCACACTTTAAAAGTAGAATGGTCGTGTAAGGTATGGAACGCACTAACGAGCCATAATAATTTCCATCCGCAAACGCTCATATTAAAGAATTTTTTTTCTAGAGAATATAGTTCTGAAGTCCCTCAGACAAGGTACGAAACGGTTTTTAAAGAGCTGGTAATGCACGAGTATGAGCTTGTACGCCACCTTAATGGTGTGAATACATTATATTGCATTTATGTAAGTTTTATTTTTTAATTTGGGTAGTTGGTGAATTGCACAGTATAAACTCAAGCATAAGAGCACTTGTTAGTCATGTTTCTTATCCTAGGGGTTACTGTTTGTACGGTACGGACGGTAAGGACGGCAGTTGGCCGACTCGCCGTCCTTACAGAAGCAGGCCGTGGTGGAGGCGTGTCGTGTGTGCCCTACACACGCCCGCCAACTCACTGAAGCGGGATAAAACCCGACCCCACCAGGCGAGGCCGCGGTGGCGGCCAAAGTCCGCCGGCAACCCTGGGGTTATCCTTTCGAGGGCTTACCCGGGGTGCTCGGCAACGGACACTTGGGGAGGACACCGTGCGGTTTTAGTCGAGACACGACATAACCACCCCCGCTGGCCGGCGGGGGGGTATCCGAAGGGATTTCCGCACGTAAAAAAAAAAAAAAAAAAAAAGGCTTACTGTTTCGATCATTTATATAGTCAACGACAACAATCACGGTATACATGCAAATTTACAAACCACGATTAATATCACATGAAATGTTCACCAAAGTTGCCAATCCTCATAAGACCACAATAATGTATTTTTGTGGTTTTAGTCGGTTCGATTCCGACACGCCCACCCCATCGTCGGCACGGATGGGGTGAAGCCCGTGGGGTTTCCACACGTAAAAAAAAAATGCCTATGACTAATATTACTTGCTAACCGTAACGGGTACCATAGGACTGAAACTGTCCAGAACTAGACATACGCTTAGTGACTTTCGTTACTAATCGTAACTATCGCATGGCAAACTGTAAATTAAAATTATACAATTATAATTGTTATAATAATACTAGCTGACCCGGTAAACTTCGTTCTGCCTTAGAATAGCCAACCCTTATGAGCTGAGTTTATTTCGGGATGTGTCCTTGAAACCCGGCATTAAAGACCCGAGTCGGCGTGAGGTTTATATAACCACCCCCGGTGGCCGGCGGTGGTAATTGTGGCGATTTCAGCAAAAAAAAACTACGTAAAATCATAGTATAGGCGGAGTCAAATCTAAAAAAGATCATGAAAATCGCTCCACCGGTTCTTGAGTTTATTCCGGTCATCACTAACACGACTTTATTGAGTTGAGAGAGAGACGAGTTGAGCGAAAAGCTCTCTCTACTCCACTCGGTGTTAATAAAATTGAAAATTGAACATACCATGGAGGTATAATCTCCCTTCAAAATTTTCAAAAACTGATTTCTCCAAAATGACCAATATTGAGACCACGATTTTGGCGCCAAAATGTGCAACTTAACTATTGGCTTAAGACAGAAAAAGAAAATTGAAAATCGGTCTAGCAACGGAGGTATAATCACACCGAAAAAACAATGGTATACAATTAGTCCATTGAAAGTTACATTTGGGGTTGCGTTTTTTAGAGGACGCAATTTTATTTTTTTAATGTGTAAAGCTAAAACCAAGTTTCTGGGGTCGCCACCCTTGTCGAACGGCCGCCATCTTGAAAATAGGGGTTGAAATGGTTTTTACGATATATCTCTTAAACTGATTGATAAAAAAAAATTGTTACATTTTTTGTTGCAAATTAAATTCTCTACAACTTTGGTCCAGTAACTTCTGTTTTTTTTTTTATTTTGTTATTATAATTTTTTAAATTATTAATTTTGCAATATTATTAATAATTAATAAATAGTTTAGGAGATATATCGTAAAAACCATTTCAACCCCTATTTTCAAGATGGCGGCCGTTCGACAAGGGTGGCGACCCCACAAACTTGGTTTTAGCTTTACACTGACCCCCCCTACACATCAAAAGAATAAAATTGCGTCCTCTAAAATACGCAAGGTTAGGCCTAAAAAATGTAACATTTCAATTGACTAAATTGGAAAAAAATTACGCGTGAATTGTAGGTAATCATGTACTGCACTCTCAGCTCAACATTGCAACAGCAGAATGCATTGCGCCCCTAGTATTTATAGATTTGCAACTTTTAAACGAATGAAGATCTACAGAGATGTTTCTTAGAACGCCATATCAAGAATTACTTGCCTAGCAAAATTTAAAAGAAGCCAATTATGTCTAGCAAAGCCAACTACAGAGAAAATTTGAATCGGCCTGACTGGTACTGTCAGGCAACTCTTAATTTGTAGTACTTTATATCGTAGCTTTCTGAGCATTCAATTCTCAATCCGCAGACAACTGACTACAGTCTGGTAATAAGATAAGGATGACCTCAATACGGATCTCAGAACGAACTGGTCCGAGTAAAATACAACAAGCATTCTAAATAATGTGCCATAACATATAACAAGCGCGTACAGCTTGAACTGCGAACAAGTTGTTATTACAAGGTGTTGAACCTGATTTTCTGATTTAGTGCTGAGTGGTATTAGCTATGATCAATGTTGTTTAGAGGTGTCTCTTTGTTACAGCCGTTTTATCTACGTTAATTATGAAACAGTCTGTTATAAATCTCCAAGAGGTAAACGTGAGGCGGAATCCATTTATTTTATCTACAAAATTAGTGCTAGGAAAACAATTGGGCTTATATCTTTTATAAAATTTGATATCAACGTACAAGTGCCATCGTTTAGTTAAAATTCATGCCTTTCTCGGTTTTTGTCTCTAGTACTTGCCTTCTATTCTTAGTACTATCAAAGATATCCCAAAATAGCCGTAGGTACAGTACTTAAGTTAAGTCTTGATACTTGTATAGGTATAGGTATCCCAGTCCACAGTCCTACATTATAAGTGATAACAAAAGTTGCCATTCATTCAACTAACTTTTTAAAATTTAAGTAAATTAATTATATTATATTATAATTATTTATTATATAAATATAATAATTAATTAATAATATAGTATTATTCGTTTACGTATGGTGCATTAGTTGCAGCATCTTGTTACATTTGCTAAACAAACCCAATGTAATTACTGGCGATTACAAAAGAGTGGCCGTGAGTTTTTATTATTAGGTTCTTTGCTCTGCGTCGCAGGCAACTCAGGCGCCGGAGGTCGCTTAACGACCTCCGTCCTCCATGAGCGCAGGCCTGGGAGTGGCGGGTGAGGCCACCTGTCACCCCAGCAGAAGCAGGCCGGGAAGGTGGGGCGACTAGCGCCCCTCCCCCAAACCGGGGCAAGACGGGGACACCGTGGTTCCCAAACCCGAGGGGGCCATCTCGAAACCGGAGATGGCCCAGGGTCAGTCGGGGTGCGAGGGATATGCTCTATGGGCAACCTTACACCCTGGCGTCTGTAGACCCGAGACGGCGTGCGGTTTTAGTCGGTTCAAGCCCGACATAACCGCCCCCGCTGGCACGCGGGGGGGTATCCGAAGGGATTTCCGCACGATAAAAAAAAAAAAAAAAAAAAAAAGGTTCTTTGCTCACAGGCTTTACCTATAGCCTTGCGAATCTGGTAGTAAATATAGAAGAAATAATCTTGACGTTCATAAATGTGTTAGGGACAGCCGTTTGACAAAAACCAAAATAATTCATACATTTATGTAGTTTATGCATTTCGCTATCCAGTTCAGATTGCAAATTTAATGTCATAATTGAGGATTCGATCGGGTTGAGAGCTCTTAGTGGTGACATGTATGAATAAGGAAGCATTTAGTATTTCTCGGCCGTGGTTAAGCATTGTTAGAGGGTCGGCAGCAAGTGTCGTGCGCGTGGCTAAGTGTCCCTCGACCACGCCGACAACGCCGACTAATACACCGATACGGTCGTCCTCATTCACCGCATTGACCTCATTCATGAATTGTCATTTAAAATTATATTTAAAGGGCAAGAGGTCTACAAATGCCTGTAGATTTTGCTTTATTTGGAATTATGGTGTTCTATAATATTATATATTATATATATTATATATATATATAGACTAGAAATAAGCTCAGCGTGTTTGGTTTCTAGAATATGAGTGAAGATAATAACATAGATATACACACCAAGACCAATGCAAATATTTGCATGGTGAAATGGGAATCGAGTCTCCTACGCCTAACCTGCAAGTCGAATTTTGTACCGCCACGTTACACACGAACGTCTCGTCTCCACGTCGTAAACTCTCTGGCGAACACATAGAAGAAACAACTGTTGTAATTATTGTTTTCTACCCAAGAAGTCATACAGAGTACCCTGATCCTTTCCAAACAGCAGAATATGTTAAAATGATCAAATGCTGTCTATTATTATATGTGTTAGATATGATGTCATGTTCAGTCAATATCATAGTTAATGTTCACACCAGACCTGCGGAAGAAGGCAGAACTTAAATAGCTGAATCTAATCCTCTGTTTATTTGTAACCTCCTTTTTCAAAACTTTAATATTTAGACGCTGATCAAGGTAGGTACTAAAGAAGCTCTTGCTGAAATATACCATTTTACACAATAATGTTGTTACATAATGAGAATATCTAAGTGGACAATAAAAGCGGAGTGTGGCACGTTATGACAATCGCGTGCCTTAGCGATCCGCTCCATCATGCAACAACCACTCCAAATTAATATATCCTGGCTCGCGCCGTGATTCCTAATATTATATTTAGACGTGACACGCGCTCGTTTGTATCAATTGGTGCCGTCTGCCTCACTGATATACGGCCAACGCTACTTTAGAACAATGATGGCATAAATTGCGCTATTACGCGCTTTAACACTGCCCCGCGACCCTGCGCGACTTCTGACTCTTTAATTGACAAATTAGCCTGCACTGATACGCTTGCATACACAATCGAGGATACAATCACAGCTCGGCGACGTTACCTAAAGACAACAAATCGTCTCAACCTACGCTCGATTGCCGCTAACCCACTACTAATTTAATAAAACCAGAAGTTGTCAAACTTAGCCGTGCAGCGACTCGATAAATGAGCACACGAACAATTCTCATGTAGGGGACAAGCTATTACAAAGGTCATTAATAACTTCTTGTGCGGTGCCGCTAACTTCACCAATACAAATCAGTCTAATGAGTGGATCTCATGAAAGCCTTTTAATTTCCCATTTTGTGCGGCCACCTCTGATATCGACTGACTGTTATTAATATAGGGCCAGAGCCGGTCGCCGGTGGCGGCGTGGCGCTCCCGACAACCTCGATTACGTACCGCCGCGCGCCGTACGGAGTATCGCTCCCTGCGACTTATCTCTCACTATTAATTACGCTCAGATATTCACCGGACAAGTTTTAATGCAACTACTTCATTTGTTGCCCTAAGAGTGCCATATCGGGGACGTATTACTGATGATAACTTTGTACTAGCCTTGCCCGTCCTATAGTGGACAGCAGATCGCGTTTTGTCGTTAATTTATAACCTATCAGGTTAATGCGGCAAAAATGCGGTCTTTACACTTCACACTGATATTCATTTAGGTTTAAATCAGTTATTTTGTAAGAAGCTAGTACATAGCCCACCTCTGTGGTAGACGGCTGATGCAATTGCGTTTTCTATTCATAAAAGAATCAGAATCAGATCAGGCGCAGCCGCAGGGCATGCCAGCAAGTGGTTAATGACACCCCACTAAGAATATTGGCTGCTGTTGCAAATTGAACTAAACTTGTATCGGACTCTGTTTAGATCGCTATTTATTTCATCTTATTTATGGTTATCCGCTAGATAATTTGAGGCTTTCAATACCTTGATGTAGAGCATCATAAAAATACAAGTAATTTACGAAGAAGATCGTGGTCATCATGTTTTGTCGAAGACGGGCACTTGGACCGTTATGTTGGCCATCATAATTCACGTAGATCATATTCAGCAGACCAGTCTAAAAATAGATAATAATAAACGTAGTAGTTTGCGGTGGTATCTTGTAATTGCGGCTCGCGTGGCTTATTACATTGTAGACTGTATAGTATACGTTTATCTACTGTTTTTCTTTCTGTGTTAGCACCTTTCTCGCTTAACATTTAACAGATTCTATATGTAATAGAAGGGCACATGTCAGAAGATATAGGTATCTGACTTTTTGTCACATTAGTCAACACTTCATTATTTCTCCTGAACTGACACTCATTTTTTTTTGTTAATTTCTGGTAGCTATCAGATAATGTAGGTTTATGGGTGTATAA
The DNA here is from genome assembly GCA_946251805.1 of Cybosia mesomella. Lineage (NCBI taxonomy): Eukaryota > Metazoa > Arthropoda > Insecta > Lepidoptera > Erebidae > Cybosia > Cybosia mesomella. Next base: position 17,173,891 of record OX276403.1, read on the forward strand.
CGGATATCCCATAGCCCTACTATGATCTTTGGTGCCCACTCAACCTCACCTAAAAGCCGGTAACACTACTGATCGCTGGACGAGGCTATGACGCAGGCACTCTTCCCTGGGTCGAGGAGCCGGCAGCCGCTTCCATAGAAGCCAACTGAACCAATCTATGGAAAGTAGGAATAGAAGAGCAGATACTGCGCGCTCAGGGTGCCACTGGAATTGGCTCTCGAATGAAGTAGAATACTAGGTAATGAAGGCTCCTGATAAGCGAGCCTGACTCTCGTGAATTAAATATAACCAGTAATTCCTGAGATTAGAGTATTCAACCAACCCAACAAACAAACTTACTTTTAATTATTCACTCTTTAACTGTTAGCTTTATAATATTATATCCTACTTAATATTAAAAATGTGAAAGTTTGGATTTATGGATGTTTGTTACTCTTTCACACAAAAACGGCTGAATGTATCTGGATGAAATTTGACACAGGGATAGATTATAGTCTGGAATACCACAGGCTATTTTTTATCTCGACATCTATCCATGGGAAGCGGGAACCGGAACAGAATTCCACGCGGGCGGAGTCGCAAGTAACAGCTAGTATAGTAAAGAGTATAGACAAGTAACATTTTCAAACTATCCTAATGAAATGAGTTATTGTATTTCAACATAATATTTGAGTCGAATAATAAGTAAAACACAAATCAGGCTGAAGTATGTGACTTAATTATTCCGTCATTCAGCAGTATTAAAATCAAATCGAATCGAATTTATTGACAGGTAAGATTAGTAATATAATTCTATTGCGTCATTTGTTTGGCTCGGCAAACAACGACCCTAAATTCGTCAAATCTCGTTGTTCTCTAAATCTCGTTGGTCAACGTTGGTACAGAGACTAAAATTAGTTAAACTATAGTCCATCCAGTTTACAATCGTATGTTACTATAATCTAATGTATTAGAGAATTCGCTAAAACCAATAGTTAACTGGAGGAGAGAAAGAATATTGGATTGGTTTAGATTTTTTTTTTGAATCTGTGTAATTTATAATACGTCCAATTCAATAGATGTAGAAATAGTATAAATCATACGGCTGTTGGGCACAAATCTTCAAGGCTCTAGTACTTCGCCATACCCATCAAAAGTGATTAATTTGACGGGGTCCCATGAATATCTTCGCGGCATAAGCCAACTTAACCTACGGGCCGTTGCTGTTCAACGGCCAAGGTTCTGGTGCAGGCTTTCCTCTCGTTAGACGGCAGCTGCTCCTATAAAGGTCGAGATAAGCCACATAAGAAGTAAAATGCGAAGGAGAACGCACCTCTGACTACGAATGCAAGCTTTGGATGCAACCGCTACATCCGCTCTGATGATGTTAAATCAAAAGTAATTGAATTACCTTACTGCATTCGTAGACTCTTAGATAGAGAAACAGGGTGATGGTTTGGTTAAATTTTAAATAGGGGACAAATAATTATAATATTATTAGCACATTCTGTATATTTTATAACCGACTGTGTCCATAAACACAGATATTAATCAATTTCATTACATCTTTGCAGCACCGCATACGCAAGATGGAGCTGTAGATAATGTATTCGCAGGTAAAGTTAAAGGTTAAACTTTTCTAGAAATTCAAATATCCTGAAAGCATGATATCCAAGAACAATGCAAAGATAACCGTTTAAACATTGGTTCACAGTCTCAGAGGCATTTGTTATTCCGACACACAGATGATATCGCAGCGGCAATGGGGGTGTCAGTAGTGGCCAGGTGTCACTTATCTCTCGACACGGTTGCGCTGACTGACCGGCACTCTTGAAACTAGAGAAGAAATGAGGAATCTGTCAGATGCGCGTCGCTTGCCATAACTCAGCCCGATAACGCTCTGTCCAGTAAAACTGTTAACGACAAATAACGTAGATAACGTAACGGGCGCCTAAACGAACCTATCTACTATTTGATAATATTTAATAATTATTTACATATATTTATCTGATGGATACAGCGCGTGCGACGGCCAATGGCATGTTGTCGCCACGAAGTTTCCTCAGTGATTTATTTGTGTGTCGTATTACCACAACCACAAAACTGATATGGAAATTATGAAATATGCTAATAAAATTCGTGTTAGAGTAGTAAAATATAAGCAATATAAACTATGAAAAATGTAATGGACCTGGTCTGTTTACGCAACTATTTAAAGAAAACATATTCAGATATTATTGTTAAAAATATATAAAGTATCTACTAATCGTTATCCACAATATTATGTTAATATAATATAATATAGTAAATATAATGTAGTAATAACAGTCCGGTTCTCATACTAAATAATATAATAGATAGTATAATAATAAATAATATAATATATATAAGATAGTAAATAATATAATAGCCGCGGTAGCCTAGTGGTATGGGTAATGGACTGCTGAGACAAGGTGTTCGATTCGGGTTCGATCCCAGGTTTTACCATGGCACACAGCAATGACTTTCTATGCTTTTCGAAGTTATGTGTGTATTTATCGCAGGCTTATAAGTGCCCGGTTAATGGCAATAGGCTCGCCACCTATTACATTGGGACCTAAACATAAACTGGCGAAATGTGGGTGCTAGCACCTCTGCCTACCCCTTCGGGGATATAGGCGTGAGTTTATGTTATGTTTATGTAGATAGTATAATAGTGGACATATGTATATTATGAACTAAACTAATGAATTATGAAGAACGGTGGCCAGTTCATCGCTTTATCTGGTCCATACTGTACTGCCATAAGAAATTATTCTTAGCTAATGCCTATAATATAAGCGTCCTAGCTGTCGCAGTTAATACACTATTTTAATGAAAAGAAAAAAAAACAACTTTTTTATCATTGCATATCATTCCAAAAAGGTACCTAAAAGTGTAAGATAACGAAATATCTGTAATTCACAATTGTCATTCAACATTTTTACAATGTATCTTTACGATAAAAAAACCACGAAGACTTTTCTTCTGAAGTCGGTGCCAAGCTCGTAAGGCTACGTTATCACAAGTTCAATGGGGTTGTCATCAGTATTATGTATTTTACAACTATTAGTCACATGTGTTACACCTAGTTTTAGCCGGCTGGCTAGTGGTTTAGGTGGGCTGCTCTATTGTGTGGATTAATGCTTATGGACACGTTCAATGTACCTACATCTGACTGTATAAAAAAATTAAAAAACCGGCCAAATACGAGTCGGAATCGCGCACGAAGGGTTCCGTACCATTAAATACCATCTACCTCTTACCGTTATCAATATCCAGCAAAAATGAACAAAAAAAAAAGCACGTTTATTGTATGGGATTAAATATTTGTTGTATTTTAATTTAAATATTTCTTTTTGAAAGTGAATATATGTATGGTCTACCTATTGTGGTATCAATATCAAGCAAACACTAACAAAAAAAAACACGTTTGTTATATGTTAAATATTTATTTTATTCTGTTTTTTAGTATTCGTTATTATAGCGGCAACAGAAACACATCATGTGTAACAATTCCAACTCTCTAGCTATTACGGTTCATGAGATAAAGCCTGGTGACAGACGGACGGACAGGGTAGCCTTAGTAATAGGGTCCCGATTTACTCTTTGGGTACGGAACTCTAAAAAGAAAGAAAGTACTGTTCTGATTTTATTGTATTATGCATTTAAAAATCTTAATGATGCATCCAGTTTCATCATTGCTTAACTGTGTCCGAAGCGGTGTATCTTGTTTCTTGTGACCTACCATTGCTTAACTTAATAAGTATCAAAACATTAATGATTAAGGCGAACATGCTTCGACAGCGACATAACAATATCTCAAGTCTCGATAATATTGTACATTGAAATTGAAGTTGATAAAGGTATGTACAGAGGTCTAAATGTTCAGTGGTTACTTTATGTTTGTCTGCTATAATGTTCTTTGAGAATTTAAAATAACACTTGCAGTTACCCGCAGTACTAATCGCATGGTCACCCTTTATCACGAAATATTACTATCTTCTGAAATAACAGAAGGTACCCTATATGCTACTCTCATTTACTCCTGTTTCGTCTCGAGTTTTTGTCTCACATTCCCAAATATTGGTGTTCTGTCTCGAATTGTTTTGTATTCCTGTTTCAAATCACTTCGAATAATAACTTACTCAAGACTGAACGATGGCGTGAAAGGAGTTTATAATCTCATCCAGATTCGTTCAGCTGTTGGAGTGTGATTAAGTTATAAGTCGTGGGTACTACTAATACTTAGGCGCAGGAACTGGGACGGATTCCTGAGCCTCGAAAATTCGAGATCCACATATCCAGCTCCGTCAGGCCATCCTGGTGGAGTGGAAGGAACGACTTGGGCAACCAAGCGCAGGGCATGCCGCTATAGAGGCGGTAAGACACATCATGGAGGATTGGCGCGAGAGGCGACACGGAAGCCTCTCGTACCGACTGACGCAGGTGATCTCCGGTAAGGGGAGCTTCAGGGACCACCTGCTTCAGATCAGGAAGGAGCCAACGTCTGAGTGCCATCACTGCGCCGCGAGTGAGGACTGGGAGGTGCCGAGGCGTGATCTCGTGGCAGTAATCGGGAGAGATTTAGAACTCTCCCAGCCCGCTGAGCCCGCAACATGCTCACCGTCGCAGGTGACTCAGACGCCGGAGGTCGCTCAACGACCTCCGTCCTCCATGAGCGCAGGCCTGCGCGTGGTATGTGAGGCTGCTTGTCTCCCCAGCAAAAGCAGGCCGGGGCGGCGGGGCGACAAACGCCTGCCTTTTCCGGGGCAAGACGGGATACACCGTGGTTCCCAAACCTGAGGGGGCAACACGGCGTGCAGTTTTAGTCGGTTCGAATCCGACATATCCACCCCCGCTGGCCGGCGGGGGGAGGGGGGATATCCAAGGGACTTCCGCACGAAAAAAAAACTACTACTAATACTTAGAGTTTTATACAAGGGTGTAAAATAATACTTAAAAGTTCTTCAATGACATTAGAGTTATATACATTACAACTTTTTGTCGCTTCTAAGAAGGCGAACAAGTACATGAATTACTTGATCGTAAGCAGATACCATTTACCTCCTAAAAAGAAGAGAAAACTAAAGGAAATTTTTGGTGCAGACGGGAGGTACGGCCAGTGACCTTCGATATCCTTATTAAAAGCTGCTAAATTATTCATTATCATCATCACAGCGTTAGCCTCGGTTGCATTCAAAGTTTGTACTTTGGACTCCGGGTCCGCTGACCTACTATTTCTCTTGAGCGACTGCCGTTTGATCCTACGACTCCGAGGGGAGAGATTGCGCCAGAGCTCGTCCATCAATCAGCAGCATCTTCCAGGTGAGATTAGCTGGGGCCCAAAGATCTTGATGGGAAAGAACACCCGCTAAATGTTAATGCTAAATGTCGAGTTTAATAGATTTTTAATTATATTAATAATTATGGCTGATAATTGAGGAACGTCTGCCCCTTAAGTGGTATAATAGTTGTCACTAAAATTAGGCAATATGAAACTCAATACTCCGTTTATGATTGACCTTATCAAGACACGACCACTCCAACTGTACCTTATTATATTGGATCGACTTAATAGCCATGCTTTCTAATTCCTATGCCGTATTTTATAATTTATTGAGAACGACATTTTTGATCTGACATAAAATTTTAGAATGCATCATAGCATATTTACTAGTGTCGATAATGACAGTCATATCCATAAATGAAATAGGCATATTTATCAATATTATGAATATTTTTGGTAGTATTTTAACGAGACAGAAATATGTATTTAACATTTTGTTTAAAGAATGTGTGATTATGAAAACTTTAACTGATACTTATAATAAGATACTAATAATACAGTATTTAAAGGAGTTATATAGATACCTAATAACATTATACGGTTCCATTATTGTACTACCAATAGGTTAATCTCTCATCCTCCGAGCCATATACTCAATTGGGGTCAGCTTACAGTATAAATACGAAACGGCCGAACTTCGATACTTTCCGTGAAGCGACTGCCATCTGACCTCCACAACCCTCGGGAATAATTTATAATGTATATACAAATAAATAAAAAATGATCGAAAAGCGGACCCCAACTGAGTTGGGAAAAGGCTCAGAGGATGATGATAAAGTATCTGTTTGTGATATCAAAATAACAGCTTTTAGTAAATGCATATGAATATATAAGTATATATATATGTAGTTAAATTTAAAAAAGTAATTGCTAAAAAATTGTTTCTTCCGGTTAATCTCCAAAATGACTGAGGCGATTTTGACAGGATTTTATCTGGCAGATAACTGATGTTATAAGGCGTTACTTAGGCTACCTTTAATTTAGGAAAAGAATAAGCATTCCGTTTAAAAAAAAAAACCAGAACTAAGTCTATGCGGTCGAACTCGCGGGCATAACAAATTATAAAATATAATATAAAAACACTCATTCTAGGACCTATACAACACAGACACACACACACACACACAATAAGTCTTTATTACACTAACACTTGTGCAGTGATCATAATTTTGGTCAAGACTACACCTGCAGTATGGTTATATCGCAGTTAAGTTTTGTCAAGTAACAGTTAGCAGTGTGAAAACCAGAGATATCAAATTCTAGAGACATGCAATCGGCACCAAAAATGAAGTTCATTAAATCTCAGGTACTGCAATTATTTAATGCGCCTTTGGGGATGCTAAATCACATAGCCGATTTGATTATGTCATATCAACTCAGAACTATCTATATAAAGGGTATAAATTAAGCTTTTATTTTACAAAAATATATCTTAATTGTATCCTTTTCAAATTGATAATTACTTAGATACAACTTCTTAATCAAGTATCGTTAAAGGACGGCACAAATTACATTCGCCGATTACCTCATTTTATTTATAGTTTGACAGTATCATAAGATGGCGGTACGATCTAGACGGGCGGATCAATGTCAATTTAACGTATGTATTACGTAGATGATGTCAAGTGACACTTGAAACCGTACGCGCCGCGGTAGGCGCCAAGCAATTAATGGAATTACACAGTATTATATTCGCAACTTGGATTATGAATCATGTGAACAGAACAAGTCAATTTAATTTCTACTTGCTACGTGATTATTAATAGAAATAGATGGAGTGGAGGCTCTTCGTTGGGGAGTCAGTCCATAAAAGCCAAAATTAAATCCTTAATACCTCTTGACAATTATTTTTAAGTCAATGTCATTCTCAAAGAAGTAGTCACTACGGTGTCTTGAAGGGTAATAAGAAACCTGCTACTATTGAAAACACCATTACTCAAAACACAGTAGATCAGTATATTCCGAAATGTAGAGATGACATAAAATAGAATCACTTTAATTTTGAATATGAATATTATATTTTATTAACATGCCACTCAACGCAGTAATGCCGCCAGCCTTCTGGGCACGGTCCCAGAAGACATCGATAGAAAGGATTTTTCGATGTCTAAGCTTACAGTTTCTCCCCTTTTTATTTTCCTTGTTTATGATTTCTTTATAGTTTATAAATAGTTGTAAAAGCTCCAAAACGTATTTATTTAAATATCCAATAAAAATAATATTAACATAAAAAATACAATGGATGAACCATATTATATGCTTGGTACAAAGCTAAAGTGGCCAGGTCATGACAGTGTTATAAGTCTTAGTAGACTAAATTTACATCGTGAGTGACCGTAAAATGTATAATTCATAAAATATGTACTTAAAAGCCTTGCTGGTAAATATACCTACTTATATGTACGTACGCACTCAAAATAAAATTAGAAATAATTCCACTTTGTAAGACAACTCACGCGACAGGACACTTCCAAGTTATCTACAGAAACGCAAAACCCGTCTGATAGTTATAGTACGAGCTACGAGCGGACCCACTCTCACCCAACCACTTGGATTGGGTGAGAATGGGTCCGCCGTTCCCATCCCACCCCATCTTCGTCAGAAATACTAAACGTGTGAAGGACTTCGCTAAGAAGTTACACATCGATGGCAATTACTACCTGCATTTTGGTAAAGTACGCTGCCATCCGTAACAGTCTAAGTTTTTAAATCACAATATTTTCCTGGTGTTTACGCATGACATTTTTATTTATGACACATTTTTGAAGGTATGTTTCCTTCAAAAAACCTCAAACCTATCCGCTTAATTTAAATTTTTTTTTTCCTAAGTACCCATGTGTAAAAAGACGATCCTTCTTAGACATAAAATAAGTACCCTTAATTTAGGGTAATTGCGTTACGATGAAGACACTGACAACAGCCCTATTGGTCACCACTCAGCCCGCTCTTACTTAACATCATAAATAACTCTGTCAATCTGCTAACTTAATAGCATAATTTATCCGTCACAGGACAACATAACGAGCAATGCCGATAATAAACCAGAAAAGCCATGAGGTGATAATAGCTGTCCGTAAATAATGATGCCTGATTGCCGGTCCACACCTCATCGTGCAGGTCGTCGCGACTTGGCACCGTTGTATACCATCAGCTTCGCGATTCTTATAATGGTCTAAATTCTCTTGTTACAAAGTTAATTAATTTGGTTCTTTATAAAAACTGTCAAATAAATCAATTTCAGTGTCAGTTGCAAGTTGTAGGTAGATTTTATAAGAAATACTTACTATCTATTGCAATCGCATTTTTCCTTGGAACTTTTTAGTAAAAAGTCACGTACATACAAAATTATATAATGTATTTTCTAAAAAGAGAAGATTTTCTGCAAAACGATTACATAGTATTAAATCTGCATCGAAGAAGACAATGATTACAATATCACCGTATTATTTAATAAGAACTGACCTAAAATACTGCCATGTGTTTAGCTCACTAGAATGCAATTCGAGTCTAATTAACGCAAGCTCTTAGACACGGCCACTAGAGGATGTACCGATTAGAGCGGTTCGCCCATTAAGGAGAAACAATCACGTCTCAAACAAGGAATAAGCAAGATTACTTTTAGCTTACATAACCTTAACTACCTCAGATATACACAAAGCTTCGTTACCAACAATGTTTATTTAGTTCAATAGAATCTGTAAATAATCACAATCTTGTGAATAGGATAGGCCCAACTGCCTGGCAGCTTCATATTCACAATCGAATCGAATTTTATTTTACGATATGTTATTATATGATACTCTAGTTATCATCATCAACATAGCGTAAGTCCCCCGGTTACATCCAGAAGTTGTACTTTGAAGTTCGCTCTTCCAGTCTTTATTTTGATTTAGTTTAACTTGGCTTTTACGGAAGTGACTGCCATTTCACCTCACGAGGAAAGCCTGCGCCAGAGCCTCATCCGTTAATCAGCATATGTACCTGTGAGATTGGCCTAGGCCTAGAAAATCTTGGTGGGAGCCCCATACACCCCATGATACTCAGGTTAAACCTATATTAAGGGACCATCTCTATATTCTGTGAACCGCATTAAGATTTTTACACAATAATAGAAATAAAAAACAATAAATTTTGGGGGATCCCCATATTCAGAACACATACGTGGGGGTATCTATGGATAGGTCTTCAAACATTTTATTGAGGTTTCTAATATCGCTTTTTTTCTAAACTGAATAGTTTGCGCGAGAGACACTTCCAAAGTGGTAAAATGTGTGTGTGTGTGTCCTGTAACTTCTAACTTCCATTCAATCAAAATATAAAAATTTGGGCGAGTCCGACTCGCACTTGGCCGGTCTTAATAGTTTGTAAGTGAAATCTAGAGTGGTAAGGTACAGGCACTATGCGCATCATTGACATTAGGACCTATTATTTTTTGAAGTCGGTTAAAAATTTGAAATTCCTACACTTTGTAGGAAAACAAATAGTAAACTATTTAGATAATCCGATATTCAGGTGTAATGGCGTGTCAGATTTAATTCAGGTGTGTTAGACAGTGGTCGGCAAGGCGACATCGAGCTTACTACACGGTTGCTATGTCGATATGTTCCCCGATAGCCTCCGCGAACCGCACCATTTATTCATGGTGCAATAAATTCAAATTACCGGATTAACAATAGTACGGATAGCATCTCTTGATGCGATATTTGCCTTCCGATATTGAAGACATACGCTACCGCTTACCCCCGGCGTTATAAACACTTTTGCAATTAGTTATAATTGGTAACATTCAATTCAATAGCGTAACGTGCAGTTTAAACTTAAGAAAACCTTCCAGTTAACGGCAGGCAGTAAATTCTAACGACGCAGATAAAGTAACAATCTGGATGTAATACCTTTTATAATATGGTAGTGAATTAACCGCTCGTATAAAACGATGAATCGAACTAAGTGTAATTTTAATAAGCTCGATTTACACAAAAAGGTTGCTATCAATAAATGTCCAAACCAGTAAGAGCTAATCGTAAGCATGTGAGTGTTACTGCAGTCGAAGTAGATATAGCGCAATGAAATCCTACACCACGACAAATCGCATTCTGTCCTGTCGCGTTTGAAATTTCTGCAATATTTCGCCCCTTTTCACGCAGATATACCCCGGCCGTGTCTAAACCGCCGGACATGAAACACAATATTGTCGATGGAATTATATAATTTATACGCATTGTACAGTTCTGATGCAGTGCAAAATACTACAATATGTAAGTGAATTATCTTTAACGGTATCAATTAATACAGCGCTGTCTAGATGAAAATTGTTGTGTAATTTGGTACGGTACGGTACGGTAGACAAGACACCCTTAAACTTCCGGGTTTAAAAGCGACTTCGTTCAAAATTACAGCACAGCCTTACGTTTTGTACTTTAAAGTGATGTTGTAAATTTTAGCTAACTTTCTTAGATCTGAATACGTGAAAAATTTTCATTTCGATCCTTCCTCGTTCTTCCAAATCAGGCCATGTCTTTTCTTCTCTTGCAAATATACATTTACTTTTTACATTTAATAGTACATTGCGTTAAAACGCTGCAGTTGGCTTGCCAATCTGTGTCTGATCAGGATTAGAACTAATCAATCTTACGGATCAGTATGGTTTGTATTATATTGCGACAGCCGAGCGACACTGCAGCTCACACCACTATTCCATCAAGAAAAAACATCACCTTTATGTGATATGCAGTATACAAATCACACAAGAAAGTGGGGCTACAACAAACATATTTTAATATATCTGTTTACGCTTGATCCCCCTTGAACCCCCTTGATCTATAAATATCTATAATAATCCTTTTAAAATACGCTGCTAAGGTAACCGATAAACTTTTAAAAATTCAGTCACCCTGACTTTTTTTTTAACCATCGAAAAAGCGTAGGAGCTTCTCAAGTCGATGGGTAATTTTTTTTTATGTATGACCACGCATAACTTTTTACAGAGTAGTCCGATTTTGATAATTCTTATTTTATGGGAAAGAATCATCTGCCGCATTGTCTATTCCGAATACTTAAATCCTACCTAGATAAAAGATGCTACCAAGTGAAGTACAGCGATGATCTCTCAGAAGTACGCGAAATAAAACCAGGTGTCCCTCAGGGCAGTATCTTGGGCCTATACCTCATTTTAACAGCAGATATCCCAACAACTGACTACACCACGACTGCGACATACGCTGATGATACGGCGCTACTTTTGGCTCATAGCAACCCAGAAACGGCATCGTCACAGTTGCAAAACCACCTGACAGAAGTAGAGATGTGGCTGAAGCGTTGGAGAATAAAAGCTAATGAGAGCAAATCGGTACATGTAACATTTACAATTAGAAGAGAAACATGTCCACCAATAACGCTAAACTGCAAAGTTATCCCTCAAGATAATAACGCAAAATACTTGGGCATGTACCTGGACAGGAAACTTACATGGCAAAAACATATTTGGACAAAGCGCAAACAACTAGATGGAAAACTTCGGTCACTGAACTGGTTATTGGTACGCCAATCACAACTAAATCCTAACAGCAAGATGCTAGTGTACAAAACTACCATAAAACCAATCTGGACTTACGGAATACAACTGTGGGGAACGGCCAGCAACAGTAATATAGATATCCTGGAGAGATTCCAGACCAAAGCTCTGAGAACTATGTTTGGCATCCCTCATTGTATAAGTACAATGCAACAACAACAAATCTAATTAACAATGCAACATGAAATCTCCAGAGATAAACATTAAAATTCCAAAAAATACGCTCTCCGCACGACCACTCGCAACGACGTCAAGTGTGTGCCCGTTCGGGTTGTTGCTACTGTAGCTGACATTAGCTTCGTGAATTAATTTCATCGCATGAAATCGCATTCAATGAAATCGCATTTTCCGGCGAAGAGGCGTGACGCTCCGCGCCGCCGCCGCGCATTGCGCTTTACTTAATTAATCAATTACATAGCTTGTTTGACCCGTACATCACAAAAAATATCTGTATGTCTGTCTGTCAAAAACTTTTTCTCAGGACCGCGTATAAGTATTTCAATCAATTAATCAATTAGCCTCTTGCACTCCACTGCTGGACTTAGACCTCTCGCATCCAGTCTATACCAGCTACCTTTTTCAGGTCGTCCGTCCACCTTACTGGGGGACGCCCTACCTTCCATTTGCCGATTCGCGGTCTCCACTCCAGGATTTGTATGCTTCATTGGCCATCGATGCTTCGGCAAATGTGGCCAGCCCCATTGCCATTACAGCTTGCTTATGCTGCGAGGCTATTTCGGTGACTTTAGTTCTTTGTTTGATGTGCTCATTTCGCATGTTATCCTTCAAAGAAACCCCGAGAAAAGCTAGCTGCCAAGCCTGCCAAGTTGCGCGACTTTTAAGTCTTGGGCTAGCCTCACTATCAATGTCCATGTTTCGGCACCGTAAGTCATGACAGGTAGGACCCACTGGTCGAACACCTTCGTTTTTAGGCATTGCGGTAAATGGGTGGTAAAACCCGACGTAGTTTGCCAAATGCTGCCCAACTTAATTAGATTCTGTCTTGAAGTTGTATTCTACCGAGCTGGATAACCTGCCCAAGGTAGATATATTGTTGAACAACTTCGATGTTGATTCGAATTGGTATCGTTGTGTCTTGTTCGTTGAACATAAACTTGGTTTTGTCGCGCCCGCCTAGTCTAATCCAGAGTCTTGAAGACGTCCCCTAGTGCGTTGGTGAATAATTTGGGAGATATAACACCCCCACGTCTCACTCGGCTTATGAAGTTCGTCTTCTGGTCTTGGAGCTGGACGGATATAGTAGTGATCTCATATACGCATCTCAGCACCTTCGATGTTTCGCTCTTCAACACGACACCGTTGCACAGCATCCAGAACTGCCCAGGTCTCGATGGAGTTGAAGGCTTTCTCGGAGTCCACAAAACAATCAGCCGCTGTGTATGGCACAGGACACCGATACGGACGGACCAGACGGACATTTATACCGAACATGTGTATTGAATCGATACTGGTTCGCCACCCCTTTAGAGAATATAGGTGTGATGTGTACATAACATGTAATAGGATAAACAACGCCTAGATATCTGTTATCTGTCTCCGAAACTTATCATCAGTTCTTTACGAAAATTTATTGGGACCACCTGGGAAGTATAGCCTTTAAATCAAAAAAAGAATTTTCCAAATCGGTTTAGGCGTCTTCGGATAATTGGAGAACATACATAAAAAAGTTTCCGAGAAATCGAGAACCATTCTCCTTTTTTGGAATTGGTTTTTCATTAATATTTTACTTATTTGTCTATTTTAGGTGAATGTAACTCAACATCTTTTTCGTTTTTTCCCGAGTGTATCCCAGGCTGGCACCACAGAGTTCGGGGATCGCTTACTCCTTCTCCTCCTGTTAATTTGGCTTATACAGCATTTATGAGAGTGACTGCCGTCTGACCTTCCAACCCCGATAGTGAAACCTGCACCGGAGCATCATCTGTCAATCAGTAGGACTAGTAGCTTGCACGTGAGGTTGACTTTATAGCTTACTGAATTATGTAGACAGTGCCCTGCATGGCAGGGCTCCTGTTTCTTCATGCTGTCTCACAAGCTGTTTTGGAAACTCCACTCCATTCAACACATCACTCTTTTATTCAATCCACTCTCCACTCCACTCTCCTCTCCAAAGTACACTCCTTTCCACAATTTTTTTAAATCGGCTCCTAAACGACGGCAATATCGATGGACATACATAAAAGAAAATAGATATAGACGAACATAGAACCTTCTCCTTTTTGAAGTCGGTAAAAAATGTGCACGACATGGCATAATTATTCTTGTGAAATAACTGATTGAGATGAAAACACGTTTAGTTTTGATGATAATGCATTAATATGGTACCATGGAGCTAGTTTGTAGGCCTACCATGAAACGAACATCCGCAATTGCAGACCGAAGTTTCGGGCAATCGATACAATAAAACGCACTTATCCCGCAATTGGGTCCGAAGACGGCACGTGACAATGGCCTAAACCTTACCATAAAACGACCCTAAGCCGCAAAATTAGATTTTTTTTTCAGCCCGCCAAAAAACAATTAAAATGAAAACATGATACCATGACCACTTAGTTCAAAAGCTCGATAGGTTATCATAATCCAATACAAAGGAATGTATTTTTGATATGTTGGTATATAATAGTTCATTTTTATAGAAATATACTGTAAACGAAAACCTCCTTCATCATATCATATCAGCCGTAGGAAGTCCACTGCTGAACATAGGCCTCCCCCATCGACTTCCATTTCGACCGTTCTGTAGCGGTCTGCATCCACCGAGTCCCTTCGCTCTTTGTTAGGTCGTCTGTCCACCTTGCGGGAGATCTTCCTACGCTGCGCTTGCCGTTACGTGGTCTCCACTCAAGAACCTTTCTGGCTAGTGCCATTGGTTCTCCGAGCTTTGTGCCCTGCCCACTGCCACTTCAGCTTGCTGACTCGCTCTGCTATATTGGTAACTTTAGTTCGTCTACGGATCTCCTCATTTCTGATTCGATCTCGTAGAGAAACCCTAAGTATAACCCGTTCCATAGCTCGCTGTGTGAACCCGAGCTTCCTTATGAGGCCCATAGTGAGAGACCACGTCTCGGCACCGTAGGTCATCACTGATAACACGCACTGATTAAAGACCTTGGTCTTCAAGGACTGCGGTATTTTGGACGAGAAGACGCTGCGCAGTTTCCCGAAAGCAGCCCAGCCGAGTTGGATTCGTCGATTGACCTTCTTCTCAAAGTTGGATTTGCCTAGTTGGACGGTTTGTCCCAGATAGACATAGTCATCAACAACTTCGAGAGGTGAGCCTCCCAATAATACGGGGGTGGGCGACACATGGACATTTGACATGACTTTCGTCTAGTCCATGTTCATTTTCTGGCCCACCCACTGGGACACTCTGTTGAGGCCTCCGAGCATAGTGCTGAGCTTCTCTACAGACTTTGCCATGACTAAGATGTCGTCAGCAAATCGAAGGTGAGTGATGTATTCGCCATTGACATTGATGCCGAATCCTTTCCAATCCAGAAGCTTGAAGTCGTCTTCCATTGCATTGGTAAAGAGTTTCGGCAAGATGACATCACCATGCCTAACTCCCCTCTGCAACGGAATAGCCTCTGTGCTCTGATCCTGTACTCGGACCGACATAGTGGCGTTTTTCGTTTGACGGTAGCACCTCGCCTGGAGATTCTTAGCACCCCTGACTCCAGTGCTCGACCGACGCCCGTCAACGTCATTCTTGTAGCTGGAGCCCCCGGGCACTAGGGGCCGTGCTCCTCTGTCCATCATCATTTTGGGGGGAATTTGGACCATAACCCGCCACGCTGGTCCAGTGCGTGTTGGCGGGAAAACCTCCTTGATATGTTTGATTCACTCCCGAACATACTTCAAGGTCCATCCGAAGGACCTAAATGACACTTCTTTGGTTCGGGTTGCGTGTGGGCTCGTAATAGTGGATGTACATTCCGTGGTAGGCCTACTGATGATGGCGTAGGAAGGTGGCCATAGGAACACCTAAGTTAAGCAAGATAAACCAATCGAGTTTGGGCTCATTTGTTTTGTCTTGGCCAACTCTCTGATAGTATAATCATGGTATTCAGGGTCTAATGATGGAGTAGGAAGGTGTATCTCCTTAGCTAAACAAGATATGCCTATCGAGTTCGGACGATTTGTCTTAACAAACTCTGATGTGACATGGTATTCAGGGTCTGATGATGGAGTAGGAAGGTGGCCAAAGGAACTCCTAAGCTAAACAAGATCCTATCGAATTTGCAATCTAATGCGAACCGCAAGTCGTCGCAACCTGTAGAGAGCATCTAGTAAGTACTGTGCAGAGCCATCCCAGAGATGAGAGCAGTATTCCACGCTAAAACGGATTTATGCTTTGTACAGAAGACACCGCTGCTCCGGTGTGAAAAACCGTCTTACCTATTTCAGGAATCCGGATTTACGCGATACAAGCTTTTGAAATCAGCACAAACCTAGGACAAAATTCTTATTTTCGTTTTAGTACAACTGGTGCAATTGTACCGATGCAAATAAATGAGTGATTGATTATTTTAATAAAAGCTTGTTTTTTAAAATGTTTTTTGTTATATGAAGATAATATTTAGAATTTTGAAAATATTAAAAAATAATATAAATTTGATGTATTTAAATAGAAAATCATCAAAATCAACAAATACCTAACACTTATATGAAATTATTCTTATAATTCAGATAAAAAAAATTAAAATCTGCCCCGGGACACAGTTGCATTAAAAGTAATGAGGTGATTATTACCTAAAAATACACAAACGTCCAAAACTGCTGACACGCATCCAAAATCAAACAAAAGTTTAGTGTATCATGTCCGTAATGGTGAGCACCATCTAAATGAGTGTATTTTTTGCAATAACATAAAATCAGCGCATTTGGGAAGGTGTTGATCCATCTTGGCAGCGGATTCAGCTTCTCAGTCATTGAATTGGAGTCTAAGGATTAGACCATTGAAATGTTACATTTTTTAGGCCTAACCTTGCGTTTTTTAGAGGACGCAATTTTATTCTTTTGATGTGTAGGGGGGGTTAGTGTAAAGCTAAAACCAAGTTTGTGGGGTCGCCACCCTTGTCGAACGGCTGCCATCTTGAAAATAGGGGTTGAAATGGTTTTTACGATATATCTCTTAAACTATTTATCTGATAAAAAAAATTGTTAACATTTTTTGTTGCTAATTAAATTCTCTACAACTTTCGTCCAGTAACTTTTGTTTTTTCTTTTTTATTTTGTTATTTTAATTTTTTAAATTATTAATTTTGCAATATTATTAATAAATAATTATTGACTCTTTTCCCCACCACACACGAGGAAGAGTCTGGAGGCGCGTTTTTTTTTTACGTGGTATCCCCATATATGCATATAGGCATAATCCACGGTGATTTTCTAAATTTCAACTACTCCGTCCTCGGTCTTTTCGATGGACCAGGCTGCGGCTCAGCATCTGATCGGCTTCCTGAATTAAATATCAGTGGTAGAACTGGAGAAGGAAGGAAGTTAATGTCGGCGGTTCATCATCAAAGTCATTTTCATTTATTAATTCTGAGAGCCCCATTACGTTGCTGCAAGTCTCTCCAGAACAATGGAAGCACACTGCAGAACATTTCAGCCCTGCTTTTCGACATCCACACATTGATCCACAGTTTCCTTTGCATTTGCAAAAGATCAATTTTGGAAGCTCAGGGGGTGCTGGAGGTTCAGAGCTCTGCACTGGCATCAATAATTTTCCACATGTTTTTCCAGCCCCAGTCTTCAAGATCATTATTATTACCAAGCCACGACTGGACCTGATGGTAGACTCGGAAAGTATGAAAGCGACCTGTGTATTGTATTGGAGGAAGTGAAGATAAGTTAAATGTGCTTTTTGTCACTGCCTTGGCAAATTGTTTGTATCTTGGCTGTCAAGAGAATTATCATCTTTATTACCACCGTATAAAGAGATAAAAAAAGTTTCTGAACATTTTCGCTTATAACGTTTTTATTTATAGTTCTACGACAAAAAGTTACTGTACCAAAGTTGTAGAGAATTTGATTTGCAACAAAAAATGTTAACAATTTTTTTAATCAGATAAATAGTTTAAGAGATATATCGTAAAAACCATTTCAACCCCTATTTTCAAGATGGCGGCCGTACGATAAGGGTGGCGACCCCACAAACTTGGTTTTAGCTTTACACTGACCCCCCCTACACATCAAAAAAATAAAATTGCGTCCTCTAAAAAACGCAACCCCAAATGTAACTTTTCAATGGACTAGATATACTCTGTCTCGATTTCAATAGCAATGCATATTATCATTTAAAAAAATATGTCATTGTTAAACGTCAAAATACCAAAGTTTTTTTTTCTCTTTTTTATACTGGGTGTTAGGGAAACGCTCCTGAAATTGAAGACAGGCGATAGTACTGAAGATCAATAAAAGTTTGTGCGACCTTTTTTGATTAGTTTAAAAAAAAATTTTTACCTGACTGCCAAGAAGGGTTATGTTTTTCGCGCTTATCTTATATGCATGTAATATTCTTTATTATCTCATACCTTCCAAACTGCTACACGGATTTATTTAATTAGCATATCGTCTCGGTAACCCAAGTGTTCTTAGATGACACGACAAAAAAACCAACATGATGACGCAATAGTTTAAAGTAAAATAAATATTATTAATTCAATTAAATTTTTAAGCATTTTGTATGCTTACTTTTTTCTAAAGATTTAGATCGGAAAAAGAGAACATCTAGGACGGGACTTGAACGTCGCCTTAAGACGTATATGATATATCGGAGAATTTCGAATATCTGGGACGTGTCTAGGTGGCTCAGTTGGTCAGAGCATTCCCCCTGTAAGGGACTGGTCGCGGGTTCAAGTCCCGTCCTAGATGTTCTCTTTTTCCGATCTAAATCTTTAAATATTATTATTTTTGAATACTGCAATTAAATGGCAAATTAAATGAGGATTTCAAAATGGTATGTCATTAGTATATTTTATTTAAATTAAAGCGTTTACCGAGCTTACAACAATCGGAGGTTCTGTACTAAGTCCAGTCCATTTGTGTTGTGATTGCAAGTTTCGTTTCTCTTGTATGCTTAAAACTAAAAGCCAGCAAATAAAAATAAATAATTAATAATTAACTAAAATAACCCGACTGTTCAATACCAAAGATCATTTATTTGTTTACTTGAAAATTGATAGATGGCGTTCGTGTCGAATTAGACGACACTATGGTTTCGTTCACACGGACCGTATATAAGGGTCAATGACCTATGTAAATTTGAACAATATTATTACACTCAGTTCAGGTGACGAGTTGTGGTTTTATTATATCCAACCTTCATCACACTCAGATCAAGTAGTGTTGTTCCATCGCCACCACAAATATCGGCAAAAGGCTAATATTTATCCATGGTCCTTCGAGCCGGATACTCCCAGACCCTTTTAGTACACCTCGTACTAGCAGTGGATCGCTGTGCAACGGTACGAGTAAACGCGCCAGGAAGTGACGCGTTTTGGCAGCCGTTTGAAGAACACTCCCGGCAGCAGTTCAAGAAACCACCACCGAGGGCGCCACCTACGAGCCAATTCGTAATAGTGAGTGTGAAGTGCAACTGTGAGTACATTTAACTTGTTTATGTTTACAAGGCAAAAGACCTTTATGCAAATTTGAAGTTTATACCTGTCAAGATTGTCACTTTGGGAAGTTTACGAAGTCCGTTAAATTTCAATCAACTTTAACTTTATTTATTATTTCTCAAGATTGAAGTAGAAGATTTCAATGTGGTTCAGACTTAGAAAAAATAAGAGTAATTTGTAGTAACTTGTAAAATATTAGTGTTATAGTGCATGGTAGTTAGATTAGACACTTAGAATAATTTATAGAAAACGGGGGAACGGGGAGACTATGTCCGTCTACCGCCGACAGTAAAAATTATTTTGAAACACTTGTAATATTTTGCAGAATTTCTTTGGACTTAGAATATTCGCTTCTAATTTCTTGTGTATTTTAGTCGCTTTTATGTTTGTTGTTGTTACACTTTGTAGTTGTACAATTTTATGAAACATACTTTGTAGTTTGAAAAAACACTCGTATTTTTTTATTGAGTCGTATAGCACTTAGAGTAGTCGCTTATCGCTGGACTTAAATTATTTTAGTACGCTTTTAGTTTTTCACTCATACTATATTTTACAACTTTATTAAACCAAATTGTAGAAACTAGTAAATTTATACGCTTTTTGCTGACTTTAGTGATCATAATCATTTAAATTTACAGAGTTATTTTTGTTTCCATTCATTACATAACATGGCGGAGTTAACGAAAGTTGTAACTCATTTGCAAACTACTATAGAAAAAGGATACACTAATTTTAAAAAGAGTCCGAAAGAAAGAATTACTTTAGAATACATACAAACTAGACAAGAACTCCTTGAAAGTAATTGGATAAAATTTGAAACAAATTATTATAAGCTTTATGAGGCAACTGAGAAGAAGGTAGAAAAAACCGTACTCGACAGTTATGATTCTACAGAAGAGATTTATGTTAACTTTAAAACACTCTTGAAGTCCACTTATAATAACATTTCATCGTCTAAGTTGGAAAAATCAACTAATGATCAGCACTTAAAAAAGTCAATGTTTGTAAAATTAGATAAAATAGCTATCCCGATATTTTCTGGCAAATATAGTGAATGGACAACATTCAATAACTTATTTAACTCTTTAGTTCATAAAAATGAGTCTCTCGATGATTGTCAGAAATTGCACTATTTAAAAACTCATCTAACCGGAGAAGCTGAACAATTAATACGGCACACTCCGATTAGCGATGCTAATTATGCTCAATGTTGGGAGTTATTAGAAAAGCGTTACAATAATAAAAAGTATCTAGCTCATTGCATTTTGAAACGTTTGTTTAGCCAAAAACGTTTACATGTCGAGTCAGGTTCTGGTCTTAAAGAGCTTTTTGATACTACTAATGACTGTTTATACGCACTCAAGAATTTGAAAATTGATGTGTCTACATGGGATGTCATCATTATTGAAATAGTAGCATTTAAATTGGATTTTGAAACTCGCAAACAATGGGAACTAAGCAGTAACCCTTCTGGTGTAAACGAGTTGCCTACCTTTGAACAGTTTAAGTCGTTCATTGAAAATCGGTAACGCGCATTAGAATTCCTAGAGTCACCCAAGTCGTCGGCTCGCCAGAACAAAACATCGCATGCTCATTATCCAAAGGCTATGTTGGTCGCAAATTCATCAACTTTGAGCTGCGAATTTTGCCACGAAACGCACAAACTCTGTTTCTGTAAACAATTTGCTAAACAACCCATCAAAAAGAGACGGCAATTCGTAGCTAAAGCCATGATTTGCTTCAATTGCTTAGGCAACAATCACTCTGCATCCGAGTGCAAAAAATCAACATCGTGCAAAATATGTCACAAACGTCATCACTCATTGTTACACTATGGTGAAAATAACAATGTTAAGGATGACGACACTTCTGTACAACCACCTGCTGATCAACCAAGCACCTCAAGTACCCAGACACCCGTGGTCTCATGTTTCTCCACAGGCACAGTACCTAAACCGCAAAAAGTGTTGCTAGCAACAGCATTAGTGACAGCGGAGTCTAACTCTGGGCAACATTTAACCATCCGAGCCTTACTCGATCAAGGCTCTCAGGCATGCTTCATCACAGAAGCTACAGCCCAACTACTTCGTCTCAAACGAATTCCTATTCAAGGGGTTATCACTGGTTTAGGAAACAATAGGTCGACCATTGCACGGCATATGGTCCATTTGTCGATCCAGTCACGCACGGATCCAAATTTTAAGCTTCGTTTGGATGCATATGTGTTAGCTAAAATAACATCTTTCTTACCCGACTGTAATATAAGTCTTAGCAATTTTGATTGGCTAGACACCAAAGGTTTATATCTAGCTGACCCAGAATTCAATACACCCAACAAGATAGATATTCTGTTGGGAGCTGATGTTTACAGTCGCATTATACAGGAAGGGATGATGAAGAGCCCTTCAGGTACTCTCATCGCTCAGAGCACCACCTTAGGAGCGATTAGTTCTGTAAGCAATCGCAAATTAAAAACAAGAAACATTAGTGTCATGCATGCACAGATAAAAGAAGACGACATTCTTAAAAAGTTTTGGGAAATAGAAGAGCAAACAAATGATAAGAAAATACTTACCGCCGAAGAAGAGAAATGCGAAGAGTTTTACAAGCGGACAACTAAACGAGACGGGAACGGTAGATATGTCGTCAAGTTACCGTTCCGAGAAGCTGATCCTGCTTGTAAATACGGCAATTCACGAGGCATAGCTGAAAAACGATTTAAATCATTAGAAAAAAGATTGACAAGGAACACACAATTAAAAGAAGAATATACCAAAGTAATTAATGAATACTTACGACTAGGACACATGAGACCTGTAAAGAAAAACGATGCAAAAAAAGAAGAAGCAGTATATCTCCCACATCACGCTGTGATCCGAGATGACAAGACCACTACCAAAGTCAGAGTGGTCTTTAACGCTTCGGAAAAGAACAACAAAGACGTATCGCTGAATGATACTCTAATGGTTGGCCCGACCCTACAACCTGATCTCCGGCATACGATCCTCAAGTGGCGTCGTCATGCTATTGGCCTTGTGGCAGACGTCATTAAAATGTATCGACAGGTAAGAGTAGCAGATGAAGATAGCATGTATCAGCGCATTCTCTGGCGAGACAGTCCAGAAATGCCAATACAGGATTATGAATTGCTAACTGTTACGTTTGGTACTGCATCGGCACCATACCAAGCAGTTCGGACCTTACATCAAATCGCATATGATGAAGGAGAAAACTATCCTCTGGCTTCAGATACAGTGCTAAATTCATTTTATGTCGATGACATGATGACAGGTTGTGACAGCGTTGAAGAAGGAGCTGAAATACATACACAAATGACGAAATTACTAAAAGAAGGTGGTTTCGCATTACAAAAATGGAATAGCAATGATCAAGACATGTTAGAAGCAATACATTTATTTGAAATAAATAAAGCTCAACTAAATCACAATAATAAAAAAGAAAGGCAACAGAACACAGAGATTAAAATAGTAAAGGAAAAAAGAGATGCACTCAAGGTACAAAAGAAAATAGAAATAAAAACAGACAATATACTAAAAATCTTAGGACTTACCTGGAACCGTCGCGAAGATGCATTTCAATATGTAGTGAATCTTCCTCTGGTATCTGCAGTTCCTACTACCAAACGAGCCGTAATATCTGAAATAGCAAGGTTATTTGACCCCTTAGGATGGCTATCTCCATGCGTAATAGTAGCAAAAATAATCATTCAGAAATTGTGGCTCACAGGCATACAATGGGATGAAGAAGTCCCTGGCGAACTATTAAAGGAATGGGATACTTACCGGAAAGAACTGCCAATAATAACTCAGGTACGGATCCCGCGTTGGATGGGAACCAGATCAGGAGACAGTGTTGAGCTGCATAGGTTTAGTGACGCCTCCAAGGTCGCCTATTCGGCCGTAATTTATCTGCGGAGCATAGACGTCACAGGCCAGATACATGTCTCCCTACTGGTTGCTAAAACTAAGGTGGCTCCAATCAAACAAGTCAGCATCCCGCGTTTGGAGCTGTGTGGAGCAGTGCTGCTGGCAAAATTATTGAGGGAAACTGCGGAGGTATTGAAAGTAGCAACTGACAAGGTGACTGCTTGGACTGACTCCACAGTCGTCTTGGCGTGGTTAAACAGTCACCCAAGTAGGTGGAAAACGTTTGTCGCTAATAGAACCTCGGAAATATTAACCACAATGACATCAGCTCAATGGTTTCACGTTTCCACTAAGGATAACCCAGCAGACTGTGCATCACGAGGCTTACTGCCCAGCTCGTTCGTAGAAAACGAATTGTGGTTGGCAGGACCGTCGTTTCTAAAGGAGAAAGACATCAATTATAAGAAACCAAAGGACTTACCTCTTCATTTAGAAGAATCAGTCAAAACGCACGTAGGTATAGTTCCCGATAGTTCTATCCTAGAAAAATATTCAACCTTACAACGACTGCTAAGAGTAGTAGCTTATTGTCGTAGGTTTTTAAATAAAGGTAAAAATTCTCAACCTTATTTACTCAAAAAAGAGTTGGATTACGCTCTAGAAGTATGTGTCAAGAAAACACAAAAGGAAGTATTTCCATTAGAGTACACTCAGCTACAAGATAAGGGTGAGCTGCAGTTAAAGACAAGCAAGCTGAAATCATTATGTCCATATCTCGATGCAAAAGGGATAATGAGAGTTAGGGGCAGGCTTGAAGAATCCCAATTGAATGAGGAAACGAAACATCCAATAGTTCTTCCGGGCGCTGCCGCCCTGACTGAGCTCATTGTAGCTGAAGCTCACCATAGAACCTTACATGGAGGCCCACAGCTGATGCTAAATTATTTACGCACAGCCTATTGGATAATTGGTGCCAGGAATGTAGTAAAGCATCATATCCACAGGTGTGTGACATGTGTCAGACAGCGAGCCGAAATTAAGAATCAGTTTATGGGATCTTTGCCCACCGTTAGATGCACACCCGCAAGACCCTTTCTGCACAGTGGTGTCGATTACGCTGGCCCCATAAACATTAGAACGACCAAGGGACGCGGACATCACTCATACAAGGGTTACATCTGTCTTTTCGTGTGCATGTGTACTCGCGCCGTACATCTGGAAGTGGTCAGCGACATGAGCTCGCAAGCATTCCTGGCCGCTTTTCGACGATTTGTCTCACGGCGAGGTCACTGTGCCAAATTGTGGAGTGACAACGGGACTACGTTTGTAGGAGCATCAAAGGAATTGCAACATCTGACCTCACTTCAGTCAACAATAGCTGAACAATTGGAAGCCCACGGTACTGAGTGGCACTTCATTCCCCCACATGGTCCAAATTTCGGTGGTCTGTGGGAAGCAGGTGTAAAATCCACCAAATTTCACCTCAAACGTGTGATTGGTGAATCGACGTTAACATATGAGGAACTTAGTACGTTTTTGAACCAAGTTGAAGCATGCTTGAATTCGCGACCAATGAGCATATTGAACAGTACAGAGCCTGGTGAGCCGACACCGTTGACTCCTGGACACTTTTTAATTGGAGAACCAATCGTAAGTGTACCTGATTACACATACGAAGGGTCTAGCGTAAACTGTTTAACCCGGTTTAATTCGTTCAACGAATGCTTCAGTCATTTTGGAAACGATGGTCTACCGAACACTTGTCTAACCTAATGAATCGGTATAAGTGGTCTAATCGAGCACCCGAGCCAAAAATAGGTGACATCGTTCTAATAAAGGAGGACGACTTGCCGCCAAGTCGCTGGTTGTTAGGTCGCGTAGAGCTAAAACATCCCGGTAAGGATGATATCACCCGTGTGGTCACAATTCGTACCAAAACATCAATGTTGAAAAGACCCACGTCTAAACTCTGTATTTTGCCAGTCGCTGATTGATGAATTCTAAACTTTTATATACTTATTAAGTTAGTTAGTTTGAGATTACACTTGTTAGTTCAGAGTTTTATATTTTACACTGTTAAGTTTAATGAACTATTTATATTGTTATATGTTTTAAGAGTTTTATTGATTTGTTAAACAGTTATGAGCTATCGATTGTAACAATCAGTATTGCATTATATATCCGCTCAGACCCCACAAATTCAGAGCACATTGTATAGTTCATTGCAGTTGTATTTGAAGTTTGATTAAAGTTCAATTGTAACCCAGCTCATGAAGGACATTTCTGCACTAAATGTCCTTGGTGGGCGGTATGTTCAATACCAAAGATCATTTATTTGTTTACTTGAAAATTGATAGATGGCGTTCGTGTCGAATTAGACGACACTATGGTTTCGTTCACACGGACCGTATATAAGGGTCAATGACCTATGTAAATTTGAACAATATTATTACACTCAGTTCAGGTGACGAGTTGTGGTTTTATTATATCCAACCTTCATCACACCCAGATCAAGTAGTGTTGTTCCATCGCCACCACAAATATCGGCAAAAGGCTGATATTTATCCACCGACTGCTACTAAAAAGACCGAAACAAGTTTAATAGCAGGCGGCACCCATTTGCAAATCATAAACCGAAAAGAACTAATGTGTCCCGCCTGCTATTAAACTTGTTTCGGTCTTTTTAGTAGCAGTCGGATTATTACTTCGGGCCACCAACCGGGTGGACACCGAAGTCTTAAAATCGCGCAAAAAAAAAAAACAAAATCTTACACCCACTTTTTATCACTTTTCTCGACGTTTCACACGTTTCTAAGTCTAATAAAGAAAAAAAAATTTTTGTGTCGGTCTGTCTGTTGGTCTGGATGTCTGGATGTCTGTTTACGCAATAACTCAAGAACCACTTATCCGATTTAAAAAATTCTTTCGTCAATCATCTTGTTTGGTTAATGGGAAGAACTGATTAGATTTTGGGGTTTGTATGTTCAAGGTTTCGGGTACCTACCATACAAATTGTCCCTAAAAATATCTAAGTTTGGCCCGAAGTTTGACAATCACTGTGTGATTTCCGCCCAACTAGATTTTATTTTTAAATTATTTATTCTTATTTTAGATTTTTTTAGTAGCATTGTTCACGCTCCATCGTGTTAGTATAGCTAAATGAACGTCGCCAGTCGTACAATGAAGCGTGAATAAAGCCAATAAAAAATTGTCCCGATCGAAAAAAAAATCGCTCAAAATTTTATTTATCTTCACTATACTATCGCCTGTCTTCGTTTTCGGAGTGGTTCTCTAACACCCGGTATTTAGTCCGTCAAATTGGCTAAAACCAGCCTGATGGTAAGCTTGGGTGAGTTCAAAAAGTAAAGACCGCTATTTCAGATGCTATCAATGCTGAAATTTCGGATACTAGTACTTAAAAAAAGAGATTCTTTATTTTGACGGCTTCGTTAGATGTTTTATCAAGTACCCAGGATGGTAGGTAGCGTACTACCTCAACAAGAAGGCAAAAATGATCAAGCATGAACAACTTAGTTCGACACTTAACCTCCACGTCCTCGCATACCCCGTATGATACTCCTCTGCCAATGCCAAGGAGGTTTACGTAAAAATGAACGATACACATGTCGTACGTTGCATGTGAGGCCGAGAAAAGAAAGCAGGAGACCGTTGCAGGACATCCAATCTACCAAAATCATATACCTAGCTCGCGTCCCAAGAGCAGGAAGAACATTCTGCGGTCTACTGTTGCTGAGCTGAGCCAGCCCAGGAGTGCTCGCTTCAAGATGTAGCTAATTTAGACAGTGAAGAAACTACCAAATTTAGTTTTCTATTAAAACATATTTTTACAGGGAACTTCAAAAATGGCGAACTCAGCTCTGCCTCCCTGTTCCCTCCGTTTAACTGTAAATGGCTTCGTAAGTAAGTACATATGTATGATTCGAACTTGGTCTGTTATGTTATGGAATTTCAGCTGGTGGTCGATACTGCCGAGGGATTTATGGACCGGGCACGATAATGGTCGTATTAATGGAAATTGACACCACCTCGACCCGTTCGTTGTCGTGGGAGCGACCGCGCCATCGACGCTTAAGGAAATATAATATTAACGCACCAATCGTGATATAATAATCTCGTCCTCACACGTTGAAACCACTTGAATTTGCTTCGATCACATAATGATTAAAAGATTTGTCCATCATTACCTTATACAATTCATTAAATTGTTTTGAAAATACAATGATAACTATGATACTTAAAAAAATCCAATCACACCTGAGCCTGTTCGACCAGAGAAACTGGCTGACCCTATTAAAAGACTTCATAAATAAAATAGTCTTATTTTGCCTTATTAATGATGTTCGCAGCTAGTGATGTATAGAAAAACGTTCAGTGATATGCCCAAATCAAATGGTAGCTGCAACACTGTTCAACTCGCGTGCGGTTTTAGTCGATGCACGACATAACCGCCCCCGCTGGCCGGCGGGATTTCCGAAGGTATTTCCGCACGTAAAAAAAAAAAAATAGCTGCAATACTGTGGCGTTACTGCAGCGGCATAGCGTTTGCATTGTAGGTTGTGAATTTTTATACAAAAAAGTTTGCCTAATTGAAGCATCGTTCACGAGCTATCACGATTTCAGACCGTAAAATTAAAGATCGTGATACCTCGTCCGGCGCAATTATTATTATTAGGTACTGATCTGAGTAGGGGTGTGTGTTAGGTAACCTCCTCGAGTGTCGCTCCGATTCCGATCCCGCTGCAGTCCGGGGGGAACGGAATCGGAGCGGCCGGTACACCCTGGGCGGCGGTCAATGGCTTCCCCTTCACCCCTTCATAGGGTTGGCATTGATCGTCGGCCAATACCCAACGTGGCGGGAACACATCGCTCTCCGTACTCCTCTGCTTTCAGAGGAGACAGGATGAGCGATGCTGTTAGTGGTGAGATGGCCCAGGGTCAGCCGGGGTGCGAGGGATATGCTCTTTGGGTAACCTTACACCCCGGCGTCTGAAGACCCGAGACGGCGTGCGGTTTTAGTCGGTGCAAGCCCGACATAACCGCCCCCGCTAGCCGGCGGGGGGGTATCCGAAGGGATTTCCGCAAGATAAAAAAAAAAAAGGTACTGATCTGAGTAAAAATCAATATGCTTCATAAATTGCTGTATCTTTTGAATGAGTTGATTTAGAACTTTGATTTCTTGATAACTTCAAGAGATTGTAGACCTGAGTGTTTTATATGAATACACAGGTTGAAGAACACAAGGAAGGTACAAGAAACTTGGTATTGATGAACAGACAGGTAACTAAGTGACCCGATAAGGATGTTTCGATTCGAATGTTTGCGGTGATCGCATACATTTCAGTAATGCAATAGATATAGTTTAATCAAGCAACACTTAAATTCTAAGTGCAGTTAAATGGCCTTGTTTCGTTCAACTAGCTTTCTATCCAGGTTTGTATTTCTGATGTTATTTCTATTATAGGGATCATTATAGCGCTGTGAGTTACGGCACCGTCTATGGACGAATAGCCCAACTGTCTTTCTTGCATTATTTATTATCATATAATGGCTTCTAATGGGAGGCTATTGAATCTGCCACCTGCATAATATGTTTTATTTTTCGCGGAGCCGCGCTGGGCGGGTCTCGCGTCCAGGCCCAATGTATGTGAATATTCATAACCCAAGTTTTATTCGATGATTTTAATTGATACCCGACCGACCCTCATCGCATACAACTGTGCCTATGGAAAAAACGTAATTGCTCGTTGTCTCGATTCTCGATTGTTCCTTGACTTGTAATAATAAAAGTATTAATAACTCAGTATTTAAATATTCCTGACAAACCATTCATACTCACCGCTTATTCGCTGTTTTTACATTACAGAGTACTTGTGAAAACGTAGAGCTAGCGTCAAAAGTAGATGATCATTTTCAGTTTTTGATAATTAGTTTTTTAGAAAAGTAATTTATATAGATTCGATTTATAAAGAACGAGACTTCAACTCGCGACCAGACCCTTATAGAAGGAACACTCTGACCAATCAAACTACCTGGACACATCCTCGATATTCAAAGTTGTGTGATACATTGCGTATAGTAACATCATTAATTGTTTCCGTAGTTCGTAAGAATTATGGTAGATGACTCCAGCGTTGCACCAAGACGAATCGGAGAATTTCGAATATCGACGACGTGTTCAAGTAGCTCAGTTAGTGAGCGTATTCCCCCTGTAAGGAACTGTGCGGGTTCAAGTCCCGTTCTGGATGTTCACTTTTTCCGATTTAAATCTATAGGAAAAATTAACATACTAATTGCTTCAAAATTTCATTAAAGTAATCTATATTTCTTAATGCAAATGCTGTTTAACTACTTAGTTTATCCAAACAGTTTAAAAATATTGCAATGGAGCCCCCATTACAATATTTTTAAACTTATTCTTATTATTCTTATAATAATTTTCATTCAGATATTTAAATTCGAAATCTGAACAATAATGATCTACTTTTAACTGTGTCTGAACATTAACCTATCGACATACGATCAGGTCAGATCACAGCAAATCAGTATCAAACATACATTATACTCATGCTTTTTTCTCTCCGGAGCCTACCTGCCTACAGAGACAACCTCCCGCCATCTACTCTTGTCCTTCAAACTTCACGAGCTTCCTCTACTGTCATTAAAGCAGGTACTTATGAAACAATACGAATTTATTCAGACCTTTTGGCAATAATTCTGAAACACTATTTCACTATTCTATGCTTTTATTTACAGAACACGACAGACGCGAGTGCAATTTATTGATACGGTGTTCGATAACCAGTAGGTGCGTCCCACGCGGTGCAGGCGCACGCCCGTGAGCAACACAATGATCGCGAGTGCGTCCAACAACATTTACAAGCATTGCGGTCTTCGGAAGGAAATAGTGAAGCGGCTCATGCTAAATACGCTCCATAAATATAGACGGTTATGGTGTCGTAAAAACAAAGTCAAGCTGCGCGAACAGCCTCCGAGGCTATAAAGAACAAGTGTCATCGCACCTCAACATACTTTAACGAATTCATTTATTACGTACAAATATTCTTAATGTATTCAACAATGCGTTAAGTATAATTATTCTAAAAGAGTTTATAACATAAATTTCTATATCATTAAAAGGAATTTTCACGAAGATA
Source organism: Cybosia mesomella (assembly GCA_946251805.1). Taxonomy (NCBI): domain Eukaryota; kingdom Metazoa; phylum Arthropoda; class Insecta; order Lepidoptera; family Erebidae; genus Cybosia; species Cybosia mesomella. The sequence goes on from OX276403.1 coordinate 17,204,520, forward strand.
TACCTTTTTTTTCTTACGGAAATCCCTTCGGATACCCCCCCCCCTCCCGCCGGCCAGCAGGGGTGGTTATGTCGGGTTTGAACCGACTAAAAACGCACGCCACCGTCTCGGATCTTCAGACGTGGGGTGTTAGGTGGCCCATAAGGCATTTCCCTCGCACCCCGCCTGACCCAAGGCCATCTCCGGTTTCGAGATGCCCCCCTCGGGTTAGGAAACCACGGTTCCCTTGCCCCGACAAGGGGGGGGGGAGCGCTAGTCACCCCGTCCCTCGGGCCTGCTTCTGCTGGGGAGACAGGTAGCTTCACCTCCCATCCCCAGGCCTGCACTCATGAAAGACGGAGGTCGTTGAGCGACCTCCGGCGTCTGAGTCGCCTACGAGGCGTAGCGAGCATGTTGCGGGCTCGGCGGGCTGGAAGAGTTCTTAATCTTTCCCACCTCCTTTTCAAGCATTACATGAAGGAGAAGGAGGTGGCAGTGGCCCACGTGCTCGCGCTCCGCACTATTGCAATCATGCTGCCGAGCGAGAGGAGTCCCACCCCAATGGCTGCCACGAGGTCACGCCTCGGCACCTCCCACGCCGGGCAGTGTGCAACCCAGAGTTGTCGCTCGCGTCGAAGTGATGGCACTCAGACGTTGGCTCCTTCCTGATCTGATGCAGGTAGTCACCGAAGCTCCCCTTAATCAGAGATCACCTGCGTCAGTCGGGACGAGAGGCTTCCGTGTCGACTCTCTAGCCAATTCTCCATGATGGGCCTTAATGCCGCTATTGCGGCGTGCCCTCCACGAAGATGTACATTAATTTGTATTTTTTTTCGTGCGGAAATCCCTTCGAATACCACCCCGGCGGCCAGCGGGGGCGGTTATGTCGGGCTTGAACCGACTAAAACCGCACGCCGTCTCGGGTCTTAAGACGCCGGGGTGTAAGGTTGCCCATAGAGCATATCCCTCGCACCCCGACTGATTATTATGATAAAAAATACTTTAATCGGAATTGAATTTCCTTGAATTTCAATATTGATTTAAATAATTCAATAGTAAAACATTTCTTATCTATAATATATCAATATTTTTACATATTCAATTTACCAGTCATTCGAATACCTATTTATTTGTATATATTTTATATATACAATTATATATTACAATTATACATAATACATATTTTCAAACAAAAGATACAGTTATTTCATCGATATAATGACCATAAGACCACAGCAAGGACGGTATCAATTTTAAAATAGACTAAATGTGCCCGCGACTTCATCCGCGTGGATTAAGATTTGTTTTGCACAGAACTCTAATACTTTTTCCAAAATAAAAGTACCCTAAGCTTACACCTTATAAAAATCCCGTTAAAATTGGCCCAGCACTTTGGAGTTTATCCGGAACAAACAGACAGAAAGACAGACCCACAGTCAGAAGAAAATTTTAAAGATGATTTTTAGGGTTCCGTAGCCAAATGGTAAAAAACGGAACCCTTCTAGATTCGTCATGTCTGTCTGTCTGTTCATCCGTATGTTACAGCCACTTTTTCCGAAACTATAAGAACTATGCTGTCGGATTAAAACTTGGTAAGTAGATGTATTCTGTAAACCGCATTAAGATTTTGACACAAAAATAGAAAAAAAATGGGTTCCCCATACTTAGAACTGAACCTCAAAAATGTTTCAATTAATTTTTTAAGCATTTTGTACGCTTACTTTTTGTAAAGATTTAGATTAGAAAAAGAGAACATCTAGAACCGTACATAGCGTAGTTCGCAAGAATTACGGTAGATGACTCCAGCGTCGCGTTAATACGTATAGAATATCTGGGACGTGTCTAGATAGCTCGGCTGGTAAGAGCATTCCCACTGTAAGGGACTGGTCGCGGGTTCAAGTCTCCTTCTAGATGTTTTTCCGATCTAAATCTTCAAACATGTTTTTTTCGTCAAACCCATTCCTATGGATAGGTCTTCAAAAAATATATTGAGGTTTCTAATATGATTTTTTTCTGAACTGAATAGTTTGCGCGAGAACCACTTCCAAAGTGGTAAAATGTGCCCCCCCCCCCCCCAGTAACTTGTATAATAAGAGAATGATAAAACTAAAAACAATATATGATGTACATTAGCACATATGTTAACTACATAAACTTCCACCGGAAATTGCTTTGAAACAGATCTAGTACGTTGTTCTTTGTTAAAACGTGATAAATCGTCAACCTGTCATTCAATCAACTCAAGTGTAAAAAATTAAAAAAATATTTAATTTCATAAACATAAACCTTATGCATAAACCGTGAACCATTATTGTCTAATAATAAATCTGTAATAGGTGCCTAAGTAAATAATAATTATAATTCGCGCGGGGCGTAGATTGAACGAACTACAAGAACTTTTATATTAAGTATGTTACTTGCTGCTACGGAACCCATCATGGGCGAGTCTGTCTCGCACTTGGCCGGTTTTTTTGTATATGTATCATAACTACATACACTCATATATGAATTTATTAAAAAGCTGTTATTCTAATATTATAAACCAGACACTTCAGTTTTATTTGTATAAATGTTGTCACTTTAACTTTTGTAAAAACAAATAATATAAACATTTTTATTATGCTTCTAAATACGTAATCAGGTTTAAAACTTTGGTAATTATAAACAATGAAATCCTACAATCTTTATCAGACTCGTCTCTGCTTGAATACGATATTTGATTAGACAAACACGACGCTGTGTCACCATAATCATTTTACATTATTTACATTATTATTAGTTTGAAACGTAATCTAACTGACAGAAAATTTGTATTGTCCATAAAATCATAAATTATTGTATTCATAACTTTTTATTAAAACAGTAGGAAATTTTCTTATAATAGTTTTTAGATTATTGGTTATGAAATTGGTAATAGAAAAAAAATTCATCTCCATAACCGATTATGGCAGTAATACTCGTATGCAGGGAATGCATATTACTGCCATCACCTACAGAGAAATGACACATTAAAAACACCTTCGAATAAAATTTGCATTTTTGTTGACTGTTATGAACTGTGCTATAACATTACGAGCTTGAGTCATCGAACCATAGAAAAGAAACCATTATCACAGACTGTCTTCGTGTGTGTAGATGTAAAATGGTTAACATATGTACTAACAAGTAACTACTTTTAGAATAGCTTATTTGTTTATGTATACATGGTAGAAACGTTAAGTGTGTCCAGACGATTATTCTCAAAAATATTGCTAAACTTTAAACTGATATAAAATCCACATCACCTCTCATAAATTGACTCCCATACATTTACTATTAAGTGGTTTGTTCACTAGTTTGATACTTAGATTAAGTCTACTCAAGGTTTTTCGATATACTTTTTTTAATAAGCATATTCATTTTTTCCCGTTTCATGTAGATAAAACTCGTCTTAACAAAAGTTTCACACAGCATAAACTGCTAACGTTTGTACAATATCTTTGAGATGTTTGTAGCAAAAATTTACACGAGAATATCGGTCATGTTTCCGCCGACGAAAATTCAACCTAATGGACATTAATTTGAGAAACAACAATAATAAGCTAACAATCACTTTCACTAAACAAAGGAAATTTTCACACGGTACATACTCGTATACCTACCAAGACACTCTAATAATTAAAGTGTGCAAAATTTTTAGAAACTTACTTTGAAGTTATGAACAACTTAAAAAAGGAGGATTATGGTGGAAAAAGCCCTTGATACAGTTGTATTCAGAGGTTGTTGTTGTTGAACAATCGTGCTAGTTTATCTCCATATTCTTTACATCCTTCTAACTGGTCATAGGACAATCATTCAATTCTATATCGCCCATAGCTAAAAGATATAATCCTTGTCATCATTAAGAAGCTAAGGTGTGGTGCCGCTGCAGCCGACGCATTCACCTCGGAGCCCGGGGTCCGCTTACTCCTTCTCCTCCTTTTAGTTGGGCTTATACGGCTTTTATGGGAGTCTGCCGTCTAACCTCCCAACCCCGAGAGGAGAGTCGGCACCAGGGCCTCGTCCATCAATCAGCAGGTGTACCGGCTTGTGAGGTTGGTTTTGACCCCCAAAGGTTTCAATGGCGCCCTATACACCTATATCATGCTTGGGTAGAATAACCTGATTAGGAGGTTTCTATCTAGATTAATAGGAGGATAAAACAGCAATTAAAAAGTGTGTGATTACTTATGTACGCATATAAGAAGTCACACTTCTTTGGCGTAACCAGATAAAAATCTTTCTAAATTTTTTATCCTTCGCGTTACGTTTGTAGAAATAATAATTTACAAATTTATTTTAATTTATGATGTAAATAAATAATACATGCCGTCAACTAACCTCAAATTCTACAAACGTAATCAAAGTAAAATGTTAACTAGCTAACTTCAGGATGTCGGGTTTCTAGCTAATTTCCTGGTGTCGGTTCTTCGTGTGAAGGTGTGCGCGCGCATCGTAAACAAATATTGTCATCATTTTTTTCTAACGCGCCAAAAGAAGTATAAGTTCAAAAAGATAGATATAAATTAGTAGCGGCTACCCACACTTCTGCTAAAATGTCAATGATACACAAGTAATGCATGTGATGTAGTAATCATACCTAACCTGAAGTATCGGTTAACTATCAGGTGGGTGACTTTTATTTTCGACTTCGTTACAAAATATCTACGTGGGAGCAGCAACCCTACAAGTAAATAATGTCGAATGGTGAGACCGTGCATCGCTGAGTCTCCTCAGGCGCAATTATAACAGGCCCTCGGGCGCCTGTTTGTTACGCGACCAGGAATTGGCGCCAGCGCGATCGAACTGACCTATGACTTGTAATACACTATATACTGCAATATCAGTATTATGACCAACATAAATACAAATATTTACACAGTATTTAGTACGGGCATAAAGAGAATGTCTGCATCTATATCGCATAGTACATGATTCGATCGAAACATTTTAATAGTTAAATTGAGATGTTAATTCGTTATAGGTAAAGATGTGGTAATGATGTTTGCCTCTAACTATGCTGTAATGGGTTTTCTAGTTAACGGGCATTCTGTGGAGTAGCGGTAGAGCAATCGTCTGCTAAGTCGAAGGTTGCGGGTCCGATTCCCGCTCAGTGCAAATATTTGTATGCATGAATATGTATATTTGCATTGGTCTGGGTGTTTGTATGCATAATATGTATGCATTTACAAAAGCAAATCCGCAATTTTAGAACCCATAATACAAGCTGGTTAAGCTATACCTACTTACTTTGGGTCTAGTTAATACGAAATTTAACGTTAAATTTACCTAGTGCGGACACACAAAGTAAATTTAAAGTTGTGAGTTTTATTACATTACACATACGTAATTTTTATTGAGCTGAGTGAGACGAAGTCGAGCGAAAGCTCCTCATACTAGACTTCAGGATTATCTTTGTCACAGGTCTCCTTCTAAACTACTAATCCAATCACAACCAAATTTGGCATGATTAAAGAGGTCAATCAGAGGAAGGTCTATGGATATATTTTGAAAAAATTAATGCTACCACAGAGGAATGATCACCGTTAAAAAAATTCCAGATGGCATTACATAATAACCGCTCGAGACACTGTGACCAAACTTTACACGCTCAGAAAGCATGTCCAGAGTTGTGACTTTCAAAAAGAATTTTCAAAATCGGACTTGCCACGGAGGAATGATCACTGTTCAAAATTTTCAAAATCTGATTCCGCAATAGCGGTCAAATCTATTGGACAAGTTTTGGCGCCAAAACAGTATGTCTCACTCAGCTCAACATTCCAAGCAGCGATTCGCCTTGCAGACCTAGTTACTGTGTACTCTAGAGCCCGTTGGTTATATTTTGCATGAACATACACTACTATAATAGATACACGCTGAGGAGTACCAGATGGTGTGACACATTCTGAAACTAATCTCGTTATGTCCAGCATTCTGCAACAGACTTTAATTTTTTTCATATAAAAATAAAATATTAATAATTCTTTAATTAAATCACATCTGGAGTAAAATATGGGGTTCAGCTGCTGTAACCAATCTAAGCTCACTACGAAGAGTTCAAAACAAAGTAATTAAAACATTATGCCACTACCACTACTTTACTCCTACCAAACAGTTACACACACAAACAGAACCACTTAACTTTAGACAACTTTATATTTACAACACATGCACACTAATAAGACTCAGCAACGCGATGGACCCGGCACCCGCACGAAGAATCCATGGATTGCTAAGAATATCGGTCTCAAACATCTAAGTCAATTCAAACTTACTTACAAATAAAAAAAAAAACAATGTCGCATAATTGAACAAACAGTAATAAACTTGAACTAACTACGGGAAAAAAACTATATTGTTTGAGGGAGGTCAGCTGTTCAATTGATTACCAAATGATAAGTATTAGAGTTAACGGGATATTTACCATGTGTTTCTAAGAATGTCCGATATTTCGGCACTGCTGCAAGCGCCATGATCACGGAGGAAACAGTGCCGAAATATCGGACATTCTTAGAAACACATGGTAAATATCCCGTTAACTCTAATACTTATGTTAGTGACCATGATAGTTTAATTACCAAATGATGTCAAGAAATGTAATGATATGAATATATTTAAAAAGAAGCTTAAAATATATGTTGGTACTGTGGTGTGCGACCTCGTTCGACACACCACGGTGCGTTTACCTGGCCATCATGTGTCAGAGTTTAAAAATAAATACATAATACTTTTGAATATAGCTTAGGGAAGAAAAAACAATTGCTGCGTGGTGCATTCGGCTGTGCGGCTGACAGCGGGCGACTTGACGCGCCGCCCGGGTCCGCCGGCCGAAGAGAAGATATAAGTGTATTAAATTTAGGCTCAGTCCTTGAGCGGAGATCGCGATTCCCTAGTTCGTTTAAATATAAATATATACGCGTAAAAACCTCCCTAAACTCGATATAGGAAGCTTTGTTGAATTAATAAATGATCATATAACTATTTATCCGTGTGTTTATCTTATTATCAACACGAGGTATTGTGGCGTCCAACCCCCGGACGCTACAACTGGTGGAGGAACGCCGGTTTCCATACAGCTGGTGGTTGCTACAGCTACAACTGGTGGAGGAACGCCGGTTTCCATACAGCTGGTGGTTGCCACAGCTACAACCGCTGGAAGCGCTGATTTCCACAGGAGCTGGTGGTTGCTACAGCTGGTGAAGCGCTAGTTTCCGCAGAAGTCGGAAACGCCAACATTCTGCAGTTGGCAGTGGATGGATCGATCCCGTACCGTTTGAAGAAAGACGTCGTGCGACAATTGGAGCGACGCATTTATCAGTATCGTTGTGTTTATTTGGCTTTTATGTGCTTTTATGTGCTTTTATGTGCTTTTATGTGCTATTATGTGCTCAACGAGAAGATGGCTATGATGGTGGCTTGTTCCAGAATGTTTCAAGAGCATTGACAGTTGCCTGCGGGTCAATAGGGCCAATAAGGACTATAAGTCTTAGTAGAATTATAATTCACGTAGTAAATAACGTGTTATGTGTAATATTTTATTATTAATATGTGTTCTCTGTTTATTCCATATTGCTGCGCTGCTGAAGATAAATAGATTTGTTTTGTTATGTTCGTGATGTTCTAGCGTAGGAGTTAGGCAATTATTTTTTTGTCCAATGTTGGGAGTGGGGATCTAAACTTTGTAAGAGAGTCAAATCGTTCTGGACATGAGTGCCGACGATGATTGAAAGTTGGTTTTCGATCAGACTCCTCTTTATGAAGTAAGGTTCTCTTTCTCTTTAATGTTGATTAAAAAGTAATTTAGTAATGCGTAGGCGATATAGTGCGACCTCGTTCGACACACCACGGTTCGTTTACCTGTCCATCATGTGTCAGAGTTTAAAAATAAATACATAATACTTTTGAATATAGCTTAGGGAAGAAAAAACAATTGCTTGGAGCTGCATTCGGCTGTGAGGCTGACAGCGGGCGACTTGACGCGCCGCCCGGGTTCGCCGGCCGAAGAGAAGATATAAGTGTATTAAATTTAGGCTCAGTCCTTGAGCGGAGTTCGCGATTCCCTAGTTCGTTTAAATATAAATATATACGCGTAAAAACCTCCCTAAACCCGATATAGGAAGCTTTGTTGAAATAATAAATGATCATATAAATATCTTTCCTTGTGTTTATCTTATTGTCAACACGAGGTATTGTGGCGTCCAACCTCCCGGACGCTACAACTGGTGGAGGAACGCCGGTTTCCATACAACTGGTGGAGGAACGCCGGTTTCCATACAGCTGGTGGTTGCTACAGCTACAACTGGTGGAGGAACGCCGGTTTCCATACAGCTGGTGGTTGCTACAGCTACAACTGGTGGAAGCGCTGATTTCCACAGGAGCTGGTGGTTGCTACAGCTGGTGAAGCGCTAGTTTCCGCAGAAGTCGGAAACGCCAACATTCTGCAGTTGGCAGTGGATGGATCGATCCCGTACCGTTTGAAGAAAGACGTCGTGCGACAATTGGAGCGACGCATTTATCAGTATCGTTGTGTTTATTTTGCTTTTATGTGCTTTTATGTGATATTATGTGCTCAACGAGAAGATGGCTATGATGGTGGCTTGTTCCAGAATGTTTCAAGAGCATTGACAGTTGCCTGCGGGTCAATAGGGCCAATAAGGACTATAAGTCTTAGTAGAATTATAATTCACGTAGTAAATAACGTGTTATGTGTAATATTTTATTATTAATATGTGTTCTCTATTTATTCCATATGGCTGCGCTGCTGAAGATAAATAGATTTGTTTTGTTATATTCGTGATGTTATAGCGTAGGAGTTAGGCAATTATTTTTTCGTCTGATGTTGAGAGATATGATCTAAACTTTGTAAGAGAGTCAAATCGTTCTGGTCATGAGCGCCGACGATGGTTGAAAGTTAGTTTTCGATCAGACTCTTCTTTATAGAGTGAGGTTCTTTCTCTTTAATTTTGATTTAAAAATAATTTAGTAATGTGTAGGCGACATAATGACTGCTTCACATGCATAATGTGTAAAGATAGATCACTTTATGTCATCTTTCGTTTTTAGTTAGGTAGGTCTTAAAAGTATTCTATACTTTAAGTTCCATCAGGGCAAACATTAAAATGTATCGACAAGTGATACCAATAACTTTTCTTTAAATAGGTGTGGTGTGGGTGGATCTTTTGCTGACGTTTTGCCCGTCCAAGAATGAAGCAATTTTTCTTTGTTCGTGTTTTTCAGTATTTATTACAGTTTAATTACTATAATTTGAAATTCTAATAACGATTATTAATTATTACAAAGATTGCTTCGTTATTCCCATTGTAAGGGACACCATACGTAAAAATTTTTTTTTGTTGCGTCAGATGTAGTAGGCCTAGGGCTCCAGCTGTCACATGAGGCCTTGGGCGTAGCTGGTTGTGGTGTGCGACCTCGTTCGACACACCACGGTTCGTTTACCTGGCCATCATGTGTCAGAGTTTAAAAATAAATACATAATACTTTTGAATATAGCTTAGGGAAGAAAAAACAATTGCTTGGAGCTGCATTCGGCTGTGCGGCTGACAGCGGGCGACTTGACGCGCCGCGCGGGTCCGCCGGCCGAAGAGAAGATATAAGTGTATTAAATTTAGGCTCAGTCCTTGAGCGGAGATCGCGATTCCCTAGTTCGTTTAAATATAAATATATACGCGTAAAAACCTCCCTAAACTCGATATAGGAAGCTTTGTTGAATTAATAAATGATCATATAACTATTTATCCGTGTGTTTATCTTATTATCAACTCGAGGTATTGTGGCGTCCAACCCCCGGACGCTACAGTACACAGTGACCTCTGGTGCACCGACTATTATAATGTATCTCATTTTAAGCGAACTGTATCTCTTCTTAGAAATAAATTATGTAACATTCCCCTAAGTCCTCCAGCTAAGCTAAATTGCTTATGTTAGGAGTGGGTTCACGTCGGTAGTGTAATGACCAAGATTCGTATCCGGGAGCTCTCGATCATATTAAGGCTGGAGTCAGCCATTCCTTAAGCGTGTAAAAGTTTCATTGGTCTATCTCTACATTACCTGGTTTTTATTTGGCGTTCGTACGATAAAAAAATACTTTTAGGCGCTGAAACGATCTAATAAAAGAAACCGGTCAAGTGCGAGTCGGACTCGTGTACTGAGGATTCCGTACAAAATTGGATTGAGGGATGAACTTAACGTTGCTGTAGACAGTAATGAAGGGCCTAGTCCACGAACTGTTCCGGCCACATCTGCCGAAGGACCGATGGCCCTAAACGAGACCTAGAGTGAAGATCTTGAATTGGTACCTAAATAACCTGACGACCAGAGAATTTTCAATTCCCTTACAAGTGTCTAAATCATCATCATCATCATCATCATCAACCTATTCTAGTCCACTGCTGGACATAGGTCTCCCTTAATGAGCGCCATAGCGCCCTGTCTTCAGCTTGCCGAAATATACTGCATAAATTTTAAAAATTGCAGTTTGTGTTGTGGGCGTTTACGTAGACATTTGATTTCTTACAGCTTTAAGGGGGCCTGCGTATTTCATATTAATTTCAACTTAATCCCCCCACGCATTTCTGAGAAAAAGGTCTTGGATAGACAGTCAGATTTTTTTTGTGATGTAGGTGACTACATATTTAAAGTTTTTGGACTTTTTTCTTTACTTGTGCTATTTATGACCTTGCTTTTTGCCAAATTTTATGATTCTAGCGTAAAGGGCCCTGCGGAAATCCCTTCGGATACCCCTCCCCCCCCGCCGGCCAGCGGGGGCGGTTATGTCGGCCTTGAACCGACTAAAACCGCACGCCGTCTCGGGTCTACAGACGTCGGGATGTAAGGTTGCCCATAGAGCATATCCCTCGCACCCCGACTGACCCTTGGCCATCTCCGGTTTCGAGATGGCCCCCGCGGGTTTGGGAACCACGGTGTCCCCGTCTTGCCCCGATTTGGGGGAGGGGCGCTAGTCGCCCCACCGTCCCGGCCTGCTTCTGCTGGGGTGACAGGTGGCCTCACCTGCCACCCCCAGCGTAAAGGGCCCTATAGGTTTTTATACCCATGGATTTCGTTAAATTTGCTACATAAACGGCTGTATCGTTTCATCAGCTTCAAGTCCTTGCAGACCTGTGTATTTGGTCTAGATTTCAATTTGATGCTTCTTCGCGTTCCTGGGAAAAAGATCTTGACAGACGGACAACGAAGTGATCCTATACTTAAGGGTTTCGTTTTTCCTTTTGAGGTACTGAACCTGTACAGGCAATTCTGAAAAAATATGCTACTTTTAATCATAATGTAGTTTCTATACACCAATACTAAATATCTACTATAACTTATATCTACGACTAACATCTGAACAAATTAAAATTGAACTAAATTTGAATTACCTACGCTTCTGTGTAACTTCGGCAGTCGTGGCCGAAGCGTAAGTGGACGCATCGTTCCGTGGAGAGGTTATTACAACCGTCGTTATTACATCATAAACTCCAATTTCGAATTAATTGAAAAAGGAAAAGCGGAACCCAATCACAAATTACGGACACTACATCAAGTGTTAAACGGCACTTATCGACGCCGAAACGGCGAGAGATCATTGATGGATGAAAAATACACAATTTGAGGCAATAAATCAGTGTCGTCAGGTCGCACTCGGTAGCTCCCCGCCAAATGGTTTACTTTATTATTTATTACTCGTAACGTAATTTCTTTGGAGGAAGCGTTTAATTATACAGCAATTACGCATTTAAACACAACTTGGATATCTATCCGCCTAGCCCATTGCAGTAAATTGCCCCGGAAAGCACTCGCAGTAACGAAGTAACGATATACGTACTTGCTTCACCACACGAATCACACATTTTAGTTTGAATATGATGTGATATTTATACACTAGCTGTTGCCCGCGCCCAACGTTAATGGACCCAACGCCCAACGTTAAGGGACCCAACACCCCCACTAGGAGACTGTACCTTGGGATCGTGCGAAGCATGGCCCTGTACGGGGCCCCAGTATGGGCGGAGACTCTGGCGGCCCGCAACGTGGCTGTATTAAACAGCCCGTTAAAAGCGATGGCCGTCAGAGTCATCAGGGAGTATCGCACGATCTCCGTCGAGGCGGCATGTCTCCTAGCCGGGACCCCTCCATGGGACCTGGAAGCGAGAGCCCTTGCGCTGCTGTACCAGCGGTGCAAGGAGGCGCTGGAGCGGGGCCATAGGCCGGAGCTCCGAGAAATCTGGGCTCAGCGGTCACTGCTCCGCCAGAAACTCATGGAGACATGGAGGGTGCGACTTGAGCACCCAAGGTGGGGGGAATCCACCATTGCGGCGGTGAGACCGATCATGAAGGAGTGGTTGCAGAGGGACCATGGGGACCTCTCCTACCGGATGTGCCAGATGGTTACCGGACACGGGTGCTTCGGTAAGTATCTGTGGCGCATCCACCGGGAGACAACGCCGCAGTGCCAGCACTGCGAGGATCCTGGCGAAGACACGGCGCTCCACACGTTGGTGGAGTGCCCTGCGTGGGCGAGTCAACGTCGGGATCTCGTTGCGGTCCTGGGCGTGGACGTTCTCTCGTTGGAGACCATGGTGAGGGCCGTGGTCTCCGACGGGAGCAAGTGGCAGGCTGCCGCCTCTTTCTGCGAGCAGGTAATGCGCGCGAAAGAGACGGCGGAGAGGGAGCGGGAGAGAACCCTGCCCCCCGAGTTTCGCAACAGCGGCGAGGACGCCGCAGACTCATCTACGCCCGGGACTACCGACCTCCATGATCGGGGCCTGAGGACGGCAGTTGGCCGACTCGCCGTCCTTACAGAAGCAGGCCGTGGCGGAGGCGTGTCGTGTGTGCCCTACACACGCCTGCCAACTCACCGAAGCGGGATAAAACCCGACCTCACCAGGCGAGGCCGCGGTGGCGGCCAAAGTCCGCCGGCCTCCCTGGGGTTATCCTTTCGAGGGCTTACCCGGGGTGCCCGGCAACGGACACTTGGGGAGGACACCGTGCGGTTTTAGTCGAGACATGACATAACCACCCCCGCTGGCCGGCGGGGGGGTATCCGAAGGGATTTCCGGACGTTAAAAAAAAAAAAAGCTGTTGCCCGCGACTTCCACGTTAGGTTCGGAATGGATCAAGGTATGTTTATTTCTGCAAACTCGATACTAACACGTAAGTATTTAGTTATTTTATTTAACGGGCCGGATGAGGTGATGTTGTGCACTCGATTTACATTGACAATTCATTCGAAATAGATGGAAATATATGTAACATTGAAATCAATTCTGCCTGATTCCTTAATATATAACGTGATGATATTGATTATAATCAACTTTTAAACGTGTGTAACTCTGTAGAGTCTCGAGATTTTACAATTTACTGCTCATTACCTTTCAGGTATAGCGAGATGAGTTTTAGTCCGGATTTTGATCATGTCTGAGTTCTGCTGATTTACAAAATTTCGTAAAAATCTACGAAGTAATAATAAAGTGTTACTAGTAACAGTTTAGACCGATTTTGCTCTACTGCTCCTATCATACCTATAATAGCGTGATGATATATAGCGTAGTTTACGATCATGCCCTAGAAGATTTCATTCAAAATCAAATTTCAGGCTAAATTTCAGCCAAATCTGTTCAACGGTTTTCAAGTGATACTCGGACATCGATAATAAAAAGCAAACAAACAGACAAATATTCTAAAAATATCATTTTCGGCATCGGTATCGCTCCTAGAACACACATTAATTATTTTTTTGGAAAAATATTCAATGTACAGTTGTCAACTCGTTACGATTTTATTATATGTATAGATAAGCTTATTTAATGATATTTTTTCGTTTTTATGACAATCATAACATAACATAACATAAACTCACGCCTATATCCCCGAAGGGGTAGGCAGAGGTGCTCGCCAGTTTATGTTTAGGTCCCAATGTAATAAGTGGCGAGCCTATTGTCATTAACCGAGCACTTATAAACCTGCGATAAATACACACATAACTTCGAAAAACATCGAAAAGCCATTGGTGTGTGCCATGGTAAAACCTGGGATCGAACCCGAGACCTCGTCTCAGCAGTCCATTACCCATACCACTAGGCTACCGCGGCCTTTTTACCAACAATACCATGACAATCACCATGCATATATATCATTATTTATCTTACTACTATTAGATCTACATGCGAAGGTTTAGACAGATGGACGAATGATTGGGTAATGGTTTTCTATGGTTCACGGGAACGGGATCAGTATTTTACGCCGGCTCCCGCGCGCAACAGCTAATTGTAAAGAAATCACAAGGTAACAAATGTTGTTACCTACTTTTGTAGACTTTTGTCCTTCAATGACGTGTACATGCACACACAGTCGTAATGAGATAGTGCGAACGAATAGCCACTAGTATGAGGAAGATAAATGGCATTAGTATTGCGTGCGAATATACATAAGAGCAGTCAGAAAATAAAATACATAACGAAAAATAATGAGGATGAGCTTGGATGTGCTGTCAGTTTAAGGGCCAGTTAATATGTCCAAAACATTTAAGATATTACGGAGATTCTATGTAAGGATTTCAGTACATTTCTTTTCGTTTTAAAAGCAAATGATAATTCTAAATTTCTAAAAAATCCGAATAAAATGTAGAAAATTTAAAAAGAACATATCTAAAAACACAACTACAAGATCTTCGGGGCCTAAGCCAACCTCACCTGAAAGCCGGTGCTTCTGCTGGTTGCCAGACGAGGCTCTGGTGCAGGCTTTTACTCTCGGGGTTGGGAGGTCAGTACGGCAGTCGCTCCTATAAAAGCCAAACCAAATCAATAATAAAAGGAGGAGCCAGAGAGCGAAATGCGGATGAACAAGCAGAATTAAAAACGAAACTAAAATGTATTGCCAATTATTAAGTTTCTAGGCTATTTATTAAAGAGAGCACACTCGCAGCTTTATATGTTTCTATCCCAACGTGGAGAAGTGGTATGAATGCTATTTGAATTCAAAATCAGTACGCTAATACGGCGCACTATCTATCGACACCGCGGCAATTTATCTTGCCCAAGAATCGAACACCAACCTTGGTTTGCAACTAATACACCGTATTTCCTATTGCCTTGCATGACACCAAATTGCCTCCACAAACGGCAGGGAATGTAGATTGTTCTGTTATTGTTTTGTTCTACGGACCTGCGCAGCATGTGTACCGCAATAGCGAACATTCCCTTTAACTAGATTGGATAACAACCCCTTTTGGGATTTATTTAAGCATTTGTGCATCTCTTTTCATTAGATTAAATAGTAAGAAATTTAAATACTTTAAATAAATCATACTGAATATTTGTAGAATTGGTCAATTAATTAAGGGGTATAGTAGCCTACCAGGGTGATCCAGCGTTGCTTGTTTTTTCTTTCGTTTTTTTTATAGGGTAGATAATTTCATGATAGATTTTTAACAAGTTTCAGGATGAAAGTTATTCAAACAGTCGCAAAGCACTTCGTTTGGCAATGTGTAAACGATTGTATCGTAAGCATACAGCTTTAAACCACTCCTTATAGCATTAATAACAAATAAAGAAAATTACCTTAACGCCTATTTTTGTTTTGAATATATTTTTATAAACCGACCAATTGCCTATCGGTCATAGTATATATGTGTCTACTGTATTTGCCCATTTTAACATAATGCGCACTGAAAAAGGAGCTTTTTTTATCCTATCCGGCTCGAAGGACCAGCTTATGTTGCCGACATGAAGAGGGTGTAACTCAAAGGTAGGTTTTCTGCAAGTGTCGCCGCACACAGCAGTTGCGTCCTTTCGTCAGCGATATATGCGGAGAACTCTGCAAGTTCTATGGTGGATACAGGTATAAGCTGGTTTGCCCTCCATCGCGCTAAAGATTTCAGAGATTACCTATTTCAAACAAACAGAAAGACTGACAGAGGGACAAAATTCGTATAATAAGTATCGTGTATACATTCATACGCAATCATTAAAATCTTTTATTTTAATATTATACACAGACACTTCCATTTTATTTATTTGTATGAAGTATAGATGTATAGACTTAAGACTAAATATCAATCTAGCTATGTACATACAAGCAAGGACATATTATTAAGGGTAGGTACATCTAGCCTTATTATAAGGTCATTTGCATCGGTAACATAACTAATATTATAAACTACTTCCTACTATCCTATCCTACTTCCTACTATCCTATCCAACTTCCTACTATCCTATCCAACTTCTTACTATCCTATCCTATCCTAGTTCCTACTATCCTATCCAACTTCTTATTATCCTATCCAGGTTCCTACTATCCTATCCTACTTCCTTCTATCCTATCCAACTTCTTATTATCCTATCCAACTTCCTAGTAGCTTATCCAACTTCCTACTATCCTATCCTACTTCCTACTTTCCTATCCAACTTCCTAGTATCCTATCCAACTTCCTACTATCCTATCCAAGCTCCTACTATCCTATCCTACTTCCTATTATCCTAGCCTATTTCGTACTATCCTATCTTACTTTCTACTATCCTATCCAATTCCTACTGTCCTATCCTACCTCCTACTATCCCATCCAACTTCCTACTATTCTATCCTACTTCCTTCCATCCTATCCTACTTCCTAGTATCCTATCCAACTTCCTTCTACCCTATCCTACTTCCTAGGATCCTATCCAACTTCCTACTATCCTATCCTACTTCCTTATGTACCCTATCCAACTTCCTACTATCCTATCCTACTGCCTACTATCCTACTAATATTATATGTGAAAGTTTGTGAAAATGTTTGTATGTTTGGGTGTGTGATATATGTATAATTGGGGGTAGCTCGAATACTTGTAACCGTGGTCGTATGTACTGTACCAGTCTGTAATTATACGTCTTAATAGCAAGCTGTGGTTTTATTCAGAACTAGCTGTCCCCTGCGGCTTCGCCCGTGGCATACTTCGCCCCGTAGCACCTATTTATCCCAAACATGCCTGTAATTTTTTTTATGCAGTTTTTTAAACTTTTCTCTCCGTAAAAACCATCCTTGGACTTCAACGAACATTTAAAAAAAAGAATTGGTCAAATTGGTCCAGGCGTTGTTGAGTTATGCGCTTACCTTTGCGTTTCATTTTTATATATTATATAGATATAGACAAGATAAGCAGACTACTCCGATACTCTTCAGTGGCCGTCGCCAGTACTTTCGTAACTCGGCAGTTACAAAAGAACTTAAACGTGTGTTTACCATTATTATATCCCTGTATTCGTGTGTTGAAATTGAACTGTAAACAATGCCGATTGGAAAAATTGCGGAGTTCAAAGTTCACAGCGACGATTGGCCGTTATGCATCGAACGTCTAGAAAATATTTCCTAGTGAATAGTATTTCTATGGAATTGCAAGTGCCGACTTTGATCACGGTTATGCGGGTGCGAGTGCTATGAATTGCGAGTTAATTTGTGTACACCAACAAAACCTAAACATAAAACATTGGCCCAAATAACGGACATAATGTTCTGCATTCATTCATTTACAACCTAAACCGAGTGAGTTAGCGGAGCGGTATAAGTTTAGGCATCGAAAGCAAAAAGAAGGTGAAACGATATCGGCGTATACGGCGACATTAAAGAAGATGTCGAAAACCTGCGAGTTTGGTTCATGGCTGGAGGAAAGTTTGAGAGATCAGCTGGTATGTGGCATAGCCAATGAAACAATTCGTCAGCGGTTATTCGCCGAAAGTGATCTCGATTTCGGCAAGGCGTATAAGTTTGCTGTTAGTATGGAAGCGGCAGAGAAGGATGCGGCAGAGGTGGAAGGACACGGAAGGTCATCGAGCGAGGTGACTGAGAGGACATCGGTGACGTGTCAGGCAATGTCACGAGGCAAGGCTGCACCATCGACAGCGCAATACGTCGGCGGAGCGGGGCGGAAGGCAACTACGCACGGCACACGATGGCGCGGGCGACGCGTTCTGCTGGCTGAGCGGGCTCGGCTGGAGGAGCGGGCGCAGCAGCAGCAGTGTCAGGTGTGTGGCGCGCGGCACGACTCAGGCACGTGCAAGTTCGTGCATTATGTTTGCCGTGTTTGGATAGCAATGAGGTAATATTCGTTGATATTTGTAAATTATCCGCTAGTCGGTGTAAACCAATATATGTGGAAATAAATGTCAACGGTCATAATTTAAAAATGGAGTGCGACACTGGTAGCAGTGTCATGTATAAGTTGGGACTGTTACAGTAAATTATTAAAAACTTTAAAGCTTAACTTTAAGATTTAACTGGCACCAGTTAAATCTAAGATATTATACGGGCGACTCAATAAAACCGGTTGGAGCTATACGGAATAGTAAAATATAAAAATATTGAAAAACATTTGGAACTATTTGTTATTAAAAATGGAAAAACTGTTCTTTTAGGCCGGCAATGGATGGCTGAGCTTAAAATTCAATTACCGGTAGTGAGCTATGACTGTAATAATGTTACGATGTATGAAAACAATAGGTTTGATATGTCTACTTTCAGTTCCAAATACAGTGAAGTGTTCGCGAGTGGCCTGGGCCGATTCACTCACCGGTGCGCGGCGGTACGGTGAGCATTCACGTGCGCTCGGGAGCGCGGCCGGTGTTCATGCGCGCGCGGCCGCTGGCGTACGCGCTGCGCGAGCCGGGGTGCAGCGGGCGCTCGCTAAGCTGCAGCGGGACGGCATACTCACTCCGGTGGAGCGCTCCGACTGGGCCACACCGATTGTACCGGTGTGGTTAAAAAGGACGGTAACATTAGAATTTGTGCAGACTATAAGTTGACGTTAAACAAAGTCGTAGAATTTGACCGTTATCCTTAACCTAGGTCGACCTAGGAACTGCTACTTAAGTTCAAGGGTGGACAACAGTTCAGTAAAATAGACCTGTCACAGGCTTACGCCCAATTTGAGCTCGACGATACTAAAAGGTATACAGTTATAAACACACATAAAGGGTTGTTTATGTACAACCGATTGGTGTACGGATTATCTTCGAGCCCAGGTATTTTCCAAAGACACCTAGAACATTTATTCGCCGTTCTGCCCCATGTGGGGGTCTTCCTGGATGATATTATCATAACGGGGCCCACGGCGGAGTCCCTTATGTATAATTTGTATAAGGTATTTGATCGGTTGAAACAGTATGGTTTAAAGGTAAAGAAAGAAAAGTGTGTGTTCCTGGCCGAATCTGTTGAGTACTTAGGTCATACTATCAGCAAAGATGGAGTGCAAACTTGCCCAAATAAGGTCAAAGTGATTATTAAAACCCCAACCCCGACGAATATATCCGAGTTAAGGGCCTTAATCGGTATGGTTATTGTCCAGTACGCCGAGCGAAGCCGCGTGATTATGTAAAATATATATGTGGAATAATTTGTAATTAGGAATAGGAATTAGGAATAATTGTATTAGATAAGGTCCTAGTGTATAAGTGAATAAACACGTGTAGAGTAAGACCTTAGGATAAAATAGAATAAGGAATAACTGTAGATTGTAAATGTACATATTTTACCGCTTCAAGCGTCGCCCTACGGATATGCGGCCGGTCGGCACCATGTGTTTGGCTCGGTTCTTACCTGAGCACAGCCTGAGGTCCGATGCCGCCGAACGGCTATAAAACGAGCGGCTTGGAGCGAATTCTTTTTAGTTTAGCCCAACGCGTCCTACGAGCAAGAACACAGGAAGAGGTCCGACTCCCCGAGAGAGTAAAAACCACGTGCAGTAATAAAAACCGCGTGTACTCCACGTGTAGCAAAACCACGTGCTCTCGGATCGAAAAGTAAAATAAATAACACGTTGAAACCTTTACTTTGTTTCAATCGAAATAAATACAGTCCACAACAACGTTTGGTCCTCCGAGAAGCCGGATTGAAGAAAGAAAACCAGCTTCAAGAGATTTCAAGACAATCAAGTAGAAAATCAAGCTTCAAGGAAAATACTTCGACTTCCAGAACAATGGTGTTAACAAGAAGCCAAGCTGATGAAGATCAAGCTCAAGCTCGACAGGCAGAAGAGGACCTGAGACAGCAGCGCATTGAAGATGAAATGCGCCGCAGACTAGCTCAAGGTCCACCGGCATCGCCAAGCACGCAGTTGAGTATGGGGTCCGGGGCCGGGACTACGATCGACGCCCCCCTCGGCACCTCTAGATTGAAGCCCGGGAACCTACCCCGAACTGGTTCACCGGGAAGGTCGGTGAGATCGCACCGCTCAACTGCAAGCGCGGCAGCTCGGGCCCGATTAGCCGAGTTAGAAGCAGCAGAGAAGCTGGCGGAGTTAAAGAAGAAGGAAATCGAAATTGAAGCCGACTTGATCAGAAAAAGGCTGGCCGCCGACCTCACGGCCATCCGAGATGAAGAAAGTGTCCACGAAGAAGCAACTACGGACGTCAAGAACAGAAAAGTAGACGAATGGCTGCAAACGAACCCCGTCGCGTCAAGAATTGAACCCGAAGAGCAGAGAACGCGAAACAAGGAAGATCGGCACCTCCGGTTTGGTAGGCGTGACAGATCCGTCACGCCTACGAGAAGAAGCCTAGATCAACTAACCGAGGTAATGGAGCGTCTAGCTAGACCCAAGATACATTGTGCAGATCTGCCAACGTTCTCCGGGGCTCATGGAGAGTGGCTCACGTTCAAAGCCGCTTTCACCGATTCTAAGAAGCTGTACAGTATAACGGCGATAGAGAATCTACAGCGACTAAGGAAAAGCCTAACCGGGGAAGCGCGGGACATCGTGGCGGCACTACTAGCGACTGCGACAGATCCGGAAGTGATACTCCGAACATTGGAGCAGTCATTTGGCCGTCCGGAAGTATTAATCGACAAGGCGTTTGAAGACCTGAAAAGCTACCAAGACCAGGTTCGTCAGCGGTAGACATGAACAACTTCGCTATACGAGTACAGAACGTCGTGTGTGTACTACAGAGCATCGACCAGCGGGGATATCTGTACAACCCGGCGCTAGTGAGAGAAGTATTGAGCAAGCTGAGCCCTCACGTACAAGCAAGATGGTGTGACTGCAGAAGAAGGCAGACCTGGCGAAGAAGATTGGGGCAAGAGGGCCTCCGCAACGACTACTGATGCGAGGGGTCAACATGCAGCAGTCGGAAGAGCGAAGCCAGCTGGTGACCGTGAAGATAAAGGGATCCGAGGGTGTGCCCCACGAACTTAAGGCACGCACCATCCGGTCCATGAAGTTACATCAGCAATCCATTCCCATGTCACTGCTTAAATACGATCACCTACAAGACCTACAGAAGAACGAAGTGTGCTACGAGTCAACGCGACCGGGGATCTTAGTGGGCACCGACCACTGGGAGTACATCGTGTCCCGTGAATTACGTCTGGGCGAGCGAGGTCAACCCGTAGCATCACGAACGACGTTAGGTTGGGTGATACATGGGACGCTACCACGAAGCGTCATACGACGAAGTGAAAACAACGTACTACACGTTTTGACTTCCGAGAATGAAAATGAACGCCTACACGACCTTGTTGACCATCACTTCAAGATCGACGCGCTCGGTGTCTCTCATAAACGAAAAATGAGCGACACAGAACAAAGAGCGGTGCGAATCGTCGAGACGACTATGAAGCGAACGAAGACGGGCTACGAGGTGGGGCTACCGTGGAAGGAAGATAACGTCACACTCCCGCCAAGCTACAACTCTGCGCTGCGACGATTAATGAAAATAGAGTCAAAAATGGACGAAGATCAAGACTTTGTTGAATTATACACCGGGCAGATGAATAATCTGCTGCAAAAAGGGTACGCGACACCGTGCGGCGACACCGAGGCTACAAGTCCCGTCTGCTGGTACCTACCTCACTTTGCTATGCAGAACCCGAATAAGCCTGGTAAGCAAAGACTCGTCTTCGATGCTGCAGCTAAGAGCCGGGGTGTCAGCCTCAACGATTACCTACTTGAGGGGCCGGACCTGTTATTATCACTACAGGGGATTATGTTCCGGTTCCGAGAAAAGCCGATTGCAGTCACAGCCGACATACAAGAAATGTTCTTGCAAGTGAAGATTCGGCAAGAAGATCAGCCAGCTTAACAATTCCTGTGGAGGGGAAGCGAACGAGATGCACCGCCCCGCCATTACAAGATGACAAGCGTGATCTTCGGCGCCGCTAGCTCACCATTTATGGCGCATTACGTTCGAGATGCGAACGCGAGGGCCCACGCAGACACTCACGCGGCGGCCTTCGAAGCGATAACGAGATGCCACTACATGGACGACCTAGCGGCCAGTTATGAGAACGAAAATGAAGCCCAGCGAGCCGTCTCCGAGTTAATGACGGTCCACGCAGCCGCCGGCTTCAAACTACGAGGATGGAACACGAATCAAGCCAGCGCGCTCCGCGACGTGCCAGCCGAGCTACGAGCCACGTCGCCGACCCCACTGGGAGGAGATGGGCCCGAGAACAAGATACTCGGCCTCATCTGGAGCGCAGATCAAGATGAGCTTGGGTTCAACACCTCTATGAACCGAGTTCCCACTGAAGTGATCGAACGAATGCGCGCGCCGACGAAGAGAGAAGCCCTCAGCGCGGTCATGTCTATATATGACCCCCTCGGACTGCTGAGCCACTTCACCATACGCGCCAAGATCGTGCTGCAGAGCCTGTGGCGACTTCAGATTTCATGGGACGAACCAATACCCGAAGAAGAGAACGAGCTCTTCGCTGCTTGGCTAGAACGACTGACCGACTTAGCATGTCTACGACTCGAGCGCTGCTATATGCTGAATGAAGCTCAAGAACTGCAGCTGCATGTGCTGTGCGACGCCAGCGAACAAGCGTACGCAGCAGTAGCATACTGGCGTACCACTCAACCGGACGGGAGCGTCAGGCTATGCCTCGTGGCTGCCAAGTCAAAGGTGGCGCCGCGACGCGGGCAGACGATACCTCGGCTAGAGCTACAAGCAGCGGTCATCGGGTCAAGACTAGCGGCGACGATTAAGAAAGAGCATCGGGTCAAGATTGACAAAACCGTGTACTGGACCGACTCAACCACGGTGATACACTGGGTACGTAACGACGAGCGACGCTACACTCCGTTTGTATCTCACCGCCTGGGCGAAATCTCCGAGCTTACTCACAGCAAGGAGTGGCGATGGGTGCCGACCGAGCAGAACGTGGCCGACGACGCAACACGCATCACCTACTCACCGATCACCGCGGGCGACAGATGGTTTCGAGGTCCGGAGTTCCTGTTGCGACATGAGAATGAATGGCCGGCAGATAAGACACAACCAATGGAAGACTGCGAAGTACTACACGTCAGCGAGAAGAGCGAAGAAATTCACGCGTGGTTACCCGACCCAGCGCGATTCTCTAACTATAACCGTTACGTTAGAGCCGCCGCCTACGTGTTAGCCTTCGCGGACAAGTGTCGCCGCCGAACGTCGCATCTGGGAACTACACACATTGAAAAGGCTGAGAACGCAATCCTCAGTCGCGCGCAGTACGAGAGCTTCGAGGAAGACATCGTGCGACTACAGACCGCTCGCGCTATCTCTAAAGCGAGTCGTCTGTATAAACTAGACCCAGTATTAGAAGATGGGTTACTACGAGTCAAGGGACGCATCGGAGCAGCCACCGCGCCAGTAGAGACAAAGAAGCCCGTCATACTCGACGGCCGACTTCGCGTTACCAAAATGATAGTGATGCGAGAACATCGGGCCGCCGGACACGCCGGGCGCGAGCGGGTCACGAACGACCTGCGGCAGCGGTACTGGATCATCCATCTGCGACCCACCGTACGAGCTACGGAACGAGACTGCGGCCTATGCAGGAAACGAAGAGCAAGACCGCAGCCACCAGCGACGGGAGACCTGCCTCGGGAACGCCTCGAGCCCTACCAGCGACCTTTCACTCACTGTGGGTTAGACTATTTCGGACCCATGGTCGTGAAAGTGGGACGTCGCCGGGAGAAGAGATGGGGCGCCCTGTTCACCTGTCTTACGTCGAGAGCAGTACACCTAGAGATCGTCGCATCACTCACTAAGAGCTCCGCCATCATGGCGCTCAGGAGGATGGCAGCACGGAGAGGTTGGCCGAGAACGATATACTCGGACAACGCCAACAACTTCCATGGAGCAGATAAGGAGCTGAGGACAGCGTGTGAAGAGTGGATGCCGGCGCTACGAGATCTGGGACAGTAACACGCGGTCAACTGGCGTTACATACCGCCGGGAGCACCGAATCAAGGCGGCGCGTGGGAGAGATTAGTTCGGTCAGTGAAAACAGCGTTGTCGGCGACTCTACACGAAAAAGAGCCGACCGAGGAAGTATTGGGGACTCTGTTAACCGAAGCAGAGTTCTCCATCAACGCGAGACCGCTAACCCACGTGAACGTCAACCCGGAAGACCCAGAGGCGTTGACCCCGAACCACTTCTTGTTGGGGTCATCGACAGGCTTGCCAACAACCGGGCCCTGTCAGTACGCCGATCGTCGAACATGGAGGAGTTGTCAAGCCCTCGCCGATCACTTTTGGAGTAGATGGGTACGCGAGTACTTGCCTACATTAGTACCGCGCGGCGAGCCGAGCAGTCAACGACGACCTTTGCAGAATGGAGACTTCGTGGTGGTAGTCGACCATATTCTACCACGCAACGTGTGGCCTATGGGCGAGGTCACCCGCACCTACGTTGGTCCCGACGGTGGAATTCGGATGGCGGACGTACTTTGTTTCAATCGAAATAAATACAGTCCACAACAGTTATGTATTACGAGAAGTTTGTAAAAGATATCAGTACCATTTTAGCCCCATTGTATTCCTTACTTAAATCTGGTGTCCCATATACATGGAATAGGTGGTGTCATGAGGCATTGGACACAGTTAAGAGGGTTTTAACGAGTAGTGAAGTATTGATGCATTATTCACCAGAGTTACCAATAATACTAACAACAGATGCTATTAGTGTAGGTATTGGCGCAGTACTTTTGCACCTCACGTCGGCCGGTGAGCGGCCGGTAGCATACGCGTCGCGCTCACTCACACAAACATAGCGCGGTTATTCACAGATACATCGGGAAGCCCTAGCTATTGTTTTTGGGGTGCGTAAATTCCTCCAGTATCTTTACGGCCGTAAATTTATTTTAAGGACCGCTCACAAGCCGTTGACTTATATTCTGGGTAATAAAGCGGGTATTCCGGTGATGGCCGCGTCAAGGTTACAGCGTTGGGCGGTGTTATTATCCGGGTACACATATGACATAGAATATGTGACATGGAGTAAGAACTTTGCGGATGCACTTTCACGACTGCCGTACAAAGAAGGCGATCAGAATTTAATAAGGGCAAGTACTTACGTTAATTTCGTTGAAAGCTTTTTACCTATTACGAGTAAAGATGTTAGGAAGGCGATCGCTTGTGTTAGGATCCTCAGTAGTACTAGCGTACAACGTCATACGGACGACCAAATTCAACCATATTTTGCAAGACGGAATGAGTTATACCCTGAAGGTGGGTGCGTAATATGGGGTTATCGCATGGTAATACCAGGTACCTACATTACAAACTAGCGTATTAAAACAATTACATAGTAGTCACATGGGCATAGTGAAGACAATATGTCTAGCGCGTAGCTACGTTTGGTGGCCTAATATACACGCAGGCGTTGAAATAATGTGTAAGCAGTGTGAGACTTGTGCGGCGGAAGCGGACGCGCCGCAACGCGCTCCTATGCATCCGTGGCCAAACCACGCGCGCCCATGAACTAGACTACACATAGATTTCCTAGGGCCTTATAAAGGTTTAACCTTCCTAATCCTTATCGATTCTACATCGAAGTGGTTATTTAGGAATTTTTGAAATGACGCGAACAAATGCGGTAAACGTTATAAAGGTTTTAAGGTCTTCGATTTGGATTGCCGCAGGAGTTAGTATCAGATCAGGGGCCGCCGTTTACTATTTCGGAATTTAAATTATTTTTAAGCACAAATGGCATTAAGCAAATGTTTTCACCGGTTTATCACCCATCCTCGAACGGAGCAGCAGAGAAAGCAGTAAAGCTATATAAGCGGGCTATAAGAAAAGCGCATAGGGATCGTGTAGATATGGATACCGCCTTACAAACGGTCCTGTTGGCATACCGGAATACGGTGCACGGTACAACTGGGGAGACTCCGGCCATGCTATTACAGAGACGGTCGTTGCGTTCGAGACTAGACTTGTTACGTACGGAGCAGGTTGTTGAGAACAGGGTTCGCGAAGTCCAACAACGGCAAATAGAGTATGCTCGGGGAGTCCTGCGAAGCTTTCAGGAAGGCGACCCAGTGTGGGCCCGGGAATATGGCATGAGCGACATATGGGTAAAGGGTACCGTCGAAGGGCTGGACAGTAAGCGTAGGTATTCAATAGTAAGGGATGACGGTCAATTATTAAAAAGACATGTTGACCCAATGCGTCGCAGGTCGCGACTATCTAATGTTACGTGTCCAGGGAGTGATACTGAAAAGCCAAGTAGTGAGGAGACTATTCCTCCACAAGAGGGTAAGGAACAGCGGGGTCCCAAAGAGAGTATTGCCGTACCGGGTAATGAGTGGGCGCTCGCCTCACCGCCACCGTGACGAGCGAAGGGAAAGATGCTGCAAGTCCTACTCAGGACAGTCAAGGCATGATACCTCCTGAGCCATCATCCTCTCGCTCGTTACCGCCAACAACGATGGCGTCGCCATCGGTGAATCGGTATACTCCAGGTGACCAAGAAAGCCAGTAGAAAGATTTATGATTGACATAGATTAAGTATACTAATTAGTTTAAGTAATTATAAATAAGTAGTAGTCTTGTATAGTGGTGGAGGTGTGATATATGTATAATTGTGGGTAGCTCGAATACCTACTTGCAACCGTTGTCGTATGTACTGTGCCAGTCTGTAATTATACGTCTTAATAGCAAGCTGTGGTTTTATTCAAAACAAGATAAGCAGACTACTCTGATACTCTGCAGGGTTTTTGTTACTCAATCACGCTCTAACGGCTGAACGGACCTGGCTGAAATTTGGCACAGGGATAGATTATAGTCTGGGATAACACATTTTTATCCATGAAATAAGTTCCCATGGGTAACGGGAACGGGAAAAAAATTATACATACCTACATCCAATCACGCCTTTATCCCGTATGAATTAACACCCACCCAAAATTGCTTCTACTGTCCGCATTATTCTGATGGTTAGTTTAGAACGGTAAGTCGCGGGAACAAAATCAGTTTTTGACCCATGCAGAGCTGCATGGCTACAGTATGGTTATGTCGGGCTTGAACCGACTAAAACCGCACGCCGTCTCGGGTCTTAAGACGACGGGGTGTAAAACCTTACAGAGTCTACTACCTTACCGTCTTAAGACCCGAGACGCCCGCCCATAGAACATATCCCTCGCTACGTGCAAGTACCGTTTTTTTTTTTTTTTTCGTGCGGAAATCCCTTCGGATTCGGATCCCCCGCCGGCCAGCAAATATATTATAACAGATTCAAATATTGATATATTTATAGGAATCATCAGTGCATAGAATGTTAAAACAATCACTATGCCTGTAGGCATTGTATAAAATTAATCAAGTAAAAACCAATACAATAAACGAAGTATTATAAATTACACAGAAATATCAAAATGGGCAGAGTCTCGACCTTTGGTGGTTTCTCGACAAATGATCGAAAAATGTGACTCTAATGGGGTTCGCAGGGCTTTTTATTGAATTCCAGCCCTCCTATCAGTCTCTTTATTGCCAACATTATACCTTCCACTTCAGAAATATATCGATTTGGCACTAACAATAGTTTATTTGAGCCCCATACACCCCAATTATTATACTTTTTTTTATGCTTTAGAACCTTGGGCAAATACTTCTACTTCCAATATTAATTAATTAAATTTTTGACTGTTAATGAAGTCGTTTGGCACTACGTCAGACTTTATTTTTGGAATGACTAACATTTAACATTGCCTGAAATTGGAAACTTGATATCAATAAACACCTGATTAGGTTAAGGTTATTCCAAAATAGATAAACAGACTAGAAAAATCTCGTACATACCATATTTGGTTATGCAAAGCCTATAAATAATAAATACTAAGCTACACTGTTATTTTTTTTAACTAAAGCTTAATTTTGTATCCTTCAATTTATTTTGTTACTAAAAGATGAAAATCAGAGAGAAATAGGTAGTTCAAGCCTTTTTAGGGTTCCATAGTCAACTTAAAGTAGCCCTTATAGTTTCGATATGTCCGTTAGCAGCGTAGCTCTGAGACCCATAGTTTCCAGAAAGTGGTACCGATATTAGACCGCGCGCCCCGACCCGGATGGATTAGGTTAGAAGGGTGTGGTGGAGGTATTGCAGAGATATATAGGCCATGCCATATTCTTCGTGTTGGGTTAGTTTAGATACTGCATCGCAATAGGAGCTCTACAGACAAAAATACTATCGGTGATCTAGGATTTTCAAATATGGTTATTCGATGGAATGGCCAGCAATAGAAAGACTGGTGAGTTGGCGTTGTAGAAATATGCTTCACATAATGTATTTCGAACATGAGTAGGTGTGAACCCCGTAATTTTAGTGTCACTAAATAAAAAATCAGAATAAAACACTGTTATTGTTATGATTCAAACCAAAACAAAATAGTCATGTTAAATATATATTATCTACAACTGGAATGCGATACTCATATACTACACGACAACACTAAATAATGTGGCCAGCATTTCTCCGGTTGGCAATGCCCATGTACCCGTCGCTGTAAATTGATTGTGGGATTTGCGGGTACCCGCGTGAATAATCATAACCACTACAGTTCTTAATTAACCGGTGATTATAAACAACCGCATTATTTTATCCACGTATACCTTTAGATGCCATATTAAATTTAAGATTACTGAGAAAGAGAGATAAACAGGACATTAGATATTACTAATTTTAAATACTTATTTACATAGATCTTATTTTAAAAGAGGCACTGGTGGTTAAAAGCCGTCACTCACAAACGTATTCGCCTATCTCAACGCAAGCACGAAGGCGCTCTATTAAGTAATCAGTAAGTGCGAACGAGACACTGATGTCTGTTCCACAAATATTAACATATTAAATTTTAATAAATAAATATAAAAAAGCGGCCAAGTGCGAGTCGGACTCGCCCATTAAGGGTTCCGTAGCAGCAAGTAACATAATAATGGCTTTTTTTTTCTTTTTTTATTTGAGTTGATTGAATGAAAGGTAAATTGCGGTTTACGATTTATGACGTATTAAAAAAACTACTTACTAGATCTCCTTCAAATAATTTTCGATGGAAGTTTACATGGTAATACACATTCCACATGGTTTACATGGTAGTACATCATATATTTTTTTTAGTTTTATCATTTTCTTATTTTAAAGGTTACAGGGGGGGACACACACATTTCACCACTTTGGAAGTGTCTCTCGCGCAAACTATTCAGTTTAGAAAAAAATGATATTAGAAACCTCAATATCATTTTTGAAGAACTATCCATAGTTACCACACAACCACACAGGGTCTGATGAAAAAATAAATGTTTTTTTTCTATCTGTTTTTTTGGGTGCAAATCGTAATGCGGTTCACAGAATACATCTACTTAACCAGTTTCAACAGCATAGTTCTTATAGTTTCGGAAAAAAATGACTGTGATATACGGACGGAAAGACAGACAGACATGACGAATCTATAAGGGTTCCGTTTTTTGCCATTTGGCAATGGAACCCTAGGTAAGAGTGGAATATTATTCCACATGTTTCTACTGGTAGGAATGATTGGAAATCAATATCCACTTGTCTCTGCTAAGTGGTTTTTGTATAAGAATGGAAGTACAATTATCTACATAAGTACCTT
This sequence comes from Cybosia mesomella, assembly GCA_946251805.1. Taxonomy (NCBI): domain Eukaryota; kingdom Metazoa; phylum Arthropoda; class Insecta; order Lepidoptera; family Erebidae; genus Cybosia; species Cybosia mesomella. Next base: position 17,234,384 of record OX276403.1, read on the forward strand.
CCTCTTTGCATTAATAAGGGTAAAGTAAACCTCTTTGGTCTTTTTAATTGTGTCATGATAAATAATTATAAATAAAGTTGTCAATTGTCATTAAGTTGTCTTTTATTGATTAGTTAGTTATCTATGGTATGGTATGGTTTCGCGAGCTGGTATCCGCAACTCCACGACAAGGCGCGGTTGCGTGAGTTAGTTATCTATCTATATATATAAAAATGAATCGCAAAATGTGTTGGTAAGCGCATAACTCAACAACGCCTTGACCAATTAGACCAATTCTTTTTTTTTAATGTTCGTTAAAGTCCAAGGATGGTTTTTACGGAGACAAAAGTTTAAAAAAGCATAAAAAAATTACAGACATGTTTGGGATAAATAGGTGCCACGGGGCGAAGTACCTATGCCACGGGCGAAGCCGCGGGGGACAGAATGATAGAAATGTCTTATATGGTTTATTTAGAAATAGGGAAAGGTTTGGTATTGATTCATGGGGGCTTGCAATACCACAAAAAGAAATTTGATAAAACGGAGTAAGTATATTGGAAATGTGCACTTATGAAAAAAAAAAAGTTCTTACTCTACGTGTCTCCTACGTGTTATTAAGAGTAATAACACGTAGGAGACACGTATTAATGTGAGTTGTTTGTAATTTGTCATCATACCTCAATGTAATTTGTAGTTCCAAATAAATTACATCAATATTTAGTTGTCATCAGTTATATACAATTTAATTTAATTTTAGGATAGTATAATGGCCGTCTAACAGGTAGCCCATGCTCCGACATGCTTTAGAGATGATGCCAAAAATGAGATAGATATACGTCTCAATAGATCCAAAAAAGCGGTGGCTGAAAGACCTACTAGCCCAGTAACCAAGATATTTGAAGAAACTGTATCCGGGATCAAAAACGATGGCCTTAATTTTGTATGTAATATTCCGGAGTTTCAAAACAAAAAATCCGGACTTTATAAGCACAGAATGTGGAGGTGGAGGCAAATTAGCAAAATGGAAAAATGCCGAGGAGATAGAAATCATAACATAACAACATAACATAAACTCACGCCTATATCCCCGAAGGGGTAGGCAGAGGTGCTAGCACCCACATTTCGCCATTTCGGTTTATAAGTGCCCGGTTAATGGCAATAGGCACGCCACCTATTACATTGGGACCTAAACATAGAAATCCCACCACGCTTTAAATCTTTTTTAATTGGTGATTTTAGAGAAAAAGGCACTCGTCTTTTATTTTTTTGTACGGATTGGCCGAAAGAAGTGATGAGTAATGCTAAAGAATTTTTTGTCGATGGGACGTTTAGAATTTGTACACCTCCGTTTACTCAGTTAGTGACAATACACTGTGATTTGGGAACCATAACTGAAAATACTAAAATTATTCCTGTAGCATATGCTTTGCTGCCAGATAAAAAACGTTCGTCATATCAAGTACTTCTCGAGATATTCAAACAATGTACGGGTTGGGAGCCCGCAATATTCATGACAGATTTTGAAGAATCCTTAACACAGGCTATTAAATTTTTATTTCCCATGGCTGTTACACGAGGCTGTTACTATCACTACTATAGTGCACTATGGCGTAAAGCACGCAAACTTGAGATACGCGTAGGATTATTTCTTTGGCTACTGTATTACCCCTATTGCCAATAGAAAGAGTTAAAGACGAGTGGTCATATATAAAATCGGATATACTAGATGAATTCATTATGAACGATTTTTTAAATTACATGGATATATATTGGTTTAAAAATGAAGCATTTATAACGCAATCGAATGTTTTTGGAATACGAAATGGTACATACAATTTCGCTGAGGCATGGCATTTTAAAATTAACAATAAACGCGACAAAAGTTTGAACCTGCTACAATTAATCACAAAATTACATCAGTACTCACACGGAATTATACGGCATAAATATCTTAAAATAAAAAATAAAAACATTCTAAAAAGAGAGAAAGAAAATATAGAATAAGATATATTGTTATACAACAAATACAAATGCAACTAGTAACAAATAAAATCGATGCTGGACAAAGTTTAGAAAAACTAAGATACAGAAGTTTTTACTTATCCTCTAATTCTTTTTTCAACATAAAGTCAGAACGTTTTGTTTTTTAAGTTTTGTAATGGACTATACGTCTCATTTTTTAAAATAAGTCAGTAGTTATAAGTGGCATTTCATTTCCATCCATCGCCCCTAATGATAATACAGTAGAAACATGTGGAATAATATTCCACTCTCACCTACCAGGGGGGATTCATTGGTTTTGGGGGTTCCCCATACTTACAAAAGAAACTCAAAATATTTTTTTTCATCTAACCTATACGTGGATGGGTCGGTCAATGGATAGGTCTTCAAAAATGATATTAAGGTTTCTAATATAATTTTTTTCTAAACTAACTAACTAACTAAAAAACTATTCGTTTGCGCGAGCGACACTTCCAAAGTAGTAAAATTTGGCCCCCCTGTAGTAACTTCTAAAATGAGAGAATATAATAAGAGAACTTGTAAGTAATTTTTTTTAATACGTCATAAAACGTAAATCGCAATTTACTTTTCAGTCAATCAACTCGCATATAAAAATTTTACTTGCTGCTACGGAACCCTTCATGGGCGATTCCGACTCGCACTTGGCCGGTTTTTCTTGATTATCCTATACAAATCTCAGCGTCGTAGACAATGGCCAACTGTAGGAAAAAAATAAATCAAAAAAATCTAAGATCATGAAAATCTGTTCAGCCGTCCTTGAGTCATAAAAAACCGGTCAAGTGCAATTCGGACTCCCGCATTGAGGATCCCATACAAAACTGAATTGAGTTGCTGTAGAGCTTCTGGTCTTAACCATGAAGATTACCAAATAAACTGCCAAATAAACGATGTATCAAAAAATATGACCTTGAATGACGTTAACGTATGTTTTACATCCCTTTCTTTAGGGTGACTACGTTTTATTGCAAGGTTGGGATATATATTGTAGTTTACATCTTGTGATTTTCTAAATATGTTGCATAAACGGCAACATCCTTTAATCGCGTTTACGTAAAAGTTTGATTTTTTCACAGCTTCAAGACGTTGCAGACCTGAGTATTTCATATTATTTTAACTTGATACCTCTATGCGTTCCTGAGAAAAAGGTCTTGATATACATTCAGATTTTTTTGTGATGGGTAACTGCATATTTGCGGAATTCGGACGTTTCTCTTTTGTTGTTACAAAATGTCATGATTCTAGCTATACAGGCAGTACCCTAAAACCACACGCCATCTCGGGTCTTCAGACGCCGGGGTGTAAGGTTGCCCATAGAGCATATCCCTCGCACCCCGACTGACCCTGGGCCATCTCCGGTTTCGAGATGGCCCCCTCGGGTTTGGGAACCACGGTGTCCCCGTCTTGCAACGGGTTTGGGGGAGGGGCGCTAGTCGCCTAGGGTTTCCCAGCAGAAGCAGGCCGGGACCTGCTTCTGCTGGGAAACCTTATAAGTTTTGATCACTTGCGATTGTCTAAATATGCTGCATAAACAGCAACATCTTGTGAATACCTTTGCGTACCTGAGTGTTCAGTATAAATTTCAAATAAGTCGAAATTTAGGCGTTTCTGAGAAAAAGGTCTTGACAGATGGACAACGAAGTTATACCATAAGGGGTTGGTTATTTAGGGTTCCTTATAGAACCCTTATAGATTCGTCATGTCTGTCTGTCTGTCTGTCCGTCCGTATGTCACAGCCACTTTTTTCCTAAACTATAAGATCTATGCTGTTGAAACTTGGTAGTTAGATGTATTCTGTGAGCCGCATTAAGATTTTCATACAAAAATAGAAAAACAACAATAAATTTTGGGGGTCCCCATACTTAGAACTGAAACTCAAAAAATTTTTTTTCATCAAACCCATACGTGGTATATGGTATGGTATCTATGGATAGGTCTTCAAAAATGATATTGAGGTTTTTAATATCATTTGTTTCTAAACACTTCCAAACTGGTAAAATATGTATTACTTCTGTACCCTGTACCCCCCCCCCCCTGTAACTTCTAAAATAAGAGAATGATAAAACTAAAAAAAATATATGTTGTACATTAACATGTAAACTACCAACATTAATTGGTTTGAACGAGATCTAGTTAGTAGTTTCTTTTAATACGTCATAAATCGTAAACTGCAATTTACCTTTCATTCAATCAACTCAAATATAAAAATTAAAAAAAAACATTATTATGTTACTTGCTGCTACGGAACCCTTAATGGGCGAGTCCGACTCGCACTGGGCCGCTTTTTTATTTCTTTTTAAGTACACCTCCACACATCAGAACAAACACACACTAAAAATGTCATGTCTCTTCCACAGTGACTAAAGCTGTGTTTTATCTTAGAGATAACATACATCGAATGTCACTGGTCAGTCAGTCGCCAGAACTTTGAATTTTATAGCACAAGATTATACGAAACAGAATATTATGGATGCTTTTTGAATGTTGCTACTTGAATACAACTCTTCTAATTGTTATGTGTAGGCGGCACACAGACCTCAATAATATAACCTTAAAAGTACATGCGGATGAGAGCATGTATCGGTCCAAAGCCTAAACAACAAGCTTGCGATGGTGGGTTAATCGGGCGGTGACGCTAGCCTGCCTGAGCGCCGCTTCCATATAAGTCAATCTTCCTATTCGCCCCCGCATGCTCACTACTGACGGAACAACTAAACACCGCCCGATTTTCCAACTCTTGCCTTTTGGTTATGTTAATGATAAAAAATATGCTGTTATGATTTATAAATATCGTTTACGTTATAAATATATTGAATAGGTTTCATGAGCAATTTGTTTCTACAAGCTAAAAACTGTTACCAAATTGGGATTAGTACATAATTTGTTTGAATATCAATAGTTATATTATAGTTAAAGTTTAATGTCTACTATAAAGAAATATTATGAGTATATTTTATATTATAATACAAGTCACTTATCAATCCCATTGAAAGCATAGGGTCACTTATCAATCCCATCGAAATCATAGGCAGTACTATAATCTATTTTGCGGCATAAGTGCTATTTTGGCTACCCGAGGCTAATTAAACACTGAATTAATTCATTAGACCATGTTTTCTTGGACTAAAAATATCCATAAGAGAATTTTTTATCAATAAAATGTTTATTATGACATTTTTTTAAATAACATCATGCATCGTTTTACACTGGAAAAATGTTTTACACACTTCATTGTCGTGCCCACCAACACCTTCGGGACCCAAGTCAGCCGCAGCTGCTAGTCAGTGCACCTGCTAATCAACGAACGAAGCTCTGGCGCAGGTTTTCCTCTCGGGGTTGGGAGGTCAGAGGGTAATCACTCTCGTAAAATACAACAAACCTATAAAAATAATGAGCGGATCCATGGCTCCAAAATCTAAAAGAAAACGGGAAATTGTTACGAGGCTGATGACACTACCTTGTTTAGTTTTACCTATAGATACTCATTTCTTGACTACATTCAAAAATTAAGGCAGCAAAAGCAGGATAAATGCCTATATCTAGTAAATTTTCTTTTTTTTTGTTAATTCATGCGTAATATACATAGAATCACACAGATCAATGCAAATATACATATTCATAGATACAAATATTTGCACCGAGCGGGAATCGAACCTTAGACTTCCGAGTTAGCACTGTACGGTCTACCGCTACGCTACAGACCCGAAATATTTTAAATTTCATTTAACATTCAAATTACAAAGATCGTCGTTTATTTTTTCAACTTACCTCACAATCATATTTTTTTAACCTTATGTAATTTTATCCTGTTTCTATTTGGGGTGCGTAACCATCGAGCCCGCACGTCAATACGGGCGGTATTGACGTGATAGGTAAAATTTTATTGACATTAACGAGACCACTTGTGAAAATGTCACAGGGCTATATTTATACCGTGTCAAATGTTTCCCGATATTTGTTTATCTGGCTTTATTATCTAAATAGGATGTTACGAAACACACGGACGTCATCGTGTAAGGGAAATTATGTAGACGAGTGCGTCACCACGCCTTCAAAATGTGTCTGTGCCTGTCACATCTACATTGAACAGTTATTAAACGTTATGCAAGAATAATTTCGGCATTAATAACTCTTAGCTATTAACAAACACTTTGTAACCATATGGGTACTTTATACCCAAACTACAACCGTAGATTACCTAATAAATATTCTAGGACATTGTACACAACGCTATCTAAGACCGACATAACCGCTGGCCCTGACCCTGGGGAGGGTATCAGAGGGATTTCCCAAAAAACTAGATCCTTTTTTTCCTTGCGGAAATCCACGGGGTGATTGTCGGACTCGAACCGACCACGCGGGGGTGTAAGGTGGCCTAAAAGTAAGCACAGTTTAAATAGCTTATTTCATGGGCTCTAGACTAACCCGACGTACCAGTCGAACGCACTAGAACGCACAGAGGTCTCCGAGTTGCAAAAGCTAACTTTATTTTGAGAAAAAATTACAAATAGTCGTCACATTTGGGCTTCCTCTGAGTTAGGTTAGGTTAGGTTAGGTCAAACGGCAGTCGCTCTCATATAAGCCAAAACAAACAAATGAGGAGCTGAAGAGCGGTCAATGGGCTCCACAGTGCGAGGTTTGAATGAGACTAGGATTGGCGCACCGTTTTATTTGAAGTGGACGGGTGGACCCCAAGGAGTAAGAAACAGGAAGAAACAAACATAGAGATGAGATACCGGTATCAATAAGTTAGAATTACTAAACATACTGCCGGGAATCCACTGAAAGATAGGTGAAACGAACCCTTCCCACACAATAGTGCGCGGTGTAGCAGGAAAACAATATTTTTGAAAAAAATCGAGTGTTTACTTCGTGCTGTTGTTCAAATTTGTCGAACAATAAGATCATTAAAACTACAGATACTACGAATAGACGAAATACAGAGAACATTTTATTTCGAAGTATTAGCACAGATTAAGTGGTCTTAAGTAACGCAGGTTTTATAGTGCCTATTTATATTCTAAATGAAAAACATTATCTCACTCATTAGCTATAATAGTCGTACCAACCAATCTGTGAACAGAAGGGTGGCGTTACCGTCGCTTCAGTGTTGCTTATTGACTTTGATATTGCAAAAAATCGGGAAGTTAACAAATAATATTATTGGTGGAAGTCCATTTCGCACATTACACAACGTTTGTTTTGTTAATCATATTATTCTACGGAACTTCTGATTATTTTTTTTAGCTAAAGGCTATCATTTAATTTAGACTGCAATCCATACTTTCAAATTTGAAGAAAGGCCTTTCTAAAATTAGAAGTGGCTATAGTGCCTCGTAAGTGTAGAAAATTTAACTAATATGATACTTGGAAAATAGGTAATAACCGCAATTTCCCATCAGTCCTGCTTCACCTGCTTGTTATGACTTTATGACTTACGGTAACGTAACGTGGACACTGATGTGACGGTGGAACTAGTCCACCAACAAAAAATCACGTGGTGGACTATGCAGCACGTTATGCTTGGAATTTCTTTGAAGGATACAAATCGAAATATGGTCAAGCAACCAAGAACTAAAATCACCAATCATCACCCTCCGATTCTTTTCCTAACTCGGGAAAACTTGGGGTTGGCTTTTCAGTGTAACTACGAAGCGGCCGAACTTCAATATTTTTCGTGAAGCAACTGCCATCCGAACTCCACAACCCAAAAGGAGTGTAAGGACGGAAGGAGTGTAACTAATACAAGGAGAATGATATCCTCGGACACCAACGTAGTATTGTCTCTGAGAAAAGGGTAACAGCTCTGTATCTGAACGTGCGTGTGACTTAGTTAGGAGAGGGTGCACATGTGCTGCATCTCGTAATAAATTCCATCAGCCCGTCAGTGATATCAACATATTATGGCATGGAACTCGTTAAGAACTCAGTGTGTTATGTGTCGTGTATCGATGGAGATGATGGCATTAAACCAACCAAATAAATTATTATTTTCACCTCCTCAAATTCTAAAAACATCGAAATATTATAGTCACTTCAAAGCGAAATTTTCTTTATAAGTATTTTATCCCAAGGCCCCTTGTAACCCTCGGGCGCCCACACGTACACTAATTAAATACTACTTATATCATCAATTTCTATATTAATAAACCTGTATTGAAACTATATTCTTAAACATTGAATTACTTATATGAAATGTCTCAATTATGTCTTTAAAAATGTTTTAACATGTCTGAAATTTTCAGAAATGTTTTATTTATGTGGGAAAATCTTTGCTCCAAATTCTTGTGATTAGTTGTAAGTTTAGGAAATACTAACATCACATATTTCGTGTACACTATTGTATGTAAATTTGACTTAGTAATTTTGTATTTATAACTTGTATTTATTGCTGACCTATTTGTTTTATTATTACATACTAATCTAGTATATGGATCTTTTAGCTAGCGCTAAGTTGATGAAGTTGAACATCTTCAGCCCGGCGCATTCTTTTGATATCTATTTTTGTGAGATCAGCAAACACGGCATACGTAAATTAATGAATCCTCAGAAATAGCAATACGAAGTAACGTTCTATGCATCGATACGTAACTACGTCTATGACCAGGTACATAATTTTAGAAGAAGCCAATGATTTATCCGGACTACGTAACAAGCAACTATTCAGAACCGTGGATCAACGTCATGGGAGCGTGCGTGCCACCCGGCTAATTGTAGCATATCCAAAACGGTCTTCGGGATCCGTCACCCGGCGGTAGCGCGCCGAATAGCGTACGAAAGCGGATTATGATTCAACGCGCATGGAAAGTGGCGAGTTGCAGGAGCCATTCCGACTCGCACGGAATCAGGGTGCTCGACGTCATGCGCTTTGCGCGATCATCAACGACGAGCCTCCGCGCCCACGCGCTGCCTGCCCGCGCGTTCTTGCCGCCCGCCGCATCGCTGTCACTACACTAGAGCGCCCCGCGCTTTTCGCGCGCCTGCCTTTGCCGCCGCGACGCCGCCGCCGCGCCATTTCCTCGCGCACGTGGGCGACGTCGCGCCGCCGGCCAGTGAGGACGCCCGGCTCGAGTGCCATTAACGCGACCGTCGTGAATGAACGCCGACCTCGACCAGGTGGCTGTCGTCCATTGAAAGGGCACGCGGCGGACGACGACCGCGGCACGGCACTCACGGGGGCGGCTTACAACACGCCCTCGTCGTTTCCGTTGTGCCTCAGTCGAGGATGTGGCGTTCTCGGCGCGACGACTCAGTCCGCGTGCGAAACCTGTGTTCATTTATCAGTAGACTACTCGTGACCGGACAGTGTGATTAGTGCAGTGTATTCAAATTATCCTAAATGTAATGTGCTGTGATCACGTCAATTTTGATATAATTTACTTAGTTTAAGTAATTAGTGGCGTATGCGCCGATGCAGAGCCGTAGGCACAGGGGTTGAATGTGATCAAACGTGCGGGTGCGCCGCGGAGACGGTGGTGTGGATTCTGCAGTGCGGGAATGCGCTCGTGCGATGCTCTCGGTGATCGCGATGCGCCGGCCGGAGGACGAGGAGTTGGGAGGGCGCGGCGACAGCGACGAGTTCGTGGACATATCGCAGATGCAGTTTTTGGTCGAGGCGGGCCCGAGTGGGCTGCACTACGGAGGCCCGCCACCACCGCACGCGCTGCCCCAGCCGTACGCACAGCCCCCCTCACACACCGCTACCACCACCGCGTCCGTCGACGACTTGTTTGCGCTTTGTTTCACATCTGCCTCGCATGGTGAGCATCTTTGATCATTTCATTAATATTTCTACAAAATTTCAGACCGACTATTTCATACCTACATACTAAAAAGCGGAACCGGTTCCGGTGAAATAAAGCGACATCAATTTAAAACTGGTTTCCGCGTTTGATAATATGTTATAGTAGTGCCACAGATTACTTAACAATATTATTCACTAGCTGACTTACAATTCGCATTACAATATCAATATTATTTTTTATGACGTTTTGTAAGTGCCGTATTAATGGTCTATGCAGAATAAATGGTTTTTGACTTTGACTTTGACTTTGAGTTACCATCTAAAAACAGTAGATAATTGTTCAGTTTGCAAAAGTGAATAATATTTTGTTGGCGTTAAGAAGGTATAGTTCGGTAACAACTCATATTTTCTTTTAAGAAGAGTGGAGTTTACTACGTTTGAAATGATCCTGAACTAATATCTGCATCAATAATATAATAATACATTTCATAAGACTTCTTTAATCACTTTGAGACCTTTTTCCGTGTCCTCGGATACCCCCCACCCCCCGTCAGCGGGGGAGGTTACGTCGCACTCGAACCGATTAAAACCGCGAGCCGTCTCGGGTCTTCAGATGTAAGGCATTTCCCTTGTACCCCGAAGTTGACACCTGGACCTAGAATTATATGGAACCCGTCTCCTTTTCGTTTCACAACTGTCAGGCATCTCAAGACGCGCATTTAATTATTTTCAAATTATTAGGACACGTATTTCTAAATATTATATATGTATATAAACTGTCTAATTTAATAAAAGTGTGACGAACATTGTCCTAAGTTATTCGTAAACGTCAGCGTTCGGGCGAGTTCGTAATAATTTGGATCAGCGTTCCAGCACTGTTATCTGGACCGGACGGTGTTAATCGGCAGCGTCTGCGCAAGCACCGCTATCATGTTCACCCAACTAGCCATAAACATTGCCATATACTTGTTTTATGTAGCACTTTTGTCTTATAGGTTAGAACTAAATTTACTGACGAGCAGCATCATCTTCTATTGATTGAATCACAAAATAATTACTTTATTTGGCCTATACCATCACCACCTTAATTATGAGGTTAGTAAATTAGTAGACACAATCACGAGATCGAAGATGTCAGTGATGGACCCTGGCCTTCCGCTTACTGCTTCTTCTCCTTTAAATTTGGCTTCTTTGTGATTTATGGGCGCGTCTGCAGTCTGACCTCCCAACCCCGAGAGCAAAGCCTGCCTTGTTCATCAATCGGCAGATTGACGGACTGGTGGATCCGGATTGCGGATGAGATTAACCAATCTCACCTGCAATCCGGATCCACCAGTCCGTCAATCTGCCCGTTGAATAAACAATCAACGATGCCGATCAACGAACCCATTGTGTATCTAATCAATCTTCTAGCCATTTTTATCCATTCCACCCGTTTTCATACCATACACGCAAACCTATAGTTCCATATATATATAATAATGATACCATATATATAATCTAGCTAAGGTGACCTACCTCACCAGACAATTCACTGGCGCTATAAACAACCACAGCACCTGAGATTTTACTCGTCCGCTGAAGATGCACCGGGCGCCGGAGAGCATTAAACGACCTCCGGCCTCCATGAGCGTGCATCTGAGGGTACGAGGATCGGCTATCCTTCGCTCTATTAGAAACAGGCCCGAGACGACGACGCATCGTATATATTATTTATTATTAAAATATTTCGCAACGGAGTGGGGCAAGGCATCCCGCATTGTACGGCGAGGCTGCTGCTTAAAAGGTAGTCAATGCCCGCTGGAGTTTTCCTTTAGCTAGAGATTTCCTTCCTACGGCATACCCGGGCTACTCTGCAATAGGCTCCCATGACGGAAGACCGTGTGATTTAAGTAGGTTTGATTCCGACATAGCTACCTCACTGTTAGCTCCATTGCGGTGATACCGGAGGACCCCCTCCGGTATCCATACGAAAAAAAAAGAGATATTACTCTTCTTTATTGATAGTATCTCCTATCAAAGAACAACAAGTGTTCCCATCCCGGGGTGCGAGGGATATGCCTTATGGGCCACCTGACATATGAAGACCCGACATGCGATTATCCGACATAACCACCCCCGCTGGCCGGCGGGGGGGATTCCGAGGATATACCGGCACAAAAAAAAAGTGGGCAGGTCACAAGCTTCGTACAGCTCTTTCTCTATTCTTAATTATCTCAACCCAAACCAGTAGACAGGAAGACAGCGATGTACGTGATCAAACTCCCTCCAAATCGTCGACTAGAAAGAGAGATAATTTATCCAACCGATGATTGTTTTTGTATGAAATTTAATTATTTATGTTACTTAATTTTTTTTGAAAACCTTTGATTATATTTCATTGTAATTCATTGTATACTTTTCATTGTAATTCATTGTAATTCAATACTTGTGTTTTCAAATAAATATTATTTTTGAAAGGATTAAGATTTATTTACCCCTCACGACATATTTTTTTCACGAATTATGTCTATAATAAACTTTACTTAATCCTCATTGTAAAACTCAATCAATTCAATCTATTGCTTTTATGTATGTGTATTAAAAAAAACCGGCCAAATGCGTTTTGGTCCACGCGCATTGTGGGGTTCTTTATTTGCTCAAGATAACAAAGCATATATAATCATTTGTACGAAATGTATACTTCTCTATGTGTATTTTATAAGTTAGTCGGTGTCTTACTCACATATCTGTGAGTGATCCTACTTATAAATGTGAACATGTTTGGATGTTTTTACTCAATCACGCGCAAACGGCTGAACGCAATTATATTTTTATAATATCATTGGCAATGAGTGGAATTTGGTACAGGTATAGATTATTCTTAGACTGGAATATTACATTGGAACAATGTCCCATGGGTTGAGGGAACCGGGTGAAAATTCCATGCGGGCCAAAGCAACAACTAGTATAACATATTGCTACGTAATTCAATGACATACAAAAAGGTAGATATCGCACTATATAGCGCGTTGAAACTATTGCAGACAAATTCGGATAATAATTTTTGAACTTGAAGTCCAACTCACTAAAGTTACTAATCGCTTCCTGTACCACATGCTGCGTATAATCTATCGCATTTGTAGTCATAATATTAGGTCGTTACATATGAACTTGCCGTTTTTCTTGAAGAAATTGGAGGAAACCAAATTTTCAGTACAAACATTCTTGCGTTTTTTTTAGGAATGACAAATCCAAATTTTATGGTTTTTTTGGGTATAAATGAGACAACATTAAGCTAACAAACAGCAACTTTTATTACATATTTGAAAAGTGACAGCTGTTAAGTAATACGAAATTTTTTCATCAAAATGGATAGCATTTAGGAAGTACTGTTTTTGAAGATCGAATTAATTTATCAAGCGGCCAATAAAAACAAAATTTAATACAGAGTTGTAAAATCTTGATATCAACTGACAAACAGAATATAAATAATGGAAATAGCTATTAAATTACAGGAATAACTAACACATGAATTTGTAAGAAAATTTCGGCAATTTCATAGGTAAAGGGGTGTGTGTTGGGTAACCTCCTCGAGTGTCGCTCCGATTCCGATCCCGCTGCAGTCCGGGGGGACCGGAATCGGAGCGGCCGGTACACCCTGGGCGGCGGTCAATGGCTTCCCCTTCACCCCTTCATAGGGTTGGCATTGATCGTCGGCCAATACCCAACGTGGCAGGAACACATCGCTCTCCGTACTCCTCTGCTTTCAGAGGAGACAGGATGAGCGATACTGTTAGTGGTGAGATGGCCCAGGGTCAGCTGGGGTGCGAGGGATATGCTCTATGGGTAACCAAAACTTGCCGCCGATCTGGTTACCGCAGGAACCAACCTGAAGATTAATGATCTCTCTCATCTTGTCAATTTATCGATGCAGCAGATATAAACTTGTCAATTTATCTTAAAATTATTAAAAGTGGTCCACAAAAAAGCTTAACTTTGGGGACCTTCAAGGCGAGAGTCAATAGGCATTATTTGAGTTTGCGTGTACCATCCTCGACTGCATCGTCACTTACCATCAGGTGAGATGCAGTCAAACGCACTCAAATTTTCAGTAAAAAAAAAAAAAAAAAAAAACCTTACACCCCGGCGTCTGAAGACCCGAGACGGCGTGCGGTTTTAGTCGGTGCAAGCCCGACATAACCGCCCCCGCTGGCCGGCGGGGGGGTATCCGAAGGGATTTCCGCACGATAAAAAAAAAAAAAAAGGTAAAGCTATTATAGTAGTAAGTAAACCTATTATAATTTACGTTTTGCCTTACATAGGTGCATCATGTTATGATATTAACACAAATATAATTAAAAGCCGCTAAGTATAAAAGTTAGGGCGCGTTCCCACTATATCGTAACGGGTAATTTTTTGTTGGACGATTATCGTCTCTAGCTGTTCCAAACGCTGCGTCCAACGAACGCCACCAATGGGTTCCTTTAGTCCTGTCTGGACGAGTCAAACCATTAGATCGAACTCAGTGTGGACGGTCGTCGTAGGCCAACGAACGAACACTCAGTTGAAGCTAGGGGAAGTCAGTTGAAGCAATATAAAGTCGTCTATGATCAAGATGCACATGCGAGTCGAAATCAGGTGCCACCGATTGTTTACTTGACCAATAAATGTATTTAGACGTATTCTCGAATGCCAACGCTATATATTATTTCATCTGTTCACGGCAATCGCCTTGTCGTTTGAATATCAATTTTGACGATTTATTATCTTTCTACGACTGTCGTGCTAGCCGTTCTCATTGTCTTAACAAACTGTCGTCACAGTAAAAAAGAGTTAGGACGACATTTAATCGTGCTGTCCCATAATATATGTGAATATCTTACACTTACTCTTCCTTCTTTTAATCCCCCGAGTTTGCAACGCTAGTCATGAGCGCGATTGAACGCGTTTCTTTTTTCGTGTTAAAGCTTGTGATAAAACTAAACGAAAGTAAACTAGATCAAAAGTTTAAATATCATCTTATAAATTATGCAAGACAACTTCTCGCGAGCACGATTGAAAAACCTGTTTCCAATGAATGCCTACAGCTTAACCGACGAAGTTAGATGATGATAGACCGCTTATACTCTGCCCCCGTAATTCAAATTCAAATTGTAATCATTGTAATAAATGTAGAAAGTTTTGCATCTATTTGTTTTACACAGCTAGCCCTGTTATTAAAAACCATTATTGATGATGTACCCGAGAGTTCAATAAAAAGTGTACTTAAAGGTACACGTTCAATAAAAAGTGTAGGTACTTAAAGGACTCTGGTGCGAAATTTCATTGCCTAAATAAACACAGGCACAGCATACTCGGAAATAAGATAATCTTAAGAAAACTGCAGTGAAAGTAGCTAAGTGCACTTGTTCAGAACTCTTAGAGGAGGCGCTATTTTGTTAGAAGCGGAATCACATTAGTTATATTTAGTCAGAAACCTCTACCATTAGGTATAACTTTTAGGCATACATAAGCAAATAATACCTTTTTTTTTTACGTGCGGAAATCCCTTCGGATACCCCCCCGCCGGCCAGCGGGGGTGGTTATGTCGTGTCTCGACTAAAACCGCACGGTGTCCTTCCCAAGTGTCCGTTACCGGGTACCCGGGTAAGCCCTTCGAAAGGATAACCCCAGGGTTGCCGGCGGACTTTGACCGCCACCGCAGCCTCGCCTGGTGGGGTTGGGTTTTATCCCGCTTCGGTGAGTTGGCAGGCGTGTGTAGGGCACACACGACACGCCTCCGCCACGGCCTGCTTCTGTAAGGACGGCGAGTCGGCCAACTGCCGTCCTGAGGCCCCGATCATGGAGGTGGGTAGTCCCGGGCGTAGATGAGTCTGCGGCGTCCTCGCCGCAGACTGCGAATCTCGGGGGGCAGGGTTCTCTCCCGCTCCCTCTCCGCCGTCTCTTTCGCGCGCATTACCTGCTCGCAGAAAGAGGCGGCGGCGTGCCACTTGCTCCCGTTGGAGACCACGGCCCTCACCATGGTCTCCAACGAGAGAACGTCCGTGTCCGGTAACCATCTGGCACATCCGGTAGGAGAGGTCCCCATGGTCCTTCTCCAACCACTCCTTCATGATCGGTCTCACCGCCGCAATGGTGGATTCCCCCCACCTTGGGTGCTCAAGTCGCACGCTCCATGTCTCCATGAGTTCCTGGCGGAGCAGGGACCGCTGAGCCCTGATTAGCAAATAATACCTTAAAGTAGGAATAGTCCATTACCTGCTAAGCACTATTATTATTTAAGGCGTTTCCAAGATAATCCACCCTTGATATCTCTACTTTATCCATTTCTCCAGTCTTCTTTGGACTGGCAATAGGGGATAAGTGTTCCCCTATTCACAGGGTAAAAATATCCTATGTGCTATTCCAGACTATAATCTATCTTAGTGGCAAATTTCGTCCGGATCAATTCATCCGGATGCAACCACAAACATCCATACATGAATACATCCAAACTTTTGTATTTATAATATTAGTAAGATTATACGCCCATCGACAGTCAAAACTTGCAAGAAAGGAAAAGGTTGTCAATTTGGTTGTATTTTTTTAATACACACAGTCAGGATTACAATAAAATTACGCAAAATTTATGAGAGAAGCTCATGAGTCAAAAACCCCTTATAATTCATATAATCGTTGATCCTCCGATCAGGTAAAGTGGCCCCCGCCTGGCGGCCTGCAGCCTAATGGTTGACGTTTGGTTGTTGTATACATCAATCAATTAATTAGTCTATTGCAGTGCACTGCTAGACATAAGCCTCTCCCATTGTACACCATAGCACCCGATCCTCCGCCTTGCGCATCCAGTCTATCCCAGCTACCCTTTTCAGTTCGTCCGTCCATCTTGTTGTATACATATTGAACTTAAATTATGCGATGCAGGATCGGTAGTAATTCAGGCTGCTTTCGCCAGACTTCCAAGACCGGAGGTTGTTTGCGATTAATCAGCTGTCTATACTCTCTTGTCTAGTGTACCAGTTCCAGAGATTGATAGTGCCATTGAATGAGAACTGGATGTTGCTGGTTTCATTGTTAGAACAATCATCATGGTTAGTGATAAAAACAAAATAAAATAAAAATATGTGATCTTTGCCCTTGTACAACATTTTTTGAACCCCTGGAATTGACTCGAATTTTTCACAATTTTATTACTTATTTTTAATGGTATCAACGACCTCCGTCCTCCATGAGCACAGGCCTGAGGTGGAGGAGGAGCCACAGGTGGAGCCGCCTGTCACCCTAGCAGAAGCAGGCCGGAACGGTGGCACGCTGCGCAGCCGCCCTTTTTCCGGGAGCAAGTGATTCTCAAACCCGAGGGGGCAATTTCGCAAATGGAGATGGCCCTGGGTCAGTCAGGGTGCGATAGAAATGCTTTACGGGCCACCTTACATCGTCCATCATCACCTTACGTCTTTAGACCCGAGACGGCGTACTGGTTTAGTCGATTCGAGTCCGAAATAATCCCCCCGAGTTCCGGTGACGACTCTGCTGACTTGTCTACGCCCGGGACTACCGACCTCCATGATCGAAGGCGGACGGCAGTCGGCCGGCCGTATTTACGCCGTAATTACAGAACACAATCGACAATTAAAGCTCCACCTCTATCTAATTGGCGATAGACTAATACAATAAAAATAGACAAAATAACGCTGATATCTGACACCAAGAAATAATACACTCATTAACTTGTAAACAAAATAATAACAACGAAATATTTATTAGGTATACAATTACAAGTCCGGGGGGAACGGAATCGGAGCGGCCGGTACACCCTGGGCGGCGGTCAATGGCTTCCCCTTCACCCCTTCATAGGGTTGGCATTGATCGTCGGCCAATACCCAACGTGGCGGGAACACATCGCTCTCCGTACTCCTCTGCTTTCAGAGGAGACAGGATGAGCGATGCTGTTAGTGGTGAGATGGCCCAGGGTCAGCCGGGGTGCGAGGGATATGCTCTATGGGTAACCTTACACCCCGGCGTCTGAAGACCCGAGACGGCGTGCGGTTTTAGTCGGTGCAAGCCCGACATAACCGCCCCCGCTGGCCGGCGGGGGGGTATCCGAAGGGATTTCCGCACGATAAAAAAAAAAAAAAAAAAAAAAAAAAAAAGGTATACAATTACAAGGGGGCCATGGTCAGTCGGGGTGCGTGGGATATGCTTTATGGCCAAACTTACACCGGGTACAACCCAGCGTCTGAAGACCCGAGACGGCGTGCAGTTTCAGTCGTTTGAAGCCCGACAACCGTCCCCGCTGACTGGCGTGGGGTATCCGAGGGGATATCCGCACGAAAAAAAAAAAAAAAGGTATACAATTACAATAATCTGAAAGCATTAAGCCTCCCTTAATATCACTAAATCATTCTATCAATAAATTACTTACGTACTTGTTCACTACATGATTTCTTCATAATATACATTTTACACTAATATAAACGCAAAAACCGCGCCTTGTCGTGGAGTTGCGGATACCAGCCCGAGATACCATACCATTCACTAATATAAGACTTTGTGATATAGGTACATAACATAAATACCAGACATAAAAACAATCTTGTAGTTTGCGATAGTCGACTCCACAAGAACAGTAATTCCTTCCAGGGTAACTGTATACGAGTATGCTTCTACAACAAGCTCCTTAAATGTCTTACATGAAGGATCTACCGCTTCATAAATTTAAAAGACAAATTAAAAATAACTTTGCCAAGAAGGTTATTATGAAATTCAAGACTATTTAGACGATAAACAAGCTTGATATGGACTGTTTGCACTCTGACTAAGCTACTCAAACAAAATATTGTAATTATATTAAGTAAACATGTTGCAAATAGACCAAAAAACAGCCCGCTGAGTTGGTCTAACCGCCGCCGCCACCGAACCGATGGTCCATTAGCTAAACATTGGTCTATTATTTTTGACGTTTTGTAAGTCGCGTTATAATGGTCTATACAGAGTAAATGGCTTTGACATATTTTAAATTTTTTTAGGATTCTGTATTCAAGCTTTTTTGACAGTAACTGTGGAAGTTACTTACAGTGCAGTGTATTCTATAAAAATCAATGAGATGTTTTTTATACATTATGATATACGTTCGTATATAGACTCACCCTTGGTAATCATTGAACGAGTAGGCAGATATGTGGGCGACATTTCACCGAGTATAAAAAATAAGTAACAATAAAAATCTGTAAATAGAAACACCCAAACGTGGCGCCTCTTATGATACTATCATTTTTCAAATGTGAGCTCTTTGAAATTCGTGTGGATGCTGTCGAAAACATATCCCACGTATTTCGCGTCACATCTTTAGCTACGCCGTCACCGTCGGCTCGTCAGAGGTGCCCACATGAGGGCATTACACCTCTCTGGACGTTCCCAGATGTGCGATAGTCGCTGCATTCGCTTTGAGCGGTTCCGCGGTGCCTCGGGGGCACGCACGTGCTTTTGTGACGACCCGCGCGCCGTCTCACGTCACCATACATAAATTGACAATCTAGCCTTTACTAGACATTTGTAAGCTACTATCCGCGCTTCTAAATGATCTGCTTTGCGTTACCGAAATGCCGCCAACAATGAAACGAGCTACCGTTTGCCCATTAAAGTAACTCATTCCAACAAAAGCATACCTAAAATTATATAAAATAGGATGGTTATCATTGGGGTGCAGAGGGTCTTGCCCACGCCAACGTCACCTGCTAGTCGGTGCACCTGCTGATCAATGGACGGAGCTCTAGCGCAAGCTTGCCTCTGAAGGTTAGGGGGTCAGACAGTATTCTTGGAAATCAAAAACAATAAGTGGACCTCAGGCTCCAAAGGCCAAACTTTGAACGCAACTAGGCAATCGCTATGAAGGTCCACTACTTAATGAACACCTAATAAGAAAATCGTAACGAGGTGAAAAGTGTACATTGAATATTTTAAGAAATGACTGATGAGAATGTGATTTACAGAATTATTGTGTGATTCTGTTTGTCTACACGTTATTATGATGTCCGACCAACACTTGAAAACCGCTGAACAGATTCAGATGAAATTTTGCATGTACATTCTTCCAAGGTTCGCTTTATATCATCACGCTATTATAGGCTATTGATTGCGTTCAGGGGTCAGCAAGTGCATAGCCGGGCAGGGGGATTGTGGTCGCAGCACCAGTGGGACCGGTGGGTGTCACGCGGTACTGCGACGACAATCCTCTTCTGATAAGGCCGTCAAGCTGAGTGCCACCATTGTTAACATGGTACGTGTATGTAATGGTGACCCTCTTTCCTGAGACTTCACCTTCAACTTACCATCATGCTAGGTGAAGTCAAATTGACGTGTCCTAAATATAAAAAAAAAAGGTGTGGTAGAGCAAAGATGAAGTAGTTTGTCACATAATTTTGCAGTTCGGTAGAACTCAGACACGGTCAGAATCCCGATTATAAATCATCACGCTATAGCCAAGAGGTAATAAGCACTCAAATATAAAGCAGACCATGTCCACCACTGCGTAATAATAATCAAAATATACACAACTTCCAAGTATCAGCCGGAGGTAACAACGCCTCCCCCAAAGAAAGAAACGCATGGCCACTTCTATTGCCCCACGCTGTACCACGTTTTCTAGATGAGCACCTCTCCATTTTTCTATCACAACTATTTTATTTGGGTCCGTTACTTAATTTCGAGAGACATATGTTAGATTATTGGAATATCGACTGAAAGATTGTGCGAATGGAGTTTATTGCGAAACAACTTTTTGTCGCCAAACGCTGCGACGTGAAGAATCGTTCAGTCGAAGCAGCGTTTGGCCAAAAAACAATTAGCATTAAGCCTACATTTACAACACAATGGATATAAAATGAAGATTATTAGTTATTTTACAGTATTTATTCACCAGTACCATCTAAATTCAGAAAATTCAATAAAATCATGTCATTATATAAAAAAAGAAAAGTTTAATGTCAATAAAAATGTCACAAATTTTTGGCAAAGGAAAGTAAAATTCAATGTCAATTTAGATAGTTATTGGTTAGATGTCAAGTATTACAATAATAGATAAATTTTGTATAAGAATAGTTCACCTGTGGAATAAATTACCGGTTGAAATAAGACGAATAACCGCGGTAGCCTAGTGGTATGGGTAATGGACTGCTGAGACGAGGTCTCGGGGTCGATCCCAGGTTTTACCATGGCACACACCAATGACTTTTCGATGCTTTTCGAAGTTATGTGTGTATTTATCGTAGGTTTATAAGTGCCCGGTTAATGGCAATAGGCTCGCCACCTATTACATTGGGACCTAAACATAAACTGGCGAAATGTGGGTGCTAGCACCTCTGCCTACCCTTCGGGGATATAGCCGTGAGTTTATGTTATGTTATGTTTTTAATAAGACGAGCTGAGACTTTAATGGAATATGAAAGAATGGTAAAGGAGTATTATTTGTCCAGTGTATCACGTGTAACATAGACAATATCATATATATAAGTATGTATATTAAGTTATTATATCTGTTTAAGTGTGTATATATTTAAGTACCTATGTATGTTTATAATTATTTATTTGTATATCTGGGGCGACTAGGGCCCCTCCCCTAAACCGGGGCAAGACTGGGACACCGTGGTTCCCAAACCCGAGGGGGCCATCTCGGAACCGGAGATGGCCCAGGTTCAGTCGGGGTGCGAGGGATATGCTCTATGGGCAACCCGGCGTCTGCAGACCCGAGACGGCGGCGTGCGGTTTTAGTCGGTGCAAGCCCGACATAACCGCCCCCGCTTGCCGGCGGGGGGTATCCGAAGGGATTTTCGCACGAAAAAAATAAAAAATGGTATGTTTATATTATAACCATTCAAAAGCACGCCAACAAAATACCGAGCACTCCAACCAATATTTCCATCCAAATGTTGCTTGGTAGAAATTGCGTTAAGCGATAAGTACCTACCTACTTTTCTTTTTTTAAATTTCTGTTGTATTTCAATTCAATTGGCGTACAATAAAGTATAAAATAAATAAAAAAAAAATAACTCTGAAAACAAGCTGAAGCTTTTGGTTGTTTTAAATGCATTTCGTTTGTTGCTTGTTCGTGTACCTAAGAAAGTGACTCATCAGCCAAAAAAGATTTTGGGGAATCAAAGAAATTCCAAAAAAATGAACAATAGCAGTGTTAATAAAAAGAAAACAACCAGACATGAAATGACCAAAGAGCCAAATAGAAGTCAATGAGGGCAGCAACACGGTATATATTATACGGGAGCTGGTAATTTACATGACTTGCCGAAAAATGTGGTCGTAAAGTGAGATAAGGTCAATCATAAATATTTTTATGAGATAATCGAGCGACATATATTAACTGGTTAGGAACCACGATACAGTACACTAGTCGTAGCTATAATCAGACTTCATGTAAATAGGTACCTGTAATCCATTAGAAAAGTTACATTATTTATCGCTTGAATCATCAAGCATCAATTTTACTGGTAGATTTTCAGAGTTTTTTCTCTAGCAAGCACCCTTTTCGTCTGAGTGTATCTATGTATAATATGTATGTATATAAAAAAAAGTACACAAGTATGCTTATCCGCATTCTAGAACCCATAACACAGGCTAGTTAAACTATGCTTACTGTGGGTCTAGAAAGCGCTGTGTAGAATGGCGTAGAATATTTATTTATTTATTTATTATTATTTTCGATTAACTATACTTGTAACACCTGTTGAGGATTCTGTTAATACTCAATAGCTAGTATATTTTTCGTGAAATATCAAGAGCATATAGCCAGTTAAAAAATATATTCATGGTTTATTCTTTGGAAAATGTATTTTGCTTGATTATGATACAAATCGGAGGGTATACTTTAACTTGCATGAAAAATTAAGGCTTAAATTGCTGGAGGATTACCTGTACCTACCGACCTACGTACAGTCTGTGTATGAGTACGATAGTATACTAAGAACTCTCACGGCCCGCCGAGCTCGCAACATGCTCGCCGCGCGTCGTAGGCGACCTAGACGTCGCTCAACGACCTCGTCCGTCCTCCTGGACGCCTCGCAGGCCTGTGGGTGGCAGGTGAGGCCTCCTGTGACCCCAGCAGAAGCAGGCCCGGGTGGCGTGGCGACTAGCGCTAGCCCCTTTCCGAGGCAAGATGGGGACACCGTGGTTCCCAAACCCGAGGTGGCCATCTCGAAACCGGAGATAGCTCAGGGACAGCCGGGGTGTGAGGAAAATGCCTTATGGGCCCCTTACACTCCGGCGTCTGAAGACCCGAGATGGCGGGTGGTTTTTGTCGGTTCAAGCCCGACATAACTACCCCCGCTGGCCGGCGAAGAGGTACCCGAGGGGATTTCCGCACGAAAAAAAAGTATGATAGTAATCTATCCAGTTGATATAGCTTGATATCTCATATATATATTATTTTTTGAATATATTATTATTTATCCTAACTGATAGTCATTTTCTTTGGTTGTACACACCAACTATCATGTTAACCTGCCTATTTGGGAACCTGGGCAAATAAAAAACTGATACGTGAAATAGACACTCCTATGGGTTTATGAATAGAAAGTAATTCACTAACTATATGCTAACAGATCCTCAAGTAATGAAACTGCCAAGCCATACGTTTTGACTTCAGTGTAGGATTTGTAAAGAACCTAAGAGTAGGATTCACGCAGAATACTATAACGCTATGATGAGATTTTGAATGTTAGGCCAGGATGTGTAGACTTAGAAACTTGGCTGTCCATAAGATCTAATATTTTTTTTACAGTCCAAGCAATACGGACCCGTCTTGGCGTCAATTTACATGCAAATGTTTTTAATGGGATTTCATTTCTGTTTGAAAGTAGTAGAAGTTTAAGTTTGTCGTAGTTTAGAATTCATTATTTATGTTTATTTTCTTTTAGTATTTAGAGTTCTGTACCTGAAAAAGAAAAAACTGAGCCCTTATCTGAAAGTAACCTTCAGTTGATCCCTCAATCCAGTTGTATACGTATGCCTTAGTGTATGAGTCTGGCTCGCATTGAACGGTTATAGGGTTATATTTTTGGCACATTTAACCAATATTTAAATACCAATTGTAATGTTCCTAGCTTGAAAATTGCTGTAGTTCTATACAAACTTTTAGCCCCCTATTTTAAAGGATGGGGGCAAAATGTACAGATTTCTTAATTTTTATGTGGTTCGTGTGCTAATCCTAGCTTACACACCAAATATCTACTTTCTATGACTTCAGGAATTACCCTAACAGTTTTACTGATCGTCAGACAGTGAGTGAGTGGCGAAATTGCTATACATTTAGAATTTTGTATGTTTAATAAGTATTGTATTCATTTTATCCTGAGAATTTGAACTTTCTAGCACTGTCCAGACCTAATCTATAAGCATACAAAAGTACCGCGAAACGCTTCGAGATAAGCTAGGTAGTGCCCTGCGCTCTGCTGTTTCGTCTTGGTGGCCCATATTCCCATGTCCCCAGATACAATTATTCCTTTGTGTTTTTACATACAAATGTCTATTTATATTGACATCCCCCATTTTCGTCTAGAAGACCATTGGAAGTCTTACCTACGGCATTTAAAGTCTTCATCTATTCAAAGCTCACTTGTGCCTAATATACGTTAAGTACTTATAATTGTGATTGCTAATAACTATTATTTTATTGTAATTAAATCGAAGAAGGATCAATTAATACATACACATTATAATTTAATTGCGTTATTGAATAACGTAATAACTTTATTGTACACGTACTTACCTAACTATAAATGAGGTTCACTTAATACATGTCAGTAATAGTTTACTACAT
The DNA here is from genome assembly GCA_946251805.1 of Cybosia mesomella. Lineage (NCBI taxonomy): Eukaryota > Metazoa > Arthropoda > Insecta > Lepidoptera > Erebidae > Cybosia > Cybosia mesomella. The sequence continues at coordinate 17,258,929 of OX276403.1, forward strand.
AGAAAGTGGATAGGCAACATTAATGTTTTAAACAATCAGGTTTATTCTTTATAGCTAAGTTGTAAAACGTTTGTCGCAAGTAATTGCAATTGTACAAACGACTGAGATACAATTATCCCCCTAGTAAGTCCATGCACCTGTGACCACTGATGGAGAACAATTGCTATCATTAGGGACCATCACCGTAAGCCAAGCCCACACGATACATATTCAAACTGTGCACGACAATGCAACTTTATTTTAAAGTCAATAAATTATCGCTAATGCTCAATTTGCGTCGACCGGTTAACAATACACGTTCCCGCAATTACTTAAACTCTTGTAACTGCGTGGTTGCATACGATACAATCGGAAGGCTTATTCTCGTAATTATGTTGAAACCTAACGTGACAGAATGGAAACTAGATTGCAGCAGGTATTTGATTCATAATTAGACAAAAAATGTGTACACAAAAAACATGTTCTAAATTAGTAATATATTTTGCCGACCAGTAGCAGAATAGTAAAACATAAAAATATCGAATAAAATGAAAATATATTCTTATTTTTTTAATGCAAACAACTCTTTTGCAAGTTTATGAGACTACTTTATTTAATGTTTCTAAATTGTCTGAAAATATAACCCCACCATAAATATTTTCATGTTAAATAGCGCAAAGTAAAAGTAAACAAGTTATCAGATCCTATGGAGCACCAAACTTCTAACTTTACACGCCTTAACCTAACACTCCAAATGTCATCATACCGTATAGTGTTCTGCGTGAATTCTGTTCTTAAGTTTTCTACAAATCCTTCACCTTAATCAAAATGTGTGGCCTGGCCATTTCGTAAGATTGACGTAGACACTCCTAAGGGGTTCATGAATAGAAAGTAATTAACTAACTAGACATTATTTTTGCCAATAGATCTTTGAGTAACGATGATGCCAAGTCTTACATTTTGACAAAGGTGTGGATTGATACGTGGCGGTTTCATAGATTAATTTTTTTTTTCATATATCTAACCAATGTTCTAAATTTTTATGATATGTACAAATTTCTGATTTTTTATGATTTCTGTGTGTTAATTTTAGCACTCATACCATATTTTAGCTTTCTATGACTTCAGTGAGTACTCTAACATTTTTGCCTATCACACATCAGTCAGTGAGTGAATGACGAAATTTGCGTATTTTAGACATTAATAATATATATATGCATTATATATATATGCTATAATAGCTATGCATTTGAAACTTATTGTGTTTAATACGTATTCTTTTGACATCATACCCTGAGAATTTGGACTTCCTAGCACTATCCAGACCGAATCTATAAGGTTCTTAAAATACAGTGAAACGCTTCGAGAAAAGGAAGGTAGTGCCCTGCGCTCCGCTGTCTCGTCTTGCTGGTGGCACTGCCATGGTTCATGTGAAGTTGACTGAACAATCTCATAAACAAACGTACCTCATCGTAGATAGTGATCAAACATAAGCCAATAATATATTTGTAAAAGTGCTAGAATGCTTTTCTAAATTGAACCATGAAATATATTTCTCTGTCATTTTTCAAACCAGAATTGTATTTGTATTTTGAATGACGACAATTGGGCCTCAGAGTTGGCTCATCCACTTTCATTGTCTAAATCGATACATGCTCCACAATTACGCTGTAGCTATTACAGCTGACTCAGTTGACTTCAATTCAAACGTTAGACTTCGACCATAAAACATTGTTTTAGTAGTCGTAATTAGTGTTTCGATATCTACCCTTTTGGTTTACAATCTGCTTCAAGATCTCAAACATGTACTTTAAACGTGAGTTAGTAGCTTTAATGCTTTAGAAAAATGTCAGGTGCGGTACTGAGTCAGATCTGTAGTAGTCTCTATAAAATTCTTATCACGTGTAGCCAAACAGCTTCTGGAAATCACAAATGATGTAAAGTTATACCTACATGTCTGTTTGCAATCTGCCTCACGGCCGGAAGTTGACAACAACAGTATTTTACTTTCTTTTACTTTTATTATATAATATATTTATTTTACTTTTCTACTTATTCCTTATTTACCCATATACCATTATAAAATTGTAGAATAGCAGTTTCTGTACATCGAAGAAATATTTAAAAAAACTTCGGTGATGTTAAATCAGCGATTCTGAACACAATCTTTTTTTTTATTCTTGTCTGTCTGTTAGTTTTGCTATGGACGCAAAAAGTACAGAACGAATTTTGACACGTTTTTTTATATTAGAAAGATCTCTGCCAGACTTAAAATCTGCCGTTTGCCGTATTTGATTACAATTCGTTAAGTAGAACCACAGTTCACACTGTTCGTACTTCACGTGTAGAAGAGAAGACAAAATCTAGAAAATATTTTTTTAGATTTTGTGTGACCACTTTGTAGGCATGACCAATTTATGTACCTACGAGTATACCCATGCCATCTAGAACTAGGGGTCTCGAAGCTATCCCACGGTGACATAGACAGACATACCGAAACCAAAAGGGATACTTGTTGACTACGGAACCATAAAAATGACACTTATCTTCTTGTTTGACTCTGAATGCGTACTATACCTTTTTTGTGTTTAAATTCCACAACTTTGACTTTATAACTGACTATAAACATAATTTATATCCTGAGTACCCATTTTAGGGTTCCGTTGCCAAATGGCAAAAAACGGAACCCTTATAGATTCATCATGTCTGTCTGTCTGTATGTCCGTATGTCACAGCCACTTTTTTCCGAAACTATAAGAACGATGCTGTTGAAACTTGGTAAGTAGATGTATTCTGTGAACCGCATTAGGGTTTTCACACAAAAATAGAAAAAAAAACAATAAATTTTGGGAGTTCCCCATACTTAGAACTGAAACCCAAAAAAATTTTTTTCATCAAACCCATACGTGTGGGGTATTTCTGGATAGGTCCTCAAAAATGATATTGAGGTTTCTAATATCATTTTTTTCTAAACTGAATAGTTTGCGCGAGATACACTTCCAAAGTGGTGAAATGTGTGTGTGCGTGTGTGTGTGTGTGTTGTGTGTGTAAAGTAGTTTTTTTTACGTCATAAATCGTAAATCGCAATTGACTTTTCATTCAATCCACTCAGATGTAAAAATTAAAAAGAAAACATTATTATGTTACTTGCTGCTACGGAACCCTTCATGGGCGAGTCCGACTCGTACTTGGCCGCATTTTTATTGTCATTGGTAGCCATATTATAACACCAAATCTACACATACTTGCTATTGTAACCTATTTCGAATAAAATTACAGTCGTATTCATCTGTTTGCCTGGAACAACGCTTGTAAAGCTATTTGTTGTTTGTTTCTTGTAAAATATATTTTTATAGTAAGCATTCCTCAATTTTTATTTTTTTAAGAAACTAGAAGGTGACAGTTTAATAGTATCGGTGTTGTAAAGCTGGATGTGAGCCAATATTCAACTAGTTCTAAGATTTGTGCAATCGCCCTATTTTTCTAAACTAAAACTGTTGCACGCGACACGCTTTCGATAAGCATGGAATATTTTCGTTTGCCAATGTAATTTTTACATCTCTAACTTTAATTTTTATCTAAATTATACGAGCCTTGTTTCAAATGTCTTTAAAGCAATCAACAAAGAACTTGAAGCAAAATAAAACAGTAGTACCTTTTTTTTATTTTTTTCGTGCTGAAATCCCTTCGGATACCCCCCTGGCCAGCGGGGGCGGTTATGTCGGGCTTGAACTGACTAAAGCCGCACGCCGTCTCGGGTCTACAGACGCCGGAGTGTAAGGTTGCCCATAGAACATATCCCTCGCACCCCGACTGACCCTGGGCCATCTCCGGTTTCGAGATGACCCCCTCGGGTTTGGGAACCACGGTGTCCCCGTCTTGCCCCGGTTTGGGGGAGGGGCGCTAGTCGCCCCACCGTCCCGGCCTGCTTCTGCTGGGGTGACAGGCGGCCTCACCTGCCACCCCCAGGCCTGCGCTCATGGAGGACGGAGGTCGTTAAGTGACCTCCGGCGCTTGAATCGCCTGCGACGCGCGGCGAGAAGTTGCGGGCTCGGCGGGCCGGGAGAGTTCTAAATCTCTCTCGGGCGCGCTTGCCATCTCCTTCGCGAGCATTACATGCTCGCAGAAGGAGGTGGTGGCGGCCCACGCGCTCGCGCTCCGCTCCATTGCCGCAATACAATAGTACCTACTAGCTGATTAACGTTTTTAATATAAGATCTCGTCCAAGCTACCGGAGTTCCGATTAGTAAAAAATAATGTTTAATACAACAGTGGAATAACCTAAAAAGTATTATTTTAGCAAATAAACTTCTGAACAATGAAGATCACCAACCAAGAATAGACAAACGATAAAAATAATTACCGTCTCATCGAACGCAAGACTTTCGCGTGACTCATATTTTTCCAAAGGAAGACAGACTAATGGTATAAACGGCTTGACAGAAAAAAAATGTTCTAACTGATGGGCAGTGCAAGGCCTTGACCACGAGATGAATACTGGACAAATGAACATACACTGTATACACTGTATGTTATACACCTATAGCTCTGACCTTGTCAGGAGTAAATAATTGTAAAGCAAAGAGTTGTTCGCTTCCGCGAAATGTCATCACATGTCATCAGTCTTAGAAACTCATTAAGAGCCGCGCAGAATGATTTAACAGACTTCCGTGTGTTACAAAACAGCGATCATGAATGCCAGAAATTAAATTAAATCTTTAATGTAGGTAGGTACTTTATTAACTGTATTCAGGTCTCTTGGCTTCGTGATCTAGATGGATCATGCGTAGATTTATTAGGTATGATGTAACAGGAAAGGAAGCACTCAGCTTTTAAAATGCTCAAAACTTTTATCATATTTTATAAAAGGACATCTCTATTTGCGTGTGGACAACCCCTCGAGCATCACCTTACCGCAGCTAACTATGAGGCAGGTATGTCAAACTCAAACCGACTATGAAACTGCACGGTGTTTCATCACATCTGCCAATTTTGCCAGGGAACCGGGTATGCCCAAGAAAGAATATCCCTGAGATCTCGACTCGCCTTGACCGGCAACTTTAGCAACTCCGACATGTTGTTGAGGATTAATGATGATACTTCAAGAAGACTTAATTGCCTGTTCACCTGTTGTTTTAAGTGACCATTGCTGACGTACTTTGACCCCACTAATCGCTTCATAGATTAAGACACCATGGAACTGTTCCTCAACCTGATTGACTCAGCGGATGGCCACTATTTCATTTCACGTTTCCAACATACATAAAGACATTTTGGACAGAAGTAGCTGTACTTTGGATAACATTGTAATTGGTAACCGACATAAGTGAGTCAGAGCAGACACAAGTGGCGTTCTATATCGTTGATTATTTACGGGTTGCACCACAACTCGTAATTGCGGTCAGGACCCCGCGCCACACGGCTCGTTTATCTAATTAGTGTCCCGGCGCGAGAGTCTGCGCGCACGTCTGCCCGCCATGCCACCGCTCTACCACCGATCGACGCGTGCGCAACCTCCGTTAATATAAGCTTTGACTAAAGTTTTCATGATTAAATGAGCCATAACCAATACTAACATTAAGTGGCTTTGAAGACTTTGTGGGGAAAAACATCATTCGTTCGTATTTAGTAATTGAGACCATGCTTCAACATTTTGGTTTTTAATACAACTAGCGGCGATTATACCTTAGAAGATAGTTATTCAAAGATTGTTGACGATCATCCTTGAAAGGCCATAGTAAATATATGACTCGTCATAATGTCTCCGTATATTAGGCCTAGTTATATACGCTTAATGTAATATACAGTGATGAACGGGCTTTTTTTTAGGGTCCTACCAAGATCTTTGGGGCCCAAACCGACCTGACCTGGAAACCGGTACACAGTCGATTGACAGATGAAACTCTTGCGCAAGCTTTCCTATCAAGGCCTTCATATTCGTTGCTCCAATAGAGCATCGAATATTTCTGATATTTAGATACAATTGATATTTAGATTTATTATCATTTCGTTGAAAAGCCTGTTGTATTATAATATAATGTGATGAACTTAGCTATAATAATAGTCATAACTCTACTAAATAGTCATTACGTAGCACGTCCTTTTCATTGTTATGCAACCGAGAATAGTAATAAATAAAATACACACATTTTATAACTATTATATATATTATAGGTATTGTATTTGGAACTTCAATATCAATCAGACGTCAAATGGTACTTAGATCTTTAATAACAACTCCAAAAGCAACTACTGATCAGGTCAAGACCGGTCACTATCACCGCCTTATGTTCGGTTTAATACCTATGCCCGATATAGCTTCCCATTAATAAAATTGTCCTCAGGACAAACAAACTAGTCATAGTTCTAAGTGAGTAATAATCGCTTAGAATAAAACTGCTATTGCGGTTAGCTTCCTTCAATTCGCCGGTACTCCCGTAAACCGTATGGAGTGGAGCATACTGCTACGTGTAAAATCAATATTTCATAAAAAAATCATGAAAAAATTGTTACTGCTGCTTCGAGCCTTGCATTAAAGTGACGTGACATTAATGTATAGCATGATTTAGCCACCTAGATCAAGATCTCTTCTCACAACTGGTCATAGCATAAAGCCCGACGACCATCCTTTAGTTAATTTCTTTCAAGAATTCAAGAACAAACCAAATTTCAAACCAGACATCTTTGGTGGATGAATTCGCATACAAATGTTCGTATAAGTTCAAAACGATTAAATCAATATAATGCAATTAATTTTATTTAATAAAGGACATAAGGACATGATTATTCGATTGAACTTTTATTTATGTTTAATTAGAAAAATCGACATGACTACACCAGGGGACTACAATACTCTTGTCAATTGAGACTTGAACCCGTGGCATTCTGGTGCGCTAGATGAATACGGGTAATCTAGAGCACGGGAATGCTACTGGTTCAAGTCCCACCCTGGTTATTTATGTTATTCATTTTAAATTTACGAAGAATAAGTTATTGAACTTGCAAAAATTAATTCACTCATTTTAATTTCACAACAATCAATGTTTTATTTCATTATCGTGATATCAATGAGAAAAGGTTTATTTGCAAAATTACAAAAATGATTAAATAACATGCGACTTCTTGGTGTCTGCTTGTTTAATGACTGCTAACTGTAAACATATCTCATAACTGACTAACTATTTACTAGCAAATCGCCATCACACAATGAATAGAAATTGAAAATTTTCTGCAGCCGTCATTATTACCTAATTATTTACTCCACTCATTTTTGTAGTTGTAATAGTCTAAAATCATTCTAATTAAATGATGCAGTTCAGTGACGTGACTCACGTTACATCAGTCTTGTGCCCAGCTGTACATATCCTAATATCTACTCTGATGATCTTGTTACTGTAATTATAAATAGTTAAATAACGAATATGAAAATCACAGATGCAACAGCAAGCGCTAACATTGGACAGGGAATATACTTAACAGAATCCGGCAGATTTTGGAAAACTATTACTTACCCAAAAGGTGAAGCTCTCTATGTACGTACACTACAGATGTGTAAACAAAAACAACAAAAAATATCTAGGGTGTGAGAAAGTGGAAAATCTCCAAACCTAAGTGATTTGGAAATTTTCCACTTTCTCAAACACACAAAACGCCGCAGCATCAACAAAAAATTATGAATATAGTCAAATTAGCTAAAGATGTATCTTTAAGACGCCGCCAATGGTAATGGTTTGTTAGTGTGTTGGTGGTAACAATGCTTCTAATCTGCGCCAGTTTGAAACTTGCAGACCTTACCTTGACTCCTACGCCGACAACTCCTTTTACTGTACAAAACCTTGGTTATGAGTAGTATATATATAAATATATACACTTCCACATCAGGCAAATGACAGGCACTTGTATTCTGAGTTACGGCGGCCCTTTTAAAGTAGAAAGACTTAATACTTACAAGTGGCAAGAAGTAGAGTAGGAAGTAAAAAAAAACCAAGACTCAATGGTGGTGGTGATTATTACATCATAACATCTCATCATGTCATCATCATCATGTCAGCCAAACGACGCCCACTGCTGGGCATAGGCCTCCCCCAAGGATCTCCACAACGCTCGGTCCTGCGCTGCCCGCATCCAGCGGCTTCCCGCGACCTTGGCTAGATCGTCGGTCCACCTTGTAGGGGGCCTGCCCACGGAACGCGGTACGCGGTCGCCATTCGAGAACCTTTCCGCCCCAGCGGTCATCGGTTCTCCGCGCTATGTGTCCCGCCCACTGCTACTACAACGATGCATAGCACACTCCTACTACCCCCTCTCTTCCCGTGGGTGTCGTAAAAGTCGACTATGGGAAATCGCCATCAGGAGACGGGCAGCAGCGCCTCCTGAAACACCAGGCCATACTGCGATCGCCAACCCGCCTGCCAAGCGTGGCGATTATGGCAACCCCCCCCCCCCTCCCTTTATAGGATACGGTATGCCTATTTGCCATCTTAGTGGTATAGATAGACAAAGTACCAACTATAAGATGAGTTACCTATAGATGTACTCGTACATTTGGCAACAGAAAATGCCTGAATATTATGCCTATTGTGTGAAGTGTACAAATCAGGCTTAGTAAACAAAGTTACAACACAAGTCCGTGTTATTGACAGTTTTTGTTATGGTATTATTTATGAGGAATGGCCTCCGAGTTAATGAATGAATGGACCACGCTCGACGCGCGCCCGCCCACTGTAATTTCATTCATTCGTAGCCCTGCGTAGTCGCTGACTTATTCTCAATGCCGCTTGCAACGTTACTCGTAAAATAGCCAAACTTTTACTTATAATAATAGTACATATACTAGTACTTATAATAGCCCTAAATTGCTCGCTATAAATATTAATGATCCAACATAAAAACCATTATAATATAGTACCTGTATACACTAGCTACTCAACAGGTTGTTCAAAAGACGAGTTGATTAGAAATGAGAAAATTGAAGATGAACAAGCTAGGTACCAGCTGGCATCGCTACAACTTAGCAAGAATGGCATGGTGTGTAGGGGTATGAGTGAGGCCGGAGCAGAGGTAGGGGCTAGGAGTTAGAAGGCGGGATACACGTGTTTCATGGCCATGGCTACAAGATGACGCTCGACATTTAAAGGCGCATGCGTGGTACAATGAAGAAGGGTCAAGGACGGCTCATCGATTGGCCTCAGTGGTGAGCCGCCCAGTGCCATGGCCGGACGCCACTCTGCTCTATGTGAAAGAAATCGAAGGTGACTGCCACTGCCATTGTCAGGGCTACGCGGAAGGCCACCACCTACCTGTGCGCATCGAAGTAATAGTATATTATTACCTCGATGCCTGTGCGATACGGTCTACAGTGCAAATGTTTACGATCGTTTACGTTCGTAATATGATGGCTTATTCTATCATTTGAATGTTACGATACAAATAAAAGTGTGAAATTAACTAAATAATAAATTTTGAATCACAGACATTTATTACATAATTAGATTGTTTCATTTCATTCACCCAAATAAACTAAACGATCGAAACAAAAAATAATATAGGCAGCAAGTAATACATAACAAACTATTATGATATAGGTATTATATAAGGTATAGGTAGCTTAGTAGTTAAGGAGTCGATCCCACGATCGAGAGGTCCCGAGTTCGAATCGTGGCCATTACACTACCGACGTGAACCCACTCCTAAAACAAGCAATTTAGCTTTGCTGGCGGGGTTAGGGGGAATATTAGTAAATCGGTTACTAATATTCTTTTAAAAAAAAATTGTATATTTATATATTAAACACTAGAGTCATATTATACACTAGTTATTTATATATTACCAATGATAGAAGACTTTTCTAATATAAAAATACTAGGTAAGAATAGAAAATCTTTTTTTCAAGTCACCGCTGTTTAAACCTGAAAGGAATAAATAATACATAATGACAGGAGACACCGTGAGACGTTGAACTTGTTCTCTGTAAGCATTCTTTGTGACAGCAGAGTAGATTGTGCGCGTAATCCGCCGTAAATAAGAGACGCGTGCGCACTTGATTACATTACAATACTGCAGCACACGCATACAGAAATCATACGAGTCGCGTGTTTAATAAATTCAACTTCATTATAAAATCTCAACAAATTATCCTAATACATTATTTAACATCGTAAGTTCCCACAGTAGTTATATGCTGGAATAGGCATTTTGTAAACAATATCTTCATCAAAGTAATATAATACTTAATCCCTTTTATTCAGTTTTGTATTTAGTAAACGATGGGCTATTTTCTCTGCCTACCCCATAGGAAAACAGACCTGAGTATAAATATTTAGAATTTGTATTTTATTTTAAAGTCCTTATCAAAATACTCGCCTATTGTTTGCATTTAGCTAAAGGGAGGCAGAGTGGTGGTTGAATACAATCGTGGTCACGGGTAGAAGAGGAGCTGACACCCATCCGAAACTTCGGTAAATATTTAGTGTAGATACAAAAATAACACAAAATATAAGCGTAAACGTCGAACCTAATATTCACGTAAACTTTATGTAGACGATATGATAAACTTAGAACACAAACAGATATTTAAGTTATTAATAATCGACTAAATAACTTACGAAAGGAATCTCCAACGTCACATGTGTGCGAGAAGTAAGTTCGCTGATTGCGAATGCAATAGTCGCGAACGCGCGCGTGTCAAATCATGCCGCGCCCACGCCCTCACAACGCACATCCCGACATCACCATCTCGACCGACGGTTGTCGATAGGTATAAACATATACACACTGACTTGACATAACTCTTACTTCATTTGAGCAATAGATTGAGAATGCACATAGTTTATGCCCGAGCAATGATAACTACTACAACTGTAATTTAGTCATAGTAAGTTTTGTATAAGTTTAATTCCCATAAACTATAAATGAGCTGAAAAAGAACTAATACAGGTTGCATAGTTGGTTCTTATTAAGGTTGCTTTTTAAAGTATAGAAGCTGATGTGCAATTGTTACATCTGCTATACCTAGCCTAGAAGGCAATCGTTTACTCAACGAAGAATAACTATTCAATTCCACAGTAGCTACCCCTTGAAAGTTGCAATACACCTCAGTCATATAATACTATATTATACCAGTTCACAACTTGCCGCCTTTAGTTCTTCTTCCGCCCCGTTCTGTTTTTTCTGTTTATGCTGGAACGACGGTTTGATATTTAAATCTAGGTATGCATAACTCTGATTTAACTACACACAAAACACTACAAACATTTTCCTCCCTAAATTACAAATTTCATTTGTGTGTGTGTGTGCGACACCATTCATGAAGTTGCCACGCTTTCGTCGGTATCAGTGGTGTGGGGCAGGTAGAATCCGTGTACTGGGAAGGGGGTGCCTCCCTTTTCATGAATGAGGCCGTACGTCATTAATATCGATCGGCGGCGGCAGCGCGGCCCGTGTAAGGTTACCCATACAAGGGCAGGGTGAAGCGTTCAGTCAACAGGTGTTCGCTTGACGCAATCCGATTAACAGCCTTCCGCTAATTTTTGTCACTTGAACAAAGACGTCATCCAATCAGTCTAGATATCAATATCCTTGTTTATTTATGTCTACGAAACATAACTCCCTTCATTCTACTACTATCACAGTAAATTAATAAAGTTGAGGTAGTGTAGAAAGTTACTTACTGCGTATTACATGTAACTAAATTAAAGTTCCCTTATTAATTTCCATCACCATTGAGATATTCTTGATTGTACCTACATATATTGAGGTCCTTTTCCAACTGACACTAACTGAAAAATAAGAATAGCTCGCCGAGTAGACAAGTAATTTCTAGCAAAATATCTGTTAAGGAATATTTAACTAGGTAATTTAAAAGTTTAGTTATTACAAACATCTGTGAAACGACCGCATGAATTTTAAACAGTTCATCATACGACCGTAGTTATTTTGAAAATAGTTAAAACAACTTTAGATACATAACCACGTTCTATAAATACAATACAAGCTATAAGCATACGCTCTTCTATGTAGGTATAAACATCCGTAGCTTTTTTTTTCGTACTTATATAAAATCTAATCATTAAAGTTTAAGGACCAGAGCTCTACACTTTTTGTATAAGTCGGATTCTGGATATATCTGAAAATATATCTAGTATTTTTGTGGATACTTGTCCTAATCTATATATATATATATTTATATAACAAAGTCGTGTAAGTGATGACTGCGATAAACTCGAGAACGGGTGGACCGATTTTCATGACCCTTATCCATATTGGATACTCTAGTAAACAATGTAATGTCTGCTTTGCTCGGCTTTTTTTTCGCGACGTTTTATATATAGTTGAAGCCATTTTGAGATTGAATTCAATTTCCCGTATTACGCTTACTACGTTTTACTACGATTACTTTCATTCGATATTTCCGCATTCGGTATCCATCCAAACAGAAGCCTCAGCGCCAGTGGAAACATGTCAGGACTCGAACCACTTCTAAAGTAGTAAATAAGTAATTTTGTTTTACGTCATAAATCGTAAACCGCAATTTAAATTTTATTCAATCAACTCAAATATAAAAAAAAACATTATTATGTTACTTGCTGCTACGGAACCCTTCATGGGCGAGTCCGACTCGCACTTGGCCGCTTTTTTTGGTTATTGAAGTCGGTGAAATTTTATTTTATTAAAATAGTTTATCGTTATAAATATTTAATTTTTCAGATTTTGTTTTATATCTATTACTTTTCTTTCAGACTCTACCTGATGCATTACGAACCCTAATGCATTGCTCTATATAAAAAAAGCTCATTTTGACCTTAACCTTTCATCATCATCATCTTAGCGCTGGGCTCGCTTACTCTTTCTTCTCCTTTTGATTTTGCTTATACGACTTATATATAAGCTACTGCGATCTGACCCACCCACCGTCGGTAGGCAAGCCTGCGCCAGGCCCGCACGGTTTTTTAACACAGCACCGCCACGGTGAACGGGATAAAGTGTAGGTAATTTATGTTGCCGATATAAACTATACTCTAACACATATTGCCACCAAAATTTTGTTGGGTTTCCAGAATTATTATAAATAAAGGGTAACTTCATAGGTGTTAGTTGGTAGAGCTTGCATGAATGGTCTGGCCCGATCGGAGAAGCAGGTGGGTAAGACTTTAAGTAACATTATGATAAATTTCGTAAGATTTGTGAGAGTGCCGGTGACCTGACCTCCTTACTTTGTTTTATCATATTTTCCTTCTCTCTCCACCCTCCTCATTATTAGCGTCTGTACCGACTCACAGGCGAGGTTATCTTCGCTCCAAAACCCTCGTGGGACCCGATACACCCACCATATATAACATCAACTTTATATTACTTATTTAACGGAAGTTATATATATATATATATATATATATATATATATATTTTACTGACGTATAAACACACGCGTCAAGAATGACACAAACGCATGATAGGTGATTTGATAAATGATATAAGTACTTGACTTATTTATCGGAAAATAAAAGTGTAGCGTAAGTGGTGTGCGTCATTCGGATAATTCCCAGCAGGCATAGGGTGGCGCAGCGAAGCCTGGGAGGGAGGGCGTCACACCCCTCTCCCTAGACTCTCGCGTCACTCACAAGTCTATTCACAAATATTAGTGGTGCCTTCACGATGAATTTAGTTTGTAAGTTCGAGGTTGTGAAATTTAGACAGCATTTTCAATGATAGAACAAACTCGTAGACGTTACTGAGTGAGTTTAATTATTTGTATTATTTCAACGGTTTATCATCAGTATGAACAGTTCTGTAAAATTTTTTTGATCAGAAAAATTAAACAGATTTGAAAAAGGCACAAAACGTGAAAAATAATTGTATTATTGATTTAATACTGTACACAAAAATGCGCGTATGACTGTCTGATGACTGATTAAGTTGAAGTCAGTTTTATTAGAAAGGTTTTAGTCAAACTTAAAATCTGCCGTATGTTTGATTGCAAAAGACGATAACCAGCCCCCTCGCGAGCGGAGCCGTGGGCATTAGCTAGTATCAAATGTATTGTCAAAGTTTCAAATCGATATGTCAATTATAAGTTGATTAAATTGGACTTCAAGATTTGTTACCGTACTTATAACACACACATACTTAACTAGTTAGATATAGGTGCAGTTTTTTTTCAATTTCAAATTATTTACATTGGTCATGTCAATATGACTTCACCTCGGCTGATGGTAAACTAAAGGTAAAGTCTTTAGAGACAGCAATAATGCTACAATGATGACCCTCAGCTTGAAGCTAATAAATAAGTGTTTTAAAAGTTACTAATAAACGATAATGAAGCACACTATTCACGAGGTTATACGTGAACGCGTACGAATTACGCGCACACATTGATTACACAACTCTATAAATATTTCGCTATAAACATTTACATGTATCTTTAGTAGGGACTTTTAAGATGGTGTAGTACCTATGCTCTTGCGTCAACGGCTGATGTATCGCCACGAGATTAGAATTGTCGAGTGTTGATCGATGGTAGCGTAATTATAAGCATGAATGCGAAATGACGCCAACTGTGGCTCATGTAGACGTGACGAACGCCAACATTACAAGCGTCACTGCACGGTTTTTTAACACAGCACCGCCACGGTCAACGGGATAAAGTGTAGGTAATTTATGTTACCGATAAAAACTATACACACATTGCCACCTCAATTTTGTTGGGTTTCCAGAATTATTATAAATAAAGGGTAACTTTATAGGTGTTAGTTGGTAGAGCTTGCATGAATGATCTGACCCGACCGGAGAAACAGGTGGGTAAGACTTTAAGTAACATTATGATAAATTTCGTAAGATTTGAGAGAGTGCTGGTGACCTGACCTCCCTTACTCTGTTTTATCATATTTTCCTTCTCTCTCCACCCTCCGCTTTGCAAATAGCAACTCAAGAGTCTCGGTCTCCAGTTGAGGAAAAAAAAATCAACATAATAATACGTTGCGTAGCTTTGCTAGCTATCTAGACGTCTGTCCACTAGACACATAAAATTATTAGGAATCCACCGTGTATCGCCTTGCTCGGTCTCATCATTATTAGCAAAAACTATGATTTCGTAACTATCTCAAATGAGTAAACTGAAAATCGAAACTATCTATCTACTAGTGGATTTTTTTATTTATGTATTTATTCGTTTTCACCAACAAGGCATATTATGGCGTATGATGTACAAAGTCGTCAAAATAACTTTTACAGGTTTATCCAGACAAGCGAAGTTACATTCGACACTGGCTCACTAAACAGTTAACTATACCAGATCAGAAGTAACAAAAAGCAAAGGAAATCGACTTATTTTTAAACTTAATTATTTTATTTACACAAGTTATTTAACGTAGGTAACTTATAAGTTATTTACATAACACAGAAGCGTGAATTAGCGGTTTACTCACATTAACATTGCTATAAATGCATACACGACACACTCATTATACCTCATGATGAATCATTAGAACTAGAGAAAGATAATGTAACAGTTTATATTTATAGAATCCTGCGTGGCATCGTCACCTAGAATTGCATTTGCAACGCGGAGCTAATATTAGACGCGGTGATCACACATACCCGCTAAACGGTATTAGGTCGACATTGCACCGCTTTCTTATACCCTAATACTTACAGCATGTGTGTTCACTAATGTCGTTGGAACAGCAGGCCCCTCTTTCCGAACTGGTTGTCCGCCAGATCAGGCCCCACGTTCGTGAGATGCTCGACGAGGCGCTCTGCAATAATCCGCTCAAAGAGCTTGCACACCTCGTCGAGCAACGCGGGGATCTCGTTGCGGTCCTGGGCGTGGACGTGCTCTCGTTGGAGACCATGGTGAGGGCCGTGGTCTCCGACGGGAGCAAGTGGCACGCCGCCGCCTCTTTCTGCGAGCAGATAATGCGCGCGAAAGAGACGGCGGAGAGGGAGCGGGAAAGAACCCTGCCCCCCGAGTTTCGCAGTCTGCGGCGAGGACGCCGCAGACTCATCTACGCCCGGGACTACCGACCTCCATGATGGGGGCCTGAGGACGGCAGTTGGCCGACTCGCCGTCCTTACAGAAGCAGGCCGTGGCGGAGGCGTGTCGTGTGTGCCCTACACACGCCTGCCAACTCACCGAAGCGGGATAAAACCCGACCCCACCAGGCGAGGCCGCGGTGGCGGCCAAAGTCCGCCGGCAACCCTGGGGTTATCCTTTCGAGGGCTTACCCGGGGTGCCCGGCAACGGACACTTGGGGAGGACACCGTGCGGTTTTAGTCGAGACACGACATAACCACCCCCGCTGGCCAGCGGGGGGGTATCCGAAGGGATTTCCGCACGTAAAAAAAAAAAAAAAAAAGGCCCCTCTTTCCCACTGGGCACTCTGGGCACGTGCCCAGGGCCCCCCGATCCAAGGGGGCCCCTTGGTTCCAGCAAGATCACCAAATGATAACCGATATCAATTACCGAAAAACATATTGGTTTTGAAAAAATCAAATGATATTGACTGACTACAATATTCAGTTGCTTATTAGTTTTTAATTGCGTGAAGTTACTTTACTCTCGCTCGAAAATCAGGCTAGCCAATATTAGTAGGTAGGTATGTTTAGATTAATTTAAATATCTACTAATATGACTGTATAAGAATACCATTTCACTTCAAAAGTTAAGCACTCTCCATATAACGGACTACCATACAACCCGTCATCCCTTGTTTAGCCCCCTAGGCGTGAAATTTAAAAAACCACCGGCACACTAATACTTTTTAAGCAGAAGCAACAACATGAAATATCGTGCTTCTTACTTCGAATATGGCGGACTTTCCATACAATCGTCTTATTTTTACCTCCTTTCCCCAAACTCTACCAAAACTTTCAAAAACGCTGGTACACGTGTTCATTTAATTCTAACCAGCAGCAACTATCTGAAATTTCGAGCTTAAACCCCTTCGAGCGAAACCCATATTTCACTCAGGGGTAAAATTTGAAAAAATGCTGATTACGTATTTATTTATTTCTTACCAGAAGCAGGTGTATGAAATTTCGTGCTTCTGACTTTGAAAATGGCGGACCTCAATACAAACGTGCATTCCTTATTTTGCCAAATCAGGTGCGAAATTTCCAAAAATCCTTCCTTAGTATCCACTACATCATAAAAAGCATCTACTGCCGAAATTTCAAGTTTTAGCTGCAGCGGTATAGGCTCTGCGCTTAGACTAAAAGATATACATTTAGTCGGAGTCTCTGCGTTGATGAATCAGTCAGTCAGTCGGGACAAGTAATATATTTATAGATTGCTGGTTCATTTACAGTCAGTAAATAAATACAAATAATTGTAGAACCTTGTTTACTTACTTTCTTTGTCTATTTCAACAAAATAGTGCTCTTTCAAGGCCATAGGGGCCCTATTATCCTAATGTGCCCAGGGCCACAAGTAGTTTAAAGACGGCCCTGTGGAACAGTGAGACCTTTACGAGGACGTTATAGAAGCTACTAGATATCTATCTTTCCATCTTCTCAACATTGTTACTGGTTTGCTTTAGTTGGTAGTGTAATGTCTGGAAGCGTTAATTAAATTTAACCCATTTTTGTCCCTCACAAGCACACTTGATTTAACATTGCTAGTGTGGTGTTGCGACCAGTGATACTTAGGACTTAATATTTTGTTACTTGATTACAGATATCTTTGACTTTTTAATATATGATATGCAACACTGTCCAAATATATAAATAATATTATTAGCTAAAAGTGGTAATTGGTTCACAGATAATTAATTAATTATCCCTGACTGAGTCTGAGTATACTTTAAGCACGATAATTGCATCCTCAATAGGGTTACCTCACTAGTCGATCGATAATCGATCGATGCCACCGATCCATGGTAGAATGAATTAGTAGACGTCGATCGATATCATCAAAAGAATATTAGTAATCGAAATTACTAATATTCCCCCTAACCCCTCCAGCTAAGCTAAATTGCTTGTGTTAGGAGTGGGTTCACGTCAGTAGTGTAATTGCCAGGATTCGAACCCAGGACCTCTCGATCGTAGCGTCGACTCCTTAACCACTAAGCTACTGACGCTTCAATTCTTTCCCGCAGGACTGAAAAGAGACAACAGACCGAAATCTGCTTTTATACTTACCTACTCATGAGCTTCCTCTAAAGAACAAGTGGGTTTCGGGGGCGATAAATCGATCTAGCTTATTCTTAGAAAACGTCGAAAAAAAACCAGATATCCAGTCAAATAGATATTATTCTATAATTAGCTCTACCTAGTAAGGAAATGTCTTTGTTATTTATCGGTAATGGGTAGCAGTACTATCAGGTATAAGGTAATCTGGCCTCTGCCAGATTACCACCTTATACCTAATAGTACTGCTCGCCCTGAGCTGTAGGTGAATATGAAAACATAGCTCAGTGACTAACTAGTAATACTACGAGAGTTAAAAAAAATTGCCCTATGTTCTCTTAAATAAAGAACTGATTTGTTTTAACTTTTTTTTAAAGTGTACTATAGATGTTTTAATTGCTGGGACATTGAGAATTATACCGAGGTGTGTTTCGTAGCAGAATATGATTTCCAGTGTAGCGTGCGTGCAAGTGTAGGAAACACCAAGCTAGCTGTGTATATATACATACTGATATGAAATTTTGAAGACCAGACATCTACAAAAAATGTTTGTTCAATGTTCTCTATGATACTTTATCACGGAATTCTATGTGCACTTTGTCTGACAATACAAACGAAAAAGTTTGTTTATTGTTTATGACAAGATATCCTCTTATTGTTGTTTGTTAGGTGTCATAACACGTCGTAGTAAGTACAGTTATGGGATTTATTGCAGCCGTGAGATATACAGCAATTATGTATAAACAATCTAGGAACTACTTCAGTGACCGTCCACTGTGGGTGGACAGCAGTGGACAGTGAATGTCTTTATCACCGTAAAGTTTTTTTATTGTATTTTAGCGACGTTATGCTCAACTGAACTCATAGTTGTATCTTTCTCATGTGAAATAACCTACAATAGAAACTACAACTGACCTAGATATTACTTTTGTAAAATAGTAATGATGACTTTAGAACTAGTAATCGTTAAACCAATAAAACATGCTTAAATTAGTGAAGTCGCAACTGAAGGTGTACCGACCTACAACTTAAGTCCATGAAAACATAACATAATGACATAGTAATTTTTTTCACTGCATCTGTCATGTGACTAACTTTCACATAAATAAGAATATGTGAACAATAATGCAGGAGAAATATATAGTAGCGGCATCGAAATATACAGCGGTATTGAAGCAACGGTCTAAAATAGAATCCCGCCTCCGAAGTCCAAACCAAAAGTAGTCTTGTTAATTATAGAACGATTCCCGCAGGGACGTTTTCATCCCGTGATTCACCTGCTGAAAACTCGATTGTTCGCATTTTACGTCAATCGGTTGCGTGGTGTTTACGAGCGCGTGCGGCGCGACGACGGCGCAGGAGCGTCAGCTGACGGCCAGGAATAGCCCTGACATCGCGGCCACGCTATGCCGCTTGCGCCCGCGCACCCATAAATAGCGCTCTATAATTAGACGTCGGTGAAATCGTGGGTTTGTTATTTTTCTTTATCGTCTCCGTTACGCGATAATTGGGTTAGCGTGAACGACTGCATGTGGGCCCAGTCGGGCGTCGGCGTGTCTCGGATACTCTACCGCCACCACATACAATGCTCCGGCCATTGTGCTGCCACGACGCACTGTAGCAGAGCAAGCAAACCTTGCTACTGTACGTTACACTGTCAGTGACAGTCTCAATGACGAAATATATTTATAGAAATTTGACAAGAAGTAAAATTTCCTACCAAAATAAAATATAAATTGTGAAAAGTACCTATCGTACTTACCGATTTCATGAAATTATGAAATTGCATGTAACAATTTATTTTGACCCAAAAAAATACTGTCTAAGATTTCTACAGAATAATATAGAAAATATGCAGATGTCAGAACTAATTAAGTTGTAAGTAATAGCTGGGTATCTCTAAATGATATCTACAGTTTGAAAATACGTTTATGCACGCTGTATGAAAACAGATAAGTATCATGTTTTTTGTGTTCTGGGATTAAATTTATAAATAATTTTCTTGTTATTTTGCTACACATAAATATCTCAGTTCAATATATTTGTGTTATCTATGCCGAAAACGTTTTCGGTTGCGCGAACAAGTGACAAAAGCTTTAAAATATTGTAACAAATAATATTAAACGAGCAATTATTTTATATCACATTACAGACTACATACATTACTATTTCGGAAGTACTAACAACTTGATGAAAATGTTTTAAATATGTACTAGTTATGATTTCTAAGTTTCTCTATATACTCTATACTCTATAGCTAACGAGAAGAAAATCAAATTCAGAGAAGTACTGCAGACATAAAAGTAAGGATAATGCATGATAATATAGGCTGTGGTTTACATTTGCAATATCTTACCTATTAACGATACTATATGATTTTCGATTGACGGGGCCATTTACATTACTATTATAACAATTAACGGGATATTTATCATGTTTAGGTATTTGTTTTATCGAATTTCTGATATTTCGACACTTTTGCAAGCGCCATGAGCGCTGATATTAATCTACTGTTGTCAAAGTCAAAGTCAAGTCAGCTTGTTGTTAGTAGGCAAACCATATCGCTCTACCCTCTTCCTCACTCGTTTCTTACGCGTGTAACCACTTCCACTATAAGTCATTACCCCTTTCAGTCCAACTCTGTTGAAAAATAAATAATTCATCATCAAAAAAAAGAAGAAGAAAAAAGAAGAATCATTCATATAACATAACCCAAGTTTTTTTTAATATCTCCAATGTAAAGACACTACTAATTTTAAATTTTATAATAGTATATATGCCAGTCTGATGTGGGATAGAGAGAACGCTCTATAAAACCCAACTCAGTCGGGCTCTATCTCTTCTTTACGAAGCGCCAAACCTAAAGCCGTTACAGGGGGCTAACTTTGACAGATAATAGCGCTTAATAACCGCTCAATTGCAAACTCAAATTGAATAGTTTCGAACTCATACCGTGACGTCGTATTAAGTCGCTCAGTTTCACGTTCCAAATGAGAACAAACGAACCAAACGCCAAGACCTTTCAGTTTAAGTACGAATCATAGCGGTTCAGTTAACAAACTTGAATTAATTGCTCAAAAACTGTTATCATCACTGTGTCATCATGATAAGGCCCCTGCACGTTATAAACACGCATTAATGCACGTAGGGGATAAAATGAGGTCTTAAAATTGAGTTATTTATTACGATTGACTAGCTTCTGCCAGCGACTTTTAGGAACCTACCCGGGATATAAATTAACCTATGTGTTATTCCAAACTATAATATATAATCTGTATCTGTATCCACCCTCGCAAACTTTCACATCTATAATATTAGAAGAATGTAGGATTTGGAAGCTCTATTACATAGGTAGGAACTTTGTGCAGGCTGAGTCTTCGTGACACTAATGAAATAAGAGGCGATATACGCTAACTTTGAAAATCAGGACAGGACAACGCCCAATCCTACTATCCTACTATAATCCTACTAATATTATATTATGTATGGATGTGTTATGGTATGTATTATGTATGTTTGGATATTTGTTACTCAACTCGCACTTGAACTGATGAACGGATCTGGCTGAAATTTAGTACAGGGATAGATACAAGACACAATAAGAAGTCTGTAATAAAACATAGGCTACTTTTTATCCTTGAAATTGGTTCCCTTAGGTCGCGGGAACGGGATTAAAATTCGACGGAGGCGGAGCCGCGGGCATCAGCTAGTTAAATTATACAATTGGTCTCTTTACGCTACAATAATAGTTATATAGCCAAGCCCCGTAGTTTCACCCGCCTGTCAATTATAAAGAAATGTTGTTTTACCTTTATAACCTTCCCAAAAAGTGAGCTATCAAATGTAAAATTAGTTTTTCTAATCGCACATGTAATTCCAGAGATTAGAGCGTGCATACAAACAAAAAATCTTTTCAGCAGTTAAAACAGTTTATGTGTGTTGAAATCAGTTTAAGTGAATAGGTAAACATAACTGGCGAATTGTGGGTGTGCCAAAGTCAAAGTCAAAGTCAAGTCACCTCTGCCTACCCCTTCGGGGATACAGGCGTGAAGTTATGTTATGTAAAAAACCGATCCTGACTGAATGACTGAACGCAGAGCCTAAACCGCTGTAGCTATAAACTTTGCAGTGGATGCCTCTCACGATATACCTAATAGGCATCTACTAAGGAGGGGTTTCTAGAAATTTCACTAGTAAAGTGTCAAAATAAGCAATCTTATTTATCATGTCGATGGCAATATTTTTTAAACGAATTTATGTGGTATTAGATGTGTCCAGGTCAATTTTCGGCGACATTGACCGCTATCCATCCATTTCTCCGTTCAGGTCCCCGACTGTGTAGAAATTGGGGCACAGCTAAAGAGGTGCACCACAGTCACAACCACCACCCCATCCATGTAGCCATATTTTACCCAGTTTGCCCCGCAGCAGCTGATCTGGGGCCTTAATCTATTAAGGGACTTCCAGGTGGTCCACTGCAGTAAATTTGTATGGAAGTTCGTCATTTCAAAGCAAGAATGTGTATATTTTAAGGAAGAAGCATGAATTTCAATATTACTTATGATGAAGTTTGGTGAATGTATTGTATTTTATTTAGATTTACAAACCCAAAACCAATCGTGTCGTGGCGGCGCATGTAATCGATTGATTTTTTCACATTATTAAACATGCGTCGCCGGTGCCTCTTGTATCTTACTATAACAGAACTATTATCATAACAGGTAGGTAGGTACCTACCTAAACTGTACATTGAATGATGAATACCTACTTTTTATTTATTTCACAAACAAATTATTTATTTCACAAAAACATACGGGCAGAAAGGTATTTCGCGCAAGACTAAATATTTTACATTCCTTTGTAGTATACAGTCTTAGGTTAGATACCTATTTAAATGTTACCAACAAGAAAAACATCATTCCGAATATTCTAAAATTAGGAAGATAAGATGAGTCTGAACTATATAAGAAACAAGTTTACAACAAATTATGACATTTAGAAAAATGAGCTTACAAGACACGGTGATCTTACATTTTAAGTTTTCAATTGTGGTGAATGAACATAAGACGTACATCTCTTTGTGGGTAGGTAAACAAGAGTTCTACATGCCAAATGTCGGGGAACAGGAGAAACACGCAGGTTCTGCGGCGGCGGCGGGTGCTGTGGGGCGGCGCGGGCGGTGGGCGGTGTCGGGCGGTGACGTCAGCCTCGGGGGGGCAGCGCGCCTCGCGATTGGCGGAACTGCGCGCGCCGCTACCGAATATGGGACCGCGACTCCATTGATAAAACAGCGGTGCGGGGACGCGCGGCGCCAGTCCTCTTCGTACCGGTCGTGCGAGAGGCCGTGTTCACGCTGGCGTTGTACGTAATTCCAATCGGCCCGTGGGCTGAGGAGCAGGTGGTGCCGGACGGGATGGGCACAGATGTGGACCACCCGACCGGCCCGCACCTGCTCTCCCTGGCAGACGTGAGCGCGCTAGGTTTCGACTGTCCGCTGAAGCCGGTACCAGCGCCTTTTTCCGGTTCCGGAGCACCGACTGATCTGAACACGCCCGTCACTACTTCGGACCTACCTGCCTTCTTCCCTACGCTGTTGGAGCCACCTACAATATCAGGTGCGAGACCATGGTGTATATTGACGAGTGCCTGTGCGCCTTATTGACGCTGGATATAGGGTCGACGCTAGCCGACGGGATTCGTAGGCGGTACTCGTCGTCGGCCGCCGACCGATAACGTTGTAAATAAACAATTTGAACTGCTTCGACGTCAGCATGTCCTTCGATGCCCTTCACGAATCTCAGTGTCATCGAGAGAGATTCAGGGCTTTCGCGATAGCATTCGGCTCGGGGTGCGATGAGATAGCAGTTTTCCGCCGCGTGATTCGAGTTACAGTGCCCATTAACGTTAAAGTGAAATGGAAAGTTCAACCGCCCGAGTCATATGGTCGGATCGATACGGAAGCTGAATGAAGCTGTCCGTGTGTGCCCACCCCGCGCCACAGCGCTACCACTTACGTGATTCCAAGCGTGTTTAACGTTCTAGTGCAAAATTTTTTAACATTGGGATTTCTGTGATGGTCGTATGGGTAAATATACTTAGGTTATTTTATTTATCAAGGCAATAAAAAATTACTACTTATCTACTTAATTTATACTGAAAAAGGTCATTGAGGGCACACCTCAGGTAGGTGATATGTTTTCATCATAAGTGGAAAAATATTAAATGTGTTCATAAAATTCAAAAATTGTTTTCTAAAAAAAAAAAAAAAAGGTACCTACCTATCTAGTTTTATTGTATAAAATATTTATTTTAAAAGTTCTCTTTTGCATTTAAACAAATCTTTCTTTTTTTTTCAAATTATAATTTAATTACAATTTAAAAAAACCTGACAATTATTTATAATTCAAAAATTCTAATTTATAAGTAAATAATTTTTTAACCGTCAAACTTATCTACGCGAAAAATTACAGAAAATTGCAGAAAACCTTCTCTTTATATATCGCCATAATAAAATGTAGATGTAACATAACCTTTAGGTAAGTATAGGAGTCTCTCTCTACATAAAATGGTTCTGAAACACAGGTGCTCTACCTATTTAACATACCTTTTTTTATTTTATGTTTCCTGTGGAAATCCCCTCGGACGGCCAGCGGGGGCGGTTATGTCGGGCTTGAACCGACTAAAACCGCACGCCGTCTCGGGTATTAAGACGCCAGGGTGTATAAGGTTTAATTAACATACCTACCTACCTAACATTATTTAACATACCTAACAAATGTAAATTAATTTTACTATTTATTTAACTTGTTTATATTTCCGAGTGAATGATGGTTAGGTAACGGTCAAAATAACTGTTTAGTATTTGTTCAGATAGGCTATGGAGATACGCACTTATCATTCCGACAAATGTTATCGTTGCCTCGCTGCCGCCTTCCGCTCGCGCGTCCCGCTGCTAAACACGCAAAAAATATTTCAACTATTAGTTAGATTTTAGGTAAGAATAAAAATGCAACCAACTTAATATTAAAAAAGTAACTCGGTGAATAAAGATGTAAAAAAAATACTTTGATCCTTCCTACCTAATTCTTCTCACGTGATGCCAGGCCCAAAAGCATGTAATAACAATATACCTACATTAACAACTCCTTTTTATTTCGTGTTATTTAAGCAAAACAAACTCTGGTAAATAAATGGCTATAATTTTATTAAATTTTTAAGCAATTAGTATGTTTATATTTCCTATAGATTTTAGATCGGAAAAAGAGAACATCTGGGACGGGACATGAACCCGCGACCAGTCCCATACAGGGGGAATGTATAGGTCTTCAAAAATTATATTGAGGTTTCTAATATCATTTATTTCTAAACTGAATAGTTTGCACGAGAGACACTTCCAAAGTGGTAAAATGTGCCCACGTGTAACTTCTAAAATAAGAGAATGATAGAACTAAAAAAAAAAAGAGATGTACATTACCATGTAAACTTCCACCGAAAATTGGTTTGAACGAAATCTAGTAAGTAGTTTTTTAATACGTCATAAATCGTAAACCGCAGTTTACCTTTCATTCAATCAACTTAAATATCAAAATTTTACTTGCTGCTACGGAACCCTTCATGGGCGAGTCCGACTCGCACTTGGCCGGTATTTTTCTCTTAAACCCCCTGAAACTAAAACCTATACCTGTGATACTATATATTACATCTATTAGATACATTCTGCTGTAGACAGTGTGGAATACTCACGTCACGAGGCATTTACAGCAGCACGTCTGGATATCAAAGTGTTAAAAATAACATAATATTTATGTTGTTACAGGTACACTCCCAGGCGATGAATTATCTCTGGGATGTTCACCACGGCGCCATAAGCATGAAGCTTCGTTATCCCCTGGAGCACGCGCGGAGGACGTGAGTAACGCCTCCAGCGCTAGTACCTCGCTGTATGGTCCTCCACTTGGCAGTGCCGGCAAACAAGCACCATCGCCACCTCTGCAGTGGCTGCTGCCACCGGGCCCAGGCCCCGGTAGCGTCGATAAGTACTTTCAGCAGGAATACGAGGAACGCGTCGATCTACTTCCTCCGGAATGTCAAAATTACTGCCCACCACCACAGGCTTGTGTACCGCCGCAACACTGCGAATACCGCCCACCGCCGCAGCCGCAACCCCAACATTCTTGGGATACGCAACAGTATGAAAGTGCACCGCAGCCCACACCTGGACCCTCGGGTCTGCCTAAGCGAGAGCCGTACCCGAGCCCAGCCGGTCCCAGCGACCGGCCCGTGCAGCTCGCCGAGTACAACCCGTCCACCAGTAAAGGACATGAGATATTATCTCAAGTATACCAACAAAGTGCGCAACCATTGCGGCTCGTGGCAGTCAAGCCTCGCAAGTACCCTAACAGGCCGAGTAAAACCCCCGTCCACGAGCGTCCATACGCATGCCCTGTGGAGGGTTGCGACCGCAGGTTCTCGCGATCAGATGAGTTAACGCGGCATATTCGCATTCATACAGGGCAGAAGCCGTTTCAGTGCAGAATCTGCATGCGTTCATTCAGCAGATCGGACCACCTGACGACGCACGTTCGAACGCATACGGGTGAAAAACCATTCGCGTGTGACGTCTGCGGACGCAAATTTGCACGTTCCGACGAGAAGAAGCGACATGCAAAAGTGCACCTCAAGCAGCGGCTGAAGCGCGAGCGCGGCGGTGGCGGACCCTCGCACCACCACGAACCGCATTCGCACTCGACGCTCTAGCATCCGCTGTCGCCCGTGGCCGGGCCGTCATCCGCCCCTGATCTTCCTACTGAGTACAGTAATAGTGATTCGTCCACGGATAGCGAAAACTGAACTGTTTTATACTTTCACGTTGAAATTATTGAATGATTTCTTCGCTTAGGTAAAAATGAATTGTCTTTAACAAAGCTTTATTAACTCTATTTATAAATTCTCTGAAATTTATATATAGGTATATATTATACATATATATGATATATATCTCTTTTTATACATATTTGTAATTACTACAGTAGGATTCAGTCAACTGGATGTATTTATTTAATTAGTTAGGTTAATTGAAAAAAAAAACGACTGGGAACAAACGTAGATATGCGATATGGCCTAACTGTCCAGAGTACGTGTCGTTAAGTTTCTTTGTGAAGGAAGCTCGCATTCGCGCCTCACGTACGTGTGGAAATGACCCTCTGTTATCCTCAGCCTAATTATTACCACATATCTTTCTGCCCGATGGTGGCAGTCCAACGTCACATTTAGTATGAATGTGAAAAGTCTAGTGCAGAAATTTAGTTGAACGTTATGAGTTGCTATGTTCACCTGTAAATTTATGGGTATGTACCTACCTATCTTGACTGAAACTGTCTCCTTATTATATTATGAATTGTACAACTAATTAATATCTATTATAACAACCGTAGAGGTGAACCTAATCAGCCTAGGACAACCTACTTAAGTATTGTAGAAATATTTATATTCGTATATTTGAAGAAACTAACTATATACGTGAAACTGTGCCATTAATTTAACTTTATAACGTGCCACTGCAATTTTTTATTTACATAAAAATGTAATAATGTAAGTATAACATGACTGCTGAATAAGTGATAATTATAATTATTTCGTTATACTATATTTCTAGTCGAAGATAAAGTATAAACGTGAGGATGTCGACTACTTATTAGATATGTTTGTGTTGATTCATAGATTAATATTTGCCATAACAAGGGCGTAGCCATGTTTTATTTTCGAAGGGTAACATTATCATTAATTAGTAACATTATTATTCGTGTGAAAAATAATAGATTGTTGATATGTAGATAATATTTTGAATTTCGAGAGGGGTTTGAGCCCCCGAACCGAACACCCCTTCTGCTGGCTAAGCCCATGTGCCATTACTAACATGTATATTTACGTTTCGACAGCTGTTGTCATGATCTTTTCTTGCTCAAATGTTTAATTTAACTAAATTTGCTCAATTCTCTTCTTTTAAATATGAAATATTGCTAAATCTGTCACATTTCCACTACTGTCCTCTTTCCGGACCGCTTCGATCGCATCTGTGTTGCTCTCTCGTCGTAGACTTCAGTCATTTCAGAATGACATTTTCCCAGTGGCATATATTTTTATTGTGTACGTATTATTGCATAGCCTAATCTAGTAAACTTTTAGTATGTAGCGTGTAAATTATGATCTCTTAATCATTAATAATTATTTTCAAGTGTAGGTAGAAAAGGCCCCTTAATTTATAATACTCATAAGTCTCTGTAAAAGTTTAGTTACGTGAATTTTTCTTTTACCGGATTTCGGCATGGTGATAACGATATGACTGCATGTCGATAGATTGATGGAGACGTTGCCCGTGGAGACATAAATAATATACTTAGTATCAACAAAAGCCAAATTTATCCTTAGCCTTCAAATGGTATGGGTAATAATATTTTTTAACTATCTAGTTCATACGTAACACGTTAATTAACGTCAAGTTAGCTAACAGACTTAAATTTTTATTGTATCTGAGTAGGTACCTACAAAAATATGCACAAATTAAGAATAACATATATTATTGCCATTTAGATACATTGTAGTTAATATCACAAATTTTCTATAAAGTCGCATTCACAACTTATGAATTGTACCTACCATGAAAATCACTAATTCGGTGAATCTGTGAACTGTCTTTGTTAGGGAACCTCTCATTGTTTTATTTAGAATAAGGATTACCTAAGTATATCATTAAATAAAGCAGTCGTAACAAATCGGGTCAAAACCAACAGTTAATAAAATACAGGGTGGGCCTTTCAGTGACGTCGCGTCGGTCGTTATGAATTTAATAAATCTGACAATAATATTACTAAACTCCTGCACCTGCAATCAAATAGCTACAAATGGGAGCGGTAATTCACTGCTATTTGATTAGACGGTCGAATGAAAGTCATTGCACACATCCAAATTGACAAATTATGTAGGTTCTAATTGCCTACCAAAAAAATAAAAATTGATCATTTTTCAATTAGGTACTTTTGTAATTTTCTTGATAGAGCAGTAGCAAATCAGTGGGTGGTATACTTTAATCAATTATATTTTATTGCAAAATATGATACCTAGTAACCAAGTGATTTGGACATTTGGATATGTCTAGTGACTTGATGCTGTTTATTTATAAACATATAATATCCATAGAAGCACATATGCATAGACCAGGAGATTACATTCATAGTACAGTGGCAAACGCAATTTTTATATGTAAACCTCTAGGCGACGCATACATTATGGGTGTCTACCGCGCCTTCTGTGCTGTGGTAGAATTGTGTCTTCGATTATCATATAGCATTGTCACTGTATAACAACACCGGTATTCACCGTTCCCAGTTGATCAGCCGGTTTCAAAACCTCCGCCGTAGGACGAATTGGGTGCACGCTTGCAGGCATTAGTTGGCGGCGCATGCGGCCCTGCACGGGGATGATGAGAATGCGGTGTACAAGTTTATAATGTTTTTACTGTTATAGAAGAGACGAAGTCTCCGATAGACAAGGCTAGAGTAGATAGGTATTATAAAGTGTATTCATGTTATACAAACGAGTGAAAATTGAAACGGAAAAGACTAAATTCTTACACATTTTACATAATGTTGCAACTTTATTGGTATACGGTGTTTGTATTAGGTTACGAGTTACGAATTGCCCATTATTTGTTGCCCGTTGTGACGAATGTGCCATGCATGCAATGTAGCTAAACACAAAAACGTTATATCACATGTATCAATGAAAAAAAAAATTGATCTAAGCTACTTTTGATGAACAAATTGCTTCATTCTGTAGGTACTAAAGTGGACACTTTGTGTTTAGTCATTATTGTTGTGTTGTTGTGTTAACTAACGTTGGTTGAATACTTACATTTACACGCAACCCTGAGCTTCGATGCCCCGCATCATCAAAACATTTCACGTTAATACCTAGCTCTTAAAGTTTAACTTTAAACGAATACGATATCTAATTTTTATGATGATAATAGCTCTAAATCTAATAGCAATGGCGAAAGGCCCATACACGTACCTACGTAACCCGATTCTTCCCGGTTCTTTCATGTGACCTTTAAATGTGCATAGGTAGGTCACCTATAAGAAATACCTACCTACGTAATACAAGCCTTGAACGCAGGAAGAACGTTTAAAACATAGTTTAGTGACTCCTAGCAAAGCTAGTAGCCTATTCGAAATCAAAAAAATCGAATCTTTTAAAATAAGTATTCCCCTTTCGCCACTGCATTATAAGTGAGAACGATTGTTTGTAAATTTTGTGTATAATGTTTATTAATTAAGCTATCTTGTATTTCACTTGAGTGAAAGATGTTGTTGATGTTCTAAAATATACATAGTTATAAGTAGGTATTGTTAAATCTCACTAATTTTACTAAATTCTATTTAATTAAAATATTTGTAAATACACTCTAAATTTGAATTTAATGTGTATATAAGAGAAAAGAAACTTTTATTTAATGAAACCACCTAAGGTGCGCAAATACAAATTGTTAAAAATTTGAAATTGAAGTTTATTTTAACATGTTCCTCACAAAGTAACCAGATTCGATAGAAACCGATATTGTATAGAATAAGTAAAGGTACAAGAGAATCTACGCATATAGGTACCTATGCAGCTGTCAAATATGCAACTTTATAAATAACTAGCTGACCCGACAAACTTCGTCCAGCCTTAGAATCAAGTCCTATTGGTTCTTGGTCGGTTCGAGTCCGATATAACCACCGAGGTAATTTAGCGATTTCCGCAAAAAAAAACCACAAAAAGGCAAATAATAGGCGGAGACAAATAAAAAAAAAACCCGTTCCCGCAGGGGGAACGCACAGGTGATTTCGTGAAGCAATTAATATTATTTTATTAAAATGTTTATTTTATTTTTCTCGAAAACGGTAACTTTTAGCGAAAAACTTTTCAGACATTTATTTTAGACTTAAAAATGGCCTATCGATTAAAAATGTTTCCGACTGCAAGAATGTTCACCGGTTAGAAGTTATGATTTTTTTCCCGAAAAATTTTGGTTTTTCCCCCCTCCACTTTTAGTTAAAGTTTTAATCTTATAGGTTTATACTTAAAAGTTGTTGGTATTCATGCATACTATGGGATAAAATTAGAACGGTTCGAATATCTTTCATGGAACGTGAAATTTTGAGGAAAAACTGATTTCACAAAAAGTGAGGCCCTTAGGCCGGATTCCACCCGTTCACGAACTTAAACTAAGTTTACACCCAAGCAATTTTTGACCGCAGTTTGAAAGTGATCGGGGCAAAAATGCGACCGTCAGAGTGCCGCAAATTTTGGGAAGTGGAACCATACATACATATATACATACATATATATATATATATATATATATATATATATATATATATATATATATATATATAAGCTTTTTGACCAGTGGTCATTTCGGACTCAGGCGGTCATAACTAGACCTCCTATGAAGAATTTTTTTTTAATTCGACAGTAGTCAAGAAACCAATAGGTAGATCGATTTCATCGAAATCTACCTAAAATCAAAGGTTCATGAAAATCGTTCCACCCGTTTTCGTGCTTCGATTTTGTAGAGCATTATTTCTATCGCACATCGAACTGACAGTTTGGTACCTTTATAACAATCGTTGAAATCGTTCTTGTCTATAAAAGATTAACACTATAACTTCAACTGAGTCAAAATAGGGAAGAAGAGTTAGAGTTGGGCTAAGATCGACTTGTTGCGGCTAGACCTTTTTCTCTATCCCACATCAGACTGACAGCTTGGTACCTTTACAGAGTAAGTAGCTAAAACCGTTATACCGTAGACATACGCTGTACGACAGAAAAAACGTTCTACTAACACAAAGCGACTCGTTCTGACTATCACTCTTCATCCCGACGACGACGTGCCAATATAAAAGCTGGATAGGTAGGTACCGCACGAAAATTTTATCTGTACATACAGTATTTACTTTTACCTAGCCGTTCGATAGTAAAAATAAATATACTACAATTGGAATTGAAAAAAAGAAATAAAAAAAATGCTTTATTATATTCTTGTGAAAATCAAGGTTGAGTCGATTCATTATAGAGTTCCTATGACCACCTTCCAGCTCCATCATCAGACCCTGGTTACCATTGAAAGACAAACTACTCGTCAAGACGCTTCGGTTCAAACGAGCCTTAACTCGATGAGGTTGTGTCGTTTCATTGCGAAGTTACTATGGGCACCTTCTAGCTCCATCATCAGATCAGCACCATTTCATCAAAATATTGCATTGTCACGTGATTAACACATGCAAAACTTCAACTCAATCGGTAACCAGGAAGTGAATCAAATTTAATTTGCAATATTTGATGACAAACATCGGGACAGCTAAATAAAAGCTTATAATAAGATCGTAGGAACAATACCAAGTTTCATAGTAAGGTATCTTCTAATACCTATCTACCAAGTGTGTAGGTCACATTAATACTATATTTATAACATACTTACTAAACAATGAATTCACTAGTAAGTGATTTAAATTAGGTAAGTATAACAGATGACTTTTTATATACCTTTTTTTTTTTTTTTTTATCGTGCGGAAATCCCTTCGGATACCTCCCCGCCGGCCAGCGGGGGCGGTTATGTCGGGCTTGCACCGACTAAAACCGCACGCCGTCTCGGGTCTTCAGACGCCGGGGTGTAAGGTTACCCATAGAGCATATCCCTCGCACCCCGGCTGACCCTGGGCCATCTCACCACTAACAGCATCGCTCATCCTGTCTCCTCTGAAAGCAGAGGAGTACGGAGAGCGATGTGTTCCCGCCACGTTGGGTATTGGCCGACGATCAATGCCAACCCTATGAAGGGGTGAAGGGGAAGCCATTGACCGCCGCCCAGGGTGTACCGGCCGCTCCGATTCCGTTCCCCCCGGACTGCAGCGGGATCGGAATCGGAGCGACACTCGAGGAGGTTACCCAACACACACCCCAATCTCATTTTAAATTTTACCTTAAATTTCACGTCGTTGTAGTTTTTAATTTAACGTGTATGTTGGTAACTAGTAGTAGGTACCTACCAGTGCAGTCCGTGATTTTTGCGTAGGTACCTGGGCAATAAGTATACGCAAAATTGTGATATCGCCAACTTCCATCATCGTAGTTAGATAAAATAAATATCCAGTTTTTAAGGTTAAGGCTCTGCTAAAATTTAATTAAACGTTATCTTGTGGGTAAGTACAAGGTAATAACGTTATGCCTCCATTCCTTAAAAAAAATTCTCACTCTCAAAGGATTAACATTTTATCGGGATGAAAAATAAACTATCTGGATGATTGGGGCCCCACCAAGACCTTTGGGGCCAGGCCAACCTCACCTGCATGCCAGTTCACCTGGTGATCGAAGAAGGAGGCAGTGGCGCAAGTTTTTCTCTCAGGGTTGAGAGATCAGAGGTATACTCATGCTAAACCAAAGTGAAGAAAAGGAGTAAGCTAACCTCGGGCTTTGAGATAAAGTATTCGGATGCAGAATGCAGATACTATGATAATGATTATAACCTGCCTATAAGATATGAATTTAAAGCCCCCTTATCAAAGTTCTACGTACTTATATAGGAGTATCTAGGTAGGTATACGTAACAACATTAAGGACAAGAATATGATTTAGAAAATATAAATATGAGTTAAAACATGGGATTCTATAAGATTAGATTTTATGATGCTTTCATTGCCCACTTTCCTGTTAGTTTTCTTTAAACAGAATAAACCTAGATAGGTAGGTACTTTGGTTGTTCTCGCCAGTTCTTAACTCTTATGCATTGTTCCGTTGTTCTTTGTCAATTTTACTACAAGTACCTACCTTTTTTTTTCGTGCGGAAATCCCTTCGGATACCCCCCGCCGGCCAGCGGGGACGGTTATGTCGGGATTGAACCGACTAAAACAGCACGCCGTCTCGGGTCTTCAGACGCCGGGGTGTAAGGTTGCTCATAGAGCATATCCCTCGCACCCCGACTTACTACAAGTACCTTTTTTTTTTTCGTGCGGAACTAAGTTGCAAACAAACGGGTGTTTATTTGCAGTTCTATTTTTCTAATATATATATAAAAATCTATGGTTCTATTGAAATAGGAGCGCATTGTAGCGCCATCTTTGTGCGTTTACGTTAAATGTACCCCGTCAATCATCCGTCCTACACCAACCAATACGATATCACTTCATAGTTTCTCTATATACCAACAGAGGTCACTGTATACACCTCAGCTACGAGTTACGGCCACAGATTGGAAAAAATTGTTAGTACGTGAAGACAGATAATAAATCAGTACAAATATAAAATATAATAGCAGTCTAGGTCATTACGTCTACGGCTCTGTAATCTACCTGCGTCGTAATTTCAAAGTGGTAAAATGGGGTTTTTAATTTAGGTAAAACGCAAAAACCGAGCCTTGTCGGGGAGTTGCGGATACCAGCCCGTGATACCATGCCAATGGGTTTTTTTCGTGAATAGAGGAATCCTAATGACTTTTTACCCGACTGCGCCAGAAAGAGGGTTATGTTTTCCGATAGTATGTATGTATCTATGTATAATTGAATGCACTCTGCAGCCTCAACGGCTCGATGGATTTTAGCTTGAGAGGTGTCGTACGTTAGATTCGTATTTACTGTGAGAGTGCTACTGGGTATATCGAAATATATAAAAGCGGCCAAGTGCGAGTCGGACTCGCCCATGAAGGGTTCCGTAGCAGTAAGTAACATAATAATGTTTTTTTTTTAATTCTATATTTGAGTTGATTGAATGAAAGGTAAATTGCGTTTTACGATTTATGACGTATTAAAAAAAACTACTCACTAGATCTTGTTCAAAAAGTTTACATGATAATGTACCTTTTTTTTTTTTTTTTATCGTGCGGAAATCCCTTCGGATACCCCCCCGCGTGCCAGCGGGGGCGGTTATGTCGGGCTTGAACCGACTAAAACCGCACGCCGTCTCGGGTCTACAGACGCCGGGGTGTAAGGTTGCCCATAGAGCATATCCCTCGCACCCCGACTGACCCTGGGCCATCTCCGGTTTCGAGATGGCCCCCTCGGGATTCGAGATGGCCCCCTCGGGACATGATCATGTACCTCATATATTTTTTTTAGTTTTATCATTCTCTTATTTTAGAAGTTACACGGGGGGGGGGACACACATTGTACCACTTTGGAAGTATCTCTCGCGCAAACTATTCAGTTCAGAGCAAAATTATATTAGAAACCTCATTATCATTTTCACACGAATGGGTTAGATGAAACAAAAAATTGAGTTTCAGTTCTAAGTATGGGGGGGAGCCCCCAAAATTTATTGTTTTTTTTTCTATTTTTGTGTGAAAATCTTAATGTGGTTCACAGAATACATCTACTTACCAAGTTTCAACAGCATACTTCTTATAGTTTCGGAAAAAAGTGGCTGTGACATACGGACGGACAGACAGACAGACATGACGAATCTATAAGGGTTCCGTTTTTTGCCATTTTGCAACGGAACCCTAAAAATGCGGATTTTTGGCCCTAAAATGTATGTTGTTAAAAAAATATACACTCAAACTTATCGAGTAGGGTATAAAAATACAGAGCTTTAAAGGGTTATACGAGGGTCAAACTGAAAGTTCTTAGAAAATCAAAAACTGATTACATTAGCCAGTTATTAGTTTTATTATATCTTTTCAAAATATTGTCCATTCACGTCAATACACTTCTGCATGCGATGGAACCACTGGGAAAAGCACTTTGCCCACTCGTCCTTAGGGGTCTCTTCAATGGCATCGCGATACGCAGCCACCGCTTCTTCAGCATTCATAAACCGCTTTCCTTTAAGTTTTTCTTTAATTTTTGGAAATAAATTAAAATCACAAGGCGCGAGGTCGGGGCTATACGGCGGGTGACCCAGTAATTCAACGTTTGATGTCGCCAAATAGTCGATCGTTCGCTTGGCGGTGTGCGACGAGGCGTTGTCGTGGTGAAGGAGGATCCTACTGCGAGGTCGTTTCTCTCGAACTTTTTCCAAGACAAGTGGCAAACAATTGGTAGTGTACCATTCTGCAGAAACTGTTTTTTGATCCTCTAACACAATTGTTACGAAATGACCTATCCTTCCAAAGAACGAGGCCACCATTTTTTTTCCCGCACTTCGATCTCTCTTCACTTTAGTTGGCAACTCCTCGAAAGGAAACACCCACTGAGCAAATTGTCTTTTGGTTTCAGGATCATAACAGTAAATCCAGCTTTCGTCACCTGTTAGTATGTCGAACACAGCATTAGAGTCACCTCCGTTAAATCTTTCAATCATTTTACGGCACCAATCCACACGATGGAGTTTTTGAGCCTCAGTCAAATTATGAGGTATCCACCGGGCGCAAAGCTTCCTGACCGCTAAATGTTCGTGGAGGATTTTGTGCACTTGACTCATACCGATGCCTAAGCTTGTCCGAATCTGCTGATAGGTCACTCATTTGTCAGTCTCTATCATACGCCGCACAACACAGATGTTATTTTCAGTCGTCGCCGTAGAAGGCCGTCCCTCACGTAAATCATCAGTGAGATTAGTGCGACCACGTTTAAACTCATTAAACCAGTTGTAAACAGTCACACGAGATGGGGCTTCATCGTGAAAGGCCAATCGTAGTCTATCATAACTTTCTTGTTGACTTAAATGACATCGAAAGTCATAAAAAATCATTGCACGAAAATTTTCTCGTGTTAAATTCATGTTAACGTGACACAGACAATTTTCAATTTGCCGCCAAATCGTAAAACAAATGATAAATGAATGAAATATATACTCAGTAATATTGGCAAAGAGTTCTATTTTCAAATTTTAGAATTATTTTTTAATTATATTGTTTATAAGTGGCCAGTTCTAAGAACTTTCAGTTTGACCCTCGTACAAATAAGTATATAATAAGTATACAATCAAATTATTAATTAAAAAATCAGAAAACCCGACTGCCATAAAAAGACCGAAACAAGTTTGACAGAAGGCGGGACCCACTAGTGGTTCCGGCGCTTCGACGGCCGCTGCCGCGGCACGCTCGCTACGCTCGCGCTCTGTTGAAAAGAAAAGAAGTTTATTGAAGACACGTACAAATTAGTTACAACAAAAATATATTTATACACATATAGATAGTTGTGCGAGCCTCAACAGGTCGCCATCTCAGCATAAATGGTTAACCATTGGTAATTGGTAAACCATTGGGGTCACAGTTCTAACCTAACATAACCCAAACCAAAATTTAACCACATTTTTTTATGCATTTCAGAGCATTATTATTTTGGGAGAATGTTAAAAAAATCTGTCAAACTAGTGGTAATTCGAAGGTGTGTGTTGTCTAATAATTGTCTGTCGAAGCAATGACTTGTCGATCTATGTGTTTTCGAAGTTCGCTACATGTCGAAGTATTGTACTGTCTAAATTCAGTCCGTAGGTAAGTCAAGCGCGCGACCGTAGTAAGATCATCATTACGTTAGTAACTATGTATTAATCTGTGGTAAGATGTCTGATTTTCAAGTAAGCTTTTTGCTCTCTATAATCCAACCATACGTCCGGGTCGAACACCTGAACCAAGTGGAGAGCGGACACGCGATCTAGCAATCACTGGTGCGGCCAACATGGCTCTGGAAACTGGTGGAACAATTATGGTCCGGGTTGGTACCACCATGCAGCTGTGGAAAACCCTCCAAATAGCCAAACATTGATTGGGTGCTGTTCAGGGTTCAGCAGCTGCACAGCCGGGGATGAGGACCCAGCCGACACAGCAGTTGTGGGACCAGTGGGGTATTGGCGGAGTCTAGTGTGGATGGCGTGGGTCGACCCGCCTGACAGGGAGACCCGTATAAACGGTGGTGCCGCTGGCCGCCCGCGGCATAGTACAGGGGCCCAACCGGGACTAACCAACCCGGGAGGCTGCCCCACCAGGTCGCGCATAATACCGATGCGATTCGTCGTACCGGTTGGTGACCGGATGGTGGGTCCGGCGATCACACTCGAGAGGGTACGGGGGCCCTTCCGTTCGGCGGGTCGGCTACCGCCATGCCATGCATCCATAGGCGATACCAAACCCTGCGCTTTGTCAAACTCTGCTGTGGCGTCTGTCTCCTCTTTTTTTTCACGCCTTCACTTCCAATTAAGATAATTATGGCAGCGCAAATGAGAAATGAAGTACATAACACAGCGGCATACTCTTCTCCCACCAACACATCACTTTTTGAGGTGGAGTACACGAATATTCGTGGACTCCATACAAACCTCCAAGCCGTCCACCATCACCTTGAGACGGTACGGCCGGCACTGTTTTTTCTCACCGAGACGCAAATACGCCGCCCTGAAGATACGTCTTACTTACTCTACCCCGGCTATGTGGTAGAGGAAAATTTCCTTGCAAAAGCCGGGGTGTGCGTGTATATCAGGGCGGATGTTTGTTGTCGCCGCTTGCGCTGCCTAGAGGACCCATCCTTTCCTGTCCTCTGGCTACACGTGGACCATGGCTCTTCTAGCCGGGTTTACGTGTGCCTATACCGCTCCCATCACAGGGATACCGAGACAACTCGACTCTTCGACCACCTGAGTCAGGCGGCAGATGTTGCGCAGGAGCGGTTTCCGACCGCCGAAATGGTATTTTTGGGAGACTTCAACGCCCACCACGAGACCTGGCTGGGCTCTCTCAAAACTGACCATGCGGGACGGGCCGCCCACGCATTCGCACTGACGCATGACTTGACTCAACTGGTACAACAGACCACCCGGATACCAGACATATCAAGTCATGAGCCCTCTTTGCTAGACCTTCTACTGACGACCCACCCAGCCCAGTACAGAGTTTCGGTACGTGCTCCACTGGGTTCCTCCGACCACTGTCTGATCTGCGCCAACGTGCCAGTTACTATACCTCCACAACCTATGGTGATAAAGCGACGGCTATGGCATTACTCGTCAGCGGATTGGGACGGCATGCGAGACTATTTCGCATCCGTTCTGCGGTCTGAGCCCTGTTTTGATGCAAAGGACCCATCGGAT
Organism: Cybosia mesomella; assembly: GCA_946251805.1. Lineage (NCBI taxonomy): Eukaryota > Metazoa > Arthropoda > Insecta > Lepidoptera > Erebidae > Cybosia > Cybosia mesomella. The sequence goes on from OX276403.1 coordinate 17,298,086, forward strand.
TGTGCTTCTGCCGTCGCTGGTGAAATCAGCTTGGGTATGGAATATTATATTCCACACACTGAGGTCACCAGCGCCCGCAGAACTCGGCCTTGGTTTGGGCGCGAGTGCGCTGATGCTGTTCAACGGAAACGGTCGGCGTACCGCGCGTGAACTAGGGCACGAGTCGAGTGCGATCCGAATGCAAGGCACCTCAAGGCGACGTATAACAGGGCCACTAAGGACTGCAAAAGGGCATACGTCAGAGCGGATGCCCAGCGCATAGCACGGCTTGGTCAGCAACTCATGTCACATCCCGCCGTGTAGCCGTGGGTACTGGCGACTGGCCAAAGCCGTGCAATCCAACTTCTGTCAGCCTTCGCTGCCCCCGCTGCGTTACCCTGACGGTTCACTGACTCACGAGCCGCAAGAGCAAGCAGATATGCTGCCTCTTTGCGGCTAACTCCCGAATCGACGACTTTGGCTTGCAGCCGCCAACACCTGTCACTTGTGACCACTCAATGCCTGATATTCGTATCAGGCAATGCGACGTCCGCGCTCCACTACAGTCACTCGACGTCCGGAAAGCCAGTGGCCCTGATGGTATACCAGCGGTAGTTCTTAAAAAATGCGCAGCGAGTTAGCTCCAACGCTGACGCGACTGTATCGCCTGTCTTATTCCTCGGGATTGGTCCCGGAGGCTTGGAAAGAGGCAAACGTACTACCGGTCCCCAAAAAAGGAGATCGGTCCGATCCGGGCAACTATCGACTAGTGTTGCCCATTGCAAGACCAAGACGAGACTTGAGCCAGTCTTGGTCTTGGTCTTGCACCGATACCCCTGGTCTTGGTCTTGGTCTTGGTCTTGCACGCTCAGTCTCGGTCTTGGTCTTGGTCTTGCAGCAAGAGTCTTGCGAGTCTTGCAAGTCTCGCACTTATCAATTGCTTAGTGTGATTTAGTAAGATATGAAACATCGTAATGAAGTATGGAAACTTGAGATTACATTGACATAGATTCCTATGTCAATGACTTGACATCATTTTTTAAATATTGTCAAGATAAATAGTGATAGTAATCGTAATCACCATATATGGAAGGAAACATAATAAAGACAAAGTATGCAAAATACTATTTATTGAAATTATCAATTTTAAGCTCAAGAAACAATAAACATGGTAAATATCAGGTAGATTTTTAATAATATTAATAATAAGAGAATTATTATAATAATTCTTTTGACCAAGAATTAATGCAAAGTAACCACCTGGCTGACTCATCACTTAACCTATTTCTGTGTTTTCTTATTACTAGTGATGCTTTAGAAAATAATCTTTCAGCGGGTACTGAAGTTGCAGGTATTGAAAGAAAATCACGAGCCATCTTGGATAAAATCGGATATTCCGTTTCATGCGTCCTCCACCACTCTAAAATGTCTTCCGAGCTGGTGGCTCTCGGCTTACTTAAATACTCCTCCAACTCGTCAGTTTTCATTAAGCCACAGCCAGATCCTGAAGACGTAGAGGGACCTGTGTATAGCTTCTCGAAATCTATTATGTCTTCATCTTCAATATCTTCATCATGATCGTGAAGAATATTTTCAATATTTTCATTGTTCTGTGGAGACTTAGACATAAGGTTTATTGTACTTTTATATTGCGTATAAATTTCATTGAATTTGCGCAGGCTTTCTGTTTTTATTTGCTGTCCCCACGTAGTCATTTCGAAAGTCTCAGCTTTGTGCCTAGGGTCTAAAATTAAACTTGTACAGTAAATCCAGTTGCTCTTCTTATAAGCTTAAGCATTTTATCTCGGGCTGCTTGAAAACCCAGAACGAGCTTTTCGTCCACTTCGGTTCGATTTGGTTTCTCGTCTAATTGTTTTGCCATGGATTCAATTTTATCCAGTAAAAGATTGAATGACACAACGACTAGCGGTATTGTAACATATTTTTCTCCACCAAGTTTAGTTGATAAAACTTTAAAGTTTATTAGAAACTTATATATTTTGTCGAGTATTCGCCATTCAATTTCCGTGATTTGAAAATCGTTTAATTCGCTGACAGAAGTACACAATATGTTAATACCCATTCGGACTTTTATACCAAATCCAATCATATCATGTGTAGAATTCCATCTTGTTGGACAGTCAAGTATGGGATTAAGATCAGCTGGCACACCAGATGCTTCACAAGCAGAGTGGAACTTTCTTTTTAAGATCTCACTTCTTTTTATTTTACAACAAATACTGCGTAATTTTGTAATCGCTGTACGTGAGTCAGCAATATTTGGAATATGTTCTTCATCTTCTTCACTTTCCTCTTCATACTGCTGTTCTCTTTCTGCATTTTCAGTGTCACTATGTAATGCTAAAGTTTTTAATAAATCTTGTACACCAAGGTTCAAAATGTAAGCAAAGCACCGGAAATGTTGATTGTCTGAGTCAAAATGTGGCATTTGTTTGCCAAGTTCAAACATAAATTGCGTATTTGCACTAGCGTTGTCGACCGTAATACCCTGTATTTTATCAACCAAATCATATTCAACTAAACATTCGTGGAAAATAGTTGCAATATCTTCCCCAATATGTCGACCGTGTGAAGGCATAAAATCAAGGACTATAGATCGATATTTCCACTCGTTGTCTATATAGTGCACAGTGACGCCATAGTAACTCCTACCAGCAATAGAGGTCCATCCATCTATGGTAAATGACATTTTGCACGAGTAATGTTGTAGTCGGTTCTTAACATGAGATTGTAGTTCTTCAAATCGCTCTTTAATCTTCCGTCTGAGAGTTGACCTTTTAGGAAATACCATCATCGGGTTCGGGCAAATGGATCGAAAATATTCTTGTGTATCTTCATCATCAAAAAATGAGAAAGGAAGATATTTTTTCACAATCCAATCAACTGTAGCTGCCACAAAGTTTTCACTGCGGTTTCTAGAAAGTGCTGGCTGAAATAAAATAATAAAACATATTATGATAATTATATGATACAATACAACATCAATACTATGAATATTTTGTTTGTTCGTCGTTTAATTATTATTAATTAACAGCTTTTCACTAAATGTATTATGATAGTATACAGAGTGATCAACCCAAATGGGTCAGTGGGGAGAAGTTAGAAACTATGAGATATAGCGAGATTTGTTATTAGCAACCATGGCTTCGATTTTGGATATAATAATAATGACAGTCAAACTTTTCTTCTAACTTTCATACATAACCGGGAATCGAACCCGGTCGAAGTCTCTGTAAACAAATTCAGTTAATAATAATGACATTCAAACGTTTCTACTAACTTTCATACATAACCGGGAATCGAACCCGGTCGAAGTCTCTGTAAACAAATTCAGTTAATAATAATGACATTCAAACTTTTCTACTAACTTTCATACATAACCGGGAATCGAACCCGGTCGAAGTCTCTGTAAACAAATTCAGTTAATAATAATGACATTCAAACTTTTCTACTAACTTTCATACATAGGTAACCGGGAATCGAACCCGGTCGAAGTCTCTGTAAACAAATTCAGTTATTTTCGTTATTATTGTGAGAAGCGTCGATAGCTTAGTGGTTAAGGAGTCCCTTACTATTGAGAGGTCCCGGGCTCGAATTCTAGCCATTACACTACCGAATGTGAACCCACTCCTAGCACAAGCAATTTAGCTTAGTTGCAGGGGTTACCGGGAATATTAGTAATTAATCGGTCATAATTATGATTCATTTATCTGCATAGACCACTTTTTTATCTACATCGATATTTATGCATTACAAATTGTTTTGTTGGCGCACCAACGCAATTTGTAATGCATGGCGAGATATACGGCTCTGGGTCAGCCGGGGAGAGAAATGTGCACGACAATCTCCCACGCACAACCAATGACATGGGGCGGAAAAAAATGTTAAATAGGTATCTACCTACTTGTTACCAGAATTGCCATACTTTTATATGTTTTGTTGTTGGTAATTAGGTAGGTACCTAACTATAATTACGTATATTAACACTTAGGTAGGTATTTTTTCTTACCTGTCTATTTTCTCCATCTCTCATTAAAAACTTTGATATGGGCCCCTTTGTTGGCTTTTGCTTGATTAGTTGACTTGCAGGAAGTAATAGTCGCGATTCCTTCTCGTGAAAAGACAGTAGATGCTTCCTTAATCCTGAAGTATTTCTGTTCTTCATTTTGATTTCAACTTTCTTATGGTGGCATAACTTACATGTAGCAGTTTCAGTGGCATGAATTATATCGAAAAAGTCATCAAATTTACTTTTTAGTCTTTTAGACCTAGTCCAACTCTCACTACTCTGACTAGAACTATTTGAATCTATGTCACTAATTTTAAAACCCGGTTGACTCTAAGCGCAGCTTAATCAAAACCAAAATGCATTTTTATCATGATGAACGCCCTTATATACAGCACATGCCGAAAGGCCAAAAGATACCTACATAACCTACGTTCGGCATCTATTGACAAAAATAATATCCTTCCAAAGACTATACGGACGGAACGAAATTATTATTAATTGACTTCAACCCACCTTTTTTTAAGTTTTTTTAAGACTATTGCACTAAGCACTAACCCTATTAGGTAGGTTAGGTACTATCCCTGTGATCAAGTAGGTATAATACTATAACATCTATCTATCTTTATGGTGTGGCTACAATATTCATTGCAAGGACTATTGCAGGATTTGCAGGTTGCATGACAACTTGCAGGTTATCGTGTCCGTTCGTTATGAGTTATGACACTTTTGAGCACCCAGAAACTTAATTTAATTCGTCTTTGAAATGTCGGATACCTTTGACTTCAGAGCGGCAAAATCAAAAAAGAAATTCACTTGTCGCAAACTCTTTTAATATACCGCCACGTCTTTGTCGGTAAATATCAAAAATATCGTAGATTTATTGTATTATATGTATTAGCTGTACAGGGGTGAATTCAGGCGGAAATAGAATCTGGATATTCACTTTTTCCGATTTAAATCCATTAAATTCATGGAAATAGAATAATTGGATCACATAAAGTATAACTTTGATTCTCACACAAAACTCTATTTATTTTTAAAGCATTTATGTATCGATTTTATTTTAGTGATAAATAATTTCTGAGAAGTAAACTCATCATCACATTCATTGGTCACCTCTACAATTGGGCTGTTTAATTTTACGTAACGTAAGTATTTGCCGTGCTGGTTTGGTTCCCGGTGGAGTAGAATAGGACCACCCCATCTCTTTTCATGGGTGTCGTAGAAGGCGACTATGGGATAGGGGCTGTTCTACATCCGACAATAAACACACAGCCCAAGACAAAGTGCCCAATCGACAAAATGTTGGTGTTAAATACTCCTCTGCCTACCCCTTTGGGAATTACGGGCGTGAGCATATGTATGTAGGAATGTGTATTACGTATACAGTAATATACTTATATTACTGGTGGTAGAGCCCCGCTGGAACCGTTAGGTGTCAGCATGAATGGGCCGGCTCGACCGGGTAGTTACCACCCTGGCACAGAATATCGACGTAAAATAACAGATCTACTGTTGTGTTTCGTTCGGTGAGTGTCAGTTCCGGAGGCCCAAACTCCCATCCCTCCTCTTCCTCTCTCCCCTTCCGCCTCCTTTATCCTGCCTTTCTCTTTCCACCGTCTCCTTCAGGCGGTAACGCGTTAGTAGCAGCCTTGGTGTTGCAAACGTCTATAGGCTACGGTGACCACTTTCCATCAGGTGGGCCGTAGGCATGTTTACCGCCGTAGAAACATAAAAAAAAAAACAGACGTAAACTGATTTTGATGAAACTTTACAGTAATATTAGGTACCTACCTACCTACCCACCTACATAGGCTAGATTTTTTGCAATAACCAACGTACACGTTCAGTGCAGTAAATAGTAACAATATTCAATTTGATAATGAATTAGTAGGTACCTACCTAGTAACCTACCTTGTATTTCAACACTATTTACACAAATAGCAATTAATGAAAAAATAAATATATTTATAATCGTCTTATTCGATTCTGATTAATCAGTAAAAACGCGCCCAATCCGTCCCCTTTCGCCGGTGTCCTTTGACGGCAGCCATAATGTCGTTTTATCTCTATATTAAAATCTTTATTTTAAAGCGGTATCTCTTTGACAAATGTTACACGTGGAGAGTAGGCATAAAGCTTTAGCGTGGCAAGTACATACATTTCCATGTGCCAAATAGGCAAAAATCGGCGGTATAATGGTATACGTACCTACAGTCAGTGATAGTTGATGAATCTTGAGACCTTTAATAGGGGCTGTCAATGAAATAATAGGTACCTACAACAAATGCATAGATCGATAAGTGCAAATAAGTGCAAGTCCTCTTTGTATCTACATGAAGCTTAAATAAATATAAAGGACTTCGAGTCTTGTGTCACATAAGTAAGTAGGTAGGTACCTACTTTACATTGAAACTGCATATTCTCATAATAAGCGTCACGTCGTCGGCGGCGGCGTCGCCAGAACAGAACCGAGTGTCTTTAAAAAACGTTCGTTCCTCTGCCGAATGATAGTGGCTAGTGGCCTACCTACTTCTAAAAATATTAAAACACAAACCATTCATATTACACAGTAATTTAAAACAATTGAGGGACACGCGCCTATTACAGATTATGAATTAAAAAATCGTGTGTGTGTGTGTATCTACTTATTCTCGGGATAAAAAGTAGGTAACCTATGTGTTATTCTAGGATCGAGGCTCTAATGTAACTCTGTACCAAATCCAGAGCCGTTAGCCGTTAGAGCGTGATTGAGTAACAAACAAACATACAAACATCTTCACAAACTTTCACATTGACACTGCGCAAGTCGCCGCTCGCGCTGATTGTCGGTAACTAGTAACTACCGACAATGAGCGCGATTAAGTACCTAGTGTACCTACCTGCCTACGATGAAAAGAACTTCAGTCGTTGGCTAGCGCAGCTTGTGCCACGTCTATATTGGCACGCACGTCAGACATCGGGTCGTACGGCTGCCAGTGGTATGATACATAGGTATAACAACATGTGGCAATTTGTCTCTAAGGGAAAATGGAATAGGTACTAATTACCGCCTGTGCTCTTCATTAACTAGGGCTTTAGGTTCAAGGTCAGTGAAGTTTCCTTTCTATTTACCTACGCTAAACATAGGTAGGTATAAAAACATACTACAAAAAAGCAACAGGTAAGTATGGTGGTAAGTACCTTATCTCATCATCATTCTCTGAGCCTTTTCCCAACTCAGTTAGGGTCGGCTTTCTAGTCTAAGTTGCGGCTAACTACGATATTTTCCGTGAAGCGACTGACGTCGGACCTCCACAACCAATTAATTGGCGATATCGAAGTTCTGTAGTTAGACTAGTCGGACTTTTGAGGGCTCCAACTACCCGTAACGACTGTCACAGATGTTCGTATGGCAACCGGGACCGACGGCTTAACGTGCTCTCCGAGGCACGACCAGACCAATGCAAATACCCATTTTCATGCACACAAATATTTGCACTGAGCGGGGATCAAACCCGCGCCTCCTGCGTACCGGTCGCGTTCACTACCACTACGCCACGGAATAGGTAAGGTACCTACCACAGCCTCCGTCTATCATTCTATCAGTAGGTATAGACGTAGTAGGTACCTAGGTACTATTATTTATTCTGTGGTATAGAAACTAAATACCTAGTACCTACATACTCAGGTATTAAAAATGCTCAAATCTCAGTTTGACTTCACTGCAAGACTGCAAGAGTCTTGCAGACGTAGTCTTGTCTTGCGCAAGTCTTGCAAGGGTCAGTCTTGGTCTTGGTCTTGCAAAAAATAGGTGGTCTTGGTCTTGGTCTTGGTCTTGCAAAACTGCAAGACCAAGACCAAGACTGCAAGACTCTTGTTCTTGCAGTCCGATTTTGGGCAACACTACTATCGACCCATAGCTGTCACCTCAGTTCTCAGCAAGGTGTTTGAACACATTATTAACGCACAGCTCATGCGTTACCTAGAAGATCACTCCATAATTAACGACCGGCAATATGGTTTTAGGCCAAAACGGTCAACGGGTGATCTTCTGGCATACGTCACACATCTCTGGGGTGAGGCTATGGACAAGCATGGCGAGTCACTGGCTATCAGCCTTGACATCGCCAAGATTTCGATAGGGTCTGGCACAGTTCGCTTCTTGCCAAGCTCCCGGCCTACGGTCTGCCATCTCGACTGTGCAGCTGGGTTGCCAGTTTTCTACATGAGCGCGTTGGGCTTCTGAGTTCATGCAGGTTAATGCTGGTGTGCCTCAGGGGTCCGTCTTATCGCCCACTCTCTTTCTTCTGCATATCAATGATATGCTGTCCGTGGGCAGCATACATTGCTATGCAGATGACAGTACTTTGCATGGGCGTTATCTCGGACATTCAGCGGCCAAGCAGACTGACATCGAGGAGAGAAGATGGCAACTTGTCATTGAGCTCGATCAGTACCTAGACCACATTTCCCAATGGGGATCTGAGAATCTGGTCGAGTTCAATGCCAAGAACACACAGGCATGCGCGTTTACAGCAAAGGTATCTCCTTTCCTTCCCCTCCCAACTCTTCCCAACTCTTCGGAACACACCACTACCACTGCAGGACAGTATCAACATGCTCGGTATGGATATTCGCTGCAAGCTTAATAATAAAAATTACATTGAGAGCGTTATTAAAACAGCTTCTCGTAAACTCGGAGTGCTGAACAGGGTGAGGCGGTTTTTCACACCGGACAGCGGTGTCTTTTATATAAGACTCAAATTCGTCCCTGCGTGGAATACTGTTCTCACCTGTGGGATGGCTCCGCTCAGTACTTACTAGACGCTCTCGATAGATTGCAGCGACGGGCAGTCCGGATCATTGATAGTCCTGAGGTCACCAGTTCTCTAGAGCCTATGCAGCTGCGTAGAGATATAGCCTCCTTGGCAGTATTCTATCGCATATACCATGGTGAATGTTCCGATGAGTCATTCCAATTGATTCCTCCTTCTCCCTTCTTGTCCCGAACAACACGTGCAGGACTTAGGTGTCATCCTCATACAGTGCAATCGATACCATCGCGAACCAAGCGGTTTGGTGACTCCTTTTTTTGTCGGACCATAAAGCACTGAAACGCTTTACCCACTCACGTGTTCCCTTCTGCCTACAATCCTGGGCTCTTTAAGCGGGGCGTGAAAAAACATCTGTTGAGGCCGTCTAGGTAGGGGCCACCATTCTAGGGGCAATCTCTAGAAATGGTGGCCACTACTTTTTGGACTTTACCTCAGCTTACCATCAGGCGGGGTGCAGTCAATTGGACGGACTAAATATAAAAAAAAAAAAAAAAAAAAAGTAGGAGTCCTGCTCGCTCAGCTCAATTTATTTCAGTCACACCGTGCACTGAATTCCTAGTATTTTATTTTTTAGGTGAATAGAATCCTTGAGGATAGATATATCTATTAATGTAAAAACCGGTGGTAATAACGGTAACATTTACGGGATAAACTATTAATAATATACGATTAAATATGATCTTGGAAATATCAAAACTAATTTTGTTTTTAATTTTACCTATTCCTATTTAAAAAATGAGAAAAAAGGTTGCAAGGCCTTTACCATTCTGGAAAAAGAATTAATAAATATGGGGAAAAACTAGAAAATTATCTAGCAACCCTTTTTCGCGTTCGTGCGGTATTTTTAAACTCAGTAATAGCCATAGAACATAATTTATTTATTTTAATGGGCCACCATGCGATGTCGGAAGCGCCAGATATCTATCCAGCTATCTACTACCTACAGCTCTACAGTGAAAGTACATTTCGGCCTTCCACCCCGGGAATTAACTAGATTCAAATGCGCGTTTACAGCCAAAACATCTTTCCTTCCTGTCCCTACTCTTCGAAATTTAAAACTACCACTGAAGGACAGTATAAATATCTATGCTTGGTAAGAAGATATGGGTGTTCGTTGCAAACTGAATAACAATAGTAGATTGTTAGCCATTTCACCCGAGATAATTCTGACGCTCGAACGAAGTGAGAGCGCCAATAGTTCGAGGGTGTAATGGTGACATTCACCCGAGGTAAACACTCTACTTTTCATTTCGACTATGTGAGGAAATTAAAATACTACACACACATTTAATGAAACCGGTATATTGATTATCAGTTAAAATTTAAAGTAAAATTAGAACAATATGAAAATGGATTATTAACAACAGCTTTTGCTTGTTCTTCAATTATCCATATCACTGGAATCACTTTCCGAAACCATTTTTAACAACAATTAACACAAGGTATTTATTTATATTGAATCTCGTTTTCCCGCTAATTATTTAGCAAACTTAAATTGTTTTTATTAATTCTGAAAAGAAGTTATAATTCACGTACATACTGAAAAGCACTTTAGAAAACATTAGAAAAGTCTTGAAAATCGAATCTATTGGTTACATTGTAATTGAGTATCTAGGCGGCCATATAAAAAACTAGTATTTTGCGCAGTGCGCGAGCTGCAAGCAGCTCGCGAGTGTTATGTGTAGCGCTCCGGTAAAATTAAATACAATTTTAACTTTCTTTCCGCCCTCCGGACGCTCGAAAGTAAAAATTGGTCCGCCATCTTGGATTTTTTAACTTTTTAAAAAAAAAATCAAAATCAGAACCCACGGTTTACTCAAAAATGACACCCATGTCGCCATGACATTAAAGATTGCGGATGAAAAGCCACTATGTTGGCCGCCATCTTGAATTTTTTGACATTTCAGATTTTTCCCATACTCAGCTCACCCTTGTCTACACTTTTCCCGTACATCATCTTTTCCCCCCATAACTCCTTCTAAGAGAACAACCCTGTCCGTGATTGAATCAGTGGCAAATGCATCCGCCATCTTGAATTTCGAACCAATTGTGATACTATAAAAATACAACAGGATACTGGCAACAATACTGTATAATAAAATTTTTGATATTACAATTTTCGTAGAACAAACTATCTTTTCAAAGTCGGCCCTACCAAAAAATAAAAAGTTGGACATTTCTTGGTGCTGCCAGTTAGAAGAGATAAAAATAGTCAAATGTCATTAAAGAGGATCCAAACTATCCTGCCATATGAAATTTGATTTAAAAATATCGTTAATTCCATGTTTCAGGTTTTTCGGGAAAATCTCGTAAGTTTCCCGAAAAATCGGGTAAATGTTTCAATCTGGCGACACATCTTAAAGACCCACACGACCGACCCATACAACTCAAAATGCTCCGGTGTTGCCAACTGTCTCAAAAATAGATTTAATTTTCATAGAAATTTCATCGTTTTACAAAATGACTCCCCGAGCGTCCGCCATCTTGTTTTTATTTATGACATTTTTTTTTCTAAATACTCAAGGATACTGGCAATACTACAAAATAAAAAATAAATCGAAATTGCAACATTCATAAAACAAACTTTTTTTTTGTAGTAGGGTCTGAAAATTGCTAAATTTAAAATAAAAAAATCGATCCGCCATCTTGGATTTTTCAACTTTTTTTTTCAAAAATTCAAAATCAGAAGCCTCGATTTACTCAAAAATGACACCCATGTTGCCATGTCATTAAAGATGGCGGAGAAACGACCATCATGTTGGCCGCCATCTTGAATTTTTGACATTTCGGATTTTTCCCATAGTCACCTCAGCTCACTCTACATTTTTCCCATACATCATCCATATCCCCCATTACTCCTTCTAGGAGAAAATTGTGTCAGTGAGTGAGTGAGTGGTAATCGAGCTATATATAATATAGTTTCCTACTTGCAAGTTGGGAACTATATCTATATCTCTTCAATATTCTCCATATATTTTGTATGGAAAAATAAATTCCGCCATCTTGAATTTTGTTTCTGTTCATTGAGTAGACCTTCAGGTCCTGATCATCTTTTGCTAAGAAACCACTCTTCTATCTTTTATACTCTCCGAGATAGACACCGACGAAATTTGTATGGCGGCCATCTTTTTTTCTCCATTTTGAATTTTTTTTCAGCTCCCTGCCAATTGGATGAGGTTCCAAGTATTTTTTGTTTGAGCAACCCTCACCTATGTTTAATACCCTGGCCGTGCTCCTCACCCATTTTCCAAACCCTCGATCATCATTTATCTATATATTTATGACTAAGAGTTATTCCACAAAAACATTTTAAAAAGAAACCATAAATCAAAGTCTTGCATAGTTCAAAACTTGTAGTCTATTCAATATTCGCCATACATTTTCTATAGAAAAATAAATTCCGCCATCTTGAATTTTTTTTCTATTCATCGAGTAGACCTTTGGATCCTGATCATCTTTTGCGAAGAAACTACTCCTCCATCTTTTATACTCTCCGAGATGGACACCGACGAAATTTGTATGACGGCCATTTTTTTTTCGCAATTTTGAATTTTTTTCTGGTCACTGGCAATTGAATGACGTTTCGAGTGACATTTGCTCAAACACCCCCAACCTATCTTCAATACCTTAAGCGTGCTCTTCACCCGTCTCCGAAATCCTCAATCATCAGCTCTCTCCATATTTTTCCTTCGAATGAATTTTTATCCTCTATACGAAACCATCAGTGAAAAAAAAACTTTTCATACAAAATTGTTCAGGAGAGGTGATCAATGAGTGAGTGAGTCAGTCAGTGAATCAGCACGAGCAGCTATATAATATATATATATATTAAAAAGCGTCATAATATCAAGGCGTTAAGACGTAACCTAATTATCATGGACTCCATGGCAAATCCTAAAATTAAAAAAAGTTACTTTCCGCCCTAGGGATGAAATAAGCTACTTTCCACCCGGCTTTTTATTACCCATGAATATTAAACTTTCCGAACAGGAGAGATGAAATAGTACATTGTTACCCTAGGGGTGAAAGTAACTTAGTTAGTCCCGAAACGAGGTTTGGCGCCCGAACGACGTGAGGGCGCCAATAGTTCGAGGGACTAAATAAGTCTTTAACCCGAGGTAAACACTGTGCTTTTCATAACGAATACAAGAAAAGTAAAAATAAAAACATGAATTAGCTAAAGAAAAAATGAGTAAAAATGAGTTAAACCTTCAAATCGAAAAACAAATGAAGATCGAATTACCGCTTTTCCGCCTATTTTGTTTGTTTTTTTTTTCTGTGGCTGGCCAGCTATTCAGCCATTATTTTTCATTTTCATAATTGAAAAAATGGTAAATATTTTGCCCAAATCTATGTTATTTTAAGGAAATTATTGAAACTAAACTAAATTAAAGTTATTTAAAAAATATAAATTCTTTAATCAATACTTAACTTTATTTTATTTCAATTTTACATCGCGCTGTAATTGAGTGGCTGTATAGAAAGTTGGTACATGGTTGGTACATTAAAAATGTGAAAATAGAATTAGTTTTTTTTTAATACTCTCTGCAGGTGAGACGAGACGGTTTTTCATGCCGCGCAAGAACAAGTTCTCATTTCTGGGATGACTTCGCAGACTACTTACCTACTTACTTACGTTTTCGACAGATTGCAGCAACGTGCAGTCCGGTCCGCATCATTGGGAGTTCTGAAGACACTAACACCCTTGAGTCTCTGTAGTTGCGTAGATACGTTGACTCTTCGACAGTATTCTACCGCCTCTATTATGGCGAGCATTACAATGAGCTCTTCTAATTGAGCACCCTCCCCGGGTGGGATTAACTCTCTCACCCAGAACAACACGTGCCGCGCTGAGTTCACCTTCATACGGTGCAAACAATTCCATCTAAAATCAAATACTTCAGCACCTAGTTTGTCTGGCGCAACATAAAATCTTTGAATTCTTTACCGACACACATATTCAGTCTTCCTATAATACCCTGTCCTTTATACTAGATGCCACCCGCGGCTCCACAAGCGTGGAGTACAGATACCATTTTCGCAATCCATGAGAACTTTTCCAGGGATAATGTGTTATTCCAGAATATAGTCTATCCCTGTACCAAGTAGTTTCAGCCAGATCCGTTCAGCCTTGAGATCGTGATTGAATTACAAACATACAAACATATTCACAAACTTTCAACGATATCGAAGTCGTTAAGCTGAGGACTCCCATTTTAGCATTGTCCATTGGTGGCACCTATAATGGTAGCCTCATTCTTTAGGCTTTACTTAAAGCTTATTATCATCTAGCGAGGTAAAGTCATTTTGCCGAGTTATGATAAATCGTTTACTGTACAGGCGGCACGTCGTACCGTATGCACCATTGACCTGCAACCATCAATGGTGCAAATGAAACTAATTAGTCTCATTTGCACCATCCATGGTGCAAACGAAACTGTTGATGGGTATGCTCCGTCCTCCATGAGCGCAGGCCTGGGGGTGGCATGTCACCCCAGCAGAAGCAGGCCGGGACGGTGGGGCGACTAGCGCCCCTCCCCCAAACCGGGGCAAGGCGGGGACACCGTGGTTCCCAAACCCGAGGGGGCCATCTCGAAACCGGAGATGGCCCAGGGTCAGTCGGGGTTCGAGGGATATGCTCTATGGGCAACCTTACACCCCGGCGTCTGCAGACCCGAGACGGCGTGCGGTTTTAGTCGGTTCAAGCCCGACATAACCGCCCCTGCTGGCCGGGGGGGGGGTATCCGAGGGGATTTCCGAACGAAAAAAAAAAAAAAAAAGGTATGGTCTCATCGGCACCATTGACATAAATAGTTTTCTAGAAAAGTTAAGGTAAACAGTGTTCTTTAGGTAAACCCCTGGTGTTGCACACGTCCATAGGCCACGGTAACCGCTTCCCATCAGGTGGGCCGTGAGCTTGTCTGCCACCTGAGTGGTATAAAAAAAATCGTTTAAGTCAGTCCTCGCCTGCGGGGTACAAGAGAGGGGTGTAAGACGAGAACGGAGACCGCGAGAGGTGCGACACACTGTACTGGGCTGGGCGATTCGTCAGCAGTAGGTCTAGCAAAGTGGGCATGATCTACGTGTAGCGAAAGGACAGAGAATGAGGGGTTCTCAAGTCAGTGCCAAACGGCGGCAGCAAACATCCGCCCTAACGAACACGCACACCCCGGCTTTATCGCGAAAATGTTCCTCGATCACATAGCCGGGATAATGCAGGTAAGACGTATCGTCAGGGCGGCACGCGGCGTATTTGCGTCTCCATGAGGAACATCATCGCAGGCCGTGCCGTCTCGAGGTGATGGTGGACGGCGTCGAGGTTTGCATGGAGTCCACGGATGTTAGTGAAATCCGCCTGGTAAGAAGAAGAATTTGCGGGGTATCGGCCGCTGTGGCACGTTTTTTTCTTTTGCACTACCATGATTGATAAAGAAGGGGAAGCACGAAGACGGCGCGATTTTCATTAAAATAGGTACAAGTGTGTGTGTGGTCTGAGGGATTTTTTTTTAGTTTTTTGAAAATACTATTTTTTTTAATAATGATGTTTATCATTATTAAAAAAAATTATATACCTAGTATTTTATTTTATTAATTAAATAATAATGGTGCAAATAAAACGAATTAGTCTCACCGGTCCAGGTCAATGGTGCATATATACGGTGCAAAGAAAGTATGGTGAAGCAGTTGAAATATTGATAGTGCAAATGAAACTAATTAGTCTCATTTACACCATTCATGGTGCAGGTCAATGGTGCATACGGTACAACGGGACAGGCGGTACGGTTATAGAATGTACTGCCATTATCGATTAGACGGCCACAATCACTGGCAATCTTCAAAAGGATAGGGAAAGAGCACTACCTGGGCCCAAAGTCTCCCCCATTACTTGTTCGCATTATGTGCTGTCTTCGATTTTGTGCGAGGTATTAAAATAGTAGATATATGTACTTAGGTTTCGCATGTATGTATGTAAAAGTATGTTTATATGGTGAATTTATATTATGTCCTATTTATGTATCATTATACGCTTATTTGTACTATATTGCAATACTTGTTTGTAATCCAATCTATTATATTATATGACTACGTTAGTTCTCTCCAATATACGATTTAGCTCATTTATGATTCATGTCCATCCAAAGGTTGCCTGTAAGACATTGCTTTTAGCGATACGGCCACCGTTTGTACCGTGCTTCTATGCTATATCTATCTATGCTTATTCTGATTGGTGTAAAATAAAGTATAAGTATATCTATCTATCACGATTGCGGCAATGGTGCGGTGCGTGGGCCGCCGCCGCCTCCTTCTGCGAGCATGTAATGCGCGAGAAGCAGGTGGCGGAGAGAGCCCGGAAGAGATTTAGAACCCTCCCGGCCCGCCGAGCCCGCAACATGCTCGCTGCGCGTCGTAGGCGACTCAGACGCCGGAGGTCACTCAACGACCTCCATCCTCCATGAGCGGAGGCCTGGGGGTGGCAGGTGAAGCCGCCTGTCGCCCTAGCAGAAGCAGGCCCGGGCGGGAGGGCAGCTAGCGCCCCCCCTCCCCCACTTTTTGGAGCAAAATGGGGACACCGTGGTTCCCAAACCCGAGGGGGCCATCTCGAAACCGGAGATGGCCCTGACTCAGTCGGGGTGCGAGGGAAATGCCTTATGGGGCACTTTACACCCCCGCGTCTGAAGACCCGAGACGGCGTGCGGTTTTAGTCGGTTCAAGCCCAACATAACCACCCCCGCGGGGGGGTATCCGGGGGGAATTCCGCACAAAAAGGAAAAAATGTACTACTAGTACTACTTTTTAAATTCATCATAATATATAGGCACTACAACTGGTTACACAGACGCTACACAGAAGAGATCTATTCAAGTGCTACTACTGTGTTTTTCTTTCACCTTTCCAAAATGACAGGTAAGTTGGCTCACAAGAGTGGGGGAAAACTTGCCTTAACAATAAGCTTGATATTTCACAAACGGATCGCTTCAAAAAATTGTATTCTCAGACCCATAATAAATTTAAAAGTCCTATTCACAAGCGCAGCTAGATGACCAAGGCCCCTGGCGCAAAAAAGAAACTGAAACTCTTTATTTTGCGTGCGGAAGGTCATCCCCTCACCGGAGTTAATGATGAGGTGGGATTGTCGGACTTTAACTGATTAAAATCACACAGTGTTCCGTTACATCTGTGTGTTCTTAAAATATTCTCTTGTGTCTCCTTTCGCTGTGTTTTTCTCGCTCTGTTTTCACATTTCGCAATAAAGAAAACCCTCATACTGAATTTATATACTTTCTATTTGTTTTAAAAAAATTATAAGAGTGAACAGAACATTTGAAGTTCACAATACGATTCACGAATTAAGCAATCCAGACATTTATAATTTAGGGTTGCTAACCAATTTTCATTATTATTATTATTTCACGTTATGATTATTAGAACATAGACCTGGTAGCTATTTTATAAAAAGATTGAATAGGTCAGAAAACTCACGACTTTTCAGGTAAATTCTTAGACATGAGACTAAGTCAAACTTATAAGTCACAAATAGGGAACACAAGGAATAATTAGTTGATTGTGTTTTAAACAACACAAACTTCGGGGATCTTGTTGGAGTCCCATACACCCATTGGAAATCAAGTAGGTATTTATATTTGTAATTAGTTCTGAACGAACTAGTCACAAATATTTAAAAATAAATAGATATTCAAATAGCTGTAATTCGGAGTAAACTAGTTTTTCAAAAAAAAAAGTTGAGTGGAACTCCAAGTGTCTAGTTGTCAGATCTGGTTTGGTAGTACATAGTGTTTTACAGGGAATGTTTTAGTTTTCAAAACCCTGCTTCGATTCTCTGTACGATCATTATTTCCCGAATTATTGATTAAATTATCGAAATAAAAACAGACTTTTTTGCTTTGATCGACCATATCTTCGCGCCAAATCAGCCTACAGGCTTTTTAATGTAGTCATATTAGAGGATATTAACTTGCCCACAAAAGTATTATAGTGAAATTATACAAAAAAAAATTGAAGCCCCTAGAACGTTCCAAAAACGAGCAACAATTTGAAAAAATATAGGTACTCTAGAACCCCGAGACGGCGTGCGGTTTAAGTCGGTTCAAGCCCGACATAACCGCCCCCGCTGGCCGGCGGGGGGGTATCCGAAGGGATTTCCGCACGAAAAGAAAAAAAAAGGTAAGTACTCTAGAACCGTGCATATAAAAACAAAATAACCAGATCTAGAAACTAGACACTTGGAGCTGCAACCCTTTTTTTTCATCAATCACCCTAAAAAATGGAATTAGTTCTAATATCCTTTAATTGTTGTGACTAGCATAATATATTTATTATAGGTTTCTGATATATTTTAGATAATTTTATATGCCTCGAAAACAACGGTTACGTATCATTTTAACCAAAGTGGTTTTATCTATTTTCAAAATAACTACAGCCATATGGCATACTGTTTATAATACCTACGGTCATTTCACAGGTTTGTAATAACTAATGGACGAATTATCTAAAGGTCAACTCACCTACGGTTTATTTTACTACGGTTCATTGAAATAATGGACAATTCAGCTACTGTAGATTTATCAGTGGCCAATATTTGTTGACTTAATAAGTACCTTATTTAAAAAAAATACAACAAAAAACTAATATGTAATTTGCTCATCAAGTTACCGCCTACCCAACACAGCCAATAGTGTGGAAAGAACTGTAGTGAACCATTAAAATTAGTGATAGTAATTATCTTGAAAATATTTATGATATATTTAAATATTATAATATGTAACCATCAGATAGTATCTACTGTTAATGAATAATAATGAGGGTTAGGTTAGGTTAGAACAGTGACCATTAAAGCGCGAAAGCGAGCGAGCGTGCCGCGGTAGCAGCCGCCGAGCACCAGAATCTAATGTTCACACATGCTTCACCAACATTTATGTATTTAATTTGGGGCGTGGCTGATTCATCAACAATAGAGGGGATCTGGCGCACGGCAGCCTGTATCTGGATTAATGATCCCTGTTCTAACGTAACCTAGCCCTAATTATTCATTAACTTAATAAAACCATAGTTTAATCAAACTTAGGTTAATTGAACAATAGTCGAGTCAACGAATATGCGTTTTTAACATATGTGAATCACCGTAGTTATGTTGAAAATAGTTAAAATAACTCTAGTTATAATGATACGTAATCAAAATGACTAATACGATAGGTACCCCATTAACCAGGGGTGCTTGGTTGGGGGGGGTGCTTGGTTGGGGACCTCCACGCGGTGCACCCTGGGCAACGGAGACGGCAGCGCCTCTCTCCTAGGGCGGGAGAGACGCTGCCGCCTACGGCCAACTTCGACCGAGGCGAGGACGGCCCTGTTGAGGGCTGTTCGGAAGCTTTCCACGTGTCCCTCTGACTAGCAGAGGGCGCAGTGGAGAGCAAGTAAGGGGGCCATCTCGAAACCGGAGATGGCCCAGGGTCAGTCGGGGTGCGAGGGATATGCTCTATGGGTAACCTTACTGTTTCGTACTGAAACAGTATTAACTTTGTAATTTTAATTTTCTTATTATTCTATAAAAATAAAATTGTGAATTTTGAATGTGACTGCGCCTAGAGTAATTTGATACATCTTTCGTGTGTTGGTAGCGAACTTAGGCTAGCGACTTTGGGTGTCCTCCAGTTATGTTGGCTACCAGTATTTTTCATATAATGTGCAATAAACGCATACTTCAGTGCACCTTTGATTGTCCTTGAGAGCGGTTCGTCCGTGCTTCCGCGTCCTCGAACACGCCGAACAAAAACTTTTGTGCCGTGTCCTAATTACGTGAAAATTCGTCTATCTTCAACAACCAGCACCCACTCCAGCGCTGACTGCACACACCCCCAGGCCGACGGATTTCCCAAGTAAGTTCGTAGACCTATTTCGCTTCAACACTTACACCCCGGCGTCTTAAGACCCGAGACGGCGTGCGGGTTTAGTCGGTTCAAGCCCGACATAACCGCCCCCGCTGGAGACCCCCCGCTCTCCAGCGGGGGCGGTATCCGAAGGGATTTTCGCACGAAAAAAAAAAAGAAAAAAAGGTACCCCATTAACCAGAATGGAATCGGTTCAATCTACATAATTATAATAATTAACTTAACTACTTTCTTAAAGCAGTTTTTTTTTTTTTTTCTGCGCTTTTTACATTGTACATTACACCTCATGAATCTTTTTACGTATAGAATACCAACAGAAGAAAAATAAACAACAACATAGGTAAATAAGTATATCAAATAACTTCAAAACTAATGTACATCTCGTATTTCATACAATAAGTACCTATAGGTTTAGTGCCATTGAAATAAGCGATAACTTTTAACTGTTTTATCCGCTAAGACAGAATAATTGTTACACTTTAGCACCTAATTCGCGTCAGTCTTAGATTTTAAATTAAATATCCGGTAACCTACTCGAATCAAGGACGATGCTGGTTTCACAATTTTATACCTCGAAATAGAAAAAATTTGTACGTGTTTTAAAAAGTCTTTTAAAATATAACAAGATCAGATTTTTCCGCATATCAATAATAAGTATTCATTATATTTAAAGAATTACTTCAGACAAACAATCGATTGAGTAAAATACAGATATATACACCTTTCACTAATATACACTATAGTTAATCGTAAAATAAGTTGAAAAAACAGCACTTCAAATTTATGCGTCAAAATTGCCCTAAAATTTTCCGATGTTTTAAATGAAATTAGGACTTTAGCAATTTTTCATATATAAGGTGGTACAAAATTAGGTCTCTGAATTTGGTGAGATGACTTGGTATCGACAAAATATGGATTTGAAACAAAAAACAAATCGGATAAAATAAAAATTTAAAAAAATACATGTCACATGACGCTGGTCGCTGGTGGTGTTTTGTTTTTCAGTTTTATATTATTTTTTTTTACCCGATCTTTTTTTTGTTTCAAATACATATTTTGTCGATACCAAGTCATCTCACCAAATTCAGAGACCTAATTTGGTGACACCTTATACATATTTCATATATATCATACATATATATGATATATAAGACCTATTTTATACCTTATATATATATCATCTTATTACAAAGACAATGCCCAAAATTAAAAGCTTTTTTTTCGCAGAAACCAATCGACAAGTCGAGTGAGCGTTGTCCTTTATTTCAGGTACTTTGGAGTACTACTCGACCAAGCGTTTTAGACCAACGCGTGGAATGCGGCCGCCCCGCCCGCACGTCGCCTCAGGTACCGTGATCGTCTTAGTACCGTCCGCAACCTTGCTACCGCTTACACGTTTGTCGAGTCATCCGTTAAATTTGTTACTTAGTTTTTTTTTTGTTATTGTTGATTTTTTGTTATTGTTGTTAAGTTTGTACTTTGTTATTCGTTAAACTTCTGTTGTGTGGAAAATGGGGAAGAATAAAACAATTCACAGTGGACAGCGAGAAATAATATTAAGAGTGCTGAATTTCTTTGAAGAAGAAAAGAAAAAGGGATTATTCGTCAACAAACAATCTTGATATGTCTTTATAACGTTTTATCTAAAATCTCGGTTTCTTAATTTTTTTTCCTGTTTTGAAACTCATGTTACACTACAAATCACTAAAAATCGAACTTGAACCACTAGTTAGTCGGTTAATTGGCCTAGTTTATTTTTTTAATGTGTTTTTATTAAAAGTCGATACAACATTGTCTACCTTTACTCAATCAGTGAAGTACCTACCTCACCGAATGAAGTACATCTTTTATTTACATCAATTCTTATAAAGATTAGTGTTTAGCACTTGCTTCGTACTGTATGTACATTAGTTTTAAACTTGTAACTAATAATAAACAAACCGTGCGCTGCTCTTTATAAAAACCCAATAAATAGGTACTTAGAGTAATTTTATTATCTAAAAAAGCTCTACACCCAAAACATTAATTATATTTTCTCTGCTATCCATACCTGAAGTTGAATGACGTCACGTTTGACAGTCCTCTAGTTCGCTTGGTCGAGTAGTATGTTGAGATGCTTTTATTTGGAATAATTGTATTTAAACGTCAATGTACACATTAGAAATTAAAGATACGCCCACCATTATGATATGGCGGATGTACCTTAATCTTGTTATATTTTCGTTTTTTAACAGGGGCAGAGATTTTTCGATCTGAGGTATACTAAGTAGAATTGCATTCGTTAAGGTACACCCGCCATTCTGACACCAACAATTCAACTACGTCTAACGTTAAGTATAAAATCAAAGTCAATTTATACGAGCCAATTCGAAGCAGTCATCTGTCTTATACAGGTTTTCAACATAGCTGAAGTCAAAATGGTAGCTTTCTTTCTACCGAATGAGAAATAAAAACTAGCGTTTCCAACACAAATAGAGTTTATTTCGTTCTTTTAATATTAACAAAGTAAACCCCCATAGTTCCTCTGATAGAAAGCAAGGTACGTAGGTAGGTATACAGATTTTGCTTACATTCAACATTCAGGAAAAATAGACTTCTGTTTGGTCTTTGGGAAGAAGAATTATTTAGGTGGTGGTACTGATTCCACTGAAAACCCATATGTTTAAATTTTCCTACTAATGTTATTTATGCGAGAGTTTGTTGATTTCCTTCATGTACGCAGCAACGGATGCAAAAGAGCGAAGTTTTTTTGCAAAGAAGTAGTTAATTTTGTTTACCGGTGTGTGTTAATCCCTTGAGAGTGAGAAAAGAGATTAGATATTTTTATTAATCTGTACAAGACAATGTTTAACTGTAGTTAAACATTACTTATGGGGCGCTGGCCCTAGCCTTAAATTGAATAGAGCGAGATAATCTGTCTGCGCCGTTTAGTCGATGCTTCGCCTACTCCGCTTCTCAATAATTGCCATCAAAATTTCACTTTGCGCTGGGAATTGCTGTTCACGTCTCCTTTTGGCACTCCTTCACACCCGGTGCCTAAGGAAACAGCTCCTCTCACACCCTAGGTTAATTAGTAGTAGTATGATCCGATCAATGGTTTCTAAAATAACAAAAAGAACTGAAACTAAGTTCCTCTTCACTCCTCATTCCACTGCAATAGTGTTAACGGTTTCTAAAAAGACGATCAGTGGTGACATCTCGATTAGCTAATATTGTCAAGAAGACTACCTGCATCTTTATCATGTTCCTCCTTTTCTATTTTTTTAAAGAATATTTATTTATTTATATTTCCCTCTAACCCGAACCCTTAATCCAGCTAAGCTAAATTGCTTGTGTTAGGATAAAATGAGTTACTACACTGTCTTATAGCAGTAATGAGTAGTTTAATAATATCATAATAATAATGCTTGTTGTACTAGTTGCCGCTACACATTATCATTTAGCGATAGCAAAAGTGCAGCTTCAGTTCTCATTGCCTGGTTCTTTTCTCACGGCAGTAACGTGCATACGAACCAGGCAATATTTGAGGATGTAAATTCTGATCATAGTGGTATTTAGGCCTAATAGCAGGCCTATAACTTCATACTTAATATACTTGTTAATTAATAAGTATCAAATCCTATGTCAGTATGGCATATAAAGATGAAACCAATGAACTAATCCTTAGGCTCATGCTGACTCCAATCTAATACTATTTTAATAATGTCAATCTCAAAAATTACGAACTTATAACAGTTTTCAGTAAAATCAGTCGCCATTCAATCAGATTTATAATACATACGTTCATAATATGCTACAACAAACACGTATAACACCTTACAGACAGTTCTTTATAATTGTAATATATGTTGTGGAGAACAAGAAATAAACTTGAAGCTGACGTCAGTTCTTCAACCCTTAAATTTTTATAATAATCAAACAAAAACGTATATAAGCTTATAAACTTTCTGGTTCTAGTATAAAACATGGTTACGGGAATTATCACGAACCTTTGAACTGCCAGACGATTCTACTTGGTTTTGTTAGTCCTCTGCATTGACTATCTTACTAACCGACTTCGAAAGGAGGTTCATTTCATTTAAGAGTTGTGTGTTAAGCGATTGAATTAAAGAACCATAATCATTTCAATCGGGAAGATGGTTTGAATTTGTCTGCGACATCCAGGGTTAAGGATATGCAACCTCGATTTTATGCGCTATCGGGACTGCACTATAGTAGAGAGGTTTGATTCCAGAATAAGGACACTTCTAGTAATGCGGGTGTCGGTACGTGGCGAAAAGAATGTGCGAAATTTCGAGAATGTGAATGAATAAAATCCACCACGAACTTATTAACAAATGCTTGCAAATCATTCAGCCAGTCAGCCTGTGACCAAGGAAAGTGTAACTTGCCTACAATGTGAGACAGTTCAAAGTATGTATTATATTAAAGGTACCATGCTCGCGTTAATTCTCGTAGAACTAATTGTATAAAAAAATACATCATCCAATTATATTAAATTATATCAAAAGGACCAATTTATATGATAGACTAGACAGTATTAGTACAGGTAAAGGTTTACCCAACAGCACAGTGTACGCTAGGTGGCTTCTTCGTAGTGTTCTTCTGCTTTGACAAGATTTGGTTCAGATTCTGAGCGTCGCTTGAGACCGTCCACATCAGGGGACAATGGCCGCTCATCGACCTGTGGTGGCGTGCCAGTACTTGCTGCTTTTATGTCTGGCGCACTTCTGCTCACGTCCACCTTAAAAAAAACAAAGATGTTAACATAAAAGAATGTCTCTAAAATATCGATAAAAGTGAGTTAAGCAAGTACCCTAAAATACATGAGTGATAGGCTTTATTCTTTTTGGGATGAATGCTAATCATATCGAAACTGGTAAGTTACTTTATCACAATTTAAGTTGTATAACAAAGATGGAGTCACACATAAAGCGCACCAATTTTCTAGCTGGTATTTCGTTCCGAAAACGTGTCATCTTTAAAAGCACTAGTGAAAAGGTTTAGAGAAATTGTAAAAGGTTTGCTAGACCAGGAAAAGTAGTTGCTATTCCTATTTAAACAGAAATATGAATGCATTCCCGATGTCCAAGAAAACAACGAAGTGGAATATGTCGAGGCGATTGGGAGTTTTCGAATACTGTTCGTAAGCATTTAAAAATAGTACAGATCTTTAAAGTATTTTATTAAATACTAATTACCATTTCCGTATCAGGAAAATCACCGGCTTCCTGCTTTAATTGAGCGTTCATTTTATCATTGAGATAACAGACTCCATTTAAATCAATTGCGCTATTCGAAAATATCGCTGCTGCCCCAACTGATGCGTCCACTAATGGCTCGTTCTGGAATTAAATTATATTTTTTTACATTACTTTATATTGAATCAACGTATCGTTGTCAATATCTATTATAAATGTTTTTTCAATATGTGACCCGCTCGATTGGGTTCGTTCCCGTTCGATTTGTCGATTTGCACCTCACATTAGATTTGGCAGACTTTAGAAATATCGTAATGGGTTTAAGAATGTATTTCTCATAACAACATAGATACAGTTCGCTTAAAATGAGATACAGAGTACCTAATTGTTAATAGTACACATATATATACCTCGGTGCACCAGAGGTCACTGGTGTACCAACATATATTTAAAGTTTATTTTTTGAATATATTCATATCATTACATTTCTTGACATCATTTGGTAATCAATTGAACAGCTGAACTCCCTCAAATAATATAGTTTTTCTTCCGTAGTTAGTGCGTACCCTCGTTAGTTAAAGGTTATTAATGTTACTTAAATTATGCAACATTGTTTTTTTTTTTAAGTTAAGACAACTTAATATTTACAAAATGTTGAAATATGATTGTAAAGTCATACATTGTTTCCGTGGTTCGCAAGAATTACGGTAGATGGCGCCAACCTCGCCTTAAGGAGAATTTCGAATATCTGGGACGAGTCTAGGTGGTTCAGTTGGTCAGAGCATTCCCCCTGTAAGGGACTGGTCGCGGGTTCAAGTCCCGTCCTAGATGTTCTCTTTTTACGATCTAAATGTATAGGTTAAGTAGTTCTGTTTGTGTGTATAACTGTTTGGTAGGAGTAAGGTAGTGGTAGTGATAATGTTTTAATTACTTTATTTAGAACTCTTTGTATTGAGCTTAGATTGGCTACAACAGTTGATCCCCATAATTCAATCAGATATTCCAGATGCGATTTCATTAAATAATTATAAATAATGTTTTTTATTTTGTTATGGTATACAGTTTACTGTCTTTTTTTGACACTAATATGGTAACAAGGAACTAACAATGCTAATTGAATGATATTGTATAGTTTTTAATGAATAATTTTAGTAGAATAAAATCAGATGAACACAGAAATGTTAGTTTACCAGGATAATATTCTCAGGGATAGTAAACTTCAATACCACCGGTTTTTTTGGTGTTGGTATTTCAACTTCAGGTGATTTGTAACTGTACGAGTTGTCCTTAGAAGTCATATCTTTTTGCTCTCTGAAAAAATAATTATTATAATTACATTAGTGACATTATTAAATATCGTATTGATTTATTTGATTTATGTGGCAACATAGTTCGATTAGGTTGTCCGATCAATCGCACGATGAGGATTTATGGCTTCCCTTTGCAGAGATGACAGAGATGTATATGTCCTCTAAAAAATAATATACATTATAATAGCATTATCTAAAACTCATAATATTTGCAGACAATACATAGTATATATAGTATATACAATATATAGTTATATATATATATATATATATATATATATATATATATATATATATATATATAGTTATAGATAAGTTTAGATAGTGTAAGATGAATTCTCGAAACATTTTCTTTCCTTTTTTCATCCTTTCAGCATGAGCTTCATCAACAGGCTTTTCAAATACCACTATTATCATTTAAAGTAAGACATTCTTCTATACTACAACATCAATGCTCACATTAGAGGTATATTTACTAGGGAGTAGAGAGAGTAGAGGTATTTTATAGGTAATATTACTGAAAAATAGTAATTTCTCGTGGTTCGACCATTGTATTGAACAATAGGCGCTGAAAATTAGTAAGTTCTTGTGATTCGACTAATTAATCCAACAATAAGCACTGAAATATAGTAAGTTCTCGTGGTTCGACTAATCAGTCGAACAGTGTGTATTTAAAAATCCTCGTCGTGCGATTGATCGAACAACGTAATCAAACCATGTTGCCACATCCAATTATTTCACTTTTTGCATAATTAATAGCAGTGTTTACAAAAGAATTTAAAGATAGTTGATAGACCAGGTGAGGAACAGCGTCATAAGGGAACGTCGTGGTATGTTAGTGACCAATGTAGAGTAAGGGATTCTTAGATGGTTCGGACAAGTTGAGTGGATGGACGAAAGATTACACGAAACAGATTTTACACGCAAGTGGAAAGATGCCGTCGCCTAGCCCATTGGCAAAGAAGCATAGGTATATGTATGTAGAATACCGGGCCCCTACATACAAACTTTGAATGAAGAAGCGGTCGCATGAAGAACAAAACTAAGAACCCTTATCCCCTATCCTCTTTTACATTCTCTTTTCTTACCGCCCTCTTTGCATCCGCAGATGCCAACGCGCGAGCAACTCCCTGTGTGTTGCAGTCGTTAATTAACTATAGTAACCGCTTACAATTATGTGCGTCATGTTCTTTCTCCGGCCTTAGAAGTATTCAAAAAATTCTTACTTCTTCGGTGTGGGGTGGTAGCTGTCACTTTTATCCATTTGATGTTGCACGATCAAGTCACAAGCCTTGCCAAGTATAACGATTGAAACAAGTACTCTTACTGTTATTAGACATAGATAAGCAATGAGTATCAAAAAAATCGCAGCAAATCTGAAAAAAAAGTACTTTTACAGATTTCAAACCCTTTTCAGTTAATTTTTAAACTTGAGTTTGGCTTGATATTCCTTTCCATTTCAAAGTTTGCACAATGTTAGTTTTAGCTAGAAAACCAAAAGCATTGAACCTTTGGGATTTAAGAAACAAGTTGAGTTCAAAACCCAGAAGTTCAGCCGCTTCGTAGTTAGACTGAAAAAGCCAACACCAACTTAGCTGGGAAAAGGCTCGCGGCGGATGATGATGATGAAAATTAAAACTCATTGAAACGATCACCACCAACTCACCTCGCTTTTAAGAATGCAACCGCACCCAATCCAAACCTCCTATATCACCATCCATTATGGGTACAAAGAAGAGTTACCCAAGGTAAGACTTAATCGATGGATGGAAAGTTGAATTTTCATACTTAGAGACTCACCCATCTACCTTCACAGCGTGAACTAAAACTCTTGTAATGACAACTCCAAGTGGCAAAGGTATAAAACCCATACGGCGTGCTACTAAATCCGAATGGTCACTGAATGCATACTTCTGTCTGGTTTGAGCGACATCATACGCCAAACTCACTGTGTATTCCCTATACACGCCATAGGGAATCTCATTGAACCTGAAAATGTTAAACAACTCATATGAATTTTTATCTATACAAATCTATAGGAAAAGTAAGCATACTAATTGCTTAAAAATTTCATTTAATTAATGTGGCAGAGTAATCAAAAAACAATGTTTAAAAATGATTGTAAAGTCATTCATTGTCTCCGTAGTTCGCAAGAATTACGGTAGATGGCTCCAGCGTCGCCCCGAGACGTATATAATATATTGGAGAGTTTCTAATATCTGGGACGTGTCTAGGTAGTAGGCAGCTCAGTTGGTCAGAGCATTCCCCCTGTAAGGGACTGGTCACGGGTTCAAGTCCCGTCCTAGATGTTCTCTTTTTCCGATCTAAGTCTATAGGAAAAGTAAGCATACTAATTGCTTAAAAATTTCTTTGTATAAAAGATAGTTGGTCAGAGACTCATAAACATTTCATAATTAATATGATCACGCTATTATATTAAAGAACCGGGCAGAATTTATTCCAATGTAACGTCTAAATCTCGCAACTACCAAAAATAAATATTTCAAACTATATGTAACGATGCAATAATTTAATACAAGGGATCAGTACCTACTGCAGAAGTAAACATACCTTGATTTATTCCGAACTTAACGGAGACGAAGTCGCGGGCAACAGCTAGTAGATAAAATAAAAACGACAACAGTCGGAAGTGGTCGGCTTGTTGAAGGTCAGACAGCAGTCACTACCATAAGAACCGCATTAAACCAAAGAGAGGAGTAGCAAGTGGATTCCGAGCCGATGCAAACGGGAACAACGCTAAGATGACGATAATTTTAGTTTGCGAGGTAGGTATAATTCCCGTACACCGTATCGAGGCAATCTGCTGTTTGACAGATAATCGAGTTATAACAACCCGCAGGTATTATATAAATGAGAGCCATAGGTCTGTAATGAAACTTACCTAGTAATAAAAGCATGCTTAACCCAGTCAATGATGACCTCAAAAGTCAGAACCAGTACACAATCTGGTGCAAGTATCCAGAATCGTTCCTCTCTCCACGTGTATTCTTTCATAGTCTGCAGCACGACTATAAAAAGCAAAACTGAAAGGTGCAAGCGCTCCCTCACGTCGCTACATGATACTTGGAAAAGATTATTCTTGTCAAATTTCTTGAAGACACTACCTTTCAATTCTACAAACTGAAAAATAATAATTTAATAATGAAGCGCAGATGAATTCACATGAGTAGCGGATGCTACATCAAAGATGTTATAAATCTGCACCCGTCGATATTCCAAATGTAATCTAGCTGTAGTGCATAGAAGCATAAAAAAAAATGTGACACTGGCGGCAGAGCAGCGGCTGCGCGGCAATGGGTGCACCACTATACAAGAGACCTGTGTGACCAAAGTGTCATTGGGGTTTGTCTGTTCGAATACTCCCAGTAGCAGTACGGTGGCCTAAAGGCGTGCCCGCTTTACGGCATCGGGCTCTCCCTTCATTGCGAAAACATAGTTGGCAAAGGTTAGTGTTTTTATACGCCTCTCCAGGGATAGATATACAGAAATTTGTTAAAAACGGGAAAAACAGTTAAAACATAAGGTAAAGCCGCGCCGCAGGCGTGTCGCGCTGACGATAAACAATTTTCTTATATTAATAACATAACATAACATAACATAAACTCACGCCTATATCCCCGAAGGGGTAGGCAGAGGTGCTAGCACCCACATTTCGCCAGTTTATGTTTAGGTCCCAATGTAATAGGTGGCGAGCCTATTGCCATTAACCGGGCACTTATAAACCTGCGATAAATACACACATAACTTCGAAAAGCATCGAAAAGTCATTGGTGTGTGCCATGGTAAAACCTGGGATCGAACCCGAGACCTCGTCTCAGCAGTCCATTACCCATACCACTAGGCTACCGCGGCTATATTACCTTATATTACCAATCTGATTAAAATCAATGGGTACTAATAATATAAACGCGAAAGTTTGTGAGTAGGGATGTTTTAGTCGGTTCAAGACCGACATAACCGCCTCCGCTGGCCGGCAGGGGGGTATCCTAAGGGATTTCCGCACGGAAAAAAAAAGGGGGATGTATATGTAAGATATATATACGACTGAATGAATCTGGCTAAAATTTGGTACAGGGATAGGTTATAGTCTGGAATAACACATAGGTTACTTTTTATCCCTTGTGTAGGTTCCCATAGGAATCGGGAACGGGAACAGAATTCAACGCGGGCAAACCCGCGGGCAAAAGCTAGTAATATTGTAAATGTGAAAGTTTGTGAAGATGTTTGGATGTTTGTATGGTTGCTACTCAATCACGCTCCAAGGGTTTAACAGATCTGGCTGAAATATGGTACAGGGATAGATTATTACCCGAAATAACACAGGCAACTTTTGTCCCTGGAATAGGATCACAGGGGTTGCAGGAACGTGAACAGAATTCCACACGAGCGAAGCCGCGGGCAACAAGTAGTGGATAATTGGCCACAAATGAAGACGCATAGATAAAGACCCGGGCACATAGTCGGTCACTAAGGTTCCCATACTATCACATTATGTTATGTATTTATTAGGCTGTTTGATGACAATAGGCACGTCACATAGAACTTGAAATATAAATATGGATGGGTGAAAGGTCTTCGAACAACAGATATAGGCGTAATGTTCGTGTTTTATCAGTCAGCGAACTAGACTTCGCCACTACCTTTGAAAAGAAATAATTAAATAAAGTAAATCAGCTAGATTAACAAACTAAATGTTCTGAAAACATTTCTCGCATACAACTCTGTACACCACGGTAGGTGTTCCAACTGCAAATACAAGTTAGTGACTACAAAAAAATTTTTTTCATGTAATACATGTCATATGTTAACCATGTTGTGGTTTTTCCTTTACTCATACTGTAGGTAATGCTTTACTTTCTGCAAAATATGATAATTAATGCAAAAAATGTAACTAGAATGAAAATTCAGTGTATCTTTTAATTACTTCTGATTTGTTTTTTTACCCAGGGACTGGTGATTTTGGTACTTGATTCATCAATAAATATAATTATATACTTGCATATGAGTTGTGACATTATTTATATTTATTTGCAATGATAC
The DNA here is from genome assembly GCA_946251805.1 of Cybosia mesomella. Lineage (NCBI taxonomy): Eukaryota > Metazoa > Arthropoda > Insecta > Lepidoptera > Erebidae > Cybosia > Cybosia mesomella. The sequence continues at coordinate 17,329,391 of OX276403.1, forward strand.
TTACATTATTTGACATCATTATAATCAGAAGACTTTTATTGTTTGAGTTGAATGCAACATTAAGTGTTGTAGCTTGAAAGAGAACTAGTAAGCTATGGAGAACTGAAAAATTAGTTAAGGATATGGCATTTCTGTAAGTATTGTAAATGAGTCATCATCATCTTGGCCTTTTGCCGGTTGCATACAAGGCATTCACCTCGGAGTCAGGGTTCCATTTAAGCCTTCTCCTCAAAAATTTTTTGATTTTGATTTGGCTTTTATGAGAATGACTGCCGTCTGACCTTCCGACCCTACTCCGTACCTTGCTCTCCAAGACACTGAGAGGTTTCTATGTGTTAAGAATGGTCACCCATACTAGGACTGACAAGTAGTGGTTAATCTTACAATGTGCTAACCTACTCGGTTCCAACTTAGCTACAAGTTGCTCAGAGCCAACCATTATCATATATATTAATATATATGATAATCAATCGTTGTTAATCTAAATACCTATGAGACATAGTTCCAAATTACCAAGATTTAATTAATGAATGAATTAGAAATAAATGAGTAATAAAAGTAGGAAGTTTTCTTGATTTATGGGGATTTATTTTCATTATGAGAAAAGTGCATGTGGTTAAGATGTCTGGCTTGCAATTAGAACTTTGAAAAAAAACTTCAGTTATTACACTACTGGTGAGACTCACTCCTAACACAAGGATTCAGCTCAGCTGAAGGTGTGATTGAGAATAGTAGTACTTTCAGTTACTAATATTTTTTGTTTACAAATGATTTTCCTGTGTTCAAGAAGTGCTTTTAAAGGATACACACATAAATCATGGCAAATATTAAATGGGGTATCACTCCCAAATGCTCTCTTCTTCTATCTCGAGGCTCTGTAGCTGTCCAAAACAATGCATCTATAGTGTCCTGTCCAAATGCTGAGAACAGCCTGTCACCCACCTCCAACATGTTGTAGAAAATATATAACTTCATAACACTTTGACTTTTCACTAAGTGGTACATCATGTTCGTATCTATGTAACACATAAGAATACTACAGACTAATAATATAAAACCTTTAAGAACATCACATGTTTCTGCTGGTTTCAAAGAACTATTACGAGGATTTGATGTGAAGCTGAAATAAAAATTATTTAATGACAATTTGAATAATATTCATTGCAATGTAAAAAGAAAAAGAAAATCTTACCCAAAACATTTTCTAAACAGCCTGTTAAAAAATGACCAAAATGCCATTATAAACCTCAATGGAAGAAATGTGTAAACAAAAAGTAATGAGTCTGCACATTGAAAAAATCCATAAGCCATAAACTTTTCCAACTCCTGTGGGATCTTAATAAAAGAATAAACTTTTTCTCTTCTTGCGGAAAATCTTTCTTCATCGTGTTCCAATAAATATCCACGCGTTAACTCAATGTGCAAAAAAGCAAACAAGGAAGCTGGTTTTTCTACATCTGTAAAATGCCATACAATGAAAAAACTAGTTTCTAGAACAGATAACGAATCAAATGACACAAAGATGAGTCAATTTACCTTTACATTTCATTTCTCTTGTGCTTTTATCCAAACTTACATCGCCAGATGAATGTTGAATATTTGTTATAGACTTGAAACGTAATCTTTTTGTTTGCTCTTGCACATCCTCATTTTTGATCATATTGCCAGAACTATGAATAATTCTAAACCATCAGTTACACTTACATTTGTATTGTTTATGTTACTATAAGATAAATTCCGATAAAAAGGCTTCGTAAATTCATAAGTTGACGGCGATGCGTTGTATTGTAGAGCAAAATAAAATAGATGACAATGACAACTATGACAACTATGACAATATTGACAAGTTTGATATTTTTGTTTTGCAATAATTGGCTACTGGGGCTAAGCCATGGCTTACCTAAAAATCAGCTCTTTTTATGGCACTAAACCAACCCTTAATTAGATCAATGTTTTCAGTTCGTATTCTTTTAGGTCAACGGTCTATAGGTACACTATAGTCTTAACAAACTTTAATCTTATTTTCAATTAATTACTTGATTTCGTTTCTATTCTTCTATAAGTGGGGACAGTGCTACTAGTGTTAAGACAAAATATCGATTCCATCGATAACAATTATCAACATTATTGTCAATGGTAGCAATTCTGTTGTTCAAAAACTCTCTAAACTAAACTAAAAATCACTAAAATTTAGTTTAGTGATGTCAAACGACGTTTTGTATTCTGAAAACGTATGACTAAACTATTATTAGTTTGACACAACCAAAATTAGCTTAGTTACTCAACTTAGTCCAAATTTGCTTATTTGGTATTCTGTTGTACGTCCTAAACGTCTAAAATTAGAAACGTCACACTAAAATTAGACGCCATCTAAAATACTGCCGACCAGTTACAGTGATAATTGTAATTTCGTTAAAATTTCAATTCAAATAACATTTTTATGATGAATAACATTTCTTTTTTTTTTTGTTACGTGCCCCCTTCGGATACCCCCCCGCTGGCCAGCGGGGGTGGTTATGTCGTGTCTCGACTAAAACCGCACGGTGTCCTCCCCAAGTGTCCGTTGCCGGGCACCCCGGGTAAGCCCTCGAAAGGATAACCCCAGGGTTGCCGGCGGACTTTGGCCGCCACCGCGTCCTCGCCTTGTGGGGTCGGGTTGCACACACGACACGCCTCCGCCACGGCCTGCTTCTGTAAGGACGGCGAGTCGGCCAACTGCCGTCCTCAGGCCCCGATCATGGAGGTAGGTAGTCCCGGGCGTAGATGAGTCTGCGGCGTCCTCGCCGCTGACTGCGAAACTCGAGGGGCAGGGTTCTCTCCCGCTCCCTCTCCACCGTCTCTTTCGCGCGCATTACCTGCTCGCAGAAAGAGACGGCGGCGTGCCACTTGCTCCCGTCGGAGTCAACGGCCCTCACCATGGTCTCCAACGAGAGAACGTCTGTTCGATACAAGTATCCGAACATGGATTTAAGTAGTTGTGTTGGTAGTTTTACTTTAAACACTCACTCTGTACGCTTGTACTGTACTGTGTAGTCGAATCAATAAATTACTATGAGATCTATAATCTCGCCAGTTTTATTTATGTTACCATCGCAAAACCAGCTAATTATATAAAGTGGCTAACAACGTCCACGCCCAGGACCGCCCACGCAGGGCACTCCACCAACGTGTGGAGCGCCGTGTCTTCGCTAGGATCCTCGCAGTGCTGGCACTGCGGCGTTGTCTCCCGGTGGATGCGCCACAGATACTTACCGAAACACCCGTGTCCGGTAACCATCTGGCACATCCGGTAGGAGAGGTCCCCATGGTCCCTCTCCAACCACTCCTTCATGATCGGTCTCACCGCCGCAATGGTGGATTCCCCCACCTTGGGTGCTCAAGTCGCACCCTCCATGTCTCATGATGAATAACATAACATAACTTCACGCCTGTGTCCCCGAAGGGGTAGGCAGAGGTGTATTACACACCCACGATTCGCCAGTTATGTTAAGGTCCCAATGTAATAGGGGGCGAGCCTATTGCCATCTACCGGGCACATTATTAAGCGAGTGATAATTAACATTTATTAATGCACACAACTACGAAAAGTCAGAGGTGTGTGCCCGGGGCGACTGGGGATCGAACTCGAGACCTCGTCTCAGCAGTCCGTTACGTACGCCACTGGGCTATCACCGCAATGATGAATAACGATTTCGTGATTTTGGCTTTGGCCAGTCAAAGTCAAAGTCAAAAATCATTTATTCTGTATAGACCATTAATACGGCACTTACAAAGCGTCAAAAAAAATTAATCTAATGTTTGGCCGGTTCGAAACGCGGCCCTGTCCTGAGAAGACTCCGGCAAAAAACTCAGCGGGCTGTTTTTTTTGGTCTATTTACAAACATATACTACTTAACCAAATTACAATATTTCATTTGAGTAGCATAGAGAGAGAGCAAACAGTTCATATCCAAGCTTGTTTGTCATCTAAATAGTCTTGCATTTTTTAATAGCCTTTTTGGCAGAGTTTACTTTTACTTTGTCTTTTAAATTTATGAAGAGGTAGATTCTTCATTTCACTAGGAAGCTTGTTGTAGAAGCGTATACAGTTACCCTGAAAGGAATTACTAATCTTGTGGAGTCGACTATTACAAACTACAAGATTGTTTTTATGTCTAGTATTTACGTTATGTACCTATATCACAAAGCCTTAAAAAATTGGAAATGTTTCTTCTAACATACAAAAGATTTTCAAAAATATATTGAGATACTACAGAGACTCTTGGGCCCAACTTATAAATTGCCCGCACAGCCCGCTTTTGCAATACAAAGATTGTATTTAAATCTGCGGCATTACCCCAAAGGAGAATGCCGTAGCTCATAATACTATGGAAATAACTGAAATAAACTATTCTAGCGGTATCTATGTCTGTTAAAGTCCTAATCTTTTTCACAGACAAATGCGGGCAGAATTAATTGAAAGAAATTTTAATTAAAAACATATAATTCGTTTTAAATAAAGTTATTTTTTAAACATATAATCACCAAAAATCACAATAAACAATCACAATCACATCAACACTATGTTACGAATAGTTTCTTGTAAGGTGCTATTGCTTTCATGCAGGGCATTCACTAAGTTTTCATAGGAGGTCGTGAAGGCCTAGGCAATATGCGGCGTCTCGGCACAATCCGATGGCGAATGGGGCCAGCTTCTGCCGAGACACCAGATTGAGGCAGTTGTGGCTGCTGTACCTCCTGAGGAGATTGTACAGAGGGCAGCAATAGAGATACAGGTGGCGAGCTGCTCAATGTAATTCCCTAAAATAAATATTAAATTGTTCATGTATTTCAAATCAAGCCATTATTTCCTTGCCAAATTTTTAACTGATCCGATATGTCAATTGTGTCATATCACGTCAAATTGACTTACACATATTCCAGCCAGAGATAGTTTAGTTGCGTAGACTATAACAAAGAGGTTTACACCGGGTTGCCAGGCTAGTGAACTGAATAAAACCGTTTGTACTTTGCTATGACTAAGAAAAATAACGGTTTGTTTACTGTTTGATCTATAAATTGCATTAATAATCATTTTTCGGCATTCTAAAAACCTAAGAATATAGTTTTTAAAGAATTTAATCATTCACTCTTTATCATTCATTCTTATTTTTTTTTAAAACGGTAACACTTTCATATTTAAATTTTGGTGATGTCAGATTCAAATTTGGTGCTGTCATATTGAACACCCAATTTAGTTCGACGTAACAACAGAATAGCGTTCCCACTAAATTTCTCTAAAATAAGAAAATTTTAGAGAAAAATTAGTTTAGTGATGTCAGCAACAGAATTGCTACCAATATCCGACAGAATTATATTTCGATATTAATATAACTTCAATGATTTCCTACTTCATAGACTTCATACCTTTCAATAAATCCAAAAATATAACATAACATAACATGTTGAAGGTAAATGACTAATTTCATTTAATGTAGGTACATATCCAGAACCAGACTATCACATAACTTAATAAGAACTAGCATAGTAACATTCATTCAATAAGTCAGTAGAAATTTAAATTCGGTTTTTATCACAAACATTTTATGAAAATCTACTAAATTGACAATCGGTTCTGGCCGTCTCGATAGTAAAAGAAAAGTACGCTTCACGTCACTATTTGGCACGCTGTCTCCTTCTTCTGACTCCATAATTTATTAACGCTGAATTGAAATTCGTTGCCTACGTTAGCGGATTGAACTAATTTTAGGATTAATTTATAATTTAATGTCTTGAAAATCATTACTGTTGATTGTATTTATATTTGGGAAGATAATTAAAGCCAGCTAGTTCGTTAAACATAACATTATGGCTTCGAGTGAAGGGCGAAGTGCTTCGTCAAACTTGCATCAGCAAGACCTAACCAAATTGGTGAGTAACTTTTTTTTATCAGAGTTCAATATGATTTTCCTGGTCAAAAAAATCATAAAAATATCATTCATGATTAGTCATCTTTTGTATCTAGTCTACAATAGTTTATACTTCAACTAACCTTAACTTCAATTATTCTCACATGCACAGAAGTAGATATATCGATATCTGTAATTATGTGTTACTGTAATTTATTGTATTGTTGTAATTTTCTGGATTCAATTGATAGTTATAGTACATAATTTAATTTTACAGGATGTTACTAAACTATCTGCTTTGTCGCCTGAAGTGATATCTAGACAGGCAACAATCAATATTGGTACCATTGGTCATGTAGCCCATGGTAAATCAACTGTAGTAAAAGCAATTTCAGGAGTGCAAACTGTCAGATTTAAGAATGAACTGGAGAGGAACATTACTATCAAATTAGGTAAGCGTCATAATTTGTATTATCCACCTGTATATCCATTGCCTATTATAGCTTTAAGTGTCTTGAATTTTTTGATAGTGCTTATCTAAATTGAATATATTGAAGGTGTTCATAACAATAATATTATGATAATATATTTCACTATGATGATGAATATATCAGTAGATTTAGTATTCTAAGGAAACTTATATTTAAAAACGTATTTTATATCTAGTTACAATACATGAAAAGATTTGTCTTATAAAGTTTTATATAAAATATTCTAAATATTTATTTCACAATTTTCAATTATATTGCTCATGCTATAATTATTATGTTAAAGGCTATGCAATGTACCATGTGATAAATGCATATATGGACACCAAATATTAAATGAGAATACATACTGTTTCATAAAATCTGTTTGATAGATATTTTCTAAATTAACCAAAACACATGGTATGTTGCAGAGCGCCTGTCCGACTCAGTCATTAAAATGTATCATGAAAGGGCAAAAGAAAAACATGAATATATGTTCTTTGAGAAATTAAGAAGGTCAAAGAAGAGACGTTTGTCCATCGATTCAGAAGATGAAGTAGTTCCACCAGCCACAAAAAAACAAAAGAGAAGTAAACAAAATCCAGGGGAATATATCATTGAAAAAATTCTTAATTTTAAGTTTATAGAAGGAAAAGAGCATTTTTTCATAAAATGGAAGGGTTGGGCCGATAGTGAAAATACTTGGGAACCTATTGAAAACCTTGACAACTGTCCTGCAGTTCTTAAAGAATTTCTTACAAATGAAGAATTGAAGTACTGTCCTGAAATTGAAAATCTAAAAGAAGAACTATCATTTGGTGATCTACTAAGTGAAGAGAACTTATTGAAAAGGTTTAATGAAGTAGAAGAAGCTGATATATTAAAATTAAAAGAAATCTTAGTATTGAAGTTAATTTCAATGTTAAATTTACCTCAAGATGAAGAGGTATTTGCTACAGAGCTAGTACAAGATGCAAGGGACACCCTACAATTATATGTAATTGCTAGAAAACGATGTCAACAACTGATAAAATTAAGAAAATGGGAAGATCACCTGAATCAAGTTGATAAATCCAGGAAACTTATTGTAGAAAATAATGTGGATTTGGCTGGTCCTCCTGAAAGTTTCACCTATATTAACCAGTGCATTCCTGGGCCTGGTGTCACAATTCCTGACGAACCACCTATTGGTTGTGAATGTGCAGCATGTAATTGTCGGTCAAAGACTTGCTGCGGTATGCAAGCTGGGCTATTTGCATATACTGCAAACAAACGTATTCGTGTTGCACCTGGTACTCCAATTTACGAATGTAATAAAGCCTGCAAATGCTCTTCAGAATGCTGTAATCGTGTAGTCCAAGGGGGTCGAAATATAAAGTTAAGTATTTTTAGAACTGATAATGGTTGTGGATGGGGAGTTAAAACTGAACAAAAAATTAAGCAGGGACAATTTCTTTGTCAGTACGTTGGAGAAGTTATTACTTTTGAAGAAGCTGAAAAACGGGGCAGAGAATATGATGCCAATGGTCTCACATATTTGTTTGATTTAGATTTTAATTCGGTAGAGAATCCATATGTTGTGGATGCAGCACATCTAGGTAATGTCTCCCATTTTATAAATCATTCTTGTGATCCAAATCTCGGTGTGTGGGCTGTTTGGGCTGATTGTCTTGACCCTAATCTGCCAATGTTAGCATTGTTTGCAACACGTGACATAGAAATGGGTGAAGAAATATGTTTTGATTACTTACAAAAGTCCTCTGAGAATGATGATGTTGAAAATAATGGCATTAGTAGTAGTATAATTACAGAAAGGAATGTAGGTAATGTAGATGTTCCAAATGGGTCAACTTGTGATGATGATATTCCTAGTGGGTCTGAAGCCACCACCGCTATCACCCCAGTTTCACCTGTGAAATCTAGATTTGAAATTCAACAACAAAACAGGGCAATGCTGAGAAATCTTACAGAATGTAAATGTGGAGCACTGAAGTGTCGAAAATATTTGTTTTAAGGATAAGTAATTCTACAGAATAAGTGAAAGTATTTCATACATAAATTCCTCTTCCCAACAATAATTCAAATAAATTTAACTTGCGCAACAACTGATAAGCTACTAAATATTTGCAACATGTAGTCAAGTGTATTCTTCATTGTGATCTTGTTTTCCGCCTGCCCAAAATTTAGCAATCAATTCATGGCTGTTAACCATACAAATCTTAATAATAAGAAACTAGAAGTCAACTAGATGCGCGACTTCGCAGTTATCAAAATGTTCTGCAGCTTCTAACAACAGCTGTGTCGTCGACATCAATGCAGTCACTTAGATTCGTCACTGCGCATACTGCTATATACGACCTTACATCGATAAAATAGTAAACTACAGCAAGTTCTCTTGTAAAAACTCATCCGTACATATTATGTGATCTAACCTATACATATTATTATATCATCTATAAGTTGATTACTTATTTGCCAATTTATTTTAATTTTTCTTAACTTTCCTAATTTTATACTTTATAATGTCCAATTTATTAAGTACTTGAATCCTTTTACAATTACCATCGTATAATGTCACAGCATACACGCGACATGTGACTGTGTTATGGAATGACCGGACGTCAGGTCCTATAGAAATATTCATAACTGCAGTAAAGTTGCACACAAACCCTGACCAAGGATAGCCAGCTAGCTTAACTTACGATCTCCCACCATCTTTAGGAAACTTGCATCAATCACTTTAATATTCCATAAATTATGCCCTATGTAAATTAAACTTAAACTTATTTTGAATCTCAGTCTAATGAATTGAATTTTTGTAATATAACTTGAAGAACTTAAAAAATACAATGAAATATCTGTTAAGAAATTATAGGTCATAAATATTACATGTATATAATAGGATACACCTATATGCTTTGTTATGAAATGTTTTACACAGCTTTAGTGATTCTGGCAATAATTATCTAGATAAATACAGTTGACTTGTCAAAAATAATATGTTTAATGTGCAATTAAAACCATTCATGTCAACTAGGTCTGCAAGGCGAATCGGTGCTTGCAATGTTGAGCTGAGTGAGACATCGTGATTTGAATTATTAAGAGAATTTTTGATAGTTATTCGGGAGTTTTGGACGACTGTTTTGGCGCCAAAACTTGTCCAATAGATTTGACCGCTATTGCGGAATCAGATTTTGAAAATTTTGAACAGTGATCATTCCTCCGTGGCAAATCCGATTTTGAAAATTCTTTTTGAAAGCCACAAGTCTGGACATGCTTTCTGAGCGTGTAAAGTTTGGTCGCAGTGTCTCGAGCGGTTATTATGTAATTCCATCTGGAATTTCTTTAACGGTGATCATTCCTCTGTGGTAGCTTTAATTTTTTCAAAATATATCCATAAACCTTCCTCTGATTGACCTCTTTAATCATGCCAAATTTGGTTCTGATTGGATTAGTAGTTTAGAAGGAGACCTGTGACAAAGAAAATCCTGAAGTCTGGTATGAGGAGCTTTCGCTCGACTTCATCTCACTCAGCTCAATGAATTTAATTTTCTTGATACAATTAATAGGTTGCACTACATAAATGTATAAAACCTATATAAATAATAAAATGTATGATGTATGTATTTACAAAATAAATGTATTATAAATATCTTTATCTGCATTCTAGAACCCTTATTAACTTACTAACTTGAAGATAATAGAAGGATTTTGACTATGACAGGATTATTTTCTTATAAGCTTCATACATACATGTATATATTTATAGACAATATATATGCAGATAATATATGTATAGACAATCAAAATCGTGAGCCAATGGTTGTCCCTAGAGTGCCTAGTGGGAATGGAGGGCGTGTTTACAAATGCTTCTTTAGCCCAGTGTCGGGTTACTCTAGCGATGTTGCACCAAGATAGAGAAGCCCTGCATTGCGTGACTATGTAAAGCGGACACACGGCAAGCGACAGGGACAAGTAGGGTGAGGGAGTGCTGGGCGGTGCATGCAATGTTGGCTCATAGAAGCATTTACAACACAATAACACCATTTGCATTGGTCTGGGTGTTTCTATATATTATGTATGTATTTACAAAAAAGATCTAAGTATGTTTATCTATCTATTCTAGAACCCATGACACAATGTAATTAAGCTATGCTTACTTTAGGTCTAGATAGTGCTGTGTAGAATGTCGTATAATATTTATTTATTTATTATCTGTCCAAAACCTTCTTTAACCCAAAGCTATACAAGTATTGGGCTAAAGAAACATTTATAAACACGCGAATGACGGGCATGATTGTATAGTGGCTTCACCATGATATCATTTTATGTCAATCTGACTAGATTGACAATCAAATTGCATTGTGTGGAAGCCCCATTACAATAAATATATTTAGTTCTAATAGTTATTCTTACCTGTAATGTGGAATTATAAATAAAATGAAGGTGCATGCCTTATATAATTAGTAAATATAGAGTTAGGCATTTTTTATTATGTTAGTTTTAGTAATAATTTAAATGTAAGTATAAAAATATCAAGATTATGTATTTGTTACAAAAACTAGAATCCCATGTACTGAAACATTTTTATAAAACTGAGATATTCAGTTCAGCTGTTTTTTTGTATGTATTATTCTTCTGTTTCATTATGTTATTCATAAAATAACTTTAATTTTCAGATTGTGTTTTTCTTTCATAGAATTTAATTTAGTAAAATGTTTTTAATTTCTTTACTAATTTAACCAATTATTATTGTTTTCTTTACAATCCTTCATACTGAATAGGGGGTTATTTGTGGAAGTACATCATGACCCAACTTTGGTAAAACAAGGGGACAACTGTCAAAATTCAACAATTTTATCACAACAATATATAAGTAATAATTTTAATATAATTTTATCAATAAAAAATATGGTTATGTATCAGATAGTAAGGAAACTGACTCTTGTAATACAGGTTTTTAATTTAGCATACGAGTCAGGGCTTCAATGTGAATATTGAAATATCTAACATGTTGTTTGAGTAAGACCAAATCCACATTTGTAATGTATTTATATTTTGATTGAACATTAATTGCAAAAAAGAAAAAATACAAGTTTTTAAATTTAGTTCGTCTTACCAGTTAAAAGTATATTTTTAGAGCCTTTTGCAATACTTAACTCATTTTTGATAGTTGAGCCCTTGTTCTAATGAAGGTGCGATGAGTAGTTTTCGATATTTTGAACTATTAGGACGTCAAATACCAGCTTATTGTTTATACAATTTCGTATTTGAATGTGTTAGCAGTGGCTGGCACCAGTCCTTCTCTGCTTTGAAACTTTTTTATTTTTAAAGAAGATTAGTAACCGAAATTAATAACCTAACCCTAGCTAGCTAAATAGCTTGTGTTAAGAGTGAGTTCACGTCGGTAGTGTAATGGCCAAAATTCAAACCCAGGACCTTCCGATCGTAAGGTCGACTCCTTAACGACTAAGCTACCGAAAACATTTTAGATTACATTGTTTACATCCATTTTAGTTTCCTTAGCAGTAAATATTGAGTATGATGATCTATACAAGTAAAAATATTGAAGTGTTGGTTTGTAATAAATAACAGATTCTCAATGATTGCACATGAATGTATACACCCTACAGCAAAAATTATCATTTAAAAAAATATTATCTCTGTTTGACTAAAGTAGGTAATCGGCGGAACGGCTCGGTCGATTTGGGTGGGGACTTTCGCTGGTAGATAGGTAATGTAAATATGAGGCGTAACATAGACTACTTTAATTTTAGAAAAAGATTAAGATTTCGAGCAACGAAAATGAAACCCACCCAATTGTGAATAAAATCTAATTTAATGGTTCGTTTTACATAATTAATGTTTTATTTGGGCGTAAAAAAATACGTATACACATACTATTTTTAAGTTTTACAATAAAAAAATGAGTAAATAATCATAACGTAACAGAAGTATGATAGAAAGAAAAAGACTGTAAACTAAAATTTATTAATAAAAGGTTTATTCAATATAAACCTGTCCCATTCTTGAATAGCGGCTTCCCTGGCCTCGGGGCCCTGTCTGGAGACTTGGCTGACTGTTCCAAACAGCTCGCTTAAGAGCCGGCAGGCCAGTCTAATCTTGTGATGTCGTATTCTTGGATAGCAAGATTGACTCGTTGAGCTCGATTGGCGGGCGGGCGCATTATCATCGACCAGTACAAATTGGTGCCCAGGGTTTACTCGGAATGGTCTGACCATTCCATCAATAGCAGCTACTTTATACATTTCTGCTGTCTTGAAACCTCGATACGGGATCAAAGGCGCTCTAGCTCCAATCATAATACCACCCAAAAGGTCACCGATTTCCCGCTTTGCTGAACATTTCCAGTTGCAGTTCTTTGCCTTTCACTGTCTCCTGGTCTTCTTCAGATATGGACACGTCGGTTATCTGGATGAGTACTGATTTGCGATTCGTCAACGAGGAAACAGTTTTGCCAAATGTTTTCCTTCTTCATCTTCTTAATTTTGCCGAAGCCTAGCCCACTGCAATCTCCGACGTTGCTGTTCCTGGGAATTCAGAAGAGCTCGCCAAGACCACCGTGCTCGTAATCACGCCTGGTGCAGGTAATTCCGAATGGTCCGAATGCTAATTTCGCCTGGTGCAGGTAATTCCGAATGGTCTGAATGCTAACTTCAAGCCCGGAGGCGGCCCGAACTTCTGCTTTTATTTAAGTAGCGTTGATTGTTGGGTCACGGGCGGCCATCAATCTAATATAGCTCCTTTGGGCAGCAGTTAAAACAGTTGAGCGACCACTGTGGGATCGTTCAGCTAAATTACCCATCTCGTGGTACCTCTGCAACATGGTCACGACACAGGATTGGCACATAGCAACTCTGCGTGCTATTCCTCTCGTGGTGTATCCTTCTTTACTCAAAGTTACTATTCTTGCTTGTAAAACTTCTGATAATCCTCCAGTCATTTTATGATAAGCTAGAACTGAGAGCCTTTTTGGAAACACAATTGAACTGTTTTATTGTTTTACATCCTAATTCTATATTTTTAAATAAAGAATCTAAAAAGAAGAAGAAATCATAATATAATAAGGTAGAAGACGTTTGCGATGCCCACGAGGACCGTGGGCATCGCAAACGTCTTCTACCAACCAATAAACATTATTATCTCCTCCCTGATAGCCGATAAGACACAAGAATTCTAATCTAGAAACGTCATCTACTCAACTATCCGTCGCGAAGGGTTGGTCTTGACTCCCACTGTAACTGTAACGGAACCAGGAATATTTAGTGCAAAAATCTACTACCACTAACTATTATTTTATATAAATTTAACTTTTTAAATAGATCTGATAAGTGTGACTTTATTTTGGAACTCTCTTTTACGTTTTATTATAGAAAAAATTGAATTAAAAGCATTGAAATAAATATTTAACTTAGATTTTTTTAGTCCGCTGTACCTACATTAGTTTGTATGAAATTGTTTTTAAAACAAAATTGTTGGGAACCAGGAACGGTGGGAATCAAGAACAACCCAAACCAAAACAACACAAATCAACTGACATTCGACGTGAGTCTCGAGCTTTTCCTGGATGCATTCACATTATAAGAAATATCTGATCAGACATTTCTTATCGGACACAAGAAATTTTCTTATAGTGTGAAGAGGGTCTAATTGATTTCATTCCATTCTTACTTTTCTTTTGTAAAGTACTTTTCTTTTTGTAAATAAAGAGGAAAGATTTGTTTTTTTGTTTGTTTGTTTGTAACGAATAGGCTCCGAAACTACTGGACCGATTTCAATAATTCTTTCACATATAGAAAGCTACAATACCTAGGAGTACCATAAGGCTATAAGTTATTTTCAAAAAATTAGAGATTCGTAAGAAAATCGCAATATTGTAAAAAAATATAGAGAAATAAAAATCTTTTTAGTCGTGCGCTCCATAAACTATTGATGATAGAACTATATGATGTACTACAGGTTTTCTAGAAATACCTTTATGTGAATATATTCTTACTATTTTTGTTATCACAATTATTTTATTTTTTAGTGTGTAAGGTTTGAAATAATAACAAAAGTTCTTTTAATAAGAATCTATATGATTCTTACTAAAAGAACTTTAACTGTGTCCGAAGAACTAATTGTGTCCGTGACTTCGTCTGCGTGGACTTACATCTGGTATTTTTTTTACGCGAAATCTTAATAATTTCCCTAAAACAAAAGTCGCATATGTTACGCCTTATAATATTCGCTATCTGCCAGTAAAAGTCCCGTCAAAATCGGCCCACTCGTTTCAAAGATTGCCTAATTCAAACAGACAGAGACAGAAGTATATTTTTTTTTTTTGTTATACCGTGTACACATTCATGCATTCATTTAAAAGCTGACGCTTTAATTTTATATATTTGATGATGATGATAATGATTACCTTCATTTACTGGTATAACATTCGGTTCATTTCATATAATTTTCCATTTGTATACTCTTTTTGTTTAACGTCTTTAACGTTAAAAAACCATACCAAGGTCCTTCGTCCACGCGGACGAATTCGCGGGTATAGTTAGTATAATCTATGACGTCTTTGTCCCTTACTAGCTGTTGCCCGCGGCTTCTCCCGCGTGGAATTCTGTTCACGTTCCCGCTTCCCATCTGAACCTAGTCCAGGGATTAGCCATGTGTTAGAGACTATAAACACTATCCCTGTACCAAATTTCAGCCGGATCTGGCTGAAATTTGGATCAAGCTGTTAAAAAATGCAACTTCTACGTCAACGCCATCAAAACATACGGTTATCTATGCAGCATATTTAGACACTTGCAAGGTAATCAAAATCTAAAGGGCATCCAATATATCTGAGTTACCTTTGTCAGATCATAAGGTCATCTGGCTGGGGTGTGTGCCATCCCACCTTTTGTTTAGGTACCAATTGTAAGTTTTCACTCTAGGTATCTTTTGGGGCATTGGTCCATCGGCAGATGTGGCCAACCCAGTTTGTGGACTAGGCGCATCAACAGTGTCTACAGCAATGTTATGTTCATCCCTTAACCCAGCTGTGTACGGAACGGTCAGTGCGCTAGTCCGACTAGCACTTAACAGTTGTTTTTTAAAGTTATTGCCATTCTAAGCCCCATTTTCAAACTATACGTGATCCATCGCTGACGCATCTAGTCAGTCCCATCTTTTCTTCTACCATCTTTCTCGTTACATTATATTACCAATTAGGCCTCTTGCACTTTTATTTCGCTTATTATTAGCCACACATAACCACAGTTCATTTTACTAGCCGTTCCCTTCGCTGCAACTTCTTTTTCTGATCAACTGTATCGGCAAGGCGATTCAGTTAGGCCCCGATAGAGTCGTTTTTGAGAATTGAGCTACTTAGCTCGGTCTCTAGCTGATTTTCTGCAGATAGGCTATATATAAGGTGTCGCAAAATTAGGTCTCTGAATTTGGTGAGATGACTTGGTATCGACAAAATATGTATTTGAAACAAAAAAAAATCGAGTAAAAAAAAAATATAAATTAAAAAAAAACACCACCAGCGACCAGCGTCACGTGACGCGACGAGCACACGTGAAGCTGTGGGCCTACTGCCCAAGTGTCGTCGATATCACAGCCGTCGAAATGTTGCGCTGGTCCAGGTCGACGGCCATTTTGTACCGCCCCATTGATAATCGATGCCGGCGCGGCGTAAGAATGAATGAAACGCTGTTTTTGACAGTTAAATAGCTGCCGCCTAAAAAAATTCAAATCTACGGCGTCGCTTTGAAGTGTCATTTCATTACGGCACCTCATGAGTTGCACACAATGAGCTGTCGTTTTGAATATTATTTTCTTTTCCGACGGTTGATTACGATGCCGATTGCACCTAACACTGGGCTACTATGGCTTTTATGGGGGCGACTGCCGACGAGTGGGTTCTGCCCCCCTATTGTACCTAACACTGGGCTACTATGGCTTTTATGGGGGCGACTGCCGACGAGTGGGTTTTGCCCTCCTATTGTACCTAAAACTGGGCTACTATGGCTTTTATGGGGGCGACTGGGTTCTGCCCTCCTATTGCACCTAACACTGGGCTACTATGGCTTTTATGAGGGCGACTGGGTTCTGCTCACCTATTGTACCTTTTTTTTTTTTTTTTTTTTATCGTGCGGAAATCCCTTCGGATACCCCCCCGCCTGCCAGCGGGGGCGGTTATGTCGGGCTTGCACCGACTAAAACCGCACGCCGTCTCGGGTCTTCAGACGCCGGGGTGTAAGGTTACCCATAGAGCATATCCCTCGCACCCCGGCTGACCCTGGGCCATCTCACCACTAACAGCATCGCTCATCCTGTCTCCTCTGAAAGCAGAGGAGTACGGAGAGCGATGTGTTCCCGCCACGTTGGGTATTGGCCGACGATCAATGCCAACCCTATGAAGGGGTGAAGGGGAAGCCATTGACCGCCGCCCAGGGTGTACCGGCCGCTCCGATTCCGTTCCCCCCGGACTGCAGCGGGATCGGAATCGGAGCGACACTCGAGGAGGTTACCCAACACACACCCCGCCCTCCTATTGTACCTAACACTGGGCTACTATGGCTTTTATGGGGGCGACTGGGTTCTGCCCTCCTATTGTACCTGTACGGTGCAAGCCCGACATAACCGCCCCCGCTGGCAGGCGGGGGGGTATCCGAAGGGATTTCCGCACGATAAAAAAAATAAAAAAAAAAGGTACAATAGGTGGGCAGAACCCAGTCGCCCTCATAAAAGCCATAGTAGCCCAGTGTTAGGTGCAATAGGAGGGCAGAACCCAGTCGCCCCCATAAAAGTCATAGTAGCCCAGTGTTAGGTACAATAGTAGGGCAGAACCCAGTCGCCCCCATAAAAGCCATAGTAGCCCAGTGTTAGATGCATTAGGAGGACAGAACCCACTCGTCGGCAGTCGCCCCCATAAAAGCCATAGTAGCCCAGTGTTAGGTGCAATAGGACGGCAGAACCCACTCGTCGGCAGTCGCCCCCATAAAAGCCATAGTAGCCCAGTGTTAGGTGCAATAGGACGGCAGACCCCACTCGTCGGCAGTCGCACCCATAAAAGCCATAGCAGCCCAGTGTTATGTGCAATCGGCATCGTAATCAACCGTCGGAAAAGAAAATAATATTCAAAACGACAGCTCATGAGATGCGGTCGATTTGAATTTTTTTAGGCGGCAGCTATTTAACTGTCAAAAACAGCGTTTCATTCATTCTTACGCCGCGCCGGCATCGATTATCAATGGGGCGGTACAAAATGGCCGTCGACCTTGACCAGTGCAACATTTCGACTGCTGTGATATCGACGACACTTGGGCGGTAGGGCCCACTGGTCGCGATTTAGGTATTTCCCACACATCCGCTTGGAGAATACTGCGAGGAGAAGGACTGCACGCCTACCACGTGCGTCACGGGCTACAGATTAATATTGTGCTGTGCAAGCCATAAGGCAATCATTCTCTGGATATTGTATTTCGGCAACAGGACCATTTATTTGGGACTTTGAGTTTTGCTCCGAATAAGTCGAATAGCACTTCAGTACATGGCATGCGCATGGCCCGAGATGGCATGCGGTTTTAACCGGTTCGGGCTTGAACCGACTAAAACCGCACGCCGTCTCGGATCTACAGACGCCGGGGTGATGCCGTACCTTTTTTTTTTTTTTTTTCGTTTGGAAATCCCTTCGCCGGCCAGCGGGGGCGGTTATACCTATGCCGTACCTATAAAAAATACATGATAGCTTAAAAAACCGGCCAAGTGCGAGTCGGACTCGCACACCGAGGGTTCCGTACAAACCCGTAGGTATGTAAGTAAAAGTAGTAGTATTTTCAATGCCTCTACGCGTTCATGAGAAAAGAAGTAGTAACTTTAAAATTTTCAAAAATATTTTTATTAAGCGTAGCGAGCCGAAGGCGAGCGAAGCGTCTTTCTCCACAAATCGGGTTTTCGCGTGAAACCATACTCCTCCTAGACGGCTCGACCGATCTTGACCAAACTTGGCACGGTTATCAAGCTCAGTTTGCTGAGTGTCTCTATGGGTCGAAAGTTGATGTCCGACGTACCATCGAGGAATAATCACGGAAAAACAAAATCAATGGAAAAAGTCGACCGGTCACGTTGACCTATTGTTGAATAGGCAAATCTCGCTACGCTTAAGTTTGGGTTGATTGCGAAGCTGGTAACCGTCCTAGTTATATGATGTAACTAAAAATTTACGGTTTTCGCAATTTTTCCTTTATCTGTACTATAAGACGTTACTTCGCTTCGTACCAAATTTCAAGATTCTAAGTTCACGGAAAGTACCCTGTAGGTTTTGATTTCCGTGCGAGTTTCGAAAATTTGCGGCATAAACGGCTGTATCTTTTGATTGCTTTGGCTTAGAAGTTTGATTTTTTCACAGCTCCAAGGGACAGTAGACCTGAGTATTAGATATAAATTTCTGTTTGATACCTTCCTGCGTTCCTGAGAAAAACGGTCTTGACAGACGGACGGACAACGAAGTGATTCTATAAGGGTTCCGTCTTTTCCTTTTGAGGTACGGAACCCTGGAGTGCTTGGTTGGGGACCTCCACGCGGTGCACCCTGGGCAACGGAGACAGCAGCGCCTCTCTCCTAGGGCGGGAGAGACACTGCCGCCTACGGCCAACTCCGGCCGAGGCGAGGACTCCGGCCCTGTTGAGGGCTGTTCGGAAGCTTTCCACGTGTCCCTCTGATTAGCATATGGCACAGTGGAGAGCAAGTAAGGGGGCCATCTCGAAACCGGAGATGGCCCAGGGTCAGTCGGGGTGCGAGGGATATGCTCTATGGGTAACATTACACCCTGGCGTCTTAAGACCCGAGACGGCGTGCGGTTTTAGTCGGTTCAAGCCCGACATATCCGCCCCCGCTGGAGACCCACCGCTCTCCAGCGGGGGCGGTATCCGAAGGGATTTCCGCACGAAAACAAAATAAAAAAAGGTACGGAACCCTAAAAAGAACGTAGGTACCTATATAACCGCCCCCGCTGGCACGCGGGGGGGTATCCGAAGGGATTTCCGCACGATAAAAAAAAAAAAGGTACCTACTATAGGTATATGGACTCCATCAATACAAATACCCATGATTAAATTTACTTATTCCACATTTTAAGGTTATGCCAATGCAAAAATCTACAAATGCGACAACCCAAAATGTTCGCGGCCTACAAGTTTTATATCGGGCGGTTCATCGAAAGACGATAACTTCCCCTGCCTGAGGACTCAGTGTAACGGCCGTTTCCAGCTCGTGCGGCATGTCAGTTTTGTCGACTGCCCTGGGCACGACATTCTTATGGCTACCATGCTCAACGGTGCCGCGGTCATGGACGCTGCGTTACTACTCATTGCAGGTATGTAATTCACTTCTTTATCATTATAAGAAGCCTTTAAAGTGTACCTACATATTAAAACACAACACAGATGTTCTGGTCGAAACTTAAAATATTGACCATATTTATGATCAGATATATAGGTAAGTTTATACCTATTGGTGTCCCGAAACTACGTTACGCGGACACTGGGCGACTGGACTGTTGAATTGGATTGCATTATATGGGAATTTAAGTGGTTCTTGCTGTTGTACTTATTTAAATCGATAAGTATAATTAAGTACCTTTGTTAATAGAAATAGCATCGGAACGTGCAGGTCGGGTATGGAAAGAATCAACTTTTATATTCTCTTATTCTTCTTTAGGCAATGAATCCTGCCCTCAACCTCAGACCAGTGAACACTTGGCCGCCATCGAGATTATGAAACTTAAACATATACTTATATTACAAAACAAGATCGACTTGGTAAAGGAAGGCCAAGCGAAGGAGCAACATGAGCAAATCGTGAAATTTGTACAGGGCACAGTTGCCGAGGGCGCCCCTATTGTACCTATATCTGCACAATTGAAGTATAACATTGAGGTAAGCAACTCTCAGAAGTTTTAAATCAACAACTACTTACTGTTAACTTCCGTATACTAACTATAATATATTATTTCGTAAGCAATTTTGGTTGAAACGCTCGAATTCCGAACAATCCTCCTATTCATACATACTTACGAAAATTAGTTTTAATGCTTGTCAGATGCCATGCAAAGCGTCTTATCATAAGTCACCAGCCTATGAATATTTACTACACGAGGTTTGTCATGCGCGCGTTTTTGACCTTTGAGCTATTCCATATTTATACCTTTTTTTTGTTTTTTTTTTTCTTGCGGAAATCCCTTCGGATATGTCGGGCTTGAACCGAATAAAACCGCACGCCGTCTCGGGTCTGCAGCACTCGGGGTGTAAGGTTGCCCTTAAAGCATATCCCTCGCACCCCGACTACCTAATATCTATTTATGCTTGTTTTTTAAAATCTTAAATTCAAAATAAGTACCTAACCGTATGTGCACATTGTACACCTCGGTAAATTTTCTATAACATAGGGTCAGGATAGTAGGTACTAAATTAAATACACTACAACTCTACCATAGATGTATATCGAATGAGATATTGGTGTTATAATAAGAAAAGTGTTGGTCCTTATACTTTTTATTCAGGTTATTGTATGAAAACATTTGAAGTCAGAATTAGGTACCTTCTCGGTACGACCTCCGTCCTCCATGAGCGCAGGCCTGGTGGTGGCAAGTGAGGCCGCCTGTCACCCCAGCAGAAGCAGGCCGGGACGGCGGTGCGACTAGCGTCCCTCCCCCAAACCGGGGTAAGACGGGGACACCGTGGTTCCCAAACCCGAGGGGGCCATCTCGAAACCGGAGATGGCCCAGGGCAGTCGGGGTGCAAGGGATATGCTTTATGGGCAACCTTACACCCCGGCGACTGAAGACACAAGATGACGTACGGTTTTAGACGGTTCAAACCCGACATAAGCACCCTCGCTGGCCGGCGGGGGGATATTCCAGGGAATTTCCGCACGAAAAAAAGGTGCATTCTCGGTTCCAAATTCCTTCAATTAAAAATGAATGCTGATTTTCCCTGGCTTGCTAATTGATAGTTGCTCTTTTTAATCTTAAAAAACACTTAACCTTAGCTTACCATCAAGCCAGCATTTTTTTTTACATAGCACAGAACATTTTTTCACACATACAAAACGGTTTTTTTTTTCAGGTTTTATGTGAATATATTACAAAGAAAATTCCAGTTCCCTTGAGAGACTTCACGTCGCCACCGCGAATGATTGTAATTCGTTCTTTTGATGTCAACAAGCCTGGTTGTGAGGTCGACGATCTTAGAGGAGGTGTCGCTGGCGGCTCCATTCTTCAAGGTGTTCTTACCGTTGGCATGGAAATTGAGGTAGGTATCTTATTTATACATCAAGACTGCATTCGTCTATAACGGGTGTTAGGGAAACGCTCCCGAAACCGAAAAAGAGTTGATCTGTTTTTTCCACCAGTTATATATATTTTTTTAATCACTTTTGTTAGAATTTTTACTGGCATTATTCACGCTCCATCGTGTTACAGCTAAGTGAAAAGAATTTCATTAAAAAAATACATCACTTCAATCAAATCAATTATTCAATCAAGTAGCCAATCAAATCAATTATTCAATCAAGTAGCCTATTAGGACGACCTGAAATAGGTAGCTGGGATAGACTGGATGCGCAAGGCGGAGGATCGGGTGCTATGGCGTACAATGGGAGACGCCTATGTCCAGCAGTGGACATCACTTCACCTAAAAAAATTAACGCCGCAATGAATATTTGTATAACGTCGCCGGTCGGAGACCCTGCGGCGCGCGGAATCCACGACCGGTTTCATTTAGCTGTTCTAACAGGATGGAGCGTGAATAATGCTAATAAAAACTAAAACATTTACAGATCGGAAAAAATATTTTTTAATGAACTACTATCGCCTGTCGTCATTTTCGGGAGCCATTCCCTAACACCGGGTACAATAAAGGTATATTACACAACTGTCAGTTGTCCAACCCGTGAACATTAGGCTATCAAATGATTTTGCTCCTCGCAGCCCTGAACAACCACCATTCCTTCCCACGGCGATTAGGCTTACGGTTTGGCCGGACGGTGGTCTGTATCAGACCGAAACCATCCACCCCACATGGTAATTTCAATAGAGGCTTTGTCCCTCTCCAAAGGCCACCATTCTTGTTCGTTGCTGGTCATGGTTACGGCTTTTCCAGCAGAGGCCTCCTTCAGGCTATATCATTACTTATAAAAATGTATAGCGCCAAAAAAGAACCCAGATCTAAATCTACGCGGACAAAATCGTGAGCACAGCTTGTGTGTTATAAAAAATGTTCCTGCGTATAAACCTAGTGCAAGATTGCACATTAACTTCTAACATTTTTTTCAACAGGTACGACCAGGTCTCGTTAGCAAAGACGCCGACGGTAAATTAACATGTCGGCCCATCTTCTCGCGGATTGTATCACTGTTTGCAGAACAAAACGAACTACAATATGCCGTTCCTGGAGGTCTCATCGGTGTGGGCACAAAAATTGAGCCCACACTCTGTCGTGCTGATCGACTTGTGGGTCAAGTAAGTTACTTGTTCAGCAATATTAGTTTAATAATACGTATATTATTTACGCGACTGTATTATAGTTACCAGGAAACTTCGTGATCAAACGTCGCAAATTTCGCGCATGTGCACTAACTGGCCAACCAAAAAGTCAATAACAGGACTGATCAACCAATGACGCGAGCCCTGTGAGCCGGTAGTTGGTTTTATCTAATCTATGATTGGTTAATTGGCGCCCCTGGCTGTCGTGCCCCGAACTACCACCAAAGAGACCTAACTATTTTTTTCTGCGTAGCTAAAATATATTGTCAAGAACTTTGCTAGTATATGGATATAAGTTATTGGTCTATGCTTATAAAGTTATAACTTGTCATTCTCGGTGATCCGCTTCTATGAGTCGTAGTGTAGCGTACAGTTTTGTTATTGGAGGCGGGATCAACGTGTGCCTGGGTGCCCGCCAGTTCAATTACCACTGAGGAGTACACTGGCGCTTTTATAGCATCTATGCTACAAATTGTCGTTTGCATATAGAAATGTTTTATAACTTAAGTAGCTACCAAATTCGAAATATTTATATCGTATATGAAATGTAACCAGTGCCTATTAAAAATCGTACTTTCAGTTACTGGCTATAAATAACTTCAAGTTAATGACCTGAAGGTTCTTAGTGTTAGATTTGCCGGTTTGGGCGTTTTTGGAGCCATGCCAAGAATGTCGCCAAGCCAACCTCACCTGCAAGCCGGTGTACCTGCTGACTGATAGACGAGGCTCTGGCGCAAGCTTTGCTCTCAGGGTTGGGAGGTCAGACGGCAGGCGCTCCCCTAAAAGTATAAACCAAACCAAAAGGAGGAGTAAGTGGAAGCCTCGCAATACCGCTATGATGATGTTGATACCGAAATGGGTATACTTAGGTACCTTGGCTTAAAATTTATCTCAGAGGTGCAATCTTGGTGAAGCTCAATCTGTATCATGACTACAAGTCCAAATAAAAATAATAGTGTTGTGAAGAAAGGTGAATATCGATAGTATTAATAAACCATAGTTTCGCCGACAAAACAAATACATTATTACATTATGTCAAAATAACCTCAAGGTAGAAATAGTTGTTGACAATTTGTCATATTTTATCTTTTTTTTTATAATAGGTACTTGGCGCTGTTGGCGCTCTGCCTGGAATATTCGTGAAACTTGAAGTGTCCTACTACTTGTTAAAGCGTTTACTGGGCGTACGCACCGAAGGAGACAAGAAGGCTGCTAAAGTTCAGAAGTTGACCAAAAACGAGGTATCCAATCTCATATTTTGTCTTAAATTTGGCCAATTCGTACAGTACAGTATTCATGAAAACTATACATCTATCACGCTTACTTGGTACCTTCTTTTACAATATTAAAGATTGTATGAATCAACTTCATATTATGTAACAAAAATCTCAATAGATGTTTTAATTTAACAATTGCGAACGACATTTATAGAAAAAAATCTTACTGAGCGTAAACTTCCGGCAATACAATCTTACTTAATTAAATTTTACTTTCTAAACATCGTCGTTTTTGCCTGTACATCTCGCACCTATTTGTACTTTTTTGAAAAAGTTGATAAGGAATCAGATATCTTTTCTTCAATAGTTCATATTGCATGATCATATTTTGTTGCTGGATTACATATAATATAATCTTTCAGAAAAGCACACGTGTTGCTAATATTCTCAACCCAATATTTGAAAAATTAACACTCATAATTCCACTAAATGGTTCACGCACTCGTAAGTTGATTGTGACATTGTTAGTAAACGCTATATCTCTGCTTTGCAGGTATTACTGGTCAATATTGGTTCCCTGAGTACTGGCGGAAGAGTAATCGCCACTAAAGCTGATTTGGCCAAGATTGCTCTCACTAACCCTGTGTGCACAGAAATCGGAGAAAAAGTAGCTCTCAGCAGGAGAGTAGAAAATCACTGGAGGTAAAATAGTTTTGAAATCGGTGTTAACTGTTATTTTGAAAATAAAATGGTTGAGAGTAGTGACCCGCGCCGCACCCTCGGTCTGTCGGTCCCCACAATAGCAACAGCTAAGGAAAAGTGATAAAGTGCATGCATAGCCAAATCGCTCAACTGGTTGCGAGGGTGGCAGGTTCTTCATAACCATGTAGTCAAGAGACACAAAGGATTTAGTTTGGGCACACATATTTATTAGTCTTAGGCAGTAACTAAATGGTAGGTTTTTTTTTTTCAATGTTAGGGCCCCGTTGCCAGGAGGCAACGCTTTGAGCGAGCGCACACCGCGTGTGCCTTGAATACCGCTTGGTCGTAACTGGCGGGTGCGAGGCTCGGAACTTGCTTGTGTTGTCGCGTTACAACCATAAATTTGCAATATTCTACTGGAACGTATACGGATGGACGAAACAGATTTATGAAGCGAGGGTGAACTAGCAACCCAGTCAAGGTCGACCTAGGCGTACGCCTTCCAGACTGTTGGTTCCACTTAGGGGTCCAACTGAATTTGCAAGTACTCATGGACCCACTGCATAATAATGGTATTGCTATTATAACTTGTAAATACTTTTAGCTTCACTTATGTTCTACATGACCAAACCCAACATTCGCTAACTCTCAGCGTAGCGTTCTGCGTGAATGCCAGTCTTAAGTTCTCTACAAATCTGGCCCAAACGGACGTGTAAAACATAAGTGGAGCTATAAATATTTACAACTTCTAATTATGTCCCACCATTATTATGCAGTGGGTCCATGAGTACTTTGAAACCCAGTTGGACCCCTTAGTGGAACTAAGACTGGAAAGGGCGTACGTATTTCAATCAGATCGAAGCATGCGAAGGAACCACCGAATGTATGAAAACAATTATGAAAGCGGCGATAGCCCAGTGGTGTACGTAACGGACTGCCGAGAAGAGGTCTCGAGTTCGATCCCCAGTCGCCCCGGGCACACACCTCTGACTTTTCGTAGTAATGTGTGTATTAAAAATGTTAATTATCGCTCGCTTAGTAATGTGCCCGGTAGATGGCAATAGGCTCGCCCCCTATTACACTTACGTGTTCGTGTAATACACCTCTGCCTACCCCTTCGGGGATACAGGCGTGAAGTTATGTTTATGTTGTCTCTGCCTACCTGAATGGGAAAAAAGAGGGAGTTTAGGCGCCAACACAAAAAAAGCATTGAGGCAGTGTTTCATTTTCTAAAATTTGTGTAATTTCGAGTGTTTATGTGCAAAATGGAGGGATTTTCGACATAACGTCTTCGACAACACGCACAAGTGTAAGAAAGTGGCATATTTACCGTAAATTCTGATTTTCCATGTTGTTTCCAAAACTCCAAAGAAGCCTTTAGTAAAGCTCCCACTACTTTACTAGGGCAAGACTGTTTCCATGTTTAGGATTAGACTGACGACCTTGCGCCAAAGCCCTATTATAATTAAAAAAAATGGGAAAAAGACGTGACTTTATGTATACGATATTTTGTTTACATTGTTGAAACGAGGTAAAACATAAAACAGGTGGTACGCTCCTACACGAGATAACTTCAGGACCATTAGTAGGGAAAGAAATTTGATATCTTGCCGCGGATTCAGCTATCATGATACATAAACATTCTTACAGAATAGCATGGCTGGTTCAGCATGTGCCCGCATTTTTCCTTCAGGTCGACAATGACTACTTTCCTAAGATGACCACTTCCCTGAATCAACAATTTTCCGGAAAAGACCACTTTCGTAAAATGACTACCATCTTGAAATGACCATTGCCCGGATAAAACCAGTTTTGGCGCACAGTGCCATATTCGCAAATATTTATATTCTGAAAACGCCTCTTCGAAAAACAGCAAAATGTGTTCATGAATCAGTTAGTCAGATCGAGACATCTTATTATATTTGTAGGCTGTGACCACATTCGTCCTCCATGAGCGTGGACCTGGGGGTGACAGTTCGCGCTAACTATCGCCCTAACAGAAGCAGGCCCAGGGTGGCGGCGCGATGTGTTTCCGCGAGCGCCTCTCTACAGGGGAAGGGGGAAATTAGCCCTCCAATAACAGGGGGTTGCCGGAATTGGCAGCGAAGACTGGTCACGGTTCCAGGGATTTCCTTTCGAGGGTATACCAGAATTCATGTACAGTCAGCGAAAAAAGTTGATATACATTATTTACATAACCTTTTTTTCCATTGGAATACATGTACCAATAATTGACGTATAATTAATTTTATAATCCCAAGAAGACATTGTTAATGTAATTCATGTTTTATTCAATATTTTATAAAAGGTTTAAGAAGATTAAGAAGGTTTAAGGTGATCAATAAATTAGAATTTGTTAAGCTACTTTTGTTGTTGATTTTACACACACAACCGTGTTTTTTTGTCGGTTCGAGTCAGACATGCTCCTCCGTTAGCTCGGTTGAGCTGAAGTCCGTAGGGTGCCCAAAAAAGACAATATAAAGCGATTTTAACTGATTGTACCCATTTTTGTTATGAATATATCATAATATATTAAGTATAGCGATTATGAACCAGTGCAAGCAATTTTCGAACTCACTGGTATCTGTGAGTTTCACGCCACATACTTGGTGTTCTGTACAACCATGATGTAGATTAGTTATTCATTCCAGGATAGTTGTAATTTCAGGAAGTAGTCAATTTCGGAATCAATGGTGGTCATTTTAAGATAGTGGTGATTTTAGGAAAGCGGTAATTTTAGGATAATAGCCAGTATCGATCTAAAAGGAATTTCTCAATGAATTTCATTCCAAGAAGAATGAGTAGAGTATTTAAAGAATTTTGAATTTAAAGAAATACAATGTTATACATTCTACCACATTTAATAAATAAATCACATCTACTGTAGCATGCTTTATGACAAGTACTCTCTCGAGTCTCGTATCTCTATATCAATGTATTCATTGCAGGTTGATTGGCTGGGGACAAATTCAAGGTGGTGAAACAATTGAGCCAGCAAAGAATTAATGTAACATTATATTAATTTTATACATTGAACTATTGTATGTATTTAATAAAAGAAAATATAAATGTAAATAAAATTATTATTTAATTTCATCACGACCTACAGAAAATAAAGATAAGATTCAATTAGAGAGACCCATTTTCTGGATAAACAATTTATTTGATTTTATTGTTGTGATAATATTTTAGGCCATATATATGAAAGTATTGATATCTTCATCGTCTCGCCGCATATATTTGTGTTCGATAAGCCATTCTAGTTGCTCTTTGATCATCTTTTTAGATGGTAGAAACATATTCTTCAAAATTTCCACCAATTCACTCTGTAAAATCAAAAGTGAGTCTCATATCATAATCTGACAATTCATAATAAGGCTGGTAAGGGCACGTCACAATTGTAGCGGCAATACCAGTCATGGAGGAATAGCTGGAGTGGCGCCACGGCACGCTCTCCTACCAGCTGGCCGAGGTACCAAACCAGGCATGGTTTCTTTCGTGAGTTCCTGTATCATATAGTCAGGGAGCCAACGTCCATGTTCCACCATACACTGGCAGTATGCCTTGCGTGGCTGGACCGGCGGCGTGACCCCCGAAACAACCATCGGAGCATGAAGCCTCACGCGCAGGCGAAAAAGGAACGAGCACCCTCCTGTGCCACAGAAGGCGCATCGGGCGGCGGAGCTCACAATGGTTTCCGTGCTCCATGAGCGCGGGCGTGGGTGATGGTTCGGGGGGTCGTTAACGTTATAATTATCTTTACATGAAACAAAGTTGTTTGCCCGTGTCTGTTCACTGAGATCTTCAAAACTACCCAACGGATTTTAATGCGATTGTCATCAATAAAGTGATTCAAGAGGAGGTTTAATATCAATAGTTTGATACTGGTTTGTTTTAATTTGGTAAAATATGACGATAATTGTTCAAAAGAAATCGACCCGACTGAGAGCTTCAATCGAATACACTGCCTGATCACTTTGAAATATAACAAAATACTGTTTTGTGAGATTGTTCCTCCTTCATAGGTCTACAAAGGCCGCGATGGTATATATCTATCTTGGATATACATATAGGACATTTGAGGACTTAAATATTTTTTGTACTTTATTGTACACCAGGCAAACATAATACACATAAGTATTATAAAATGATATGCTACGGAAGTAGTTTAATGGGCGGCCTTGTTGCTTGAAGCAATTTCTATCAGGCAACCTTTCGATGGTATGTGTTGGCAGGATTGAGTGGTAGTTGTTGTGGGTACTAATTGTAGTTGAACAAGTTACATAATACACATAAATATTAATACCTAAATTATATTATATTTATCTACATACAAACAAATAATGCATATAAGTATATATTATAATATATACTTACTACACATACAGTAGTAATTGACAAGCTATTTCTTATATATGATTTTAGATTGACATGGTCATTTACATTAAAATTAAAATTATAAACGGGATATTTACCATGTTTATTATCTTTTTCGAGAATCCGATATTTCGGCACTGTTACAAGTGCCATGATCACGGATGTACTAAAGTTCTGCAAGCTAGTTGTTACTCGGCAAACCGTATCGGTCTACCCTCTTCCTCACTCGTTTTTGACGCGCGTCACCACTGTCCGCGTTCTCACTACGCACTCGATCACGTTCACGACACACAACACTCACAGTATCGGCTCGCGCGGTTTTCGGAATTGCAGTTTGTTTGGGCCTTGTGAACATACGGATCACTGGATGCCAGACACTCGAAAAGAAAAGAAAGTACAAGAACTTCAACCGGGAGGATGGGTTCCGCGCGAGCCGATACTGTGAGTGTTGTGTGTCGTGAACGTGATCGAGTGCGTAGTGAGAACGCGGACAGTGGTAGTGGTGACGCGCGTCAGAAACGAGTGAGGAAGAGGGTAGACCGATACGGTTTGCCGAGTAACAACTAGCTTGCAGAACTTTAGTACATCCGTGATCATGGCACTTGTAACAGTGCCGAAATATCGGATTCTCGAAAAAGATAATAAACATGGTAAATATCCCGTTTATAATTTTAATTTTAAGCTATTTCTTTTTTAAACAACTAATCTTTATCAAATTAAGTAGGTTAGTTACCTTAAGTATTTCATTGAATATCTTCGGAAATATTGTAATATTAAAAATGTGGCGTAACAAAATTTTAAGGCTGGCGCGGTGCTGCAATCGGGTAGGTACAAAGGTTACGAAAATATTCCCGTGCTGAGCCGGGACCTGTTTGTTCTTATTATATGAATTATAGAAACAGGTTTGCATGATGAATTGGTATGTGTAACTAGATTGGGATGTGTAATTATATTATATATTTACCTGAAGTGCAGTATTAGTGATGCGTTTCCTCATTTTCAAAATCTTTATGATGGCTTCTTGTGTTCTTAATATACGGAGCTGAACTATGGAATGATTATCTTCTATTTGAGATCTTTCTGTGCTTAGCTGAAGTCTTCCAATGAGATTAATTTTTCCTCTACGTTGAGGTTTGCCATTTTTAATGAGAGCAAATTCTTGACTTACCCAAAAAGTTGTATTCTCTGCAAAATCTTTAGGATTTTGAACTGGAGGTTCATAAGATAACAATTGTCTTTTTAGTTTCGGAAAAGCAACAAGAGACCATAATGTTCTTCTTAGCTCTGGATCAGGTAGTTCAGTGGCAAGCCTCAGGTTTTCATAACTAATTTTTTCCATAGGTCTTTGATTCCATGCAAATAAAACTGCCATTTGAAAAGTAGTAACATCTAAATCAAACCTACCAACAGAATTAGCGAATGTGATAGTACCATTACTCATATGATGATACCATTGAAGCTTGCGTCCTGAATGCTTCTTCTTATAAAAGTCTTCAACTTCAGGAATGTAGTCCTCTAACTCTAATGGAAGACTAACAGTTACTCTTTCAGAGCCACGAGCCCACGCACCTGCATTAAGTATTTTTATATTGATAGCATCATGGCGAGTAGTGTCAGCTCTAAATTGAGTATTAAGATCTTCGCTAACTTTAATATCTTGAAACATTCGAGCTAATTTATTAACATAGTCTGCAGGCATCCCCACCTCCCTTAGCCACTCCACCATATCTTCTTCTTTCTCAGAATCTGCACTAGAATCTAATATCAATCTGCGAGTCAAGTGAGCTTTATGATACCTCATAAAAACATCTTTGTTTTCTATGTACTTAAGAACTAACAAAACATCCTTTAATCGTGATTCTATTTGCTCACTTGTTAAGCGTTTACTTAGTGGTGTCTTCCGTAGCAACATGTCACAATAATTAGCCAGGAGCTCAGGACACTTACTTTCAGGAGCAGTGCCTTTACTGCCTCGTATGAGTGCTGAAGATGGCAATTCCAACTTAAAAACAGTTGTATCATTAACAACACACTTATATGCTTTATCACGTGCAGTCAAAAATCGTGGATCATCTATAAAAGCATCTTTAACTAAAGTGCTGAATGTCTTGAACAAGTCTAATAAGCGCTCCACATATTTTTCAGAATCTGTTGTGATGATATCTGCTGAAGCAACCATGTCTGCCAACCCCGCAGATACTATATGTGCTTCTAAATCCCTAAGAATTGGTGTAACTCCTTCAGGGACTCTATCAAGGAGACGGAACATAAGTTGCAATTTGTCAGTCTCACCAGCTTTGATTAAAGGTGCACTCTCAGCTAGTAATGTTGGCAAATGTTCACCAACAAGTACTTTCTCACAACACTGAGTGAGCACCGCTACACTGCCACTGCCTGCCTCCAAATAGCGATGTGCTCGAGCTTCTTCTTCTTTCAAACGTTGGTCAGCATATTTTATGTATGCCTGTACCCCATTTGCTAATAATTGTTCATCAGCTTTCAATTTGTAAAACTCCTCTGTAGCTTGCATGTAAGCTGCTTCAAAATTTTCTCTGTATATTTGAAGCTTATCAACTGGATTAGAGCATAAGTTAACTGAAAATAAGCACATATTTTTATCATAATGTAAATTTGTCATACTACTAATAGGAAAATCTTTAGTAGTATTTTATGTCAACATTAACACATTACCTGCCACATTAAACTATGGACCCCATCAAAAGTCTGACTTTTGAAAATGTTGAAATATGAATTAATTTTTTTTTATTTTATTTAGGACACGTCAATTTGACTTCACCTCGCCTGATGGTAAGCTGAAGGTAAAGTCTCAGGATAGAGGGTCACCATTACATACACGTACCATGTTAACAATGGTGGCACTCAGCTTGACGGCCTCATCAGAAGAGGATTGTTGTCCACAATCCCCCTGCCCGGCTATGCACTTGTTGACCCCTGAACGCAATCAAACCAAAATTGGATTACTATGGAGGGTTTTTCGCAATCGTGCACGGTGATACCTACCCGGCCGAATTTTGTGATAAATTTGTCATCAAATTTCTACCACCAGTTTGTATAATCTTGGAATATTTTGCCAACTCAATGACACTACCTAGGTGACAATTTTGGCAACAACAAAAAACAGTTATACTAGAACTACATTGTTCACTCACCATAAGATTCTCTTACACCAATAACAAGCTGTGAATCAAAAGACTCTCCATTTCGCTCTGCTTGAACCAATTTCATTGCAGAGTCTTGTAGTCTTTGTTTGATATCCACAAAAATACTTTGATTCCATGAATCTAACATTAGCTTTCTTACCAAACTATCTTCTGTATTGTTATTGTTATTCTTTTTCTGAGTGCTAGATGCATTAGAACTAGTTACTTTGCTGGTATTGTTTATTGAATTCTCTAACTGTCTGAAAGGCGTTGGTAAAAAGTTGCATTGTGTGAAGAATTTGCCCCATTCAGCAATGTAAGCCTTCAGTAAGGCCTGGTCCTCTCGATGAGCTAATACCCGATTCTGAGCCTGTTTAATGTACATCGTAATATCCTGCTGAAGAGCATCTCTCAGTTTATAAGCACCTCTCTCATCCCACAGGCATACAGAGTGGACAGCTTCAAATAAACCTTGCCATTCTCCTTGGGTAACCGTTTCCTGCTTAAGTAGCTTTAGGACTACTGGCCGCATCGAAGGCCATACTCCCTCAAAAGTGGTAAGTAGTTTATCCTGGAAAAAATTAAGGCAGAAATAATTTAGACACATACACATTTAAAACACATTTTACATATAACAATAATATTAAATGTAAAGCAAATAATAACAAGAATCACAACAAACCACCATTAACATGTTAATCAAATTAAATATCTTTTCACGCATGAACGCTCTTCATAATCAAATAAATCTAGAGGTATACGAATATATTTTATTAAATTCTATAAAGTAAGGTAAGCTAGACCGTATTGGTCAGGTTGGGTCAGGTTGAAAATTGAATGAATGACTTGGACGTCGACCACAGAATCATGAATTCATGACAGAAATTAGACAATAAAATCGTTTTTTTATTAGACTGGCGATTCCAATATTTGCGCCAATGTGCGCTTTTATAATTATCGTTGAACAGTAAGGCGACGGCACGATTTACCGTCACGGTCACGTCACGTCACCTTATAATCAGAAAGCAAAATGTACCGAAATGCGCCGAGGACATCGATAGCATCTCCCGTGTTAAATACTCAAGCTAGGCTAAGACCGACTGCAAATTTTACAGCAACGTTCTTCAAGCAAAAACTATTTTTCGTAAGTAACTCTTAAGTGGTTAAAGGCACACACTAAATACAAGTTAGGCGCATTTGTACGACATAGATCACATAGGGCTCTAATTATCCGTATTATTATTATTGTATCATACAAATCTGCTGAAAATCGTTACTTTGTGTACTTTTGACTTTCAAATCTCGTACCATCGCGCATCGTACACTCAATATGCATCTTAAAAAGAATGTTTATTATACCTTTATTGCCAATTTTAATTATACGTCTTTATTTATATAAACAATGCTTATACTTATATTATTTATATATATATATATATATAAGTATAAAAATACACGCTAAGAATATCTAAATATATATTATTTACTTATACATACTTAAAAAAAAGAGAAAATCACGATCCTAACTCGCACTGTTTATATATTGTGCTGTATGTTGCTAGATTACAGTAGCACCGGCCCGTCAGCTGTTCGTGTCGCCCTTACAGTGTGTTTCACATAGTACCATTAGTACTCTGTCACAGTGTGCATCAAGCGCTCGCGCAGTCGTCAAGAGGCCAGGCTACCTGCGCGACCCACGAGCGAGCGAGACAGTCACACCTGTACAGACGTGGGGCACGAGGAAGACGCAAGCTGCTTGGCGGATACAAGCTTCGAGTACCTACATACTGCGGCCGTGTTGTTTCAACAATACACGCTAATATTATATTTTAGCAAAACAAAGTAAGCGTTATTTAATATTTGTTTATTTTTTTACAACATATACCGCAGGGTATATTGAGAACATAACTTCACCGACATCGAATCCTTCTAACTTCGCAAAGGGGGATGACCACTGTCCATAGGCACTTTGGCCATGAGTTGCAAACAGTAAAAAGTGTACGAAAATGGTAGTATACTCTACCACCATTGAATAGCTCACGTAATATTGTAAATAAAACTTCGGGTATAGAAAATAATACAGTTTTTAATTTTCACATAAATACACGTGTACAATCAATTTTAACTGATGCTGAACATGATTTTAAAACTCAAACTACATACTCAACTACATAATGTTACTGATGGTACCAAATATGATATTTTATTTCTCGTCGTGGTCCATTTGTAATGCTTATTCGTTACTAAAAGATTAGCAAAAGTGAAACGCAAGCGAACCGTATTCGAAGTTTGAAAATCTTCTGACAGTTTGTTTTCTAGAGTGCGCGCCAGTTAAGTCTGCGCATGACTAGTGGCGTAACTAATGTTGCCAGTTATGGGAAATGATTTCTCGATCAAAAATATAAATTGGAGATGAGGAAAAAATCTAACTAAATCAATGAACTACGACCAAACAATAGTTGAATAGTAATAATAAAGATAGGAAGAATATGAAATTTGACCCTATTTTAATCTACAGAGATTTTGCTTTTGGCATCGACCGACCACTGCCGCGGCACGCTTCGCTCGGCTCGTGCGATGAGTTGTCGCAGTTTAAACCTAATTTTAACCTACTAATACTTGGAAGTTGAGGATATTGGGGCCTGCTGGTTGTTAACTAAAAGTGTTTGTACCTTAGAAATAGGTAAACAAAAACAACATTAAATATTATTCGAAATCTGTTATTGGGTAAACAACACTTAAATAACTTAAATACCACTTGAAATTTTATCCCCCTAAGAGTAAACTCAAAAACCCCTAAAAATTGGGGGGAAAACTCTTAAGTTGGCGACACTGAGGCGGCGTGCGATTAGTTCCAATTTTGGCCGCGCGCAGACTTAACTGGCGCGCACTTTATTGAGCGATTTTTTTGACAGCTATTAAAATAAAAAGTTAGTTCTTTAAGCGGCGATAGATGGCGCTCGCAAATAACGGAATGATCAAAAGTGAGCTAAAAGACTAGAAGTTAGGTCAAAAAATACGCACGCACGACACTTTTAAGAAACACCAACCCTTTTTATAAAATGCATAATTAAGTAAAAGCCTAAATATTTTTTTATTGCTGTTTGAAAATGTACGTCACTGGAGTCTCACGCAGTGACTGGTAAGTGTTATTGTAAAATGATTAAAAAAACAAAACAAGATCGTAAAATTGAGTTCTTTGAAAGAAAATTAACTAGAAGGAAATTTAAGGAAACGCATATGTTTTATATTCACAAAAGAGTTTATAACAAAGGGTATTTGCAAAGATTTCGGGAATGGTTGTCTAGTTCTCGTTCAAGGAAATATATATGAAGGGGACAATTTTGAATCTGCATTTCAATTATTTCATGAGACCTTTTCTTTATTTTATAAGTTATGCTTCCCAAAAGTGAGGCTAAAAATATCAAACAAGGTTCACAAACTTAGGTGGATTACAAAGGGGGATTATTAAGAATAAGTTACAAAACCAAACGTCCGCTACGCTACAAGTACTATAAATGTATCAAAGTCATATATAAATACAAAAAATACTCGAAACTGTTACGTATTTCCATCGATCAATCCATCAAAAATCATAATCTCGATGAGATTCTGAATTCAAAAAATGTGTGCAGAAGTTCCTGGCAATTAATAGAGCAGGAATCAGAATCCAGAAAGCAAATGGAGACTATCACTAGTATTTATGTAAATGAAATGTTACTTAGGGAATCGCTCGCTATAGCAAGAGCATTTGAGACCGATATTCTTAGCAATCCATGGATTCTCCGTGCGGGTGCCGGGTCCAAACCGCTGAGTTGGGAACTCGGGACAGTGCCTGGGACTTGCGACTCAAGTGTAGGTTTAGAAGGGGCCCCTTTTGTTGATGTACATCAACACTCACCTTCACTACCTACCCAAGTTCCCCTCCCTGCCTAACCAAATTTGATACGAACCTACTAGTGCCGCTATAGACATTCGTCCTAGTAATGAGCTTATTATAGCTCTCGATAGGCTATAGAGAGATTTTGCTGGTATACCTCTCGCTCCCACTTCCACTGCATACAAATTAACCACGTAATCGTTTTTGATTAATTCGTTTGTGAGACTATAGTATTTATTTTTCTTTATTGTGTGGTCCTTCGGTATATTTGTTTCCCACGGTACAGTAAGTTCCACAAGAACCACATGTTAACCTCTTAGAATAAAGGAATATGTCAGGTCTAGATGACGAAACCCTAACATCCTTCGGAATTTTATAGTGCTTTTCATTAGATTAGGAGAGACCAATCTGGAGCAGTATCTAAGATTGAATAAGGTTTGTACCTGGATGTTATGGATGAACCTTCAGACACAAAGTTGATATGACGTCTGTTAGTAGTCAATCCTTTTTGAGCTCTAGCTACTGCCAGACTCATTGCTTCACGTATGATGATAAGCACCTTATCGTGGCGGCGTGAGTAAAGGCCTCTATCGAGAAGCACCCTACATCCTACTAATATGTGTCTAGCCGTCCCTATTGCCTCACCACAAGTACCGGGTGTCTATAAAAGAACTCAGGGGTTTTAAAAATTCATATCTCACTAACTATAAAAGATAAAAGCAAAATTTAGTCGATTTCTCTGAAAAAAGTAGCTCAAAAAGTTTTACTCATACCAATTGGGAATGTTTGTATCAACTGTTGGCGGCGCTGCAGGGCGTGACCTTGAAATGACGTCACGAAATTTGAAATGATGGCGACTCCGCAACAAAAGGCTCAATGTGTTATTTGGCTCATAGAAGCGAAGTCTGCAGTTACCGTACAAAGAAACTTTCGACGTAACTATGGTGTTAACCCGCCTTCTGACAAAACCATTCGTCAATGGTTCAGTGCATTTAAGGAAACAGGACCTGATCTGGATCTGACTCCGTTGGATTTTTTCTTCTGGGGGCATATCAAGAATCTTGTGTATGCAGAGAAAATTCGTGATGTTCAACATCTCAGGGAACAAATAGTCAATTGTGTGGCAACCGTCCCCCCAGACATTGCTCGCCAGGACATGGGAAGAGGTAGAATACCGTTTAGACGTCTGCCGTGCCACTAACGGGGCTCATATAGAACTTTACTAAGTGTTAAAAAAAACTTGAAAATGTAAGCTTTTCAGTCATGTATAAAACATGTATGTATGTTTTTTATTTCATTAAAATATTTTGCCTCAAAACCCCGGAGTTCTTTTATAGACACCCTGTATAACATTGTTTTTCTGTGGCCTTCCCCCACCTTACCAGATTACTCAGGTCTGGGAGGGTCATCTGAAAGGCGTTAAGATAGAATTTTAACAGGGCCAGCGACCAGTCATAGATCAAGGTGCGCCACTTTAAGGCCATCGGTATGCAGAACTCTCCCATTGTCTACTATTCATTTTGGATTTCCAAATTCATCGCGTGCACTCGATATTTATCATTTTCGTCTTGTTTTAGAAAAGACTTAAGTATATCCTGGTCCCTTTCTGGCTCTCGTACTCCCAACCCCACTCTGTTTGACTGGGTCCCTATCAAAAATCGTTTATGGAATAGAGTCTAGAGAGATATCTATTCGATTATTATGTCTCTAAGCAATAGTATTGCTGAGGGACCGATATGATGAAAATTCAACAAAAGTTATTAAAGCGTGTGCGATAGAAATAACTCCTGTTCTGACCCATCTCGTTAACTTTTGATTTAGGGATGGGTATTTCCCTAATGAGCTCAACATTTCCATAGTGAAGCCTCTATATAAAAAGGGAGAAAGAACTTCTTTAGAGAATTATAGGCCAATATCTTTAATACTTGTTCTGTCAAAGGTCTTTGAAGTGGCAATGCATAAGTGTTATGGAGTAACTCAGGTGTTGAGCAAAATTAAACTACGTTTTCTTGAGACATTCAGACGTGTAATTAAAAGTGTCATTGTACGGTAGAACGTTGACAGACAACATTATTAAAAGCGCCTCACGTCGTTGATGAGCAATGACGTTCATACAAAACTTTGATTTATATTAAGGCGCTGACATAATTTACATAAAATTAAACATGCCCCCGGGGTTGAAAGACCAAGTCTTTCAAGAAGACCCGTCAACTACAGGCAGCGGGCAAATTTTGCTGAAGGCTCTTCGGACGACGCCAACCGCTGTCTTCACATCGGCTACTCGAGCGATCCCATCTGAGCCTGGATGAAGAGCGATGATTCTCCCGAGCCTCCATTTCAGCGGAGGGAGATTATCCTCCTTCAAGACAACGAGTGTATTCAGTTTAAGGGAGTCTTGATTGGTTCGCCATTTGGTCCTGTGCTGGAGTTCCGCAACATACTCCTTACTCCATCGAACCCAGAAATGCTGACGAAGCTGTTCAATCCGCTTGAATCGGGATAAGTGCTGGTAGGTTTGATCCTCCAGATCCTGAGCTGGCAGCGACGTGAGTGGACGCCCAATCAGAAAATGTCCAGGGGTGAGGGGGGACAAATCTTCTGGATGCGACGAGAGAGGTGTAAGTGGACGAGAGTTTAACAGTGCTTCGATCTGGACTAGTATCGTGTTAAGCTCTTCGTACGTTAAGTTACAATTTCCCATCACTCGCTGTAAATGGTACTTTGTTGACTTCACTCCTGCCTCCCAAAGACCACCGAAGTGTGGCGCATACGCAGGACTAAAGTGAAACTTAGTTTCTTCGTTAGCCAGGCCTTCGGCCAACGAGTCACAATTTGATCTTAGAAATTTAGTAATCTCATTGCTCGCGCCGACAAATGAGGTGCCGTTATCAGAATACACGTTTTCTGGCTTCCCTCTACGAGCCATGAAACGACGCAGAGCTAAAATGTAAGTTTTGCTAGTTAAATCGCCAACTAATTCTAAATGGACCGCTTTGGTCGCAAAACAAATAAAAATGGCGATATAAACTTTAACCAGCTGACATCCACGACCCTGACGACTGGCTGACATTAAGGGGCCAGCATAATCCACACCCACATTCCTAAATGGATGACCTCCAGGTGACAATCGTGGCTTAGGCAAGTTACCCATCAATGGTGTAAGTACTTCACCTTTCATTATCCTACAACGTACGCATTGATGATAACATGCCCTTGCCAAATTACGACCTCCTATCGGCCAATAGGTATCTTTAATGGTTGCCAACAAGAGTTGGGGTGATGCGTGCAGTAGTCTTTTATGTTCGAAATAAAATAAAAGTTTGGCAAATCGATGATTGGACTGTATAACAATAGGGTGCCTTTTTTCATAAGGAAAATCAGAATGGGAAAGACGACCACCAACGCGCATTAAATTATCTTGATCCAAGAATACGTTAAATTTTAATAATTTACTTTTTTTCGGCAAGGTAGCCTTATTTAACAGCAAATCGTATTCTAGAAAGGATTCGCGTTGACTGATTTTAATGATTAATTGTAATGCCTTTTCTAATTCGTTATCACTGAGATACGCTGATGCTGTTGATTGTTTACGACATTTACTAATAAATCGCAAAACGTACGCTACAGAGCGTTTAAGCCGTAAAAAATTCGAAAAGCGATCGAAATCAATTAACGGGATATCTTTTACCTCAGTATGTAAAGAAACCTCAACACGGGTTTCAGGTAGTGTGGTACATGGAGTAGGGCTCGGAGTCAACGGCCATTGAGACATATCTTGTTTTAAAAA
The DNA here is from genome assembly GCA_946251805.1 of Cybosia mesomella. Classification (NCBI taxonomy): domain Eukaryota; kingdom Metazoa; phylum Arthropoda; class Insecta; order Lepidoptera; family Erebidae; genus Cybosia; species Cybosia mesomella. The sequence goes on from OX276403.1 coordinate 17,369,416, forward strand.
CTTTGGACCCGACCACCACATATCTAACGAGTTCATGGCACTAGCATGAACTCCGCGTGAAATTAAATCTGCGGGATTTTGATCCGTTGGAACGTGTCTCCAAGTACAATTGCCGGTCATATCTAAAATATCCGAGACTCGATTCCTGACAAAAGGTTGCAACTTACTTGGCATCATCTTGAGCCATCCCAACACAATGGTGGAGTCGGTCCAGAAAGTTGTACTCCTGACCGGGGCTCTAAGAGAAGCCATTACCTTTTGGTATAGGTGAGCACTGACGAGTGCTCCGCATAACTCGAGCCTGGGTATCGTCGTGGGTTTAATCGGACTTACACGACTTTTTCCGAGCAGCAAACGCACTAAAATTTTGTTATTTTGATCTACACTACGAACATAAACGCAAGCTCCGTACGCGCGTTCAGAAGCGTCACAGAAAAGGTGTAGATCGAGCGCTATGTAGAAATCGCATATAACATGCCGTGGAACCCGAAGTTCATTAAGTGCTGGCAAACTTGCCAACATCTCGGTCCACAGTCTCGAAATCTCCGGTGAGAGCTGGTCATCCCATGACAGCTTGTGTAACCAAAGCTTTTGAAGAAGCATTTTCATGCTGATTACACAGGGAGAGAGAAGGCCTAATGGGTCAAAGATCTGAGCAATCGTAGACAACATGTCACGTTTGGTGTTTCCTTTGGTCTCCAGGTTGCCAATTGGAAAACACAACTCATCGGACTCTGAATGCCAGCTCAAACCTAAGGTTTTACTGGGCTCATTAGTACCTAGTATATTTAAATCGAGCGTGGATCCAGACTGTTCACTAAGAAGGCGAGTCTCATTCGATTTCCACTTCCGGAGATTCATTCCTGCAAAGGAGAGTGCATCTGTCACTTTATGGCGAATCTCTGCCACCTCTGAGATCTCATCCCCACCTGTCAACAAATCGTCTACATAAAAATCACGAGTGATGATCTCCTTGATTTTTCCGTCATCACAATCGAGACCGATTTGCTGAAGGCACCGAGTAGCGAGAAAAGGGGCACTTGATGTGCCGTACGAAACTGTATTTAGCTCGTGTACCAATAGTGGAGCGGACTCAGTGGCGCGCCAAATGATCCTTTGCAGGTGTCGATCATCAGGGTGTACCACAATCTGTCTATACATTTTTTCGACATCTGATGCAATAATGTATTTATGTTGCCGAAAACGAATGAGTATAGACAGAAGGTCATCTTGAACCGTGGGTCCAACCATGAGAATATTATTGAGACTCACACCGGAAGTAGAAGGGCTGCTCGCATTAAATACGACACGTAATTTTGTCGTGGAGCTGCTGTCGCGTAGAACTCCATGATGAGGAATAAAATAACCTCTTTTATCCTCTGAGACAGGCTTACCTTCAGACATATGACCCAGAGCTGCGTACTCTGCCATAAAGTCTTTGTATAATTTATTAAACGCAGGCTTAGTTTTAATTCTACGCTCTAATGACAGCATGCAATGTTTTGCGCATTGAAATGAGTCACCTAAGGCGCTTTCACTTTGTTTTAAAGGAAGCTTTACACAAAATCGGCCGTCAGCTAGACGCGTAGTGTTATCAACAAAGTATTGCTCGCATAACTGTTCTTCAGGCGAATAATGTGACGACTTATGGCTGACTTCCTCAAGTTGCCAAAAGCGCGTGAGTTGGCTTTGAATGTCGTCATTAAAATGCTTATTACCTGGGTGCGAGAACAGAGAACCGAAACAACATTGAATGGTAGTCGATGGTACATGGCCGCTGTTCACTGGACCTGAGACTAAGTAACCGAACTTAGTCTCACAGAGTACCGGTTTTCCACTACCTAATCTGATAACGTGCGATCCCAACACGTCCCAAAAAATATCTGCTCCGAGAATCATATCTACGGCAGCAGGCTGATAGAAATTGGGATCTGCCAAACAAATATCAGACGGAATGTTTATGTTAGTCAAATTTATTTTACGACACGGAACGTCATCCGTGATGGATGGTAAAACAAAACAATTAATTTGACTCGAAAAAGTGTCGTTCAATGATTTAATAGGCACTCGACACATTTTGCCTACTTGTGATGTCGAGTTATTTATGCCTTGAATCGATTTGTTTACATAAATTATAGGCAAATTTAATTTATGACATAAACGCTGTGTCATAAGGCAGGAAGTACTTCCGCTATCCAAAACTGCGCGAGCGACGTATTCGCAATTATTAAAATCCAAAACCTTAATTAAAACAGTTGATAACAAGACATCTTGCCCGCGGCGTTCCGTTGTACCTAGGTAGGTGTGCAGATAATGCAGTTGCAGGTGAAAGGTCATGCGTACTGCTCCCTGAGTTAGAAGAGGACGGGCCGGGCTGCGCTATCGCTGATTGATTATTATTAAGAGAAATTGATGTGTTAGTATTCTGGAAATTATCACTACGGCCGGTCGCGTTATCTATACTCGGTCTCGCTCGGGAATCGTTGATGTGAACGAGTGTATTATGTTTACGTTTACATAATTTACAACCGGGTCGCTTGCAGTGATTCGCGTAGTGTCCACTGCGTAAACAATTAAAACACACTTTTAAACTAGGTAATAACTCCAATCGCGCTGTGTTACTAAGCGAAAGAAATTGTAAACAGCTCATAAGGTTGTGTTCGCCGTGGCATTTAGGACATTTCGGAACCGTGACGTTACTCTGTTTTGAGTCCTGAACTGAGACCATGGCCTTCACCTTAGGAGTGTTTTTATATGTGTGTGATGTGTTACTACGACTAGCAGTGTTATTTGTGGACATTTCCAACGTTTCAATTAAATCGGAACGACTTCGCATAAAACTTAAAAATATCTCGAGTGTAATAGGCTTATTTTTCTCTAAACGACCTTTAAATGATTCCCATTCGCGGTATGATTTCGCGTCGAGCTTATTTGACATTATATAAATAATCAGCGTATCCCAGTGCTTGACGGGTTCACCTAACGATTCTAAGGCTCGCAAGTTTTTATTTAACTGGTCAATTAATCGTTTTAAGGCGACTGAAGATTCTTTTGTGATAGGTTCGATGTTAAAAATTGCCGAAACGTGATTCTGAAGTAATAATCGCTTATTATCGAACCGATCGCACAAAAGATCCCACGCTATAGCATAGTTTTTCGACGAGAATTCAATTGATTGTATAACCAATGCCGCGGTACCCTCCAATGACGCTCGTAAATAGTGAAATTTGTTTATTTCGTCAATTTCATCATTGGAGTGAATGAGACTTAAGAATGTGTCGTGGAATTCAAGCCAATTTTGATATGATCCCGCAAACTTAGGTAATTGTATAACTGGCAATTTAATTAGCTTATGATTACTCGCGCGAGAGCTGCGGTCGCTTCCCAGTTCATCCTGTTTTTTAGTAAAGGAATTTAGAATATCTTGTGCCTTAGATATGACACTATAATACTGGGATTCGAACTCAGCTCGCTCGGTCAGCTGAGCATCAACGGTCTCAGCTAAACATTCTAACCGTAACTGCACCTCATCGTAACTATTAAATAATGTTTCCATCCTACCAATTCGTAAGTGTAACTCATTGGCGTCGGCGGTGGTGAGCGAAGAAACCTTCAAGGCATTCACATAAGTTGAAAACGTAGTTAGACGTCCTTTGTAACTGCCTCGTTTCTTAATCAATTCCTATTCTTCGGTCATTTTTGAGAGGTGAGAGTGGCCAACTGAAATGTTATACAATACAAAGTGAACTTAGCTGTAAGAACAATGTATATATCTACCTAATAGTTTAACAATTTGTTATCTTTAACGTTTAATCGGGATAGTTAGCTTAAAATGTTAATATTACACACTTATTTATACTGATTGTTTGTACATAAGAAACTGAATGATTAAATGATTAGTAGCAAAATTGTAATGTATTTCCTTTAATACCTTTGCAAAACTACTAGTGACCTACTTTACAGTTTATATTTTAATTAACTAATTTAAACGAAGCTGTAAGCTTACACAATCACTAAGTACAAGTTAATCAAAATTAAACATGAATTAATGTTTAACTGCACTAGTTCAATCACTTAGCAAACGTTAACTTTACAATTAAAGTTAAAAAGAAATACTGGTACTAACCTTTTTGAATTGTTACTTATGCTAATTAGTACTACCTGAGTGGTGGGTGAAAGTTAAGAATTAATGAAGGCTTAACACTGTATGATAATGAGGACTCCAAATCACGATGCACGATGATAACCGCTTTGCTCTTTGTTCGTATGACCTCCAAGTGCACTTGCCGTAATTTTCTTAATTTCTCCACTAATAAGCTCCAAATTTTGAAATAATAGCTTTAGTTTATTGCTTCTTCTTATCCGGTTCGGTCTAGGACCATGTTATGGAGTAACTCAGGTGTTGAGCAAAATTAAACTACGTTTTCTTGAGACATTCAGACGTGTAATTAAAAGTGTCATTGTACGGTAGAACGTTGACAGACAACATTATTAAAAGCGCCTCACGTCGTTGATGAGCAATGACGTTCATACAAAACTTTGATTTATATTAAGGCGCTGACATAATTTACATAAAATTAAACAGCGTTTGACTGGTTTCATTCGAAAACATAGTATTTTACGCAATGAACAGTACGGCTTCCAAAAGGGTAAATCTACGACTTTAGCATGTTTTGATTTGGTGACCAAAGTCATAGAGAATATTGACAACAAAAAAATAGTAAGTGTAATTTTTTTTGACATGTCCAAAGTATTTGATGGGGTTTCTCATAAAGTGTTACTAGAGAAACTTGACAGGTATGGTATAATATGAATGACAGTAAGGAGCTTACGGCATACAAATCCGATGTTATCGGCAATAATCTAGGCGTTCCTCAGGGATGCGTCCTAGGCCCTTTATTATTCATATTATATATTAATGACCTTCCTGACATTACTTCAAATCCTTGTATAATGTATGCTGATGACATTTCTTTAATTATGACTTGTGCATGCGGACATTGAAAATTTCTCAATTGACATAAATAACACAATAAATGATATTATTAAATGGCTCAATGATAATAGTTCACAGGTGAACCTGAATAAAACCAAATTAATCCAATTTAACACAGGTCCGATGTTACAGAAAAATCTAACAGTAAATTATAAAGAATATGAGATAAATGAAGTAACAGAAACTTCATTTCTAGGTATAACTCTAGATGGACATCTAAATTGGAAACACCACGTAAACAAAGTGTGTAGCAAAACAAATAGATTTGTATGTGTCCTTTACACACTGCGTAAGACTTCTAATCAAAAAACAGTGTTAGCAGCGTACCACGGATACGTATCTTCTGTCTTAAACTACGGGCTTATCAGGGGGAATTCAACAGAAGTTCAAAGGGCTTTTATAGCTCAAAAAAGTGTGTAAGAGCCATTGCTGGTATACCACCTTGGCAATCTTGTAAACCCTTCTTTAAAGAGTACCGTATACTTACCTTGACCTGTATGTACATTTTAGAAGCTGCTAAATTTGTAAAACTACGCCCACACCTGTTCAAAAAGGCAAAAGATCTTTATCCCAGAAATACTAGACGTCCAGACAGAATCGTCTTGACAAAGATACCCAGAACCACAATGTTTCTCAAAAATTGTACAGCAATGTGTGGCCGTATTTATAACGTAGGGCCAGATGAATTAAAACATTTACCCACAAATAGGTATTGTAGAAAATTTAAATTATGGCTCTTAGAAAAATCATTTTATTCTTTAGACGACTACTTTAAAAATTAAATTTATTTAATGACATTCAAATTTGTAATACCTATTGTGGACATTATTAATGTATTTATTTTGGACATTGTGAATTATCTTGGCCATTATGACTATAATTATTATTATTGCTATGTTGACATCCTATTATGACTATGATTATTCTATGACATTTTGTTTTGTAATCTAATTCTTATAATAATTGTATTTCAATTTTGTTTTGAATGGAAGAATTTAAATAGAGCCTAAGCTAATATTTGCATGCCACTGAATGGTAGATGTGCTGAACTGTATTATCTTTATGTAACATCATGTATGACCACATTTCTGCAAATAAATGAATTTGAATTTATCTGATGGGCCTGAGGACGGCAGTTGGCAGTTGGCAGACTCGCCGTCCTTACATAAGCAGGCCGAAGCGGAGCCGTGTCGTGTGTGTCCTACACATGCCTGCCAACTCACCGACGCGGGATAAAACCCGACTCCACCAGTTGAGACCGCGGTGGCGGCCAAAGTGCGCCGGTAGCCCTGGGGTTATCCTTTCGAGGGTTTATCCGGGGTGCCCGGCAATGGACACTTGGGGAGGACACCATGTGGTTTTAGGCAGTCCGATTCCGACACGCCGGCTTCCACAGGCTAAAAAAAAAGAATGTTGCCAGTCTATTGAGTAAACGTAGATACCTAAAAATACACCTTAGTGATCTTTCACAAAGTATTAAAGAAGTAGATTATGTTTAACAGAAACTTTTATACATAAAGGGCATGAACAAACAGTGAATGTGTCCGGTTTTGACTTGGCAGCTTCTTACTGTAGGACTTTGCCCTCCGCTACGCCTTTGTAGCAGCGCGGCGGAGCATCACAGGTGCTGGCCTTGTGCCCGGGCTGACTGCAGCGGAAGCACCGATCCCCCACGGTGTCTCCAGCTGTGCACTGCACTCCCATATGCCCCACGACTGGCAACATTCTGATGTAAAACCCTAAGCAAACAAAAATCTCTCAATTCATCATTCACGAAAAAGCTTTTCCCCAAAAGTAGGACCTCTGTACCACGACATTTTCGGGTTCTGTTTGAGTATGCTGGTCATTGGTCGATATCATTATTTGTTTACAGCAGTTTATTTTCCTATCAGTATACTATGATCCAAATCCATAAAGGATACAAAAAAAGTTTTGCTGGCGTAACTCACACGTATTATTTGTACACAAAAGAAATAATTTAATTTATTTGAAAATTAAAATAAATAAAATATTCAGCAATATGACGTTAAAATAAATATTTATTAATTTTAAATAAATAAAATAAAAACAAAACTGCCGTAATCCGTAATGCACAAATTGATGCGATAAAAATGTGCTTCTCGAACATACCTTTGAAATATGTCTTATCATTGTTAAACGTAGTGCTTAAATTCTCTTTGATCATTGTTATGAAAAAAGAATTTCAAATCAAAGTATAAGAACTATAAGATTCGCCGAAACCCTATATATATCTCCATAAATCTCGTGCTGAGTTATTGGCGGAATCATAAGAATCCCTACAAAAAAAAAATTGTCATAACTTTAATTAAATCGTACCTATCATACTGTATTGTTGAACACAGTAAATATTTTAAGTACCTACCTACAATCCGAGATTGTGTTTGGTTTTATTGAAAAATGAGTGGTTTTGGGGAAATAAGCGAACCTTCAACTCGGACTGCATGGGAGGACTGGGATGATGTTATACTTCAAGAAACTTTTCCAGAGTAAGATGTGGTAGTAACGTAGGTTAATAACTTTTTTAAAACATCGCGTCGTTGTAAATTATGCCTCTGTTTTTCCAGGCTAAGTTTTCAAAATGCTATGATGCCGCCTGCTGAGATTGCTACTCTTGTCATTTTAGAAGGCAGATACTTGTATAACTGTGTTCGAGATCGAAATGAATTGGAGCACATTAATTCTATCCCAGAAGTCAACTTGCATTTATACAAAACAAAAGACCTTAAAAGTTACATTTGTATAATTAAAGACTATAACTTGGTTCAGAGTAGTGAAATAGTGGAATTGTTGAAGCATTACATAATTAAAAGTACTGATGTAATTGGCATACTGACTAAGCCTCTTGTTGAATACCAGGTAGCACAATTGGTCACTACAGATTATGTGATGAGAAGTTTAAACACCTCTAAACAGATGCTTAGAAACTCAATAGCCAACATTGCAAGCTTAGAACAACCAAATATGATTGCTGGATTAGTAGCTGGAGGTAAGATGTAAATCATGTAGATATAATTATGATGAATAAGTGTTACTTTTGATTATCATTTCATGACATTTTTGAAGATTTTCATTAAAATAAAAACCTTCAGAAATAATCAATAGCTTTTTTTGCATTTCAGCACTCTGTTTGAGAGAAATAATTGATAAACCAGCAGCAGCTCTGGTTTATTACATGAGCACTGAGGAGCAGGATATTCATGAACTACAGGAAATATTGGAGAAATTAAAAGTCATTTCACATGTGGAGAAACTAAAGAGAAACAATTTATTAAATTCTAATTTATATATTTGATAATATACAGTTGATACTAAAAATGTTTGATTCATTACATTTGCAAAGTAATAGGTCTGTAAATAATATTCTCAATATCTCAGTCTCAGAAAAAATAATGAATTTTTTTAGGTACCATGTCGAAAGTTCTAAACTTTTATTAATGTTTATTTTATTATGATTTTTTTTATAGTTCCTACCAGGAACCCAAACTATAACCATAATAAAGTGTTTTAAGACTATTTTTTGAAACTTTTTTAGAAGAAAAACAGTTATAAATTTAACAGATATGAAACTGTACCAGATTCAAAGTGTTACCTTTTATGTGTTACGTTTGTGTGTTATGTTTATGTGTTTATGTGTTATGTTTATGTGTTACCAGAAATAATGTCCTTGCACGGAATTTCAACAAACACAGCGCGACACAAGCTATAGTTACTTTATTAGGTTATGTGTTGTCCAAACTTTATGGCCGGTCTAAGCATGTCACATGCGTAGCTTTAATATATTAGGTTGGGGAAAAAGAAATCCATTATTTTTACGTGAACTTCAAGACTTTATTTAACATGTTTTGCATTGTCCGATTTAGGTCAAATATGCACCATTTTGTTCTATAATTTGTTGCCATTTTAATGGTAGCTTCATTATGCCTCTCTCATAAAAGTCTTGGTCCTTATTAGCGAAAAACTCCAGCAATTGATTTTCACACTCTTCCCTTGATGCCAATTTCTTATCACTAAAAAAGTTTTGCAATGCAAGAAAAAGATGGTAATCGCTTGGTGCGAGGTCCGGACTGTATGGTGGATGCATCAAAACTTCCCAACCAAGCTCCTGGAGTTTCTGACGAGTCACTATAGAAGTGTGTGGCCTGGCGTTGTCCTGATGGAACACGACACCTCTTCTGTTGGCCAATTCTGGCCGTTTCTGGTCAATTGCTCGCTTCAGACGGTCCAGTTGTTGACAATAGATGTCTGAATTTAATGTTTGGCCATATGGAAGCAACTCGTAATAAATGATTCGTTTCCAATCCCACCAAACGCAAAGCAGAACCTTCCTGGCCGTTAGTCCCGGTTTGGCCACCGTCTGAGCTGCTTCACCGCGCTTTGACCACGATCGCTTTCGCATAATGTTGTCGTATGTGACCCATTTCTCATCCCCAGTCACCATCCGTTTAAGAAATGGGTCGATTTCATTACGTTTGGCCAAGGCTTCGCTTATTTTCTCTTTGTTGACTTCCATCTTTAACGCCGTGTAACTCAGAACTGAATGGACAAAACAAAAAACTGCAAACGAATTCTTTTAGTGCGAACTGTTACCTTGACAACGAGCATAAATTTGAAATTGTTTGATCGATAATTTACGAGATATCGATCACTACAGCCATCTACCGAAAAAATAATGGATTTCTTTTTCCCCAACCATATATAATGAAATAAATCATAACAAGGCATATTACTATACAGTTTCCATACACAGTTTTGACCCATATAAATATATATTATAGCTGTATATGCAGTCACTCGAAAAGTTGTATAGAAAACATATAGTTGCTGGAATCATCAGGTCCTTGGGGATGGTGCACGAATAAAGATCGAGAGGGGTATATAACAGGGTGATAGCCTGAGTCTGTTATGATTTTGCCTACTAGGTACTGAATCCTCTCAGTACAATACTGGAGAATTCAGGGGGGTTAGGCGGTGGCCTGGCACTGCTCTAGACGCTACTCATCAGTAGCGTCTAGAGCAGTGAAATGTTCCCGTATAGAATTCAAACTTACATAAAACAAAATGTGAAAAATGTAAGAAATTGTACGCTAATTAAAAAATCTGGTCAAGTGCGCGTCGGACTCATGCGCTGAGAGTTCAGTAGGTACCTACCCATTATAACGATCATAAAATAAATACCCATTATAAAATTGATATAATTTTTATCGGTTTATGACCGGTCAATACGTTATAAAGATATGGGCAATTTTCACGAAATCTTGTAATTACCAAAAGGACCATGCAAAAAATTGTCCCAACCCACCAACAAATTTCAAAGTTATCTCATTTAATACACCTTGCCACCATGATGATTCATGGGGTTATCGTACAAAAAAGTATATATGTTTTATTATTTTTGATACAATAAATTGTAAAAAGAATGTACAGGAACATTGTTAAACTATAAAAATACTATTGAAAGAGCCCAGCCGCAAGCAGCAGTAAGGTCTAGAAAAAAATCGGGTCTATCGCACTGCCCCCTACCCGCCTCGCTCTGCACTCGTCCTTTCCACAGAGTAAGTAATATACTACGTAAGAAGAGACCGCACTTAGAACATTCGTTTTGGATGTCACGCACACATACACGTTTTTACTAATTTATACTAGGTACCAACTGATGCGAAGGCCATCAAATTGAAAATGACATATACGTAGTGCTACCAACCTACTCAAAAAAGTATCAGTGAAGTACCTCAACCCATCGACATCGATAGTGATGCGCCGCATTGAATCGATATCGATTAAATATTTTTGGCGGTTCCCATACAGAAATTTAAATTTAGTGTTAAAAATAAAACACCCAGCAACAACGTAAATTGTATTTATTATGATTGTTATAAAATAGGTACAAGTAGCAAGAGAATTCCTACTGTAAAAACAGCGACCGGTAACGGTTATATTCATTTATATAGTGTTTTACTTCAGAAAAATTACAAATAAAATTGTGTTAATTAAAAAATAGCTTTAAATTAACTTAAATAAAATAAAAGAAAGGGAGAGACTGCAACTTTAGGCATCGATAAATTCCTCCCCTTCGATCTCTACTGGAACCGTGCCCAAAAAAAAAAAACTAAATATAACTATTACAACTCAAAAACAACTCTATATTACCTTACATAGTATTTTACTTCAAATATATTACAAAATTTAACTGTTTCAACTAAATCACAGCTTTAATTAAATTAATTTAAGTAAAATTTTATCATAAAAATATTACAAGATGTATCGGTTTTAAGTAAAAACCAGCTGTAAATTCATTTACATAGTATTTTGCTTCAAAAATATTACAAGATAAAAACGTTTTATTAAAAAATAGCTGTAAATCAACTTATATTTCAACTAAACACAGCCGTACATTAATTTACATAGTATGTCACTTGAAAAATATTACAAAATATAACTATTAAAACTCAAAAACCACTTTATATCAAATTACATAGGATTTTACTTCAAAATTTTTCCTAAATATAACTATTACAACTCAAAAACAACTTTATATTATCTTACATAGTATTTTACTTTAAGAATATTACAAAATATAACGGTTTCAACTAAATACATTTACATAGCATTTTTCTTCAAATATTACTGAACAAACTATTACAACTCAAAAACAACTCTATTACCTTACATAGTATTTTACTACAAAAATATTACAAAATATAACTGTTTCAACTAAATCACAGCTTTAAATTAATTTAAGTAGAATTTTAGGATAAAAATATTACAAAATGTAACGGTTTTAAGTAAAAACCAGCTTTAAATTCATTTACATAGTATTTTGCTTCAAAAATATTACAAGATAGAACTGTTTTACTAAAAAATAGCTGCAAATCAACTTATGTTTCAACTAAACACAGCCGTAAATTAATTTACATAGTATATCACTTGAAAAATATTACAAAATATAACTATTACAACTCAAAAACAACTTTATATTATCTTACATAGTATTTTACTTCAAGAATATTACAAAATATAACGGTTTCAACTAAATACATTTACATAGCATTTTTCTTCAAATATTATTGAATATTACAACTCAAAAACAACTCTATATTACCTTACATAGTATTTTACTACAAAAATATTACAAAATATAACTGTTTCAACTAAATCACAGCTTTAAATTAATTTAAGTAGAATTTTATGATAAAAATATTACAAGATGTAACGGTTTTAAGTAAAGCTTTAAATTCATTTACATAGTATTTTGCTTCAAAAAAATTACAAGATAGAACTGTTTTATTAAAAAATAGCTGCAAATCAACTTGTGTTTCAACTAAACACAGCCGTAAATTAATTTACATAGTATGTCACTTGAAAAATATTACAAAATATGACTATTACAACTCAAAAACAACTTTATATTATTTTACATAGTATTTTACTTCAAGAATATTACAAAATATAACGGTTTCAACTTAATCACAACTTTAAATAAATTTACATAGTATTTTACTTCAAAAATATTACTAATATAACTATTACAACTCAAAAACAAATTCATATTATCTTACATAGTATTTTACTTCAAAAATATTACAACATATAACTGTTTTTTTTTATTTGTTTCAATTAAGTCACAGCCTTAAATTAATTTACATAGCATTTTACTTCGAAATATAACTGTTTTAACTATAACACAGCTTTACATTAATTTACATAGCATTTTACTTTAGAAATATTAATAAATATAGCTATTACAACCAAAAATGAGATATTATTTTACTTTAAAAATATTACATAATAAACTGTTTTAACTAAAACACGGCATATGTAATTTACATAGGGTTTTATGATAAAAATATTACAAAATGTAACGGTTATAATTAAAAACCAGCTTCAAATTCATTTACATAGTATTTTACTTCATAAATATTGCAACATGGGACTGTTTTAACTAAAACACAGGTTTAAAATAGCTTACATAGTATGTTACTCAATATTTCGAAAAATATATAATTTTTAACTAAAAATATAATTAATTATTATTAAATTTAGTATACTACACTGCCAGTACAGAAACTCTGTATTTACAGGATCGGCAGCACGAGCGTGCTGCCGATCCTACGTCCGTAGGCCACGGCAACCACTTTCCATCAGGACTTTGACTTTCACAGTGTCCTTGTCCGCCACCTCAGTGGTATAAAAAATGGCATTTTACTCCAAAAAATTTACAAGCTGAGTGCCACCATTGTTAGCATGGCACGTGTTTATAATGGTGGCACTCTTTCCTGAGACTGCCTTCAGCTTACCATCAGGCGAGGTGAAGTCAAATTGACGTGTCCTAAAAAAACAATAATATATAATTGCTCTTAAAATTAGCTTTATAATGGCAATTTGTATGAAATAAACCATTGTGAACTGTGTTATGGATGTTTACTATTCTTAATTTAGTGAGCTCAGTTACATAATTATATGGAAATAAATCGAATATAATAAATCATAATGTAATATCCAGTGACCATTTTCTACAAAGAAGCAAAAACGTTTTTATATCGAAGTGAGTCCAATCCAGAAGAGAGTTGAAAATGACACATCAAGATTGTTTTTGTTTACCTAAGTTCCGAACTGAATGGTTAAAGGAGTTTCTTTTGTACTTAAGTTTATATTCATGTTCATTCTACACTTTTTCATCTTAGCGTTAATTGCAGTTGCATCCAACAGTTCCACCTTGGAGTCCGGGGTTGGCCAGTCTGTGCACTTAACTGAACTTCAATATTTTCCGTGAAGTTACTGCCATATGACCTCCACAACGACCACAACCCAATGGCATTGCAATTAGATTCGTTGTCGAACTTTTTAGTGATCTAAATACCCGTAACGAGTGCCATAGATGTTCGATAAGTTCGTAGGAATCCATACACTTTTCAGATATCTAATATATCATGATCTTAAAGATTTCAAATAAAAAATTTACCTTTGGTTGTTTTCATATTACAGATATAGATAGATAGATTAAAATACTGATCCTAACTGAGTTGGGAAAAGGCTTAGAGGATATTTTAATGTGATATTAATCCATGAATCTAAAACTTAATTAACCTCAATAGCTGTCATTACGACTTTTCATTTATTTTCATATATTTTGGAATCTGGAAGGTGTTCATATAGTAATGAACTCTGCTGTAACTTTTTATTACTTCAAACGTAATTTAGTACATAGTTTTCATAAACTTACCGGTCTGGATTTATAGGAAATTTCGATAAAAATATGTTGGACCCTATTAGTCTTCTTTTGTGGCAAATCTCACATTTTTTAGAACCCGTTGATTCTGACATGTTCGCAGATAAGTTAATTACACTACACTGCATAAAACTTACAAATAAAGTAGGTATGCAAAGTTCAAAAAAGAGTTATCAAACACGAAACGACCATTTTGATTTTCTTTGAAATTTATTTTTTTATTCTTCATCTGTCACAGATAACATAATTTTCATTGTCATTTTTGCATTCTATATAATCTGTGAAGAAAAAGTAAGAATTGCCAACATTCAGACGTTCAGACATTGTGTGCGAATGTTGGCTAAGGATATAGTCAAACGACAAATAGGCCTTAACTCCATAGACAGAAGGGATATAATTCTTTGAAAATTTTTGCAGCTCAAACGAATGTTCTAAGTGTCTAGAGGCTGGTCCTTTCGACTCCAACCTAAGCGGCGCGGCGCGCGCGCACTTCAGTCGTGCCTACTACGTTTCGCTGTGTTCACGTTCTATTTTTCTGTGCGTTATTGTATTTGTATATATAAATATATTATTTGCTTTGGGGACCTACCACATAAAACTTGGATCATCAATCGTTCGTTGTGCTACGTCAACGAGTCAAAGACTTAGAAAAGAGCATGTTTACCGATTATATCGTAAATACAGAGTTGGCTATCTCAAAAAACCCTAGAGCTTTATGGCAATACGTAAAAGCTAAGCAATTTTCTAGCACTTATCCGTCTGTACTTAAATTTGGGGATTCAAGTTCTAATAATGGTGAAGATATTTGCAACATGTTCGGGGAATACTTTTACTCCAACTTTAGAGTACGAACCGAGAGTGATATCGCCTTGTTTTCGGGGAGTAGGTATGGAGAATATAGATGGCCAAACTACTAGTGTACCTGGTATCTGTTCTGTGGGGGTACAGGAAGATGAAGTCCTGAGGTTATTACAACAGGTTAACCTCTCAAAGTCCGCAGGTCCAGATAATATTTCCCCAATTTTGATCTTTAATTGTGCCAAATCTATATCGGTTCCGTTAACAATATTATTTAATAGATCTTATTCTCAGGGAGAAGTGCCTGTAATTTGGAAGTCGGCGTATATAACACCAATCTATAAAAAGGGACCCAGGGACTGTGTAGAAAACTACAGACCTATATCTAAGCTGTGCCTATTTGCAAAAATTATGGAGAAGGTAATCCATAAGCACCTTTCTTATGCATTAAAATTAGGCTTTAGTAATAATCAACATGGATTTATAAAAGGTCGTTCAACTACATCCAATCTGGTGGTCTGCAGTGATTATCTATCAGAACACATGGCTATGAGGTCTCAGGTCGATGTTATATATACCGACTTCAGCAAATGTTTTGATCGTATTGATCATAATTTGCTATTGCGCAAGCTTTTGTTAATGGGAATTACAGGAAACTTATACAGATGGTTCATATCTTACGTTCAGAATAGATGCCAAGTGGTTGCTCTTAATGGCTATACCTCCCGAGCCGTATCTATACCATCCGGAGTTCCTCAAGGCTCTCTACTCGGTCCTCTTTTATTTAACATTTTCATGAACGATGTCGCTGTATGCTTTCAAAATTCTAAAATTCTGTTATATGACGATGACATGAAGGTCCTCCGACAAGTGGCAGCCATAGAGGTGATTCTTGTTTGCAGGATGACATGAACAGGTTTCAAAATTATTGTGTTCAAAATGGGTTGGAATTAATAGGCGTGCTGTCCTTTTCTGGGATCTTGTGATCATTTTTGTCCTTTTACATTATTTTATTTTGTTGCTTTATAAATATGACAGACATTAGATGTCATGTAATTGTCATGTCATATTTTCTGTGTTAATATTTTATAGTTTTCATTGGATTCTATTGTAAAATTATATCTATTTTCATTGTGGAATTTATTTATAGTTTGGTTTTGGGTTTTGGGAAAGCTTTTGTATTGTTTTATTTGTATATTTTTCTGCAGGCACAAAAATGTCGTCCGTTCGTTCCCAGTGTTGCCAGGTTATTGTTCACAGAGTAAGTATTTGTTTAATCACTATGTTTATACTATTCAAAGTCACGTTCACTTATGGTGTTATAAAATTGTCACTGTTTGAGAACTGTTCGTTTTTTTTAAATAGTGGTCGAGTCTGTTTTTGAAAGCATTTACTGAAGGTGCACTTATTACTGTCTCTGGCAGTTTGTTCCAGGATTTCACGACTCGGTTTGGCAGAAAATGGTACCTAGGATTGCTTATACTTAGAGTGCGCGCAAGCTTTAATGCGTGTCCTCTCAAATTCACAGGCGGATTCATCTGGTAGATGCCGCTCAGTCCAGGGACGTCGTAATGTCCGCTCAGAATCTTGTATGTCTCAATCAAATCCCCACGCCGCCTGCGCTGCTCCAGTGTAGTTAGACCAAGTTCTTCCAGCCGCTGCTCGTATGTCTTGTGTCGTAGGTTCCAGACCATTTTCGTGGCTCTTCTTTGTACTCTTTCCAGTAAATCGATGTCCTTGCGAAAGTATGGGCTCCATATTTGGAATGCATATTCCAGCAAGGGACGAATGTAAGTTTTGTATATCCTGATGAACAAGATCTTGTCTATATGTGAGAACGCTTTTCTGATGGTGTACATTATGGAATTAGCTCTTTTGGTGATTCCCAAGATGTGCTCATCCCATTTGAGATTTTCCGTTATTGTCACTCCTAAATCCTTCTGAGATGACACACTCTGCAAGTTCCTAGAATCAATTGTGTAGGGCAACTTGGGATTATTGTTACCAACATGTAAAACCGTGCATTTATCAGCATTCAGGGTGACCAACCAATCTCTTGTCCATTGAAAAATTCGTTCAAGATCACTTTGGATGACATTGTGGCAGATCAAAGGATTTCCCATCAGTTTAGTATCGTCGGCAAATAGAGACAGATCCGAGTTAATGATATCCTTGAGGTCGGTGAGGAAGATCCCGAATAAAATTGGTCCGAGCACTGACCCCTGTGGTACGCCACTCAAAACATTGTGCGCTTCTGAGTATTGGTCTCCTATTCGTACTTTGAATTTCCGTTCGGATAAAAAGTCAGCGATCCAGTTCAGAAGTTTCCCACTGTTAGAATGGCATTTTTATATGGCAATAGTTGAGATGGCAACACAGTGGCCATAATCTATCATGGCTTCCCTTCCGTTTTCTACGTTGTTACATTATAGGCTGTGTGTAATTTTAATAAAGAAATTCAATGAAGTAAACGTCTTCTAATGTCCTTGTCCCATCCACGCATTAAGTAATCAAGAAGAGGTTATGGGCATATGGATGAAGAAAGAAAAGAGCGTGGAAAAAAAAAAAAAAAAAAAAAAATATAGTTGAAGACTATCAAAAGCACGCTACAACATGGCGTCGGCTTCACCGTTTCCAATTTTGCAAAACACGAGTTATGATAATTGGTTGTACAGGGTGAAATGTTTACTAGCGGAAAAATCGCTCAATCATGTACTCGAAAGTGATGATACGAAGATAAAAGTACAGGAAGAAGCCAAAGCAAAGAATATCATTGTTCAATGCTTGACCGACAAACACCTCAATATAGTAAAGGAATGCAAGACTACAAAGGAAATGTTACAAAAACTATCGAACACTTTTCAGAGACAGTCAATAGTTTCGAAGATCTATCTAAGAAGAAAATTGACAAACATCAAATATGAAGAACAAAATCTAGAAGAATACTTCGCAAAATTTGACGGAATAATAAGAGAACTCGAATCAGCAAATGATAAAGTCGATGAAACAGACAAGATATGCTACTTACTGACAGGACTACCAACGACTTATGACACAGTCATTACGGCAATAGAGACAATAACTGAAGTGAAACTCGACTTTGTGAAGGCGAGGCTGCTAGACGAGGAACTAAAAATTAAATCTAGAGGAACTACAGAGGAACAGTCATTCCTATGTTACCGTTGCAACAAGCCGGGACATATAGCCAGTCAATGTCACACAGGCAGAGGACGATCGACTCGAGGAAGGAGAAACTATAGAACAGGATATGGACGAGGAGGTACACAAGAACAAGGAGATAAGCAAGGACATGAAATAAACCAAAACGGAGGTCAAGGACGTGGTTATCGTGGGAGATTCGGTGGAAGAAGAGGTGGAAATCAATATGATAGAAGACAGGTACATTCAGCGAAAGACAACTTTCCAGGTGATGACTATACATTTTATTTTTGTGAGCAGGAACAGGAACAATTTTGTAACAATTGCTATGGTGACTTATCAATAGATTTTGTTGTAGATTCAGGTTGTACTGACCATTTAATTAGAGATTGTCATGAGAAATATATGACAAATATCACTAGCATTCCAGAAAAGAAAATATTTACTGCTAATGGTCAATTCATTACTACAAATAAGAAAGGTTTCATAAGATTATTAATGAATGGTAACAGTATTCAATTTGAGGCACTAATTGTAAAAGGTTTAACATTTAATCTACTTTCAGTGAAGAAAATAGCACAAAATCATAATGTAATCTTTAATGAAAATAGAGTAATAATCAAAAAACACAACACAAATAAAGCTATTACAGGGGAAAACATAGGTAAACTATATATTCTAAAGGCACACGTAAAAATAGAAATTTCAGGTAACATGAATGCTGATAACAGCAACTTGTGGCATCTTCGTCTCGGACATGTGAACCGTCGGAGTCTGCACACCATGGGATTACCTGTAAGTAAAGAAACTTGTGAGTCATGTGTCAGGGGTACTTCTACCCGTTTACCATTTACATGTATACAGAGAGCACAGTCAAGTAGAGTTGGAGAACTTTTGCACACCGATGTTGCAGGACCTGTGAACATTCCAAACATCAATGGTGAGTTGTATTATCAAGTCATACTAGACGACTACTCTCATTTCGTAACAGTATATCTTTTACATAATAAGTCTGAAGCTACTGATCGATTAATACAATACATAAATCAATTAGAAAACCAAAAAGGGATAAAAGTGTCAAACGTAAGATGTGATAATGGAGGTGAGTTTAAAAACAGGAAAATAGATGCTTACAGTAAAGAAAAAGGAATCATAATGCAATATACCCAACCATACTCTCCTCAAAGTAATGGAAAAGCTGAAAGAATGAATCGGACACTATATAATAAAGCTAGAACTCAACTAATAGCATCAAACTTACCGAAGTACTTGTGGGGTGAAGCAGTTACATGCTCGGCATATCAACTAAACAGATGCCCATCTTCGGCCATAGGATTTCGCATACCAGAGAAAATAATGCACAGCAAGTTAGAATTGTCACAACTAAGAGTATTTGGATGCAGAGCTTGGGCAGTAACTTTACCAAAAGGACAAAAATTTGAAGATAGAGCAAAGGTAATGAGATTTGTTGGATATGCACGGAGTGGCTATCGATTATGGAATTCTGAAACTAATGAAATAGTAATCTCTCGTGATGTTAGATTTAATGAAAATGATGTCTACTACAAGCAAAAATCAGAAATAGAAAGTAATACCTACAGAATTCAATATGAAGAAGAGACACTGCCAGAAAAAGAGAAAGAAAGAGAAGAAACAAGAAAAACGGATAGTGCGGAAGAAATACAAAATCAAGAATCTAGAAATGAAATAGTAGAAGAAGAAAATGAAGAAAGGGACAACCAGAACGTAACACAAACTAGAAACAACAGAGAAAGAAGACCACCGGCATATCTCATAGATTATGTGACAAATGATGATGAGAGTTTAGATATAGCATACTGTTTACTAATGGAACCGCAAACATTCGTAGAAGCAGTGAAAGAAGAAGGCTGGAAGAAAGCAATAAGTGATGAAATCAACTCGCTACAAGAACTAAATACTTGGGAAGAAGCTACCTTACCTAATGACAAGAGGGCCATTGACACAAAATGGGTTTTCAAAACTAAACAAGACGGAAAGAAAAAAGCAAGATTGGTCGCTAAAGGTTTTCAAGTAGACAGCAAATATAATGTTTATTCACCAGTTGCAAGAATGTCAACGGTCAGATTAATGTTTAGCCAAGCAGTACAAAAAGGTCTTTCCATAAAACAACTTGATGTTCCAACAGCATTCTTAAATGGTCATTTATCTGAAGAAATCTACATAAAGCCACCAGAAGGAGTAAAAGTTACAAAAGGAAAGGTTTTGAAACTTAGGAAGGCATTATACGGATTAAGAGAAGCGCCAAAGTGCTGGAACGAACTACTACATAAAACTTTAATCAAACAAGGCTTAAAACAATCCGATTATGACTATTGCTTATACTACAATGATGACACTTGGTTATTAGTTTGGATTGACGACATTATCATTATGGGAAATTGCAAACATATTATTCAAAAGCTAAAAGAAGAATTCAGGATCAGAAACTTAGGTGAAATTAAAGAATACTTAGGAATGGAAATATTGAGAGAAGGGGACAAAATACTAATAAGACAAGAAAAGATGATCAATAAAATCCTAGAAAAGTTTGGTATGGGAGAGTGTAAAGGAGCAAAAACGCCAATGGAAAAAGGAAATACTGAAACTGGAGAAGAAATAATAAACAATGTACCATACCGTGAACTGATTGGATCACTGATTTACCTAGCAAATACCTCAAGACCGGATATAGCTTTCACTACATCATATCTAAGTAAGTATTTAGACAAGCCAACACAATCACTGTGGACAGCGGCTAAACGTGTTCTGCGATATTTAAAAGAAACCTCAGGTAAGTGTCTCACATACACTAGGAGCAATGTATCAAGTCAACTTATTGCATACAGCGATGCTGATTGGGGATCAGACTTGTCAGACCGCAAAAGTGTAAGTGGCAGTGCTATCTTTCACTGTAATAACTTAATTTCCTGGTTCTCTAAGAAACAATCAACTGTAGCATTGTCATCAGCAGAGGCCGAGTTCGTGGCAGCATCCATGACTACTGCAGAGCTTCTATATCTACAAGGTATTGTAAAAGATTTCACTCATGAGGTCATTGAGTCATATGTGTTGATTGACAACCAAAGCGCTATTAAAATGATAGAGTGTTGTGAAAATAGCAAGCGCACCAAACATATGGATATTAAATACAATTTCATTAAAGATTACATCAATAAAAGGTTAATTTCAGTCTCATACGTGCCTACAAATGAAAACATTGCTGACATTTTCACCAAATCTTTAGACAATGTAAAACATAATTATTTTGTGCTAAAACTTAAGATTTTATAAGTTAATTGATAAAACTTCAAACAATGTGTTAGGATAATTGATTTAAATGTGTTAGGATAATTAATTTAAATTCTTTTTTTTAAACTTTCAATGTAGGGATGAGAAACTTATGTTGTAGTGGTTTTCTCTTCTGTTAAGACACAACTTTATACATAAAAGTGTAGATTTATGTTCCTTTCAATAGCAGTGTAACAAGTTATTTGTGTTTTCAGTGACATTACTTTGTTTTTTTTGTTAGAGTTAATTTGCAATTCATTTCTTTTAGGTTAGAAATTCTTTTGACGTTTCTTATGACATTTCATTTTGACAACTACGCTTGACGTTAGAATAATGTTGCCAGTATACGTTTTTTTTATAAATGTACCAAGAAATATGTAAGGTCTCAGTGTTGCCAAACGTAAAGTTAAATTACCCGAAAAAAACTGTTCAGTTCAAGTCTAAGTTTAAAAACTTATCCTTGAGGGGGGATGTTAGAATGGCATTTTTATATGGCAATAGTTGAGATGGCAACACAGTGGCCATAATCTATCATGGCTTCCCTTCCGTTTTCTACGTTGTTACATTATAGGCTGTGTGTAATTTTAATAAAGAAATTCAATGAAGTAAACGTCTTCTAATGTCCTTGTCCCATCCACGCATTAAGTAATCAAGAAGACCCACGGATGCCAAAGTGATCCAGTTTTGCTACTAGTCGCCTGATTGGGACTCGATCAAATGCTTTTTCATAATCCAGATATATGATGTCTGTTGGTTGACGTTCATTCCAGTTTTTCGTCCATTTATCCAAACACATAAGTAGGTTGGTAACTGTTGATCTACGGGGGATGAAGCCATGCTGATTGTCCATGATAACCTGTTCTCTAGATAGGAAATCTCTCAACTCTTTGGCTATAATCTTTTCCATAGTTTTGCAGATTAAACTAGTGAGGCTTATGGGCCTATAGTTAGCTGCATTAAGTTTGTCTCCTTTCTTGTAGATTGGCGTGACTGTTGCTTCTTTCCAGTCATTAGGAAGTTTCTCGTTGGCTAAGGACAGTTCCATGATCCGAGCTAGCTTAGTTGTGATTACGGATGAGCATTTTTTCAGCAGTAGGGCAGGAATTCCATCTGGCCCCATTGAAGTAGTGTCATTGAAACTTTTTAGTGTTTTTTCAACTAATTCGGGAGTGAAATTCACATGGTCAATACATTCTTCGATTTTTGGTGCAGTTAATGTTGGGATTGGCCCCATAGTTTCTCTAACAAAAGATTTTTCAAATTGTTTGGCAAATAGCAATGCCACTTCTTTGGCATTACTAGTCACGAGTAGTGTATCAGGGTCCCTTAGAGATGGTGGAATAGAGACTGCTGATGATAATTGTTGTCGTACATAGCTGTAAAACGATTTTGGACCTCTATCCACGACTCCTCCCTCAAACTCCTTCCTCGATTTCCTTACCATAGCGATGATTTTATTGTTCACTTTTCTATATCTCTCATAGGATTCATCTGATAGGTCTAGTCGGTAAACCCTCCATAATCGAGTCTTTTCTTCAGTTAATTTTAGTATTTCAGGCCCTATCCATGGTTTATTGTTGTTGTGATTATTTCTTTTTCGGCTTGTAGGTACATTTTGTTCAACGGTTTTATCAACATCGCTTTTAAAGCTATGCCAAGCTTGTAATACTTCGGTATAGTCACATTGTTTGTCCAAATCCATAGAAATACGGTCGTAATCAGCCGCGAAGAAATTCTTTCTAGGTAAGGTCGCTACTGGGTCACATCTGGCCCGTATATGGAATTGTAATGTTGCTAGCAGGACCTGGTGGTCACTCTTTCCTATGTGCGCTTGGTGTTCAATTCCAATACATAAATTCTCGTCATTGCATAATACTAAGTCTAGAACTGACTGCTGACTACCTCTCCGACGCGTGATATCAGTCACCAGCTGCTGAAGCCCTGAGTCAGTAAGTAGTTCCACAAACCTTCCATGTAGCGTATTGTATCCATCTAGTTTAGCAAGTGGCCATTTGAAATCCGGTAAATTAAAGTCCCCCATTATGAACACAGTGTGTGGACCGCTACAAGCTGTTCGCATCGTATCAAATAGGATACGATCAGATTCCTCATAGCCTGTGTGCGGTGGACGGTAGACTCCAGCTATCAGGAACATAAAATCGGAGTATTTAATTGTCAACCATAGTGCTTCCACTGTAGGGTTATTATTTAGGGTCGGGTGTAGGGTAACTTGTATGGTAACATCACAGTGTGCACAAGCAACATAAATCGCCACGCCCCCCCCCAGCCTTTGCCAGTGGCTCTGTCTCGTCTGAACAGTACATAGCCTTTAATATCTATCAAGCTATTACTTATATCCGGTTTAAGATGCGTCTCAGTAAGTATTATGAAAGTAGGTTTTAGTTTATTTATTTCTATTAAGAGTAAATCTCGTTTTGCCATTAAGGATGCCAGGTTCGTGTAGAAGAAGGTAAATTCGGTGATGTTGGACCTCAATTTTTTGGGTCGGGTTTCACCTTCACTATCTTTGGCGTGCCGTGAATATATTTAATCTTTAGATCAGACTCACCATCATTCGTTCTCTGCTCCAGCTCGGCTTTTAGATTTCTGAAGTACTCACGCTGGTATGGGGTCAGATCATTCTTAATGTTGATACCAGTTGGAAGTTTCTTCCAGTTCTTGAGTATGCTAATGGCTGGCTGTTGACCGGAGAAAACAATTTTCAAGGGACGGGGTACAGCAGCAGCATCCTGCAGGGGCTTCCCCAAACGAATGACGGTCACAGGTTTCTCGTAGCCAGGTATCGGTGTAAGGGTTTTATCCACCTGTTCACGGTCAAACTGCTTGCGGTCATCCACATTTGCCTCAGAGTCTTGTATTTCAGGCACTCCAAACATAATCACGTTGGAACTCCTTCTGCTCCTCTCGCCAAGTTCGGACAGGACAGCTTCTAGACTGGTGTTTTCAGCCGGGTTCCTCTTCATGGCCTCAATTTCTTGCTGCAGCTCGGTAACTAGCTTCCTGAGGGCTGGCAGCTGGCGCACTCCAAGCTCGCAATCCGGACACAGGTATTTAAGTGTTTGTTTTTGGAGGCAAATGACCCTCTGCTCTGTGGGAGACAAACCACTACACTTGACGCAGATTCTACGTTCACAACCGTGACAAACTACTTTCGCCTCATCTGAAGGGATTTTTTTGGTGCACTTATAACAAGAAGCCATTATTGACCAAGATAATTCCGTAACAATGCTAGGTTATTTTGCAGTAGACACTGCTGAATCACTTTTAATTTTTGAAAAATTTCGCGAAAAGTTTTAGGGAATAACACTTTCACTACTGTTTTAGTTTATAAACAACACAAAAGTACTATTTTTAACCACAAATAACGAATGACGAACTAACGAATGTCTCCAAATGTTACGTTTGTACATTTACACGTAAGCTAAACCCAATAAAATATGATTACATGCTTTTCGACTTACCAATAGCAAGAGTCACTACCATTAAGGACCTTGGAGTCACATTCGACTCCAAACTTCTATTTGATACCCACGTTGACGCTGTTTTATAGAAGGCATCCAAAGCATTAGGTTTTATTATTAGGTTATCTTCTGATTTTATTAGCATTAAAACAATGAAAATTTTGTACTGTGCTTTCGTCCGTAGTCACCTCGAATATTCTTCACCAGTTTGGAATCCAAATTATAATATGTACCTACATCAATCGCCTTGAAGGTGTCAAAGAAGATTTCTGAGGTACATTCAATATCGTTCTAATATATACTTACCGAACTATTTAGCTCGATGTAGAAAATTTCATATACTCCCGCTCTATGAACGAAGGAAAATTGCAGATTTAAGATTTTCTTATATAATATTATGAATGGGCATACTGACGTCCCTGAATTGGTAAGCAAGATTAGCCTCCGCGTGCCTTCCGCATTTCTGCGAAGAGCAAATCTCCTGGATATACCGGTTGTTTCAACTACATATAGACAGTACTAATTTCTTATTAGAGCATGTCGCTCATTAATACGGAGTGTCGTAAGGTCGATCTTGACTTGTTTGGAACCAGTGTTGCGAAGATGAAAACCATACTTAGCTCATGGTTTTTCGAAAATTTACCATTTTATTTTTATTGTAATACATTTGTTTTGTTTTTGTTGTCTTTTTGTACAATCATAGCTATAACATGCGCGTCCATATCAATAGCCTGTCTACTATACTCTAAATACATTACCAGAAATTAATATATAAGTGGAAATTTGTAATTGGCCCTCTTCTAGTGTCTATCTATTTGTAAACTAACCATTAGCTGTAAGTTTCCTTAAAATATAATAAATAAATAAAATAAATTTATTGATAAACCGCAATAAAACTGACAGACATGCCATTAAGCAGTGGTATTGCACCTGCTTAACAGGGGCGCGTACAATTAGAAGCTGTGCGCATATTACCTATCTCAATTATATGGTATATGGGGATAGGTCGTCACATCGAATTTAACCTACCAGCAGAAACGTTATCTACTATAATGATAGCCGAATAATTATTTATCTATACAATATAATTGTACACAACCCAAAGCCAATTCCGTCGATGAGACTTTATCTGCTCAGAAACACGACTTCGATGCAATGGGTGCGTACTTGCGGGGGTTTGCTGGATTGTAGATGTCGTCGTGGTGCTGGTCTTCAGTGGAACACCTATTATGGGTAGCCTCGAAGAGTACTTGAATTTTCCAGAATGAAAGAGAGATTTTTTCATGTATCTTCATTTATTCTTTGTGAAGAGGAAAGAGCATGATTTTCTAGTTGCCGACTGAGGTATCGAATGTACAGTTTCATCACTACACCCCAGTTGGGGTGCGTGGAGACTTGTTTTAGGGCTTTGGCCCTCTCCAAGTGGAGTCTCTTCTCCCCCTCTTAATAGAGGGGGGGGCGTTGGGTCGGGGTTATTCAAATTCAAATTCATTTATTGATGGCAACTAGGCCCAATTGGTTAGTAACAAATTCTGACTTAAACCTAATGTTAGTAACAATATTATGTCAAGTTATAGTCCCCTGCTGGTGAGTCGGTGGAGGTGGGGGGCTCATCTTCACGCCGCTTCGGCGGACGTCCCAGCCAGGTGAGATGACCGGTAACCCGGTCAAGGCCTAGCTGAGGATATTCAGCGACAGAAGCGGCGGCTTACGTGTGCCCCCGCCTTCCATTTGGTGCTTCTCAGTTTGGTTCCGCTTGTACCAGGCTCCGCCCGCGCATCCACATGACGCGGATATTCGCGGGGAGTATCCGCGCATGCCAGCCGCGACGAACGGACTGTGGACAAGCGGAACGTTGTGGTTACGAGTTTCTTATATACATGACATGGCATAAAAATATAGTTGTAAAAATAAATAAATAATCATATGGATATGTGTTGAGGCCGAGTAGTGACCGCCCGCGCCGTAAACCGGCTAGGTTGCGATTTACGGGGCGGGGCGGGCCCGCTGGTGTTGTCGGGGCGCGACGCTCGCGCGCGGCGCATACGTGCGCTCGGCGCGGCGGCCGCCGCAGACTGAGCGCGGCCGGCTGATGTCGCGCGCTGGGGGCGCGGCAGTTGGAGGCTCGCCTGTGGTTATTACGCAATGTTTGTTTACATCATTTCTAAATCAGCGCCGGTTTTGCGCTGATTTAAAAATGATGTAGTTTCGACATTTGTCGTCGGATTCCTGCGGTACGCCTGCGGTGATGGGGTGGAGCGGAGATGTCACGTCTTCCACCGCCACTCGAAAAGTCCGGTTGTCGAGAAACGTGGAGACCACTCTGACGGTCCGACGGGGGATTTGCGATTGTGACAGCTTGTACAGCAGACCGGCGTGCCATACTCGATCGAAGGCTTTCTCCACGTCTTGTGTATTGAGCCCCAGTTTTACGGGCCTCGGAGGGGGTCACCTGCGGGAACCAGCATAACCGTAGGGGGCGTAAGCATCGGCATCGAGCCCACAATGAAGTACCTTGGGCTGTCGGAAGCCGATGGGGCTTCGGACCACATCTCCGAAGTCTGTTCCCGAAACTGAGGGGGGCTGCGGCCGCGCTATCGCGGCTGATGCCCAATGTTAAGGGACCCAACGCCCCCACTAGGAGACTGTACCTAGGGATCGTGCCAAGCATGGCCCTGTACGGGGCCC
Source organism: Cybosia mesomella (assembly GCA_946251805.1). Lineage (NCBI taxonomy): Eukaryota > Metazoa > Arthropoda > Insecta > Lepidoptera > Erebidae > Cybosia > Cybosia mesomella. Next base: position 17,397,095 of record OX276403.1, read on the forward strand.
CCGTATGGGCGGAAACTCTGACGGCCCGCTACGTGGCTGTTCTAAACAGCCCGTTAAAAGCGATGGCCGTCAGAGTCATCAGGGGGTATCGCACGATCTCCGTCGAGGCGGCATGTCTCCTATCCGGGACCTCTCCATGGGACCTGGAAGCGAGAGCCCTTGCGCTGCTGTACCAGTGGCGCAAGGAGGCGCTGGAGCGGGGCCATAGGCCGGAGCCCCGAGAAATCAGGGCTCAGCGGTTCCTGCTCCACCAGGAACTCATGGAGACATGGAGGGTGCGACTTGAGCATCCAAGGTGGGGGGAATCTACCATTGCGGCGGTGAGACCGATTATGAAGGAGTGGTTGGAGAGGGACCATGGGGACCTCTCCTACCGGATGTGCCAGATATTTACCGGACACGGTTGTTTCGGTAAGTATCTATGGCGCATCCACCGGGAGACAATGCCGCAGTGCCAGCACTGCGAGGATCCTGGCGAAGACACGGCGCTCCACACGTTGGTGGAGTGCCCTGCGTGGGCGAGTCAACGCCGGGATCTCGTTGCGGTCCTGGGCTTGGACGTTCTCTCGTTGGAGAACATGGTGAGGGCCGTGGTCTCCGACGGGAGCAAGTGGCACGCCGCCGCCTCTTTCTGCGAGCAGGTAATGCGCGCGAAAGAGACGGCGGAGAGGGAGCGGGAGAGAACCCTGCCCCTCGAGTTTCGCAGTCTGCGGCGAGGACGCCGCAGACTCATCTACGCCCGGGACTACCGACCTCCATGATCGGGGCCTGAGGACGGCAGTTGCCGACTCGCCGTCCTTCCAGAAGCAGGCCGTGGCGGAGGCGTATCGTGTGTGCCCTACACACGCCTGCCAACTCACCGAAGCGGGATAACACCCGACCCCACCAGGCGAGGCCGCGGTGGCGGCCAAAGTCCGCCGGCAACCCTGGGGTTATCCTTTCGAGGGCTTCGCATTGTATCGCATCGGCATTGTAATTATTAACAGTAATAGGGATTGTGGCCTTACGTAAGCTGGAAGGAGCTGCGGCACAGACGGATGCAAGGGAAGTAGTAGGAGATTCTTGAGATTCTTCCTTAGCATTCACAGCATTAAGGTTTTGCTGTTTTTGTCCAGCACTGCGACATACGTTGGCAAAATGACCCTTCTTTTGACAGAGCTGGCATTCAGCGTTTTTTGCTGGACATCTAATTCTTGGATGGACGTTACCACCACAAAAAAAGCACTTGCGTCGTTGAGAACTGACGTTAAGAGAGGTAAGGGCTGCTACATTTGGCTGTTGAAGATTTGCTTGAGGTAAGGTAGGTGCTATGGCATTCAACATGTTAGGAGAGGCAGGTAATGAATTTGATTGCAAGGCTTGAGAGGTATTCTCAGCGGTCTCGAGGGAAATAGCTAGATTTAAGGTCTCCTCTAGCGTAATTTCCGATTTTTCAAGCAGACGTTCACAAATTCGTTGTGTTGACAGGCCTGCGAGGAATGCTTCACGGATTGATTCACTTTGGTGCTCTTCAGCTGTGACTGCCTTGTAGTGGCAGTCGTACGCCAGAGAGGTAAGCGCTCTGCAGTACTCGGCTACTGATTCCCCGGGCTGATGTTTCCTGCAGGTCAGTTGGTGTCGAGCCAGTGTAATGTTCTTTCTCTTTTCAAAGGTATCGTTGAGGAGTTTGATAGCGTCGCTGTACTTCAGCTTTGAGCATTCTCTAATTATATTGAATATGGTAGGTGACACATGATTTGCGAGGAGCTTGAGTTTAATGACTTCGGTAGCAGATGAAGCTTGTTCAGAAAGAAAGTTTTCAAAAGTATACCGCCAGTGAGTCCATCGTAACTTCGTAAGTCCGAACCAGCAGCGGAAGGTTCAACCTCGAACCTTTCTGGTCGTAGATAGCGCGACCAACTAGAAGACGGCGGGGCCTCTTTCTCCGACATGATATATTCGTAGATATAATTAAAGTTCAATAAATTGATTCATAAAAGACAGATAAACCAAACGAAAACTTGGTTTTATTGAACTTTAAAACTTTAGCGATAATTTTACAACATTGTTATTTTATATGACAACGTCTTGTCAAACCTTCAAAACATAATATACAATTAAAGTAACAAAGAGTTCTTACAAAGACAAGGAGTTCATATCTACCTATTTCTCTTGTTTGAAGCGGATTGTCTCGTATTAATATAGTGTCAAATATTTTTTGTTGATTCGTATCTATAGATCGTTCGTTTTTGTCCGTGACGGACTGTGCCTTGCTTTGTGTAATATAAAAAATATTACATATGAAATATGTATTCAAATATTTTAATGCTGGTAGCATTTGCGGTCGATTGTTTTTTGTTTTAGATTCTTCGTGGTAGACAGTTTGCTACAATATTATACACTAGAAGAAAATATAAATACTTTGTTTTAACTATTAACTCTTCGTAATCATCAATAAAAAAGATGTTTTTTTTATAAATGTTCTTTCCGTAATATCTATTATAGTTTTTCTTTGTGTAGAATGTTCATAAAATATATTTTTTTATAATAAAGTATTCTGTGATGTAAACATGACCGGAAAAGAACCTCTTACCTGCGCACTCTGAAGTCTGAAGTTTGAAGACTGAATAATTGAAAATATTAGTTGTCAAGTCCAACTGCGATCCGTACTTTTGCATTGAGTTTTTACTATCTTTATCTTGATATACAGCATACTATACGGGATTCAATAATATTATTTATCAAGAATGTCTTCGTACAAAGTAAGTAATGTAAAAATAGAATTTGATCCGATTTTCCAGAATTTTATCTGCTATTTAGTAAACAAATTAGGAATAGACTAAGATTTCTTAAACCAGTTTATTTTTAATTATTGCTATTTGTCATAATATGGAGAGTCCTATGTCCAGCAGTCGACTGCAATAGGCTAATTGATTGATTGATTTGTCATAATTACTTACTGGTAAATATGTGTTACCACAGGCCTAGAAAGGTTTTGTTTTGAGGTTTAAGAAAACAAAACATTCTATCATCATTATTCATGGGAAAAATAACAGGTTGATGTAGATGTTTTGGATTCAGGGGGGAGCTCTCCAAAACTCCTCCCTAACAACGCCATGCATGTTACAGTAATTGTTTGTATTACATTACAGCCCATTGATTCTAAAAGAGAGGAATTTAGAAGATACCTGGAAAGAGCTGGTGTAATGGACGCTCTTACTAAAGTTCTTGTTAGCTTATATGAAGAACCAGACAAGCCGGAGGATGCACTTGAATATGTACGCAAACATTTAGGGACTGAAGGTGGAGAAGATGAATTGGAGTCTGCAAGAGCTCGCATAGCTGAACTTGAAGCTGAAAATGCACTGCTGAAAGGAGAGGCTGCTCCTACGGAGGGGTAAAGATTTGCTCATAATTACTGTTTCAATTTAATTAATACATGTTCAATTTAAGATCTCTAATGATATTGATCTCAGATAGAAATATTCTTGTTAATTCTAGAGAAATATAATTTAGTGTTATGATTACTGTGAGAGTATTATTTTTGTTATAAGTATATCTGATTTGGCATCTCAAGAGGCACTAAATAAATTTTAGTTCTGATAATTAATTACAAAGTAGTTTTATTTCACTCATCGTAAGCTATCTTTAGCTCTACAAAGCAATAATATAAATCTAATATAACTCATTATTTCACGACCGATCTGTAGTCACACCTTACTACCACACTGGTGTGACTATGGTTCATTTTATTTATCCGTGGCCACACTAGTGTGACTATGGATAATTTTATTTACCTGTAGTCACATTGGTATAGCTATTGATAATTTTACCCGATCCATAGTCACACCAACACACCATTGACGTTGTCGCGAAAGTTCTATACTGCGAAAACATAACATTATATAACGTTATGTTAAACATAACTTAACCCGGCGCTTCGCCGGCCGCTGCCGCGGCACGCTTGCTCGGCTCGCGCTCTGTTGGGGTCACAGTTCTAACCTAACCTAACCCACTTTAGTAGCAACATCGCAGTATAGTAGAAATTGGTCAGTTCTTAGAAACGGTGCGTTAAAACTAAATAGTGCACTCCTGCAGTTCCTAGATTGGTTTACTATAAATAATCTTTTACTTAATTCTAATAAAACTAAATATATAAAGTTCACTTTATCAAATGTTAACAGCCATTGTACATACTAATTTCCTCATTTTTTTTTTCGTCAAGCGTGTGTTGGGTTATTGTGGTGTGACTATAGATAAATTAAAATTATCCATAGTCACACTAGTGTGGCGACGGATAAATAAAATGAACCATAGTCACACCCCAGTGTGGTAGTAAGGTGTGACTACAGATCGGTCGGCCATTATTTATGTACCTGGCTTTGCCTCATCATCATATGAGCACTGATCCCAGTAGCATCCAATGCTTGCACTTTGGAGCCCAGGCTAGGAGGGGAGTATTCCTCCTTTCCTTACAGATTGGTTTATCTTGGCTTTTACACACTGCTGTCTGACTCCCCAACCCCTAGGAAAGAGTGTGCTAGAGCCAATCAATCAATTAATCAGGAGGTTTCCCACTTTGTAGATGAGGTTGACTTGGGCCTCGAAAATCTTGGTGGCCCCTAATATAACCATCTGGTACCAGGTATGTGGCTTCACCTGTCACAATATTTTGAAATACATGCATAATCAATCAGTAGAGTAGCTCAGATTCATAGGATCATTATGATTGTATTAACAGGATAAAATAAAACATATTATTTCTAATTAGTAACTGATTTAAATATTATACATAGTTATCCTTCTCTAAAGACTTCAGTGCATTATTATTTAAACAGCAGCACTGATCAATTCCGTATACTTCTTCACTTTGCTGGCAACACTCATGTCCACATACTTATCGCCAATGGAAACAACCATACCACCAATTAAAGCTGGATCCACTTTTGCTGTCAGCTGAAGAATTTCATTTGTCTTCAGGAATTTCTGAAACAAGCAGCGATTCAAACATAACATAACATAACTTCACGCCTGTATCCCCGAAGGGGTAGGCAAGAGGTGTATTACACACCCACGATTCGCCAGTTATGTTAAGGTCCCAATGTAATAGGGGGCGAGCCTATTGCCATCTACTGGGCACATTATTAAGCGAGCGATAATTAACGCATACATAACTACGAAAAGTCAGAGGTGTGTGTCCGGGGCGACTGGGGATCGAACTCGAGCGAGACCTCGTCTCAGCAGTCCGTTACGTACGCCACTGGGCTATCGCCGCTTAGAAACTTACATATTTATAATCACTTGTTTCTCATTGACTGACTGATTCATAAACGCAGAGCCTCAACGCAGTATAAGCAGTAGGTTATCTTCATAGAAATAGGCCGCTGCCGGTTTAGATGTGTGAGCGCGCGCCGGCCGCCGTGTAGGCACGCGTTGTCGCCACACACACATTAGCATAATATACGGTAGCATACGACGGTCGCAGTTTGAGCCGTACCGTGAGTGATATCATGCGCGTTCACGTAGCGAAGGTAGGTCTGCACGGCTGCTCGCATTCGCCTTCTCCCAGTGGATTTAATTTGATTAGCGCAGTTTATTTTTATTTAGCGTTTTATATTCATTTAAGACATGAATACGACAAGAGGCAAAAAATATTGTTATGTCTTTGGGTGTCTCAAAAACTGCTCCAGACTTATCATTCTTCAAAATACCTACTGAACAAAACAGGTATACGTACCTAAACATTTGTAATGGAATTATATATATATGTGCTAGACTACAATATGTATTAACTAACTGTTGCCCGCGGCTCCGCCCGCGTAGAATTCTGCCGCAACCCATGGGAACCTATTCCCGGGATAAAAGTAGCCTATGTATTATTCCGGACTATAATCTATCCCTGTGCCAAATTTCAGCCAGATCCGTACAGCCGATTTTGCGTGAAAAAGCAACAAATATACATACATACATACTCACAAACTTTCTCGTTTGTAATATTAGTAGCATAAAATTTGGTATCTACTGTTTTGTCAAAAGCACATTATAGGTACAGCTGTACCAGTTTTATAATTTACACCGATGTACCTGCGCAGAAGTCTCATATTCGAAAAATCTTAACCAATCACAACGCTCCGTTTACCCGCGCCAAACATGACAATTTCTTATTGCCCACCGTACCGCACCGCGGTGCCGCGACAGGAATTGTACTGTGAATGGGATATACGTCTCTTCATCACACCGTACACTTGAAGAGATAAAAAGTGAACAATTTTATTTATTACTAGCTTTTGCCCGCGGCTCCGCCCGCGTAGATGTCGGTTATCGCGACAAAACATAGCCTATGTCCTTTCCCAAGGTCTAATCTACCCCTGTACCAAATTTCAGCAAAATCAGTTCAGTGGTTTTTGCGTGAAAGCGTAAAAAACAAACTTACATTCGCATTTATAATAGTATAGGATGTCTTTACTTAAAAGAGGCAAACCTTTAAGAGGTCAAAGTAGGGAAATTGTGTATAATTGATGCACGCAATTTAAACAAAAGGAGCCCAGCAATCAGGGCACGCCGCAATAGCGGCGGTAAGGCCCATCATGGAGGATTGGCTAGAGAGGCGACACGGAAGCCTCTCGTACCGACTGACGCAGGTGATCTCCGGGAAGGGGTGCTTCGGGGACCACCTGCATCGGATCAGGAAGGAGCCAACGCCTGAGTGTCATCACTGTGACGCGAGCGAGGACTCAGGGCTGCACACGCTGGCGGACTGCCCGGCGTGGGAGGTGCCGAGGCGTGACCTCGTGGCAGCCATCGGGGTGGGAGTCCTCTCGCTCGGCAGCATGATTGCGGCAATGGTGCGGAGCGCGAGCGCGTGGGCCGCCGCCACCTCCTTCTGCGAGCATGTGATGCTCGCGAAGGAGATGGCGGAGCGCGCCCGGGAGAGGTTCAGAACCCTCCCGGCCCGCCAAGCCCGCAACATGCTCGCCTCGCGTCGCAGGCGACTCAGGCGCCGGAGGTCGCTTAACGACCTCCGTCCTCCATGAGCGCAGGCCTGGGGGTGGCAGGTGAGGCCGCCTGTCACCCCAGCAGAAGTAGGCCGGGACGGTGGGGCGACTAGCGCCCCTCCCCCAAACCGAGGCAAGACGGGGACACCGTGGTTCCCAAACCCGAGGGGGCCATCTCGAAACCGGAGATGGCCCAGGGTCAGTCGGGGTGCGAGGGATATGCTCTATGGGCAACCTTACACCCCGGCGTCTGCAGACCCGAGACGGCGTGCGGTTTTAGTCGGTTCAAGCCCGACATAACCGCCCCCGCTGGTCGGCGGGGGGGTATCCGAGGGGATTTCCGCACGAAAAAAAAAAAAAAAAAAAAAGGAGCCCAGCAATCAAAAAACAAAATGTTTATTAAGGAACATTTTCAAACAGTGATGGAACGTACAGCACGTGCTACAGGAGTCTCAACAAAAACAGTTTCTACTATAATTAAGGAAAAAAAGTCTTTCTCAACGGAGCCATCTACTAGTGCCGGACCTACTTTCAGAAGCCCAAAAAAAGTAAGACGTAAAGTAATTCATCGCGCAAAATTAGATGATTTCGACTATCAAGTTATACGCCGAAAAGTATACGATTTTCATACAGTCGAAAAACAAGTACCTACCTACTGTGAAATCGTTATTAAGTGTATTGAACCGAGACATAAATTTTACCTGTGGACGAGAGACATTAAGAAAAATATTAGGGGAGCTAAGATTTAAATTTTTTTAAACTGAATTACATAGACAAATTTTAGCAGAAAAAGATGATGTACGATTACTAAGCATAAAATATTTACGAAAAATTAAGGAATATAGGAATGAAGGGAGCAATATAGTATACGGAGATGAAACGTATGTTCACACGACTCATACGAAAGAAATGACATGGACAGATAAACGTGCAAAAGGACTAAAAAAGCCCATTTCTAAAGGGCAAAGATTAATAATAGTTCACGCCGGCGGTGGCTCAAATGGCTGGCGCTTTGTTAATTTATAAATCGACTCAAACCACAGCACATTATCATCATGAGATGAATACCGAGAATTATGAAAAGTGGATAAAAAAAACCAGCTAATTCCTGATCTTCTGCCACACTCCGTATTTGTAATCGATAATGCAGCATATCATAATACTCTCAGAGAAAAACCTCCGAACTCCAATTCAAGAAAAGGTGAAATGCAACAGTGGCTCATCAATAAAAATATTGTATTTAATATCCGCGCGCTGAAACCCGAACTGAATGAAATTATAAAAAAACACAAGAATGACTTTGTGGAGTACTCAATCGACGCCATAATGGAGGAAAATGGTCACAAAGTATTAAGATTACCACCTTATCATCCCGATTTTAACCCAATTAAGAACATTTGGGCTCAATTCAAGGGTTTTTTTTTATCGTGCGGAATTCCCTTCGGATACCCCCCCCCCCCCCGCTGGCCAGCGGGGGTGGTTATGTCTTGTACCGACTAAAACCGCACGGTGTCCTCCCCAAGTGTCCGTTGCCGGGCACCTCGGGTACTCAAGTCAAGGGTTACATAAGTAAGCAAAACGTTAACATGAACATCACTCAAATAATCCAGCTATTAAATGAAAATTTTTCTTCAATTGATATTGAAACCTGGCGTCGTGTGGTTGATCATGCCGTTACGTGCGAAGACGAGTTTCTCACGATAGAGGAATTAATTGATGATCGAATCAACACTGGTGATTCGCCAACATCCTCATCATCTTCAGATGATGGTAATAATGATAGCGACGATAATGGAATCGAACGAGTAAATCCGCTAAATAAAAAACAAGAGAGATTTAGGAGAGGTAGGAATGCTATTTCGAGTATGTAAATTGAAGTAATTGTCAATTGTTCTTTTTTTTTGAAAGGCTCACGGTCCACCTGATGGGAAGCGGTCACCGTGGCCTATGGGCGTGTGCAACACCAGGGGCGTCACACTCGCGCTGCCGACCCTAAAAAAAAGAAATTGCAAAGCAGGAATAGCCTTTAGTCTTCCAGGAAGACCAAAGGCTACTCCCGCCTCTCCCTTCTTTTTTAGTTTTTGTGCTGTCAGAAGGAAGACTCTTCCCTCTGACAGCACAAAAACTCTCGGTGAGCTCTGGCTACCCTACTCACCGCCGGGAACACAACACGAGGTTATTATGGCCGCGGTATTCTGTAGGGCGGAGGTACTTCCCCAGTCGGACTGCTCAGTTGGACGGGAATACCGTTATGTCCTACCTCTCTCTAGCTCTGCTTTAGCTTTAGCTCTATTTTAGTCTGCTCCTCAAAAAAGCAACAGAAATGAGCACCATAATATTTTTTAATATTTTAAGATATCCATTTTATGAGCCTGCATTTTGAAAAAATTGTTTCATTAAAATAATAATGTCAGATTAAAATATTGGTACTTTTTATTTCCTAGCAAGTGTACACCTACTATGAGGGAGATAGCACTACTTTGTGTATTTATTGAAGTATAATCTTAACGTAACGCAATAAAGTCTGTATTTCAAAAGCGTTCGCAATCGTAATCAATCGGCTTTCACTTGCTCTCTTCTGTGTAGACGAATTTTGTCGATGCTACTTATAAACGTGGTACACTGTACCTACTTATGTTAGATGAACGAAATTGTTAATGGTAGATAATAAAAAACTAACTAAAGCGTCTCGAATTCTTTTTGGTGTTGGTGTCGGCGACTTAAAACTTGAAACGTTTGCAAAACTTCAAGAAACGGTTGGTACCTACCTACACAGTCATATAATTCAGCTTCCATCTCTTACTGCAATCTGACAAACATACGCGGGAAATCATACGCACGAACGTAATTTGCAATACACTTCGACCTACGATCATCATCATCGTCTTAGCGTGGTTCCCGGTTGCATCCGAGGCTTACACTTCGGAGCCCGGGGTCCGTTCACTCCTCCTCTTGGTTTGGTTTATACGGCTTTTATAGAAGCGACTGCCGTCTGGCCTCCTAACCTCGAGAGGAAAGCGTGCGCCAGAGCCTCGTCCGTTAATCAGCAGGTGTACAGTCAGCAGCAGCAGCAAAAGTAGGTGATCATTTTCAGATTTTAAATATCAGTTTTCTCGCCTCCAACTAAAAAAGAATCACGTAAATCGGATCATAAATCTCAGCGAAATGTATACAACCACATAAAAAAAAATACTAATCGAATTGAGAACCTCCTCCTTTTTGAAGTCGGTTAAAAATAAACCAGGGTCGGTAATTTTTGAAACCAAAAAAATAATAGTAGGATGAAACTCATAGGAAAAGGAAGAGAATATACCAAAAATGGAAGAAAAAATAAATTACGGGTGATCTGAGGCCGGGAAGTGGATGGGGGTGAGTTTTTAATGGTAAGAAAACGGTTTATCTTGATTACCGGCAAAACTACAAGTCCTATGGAAAAAAGTTAAATGACAAAGTTTTAGATAATAAAAAGAGCTACAACTTTAGGTACACTTTTTTCACATAACCTCAAAATTTATGTGAAAAATTTAAATAACCAAGTTTTTGGTTTTTATTTTAATCTTTAACAAACAATTTTTATTTTTCACGAAATTTGGTGAAAGCTTACTTTTTTATGTCCCAAACACATTGTTTCTTTTAATTTAAAATATGAATTTTTTCATAAAATATTTATTTTGAGTTAATATCTAAAAAGCAACCCAATTTTCAGTCGAAAATTATCACGTCAAAATATATGCTTTTTCTAAAAAGTCGGTGAGTTTTTTGTTCGTTGAAATCTCTACTTTCTGATGGTGTAAAAAAAATGTGCATTACTATTACATATATCTTTTCATTCAATATCCATATTGAGGAAGTTGTAAAAAAAATGAAGGTAATTCGCTATTATGTAAAGGCGACCATCTTGGATTTGAAATTTGTTTTAGTGTATAGTATTCTACTAGTCAAACCCTTTCATTTGATACCCACATTAACTAACCTAGCTCTGTAAGGCGAATCGCTGCTTGCAATGTTGAGCTGAGTGAGACATCGTGAATCAGATTTTGAAAATTTTGAACAGTGATCATTTCTCCGTGGCAAGTCCGATTTTGAAAATTCTTTTTGAAAGTCACAACTCTGGACATGCTTTCTGAGCGTGTAAAGTTCGGTCACAGTGTCTCGAGCGGTTATTATGCAATTCCATCTGGATTTTTTTTAATGGTGATCATTCCTCTGTGGTAGCATTAATTTTTTCAAAATATATCCATAAACCTTCCTCTGATTGACCTCTTTAATCATGCCAAATTTGGTTCTGATTGGATTAGTAGTTTAGGAGGAGACCTGTGACAAAGAAAATCCTGAAGTCTGGTATGAGGAGCTTTCGCTCGACTTCGTCTCACTCAGGTCAAAAAATATAAACGAGAAAGTTTGTGAGTATGTATGTATGTATCTTTGTTGCTCTTTCCCGCAAAATCGGCTGAAATTGGCACAGGGATAGATTATAGTCCGGAATAACACATAGGCTACTTTTGTCCCGGAAATAGGTTCCCATGGGTTGCGGGAACGGGGTCAGAATTCTACGCGGCCAGAGCCGCGGGCAACAGTTAGTTAATACATTTTTTAGTCTAGGACATATATATAATTCCATTACAAATGTTTGGGTACGTACCTGTTTTGTTCAGTAGGTATTTTGAAGAATGATAAGTCCAGAGAAGCAGTTGTTGAGACACCCAAAGACAACAATATTTTTTGCTTCTGGTCGTATTCATGTCTTAAATGAATATAAACCACTAAATAAAAATAAACTACGCTAATCAAATTAAATCCAGTGGGAGAAGGCGAATGCGAGCAGCCGTGCAGTACCTACCTACGCTACGTGAACGTGTGTGTCTCACTCACGGTACGGCCCAAACTGCGAACGTCGTATGTTACCTTATATTATGCTAATGTGTGCGTGGTACGTGCCTACACGGCGGCCGGTGCGCGCTCACGCATCTAAACCGGCAGCGGCCCATTTCTATGAAGATAACCTACTGCTTATACTGTGGTATAGGGCAGACAAGTTTCATACCGGTAGGACCAGTGTGAGTCAGGTTTAAGCTTAATTTTTATATCAGACTAACTGCCTGCAATTCTTCCGCGTGAACTTAGATCTGGGTTTTAAGGGTGGACCCACACCTCCACAATGGCTGTCTGAATTTAGAATCTGTATTCATTAGCTGAATCTAGAACGCCTGGCATTCCATACAAAACTGATACAGGAATGTTACTAGTACCTACCTACATAAACAAAAAACTATTTCTATGTAAAATGCAGTATAAATAAATATTCAACGACATTCTACACAGTGCTATCTAGGTGTGCGTGTGGATCAAGTGCTCTTTTTTTTAAAGTTGCTTATATATTTATGTAGTCAAGGAAGAATTTAGGAAATAAGTAATTGTGAAAACTTCATGTTGAAGATAAAAAAAATTGTGAAACCTATAGTGAAGAAGTCTTGGCCAACTAACTGGAACACAAAAATGTGCTGAGTTGAGAAAAAACTTTAACTCGCATCTCAAAATATGTACAAGATTTATGTTTAACATTTTTATTTGAAAAAATTTGGCTTAACGATTCACAAATATTCAATTGATTTTAGCAGTTCATTTATAAAGGTTTATTTAGAACACTATCCACCAATGGTGTAGACGGAGTGTTCCAAAATTCTCCATCTTTGGCAATATACATTTTTAAATATCTGGGTGACCGAGCGCTGCTCGGTTTTTTTAACGACGTTGTATAAAAATGAAACCTATCTAGATCGATTTATCGCTCCCAAAACCCCCTGTATACCAAATTTCATGAAAATGGTTGAAGCCGTTTCCGAACTGCAGATTAATCATCGTCATCATCTAAGCCTTGCGTCCCGAGTGCATCCGAAGTCTACACCTCTGAGCCCGGGGTCTGCTACCCTGCTTTTACTTCTCCACTTCGCACGATCTTGGGCATCCATGGTAGTGACACCGTTGGCACGCATGACATCTCTTACAACGTCAAACCAGCACTTCTTGGGTCTCCCCCTCCTACCAGGACCCGGCGGATGTGCCATGGCCAGACATTTGTTATCAACGTAGTGAAGCGGCTACCGCAAAACGTGGCTGCGGATGCGGGAGTTCCTCACGCGATCTTTACGCGTGACTCCGCACATCCTCCACAGCAAATCCATCTTCGAGACACACGGCTCCTGCTTATGTCGCTCCAGCGATGGCCACGCCTCACAGCCGTGTGAAAGGATAGGCCTTTTTTTTTTACGTGCGGAAATCCCTTCGGATACCCCCCCGCTGGCCAGCGGGGGTGGTTATGTCGTGTTTCGACTAAAACCGCACGGTGTCCTCCCCAAGTGTCCGTTGCCGGGCACCCCGGGTAAGCCCTCGAAAGGATAACCCCAGGGTTGCCGGCGGACCTTGGCCGCCACCGCGGCCTCGCCTGGTGGGGTCGGGTATTATTCGGCACACACGACACGCCTCCGCCACGGCCTGCTTCTGTAAGGACGGCGAGTCGGCCAACTGCCGTCCTCAGGCCCCGATCATGGAGGTCGGTAGTCCCGGGCGTAGATGACAGTCAGTCTTCGCCACATTAAGTTTCAGACCACCGTTCTCAAGCGCCTCCTTCCACGTCTTCACACGTCGCACCAATTTACCCCTGTCCGCGTACGCCAGCGCGACATCATCAGCATACATGAGCAACCACACAGGTTCTTCATGTGAATTTCTGATGCTATCCGACTGAACGTTTGAAATCACGCTAAACAGAAACGGGCTAAGCACTGATCCCTGTTGTACCTACCCCGACTGTAATGGGGAAGGCTTTCGTGTCGCTAACAGCGGTCCGAACCACGGAATCGGAATCGTGGTACATGTCTCGGATGATGTCAATATAGGATTCTGGGCCCGCTTTGGACCGTAGAGCCCACCAGATCATCGCGTGAGGAACACAGATGAAGGTCTTCTGCATGTCCTGAAACAGGCAATGCAGAGGCGTATTCTTCATCCTGTATTTCTCGGCACCTATACTTAGTGCAAAAACAGGATCCAAGGTCCCAGTGGCCGGAGCGAAACCCATATTGACACTTCGAGAGTGCACATTCTTGTCAAATCCGGGAGTCAATTAGCCTCTCGAAGAGCTACATGGTGTGGGCACCTTAATACCGCGGTAGTTGCAACACTCCTGCACCGACCCCTGGCCCTAATGATACTCAGCCTCCATTCGCTTGGGATCTTCCCGGTGAGGAGTACGCGGTTGAAGAGGTTTGTAAGGATGCCCACACCACAGGGTCCCATCGCACTCCAGGTCTCGATGGGGACTCCATCAGCTCCGACAGCTTTCCGATTCTTCATGCGGCGAAGAGCAGTGTAGTCCAACTTCAGGCGTTACCGGTGGCACTAGTCCTTGATTTGGAAGGAGCTCCGGTGGCTTTACCTCTTTATGCTGCTTGGTCAGCAGCTCGTGGAAATAAGAGCGCCATTTCTACTTCACAGCGACTTCCTCGTATAACAGATTGCTCCCAGGGTTTTTAACACAGCGGCACTTGGATATATCCTGTGTGTGATTGGACTATATATATATATATATAACGCGGTGCACCCTGGGCAACGGGGGCGGCAGCGCCTCTCTCCTAGGGAGGGAGAGACGCTGCCGCCTACGGCCAACTCCGACCGAGGCGAGGACGGCCCTGTTGAGGGCTGTTCGGAAGCTTTCCACGTGTCCCTCTGATTAGCAGATGGCACAGTGGAGAGCATGTAAGGGGGCCATCTCGAAACCGGAGATGGCCCAGGGTCAGTCGGGGTGCGAGGGATATGCTCTATGGGTAACCTTACACCCCGGCGTCTTAAGACCCGAGACGGCGTGCGGTTTTAGTCGGTTCAAGCCCGACATAACCGCCCCAGCTGGAAACCCCCCGCTCTCCAGCGGGGGCGGTATCCGAAGGGATTTCCGCACGATAAAAAAAAAAAAAAAAAAAGGTACATAGTTCGTAAATGAATAAAAAAAAAACTTTCTTTTCTACGTCCCGTGTTCAATTTTATAGTATATTGTATAGTATTTTTCATATCTCCTGTTCGGAAAGTTTGATTTTCATGGGTACTAATGAATAAAAAAAAACTTTATTTTCTACGTCCCGTGTTCAATTTTATAGTATATTGTTTAGTATGTTTCATCTCTCCTGTTTGGAAAGTTTAATTTTCATGGGTAGATAGCCGGGTGGAAAGTAGCTTATTTCATCCCTAGGGTGGAAAGTAATTTTTTTTTACAATGTAACCAATAGATTCGATTTTCAAAACTTTTCTAATGTTGGCAGTATGTACGTGAACTATAACTTTTTTTCAGTTAAAAAAAATACGTTTGCTAAAGAATTAGCGGGAAAACAAGATTCAATATAAATAAATACCTTGTGTTAATTGTGGTTAAAAATGCTTTCGGAAAGTGATTCCAGAGACATGGATATTAATTTAACTCCCAATGAGATTTAAGAACAGGTAAAAGCTGTTGTTAATAATCTATTTTCAAATTGTTCTAATTTTACTTTAAAATTTTAACTGGTAGGTAATCAATATACCTGTTTCATTAAATGTGTGTGTAGTATTTTAATTTCCTCACATAGTCGAAATGAAAAGTAGAGTGTTTACCTCGGGTGAATGTCACCATTTCACCCTCGAACTATCTCGGGTGAAATGGCAGACTTTCAACCCTTGTGTAACAATCTACTATTGTACATTTTGTAGTATATTGTGAACGCTTAATTTTAACCATAATCAACATTTTTATATTTCTAGCGACAAAATTGTGTAAGGTGACCTTGCATACGACCTACGTCCTCCATGAGCGGAGGCCTGGAGGTGACAGGTGGAACCGCCTGTCACCATAGCTGACGCAGGCCGACAGCACGTTGTGCAGCGCCTCTTCTCCGGGGGCAAGACGGGGACACCGTGGTTCCCAAACCCGAGGGGGCCATCTCGAAAGCGGAGATGGCCCTGGGTCAGCCGGGTTACGAGGGAAATGCCTTATGGCCACCTTACACCCCGGTGTTTAAAGACCCGAAGGGGTGACCATGTATACTACATAAAATTAAAAAATAATAATTAAAGAGATATTTTTGAACTTATTAACATTTTATTACAAAGCTGAACTTGTTACAAAGAAAAACTAAAAAATAGTGTAACAGTAGGTAATATAACACTGCTGATTGTTGGAGGTGCAATGGCACATCACTGTGTTGATCTATGGTAAATTAAGTTTTAATTGACTATGGTCTGTTGTAACCTTCTGTCCATCTCTCTCTGTTGAAACTGTACGATGTATGTGTGACGCCGTGTTTTGTTTTGTCTAAGTTCTAATAAACTTATTGATTGATGCTAAACAGTTTTTCATCTGTTAGGAACCTATCGAAAACAGGTTATAGGCCCAGAGGCGCATGAAGTTAACAGTTACGATCGGCGAACCTATGATGAAGTTCATCACTAAGATTGAGGAGATATGTGCTCAACTTAGAAATCTTCAGGAAAGTCCATCAGACAAAATGGTCATCACAAAAATTCTATTGTCTTTGCCTGAGAAGTATCGTCACTTCGTGAGTGCTTGGGAGTCGGTACCAGAAAAACAACAAAACCTACAAGAATTGACATCACGGTTATTAATTGAAGAGGAACGTTACAGCAAGACAGAGCCTACAGCAAGTACATCGGCATTTGTTACCAGAAGCAAATCTGGGAATAATGGTCATGAGAAGAAGTGTTTTGTGTGTGGAAAAACTGGTCACATGAAAAGTGAATGTCGTCAGAGAAAGTGTTATTCCTGTAATAAGATTGGACATTTTGCTAAAGACTGTAATTCAAAATTTAAGAAGTGTAGTGATAAAAGTGATAAGTTAAAAGCATTTGTAGTCCAAGAACCGGTATGTAAAAATAATTTAGAATTTATTATGGATTCAGGGGCCAGTGACCATATGTCATACAATAGAGATTTATTTTGTAATTTTCGTAAATTGAATAAACAAGTAGTTGTTGGAGATGGTAAAATGTTAAATGTCGAAGGGGTTGGTGATATTAATTTCTTATCTTTTAATGGATCTAAATATGTACCTTCTGTAATGTTAGGTGTATTGTTTGTACCGGACTTAAGTGCAAATTTGTTTTCATTGGTCAATGCAGTAGATCATGGGTATACAGTGTTGTCAAATACAGATTGTTGTAAATTTACATCAAAAGGAGAAATTGTTGCACAAGCTAAACGTGTTGGAAATTTATATTTAATGGACATTAAATTTGAAACAAATGTAAGTAATAATGATAGCTTGGCACTTGTTAGATTATCAACATGGCATCAGAGGATGGCCCATCAGAATTTTAAACATGTAAAAGATATCTTAAGTAAAAATGATGTATGAAGGGCAGATTGAACAGTGTAGATCCTGTATAGAGGGAAAACAATGTAGGTTACCTTTTTATAGAAGTGACAGCAGAGCAGCGAGACCAGGTGAATTGGTGCATGGAGACCTGTGTGGCCCCATGGAGACGAAATCCCTGGGTGGCTCATCATATTTCTTATTGTTGAAGGATGACTACAGTAATTACAGGTATGTGTACTTTCTCAAACATAAGTATGAGACGAAAGAGAGAATAGCAGAGTTTCTCGAGCAGTTTGAAAATGAGTTTGAGTGCAAGGTTAAGAGGTTTCGTTCAGATGGTGGCGGAGAATTTATGAATAGAGATGTTGAAAGGTTGTTCAAAATGAAAGGAATTGTACATGAGGTTACGGTTGCTTACACACCAGAACAGAATGGGAGAATAGAGAGAGAGATGAGGACAATTGTGGAATCTGCTAGGACTATGATGATTAATGCAAAAGGTAGGTAAAAACTTATGGGCAGAAGCAGTTAATAATGCTGTGTACACAATAAATAGGACAGGATCCAGTAGTAAGAAGGGTAAAACACCGTATGAGTTACTTTACAAGAAGTCGTTTGATATACATACTCTGAGGACATTTGGTGATAAAGCATACACACATATTCCTAAACAGAGAAGATACAAGTGGGATCCAAAAGCAAAACAAGGACGGTTTGTTGGATATGGAACTACAACAAAGGGTTACCGAGTATGGTTTGAAGAAAAGGGTGAAGTGGAAACATTCAGAGATATCACTTTTGTGCATGAAGAGAAGAAGAAACATGAAGAAGAAAAATATAATATTGTAGAGGAAGTATCGCCACAACAAGAAGACGTTCAAGAAGAACAAGAAGAGGTTCCAGAAGAACAAGAAGATGTCCCAGAAGAACAAGATGAGGTTCCAGAAGAACAAGAAGATGTCCCAGAAGAACAAGATGAGGTTCCAGAAGAACAAGAAGATGTCCCAAAAGAACAAGAAGAGGTTCTAGAAGAACAAGAAGTTTCAGAAGAACATGAAGAAGTCTCAGAAGATGACACAGAACAACAAAAGAAAGTAATACAACAACACGTAAGTGAAGATATCGAGTCCAGTACTGAATCAGTACATTCATATGCAGAATATGATGATGAAGAATACCTTGAAGAAGAATGGTTTGGTCCAGATGAAACTGGAATTGTTGAAAGAAGAACGAGGAGTGGAAGAAGAGTGAAAAAGCCACAATGGATAGATGATTATGAAGTCGGAATGTTGGTACAAGGAGAAGAAGAGTTAAGTTACGAAGAGGCAGTAACTGGAAAAGACAGAAACAAGTGGCTGAAAGCAATAAACTATGAATTAAAGGCTTTGGAAAGAAATAATACTTGGATTGAGATGAAATTACCTGAAGGAAAGGAAACTATTGATAGCAAGTGGGTATTTAAAATAAAGAAAGATGAAAATACCGAGACTTATAAGGCAAGACTTTTGACACAGACTTGGGCAACCAAGCGCAGGGCACGCCGCAATAGCGGCGGTGAGGCCCATCATGGAGGATTGGCTGGAGAGGCGACACGGAAGCCTCTCCTACCGACTGACGCAGGTGATCTCAGGGAAGGGGTGCTTCGGGGACCACCTGCTTCGGATCAGGAAGGAGCCAACGCCTGAGTGTCATCACTGCGACGCGAGCGAGGACTCAGGGCTGCACACGCTGGCGGACTGCCCGGCGTGGGAGGCGCCGAGGCGTGACCTCGTGGCAGCCATCGGGGTGGGAGTCCTCTCGCTCGGCAGCATGATTGCGGCAATGGTGCGGAGCGCGAGCGCGTGGGCCGCCGCCGCCTCCTTCTGTGAGCATGTAATGCTCGCGAAGGAGGTGGCGGAGCGCGCCCGGGAGAGACTTAGAACTCTCCCGGTCCGCCGAGCCCGCAACTTGCTCGCCGCGCGTCGCAGGCAACTCAGGCGCCGGAGGTCGCTTAACGACCTCCGTCCTCCATGAGCGCAGGCCTGGGGGTGGCGGGTGAGGCCACCTGTCACCCCAGCAGAAGCAGGCCGGGACGGTGGGGCGACTAGCGCCCCTCCCCCAAACCGGGGCAAGACGGGGACACCGTGGTTCCCAAACCCGAGGGGGCCATCTCGAAACCGGAGATGGCCCAGGGTCAGTCGGGGTGCGAGGGATATGCTCTATGGGCAACCTTACACCCCGGCGTCTGTAGACCCGAGATGGCGTGCGGTTTTAGTCGGTTCAAGCCCGACATAACCGCCCCCGCTGGCACGCGGGGGGGTATCCGAAGGGATTTCCGCACGATAAAAAAAAAAAAAAAAAAAGGTATAGTACCCTACCCTACCTACAGAAGTATATTTATATATAGATTAACATAACACAAACATACAGGTCAAACTGAAAACCTCTTTTTTTAAGTCAGTTCAGAATTAACCCTACTCCAGAATGTAACAAATACTTTTCTGAAAACCGCATTAAAAGCGGTTCGACTCGATTGAGGCCGCGCTAGACCGCAAAGGAATAAACCGGCTGATAAAAGTCGATATTGCAGGCACAACACACACGGTGGTATCGAGAAGAGGCTTACCACAAGGAGCCTGTCTATCGCGACTACTACGGTGTTTACTAATAGACGAATTAGTAAACAAGATTACCAGGATGCACATATACACACAAGTGTATTCGGACGATGGCATGCTCCTGATTATAGGCAAAGTCCTCAGCGTCATGTGCAACGTCATGAACAGCGGCCTAAGATCAACACTAGTATGGTACAGGAGCAAAGGCCTAAACCTTAACCCTGATATAAACAAAATAGTCTTGATCTCCAAGAAAAGAAAAATACGAAGAACTGCACCTATGCACCTAGGCAACCAAGACTTGGAACAGTCAAGGAACGGACACTCTGGACTCAGAGGAGTTGAAGAATCTGAAGGTGTAACAGATCGCAAGATTCTGCAAGGACACATAAAGGTTTGAAGGCGCTGTGAAAGTAGGATTAACCTACGCTCTACCCAACAGGAGTTTTGGGAAAATGGATGCAGCAAACTTCATGGGTGGATCTTCGGCTTCCAGCGTCCCCGCTTGAAATACTGAAATCTTGCATTTTTCAGATACTAGGTACAATTTTTTTTCAAGTTAGCATGTTGAGTGTTTAATGGGCCAAGAATTCTTCAGTAAATGTTTCACAAATTTTTCATCAATGTTTTACAATTATTACCTAAATTCTACCTTGATTTCATAAAAATATAAGCAACTTTTAAAAAAGAGCACTCAATCCATTGTCGTACTGTGGGTAAGTAAGGAATGTGGGTTAACATACTTCGTAATCAAACCAGCGACCGCACTGTACGCCACAGAGGTCGTCAAAACTTGAGATTTGTTAAATTACGACACACAAACCTTAAGAGCAGCTTCCAGATTCTGTCTTTGGGCCTGGTCAAGTGCCTTTGCTGTAATAACCTCACAGGTGACTTCACCACGATGAGCTGCCATCATGATCTTGAAGGCATTGATGACTCCCTCAAGTTTACCCAGACGCCCATTTTCTGCCAGAAGACACAACAAGTTGCCTGTTGTAGCTGACATCTTTGTCTAAAAACATTTTCATGAACTTTCAATATCACTGAAAGACATTATTTTATATATTTAATTTATAGTTATTTATATATTTTACATTTATATTTGCTTAGTCTTAATATATATAATATAATAGCCTAAAAAATAATAATGGGAATTAAAATGTTAAAAATAATATTATAATGAAGTAGATTTAGTAATCTTCTGGCAATTGCCATCAGTATATTATCCAGTACCGTTAGGTCTGATCCCGTGGTAATATCAAGATAAAAAGTAGCCTATATTATTCAGGGATAATGTAGCATTTACCTACAACGTAAAATCACTGGCTTCTACAGAGATACATGGAACTAACACATGCACTTGAAAAAATAGACTGCGACATAGATTAGATTAGATTAGATTAGAAGATTAGGCGATAAAATAGAAGAATATCATGATCATATTCTATGTTACATAGGCGAGACGAAAGGACTACATGGAGTCGGCTTCCTGATAAAGAAAAATCTGAAAAAGAATATAATAAATTTTAATGGAATTTCAGAAAGAGTAGCCATGCTGGAAATACAAGTCGAGAAAATAAGAATCTCTATAATCCAGATATACGCGCCGACTGAAAGCTGTTCGGAAGAAGAAATTCAAACATTCTATAACGACCTCGAGATAGCCCATACACTTGCAAGTAACACTACAGTAATTATAGGAGATTTCAACGCAAAGATAGGGGATCCAAAACCTGAAGAAAACATGATAATGGGAAGATACGGCTATGGTACGCGTAATGGAAGAGGCGAGCTACTAATAAACTATGCCTATGAGTACAACTTATCAATTATGAATACCTATTTCAAAAAGAAAAGAAGCAGGAAATGGACATGGCAATCCCCAGATCATTCAACTAAAAACGAAATAGATTTTATATTAACTAACAAACCTAAATTAATAACCGATGTAGAAGTCCTGAACAATGTAAACTTTCCTTCAGACCACAGACTAGTACGAGCAACACTCCAACTGAAGATACCTAAGAAAACTAGATACAACTATAGTAAACCCCAGAAGACACCTAGAACAGAAAAAGAAATAGATGATTACCTTTCCAACTTGAAACAAGAAACTAAGGCGATAAGAGATACCACTCGGGAGGACAATAGAAACAACGTTCAAAAGTTCTACAACATGCTTGAGGAAGCGATTATTAAAAGTTTAAAAATGCAGGACAAGACAGATAACAGAAACCAAATATTTAGTGATAGCACAAAAAACCTAATAAAAAAACGGACAGGATTAATTAAAAGTACAAATAAAACTAAAGAAATGAAATCAGAGTTAAGTAAATTATTCAAAGAAACTAACAAGTCTATCAAAAAAGACTATCTAGCACACAGACATAATGTAATAGAAAATAACCTGAAAAAATATCGAAGTACAAAAAGAGCTTACAAGCAACTAACAATACACAAAGATTGGATACAAAATCTGGAAAAAGACTCAGAAACAACAACATCAAGAAAAGAAATTCTAGAGAGTGCAACCAACTTCTATAGGGAACTTTATGGAAGAAATAACAGAAACGAAGACTACTGTGAAAATGAAGAAATAGGCGAGCATGGATTAGGAAAGGAAAACAATGTAGAAGAAATAGACATGAACGAAGTAATAATGCAAATAAAGCATTTGAAAACAGAAAAGAGCCCAGGTCCAGACGGGATCAGCAACGAAGCCCTAAAGAGAGGATGCACTGTTCTCGCCGATTTAATCGTGACTTTGTTTAATTTAGTACTCGAAACAGAGACCGTGCCAGAACAATGGTACAGTTCCGATATTGTGCTCTTATTCAAAAAAGGAGATCCAAAAAACATAGCCAACTACAGACCGATCAGCTTACTGCCGAGCATATACAAACTCTTCACTGCACTTTTGCTCCGTCGAATAACAAAAGAAATCGACTCTCAACAACCTGTAGAACAGGCAGGCTTTCGTTCTGGATTTTCAAGTATGGACCATATCCATACTATAGAACAGATTATAAAAAAATTCAATGAGTTCAATAGACCTCTCTATGTAGTATTCATAGATTACAGCAAGGCATTTGACTGCATAAGCCACAACGCCAGATAGCGTTGTGGCTTATGCAGCCCTCAAAGAATGCAATATCAACTAGAAATATATTACAATTGTCAAAAAGATTTATGAAAAAAGTACAAGTAGATTGAAATTAGAACAAAAAGGGGAAATAATAAAAATAAAAAGAGGCGTCCGGCAGGGAGACCCATTATCACCAAAATTATTTATTGCAGTGTTAGAGTCAGTATTCAAAAAAATTAACTGGACAGGAAAAGGTATAAGAATTGGTAATAGATACTTAAACCATTTAAGATTCGCTGATGACATCGTCATATTCTCTGAAAGCGCCATACAGCTACAACAAATGATAATTACACTCTCCCAGGAAAGCTTCAAAGTTGGATTGGAACTAAATACTGATAAGACAAAAATAATAACTAATAGTCGCGAAATATCGATCAAAGTGAGTGGTAGACAGATAGAATATGTAAAGAACTATGTTTACTTAGGAAAAAAAGTCTCATTCAACAAGCTACATAACGTAGAAGAGGTAGAAAGACGTGTAAATACAACATGGAAGAAATTCTGGGCATATAAAGAAATACTTAAAAAAGACTACAATATAAATATGAAAAAAATAGTAATGGACACCTGTCTGCTACCATGCCTAACATACGGCTGCCAAACGTGGGTATACACAAACCATCAGAAATAGAATAAGGACTTGCCAGAGAGGAATGGAACGAAGCATCTTAAAAATAAAGAAAATAAATAAGGTCAGAAGTGAAATAATTAGAAGTAGAACAAAAGTAACTGATGCACTCAAACACGCTTTAAAAATGAAATGGCAATGGGCAGGACACGTCGCGCGAATGAATGATGAAAGATGGACTGTGAAAACGACAAAGTGGAAAGGGCCTGATGGAAAAAGGAATGTTGGTCGGCCTATCCAACGATGGACTGACGACATTATCCAGGTAGCAGGACCTGAGTGGATATGGAAGGGAAGAGACCGCGAAGCTTGGAGGGGAATGGAGGAGGCCTTCACCCGAGAAGGGATTCACAGTAATAAAAAAAAATTCTATTCAGAAATGAAAAATGAATAAGTTTGTTTTTGATTGACAATGTAACTTTATTGCTGTGAAATAAATAAAGGCTTATTATTATTATTATTATAGATATTATTATTATTATATTATTATAGATAGATGCATACAAAACTATCAGACAGAAGTTTGTAGATGAGAATATCAGCCATTATACATACAGACTGAAATGTGAAAGACCCTACAGGGTTGTTTTAAGAGGTATACACCCTTCAGAGGATACCTCAGACATAACCATTGAACTAGAAAAACTAGGACACGAGGTTCGCCAAATAGTCAAGGTATTACATAGAACCACCAAAGAAGCTCTGCCACTCTTCTATGTGGATTTAGAACCAAAACAAAACAATAAAGACATATTCAAAATAAAACTTCTAAACCATACGAAAATTACCTTCGAAACCCCCTACAAGAAAAAAGAGGTATTACAGTGCAAACGATGCCAAAGATTCGGGCATTCCAAAAATCAGTGCTTCAGACCGTTTAGGTGTGTGAAATGCGGAGAAGATCATCCTACAAATACATGTGCTAAGCCCCGAGACACAGAAGCTACATGTGCAAACTGCCAGGAAAAGCATCCTGCTAGTTATAGAGGATGTTCTAAGTACAAGCAATACAAAGAGCAAATTCTGAAGCTGAATCCAAAAACGAAACACACATACTCGCATAAAAAAGCCGAAGAACACCAAAACTATGATCAGACTAAAGAAAGATACTCCCGAAAAGTTGAAAGAGCACACCTAGAAGGAAATAAGCAGTTTAGTCACCCGCAACCCAACCCTGGATGGAGATTCATAAAACCAAACGATACGCCAGGAAAGCTCACTGCTAAAACATACGCAGAAGCCATCAAAACCAATAACACTGAAGCAAACACAATACCCGCCCTCAGTCCGCCAGGATCAGACAACATATTAGAAATACTTGACAAAATGTTTCACCAATTTCAAATAATCATGACAAACATGATGGACAGCATGATGAATCGCATGATTCAACTCATTAGCAGCCTGCTGCCATCAAAATAAATAACAGTATACGTATCCTTGCATGGAACGCCAATGGGCTCACAGAGCGAAAACAAGAATTGGAAGCATTCCTCTTTATGGAAAAAATTGATATAGCACTCATATCGGAAACAAGATTCACCATGCAAAGCCATGTCACATTCAAAAACTATACTATGTACACTACAAACCACCCATCTGGCGGAGCGCATGGAGGTTCAGCGATCATAGTAAGGTCAAGCATAAAACACTACCCAATTGATTCTTTCTGCACTGTAAAGATACAAGCTTCCCATATCAAGATCAATGATGGCAAATCTGAAATTACGGTATCTGCAATCTACTGCCCCCCAAGGCATAGCATAACCATCGATAACTACAGGGAATTCCTTACATCATTAGGAAGCCGCTTCATTTGTGGTGGGGATTGGAATGCCAAACATACATACTGGGGATCTCGTCTTATAAACCCAAAGGGACGACAATTATACCGAGTACTTGGTGACCTTAACCTTGAATGCCTATCCACGGGGCAGCCTACGTATTGGCCCACTGACCAAGCAAGAATACCCGACCTGATAGACTTCTTTGTTACCAAAAACTTTTCAATCAATAACCTAAGTACTGAAGAAATAATAGGTTTGTCTTCTGACCATACTCCGATTATCTTGAATGTGAACAGCAGTGTAATTCTTACTGAAATAGCCTATAAAATCCACAACCGACACACAGACTGGAAAGAGTATCAGAACATTGTCTCACGTGAAGTAGATCTCAAAATTCCTCTCAGAAACACCGAGGACATAGAGCTAGCAATAGAACGCTTGAACATGACTATCCACTTGGCAGTAACAGAATCAACCCCGAGCCGTAAAACGTTTGCCCCAAAAGAACATGTATACCCAGCATACATAAAAGATAAAATCCAGGAACGTCGCCGCTTGCGCAAAGTCTGGCATAACACGAGATACCCCGCGGATAAAGCCAAATTTAACAAGTGCTCGGAGGAAGTTAAAACTCTAATAAAAAAATGAAGAACGAAAACTTGCAGGCATACCTCAGTAGACTCACTCCAACCAGTGACACAAATTACTCTTTGTGGAAGGCAACCTCAAAACTTAAACGACCCAATAGCCAAATTACTCCAATCAACATCCAACCCGGGCTTTGGGCTCGATCCGACTCGGAGAAGGCTGATGCTTTTGCTGAACATCTAAGAAGTGTGTTCCAACCATTGCCCAGCACGAACCAAAACCACGATCACGATATCGAGGAATATCTCAGAACCCCTATCCAAATGTGCCCTCGCTTAAAATGCGTTACACCTAGAGAACTCCTCAGAGAGATCCATAACCTACAGGATTGTAAAGCCCCAGGTTATGATCAAATTGATGCAACACTTCTCAAAAATCTACCAAGGAAAGGATTAATGCTACTGCTAGCAATCTTTAACGCATGCCTAAGGCTATCGGTCTTTCCAGCCCAATGGAAAGTCGCACAAGTGGTAATGATCTCGAAGCCCGGTAAACCACCAAAAGAAGTGACCTCATACAGACCAATAAGTCTATTGCCTATACCTGGAAAACTGCTCGAAAAAATCATACTTACTAGAATGCGAGACCACCTAGAAGACCTTATACCTAAACATCAGTTCGGCTTTAGACAGGGGCATGGTACCATAGAGCAAATACATCGCCTCGTGAACATTATCTACAGAGCCTTCGAAAATAAACAGTACTGTTCGGCAATATTCTTAGACATCAGCCAGGCATTTGATAAGATTTGGCACAACGGGCTTCTCTTCAAAATAAAACAAACACTGCCACACTCAATCTTCCAGATCATGCAATCTTACCTTGAGAAGAGATGCTTTGAGGTCAAATACAACGAAGAGGTCTCAAAAATGCATGAAATCCAATCAGGTGTACCACAAGGTAGCATCCTGGGGCCAGTCCTTTATCTGATATTTACGGCTGATCTACCAACTGCGGATGAAACGACCACTATCGCCACATATGCAGACGACACAGCCTTGCTTTCCGTGCATGAGAACCCTGGCATTGCCTCGAGGAACCTTCAAGCCCACCTGAGCGTAATAGAAGCATGGTTCAACAAATGGCGCATCAGAGCCAACAAAGATAAGTCCGTACACGTCACATTTACTCTGAGAAGGGATGCTTGCCCTCCGGTCTTGCTTTATAACGAAGAGATTCCTCAAGCAGAAGATGCAAAATACCTTGGTATGCACTTGGACCGGCGTCTGACCTGGCAAAAGCATATCTGGACCAAGCGCAAACAACTGGACCTTAAAATCCGCAGCATGGATTGGCTAATTGGAAGCAAATCCCAATTAACGGACAGTAGCAAAATGGTTGTCTATAAAAGCATCATCAAACCGATATGGACTTACGGAATTCAGCTATGGGGTTCTGCCAGCCACAGTAACATTGAAATACTGGAGAGATTCCAGAACAAAACCATCCGCAATATGCTAAATGTGTCTCCTCATGTAAGCAATAAGTTTATGTACTTGAACATCAAGCTGAAATCAGTGAAGCAGGAAATTGAATCCTATAGCACGAAATATCAGATGAGACTGGACCACCACAAAAACGCCCTTGCCGCCCAGCTGTACGGCACTGGTAGCCTCAGTTTCTCCAGACTGAAGAGATATGGAATCTCAAACCTTGCGATAAGATTCGCCGATCCTAACAATTGAGAGATAGATCACTGGATATGTCTCTCCCATCAACTCCAAAACCAGATTCTATCAGACATCCGATTGGATTATTGTTATTCAAGCAGATTGCCAAGAAGCGGGCTTGAAAAAGAAAAAAAAAAAAAAAATTATTATAATGTAGCATTTTGATGGTGAAAGATTTTTTTAAATAAGCTGTCGTTTCAGAGTTTATTGATAACAAACAAATCTTTCACCTTTATATATATTAGTTTAGATATAGATTATACGGTGACCTTAGTCCTTTAGACCTAAGTAGACCATAGAATAATTCATACAACAGTAAGCAAAAACATAATTCCCTCTTATAATATAGGAGGATCTCTAATAATATAAGAGGATAACAATGTTACTTTAATATTATAACATGTTCATAAATTCCATATATTATATCCTCATGTTCTCTCAATCATAAGGTTGACTCCTTAGCCACTAAGCTACCACGACTTCAGTTAAATATAAGTCTTAATTCACGTCTAGCTATTACCATTTAACAACATTCTAGTTGGTCCCTCCAAATATGTCATAACGCTTGTGCTTGTGTGGTTAACCTTTGTCCTCAGTAGTGGACCATTGCATTTCATCAGTAGTAGAGGATTTTACTCCAGTACAATATCCTAACTCTAAGCTATGATGCTATTGTTTTAATGGTCAGTGTGTAATAATGACAGGGTGTCTAGAAAAGTAATATTCTATTAGTGGAATCAAATTGAAGCGACGTTTCATAAGTACAAAATGAATGGGAGAGATATTATTACACTGCTAATCAACATTACATTACACACTTTTACATTACACTGCTATATATATAGATATATATATAGATATTGCTACTATCAAGTTACTGACTTTAGAGTTCGTGAGCTTATGATTTAAAATGAATTGTCATAGATGTATAAATCATGTATAAAGTTTACCTGAGTAGCAACACGCTTCAAAGCATCAGATTTTAGAGTTCTCTTCAGCGTTGGGTTAACAATAAATTCCTTGAGTTTGGCATCAGACTTGATGGATTTTTGAAAAGCAGACAGTTCTTTTTCAGCAGCGTCCAAGGTCTTGGTTTTGGACGCTGCCGAGTATAGAGCCGATGCATATCTTCCTTCCAGACCAAACACTTGTACGGGAGGCTTAACAAGTTGAGCAGCAGCAGCCGACGTGCTCAAGGAACGCACCTACAAAAATTACGTAACTATTTATCTGAACCCCATTCATAAATGAGGTAAAGCCAAAAAAGAATATTCACCAGCATATTTCCCTTGATGACAGGCATTATGATTTATATCAAATGCGAGAAGTTAAACCTTTATTACACGACTAGCAATATTTAGATCAAATTAGACTGCTATAATCTAAAGTGCGCTCACGATTCTGGCACACCGCACACGACCGCACCACAGATTACAACCGAAATAATTTAAGTTCATTTTGACATTTTTGACAATTAGATCCAACCATTAATTATACTTTTGACGCGGCTTCTGAACGTAAACTGTTGCATTAATCGAAAAAGTATTCTTCGACATGCGTGACAAAAAAATATATAAACTGCGTAATCAATAGCTTGTACTATTATTTATTCTGTGTCAATAGTAATCAATAATCAATGTTAACTACCCTATTTGGATCCCATATCACGTATCGAATTAATTTGACACTTATTTCCGATTTCTGTAAATACCCATTTTATTGGGAGTCAGTTCCTAGTCTATATCTGTGGTCTATATTCTATAACGTTTCGTTTAGTGTAGTTAATACGCAAAATGTAATATCACGATGTGAATTAAATTAAGTCCTGCATTGCTTGTTTCTAGTCATGAAGAATACCTTCAACTGTATTCCTCTCGCAGTTATAAGGTGGGAACTGCGGCCAAAGTGGGCAACTTATATTCTTAGAATCTTATATTGACATCATCCGAGCTATTCCACCATTATACCGATTCCGTGCCAGCTGATTACGTTAATAACAAATGTCTAGTCATGCCAACTCTGCCGGGCCCCGGTAAGAGGGGAAGTACTACGAAGTACGTATGTAGACTCTCTCTCTAGCCATACCACTTCTGCCGGGCGTCGGTAGACCCAAGCTTTGATTATATAAATGTCTAGATGGAGCGTAAAATGCGCACAAGCGTCTCAAAAAATATCAGTTCACTTCTAACTGATAAGTACTTACGCGCTGCTCAGTGACCATCGTGTACGCTCGGTGTCACTACGTAATTCCCGCGAAAAGCAATAAACAAAAACTGTCGAAATAATGGCGACTTGTACTATTAAAGTGTGTCGGAATTACGTCTAAGACTAAAAACTACTACGAGCATTACCTATCATCGGTAAATAACCAAAATACAATTTATATTATTTTTTCTTTTCATCATAAAAAAATTTTATTCATCACACGCCATATTTGTGAGTGTTGCCAGTTTTTTTTAATTCATGTTTATCGTTTCATGTTGGGGAAGCCAATCTCCCAATTTTCATTGATTTAGATTAGAACATTATTTACTAACTACGGCAAAGCCAAAGGAGGGTTATGATTTTGGGAGCGGGAGAGAACCCTGCCCCCCGAGTTTCGCAGTCTGCGGCGAGGACGCCGCAGACTCATCTACGCCCGGGACTACCGACCTCCATGATCGGGGCTGAGGACGGCAGTTGGCCGACTCGCCGTCCTTACAGAAGCAGGCCGTGGCGGAGGCGTGTCGTGTGTGCCCTACACACGCCTGCCAACTCACCGAAGCGGGATAAAACCCGACCCCACCTGGCGAGGCCGCGGTGGCGGCCAAAGTCCGCTGGCAACCCTGGGGTTATCCTTTCGAGGGCTTACCCGGGGTGCCCGGCAACGGACACTTGGGGAGGACACCGTGCGGTTTTAGTCGAGACACGACATAACCACCCCCGCTGGCCGGCGGGGGGGTATCCGAAGGGAAAAAAGGGTTATGATTTTGACAAGCAAATGAATGTTCATCTGTTCCTTCTTAACTCCTTAACTACTTATTAGAATGTTATTCGACAAATGAGTTAACCATTAGAAGCGACTTTATTGTCCGCCGGTTATAGGCTATATGTGGTGTAATTGAAGCTAATGTGGTGCCCTCTAGTGGCCATAAAGTACTGTGTTAAAAAATAAATTTGAGATAAATATGCCGTGTTTGGGATATTATAATATTATTATTTCATTTGATACCATGAAAAGGCTTAATTAGCTTTCTTAATTCTTAATTCTTTATCTTTCTTATATATAAAAATGAATTGCTGTTCGTTAGTCTCGCTAAAACTCGAGAACGGCTGGACCGATTAGGCTAATTTTGATCTTGAATTATTTGTGGAGGTCCAGAGAAGGTTTAAAAGGTGCTATCGATTGAGGCAGTACGAAGTCTGCCGGGTCAGCTAGTTGTACATAAAAAAAGAAAAAGATATAAATGTTTTACAATTAAAATAAATTATGTACAAAGGTGAGCTTAACTCTAAAAGAGTTCTCTACCAGCAAACCTTTGAGCAGTAGAGGTAGAAAAAAGAAAATAACAGAGGGAAGCAAAGTTAACAAATAAAAAAAAAAGTAGGTATACATAAACGAAAGATGGCAAAAATAAATCAATAGACATATATAAATTATACATTCAAAAAGTAAATATTACTATATGTAAAATAAAATAATATACCTACATCCATACATTTCTATTTCATACATAGTTATACATATATAAATACGTTATATACATACATATATTATATACTTTAACATTGTGAGAGGAAATGTTCTTTAGTTCTTCTTTTGAAGATGTCCAGACTGCTACTGTCTGGAATATGGTGCGGTAGTGTGTTCCATAGTCGAACAGCCCGTACAGTGAATGACCCATCATAACAGCTGGAGCTGTGTGCAGGAGTATGAAGTAGAAGGGAGGAGGAAAGACGACAGGGTTTGCCCCGAGGTACGAGATACTCAAAACGTTCCCGCAGATAATTTGGATAATAAGAGCTGTGAAGGATAGTATAGAGAAGAGATAAGATATGAGTATTACGAGGGAGCCAGTTCAGTCTTTTCCGAAATTCAGAAACCTGATCGAATTTTCGTAGACCGAATACAAACCGAATTCCCAAATTCTGCAAGCGTTCAAGTTTGTTCAGGAGGTCCTCCGAAGCATCGAGAAAACAGACATCAGCATAGTCTAATAGTGGGAGAAGAAGACATTGTGTGAGAGTAATTTTAGTTTGAAGAGGAAGGAACTTCTAACGACGTTTGAGAGATTGAAACGAGTAGTATACCATCCGGGTCACCTCAGCAATGTGAACATCCCACGAGAGATTACAGTCGATGAACACGCCCAAGTTTTTAGCACTCTTCGAATAGTTGATGGCCACAGAGTCATAAATTATTGGAGGTATGGAATTGTGGTCGACAAGGCCAAGCATATATCTACCACCAATAATGATCGCTTGTGATTGAGATCGAGAAGTGTTAAGATGCTGAATGGACTCGTGAATGTGGCTTCGTCTCGCATCCCTACACATACGATTGCAGTGATTTCGTAGTTTCTTGTATAGGGCCCAGTTTTCATCAGACGGGCACTTACTATATCTACGTTTGGCCTTATCTCGCTTCGACATGAGAGCTTTGATAGATGAAGAAAGCCACGGTGCTGGAAGATGTCTAACTCTTACTTTTTTAACAATGTTCTGGTAAAAATAGACACCTTCCCATCCAGGTCATCGCAATTATAAAGAGAAGACCAATCAACATCATCCACGTCGTCTCTCAAACGCTCCAGATCAATGTTTTTGAAACTACGAAGAAATAAAAATTTACTCTTGCGTTTCGGAGGACGAAGTTTATAGGAGAGATATAGAAGGTCGTGGTGTGAGAACGGAGTTGACAGCTGTCCATGAGAAGCCACTTTATGAGACTTAGATACTAAAATAAGGTCAAGTAGAGACGGCCTACAACTAGGGGCTTTATGTGTCGCATTTAAGGGAAGAATTTGCATGTTGACAGAAGAGACAATAGAGTAGAGTTCACGGCTGCGTGAGTCACCCCTAAGAAGACAGGTGTTGAAGTCCCCGAGGATATTTTCTATGTTCATACTTAGACGAAAAATTTTCAAGTAGCGTTTCAAAAGAGGAGAAATAATTAATACTACTAGAAGGGCTGTAAAAAACACCCAGTAGTGTTTGAGTATGCTTAAAATTAATCTCAATAAAAAGATATTCTACAAAGTTTGAGTATACACCTGGATACTGGTCAACAACCTTATAAGAAATATCTCCACGAAGATACACAGCAACATCCCCACATGCCTTACCCGTTCTGTCAACATGCACAAGCCTATACCCGGGGAGAGAATACTGGGTAGAAGGAAGTGCCGGCTTAAGAAAAGTTTCAGAAACTAGTACCGCATGAACGTACTCGGAATCAAAAGATGATAGAAGATCAGAATAATGCGCAGGAATGCTGTGAGCATTAATGTGGACAACATTGAAAAAAAAAGGAAAGGCTGAAAAAATTGAGACTAGTTTGTCACCGAGCTGTACAGAATCGTCATCACTGGACACACTAGCAAAACTATCACTAGACGCAGCAGAAGAAGAACACGATACAAAACTCTCTTCATCAGAATCTATCAACATAAATAAATAAATATCGTACTATATAATTAAATTAAAATAAATAAAAAGTTTATAATAAAATATAAACTCCAATAATATTTTTCCTTCCAATCCTCTATGCACTTGCTGGTTGCACAATGTGGGTGAAAAGACTACTATCCAACCATGCATTCATAGCGTTTCCGAACGAGAGATACAATACGTCACAGTTAAATTATTTTCAAACAAGTTGAGGTTAGTTTTTTTTTTTGGAAAAAAGGCGGGAATCTGAAAGGGCGCTATTTTTGTGTTAAAATTTATTTATTTATTTCCTGTACAATATTTGTATTTATTTGTATTTAAATTGTATATTTTTAGTGTAGATACGTCAACATTTATTAGTTGGTAAGTTTTTGTACATTACTTTGCCCCCCAATGTATTCGTCCATTGAGGGGGATCTTGATCCAAATGAACATTTCACGACGCCACCGACGTTAAGGGGTATAGACTCACTCGTAGCGGCAGCCAATCAAGTCAATGATGTTGCTCTAGAAAGCTACTTAAAACTTAAAAAAAAAAAGCCTAAATCTATAAAAACCGGCAAAATTAGCAAATTAGCAGGTGGACCTAAATTAGCTAATAAAGTCAATGTCACCAAAGATATAAAAATGGACACGTCTCTCCCTGTGGTTCAGTCCAGTTCCACTGATGAATCTGCCACCATCACTACCTACTGTTTTTCGGACTCTATACAATGACAGAGATCCAGGCCCATATATTGTGTATGCTCAATTTATTGAATTGGATCCAAAACAAGGATCTAGTTTACATCCACTCACTTTTTCTGCATTTTTACATAAAAGTGGGCTACGCGCGATTGCACAGAATGGCATAAGGAGAATAGTGCGTAATCGTCTCTCAATAACTTTTAAGACAGCCAAGGAAGCGAACAATTTCCTTGAAAATGACTTATTGGCAAGTAATAAGAAATATAAAGTTAGCATTCCGGTGTTTAACATTTCTAAAATGTGTATTGTAAAAGAGGTTCCCGTATATTGGTCACACCAAGACATTTTGGACAAGTGCAAGTTCCTGATGGCTGCGGCGCGATTCTGCGGTCACGTAGAATTTCAAGAAAATCAGTCACATCTAATGGTGTTGAGTGGATTCCCACTCAATCTGTTGTTTTAACATTTGATGGCCAGAACCTCCCCTCAAGGGTTTATGCATTTTATTCTTCATTGCCTGTGTCACAATATATATATCCAACTATTCAGTGCTATCAGTGCTGTCGTTTTGGCCACACCAGAACTTCGTGTAGAAGTAATCCAAGATGCTTTAAATGTGACTTAGACCACGATGGCAGTGAGTGTGATCTAGGTGAGGGCTTCATTTGTTTAAATTGCTCTGGTGCTCATAAAGCTACAGACAATTGTTGTCCGGAGTATGTTAGACAATCTAATATAAAAGCACATATGTCCAAAAACTTGATCTCGTACCAGGAAGCATCAGAATTGTTCCCAGTTGCTAAGTTATCATTTGCAGAGGTTGCTACTTCTCTGCCCAAGGCTCCACCAAAACAGGTTGCTGTAAATATTAATACAAAAATTTGGGAAAAGAAAACTGTCATCAAATCAAAAATTCAGAAACCACTGCCACAAGCACAAGAGTATGATAAAGTTGCACACAGCAACATAATCAACTCTTTCACTGCCCCCCAAGCTGAAAACGGTTGTGCTTTACAATCTAAAGAGAAGGGTGATGTAAATCCCATCACATCTTCTGAAGATCTGAATCTTCTGCTATCTAATTTGGTCAGTTTCATTTTACCGTACAACGTTGCTCTGAAACTTATACAAACAATTTCCATCTCTATTATTCACCTTCGTTATGGACCAGATAGTGCAGTGGAATACAAAGAGTCTTAGATCCAAACAATCTGAAATTATTTACCTGATTAATAAATATAAACCATTTGTGCTTGCCATATGTTATGTTATGTTATTATTAACATATGGTTGCCAAACATGGACATTCACAAATTAAATAAAAACTAAAATTATTACTACCCAACGTGCAATGGAAAAGAGTATTCTGAAAATAAGAAAAATAGAAAAAATTAGAAGTGAGGTTATTAGGAAGAAGACAAAGCTGACAGATGCTCTCAGTCATGCACTAAAGCTGAAGTGGCAATGGGCAGGCCACATCACAAAGTACCAAGACAAAAGGTGGACTTCACAGTCAACGCAATGGGTTGGCCCATTAGGAAAAAGAAAGGTCGGAAGACCAAACAAACGATGGGCTGACAATATCATATAGAGCCTCTTTTACTGACACTTCATGTTCTTCCTTTTCTCATGAATGGATTCAACCATTCTTTTATAACCTTGCCCCAGATATGGTGCCCAATATAAATCAAATGCCGTATTCATATTTGCATCCATCTGGAAGCGACACTATGAATTCTTCATTTACGCTCCCTGAACTGAATTTCGTTTTGAATCGTGTATCGGATTCCACGCCAGGAATAGACGGTATCCCTTACTCTTTTCTTGTTAACTGCTTGCCATCGACCCTTTCTTACTTTTTGGAAATAATAAATTTAGTTATTGAAACTGGCTCCATTCCATTATCATGGAAGAATCAAATCATTATTCCAATCTTGAAACCGCACAAAGACCCTAGTAGTATATTATTGGGCATTCTGCCCCACCTGTCGCTCGGCGATCACAGCTCGCCTCG
The DNA here is from genome assembly GCA_946251805.1 of Cybosia mesomella. Classification (NCBI taxonomy): domain Eukaryota; kingdom Metazoa; phylum Arthropoda; class Insecta; order Lepidoptera; family Erebidae; genus Cybosia; species Cybosia mesomella. The sequence goes on from OX276403.1 coordinate 17,433,258, forward strand.
CTCCAAACGGTGGGACAGAATACCCAATAATACACAATCGATATGTCGGTCAACGAACAATGCTCAATGATTGATTATGATGAATTTCCGATTATAAATTTTCAAATTATCTAAGCTACTGGTCATTATAAATCAAGCAGTATCGCGAATCGATCATGAAATTTGTCAAACAACTACAATCATTACATGTTAATACAATCTGTGACGATTTGCCTAAGAATAGGTTTCACCATGGAGAATTATTACCGAACACAGTACGTTGTATCATTTGTGGTCCATCAAATTGTGGAAAAACCAATTTACTAATTGGTCTTCTCTTGCACGAAAATGGCTTGACATTTCAAAATGTTTATGTATATTCGAAAACTTTGCATCAGCCAAAATACATATTTTTTGAAAAAGTTTTACAACATGTACCTGGTGTTTCCCTCCAAAAATATCATGCTAATGACGAGGTTCTAAAAGTTTCAGATGCGAAACCTAACTCTGTAATTATTTTTGATGATGTTGCTTGTGAAAATCAAAGTAATATGCGTGATTATTTTGCAATGGGAAGACATAAATTTATCGATAGTTTTTATTTAAACCAAACATATAGCAAAATACCGAAACAACTAGTAAGAGATAACGCTCATTTAATAGTACTTTTTAAGCAAGATGAAATCAATTTGAAACATGTTTACGAAGAACATGTCAACACTGATATGACATGGCTTGAATTTGGTGAAATGTATTCTCAAATATGGAGAGAACCCTATGACTATGTTGTAATTAATAAAGATTGCTCTAAAAATAATGGTTGCTATAGAAATAAGTTTGACACTTTTGTAGTGTTTGATTAAACTCTCATATTTAAGTGCATTACTCCCTCTTTATTATTATTCTTTGGTTAACTCTTAATCGATCACGATCTATAATGGAAAAATCATTAAAAAGACAAATTGTTGATGCTGTAGAGACTGTAAAGAAAAAAGTACGAAAAATGAAGAACAATGAATTCAATAATAAACAGACACTGGAAACAGTTTTTAGACCGGTAACAGAACCTCTGAACTTTATAGCTAATAGCGCTGGGTCAACAGGTTCTTTGCAACCTACAAAAGACGAAGAAACCGACTTTTCATTTATTAAACAAACTAAGCATAAAGAGGAACTTGAAGATTCTCATAGTAAAAGAAATAATGTTAGTAACAATGATATTGAGGATACATTTGACATCAGTGATTCATCATTTCAATCATTAGATGACAGCATTCAGGATCGTAATACATCATCCTGGACTGTTTCTTCAGAAACGAAGAATGATATTCCATTCGGCGTTCGGGTAGAACAAGGCAAATTGATGTTATGTTCTGTTCGTATAACAATCAATGATGAATTTGTCTGTGTTGGTGAACGTAGATATCGAAATACACCAGGCTTGCAACAGTTGCTGCTTGAAAAAGATGTTGATCTAGATTTGGTAACGGATATTGATAAACAACATTATAAAATGATGTTAATGGATACAAATGCACATCGTCGAGATTTTAACCCAAGTAAACCAATAAAAAGCAATAAAGGTCAAAAGTATTTGCAGATCATCAAACCTCTTTTTAAAATAGATAAAGTTCAAAACAAACAATCAAAAGGAGCAGGAATACCAGTAACAAAAAAGTGGAAGAAAGACATAGACTTTGTATATTGGGATGATCCAAATGAGCTGGTAGATAGATTAAAGTTATTAATCGCATCTCGTGATGCTGGTAACACTGGACTAGATAATGAAATTATATCTATCATAGAAGAATTACGTGAAAATAGGATTATTCAGTAATAAATATATTTCACGAAACGTATTAGTTTCATTTTACTGTCAACCTTTATATCTTATACACACGAAAATGAATATAGATAAATTCGGTCACTCAATTCACAAGAAAATGCGTTTGTCAGAATTGTTTGATATTTATAATAATGCATTGTTAAAAGATGATAATGGAGATTTGGATTTGAAAACATCACGACTAAAAGGAATTAAACCCCCTCTGGAGGCAAATGATGCTGTAAATAAAGAATATGTAGATGAATTAAGAACCGCATTATTAGAAGAGTTACAAAATGTGATGGGTACTATGTATTCTAAAATCCTAAACGATGTTCAAAACACTGTTGTGATAGCTTTAAAAACAATGTTATCTGAAGCATTGATTCATTTCGAAGGAAAGTTTTATACTAAAACAGCAGTAGATAAATTACTTGAAACATATTCTAATTCACTATTACAGCAACGGCTTGAAAAATAGTCGCCATGACAAAACAGCATATTGTTAATGAAATACATAAAGCTGCACGAAAAAAATTTCTTCGGCGTTCTGTGATTTTAAAAGGAATCGATGACTTATGGCAAGCTGATCTAATCGATATGCAAAACATTAAAAAGTTTAATAAAGGTTACAGTTACATTTTGGTGGTTATCGATTGCTTTTCAAAGTATGCTTGGACAAAACCATTAACATCTAAAAATAAACAAGATGTCACTCATGCATTTGAACAAATAATGGCTATAAGTGGTCGGAGACCAGTTCATCTACAGACTGATTCGGGTACGGAGTTTTTTAATACAGTTTTTCAAAAACTTATGAAGAAGTGTAATATTAAACACTACTCAACATTTTCAACCAAGAAAGCATCGATTGTGGAGCGCCTGATAAAAACTTTAAAAATAAATTGTATAAGTATTTTAGTCTAAATGGAAATTATAAGTGGCTAGGTCCTGGATTAGAACTTACATTGAGTATATATAATAACACAAAACATCGCACTATTCAATTTAAGCCCATAGATGTAAGTAAATAGAATGAGTCAATAATAAAAAGTAATATCAACAATGCTAATAATAATGTATCCACTCAATGTAAACCTAGGTTTAAAATTGGCGATAAAGTGCGTATTAGTAAATATAAACATATTTTTGAGAAAGGTTATACCCCTAATTGGTCTACTGAAATATTTACAGTAAAAATAGTTAAAAATACCATGCCAATAACATATCATTTAGAAGATCAACGAAAGCAAAAAATATTAGGAACCTTTTACGAACAAGAACTTCAAAAATCTTACTATCCAGGCATTTATTTGATAGAACAGGTTTTAAAAAGAAAAGGAAATAAATTGTTTGTGAAATGGTTGGGGTTAAGTAATAATGAAAATAGTTGGATTGACAAATCAGCAATAGTTAATTAAGGATATCATTATGTAATCGTTATTATAGTTAATATGTTTTTCATTATTCTTAAAACTATGCAAGGTGATGGACTAGTTAATAGTATAATTGATAATTTGCCGTTTGAAGTTCACTTACCTGGTTATAATTATTGTGGACCAGGAACAAAACTTCAAAAACGATTATTACGAGGTGATCGAGGTATGAATAAACTGGACGAAGCTTGTATGCACCACGATATTGCATACGCAAATCATACAGATCTATTTAATCGTCACAAAGCAGACTTACAACTATTGAACATGGCTAAACAGAGACTTAAATCAAAAGATGCAGGGAAAGGTGAAAAACTTAGTTCCTGGTTAGTCAGCAAAGTTATGAAAACCAAACTTAAAACTGGTGCTGGAATTAAGACCTTTAATAAATTTGTGTCAAAAATAAGATCTGAAGTGCATAAACTAAAACACCTGGATAGTAAGACTTTAATAAATGCTGCTTACTTAGCTGCGAAAAGAATATTTCCATGTATTCCGAAAATTCGAGTCCCTCGAGTTATATCCATACCAAAGATTGGAGGAGTTTTGCCCCTAATTCCAATTTTTGCTGGTTTATCGGCTTTAGGAACTTTAGCAGGTGGTGCAGCTGGTATTGCTAAAACCGTTAACGATTACAAGGCAGGTCAAAAAAAATTACATGAAACGGAAAGACATAATAAGACTTTGGAAGCTATTGCGTTAGGCAAAGGCTTATACATTAAACCTCATAAAAATGGAAAAGGGTTGTTTATCAAATCTCAAAAAAACTAAATAATAAGCTACCCAATCGTCCCTTGACTAATATAGATATTCAAAATCATGCACTCGATATCCCACACTTTCGAGGAGTTTACATGAGGGATCAGTTACCAAGAACACCGAAACGAATTGAATGCGGTATAGTTAACTTAGATGATATGAAAAATCAAGGAACGCATTGGGTAGCTTATGTTAAAGTAGATAAATATTGTGAATACTTTGATAGCTTTGGTGATTTGAGACCTCCAAAGGAAATGATGCAGTATTTAAGAAAATGTAATGTTTTTTACAATTATACTAGATATCAGGATTACAACACTGTAAATTGTGGACATTTATGTTTAAGCTTCCTACGAAACTATTGGAATAAAAACCTATAAATGGAATGATCTTGTTTTATTTCAATCATTTGCAAAATGTCGTTCACTTTGTCGATAACCGGAAATTCATCTAATTTATCTACGTACTATCCTAACCCGTTACAATTATATGGAAAGTATGAATGTGCTTTATTACACTTCTCTACATATAATTCAATTCCAAATATTGACAGAAAGAACAATAAGTTATACTATGGTTCCAAGAACGTTATTGAAATACCTGAAGGTACTTACGAATTACAAGATATAAGTGACTACTTAAAATCTGAAATAAATAATGCTACAATAAAATTACAGTGCAATAACAATACCTTAAAAACTACTTTATACTGTACAAAAAGTATAGATTTGACTAAAGAAGACACCTTCAGAAGTTTATTAGGTTTTGATAAACAGGTCTTACAAGCAAATAAATGGCATGTGTCAAAGTTCGCCATCAACATTCTACCTACGACCGTGATCAGGATTGAATGTGATATCGTAAGTGGTTCGTATATAAACGGAGAACCCAGTCACATTTTGCATGAATTTGCTCTCAACGTCCCACCTGGATATAGAATTATAGAAATCCCGAAAAACACAATTTACTTTCCAATCAACCAAAATATTATTAGCGGTATACATATCAAGCTTCTAGATATAAATAATAACTTAATTAATTTACGCGGTGAAGAAGTACAACTATATTTACATCTCAGAATAAAAGATGATTGACTACAATAAATACAATTGTATGTACATCAACAAGTTAAAAACAACACTCATATCCAAGCTATCAATCAAGCAAGAGCTCGCTCTAAGAAGAAAACAAAATTAACGAAAAATAATAAAGCATTCCTTAAAGCGATTGGTTTACTAAAATGAATATATTAGACGTTTTATCAGCTCCCTCCCACGACAACTCTGTTGAAGGAATTGAGTTTCACTCTTACAAACCTTATGTAACAAGTTTTAACAGAAACGATGAAATTCGCATACCTATTAACCAACAGGACTTGTATGTACTTCCATCGGCAAGCACTTTGTACTTAGAAGGAACTGTAGTCGCTAGCAAAGGAGATTCGAAAGACAAGGCTAGTAGCATTCAATTTACAAATAATGCACTACTTTACTTGTTTCAAGATATAAGATATGAGTTGAATGGAGTAGAAATTGATAAAATAAAAAACGCGGGTGTGACTACTACAATGAAATCATTTCCGTAAATTAAATTAAATTAAAAATTAAATTCCGTCCTGGACACAGCACGGCCAGCACATTGATCAAGGTTACTGACGACATCAGGCTAGGCATGGAGAAGGGAAATCTTACGGTACTCTCCTTACTTGATTTCAGCAATGCGTTTAATACTGTAGATTTTCATATCCTGCTTGGCATACTGCGCTCTATTAACATATCTCCAACAGTGATTGATTGGTTTCATAGTTACTTGTTTGGGCGCCGGCAGTGTGTACGTGTTGAAGATTCCTTTTCCACCTGGCGTAATACATCTGTCGGTGTGCCACAGGGTGGCGTGCTATCTCCTTTGCTTTTCACAATTTTTATAAATTCCATCTCTAAGTCATTACATTGTTCCTACCACCTTTATGCAGACGATCTTCAAATATATACACAGGCTCCTTTACAGGAATTGTCGACAGCCTTTAATGCTATTAATATCGATTTGACGAGGATATGCACTTGGAGCAAGCGATATGGGCTGGAAGTGAACCCCTCTAAGACTCAGCTAATAGTTATTGGTAGCTCCAGAATGCTGCCTCAAGTTAATTGGTCACAGTTACCAGATATCGTTTTTAATGGCATTCCACTGGAAATATGCCAAAGTGTGAAGAACTTAGGGATATTCATCGACAGCACACTATCGTGGGGTCCTCAAATCCGTGAAGTTAGTCGCAAATTGTTTGCATCAGCGGGGTCTATGCGCAGACTGCGTAACTTTCTACCAACGACCACTAAAATTGCACTTGCAGAATCTCTCCTTCTTCCTCTTCTTGACTATGCCGATGTCAGCTATCTCGACGTCACCGAGGAGCAACTCGATAAGCTTGAGCGCCTTCAAAACTTTTGCATTAGATTTATATTTGGTCTACGCAAATATGATCACGTATCAGAGTTTCGCATATTGCTCAAGTGGCTCCCAATTCGACTTCGACGGAATGCTCATATTCTTGCCATGCTTTATAGTATTCTCTTTAATCCCACTTCTCCCTGTTATTTAAAAGAACGTTTCGTGTTCCTCAATGACACACATTTAAAATCCTTGAGGTCGTCAGAATCATTGGTATTGGCAGTACCTAGGCATTCTACGATTTTTTATGATAAATCGTTCACTGTACAGGCGGTACGGTTATGGAATGCACTGCCATTATCGATTAGACGGGCACAATCACTGGCCATCTTCAAAACGATGGTGAAAGAGCACTACCTGGGCCTATAGTCTCCCCAATTCCTTTTTTTCTTTTTGCGTTATGTGCTGTCTAACTTTCGTACGAGATATAAAAATAATTTATGTGTAGGTTTAGTATATATATAAATTTTGTATGTCTATATGAATAATTTATATTACCTACAATTATGTTCGATTATATATGTCTGTTTATGTATCATTGTATGCTTATTTTTAGGTATATGTACCTAGTACATTGCAATCATATGTGTTTGTAATCTAGTCTGTTACATTATATGACTACGTTACTCCTCTATCTTTTCCTATTACACCAATAATCGTCCAAAATGTCTTATGCGTGGGGATGGAATATCGATGGTATAAAAAATACTAATTCAGGAAGATTTTCTGCTTCCATACCTCTTAGTAATATCCTTGGTTTTGCAGAAGGCTTTAAGAAAGAAGTGATAAATAGCAAACATGAATTGATATTGTTACGAAGCAATACTAACTTGAATGCTATAAAACTTAACACCGGTGAAGTTGTGGATGATGTTCTAATAAATAAAGTCATATGGCGTGTACCGCATGTCAAGGTATCAGACAGGGAGAAAATAAGTATGCTAAGACTGCTAGAAAAAGATCAGCCACTACAAATGATTTTCAGAAATTGGGGTCTGTATGAATATCCAGCTTTACCGAAGACAACAAAACATACCTGGTCAATCAAAACTTCATCGCAAATAGAGAAACCACGATATGTCATTATTGGTCTACAGACAAATAGAAAGAACAATGCAGGTTCTGATACGTCCCAGTTTGACCATTGTCATATTCGTGATGTTAGAGTACATCTCAATTCAACATACTTCCCGTATGAAAATTTAAATGTAAATTTTTCAAATAATCAAATTGCTTTATTATACGAGCAATACACTAGATTTCAACAGTCTTATTACGGTCATCGTGCTGAGCCTTTATTAAGTCAAAAACAATTTAAAAATTTAGCACCGCTATTTGTCGTCGACTGTTCTAGACAACCGGATAATCTGAAGACAGGTTCCGTGGTTGATGTAAGAGTGGAAATTGAAAGTGATTTAGACATACCAGATCAAACTTCAGCATACTGTCTTATCTTGAACGACTGTATCATTGAGTACAAGCCTCTAAGTAACACAGTGAGAAAATTATCATGAACTCCAATACTATCATAGTGGATGTTCAAGGATTTAAGGATTAATACAACAACTTTATCATAAAGGAATTGGCATTCGCTACTCGTGATTATACACAAACGTTTTTAATAAAACCTCCCTACTTGTTTAGATACTTAACTTGTGAAGAACAGAAGCAAGTTAAATGGCTGGAACAAAACAGAGGAATTTATTGGGACGAAGGCTATATTGACTATAGAGAATTTCATCGTTTTATCGTTCATTATCTAGAAAATAAGGAGATATTTGTAAAAGGTTTGGAGAAGGTGAAATGGATAAAGGAACTTTGTGTGAATTGCAATGTCTCAGAACTTGATGAAAAACTATGCCCTAACTTTTCTGTGTTACATAAAAAATATTGTGATGAGAAAAGTAATTTAAATTGCAGTAAACATTTAAAGCACTGTGCGCTTAAAAATGTAATATGCGTAAAAAAGTATTTAAAATGGTAACGAAATGTGTACCTACTTGTTTTTTTAAGTTTATAAAATAAAAATATACTTTTAATAAAAGAAATAGCTCTTATTTTGTAATAAATATAACCCTTTTATTATTATAAGCATTACATAATATTTAATAAAAATTGCACAATGAAAGTAAAATTAACTATGTAGGTATGTATACTATTTAATAATAATAATTAGGTAGGTACCTATTTATTTATTTTAAACAAATCCACATTGGTGCTAGTAAGAATATTTTACTTAAGAACTAATGTTAGTAGATTACATCATAAGAAATAATAGGTAAGTATATTACATAATATTTACAAATATATTCTTAAAAATCATCATCTAATAAAGATTTAGATATTTTCTTAACTAACGCCACAGTGTCGTCCATTACACTATCCAGAGCGTCTTTGACGATATATTGCGCGTTAATTATTAAGTTCTCACTGTCACTGTCACTATCTTCAGTTTGAGGATTGTTATTACACAGATCGATCACTGAAATTTTTATTAATTTAATACCGCGTCGCTGTAGTCGACTCATAATAAAAGACTGTGTTGTTTTTTGCTTTTGTTTCTTCTTTTCCCGGCGATTTAACTTTAATTTCTTGCTCTGTTTCGTAGGTTTGCTATGCTCAGGTTCGCTGCATTGCAACCCAGTGAAATCATAAGGATCCTGAGCATACTGGCTGAATATGATTTCTGTGTCCTGAAACAACATATAAATATAATATTAATAACATACACTATACGTATTATGCCTGACGAGAACACTTATCTTTTTATTTTAATATTAAATGCTAAAGAAATGTTTTACTTACCGAGGACATTGTTAGTATGATGCACTCTAATGTTCTCTACAAGTGCTCGTGGTGAGCGAAATTTCGTGAATGATATAAAAAATTAAATCTATAAACATTATTGACAAAGCATTACGTGTTTAAATCGAGGTGTTAGCTTTGAAAATCATTCCTAATATAATATATACAAGTTCTAATTTACTCTAGGCATGAGTATAAGTTATAAATTATGAAAATTGCCAGCTTGCTTATTCTACAGAAACTCGGAGTGCAATGAACTGACACATTTATATGTTTACGAACATGTATCAACGTGAAATAGTGTAGTATTTATACCGTTTATTAATGATTCTACTAACTATACATTTTATAAACCTTTAATCTGATATAAAATATTCACGCAGGCGAAGTCGCAAGCATTCGCTAGTCACTCAATCACCTTTGAAATTTAATAGCATGGTATTAAGTGCAGCACAAAATCAACACAATAAAATTGTTATGAAATAATATTAAAACTTGATGAAATTGGAATCTCGGTATGGCTTACCTATTAACCAACATGAATAAAAGGAGGTTGTTGTTTAGTAACAATATTTATTAACAAAATAAAACGATTTTATTTACATTTCAAGGATTCTTTATTACTACAACAATTATACAATCCAAATTAATAATATAAAATAACTTTTTCGTAAACGTAATGGACACTACTAAGTAATAAGTATGTTTATCCGCATTCTGGAACCCATAACACAAGCTAGTTAAACTATGCTTACTTTGGGTCTAGAAAGCGCTGTGTAGAATGTCGTAGAATATTTATTATTCTTATTTCCTTTATTTAAGTTTAAATACATATCAATTATATTTTTAAATACATTCTATATATATAAAAAAAAAAAAACAAATATATTTAAAAATATAAAAAATAGTGGCCCACCGGCATCGGGAACAGGGACCAAGCTACCGGTGGTTAGGGCTCCAGAGAGAGGAATCTCCTCACAATACGTGCCGTGTCGAGGAGCACTGCCTTCTGCATCAAGCCCTTGACCCAACTGCCTAACGCGAGCCTCTGGAGATGTTGTTCGAGGCTCTTGGCAATCAGTCCGTGCACCGATACAACTATCGGAACAATAATCGCCGTGGATTCGGCGATTATTGTTCCGATAGTTGTATCACTCCACATGTCGACAACCTCGTGAGCCAAATCCAAATATTTTATTTGTTTTTCTTTTTCGGCTTTCACAAGATTCTCGTCATGTGGAATGGTGATATCGATAATTATTGCGCGGCGCTCTGATCGATCTATCAACACTATATCAGGTTTATTGGCTACAATAGTCCTGTCAGTGATGATAGATCGATCCCAGTACAACGTGATACGCCCATTTTCGAGAACTGCGTCGGGCACATACCTATAGTACGGTACCTCTGATTCCACAAGGTTGTACTTTAGAGCAAGCTGTTGATGAACAATCCTGGCTACTTGGTTATGTCTATGCAAATACTCGCCGTTGGCAAGACGAGAACAACCAGAGATTATATGTCTAAGGGATTCTCCGGGACGGTGGCACGCCCGACATATGTCAACCGTACCATCCCTTAGAATATACTTCCGATAGTTATTCGTCATCACAACTTCGTCCATAATTGCAAACACAAAACCTTCGGTTTCCCCAAATAGGTCACCGAAGCGTAGCCAAGACACAGATGCTGGTAAGTCTATATCAGACCCATGAAGAGCCCGATAGAAACGTCCATGCAACTCCTTGCTCTTCCATACATCCATGCGGTCATTAATACTTAATACCACAGGTTTGCGCCAGTTCTCTTTAGCCAAAGCTAGCGGGGTAAATCCGTTATCCACCCTTACTACATCACGATGCATATCAGCTTCATTGTGTAGGAAGTATTCCCTGAGGTTGCACACCTCACGGTTATGGAGGGACTTGGCATTTAAAAAGCCACGTCCCCCGCATTTCCGTGGTATGTACAACCTCATCACAGATGAACGCGGATGATGCATTCGGTATGCAGTAAGAAGCGTACGGATTCTCCTATCCAGGGAGTCTAATTCCGTCTGAGTCCACCTGAGTATGCCGAAGGAGTACATTAAAACCGGCATGACCCAACCGTTATAGGCGCGCACCTTATTACCGCCTGACAAAAGACTTTTGAGGACTTTTTTCAAGCGGCCAAAGAAACGTTCCCGTAACGATTGCTTCATGCTAGCTTCTGTAATGCCTAACGCCTGCGACATACCCAGGTATTTATAGGTGTCGATTGCAGAGAGAGACCTGAGTTTTGTGGAATCTGAGAGCTCAACCCCATCAGATTCCACAATCTCCCCTCTTTTTACATGCATGACCGCACATTTGTCCACACCAAATTCCATCCTGATAGATTTACTAAAGGTTTCGGTCATCTTTAGTAACGCTATCAGTTGGGAATTGTTGGGGGCAAATAATTTAAGATCATCCATGTAAAGGAGGTGGGATATAACCTGACCATCTCTCCGCAATCAACAGCCTAACCCTGAACTCTCCAGCATATAACTAAGAGGGTTCAGTGCCAGGCAAAACCATAATGGACTAAGACTATCACCCTGGAATATGCCCCGCTCTATCCTTATCAGCCCGCCATTCTCGCAGGTCCGTCGACACCCTGGATAGCAAAGGACCGTACTCCATTGCCCCATACATGCCTTCAGGAAGGTACATAGAGTTGTATCAATTTTATACAACTCAAGCACCCTCAAGAGCCACGTATGTGGCACGGAGTCATAGGCCTTTTTATAGTCTATCCAACATGTCACCAGGTCCTCACGATTACGGCGTGCCTGTTGGCTAATGGCCATATCAATTATAAGGAGCTCTTTAGTGCCACGAGCCCCACTTCTACATCCATTCTGAGAGATAGACATGATAGAATTGTCGGTTAAGTGTGAAGATATTTTTACTCTCAGGATGGATGTAAGAAGCTTATAGACCGTAGGAAGACATGTGATCGGTCTATAATTTTTAGGGTCCGTAGCACTACCGGACTTGTAAAGAAGGTGGGTTACACCAGTGGTCATGAAATTGGGAATCAATCCTGATTCAATACATGATTGGAATTGAGATGCCAAACGACCGTGTGAGCTTTTCAGCCATTTTAACCAAAAATTTTGCAGTCCGTCTGGTCCCGCTGACTTCCAGTTAGGCAACAGACGGACTGCATCGGTTACATCCTCTTGCAGTATAGTAACTGGATTCATGATCTTAATAGGCTCACACGATCGCTCAACATCCTGCATCCAATCACCCTCCGTATGACTGACGGGCATCGACCAGATATTACGCCAGAATGTATTAGTAATATCATCATCTGGTCGACACACGTCAGCCCCAGTCGAATCAGGGCGCTCCCAATCTCTGTAGACCCACCTTTGGTCCCTTTGGAACGTGCGATTCTGAGAATATCGCTCCACTCTTTTTTTATACCGCCGAATCCGGTTTGCCCACGCATAAACTTTTTGTTTTAGGTAGTCGATACGCTCTGTGACTCGTGCCAAAAATTCTTGAGGCCTAATATCAGACCCCGAGAACGCTCGACTCACAAAGCGCATCACTCTTGGGCGGGTATTGCCCGACCTGAAACAAATGAGCTTTCCAATGAGTGCCCTAGTCTCGGTGATACGTTGCTCAATTCTAAATTGCCAAGCCGGCACAGCAGATTTCGGTCGAGTAGCTAAGTCGCACTTTGGAAATTGAACATTAGCTACTCGACATACTGCGACGGCCGCGCAATAAAGAATTGAATGTGTATCACCGAGATCTTCGCTATTATCAAAATAATCTGATAATAACGAATCCAGGGCACACACTAGCGCTACATTTTTTTTATGCGTTGGCAAACGTGGTAGGCGAGGTCTATTAACAAAAGGCATGGAACGATATTCCCGCATAGCACATTCCAAAGCACTCCTTAATTGCTCGTCATACTCGGTACTTACGTCTATAGCCCTGGTATCAATCACTTCTTCGCTACAGATGTGCTGTGAGATGGTCTCCGTGGCTGGTTGTCTCACTGTTTGCGGAGAGGGTGTGGTACCCGGGCTACTTCGTATGTTAGAGCGTAGCCTCTCAAGTACAGAGTCATCCAACAAATGACAACGGTGGATGGCCCGCACTTGATCCGATAGCCGTTGTGCGGATACGTTGACAGTTGGTTCAAGTACCTGAAACAAAGGCAACATACGAACACGGTACGCAGTGAGGTTGACTCCTCCCTCTGTAGTAGTGTTGCCCAAAATCGGACTGCAAGAACAAGAGTCTTGCAGTCTTGGTCTTGGTCTTGCAGTTTTGCAAGACCAAGACCAAGACCAAGACCACCTATTTTTTGCAAGACCAAGACCAAGACTGACCCTTGCAAGACTTGCGCAAGACAAGACTACGTCTGCAAGACTCTTGCAGTCTTGCAGTGAAGTCAAACTGAGATTTGAGCATTTTTAATACCTGAGTATGTAGGTACTAGGTATTTAGTTTCTATACCACAGAATAAATAATAGTACCTAGGTACCTACTACGTCTATACCTACTGATAGAATGATAGATGGAGGCTGTGGTAGGTACCTTACCTATTCCGTGGCGTAGTGGTAGTGAACGCGACCGGTACGCAGGAGGCGCGGGTTTGATCCCCGCTCAGTGCAAATATTTGTGTGCATGAAAATGGGTATTTGCATTGGTCTGGTCGTGCCTCGGAGAGCACGTTAAGCCGTCGGTCCCGGTTGCCATACGAACATCTGTGACAGTCGTTACGGGTAGTTGGAGCCCTCAAAAGTCCGACTAGTCTAACTACAGAACTTCGATATCGCCAATTAATTGGTTGTGGAGGTCCGACGTCAGTCGCTTCACGGAAAATATCGTAGTTAGCCGCAACTTAGACTAGAAAGCCGACCCTAACTGAGTTGGGAAAAGGCTCAGAGAATGATGATGAGATAAGGTACTTACCACCATACTTACCTGTTGCTTTTTTGTAGTATGTTTTTATACCTACCTATGTTTAGCGTAGGTAAATAGAAAGGAAACTTCACTGACCTTGAACCTAAAGCCCTAGTTAATGAAGAGCACAGGCGGTAATTAGTACCTATTCCATTTTCCCTTAGAGACAAATTGCCACATGTTGTTATACCTATGTATCATACCACTGGCAGCCGTACGACCCGATGTCTGACGTGCGTGCCAATATAGACGTGGCACAAGCCGCGCTAGCCAACTACTGAAGTTCTTTTCATCGTAGGCAGGTAGGTACACTAGGTACTTAATCGCGCTCATTGTCGGTAGTTACTAGTTACCGACAATCAGCGCGAGCGGCGACTTGCGCAGTGTCAATGTGAAAGTTTGTGAAGATGTTTGTATGTTTGTTTGTTACTCAATCACGCTCTAACGGCTAACGGCTCTGGATTTGGTACAGAGTTACATTAGAGCCTCGATCCTAGAATAACACATAGGTTACCTACTTTTTATCCCGAGAATAAGTAGATACACACACACACACGATTTTTTAATTCATAATCTGTAATAGGCGCGTGTCCCTCAATTGTTTTAAATTACTGTGTAATATGAATGGTTTGTGTTTTAATATTTTTAGAAGTAGGTAGGCCACTAGCCACTATCATTCGGCAGAGGAACGAACGTTTTTTAAAGACACTCGGTTCTGTTCTGGCGACGCCGCCGCCGACGACGTGACGCTTATTATGAGAATATGCAGTTTCAATGTAAAGTAGGTACCTACCTACTTACTTATGTGACACAAGACTCGAAGTCCTTTATATTTATTTAAGCTTCATGTAGATACAAAGAGGACTTGCACTTATTTGCACTTATCGATCTATGCATTTGTTGTAGGTACCTATTATTTCATTGACAGCCCCTATTAAAGGTCTCAAGATTCATCAACTATCACTGACTGTAGGTACGTATACCATTATACCGCCGATTTTTGCCTATTTGGCACATGGAAATGTATGTACTTGCCACGCTAAAGCTTTATGCCTACTCTCCACGTGTAACATTTGTCAAAGAGATACCGCTTTAAAATAAAGATTTTAATATAGAGATAAAACGACATTATGGCTGCCGTCAAAGGACACCGGTGAAAGGGGACGGATTGGGCGCGTTTTTACTGATTAATCAGAATCGAATAAGACGATTATAAATATATTTATTTTTTCATTAATTGCTATTTGTGTAAATAGTGTTGAAATACAAGGTAGGTTACTAGGTAGGTACCTACTAATTCATTATCAAATTGAATATTGTTACTATTTACTGCACTGAACGTGTACGTTGGTTATTGCAAAAAATCTAGCCTATGTAGGTAGGTAGTGTAGGTAGGTAGGTAGGTAGGTACCTAATATTACTGTAAAGTTTCATCAAAATCAGTTTACGTCTGTTTTTTTTTTTTTTATGTTTCTACGGCGGTAAACATGCCTACGGCCCACCTGATGGAAAGTGGTCACCGTAGCCTATAGACGTTTGCAACACCAAGGCTGCTACTAACGCGTTACCGCCTGAAGGAGACGGTGGAAAGAGAAAGGCAGGATAAAGGAGGCGGAAGGGGAGAGAGGAAGAGGAGGGATGGGAGTTTGGGCCTCCGGAACTGACACTCACCGAACGAAACACAACAGTAGATCTGTTATTTTACGTCGATATTCTGTGCCAGGGTGGTAACTACCCGGTCGAGCCGGCCCATTCATGCTGACACCTAACGGTTCCAGCGGGGCTCTACCACCAGTAATATAAGTATATTACTGTATACGTAATACACATTCCTACATACATATGCTCACGCCCGTAATTCCCAAAGGGGTAGGCAGAGGAGTATTTAACACCAACATTTTGTCGATTGGGCACTTTGTCTTGGGCTGTGTGTTTATTGTCGGATGTAGAACAGCCCCTATCCCATAGTCGCCTTCTACGACACCCATGAAAAGAGATGGGGTGGTCCTATTCTACTCCACCGGGAACCAAACCAGCACGGCAAATACTTACGTTACGTAAAATTAAACAGCCCAATTGTAGAGGTGACCAATGAATGTGATGATGAGTTTACTTCTCAGAAATTATTTATCACTAAAATAAAATCGATACATAAATGCTTTAAAAATAAATAGAGTTTTGTGTGAGAATCAAAGTTATACTTTATGTGATCCAATTATTCTATTTCCATGAATTTAATGGATTTAAATCGGAAAAAGTGAATATCCAGATTCTATTTCCGCCTGAATTCACCCCTGTACAGCTAATACATATAATACAATAAATCTACTATATTTTTGATATTTACCGACAAAGACGTGGCGGTATATTAAAAGAGTTTGCGACAAGTGAATTTCTTTTTTGATTTTGCCGCTCTGAAGTCAAAGGTATCCGACATTTCAAAGACTAATTAAATTAAGTTTCTGGGTGCTCAAAAGTGTCATAACTCATAACGAACGGACACGATAACCTGCAAGTTGTCATGCAACCTGCAAATCCTGCAATAGTCCTTGCAATGAATATTGTTGCCACACCATAAAGATAGATAGATGTTATAGTATTATACCTACTTGATCACAGGGATAGTACCTAACCTACCTAATAGGGTTAGTGCTTAGTGCAATAGTCTTAAAAAAACTTAAAAAAAGGTGGGTTGAAGTCAATTAATAATAATTTCGTTCCTCTTTTGATAGAATTCACTTAGTTACCTCCGTCACTTTATTGTTTTGCTCGGATTGCAGAGATTGGATTTGAGGAATTTGATACTACGTTAAGATTACGTTTCTGTTTTTATAGTCTTTGGAAGGATATTATTTTTGTCAATAGATGCCGAACGTAGGTTATGTAGGTAACTTTTGGCCTTTCGGCATGTGCTGTATATAAGGGCGTTCATCATGATAAAAATGCATTTTGGTTTTGATTAAGCTGCGCTTAGAGTCAACCGGGTTTTAAAATGAGTGACATAGATTCAAATAGTTCTAGTCAGAGTAGTGAGAGTTGGACTAGGTCTAAAAGACTAAAAAGTAAATTTGATGAGTTTTTCGATATAATTCATGCCACTGAAACTGCTACATGTAAGTTATGCCACCATAAGAAAGTTGAAATCAAAATGAAGAACAGAAATACTTCAGGATTAAGGAAGCATCTACTGTCTTTTCACGAGAAGGAATCGCGACTATTACTTCCTGCAAGTCAACTAATCAAGCAAAAGCCAACAAAGGGGCCCATATCAAAGTTTTTAATGAGAGATGGAGAAAATAGACAGGTAAGAAAAAATACCTACCTAAGTGTTAATATACGTAATTATAGTTAGGTACCTACCTAATTACCAACAACAAAACATATAAAAGTATGGCAATTCTGGTAACAAGTAGGTAGATACCTATTTAACATTTTTTTCCGCCCCATGTCATTGGTTGTGCGTGGGAGATTGTCGTGCACATTTCTCTCCCCGGCTGACCCAGAGCCGTATATCTCGCCATGCATTACAAATTGCGTTGGTGCGCCAACAAAACAATTTGTAATGCATAAATATCGATGTAGATAAAAAAGTGGTCTATGCAGATAAATGAATCATAATTATGACCGATTAATTACTAATATTCCCGGTAACCCCTGCAACTAAGCTAAATTGCTTGTGCTAGGAGTGGGTTCACATTCGGTAGTGTAATGGCTAGAATTCGAGCCCGGGACCTCTCAATAGTAAGGGACTCCTTAACCACTAAGCTATCGACGCTTCTCACAATAATAACGAAAATAACTGAATTTGTTTACAGAGACTTCGACCGGGTTCGATTCCCGGTTACCTATGTATGAAAGTTAGTAGAAAAGTTTGAATGTCATTATTATTAACTGAATTTGTTTACAGAGACTTCGACCGGGTTCGATTCCCGGTTATGTATGAAAGTTAGTAGAAAAGTTTGAATGTCATTATTATTAACTGAATTTGTTTACAGAGACTTCGACCGGGTTCGATTCCCGGTTATGTATGAAAGTTAGTAGAAAAGTTTGAATGTCATTATTATTAACTGAATTTGTTTACAGAGACTTCGACCGGGTTCGATTCCCGGTTATGTATGAAAGTTAGAAGAAAAGTTTGACTGTCATTATTATTATATCCAAAATCGAAGCCATGGTTGCTAATAACAAATCTCGCTATATCTCATAGTTTCTAACTTCTCCCCACTGACCCATTTGGGTTGATCACTCTGTATACTATCATAATACATTTAGTGAAAAGCTGTTAATTAATAATAATTAAACGACGAACAAACAAAATATTCATAGTATTGATGTTGTATTGTATCATATAATTATCATAATATGTTTTATTATTTTATTTCAGCCAGCACTTTCTAGAAACCGCAGTGAAAACTTTGTGGCAGCTACAGTTGATTGGATTGTGAAAAAATATCTTCCTTTCTCATTTTTTGATGATGAAGATACACAAGAATATTTTCGATCCATTTGCCCGAACCCGATGATGGTATTTCCTAAAAGGTCAACTCTCAGACGGAAGATTAAAGAGCGATTTGAAGAACTACAATCTCATGTTAAGAACCGACTACAACATTACTCGTGCAAAATGTCATTTACCATAGATGGATGGACCTCTATTGCTGGTAGGAGTTACTATGGCGTCACTGTGCACTATATAGACAACGAGTGGAAATATCGATCTATAGTCCTTGATTTTATGCCTTCACACGGTCGACATACTGGGGAAGATATTGCAACTATTTTCCACGAATGTTTAGTTGAATATGATTTGGTTGATAAAATACAGGGTATTACGGTCGACAACGCTAGTGCAAATACGCAATTTATGTTTGAACTTGGCAAACAAATGCCACATTTTGACTCAGACAATCAACATTTCCGGTGCTTTGCTCACATTTTGAACCTTGGTGTACAAGATTTATTAAAAACTTTAGCATTACATAGTGACACTGAAAATGCAGAAAGAGAACAGCAGTATGAAGAGGAAAGTGAAGAAGATGAAGAACATATTCCAAATATTGCTGACTCACGTACAGCGATTACAAAATTACGCAGTATTTGTTGTAAAATAAAAAGAAGTGAGATCTTAAAAAGAAAGTTCCACTCTGCTTGTGAAGCATCTGGTGTGCCAGCTGATCTTAATCCCATACTTGACTGTCCAACAAGATGGAATTCTACACATGATATGATTGGATTTGGTATAAAAATCCGAATGGGTATTAACATATTGTGTACTTCTGTCAGCGAATTAAACGATTTTCAAATCACGGAAATTGAATGGCGAATACTCGACAAAATATATAAGTTTCTAATAAACTTTAAAGTTTTATCAACTAAACTTGGTGGAGAAAAATATGTTACAATACCGCTAGTCGTTGTGTCATTCAATCTTTTACTGGATAAAATTGAATCCATGGCAAAACAATTAGACGAGAAACCAAATCGAACCGAAGTGGACGAAAAGCTCGTTCTGGGTTTTCAAGCAGCCCGAGATAAAATGCTTAAGCATTATAAGAAGAGCAACTGGATTTACTGTACAAGTTTAATTTTAGACCCTAGGCACAAAGCTGAGACTTTCGAAATGACTACGTGGGGACAGCAAATAAAAACAGAAAGCCTGCGCAAATTCAATGAAATTTATACGCAATATAAAAGTACAATAAACCTTATGTCTAAGTCTCCACAGAACAATGAAAATATTGAAAATATTCTTCACGATCATGATGAAGATATTGAAGATGAAGACATAATAGATTTCGAGAAGCTATACACAGGTCCCTCTACGTCTTCAGGATCTGGCTGTGGCTTAATGAAAACTGACGAGTTGGAGGAGTATTTAAGTAAGCCGAGAGCCACCAGCTCGGAAGACATTTTAGAGTGGTGGAGGACGCATGAAACGGAATATCCGATTTTATCCAAGATGGCTCGTGATTTTCTTTCAATACCTGCAACTTCAGTACCCGCTGAAAGATTATTTTCTAAAGCATCACTAGTAATAAGAAAACACAGAAATAGGTTAAGTGATGAGTCAGCCAGGTGGTTACTTTGCATTAATTCTTGGTCAAAAGAATTATTATAATAATTCTCTTATTATTAATATTATTAAAAATCTACCTGATATTTACCATGTTTATTGTTTCTTGAGCTTAAAATTGATAATTTCAATAAATAGTATTTTGCATACTTTGTCTTTATTATGTTTCCTTCCATATATGGTGATTACGATTACTATCACTATTTATCTTGACAATATTTAAAAAATGATGTCAAGTCATTGACATAGGAATCTATGTCAATGTAATCTCAAGTTTCCATACTTCATTACGATGTTTCATATCTTACTAAATCACACTAAGCAATTGATAAGTGCGAGACTTGCAAGACTCGCAAGACTCTTGCTGCAAGACCAAGACCAAGACCGAGACTGAGCGTGCAAGACCAAGACCAAGACCAAGACCAGGGGTATCGGTGCAAGACCAAGACCAAGACTGGCTCAAGTCTCGTCTTGGTCTTGCAATGGGCAACACTACTCTGTAGCCACAAAATATGCCCGCATGACGTTTTCGTTCATAGAAGTAGTCCATCGCATGCGGTGCACATCACCACCGGTAGCGGGGGCCCTATTCGAAGCCGGTGGGCGTCGGGGCTCCAAGCCAGTCGGTGGCCGGCCTCTCCCCTGCCGACGCACAGGTGTTGGCGACGTCGGCGGGGAGAAAAACTCGTCGCTGGAACTTGAGCTCGACGTCGCTGTCACACCCAGAGAACTGGCTGGTGGCTGCGGGACGGAGCTGAGCGACGAGTCCGGGATTGTTGGGCGTGCTGCTGCTCGTGCCTTGGCTCTTGTTATCATAATCGATACTTATTTTTGTGCATTTTCAGAATTTGTTTTTGACAGACAGAAACTGTCATGTCAATAATTGTTGTGAGATATAATATTCGTGCTTACATATTTGTTGTATGGATCAATTTTATAATACTTTTTCCCTTGATGGTTTATTGCACTATTGTAGTTGATTATATATTTAACAGATTTTATCTAAATTTAATTTGATTTAAAGCACAAAAATAGCTGACTGGTTGATACTAGTGTTGCCAGTTAATTATTCTTATTATTATTACTACTTACAATAATAATTTACACCTAAGAATAATGTAATTTGTAATTTTGTAGTTGATTGTACTTTAATGAAATCTGTTGAGTTCGTTAATTTAACATACTTACATAAAACTTATACTATTTTGCATGACTGTTTGAATATATTTTATAATGTAAACCGAAGAATACATTATTATATATAACATAATATATGATGAAGCAGTAAAAATTGTGTCTGTACATTTAACAAAAATTACATATCAAATACTAAAGTTCGTTATTTTTTATGTTATTCTTGAAAATATAGGCGTGACCCCAGGCTTTTGTCGATATTTTATCCTTAGATATAGCTCGTTTATCATCGTTATTAGATAAAACAATTTTGTTGACACTTTGAGTGAATATTTCGTGTTTAATTGATTTAAACATTATATTTTTTTACGAATAACTCCACCATTAAATAAAACATGTTTATAATCTGAAATGGTCAAATCTTTTACCACACATAACTTTGCGCCTTTTGCTTTTTTAATGATTTTATTAGGAGTTTTTATCGAATAAAGTTTTGATCTCAAACCAACGAAATCAGTAATATATTGACCCCCCATTTCATCTTTAAATAGCCCAGGAACTTTTTTGTTTTTTAAAGGTATATTATAGTCATTTTGTTCATAGTTACTAGTATCAAAATACTGCAAAAAAATTGTTCTTAAGATCATGATAAAAATCATTTGTGTATATTTTATAAACAAAAGAATCGGTGTCTGTATAACATAACTGCACACGATCTTCATAAAAGGGTTTGATAGTATTATAATGAAAGTCGTACATATGTAACTTAGATAGTTCTAATACAGTAAATCCAATATAAATAGGTTTATCTAAAATAATCTGGTCTGGTTTCATTTGTATTGCAACTAAATTTTCGGAGAGAATAGATGCACTATGGAAATAGGGATTCGCTACCAGTTTCTCAGCGGATATTGATTTTTTGGTTCGATTAGATTTATCACTCCATTGATTAACCAAATGAATAACTGCTCTATTTTCAGTGTTTTCTAATGTCTTGCCGAACACACTGTTATTTAATAACTTGAAAAAGTCTTGTTCGAAAGAAGTTTTTGCCTTTTGTCTTAATCGAGTATTTAATTCTATATACTGTTTTAAATAAGAGCTTTGTCTAAAAGTTATAACTCTATGAACTTTGCGTAGTATTAACCCATGTTCTAGACACTTTTTTAAATGAATATAGTGAATAACATAAGTTATACTTGTTATATAAATTTGCAATTAATTTATTTGTTTTACCGCCCGGGGGTATACATTTCTCGGGGCAAAATGGTAAGTCATTATGATGAATATGTAAGTGTTCGGGGTACAAAAGGTCGACCTCTAAAATGAAACCCCATTCAGCGTTATCCGCAATATCTTCAATATATAAATTATTTATTTCATTTTCACTCAAAAATCTAAAACTCGAATAAGGTAAGTATTGACACATGCTAAAACCATAAAGATTATTACAGTCTAGATATACTATGAAACTTTCAGGCTCCAACGAATTATATTCTGGCATGTATTTGTGATTAGCTTTAGCATATCGATGGGAACACATGCATAAGCCCCCTCGTATCCCACTTTGAATCATTCTAACGATTGCCAAATCTGATATAAGTTCCAACTGAATACTCGTTTTAAGCAACATTGCGTCAAAGGATAAACTAGGTGCAGTTACGTAAAATGCCGGGTCCAGGGTATAATGTTGTTTACAAGTTTTTCGAAAATTTTGAAACACATCTGTCAATAAAAGTACATCTGTTTTTAAGTAGAGGTCTGTATATTCACCCAAATCATTTATATGGAATTCATTCCAAATTGTTTGTGCGTAATTATAATCATCATCGCTAATACCTTCATTGGTCATAGAATTATGAAAATAATTCATTGTAGCATTTCCAGTTCATCATATAATCATATGGATAAATACCTTTTCGTGTGAGCAAATTAAATTGTCTTTCATCAGGAAAATGAGAACGAAGGGTAACAAAATCATTTACGTGCATTGTTTTAGCGAGTTTGTCTAAGCTCGTACCTAAAAAGTTGAAGGAGTCCAAAAATCTAATTTGCAAATACTCATTATTAGCAATAGGTATAAATTTCGTAAATGCTGTATATTTCTCTTTCGTTTTAGGTATTATTTTGATATATCCAGGCATTTCACCTAACTTTTTTATAAATAAATGACAGTCGTACCCGGATAAGTTATGAAAAAATATTGGGACAAACTTTGGTACTTTATACTGCAAATTACAATATCGATGTACTGCACCTCGATATTTACCAGTGATATGACAATGATCTCTAACTCTATCCATGAATAATAAATTTTGACATATGTGACACACAACCGCGCGTTTAAAGTTATACGCATCTTTCTGTGTGAATATCATAGGTTCACTTTTGGATAAAATTCTACAGATTGATGTTACATCCGCCGTCAAGAAATCTATAAATTTAGAAACACAATCATTTCCACGATAGCTTCTAAATCCTTCAATATTAGTTTCAAATGTGGACACTATGTTATATTCAAACGCAGCAGGCACGTGTCGACGCGTGTACGACGTATTAGCGGTGTCGAGTTGATCGTCGGAAATATGATTGAGCAATGTTTCAAAATCAGCATAAATGACGAATGGAATATTTTGTTTTCTATCGTAATTCTTAAATTTTATAAATGACCCCTGTTCTGGTAAAACTGTTACAACCCCACCGCACAGATGTGTTTCAATTTGATTTAGGGTTGGAAAAAATATCAAACATGTTTCGCAAAAGTAAAGTTTACTATGATGTTTGGTTATCTGATTTCTGACTAGACGAGATAAATCTTTAATGAGGCAATAATGAGAAGATGTATTATTTTCCAAAAATAACAAATGAATGCTCTTAGATTTATTGTTTATTGATTTATATAATGGACCAACGATTATCTTATCATTTTTTAACCCATAAACAAAAACATTTAAAAATTGATTATTTTTTTCAAAGACAGCAATATCGGAAAATGTGACGGGGAATGTTAAATCATTTACGTTTAAAACGTCTTGAAAGTGGGGATAAGAAGAAACTCTTTCAGGATGTCGGGTTGTGGGATACAGAGCAGCCATAACACACCATAAAAAACAATATTTATCTTTGTTTTGAATATTTAAACAAGCTTTTTTGTTTTTTATAAATTTTGGTAAGGATATAAATTTAGATCCAGCGAGAGGTTGATATTTATTTATTTTAATTTCTAAATGAGAGTTAGATAAAAAGGTCCAACCACTATCTCTCTCCTGAAACTCTTCAATTTTCTTTAACAATAACTCCGATGACGTATCAAAGTCATAATTTAAATGAATAATATAATTTTTTGTAACGAATGACTTAATTTCCTGTTGGTCATTTTTAAATAAAAGAAAGAAAGAAAAAGTTCTAAATTAATCTTGAGAGATGTATGTTTCTGTAGTGACTGATCTATTAGATTTTTAATTTGTTCAGCAATTTTACAGAGAAATAGCTCCGGCAAAACATTTATTTGTTCACTAGTTGCGGTGATCCTATAACTCGCAATTCGTCCTTTAAACGAAGAATGAATTATGTCAATATTATTGTGCACCCTGATCACGCTTTTGTTTTTATGAAGATTACTGCGTAAATGACCAGACCATCTATTATTTTCTACTAATAATTCGCAAGCCGAACAGTAAGGCATTATTAGTTTTATTTAATAGATACATTAACTAATGGAAACACAGAATATATCTTATAACTGAGTCTAATTTTCACTCATTTAATACTTAGGTACAACTAATGTTCCCGAGGGGGCAATCTCGAAACCGGAGATGGCCCAGGGTCAGTCGGGGTGCGAGGGATATGCTCTATGGGCAACCTTACACCCCGGCGTCTGTAGACCCGAGACGGCGTGCGGTTTTAGTCGGTTCAAGCCCGACATAACCGCCCCCGCTGGCACGCGGGGGGGTATCCGAAGGGATTTCCGCACGAAAAAAAAAAAAAAAAAAAAAAGGTACAACTAATGTTCACGATTTTCGATCCTCTAAGTTTGATAGACAGGCATAACATGCATAATCATCACAATATTATAATGATTATTCGATGGTAAGTAAGCGTCAAAATATAAATGAATTGCGAAGGTTAGGAGTCAAGTATATGTGTTCCTAAAAAATAAAATTTAAATTAGGCTTACGGTACATGGATGAAACTAATTATTTTTATATTAACGAACTTGCAAAATGTACCTTATATGAAATTGAATTGCATTTAAGGTGGTATAGAACCACGCTGTTATCACGAACCAATAGGAATCAGCATGGATTACTCGGCTTGACTGGGGTTAGTTTCGTTCTTCTCATATCCTTGAGTGGTTCGCTATCGTATCTTATGTATTAACGCCGAAAATTAGGTACCAATCTACGTGTCTTCCTAAAAAAATAAATGAAGATTTAATTAATTAGGTATTAAGTAATTAGCGCTAGCGTTCAACGAGAGCGCAAAGTATAGGGATTTACTCATGAATTGTGAATGCGCTCCTATACTTTGTTCTTCTCATGTACTGAAACACCAATGTGTCGCAATCCATAAAACTCGTTGATGCTACTAGCTAAAATTATCAATTTTCCAATACAAAATGTGATGAAGTTTATATAGAATATATATATGTAGTAATAATTACCTGTAAAATTTTGACTTGAATAAACTTATTATATACTCTTCAAGTGTATATTTTATTACTATGTTTAACGTACATTTTATTATAATATACTGTAAACGGCTACTCTTTACCACTACTACAATATTTCATTTTCATATTTTACAGTTTGCGACTTTTAAGCAACAAATATTTTTTACTTAGTTATAGAAGAAAAATCATATCAACCTATTATAACAGTGAATCATACGCCTTTTTTCAAATAAATCATTAAAATATTTGTTAATACATAAATACTACGTAGGTACACGTGCGCTCTACTTAATATTTTCATCAGTCAGCTGTATAAATAGGGTTGTCATACATTCACATTTATTATATTGTTACTGTATATTTATGCTCAAACACAAAATAAGAAGTCTTCGAGCGTTTGTTCGTCTGTCTAACGTGATAAGCTCAAAATCTAGTTAATGAATTGTCATATAGTTTTCTTTAATAAATCTAAATGAATCTATTTAACTTTAAACAACAGTATGTTGATCTTTTTAAAATTCATACACCTACAGTCAAAAAAAGATGTAACCTTATAATATTCTCTATTACCCATGCGAAGCTAGGAGATTTTGCTAGTAACGTATAATTTGAACGTTGTTGGTTGGACAGCCCTAAGTCTTTCCGCTGCGTTGACTATTAATCAAATATCTTAGGGCCGGTTGTTTCAGCTCTACTTAACGCACGCGTCAACGTTAAAAATGGCGCTAACTATCGTCAGGACAAAAATTGAGTTGTTTCACAAAATGGCGGCCTTAACGTACGTTAAAAGTAACAATTACATTAACCGATGCCTCCCCCACTGGTTAACGTAATTGTAATGTCGATTGACATTTTATTCTCAAGCAATTTGCCTGAAACAGTAAAGTAAAAACTTTATAATGGATTCTATTTTATATTCGTCTTTATACGATGATAGTTCGTCTGACGATGATAGAAATACTACTGTAGAAAGAAAGAACAAAGTATTTAAAATGCGTATTAATAACCTAAACCTATGGGACGAACAGGAATTTATTGCAAGATACCGTGTATCAAAGGAAGTAGCCCTTTTGTTAACACATAAAATCGAAAATGAAATTAAGTTTGCTACCTACGGAAAAGTAAGTGCTTACCCTACCTACCTACCTATATTTATCATAGCTAGTCTACCTAGCGACATTGCTTGCCATGAATTATTGTTCAAAGTTTTTCAATTACCTACCTAAGTATATATTTTCATCATGTTTTCGTTCATAGTACCTACTTTATATATTTCAGGAATCGTGCCGTAAAACCTATAGACCAGGTACTTTCAACTCTCCAATACTATGCCTCAGGATCATTCATGAGGTGTGTTGGTGATATGTCTGGATTGCATAAATCAACAGTATGCCGTATCATTCACCGAGTGACTCGTGCAATCGCTAAATTGCGGCCTGAATACATAAACATGCCAACGAATGAGGAATTACTAGCTGTTGCAACAGATTTTTATAAAATAGCCCGATTTCCAAAGGTATTAGGTGCAATTGATTGCACTCACATACAAATCCTTTCTCCAGGTAAGAAGCAACAATCCTATGTTGTAGGTACTTATTTAGGTATAATTAAAATAAAGTATTAATCAATTTTTGTCGTTCGAAATTTAAGGTGGTCAAAATGCAGAAGACTTTAGGAACAGAAAAGGCACATTCTCTATTAACGTCCAAGTGGTTGGTGATGCAAATTTATTCATAAGAAACATAGTTGCTAGATGGCCAGGTTCAGCACACGACAGTCACATATTTAATAGTTCTAATTTAAAGTGTAGATTGGAATCTGGAGAATTTGATAACTACTGGCTACTTGGGGATTCAGGTTATGCTTTAAAATCATATATGCTCACCCCTTTACATGATCCTCAAAGTCAAGCCGAAAAATATTATAATGAAAGCCAAATACGTACAAGAAATACCATTGAAAGGCTATTTGGTCTCTGGAAACGAAGATTTCCGATTATTGGAACCAAATTACGTTCCAAATTAGAGAATATCCAGCATATAATTGTTGCAACAGCAGTGCTACACAATATATGCCGGAAATTAAATGTTGTACAACCACCAGACAATGTCCAAATAAATGAAGAAATACATAGAGGAAGCTATAGTATAACTAACAGTAATGTAGACTCAACTACAAGAAATTATTTAACCAATAATTACTTTAACAGGTATTACTATTTTTATTGAAATAAAAATTATATCTAGTATAGTATAGTATATATGTAGCATTGGAGGATTAGAAATATTATAATAATAATTTTATGATTATCATGGCATCCATATAGATCTACTTTTATAATTACAGATTTACATAAATTATGGAGCAGTGTTGGGTACATGCTGAAGGTTTAACTTGTAAGTGCATGTCAGGTGACTGGTATTGAAATACATTTGTATATTTAACGGCATACTTTATTGTCTAATAAACTTATTTCTAAACTAAGTTTCCTTTTTTTTAGCTCATATATCTCCTTTTCCTCATTTCGTTTTTCCTCCATATATTTAAGTTTTAATTGGTAAATATGCTTTTCTTGTTCTTCATTATTCTTTAAAACTTCAGCCCTTATTTCGTTGTAGCTTTTACTGCAGCTGCATAACTTCTTGCGAATACCTGTAGAAATGAAGAAAATATAATAGCTAACTTCTATTTTAGTAAGGTAAGATTATTATTGAAACTATATTGCATTTTACTTACGAAGTGGTTTTGATACAGGTGTTCTAAGTAACGATGCTGGTGATTTACTGTCAAATACATCATCATTAAAAGAGTCAATGTAGATGATCTGTAAATAAAATATTTGATTAGTTAGTCACTGGAGTATATTTACATCAACTACCTCTGCTATATACTCAACTAGCCGTTGCCGGCGGCTCCGCCCGCGTTGATGTCGGTTATTGCTCAGTGTAGTGTTGAGTCAACGCTATTGAGCATTTAATTCACCTCTCTACTCAACTTTGTCCTCGACTATTTTTCATTAATGATCACTGCTCCGCTCCCTTGAGTAGTAGCGTGATGATATATAGCCTATGTGTTATTCTGATGTATGAGCTATATTATTGTAAAGTTTCATTAAAATCCATTCAGTAGTTTTTGCGTGAAAGAGTAACAAACATCCATACATACATCCATCCATACTCACAAACTTTCGCATTTATAATATTAGTAGAATCAATCAGCCCATGACAGTCCACTGCTGGACTTAAGCCTCTCCCAAGGTAAATAAATGGAAGTGGATCTTACCCCATTACTAGGTTTAACATTTTCCTTATGTTCGTCGACTTTGACATTGCTCACTTCACCACCGTCTAGGCTGAGATTAATAACCTATAGAAAAATACATAATTAATTTTGTGTCTAACCAGAAGTAACCTTGAGGCAAATATGTACATGGCACAAAGTATGTATTAGTTATTATGACTATCATGGTTGCTTATATTATTATCAGCAAATAAAAAGTGTTCAAGTGTTTCATTGATGGTAATAAGCTTGCCATTACTAGATATCAAACAGCTCGTGAGTATGTTAGTAGGTACATCTCTGCTTAGCTCTTCAGGAATAATAAAGTACATAAAAATAGGAATGTAAGATCCGTGATGTAAGCTGATCCTACGCTATCACTAGGTTTCATAATTTTCTTATGTTCAGCGAGTTTCACATATTGAAAAATACATACACTAATTTCATGTAAAACCTAGAAGTAGGTTCGCAATATCATAGAAGACAACAACATGACACTGATAATAGACATGTCAGTAATACTTACATCTTGAGAATCATTTGGAATTACAATTGTTGGTTGATTTTCTATTAAATCATCATCGACAACACTTGGCAACCCATCTATTGATATGGGCATTACCGATCGAAACCAATCTGTTTCTTGGTGCACAGGAGACGCAGGTGGCCCACCCCCAGTTTTAAGCCTCGACTGTCTTTCTTGACTGGCATCCTAAAACAGGTATTAAAATAAACTGTTTTAAAACAATTCATACAAGTAATGTCTTGTGGAAAGTACATCTTCATTATTACCTTACGGGCATTTCTTTTCATATTATCGAATTTGGCTTTTAACTGCCGTAAACTCCTCGGCTGGTCTCCACCAGCATTAAATTCTGCATGAATAGTGGCCCAAGTTTTATTTTTCTTCACGTTGCTAATATTATCTGTTTTTTTGTTAAATAAAATGTCCTTGTACTTCTCAATGAGATACTGAAAACGTTCTTTCTCATTCCTTGTGAAATTTATAGCGCGTTCTCTAAAAAATAACACGTGAATTAATACATCATAAAATAGTAATTACACATTGCATAGTTGAGCATATTTTATCACGTTTGTAAAGATATACTTACTTTGGTGTAAAAGAATCCATTTTACAGCAATTTTTAAGTTAATACCTTATTTTATTTTAATACGATACACAGAACAATGCTGATAATTGTTTCACTTTGTATCAAAATTCAAAAGAATGCTTTGACATCTTGTCATTCTTGTCAAAATACAAATTTGACGTACTGAATATGAATCTTGCTATATGAGAAAAAATCTCCCAACTATTGTTATAGGGAGAAAGTGTCGTTTGCTACTGGCAGCCCGAATAACTTTGACAATCATTTTTTTATGCTGTGGAACAACGCTTAGAATTTAACGTACGTTAAACATCCCACGTAACCGTTAATATTTGACGTACGTATGTTACGATAACCTACTGTTTGAAACAACCGGCCCTTAGTCTTTATTTTTTCATCAGGTATAATACGCCCAAGAAAAAATGTTAGTTTATTTGTTATATTTTAATGAATTACATGAATGTTTAATTTAACAGTCTGTCACACCCATTCTAGCTTATAATCAATTAATTTTCAAAGTACACCTCACATTACGATCGAGCTCCAGTACGATACAAAGTAATGACTATTCAACACTACATTTACAGTGCAGTCTTTCAGTTAAAGTATTGACTTGAAGCACTTGAAGTGATCGAAGTCATCGGAATTCATTTAAAATGTAAGTACTTATAATGTCAATTTCATAATTATATGTATTACTCTCTTACTCCCACAGCGTAATCGAGTTATTAGTTTAGCGTAAAACATCAATTTTACAGTCCTGCTGATATTTGTGTTGAATTTGTTTGAGTATACTTTATGTCACTGCATTATCAATATAGTTCAAAGTCTCTAATAGAAAACGTAGAAATTTATTTGTGAACACGAATGAATCAAGAGTTTTAGTACACACACTAAAATTGATATAACTAATTAAACAATTATATAAATGTTTCAGGTCTGACTCCGAATGTGATCAAATATACACCTCTGCTAAAGATAGTGAATACTCTGCTCGAGCCGGGCGTAAAAGTACG
The DNA here is from genome assembly GCA_946251805.1 of Cybosia mesomella. Classification (NCBI taxonomy): domain Eukaryota; kingdom Metazoa; phylum Arthropoda; class Insecta; order Lepidoptera; family Erebidae; genus Cybosia; species Cybosia mesomella. The sequence continues at coordinate 17,464,751 of OX276403.1, forward strand.
CCTGTTACGAACAAACGCAAAATAACTCTAGTAAAAAAATCACCTGCTAGTATAAGGTAATTATGGACAATGTATTAATTAACTTAGCAGTAAATACCTAATCGTGGAGATGAGGTTAACCATATTTAAATTCATTTGTGTAATAAGCTATATTTAATTCGTCAGTCGGTTTGTGTAGCAACAATTTTTTATAATTATAACTTATACAATAGTGAGTTAGTTACTTATCCAGTACTAGAATCAGAAAACTTTATTAGATCCTCGAATATAATTCGCTGTTACTTTAACAACTAATGTACAAAATTGTAGATTGTTTTTTTTTTTTTTTTTTTTTTTATTGTCATGTATAGTAATTAAACAATGCTTGTTTCAGAAAAAAGCATACCCCTGCAGACATATTTGGCATCTGTCGGGAACGAGCCGAACATTGTAACCCTTCATCATCACCCGTGTTGTCATCATACTTCATTAACAGAATTGCTAATGGCAGCGAACGACGAACGGCAACCACAACGGGTGATTAGGTACTACATCGACCGGGGTGTGTGTTGGGTAACCTCCTCGAGTGTCGCTCCGATTCCGATCCCGCTGCAGTCCGGGGGGAACGGAATCGGAGCGGCCGGTACACCCTGGGCGGCGGTCAATGACTTCCCCTTCACCCCTTCATAGGGTTGGCATTGATCGTCGGCCAATACCCAACGTGGCGGGAACACATCGCTCTCCGTACTCCTCTGCTTTCAGAGGAGACAGGATGAGCGATGCTGTTAGTGGTGAGATGGCCCAGGGTCAGCCGGGGTGCGAGGGATATGCTCTATGGGTAACCTTACACCCCGGCGTCTGAAGACCCGAGACGGCGTGCGGTTTTAGTCGGTGCAAGCCCGACATAACCGCCCCCGCTGGCTGGCGGGGGGGTATCCGAAGGGATTTCCGCACGATAAAAAAAAAAAAAAAAAAAGGTACTACATCGACCTCAAAGTCTATCAGACTAGCGACGCACGCGAAACCGACTCCCAAGAACTATGGAAAAAAGCGCAAGTTCGAATAAAATTTCAGACCGACCAAGATTCCCTACAATGGCGTAAGTTGCAAGCCTTAGTGCAGTCTGTTGACACATTGTTCGACGAACCCCCTAAATTTAGTTCATATTAATTATGATTTTTTCAGTTATATAAGGAATATTCCATTAATTCATTTCTGTAACTAATTCATGTTTTTTATTAATAAATACCATATTTACCGTTGTACTTTTGTTTGTTTTACCAAACATCAAACATTGTCTTATGGTTTTGATTGCTAATGTGATGAATTAACACACTAAGCGCAAAGTCTGCATGTCAGACGACTGTGCTACTAGTTGTGGGCGCGCAAAGCAAACTACAAACATTGTCTTTTGGTTCTGATTGCTAATGCGATGAATTAACACACTAAGCGCAAAGTCTGTATGTCAGACGACTGTGCTACTAGTTGTGGGCGCGCAAAAGCAAACATCAAACAATGTCTTATGGTTTTGATTGCTAATGCGATGAATTAACACACTAAGCGCAAAGTCTGCATGTCAGACGACTGTGCTACTAGTTGTGGGCGCGCAAAAGCAAACTACAAACATTGCCTTTGGTTCTGATTGCTAATGCGATGAATTAACACACTAAGCGCAGTCTGTATGTCAGACGACTGTGCTACTAGTTGTGGGCGCGCAAAAGCAAACTACAAACATTGCCTTTGTTTCTGATTACATCAATCAAACATTATTCGTTGAGGATATTAAAAACTAAATCTTCGTATTCGATTGTGTATTATTGGGTATTCTGTCTCACCGTTTGGAGCGAGGCGAGCTGTGATCGCCGAGCGACAGGTGGGGCAGAATGGCCAATAATATACTACTGACCCTCTCATGTTTTCTTCATACAGACCAGTAGCGTTATCTTTTGTGCTTTGTAAAATAACAGAGCATTTAATTAAAAATAGGTTGGAATGGTTTTTGGAACATAACAATTCGTTATCTAGCTCTCAATATGGTTTTAGGAAAGGTAGAAGTGTAGCAGATAATCATAGTATTTTGTTTACTGATATATTCCTGTCATTTTCTGGTGAGGAATCTACTGTTTGTGCTTTTCTGGACGTTAGTGCCGCTTATGATAATGTTAACCTAGCAATGCTAAAACAAAAATTGTTTAACTCAAAAATACCTCCAAAATTGATCAACTTCGTGTTTAACTTATTTACAGGGAGAACTATTAGTTTACGTGTTTCCGGTCAAAACCTTCCAAATAGAACACTTTGGAAAGGGATTCCTCAGGGCTCAGTATTAAGCCCTTTATTGTATGATGTATATACAAGGGATATTGATTTAAACTTTCATCCTTCTTGTTCTGTTTTGCAGTACGCTGATGATTTGCTCATTTATTCCTCTCATTCCTCTATAGAACAAGTTACATTAAATTTGCAAAACTCGTTAGATAATCTCGTAACTTGGCTATTAAATCACGACTTATCTCTCTCAGCTTCTAAAAGTATTGCTGTTGTATTTTCTCGTAAAAGATCTATCCCACTGGTAAGTGTTTCTTTTGGGCAGTCGGTAATCCCAACTACTAAAGAGGCACGTTTCTTGGGGAAAATTTTCGATAGTAAAATTAATGGGGTCGCACATATCAATTATATAAGTAAAAAATGTGAGAAAAACATTAATGTGTTGTGAGCTTTAGCTGGTGTCTGGTGGGGCGCTCATCCCTCTTGTCTTAAATTGATTTATAATGCTTTAATAAGAAGTTTGTTGGATTTTGGGTCCTTCACATTGGAACCTGCAAATAAGAATGCACTTCATAAATTAGATTTAATTCAATCTCAAAGCTTACTTACGCCTTGTGATTGGAGCAATGGAAAGCAGCCCAATAAATGCCCTCCAAATTGAATGTGCTGATCCTCCTCTAGATCTTAGGAGCCAATTTTTGTCTGATAGGTATTTGTTTAAGTTAACTCAGTATAAATCACATCCGTTAATATCAAAACTTCAACAATTAAACTCTTTGATTGTAAGTGGCAATCGATTTTGGAATAATAAAACTGTACCTAATCTATTAGCTAGTCTTAGAAAATTCATTGATCTTAAGGTGCATATAGTAGATTTTCCGTGTCATCCTCTATTCTTTTATGACTACAAATTTTTAACTTTTTTGCCAAATGTCCTTCTGACATTAAGTATCAAAAAACATTCGGTCATCCTTAACCCTAATCGTGTGTTAGATGCGTTCGTGCATCAGCATTGTCAAAACGCTGTCGTATTTTTTACGGATGCATCGAAAACATTTCCTTCTGTTCCTTTAGTTCCGGGTCTTAATGACAACAATAATGTGATAGGTTCAGCCTTTTTGGATTTCCATTCGGGTCATTTTAAACTATTTAAATACCCTGGCATACTTTCTATTTATTCTGGAGAAGGTATGGCTATTCTTGAGTGCGTACGACACATTCTTATTAAAAATATACCTGAATCAATTATTTTTTCGGATTCTCTTAGTTGCTTACAATCGCTGCTTTCAAACCCATTCAATGAAAATCGCTTTCTCCGTTATCTTTAGAAATTAAAGCTAAACTGTTGGAATGTAATGACCGTGATTTACAAGTCACCCTTACATGGATTCCTGGTCACTCGAGTATCAAAGGAAATGAGATGGTAGATGAATTGGCGAAATTGGCTGCTCTACAGGGCAGCACGAATAATCAACTAGTCAATAGTAATGATTTGTCTATACTTCCTCGTATTTATCTTGAGGAGAGTTGGAATAACACTTGGTCGACTTCCAATAAGGGAAACTTTTATCGATGCCTTCAACCTTGTATAACCATGCACCCATGGTTCTCTAAATTACACATCGAAAAGAAATTTTCTTCCACTATGTCTCGGCTGAGATTTGGCCATTGTACTTCACCAGCACACCTTGCAAAGCTAAGGGTGCGCGATTCATCTCTATGTGAGTGTGGTTTGGATGAAGGTAACATCATGCATATCCTATTTATATGTCCTAATTATTCTCCATCTTTACTTGACATTATGATTAATTATCAAGCTTCTTTATAATGATAATTACAAAGATATATTATGAAGACGTAAGAATTTAATAAGCGATTTTATATATACTTTGTTAGACACATCATATCATATATCATATCATATATAAAAGACATCGTTGCATCAGTCTATATCTTAACTGTCTACTGGCTGCGTGGTGCCGGCCTAGAAGAGAATAGCACCAACCCAAGTCTTCCCGTGGGTGTCGTAAGAGGCGACTAAGGGACATATCCGGGGGCGGGCAGCAGCACCCCCGCAGAACAACCCCTCCAACAAACTGCGATCCCCAACCCGCCTGCCCAGCGTGGGGATTATGGGCACTACCCCCAAATGAAGGAAACAGCCAAAAGATGGCCCCCAGTTCCCGGCCGCCTCGCTATCCCTGGTCATGGTAGCGGCCATGGTAACGGCGGGGCAGGGGGTGCTAAGAATCCCCGGGCTACAATAGGCTACCAAACCCTTCACAAACTGACCCTGGCTACGTATAACGGACGCACTCTGAGGCTTGACCATCATCTAGCGCAGTTGGAAGTGGAGTTAGAGAACATTAAATGGCATGTTCTCGGGTTATGCGAAGTCAGCAGAGAGGGAGAGAATACCGTAACCCTTGACTCGGGCCATCTTCTCTACTTTCGCGAGGGTGATAAAACATCCCAGGGTGGCGTAGGTTTCCTCGTCAATAGGGCCCTCTCTAACAACGTTCAAGAAATCTCCAGCGTGTCGAACAGGTTAGCGTACCTGATCCTTCAGCTATCCAAGCGGTGTTGCCATGAAGGTTATTCAGGTCTACGCACCGACCTCGGCACACTCGGATGATGAAGTGGAGGATATGTATGAAGACATATCCAAAGCCTTGCACAACACCACTAAGGCTCACTTCAACGTTGTTATGGGGGACTTTAACGGCAAGGTGGGTACCCAGTCTGGGTACGAATCCCGTATAGGCCCGCATGGTTATGGAGTTAGGAATCACAGGGGACAAATGCTTGTCAACTTCCTTGAGAAAGAGGGACTATTCTTAATGAATTCCTTCTTTAAGAAACAGCCTCAAAGGAAGTGGACATGGCAAAGCCCCGACGCTGTGACAAAAAATGAGATCGACTTCATCATGACGGATAGCAAGCACATATTCAGAGATGTCTCAGTGATCAACAGGTTTAATACCGGATCTGATCACCGACTGCTCCGAGGCTCTCTGAATATCAACCTAAAGCTTGAAAGAAACCGTTTGATGATGTCCACGCTCCGACCTAACCCAACCCAAATCATGGCGGGCACCGAGAAGTTCCAGCAGCTTCTCGGGGAAAGATTTGTTGCCTTGGAACCCACTGATGACGCTGACGAGACCCTACACAATCTGGTCGAAACGCTGAGAGACGAGGGCATCAAGTTCTGCAAAAAACAGCGCACTGGCAGGAAGTCCAAACTCTCGGATGAGACTCTGGGGCTGATGGCAAGAAGACGGGAAACCACCCAAGCGACTTCGTCAGACAGGTCACACCTAAACAAGGAAATTGCGAAGATGGTACGGCGTGACCTTCGGAGCCCCAACACACGCCTCATTGAAGAGGCGATAGAGCGAAACCGAGGGTCCAAAGTATTCACTCAGCAGCTTGGAAGGAGCCATCTGACGAAGCTCATAACGCATGATGGGAGGACCGTCTTGTCGAAGCCGGAGATCTCCGCCGAGATAGAGGATTTCTATGGCCGTCTGTATACTGCACATGCTCCCCGTCCTCGACGAGACGACCATGATTCCAGAGCCACCCTGACACGCCACTATACCGACGAACTGCCTGATATCAGTCAAGACGAGATCGTGTTAGCTCTGAAGCAGCTTAAAAATGGAAAAGCCCCCGGTGAGGATGGAATTACTTCAGAGCTTCTGAAGGCAGGAGGAGCTCCTGTCATACAGGAGTTACAGAAGCTCTTTAACGCCGTCCTTCACAGTGGGAGAACTCCTAAGGCGTGGAGCGGGAGTTTGGTTGTTCTCTTTTTTAAGAAGGGTGATAAGACCCTCCTTAAAAACTACAGACCCATCACACTCCTGAGCCACGTCTATAAGCTATTTTCACGAGTGGTCACGAATCGTCTCGCCAGGAGACTCGACGAGTTCCAGCCACCGGAACAGGCTGGGTTCCGCGGAGGATATGGCACCATAGACCACATTCACACAGTGAGGCAGATTATACAGAAGTCCGAAGAGTATAATCAGCCCCTGTGTCTCGCTTTTGTGGACTATGAAAAGGCATTTGACTCCGTTGAAACTTGTGCTGTTCTGGAATCCTTACAGCGATGTCAAGTAGACTATCGTTATGTCGAGGTGCTGAGATGCCTTTACGAAGCCGCCACTATGAGTGTCCAAGTACAGGGTCAGCAGTCTAAACCCATCCAATTGCGCAGAGGAGTGAGACAGGGGGATGTCATATCCCCGAAACTGTTCACGAGCGCATTGGAAGATATGTTTAAGACGCTGGAGTGGAAAGGTAAGGGCATAAATATAAACGGCGACTACATCTCACACCTGCGATTCGCTGATGACATAGTCTTAATGGCGGAGTCGCTAGAGGAGCTAACCCAGATGCTGGACGGCCTAGCTTCAGCCTCGCGACGCATCGGTCTTGGCATGAATTTGGATAAAACCAAAGTCTTGATTAATGGCCACATTGATCCAGGACCGGTCGTCGTGGATGGCCACCTTCTTGAAATTGTTTCTGAGTACACTTACCTCGGGCAGATTGTGCAGTTGGGTAAAAACAATTTTGAGAAGGAGGCCAAGAGGAGGATCCAGCTAGGCTGGGCAGCGTTTGGGAAACTACGTCGGGTTTTCTCGTCATCCATACCGCAGTGTTTGAAAACGAAAGTTTTCAATCAGTGCGTCCTACCCGTAATGACCTACGGAGCTGAGACGTGGACACTCACGGTAGGGCTGGTCCACCAGTTCAAAGTCGCTCAGCGAGCTATGGAAAGAGCTATGCTCGGAGTTTCTCTGAAGGATAGGATTCGTAACGAATACATCCGACAGAGAACCAAGGTTATCGACATAGCTCAAAGAATAAGCAAGCTGAAGTGGCAGTGGGCCGGCCATATCTCGCGAAGAACCGACAACCGCTGGGGTAAACGTGTTCTTGAGTGGAGACCGCGACTCGGCAAACGTAGTGTAGGACGCCCTCCGGCCAGGTGGGATGACGATCTGCGAAAGACTGCGGGCAGATGCTGGATGCGGCAAGCTGAAGACAGGGGGCTATGGCGCTCATTAGGGGAGATCTATGTCCAGCAGTGGACTAGAATAGGTTGATGATGAATTATCATTATATCTGTGTATATATTGCCCATCTAAGTTAACGTAAATAATAATGTTAAACACCGGAATGCTAACTTTATATTTCTTATTACTTGCCAATAAGTCATTTTCAAGGAAATTGTTCTCTTACTTGCTGTCTTAAAAGTTATTGAGAGACGATTACGCACTATTCTCCTTATGCCATTCTGTACAATCGCGCGTAGCCCATTTTTATGTAAAAATGCAGAAAAAGTGAGTGGATGTAAACTAGATCCTTGTTTTGGATCCAATTCAATAAATTGAGCATACACAATATATGGGCCTGGATCTCTGTCATTGTATAGAGTCCGACAAACAGTAGGTAGTGATGGTGGCAGATTCATCAGTGGAACTGGACTGAACCACAGGGAGAGACGTGTCCATTTTTATGTCTTTGGTGACATTGACTTCATTAGCCAATTTAGGTCCACCTGCTAATTTGCTAATTTTGCCGGTTTTTATAGATTTAGGCTTTTTTTTTTTAAGTTTTAAGTAGCTTTCTAGAGCAACATCATTGACTTGATTGGCTGCCGCTACGAGTGAGTCTATACCCCTTAACGTCGGTGGCGTCGTGAAATGTTCATTTGGATCAAGATCCCCCTCAATGGACGAATCCATTGCGGGGACAAAGTAATGTACAAAAACTTACCAACTAATAAATGTTGACGTATTTACACTAAAAATATACAATTTAACTACAAATAAATACAAATATTGTACAGGAAATAAATAAATAAATTTTAACACAAAAATAGCGCCCTTTCAGTTTCCCGCCTTTTTTTCAAAAAAAAAACTAACCTCAACTTTTATGAAAATAATTTAACTGTGACGTATTGTATCTCTCGTTCGGAAACGCTATGAATGCATGGTTGGATATTAGTCTTTTCACCCACATTGTGCAACCAGCAAGTGCATAGAGGATTGGAAGGAAAAAATATTATTGGAGTTTATATTTTATTATAAACTTTTTATTTATTTTAATTTAATTAAATAGTACTATATTTATTTATTTATGTTGATAGATTCTGATGAAGAGAGTTTTGTATCGTGTTCTTCTTCTGCTGCTGTAACGTTGTGGATTCTTTACAAATCAAATTGAACTATATCCATAAATTAATCGATATTTTAGTATGTTTCGATAACTTGTTACTAATTATCTATGGTTGTGCAAGCGAGATTGGACAACACTAGCCCAGTTATTAACTGACGGCTCTTAAATCGTTCCTTTCCTTGGTAACCTTCGCCGAGGAAGGTCACTTTGACCCCGTGGCCAACTGCTGTCGGCTCCGGGTAAGTTTTGAGATCAACATTTCCTACTTCTTCTACAGGTGAAGACTTTCCAGCGGTGCAGCTTATTGCCTGCTAAAATGCATGGCTATATATATATATATATATTTTATTTTACTGTGTGCTATTTCAGCCTACCTATTTAGTGCCACGAGGCCGATGACCCCTACAGTCAGAGGTCGCGGCACCAGCTTGTGCTGCCTATTTATATTCTTTTTATTATAGCTTCTAGCTACGCTGTATTGCCGCTGAGAGATTCTCTTCACCTGCTATTTTAGCGGGTCACTTGGACGTAATTACCTAGTGACAAACTGACCCGCACTTTTTCTATTTCCAGGGTCTTCGCACCGGGCTTCGCACCATAATGGCGGTAGCGAGGCACACCAGCGGAGACCCTGGCACGCTTGCACAACCATAGATAATTAGTAACAAGTTATCGAAACATACTAAAATATCGATTAATTTCTGGATATAGTTTAATTTGATTTGTAAAGAATCCACAACGTTACAATACCCCCTCAATTAGTTCAGGGTTTTTGTTACCCAAAAACCCGATACTGGACTGCTCAATACAATGCTTGACTTACGCTTACACATACATACTTTCTTACATACCTCCTCTATCATTTTCATCCATACTTTGCGGTTACCACATAAATAATGTAGCACACGCTTCCTTCCGAAGAGAGTTTCCAGGATAATAGGCGCTGGAGACTCAGACGTAAATCTAACAAGATGGTAAACATTGAAATGTCACAGACAACAATTTCAATGGGAAGAAAAAGAGCAATAAATACCACTATATATTTTCGACTATAAAAGATAAAGTATTATGTTTTTAGTATAGGGCTTCTTTTAGATGTATACATTACCGCATCTGCAATGAGGCTTATTTAACGAGTTTGCAAACCGCTCGGAAGAAGACATAACAGAGATATGCAATAAGGCTTGTTTTTGGAACTGAGTTTGCACGACCGCTCAGCATAATAATGGTATAAAACCATAAGAAACAATACCCAGATACTGGTTGAATATCCCAGCTCCAAGAAAAGGTATCCGTTGGTTTAAAACGCCAACGGACCCACAAATGGTACAAAACCATAAAAACTCCCGGTGACTGGTTGAATATCCCAGCATCAAGATAAGGTATCCGTTGGTTTAAAACGAAAACGGACCCAAAAACAACATCTAGACTGGTTTAATACCTCTTATGGTCATTTTAACTGTATAGTATACTATTATACCCACTGGTAAAGTAAGGATCTATTTGCTTTTGTTTTCTTGGACTTGTTGATCTCACCCAGTATCTACTTACTTTTTATTATATTCATTTTTGTGTAGGTGTCTGTCGCACACCTAGTACCCAGTCAGTGAATTTATCATACTTTTTATACTTGCTTACCTTTTATATGCATTTAAGTTATTATATCAACCTATTGCTGGTTGAAATTTATCTTTATGTTGATATATTAATACTATTTTGATTATATTATACACTATTTTGATTATATTATACACAAATAGTTTATTGCTCACTGACAGGTTACATATATACTACTTGATTTAACTAGTACCTCATATTGAAGTAAATTAATTACTTAATTTTTATGTCAATCTCACTCATCGCACCATAGCTTTTATTTTTATTTAACTTTGGGTTAATTTACCTTTTAAATTTAATACTTAACTCAACTGTTTTGTAGTCAGTGTTGCTTGTTGTCGGATTTCTGTATCCAAATTAGCTTTTGTATTTGAAAAAAAAAAACTTAATTCTTTGAAAAGAAATACAAAAAATAAAAGATCTGCATACAACTAATAAAATCTTTGAAAAGAACAACAAAGATAACAAATACTTAAATTGTAGACCTCGTCTTGTTCTGCATATGGGATAGTGATAGTTTTGCTAGTGTGTCCAGTGATGACGATTCTGTACAGCTCGGTGACAAACTATTCTCAATTTTTTCAGCCTTTCCTTTTTTCTCAATGTTGTCCACATTAATGCTCACAGCATTCCTGCGCATTATTCTGATCTTCTATCATCTTTTGATTCAGAGTACGTTCATGCGGTACTAGTTTCTGAAACTTTTCTTAAGCCGGTACTTCCTTCTACCCAGTATTCTCTCCCCGGGTAATTGCACAATGTTGACAGAACGGGTAAGGCATGTGGGGATGTTGCTGTGTATCTTCGTGGAGAGAAACTGTAGGTGAGATTTAATCTATTCAGGTTTCGCTAACACGAAAGTGTATCCTCTTGAGAAAATATGTGTCTGTGTATTATAAACACAAACATATTATCAGATCAAAGTATTTTTATTACGTGACAAAACAAAACAATGACATTCGTATCAAAAAGTAATCATACATAGTTTTTAAAACATTCCTCCTCACTCTAACTCTTCATTGAGGCGCCGTGGAGGTCTGGTGTTGTATTAACAACAGGTGTATCTGATAAATTATCAAGCGTAATCACTGTTGGGGTGTATCACTAGATGTTTGAAACGGTGTCGTACTGATTTCAAGAGGTATTGTTGGTTCTGGTGTTGGTTCAGTTCTTTGCCTGATGGTGGTCCGCGTGTCTGCGTTTTAATATTCCTTCCGGTGTTTTGATTACATATGAGTATTTATGAGTTCTTTTCTCGATTTCAGCTGGTTCCCATATTTTCTGTTCCTTTGTCCGTATGTAGACCTTACTGCCAAGAAAGTAATTAGGTGCTCGATTTTCATTTTCCGCTGTTATATTTGCTCTCACTTCTCTGTGACGTAACATTTTCTTTGTACTTGGTCGAGCGTTATCTAATATACAATTTAATTGTCTGCCGAACATCATGTATGCAGGGGATTTGGGAGTAGTGTTATGAGGTGTGTTTCTGTATGTGAAAAGGAAGTCTCCTAATCGATCATTTGTTGTTATATTTTGATTTCCACTTGACATGCGACTTTTGAAAGTACGTACTAAGCGTTCCGCTAACCCATTGGTATGGGGGTGATATGGGGATGAAGTTTATTCTGCGACGTTAGTTGGGGACTTTTGTCAGATACTATTATTTCGGGTAACCCGAATGTTGTGAAAATTTCACTCAGTACATCGCATAATTTGTCAGCGGTAATGTTGTTCATTGGTCTTACTTCAATCCATTTCGACAGTGCGTCGCAAAGGACCAACCAATATTTTACTTGGAATGGTCCAGCAAAATCTATAATTATGTATTCTCTCCCATACGTTGTCAGGGATAGACCATGAATATACTGGTAACTCTCGAGTTGTTTGGACGGTTTTCTTGGCAACCACGACATGTTTTTACGTAATTGTCTATATCTTCTTCTATTGAAGGCCACCAATGTGAAAACGTACCAGTGCTCGCCTTGCAGATATGCCTGGATGGCCTCGGTGTATAAATATTTTAATGATATTTTTCTCATAGAGGATGGCATGATAATTCTCCCTTGCTATAATAGGACTCCATTTTCCACAGATAGTTCGCTACGCTTTTTGAAATATGGATGTAAGCTCTGGTCATCATATTTGTATGCACTCCAGTTGGTTTTCATGTGCTGTATAACGTTCACTAGTGTCTGATCGTGCTAGGTATGCTGTTTTACAGTATTTTCATTAATTGCTAAATCTTCAAACTTCTTTAAATTTAAGATTTGTACGATTTTGTTGACTGTACCTACATTATGTTTTTGATGGTTGCTACGTAGCAGTGTGTTTTGTATGGCAACCACCATATATAACAGGATACCTGCGAAGATCCGATCGGAAAATATTACAATATTTAGGGGTAAAATTACTAAAGTGTTGGCAAATAAGGCTTACTATACTATTGACGAATTCTTGAATGATAAATCCTTTGCATGATATTCTTAAAGTATTTAATTAATTAAATTCTGTTATGCATATTTAATTTGTACACCATATTCTATGGTAGGACATAGCGCACTTAAATGTAACCTAGAATAAGAACTGCACACAAACCTATGATCCACAAATAAATGAATTGAATTGAATTGTTCTTGATCATTTTTTCCGGTTACTGCAATGTCATCAAAATATATTGCTATGTTAGGTATGTTTTTCCGCACGAAAAAAAAAACAAAAAAAAGGTATGTTTTCTAATAGGTTTTCAAGGTCGTTTTGAAATATTGATGGTGCCGTGGTTATTCCAAATGGCATTCTGTTATAGCGGAAATAACCTTTGCTGCGTCGATATTGTAAGATATTTCTTTGACTCGAGTGATATTCGAAATTGCAAATATGCATCCTTTAGATACATTTTTGAAAATTTCTCTCCATTAGCAAGGCAAGGCGTTGTCTTAACTGATCAAAATGTGGTACTGAATGAGTGTGTGAGATTAGGACTGGGTTGAGTGTCGTGCGAAAATCTCCACATATTCTTATTTGTTAACGGACAACAGTGATGGTTTGACAACCATCACTGTTGGTGTCGCCCACTCTACTGGTGTTTCATTAGGGTTAATTCTTTCAATGATACCTTCTTTAACCAGACGGTCCAACTCAAGGTCAACATTCTTCCGTATGCCAAATTTAATTGGTCTCGCTGGTAATTGTTTTGGTTCAGCTCCAGGTTTTATATGAATATTTACTTCATAGTTCTTAACATCTCCCAATTTGTTATCGAAAAGAATATTATTTTTGTCAATGATTTGTTTCAAAGACATCGCTTGGTGTTTAATTGAGTAAACAGGGTTAGGGAATGGCATGTTGTTCGCTCCATTGTAATCCAAATAACATAGGCTTTGCATTTTTTATTACAACAACCGGCAAGATCTTTGGTTTTCCCTGTACTTCAACTGTGACATCAGTGAGACCTTTTGGTTTGAGTTTGTGGTCACCATAGGCACGTAGTTTGGGTCCTTCTATTAGTTCTGGTGACCCAATTTTCCTCCAAAATGCGGTGCTAATGATTGAATAGACGGAGCCTGGTTTTTTTTTTATATTTAGGTCACGTCAATTTGAGTAAAGTCTCAGGAAAGAGGGTCACCATTACATACACGTAACATGTTAACAATGGTGGCACTCAGCTTGACGGCCTCATCAGAAGAGAATTGTCGTCGGAGCACCGCGTGACACCCACCGGTCCCACTAGTGCTGCGACCACAATCCCCCTGCCCGGCTATGCACTTGCTGACCCCTGAACACAATTAAACCGAAATTAGATTACTATGGAAGGTTTTTCGCAATCGTGCACGGTGGTACCTATCCGGCCGAATTTTGTGACAAATTTGTGTCATCAAATTTCTACCACCAGTTCCCCAGATCACCAGCAGTGCTATTCTTTAAGGACCACAGCCTTGCGCGCAGCGCTGCGCTCGTCGACGAGCTCGCAAAATGCTGCTTTGGATTTATATTTTATTTTAATTTTGATTTTAATTTATGATTTAGATTTAGATTTAGATTTAGATTTAGATTTAGATTTAGATTTAGATTTAGATTTAGATTTAGATTTAGATTTAGATTTAGATTTAGATTTAGATTTAGATTTAGATTTAGATTTAGATTTAGATTTAGATTTAGATTTAGATTTAGATTTAGATTTAGATTTAGATTTAGATTTAGATTTAGATTTAGATTTAGATTTAGATTTAGATTTAGATTTAGATTTAGATTTAGATTTAGATTTAGATTTAGATTTAGATTTAGATTTAGATTTAGATTTAGATTTAGATTTAGATTTAGATTTAGATTTAGATTTAGATTTAGATTTAGATTTAGATTTAGATTTAGATTTAGATTTAGATTTAGATTTAGATTTAGATTTAGATTTAGATTTAGATTTAGATTTAGATTTAGATTTAGATTTAGATTTAGATTTAGATTTAGATTTAGATTTAGATTTAGATTTAGATTTAGATTTAGATTTAGATTTAGATTTAGATTTAGATTTAGATTTAGATTTAGATTTAGATTTAGATTTAGATTTAGATTTAGATTTAGATTTAGATTTAGATTTAGATTTAGATTTAGATTTAGATTTAGATTTAGATTTAGATTTAGATTTAGATTTAGATTTAGATTTAGATTTTAGATCCAAATCCAAATCCAAATCCAAATCCAAATCCAAATCCAAATCCAAATCCAAATCCAAATCCAAATCCAAATCCAAATCCAAATCCAAATCCAAATCCAAATCCAAATCCAAATCCAAATCCAAATCCAAATCCAAATCCAAATCCAAATCCAAATCCAAATCCAAATCCAAATCCAAATCCAAATCCAAATCCAAATCCAAATCCAAATCCAAATCCAAATCCAAATCCAAATCCAAATCCAAATCCAAATCCAAATCCAAATCCAAATCTAAATCTAAATCTAAATCTAAATCTAAATCTAAATCTAAATCTAAATCTAAATCTAAATCTAAATCTAAATCTAAATCTAAATCTAAATCTAAATCTAAATCTAAATCTAAATCTAAATCTAAATCTAAATCTAAATCTAAATCTAAATCTAAATCTAAATCTAAATCTAAATCTAAATCTAAATCTAAATCTAAATCTAAATCTAAATCTAAATCTAAATCTAAATCTAAATCTAAATCTAAATCTAAATCTAAATCTAAATCTAAATCTAAATCTAAATCTAAATCTAAATCTAAATCTAAATCTAAATCTAAATCTAAATCTAAATCTAAATCTAAATCTAAATCTAAATCTAAATCTAAATCTAAATCTAAATCTAAATCTAAATCTAAATCTAAATCTAAATCTAAATCTAAATCTAAATCTAAATCTAAATCTAAATCTAAATTAAAATAAAATAAAATATAAATCCAAAGCAGCATTTTGCGAGCTCGTCGACGAGCGCAGCGCTGCGCGCAAGGCTGTGGTCCTTAGAGAATAGCACTGCAGATCCCAATCCATGGTGCATTGGATACCATTGATTGTAGTATCAATTTTCTTGCACCTCATGTTGGTGGTATTAATGTTATAGACATTTGCTTCATAATTACTTTCATCAGAAGACGTAATTCTAGTTGCCGCTCTGTTCATTTCAAGTCTTTGAACTTTGTTCAAGATGCTTTTTATTTTCCTGCCGTTATTTGTATTTTGTGTATCTTGTATAAATGATGATATATAAGCTCTTCCTGACTTAATACAACAACTCTCGTAATGGAATTTCAATTGACAAGCTTTACAGGTGTAGTTAGTAGCTGCACAATTGTTATAATCATATTTTTCTGAACTACCACACCGTTTGCATAGGTTTTCATGATTAAGACCTCGGTCGCGTAATTGATGTACTAATAAGTCACCTTCATAACCACATTCTTTACAGTGATCTTTTAGTTTGTTTGCATAACTTTCCATATATTCGTCATCTTATCTAATGCAGTTCCAGAATTCTGTCAACGCTTTGTATCGAGGCGTTCGTTTGTGGTAGAAACTGCAAAGCTTTTCTTTTACTTCTTCATGACGGAAGAGTGTTCACAAAGGCAGTTTTTATTTTGTGAAAGATATCGGGTGGTAGACATGTTATGAGTAGATCTTTTTGTATTTCTTTATATTCAATGCCATAAATGTTGCACTTTGTTTCAAAATTTTCCAGGGATGTTATTTCCGGGTTAAATTTATCGTGTGAAAAGTTCTTTACTATTTTACTTACATTACTTATTTCCATCCAACTGTGATACCGTTGCTGTTCGTTCTACAGCTTGAACAGTTATGGTTCGCAAGACTTCAGTAAGTTGTTGTTGCTGGGCTTGTTGTACCCATAGAAAATCAGTGAATTGCTGCGCATTCATTTTTATTTTAAATCCTAGTCGCTAATTATTATAAACATAAACATATTTTCAGATCAAAGTATTTTTATTATGTAACAAAACAAAACAATGACATTCGTATCAAAAAGTAATCATATATAGTTTTACAAAAGAGTCTGGTTATAACTATTAAAGTGAATAGCGTTGTGAAACCTATTTGTATACTTATAAACTCTATTGTAGTGTTCTAGTTTTTGGATATTTAAAAATTTGGTTGTCAAGTGTGATGTCAAGTGTGTACTTATAACTCTAATAAATATTACGCTGTTAACCCATTATCTGTGAGTTTTATTAGGTTATGGGCCCAGAGCTAAAGATATTACCTATCAACAATGGAATATTCAACAAAAATTGAGATTGGTAAACTTATTGGGAAGGAGAATTGGAGTACTTGGAAGTATAAAGTTATTGCCCTATTGAATGGTGCCGAAGGCGCATTAGACGCAGTAGAAGGAAGACTTCGAGAACCCACTCCACCCACCACTGCTGCTGGAGATGCTGCTGTTACAACCTATAATAAGGCGTTGGCCAATTATAAGAAGATTGAATCTGGCGCACTCCTCTTGTTGACTACTAACATGACAGAAGAAACTCTTAAAAAGGTAATGCGGTATAGAACAGCGAAAGAAGTCTGGCAAGAGTTGCATCGCCTGTTTGATGGAGAGACTGAAGGCAAAGTACACAGCTTATGTTTAGAATTTTTTGAACTTCAACACAATAAAAGAGATGATATTCCCTCTCACATAGCCAAAATCAAGAACATTTGGAATAAAATGTGTGTTGAAGTTGCCAAAATAGAGGAAACTGCTAAGCTACCCGAAGTTCTCCTTGTTTGCAAGGTTTTAGATACATTGGATGACAGATTCTTTAACTTCAAGTCAAGCTGGCTTATGCTAAAGCAGACTGAGAAGACTATAGATAGTTTAACAAGTAACCTTTGTGCGTTTGAGAGAGATTTAGAAGGTCAAGAGAGCTTGAAACAAGAAGCTCTAGTGACAACACCAGTTGAGCGTAAAGAGAGGTCATATAAGAAGAAGCAAGATGAGCAGCTGATTTGCAGCTACTGTTCTGGTAAAGGACATAGAGTTCGTAGGTGCAAGAAGTGGATTAGAGATGGTAGGCCTCCTAAACCAACACCAGGCACATCAGCTTCAGGCTTTAAAGCTAATCAAGTTCAACATATGACCCTTATGGACTCACTATTGGTTAATACACGCTCTGGTGAACATACCATAGAACGAGAGAGTTGGTATGTAGATAATGGAGCAACCACACAAATTGCTATTAGAAGTGACATCTTTAATGAGTTTCATGAGTTTGAATCGGAGCATGCTGTGTCAACTGCAGATGGAACTATTATTCCTGCATTAGGCCAAGGTACAGTTCTAGTAGAAACAAACGTCAATGGCAAAAAAGAGCAATTAACCCTGAGAAATGTGTAGCTAGTACCATCGTTAAAGAAAAACCTTTTCTCGACTCTAGCAACGCAAGACTTAATTCGAAATAGTATTTTCACGTCAACAACTAGAGAGTGTAAGCTAGAAATAGACGGTATAGCTAAAGTTGTGGGTGAGAGAACACAAGGTGGTGGTCTATACAAATTGGCAATGGAAACGATCATGCCAAAGAAGCTAAGGGCCCTAGAGGTCAATACTATAACTGGCTCCAATATGCTACAGCTTTTCATGAACGTTTTGCACATCAAGACAAGTAACATGTCATTCGCGTGGTAAAACGCGAGTTAGGCATACATTTAAGCCTTGATAAGTTGAAATGCGAAGGCTGTATATATGGGAAGTCACATAGAAAACCGTTTGGAACAAGGGAAAGAGCAACAGCTGTTGGAGAGCTGATACACTCTGATGTCTGTGGACCATTCGTTGATAGCATTTCAAAGTACAAATACTTTGTTTTATTTAAAGACGATTATTCAAGTTACCGTATGGTGTATTTTATCAGACATAAGTCAGAGGTAAAAGATAAACTTATTCAAATGCTTCAAGAAGTAAGGAATGCTGGGCATACTGTCAAAACATTATTATGTGACAATGGTGGTGAATTTAATAACGAAGCTATTCGAAATATACTACGCAAATATGGTATTCAACAACGGCTCACAATGCCGTATACTCCAGAACAGAATGGCTGCAGTGAACGAGAAAATCGAATTTTAGTTGAAGCTGCAAGATCAATGATGTTCACGAGAGGAGAATTACCAAAAGTGCTTTGGGCAGAATTGATTAATACTGCTGCCTACATATTGAATAGAACTGGTCCCACGAAAGTAGATGCGAAAGTACCTTACGAACTATGGCATGGAAGAAAGCCTAAAATAAGTCACCTTAAAATAATTGGAAGTGAGTGCTACGCACATGTTCCTAAACAAAACCGCAAGAAGCTTGATAAGAAAGCAATAAAAGGCATGTTGATTGGCTATGAGAACGACGACAGTTATCGTATTTGGAATGGAAGTAGGACTATTAAGTCCAGAGATATAACTTTTGAGAGTAATGTTGAGCACAAAATTTCCATTACGCCTAATCCTTCAGAGGCAGAGGTTTTTATTCGTAATAAGAATAAATCTCAAGAAATCGATAGTGGAGTCTCAATTTCAGTTCCAGATAGCAATATCGGAATGGACAATATTGAAGTGCAAACAGAACAGAATTCAGCTTTACCTGAGGATGATGAATGTAATGATGCCATGTCCAACGATGAAGATTCGTTTGAATCTGGGGGGGATGATTTAGATGATGTTGAAAATCTTGCAAGTGACAGAGTCTTGAGAGATCGGTCATTGCTCAGACGACCAACTAGATTCAACGACTTCATTATGACTGTAGTAGCCGAGCCTACGACATACAAGGAGGCCGTGACCTGCTCAGAAAAGGAACTGTGGATGAAGGCCATGGAGAGTGAAATCGAGTCTCTCAACGAAAACAAAACATGGACATTACAAAAATTGCCTAAAAACCGAAAGGCTATACCATGTAAATGGGTATTTCGTAGGAAGATGAATGCAGATGGGTCTGTGGATAAGTACAAGGCCAGACTGGTAGCAAAAGGATATCGCCAAAGAAAAGGAGAGGACTATGATCAGACTTTCAGTCCAGTCGCCAAAATGTCAACAGTCAGAACCCTATTGAGCATTGCTGCAAATGAAAATTTGACGCTGTGTCAATTTGATATCTCTACTGCATTCCTCTACGGATCTCTTAATGATGAAGAGATATATATGAAACAGCCTGAAGGCTATGATGATGGTTCTGGTAGAGTATGCCGACTAAGAAAAAGTCTATATGGACTAAAGCAGGCACCCAGGTGCTGGAATAAGACAATTTTTGATTTCTTCAAGGAATTGGGCTTCGTAGTAAGTGAAGCAGATCCCAGTCTTTTTAAAAGAGTAAAGGACAACAAGAAACTTATTGTGGGCCTTTATGTTGATGACGGACTTGTAGCCGCGTCAAATCAGGAAATTATAGATGAATTCCTGAATGAGCTGAAGGGACGTTTCAAGATCACTGTCAAACCTGCTTCTTTCTACCTTGGTATTGAGATTGAAACTAGAGAAGGTGAAATCAAGATTCACCAGACATCATATATTAAGAAGACACTTAAACGATTTGGTATGGAGGAGTGTCGACCCGTTTCGACTCCAATTATCAAAGATGACGTTCCTCAGAAAACCGAAAAAGCTGACGACTTTACTTTGAAGAATTATCGTCAAATAGTCGGTGCTTTAGCGTACTTGATGGTTGCTACTAGACCAGATATAGCATATGCTGTGAGCGTAGTTTCAAGAAGCCTAGAAAGCCCAACAGAAGCGGATTCTTTGAAATTAAAGAGAATTTTGAGATACCTGCAGTATACGCCGGATTTGGGCATCATCTACAAAATGAACTATAAGTCAGGAGTTCTTGAATGCTTTAGTGATGCCGACCATGGTGGTGATATTTCAACAGGACGATCAACAACTGGAGTTCTATGCATATATGCTGGAGGAGCTGTTACATGGCTTAGCCAAAGGCAGCCTAGTGTTGCGATTTCAACAACAGAGGCGGAAGTTGTTGCTGCCAGTGAAGCAACAAGAGAAATCGTGTGGCTGAACCACTTACTGAGTTTCGTCACAAAATTGGAAGAAGTCCCAGTATTGCATGTTGACAATGAAGCTGCGATACGACTAGCAGAAAATCCAGAATATCATCGTCGCACTAAACACATTAGAATAAGACATTTCTTTGTGAGGGAAATAGTGCACGCAGGCGAGCTACTAGTTAAGAAAATATCAAGTGAGCTACAACTGGCAGATTTTCTGACAAAGCCGTTACCAAGGCCAAGGCTACAAAGACTTGCTATTCTAGTAATGCTTACAACGAGAGAAGGTATTAAGGTGAATAGCGTTGTGAAACCTATTTGTATACTTATAAACTCTATTGTAGTGTTCTCGTTTTTGGATATTTAAAAATTTGGTTGTCAAGTGTGATGTCAAGTGTGTCACAAAATAAAAAATATACAAGAACCCATTAAAAAGTGTTACTTATAACTCTAATAAATATTACGCTGTTAACCCATTATCTGTGAGTTTTATTAATAACACTGTGTATTATTAATCGAAATGTATTAGGTACTAGTAAATTATAAAATATTATTATACACTGGCTTAACATTGGCGTCTCGCCATTAATACTAATAGGCATAAGATTCTGCTGCAGAAGCAATTGATAAAGGAAGGAAGAAGTAAAAAGTCAAAACACTAAAACCCGTAATGAATTAAAAAATGTGAAATCACCGATCGTAGGGATCGTAGTATACTCTTATATACTCTTTGGTATACAATATATAATAATCTATGGTAGTATAGTTTGTTCCTATTAGTTCTGTGGAAATCAAGCTCAACTCAAGAATGCAAATGAAGGAATTTTCATTGGAATAACATTTTATTAATTTAAAAAGTATATTATCACTAAACAAAATTTTTATAAGCAAGAATAATAATTGTGAAGCGTATCAGCATAAATATTTTCTGATGTTTTGACTTAAGAAGAACGTCGTAAGTTATTTAAATTTTCGTAAATATTTAGGTAGGTAAATATGTCACAGCAAGTTCACGCAAGTATTTCTACATTATTAAACGGCCTAGGACTAGACGGCGAAGAAAACAGAATTTGTGATTTCACTATTGCTGATCAAAACTCTGTCGCGGAATCTCAAGGTATAACACCTACCACTCCTTCAAATTTCAAACCGGTACTAGGTAGCAACGTCACTTATGTTGTTGCTTGTGTGATTATAAACGAATCTAATGAAGTACTGATGATGCAAGAAGCTAAGGAGAGTTGTGCTGGCAAATGGTATTTACCTGCAGGTCGAATGGAGAAAGGTGAAAGTATTGTACAAGCTACTGTCAGAGAAGTTCTTGAAGAGACAGGAATAGAATGTTTACCTACCACACTATTGGTGGTAGAAACTGCTGGTGGTATGTGGTACAGGTTTGTTATGACAGCAACAGTAGTTGGTGGTGAATTAAAAACACCAGCTATGGCAGATAAAGAGTCTTTACAAGCCAAATGGATTGGTAATTTACAAGAATTCTCCTTAAGATCTAATGACATTTTACACCTTATTGAGAAAGCCCAAGCTTACCAGCATCATAAAAACAGTAGTTCTTGGCATGGTGATGTACTGCCAGCACCAACACCACATGTCAAAGATTTATTAAGATTGATTGTTGTTATAAAGAAAAGAAGTACAAATAAGCTCCATGTACTACTTAGTGAAAAAACTGCTTTGCATTACCCAACATGTGAAATTAATCCTGGAAAAAGTGTACATTCAACTTTAAGAAGATTTATGGTGGAGATGTTTGGTGCTGATGTGGGTCAGCACCGTCCATTGGGTTTGCTAAACTTGGAACATGATCCATCCGCAGATGGCTGCTGCCTTACATTACTTGTAGCGTTTCGATCACCTCTTGAAGAAGTACCATTAATTGGCAAATGTGTTTGGCAAGAGCTACCTACAGATATTGAAAACAGATTGCTTTCGATTATAACTACAAAAAATTCATCAATTGAATTACATGTGGTTCGTTAATTGTCTTACTGTTCTGTAATTTATTGTATCTTAAAGTAGTAATGTAATCCGTCCTTTATTTATTAATATAGTTTTATAAAGTCTCATAATCTCAAAGATTGCAGATCTGAAATTTATAATATCTCAACATAAGTTCAATTGCTTAATCTTTATCTAATCAAAGGAGACACAAATTATACTTACCACAATTTTGTTTTGTAATTCTTTTTTATTTTCCATAATTTCTCATACTAAGAAAGTTAAAATATTAGTTAGCAGTTAACAGAGAATAACAGAATTTCATAGTATTATTCTACCACAACACAACTTTTTCTTATCAAGGAATACCTACTAGAAATGTAGATTTTATTTTTACCTCGTAGCCTGTGGTTTTTTTTTTGGGTTAAGAAAATCCAAAATACAATTTTGATGTACGAATTTTCAAGGTTAGTAATTGGTCAAAGTTTTACCTTTGTTAAAATAATGTTTACCAACATACATGTATTTATTAATAGCTTAGATCTCAGATATCTGATATAGATTCAGACTGAACATGTCCAATATTTTGTGTACCCAAATTTACCACATATGCAATGTAGCTCAGTAACTAGGCCGAACAAAGGCTGACAACCACTAAGAATAACTTTTTTTTATACCACATAGGTGGCAGGCAGGCACACTACCCACCTGATGGGAAGCAGTTACCATGGCCTATTGTGTAACACCAGGGGCGTCTCATTCGCGATTCCGACCCTGTAAAAACATTCTAATGGCCTTCTTATACCATAACATACTCGCTTGGGAAGACTACAGCAAGGAGATCATTCCACAGTTTGTGCTTGCATGGAATGAAATTCCTTTCATATCTCACTGTGCGCACCATTGCCAGTTGCAATGTGTGAGGATGAATTTCCCTGTCTGTGGCTGGCAGTGCAATGATAGAAAGTGTCAAAGGGCATCATGTCGAACAATTCTTCTGAACATATACCATTATAAGCGGTAGAACATGCATAGAGAGGCAAAATCTTTCATATCACTGAGAGGTTCCATACCGCTTGAAAGTATGGGGTTGTCCACGATTTTCAGCACCCGTCTTTGCACCAAGGTGAACGGGTCAAGGTGAACTCAAAAAACTTTCACTTATAAAAAAGACTGCCGTTCACCAATTCTGCCGATGAAATCAAACTTAGCCTTGGCCGTTGCTCTTTTACTGGACCTCTTTCAACCTTTGGACCGCATTCAATTCCCGTTTCACCTCAGCGATGTTCCGATCCTTATTAGCAAGAGCCGTAGTCCAAGCCTTATAAGCAGCTTGCTGGTGAAATCGAGCGTCTCTGCAAGGCCGATTAAACCATGGGCGCTTACTTGCACCTGCTGTGAGCCAATGGTTGGGAATGTAGCATTCCATGCCTGCTAGAATTGCCTCAGACTGCTGTTGCTTAATCTATAAACCATTATAAAAGTATTTGTAACGTTCTGGAGAAGGTATAGTATGCTTAACCGATTTAAAAAAAGAGGTGTTTGTCCGTGATTAGGTATCTCGCGTTTGGTTGAACTGATTTTAATGCGGTTTCCATCAAAAACCGATTATTTACATTCTGGAGAGGGTTTGCAGGTATTTTTTGCCGCGATTGGGTATCTCGCGTTTGATTGAACCGATTTGGATGCGGTTTTCAGAAAAGTATTTTTTACTTCCTGAAGAAGATTTTGGTGTACTTAACCACTAACTAACCAAAAAGGGGCTAAAAAGTAACAAATGACTGAATTACAAAATTGATTCAAAAGATAAAAATGCGCATATGACTTTTCTGTTGAAGTTGGTGCCAATTTAAAAAAAAACAAAAACATTCAATATCCATCGAGACGTCTAATAATTACGACAACCCACATGATTTGGGCGGACTACGCGAGTTAATTTACCCTACATTTCTACCTAATAGGTACCTCTTTGGTTTGGCACCGACTTCAACAGAAAAGTCTAAATGCATATTTTTATCTTTTGAATCAATTCTGAAATTCGGTAATTTTTCACTTTTTAGTCCCTTCTTGGTTTTTGAAGTCGGTTCTATTTTTCTATAAAATTTTATTTTTTTACATACTCGGCAACTTCTATGGCGACCGGTGACGACTAGGTTTTAACTGCGTGTAAACTCCATATGTATGCATGTGTGAGTAATATATATGTACAGGGAAAAGAAAAGGAAAGCGCATAATAAGAGACTAGTAAGAAAGAGATCATAGGTCATTTACCTTTAAATGTAATATTCCATCTGATATCATATATCGTAAGTCTGTGTCTATATTCATAGGTGTAACTTATTGTTATAACATAACCACACTAACATATTTCTAATAACACTAACATACCTAATTATTATTATTAAATGTTTTCACAATGTACCTGTAATTAATACACAATTCTACCACTTCTTATTTAGTTGACCTGAAATTGTAAAATAATGTTGATATTATATACAGGGTGTCCCACGGCTATGCCGCATGGCGGGAAAGTATCATAAAATAACATCTTTTTTATGGCATCAATCGATAGGGTGAATTATAAGTATTAAATCTCTCTCTCAAACATGGTAAATTAACTAAAAGGGAGTCCATTCAATTAAAACTTTGAAATTCAATGGGAAAAATACCTTGGTAATACTAATACCTTAATAAGGGATACATACGGAGTTTCGAATGCCGTCCTTGCGACGCACGCTGCTGCGAATTATTTTTCCACTGCCTCACAGGTTCGAAAGCTCACGAATATAGTCACGGTATCGACGAAATCCAACTTTCCAGACTAGTGGTTCCGGCGCTTCTGGGTTAGGTTAGGTTCGAACTATGACCCCAACAGAGTCCGCCGGAACCACTAGTCCGGAAAGTTGGATTTCGATAACGTGACTATTTTCGAGCGTATGAGGCAGTGAAAATGTCTTTCGATACAGCGTCTTTCGCGACTATTTCATTCGAGTCCATGAGCTTACGAACCTGTGAGGCAGTGGAAAAATAATTCGCAGCAGCGTGCGTCGCAACGACGGCATTCGACTACATATACGCTCCTCCTTATTAACCATCTTTGACGTTATTTTAGTCCGTTGAAATATATATTTTTTTAAGCTTAGCGTACAAAAGTCAGGGAACGCAATTTCTTTTGTACAAGTTTGTAGTTTCGCAGCCCTTGTCCCGCGGCCGAATCTTAAAACACGGGAGCGAATGATTTTTGACCCTATCGATTGATACCATAAAGTAAAGGTGTTATTTTTTCAGATCTTAGCCGGTTAGATTACCGAGTTTGGCAATCGAGTTTACGAAAACCTATGAATGCAGTTTGAATTGTTTGTAAAATCAAAATGAAGTTAAAACTATCTATCTACATTATTTAAGATACTATCTCTCCATGTGACATAGCCGTGGGACGCCGTGGCGAATATGTTGTGACATTTTTTTATGACTTGATGTTTTATAGCATTCAATTTGGTGAAAGTGAAGTACTTATTAAGTATTATTGATATTAAAAAGCTAAAAG
This sequence comes from Cybosia mesomella, assembly GCA_946251805.1. Lineage (NCBI taxonomy): Eukaryota > Metazoa > Arthropoda > Insecta > Lepidoptera > Erebidae > Cybosia > Cybosia mesomella. Next base: position 17,490,805 of record OX276403.1, read on the forward strand.
CTGACTTTACAAATAGATTAATTAATATAACATTAGCTGTTTGAGATATCTATTGTTAATACTGTTTATCATATGTAATCTTTATAAATTTACTTACTAATATATTTTTGAAAAGAGATTTTTGGAAATAACAAAGCCCATAATATATTGTTAGTTTTATTATTAAGCATTCCGTTTTGAAATAAAGACTAATATAGGTATTTACTTATCAGTTTTCTGTAAAGTTGATGAGATAAAATATAAGGCTAGGGATAAGTGTTAAGTATATAGTTTGTAACAAAACTAGTGTCCGATCAATAAGAAGCGCATAGGTATCCTAAATACATACCCATATATGAAATTCAAGAAAATATAATATTAATGAAAATAAATCTAGGTACTAAAGAAATTTTAAATGCCATTCCCTATATCATATTCTCATTCTCATTTCCCAATATCTCTCCAAAATCTAAGAATGTGACAACATCACAGTCCTAGATATCCAATAATATTTAGCGGCGGCCCACAACACAAACCCCGCTGGCAGCACTGCCGCGCCATCTTGTTTTTTTTATATTTGCAAAAAGGGTGCGTTTACAAAGTGTCCCTCCTGTGTTGCCATGTAAGTTCCTCATTGATCTAAATAGTATTGTAGTTTTGTGGGGTAATTTTAGTAAAACAGGACCTAATATTAATACCTATAAGATGATGTGAAGATGAAGATGTCTTCACGGATCGGAAACTAGTTTTGTTACTTATTGTATATTATATTTATATATTTACTTAACACTAGTAATGGATTAGGTATTTCATCTTCATAAATGAGGATTGGTATCTACATTTTGAAGCCCAACTATCTTTCTAGTTTAATTTAATTTGAATTATTTTATTATTCAATCAAGATATATACCAAATGTGTTATTTTAGTAAAATGATATTAAATCACCTTATATCTGTTTATTTACTAATAAATGTTAATCATATTTTTTGCTGTATTACTTATTCATTACTCATTAACTCATTGGCAAAATGCTGTAAATATAAAGTAGACTTACAAGGACAAGGAGTAATCTATTCTTTTTATAAAATAGGTACTAGAAACCCGCCCTCGCTGCGCTTCGGTTTAAATGAGTTTCTTTTTAACTAAAGCCATCGTAATTTACATTCAATATATAGCCTATGTCCATCTAGGATAATGTAGCTTTCAAATGGTGAAAAGATTCTTCCAATCAGTTCTGTGGTTTCGAAGATTACACTCAACGTAATATATACAAATTCATAAAATTCGGCCTCTATATTAGAATGGATAATTATTTAAACAAAAATTATGCAAAGTGGCGCAAATCAATGTGAAGAAAATAGGTAGGTACTTATTATCGCATGGCGGAGCGCGCCCGGGAGAGGTTCAGAACTCTCCCGGCCCGCCGAGCCCGCAACATGCTCGCCGCGCGTCGCAGGCGCCGGAGGTCGCTTAACGACCTCCGTCCTCCATGAGCGGAGGCCTGGGGGTGGCAGGTCAGGCCGCCTGTCACCCTAGCAGAAGCAGGCCGGGACGGTGGGGCGACTAGCGCCCCTCCCCCAAACCGGGGCAAGACGGGGACACCGTGGTTCCCAAACCCGAGGGGGCCATCTCGAAACCGGAGATGGCCCAGGGTCAGTCGGGGTGCGAGGGATATGCTCTATGGGCAACCTTACACTCCGGCGTCTGCAGACCCGAGACGGCGTGCGGTTTTAGTCGGTTCAAGCCCGACATAACCGCCCCCGCTGGCCGGCGGGGGGTATCCGAAGGGATTTCCGCACGAAAAAAAAAAAGGTACTTATTATCGCATAAATATAAAATTTGATCGATTGGACTTTATAAAGAATATTAGGAACCGAAATAATGTTATTATTATATAGTACTCCCCCTACCCCTCCAGATAAACTAAGTTGCTTATATTAGAAGTGGGTTCACTTCGTGTATAATTTGAGACTGAATTCATCGAAAATAAAGATATTTTTCTTTCTGTACGTAAGACTTTTTATTCACAAACACAAATTTTAATGACACCCCCAGTTCTCTAACACAAATTATATAGACAAGGTGAAAGTTTTTTTTTTTTTTTTTTAATTACAGACATCAACTAAAAGGGAAACTTCTAACATAGAATTAAACTTATGTCTACATTATGAATAGCACGAAATTGTACATTCCGCCCCCCATGGACAGACGTACATAAAAAGAGGAAATGTTAGTCTTACACATAACTTAACCTAATAAACTAATTACTCCAATTTAAGGTAGAGAGATGGATGGTACAAAACATACCTATAGTACAGTACAATACAGTGGGAACAGCGTGAAGCTGTATGTCTCCATTCGCTATTACAGTGGCATGCTCGAAAACTGCAATGCTTTGTACCTGAGTAAATAAATGCCCTTACAACTGTTAAGGTTGTTAACCTAATTAATAAAAAAAATGTAAAGTAAATGCAAATACTACAATGGGCACAAGTAATATTCAAGTGAACATTTGGCTTAAACTATTAGGTTTACTCTGTTTCCGGCAGGAAACAGAGCTTGGACGTAGGGCGTTTTATCACCGTGTTTTTACATCTCAGGCTAACCACACGGGTGATTCCATCTGAACCGACGTGTTTGTCTAATATAACACCATAAAGCCACCTAGCTGGTGGAAGATCATTCTCCATCACCAGCACCACTTCTCCAATCCTTGGTTCAGGAGATAATACGTTCCATTTGTACCGACGAAAAAACTGATCTAGATATTCTCTTGACCACCGACGCCAGAAATGCTGCACCATCCTTTGCGTCAACTGCCATCTTCTTAGACTAGAAACATTTGATTTCTCATAGTTGGCATCAGGAAGCAAAACCAATGGTTCGCCGACCAAAAAGTGTCCTGGTGTTAAAGGTTGAGGGTCGTCGATATTCTCGCTAATTCGAGAAATAGGTCGTGAATTGAGACATGCTTCTATTTGATATAATACAGTAGAAAATTCTTCAAAGGTTAGTGTAGACTCTCCTAGAACTCTTTTTAAATGGTGTTTGGTGGATTTAATTCCGGCCTCCCAGAGGCCTCCGAAATTCGGGCTGTGCGACGGAATTCTATGCCATTTAGTTCCTTTAAAGGCCAGACATTCTGCGATTTCGGCCGCTACGGTAGACCTTTCATCGATTAAAAGGGCTCTCAATTCGCGGTCCGCCCCTACAAAATTAGAACCATTGTCACTCTCAAAGTTCCGCGCAGTGGCCTCTTCGAGCTACAAACCGTTTGTAGGCTGCTAAGAACCCTTCTGACTTCATATCACTAACAGTTTCCAAGTGTATGGCTCTCGTCGCCATACATATGAACAAACAAATATAACCTTTGGTAGCTCTGTAACCTCTTCCCTTGGTGGTTCTGATAGCAAACGGGCCAGCGTAATCCACACCACTGTGTAGAAAAGGTCGGGTACACGATACCCTTGGTTGTGGTAAATTACCCATAATAGGTTGTCTATTTTGTGCCGAATACCTCAGACATTTCACGCAACGTCGCACGCAGTACTTAGCTAAACTTTTCAGCCTTACGATTCAATATTTTGTCCGGATATAATAAACCATCGATTGAGGGCCACCATGAAGCGTTCTTTGATGAGCTTCTTCAACAACAAGATCCGTCAATTTTGATTTCTGTGGCAACAAAATAGGATGTTTCATGTTTTCTGATATTGCGGCATTGTCCAATCGGCCCCCAACGCGCAGAATTCCCTTACTATCTATATAGGGGTTGAGAGTAGATATTTTGCTTTTCTTGCTTACTGAACCGGACTCTAATAAATCTTTAAATTCTGCTCCAAAATGATGCTTTTGGCATTCCAGGATGCAAAAATTCAGACTTCTTTGGAGTTCTTCATTGCTAAGCCAACTCAAAAACTGAGGCTTCGGCCTGATGCGTGTAAGTTCAAAAAATCTCTGACAAAGAGATATAACTCTGACTAATCTTTGTAACGTAGAGAATCTGCTAAATAACTCATTTTCTGGATTATTCACCGACGTGCAGCACAGTTTTGTTGGTTTTATTTCTAACTCAGTGTCCAGATGATGGTGATCGCTATCGGGAAGTGGACTGTATTTAATTTCGTTCTTCGATAACCAAGCTGGACCTTGTTTCCATAATTGCGAGTCTTCAAAATTTGCTGGATTGACGCCTCTCGAAGCGCAGTCCGCTGGGTTTTCATCAGATTTAACATGAGACCAGCAATTTCGATCGAAACACTGTAGAATATCGGACACCCTGTTGGCTACAAACGTCTTCCAACGACTTGGATGACTGCTTAACCATGCTAAGACTATGGAAGAGTCTGTCCAAGCATGAATGTTTTCCTTCGACACTTCCAAAATTTCGGCCACCTCATGAAGTAACATGGCTAGCAACTGAGCTCCACATAATTCTAAACGGGGAACGGATACCTGTTTTACTGGCGCTACCTTGGTCTTCGATGTGATTAAATTTACATGTACTTCACCGTTTTTGTCTATAACACGAAGATATACGACCGCAGCGTATGCTTCGCACGATGCATCGCTGAAACCGTGAATCTCTCTAGATTTGTCGTCTGGACTCATGTGAATCCATCTCGGTATGCGGAATCCAGTAACCTTACAAAGTTCGCTTCTATAATCTAACCACTCCTGCAACAGATGCTCCGGCAGCTCGTCGTCCCATTCTATTCCTGACATCCAAATCCTTTGAATGAAAATTTTGGCTCTAATAATTATGGGTGAGATCCATCCTAAAGGATCGAATAATCGGGCGATGTCTGAAATGACCTTTCTCTTAGTCAAAGGTGGACGTAATGGAGGGATCTGTAAAGAGTATTCGAACTCATCAGTTGTTTTACTCCATTTAAGACCCAAAACCTTTTGTATTTCTCCTGTAGATCCAATTTCTTTCTTTTCTTCGTTAGCTTCTGTTTGTCCCTTTTCTTCAAGTACTTCTGCGTGGTTGCATGACCATTTTTGAAGTTGAAAGCCTCCTGCTAACATCAGTTCGTTCATCTCCTTCTATAATGTCTTACCTTCCTCGAGGGTATCAAAACCAGTCATGAGGTCATCAATGTAGTAATCTGTGAGAGTTCTTTCAGCTGCCATTGGATACTTAGGGCCTTCATCATACGCTAACTGTTGCAATACTTTAACTGCAAGGTATGGAGCTGATGCGGTGCCAAACGTAACTCGCAACATTCTGTAATGTTGTAAAACTCCATCCTCATCTCGCCATATGATGCGTTGAAAATCAGCGTCCCTTTGAGTCACCCTTACTTGGCGGTACATTTTTACTATGTCTGCGATGAAGCACATTCGATGTCTACGCCATCTCATGACTATGTGTCTTAAATCATACTGAAGTGATGGACCGACCAGCAATTCCTTATTCAGGGACACACCATTAACTCCTACACATGACGCATCAAAAACCACTCTTAATTTAGTAGTTGTACTATTCTCCTTGATCACTCCATGGTGAGGTAAATATACTACCTCATTGATATTTCGTTGCTGCTCGGGAACTAACTCCATATGACCCAGCCTTATGTATTCTTCAATAAAGTTGGTATATTGATCCTTATAACATGCGTCTCTAAAAAACCTTTTCTCTAACATTTGAAATCTTTTGATAGCTATTGATTCAGTTTTCCCATAAATGCATTTCGGTTCAGTTTCGCGAAATGGTAGCTTCACCACATAGCGCCCTGTCTCATCTCTATAAGTAGTTCTTGCGAAAATTTCTTCACATCTTTTTTCGTCTTGAGTCAGAATTTTCTTACTTGGAAATGGCTCGGCTTCTAATTCCCAAAATTTTCTCAATAACTCATTATCATTGACTTGAGTGAGTAAACTTATCACCTGGTTGGGCTGATCATTTTCTTCAGAGTTAACTTTTCCAGATAGAATCCATCCCAATTTAGTTTTCTGTGCTATAGGACAACCGGGTGGGCCCTTTAATAATCCTTCCTCCAGAATCTGGGCATAGACTTCAGCCCCGAGCAGCACATCTATCTTGTTAGGTGTGCTGAATTTGGGATCTGCTAATTTGATATTAACTAATTCTGGCCAGTGGGGAATGACCACCTTCTTGGTTGGGATGAACTTAGTTAATTTACTGAGTACATGAGCTTGAACAATTATGATGAACTTAGGGTCATGAACTGAATGAATTTTGATATTAACTATGAAACTAGATTCCACCGTATCTTCTTGACCTCCAAGCCCGGTGACCGTGATATTGTTTGGGAACTTTTGCAGTCCAAGTAACTGCACTGCTGACTCTGTGATGAATGAAGCTTGGGATCCTTGATCCAATAAGCATCTTAACACCGAGTCGTTGCCAGTTTTTCTTGATTCAATCTTCACTAATGCCGTAGCCAATAAGACTTGGCTGTTTATTTTTGAGAAACATGTGACAACCTGATCACACTCCGCTAATGGTTCTTCAGTAGTTGATACTGCCACCAAGGTATTCCCCTCTGCTGGTGGGTCTGCAGGTTTTGTTGTAGTGCTGGGATGTAGCAACGAATGATGCTTCCTTTTGCAAATGCGACATCTAGTGGGAAGGCGGCATGAAAAAACTGGATGATTTATTCCCAGACAATTAAAGCATAATCTATTTGAGCGTACTAAAGTCTGTCTCGTTTCATATTCTTCTTCTGCAAATTCCCTACAGTTGTTAATTTTGTGGTTTCCTTCACAGTATTGACATAATTTCATATCGGTTTCCGACATACTAGCCAAATGAACTACTTTAACATTACTTGTGTTGGCCTTTAGCTTTGATTTTGAATCTAAAAACTCTAAAGATCTAAATTTGTGCTCTAAAAATTCTTGAAACTGTTCTAAAGTAGGTAGATCATCAGAAATTTCACTTGCTTTGGTTTCCCAATCTTTACGTGTATCTGAATCTAACTTATTTGCTATAAGATGAATGATGATAAGGTCCCAAGTGGACACATTCACACCTATGTTAGAAAGGGCATTTAAACATTCTGTAGTAGTATCGAGCAGTTATTTAATACCTTGAGAAGATTCAAGAGACAATTGTTTTTGACCAACTAAACGGTTTAGAATACAATTAGAAATATAACGCTTATTACTGAATCGTTTTTTTAACATAAGCCAACACTGCTCATAATTTGCCTCTGTAATAGGAACGTGCCTGATTAAATGCTCTGCTTCATCGGTAAGGTGAGCCTTAAGGTAGTGTAATTTTTGTACATTTGCCAAAGTAATGTTTTTATGCACCAGTGTATCAAACAGATCATGGAAGGTGGGCCACTCAACATACTTACCTGAAAAGTTAGGTATAACTATCTTGGGTAGTTTAACAAAGTTAGAATTCTGAATAGGCTCTGAGCCGCTACCTCTACAATCTTGAGTGGTATTTCCCTTAATAGTCAATAGGCTTAATCTTTCTTTAAGAGAACATTTATAATCAATATAAAGATCTTCAACCGTGTCATATGTAGAGGATTTAAAATAGTTTGTTTTAGAATAAATGTCCCTTTCGAACTCACTTATAATTCTACTATGTGTATTACAAAAACTTACCCATGTTTTTTCCAAATTTTCCAGACGAGCCTCTATATATGGGACGGTTATCCTTTCTTTAGGCGACTTCATAAAGTTTGATTTACCCTTTTGGATATTATCTAAACAGTGTTCTTGTAACTTAAGTAAACCCTCCATTTTCAAGCTTATTTCACAGTGGAGTAAATTGAAGCTATTAAAAACTAATTTATAATATCTACACACCACTTACCAGTATTACAATGAAAATGTGCTATCAGTGACTACTTTTATTTCTAACCCTTTTTAATTTTTTACTATCTTAGGCACTCTTAAAGTCTATCCAATGAGTCTTATAAGATGTTTTAACCTCTGGTATATTGCACTTGCTTCATTTTAAATTGACTTTCTTGGATCACTTAATGGTTTAATAACTCTAACATGTATCTTGCCTGGAACACTGCACACTATCCTTGGTGTTGACAAAAACCAACTTTGGATCTCTCAAGTTAGCCTGTTTCTTTTCTATAGATTTCCAAAGCTTTTAAATTGACTCCACAAACTCCCGGAACAGACGATTATTTAGCTGTAGAACACTAGAATTCCTGTTACAACGAAGGAACTGATCTTCCGATGTCTTCTTACAAGTATTGTTTCTCTGCCTGTTGATCCTCCTGGTTGAATATCTCAACTTCAAAGCACCAGGAATAGATGCAACGCAGTGCCTCACGCAATGTAAATTTTGATATTTTGTGACTGAACAAATAATTTCCCACCAAAAAGTCAGAATCGGCTTACGACAGCTAGCGATGAATACAGCTCGGTGATTTATTCACACATTCATACTCGTGGTTTATTTGACTTTTGTATCCGGCTCGAAGGACCATGTATAATTTGAGACTGAATTCATCGAAAATAAAGATATTTTTCTTTCTGTACGTAAGACTTTTTATTCACAAACACAAATTTTAATGACACCCCCAGTTCTCTAACACAAATTATATAGACAAGGTGAAAGTTTTTTTTTTTTTTTTTAATTACAGACATCAACTAAAAGGGAAACTTCTAACATAGAATTAAACTTATGTCTACATTATGAATAGCACGAAATTGTACACTTCGGAAGATTCGAACCCAGGACCTCTCGATCGTAAGGCCGAATCCTCCGACACTAAGCTACCGACGACGCTTGTAGATCAATAGAGTCCCTTGGCCATTTCTATTTTCCGTGACTGTGTGAGAATAGCTCAGCGGATCCAAAAAGGTAATTAAAACAGGTAAAGTATTTGATGATTTATTAAAGCGATACAAAAAACATTGCTTTGACTAGAAAAATCGAATATGTAACCTAATTATATTTAATAAGTCTAAACTCTGGAAATGCATTAAAATTAGGTAAGTAATTAATATTGCAAATATTTCTACATCTTAAATATGCTATTTTAACCTGCTATACATAATAGAGCTCTTTAAAGAACTCTGGTCAAAATTTATAATAAGAAATAGCATTACAATATGCAACTGCATATTATTTGAAATAGGTTTCTTATTAATAAAACAACAGGACATATTTGCATTTCGTCTACATAATTATGTACAGATGCTATTAACTAAAGGTTAGTTTAAATTATGAACTTGCTTGTGAATTTCGTAATCTAGTCTTAGGTCAAATTGCCACTTCTAGTGGTTGAATGGTTGATTGCTGATGACTACAACATAATTTAGGTAGATAGCTCAAAGCTATGTGAAAATATTAAAATGAATAATACTTACTATATTAATTTTTACAGTGTGACACTGAATCTAAAAGTTAAACTATTTTGTAGGTATTTCAAAACTGCAAGGCAATCTATGGAAAAACATTATGTAGGTATACATCTTCAGGTATGTATTTGATTCGATATACAACTCAAACAGATAGGTACAAGACTTGAAGATGTATGAAATACAATTTCAATGTCATATTCTGAGATGCACATTAAGTCTTGTAAACTCCCGGTATAATACTTCAACTTGAGAATTTCTTGTTGTTTCTCTTTTTAATTTAGCATCCATAATATATTATGCTTGCATGCAAATTACGCTTCTGGTATAATTCTAGATATAGTAGGTAGATTTAAAAGCTCACTTAATTCCACATTGACTCAATAATGTAAATATATATATTTATATTTGAGACATGCTTAACACTCACAGTCAACCTATTAACCCATGTTAATAGGTTTTTTGTGAGTGTTAAGGGCTGTATTATATAAGCCAATCCATATAGACCCATATTTCAATAGCCTTTGTCCTGTTTTTGGGTCGGTTAAATTCCAATGAAGAACCACAAAAAGTTCACAAGGTACACAGCCTTATATATCACTTAGAAATATAACATAAATATTGTAATAGTAGATGCAAATTGTGGCAGTACATTCCACTCAAATTTACACTCATAATATTTAAAATCAATTTTCAAAGAGAGCAAATGCATTAATTTTATATTTTATTTATTGAGCAGTAAAGTGTTGTAATGAGTAAATATTTTAATCAATAAAAAACTTGACCAATTAGGTTTTTTCTAATAGTAGAAATACATAACTTTAGAATAAAATCACAAATCTTATGAACAAAGCAACACGGTCTTGTTAAGTCTGATGGATAATATAGTGATGGTTATATTTTACTTAGGCACTGTGCATATTGAATAGTCTACATACCTACCATTAATTTTTTTACCCTTCAAGTTGAATTCCTTGGATCCATGAATTCAGGTCTGCTGATCCAGGACACTCTAAAAAATTTTCTTCTGGTTCCTCTGGAGCCAACAAACGGCGTGCAGCTGCTTGGCCAGAAATATAAGCACCATGAGCTGTTGAATAGAAATTGCTGTGTGTATGCTCTCCAGCAAAGAGCAAAACAGGCTGAAATGTAAAGAGTTCTCATTAGTATCAAATATTATCAAGTAAACAAACAAATAGCTGAAATACTTTAAAACATTTATTACTTTTTTGTCATGTACATTTCTAAATAAAGGCTGAGCTAAACTTTCAACATCACTTTGACTAGCTCCCACAGCTATAGCTGTATATGATCCTCTGGTATATGGCTGTTTCTTCCAACTTGTGCTGAAACAAAAAGTTAAGTTATTCACTAAGATAATATTTCAAAATATAAAGTTATTTGATAAAATCCACTAACCAAATACATCTCTGTGGTTCTGGGACAAATGGGTCATTCAGGAATTTGCGTAATATCTTTGTGCATGTATCAGATATAGTTTCGTTCGGTAATGCTTCCATATATTCAGCTTCCTTACCCGACAGCCATCCTAGTAGAAGAGTTTCTGATACTTTGCTAAATGAATAGATCTTTTTGTACCATGCATCTGACATATCTTCAGGTGAAGCTGAACTCTCCCATAATAACATAATCTCAGTGATCTCTGGGTTTAGAAATGGTCTATCATATTCTAAGAATATTTTATTTACAGTACTAAACAATAATCTTTCAATGGATTCAATTTTATATTGTGGTAATGCAGGTTCGAATAGAGTTTTTGCATTGTCTTTCAGAACCCCTAGGGGTATGGTACATATAACATGATTGGCACAGAAAGATTGTCCATTTTCACAACTCACTTCCACACTTTTAGAGTTTTTTCTTTTTTGCTTTAGTATAACATCTGTTAAAGAAGTGCCTTCCCCAGGGTCCACAGTTTTATCACTTGAAATTTTAGAAATGTCTTCAATGACTGTTTGATCAGAGTCTTCTGATTCTTCACCAACATCCTCTAATGTTTTCAATGAATTATGTTCATCTGAATCCCATTTTATTTTACTTACAACATGGTTTTTCAATATTTTGTCGGAGGAAATATTTTTTGTCAATGGTTCTAAAATTGAACTATATCCTGTTGGTATCATAATGTTACCACCCTGTAGTTCTGTGTAACTTCCTAACTCAAGGAGATCTATTTCATCCATGCTGTTACAGCCAGATATGCAGGTTTCTCTTTTTAACAAACAGTCAAATATAAGTCTACGCAATTTCTTTTCTTCCGACGATGGCAAGCGTTCTAGATAAATAGTTGCTTCTAAATTTATGTGTTCGCCTACACTGTGTATATCTGGTGGCGGTAAGTATTGACACAAGAAATACTCTTCGCAGCGTCTAAGAAAGCATACATATGCTTCATGTATCTCATGCAATACGCCGAATGGAACTTGCTTGCCATCTTCTGTGGCTGCTATAACCTTATGCGGTTTGGGTATGTTTATGATATTTACAAGACCATTAGCCATTGCTATTTCAAAAATTGGATTACCCAGTACCCCATGTATCCAATTAGCTCCCAGCTCAACATTTTGATTTTTCATTGGTATTGCAATTATTCGACCACCGATACGTTTTCTGGCTTCTAAAATGATAAAGTCTTCCATGCCATTTTTAAGAAGATAATTAGCGGCAGACAACCCAGCCATGCCGGCGCCGATAATTAAGACATTGCACTTATTTGTCTCACATTTTTTACTAGAATTTAGGTTTTCGTCACCCATAATATTAAATATTGGATAATACTTGTATTATTTTGTCAGTATTGTCACTGCACTTTTGACGTTCAGCTGGTTACGACATCTTTGTCCTTCAATACCTGTCGTTTAGGAACTGCCAGATCAAAAATCCGATTGAGCGCTAAAACAACTGGTCCAAGAATAAGTGACTTGGGCGACAGTACGCCAGAAGCATAGATCTATGGCCAGAAGTCACCTATTTTGACAAAGATAAAATGTTTGGGATAAAGTTGTGTAGGTATGTAGGTACCTTGAGTGTATGCATATTTGCTAGCTTTTCCCGGCAGGCAGTAGTCAGTAATCAGGATTTACAGTTCATTCAAAAAATGTACAGTTCACTTAAATTTTGCAATCCTGATTTTTCGCAAAAAAGCTAAAACAAATCAATAGAAGGTGAAGAGGAAGGCGGACCCTGCTTACCGTCCAGCAGGGTGAAGTCAATTGACAAGCAAAATATTTAAAAAATACTTGCTCCAGTAAAAGCCGGAGCAAATCAATAAACGGTGGAATAAAGGGGCGGTTATGAGCAGTTACGAGAGTGACTGCCGTCCAACGAATAGCTACTCTGCCGTCTGACCTTCCAGCCATAAACTATACGTTATATACATATACGTGGTATACGATAGTGACATGACTAACAATATCTTATTAGCGATGACATAAATGAAAAGCCCCAGATTATCCAGTAGGCGCTAAAATTATGAAATGGTGCTAAACACACTAAAAAAGCGCTAAATTGGTAGTAATAAATAAAATGACAGAAAAATATCACTAAGTCGATATTTTCTTTGTAGAAAAATCGATATGCTGATTTTCAACGCTGTCGATATAAAAGCAGTCTTCAGCGCATTTTTTTAGGCTCGTCGTATGCGCGTGTTTTACTCTAGGTCGTCATAACTTGGCGAGGGGAAATCAATTTTATAATTACTTTTTTGGCTAAATGTTCTTCATTGTTCAAACTACAATTTATTTTTGTTCAGATTTCTTTTTGTAAATTAATTAAAACTCGCCTCTAAAGTTGACGGGGGGCAATCAACAAATATATTTTTTTTTTGGCTAAATCATTTGCTTGTCAACTGATTATAATTTTTTTGAAGAATTAGAAGGTTTCTACAGGGTCGGTAGCGCGAGTGAGGCCCCTGGTGCTGCAGACGTATAGGCCATGGTAACCGCTTCCCATCAGGTGGGCCGTGTGCTTGTCCGCCACCCAAGTGGTGTAAAACAATAAAAAAATTAAAATGAAAGTCGAACAAAACAATTTTTTGATCGAACAATGAAGAACAGTAGATAAGAGAGCCGTCCGTCTTTAGTCGTGTGCGTAGACTGGCGTAGAGACGTAGACATGCATAGATAGATGGATTGAGACAGATCATGAACTATATAGACTGGCAATCAGCATAAACGAGAGAGGAAAAGCGATAGTTTTTTCATTGCCATGTTATAAATTTTACCCATGATATAGGTATAATTCCGAATTTTGCGTAATATTTTCTCTGCTTCGAAAGCCGATAGCTTCGTGAGTTCAATAATTTTGATTTGAAAGATTTGATTGTGGGTGAAAAAATCATACTGTGTTGCTATATGTTCCCAAAAATAATTATAGTAGTCGGTATCGACAAAGCAGTAGGTAGGTATCTATATTGACACTAAGATTATAAAGAGGAAAGATTTGAATTTAAGGATTTTCGTATTTTTGTATGTAACGAATAAACATAAAAACTACAGACCGATTTCACATAAAACATAAACATAACTTCACGCCTGTATCCGCGAAGGGGTAGGCAGTGGTGTGTTACACCCACTATTTTCAATCATTCTTTTACCCTTAGAAAGCTACACTATCATTGTGTAACATAAGCAATATTTATTACTAGAAAAAATTTGAGATCTTTAGAAATCCCTACTAAAACCAACCTAAGGTGTAAAAAAAAATTGTCATAAAATGTCATAAAATGTCTTTCATCGCATGCGGTGCGGAATGTATTGATGATAGAACAAAAACTGTTCTATAATATTATAGAACATATCAATATCTACAAAAAATCCGCGAGACTATATGTCCAACTATTGTAGTTATGTCAGTATAATTGAAAATTAAACGAACTCACCTGTGAAGTTCGATTCCAATTATACGAGGACAAGCCAAAGACGATTATAATTGTTTACAAGCAGCAGTACACGTATCATGCTGCCTCAGTCACACTTTCAGAGCTTATATAGGCTAAAAACAAGCATTGATCTTCTGTCTCACTCGCACCGCTGCCTTAGCGGCGACCGTCCCGGCTCACGTGTTTACATGTTTTTGTGTTTGCCAAAGTCGCACGCTCTTCACAAATTTACAAAAAGTTGATTGATAAGTACATAATTAAGTGAAAAAATGGGAAAACGTAAACATACAAAGGATCGTGATCACATCTTGAAGAAGATAGCCCCGTGGCGTACGTAACGGACTGCTGAGACGAGGTCTCGAGTTCGATCCCCAGTCGCCCCGGGTACACACCTCTGACTTTTCGTAGTTATGTGTGTATTAATGATAGTTGATTATCGCTCGCTTAATAATGTGCCTGGTAGATGGCAATAGGCTCGCCCCCTATTACATTGGGACCTTAACATAACTGGCGAATCGTGGGTGTGTAATACGCCTCTGCCTACCCCTTCGGGGATACAGGCGTGAAGTTATGTTATGTTATGTTATGTTTTTATGTAAAGCAATAGACTGTAATAGGCTGATGATGATTATTATTATCTAAATATCGTTAATAGTAACATAACAACCCTATCGAGCAAAACTCAATGTTGTCTCTTATAGAAAAAAAGCAAAATGATGGTAGTTTGAAAAATAGACGCAATGTAAAACAGACATCGAAGTTAGATATTCGAAACAATATGAAACCTATATTTTAAATAACAAATCAGGAGGTACTGTGGTGTCCGAACCTCGTTCCACACCACGGTTCGATTACCTGGCCATCATGTGTCAGAGTTTAAAAATAAATACTTTGTAAATCAAATTTAGCTTAGGGAAGAAAAAACAATTGCTGCGTGGAGCTGCATTCGGCTGTGCGGCTGACAGGGGGCGACTAGACGCGCCGCCCGGGTCCGCCGGCCGAAGAGAAGATTTAAGTGTATTAAATTTAGGCTCAGTCCTTGAGCGGAGTTCGCGATTCCCTAGTTCGCATAAACATAAATATATACGCGTAAAAACCTCCCTAAACCCGATATAGGAAGCTTTGTTGAAATAATAAATGCCCATATAAAATCTTCCTCTTGTGTTTATCTTATTATCAACACGAGGTATTGTGGCGTCCAACCCCCGGACGCTACAACTGGTGGAGGCACGCCGGTTTCCATACAACTGGTGGAGGAACGCCGGTTTCCATACAACTGGTGGAGGAACGCCGGTTTCCATACAGCTGGTGGTTGCTACAGCTACAACTGGTGGAAGCGCTGATTTCCACAGGAGCTGGTGGTTGCTACAGCTGGTGAAGCGCTAGTTTCCGCAGAAGTCGGAAGCGCCAACATTCTGCAGTTGGCAGTGGATGGATCGATCCCGTACCGTTTGAAGAAAGACGTCGTGCGACAATTGGAGCGACGCATTTATCAGTATCGTTGTATATTTTGCTTTTATGTGCTTTTATGTGATATTATGTGCTCAACGAGAAGATGGCTATGATGGTGGCTTGTTCCAGAATGTTTCAAGAGCATTGACAATTGCCTGCGGGTCAATAGGGCCAATAAGGACTATAAGTCTTAGTAGAATTATAATTCACGTAGTGAATAACGTGTTATGTGTAATATTTTATTATTAATATGTGTTCTCTGTTTATTCCATATTGCTGCGCTGCTGAAGATAAATAGATTTGTTTTGTTATGTTCGTGATGTTCTAGCGTAGGAGTTAGGCAATTATTTTTTTGTCCAATGTTGAGAGGTGTGATCTAAACTTTGTAAGAGAGTCAAATCGTTATGGACATAAGCGCCGACGATGATTGAAAGTTAGTTTTCGATCAGACTCTTCTTTATAGAGTGAGTTCTTTCTCTTTAATGTTGATTAAAAAATAATTTAGTATTGTGTAGGCGACATAGTTCACTTTATGTCATCTTTCGTTTTTAGTTAGGTAGGTCTTAAAAGTACTCTGTACTTTAAGTCCCATCAGGGCAAACATTAAAATGTGTCGTCAAGAGACACCAAAATAATTTATTTAGATAGTCGCGCTGTGGCTTGTTGCTTTTTGAGAGTTTTGCCAGGCCAAGAATGAAGCAATCTTTGTATTCGGATTTTTCAATATTTATTACAGTTCAATGGTTATAAATTGTAAAGATTGCGTCGTTTTTCTCATTGTAAGAGACAGGCGATTTAATGTTTTTTTTTATCTGCTCTCGTTTAGTATGCCTAGGGTTCAGGCTGTCACATGTATGACCATAAGGGCGTAGCTGATGTGGTGTCCGAACCTCGCTCCACACCACGGTTCGATTACCTGGCCATCATGTGTCAGAGTTTAAAAATAAATACTTTGTAAATCAAATTTAGCTTAGGGAAGAAAAAACAATTGCTGCGTGGAGCTGCATTCGGCTGTGCGGCTGACAGGGGGCGACTAGACGCGCCGCCCGGGTCCGCCGGCCGAAGAGAAGATATAAGTGTATTAAATTTAGGCTCAGTCCTTGAGCGGAGTTCGCGATTCCCTAGTTCGCATAAACATAAATATATACGCGTAAAAACCTCCCTAAACCCGATATAGGAAGCTTTGTTGAAATAATAAATGCCCATATAAAATCTTCCTCTTGTGTTTATCTTATTATCAACACGCGGTATTGTGGCGTCCAACCCCCGGACGCTACAGTACATACGTGGTGTTTCCAAATGCGATTCTAATTCGTTATCCGATGAGTATGGTTCATTCTCCGAGGAAGATGAAGTTTTCCTTAGTTTCCTTTTCAGCTTACTTTCTAATTTTCTAATCTTCTTCAAGATGTGATCACGATCCTTTGTATGTTTACGTTTTCCCATTTTTTCACTTAATTATGTACTTATCAATCAACTTTTTGTAAATTTGTGAAGAGCGTGCGACTTTGGCAAACACAAAAACATTTGTAATGCCGGGACGGTCGCCGCTAAGGCAGCGGTGCGAGTGAGACAGAAGATCAATGCTTGTTTTTAGCCTATATAAGCTCTGAGAGTGTGACTGAGGCAGCATGATACGTGTACTGCTGCTTGTAAACAATTGTAATCGTCTTTGGCTTGTTCCGAAGTTTAACTACTTTTAAAGTTGATAGAAATGCCGATCAAAATCCGAATGGTACAAAGGTATGAATAACATGGGTTATCCATACCTTTGTATCAATTCCTATCCAAATAAATAATTTCGTAATCAAGACTGTTTAAATAATTGTTGATTACTTTTGAATTATTGAAATCGGGCATTCCATTCAATAGATATTACGAAATTAAAAATAGGAAATTAGAAAACAAGAAACGCCGACGCGCAACGTAACGAAATCGCAATCTAGCGGGATTTAATAAAAAAATTGAACATTGTTTTATCTATTATCTATTTAGGTCTAATTATTCCACAGCCATTACTTTAAACGGTGGTAATTTTTTTTGTGGATAGTTCAACATAAATATTAGAAAATGTTTATATTGGCAACAAAACTGAGGCACACACAATACGCGTTTTGCTGATTTAATTTGTGCTAATTACGAATTCGATTACTTACTAAGTAAACTACATTATAAAGTCAATAGTGTTATTTACTTTGTTTATTATAGTGTTTGTGTTTAATACGTTATTTTTGAAGTGAAACTTCTTTATCGGCGTTGGAAAAAAAATTACCGTCACAATTTTCCGTTACGCGCCATCTCTTAAAAAAAAGTAGATTTATTGGACTGATAGTGATCAGCAAAATCAAAGGGTTTATTTTAATTCTAATTCCAGTGAATTTCTAAAAAAAGTAAGTAATTATATCTCTTTGTCTAACACGTGGGTGTGATTATGGTATTTATTTTTTTCAAGTTATTTAAGGTTAACCTCAGTTTTTGATTGTATATTTGATTGTATAATTCCATTCAAACTAGTTATTATTAACTAATACGACTGTTTTGTACTTTAATGAAATGCTGTAATAATCTTAGTAGTAATAAGGTAAAATGAAATAATTGTATTATTTGTAATCATGTCTATGATAATAAAAGCCTTTTGTTAAACTTTATCTAATTTAACTTTAATTAATTAAAAATAAGGTCTTAAAAGAAGTTTCACTTCTTACCTGTGTACACTAGTACACGTACACATATTGTTTTGTCGGATATAAAATAAGTAATATCTGTTAAAATCAATCATTTCTATTAGGACTCGAAATCAACTTCAATTTCTTTAGGTACTAGCGGCCCGGTACGTGCTTCGCTACGTCAAAATGATCCGCCATGTATTGAATTCAACCGTAAGAACCTTGTACAGAGTATTAGAAAACTACAAAAAAAAATAAGCCAAATTGGTCAAGCCGTTTTCATGCTATGTCGTGACAACGGAAAACGGGTTTCATTTTTATAGGTATATATAGATTAAATTTATTGGACCCATTGGAAATACAATTATATGGCATTATATAGTGAACTATATATTTATATATATTATATAGTGTTCTAAAAACAAAATGAAAGTTTGTTGAGAGGACTATGCCAAGAAATTGAAGTAAAATGGGCTAAATATCATCGTTATCGGGACTGAATTGGCTAAGGACATATATTATATTACGTTGCTTGAAAGTGTTTTTTTTTAAAAGAAATATCATTGTGCACGACACAAATAGACCATAGACACATGTGCCAGTGACACGTAGATTAAGTAAGCGTGAATATAATGAATAAATTATGAAAATGTTAGATTTACGTAAATTAAAACGTAATTATGTAATAACTTTGATATTAAGCTAAGATAAATAGCTTACTACTGTTAGGAGTTAGTTTTCTGAGTAATTAAGTATGTTAGAGCCAAATTTAATAAAGAAAGTACATTCCCCGAAAAGCATAATTGCAAATATAATTACGACAATGCATTACTCAGAATCTAACATAACTTCGTATAAATAGGAAATACGACTTTGTATACTAGTATGTAAGTTTAATTACACCCCGCGACTGCCTCCCACGCCGTAAGAAGCGAATATGCGCTCCCCCGGCTGGTGCCATTTTATTATATAGTAGCTCGCGGGAGGCAAGGCCCATATATAAGCCTGAGGGGTCAATCCGCCCGTCATTCAGTAACCCGAGGTCGCACGGTACAGATGTAAGTACCTATCGTCGTGCAAGTCTTATTGCTACCAATGTACATATATGCTATGTGATTGATATGTAAAACATAAGTTCTATAAATAAATGGAAATGCGGAGGTGAGGTAATTTGGATCGCGGGCCAGCACTACAAAAGACTATAAAAGCAGGGACCATTTGTTAGGAAAATATTGGGCAACAAGTAGACAACAAGAGTCTCTCAAGGAACAAGGAAGCTCAACAGGAAGTAGTAGATCAAGAGTAGTGCTGGGCCAAGTACATCCGATGCCTCACTGACGTCAATGAAGTCCACCCATCCAAGTGTTTCATTCTTCGACTCAACATCCAACAAATACAGTCCACTGAAGGCGACCGCGAAGTAGTGGCAGTCTATTTGGAACCTTATCAGGTCATAGTCTGTTACGAACCACGGTCCTTAACAATCATCATCTAGCTCAGTTACTCCAGGAACACCAGCAAAACGTTTTCAAAACTGTTGTGCTGCAACAACGCAAACAAGTAATATAGGCATATTACTTGTTCTGTATTTTCACATTTTAAATTACAAATTAAACGAAAATGCTATGCTATCCTACTATTCTTATTCGTACTATCCTATTATTCGTGACAGCCTACCCCTAATAGGTCTTGAATAGACTGTCACTTCTTCAGTGGACTGTAGCTTTAGGTTAATTCGAAGAATGAAACACGTCTGAATAGATGGGTGGAAGATAATGACGTCGGCGAGGAATTGGATTCTTGGCCCAGCACTACCCCTTTTTTTTTTTTTTAACGTGCGGAAATCCCTTCGGATACCCCCCCGCCGGCCAGCGGGGGTGGTTATGTCGTGTCTCGACTAAAACCGCACGGTGTCCTCCCCAAGTGTCCGTTGCCGGGCACCCCGGGTAAGCCCTCGAAAGGATAACCCCAGGGTTGCCGGCGGACTTTGGCCGCCACCGCGGCCTCGCCTGGTGGGGTCGGGTTTTATCCCGCTTCGGTGAGTTGGCAGGCGTGTGTAGGGCACACACGACACGCCTCCGCCACGGCCTGCTTCTGTAAGGACGGCGAGTCGGCCAACTGCCGTCCTCAGGCCCCGATCATGGAGGTCGGTAGTCCCGGGCGTAGATGAGTCTGCGGCGTCCTCGCCGCAGACTGCGAAACTCGGGGGGCAGGGTTCTCTCCCGCTCCCTCTCCGCCGTCTCTTTCGCGCGCATTACCTGCTCGCAGAAAGAGGCGGCGGCGTGCCACTTGCTCCCGTCGGAGACCACGGCCCTCACCATGGTCTCCAACGAGAGAACGTCCACGCCCAGGACCGCAACGAGATCCCGGCGTTGACTCGAACACGCAGGGCACTCCACCAACGTGTGGAGCGCCGTGTCTTCGCCAGGATCCTCGCAGTGCTGGCACTGCGGCGTTGTCTCCCGGTGGATGCGCCACAGATACTTACCGAAACACCCGTGTCCGGTAACCATCTGGCACATCCGGTAGGAGAGGTCCCCATGGTCCCTCTCCAACCACTCCTTCATGATCGGTCTCACCGCCGCGATGGTGGATTCCCCCCACCTTGGGTGCTCAAGTCGCACCCTCCATGTCTCCATGAGTTCCTGTCGGAGCAGGGACCGCTGAGCCCTGATTTCTCGGGGCTCTGGCCTATGGCCCCGCTCCAGCGCCTCCTTGCGCCACTGGTACAGCAGCGCAAGGGCTCTCGCTTCCAGGTCCCATGGAGGGGTCCCGGCTAGGAGTCATGCCGCCTCGACGGAGATCGTGCGATACCCCCTGATGACTCTGACGGCCATCGATTTTAACGGGCTGTTTAATACAGCCACGTTGCGGGCCGCCAGAGTCTCCGCCCATACTGGGGCCCCGTACAGGGCCATGCTTCGCACGATCCCCAGGTACAGTCTCCTAGTGGGGGCGTTGGGTCCCTTGACGTTGGGCATCAGCCGCGATAGCGCGGCCGCAGCCCCCCTCAGTTTCGGGACCAGACTTCGGAGATGAGGTCCGAAGTCCCATCGGCTATCGAGTACGAGCCCAAGGTACTTCATCGTGGGCTCGATGCCGATGCTTACGCCCCCTACGGTTATGCTGGTTCCCGCAGGTGGCCCCCTCCGAGGCCCGTGGAAACACATAGCCTCGGATTTGTGGAGAGCCACCTCGAGCCCCAGCCGCCGTATTCGACCCACGACTTGAGCAACCCCTGCCGTGGCCTTTAGTGCCGCGCTTCGGTGCGTTGCTCCCCGCGCCATAACGAGGGTGTCGTCAGCATAACACGTTATGCTGACACCCTCGAGCAACGAACCGCGCAGCACCCAGTCGTATCCGATGTTCCACAGGAGTGGCCCTAGGACCGACCCCTGCGGAACACCGCACGACACTTCTCGCCGCCCTGGCCCTAGCCAGCTCGGGTAAACTATGGCCCTCTCGGATAGGTATGCCTCGACCCAGCACTACCCCTGATATACTTTTCTTTATTAAGCTTCCTTGTTCTTGACCGCGTAACTGAGAGAGAGTAATTTCCAAATAATTTGTCCCTACTTTATAGTCTTTTGATAGTGCTGGCCCGCGATCCAAACTCTCTCACCCCCGCATTTTCATTTATTCATACAACTTAAGTTATATAAGTAGGTACATTAATCATGTACCATATACATTTACCTGTAGCAATAAGAGTTGCACAACGTTAGGTATTTATGTCTGTACCGCGCGAGGTCGGGCCGCTGAATGACGGGCGGAATGACCACTCAGACTTATATATGGTTCCCTGCCTCCCGCGAGCTACTATATAATAAAATGGCACGAGCGGGGGAGTGCATATTCGCTTCTCACGTCGTGGGAGGCAGTCGCGGCGCGTAATTAAGTTTACATATTAGTGTACAATGTCGTCTTTCATGTTTATACGAAGTTATATCAGAATCTGAGTAATGCATAGTCGTAATTTAATATGCTACTTATGATTTTAAGGGAATGGAATTTCTTTATTAATTTTGACTCTAACATACTTAATTACTCAGAGAACTAACTAATAACAGTAATAAGCTATTCATCTTAGCTTAATATTAAAAATAATTACATGATTACGTCTTAATTTACGTAAACCTATAAATTTTTCATAATTTGTTCATCACTTTCACGCTTACTTATTTACATGTCACTGGCACATGTGTTCACTGTTTATTTGTGTCGTGCACACCTATCCTACTATTATATCCTATTTCCTATTCTCCTACTAATATTATAACTGTGCAAGTTTGTGAAAACGTTTGTTGTTTGTTACTCAATCATACTTTAAAGGATGAACGGATTTGGCTGAAATTTAATACAGGGATATATTATGGTTTATAATAACATGTAGGCTTATCCATGGAAAAAGCTGCCTTGGGTTGCGAGAGTGGGATCAGTATTCCACGCGAGTGGAGCAGCGGGCAACAGCTGGTCGCATTATAAAAATCATTTTTTGAAGATATCCATAATTATTAATATTCACACTGAATCTGACCCTGCCTCATCTATCTTTTTCTATCTATCTATCTAAACTGCTATAAAATTATAATTAAGTAGTGTCTATGTACATTGGAGATATTTAAAAAGAAATACTTGGGTTGTGTTACATGAACGATTCTGAACAATTTTTTAAAATTCTTGTCTGTTTGTTCGCGATGGACGCAGAAACTACTGAACGAATTTTAATGCGGTCTATTAGGAAGGGCTTGGTCAGACTTAAAATCTGCCGTATGTTTGATTGCATTTTTTTTTAAAGAATACTAGTAACCGAAATTACTAATATTCCCCCTAACTCCTTCAGCTAAGGTAAATTGCTTGTGTTAGGAGTGGGTTCACGTCGTTAGTGTAATGGCCAGAATTCGAATTCGGGACCTCTCGATCGTAAGGGCATCAGCTACAATCAGTACATAACATAATTACTTATCCCGACTGACGGAATTACTGATTCATCAACGCAGAGCCAAAACCGCTTGGACCTTGAAAATTGAAATTTCTTCAGTAGATGCTTTATATATCGACGGCATTTGTGCATTCGACTGCTACGACAGGGGGCGCGGGTTCGATGCATGAATATGTCTATCTGCGTTGGTCTAGGTGCTAGGACTAGGACTTAGGAGTTTTTTTTTTTATATTTAGGACACGTCAATTTGACTTCACCTCGCCTGATGGTAAGCTGAAGGTAAAGTCTCAGGAATGAGGGTCACCATTACATACACGTACCATGTTAACAATGGTGTTAACTCAGCTTGACGGCCTCATCAGAAGATAATTGTCGTCGCAGCACCGCGTGACACCCACCGGTGCCACTAGTGCTGCGACCACAATCACCCCCGCTTGTCGCCCCCCGCCGTCTAGTGACCAGCAGTCACTTGCTGACCCCTGAACGCAATCAAACTGAAATTGGATTACATGGAGGGTTTTTCGCAATTGTGCACGGTGGTACCCACCCGGCCGAATTTTGTGACAAATTTGTGTCATCAAATTTCTACCACCAGTGAAGTGAGTTCTATGTATAATATGTATCTATTTACAAAAAAAAAGGAATATAAGTATGCGTATCCGCATTATGGAATAATAGAGATGAAAGTGTGTGCGTTTGTGTGAAAGTATGCCATGTTCAAGGTTAGAAGCACGAAATTTCATACACCTGCTTGGTTAGAAATAAATAAACACGAGTGTCAGTATTGTTCGAAATTTTATCCTTATGAGGGCAAAATAGGAGTTGAACGTTTATATGAAAATTTCGTCCCTTCTGAAGATAGAAGCATGAAAATTCATATTCCTACGTTTGGTTAGAAATTAATGTACATATATATCGGAGTTTTACAGAATTCACATTTAAGGGGGTAAAATAAGCAATGAGCGGGTGTATGAAAGTCCGTCGTTTTCAAAGTAAGAAGCACGAAATTCAATTTTAAACCTCTTATAGCTATCTTATATTTACTATTTGACCCGAAAGGTGGCGCTGCAATCGGATTATAGGTGTTTTTTACGAATTTATACCCGTGTGAAGCCGGGTTCCAGGCCGCTTAATTACAAGTAAATGTACATTCAAGTGTCAAATTATTTACTAGCTGACCTTCGCAAATTTCCTTATTTGTTGGTGGGTGAATATGTTATTCTCTCTAGGATGCCCTAGAGAGGATAAACCTGAGACCCCGACCACCACGCACCTTATACCCCACCTACCAACACATTCGGGGTTCAAGTCAACCCCACCGGATTATTTTTGGACCACGAAGGTGTGTTAATAATAATATAATAATAATAAATTTTATTTCAGACTTTACTGAGTTTCACATCGCGGCGCACAGTACAGTATCGTGGTTGCCCCATCAGTACCCTGAACGTTTTGCCCAACCATAACGTCTGTACACCCATATAGGAAGATACGGAAATAAGAGTACCATATTTATTTATTTGTAAGCAATATGTAACTAATCAATTATGTAAATTAAAAAAAAAAAAATTAAAACGATATACATATCGTTTTTTTGGTTTTTACTTGCCGAACATGTCTATGGTTATGAGAATAATTTAAAACGACCCATCTACCATTTAAATAAAGTACTCTGTGCCATCTACAACGGCCGTCACCTACTGAACCAGTAGGGAACCAGTGCATTCCTATTCTGGTCTGGTATTATCTGTCAGTTTTTGTTGGGAGTTGGGAGCCAGTTGCTCGCAACAAAAGAACCGCATACGGAGAAAAGGACAAAAGATATTATGTCTGTCCTGCTTACTCTTACCACCAATGTTAACTGGGCGTCCCTCTCTGATTATAATTGTCATTTTTGTGTCGTATCCTTTGGTCGTGTGTGTGTGTCTATTTAAGTTCTCAGTCTACGGTCGTGTGTCTAGTCTGGATATTTCAAAGTTTTCAAACAAATTTATTTCTTCTCTTTCTTACAATGGTGTCCTCTATTCTGTTTTCCCTTTCTAATGACCTTTGAATATGCTGATTAATAATATTGAAATCTTTGTTTACTTCGAATATCTCTGACTGAACAGTGTTTTTGTTATTGTGACTCCTCGTTCTATTGGAATTTGATAAAGAATTTTGGATTTCCTTACGATTACTGGATGTGATTAGAATATTATGTGGTGTTATGTGTTTGTGAAACAAAATAACGCGGTAGTCTTGAACCTATTTGTGTTTAATTTCGATATAATAAAGTCATTGTAAATATCAAGTGCTGGGACTATAATTTTGTTTCTTATTGTATTTTGTTATAGTTATGTAATCGAATGATGCGATATAGCAGTCCGATACTGAACAAAACATACGATTTATATCGTTAAACACTTTTTGAACAGCTCAAGGAAGTAGATAAAGCAAATAGAATAGATACAACACGTGGGTTTTGCTTTGCATAAATCGATAAAGACGTAAGACGCGTGCGCCAATCTGTATCAACAAGACTATTATACGTCAAGGTCACTGATCACAAACACGTGCGATGTCGGAATCTATTTACACACATGACTTTCTTCTTGAGCCAGGTATAGAGATAAAACAGGAATCGCCTACAGAATTAGGGACTATGTCAGCTTCCGTACCGATTCCACAGCGGCGTGCTGATCTCGGCGACTTCAACAACGACTTAGATCTGTGTCTACAAGACAGTTTAGTGGGCTCCTACCACAACATGCCTACAATGCAATATAATAAGCTATCCTTTGATATTGACAACTCGTCTAAAGTGGAAAGCTTTAAAATGGATGATGATGATATATTTCAAGTAGACAAAGCAGATTTAATACTTGGACCAACACTTGCTGAGCTAAATGCAAATCCAGATACATTGTTGGATGACTTAAATTTTGATGATTTACTTTTGCCAGAAGAAAGTGGATATTGTGTGCAGATTGGAGGCGTGATGGGGGGTTCACGACGCGCCAATACTATTCAGCCAAATAGCATTATACCTGGAGATAGCCCTTGCAGTCCATACAATAGATCCCAGCTCGCATTTTCACCTGCAAGTCAACACAGCTCTGCTTCATCAAGTTTTGCCCAACCTATGAATCAGCTGCCAGAACTTCTACTCAAAATGGATGGGTACAGCAGTGAAATAGCTTTGGGACAGTCTGTTCCTGCCTCAACTGTGCTGCCTCCATATCCTACAAGTGTTAAACCACAGCCTGCACAACTATCCTCTTCAGCACCCACAAATCTCACAATAGATCAGGTTATTATGAATACTTAA
Organism: Cybosia mesomella; assembly: GCA_946251805.1. NCBI lineage: Eukaryota > Metazoa > Arthropoda > Insecta > Lepidoptera > Erebidae > Cybosia > Cybosia mesomella. The sequence goes on from OX276403.1 coordinate 17,517,367, forward strand.
CTATTATAGCTTAATTTGGTTGAATTTTCTCCCCTTGACCATGGCTACTGAAAAGGAACCAAAACGTTGGTTTCAGTGTAAATAATAAAGTAACAGTACAAAGTAAAATAAACCACCATAGAATCTATTTAAAAATAGTTTTTTTTCAATTTGTTTGATTTTGCTACTAGCTGTGCATACTACTTTGTATGCATGAAATACATAGTCATTATTTGGTAGTTTAATTTGTGCCGCCAACATTTATTACAATATGAATGCAGCTAGTATTCATGACGTAATGAATTCTGTCTCATAAATTAAACAGTTCTGAATCTAATACCACAAACATAAAAAATAATCTAGTTGGCATTAGAGATATACATGAACTTAGAAACTTGTAAGAATTGCAATTTTACATAAGTTTTCTAAGCCTATTATTCATATTATAAGAAATCAAGTGAGATTCGAACCCACACCTACGGTGTTATAATGATATGCTAAATGCACAATTTTAATTTAGGAATATTTTCATCATTGTATTCATTTAAATTATGCGCTGATCCACTTTTGAAGATTTTTTGGTTTAAATGTATTGATTTTAGACTTGATGGTTATCAACCATTCTATTATTTCAATTGTATCATTAAATTTAACTATGAAATTTAAATAGGTTTAAATAGTGTTATATGCATTCAATGATGTCATTATTCAAATATAGATTTGGCAACGCAGAGAACCTCGAAAACATCTGTTGTCTACTAGCTCTTTGGCTGAAGCAGGATCTGTCTCCTCTCTCTCTGGAGGCCTTCTCAGCCCTGCCACTGTTGACTTCTCTCAAGATGAAGATGATCATGACATTGAGTCTGATGAAGATAGTGACAGATATGAAGATCTCTCTTCTGATGGTAATTTAAAAAAGAAAAATACTTGTTTAGCTTATTTTATAATTTGTATGTATTGTTTACATTAACTACTTGTTGTTACAGAATCAAATGATGAATCTGACAATAAACCTCGCCACAGCTCAAAAAAAGAAAAATTTTTCTGGCAATATAATGTTCAGGCTAAAGGGCCCAAAGGGCAGAGGCTAATTTTGAAAAATAAATCAGAAGACCCACATATTCTAAATTTAGTTACTGATCCTGTTTTCAGTCCCAGTTGCAGTGTAAGGGGAATCAAACACAGGTTAGTTATGACATTTTGTTATAATGCGATTGTAAAGCCTTGTACGGACTAAGCTTTGTAAGGAATGATAGTCAGTATCTACAGTACGCGCTCGTGTTGACTCGTCGCCAGTCAGCTCTATGACGAATACTGACTGGCCAACTCTCGCCTACGCATTCATAATCCAGCATACCCATACGTGTATTCAATTACACCTGTACGCATATTCAATATAATTAGATTACGCGTACATTGCAACGCTTAGTCCATATAAGGGTCAAAATCTTAGGTTAGAGATGAAAAGACTCACGGTTTCAAAACCTATAAAGTTATGACTAGCTTTGATTTTGAAGACTCGAATCCAGAGATATGACTTGAGGCTTGTTTCTAATGTGGAAGAGCTCGATCATTATTCATTAAAGAGGATTCGAATCAATAAAACTCGAGTTCTTTACTAAGAAGGCTTACTCACGAGTTCTTTTAAGTAAATAACTCGAGTCGTTTAGTAAAGCGAGTTATTTAACATGAGACCATAATAAGGTAAATTTCACCGTCGCTGGTGCGGCCACATTCTACGGCTGCCGCCAGGCTTCTTGGGTAACAAATATCTGGCCATGCCGCCTCTGCCGGGCCCCGGTAGGAGGGGTAGACCCAAGGAATACTGGCTTGACGTCGTAGCAGATAATATGCGTACCAATGGTCTCGTTACCAAGGCTGCCCAAGACCCTACGAAGTGTAGAAGTAAAAGTTGGAAAGTGGATCACGGACTCCGAGGTGAGAACCTTGGATGCGACCGGGACTAACAAAGATGATGATGAATAAGGTACAGTCAGCCTCCGAGGCGTGGCGGTATTAAAAGCGGCCGCTACGCAGGAGGCGCAGGTTCGATCTCCACTCAGTGCAAATATTTGTATGCATGAATATGAGTATTTGCATTGGTCTGGTCGTGCCTCGGAGAGCACGTTAAGATGTCGGTCCCGGTTGCCATACGAATATGTATGACAGTCGTTATAGGGGAAATGGGTGAAATGGCCCCACATAAAAGGGCTGATCACCCGTCTGGTCAAACGGCGTCCTCACTGGCAGTATACAGTATATAAGGTACAGTATATGATTATTACATAATAGCGGTCTGGGTCCCGGCGTCGTCGATTGTAGCGCCACCTAGTGTGTCGAATTGTGAATGTAAAATATAATACGACTGGCGACTCGACTCACGAACTGAGTTGCTATCAAAAGGGTTCGAACTTATTCGTTGCGCTTCAGTCGTTGGAAATAGAGGTTTTTTAAACGACACTATTATGATTTAACCTCGAGTTGTGAGTCTGATGCTCGTTTTTACCCTAAATCACCTCTCACCTAAGAGCCCCCTAACAAAGGCAGCCCCTAAATACAAACCCTTATCTATTTTTGTTTTCACCATCCAAGTGACACCTAAATAAGGGTCTCCTATTTTGTAGTGCTTAACAAAATCGTAAATTTGCAAGTGTTTTCAAGATATATATTTTTGCAATTTTAAATAATTAAATTGATTATTATTACTTAGAATAATATATGTGAAATAAAATAATCAAATTAAATACATATCTATTTATATAATTATGTAACAATTTTAGTAATTTTGGCTGAATAGGTACATTCCAATACTGCGAAATTCAAATTCAAACTGAAAGCTGTTAAAATCTATTTTCAATGAATGTATATCAATGTTCTATGTTTTTTGGTCTCTTTGGTGGTAAGCGCGGGGCGCGACGGGCGGAGGCGCACCTATCAACCAATTGGATAATTTAAACGTCAAAATTGTTCGAAGGGCCTCGCGTCATTACTTGATCAGTCCTTTTATTGGTTACTAACTGTGCCCGCGACTTCGTCCGCGTGGATTAAGATTTTTAGGGTTTTAGTTTTTTGCGCGGAACCCTAATTATTTTTCCTATAATTAAAGTAGCCTATGTTACTCCTTGTTGTATTACTTTTCTGCCAGTGAAAGTCCCGTCAAAATCGGTCCAGCCATTTCAGAGTGTAGCCGGAACAAACAAACAGACAGACAGGCGGACAAATTAAAAAAAAAATGTTATTTTGGTGTATGTACCGTATATATATTCATATACATGTTGTAAAAAACGGTTATTTTAATATTACAAACAGACACTCCAATTTTATTTATATGTAAAGATTTGATTGACCAGTTGGTATACAATGTGTAGATGCTCGAGATTGTTTCTGTAATAATAAAAATATAAATAAAAGTAAAAAGAATAAATAAATAAAAAATAAAAAAGATAAAATAATAGTATCACTGACCTGTCATTGGGATATTCTGATATTTCTTCAATTATATTTAATGAAAAAAAACTGTGTCCTAACTCGAATCTTGTAAAGAAATCCTTATCGTAATATTTAATAGATGAATCGGGTCTATTACGGTGAATTTTCGGTCTATTGAAACAACTATGTATATTTATCATCTCTAAAATCTCAACAGTATTGAAAAAATCCTAGAAGTCCTCCTCCATTTCAATAATTTATACAAGACATGAGTCAAGATGATCTGTCACTTTGTTAGGGATTAGGGGGTGAACATTTGGGCCCCTAAATTTTAAGAGACACCTAAGCACTTAGGTGTTCCTAAAGATTGGTGAAAACGAAAATATCACTAAGGGTTACTTAACTTTCCGCAGGTGGCCTCTAAAATTTAGGGGATGTTGGTGAAAACGGGCATAAGACTCTTGAAAGGTTAGGGTTTAAGGACTCGATTGAGTTGCAAACCGTCAAAACCAAGTCAAGTTCCTCAAAAGATTAATGCCCAGAGTCCTTATATTTATTGATTTATTTTAGTGGAAAAGCTAGAAAAGGTGATGGAAATGATTTGACGCCAAACCCAAGGAAACTGTACGTCATTGGGAAAGAGTTGGATAATTTGGGAAAGGTCATAAATGACATGATACCAGTTAGTGAATTGCCATTCAACATACGACCTAAAACAAGAAAAGAGAAAAATAAATTAGCATCAAGAGCCTGCAGACTGAAGAAAAAAGCTCAACATGAAGCAAATAAATTGAAACTCCATGGCCTGGAGAATGAACACAGTGAGTATGAAGTTATACATTATAATATAATGTTTTTGCACAATAATATCACCTCACTGCCGTTGTTGTTGCCGACCGCAATCTTACCGTATGATATTGTCCGTTGTGTACTGTACTAGACCTAATAAGATAGGAGACTAATAAATCATCATCATCATAGCGATTTCCCAGTTCGTCCAAAGTTTGTACTTTGGAGCCCGAGGGCTGCTTATTGTTTTTGATCGGTATGTCGGCTTTTCCGGGAATGACTGCCGTCTGACCTTCAAACCCCAAGAGGCTCATATCTTATTTAGCAGGTGCACCGACTAGCAGATGAGGTTGACTTGGGCCTTAAAGGTGTTAGTAGATCCCTGTACACCCAAATAAGATACTACATATTATAAAATCCTCAGCCGCGTCTGTCTGTTCGCGATAAACTCAAATCTACTGCACCGATTTTCATGTTTTCACTAATGGATGAGTGAGAGTGGTTCTCGAGGAAGGTTTTTTATACTAATATTATAAAGAGGAAAGGTTTGTATGTAAGTATGTTTGTAACGAATTGGATCAAAAAGTACTGGACCGATTTAAAAAAAAAATCACAAGCCCGGGACAGATTTAGACTCGCTTAACGACCTCCGTCCTCCATGAGCGCAGGCCTTGGGGTAGCAGGTGATGCCGCCTGTCACCCCAGCAGAAGCAGGCTGGGGCGACTAGCGCCCCTCCCCTAAACCAGGGACACCGTGGCTCCCAAACCCGAGGGGCCATCTCGAAACCGGAGATGGCCCTGGGTCAGTCGGGGTGCGAGGGATATGCTTTATGGGCAACCTTACACCCCGGCATCTGAAGACCCGAGACGGCGTGCGGTTTTAGTCGGTTCAAGCCCGACATAACTGCCCCCGCTGGCCGTCGGGGGGGGGGGGGGGTATCCGAAGGCATTTCCGCACGAAAAAAAAAAAGGTACGTTTGTCTTCTAGATCTCGACCATTGATGTATATAAACAACATAAAGGTAACTTCATATAGTTCATTCAACATTAAGGCGAGGGTCCCTGAGGAAGGGTGTTTTAAGATTAAGAATTTTCGAAAATGCGAAGTCCCCGTATTCTGAAAATCATATATGTTATACTAGGCTATTCAAACTAGTACTTTCGGTTATTCGATACACGATGACTTTTACTTTCTTCGATAGAATTTGCTCTCAAAGATTGGTCTAACCAAAAACGCATTCCAGTTTTATTTGAGTTGTGTTCAGATTAGAAAAATAAAAATGATACCAAAATTAAGGAGAATGAAAAACGGTTATCAAAATTTACATAAATTCTGAATATATACCATGAAAATTCAAAATACCTACGCTTTCTATCTATATGACGCGTTCGGCGAGTCAATCAGTCCTGAGCGGAACGTGTTACAGGCAGGACGTGTGTCAATTTACGGCAGATGCACAGTGAAATCATACGATTTTTAAATTTAGGTACTTAGCGTTAATGCCGCATCGTAGAGAATGTGCCAGATGTACAAATCCAACGGTAAAATGTCTCGAACTTTTGCGAATACATTGCTAGTATAAGTACACTGTTTTCTGTAAAGTATAAGTTGTTTACATAAGTAAGTAGTTACTCATTGCATAAATATTAAAGCTAAGTCATGTATCGGCATTATTATAGCATTCAATGTCTTATGACTAGTCGATTCAATTCAAGAATTTGTAATGATTGACATTGGTACTAATAGACGTATATCGATGGTGGTACTAAATATTGTGAACAGTACCTACCAGCGACACAATTTAAACTGACATGAACCTTCAACACCACCAAAGACTACTACTACCTGCCTCTGAATATCTATCTAATGTTTTCATTGCTGATGAAGCTTTTGCTTTGGGACCTAACCTCATAAATCCGAGCTCCAATCACGGTTGCATCCAAAGCTTACAGTTTGTAGCCCAGGGTACGCTCTTCTACTTCTCCTTTCCATAAGCTAGTTCATTGTGACTTTTACGGGAGCGACTGCCGTTTCATATCTTGCTTGGGCCCAGATGCTCTACGGATCTTAATGGTGCCTACGGGTATATGTAACCCATGGGTGTATGGGACCCCGTAGGTGTATGGGACCCATGGGTTAAGTATATGGGTTACGTATAGGTGTATGGGGTGCCATGGGTCTATGTCACCCCATGGGTGTATGGGCCCCATGAGTGAAGTATGTGTATGGGGCCCCATGGGTTACATATATGTATGGGACCCCATGGGTGTACGGGCCCCATACATAGGTATATGGAGCTCCATCAAGATCTTGCAGCTTGGCGCTCGGGGTACACTCTTCTATTGCTCTTTTTCATAGTTTGGTTCATATCAGCTTTTACGAGAGCGATTGTCTGATAGCTATATTACAATATTATAATTATTATAAACTTTATTCCATTTATGTAAGGTGCAACTAGATCTGTGTAAATAACAATTACTTTATTATTTGTGTTGATACTACAACACCACCTTAGTTAATCTTCGTCGTTTTTCTGTCGAGTAACACTAGACGCGGATCGCCAGCGCCTCGCTGTGGCGTAAAGTGGCAACTTTACTATGCCAAAAATATCTAAAGTCGTCGAATACCCTCGCCTTAACAAGAAAAATGCCTGCTTGCTTTCCGGTTTTCCACGTTTCCGGCTTATTGTTTTTGATTGGTATGACACAGAGCAAAGACAAAGATAACACCTCCAGATAAGCCTAATTGCTTGTTATAGGAGTGGGTTCATGTCTCGGTAGTATACTTGATGGGGTTGGAATTTGTACCCTCAATCTGTTAAATGCCTGGAATAATTTGGTTTTCACTCACCCATTAATTAAATATTTTTTATTATAGCTACTATTGCTTTAAAGTATACCATTTTATTTTTATTTCCAGAACGTCTCTTGACTGGGATTCATCATATGAAGCAAATATTGAGCAGCCGGGTGACCAATTCACAAAATAATGTAGATTGGAACGCGCACATCAAGAACATAATTAATACCGCGACAGGTACAAGATAAGGCACAATGCTTTATTTCTAATATCTAACTGCAAAATATTTCACTGTTACGAAATAAGTACCTTTTTTCTACATCATCTCTAAAAAATCATATATTATTATTATCACTCACAATTGTGTTACAATTGTCAAATAAAAAAATCGGATATGTGAGAGTCGTCCATTGAAGGTTTCGTACAAACTTTTATGTTGATAAATTCGTATATCATGGGCATCTTGAAATGTTTAGGAATAAATGTACTCCTATACATTGATATATGACACGGTCAATTCTCTAACTGCAAATCTTAGTTTATTTTATATCTACACTAGCGGCCCGAATCCCGGCTTCGAACGGCAATAAATTCATAAGAAAGAAGTAACCAGATTGTAGCGCTGCGCAGGCTGGCGCGGTTCCCGTAAGTTTTTTGCGCGACAGTTTTAATTTTAAGGCATCTTAGAAGATATTCGTTTAAAGTGAGTGGTGCAAAACGACAAACGATTATTATGTATATGAAATGCTTAAGAAAGCTCTCCCTTAGAGATAAATATATCCGATCGCGGACTTTTCTGGAGATCTATCAAAGAGGTTCTATCATACGTTTTGTTATATCTCAAAGGGTGCGTATTCCATTGAATCTCCCAGTAGGCTTGATTTCTTAAGTTATCAATGATATAACATGAACACAAAATATCACGAATAATTGATTATCGTTTTATTTCAACAAGTTAACATAAAACAATATTAAACTATACATATTGAGCTTTCTCTTGAATCACTCCGTCTATTGATGAAAACCACATTAAAATCCGTGGGGTATTTTAAAAGAGATTTTGTTTTATGCTAAAGATATACTTTTATTTCTACCACAAAATAACTAAATGTGATTTAATCACAAGTTTGTAGTTAGGTATATCATATTATGATAATTACCTTTATAATTTCAATCTAATAGTTAGTTGGCTGTGTGGTGCCGGTCTAGAAGAGAATAGCACCAACCCAAGTCTTCCCGTGGGTGTCGTAAGAGGCGACTAAGGGACATATCCGGGGGCGGGCAGCAGCACCCCCGCAGAACAACCCCTCCATCAAACTGCAATCCCCAACCCGCCTGCCCAGCGTGGGGATTATGGGCACTACCCCCAAATGAAGGAAACAGCCAAAAGATCGCCCCCAGTTCCCGGCCGCCTCGCTATCCCTGGTCATGGTAGCGGCCATGGTAACGGCGGGGCAGGGGGTGCTAAGAATCCCCGGGCTACAATAGGCTACCAAACCCTTCACAAACGACCCTGGCTACGTATAACGGACGCACTCTGAGGCTTGACCATCATCTAGCGCAGTTGGAAGTGGAGTTAGAGAACATTAAATGGCATGTTCTCGGGTTATGCGAAGTCCGTAGAGAGGGAGAGGACACCGTAACCCTTGACTCGGGCCATCTTCTCTGCTTTCGCGAGGGTGATAAAACATCCCAGGGTGGCGTAGGTTTCCTCGTCAATAGGGCCCTCTCTAACAACGTTCAAGAAATCTCCAGCGTGTCGAACAGGGTAGCGTACCTGATCCTTCGGCTATCCAAGCGGTATAGCATGAAGGTTATTCAGGTCTACGCACCGACCTCGGCACACTCGGATGATGAAGTGGAGGATATGTATGAAGACATATCCAAAGCCTTGCCCAACACCACTAAGGCTCACTTCAACGTTGTTATGGGGGACTTTAACGGCAAGGTGGGTACCCAGTCTGGGTACGAATCCCGTATAGGCCCGCATGGTTATGGAGTTAGGAATCACAGGGGACAAATGCTTGTCAACTTCCTTGAGAAAGAAAACTATTCTTAATGAATTCCTTCTTTAAGAAACAGCCTCAAAGGAAATGGACATGGCAAAGCCCCGACACTGTGACAAAAAATGAGATCGACTTCATCATGACGGATAGCAAGCACATATTCAGAGATGTCTCAGTGATCAACAGGTTTAATACCGGATCTGATCACCGACTGCTCCGAGGATCTCTGAATATCAACCTAAAACTTGAAAGAAACCGTCTGATGATGTCCACGCTCCGACCTAACCCAACCCAAATCATGGCGGGCACCGAGAAGTTCCAGCAGCTTCTCGGGGAAAGATTTGTTGCCTTGGAACCCACTGATGACGCTGACGAGACCCTACACAATCTGGTCGAAACGCTGACAGACGAGGGCATCAAGTTCTGCAAAAAACAGCGCACTGGCAGGAAGTCCAAACTCTCGGATGAGACTCTGGGGCTGATGGCAAGAAGACGGGAAACCACCCAAGCGACTTTGTCAGACAGGTCACACCTAAACAAGGAAATTGCGAAGATGGTACGGCGCGACCTTCGGAGCTCCAACACACGCCTCATTGAAGAGGCGATAGAGCGAAACAGAGGGTCCAAAGTATTCACTCAGCAGCTTGGAAGGAGCCATCTGACGAAGCTCATAACGCATGACGGGAGGACCGTCTTGTCGAAGCCGGAGATCTCCGCCGAGATAGAGGATTTCAATGGCCGTCTGTATACTGCACATGCTCCCCGTCCTCGACGAGACGACCATGATTCCAGAGCCACCCTGACACGCCACTATACCGACGAACTGCCTGATATCAGCCAAGACGAGATCGTGTTAGCTCTGAAGCAGCTTAAAAATGGAAAAGCCCCCGGTGAGGATGGAATTACTTCAGAGCTTCTGAAGGCAGGAGGAGCTCCTGTCATACAGGAGCTACAGAAGCTCTTTAACGCCGTCCTTCACAGTGGGAGAACTCCTAAGGCGTGGAGCGGGAGTTTGGTTGTTCTCTTTTTTAAGAAGGGTGATCCTCCTTAAAAACTACAGACCCATCACACTCCTGAGCCACGTCTATAAGCTATTTTCACGAGTGGTCACGAATCGTCTCGCCAGGAAACTCGACGAGTTCCAGCCACCGGAACAGGCGGGGTTCCGCGGAGGATATGGCACCATAGACCACATTCACACAGTGAGGCAGATTATACAGAAGTCCGAAGAGTATAATCAGCCCCTGTGTCTCGCTTTTGTGGACTATGAAAAGGCATTTGACTCCGTCGAAACTTGGGCTGTTCTGGAATCCTTACAGCGATGTCAAGTAGACTATCGTTATGTCGAGGTGCTGAGATGCCTTTACGAAGCCGCCACTATGAGTGTCCAAGTACAAGGTCAGCAAAGTCTAAACTCATCCAATTGCGCAGAGGAGTGAGACAGGGGGATGTCATATCCCCGAAACTGTTCACGAGCGCATTGGAAGATATGTTTAAGACGCTGGACTGGAAAGGTAAGGGCATAAATAATAAATAATAAGGGAATAAAAAATCGCTGATGACATAGTCTTAATGGCGGAGTCGCTAGAGGAGCTAACCCAGATGCTGGACGGCCTAGCTTCAGCCTCGCGACGCATCGGTCTTGGCATGAATTTGGATAAAACCAAAGTCTTGATCAATGGCCACATTGATCCAGGAGCGGTCGTCGTGGATGGCCACCTTCTTGAAATTGTTTCTGAGTACACTTACCTCGGGCAGATTGTGCAGTTGGGTAAAAACAATTTTGAGAAGGAGGCCAAGAGGAGGATCCAGCTAGGCTGGGCAGCGTTTGGGAAACTACGTCGGGTCTTCTCGTCATCCATACCGCAGTGTTTGAAAACGAAAGTTTTCAATCAGTGCGTCCTACCCGTAATGACCTACGGAGCTGAGACGTGGACACTCACGGTAGGGCTGGTCCACCAGTTCAAAGTCGCTCAGCGAGCTATGGAAAAAGCTATGCTCGGAGTTTCTCTGAAGGATAGGATTCGTAACGAATACATCCGACAGAGAACCAAGGTTATCGACATAGCTCAAAGAATAAGCAAGCTGAAGTGGCAGTGGGCCGGCCATATCTTGCGAAGAACCGACAACCGCTGGGGTAAACGTGTTCTTGAGTGGAGACCGCGACTCGGCAAACGTAGTGTAGGACGCCCTCCGGCCAGGTAGGATGACGATCTGCGAAAGACTGCGGGCAGATGCTGGATGCGGCAAGCTGAAGACAGGGCGCTATGGCGCTCATTAGGGGAGATCTATGTCCAGCAGTGGGCTAGAATAGGTTGATGATGAGTTAGTTATCTACTATAGAAAAATTTCCTTGTGCCGTAAATAAATAAATATAAATCGTTTTAGCATAGCGCTCTCTAGATTCTAGATCCAAAGTAGGCATGGCCTAACTGGCTTGTGTTATGGCTTCTAGAATAAGAATAAACATATACATTATATACATTTTTTTGGAGTTATACTTCTTTTGGCGCGTTAGGGAAAAATAATGAGAGTAATTTTTACGATGCAAGCGGACACCGTCACGAAAAACCGAAACTTTTAAACCTAACCCACTTCCAGATGACCTAGAAACTTGATATTTGGTATCAAGGTAGACTATGAGGCATATAAAAAGGAAAAAATGTGAAAACTGAACATTATTGATAACTAGCTGTTGCCCGCGGCATCGCCCGCGTGGAATACTGATCCCGTGCCCATAACACATGGCAACCTATTCTAGGGATTAAAACTAGCCTATGTGTTATTCCAGACTATAATCTATTCCTTTACCAAGTTTCAGGCAGATCCGTTTAGCTGTTTGAGCGTGATTGAGTAACAAACATCTAAACATCTACAAAACTTTCACGTTTATAATATTAGTAAGATTAAGTGTCAACAAAGTAATAACAAATTTAAGTATGAAAGTAGGTGAATACACGCTTATCTTTTCATCATTTTAATCCCGTGTGCAGGTGGTTTAACTTACAAAGTTCTAATCATTAATAACTTATTCACACACACACAGTTAATATATATCGCTATCCTGTCAATATTCCTATATTGATAATATTTACGATATTGATGTGCAAACGCGATATTATTGAAGTTATACTTCTTTTGTCGCGTTAGGGAAAAATGATGTGCGTAAATTTTTACGATGCGTGCGCACACCGTCACAAAAACCAACACCATGAAGTTAGCTAGAAAACCGACACCCTAAGTGGTAACTGAGTAAGGTAGCAAAGCAAGGTTAAGCAATTAGTATTACTAGTGGTTAGTGCCAGGACAGTCTTAGGATAGGTAACTATTAGTAACACAGTGAGACCCTAAAAGTAGTTGGAGCCCTAAAAAGTCCGAGTACCTTTTTTTTCTACCTGGAATGCTGTTACGCACGGCATCTCCAGTTACGGGGCAATAGCAAGAGACCATGTGTGGCGCTCTCTCATCCGGTACCGGATGGGCATACCCGCTAAACCCCACGGTGTGCCATACTCTGCGCCTCTTCTGAAACTAAACAGCCCGACAACGTGATTTGATCACAGATACAGATCACACAATCGAAGTTCGGCCGCTTCGTAGTTGGACTGAATGCAAACCCAACTGAATTGGAGGAGGATGATTAATAGTTTTATAACTTTGATCTGAGTGAAGCTGAGACACATCGTTGGTCGTATACAATAAGGACGATCAAAACAAAGCAAATTATTGAATGTTACAAACTGATTTTGGTATTTGTTACTTAATTATTAACATTGTATGTATATTTTCACATATTACAGAAGTGAAAATAGGCGGCAAAACATCTGAATTCGTCAACAAAGTATTGGACAACGTCAGATCAGGACAACACAATGGTGGATTAACTGATCTATAAACATTGCAAACTACTGATGTGAGTAACAAAACGAAAGGCTGTCTTATGTACCTCCAAAGTTAATTAAAGAAGAGAGTTTATGTATAACATATAAAAGCTTATTGTCCAGGACAATTTTATTTTTGTATGCCTACAAACAAGAATAGATTTAGTCATTAGAAGCTTTACAAGGCAACTAGAGGGGATATTAATGTAATCCTCATTTATTATTGTTATGCCATAAATTAGGTGTCAGTGTCATGTATATTTTAAGACTATAATTATAATTTAAATTTAACGGTTCAATATAAAAATAGCAAACACTGGCAGCATTTAAATGCTGCGAGGTCTTAAGATTAAGTAATCTACACAAATAAATCACATGTGTGACTACTCTAAATTTACAGCCTAATAACTTACAAAAATATGTTATGTATATGTATATTATTCATAATATATCAATCTAGCCGAACTGTATAAAAAAATAAAGCAAAAACGTGAATACGAACTATTTAATTTCAAGAACGAAATTTCTGTATAAATGTTGGTAAATACTCGCATACATGTCTTTATAACTTCATAAAGGTCAGTAATAATAGTTATATGTATTTCAAGCACAATAAATAAGTGCGGTATATACAGGATGAATTTTTCAACTGGGCGTGGATGTGCAAATCCGAAACTACGATGAGGAATAGCGAAAAACGCTCAAAGAAGTCTCGGCCACGATTTTGATGAAAACTAAAACTGCACCATCATCATCATCAAAAGACAAAATACATTCTGTATTATTACACCATTTGATAGCACCGCTAATAAGCAACGAATTCTGGGCAGTATTTACATTCGAAAAACTTAAGAAAAGATCGCCGAACGAAAAAGAGCTTCGTACTTTTGGGTATGCAAATGACAGCCCAGTGGTTGAGAAATACGAATCCGGCCCGCAGGCCAGCGTGGCTCAGATCCAGTCTCGTTGGCTGACGTTTGGACTTGTCCTTGAAGCCAGTCTCCGATTGGGGTAAAGTTAACTTGGTCAACTTCAACGCAACTAAGACCCAGGTGAGTCTCCTCTCTGTTAAGCGGAGCCAAACCTCACTTTCTAAAGTGTTCCACCTTGAGCTTTTTGGCGTAACTCTTTCTTCTACCCTTAACTTTTGCCCATACCTTGAGGTAAAGGCTCAAGTGGCCGCCAAAAAGCTGGGCAAGAAACTCATCAACAATCATGCACTAGTTAAGACTAGGCTTCAGAGTCTGGAACTTTCTGTTTTTTATCGGATGCACTTTGTTGAGTGCAATGGAGTGACATAACCTAATTCCTCCAAGCCCCTTTCATCATCGAACGACCAGACGTACGGCGACGCGCCACCGATACATGGTTGATATTCCACTCAACGCACGAAACTTTTTGGCAATACATTCACTATGCGTACTGCTAAAGAGTGGGATGCCCTACCTCAGTCTGTGTTTCCGGAAACCTATAACCCGGAAGTCTTCAAGTATAGAATGAATAGGTTACTTTTTTATTCGCACATTTTACTCGGCTTATTATTTTCTCTTTCCAACATCATCATTTCCCGTAATATCCGAAACTTACCTCGGAGCCCGAGGCCCGCTTAATCTGTCTCCTCGTTTCGATTTGGCTTATCTTGGCTTTTATGGGAGTGACTGCCTTCTCACCTCCCAACCAAAAGAGGAAAGCTTGCACCCGAGTCTCGTCTATTCAACAGCAGGCGTAGCGATAGCGCTAGCACGTGCGATTGGCTTGAGCCCCTAAGATCTTGGTGGGACGACAACTGTTACTGTTACAAAGACTCGTATAATAATATTGTATCTAATGCTGAAGGCAGTACAATCCATGAGACATAGGACCCAGCTATGTATTGAGAACAATGGCCATCATTTTGAACAATTTTAATCAGGATTTTGTAAAAAATGCGATCTTTCTTTAAGTTTGCCGTATGATATTACTTCCCAGGATTCTTTCCTTATTAGCACTATCAAATGGTCTAATAATACCGGGTATGTTTTTTCTTCAAATCATTGGGTACGATTCTTGGCTGTGAGCATTGATTTTCGAAAAATCCAAGGATGCAGTTTTATTTTTTATCAAAACCGGGCCAGAGACTCCTTCAAGCATTTTCCGCTATTCCTCATTTTTTCGGATTTGGAAAATGAACGCAGAGTTGAAAAATTCATCCTATATAAATAGTCTAAGAGCCGATGAAGTTCGACCTTCACCCATCTGATAACCAGATGTGATATATTTTTTATCAAATATTATTCATCTATTGACATGCCTATGATGACTTGTCTATTATTAAATATTAAAATTAATTTAAATAAAAATAGCCATGAATACTTTTGATAGGTAAGTCATCATAGGCAGGTTAATAGGTGAATTATATTTGATAAAAGATATATCCCATCTGGTTATCAGATAGGTGAAGGTCGATCTTCATCGGCTCCTCTAGTAAAATGGGAGCTTTTAGTGTGGGAACAAACATGATTTATATGTGTATGAAATAAAACTATTAAACACATCTTTAATATTAACACATCGTAAAGTAACTTATTATAATGTATTCTTTTGGATATATAAAATATAAATTAAAACTTTGCTATCAATATTAGAGTATGAAAGTGAGGTATAACTGTTTTGGCACAATTTAAATTTATATAGTTTCATTAACAATAAGCAAGGCTTAGATACTTTATTTATAAAATAAGGGTTCAGTGTAATGTCCGCATTACAAATGGCCCGGTGAACCCGGTCAGTAAGAACCGCTGCTTAAGAAATCGTTGCAAACGATGTGAATTTTTAAGTAAAGTGGAAGCAGTGTGTATACAGTGATAAATGCCTAGAAATACTTGATGTCTATATTAAAATATGAAGTAATTAAAGAAGATTTAGAAATAAGACATTATTCGTAGTATACCGTAGGTTTGGATTGGAAAGGTGTGTGGTGAAGGTGTCTTCACCACACACCTTTCTCGCCATTATACGGACACGGAACACACAAGGTCAATTGACGTAATATAAGTTGACTTGTTTCGGTTTGTTAGAGCGTTCTCTTTATCCCACATCTGACTGATAGTTTGCTACCTTAATAGAATGACCATAACCGTTTGTGTTGCTAAAATATTAAAACAATATGTAATTTCGGTTTTAACTATTCTAAAAAGATATTAAATTAACCTGTAGGGACGCGCTATGCGACAGAGAGAACGCTTTACAATCGTGTGTTATTTCTATGCCCTCTATGGTATACTTATAATAATGTATTATGTTAATCACTCAGTTTACTTACATTTTACGGGATTATAAAAATAATTTTAATATTCGTTTCCACATTTACTCTTTATTAATTTTCTTTCTTTTTATGATTTGCTAATGGGTCCCGCCTGCTATCAAACTTGGTTCGGTCTTTTTAGGGCAGTCGGGTTTTTTGATTTTTTTATTAATAATTTTATTGTATACTTTTTAGTTATGATATACCTATATATGTTTTTTTTAAATCTCCTTTTACATTGGGACCTCGTAATTGGCAAATCGTGGGTGTGTACAGGCGTGAAGTTATGTTATGTTAATGCTTTTCATTTTGATACCCTACTCGATAAGTTTGAGTGAAAATGTTTTTAACAACATACATTTTAGCGCCAAAAATACTCCATTTTTTCATTTTTTGATATATCCAGTGTCACTCTCATAGTTAATGCGCATCTAACGACACCTCTTAAGCTAAAATCCATCAAGCTGTTCAGGCCACAGAGCGTGCCAAACAATTATACATACATACTTTCTAAAAACATAACATTTCTTTTAGCGCAGTCGAGTAAAAAGAACTGTGGGACTACATTGTACAACTGGAAAAATTAAGAGGTAAAGAAAACAATGGCATTCATTGTACCGACCTAATCGATTATAGATTTGAAGTAGGTACATATGTGCATCCAAAAATAGTAACCAGTCTCAACTGGCACACCCGCCATAATATATTTTGTGTTCTATTTGTTTTAAGAGACAGAAGACAAGGCGAAGTTCATTTTCGGAATTTTCGGAATTTTCGGATGACGTGACAGTACAGTAAATCTTGACATTATACACGATTACACCCATCTCCATTTATATATTATAAATACACTCAAATATCTGTATTAAAAGTTAGTCTTATATTATTATGATAAAATGATTATATCCAGAAATAATATTGCATTAAATTACTGCCATCATAGTAATTTAATTAAATCTATATTTAAATAAATACATACCTTATATAGATTTATGAATCGCTATAGGTTTTCATATATTGCATTAAATATAGCTATTAAATTGAATTAGAAACGATCTGCGAAATAAAAAGTATAAAATGTAAACCTACCTACCTGTATTAGAGTTAAGAATTTTGATAATGTATACTTATGTATTAAAGAAATGACTAAATCATATCAAAATGAAGAAAAGCATAGCGAAACTTTCAAATCAAAGATATTTACCTATAATTGTTATTTTCCCATGTGGGCTAGGTTATTGATATATTTGAAACTTTATAATTATGTATCGTTATTTCTAATCGGTATAGGTATTTCTCTTGTTTTCGCATGTATTATATTTTTATATTCTAAGTATTGTTACGCTCATTGTATCAGTTAAATTAAAGGAAAAATATACGTAATGTTTACTGACGCTTGTTAATCCCAGACGTGTATTGAAACCCAGATTTAGGGCTGGTTACTGTCGGATGAAAATTAGGCCATATCCCTTAGTCGCCTTGTACCAACCCACGTGAAGAGGACCGCCACGGCTCTTGTATCTGCGGGAACTACATGGCATGTAAATATGTTTGCTATAAACTACTAAAAAACTTAACAAGATCAATAATATTGCACGCTGCTATTAATACGAATATTTTGCAATCTCTGTAAACCTGAAAACATTTTGTAATACAAGGTAAGATAAACTAAATAAACGAAACCGAATGTACAAGTTAAATTTGAACGATAAAACACTTTTATAGTATACCTTAATCAATCTATGTAAATCCTAATATGAGTGACATTATGTAATACAAGCATTTGAATCATGAAGCTTCTACACTGTAGTTAATATTTAGAATTATGTTTACTTTGTGACTATAATATTGGACTATATGTTAATGTGCACTAATTTTAAACTAGTTTTTAAACTTTTTATTTTAATCCTTTATAAGCTTGTTGACTGAGAGATCACAAATTATTATTGTTTAATTAAGGGGCAGTAAGTTGGTATTAACACATTTTCCAAGTGATGTAACTAACAGGTAACACGTCTAACAGCAGGCTAGCCACGGAATATCAAATATAGAGGAAGTGCCCTTGTACTACGTTAGTATGGAAACTAAAACACACAAACGAACTTAAATTTGAAAATAAAACATCCACTATTTCATACATACATGTATTCGGTCATCATTTTCAACAAACGACAAGCCTGAACTTGAACATTCATTCTTCAAAAATAATTCTTAAAACTACTCCGGAGTGGGTCTTTATTTAGAACAGAGCTTTTTTCATTTTTGTCCTATTCGTCCATGCGCGCAGTAAAGTCATTAGGGATTTCCGCACGATAGTTAATTTCGTTTGTGTACGAAGTTTACCTCATTATTTCAATACTTACATACCTACTGTCAAAACAGCAATGTGATACAAGCAAGATTTAAATAGTTACGGAATATAACTAAGATATTGTCATTAATAATGATTAAAACTGCGTAAAAAATATAAAATAACAAAAAACATAGCGTCTTAGCGAATATAGTTAGCTTAGTGGTTAAGGAGTCGACCTTACGATCGAGGGGACCCGGGTTCGAATCCTGGCCATTACACTACCGACGTGAACCCACTCCTAACACAAGCTATATAGCTTAGCTGGAGGGGTTAGGGGGAATATTAGTAATTTCGGTTAGTAACATTCTTTAAAAAAAAAAAACAAAATAAAATAAATAAAAATAGTTACTTTAACACGCGCAGCGATGAATATACTTTTCAAAGATTTTGTTAATTATAGCGAATATCCTTTTGCGACTGCTCATTTATATTTAATATTCCGTATCCTTATATAAGAACATGTCATGTGTAACTTGTTGGCATATCTAGAGACCTTAAACATTACCCATAATTGTACGCGAAAAATTCCTAATGCCTAGTATTATTGTGCATACCATCCCCGATAAACGCGGAAGAGAGTAGACTTATTTGGTTTGTTCATATAAAAAGACTCCGCTAGAATTTATCGGCCTTTAGAGATCACCTCTTCTATGAGAAAGAGGAAAGGTTCAAAACTAACATTAACGAAAACCAGACGGATTATTCTCGTAGTTATTGCAGACCCATGGGGCATACCATCTTTTGTAACCTCATTATTAAATGAATAATAAATATTCTACGACATTCTACATAGCGCTATGTAGAATGAGTTACCCAAAGTAAGCGTAGTTTAACTAGCTTGTTTTATGGGTTCAGAATGCTGATAAACATACTTATATACTTTTAAAAAAATACATATTATACATAGAAACATCCAGACCAATGCACATAGACATATTTTTGCATACAAATATTTGCACTGAGCGGAAATTGAACCCGCGCCCCCTGTCGTAGCAGTCGAATACACTACTGCTACGCCACAGAGGCCGTCATACTCTTTGTTTTTAAAGCATAATCTTTAAATAATTTGCATAAATTTCATGGAATTTACTCATACAAATTAGATTATTGGCAAACAATGTAAAATCGCCAACACTTAAGTAGATTGGTGTATTAGTTGTACCATCTTATTTGCCGATACAATGTACTATACACTGGACAGCCTTTCTACTGGCGGTTAAGCAAGGTCGTGACTTCTTATTAAAATATTCTTTTCTCCTAGGCTTCGCCTATTGCTGTGCGAATCTGCTGTAGTCTGAAGATGCAATGATCATGACTTTCATAAGTGTTATTTTGTGACCTAATATGTTTAATTCTTGACTAAAACTCGTTTATCTTCGAAATCATCTTATTTTCTATCTAATTACTAGAATAAACCTTACTGCAACAATTCCTCAAACCACACGTTACGAGGAGTAATGAAAGAACGATAGGGCTTACTGTACCTGCTACACTTAACGATGAGGTGCATATAACTATTCCATTATTATAATGGTATACTCGTACTTCTAACCCGACTAGAAATATTATAAAACGGTTCATCACTTTGCGGAGATCATTGGATCTAAAATTTAAATGTAATTTACACTTATAATTGCACCTCAAAGTATTTGTGGCCACTAATGGTCTCGAAATCTTATGAAAAATCTGTTGTTTACATGAATATTATTTTCTATATATACTGTGAATAGTCTATTTTTTGTTACATAAACCAAACTCAAACTGGTCTGCGATCCAATAGGCTGTGGTTATTTGTAAATTCATAAGTTTTATTATGTTACTTTAATGATTTAGTGTATTAAATATTTTTAATTATTGTAAAATTATGTTCTTGTATTAATGTTAAATAAACTTTATGATATTATTAAGTCTTCATTTATGAATATAAAAAATTAAAAGGTTAAATAGATGAAAACAAGGGAGTATAGCTGTTGTATAGGTCGGGAGCCAACTCCCGAGTGCCACCACTGTCGGGGCTGTTCCGTGGACACGCCGCTTCACACAAGCAAAGTGCCCAAGGTAGACGCAGCAGCGCTGTATCCTTGTAAAAACTGTCAGAGCGGGAAGCCTCACGTTGCAGATCCTGGTGCTGGCCATGGTTGGCAGCATGACTGTGGAATGCAGCCGCCTTCTTTTGAAAGGTAGAACAGGAACAGGAAAGGTCTCGCACTGTCCCGTGCCGTAGAAAGTGTGCCGGGCTGCGTATTTAATTTTTCGTGTGCTATAAGATGCAGCATTGCCTCGAAACTCGCACGGGTTTGTCACACTAATACTTTCCAAATCAGAATTCAATTCGAGGCACGATACTGTCTGTATATCTGTCTGTCTGTGTGTATGCAAATGGTGAAACGGACAATTCTAATAGGTCTCCATCGTACGATATCATTTAACAGGTTTAAGGCCTAAAATTCCCTATTTAATCATTCTTAGCTTCACGCGCCAGTCGTATGCATTTATTAAATTTTAAATTGGATTGAGAATTAGTTAAATGAGTATACTTAAATATTTATTTTAATTAATTAACTATGTACAAGATATTTATAGTTAGTTATAAAACAGGCGGATGATAAGGAATAAAAACTACACTGATAATTTAAATCAGAACTTTTTAATCTTATAAAATAAAAAGAATTACTAAAGCCACTAAAAAAGTTATTCTTACATAAAATCTTCAACTTCATCTTGCGTTTCGCCATCGAAACTTGAATCGTTCTGTAAATTATTATAGTCCAAGAGCTAGTGAACCCTGGGAGTAACGGTCTCCCTGTAAGGTTAGAAATTTGTATACTTACGATTTATGACATGCTAAGAGCAATAGCCATGACCTGGCAGGCGTCAGCCCTGCACGTCATCAGCCCCTTTATTTTTTGGACTGTTAAGTAAATTGAGTTTCAAAACTTGTTTCTGTAAATTTGAAAATTTAATAGGATAAAGTTTATTTATTGTACATCTTAAAAAAAAATTGACAGGCGATTACAATAAGCAGAAGTATATGGCAGATCAATTAGAAAAAAAAAACAAATTAAAATAAACTTTATCCTGTATACTTAAAATTTTTATATGTTTTCAAGTAAACGTCTCAGAGTAAATATGTACAATGCCAGGCGGTTTTGAACAGCATAAGACCTTGACAGGCGAGGGGACAGCTGCTAAGGGCGTGCGAGTGAGAGGTGTTGCGTGAATGCCTATAGTGCGAGTGAGACCGTTTATCTAATACGCAGGGACGTATACCGGCTCTCGAGCAACAATGTACAGAGAAGAATTTCGTCAGTTGTGCCAATGATTTTTACTTGTGAAGATGCTTTGAGCTATAACATTTCTTATGTTGAGTGATTTCGAATTTTTTAAAAATCAAACTTTATATTATTATCAATTGTGCAGTGATATTGTGTATTGTTGTACTTAATATTAACATTTCAGTAAATAGTGTGCAAGATGGAATTGGAACACGTGGTTTGTGTGATTTGTAACGAAGACACTGACACTGTTATCGCTCAAAGCATCTTCACAAGTAAAAATCATTGGCACAACTGACGAAATTCTTCTCTGTACATTGTTGCTCGAGAGCAGGTATACGTCCCTTCGTATTAGATAAACGGTCTCACTCGCACTATAGGCATTCACGCAACACCTCTCACTCGCACGCCCTTAGAAGCTGTCCCCTCGCCTGTCAAGGTCTTATGCTGTTCAAAACCGCCTGGCATTGTACATATTTACTCTGAGACGTTTACTTGAAAACATATAAAAATTTTAAGTATACAGGATAAAGTTTATTTTAATTTGTTTTTTTTTTCTAATTGATCTGTCATATACTTCTGCTTATTGTAATCGCCTGTCAATTTTTTTTTAAGATGTACAATAAATAAACTTTATCCTATTAAATTTTCAAATTTACAGAAACAAGTTTTGAAACTCAATTTACTTAACAGTCCAAAAAATAAAGGGGCTGATGACGTGCAGGGCTGACGCCTGCCAGGTCATGGCTATTGCTCTTAGCATGTCATAAATCGTAAGTATACAAATTTCTAACCTTACAGGGAGACCGTTACTCCCAGGGTTCACTAGCTCTCCAGCTATTATGAATGGTTCATAATGTCATCGAACCTACTATCAAGATCTCAGTAATTATCTGCCATTTTCCGTCTGGAAACTCCGAAAACAATTTAGCAAATATGTTTATCTTTTCATTTAAAAAAGAATAAATATGGTTTTGGGCCATGTTGTTTTTAATATCAGCCCAAACCAGCTCTACCTAAGGGATTTAAATCCGGATGGTACGGAGGTAAACGTAGAATAGTATGGCCATGGACTTTCAGGAGCTCGTTGATTCTGTACACGGCTTCTTTTTTTATTATTGATAAGAAGTCTATTGTCAGGCTATTGTCATGGTTTCTGAAAATTCAACATTGTGGCACTACAACCAGTCCATCATTTTAGTTTGGAGACTTGTTAGAGTGGGCTTATTCTCAACCTGAACGCTGTGGTAAGACGCGTTGTCCATTACCATTACAGAATTCGACAGAAACTTATCCATCCACTTGTAAAAAGTACATGATAGGCGCCGGTCTTAGCATCTGGATTTGAATACTGTCATTGCACCATCCACCAAGCCATTTCGACACCAGCGTGAAGAATTACCAAACATAGTTCTTTCCCAATATCAGCGTGAATTCCAGGCCCAGACGATGATTGCCAACATTTTCTCACACGATGAATATTTAAAGGAAATATATGTTGCGGTTTTGCATTCTGTAACTTCGGATGTTTCTCAGGTATATTTTCCACCACACTGTAATATTAGGCTGCTCTATAAGATGTCTTTTTGATTTGCATTTTTTGAAACTGTACCCCATTGAGTGTAAAAGTTTTCTAAAAATTCAATATGCCATCTTGTCCCAAACTTAATAGTAACTTACGGATACTTTGTACTTTTTTTCGAATTCGTTAAATCTAATTTTAATCAGCCCAAATTTTCTGTTGATTCTTCAACTGAAAATTTGGGCAGATTAAAATTTACCCGTTTTTACCACATTTCTTACGGTAACTTTTTCGCAGTACGTAGCATCCGCCACAATTTTGGTAATATTCGCATCACTTTTTAATTCAAAGCTTTCTCTGTCTGCTTTTCTTTTCTTATAATATTCAGCCACTTTACGTTCTTCACATCAGATAACACGAACCATTTCTCATGTGCTTCTGACATAGACAGCCGCAGGCAGCAAACAAAAGAAAAAAAAGATTTTTGATAAAGAAAAGGTTGCGTTAATAAAGTTTTTCCTTGAAAAATCGTAAAAGCTTTGATATTAAATCCATCCCACTAAGTATAGTCACCGCCAAAGTCAATGAACGTGTACAATACTTCACAATTCGTATACACTGTACTCGCCAAAAGTAGTTTTTCGCCACACATTTATTGGTGGTACAAATTTGTCACAAAATTCGGCCGGGTAGGTACCACCGTGCACGATTATATCAATATTATGATAGCATAGCAAGTGCATTGGCATTGGCATTTAGCCGGGCAGGGGGATTGTGGTCGCAGCACTAGTGGGACCGGTGGGTGTTACGCGGTGCTGTGACGACAATCCTCTTCTGATGAGGCCGTTAAGCTGAATGCCACCATTATTAACATGGTACGTGTATGTAATGGTGACCCTCTTTCCTGAGACTTTACCCTTCAGCTTACCATCAGGCGAGGTGAAGTCAAATTGACGTGTCCTAAATTAAAAAAATATATATATGGCGATCGGCCACATGACAGGCTGACCATAGTAATATTACAAATATCGGCAAACGCCTTAAAATCAAATTTACTAAACATGGTACGTACTTACAAAATGCGGTAAACTGGCATTGAATGTAAATTTAGGTATAATGTGCACTCATTTTTGTTGAGTTAAAGTGTTCAGCTTATTTATTTATATATTTATACAATATGCAATGAAATTTTGAATGTTTGAATATTAAGTTTAAGTTTACATTTATTAAATATTTTATGGTCCAATAGTAGCATCTGCTGCTAAACTAGGCTTGACACCTGTAGTTCAGCACACAGCGCATTTCATAGCAAAAAGTGATCTATAATATTACAGAGGTTGCAGTATTAGTATTATTCGGTATGTACTTACTTTCTATGATAATATTAAAATTTATTAGAAGTTATTATTACTGATATTTCAACAATGTATGATCAGAAATAAATTAAATTATTAGGTTAATTGTAAGTTTTAACAGGAGCAAAAATATATAATAAGAAATATATCCACTTCATTCAATTAAATTTTTAAGCATTTTGTATGCTTACTTTTTTCTAAAGATTGGTCAGAGCATTCCCCCTGTAAGGGACTGGTCACGGGTTCAAGTCCCGTCCTAGATGTTCTCTTTTTCCGATCTAAATCTTTATATCCACTTCATGTTTTTTGTAATGTGTGTCTGCGAGGGAGGGTGTGAGTATCTGATGAGGGTGTATACGTTTGTGTGTGTGTGTGTGTATGCTTGTTTGATAGAGAGATTGTAAGAGAGAAAGATTGTAGTTAGGTAGTTTTATCTCCCCCAACCGGGGCAAGACGGGGACACCGTGGTTCCCAAACCCGAGGGGGCCATCTCGAAACCGGAGATGGCCCAGGGTCAGTCGGGGTGCGAGGGATATGCTCTATGGGCAACCTTACACCCCGGCGTCTGTAGACCCGAGACGGCGCGCGGCGTGCGGTTTTAGTCGGTTCAAGCCCGACATAACCACCCCCGCTGGCACGCGGGGGGGTATCCGAAGGGATTTCCGCACGAAAAAAAAAAAAAAGGAAGTTTTATCTCATTAGGCTCATTCAGAGTTAAATCGAATGAAGAGAGTTCCGGGAGCGGGAAGTTTTTTTTTGGCAATTTCCTCCTCCTTAACCCTAGAAAGATAATCATGTTGGGAGTTACATAAAACATAATCATGGGCCTCACGAGCGCACAATATAGTAAGGTCTACCTGTGGCCTGGAAAGGTTTTTAATCATGAGTAGCTTGTTTCATTATAAGGTTAGTACATAATAAAATAAATTAAAATCAAAACATTTTGAAAATTATTTATTTTACGAAAAATTTAACACAGTTTTCTAAACCTCTTAGAAAAAGTAACAAATAATATCAGTCTTCTTTTAATTGGACTATTTTCCATTTGAGACATAATTAATCACGATTAATGCTTAATTTTACTTAATACTAACATAAAAATTAAAAAATTAATAAAACATATCTTTGGGCTCAGGAATGGCACACTAAGTGCAGTCAACACACACATCTTTTTGGTGTTCGCCACAGATGCATTTTTTGCATTTGGCGCATGTCATTTTTGACATTCGTGTTTTTTTTGATGTACAAATGTCACAATATCGTCGTTTTTTTTTGGCTCCGGCTCACCTTGGTCATTTGCAGCTTCATTTCCGGCAGATTTTGGAAAAGCAGCTTCTATAGCGGTCCGGGCAGAGCGTTTCAAAGTCGGTAAGAGCAACCTGCAGTTCATCCAGGGTTCTGTGAGTTGAGTGCTCAACTTTTTCATGTATTGTCTACGATTTAATGGTTTTTGTTTCAAGACTGTCATATTGTGGTGGTAAATGACGTATGAATTAACAAAAGTCATATTCAATATCCCATAAAACATTGCCATAGGCCATCGATTAGTTTTTCGTGAGCAAGACATGAAAGAGCACATTTGGTCGAACGTGTCAACGCCGCCTTTTGTTTTATTATAATAAATCACAATTTCTGGTTTTCCTGAAGGTGTATTTATAACCCCCTGCTCATCACATGAAGACAATAGATAAACCATCTTTGAAGGCTTCGGCTTATAGGATACCAGGGTCAAAGGGCCGTCGTAAGAAAACATAGACGTACCGACTGGGCGAGAGCGAGTGTTTTTCATCTCCTCTGGTATCTCACGTTTATTAGATCTTATGGTGCCAACAAGTGTTAGACTGTATGGCTGTAGGAGAAGAGACTTTGCGAGGGGAACTGATGTGAACCAATTATCACAAGTGATGTTACGGTTCTTTTACGTGGAACTCTCCTTGTGGTAATCCATTCGTTTTAGTGGCTTTACCTATATATGGCATAGCATCAACCAGGTACTTTGGGGTGTGTGTTGGGTAACCTCCTCGAGTGTCGCTCCGATTCCGATCCCGCTGCAGTCCGGGGGGAACGGAATCGGAGCGGCCGGTACACCCTGGGCGGCGGTCAATGGCTTCCCCTTCACCCCTTCATAGGGTTGGCATTGATCGTCGGCCAATACCCAACGTGGCGGGAACACATCGCTCTCCGTACTCCTCTGCTTTCAGAGGAGACAGGATGAGCGATGCTGTTAGTGGTGAGATGGCCCAGGGTCAGCCGGGGTGCGAGGGATATGCTCTATGGGTAACCTTACACCCCGGCGTCTGAAGACCCGAGACGGCGTGCGGTTTTGCAAGCCCGACATAACCGCCCCCGCTGGCCGGCGGGGGGGTATCCGAAGGGATTTCCGCACGATAAAAAAAAAAAAAAAAAAAGGTACTTTGAGCCATTATCGCACATCATCGGGATTTTGATGCCCTACTTATTTGGCTTATTTGGGATGTACATACGAAACGGGCAACGACCACGAAATCCCAGTAATTGCTCGTCAATAGTTAGATGTTCTCCAGGTGTATAGTTAATTTTACATTGAGTTATGAACAGTTCCCAAACTTTTCTGATGGGTATGAAAGGATCTTCTTGGCGAAGAGCTGGGCGTAAAGTTTTGTCATCCATCCTTAGACATCTTATTATGAAGTCGAATCTGTCTCGACTCATTGCCGCTACATATCTGGAGCCCGAGAAAGATGTATCAAATAGTTCATCAGACGAGAGGTGGTTGTCTTTCATTACAGCTGTGAGTACCAACACACCAAATAGAGCTCTGACCTCACTACTACATGTGTTAACAAACGTCGCACTTGTCATATTTTCTCGCCGTTTGTGGGATATTTCGATGTTTGTCCACTTAACGATTTCATCGACAATTTCCTCTGTGATAAAGAGTTCGAAGCATAATACTGGATCAACAATATTCCTACACATCCTTGTGGGACCCCGGGCAGATCGAACGATATTTATCGCTGATGTCCTAGCTTGTCTCTCCCCTTTTGACGTAGTCGAACAATGTTTGTTTTTTCCTTTCAGTACCCTCTTGTTCGGTATAATAATCCGCCCGTCAAGTCTTGGTGAAGCGGCAACCATCGGTATCAACGGAATTTCAGGTGATCCACAAGGCGAGGGATCAGTAACTTCATTAGGAAATATGGCACTTACATTTACAGCTTCGGTATTAATTGAGTCCTGGTACCCGTCTTCCACGTCGCTCTGAACGTCATCCTCACTCAAGTGATCCTCCTCCTCACTATCACTATCCTCAGCAATATGCAGAATATCACCATCACCTTCATCGTAAAGCTCATATACTATTTCATCTTCAGCTAAGGATCTATTCCGTGCCATGATTTTCAGACCCTAAAACACATAATAAAACTATAAAATACAAACAACTACTAATAAATAGCTACTAATCAAACTTGATGTGTTCCGACGAAAGTTACACAAAAGATAATCATATGCTCCACGAGCGCAACACTTAGCTAAAGCAGCTAATCCAAAGTACTTACCGATGGTACGCGTCCGCCGACTGAGATTACCTGTCGTGACAAGTTGGAGAGCGCGCCCGTTAAAAAGAGACAGCGATAAATGTGTTTTGCTTGCGCCTCTGAGGCGCAGATTATCTTTCTAGGGTTAAGAATCTTTTTTTTGAAATTTCTTAAATATTAATAATGTTTGAAATATTGAAGAAAAATGTAATGTCTTTTTAGGGTTCCGTTGCCAAATCGCAAAAAACGAAACCCTTATAGATTCGTCATGTCTGTCTGTCTGTCCGTCCGTATGTCACAGCCACTTTTTTCCGAGACTATAAGAACTATGCTGTTGAAACTTGGTAAGTAAATGTATTCTGTGAACCGCATTAAGATTTTTACACAAAAATAGAAAAAAAAACAATAAATTTTGGGGGTCCCCATACATAGAACTGAAAATCAAAATTTTTTTTTCGTCAGACCCATACGTGCGTGGTATCTATAGATAGGTCTTCAAAAATGATATTGAGGTTTGTAATATCATTTTTTTCTAAACTGAATAGTTTGCGCGAGACACTTCCGAAGTGGTAAAATGTGTGTGCCCCCCCCCCCCTGTAACTTCTAAATTATGAGAACGATAAAACTAAAAAAAATATATGATGTACATTACGATGTAAACTTCCAACAAAAATTGGTTTGAACGAGATCTAGTAAGTAGTTTTTTTTTTAAACGTCTTAAATCGTAAACCGCAATTTACCTTTCATTCAATCAACTCAAATATAAAAAAAAAAAAACATTATGTTACTTGCTGCTACGGAACCCTTAATGGGCGAGTTCGACTCACACTTGCCTGCTTTTTTTTTTCTTTAATTGATTATAACTTTGGTAATTCTTTATGTGCTAATATAAGTTTTTGGCACATTTTTCTAGGCGTCATTCCGAATACAATGAAGTATCACACCTAATTTTAAGAGCAGTATCTCTATTTTAGACCATTTTGAACTTGTCGACAGTTTAGGTACCAGACTTTGGGGGTGCTTGGTTGGGTACCTCCACGCGGTGCACCCTGGGCAACGGAGACAGCAGCGCCTCTCTCCTAGGGCGGGAGAGACGCTGCCGCCAACTCCGACCGAGGCGAGGACGGCCCTGTTGAGGGCAGTTCGGAAGCTTTCCACGTGTCCCTCTGATTAGAAGATGGCACAGTGGAGAGCAAGTAAGGGGGCCATCTCGAAACCGAAGAAGGCCCAGGGTCAGTCGGGGTGCGAGGGATATGCCCTATGGGTAACCTTACACCCCGGCGTCTTAAGACCAGAGACGGCGTGCGGTTTTAGTCGGTGCAAGCCCGACATAACTGCCCCCGCTGGCCGGCGGGGGGATATCCGAAGGGATTTCCGCACGAAAAAAAAAAAAAAAAGGTACCAGACTTTGGAGATGTAGTCCGAAGTTCCATCGGCAATCGAGTACGAGCCCCAGATACTTCATCGAGGGCTCGATGCCAATGCTAAGGCCCCTACTGTTGGATGTTGGATTCCGCAGGCAGCACCCTCCAAGGCCCGTGAAAACACATAGCGTCGGATTTGTGAAGAACCACCTCGAGTCCCAGCCGCCGTATTCGACCCACGACTTGAGCAACACCTTTCGTGGCCCTTAGTGCCGCGTATCGGTGCGTTGCTCCTCGCACTATTACGAGGGTGTCGTCAGCGTAACACGTAACGCTGACACCTTCAAGCAACGGACCGCACAGCACCCATTCGTAGCCGATGTTCTACAGGAGCGGCCCTAGGACTGACCCCTGTGGGTAACCGCACGATACTTAACGCCGCCCCAGCCCTAGCCAGCTCGGGTAAGCTATGGACCTCTCGGATAGGTATGCCTCGACAATGCCGCCAAGACAAGCTAGCAAATATGCATACACCCACCTACACTATTTTATCCTTGTAAAAATAAGTGAGAGGGAGGGATCTTGATAATAAGGAGATAGGATGATAAGGAGAGAACCAATCACGGGCTCAAAGGGCTCGCGTCATTGATTGATCAGTCCTTTTTTAACTGGTCCTTATTGTTGCTCGGTCGACTTGTACTCCTAACCGGTAAGATCCCAAGCCAATGGAGGCTAAGTATCCGTACTCCACTATTCAAACCTAATAGGTCGGTGCAGAAGTGTGTGCGCTACCGCGGTATAAAGCTAATCTACCACACCGTGAAGCTCTACGAGAGGATAATTAACTCCCAGATGTGACAGCAACAGATTTTTGACC
Organism: Cybosia mesomella; assembly: GCA_946251805.1. NCBI lineage: Eukaryota > Metazoa > Arthropoda > Insecta > Lepidoptera > Erebidae > Cybosia > Cybosia mesomella. Next base: position 17,547,798 of record OX276403.1, read on the forward strand.
TAAGAATTGTCGTGGAGCAATTTTTACAATGGGCACAATTTTCTCTCATCTTTTCATGATTGTTATAAGAATTTAATCATTGGCTTTGCTTTGGACAGTAGATTGTTTTTTTTTTTTTAAAGAATATTAGTAGTTAAGCGAAATTACTAATATTCCCGTTAACCCCTCCAGCTAAGCTAAATTGCTTGTGTTAGGAGTGGGTTCACGTCGGTTGCGTAATGGCCAGGATTCGATCGATTTTCGATATGATTTTTCAAAGTCCTATAAAAAATACAAATAGTTCTCTGACTGCAACCCCAAATGTGAGTTTTCTGTGGACCATTAGTGTTCTATGCTAAGGCAGTCTAAAATGAACAGTATTTGTGAGGTATTATTTTTTTATTAGTTGGTTTTTGTGAGCAATAATAATTGTTATTAAAGCTAATAAAATAACATACGCAAAATGAACTGTTTACAAAACAGTTAAACATAATGAGGAATTATTAATTATATCAAAAATACTAGCTTTCCTGAGGATTCGTAAATTAAAAATTAAATAATTTCTTTCAAAGTAAACATCATTAATTTGTTAGCATTACTTTATCCTGAATTCCTAAATAACATACTTCGCATTCTAAAATAATTTTTAATGTTTTTAAGATTCATCATCACTTCCCGCTGCGGCTTTTGGTTTAGGCCCTCCTGCCCTCTTAGCCATAATGATTTGATCCACTTTGAGAATGGTAGTTGCAGCACCAACTGCATATTTGAGGCCCCACTTTTTCAAAATGTATAAATCCAAGATATTTTTCTCTTTCGCATCACAAATGCCACTGTTTTCGGATTCAATGTCGTATCCAGCATTTTTGTTACCCTCCTAAAAAAAAATACACTTGATCTTTATCTAGCAAAAGTGATAGAATAGTAATGAAATTATGTGAAAAGCTTTTTCACAAACAAAATATTAGAACAAGCCTCATTACCTTGTGAGCCTTATAAATGTTGTTAATTACTTCTGTTGCATTTGCTCCTGAGTTCTCTGCCAGGGCTTTGGGTATGCTCTCAAGAGCAACTGCGAATTTCCTGACAGCATATTGTTCCAAGCCTGGTAGAGTATCTGCATACTGTAGAAGTTGTTGGGCCAATTCTATTTCTGTTGCACCAGCACCAGGAACAAACCTATCAAGAACAGGAGTAATAGTTTCAGTAGGTATCAGAGGAGTAGTAAGTGTCACAAGTGATATAACTTTTCTTTGAGGTATAATTTTTTTTTTAATAATATTACGATAGTAACTAAGCATAATGCCTGCTGGTAAGAAATCTGCTACCATCATGGCGGTGCTCACACAAGTACCATACAGATGGAGAGAGTGGACAATTCAAAAGGAAAAGGTAGCAAAAAAGTTTAATTGTTTATTTAAACAACATAATTCACACCTGTATCCCCGAAGGGGTAGGCAGAGGTGTATTACACACCCACAATTCGCCAGTTATGTTAAGGTCCAATCTACCTACGGGCACATTATTAAACGAGCGATAATTAACTTTTTATTTTTATTTTACCTTCCATCTCTAGCAATTCCTTTGAAGGTATTGACACCATCATCAATAGCTCTCTCAATGTCATCCATATAGTTATCAGTGGAGCCCCTAATAACAACAGTAGAAATACGTGACTCTGTGGCCTCCATGCGGAAGTAAACAATGCGTGTATCACCTACTTCTTCAACTCCAACAGAGTCACAATATCCAAGTTCTTCAGCAGTAGGTGTAGTTAGTCGTGGTAAAACCTAAAACATTGACAAATAGCATATACTATCAGGAATAATGTATTCTTCGAATGGTGAAACAGTACTCCAGATCTTCTACATTTTTCGGAGACTACTTGGGCAGCAGCAGGAAGCAGTACGTTGAGGACGGGGGATACGCTTCGGACTCGTATTACACCTAAACTGGAGCTCAGTATCTCAAAAACTGCTCTAACAATTTAGATGAAAATTTAAAAAGTTTATCAGTATATAAGTGTCTAAGTTTCAGAAAAAATGCATTCATAAACAGTTTTTCTTCCGAGGTAGAGCTTCATTATGAAGTAGCCCTCATAATAAATCTTTAAGGTATGTTGGTATTGTTAGCATACTGGTAAAACAAAGTTTTATAAGATGGTGTTAAAAACAAAAAACCAGAGCTAAGCCTGGTCGCTCAGGTATATAGGCATATAGTATTTAGAATGGATTATAAATAGGGTAGATACATATGATTAGGCAGTTAAAAGTTTTTTTGGCCGCACATTTCCAAGTTTACTTTTACGATTAATGCAACTGTTACGTTCTGAAGACAGTGTTGAAAGTTAAATAAATAGTTGGACAGAGTATAGAAAAAAGGCAGACAAAGGGGAGATATTATTGAAACATTTAAAACTGGACTCTTTTTGAAACTGGTTTCTTTTTCTTTTTTCTTATATGTTTCATGGTAGGCCTGCACATCTGATCTGCTTGTTCAGCGTATTTAGTTACACACGTTTTATTTAATATACACGTTTCTTGTAAAAATAGAGTCCAGTTTCCTCAATTCAGTTCCATGACGATCTATTTGAAATCTTGGAACTTCGAAAAACATCGCCTAATGTAATCTTCGGGATCCATCGATTCCGACAGCTTTCCGATTTGTCATGAGGCAGAGCAGTCCGGGACTTCTACAGGCGTGATTGGTAGCACCAGTCCTTGATTTGGAAGGAGATTGGGTTATATACTGCCAGTGGGGACGCCGTTTGACCAGACGGGTGATCAGCCCTTCTATGGGGAAATGGGTGAAATGGCCCCACCCATTTCACCCATTTCCCCTATAACGACTGTCATACATATTCGTATGGCAACCGGGACCGACATCTTAACGTGCTCTCAGAGGCACGACCAGACCAATGCAAATACTCATATTCATGCTTCAAATATTTGCACTGAGCGGGGATCGAACCCGCGCCTCCTGCGTAGCGGCCGCTTTCAATACCGCCACGCCACGGAGGCTGCTCACGGAGGATTGGGTTGCTCCGGCTCTTTAAGCTAAGTATGAGTTCCATCTCTCGTTCACTGTGTGTGCTTCCACGCATAGTGGACTGCCTCCAAGGTCTTTAACACAATGGCACTAGAAATATCTTGTGCTGCTTTGACCCTTTTTTTTTTCGTGCGGAAATCCCTTCTGATACCCCCGCCGGCCAGCGGGGGCGGTTATGTCGGGCTTGAACCGACTAAAACCGCACGCCATCTCGGGTCTACAGACGGCGGGGTGTAAGGTTGCCCATAGAGCATATCCTTCGCACCCCAACTGACCCTGGGCCATCTCCGGTTTCGAGATGGCCCCCTCGGGTTTGGGAACCACGGTGTCCCCGTCTTGCCCCGGTTTGGGGGAAGGGCGCTAGTCGCCCCACCGTCCCGTCCTACTTCTGCTGGGGTGACAGGCGGCCTCACCTGCCACCCCTAGGCCTGCGCTCATGGAGGACCTCCGGCGCCTGAGTCGCCTGCGACGCGAGGCGAGCATGTTGCGGGCTCGGCGGGCCGGGAGAGTTCTAAATCTCTCCCGGGCGCGCTCCGCCATCTCCTTCGCGAGCATTACATGCTCGCAGGTGCTGCTTTGACCCTGGAGCACGCAAATTTATAGATGAGCTGTCGCCCATCATACGATTTCAACTTATCATAGAGAGGTTGTGGTAGAGAGGAAGTGGTCTCGTCTGAGTCTGGCTGCAGCTCTCGTAGTGGCGCGCTCTGTACGCGTTGTGATCTTCAGGATATTTGGATGATTGCCACTTATTAAGGAGGGCTTACTTCACCCTAGTTCATTACAATTGCTAAGAATTATTATGTAAATCATAATTATCATCTGATATTGGGTTTGGGTGGGTTTAAATCCCCCTAAATTAAAAATATCATCTACCAATCAACCTTTTGTTACTTTTCACATAAATAATAATGCTATCTCATTTCAATGTTTGTATGCATATTTGAATTGGTGTGGAGCTATCAATGTAGTAAGTATGTTTACCTGCATTCTACAACTCATATTACAAGCTTTGTGTTGTGCCCCATGTCCTAGATCAGGGGTCTCCAAACTTTGAAGCCTTCGGGCCATAATGATTTTTTCTGTTTGTTCCAAGGGCCAAACCAGTTTTAATTTTTCTGCCCCTAACTATATTTCTAGACTAGACTAGAATAGTCGCAAAGTGCGCGACCTAAGCAAACTTACGCTTTTTTGCATTTCAATTATTATTGTGTATTGTGACATTTAACGACATCTAGTGGCGAGTAGTGGTACTATGTACTATCTATTTCAGCTACCCGCTAACAGGTGGCATTCGTCGTAATTAAATATTTGGAATTACCGCGTTGGTTCAAGAAAGTTCTAGTTCTGGCTAGTGTATTCCGATCACTTCGAGATGGCAGTAATTGCATATAAAAAGGCTAGCGGCGCTACCGCGAGTCAGTCTGCGTAGGAAAGGCGAAGGAAGCGAAACTGTCTATCTCTATTGTGAAATAAAGTAACACCCGTGCTTAAAAGTATTTTGATTTTACTTATTGTTTTTATGTGTGATTTGTTAGTATGGAAAAGAAGCGAAAAATCGACAGTGAATGCAGAACGTTCCAAGATAAATGGAACTTTCAGTATTTTGTGATTGAGTCCAGTAATAAGGCGATATGTTTAATTTGTAATGAAACCATAGCTGTTCCCAAAGAATATAACATTAAACGACACTATGAATCGAAACATCTTCAAAATTACTCCAAGTATACAGGAAGTTTGCGGACGGAAAAATTTTCAGCTTTGAAACGCGGACTCAAATCGCAGCAATGTTTGTTTACCAAAGCGAATACTGAACAAGAGTCTGCAACTCGCGCCAGCTTTCGTGTGGCTCTTGAAATTGGAAAACGTGGCAAACCATTCACCGATGGAGAAATGATAAAAAAATGCTTGATTGCAGTAGCCGAAGAAATATGCCCCGAAAAGGTAAATTTATTTAAAAGTATCAGTTTGTCAGCAAACACTGTGGCTCGGAGGGTGCAAGACATCGCAGAAAATATATCATCTCAACTGTCTGACAAAAATGGACATCTTGAGTGGTTTTCTCTAGCATTGGATGAGTCAACGGATGTGTCAGATACTGCTCAGGTGTTGATTTTTATTCGCGGAGTAGATAAAAGCTATGAAGTGTATGAAGAACTTCTTGATATTGATAGTATTCACGGTACGACAACTGGGGCAGATATTTTTAAGGGAGTTGAAAATGCCATTATTAAAAAGAACCTTCGATGGAAAAATTTGAAATCTATAACAACTGATGGAGGCAAAAATATGTGTGGTAAAAATAAAGGAGTGGTTGCACTTGTGTCAAAGGCTGTAGATAATGATGGTGGTTCAAAACCATTAGTCTTACATTGTATCATTCATCAACAGTCCTTGTGCGGGAAATGTTTGGATATGTCTGAAGTTCTAAAACCAGTCACATCAGTTGTTAACTTCATCAGATCCACTGGGCTGAATCACCGACAATTCCGCGAGTTTATTCAAGAGATTGGAGAAAATGACTTACCATATCATACTGCCGTACGCTGGCTTAGTTGCGGAAAAGTCCTTAAGCGCTTTTTTGAACTTCGAGAAGAGATCCAAATTTTTTTAAATGAGAAGCAGCGCCCTTTTGCCGATTTAGAAAATAGTGAATGGATGTGGAAGTTAGCATTCTATGTCGATTTGACAAATCATATGAACGAACTGAATTTGAGGTTGCAAGGAGAAAATCAGCTTCTCCCTGATTTATACACCAATATCAAATCCTTCAGGCAGAAAATAATACTATTTCAATCGCAATTACGTAAAAAAAATTTGACACATTTTAAAACTTGTGAAATATTCAGCCACACTACAGATACTGAATTTCCCGTCGATTTTGCAATCGAAACTTTGAGTGCTTTGAAGATAAATTTTGATACTCGTTTCTCAGATTTTGATGTCATTGCGAATGAAATTAAGCTTTTTCAAAATCCTTTTGATTCTGACATTGAAACCCTGGCTCCGGAAGTCCAAATGGAAATTATTGATTTACAGTGCAGTGATATGATTAAGAACAAGTATCAAAATTCATCTTTGCTGGAATTTTATAAGAGTCTTCCACTGGAACAATTTGATAATTTGCATAAATTTGCTCGTGGGTTGTTTTCTGTTTTTGGTACTACTTACTTGTGTGAGAAAACGTTTTCCAAGATGAAGTACACAAAGAATGTTTACAGATCTCAATTAACCGATGAGAATCTTAAATCTCTTTTGATAATTAGTACAAGTAAAATTGATCCACAACTACAAACTATTGTCGGTGGAAAATCACAATTACATAAATCTCATTAGTGTTTTTGTTTTACTGTGATTAGTGGGGTTCATTTCAATTATTTGTTAGTTATTAATATGCTTAAACTTAGATACATAAGTTAAGTTTTCTGTGTCATCATTTCTGTCGTTAAGTTTTACCTTGCAAGTAAATAAAACTTAGTAATTATCATTCTGTGTTTTCTTCTTCAACTTATCACAGCAATAGTAACAACAATAAATCATTGGCTGTCGCGGGCCAGATTGATGACAATAAATCATTGGTTGTCGCGGGCCAGATTGATGACACTGGCGGGCCGCATTTGGCCCGCGGGCCGTAGTTTGGAGACCCCTGTCCTAGATTAAAACTATAATGAAAAATATTACTACATATTAGCTTACTATACTTACAGTTGCATTTACAGTTCTGGCAAGACGGCGAATATCAAACTTGGAATTGAGACGAACTGCCATTATACCAAATTTGTTTAAGAAATGTAAGGCCATGTCACCAAACTTAGCACCAGCTACAATTACTTTGACTCCAGCATCAGCAATCTCTTTAATTTGCTTTTCCAGTAGTGATTCTTCTCCTCTGCTAAAGTTGAGGAGCTCATCTGCAGACTTGATCAATACTGTGCCCTTAGTTTCAGTTTGAGTGATGTCGATAGGGCAGGAATAGACAGCTACTTTAGCTTTTGTGGCTGATGGCACATCTCCTTCAACTTCTCGCTTGAACACCATTCCAGAAAGTACATCAGATTGCAGAAGTCCTGATCCCAAAATCTGTAACATTCATCAAGTCCACACAAGATACCTTACTCTAATGTATGTATATGAATACTATTATCAGGTGGAAACTTGAGATAAATTATATTTCACATGGTAAGTCACCAGTTCAGCTCACAACTAGTGTAGAGTGACTGATATATGCAGAATTTAATGGGTGGTTAGTAAATTTCTACCAATTAGATTAATCCATATGGTTGTTTATGAAACAAATACTGAAATTTTATATATCCAAAAGGAGGGAAGCACATGGATCTGAATGAAATTATGGAAGAGATGGATTTATAATTATATTGTCTAGAATAACACATAGGCCCCTTTTTACCCCAAAAATAGTTACCCGTGGGTTGCGAGAATGGGATTGGTATTTCACAGCCGGAGCTGTGGGAAAATAGCTAGTAAAAACAGTTATTCTAATTGATAATTTTTTTCTTTCATTAGTTTTATAAAATTTCTTATGATGGACAGAATTTTGTCTTCAAAAAGTACCTAAGTATATGTGGATTAAACTATTCATACCTTGCAAATTCTCACATTATCAACATTGAATGTAGTTTTCTCTGGCAGAATACCAATACAAGCTTTAGCTACCAGTCCAGCTATAAAATCTTCATAACCATATTGTTTTGACATGATAGATGGAATAATGCCTTTGGTCACTGCTTCGACATTTTTAGGATCTTTAATTTCTTCACATATAGATCCAGGAAGTATCTCTAGACACTTTTCAAGAGCTTTTTCATAACCATCGGCAATTTCACTGGGTGTTACACCTAAGCGCAAGAGTTCCTCTGCAGCCTCGAGAAGGGCACCAGAGAAGACAATGACAAAGTTAGTGCCATCGCCTACTTCTGCATCTTGCATCTGACTTGCCAGAACCATCAATTTAGCAGCAGGATGTTCAACATCAAGTTCTCTGATTATGGTTCCAGCATCACTGGTGACAAACTGCTTATCAATGTGATTAATTATCATTTTATTCATTCCGTTTGGGCCATAAGCTGAACGCACACTTTGGGCAAACTGTTTGCATGCATTTATGTTGCGGTAGACTGCTTCTTCTAGGCCAGAGAACATCTGAGAACATTATGTTGTGAGTGTGATAATTATACATAATTTTTTGGGATCATAATGTGGCAAGTGTGTATTTAAATTTGTCAAGTAGATAACCCAACTCAGAATATTTTTTTAAATAAAATTATCTAGTTAAAATAGTTATAATTAAGTCATGGTGCATCTCTTTTCGCTCCTGGCTTTATATTTTATACAGCATTAAAGATATCTGATAAAAGGTAAAAAGTTATTGGGGGATAAAGAAACAGATGAAGTGCACGGAGTGGCACACACATTTTTGGTTAGGAAAAAATGAACTTACCCGTGCTCCTTCTTTCATCATCTGGGGTACACCAGGAGCTTTAGGAACATGTAAGGCCATGTTTATTTGGTAACTTAATTCGCACTACGGAAAATGATGAAGTTATCTTGATTTCCTCGTAACTATCAAGAATCCCGCAATCATTCAATAAACCAACAGAGTAGAGAGTAGGTAACAAAGGAAAACCAAAGAGAAATATAAAATGAAAAATTTAACCATAGAGTAACTATTTTCCAAAGTTGCCATTACCTAAAAAGAACTAAGGAACTTCACCCTAGGGCATTAGGTAGGGCCCATTAGCATTTTCCCATTAGCACCCATCTGACCTAACAAGTACTCCTAGAGTCAGTTGAGTAAGACCATTAATTGAAACCTTTGAGTATTGAGAAACGGAGATGCTATGCGCGCGCGTTCCCCTCTCGCCAAGGAACTGCACACATAGCACATATCAGTTTATAAAAACAAGTTCGGGCGATCATCCTCGCAGTCGACACGTCCGTGTATCGCTTATCTGAGCTCCCGTGAATATTAGAAAATGGCTAATTGTGCAGTGATAACGTGTAACAAGTATTCAAGAACATCAAATCTTGCCAAAGATGATATTCAATTTTATAGGTAAGTGTATTTTTATTAATTACTTATTGATTTTAAATAATCATTTGCATAACTCTTAACCTATCGTTTGTTATATAAGTCTCTTCTTCTTCTTCTTCTTCTTCTTTTCTTGTATGGCAATATAGTCAACCCAATTTAGGGGACATTCTTGCCAGTGTCAAGTTGGAAATTTCCCAATTATAAAGTTTTCTTCGGCGTTTGAGTTGATTTTAGACAAAAGTTGACTTAGGTGGGCAATATATACACAGATATAATGATAATTACAAAGATATATTATGAAGACGTAAGAATTTAATAAGTGATTTTATATATACTTTGTTAGATAATGATAATATAGATGATAGATCGTAGGGTAGAGGAGCTTGATAATGAATCATAATATCAAGTAAAGATGGAGAATAATTAGGACACATAAATAGGATATGCATGATGTTACCTTCATCCAAACCACACTCACATAGAGATGAATCGCGCACCCTTAGCTTTGCAAGGTGCGCTGGTGTATTACAATGGCCAAATCTCAGCCGAGAAATAGTGGAAGAAAATTTCTTTTCGATGTGTAATTTAGAGAACCATGGGTGCATGGTTATACAAGGTTGAAAGCAACGATAAAAGTTTCCCTTATTGGAAGTCGACCAAATGTTATTCCAACTCTCCTCAAGATAAATACGAGGAAGTATAGATAAATCATTACTATAGACTAGCTGATTACTCGTATTGCCCTGTAGAGCAGCCAATTTCGCCAATTCATCTACCATCTCATTTCCATTGATACCCGAGTGACCAGGAATCCATGCAAGGGTGACTTGTAAATCACGGTCATTACATTCCAATAGTTTAGCTTTAATTTCTAAAGATAAGGGAGAAAAGCAATTTTTATTGAATGGGTTCGAAAGCAGCGATTGTAAGCAACTAAGAGAATCCGAAAATATAATTGATTTAGGTATATTTTTAAAAAGAATGTGTCGTACGCACTCAAGAATAGCCATACCTTCGCCAGAATAAATAGAGAGTATGCCAGGATATTTAAATAGTTTAAAATGACCCGAATGGAAGTCTAAAAAGGCTGAACCTACCACATTATTGTTGTCATTTAGACCCGGAACTAAAGGAACAGAAGGAAATGTTTTCGATGCATCCGTAAAAAATGCGACAGCATTTTGACAATGCTGATGCACGAACGCATCCAATACACGATTAGGGTTTAGGATGACTGAATGTTTGTTGATACCTATTGTCAGGAGGACTTTTGGCAAAAAAGTTAAAACTTTGTAGTCATAAAAGAATAGTGGATGACACGGAAAATCTACTATATGCACCTTAAGATCAATGAATTTTCTAAGACTAGCTAAGAGATTAGGTACAGTTTTATTATTCCAAAATCGATTGCCACTTACAATTAAAGAGTTTAATTGTTGAAGTTTTGATATTAACGGATGTGGTTTATACTGAGTTAACTTAAACAAATACCTATCAGACAAAAATTGCCTCCTAAGACCTAGAGGAGGATCAGCACATTCAATTTGGAGGGCATTTATTGGGGTGCTCCTCATCGCTCCAGTCACAAGGCGTAAGCTTTGAGATTGAATTAAATCTAATTTATGAAGTGCATTCTTATTTGCAGGTTCCAATGTGAAGGACCCAAAATCCAACAAACTTCTTATTAAAGCATTATAAACCAATCTAAGACAAGAGGGATGAGCGCCCCACCAAACACCAGCTAAAGCTCTCAACACATTAATGTTTTTTTCACATTTTTTACTTATATAATTGATATGTGCGACCCCATTCATTTTACTATCGAAAATTTTCCCCAAGAAACGTGCCTCTTTAGCAGTTGGGATTACCGACTGCCCAAGAGAAACACTTACCAGTGGGATAGTTCTTTTACGAGAAAATGCTACAGCAATACTTTTAGAAGCTGAGAGAGATAAGTCGTGATTTAATAGCCAAGTTACGAGATTATCTAACGAGTTTTGCAAATTTAATGTAGCTTGTTCTATAGAGGAATGAGAAGAATAAATGAGCAAATCATCAGCGTACTGCAAAACAGAACAAGAAGGATGAAAGTTTAAATCAATATCCCTTGTATATACATCATACAATAAAGGGCTTAACACTGAGCCCTGAGGAATGCCTTTCCAAAGTGTTCTATTTGGAAGGCTTTGACCGGAAACACGTAAACTAATAGTTCTCCCTGTAAATAAGTTAAACACGAAATTAATCAATTTTGGAGGTATTTTTAAGTTGAACAAGTTTTGTTTTAGCATTGCTAGGTTAACATTATCATAAGCGGCACTAACGTCCAGAAAAGCACAAACAGTAGATTCCTCACCAGAAAATGACAGGAGTATATCAGTAAACAAAATACTATGATTATCTGCTACACTTTTACCTTTCCTAAAACCATATTGAGAGCTAGATAACGAATTGTTATGTTCCAAAAACCATTCCATCCTATTTTTAATTAAATGCTCTGTTATTTTACAAAGCACAGAAGATAACGCTACTGGTCTGTACGAAGAAAACATGAGAGGGTCTTTGTGCGGTTTCAAGATTGGAATAATGATTTGATTCTTCCAGGATAATGGAATAGAGCCAGTTTCAATAACTAAATTTATTATCTCCAAGAAGTAAGAGAGGGTCGATGGTAAGCAGTTAACAAGAAAAGAGTAAGGGATACCGTCTTTTCCTGGCGTGGAATCCGATACACGCTTCAAAACGAAATTCAGCTCGGGAAGCGTAAATGGAGAATTCATAGTGTCGCTTCCAGATGGATACAAATATGAATATGGCATTTGATTTATATTGGGCACCATATCTGGGGCAAGGTTATAAAAGAATGGTTCAACCCATTCATGAGAAAAGGAAGAACATGAAGTGTCAGTAAAAGAGGATCTATAGCGACGAACATTTTTCCATACTAGTGACAAAGGGGTATCAGGTGAGAGCGAGGCACAAAAGCGGTGCCAACCATCGCGCTTCTTTTTACGAAGCAGACGCTTAGTAGCAGCCTCTGTGTTTCGGAATTGTAAGAAAATATTTAAATCCACATAATTACGGCATAACAGTTGACTCACATTTCTTTTCTTGACTGCTTCCGTACATTCACTATCCCACCAAGGTGGTGAAGGTATTTTTCCCCTGGTAACTTTTTTACATGGAAATAGCTCATCAGCTGTTGACAACATTATAGCAATAAATGTCTCATACGAATCCAGTACGTTATTTGAGGTTATTTTTGGAAGCATAGAAACCTTTTGGTCCCAAAGGGAACTATATGCCTTCCAGTCAACATTTGAAATATTATATTTGAGAAGAGGAGGAAGATGTTCAACAAAAGCATCCCTGGAAGAGGGTTTAGATAAAACAATAGGAAAATGATCGCTACCATGTGATAATGGTAAACATATCCATGAAAACAGACCCACGAGGGAAGGAGAACACAGAGAAAGATCTACATAACTACGATTTTGATCTGGAACGGGGCAGCGAGTAGGTAGACCTGTATTTAATACACAAAGATTCAAATCGTCAATAAGCTTAGCAATTCCAATGCCAAAATGATCATCCTTAGGAGCTCCCCATAATGAATGGTGTGCATTAAAGTCACCTAAAATAAGTACAGGCGAAGGCAATGACTCAATGATATCTTTTAATAATGGTAACAAAGACCCATCCTTTCTAGAAATATAAATGGAAAGAAAAGTAATGTTACCTACCCTTGCTGCCACAGCATCTAAATGATTGCTGTTAAAATGAGGTAACTGTAACTGATTGAAATAACAATTATTCTTTATGAGGAGGGCTGCCCCTCCCCAACCATCTGTTCTATCGCATCTGAGAACAGTAAAACCAGGCATACGATAATTAATACCAGGCTTTAGCCAAGTCTCAGAGATGGCAAGCACAAATGGTTTATATTTATTAATCAGGTAAATAATTTCAGATTGTTTGGATCTAAGACTCTTTGTATTCCACTGGACTATCTGGTCCATAACGAAGGTTAATAATAGAGATGGAAATTGTTTGTATAAGTTTCAGAGCAACGTTGTACGGTATTGTTGAATTTAAAATGATACTGACCAAATTAGATAGCAGAAGATTCAGATCTTCAGATGATGTGATAGGATTTACATCACCCTTCTCTTTAGATTGTAAAGCACAACCGTTTTCAGCTTGGGGGGCAGTGAAAGAGTTGATTATGTTGCTGTGTGCAACTTTATCATACCCTTGTGACAGTGGTTTCTGATTTTTGGATTTGATGACTGTTTTCTTTTCCCAAATTTTTGTATTAATATTTACAGGAACCTGTTTTGGTGGAGCCTTGGGCAGAGAAGTAGCAACCTCTGCAAATGATAACTTAGCAACTGGGAACAATTCTGATGCTTCCTGGTACGAGATGGAGTTTTTGGACATATGTGCTTTTATATTAGATTGTCTAACATACTCCGGACAACAATTGTCTGTAGCTTTATGAGCACCAGAGCAATTTAAACAAATGAAGCCCTCACCTAGATCACACTTACTGCCATCATGGTCTAAGCCACATTTAAAGCATCTTGGATTACTTCTACACGAAGTTCTGGTGTGGCCAAAACGACAGCACTGATAGCACTGAATAGTTGGATATATATATTGTGACACAGGCAATGAAGAATAAAATGCATAAACCCTTGAGGGGAGGTTCTGGCCATCAAATGTTAAAACAACAGATTGAGTGGGAATCCACTCAACACCATTAGATGTGACTGATTTTCTTGAAATTCTACGTGACCGCAGAATCGCGCCGCAGCCATCAGGAACTTGAACATTGTACAAAATGTCTTGATGTGACCAATCTACGGGAACCCCTTTTACAATACCCATTTTAGAAATGTTAAACACTGGAATGCTAACTTTATATTTTTTATTACTTGCCATTAAGTCATTTTCAAGGAAATTGTTCGCTTCCTTGGCTGTTTTGAAAGTTATTGAGAGACGATTACGCCCTATTCTCCTTATGCCATTCTGTACAATCGCGCGTAGCCCATTTTTATGTAAAAATGCAGAAAAAGTGAGTGGGTGTAAACTAGATCCTTGTTTTGGATCCAATTCAATAAATTGAGCATACACAATATATGGGCCTGGATCCCTGTCATTGTATAGAGTCCGAAAAACAGTAGTGATAGTGGCAGATTCATCAGTGGAACTGGACTGAACCACAGGGAGAGACGTGTCCATTTTTATATCTTTGGTGACATTGACTTTATTAGCCAATTTAGGTCCACCTGCTAATTTGCTAATTTTGCCAGTTTTTATAGATTTAGGCTTATTATTTTTTTTAAGTTTTAAGTAGCTTTCTAGAGCAACATCATTGACTTGATTGGCTGCCGCTACGAGTGAATCTATACCCCTTAACGTCGGTGGCGTCGTGAAATGTTCATTTGGATCAACATCCCCCTCAATGGACGAATCCATTGGGGGGACAAAATAATGTACAAAAACTTACCAACTAATAAATGTTGACGTATTTACACTAAAAATATAAAATTTAACTACAAATAAATACAAATATTGTACAGGAAATAAATAAATAAAAATTTAACACAAAAATAGCGCCCTTTCAGTTTCCCGCCTTTTTTCGAAAAAAAACAAATAAGTCTCGTGGTACAGGGGTTGGGTTTGACACCTCAACTCCAGTAGGGATGTCAACAACGTGCGAATGAATGATTGAATGAAATGTTTACCAATGGGAACAACAATTTAAAGTAGAAAGGTCTGAAAAATATTATTTTATAACATATATAGATACGCCCAGAAAAATAAAATCGAAAAATCTAATCAATTTTAAAAATAAGAAAATAAGAGAATTATAATCAGAAATAGATATTTAAAAAAGTTTATTCACACCTTAGAAGAGCTTCTTAACGATTTGAACAAGAAGTCGCGCGAGTTGTACTCTTACTACTCTTCGTGTATGAGTCCATCTCGCACTGAACCGGTTATTATTTTTGATTACTAGTAATTATTATTAAAAAAAAAAACAAACCTTAGCTAAGCGCGCGACCATAGTAAGATGTCTTATTTTCAAATCGATCACTTTCGACTTTTTGTTCAAATCGTTAAGAAGCTCTTCTAAGGTGTGAATTTTCTTTTTATAGGTACGCTTTTTATTAGTTTCGACTGTATGTTTGTAACCGACTCTTTTGGGCGCGATTTTGACCCACTTTAAACGGCCCGATTTCGTTCAAACTTTGTAGATTTATCGAGGATCGATGACAATACACTAATTTGATAAAATTATTCCATTTTTCAATTTGCATAATAATTTAAACTAATGAATTCGCGAAATATTTACTGGCAGCTCTATGTATCACGTAGTAGCGAATAATGTCACATTATAAACTCTGAAATAGGTGGCAACAGCAGCGTGTTAATATATTTATGAATAAACAAATTAAAAAGTAGGAAATAAATAATAATTTAAAAAACTAAAAAACACGCTTTTTATAGAAAACCGAACTAAAAAAATAGAAAATAAGTTTTAATAAATTTAAATTAAGAATAGTGTTAAAAATTTCAATAAATATAAATTAATAATAGTGTATCCCTTATATATTTCCTTGATGGGTAATTATATGTTGTATCATTAAACATATAATTTATAAGTTCTTCCAAACTATTTTCTGGACATTTTTACGATTTATAATAGAACGCGATCCGTTTCTTTACTCCACTCCAATTGAGTGAATTTGTTGAGAAAACTGTGAGTGGAGGGATTTTTCATAACTATAACTACCAAATTACTCAAGTGTAATTGAGTCGAGTGGAATGAAATCTCGAGCGACGTTTAAGAATACGGGTGTAATAATCTCTAAAGTATAATAGTTATGCATTTGAAACTTGGGTATGTTTAATAAGTTCTCTATTGACATCATATCCTGAGAATTTGAACTTTCTAGCACTGTCCAGACTGGATCTATAAGGGTACAAAAATACGACGAAACGCTTCGAGAAAAGGTAGATAGTGCCCTGCGCACCGCTGTCTCGTCATGGCTTGAATTATTTTATTTATTTATTAGGGACAAAAAACAGTTATGCGTTACAGTAAATTCCTAAAAACTAGACATAACACTAAAAACGCACAACCCGCACCATTGTCCACGGAATTATAATTTAGTTTAAAAGAAGGGAAGGACGCGTAGTTGTACCCACACGTACAAAATTGCTAAATTAAAAATAAATGAATAAACCCTAACAGACTGACACCCCAGTTTGTTAGGTCTTATTTATTCATTTAGCCGAGAATTTCGGAAGCCATTTTCTTGAATTTGTTCTCGGTGTGTCTTTCTAAGCGAGTAGGATAGGAGGTACTTGGTCTTTGGGGTGTGTGTTGGGTAACCTCCTCGAGTGTCGCTCTCCGTACTCCTCTGCTTTAAGAGGAGACAGGATGAGCGATGCTGTTAGTGGTGAGATGGCCCAGGGTCAGCCGGGGTGCGAGGGATATGCTCTATGGGTAACCTTACACCCCGGCGTCTGAAGACCCGAGACGGCGTGCGGTTTTAGTCGGTGCAAGCCCGACATAACCGCCCCCGCTGGCCGGCGAGGGGGTATCCGAAGGGATTTCCGCACGAGAGGTACTCGGTCTTTCCGCCGAGCCCGCAACTTGCTATCCGCGCGTCGCAGGCAACTCAGGCGCCGGAGGTCGCTTAACGACCTCCGTCCTCCATGAGCGCAGGCCTGGGGGTGGCGGGTGAGGCCACCTGTCACCCCAGCAGAAGCAGGCCGGGACGGTGGGGCAAATAGCGCCCCTCCCCCAAACCGGGGCAAGACGGGGACACCGTGGTTCCCAAACCCGAGGGGGCCATCTCGAAACCGGAGATGGCCCAGGGTCAGTCGGGGTGCGAGGGATATGCTCTATGGGCAACCTTACACCCCGGCGTCTGTAGACCCGAGACGGCGTGCGGTTTTAGTCGGTTCAAGCCCGACATAACCGCCCCCGCTGGCACGCGGGGGGGTATCCGAAGGGATTTCCGCACGATAAAAAAAAAAAAAAAAAAAAAAGGTACTTGGTCTTTACTAAATATAACCAGCATTATTAAATAATAAATTATTCTGTGGCTGAAAGTATTGTTAATGTTATTCTTCTTTGCTTCTATCTTGATCCCGGGCATGCAGAGAAGCCTTTTACGTTGTAAATATCTGGGATGACACCTCGGGTCTTCTTCAGGATCACCAGGAAGATGCATCCGGGTCGTCCGCCGCGACCCCGAATAGGACGTATATACTCGGGGTCGAATCCCAACTCGCGCAGCTCGTTTGCAATCTCCTCTGGTGTGGCGTTGACGGGTGAGTAGGAGTGCCAGGCGATTCCCTCCTGGTCTCCAGTGCTATAAAATAGGCCTGCAACAGCCTATATTCATCTCCATCTCTTGCGAAGAATCGAAGCCCGTTCCCGTACGGGCTTACGTCGGCCGATCTTCCCAATTGGGCCTTCAATTCCCGCAGGTGCTGGGCGAAGTGGGGCAGCTCCTCCACTATGATCGGGGGGTACCTCTTCTTCCCCTGACTGGCTGCGGCCACTGCAGATGCAGTATGCAGTTTCGGCGGCGGCGGGGGTGGGCGTCTTGCGACGCTTGGCAGCGGCGTCTGAGTAACGCGCCTTGGGACGCTTGACCTTTTTTCGGTCGAGTCGGGGTGCACGGGCGGCGCGCAGGTCCCGGGCACGATGGGTTGGGTTCCATGAGCGTCGGCTTCGTGCGACGCTTTACGAATAGACGCAGGTCCGGCGTGTCCGGGGCTGCGGGCGTCCTGGGCGAGTCCCTGAAGGACTCGATCGATGCGAGTGAACCCTCCAGGTCCTCTGTTGGCGCGTGAACCCACGCGCGCGAGGCTGGAGACTCGCAGGCATCTTGACGCGGGGAAGCCGCGGTCATGTACCTCGATACCGGCATCCGTATTGCCTTCACGTCGACGCCGGAGCGGACGGCGGAGTCGCGGCGGGCGAAACGCGCGGTGTCGGTTACGAAGGAGCGGAGCTCGGGCTCGCTCGCGACGCGGTCGCGCAGCGAGAGAAGCGCTCGACCCACCCGGAGGCGCGCGGGGGGGGGGGGGGAGCGGAAGACTTCGATGCGGCAGCGGTCGGGTACTCGAGGGCGCGCGCGGCGGCGTCGACGTCTCCTTGGGACTGGTTATCGGTCCCTTGGAGGCGGTGAAGCCCTTAGAAAGGCTTTTTTGGAGGGGTCGGGGGTCCCGGGGGGGGGGACTCCTAACCCGAAAAGGCAACTTGCTTGAAGTAGTTCGCTTCAGAGTAGGAGCGCGACCGCGACCCGACAACGATGCGTTGGGCGGGGCGTGAGCGCGCGCGACACAATCCGGCGACTACGGCTGCGTCGAATACAGACGCGACCGTATGCGCAGACAGTCAGCGTGCGAGTGAAGGTCCGAGCGCCGAGTCCGAGGTAGTGCTTGCAGCGGTCTTCCTCGGCGGCTCCGTGCGGCGATCAGATGTAGAGGTCCTCCTTGTAGTCATCACTGCGACCCCGCAAGGGGCATGGGGTCGGTCACTGGGATGTTTCCCATATCCGAGGCTTCTGTCTCGGTGCCTAAATAGGTACCGGTCCTGGGGGGGGAGGTTTAGTCCCCTTTGGCTTCTGAGGTTGGCAGGCCGCTAGACTTCACGCCACCCGGCGGCCGACCCGAGCCCGGTGAGATCACTGGTTGCCCAGTGAAGGCCCAGCTCCGAGTGACCAGCGACGGGGCGGCGACTTTCCTGCGACCTCCGGCGTCCGTATGTCTTCCCTTCTTCACAGGCGGCTCGCCAGACTGTCCATAGTCACGCCGATGCACTTGAGGATCGACTCGCTGAGGTCGTCGTAATTAATATCGGCCAGCGTTAGCTCCGCGACTAGTGCCTGCGCTGCCGCCAGTTTAGCGGAGGGGCTGGTCGCTGGGGCGTTCGCTGCCGCGGCCGTCTGGGTTCTCTTCTCCTTCCTTGGAGTAGGATCTGTTTGGCACGCCGCTTCTACCAGCTCCAAGGCGGGCTCCGGTGGGTTGGACGGTGCGCCTCGCGACGAGGGTGCCGGCGTGGCGGCTTCGTCCTCCGTCGTGGGCTGCATGCAGAACCTTCTGCCCCTTCTTCTGTGGCGTCTTCCTCCTCGGGTGGAGGGCGCGTTTGCTTCCGCCATGAGCGACGCGCCTTTTTGACTCTCCCCGAGAGGCAGTGGATTCACCGGTGCGGGCCGGGTTTGCGGTCCGTCGGTGACGGCAGTTGTGCCCGCCTTCTTATTCCAGGCCTCGCGTCGGAAGACGGGGCACCGGAAGTGGTTGGCGGGGTGTTCGCCCCTGCAGCTGGCGCAGGTGGCGGGTTGTTCCCGCGGCCGGGGGCAGTCCCGCGCAGCGTGTTCACCGCCACACGGTGGCAGTGATGGCTGCTGTGGCGGAACTGCTGACAGCGGTGGCATTGCGCGGGCTTCCGCTTCCCGCGCCAGGCTTCGATACGAATCTCGGGCATGCCGAGAAGCTCCTTGACCTCGTAGATGCCTGGGATGACACCTCGAGTCTTCTTCAGGACTGCCAGGAAGATGCAGCCGGGTCGTCCGCCGCGACCCCGAATAGCACGTATGTACTCGGGGTCGAATCCCAGCTCGCGAAGTTCGTCCGCAATCTCCTCCGGTGTGGCGTTCACTGGCAGCCCTCGAATGGCTACCTTTACCCCTCTGTCCGAGGGGGGAGAGTAGGAGTGCCAGGCGATTCCCTCCTGGCTCTCCAGCGTTGTAAAGTACGCCTGCAACAGGCGGTATTCATCAGCGTCCGTCGGGATAAAGGGTAGCCCGTTCCCTTAGGGGCGCACGTTGGCCGGTCTTCCCAACTGGGCCTTCAATTCCCGCAGGTGCTGGGCAAAGTGAGGCAACTCCTCCACGATAATCGGGGGGTACCTCTTCTTGTTCTGGCTAGCTGCGGGCGCTGCGGTCGCGGCTTCAGCGGCGGCGGCGGTTTGAGACACGGGGCTGCTTCTGGCGGCGGCGTCCGAGTAGCGCGTCTTGGGACGCTTGACCTCTTTCTCGGCGGAGTCGGGGCTGCGCGGGCGGCACGCATGTCCGGGGGCCGATGTGTCGGTCTCCATAGGCGTCGGCTTCGTGCGACGCTTGATGATCAGGCGCAGGTCCGGCGAGTCCGGGGCTGCGGGCGTTCTAGGCGAGGCACTGAAGGACTCGATGGAGCCGAGTGAGTCCTCGCTCGGCGCGTGAGCCCATGAGCGCGGGTCTGGCGACTCGCTGGCGAAGGCTAGAAGGGCTTTGGAGGGGGGGTCGGGGGTCCCGGGGGGGACTCCGAACCCGCGGAGGCAACTTGCTTGACTTCTTCATTGAAGCTGGAGCGCGACCGCGACCCGACAACGAAGTGTTGGGCGGGGCGTGAGCGCGAGCGGGGAGTCCGAGGTAGTAGGCTTGCGGCGGTCTCCTCGGCGGCTCCGTGCGACGAGTCATTGGCGAATTTATAGACGCGGTTAGAGGGGGAAAGACGTGATCGATCCTGATTGGTCGAGAGCTGCTGAACCAATGCGCTCGATCCTGATTGGTCGAGGCTAAGCAGGGGGGCGTGGCCTGCCGATGGTGTTGGCTCCGTCATGTTTGAAATGTAATGAGAGCGGCTCTCAGTGCTGGGTACCAATCTTTTTGGAGATGAAAACCTTCGTTTTTTTATTATTAAAATTTTTGGGATGCTTGAATATTTCGATGGCTTCTCGAAGTAGCCGTGGGTTGAAGTGTGAAGTGGTGGCTAGAACCTGACGCAGTATATTCTACATGCAACGCTGGCCGTGAAAGCCTAAAGATTTATGTTGTTTTGATTGTTAAAAGTAAACAACGCTGACAGATGGGTTGCTACTGGACGTAGGAGAGGCACGGGTAACGAAGAAAACATGTACCGGAGGATTTTGTAATTTATTCAATCAAACTTTATATAAACTTCTACCATTTATTCAACCAAAATAGATAAGTAAATTAGATTGTTGAATCAAGTTGGCAACATTACCATAACGCTCTTTCAGTAAGTTTTCTTAGAAACTACACGAGTACATCTAAAGAAAGTGGGGCTAATAATGTTGGTAAGTACAGAGTAGGTAGGTAGGTAATTAAAGAATTGCATGGATTAAATAAAGTTTACAGTGTTGGTTAAAATACATTTTGTACTGGTTGAATATACATTATTGTAATTTTTATTAATTTTAATGATAGATATGCATTTAAAATTCTTTTCTCTATTATTAAAATATAATATTTCTTAAAACTGGAATACAAATTTTTTAATATTTTATTAGTAGCAGCCCGTGTTTTAGTTATTTTAAAATACATATATGCTAACACAATTCTTATACCTATCCTAGCGATTTTCTAGCGCTAACATCACAGGATGGTCCCCTAATAATTTTAAATTACGAGTACGAGCAGTAAAGTATAAAACGTAAAATAATACTGTTTGCTATCAAAGTAGGAAATTAAAGTACGATGATGAATAATACACGATATTAAATGATAGTTTCTTGCATAGTGTACAGGGGACCCAAATTTTATACATCACAAGACAAATTTACTACAGTTTAGATAATAATTTGCCGACAGTAAATTTCTCTACTTAAGTAAATAAAAATAGAAATTTCTCTAAATGCATGATATTGAAAGCGTGTGGATTTAAAAATATATGCTTTACAAATACTTAAATTATTAAACTACGCTGAATAAACATAGATTATAGGACACATCGTATTTTATAAATATATAACAAAATAAAAATTTTGAAACATGATTCAGTGCAATTTTCTAGGATACTTTTTAAACACGATCTAAACGATCAAAGCAATATAATTGTCGCACATGTAAAGCTAATAATAATATACCTAACACATCCTAGGGCATAATGTCCTACGTACTATTCTTTAAAACTAAGAACTCTTTAATTAAGCATTGTTTTATGTTGCTGTTAGTGCTGAGATCACGTAATAAATGAGAACATTTAATTTTTAAAAATTTGACGACGTTTATAAAATTACATATCTCGCACGTGACCGGGCCGGATTAGTATTATTAGTACGAAAATTCAAAACGAAAATATAAAAATCACAGATAAAGGAACGTTATCAGTAAAAGGCGGCCGTAATATATCATATCGGTTGCCTCCCCATCGGTCTCGTACGAGATGTAGAGACCGGCACAAACCTTGAACAAGCGTCAAAAACTTCATGCACTTACACGGACCAAACAAAGAGCTGATCACCCAACGACGCGAGCCCTTTGAGCCCGTGATTGGTTTAATATGATTATGATTGGTTGATTGGCGCGCCTTCGCCCTCGCGCCGTGCGAATTCCACCAAATAGACCTAAAACGCGTTCCGTGCATCTCGAGTGCATTGCCAAGATTTTTTTGCCGGTCACTATAAATATAACTAGTAAATACGTAAGGTCTATTAATAAATTCGACATTGGAATCCAAACATTTCATACAGTCTTTTTAAATAAAAAAAATAGGCACACAAAGTTATAATGTTTTTAGATCTATAGCGTTAGCTTATAAGTATCTAAACGATTTTTTTAGTTGTAGGTATTATGTTATCAGACTTACATACGGTTAGGACTACATTGACATGATTTACTAAAATCTTATATGAAAATCTACAAAGATCATCGTTTTAAAATGAGCAGCACCTACGCCTTATTAATTTACCAATTACATAAATAAACAACGATAATAATATTTGAGGGTTACAAATCCTTCATGGAAAAAATAATTTATTCCATATTCTGTTTAAATTTGGTGAAATATTTTACAGATTTCTGTTGACACACTAGATATTGTACATACTAGAATCAGTTCTATTTTAAGCCAGATTATATTTTGCCCATGTCCAACAATCAAAATTTTATTGAACACCATGGACTAAACTTGCACCAACAAAACCTGGGCCTGATGCATGCCTTGTTATGTATTATCAGTCCCTCACCTAGATAGTTTTAATTATGAATTTATGGACATATTTTACACGGTGCTCATAAAAAAATAGTAATGTTGTAAGTACACATGTACGTACTTAATACGCTTTAAATCTCTGTAATATTACAGAACAATGAGCTAACACGAAGAACCCTGCTCATAATAGTAATATTATTTAAAAACATGGTGTACAGCATCTAAATAGATCACATTTGGTGCCATGTCCTTTTTGAATGAACCTACGTAAACTGTATGGACTAAAATTTCGTCACAAAAATATGAACCCTTGAAGGTTTGTAAAAGGTTTTCAATATGATTAAAGTTACATTTTCTCAATCAGGATGAGAGTAATTATTACTATACTAAATTGGTAAATTAGTTGTCTGTAAATTGGAGATATTAAAAAAAATGCTTGGGACAAAGAAATATTTTTTTTAGGAATTCTTGCCTGTTTGTTCGCGGTGGACGGAAAAATAAAGAACGGAATTCGATGAAGTTTTTTCTAATAGAAAGGTCTTGGTCAAACTAAAAATCTGCCGTATGTTTGATGGCAATTGGTTAAGTAGAAACGGAGATATGACTAAAAAACGATAACCGACCGCTGCGCGGGCGGAATCGCGGGATCAGCTAGTATTTTATAAAATAGTAGGTATTAAAAACCAATCTCGCATTGAAAGAAGAATGCATACGCAATATCGAAAATGTAAGAGGGTCAAAGTTAAAGCTACCACAGAGAGGATTGGAAAATATAAAAAGGCCTCAGTTATGCCATTTTATATTTCACAGCATAAAGAAATACACATCATTGACATATATATTGCTAACTTATTATAACAGTTGTATGCATGTTAATCCTCCATAACAATGTAGATCTGTGAAATACATTTTTTGGGAAATGTTTAATTAGATTGTACATCGATATGTGAAGTTAGTTTGAACGGTGACGTGAGCAAGTAAGTAAAAAGTCGATGGGTAGTATATCAGAACAGGTTTTTGGGTGGTGGAACTGCGACAACAGCAGCTCCAGCCCTGCCGGTGCTTAAAGGAGCAAGTTTACGCCAACAATTAGATTCAGAGTCGTACACTTCTACTACGCACAAGTACTGAACTCCGTCGTATCCACCTGGAAAGAAAATGCAGAGTGAGTTCGCTTTCGTGAAGCAATTGGTTCATATTATTTCACTCACGTGACAATCACGGACGTTGCCAGATTTTAGTTTTGCGCGAGCAGATATTTGGAATTTCGAGAGGAAAAGGGGGAGAGTACATCAACCCACAACATCCCTCTTAGCTAGGCTTATGTATGAAATATTTCATCGATTATTCACGGTCGTACTGAAGAATAACAATACTCACCCACAGCAACGATTCTATCACCAAGTAGGCAGGAGCCTATGGCATCTCGCCCGTAAGACAGGCGCGCTATGAGGATCCAAGTGTCTGCAACAGGGTCATATCGCTCGACACAACCCAATCGCCCCCCCACCGTGTTGGCCGGCGCCTCGTGTCCCCCTAATGCGTAAAGATACCCTCCCGCGGCGCAAACCTGTGGGACATTTTACGTAATTCGATTCAGTTCTTGAATACTTCAACATTAGCATGGAGTAGGAGGAGACTTAAGTAGCTTAAATAATTGTAGTCCAGTCACACGTAAAACCGTTGACGTGAAATCTTTATGTATATGTCAGTTCGGGTCAAATCTTGCAACTCAATTTTAAGGCAGTTAATTCTTGACCGATTGAGATGAAATTTTGCAAGCACGTGTAGTTTGGATGACAATGCATTAATATGGTACCATGGAGCTGGTCTGATGATGGCCATAGGAACTCCTTTAAGCAAAATAAACCTATCGAGTTCGGGGTCATTTCTTTTGTCTTGACAAACTCTCTGAAGTGACATGGTATTAGGGTCTGATGACGAAGGAAAACTTTTTTCTAAAACTTTTAAGCTAGTATATCATTATGTTTCAAACTCACACTGACACCTCCCCGGCGGCGAGTCATAGGTGCACAATTGGTCCAGTGATTGGTGGCTGGGTCGTAGCACTCCACGGAGCGCAAGCAAGCGCCGCCGTCCCGCCCGCCCACTGCGTACAGGCGCCCGCGCAGAGCGGCCACTCCGCAAGTGCTGCGGGCGCCTGTCATGGGTGACACCATAGTCCAAGTGCGGGAACATGCATCCCATCTGCAAACAATTTGAACCGGAGGGGTGATTTATCGGATCAGCATGTTTTTGAGTAAAAAGTACGATAATACTGTATTTCATGTAATTGGTATAAGCCGCAAAGCCACAGGACTGGGTGCAGTCAACTTTACCAGCAAGTTGATGCAGCACCTACTAAAGAACGGACAAGGCTCTGGAGCAGGCTTTCCTCTCAGGGTTGGGAGTTCAGACAGGAGTTGCTTCCGGAAAATCATGACATACTAATCAAAAAGAATAAGCGGACCTCGGGCTCCGAAGTGCAAGCTTTTGACGCAACTGGGACATCGGTATGAGAATGATGATGATGACGGTATAAGCGGCTACGCGAAAGTTACAATTATCAGCAGCATATAAGTATATGCAGTTTGACACCAAGTATCTACATTAGAAGAGCTTACATTGATCTTTTTGATTTATGATCATTTTTGTACGCAACAATTAATGAAGGTATTTTTTTTTGGATTGGAATTGATCCATTCTAGAACAAGTGCGTCATTGATCATCCAATCACTGAGAGAGAGATAACAGAAACGTCCATTCTCTAAAGGAGTGATCTGAGTACCCTCGACTTCGTCTACGTGGACATATATATGAATTGGCTCTAGAGGAATGAAAAAAATGTCGATTTCCTCAATGATGCTGTTGCCCTGTCCTAAATCTGGTCTTGAGTAAGTAGTTGAAAAACAATTCCTGTAGGATACCCAGGGAGATCTAGTTAAGGGATTCAAGTAGAATAGGGCTTCGCAAGTTTTGTATTTATGTTTCATTTTATACCCTATGTTTGTAGGTATTTTACCTTTCTACTGAATTCAAGTAGATCCATCCATCGTGTCCCCCTACAGCATACACTGGTGAGTTTGATGCTTCCCCCAAGACGGCAACTCCCAGTCCGTGTCGGTGTGTGCCCATCGGTGCCAGGACGCTCCAACTCAAGGACGATAGGTCAAAACATTCCACCTATCGAATTCATAAATACTACATATGCTATCTACATTAAAAAATACTAGTTAATGTGTATGTACTGTACTGTAATGGTTATACATTAATTAACACTCTGGTTGATCTTACCGACAAAGCTGATATTTTTATTAGTAAGTAGTGGGATTATTTCGTTATTTAATAAGGTGAGGTTCGAACCCGATTGTAACATCTCAATGATAAGTACGACGACGACGCCTTTATTGCCCAAGCTATAAAGCGTGGTTTCCATTGCGAGTGGAAAGGACTCTGTACGAACTCCGTTTACATACTATTGAATGCTTAAAGCAATATGATAAAGCTAAAATCTTTCAGAGTTCAATGGCGTGCAGCCAACTGAGTTCGGACGGAAGCCTCTCCGCTCGCAGTGGAAACCACACTTTATACTTGACGTAACTCAATGCCTAGTTGTCATAACAACGTCGTCTTAACAATGTGGACGATTATGTTCTATATTATAATATATCGAATCGACTTTCCCTAGCTGTATATGTGTGGGTGTAACTAAATCTGCGAGGTCCAATGCCTTATCTATTATTATACTTGACGTAACTCGATGCCTAGTTGTAATAACATTGTGTACGATTATACTTGGAATCGTCCTTCCCTAGCTGTTTATGTGTATGTGAAACTAAATCTGCGAGGTTATTCACCCCATCGGTGCCGACGATGGGGTGGGTGTGTCGGAATCGGACTGACTAAAACCACACGGTGTCCTCTCCAAGTGTCCGTTGCTGGGCATCCCGAGTAAGCCCTCGAAAGGATAACCCCAGGGTTGGCAGGCGTGTGTAGGACACACACGACACGCTTCCGCCATGGGTTGCTTCTGTAAGGACAGCGAGTCGGCCAACTGCCGTCCTCAGGCCCCGATTGTGGAGGTCGGTAGTCCCGGGCGTAGACGAGTCTGCGGCGTAGTCGCCGCAGACTGCGGATTTCGGGAGGCAGGGTTCTTTACCACTCCCTCTCCGCCGTCTCTTTCGCGCGCATTACCTGCTTGCAGAAAGAGGCGGCGGCGTGCCACTTGCTCCCGTCGGAGACCACGGCCCTCACCATGGTCTCCAGCGAGAGAACGTCCACACACAGGACCGCAACGAGATCCCGGCGTTGACTCGCCCACTCAGGGCACTCCACCAACGTGTGGAGCGCCATGTCTTCGCCAGGATCCTCGCAGTGCTGGCACTGCGGCGTTGTCTCCCGGTGGATGCGCCATAGATACTTACCGAAGCACCCGTATCTGGTAAATATCTGGCACATCCGGTAGGAAAGGTAACCGTCTCCGGTAAGCCTCTCTAACCACTCCTTCATGATCGGCCTCACCGCCGCAATGGTGGATTCCCCCCACCTTGGATGCTCAAGTCACATATTATTCCATCAGTTTAAAATATATTTCAAAACATTTGAGTGATATGAAATCTGCATTGCTTTATCTATAAAATGATATTAAAATATAAAAAAGGTTAAAAAAATATCTTCGTATGTTCCCAATTCGTACTTTTGCCATAGTAAATGTAGTTGTAAAGATACAAATTTTTTAAGACATATTGTTTTTTACTTTTAAGTTAAAAAATAATTACGTTTCTACTTATCAGATTAGTGAACAAGCAGTGCAAATGTATGACCGGGACGGCGGGGCGACTAGCACCCTTCCCCCTCACCGGGGCAAGACGGGGACACCGTGGTTCCCAAACCGGAGGGGGCCAACTCGAAACCGGAGATGGCCCAGGGTCAGTCGGGGTGCGAGGGATATGCTCTATGGGCAACCTTACACCCCGGAGTCTTTAAACCCGAGACGGCGTGCGGTTTTAGTCGGTTCAAGCCCGAATGGATTTCCGCACGAAAAAAACAAAAAAAAAAGTACCGCAAAAGTACAAATGGTGGCCACATGAATTTTTAGGGATTTCTTTAGAAAAGCCCTATTGCTATCGAGTTGTCGTCGACGTCGTCGTTGCTAATTTTCTGTCACGGTTTTGGGTATGAAGGAGATGAGCTATCGAGTTGCTGTTTTCGGTAATAGATTCGTGCTGCGGTGAACCATTGCAAGACAAAAAAAAAAAAAAAATCCCTTGTATTCGGCTGAGCTCGTCTCAGGAATTCAACTTGTTTTATAAACTTTTTGTATTAATTGTCATTTTATAGATTAAGCGATGCATATTTCATATCAGTTTAAAGTTCTGCAATATCTTTGAAAATGAATTAATCGTCTGGACACACTTAACGTTTCCACCAGGTATACTATGATACCTACTATAAGTTCAACTATTATAATGTTTGCAAAAATAGCGCATGAGGGAGGTCCCCATGCGTGAACTAGTCTAGACTGCCCTACCCTAGCTTTACTATACACCATACACCACCGTTGATTATGAGAAACCTAACATTTTAATGGAATCGTGTACATTCGCCCTCAAAAGTTACTGTACTAGCCAATTTACAAACAATCTTTACATTGAAATAAATAATTAAATAATTAATTGATGTGTAAGTACTTCAAGATTTTTCCTAAAGATTTAGATCGGAAAAAGAGAACATCTAGGACGGGACTTGAACCCGCGACCAGTCCCTTACAGGGGGAATGCTCTGACCAACTGAGCCACCTAGACACGTCCCAGATATTCGAAATTCTCCGATACATTATTACGTCTTAAGGCGACGTTGGAGCCATCTACCGTAATTCTTGCGAACTACGGAAACAATGAACAACTTTACAGTCATTTTTATACATTGTTTTTTGATGACTCCGCCTAATTAATTCAATTTAATTTTCGGGTTCTTTATCTTATTATATATTATCTTTAGGAAAAAAGTAAGCATACAAAATGCTTAAAAATTTAATTGAAATACTTCAAGTTTTTATTATTTTACACCTAAGGTGATTGGAATCTTGTCTGTTTTTGAGGGCGACTGTACAATGCTGGTCATGAAGATGCAGATAACAAGTTATTATTTAATGACTCTTAGATATATTACATTAGGTAACCTAGTCTCTGTTCTGACAATCATAATTTAAATATGTTTAAAGGAATACCGTATTCAATGTTTTTAGACCGTCTCTGCCTCCCACAACAATAAGCTTGTTCTGCAAAACAGCTACACCAAACTGTAATCTTCTTGCTCCCATTCTCATAAAAGGAGTCCAAGTATTTGTTCGGGGATCATACATTTCCATATTACTGGCACCCTGAAAGATATATGTTTTATATTTTTAAATTTTTTTACTTGCAAGTGGTGGATGGTGAGCCAACCAGGCTTCCGTATTCGTATACTAGGCGATCTGTGGTGTCAAGTTGTTTAGTTTCAATCATATTATATTATGATTTTGGCCCCCTGGCTGCCGCTCGGGGCGGGTGCTCCGGTCCCCCTCTACTCCCCACTTTAGATTCGGAGCTGCCACCAAGTGAAATATAATATAATCAAAGTCTGCTTCCAATAGTTGAGCAACATAAAAAAAAAATGTTGCGTTAATGTTGTCAATATTTACTAGCTTATTCATAAGAGTATACTACTGATAAGAAATTTACTTTATATCCATCCATGCCTCCAATAGCTAAGAGCCGCCCAATAGTTGAAGTCCTAGGCCTTGTACGATGTGAGAAGAGAAGAGACCTTCGTTCAGGCAGAAGATGCCATTTGACAGCTTCCATAATTAATGACTGGCATTCTGGTACATTACCACAAGCCTGTTCCACCTTATCTATTAAATACTGAAAGCAGGGAAACAAACATAAAGGTATTTTATTACAAGTTAATTACAAAATTCAAAATGGAATTACCTCAGATGACAGCAATGGTAGTTTAATTAACTTAAGTAAAGTAGACAAAAACTTTTCTCTCTTGTCACTTTCATGTTGTACCCATGTCATAAGGCTCTCAAATACATTTTCTTCAGTAATTACATTCAGATCATCTGATTTCAACAGATTTGCTAATTGTTCCTCAGTTAAGCCCAGGAATTCTTGATGTTTCACCACCTGGATGTTATAACATTAGTGCAAACTTACAGAATATACCTGTACTTATTTAATGAATAGTTAGAAACTTAGCTGAAGAATTCTAAATTTAAAGAATGAAATTAAACTTTTAATGGAAAAAGTATATTGTTAACAGACAAATAATTCTCTAGATAATCACATTTTATTAAGGCTATTTCGGGCTGTTTGATGGCCTAACCAACATTTATCAAAAATTAATCTACAATATAGTAAATAATTTGATAAAGGAGCAAACTGGCCCAACACCGATTTAATTGAAGTTCACAGTACAATGTTGATGGCAGCAAAGTATACACAGACATCTACATAACAGTAATGTTACTGAAGACACATTGAGAAAAAAATAGTAACTATTTCAAAAGTTATGTACAAATTAACATGAAATTTTGCATGATGAACTAAAATAACCTATTTTATTTATTGTATAACAGTTTTATCACTATAACATTGTTTTACTGAAATAATGTAGATGTATTTTTTTACTTTTTAAGACCATTTTTTTATTTCATTTAGGACACGTCAATGTGACTTCACCTCGCCTGATGGTATGCTGAAGGTAAAGTTTCAGGAAAGAGCGTCACCATTACATACACGTACCATGTTAACAATGGTGGCACTCAGCTTGACGGCCTAATCAGAAGAGGATTGTCGTCGCAGCAACGCGTGACACCCACCAGTCCCACTAGTGCTGCAACCACAATCCCCCTGCCCGGCTATGCACTTGCTGACCCCTGAACGCAATCCAACCGAAATTGGATTACTATGGAGGGTTTTTCGCAATTGTGTACGGTGGTATCCACCCGGCCGAATTTTGTGACAAATTTGCGTCATCAAATTTCTACCACCAGGGAACACCAGCTTCAACATAGAAGGAGACAACTGCCTGATATCAGTTCTAATCAAAAGAGTGCTCATATTAATTATATTATAATATTTAAATAATTGAGGTAACAACTTCCAGCACTCATTATAAGGATATTTAATGAAATCTGAGCGACAAAAATGTATTCAACAATTTTATTTTTACTAAAATTATGTAGATGCCTTACTTTGCATAATATAACATTTCACATAGCTTCATTTATGTGTCTTAGTTAAATTCATTTAAGTTCCTAAACCACACCAATGTTTTGTTTTCACTTAGAATTTGAAAAATGTATATTAACAAACTTATGAAGTAAATATAAAAAATAATATATCCTATAAAAACATGGAGTAGATAAAACATATGATGTCTAAATGGAAAAATGTAGATGTCCATATTTACTTTGCTGCCATCATGGATGTAATTTATTGTCTTTCGTTTCTAACAGGGTCATGAATAGCCAGCAAAATTATCAAATTTGTGGGGCACTTTATGCATATCCAAAGAAGGTTGAGACACTTTGTAACTTGTCATGAACTATACTTCTTCATAGGAAAAATGTTGTTGTTAAATAGTTAACAATGTGAAATAATAGTAGGCAAATAAAAATATTTTAAACCTGCATAAAGTGCTGGTATGTGTATTTTAAAGCACTTTTGTGTAAATCCAAACAGGACTGCTGTTCAGCAAACATAGCTATTCCTAGACAGTTACATGGGTCCAGCTGCTTATTCAAAAAAGCGCAACATGCTTTTGTAACAGAATTAAGCTGTAACAAGCTTGCAGTTGAAAGGAGCACCTCAACTGTTTCCTCTCTCAGTTCTGCAAAATAAAAAAAGTCTGTATAGCTTAACCATTGTTTAATAGAACAAGCTCAGACAGTAGAAAGATACTAGCCTATTGTGCCAGTATAACAATAGTTGATAAGCTCTTGAAGTGCTTGAGGATCAACATGCTCAAGTGTAATATCAGTGGCATCACTCTGAGCTTCTTTTAGAGAGCCAGTGAACATCGCAGCAAAGTACTCGCTGCATGATGATAAGACAATTTTGTGTGCTGTGATTCTGTTACAAAGAAAATATTATATGTGGTAATAGTTATATTCCAATATTTATTAATAATTAAATGGAATTTTCTTATGATAACATTTTAATAATGCTAACAGGTAACAAAGTACAACACCTTTTTGTTTATGTTTGGCAAAACAAAGTGTGAAAGTTGAGGAAGCTTAAACTGTTTTGTAAATATTTGTTTATTAAATCAACAGTGCATAATGTATCAGTGTATGTTTATCTGCATCCTACAACTCATATAACTAGCTTGTTAACAAGTCACTTTAGATCTAGATGTTTTGGTGTAGTGTGTTGTAGAATAATATTATTACTTTTAGCCTAATTTAAAATGTCACGCTTTCTAGGTGTCCATATCACCATATCCAAAATTGGCTTAATTCTTGGACATGGACACCTAGAATCGACAAAGTGATTCTTATTTAAATATAGTTACATTCCTTTAAATAAATATTGTCAAACACAAACAAAACTTATTAGATGAATGTTAAAATAGATAAATCTTCTCGCAATAACATGCAAAAGGTTTTCAACCCGTGCCTTCTATTAGTTAAATGTGCCTACAGCGTAAAGGAGCATACCTGCATCCTCCTGCGATGAGAGTAACGTCGCACAATTTTTGTGATTGAAAATAGCTAAATATATTTTTTAAAGTAGCATCAGCATGTCCTTTGTCGCAATATAATTCTTCTGCGCTTGAAGAACTTGAAAGACTTAGTTGACTTAGCTCTCGAGGCAAACCTTCATCAATAGAGTTTGTTGATAATAATATACTGTCTTTGGAACTCTCAGCTTTCGGAGAGTCACAACCTGACATGGTGAAAGCTGTGTGAGCAGCAACAATAATAATATGAATATAGCACTTTTATCTTCAGAAATTAAAACTGCAGTTCACAACAAAGCAACAAACAAAAACAAAGAACAAAGACATCTATTTTAATTTTTCACTCCTTGACAAAGACAAGTGTGAGTTGTATTTGTACCAGTGTTGCCAGAGCCTAATCAGCCCAGGTTGCCATTTGTAGGTTCAAATGTTGCCATCTGAAACCAAAGGTTGCCATTAGAAAAAATCTGTAAAAAAACTATTTTTATGTAAATAAAAATATTTATCCATATACCTATACCTATTGGGTACTATTTATTGCTCTGCATTTTGGTTAATCAAAATTGAAATCCTCGAAGACCAACCAAAAACACTCTTTGCAGTTGAAATTACCTACTTAGGTACCTTTCGTCGCCGGAGGTCGCTTAACGACCTCCGTCCTCCATGAGCGCAGGCCTGGGGGTGGCAGGTGAGGCCGCCTGTCACCCCAGCAGAAGCAGGCCGGGACGGTGGGGCGACTAGCGCCCCTCCCCCAAACCGGGGCAAGACGCGGGGACACCGTGGTTTCCAAACCCGAGGGGGCCATTTCGAAACCGGAGATGGCCCAGGCTCAGTCAGGGTGCGAGGGATATGCTCTATGGGCAACCTTATACCCCAGCGTCTGAAGACCCGAGACGGCGTGCGGTTTTAGTCGGTTCATGCTCGACATAACCACCCCTGCTGGCCGGCGGGAGGGTATCCGAAGGGATTTCCGCGCGAAAAAAAAAAGGTACCTTTCGTCGATTTCATGCGCATTAGCTTAGGACTCTATGAGCAATCTTAAAAAGCGTCTTATTCGTATCCTAGGTACCCAAAAGGCTGGGGAAGGGCGCTGATTATAAATAATGAATGAATAATGATTCAATCAGTAAAATTGGTTTTTCAATGTCTGTGCACATCGATTAAAACAATAAAAAGAGAACTTACCAATAGATTTAGAAAACTTTCTTCCGTATATTACAAAATTTACAAAGTACTCTTTCACTTTCTTTAAGTTTCTTTGCACTGCACTGCACACTGCAAACAGACACATATAACCGCCCCCGCTGGCCGGCGAGGGTGTCCGAATGGATTTCCGCACGAAAAAAAAAACGGTACTTTCTTCCATTTTTGTTTTCTTTTAGACTTTTCATAAAATTACTTTTATCTCTAGATTCACCAAAATAGACCTTGTTACTGTAGAAATACGGGTACAATTTGTTTGTCTACTAATTATGTATTGTTTTCAATTGGGAATAAAAATGCGTTCAAGGTTTTGATTTTATTCAATTCGATGCGAAGATATTCGATATTTTTTTTACTGATGATCACGCGACGAGTCGAAAAGTTGCCAATAAGTTGCCATTTGAGCTTGGTTGCCATTTGGTTGCCACCAAGGGTCAAATGTTGCCAAAATGGCAACCAAAGTTGCCAAATGGCAACGCTGATTTGTACGGTTGTGACATAAGACTGTCAAGTCTCTCCTGTTTTTCAATATACTCTGTGGTCATGTCACAGAAAGTTGTCAGAAAGTTGGTTGGGTTGAGTTGGGAGTGTTGGATAACTATTTAGTAGATTTAACTTTCCTTCTTCTCTTTAAGCTGGTAATTTAGTTTGAGTGTATATGTATAGTGTGGTATAGTGTATTATTATTCGTAGTAATATGAACAAATAATAATTAATAGGTACCATAATAATCTGCGATGCGAGCGAGGACTCAGGGCTGCACACGCTGGCGGACTACCCGGCGGGGGAGGCGCCGAGGCGTGTCCTCGTGGCAGCCATCGGGGTGGGAGTCCTCTCGCTCGGCAGTATGATTGCGGCAATGATGCGGAGCGCGAGCGCGTGGGCCGCCGCCACCTCCTTCTGCGAGCATGTAATGCTCGCGAAGGAGATGGCGGAGCGCGCCCGGGAGAGATTTAGAACTCTCCCGGCCCGCCGAGCCCGCAACTTACTCGCCGCGCGGCGCAGGCGACTCAGGCGCCGGAGGTCGCTTAACGACCTCCGTCCTCCATGAGCGCAGGCCTGGGGGTGACAGGTGAGGCCGCCTGTCACCCCAGCAGAAGCAGGCCGGGACGGTGGGGTGACTAGTGCCCCTCCCCCAAACCGGGGCAAGACGGGGACACCGTGGTTCCCAAACCCGAGGGGGCCATCTCGAAGCCGGAGATGGCCCCAGGGTCAGTCGGGGTGCGAGGGATATGCTCTATGGGCAACCTTACACCCCGGCGTCTGTAGACCCGAGACGGCGTGCGGTTTTAGTCGGTTCAAGTTCGACATAACCGCCCCCGCTGGCACGCGGAGGGGTATCCGAAGGGATTTCCGCACGAAAAAAAAAAAAAAAAGGTACCATAGTAATACAGGTCATTAATACGATCTATTATGTCCACTTAAAGAGAGAGAGCTACACCTCTCTCTTTTAATATTTAACCTAATTAGAGCGCTTGGAAGATCATTTTTGATACCTTCCTCCTACAAAGTGTCATATTTTATCCATAAAAATGTCTGAGCTATAAATAATGAAAAATGTAATAAGTAATGGCCTTACTTCATTGGCCGGTTTTATATCATGAACGGCAAAGAAGAGAGGCAAAGCGTAGCGCGTGCGCCTCCTCGTCACTGCTTCGTACGCTCTAGCGTCACGCCATATAGGTCATGATTATTTTTATTTATTGACATTTTATAACACAAT
This sequence comes from Cybosia mesomella, assembly GCA_946251805.1. Classification (NCBI taxonomy): domain Eukaryota; kingdom Metazoa; phylum Arthropoda; class Insecta; order Lepidoptera; family Erebidae; genus Cybosia; species Cybosia mesomella. The sequence continues at coordinate 17,583,500 of OX276403.1, forward strand.
TTTCTGAAAAATCTTTTATTTGACTTAAATTAGAACCAACACGTCATAAAAGTAATTAAAATTATTTAAGGAAATTGAAGCCTTATCTCAACACAATCTTTGTAGTTCGCTTAACTGCATTTATGAAAATACTAATTTAGTACCAAAATGAATTGCAGAAATTTTAGTTTGTATATTGTACTTTATTTGTTTGTATTTTATTTTGTATATTCTAATTGGGGTAAAAAAATTATAATACTTATAAGTAGTGCTCCAATAGTCGGCACTGTAAATTATAACTAAAATGATAGTCATGTAGTGTTGATAGAAGCACATATTAAACAACTTTTTCATAAATTCTTCCCTAGTAAGTGATCTTTTTCTGATGCCAATTCATTACATTTTTTTTAATAAAAATATAGATGTCCTATTATTGTAGGCTGGCTTTCCTCTTGGGGTTAGGTCAGACGGCAGTTCCCATACACCAAAAGGAGTAGAAGGAGTAAGCGGATCCCGTGTTCTTTTTTTTCAACTGGGTACTAAATACGAAAAAAATAAAGATTAATTAAATAGCCTTCCCAACTATATTTATACTATCTGATCTGCAACTATATTATCTAAGTACATAACAATGACAATTCGAAACAGATAATGCCATCACGTATCAGATACTCCTGGTAAGACGCGGTTAGCAAATGTATGAGAAAACATTCGTGTGGCCCAGAATTTTTATTTTCTATCTTGGTATAGGTACTTTTTATTGGCATTTAAATCTGTGCAAAGTTCATAGCAAAGCGGGGAATATTCCGGGGAACTTTTTAAATAAGTAGATTATACTAAAAATATTTTCTTTTTAATACAACCAGAGTCACAAAGACGTGATTTCATTTTTAAGTACGTAACATACCCACTTAAAACTATGTTGTATTATTATTGATGAAAGAATTATAATTTAGCTTTGTGTCATCGAGACTTATATTTTATAAGGTGAAGTTGTTTGGTAGGTATTGCATCTTTCAACAGTTGGAAAATACGCTACGGCGACGAGGACACAAAATGTCAATATTTTTAACCGACTTCAATAGGAGGTTCACTGTTTGACCTACTGGTCAAACCTCGCCATCAAATGAAATGTGTAACCGTATAGTGACATACATGTGAGTTTGAAATACTTTCTTAAAAACCGCATTAATTTCGCATAGCGGAATAACAAGTACCTATGTTATTCCGCGATTTTCTTGTGTATGGTTGAATCGATTTTAATGCGGTTTTTAAGAAAGTATTTCAAACCTGTACCTAAACAAGGGTGAGGTATTAACAGGAGGGGATACTGCCATAGGCATTGCTATTATGATGGGGAAGTGGTCACTGCCATGGGAGAGCGGTAAGATATCCCAGGATAACAAGGATGCAAGGGAGGATGAGCAGACAGTGAGATCAATGGCACTAGGGTTCTGGGAGGGATGGACTCTGCGTATTGGGCATCCATTGTTGAGGACACAAAGGTTGCCCTCATCAAATGCATCCATCAGAGAGTAGGCAAACAATTCACTAATGCCTGACCCCCATGCTATATGGTGAGCATTAAAGTCTCCCATGATGATCACAGGAGGGGGAACCGAATTGAACATCAGAGATAGATCAGGGATAAGAGATGATGAGGGATGAGGAATATATAGAGAAATGAAGGATATATCACCTATTCTTACTGCTACAATATTAAAACTGGGGGAGTGGGAGGGTAGATTAATTTGGTTAAAGGATTGCCTGCGGTTAACTAAAAGAGCACAGCCGGCATACCCATCAGCCCTATCGTCCCGGACACATGAGTAACCTGGGATACGAAAAGCAATGCCAGGCTTTAACCATGTCTCCGAGACAGCTATAGCCAATGGTTTCAGTTTATTGATCAGATAGATTAATTCCGTTTTTCTGGCCCTTATGCTACTAGTGTTCCACTGAATTACTTTGAGTGAATCCATTGATGCTATTTGGTTGGGAAAGTTGAGAAAGTGAATGAGCAACGTTGGGCGGTAAGGGGATGTTATTTTGAGATTTATATCTCTGTTGAATGCATTGATAGCTATTATTAGCTATCAATGCATTCAACAGAGAAATAAGGGGATCTGGTGAGCTTTGTTGTTCAAGGTTTTGAGGCTCGGAATTAAATATGGCACAACCATTGGGGAGAGAAGATGGGACCTGTGAAATGATTGCTCGATGAGCAACCCTATCATAGGCCTTTCCAAGAGGGGCTCTGGGGCGAGGTTGGATATACTTTGTTTGTCTGTAGGATTGATGGAGCGTGGTGGGATTGGCGGCTGTGTTAAGGACTTGGGATAGTTGTGATTGAGCAACTTGCGAGGTAAAGGGCTGGGATTTAGTGGCATCGGAGTATGATTTGTTTATTTTAGGTGTTGCTTCTGAGGCTTCAAAGTATGACAAACCATCCTGTGCCATGACTGCTTTAATAGCTTTTTGTCGTTCCTGTTCGGGACACAATTTGCTAGTAGAAAAGTGGCCTCCTAAGCAATATAGGCATGAGGATTTTGATTCCTCCACTGTACAGGACTGGCCTGTGTGAGATTGTGCACATCTGTAACACCTTGGATTTGACCTACATTATGTGGCAATGTGGCCAAACCTACAGCAGTTCAGGCACTGGATCGTTGGGAATTGATAGGGTTCTACAGGAAGAGATGTGTGATAAGAGTAGATATGGGAAGGGAGGATTTGGCCTTTGAAGGTGATGACCACAGTTTGTGTAGGAACCCAGGTAGCACAGTTATTATCATTAATGGTCTTCCGATTTAAACGGCGGGCCTTCAGGATTACGCTACAATTGGGGGGGGAGGATGATGGAATCAACAAACTCGTCCATGGACAAGTCTACAGGTACTGAGCGAACTACACCCATCCTAGAAACATTGTGAGACGGTATGAAGGCTTCATATTTGTTACTTGCCAAGATAGGGCCTTTTTGCCTTTTTGAAGACCTGTACAACAAAAGGGCCTTTATCGTTATCCCCATAGGATGTAATACCTAACACTACCGTTGGGTGCGTATAAATTGTTTGAATAGATGCAGAAGCTGATTCTACATCTGTAATAACTTTTTTAGTGGTCCTCATAACCTGTTCCTCATTACGGCGTTTTTGACTGGATCTTTTGTTGCCCATTTCAACGTCTGTAGGAGGATCCGGAGGATCTAGGGGCTCCGGAGAGTCCCCCATACTTACCACTTAATACACCACAATAACTGCCACAAAACACTTGTTAGTAATTATTATTAATATCCTCCACCAAACATATTATTCTGACTGAAAGAAAAGGTAAAAAACTTAAAGATTTGTCACTATTTCCACGATAATCTCACTGACACGTTAGTAACCTACAAACGAAACGGCGAGAATGACATCATAAGTCTCCCCTCGCCATCAAATGAAATGTGTAACCGTATAGTGACATATATGTGGGTTTGAAATACTTTCTTAAAAACCGCATTAAAATCGATTCAACCATACACAAGAAAATCGCGGAATAACATACTTGTTATTCCGCTATTCGAAATTAATGCGGTTTTTAAGAAAGTATTTCAAACTCACATGTATGTCACTATACGGTTACACATTTCATTTGATGGCGAGGGGAGACTTATGATGTCATTCTCGCCGTTTCGTTTGTAGGTTACTAACGTGTCAGTGAGATTATCGTGGAAATAGTGACAAATCTTTAAGTTTTTTACCTTTTCTTTCAGTCAGAATAATATGTTTGGTGGAGGATATTAATAATAATTACTAACAAGTGTTTTGTGGCAGTTATTGTGGTGTATTAAGTGGTAAGTATGGGGGACTCTCCGGAGCCCCCAGATCCTCCGGATCCTCCTACAGACGTTGAAATGGGCAACAAAAGATCCAGTCAAAAACGCCGTAATGAGGAACAGGTTATGAGGACCACTAAAAAAGTTATTACAGATGTAGAATCAGCTTCTGCATCTATTCAAACAATTTATACGCACCCAACGGTAGTGTTAGGTATTACATCCTATGGGGATAACGATAAAGGCCCTTTTGTTGTACAGGTCTTCAAAAAGGCAAAAAGGCCCTATCTTGGCAAGTAACAAATATGAAGCCTTCATACCGTCTCACAATGTTTCTAGGATGGGTGTAGTTCGCTCAGTACCTGTAGACTTGTCCATGGACGAGTTTGTTGATTCCATCATCCTCCCCCCCAATTGTAGCGTAATCCTGAAGGCCCGCCGTTTAAATCGGAAGACCATTAATGATAATAACTGTGCTACCTGGGTTCCTACACAAACTGTGGTCATCACCTTCAAAGGCCAAATCCTCCCTTCCCATATCTACTCTTATCACACATCTCTTCCTGTAGAACCCTATCAATTCCCAACGATCCAGTGCCTGAACTGCTGTAGGTTTGGCCACATTGCCACATAATGTAGGTCAAATCCAAGGTGTTACAGATGTGCACAATCTCACACAGGCCAGTCCTGTACAGTGGAGGAATCAAAATCCTCATGCCTATATTGCTTAGGAGGCCACTTTTCTACTAGCAAATTGTGTCCCGAACAGGAACGACAAAAAGCTATTAAAGCAGTCATGGCACAGGATGGTTTGTCATACTTTGAAGCCTCAGAAGCAACACCTAAAATAAACAAATCATACTCCGATGCCACTAAATCCCAGTCCTTTACCTCGCAAGTTGCTCAATCACAACTATCCCAAGTCCTTAACACAGCCGCCAATCCCACCACACTCCATCAATCCTACAGACAAACAAAGTATATCCAACCTCGCCCCAGAGCCCCTCTTGGAAAGGCCTATGATAGGGTTGCTCATCGAGCAATCATTTCACAGGTCCCATCTTCTCTCCCCAATGGTTGTGCCATATTTAATTCCGAGCCTCAAAACCTTGAACAACAAAGCTCACCAGATCCCCTTATTTCTCTGTTGAATGCATTGATAGCTATTATATCTCAAAATAACATCCCCTTACCGCCCAACGTTGCTCATTCACTTTCTCAACTTTCCCAACCAAATAGCATCAATGGATTCACTCAAAGTAATTCAGTGGAACACTAGTAGCATAAGAGCCAGAAAAACGGAATTAATCTATCTGATCAATAAACTGAAACCATTGGCTATAGCTGTCTCGGAGACATGGTTAAAGCCTGGCATTGCTTTTCGTATCCCAGGTTACTCATGTGTCCGGGACGATAGGGCTGATGGGTATGCCGGCTGTGCTCTTTTAGTTAACCGCAGGCAATCCTTTAACCAAATTAATCTACCCTCCCACTCCCCCAGTTTTAATATTGTAGCAGTAAGAATAGGTGATATATCCTTCATTTCTCTATATATTCCTCATCCCTCATCATCTCTTATCCCTGATCTATCTCTGATGTTCAATTCGGTTCCCCCTCCTGTGATCATCATGGGAGACTTTAATGCTCACCATATAGCATGGGTGTCAGGCATTAGTGAATTGTTAGCCTACTCTCTGATGGATGCATTTGATGAGGGCAACCTTTGTGTCCTCAACAATGGATGCCCAACACGCAGAGTCCATCCCTCCCAGAACCCTAGTGCCATTGATCTCACTGTCTGCTCATCCTCCCTTGCATCCTTGTTATCCTGGGATATCTTACCGCTCTCCCATGGCAGTGACCACTTCCCCATCATAATAGCAATGCCTATGGCAGTATCCCCTCCTGTTAATACCTCACCCTTGTTTAGGTACAGGTTGTCAGGGGCTGACTGGACTGCTTACTCAACATCCCTGGAAAACAGAGTAGGTACACATTTTAACTCCGGTAGTAATATAGTGCAATGTTATGAAGATTTTCGTGACTCTATTATTTCATCTGCCAATGAGCATATTCCTACCAGAAACCCTACCAATCCCATCATCTCCACACCCTGGTGGGATGCTGAATGTACAGAGGCTGTGAAAGTCAGACGCGAATATGAAAAAATTTATAATCGGCCAATGACAGAAAGCAATTTAATTTCTTACAAACAAAAGGCAGCTCAAGCGAGAAGAATCTTATCAGCTAAAAAAAAGAATGGGTGGTTAACATTTTGTGACAATCTATCTCCTAGATCACCCTCTTATATGGTATGGAAACAAATTAAAAAATTAAGAGGGAGTTGCAACATTGAAAATGTGAGTTGCAATGACCTGAATTCATGGGTGGATGCTTTCACTGACAAATTAGCTCCACCATGGGTTCCTACCGCCGACTCCATTCCCAGGACTTATCCATTTCCACATCCCATCCAATCTCCGGGGACTCTGAATGAGGATTTCTCACTGGGTGAATTACAACTGGCACTGGATGGATTGAAGGATTCAGCCCCAGGGGTTGACCAAATCCCATACTCCTTCATTACCAAAGCATCAGAAAAAACAAAAATATATTTCTTGGCCATTATCAACATGATTTTTAAAAGTGGTATGATACCCCCAGATTGGAAAACTCAAATTATTGTTCCCATCCCTGGCTCAGATCTTTCATCCCCGAACAGTAGACGCCCAATAGCGCTCTCTTCTACCCTATGCAAGGTGACCGAGCATCTTGTCAAGCATCGGATGGAATGGTATGTGGAGAGTCAGGAAATTTTAGCTAAGACACAGTTTGGATTTAGGAGGAATATGAGCACCCTGGATAGCCTGAGTGTACTTACTTGTGACTGTAACAATCCTAGCTGTCCCAAGCAATAAATAAAAGACAGCCGGGCGTTTACAAATTTATTAATAATAAAATTAAAGAGTAAGATTTGATAATAAGCAGGGTCGGGGTAGATTCCTCGAGACCGAAGCGAGTTACACAACTGATAGATTCACTGGCCTTAGAGATCCGGACGTTTGGTGGACGCGGAGTGCAGTCTATTCGGATGTAGTCTATGTGGGTAGGTAGGTAGTGCGGCCGCTGCTTATGACTGGCAACACTGGGCGCTAAGTCCCCCTTTATTGAGTACGTGCCAACGAAGTCCTGCAGCTGGTACTGGTGCGGGTGAACCCTGTAAGTTCACATATTCGGGAGCCTTAAGAAATGTCCAGTTTCAATGTTTGACTGCGACATCCGCTGAGGTTGTGCACGGTGAACTAAGTACCAAGTGATATCTAATGCAATGAATAGCATCTAAGATGAGGCAGTCAAACATGTACAAAATACACAGCAACAGTGGCAGCAATAATAATAACAATTAAAGGGCGACGTAAAACAATACACAAGTCATTAAAAACATAGGAAGAACAGATTTAAAATGTAGATGTACTATTTTATGGATAACACATAGTGGGGAATATAACTGAGGAAAGAGACTTACAACTATCTAGGTACATTCCATTAAATTTCGGGAGACTATGAAAATTAACGGTACTTTATTTTAAACGGAGGGTAAGAATATTTTATATTTTAATTTTGTTAGGTTTGTCTTCAACCACAATAAGGAATATAGAATATAATAGAATATATTGATCGTGATAGTGCTCTCAGCACCCGAGTAGTTAATGGGATGTACTCACGTCATGCTTGCTAGCTAGGATTACACTACGAAGTATTTTGCAACACTCACCCAATTTGGGGTAAACACAACACTTATAAGGTCTTTTTATTAATATAAAAGATTAAATAAAGTAATTTTAAATAAAACTCAAGTAGGTATTACGTGAGTAATTAGTGTCCACCTCAATCGTGGCCGTTCGAGAGTGTCCTCGGTGTTCGGCCCCACCGCCGTTCAGCCGGTAGCACCCCCCGCGGACCTTTCCTCACCTTGTTGCACGGACTGGATGCGTTCACGCATATTTGTTAATATTTAAGTTTAGAATAGGTAGTTGAAATGTAAATAGATAATGTAAATTATTAATGTAAATAAATAGTAAAATAAGTTATTGATATTTAATTAGGTAAGAACCGTTACATACCCCCCTCTTAAGGTCAGGATTTTTCCTAGGAAAAATCCAATAAGTGCCCTAGGTCAGCTTAAAATCCTTGATATGCCATGTGCCCAAGGCTCGGCCTGACATATCCTCTAGATCATAAACAAGATTTGACTTCTTTGCGGTTATGCGACACTTCACGAACTTAGGGGCCAATTTTTTTGAGAAACTATTATCCCTGTCGCTTTGATAATAAGTTCGCTTCCAAATGGTATCGCCTACGCTAAAATTTATATTTTTACGACGCAAATTATAATGCGAACTGTTGCGGGAGTGTGCTTTAATGAGTGCCAGCTGTACTTTGTCGAAGATTTCCTGTAGTGCACCTAAGTTTTCAGCGTAGTTATCTCGAGGAGCAAACACTATATGGTCACCTAAATCCGCGTCGATGTAGTGGCAACCATCGCTAGGTAACTCGCGTCCAAACACGAGGAACGATGGAGTGAATCCAGTCACCTCATTGACAGCACTATTCAAGGCGAATTGTATTTTGGAGATGTTCAGGTCCCAAGACCTATGATCACTCTCTATGAAGGTAGATACTGCTACCATAATTGTCTTATTGTATCGCTCCACTGTATTGAATTGTGGTGTATAAAATGGAGTATAGTGGATTTTTGGAATACTGTAATAAGCAAATAGTTCACGAATGACATTGCTAGTAAATTGTTTGCCGTTATCCATGATAATCGTGCTAGGTATTCCATGGATAAGGAAAACGTTGTTCTCTAAGATCTTAGAAATAATATTAGATGTCGCTCGTTTAATGGGGAACAATAAGCAATACTTTGAGAAGCAGCAAGTTACAACAAGGAGAAATGTGTTCTGCTTTCTAGTTGCAGGCAATGGTCCAACCAGATCAACGGTAATTATTTGGAACGGACGGGAGCAGTCCTTAGGTCTACCCATTATTCCCAACGTCGAGTGATTCGGGTGCTTGTAGGAGAGGCAAGTTTCGCAGTTACTAACAAAATTTACAACATCTTTGTGTAAGCTGGGCCAAAAATATTTTAAGCTTAAACGCTTATGTGTTTTAAAAATTCCTAGGTGTCCAGATAAAGGTTCTGAATGGTTTTTGAAAATAATGTCCTGACGATACTCTGCGGGAACTACTTCCTTCCATTCGAATTCTCGAGTCAGAGGGTTTAAGGATTTTATGAAACGGTAGAGTGTTCCATTAGTAATACGGTAATTATCAAGGGACATAGGTGAACTCTGGCATCCGTTGAAAATATTAAGGTACCACGAATCGTTCGTCTGTTTAGCAGGCGTGACTGATGTGTCATCAAGAGCTACAATAGGGACAGCCCGGCTCAAACTATCCGGTACCACATTTTCAGTGCCTTTTCGGTGTTTAATGTCGAAGTTATAGGCTGAGAGGCGTACACCCCATCTAGCCAATCGTCCAGTTGGATTATTCAAGTTCAGGAACCACTTAAGAGACGAGTGATCAGTGTAGATTGTGAATTTGAGACCGTTTTCAAGATAGCAGCGCCAGTGCTCTATAGCCACGAGCACTGCCAGCGCCTCGCGTTCAGTAGCACTGTAGTTACGCTCTGGGTGGGACAAGGATTTACTCATATATGCTATGACTTTCTCTTGCCCAGGAAGTGTCTGAGTAAGGACAGCTCCAATCCCATAGTCACTCGCATCAGTATGGACCTCAAACGGTTTACTGTAATCCGGACAAGAAAGTATCGGTGTAGAAATAAGGCATTGTTTGAGTGATTTGAATGCTTTATCGGCATCAGGGGACCACACAAAAGGTGGTGCATTTTTGCCCTGAGAAGTCAGTTTATTTAAAGGGGATGATAGGTTGCTAAAATTTGGTATAAACCTTCGGTACCAAGAGGCTGTTCCTAAGAAACGTCTGACTTCCTTGCGATTAGAGGGAGTAGGGTATCTCACTATTGACTCTATTTTTTCAGGGTCGGCATGCAACCCATTAGAATCAACAACATATCCAAGATATTTGAGCTGTGACCTGAAAAATTTACTTTTTTCGTAGTTAATAGTGAGATTTGCCATTTTAAGTCTGTTTAGTACACGTGTTAGTAATGAAATGTGCTGTTTGAAGCTTTCAGATACTATGATGACGTCATCAATGAAGACAAACACCCTATGCTCAAACTCAGGTCCGTAAAACAAAGCATCCACAAGCCTTTGTTGTGTTGCCGGTGCGTTAGTTAATCCAAACGGCATGCATTTGAATTGATACGTACCGCGGTTAGGTATGTAGAAAGCAGTCTTCGGTCTGTCCTCGTCGCGGATCAAAATTTGCCAAAAACTTTTAGAAAGATCAATGCTCGTTAAGTACTTGGCATCCCGAAGATTATCAAGGATTTCCGAGATGTAGGGAAGACTGTACGCGTCTTTCTTTGTCACGGAATTAAGTTTTCTGCTATCAAGGCAGAACCGCATCTCTCCATTTTTTTTCGGAGTTAGAAGAACTGGAGATGACCACGGGCTCTCACATGGTTCGACAATATCTTCCTTCAGCATGTCATCCAGTTGTTCAACGAGCATTCGTTGCTTCTCTGGTGACATTCTGTAGTACCGCTGACGAATGGGGGCAGCATCCCCAGTGTCGATAGAGTGGGTAGTTAATGAAGTACGCCCCAATCCACGCTTCTCATAGGATATATCGTGAAATTGGGATATTATGGTATCAGCCACTGATTTCTCGTTGACCGATAGGTTATCGTAGGGACATAGCAGTTTAGGTTTACTGTCAATGTCTGTTGTAAAAACCTCTGACTCTTTATGAAACGCAATGCGATCCAGTTTTTTCGGAAGAAGTTCAAACAACCGCCAGAAGTCCATTCCCAATATTAAATTATGTTTTACCTTGGGAACCACATATGCCTGTATGGTACGTGTCTGTGACTGAAATGTTACTGGGAGTGAAATTATTCCGATCGCGTCCAGTTTCTCACCACCGGCGGCAACAAATCGGGTATTCTCAGTGAGTTCTACCCGATATCCTGCCTCCAACAAGGCCTCATGACTACCGTTACCTAAAATGGTTGAAGAGGAACCCGTATCAAGCAGCCCAGTCAGAGATAGTTTATTTACGAGAACTGACACATAAAGCCTTGATTTATTGACGTTAGTGTTATCTAGGATTGGCGAAACTGTATTGGAAGTAGTAAATTCAGAAACATAGCTCAGCCAAGCCTTCCATTCGGAGGTGGTAGTTTTGTTTTGTGCAGGTGATATTCCAACACTGTTGCGACAATCCTTTCTAATTAGTTTTTTGAATCCGGCGACTGAATCTGGTTGCAATTAGGACAATCAGGAAAGCGAACATCCCTCTTACCACATTTAAAACAAATAATAAAGCGTTCCGCTTTGCAAGTTCTCAACGAGTGATTATCTGACCGGTACCTGGGACAATACATCCGTCTTAGGCCACCACTAGACACGGTAGCGACTTCAATATTCTTATTTTGGTTGGAATCCAACTCCACAACAGGGTCCAGATCCGTTTTAGATATAGCGTCAAGGTGTGAGTTATTATATTTATTTTTAACACTGAAGTATTTATGTGTATTAGATGAGGAGTTATCGGTTTGTTTGTAAGCAAACTCTGGCGCTAGTGTGGAGCTGGATGCCTTGGGAGGTTCAGTAAAGTTCGCGAAACGCTCTTTAATATTCTCGTAATTTCGGCAAATAGACTTCAGCGAATCTATGCTCTGAATTCTGGGTGAGGCAGCTAGTGAATTGGCATAGATAGGACGAATATTATGAAGAAGAATTTCAAGCTTATCTTCTTCAGATAATGGTTTAGTAAGCCGTGAGAACATTCCGTGCATAACTGAAAGATAAATGGTGATATTTTCCTTCTCTCCTTGGGTGCGTGACCGAATTTCAGCAGCAAGTTTATAATCATAGTCACTGCTACTAAAATCTTCCTTAAGTAGTACACATAATTCTTGCCACGTTTGAACCCTATCTTTAGTACACCTATACCAGTGCAAGGCATCGTCCACAAAAATTTCAAAGGCGAGAGAAAATATTTTCTGGTAAGTAATTCCCCTAGCCTGCACGAATTCTTCAACTCTCTGAATAAAAGAGCGTACGCATGTCTTACCAGAGAACTTAAGTTTACCAATATCAGAAGTAAGGTTACGTTCACAAGTGACGGCTATAGCATTTGAGGTCTCTGAAACATTTTCAGGGGTAATAGTGGTGGTGGGAGTCTTAAGTGGAGGTTGGGGTATGTGAGGTTTTAGTGCAGATAATTCTTTAAATTGCTCATTCAAACTATTAGTACACACCTTATATACATCTGCAACCTCCTGGAACACGCTTACTCGGTTAAGCCGATGATAAATATGGTTTAATAAATTTTCAATTCTCGAAAATAAGTTCTTGTCAAATTTTGACTTTAGAGAATTTAAACTTTCTTGTGATTTGATTAGCGATTCTTTAACCCCTTTCAAATCATCCAAGGGTCCTAAGTGGGATTCTAGAATATCCTCAGTTGGCAGTAGTTGACCCAACTTAATTATCTGCTTCCTGAGTTCTTGTACCGAGTCCCCAGTACCCCCACGAAGCTCGACTTCGTACTCTAATTCTGCTTTTTGAAGTGAAAGAAATTTTATCACACGAGTCATGTTTACTTGCGGGAGTGTTCCAAAATTACAATGAAAATAATAAAAATTAGCAGATAATACATAAAAACTTACCAATAATTGCGGAAGCTAATGCAACCAAGTCACCTTAAACTTATATCAGTCAACGAGTGTGCGGTTAGTAGTAAAAATAGAATTATTAGCGATGTCAGGCTTGCAACTCAATGCCACAAAGCTATGGGTATAGCAACCACACACTGGTTGATGTATCACAAAAATTACCTTAAGAGCTAAGCTTTTATAGCCAACACCAAAGAAAACTATTAACAGCAAAAGCAAGAGCAACACACTCCAGTCTCGAGTAAAGCCTAGCCGGGCGCCAATGTAACAATCCTAGCTGTCCCAAGCAATAAATAAAAGACAGCCGGGCGTTTACAAATTTATTAATAATAAAATTAAAGAGTAAGATTTGATAATAAGCAGGGTCGGGGTAGATTCCTCGAGACCGAAGCGAGTTACACAACTGATAGATTCACTGGCCTTAGAGATCCGGACGTTTGGTGGACGCGGAGTGCAGTCTATTCGGATGTAGTCTATGTGGGTAGGTAGGTAGTGCGGCCGCTGCTTATGACTGGCAACACTGGGCGCTAAGTCCCCCTTTATTGAGTACGTGCCAACGAAGTCCTGCAGCTGGTACTGGTGCGGGTGAACCCTGTAAGTTCACATATTCGGGAGCCTTAAGAAATGTCCAGTTTCAATGTTTGACTGCGACATCCGCTGAGGTTGTGCACGGTGAACTAAGTACCAAGTGATATCTAATGCAATGAATAGCATCTAAGATGAGGCAGTCAAACATGTACAAAATACACAGCAACAGTGGCAGCAATAATAATAACAATTAAAGGGCGACGTAAAACAATACACAAGTCATTAAAAACATAGGAAGAACAGATTTAAAATGTAGATGTACTATTTTATGGATAACACATAGTGGGGAATATAACTGAGGAAAGAGACTTACAACTATCTAGGTACATTCCATTAAATTTCGGGAGACTATGAAAATTAACGGTACTTTATTTTAAACGGAGGGTAAGAATATTTTATATTTTAATTTTGTTAGGTTTGTCTTCAACCACAATAAGGAATATAGAATATAATAGAATATATTGATCGTGATAGTGCTCTCAGCACCCGAGTAGTTAATGGGATGTACTCACGTCATGCTTGCTAGCTAGGATTACACTACGAAGTATTTTGCAACACTCACCCAATTTGGGGTAAACACAACACTTATAAGGTCTTTTTATTAATATAAAAGATTAAATAAAGTAATTTTAAATAAAACTCAAGTAGGTATTACGTGAGTAATTAGTGTCCACCTCAATCGTGGCCGTTCGAGAGTGTCCTCGGTGTTCGGCCCCACCGCCGTTCAGCCGGTAGCACCCCCCGCGGACCTTTCCTCACCTTGTTGCACGGACTGGATGCGTTCACGCATATTTGTTAATATTTAAGTTTAGAATAGGTAGTTGAAATGTAAATAGATAATGTAAATTATTAATGTAAATAAATAGTAAAATAAGTTATTGATATTTAATTAGGTAAGAACCGTTACATGACATACGTGTGTCTTTCCTTCAAAAGCATTACCTTTTAGCTGTGTTCCTAGATATACAGTCGGCGTACGACAACGTCTTGCTTCCGGTACTCAGGAATAAACTTCAGCAGCTGAGCATCCCTGAGAGGCTAGTCGAATTCTGCGCAAACCTTTTGATGGAAAGATATATTACAGTGAAGAACCACAATTTCCTCGCGAAGGTGTTGAAAAAGGAGCATTAGATGCGAACCTACGTTTTAATGAAGTTATGTGTAATAAGTACGATGGATGGCTTAGAGTTTTCACTGATTCTTCTAAATTAAACAGCAACGAACCTGTAGGTGCTGCGGTCTGGATCCCAGCCTATAAGGTAATTTTAAGTTACAAATGTCCCCCTATGGCTTCTATATTTACTGGAGAGTCTGTAGCTATCCTTGAAGCAATCCTATATATCTTGTCCCATAATCTTAATAAGACCATAATTCTATCTGACTCCAAAAGCTGCCTACAAGCCATTGTTTCACATCCCTTCCGTTCCAAGTCGAAATTCCCAGTCATCCATAAAATTAGGGAGGCGTTATTTCAGTGCCAACAGCGCGGGCTAGAAATTGTCATTGCGTGGATTCCTGGTCACTCCAATATTCTTGGCAACGAGACAGCTGACTCCTGTGCTAAAGCTGCAATAAGAATAGGGACACTTGAGCATTACCAATTATACACGCACGACTTAACTCCAGTACTACGAGATAGTCTGTCCCTTGCCTGGAATGAGGAATGGAGAAAATCCAAGAATATTAAGGGAAAATATTATGGGGATATCCAACCTGAAATTTCCATCAAACCTTGGTTTGCAAAGTATCGTTGGTTCGACAAACGCACGACATCTATTATCTCTCGACTCCGTTTGGGACACGCCTGCACCCCAGTTCACCTGGCCAAAATTAGGGTTAGGGATCACTCTCTTTGCGAGTGCGGGTTGGACGAAGGTAATGTGGACCACATCTTTTTTTGTTGCCCTAACCAGCGTTTTTCACTGTATGAATTGTTACCGTCCCATATCCCTCGTCCCACATGTGTCAAATCTCTACTGTCCCTGGTTTTTACTCCTTTAGTTAGAATAATTGCGAAATATATACATATTAATAAACTAAAATTATAAATAATTATATTTAAGTGTCCATAAATCACCTCTAGCTGTCATTGTATGTGTATCTACAGTATTTGTGTTGTCCTTTTGTTTAGATTCTGGTCGAAGAAACTCCATACTCAAGCCAACCGGTCAAATCGAGCCACTTTATCTCCTTCGTTAATAGCTCTATCTACGGGACATTGGCGGAATTGCTGCTTAAGGCACAGGAGCCATAATAAAGAATTGAATTGAATTGGACTTATGATGTGGCAGGACTACGCGGGTGGATCTACCCTACATTTCTACACAATACCTCTTTGGGTTGGCGCCGATTTAACAGAAAAGTCTTATAATATGCTTATAAGTCATAACGTCTTCTTATGGTTTTGAATGGTTTTATGGTATTCGTTTGAAGTCGGTTCTATTTTTTATATATATTTTTAAGAATGTTTTATTTATTTTCATCTTTTAATATTGAGAACTAATTCTATAAGTGTTGAATAGCGCCAACATCTAATCATACTTAAGTGATAAATTGATGTGAGTAAAAACCTAGAGAATATAATAATATATGGATGAGCCGCGGTAGCAATCAGCTTAATGTTATCGATTATATCCAAAACCGATACTTTACCCAGGGTAGCTTTCGCGTCGACCTACCTATTGATGTCTATATGAACTATCATAAGCACGTGTGTACACGACCGCCTTTTTTTTGCATTTTAATACATTGCATATTTATTTTGTGTTCAACCATTAAATTAATCATAATGGGAGATCATTATGATTAATTTAATAGTTGAACACAACCTAACCTACAACACCTAACCTAGAAGGTCACCTATCCTGAATTTATTATTATTATATATTATTATTATCCTAAGACTGACTGGGTAGTATTGCTTAACCTTGTGATTTTAAAAATGGTCACCCATCCTAAGATCGACCTGGACAATATTGCTTAACCTTGTTCATGGCTAGCAGTGTATTACCACAGTGGAACTACAAATGGTGGTTTATCGCCTTTGGTGTATTGCGAAATGCCGCCTCTGTCCAAAAAATCCACAGTTTTCTCAAGGTATTTTATTATTTATTTTTGCAATATTTAATTAACTTGTAATTAGGATAACCCTCTTGTGGATCCACCATATTGTTTTCCTGTTAACTCAAATTACATCAACTCATTATAATGTAAACAAGCCGAATATCAATTCTATAATTTTTTTCATAAGAGCTAGATGTATATAAAAGTTATATTTTACGCTCTACTAAATCTATGGCAATCTTAAAACTCGTAAACGGAATCATTATGTATGGTAGACATTGGTAGATGACTGTTCGTAGTATCTAATAGGTTCAGAAAACTAAACTGCAAACCTAGTACAGAGATGGCTGTTTTCTTTATAAACATTAACTTTTTATACCTGAAGCACAGTTTTAGTCGGCTGACGGATGTACTCGCGAGGAGCAACGATGGAGGAGCCTCGGATAAGCGGGCGACAGAGTCGGTAAGCACAATTCCCTTAGTTTGCGCTCTCTAATCGGAAAGGTTATCACGTGTTACTTTTAACGAAATTGCCTATGATTATTTCGCAGATTCATAATGGTTTACGGAATTTGTTTTTTTTTTGTACCTGTATATCCACATCAAGGCATAATGAAGAATTAAAATTCCATCGATTTCCACGGAATGATTGGGAACGATAATCATGCGTAGGTATACACATTGGCGGCATGCATTTTTTCTGCTTTTATTTTTTGCGTGCGGAAATCCCTTCGGATTCCCCCCCGCCCAGAAAAAGTGATATTACTGTTAGGTGGTCTTTTAATACTGTGCCTGAAGGTAGACATATGACTATATAGCAATTTCGGATATATTCAGGATAAAAGGCGTCTAAAACAATACCTATATGGTCTTTATAAAAAAACTCGAGTCCGCCATCTTTCATCGTGACATAAATGAGATATTGATTTTATTGAAAATTTCGAGTCCGCCATCTTTTATCGCTATATGGATAGTATATTCGTAATCACCAACCCCGAAAGCCTCGAAAACGATACCCATATTGATTTTATTGAATTTTTTAATTTTTATTAAATTTCGAGTTCGAACCGGAGCGACTGCCGTCTGACCATTCAACCTCAAAAAGAAAATCTACGCCAGAGTATTGTATCGTATCAGAAGTTGTAAAGGATTGCAGGTGAGATTAGCTTTGGCCTCGGAGATCGTGGTAGGGTCCTATATACTGTACATTTTTGTTATGTTTGTTGAGAGACTTTTGCAAGCTAAGTATTATGACACAAGGGATACACTATCCTACGCTGCCAGTACTCCTACTTCATCTTGGGCAAAATTGCACATCTAGGTTATTTTGGTAGCATCCTTATGGAGGGAGACTGGATGCAGCAAATGATGGCTGAAATGTAGATCAACCTGTTTTACGTTTCAGCGACGATTCGTTATAGTGTGCTACATTACTCTAGATTTCTTTCATAAATAGGATAAGTTTAAAATATATTCACTTACGTATCGAATTACATATTACGGTGGTACATACATATCAAAAATAAAACACTTATTGTATCTGGCTGAGGCATTTAATAACATTTATTTTTGTTTTTCATTTTTTTTCTTAATACAACATACATAGTAATTAACAATACATAATAAATAGTCCAAAAGTATATTACGCCTACAAAATAGCGTAGTCGTTATAAGATTATCGCCATTTGAGTTGCTGTACAGATCCTGCGAAATGTCAAGGCAACTCCATGACATGGTTGAAAAAGTGGGAATATTCTCAGAGAGAATTATAGTGGCAAGGAAAGATTTAGTTAAGTTGGACTTCTGTAAACTCTTTAAAGTTAATTATTGAAGATATCTTGGCAATAATTCTTTTTCTGATGGACATTATTACTTTATGTCACAAGCACTCTCCACTGCTTGGTCAGATATAATGCATATTCTCTCGGAGGTTATTCCATTTTCCAAACAAGCTGTGTGATGGTAGCGGGCTTTGCAGCCGCTCTGAGTGATGACGAGCGTTCTGTATCGTCAGCTAACGCGCTTAGATTGACGATATCATCCTGACATTTATGTGAGTTAAGTGCTGCTTCATAATTCAACGATACAGTTTGTGCGATTAGAGATAGTTAATGGTTTGTCTTTTGGCAAACACAACTCTATGAGAAAATATACGTAATATGTTAATCTCTATCTAGTGGTAATCAATCAAATATGTATCTACAAAAATAGTTGCATTTTTAAACAATAATACCTATTCTCAAGAACGGCTGATGAAATAAAATTACCCCTCATGAAAATGACGTAGGTAAACGTAGCAAAATTTCTATGAAAACTTTGTATGTGAATTCTATAATTGACCAACAAAACAGTTTTTCTTGTAATAACCCACTACAAGTGTGACATCTAAAAATATCGTTCTTCAAGAGTAAATATCGTCAAAGTAATTATCTTCATTTGAGATATAGACATATTTAGTATGTTTTGAGAAATAGATATTACAATAATATCTAATTTGAACTGAGTTCGGAAGGTTTAATGAGCATCATTTTTACTTTCCAAAAAAGACATAGTTAACTGTTTTCAGTCGCACGATACTGCGAATCGTATAAAAGTATCTAGAAACGATTTGTAAATGTTAGGTATAAGTAGGCGTTCATTATATTTACTTGACAAGTTGTGCTCGAAGTACGTGCTTACATATATTGGAACGATTACTAGATATAAATATAGTAAATAGATGGTGTGGGGTGCGTTGAAGTGATGACGAAGACACCTGAGCGGTCGCAGTGACGGCTAGAAACGGCACGAGCCGCGCATCTACGTAGTTACGCTGCTGCCCCATTATGAGTCACTATATAGAGACACTGGACTGGACAACAATTAGCATCCTTATTATTCTACGACACATATAGGTATATATTCATAAAATTGACTGAAATAGAAAAACGTTTCTAAAATAACAGGGACTAATAGGAGCTGGCTTGGAATTGACACTAAGAATGGTTAACTGCAAAATGAGATCAATTAAGAAACATAAGGAACATTCAACAAGGGAACCACTGATATATGCTCAAGCTTAAACACTTTCTAAATACGCCCAAATTTAATACATACTAACATAATTTTGCCATAGGTTTCATACGTACATTTATTAGTACATATATTAAATTAATATTAATCACATGATAGGTACATAGTCTATTCTCGAAATCTTGATTTGCACCTTAACCTATAAGTATTTAAAATATCACAATAAATTTCTGTGCACATACGAAACAGGCAAATTTGAGTGCAATAAGATTATTTTTTAAAGATAATGACTTCTGTTATAAATAAAAATATTTAATTAAACAAATAAAAATTCAAACGCAAATCATGTGTTAACAATGCCGAATAGCCTCAGGGTGAAATATAAATTAATTACTGCTTTACGTCTAATTCGATATCAGTTTGTGGTTACATGTATAATGTAATTGTCGCTGCTGGGTTGTTTACGATATGCTGCTTTAATAAAATTCTAATATTCCGAATTCCGAAATCCATTGGCACATGACTTCAATATCAAAGGAACGGCGTTTGAATTAAGCATCAATGCTTAATTTTGCATTATTCAATGCATGCTTTGAAGAATTAACAATATGACTCGGTCATTATAAGACTGCTTTGGTTACTTTAAAAAAATAAATATATTGATAAATGATTATTGAAACGTTTCTTTTTAGAGTATGTGTAGTAGGTATAATTTGTTGTTTATTCGATCAGTGTATTCAATGCTGTATTTCATTGATAAATATAAAATATAGGTAATAATGCATGATGTAGGTATATTTATGGAAAACTAAGTACAAGGTTTAGTTACGTTACGTTGACTGTTATTTATTTCTATTGACAGCAACGTATAACTCAATTTATATGAACTTAGTATTGAACTTACTTTAAACACGTCTCCTTTCATTCAATTACTCTAAAAGCGTTTTTAATATTACTTTGAAGCAGATCGTCATACAAATCCACTGAACGTTTGGTTTTACATAAATTTGGTGAGTTGCTACGAAGTGCTACGATTCTTGTACAATGGAGCTACATATTTGTCTACGTTGACTGATATTTTAAATTACGGTAAGTCCCAATAGAGAGTAATCATCAAAGCAACTACTTGGTAAATTTTGATTTTATACTAATTTTGTGAATATTATTGTATTATAAATGCCGCTGAGTCTGTTGGCTCAAGAACAGTAACATTCTAACAGACTACAGGGGTATTTATCCATATACTAGTTTCCTCAGAGTGATTTTAAGAAATTGCTTATCAAATATTCAAATATGAAAATTGCTTTGATGTGCCTCCGGAGTCTCATATAGAACTTACCTCTGTTGCTTATCGTTCACGTCCATATTAATTTAATATCAACTATGAAAATTCCCTCAGGGATATAAGAATGATTAATTATTTCTAGTTCATAATCAACAAAACTAACGACTACACACATTTATGAGGTGCTAGAAGTTATATATTATCAACTGGTGGTGCAGATATTGATTACATACTCGTATCTCTACCTCATACACGTTACAATGGTACTTTCTCCATACTACCTCATTCACGTTACAATTATATTATATATATATTTGAATATTCTTTGTCTATATTATCTACGCCATAATTATCTACCTCTGTCGCGATTGACTATCTTAATAATAGATCACTCGGTATAATTATAAGTGAACTATGATTAGAAAGTTATTACTAAGATAATTATTACCTAATATTGTGGATGTGAACAATAGCATACAGTTATTTTTGGTAATCTTGAAGATTTTAATTTAATTGTTTGGTGCAGGTGATTGTGAATATGTATGCTGACAATAATTTGGTTCTAACATAGGTAATCAATCTCATCTTTTGTCTCAAAAATATATCTACTATTGTCCCGAATCTAACACATTTCAGTAGCAGGAAGGTACTATTATGTAATGTTGTTAACGTCTTCAAAATTATAAATATATTTACCGTGATAAGTAGCCGAGTCAATAAGATAATTTACCCGTGTTTTAATTGTATATATTGTCGAGTAAATATATTTCGTAAATTTTTATTAGCATTTCATGTTTTAGAGTAACAAACATAAACAAACATAAACATAAACTCACGCCTATATCCCCGAAGGGGTAGGCAGAGGTGCTAGCACCCACATTTCGCCAGTTTATGTTTAGGTCCCAATATAATAGGTGGCGAGCCTATTGCCATTAACCGGGCACTTATAAACCTGCGATAAATACACACATAACTTCGAAAAGCATCGAAAAGTCATTGGTGTGTGCCATGGTAAAACCTGGGATCGAACCCGAGACCTCGTCTCAGCAGTCCATTACCCATACCACTAGGCTACCGCGGTAACAAAGATATGATAAATTGGAATTAAAACCCTTAAAGATGTTATTGATTAAAATTATGCCAATGAATTCCAGCCTTGATAAAATTAGCAACATATTAATACGTGTCTTCTATTTAAACATCAGTAATAGTATTAATTAACTAAGTCAATTATATTAACTGAATACATATGTAAATATGGTACAAATGGAAAATGCCCCAGACTTCTTCGGCAAAAGACACTTAAATTCAGTCAAAATACTAACTACACTATATATTTCGTAATACCCGTAACTCAATAAAATAGTCCTAAAAAATATTAAGTAATATATATCTAATATTTACTAACAAATGTATCCGATGGAATAATTTGAACAAGTATACAATATAGCTGCCTCTATTGGAGATTAATTTATATTCAAATATATAATGTTCTCATATCCTAATAAATGTTCTTTGAAAATAATGTAGGTACATAATTATTGACAGAATAGGAGAACTAATAAATAATTTGTGCCAGGAGTGAGTCTCTGCACGTTCGACATGTCCGCAACTGCAGACACTCACTTCAAGCATTATAGGCCGACTAATTGAACAAATACAAAATAATTCATTAGGTATCTATCTATGTACAACATATTATTAAATTCTCTTACTTACTTTACAACCCTCATTATATTAAGGAATGTCATAACTTAATATAGAGTAAATACATAAAGTGAATAAATATTTTAATAAATATCCACAAACTTTTACGTTTCGTCAAATGAAGAACTATTCTAAAATATTTATGTATATGTTCTACTGTCTACCAATGTTGACTACCAGTCTCACATTTTAGTTTAATAGGTGCTAGAAGTTATGAATTAAGAACATGGAAAATAAACCAGCTGCGGGGAGATTTAATTTGGACGAAACCAGATTGTATCACTGCTCTCTTTGCGTCGATCGAGTTGACCGCACACCGGCACGCATCGAATCTATTATTTCGTTTACGCAGTCGGAAACCTTACACTACACTTTAAGTGGTCATGTTTTGGCTGCACCACTACTTGATATGTTTCATTACGTTCAACGCATGCACGAGTTACTACTGGTTGCGCCCGAATGCTACTCCTGGGAGTACGCAGCTTTCACTGATCGCTGTAAGCACGACGGCCGATCGATCATATACTTAGAATGAGGTCCATGAGCACTATCGGGTTTTACATCACTTGTGGGTCGAGGTCCGGTAGGGTACCGTTCTTAACGGCCGCGCGCCCAGCGCAAGAGTGCGTCGGCCAGAACATCCAAATGGGCTTTTGTCTGTAAACAATATATCTTGTTAGTTTTCCAAGTAAAAATATTTACAGTATTTTAATAATAAAATATAAAAAATAGCATTTCTTCGAACAGTAGATGTTAAGACATTTATTTCCCACTAGCTGTCCGCCGTGGCTTCGCCCGTGAAATACTTCGATCCCCCGTTGCACCTATTTAACCTACTAAATGAATTAGTTTTGCAAAATTGTATGGAATTTTGCCTGATTTTTGTACATATACGATTACTATTCCGCTCCCCTGGGTAGTAGCGTGATGATATATAGCCTATTATCGCCTACATAGCCCATTATCCAACACAAAAATAATTTTTCAATTCGAACCACAGTTCCTGAGACTAGCGCGTTCAACCAAACAAACAAATTCAGCTTTATAATATTAGTATAGATTGGCTAAAGAAATATGTATGGACCTAAGTAACTTAATATTTCTGTAGCTAAAAATGTTTGACCATTTTAGCAAGTAAAATTGTTAGTTAAAAATTGTAAGTTTAATACAATTTTGATTGCATAGTTTAGTATATTGTGCGAAATGTTAGTGGGTATTTAATATTTATGTATAAGTATATTTAATATTTATAAATAATTTAATATTTATGTATTTATGTATAAAATATAAAGATATAGAGACATTCTACACAGCGCTATCTAGAAACAAAGTAAGCATAACTAAATTAGCTTGTATTATGGGTTCTAAAATACCCATGAATATAATTATATACCAACATATTATATTAAAAATATACTAACCCCAGATCAGTGAAAAAATATATATCCATGGGTACAAACATTGGGAAAACATTGGGGAAACAAGGGAAAGGGGAAGGGCAAGTGCAATGGGAAGACGTCCCCAGCCCAGGCCCTAGCCCCAGCCCCAGTCGCGGCTCCGGTTACCCCCACCATAACCCCTTGGAAGGGGGCTGGGAGGTGGCTGGAGCCAACAAAAGCAGGCGGAAGGCCGCCAAGAAGGCCAGGAGGGCCGCGACCGCCGCGAAAGCAGCGCCGGGGAAGCTCCGTGCCCCTCGCACTACGGCCGTCGTCGTCACCCTGACGGCGGAGGCAGCGTGGAGAGGCATGGGGTATGCCGAGGTGTTGGCCAAGGTGAAGGCCAACGTAGACCTCAAGGCCCTCGAGATCCCGGGCGTCCGGTGCAAGAGCACACGGACGGGAGCCCGGCTTCTCGAGGTCCCCGGTGCCGCCAGTGGCCCCAAGGCTGACACCCTAGCGGCTAGGCTGAGGGGGTCGCTGGATGCAGCCGACGTCCGGGTGTCCAGGCCCATTAAATGTGCAGAAGTGCGCATCACGGGTCTGGACGACTCCGTCACGGCTGAGGAGCTTAGGCTCGCCGTGGCGGAGGCCGGGGACTGCTCCCCGGATACAGTAAAGGCCGGAGCTATACGCTTCGGCCGCGGTGGACAGGGGGCAGCAGTTGTCGGCTGCCCTATCGCGGCGGCCCAAAAGGTCGCTGACGGGCGGAGCCTCCTGGTAGGAGGCTTCCTGAGGGCGCAGGCACGGCTCCTGCAGGCCCGACCGGCTAGGTGCTTTAGGTGCCTGTCGGTGGGCCATGTGGGGGTTCACTGCACGGCGGAAGTGACGGCGGGTGACCGTTGCTTCCGCTGTGGCCAGCCCGGTCATAAGGCCGGCACGTGTGGCGCCCCGCTGCACTATTTTAGGTGTGCAGCGGGAGGCAAGCCGGCCGACCACAGGGTTGGAAGCAAGGCCTGCGCCGGAGGGAAGCCGAAGCCGGGAGGCCGGCCTTTCGCCTCCAGTTCACAGCGGGATGCGGAGATGGGGGTTCCATAATGGATCCTCAACTCCGCATCCTGCAAGTGAATGTTGGCCACGGTGCCCATGCTCAGGACCTTCTGCTCCAGAGCATGGCACAGTGGGCCATAAATATCGCCGCTGTCGCCGACCCATACACCTACCGGTTCCTCGGGCCTGCCTGGGAAACCGCGCTGGATGGGTCGGCGGCACTGGTGCACAACCCTGCCGCCGGCAGCCCCCCTCTTGCCGTCGTTGCAAGGGGACCCGGCTGCGTGGCGGCGGCGGTTGGCGATATAGCGGTCGTGGCTGCTTATATCACGCCGAGCCGAGACCAAGCTGCATTTGAGCAATGGCTCCGTCAGCTGGCCGTCGTCGTCAATGCCTGCCAGCCCCGTCTGGTCCTTGTGCTCGGGGACTTCAACGCCTGGTCGTATGCCTGGGGTTCCCGACACGAAAGGGGCGCGACGGGGCATAGAGGCAGGGCACTGGTGGACTGGGCCGAACGACTCGGCCTAGTCCTCCTAAATTGGGGAGTCGTGGACACGTTCGTGACCTCGAGGGCTAGCTCCATCGTGGACCTATCGTTCGCGAGCCCCTCGTTGGCGCGACGTGTTCAGGGCTTGCGCGTCGTTTTGGGGGAGGACACAAGTTCAGATCACCGATACATTCGGTTTGACGTGTCCCCCCCTGCGAGCGACGCGCCGGCTGCACCGGCTCCACCCGAGCCACGTGGGGCGCTTAAGCGACTAGATCGGGAGCTCCTCCTGGAAGCCGCCATCGTACAGGCCTGGGCCCCTGCGCCGGACAGGCCTGTCAACGTAGACGATGAGGCGGAGTGGTTCCGGGAGGCCATGAAACGTGTCTGCGACGCGGCGATGCCTAGGGCTCCGCCCTATAATCCGAGGGGTCAGGTCTACTGGTGGTCGTCGGAGATCGCGAGGCTCAGACGGGCCTGCGTGATCACGCACCGCCGGTGGGCCCGATTCCGTAGGAGGCGTCGCCGCCCCGCAGATGCGGAGGCCCGAGAGGCGGAGTTGTACGAGGGATACAGGGAGGCCAGAGGTGCCCTCCGAGCAGAGATAAGGCGGGCCAAAAAGGCGGCCCGCTGCGAACTGCTGGAGACACTGAAGTGGGACCCTTGGGGGCGGCCCTACCTAATAGTAAGGGGAAAACTGCGCCCCAAGGCCCCGCCGTTGACCCAGTGTCTCCAGCCGGAGCTGCTCGGAGGAGTTGTTAGCTCCCTGTTCCCAGCGCGGACGGTGGAACATGTTCCACCGCAGATGACTCCGCCTCGGTTGCCAATGGTGCCCGACGTGGATGACGACGACGTGCCCGAGGTCACTTGGGTAGAACTAGAGCTGGCGGTGAGAAGGCTGAGAGCCAAACGCACCGCCCCGGGACCCGACGGCATTCCAGGCCGAGCGTGGGTCCTAGCTCTAGTCGACGACGCTCTCGAGCCCCGACTGAGAAGGCTTCTCAGCGCATGTTTGGAGCGGGGCCAGTTTCCGAAATTGTGGAAGACGGGGAAACTGGTCCTCATCCGAAAGGAGGGGCGCCCGGCGGCCTCACCGTCCGCCTACCGGCCCATAGTGTTGCTCGACGAGGTGTGCAAGCTCTTTGAAAGAGTAATTGCGAAGCGCCTCGTCGAGCACCTCTCAAGAGTGGGGCCGGACCTGGCGGATGGCCAATATGGCTTCCGCCAGAGGCGCTCCACCGTGGATGCCATCATGCGCGTGATGGCTCTGGCGGAGGATGCAGTAGCCCGGGGTGAGGTGATGTTGGCGGTGTCCCTGGACATCGCCAACGCGTTCAACACCTTGCCCTGGAGTTGCATTAGGGAGGCGCTCGTGTATCACGAAGTGCCTCTCTACCTCCGCCGCATAGTCGGGGCGTATTTGACGGAGAGAGCCGTCTTCTACCCAACCATGACCGGTCTCGGCCGGCGTGAGATGTCATGCGGTGTTCCGCAGGGATCGGTCCTGGGGCCGCTCCTGTGGAACATCGGATACGACTGGGTGCTTCGCGGTGAGCTCGCAGACGGTGCCACCGTCTCGTGCTACGCGGACGACACGCTCGTGACGGCGTGCGGAGCGACGTACCGCGAAGCGACCCTGAAGGACACGACCGCGGTTGCCCAAGTCGTGGAGCGGATCCGGCGGCTGGGTCTCGAGGTGACTCTGCATAAAACCGAGGCCCTGTTCTTTCATGGGCCTCGGAGCAAGCCACCTGAGGGATCCAGTCTCATGGTGGGAGGTAATCGCATCGGCATCAAGCCCCAAATGAAATATTTGGGGCTCGTGCTCGACGGCCGATGGGACTTCGGAGAGCACATCCGAAGTCTGGCCCCCAAACTGAAGGGCACAGCTCTCGCTCTGGCGCGGCTGCTGCCCAACATGAAGGGGCCCGATGACTCCTGCAGGAGACTCTACGCCGGGATCGTGCGGTCCATGGCCCTGTATAGGTGCCCAATATGGGCGGAGGCCCTGAAGGCCGGAAGTGTGCGGATGCTGCGCGCTCCGCAGCGAGTGATGGCCACCAGGGTCATCCGATGGGTACCGCACGATCTCCTTCGAGGCGGCGAGTCTCCTTGCCGGAACTCCGCCATGCGACCTGAAGGCGAGAGCCCTTTCGCAACTGTACCAGTGGCGAAAGGAGGCGCGGGAGCAGGGACTGAACCCCGAGCATCGAGAAATCGAGGCCTTGCAGTCCCAGCTCCGCCAGGCCATCGTGGTGGAGTGGAAGGAACGACTTGTGCGACCAAGCGCAGGGCACGCCGCAATAGCGGCGGTAAGGCTCATAATGGAGGATTGGCTAGAGAGGCGACACGGAAGCCTCTCGTACCGACTGACGCAGGTGATCTCCGGGAAGGGGTGCTTCGGGGACCACCTGCATCGGATCAGGAAGGAGCCAACGCCCTGAGTGTCATCACTGTGACGCGAGCGAGGACTCAGGGCTGCACACGCTGGCGAACTGCCCGGCGTGGGAGGCGCCGAGGCGTGACCTCGTGGCAGCCATCGGGGTGGTAGCCCTCTCGCTCGGCAGCATGATTGCGGCAATGGTGCGGAGCGTGGGCCGCCGCCACCTCCTTCTGCGAGCATGTGATGCTCGTGAAGGAGATGGCGGAGCGCGCCCGGGAGAGGTTCAGAACTCTCCCGGCCCACCGAGCCCGCAACACGCTCGCCGCGCGTCGCAGGCGACTCAGGCGCCGGAGGTCGCTCAACGACCTCCGTCCTCCATGAGCGCAGGCCTGGGGGTGGCAGGTGAGTCCGCCTGTCACCCCAGCAGAAGCAGGCCGCGACGGTGGGGCGACTAGTGCCCCGCCCCCAAACTGGGGCAAGACGGGAACACCGTGGTTCCCAAACCCGAGGGGGCCATCTCGAAACCGGAGATGGCCCAGGGTCAGTCGGCAACCTTACACCCCGGCGTCTGCAGACCCGTGACGGCGTGCGGTTTTAGTCGGTTCAAGCCCGACATAACCGCCCCGCTGGCCGGCGGGGGGTATCCGAAGGGATTTCCGCACAAAAAAAAAAAAAACATAATAAAGGTACGGAACCCTAAAAATCACCCGTGCGATTGGAACTAATTGACGGACGAACTAGACGACACTCGGGTACGATGTGCAACTATCATTTACATACTAAACATGTATGTAAATGAGTAAGTGCAAAATTAAAAGAAAATCCATCACAAAGTTCGCAATTTCATCTTAAAGATATAAATTTTTACGTTTTACCTTATACTATTACCAATTTGTTTC
The DNA here is from genome assembly GCA_946251805.1 of Cybosia mesomella. Classification (NCBI taxonomy): domain Eukaryota; kingdom Metazoa; phylum Arthropoda; class Insecta; order Lepidoptera; family Erebidae; genus Cybosia; species Cybosia mesomella. Next base: position 17,611,985 of record OX276403.1, read on the forward strand.
TTATTTTTTGACGGGTGCCTTCATGGATACTTACTCTTAAAATAATTCTTTAAAGTTTCACGAAACGGAATCGGAGAATGGACGAAACTTATATTCAATTTTCAAATATAAAAAATAACTAGTTTTCCTATAATTCTTTACCGTTTTGTAGAACATGCATGCCTGTCGATCTTCATCCTCACCACTGGGACAATCGATGAAGCCATCGCAGAGTACATGATCATCAATGCAACGATAACGTCCTTGCCGATCGGGCGTAGGGCACGCGAACCGCTCCATGCCGTCCGCAGCTGGTGGACATTCTGAAACCAAATTACAATAATCAAATGATTTTGTTTTAGTGAATGTTGTTGAAGAACTTGTTTTAGAGAGGTTTTAAATGGTCTCGTACGGCGATGGCGCGCTTTGCTCTGTAGGCATTGCGTTCTTCGGGATTTTTGGGTAAGGCCTAACATCGTTAGTCGTGTCCGGCCTTGGCACAGTAACCCTTGCATACTTGTGGTAAGAGTCGGGCGAAGGCTTTGCCCTATTTCTTGCGAAATCCTTCGTAGTTCCGAAATCCTTCGTAGTTCATGCCATTTTGTTTGGGGTATTTAACTTTTCCGGGAGCGACTGCCATCCGACTCACTAACCCCGAAAGGCAAGCCTGCACCAGAGCCTCGTCCGTAAATCAGCAGGTTGGCAGGCTTGGGCCCCCAAGATCTTGGTGGGACCGATTCACCCTAGGTACGTATTAAAAATATAAAGAGTAATTACACCACTTGTTGCATGTTACTTCATAGGGTGCATAGAGACAGTCAATATATATTGCGATCCAATATCGTGATCCGGTGTAGGGACCAATCGCGTTTGTTTGCACATCAATAATATCGCGGTTTGCACAATAATATCATCAACTTATCATTCATCAACTAATCATCATTGGTGTATAAATGTATAACAAAGTGTATTCTATTTTATAAACAAGTATAAATACAATAAGTAAACAACCCTCCAGATTAGAGAATCTACTCTACCGCATCGGATCCAATGAACATCGCAACGGAAATGAAACTATACAACAGATCCGGACTTTTCTAATTTTGGGAACCAAAATTCTTTTCTAATTTTGGGAACCAAAATTGGGTGAGAACACCTCAAGAAGTAGACATACATAATTGAAAAAATGGTGAGACCTTTTCTTCACTCACCCAGAGTCTGTAAGATTCAGTTTATCCCAAACTTCGTAATTCAATATTGGTTGCTAACTTCAACTACATGTTCACAAGTTTTCCGACGCTTTGTTGTGCACGGTTAGCTTTTAGATGCCAGGGTAAGTGAGGCCTGTAGCTCGATTGCGCAACGTTCTCAAAACACCTATTCATAGCCCCTTTCTATAGATAGACTTGAAGTAGGGGCCAGCGACACCTTGCGCATTTGTAAGCAGGTATAGGTACCATTCATGAGAACTTTAGATTGCGCTTCTACAAAATCTTATTATTAGCATGGGGTATACTATACGTATATCATTATATGTAATAGAATGATAATACCTTTTTTTTTTTTTTTTTTTTATCGTGCGAGAAATCCCCTTCGGATACCCCCCGCCGGCCAGCGGGGGCGGTTATGTCGGGCTCTTGCACCGACTAAAACCGCACGCCGTCTCGGGTCTTCAGACGCCGGGGTGTAAGGTTACCCATAGAGCATATCCCTCGCACCCCAGCTGACCCTGGGCCATCTCACCACTAACAGCATCGCTCATCCTGTCTCCTCTGAAAGCAGAGGAGTACGGAGAGCGATGTGTTCCCGCCACGTTGGGTATTGGCCGACGATCAATGCCAACCCTATGAAGGGGTAAAGGGGAAGCCATTGACCGCCGCCCAGGGTGTACCGGCCGCTCCGATTCCGTACCCCCCGGACTGCAGCGGGATCGGAATCGGAGCGACACTCGAGGAGGTTACCCAACACACACCCCAGAATGATAATACCTCAATACTACAAAATTGGAGTAATTGATAGCAATTGTGAAGCATATCACCGTGACCGCACGTCAAAAAGGTGAGAGCCAAAATATCACAATTCTCCTACGCTCTACGTGAAGTCAAGAAAACTACTGATTTGGCAACTGCTATGGTTACATACTATGCCTATGCATATTCTTGGCTGACCTATGGCGTCATTTTGTGGGGAAATAGTACAGATGCACCTACTATATTTAATCAACAAAAAAAAAAAAAACTAATACGAATTTTAGTCAATATAGAACAAACTGACACTTGTAAGCCCCACTTCCAGAACCTAAAAATATTAACATTGCCAAGTATATATATTTTGGAACTATGTAAGTTTGTCCGAAAATACCCCGAACACTATAATACGCGCGAAAACATTCAATCTAGGTATACACTAAGACATGGGGTGCTTGGTTGGGGACCTCCACGCGGTGCACCCTGGGCAACGGAGACGGCAGCGCCTCTCTCCTAGGGTGGGAGAGACGCTGCCGCCTCCGGCCAACTCCGACCGAGGCGAGGACGGCCCTGTTGAGGGCTGTTCGGAAGCTTTCCACGTGTCCCTCTGATTAGCAGATGGCACTGTGGAGAGCAAGTAAGGGGGCCATCTCGAAACCGGAGATGGCCCAGGGTCAGTCGGGGTGCGAGGGATATGCTCTATGGGTAACCTTACACCCCGGCGTCTTAAGACCCGAGACGGCGTGCGGTTTTAGTCGGTGCAAGCCCGACATAACCACCCCCGCTGGCCGGCGGGGGGATATCCTAAGGGATTTCCGCACGAAAAAAAAAAAAAAAAGGTATACACTAAGACACAAAAACAGATTAAACCTGCCTACCTCTAAGCTGACAATGCATTCTTCGGGTCCCTTGGTCATGTCAATAGAAGTATACAACAGTTTATATGAGCCCATAAAAAAAGAAGAAAAATTTAACATTTTTGTAAACAAACTAAAAAACTTCCTAATAAGTAAAAGCATACAAGAATACTTTGACGATAAAAACTAAATACATACCTTTGACATAAAATACCTAATTATTAAATATTTATTTTTTATCCAAATATTGAAACAAAAATTATACTAAAAATTCATTAAATAAATAATTAATTCGAACTACCTTTTTTTTTTTTTTTTTTTTTTTTTTTTATAGTGCGGAAATCCCTTCGGATACCCCCCCGCCGGCCAGCGGGGGCGGTTATGTCGGGCTTGCACCGACTAAAACCGCACGCCGTCTCGGGTCTTCAGACGCCGGGGTGTAAGGTTACCCATAGAGCATATCCCTCGCACCCCGGCTGACCCTGGGCCATCTCACCACTAACAGCATCGCTCATCCTGTCTCCTCTGAAAGCAGAGGAGTACGGAGAGCGATGTGTTCCCGCCACGTTGGGAATTCGAACTACCTATGTATTAAAAATGACATGACATTTCATGTATGTCCGTTTATTATATAAACGGACATACATGAAATATACAAAATATATATATATATATATATATATATGCTTGTTTGTGTGTGTATATATAAATGTATGTATATAGACATGTATGTATGTGTGTGTATATATATATTTGTATTGAATGAACACCATTTTATGTTGTACTGTAAATTTTGTGTAAGAAATTGACATAAAGTTTTATATTGACATTTACATAAAATTTATCTACTCTAGTGCGTAAGTATGTGCATGTGTTACAATGACATTAATAAAATTAATAAAGCATAAAAATAATTTTACGCTTGTACTTATAATAATATGTATCTGTATGAATGATTTTGACACACTATAGAGTAAAAATTGTATTGTATTAGATCGAATTGTTTTAACTGTAGATAAATTCTATTATTGGATGTAACTCTGGAACAGATAGGAGTTAAGTTAACTTCATCATAAATGCAATGAATTAAAATAAAAGTTGTATAATACATTAAACATTAAAATAAACTGCATAATAAGATTCAAAATAATACACATATGTTTTGCAATTGTTGTAATATAAACTAATACTAAGATAAAATAATTAAGTTTAACAAACTATTCCTCACTCCAAACTTTGTGCTGTGCCCGACAGGGTCCATAATTGTATCCTAATTTTAATTTAACAACTGTATAACATTATGGAATGCAATAAAGGTATTGAGTATTGAGTATATAATATATCATCTGTAAACTGTCTGTTTAGACCTATAAGGAATTTCCCTCGCACCCAGGGCCATCTCCGGTTTCGAAATGACCCCCTCGGGTATGGGCACCACGGTGTCTCCGTCTTGACCCCGGAAAACGCAACGCGTAACACGATGGTTCTTCATGGGCGGAAATAGTCACTTTTTTATTTTGTTTAAAATTTATATAATTTATTACACACCTTACTAGAATCTTAGTAGAAACAACTACTGTAAAAATGCAAATAAATTATTATACAGTATTTAATTATATGATGCCAAAGGAGAGTAATCGAGAATTAACAAACGTGTATAAAATATTGATGTTTCAAGTATGAATAGAACCGAAATATTTTAAAATTCAACCTTTTTTTTTTTGGCTTTAATCGTAGGTCTATTATGTGTAGTAATTAACTACATAATAATATTTTAGGATATAATTAGTAATTACTTGCAAGTATAATTAGTAATTAATTACATTTTTGGTGAAGAGGGTCATTTGGAACCATTTGTTTTCAATTATCAGATCAAACTCATCTCCGTTATCGACTGTTACGTATTAATATACTTCAGGAGATGAATCCCTATAAATTAAAAATATACATATAATAAACCCCATACATCCACAATACATTGGTTTCAGCTATGGTAACCTGCGGTCTTGGAATTACCAGGTCATTAACTAATGACACTCTTTATTTAAGAAAAAGAAAGTGCATTATATTATGTGGTTCTGATGAGGGTAATTAATACTTCATCATGTCGTGTACGTATAAATTTAATAGCATTGAATTATAGTTTTGACTGTATTTACGTAATATTCTCTCTAACGATAACCATGTTATTACAGTGATGGAAAGCTTTACCATTGCCTATTCCGACTTAGTGGAAATCATAATATCAAGTAACCGTGGGATACATAAATGCCTCGAAAATTTAAAACTCATATATCCACAGCTTATAGACAGTCTTTTGGAGCAAGTTTATGAAAAGTTGAGTCGTAATTGCCTGCCAGCATTTATGAAATACTTTTTTGCTTGAATTAAAAATGTTTCCGACACCAAGAATGTTCACCGGTTAGAAGTTATGATTTTTTTCCCGAAAAATTTTGGTTTCCCCCCTCCACTTTTAGTTAAAGTTTTAATCTTATAGGTTTATAATTAAAAGTTGTTGGTATTCATGTATACTATGGGATAAAATTAGAACGGTTCGAATATCTTTCATGGAACGTGAAATTTTGAGGAAAAACTGATTTCACAAAAAGTGAGGCCCTACCGTCCCCTTAGGCCGGATTCCACCCGTTCACGAACTTAAACTAAGTTTACACCCAAGCAATTTTTGACCGCAGTTTGAAAGCGATCGGGGCAAAAATGCGACCGTGAGAGTGCCGCAAATTTTGGGAAGTGGAACCATACATACATTATATACATACATATATAATATATATATAAACTTTTTGACCAGTGGTCATTTCGGACTCAGGGGGTCATAACTAGACCTCCCATGAAGAATTTTTTTTTAAAATTCGACAGTAGTCAAGAAACCAATAGGTAGATCAATTTCATCGAAATCTACCTAAAATTATCTGAAAAAAATAATTATGGATGTAAACTGGTTCTTGGTAGTAACAGTATTTATAAAAAAATATAATCACTAACTGTTATGAGTTCCGATGATAGTAATAAAAATGTATGAATAAAAAAAGTATGAAAAATAAAATTATGAAGAGTGATGATTATGAACACAAATCGATAGGAAGAAAAAGAATAGGATTAAAAATTTTATGTGAGCCAATATGGACCCGTCCCCAACAAACATTTAGCACACCGCGAAAACCGTCCCTGGGGACAGCTGAGTCCCCAGTGTGTCGAACGCTGGATGTTCTTAACGATCTCCTGTCAGCTTACCCTGATTGCGATCTGTTTGCGGGTGAATGGGAGGATGTAATGCGTGTATATCTTATATTTTCCGAGAGTAAGTATGCAAGGAAATCTTCCATACAAATTTAAAATACCTGTTTTTTGACGTGCGGAAATTCCCTCGGATACCCCCCACCGGCCAGCAGGGGTGGTTATGTCGGGCTTGGACTCGCACGTCGTCACGGGTCTTCAGGGTGTAAGGTGGCCCCATAAGGCATTTCCCCCGCACCCCGAAATATAATATACCTGGTTATGTTATGTTGTGTTTTGTTATGTTAACCTAAGTTATTTAATGTAATTGGTCATCTACCGTTTTATTTAACTATAAATAAATACAACATAAAATGAATAAATAAATATGGTGAATTATGAGAGTAGTATTCCAATAATTTATCAAGCAGTCATTACTAGACCACACAACCAGAACACTGTTATAAGTAATGTCCGAAGTCGACCTTCCCATCTCTAGACCATTCGTTAAATAATTTAGTTAATTATTATTTATTTATATTTGCTGGTCCACACATAGGCAGTTTTTTTATTAATGAAATCGGTTCACCATAAACCATATTTATAATTGTCAGCACTTTGAAACAAAAAAATACCATTTAAAACGCAAAATTTAACAAGGATTGCAATATTCGAAATTTTCATCCATTGCGAAAATCGCAAAACACACTTGAGATGAACTACTAAATGGCTCACATTAAATAAAAACTAAATTACTAGTGATGCTCAAACACCGCATGGTCATAGTGGACAATTGTGGTCACTTAGCGAAAATATGATCTTCTACGAGCATTCAAGCGGAGTTTCTAAATTATTAATTCCCGGTACTTTTTTGACAGTATGTATATATTTTGCACATTAATCCCAACCACTATAAATATTACGGATATTATACAGTGTTTAAGCAAATAATAAATGAAAATATTATTTACGTATATTATATCTTACTCTTTGTAGACTAGTATATTCATTTTACCATTTTAATATACTATTATAGTGATATGCAACGTCTTTTCATTTAAAAATAATATTTTTCACATGCTACCTGCACCACTGGCGCCGCCGCTCCGGCCTGCTTCTGCTAGGGGTGACAAGCGGCTCCACCTGTCACCCCCAGGCCTACGTTTGTGGAGGACGGAGGTCGTTGAGTGACCTCCGACATCTGTGTCGCCTGCGCGCTTCGCGGGCTCAGCGGATCGGCAGAGACCTGAGTTCTCGAGGTACAGGGTTCCGTCCCTGCTCCCGCGTCTCCTTTTGCCACCGATATAATTGAGAAAGGGATCTTGCCTCCAGGTCCCATGGTGAAGTTTTGGCAAGGAGACTCGCCACCTCGAAGGAGATCGTGCGTAACCCCCTGATGACTCTGTTGGCTATCACCCGCTGCTGAGCGCGTAGTCAACGACACTACTCGTCTAGTGTTGTGTTCCTGTTGGCAATAATTATTGCCACCTACCGCTCACCATACCCCATAATAGTGGCGTGCTGATTGCTGATTGACCTTATAAAATACAGTAAGAAACAGCAATCCACTAAATACCACTTTCTAGAATATTATTCACTAGTTTATATCCTACATGATCAAGGTAAAGTCCCGTAAGTGTAATTTCATTAAATAGTACCTACACTGTATTTCTGTACAAAGGGTGCTTGTGTGCGACTGTAAACCTGAACTTACGTGCTCGAGGAGGCAACATCAAGTATTCAGGGTGATATGATGGCAGATGTAAGACGCCTCCCGGGTGTTTTAAAAGCTTTTAAGAGCTCGCACTTTTTGTGAAATACTTGTCACTTGTAAAATTTTTACCTTATCTGTATTATTGTTACAGGTCGTAAGAACTTCTCTTGTATTGTATGTATTTTTATGTAAAAGCATAGGCAGAAAAATAAATGCGATTGCTCATTAAGACGAAGTGGTAAGTCCAGAAGTGTAAAAGAGGTGTCTTAGAAACAGTTTTTCTGTATCAAACGCTAAAATATATGAAGTGATATTCCTACTGTCGTAAAGGTAAAGAAATGCTTTGTATTCGAAATACGATTAGAGTGATTTGCCTCGATAGAAAAAAATCGTGAATAACGTAAAAAATCGAAATTCTATTAGAATTTTACACTTTTACGGCGATTGTAAAGAAACAACAAGTGCAAAATTTATATTTTCATAAAACTTACATCAAATCTCATATGGTAGTACAGATAGTTTTCTCTTAAATAGAAATTAATTATATAAAACATATAGTGAGCGCTTGCGTGCGAGCTCAGTCGGCCGCGGGGGGCGAGTAGTCATGTACTGCTTCGTCGCGCTCGCTCGCTCGCTAGTGATTGCATTTTGATGTAAAATGGGCAATAAAAGCCTTAGAAGAAGGAAAATATCCCGTTAGCGGAAAAGAAGGATCGCCCAAAACAATCTATCTCAGTGAGTATCAACGTACCACATAATTATATTTATTATTTTCTTAATGCGAGTAGGAATGCTAATAAAGGTCACCGTACACTTGACCGGGTACCGGTATCGGCATTATCTTGTCTCGATACCATTTATTGTTTTCTTAGTATGAGTATGAATGCTAATAAGAGTCACCGTACACTTGACCGGGTATGGGCATTGTCTTGTATCGATACCATTTTTTTTTCTCAGTATGAGTGGGACTGACAAGACCATCTTCACATTATAAGAAAATTAAAGTGACACGTATCATATCTATTGAAAAAGTTTAATATATACAAAATAATAATTAGTGATAGTAGATTTTTGTACCAAATATTCCTGGTTCCTGGACCCGCTAGGAACGGTGGGAACCAGGAACAGTGGGAGTCACGGTCTCATACAACCACCGATCTAACTGGATTTCTTGTGTCTGACAAGAAAAAAATCTCATAGTGTGAAAATGGTTTAAGGGTATATACGTGAATCTTTTGCTATGGTGATTTGAATTGATTGATTGATTTCAGCACGAAAAAAAATAAAAAAAAGGTATTTGGAAATTACTTGTGGTTGATAAACTGAAAAAAAATTAGAAGACTTACTGTTTTGCAGATTACGAGCTTTGGCTGAGCAAACAAATTCGAAAAAATTGACTTCAGAGTCTCCTGTTCAGGTGTCATCTACGTCTATTGTACATTTAACAGCGTAAGGTTTATCAAATCATAAATTGCAGTTGTCGAGTGGGAATAAACATTATGAAGTAAAGTTTTTTTTTAAGAAATAATAATAAATACCTACTTACATTGTCTGCACTCAGTTCTGACTCAATCATTACTAGACCAAAGTGTACCAACGGAACTGACTCCTGTATATGCTGACCTATTGTCAGCCACTTCTAATGCCTTAAGTTCAGAAACTCCATTAGAGTGAGTGTCAAAGCTATTTATTTTACAATTTATATTCATTGTTTATATTCATTCGTTGGTGTCTGAATTCCACCGTAACCACTCGCGCGATCTTGACCAAATTTACTACGGTGCTAGTGTGGACACTGAGGAGTGTTTTGAAGCAAGATGGTTTATGGCCGATGTACCATTGAGGAATAATCATCGAAAAACAGTTTCACAAGTGCGTGAATTTGTATTTAAATGCAACTACAGTCATTTAAATTTACTACGGGAAAGAAGTAAGGGTCAAAAATCTACTGCAAATCACTAACTATTGTTTTATATATACAAAACTTTTTCAATAGAACTAATAAGTGTCACTTTATTTTACGTTTTAGAAAAATTGAAATAAAAGCATTAAAATAAATAAGTAACTTAGATTTTTTGTCCGCTGTACCTACATTGGTTTGTATGAAATTGAACCCAAAACTTGTGACAATCAACTGACTTCCGACGACTTGCGGAAGACAAGAATTTTCCTGGTTGCATTCACATTATAAGAAATATCTTATCAGACATTTCTAATCGGACACAACATATTTTCTTATAGTGTGAAGATGGTCTAATTGATTTCATTAAAAAAAAAAGTAAGAATTACTTTTCTTTTGTAAATTACATACTTATAATACACATAGAAACGTTTGTTAAAGACCAGAAACAAATATCTGTGGTCCTCACAAATATTTGGTCCCAGCGGGAGTCGTACCCGTAACCTCCTGCATCGTAAGCTGGCGCTCGCCCGACCACGCTAAAGAGGCTGTTACGTACGTACGGTGATCATTTTTCACTTCTACTCATACTGGTGAAAAATAAATTGGTTATACATAACAGTACCGATATTACCGATACCCGGTCAAATGTACGTTGACTCTCAATTTCACGTCAACTCATCATACTGATGAAAAAAAAAATTGGTATTCGTAAAAGACAATAACGATAGCCGGTCAAGTGTACGGTGACCCATATGGTCCGCGAACATAAAGCGCGGGGGGAAGATGGTTGCCCCGCGCATGCTCCCGCCGCACTTCATACCTCACCCCCTCACAAACGCGATCCCACTTCATCTTAATAAATATCTGTTTGAAGGCAAGGCACTGCGAGGATCCCGGTGAAGATACGGCGCTCCATACGGTGGTGGAGTGCCCAGCGTGGGCGAATCAACGCCGGGATCCCGTTGCGGACCTGAACGTGGACGTTCTCTCGCTGGAGAAAATGGTTAAAGCCGTGGTCTCCGATGCGACAAGTGGCACGCCGCCGCTTCTTTCTGCGAGCAGGTAATGCGCGCGAAAGAGGCGGCGGAGAGGGAGCGGGAGAGTACCTTGCCCCCCGAGTTCCGCAGTCTGCGGAGAGGACGCCGCAGACTTGTCTATGCCCAGGACTACAGACCTCCATGATCGGGGTCTGAGGACGGCAGCCAGCTGACTCGCCGTCCTTACAGAAGCAGGTCAAGACGGAGGCGTGTCATGTGCCCTACACATGTCTGCCAACTCACCAACGACGCGGGATCAAATCTGACCCCATAGGCGAGGCCGCGATGGCGGCCAAGAAGTCCGCCGGTAACCTTAGGGTTATCCTTTCGAAGGCACACCCGGGGTGCCCAGCAATGGCCACTTGGGGAGGCCACCGTGTAGTTTTAGTCGGTCCGATTCCGACACACCCATCCCATCGTTGGCACCGATCGGGGTTTCCAAACGTAAAAAAAAGGCAAGGCGTATTAATATCTATATTTCGCCTCTAAGTCTATCGGTTTACATGTGTCGTAATAATAGTTTTAAATATGTATATTGAAAGGCTTATTAGTTTTTATCTATAATATAATTTATATTTTATGTGTTAGCTTATTTCTGTTATTATTGTATGTTTAATTATTTAATAATTTAATTAAAAAAGAATTTAAAAGGTTATATGTTAATTAAATAAATATATTTAATGTGTTGGCTAACACATTGTCGTTAGTAAGGTCTCGATTTAAAAATAATATTGAACATCATGTTCTTCGGATCATGGGGTCCTCATGGGCTATAACTTAATTCCACTTTGACCTGCTGGCTAGTACAACTATTGTAACGACACATCTTTGTTTCATGCTAGCTATGGATATTCTTAGTAAATGTTTAACCTATACTTATTACTTATTTATTTATCTATATTCTATCACTATTATAAAGAGGAAAGATATGTTTGTTTGTACTGAACCGATTTCAGAAATTCTCTTCTTACTTTCGCCATTAGAATGCTACATTATCCCTGAGTAGCATAGGCTAATTTTTATCTTGATGTTCCCACGGGGTCAGAATTCCACGCAAGCGAAGCCAAGCACGCGGCCAAGTTAGTAAGTAATATAGTAGCTTATTCAATGAAATTGAACTTGCTTCTTTACTTAGCAGTACTTCACTGCCGAGGTAAAAAAAAAACCGTAAAGAAAAACGTAAAGAATCATTTACGAACTGAATTTAGACAGTACAATACTTCGACATGTAGCGAACTTCGAAAACACATAGATCGACAAGTCATTGCTTCGACAGACAATTATTAGACAACACACACCTTCGAATTACCACTACTTCGACAGACGATTATTCGACAGACAATACTTAGACAAGATACATGTTCGAATGACCACTACTTCGACAGATTTTTTAAATTATATTCCAAAAATAAGTAAAGTGGGTTAGGTTAGGTTAGAACTGTGACCTAAACAGAGCGCGAGCCGAGAGAGCGTAGCGAGCGTGCCGCGGCAGCGGCCGGCGAAGCGCCGGAATTGATGTTTCAATTGATTGGGTACATATTTTATTAGGCACATGTTTTAATACATTTCAGAGCATTATTATTTTGGGAGAATGTTAAAAAAATCTGTCAAACTAGTCATTCGAAGATGTGTCTTGTCTAAGTATTGTCTCTCGAATAATCGTCTGTCGAAGTAGTGGTAATTCGAAGGTGTGTGTTGTCTAATAATTGTCTGTCGAAGCAATGACTTGTCGATATATGTGTTTTCGAAGTTCGCTACATGTCGAAATATTGTACTGTCTAAATTCAGTCCGTAACTCGTAAAGAAGCAGCTTTACGTTTTTCTGTTCAAAAACTTCTAAAGACTTAGAAAGTTCGGTTAATGATGAGTGAGGTGAGTCAGGTGACGCACCACATTCACCTGTGAGCTCTCCTAAGATCTCCTCTAAGACTTGTAGGTACAAGGTTTTACACGAAAAAAAAAAGAAAAAAAAAAGGTACAAGGTTTTAGATAGTCAAGGTCTTAGGGATATCTATTTCAACCTGGACTTCCGGTTCCTACTACCCATCAAGTGTTGCCCTAGTCAATTGAAGATCTGTAATACTAAAAATGTAGCAAAAGGAAAAGTTCAGACATATCTAATATTAGGTCGTTACATATGAAATTGCCGTTTTTCTTGAAGAAATTGGAGGAAACCCAATTTTCAGTACTAACATTATTGCATTTTATTTAGGAATGACAAATCCAAATTTTGTGGTTTTTTTTGGTGTATGAATGAGACAACCATAAGCTAACAAACAGCAACTTGTATTACATTTTTGAAAAGTGACAGCTGTTAAGTAATACGAAATTTATCATCAAAATGGATAGCATTTAGGAAGTACTGTTTTTGAAGATCGAATTAATTTATCAAGCGGCCAATAAAAATAACATTTAATACAGAGTTGTAAAATCTTGAAATCAACTTTCAAACAAAATATACCTAAATAATGGAAATAGCTATTAAATTACAGGAATAACGAACTCATAAATTTGTAAGAAAATTTCGGCAATTTCATAGGTAAAGACCTATTAGTTACCTTTGTCACCAACTATTTTAGACAGTCATTGAGGACAATTAAACATAATAATTTTTCTGTAATAACAGAGATACAATAAAACAATAGGTATCATGACGTGTGTTTTTTACTCATTCTGTGTTTATAGTTAATTTATATTAAAATACCTATTATTACATTAAAATGTCTATGACTATTTTCAAGTTAAATGCTGAAAAATACATTTAAAAGGGAAATAGTCGTAGAATATTTATTTATATGACCGATGTCTGGTGAAGCCAATTTTACCACATCGCAATGAAGCTCAGACGGGGTCGAACCTCTACGAACAACTGCTTAACTGTATACGTTCATAAAATTGATTGAGAAATGAGTTTGGCAAGATACAAATAAATTAAAAATGTTATTATTGAAAACATTAGTCAGGTCACTGGAGGAAAGGGCTAACATTTTATTTTTAAAGGTTTTTTGTCGGGAGTTTTTAAGATGTTTAAATTAGATGCTAGAAGCTATTAGATACTAGCACTGCGATTATCACCTGTCTACCAACCACTCATCGAGACCATTATGATGAGCCCAATCCGCCCGCTATATCTACTGTTAGTTAATGAGGAACAGAGTATTCCTTGAACTACTTGATACTGCAGCTTTAGGTCAAGATTACCTGTCATAAAAACACTACCCATATGACTATACATTAAATTTCAAATAAATTGAGCCTGTGTAAGTAATTCAAGATCCCTTCAGTAACTAGGAAGGAGCTGATGATTCGTAACCACCTGAACAGTTCTTCATAATTTATAGCTAAGAATCATGCCAATAAAGCAATTGGCATGATTCTTAGCTTTCAAACAAAAAATTGTATTAAAATTGGTCCACTCGTTCGGGAGTAATGATGCCACAAATACACCGATACCTACACAAACAAGTTAAACTTATGACACCCCACGTTTTTTTGTGGGGGGTTAACAAAACGGTCTATTTTACTGAAAACTTTCTCAACAGTGGCGTTTATAGCTACAAAATATATTGACAATTGTTCTAAATATATGCAGTTGTTGTTATTCCTATAAGTTTTTATTTAACTTGCACTGTTCGTATGTAAGTTCTCCGTCAAAATTTGCAAACCATTTGTTGGCATTCGATTGAGCTGAAATTTTGCATACACGTTTAGTTTGAATGACAAGGCATTAATATGGGTATTGGTATGTATATATAGGTTTGGCTGGTCTGATGATGGGGTAGGAAGCTTAATGAAACAAGATGTGTTTCCGGAAAGTTATAACCTCGGAATCTTCAAGTCTCGAGTGAATAGGTTCCTTCTAGGCAAACGTGTTCCATCGTAGACCACATCGTCACTTACGACCAGGTGACAGTAAACCTAGCGAGTTTGGGCTCTTTTGTTTTGTCTTAGCAAACTCTCTAGTGGTACATGGTCAGGGTCTGAAGATGGAGTAGTCTCTTTTTAGTAGAGCACTGCCGCGCTTGACGGAATTGGCCTTAGTGGCTTAAAGAGCTGACCAGCCTTGAGCATAAGACTGCCTTATCGATACCTTGGGGTTTGTAGTGTATGTGCTTCAACAAAATTTTATTTTGAGAACACGTTTTTTGACAAATAGGAGATCGATATGAGATGGAGAATAGATTGAGACTGTATTTTGAACATCTGTTTTATTACGAGAATTCGACCACTGATCCCGTGGGAATATCGGAATAAAAATTAGCCTATGTTACTCAGGAATAATATAACATTGAATATATTGAAAAGCATTGTGAATTAATTTTTGAAATCGGTTCAGTAGTTTCACAGTTTATCGATTACAAACAAACAAATCTTTGCTCTTTTTAATATTAGTATAACTAGTCTGGCCATAAATACTGTTACATCAAAACTTTTCTTTCTTTTTCAACTTTTTAATTATTTTGAATTTGGAAAACGTATATTATTTTAAAAACTTCTTTCGATTTCGCGCCATTTCACATATTTTTTCGTGTTTATTATCGAATTACAATATGGAATGGGGTGTTAAAGAAAATAGGATCGCAGTGATCGCCTTACACAAAGTGGGTATGGAGTCGTCGGTCATATTCCAGACACTTCAAAAACTTGGTATCAGCCGTATGTTCGTATATCGTACTATCAATAGATATAACAACACTTCGTCTGTCGAAGACCAGAAAAGATCGGGGTGGCCGCGTGCTGTTAGAACTACAAAGGCTATTAATGCTGTTAAAGCCAGAATTCGTCGAAACCCCATAAGGAAGCAAATAATCGTTTACTTTGAGAAATGAAGATTCCCGCTAGGACTCTGTCACGTATTAAAAAACAAGACCTGAAGCTCGGTGCTTATCGTCGATATACAGGACATGCCCTTAATCAATATTTACGATTAAATAGAGTGAATCGATCGAAGCGCCTTCTGTCCCGATACGCAGGTGAAAGGCACAGAAATATCCTCTTTAGCGATGAAAATATTTTCACGATTGAAGAACACTACAATAAGCAAAATGATAAAGTGTACGCTCACAGTTCTAAGGAAGCTGCTCAAGTGGTCGGAAAGATACAACGTGGTCATCATCCTGCGTCAGCGATGGTTTGGTGGGACGTGTCTTATCAGGGAGTCACAAAGCTACATTTTTGTGCAAAAGGAGTGAAAACTTCAGCCAAAGTGTATCAAGATACTGTCTTGGATCATGTTGTGAAACCTCTCAGCCATACACTTTTTAAAAATATACCGTGGACTTTCCCGCAGGACTCTGCTCCTGGTCACAAGGCACGAACTACCCAAGCCTGGCTAGAAACCAACGTTCCGGACTTTATAAGAGCTGAAGACTGGCCCTCATCTAGCCTTTAGACCCTTTAGGTCAGTTTTAGAGGACATGCTCTAAACGACACGGCGACATTGAGTCTCTTAAAAAATCTTTAGAGCAAGCAGTGGCAAAATTTCCCTTGGAAACAGTGGCCAAACAGATTAAACGCCTGTATAAAAGCCAAAGGTGGCCATTTCGAATAAAATATATTTTTATTGTTTTGCTAAGACTTTAATAAATATGTAGGTATAATTTTTAATAACATTACTTCATTTAAAAAAAAATGCATTTTCATTTGTAACAAAACTTATGGCTGGACTAGGTAGATTAACATTTATTAAATGGTATAGTTCTTGTCAATAAAGTTTCATACAGGATTTCCCCAAGGCAACATACAACATGAAATTTTTTATCTTTTTATATTAATTGAGAGAATTGATTTGAGAACGTACTTGTAATTTGAACATGTAAATTGATAATATTTGTAGCTACAATTTAAATTAGAATATGATATAAATATATGAGTAATTAACATTTTACGAATAGATGTAAGGCATATTTTACTTCGGGCCACCAACCAGGTGGACACCGAAGTCTTAAAATCATACAAAAAAAATCAAAATCTTACACCCACTTTTTATCACTTTTCTCGACGTTTCACATGATTCTAAGTCTAATTAAGCAAAAAAAAAATGTTGTGTCGGTCTGTCTGTTGGTCTGGATGTCTGTTTACGCAATAACTCAAGAACCACTTATCCGATTTAAAAAAATTCTTTCGCCAATCATCTTGTTTGGTTAATGGGAAGAACTGATTAGATTTTGGGGTTTGTACGTTCTAGGTTTCGGGTACCTATCAAATTGTCCCTAAAAAATCATTTTTTTGTGTTTTTGACGTCGAAGACGTTTGATTTGATTTCATTTTCTTCATATTTATTGCTCAATATATAAAGACGCGTCGAATAATATGCATAAAGCCTAAGGTCTGTAATTTTGAATAAAAATACTGCAACAAAAATATCTAAGTTTAGCCCGAAGTTTGACAATCACTGTGTGATTTCCGCCCCACTAGATTTTGTAAATAAGGTTTTGCTACAGAATAGATAATAGTAGTAATAGTAGGTACTGACGTAGTTTCACTGAGGATTTTCCCAAGGTAGCATACTACAAGGGCGTTACCTACAAGAAAAGTCCAGGAGTAACAACCGTTCGAGCGCAACCGGCGAGTATGTATGTAAACAACTATGTGCGTAGAACAAGCGAAAGGCAAATGCCAGGATCGTAACAGGTGTAAAGATTTTGTCTTTGCCTACCCCTATCGGAGAGAATGTATGTATTATTAAAATATTTTCCTCATGTGAAACCGCTGAAATTTTTGCTTACATGCGAGGCATACCACGCACCGGTCTTCCAGCGAAGTATATTTGTCATTCAGCGTCACTAACAATATTCGCTTTGAATGAGTGTGTGACATCAGTTCAAGAATGCGTCACAGATAAAATGGTAAGTTGATGTGGTGAGTTTTATCACAGGGTGTAAACAGTTTTCATCATCATCATCATTGTGCTTCATCTCCCATTGTCGCAACATTGAATGAACGAGCTTAAAAAATGGTTTTCATTACCTACCTGACTTAATTAAGCGAAGCGTTCACTGTTCACCATTCATAATATCAAACATCGATGTGATTTATGAGTGTCGTCTTACTCTATCTAAAGTTTACGTACTATATAATAGAGCTTACTCATACAAAGTTTTCAAGTTGGTACGTGCGTCAATGGCGTGGGTGATATCCCGTATTACTCATGATAGTGATCGCAAGAAAGTACGCAGTAGACTTCTAGGCGTCGTCTATGTCAACGGTCACTCTCACGCTATTAAATGACTTTCGTTCTCTTCCAAGAAATACAAACTTTATGTCCAAAACACATTTAGTTATTACAAGACATTATTTGTGGCATTTTGTTACCTACGAATTATAGATAATTCCGAGGTTTATTCGGCTACTATTTGGAGTTAATCAATTTGGTTAAGTGATGGAAGAGCAAATTGTCAGGACCCCGGGCTTGATTCTCGAGTTAAGTATAATGTTAGTGGATATTTTTTAAAATTTGAACGACTTGAACTATTTATATATATAAATATACACATATATAAAGCTCGCGAGGTAGAGCCAGGAATCACGTACCGTGATTCAGATTTGAAGCTTAAGTTGGACTAAGGATGGATTTAAGCTTAACGTCACAGTAGGGAAAGAATCCTATTTCAATATAATAGTGAAAAAAAAAACACTTTATCTTATTAATATAATTTTGTTTAACAAGGAAACAGAAAAGCTTCAAAGTATAAACTTCCACGTATTCCTATGCAAATTGCATAGGAATACGTGGAAGTATCAATATCGATATTTGACGCGATATATAAATATATATATATATTTATATTTATATATATATATATAATAATCAATCATTAAAGCTTAAGGGTTAAAAAAAAAAGTATGGACACTACCATGGCAAGTTTTATTAAAAGTTGTCGCAACTAACCGAGATTCCAAAATGGTATTATATTGTAGGATAACTACTCACAAAATAAATTTGAACATAATAATAATATATAAATAAAATAAAATTTTATGGTCAGATGAAACAACTTGCAAGAAAGATGGCTATTTAAATCTCCACAACCTACATAGCTGGTCCAATGAAAATCCGCACCTGATGAGAGAAGACAAATCCCAGTATCAATTCAAGGTTAATCTACTGATTACTGCTTCATCATACGCCAGGCCATCATGCCCCAGGGATATCGGTACCCCTACACCTTTTGTGATTTACATGTATATGCATCACTAAATCTTACATAATATTCGATTCATAATTATATAAATGAATTTATATACAGGGTGTCCCGTAATGAATGGATAATCCTAGAGTACCGGATTGTACAGCTATCAGGCGTACAAAAAAAAATATTGTGGTATGAAAAATAAGCGATTTTTAAAAAAATATGACAAATATTTTACTTTACTGTACGTTAATTTACACTACAGCTACAAAAACACGTTTTTTTAATTTTTGTTTGTGTTTTAATATTCATCACAAACTAAACCAATAGAAACACAGTAAATAATACGAGTACCACTTGTACTTTTTTTAAAAAACAGTGTCAACTTTAATTTTTAGCTATAAAATTGATACAAATAAGTGTTAAGAGATAGTTTTAGAGGCTTCCCTGAAAAAAAAAAAGTATGCAAACCTAAGTGGCCAACTATTTAAAAAATATGCGCGCTTAATACAGTTTACATAATGGTATAGTACACGATTTTATCCAATCGGAATAAAAAGTTATTGCTATTAATGTGCAGGAGTAAAAAAAAAAGTCAAATTTAATTTGAACTTTTTTGCATACTGCAAAATAATTTTTTTTTAAATAAAATAAAAAGTTATATTACGTGCTACAATTGACAATTTGAGCACGTAATATAACTTTAAATTTTATTTAAAAAATTAAAAATACAGTTTTTTTTTTAATTTTTTAAATAAATAGGCTTTCACGGCCAGCACAGTTGCAGTGAAGTCCGCGCCGAGGAGGGATCTCCGTACTCGTCGGCGCCCGGACATGTCCACCGAAGATGTCGACCGCAGTGATCGACGAAAAGTTTAGGACATAAGTTTCCTATGGACCACGGCCAAACAGCCCAGAAGCAGTATATTCTACATTCGTAATATTGTTTTTGATGAATTGAATACTCAGAAACGATGAAATTAGTCAGTCATTGAACGTGGTAATTCATGATGATGATAATGAGGAGAGTGCAGAACAGATAGACCTTCTGAAGTAAATCAGAAGAAAACTTAAGAGAGGAAGAGCACCAGCTGACTGCTTTGACATGACTTTGTTTTGGATATAGCTGATGCTTTTTGCTTTTTGATTAAGTATAACGTTTTAATAAATATATGCAATTTCCTAATGTAATTACTAAATATTTAAAAGGCCTTTTATGTACATACCTCATCATTTTATTCATATAATTTATAGATAATAAAATGAATATTTCATTATCGTCTATATGTTATAAACCGCTAAATAAAAATAAACTGCGCTAGTATAATTAAATTCAGTGGGAGAAGGCAAATGCGAGCAACTGTGCAGTACCTGCCTACGCTACAAGAACGCGCGCGATCTCACTCACGGTACGGCCCAAACTGCGACCAACTATTTTGCTAATGTGTGCGTCGCCGCGCGTGCCTACAGACGCCCGGCGCGCGCTCACGCATCTAAACCGGCCGCGGCCCATTTCTATGAGGATAACCTACTGCTTATTTTTTAATTTTTTATTTATTTATTTATTTACAAACAATACAAGCTAACAGTGTAACACCAAAGCGCTTATAATGTTATACTACTTACTAACTAACTAACAGCTAACACATGCAAGTAATAAAGTAACATAACATAACATAAACTCACGCCTATATCCCCGAACGGGTAGGCAGAGGTGCCAGCACCCACGTTTCGCCAGTTTATGTTTTAGGTCCCAATGTAATAGGTGGCGACCCTATTGCCATTAACCGGGCACTTATAAACCTGCGATAAATACACACATAACTTCGAAAAGCATCGAAAAGTCATTGGTGTGAGCCATGGTAATACCTGGGATCGAACCCGAGACCTCGACTCAGCAGTCCTTTACCCATACCACTAGGCTACCGCGGCTTAATAATAATACCCATAGTAAGTAGTAGCTTAGTAATAAAGTAGTAATCATAATATTCCGAATGTGTATAAGCCACTACTAATTTGCTAAGCCATTCTGATGCACGTCCCATGAGGGTCATTCAGGAACGTTAAGACATTTCTCATCATTTGATGCATATTGTCGGAGAATGCTTATGCTTTGGTTATACCGATATTCATTGCAGCATTTATTATTTTTTAGGTAAAGTAATGCATTTTTTTAATGAATTTATCGGTTTATCTAGCTGTGCTTACACGATGGAGCGTGAATAATGCTAAAAAAGAAAAAAATTACATAAATTCTGAATTATACCCTGAAAATTCAAAATACCTACGTTTTCTACCTATATGACGTGTTCGACGAGTCAATCAGTCCCGAGCGGAACGTGTTAGAGGCGTCCTTCCTCTAACACGTTCCTGTGCGTGTGTCGGTTTGCGGCAGATGCACAGCGAAATCGTATGATTTTTAAATGTAGGTACTTAGCGTAATGGCCGGCGTGGGAGGCGCCGAGGCGTGACCTCGTGGCAGCCATCGGGGTGGGAGTCCTCTCGCTCGGCAGCATGATTGCGGCAATAGTGCGGAGCGCGAGCGCGTGGGCCGCCGCCACCTTCTTCTGCGGGCATGTGATGCTCGCGAAGGAGATGGCAGAGCGCGCCCGGGAGAGACTTAGAACTCTCCCGGCCCGCCGAGCCCGCAACATGCTCGCCGCGCGTCGCAGGCGACTCAGGCGCCGGAGGTCGCTCAACGACCTCCATCCTCCATGAGCGCAGGCCTGGGGGTGGCAGGTGAGGCCGCCTGTCACCCCAGCAGAAGCAGGCCGGGACGGTGGGGCGACTAGCGCCCCTCCCCCAAACCGGGGCAAGGCGGGGACACCGTGGTTCCCAAACCCGAGGGGGCCATCTCGATACCGGAGATGGCCCAGGGTCAGTCGGGGTGCGAGGGATATGCTCTATGGGCAACCTAATACCCCGGCGTCTGTAGACCCGAGACGGCGTGCGGTTTTAGTCGGTTCAAGCCCGACATAACCGCCCCCGCTGGCCGGCGGGGGGGTATCCGAAGGGATTTCCGCACGATAAAAAAAAGGTACTTAGCGTAAATTCCACATCGTAACGAATGTGCCAAATGTACAAATCCAATGATAAAAAGTTGAGCCTGGAACTTTTGCGAATACAATGCTAGTATTAGTACACTGTTTTCTTTAAAGTATAAGTTGTGTAAATAAGTAAGTAGTTACTCATGGCACACATATTAAAACTAAGTAATGTATCGGCATTATAATAGCAATAAGTGTCTTATATCAGTTGATTCAATACAAGAATTTGTAATGATTGATATTGGTACTAACGGACGTATATTGAATGGTGGTACCGAATATTTGGAACAGTACCTACCAGCGACATAATTTAAACTGATATGAACCTTCAACACTACCAAATACTACTACTACCTGCCTCTAAATATCTATATAATAATTTCATTACTGATGAAGCTTTTGCTTTGGGGCCTAACCTCATGAATCCGAGCTCCAATCCCGGTTGCACCCAAAGCTTACAGTTTGGAGCCCAGGGTACGCTCTTCTACTTCGCCTTTCCATAACCTAGTTCATTGTGACATTTACGGGAGCAACTGCCGTGTCACATCTTGCTTGGGCCCATATGCTCATGCTGATACCCATGGATCCCATAGGTGTATGGGAGCTATGGGTATATGGGCCCCATGAGTAACGAATATGTATGGTGATTTATGTGTATAGGGCTCCATAGGTGAATGGAGCCCCATGGGTGTGTGGGTCCCATGGATTACATATATGTATGGGCCCCCTTGGGTGTACGGGCCCCATACGTGTATAGGGTCCATTAGTGTATGGTCCCCAATGGTTTTAGGGGGCCATATGGGTATATGAGCGATTTTCTGACATTACAATATTATAATTATTTATTCCTTTTATCGAAAGTGCAAATAGAAGATCTTCCATGTAAATAACAGTGTTGATACTACAACACCACCTTAAGTTAACCTTCGTTGTTTTTTCTGTATATTGACGCAAAACACTGGACGCGGATCGCCAGCGCCTCGCTGTGGCGTAAAGTGGCAACTTTACTGTGCCAAAAATATCTAAAGTCGTCGAATACCCTCGCCTTAAGATGCGCCTTCACTGCGAGCATATACCTGTAATGTTTACAGATTCGAACGGACAGCGGGTAACGAACAGTGGACAGCGGACAGTGGATAGCGGAGAGTGGAGTGGAGTGAAGAATGGAGTGGAGAGTAGTGTAGAGTGTCAGGTTACTTGTGACAAAGCACGAAGAAATAGGAGCCCTGCGCTAGAAAGTACTAAGCTAGAATGTTAATATTACCTGCAAGCTGGTCCTTCTACTGATTGACGGAGAAGGCTCTGGTGCAGGTTTTCCACTCGGAGTTGTTAGGTCAGACGGCAGTCACCTTCATTAAAGCCGTATAAGCCAAATTGAAAGCAAGAGAAGGAGTGAACGATCCCCGTATGTCGAGGTGACAGTCTGGGATACAACCGGGAACAACAATTAAACCGACTTCAATAATCAAAAAGGCAATGAAAAGTATAAAATAAGTGATCTGAAATCTGTTAGATTTAATTCTAATGCTAAAAAACACGTAAGACTTTTCTGTTGCAGTCGTTCAAGTTTATTCAACTATTTTTTTCATTTAAAAGCATTCTGAAATACATTATTCCTACACGTATGGTGTATAAGTTGCAGCATCTTATTAAATATAATTTGTAAACAAACCCAGTGTGATTGCTGGCGATTAGAAAAGAGTGCCGGTGAGCTTTAATTGCCAGGTTCGTTTCTCACAGGCTTTGACTATTGCCTTCCAAAGCTGGCAGTAAATGTAAATGTAGAAGCCATACTCTTGACGTTCATGAGTGTTTCTTTGTGACCTACGTGAATAAATATATTTTGATGTAATTCAGTGCTTTTTTCTATGATAAAAGTAAATATTAAGAAGACGTCCTGGTACGTGCCTCCGTTATCTTCAGCAGGTTAGGCATTTGATATATTCAACTGTTAAATCCGTAGACTCAACCTGATTAATCTGGCACACCGAGCACTTTAAATATATCGTCTTGTGTTAACACTTGTGTGTTGAATAAGTAAGTTGAACTGTAATAAGTGTTATTACAGCAGCACAGGTATAACGTAATTATATTAGTTAATTTACCACTCTTAGCTATGTAATGCCATGTAAATAGTGAGAGCGTTCTGACTTCAAAAAAACGAGTTTCGTTCTATTAAGTTGATAATATTTGTATTTTATCATACATGTTAGAATATCTAATGAACGCTGTAAGTAGGTATCTTGTAAAAATGAATTTCATCAAAAACATAAATGTGAATTGAGAGCCAAGTTCATTATGAAGAATATGCATCGTTGTCGACTTCGCCCATAAAAGAATTGAGATCTATATGAATGCCAAGTTCTATGAAGAAAATCCTAAAATTTTAGTTACAAGAACTTAAAACATTCTGAAATAAATATATATAAAAAGTTCTTGTTTTTTGGTGCTACCACAATATTTTCTACATAATAGGTAATATAAATTCTTAAATTTTAACAGACAATTATTCACAAAATGCAATTATTTAATTTGAGATGTAATTCAAGATTAGAATTTCAATTACTATTTGAGCAACAATTATGAAGTTTTGGATTCTAGACAAGCTAAGAATGCAGGCTTTTTAAAAATGTGCAAAATTTCATATATGTAGATTTTATAGTTTTCGAGTTGTGAAGGGGTCAAAGTAGCTTGAAATGGTTCGCGTAAATATACACACAGCTGCTGCGTCGCCAGTTCCTTTTTCTTTGAACTTGACTGGCCACGTTGCTACGTATCTTTTTTTTTTTTTCTTTCTTTTAAATAAAATTCTTTTCAATTTATCTTTTAATTGTTTGATTTTCGAACACGGTAATCCTAAATGCATGTAAGTTTTAGCCGGTTCGAGTCCAAATTAACCACCCCCGCTGGCCAGCGGGGGAGGGTATCCGTGACGAATTCCGCACGAAAAATAGGTAAAGCGGCACCCCACCTTCGCGACGAGCGACGGAGACGTCACTTTGCGTAGGCGGTGGCATTCAGTGTACGTGGGCAGTTCCTGTACATTACTCAACTATAACGACCAAATTTCCCATGTATTTAAATTACAATATATGGCGCGTGGAGACGCTTAATATAAATCCAGATCCTGTCAATATTATTGATGAAATTGATGTGCTAACCTAATATTATTGATGTTCAAACAAACGTTATTGATCTCTCGGATTACGATATTGAATCGCAACATATACTGACAGTGTCTTCCATATGTGCGCCCATACAAAAATTCTGTAGTCCAACACTTCTATACTGTTGGACTAAAGACCCGTCTCCTGCGCACAATTTAACTCTACATACCTACTACAAAAAAGTTCTACACATAACACGGTTTCGTTCTTTACTCTATGGTTTTCGCAACTGACAGCGTCGGCCCCGAGATTTGATTCACGAGTCCAAAATAAAATAGAATCGAATAGTGTCGGTGGGACGGTTAATTATGGTGTGGGACAAAGGTATTAAACACATTTTAAAAATTTAATTTTAATTTATTAGCACGCCTCCGTACTCGCGCCCTGCGCTTACCACTAAAGAGACCTAAAAACATATAACTACGCATATAGAGTATATTGTCAAGATTTTTGCCCATGTCTATACTTTGAAATATTAAAAACACAATTTGGCCCTTTCGAAACATCAAACTTATTTGACTTTGTGACAGCAAAAGTTTTGGAAACATTTCTTTATATCAAACTACAGAAGATCGAAAATGTGTATCGACAAAATATGAATTGTGTAGATCTTTTGGTGTAATGTGTAGAGTAAAACACGCGCGAGAGTCACACCTTTTCTCTACACAATACCTACACAAAAAGCTCTACACAAAACTTGGTATCGCTCTTTAGTCTATGGTTTTCGCTACACATTTTGGGTGATGAAATGATATCATTTACACATTTTCCCCCGTGCGGGTGAAGGGGGGCGATGTATTTTCATGTTTTGTCATTTGATTTGACAGCAACTGACACCGTCGGCTCCAAGGTTAGGACTAAAAGCCAAAAAAGGCCTGATCAACCAATGACGCGAGCTCTTTAAGTCCGTGATTAGCTTTATGTACCTATGATTGGTTGATTAGCGCACCTCCGTCGTCTCGCCCCGTGTTCACCTCTAGAGAAACCTACAAACTCGTAACTTGAGTATCTAGAGTACATTATCAAGATTTTTGCCCCTATTAATACTTGAAATATTAAAAACTGAATTTGGCTTTTAACAACTTAAGTTTTCGAAACATTTCTTTATAACAAACTGCAGGAGACTGATTTTAGAGCGATAAGAATATGATTTGTGTAGACCTTGTTTTGTAGTGTGTAGAGTAAATCTGTGATTCAATTATTTTTCAGTTGCCAGTATTTTTTGATTTTTGAAGTCAGTTCAAATTTGATTTCGAAGAATTTTACTTATTTCTGCCTTTTTAGGGTTCCGTAGCCAAATGGCTAAAAACGGCACCCTTATAGATCCGTCATGTGTGTCTGTCTGTCCGTACGTATGTCACAGCCACTTTTTCCGAAACTATAAGAACTATGCTGTTGATTGGTAAGTAGATGTATTCTGCGAACCGCATTAAGATTTCACACAAAAATACATATTTAGAACTGAAACTTAAAATTTTATTTTCATCAAACCCATACTTGTGGTATCTATGGATAGGTCTGCAAAAATGATATTGAGGTTTCTAATGTCATTTCTTTCTAAACTGAATACTTCCAAAGTGGTAAAATGTGTGTCCCCCTGTAACTTCTAAAATAAGAGATAATAAAACTAAAAAACAAATATAATGTACATTACCATTTAAACTTTCACCGAAAATTGGTTTGATCGAGATCTAGTAAGTAGTTATTTTTTAATACGTCATAAATCGTAAACCGCAATTTACCTTTAGTTCAATTAACTCACATATAAAAATTTCACTTGCTGCTACGGAACCCTTTATAGGCGGGTCCGACGGCCGGTTTCATTAGTGTTTACGTGCTTAATCAATTTATTCAAGCGAATTCGAGTAAATCTACTATGAAACACTAACATTTAATGAGACAAGCAAGACAAACAACAAGAAGAAAGGGAGAAACGTCTTTCTCTAAACAGACAATTCGCATCCAACACTACTTTCAAATAGAGTAGTGAATAACGCAGAACCAGAATTACTTCGGGCCACCAACCAGGTGGACACCGAAGTCTTAAAATCACACAAAAAAAAATCAAAATCTTACACCCACTTTTTATCACTTTTCTTGACGTTTCACATGATTCTAAGTCTAATTAAGCAAAAAAAATTTTTGTGTCGGTCTGTCTGTTGGTCTGGATGTCTGGATGTCTATTTACGCAATAACTCAAGAATCACTTATCCGATTTAAAAAATTCTTTCGCCAATCATCTTGTTTGGTTAATGGGAAAAACTGATTAGGTTTTGGGGTTTGTACGTTTAAGGTTTCGGGTACCTACCATACAAATTATCCCTTTTTTTTTTTTTTTTTTTATCGTGCGGAAATCCCTTCGGATACCCCCCCGCCGGCCAGCGGAGGCGGTTATGTCGGGCTTGCACCGACTAAAACCGCACGCCGTCTCGGGTCTTCAGACGCCGGGGTGTAAGGTTACCCATAGAGCATATCCCTCGCACCCCGGCTGACCCTGGGCCATCTCACCACTAACAGCATCGCTCATCCTGTCTCCTCTGAAAGCAGAGGAGTACGGAGAGCGATGTGTTCCCGCCACGTTGGGTATTGGCCGACGATCAATGCCAACCCTATGAAGGGGTGAAGGGGAAGCCATTGACCGCCGCCCAGGGTGTACCGGCCGCTCCGATTCCGTTCCCCCCGGACTGCAGCGGGATCGGAATCGGAGCGACACTCGAGGAGGTTACCCAACACACACCCCACCATACAAATTATCCCTAAAAAATCATAAGTTTGGCCCGAAGTTGTGTCACTGTCACTGTGTGATTTCCACCCCACTAGATATTACTTCGGACCACCAACCAGGTGGACACCGAAGTCTTAAAATCACGCAAAAACAATCAAAATCTTACACCCACTTTTTATCACTTTTCTCGACGTTTCACATGATTCTACGTCTAATTAAGCAAAACAAATTTTTGTGTCGGTCTGTCTGTTGGTCTGGATGTCTGGATGTCTGAATGTCTATTTACGCAATAACTCAAGAACCACTTATCTGATTTAAAAAATTCTTTCGCCAATCATCTTGTTTGGTTAATGGGAAGAACTGATTAGATTTTGGGGTTTGTACGTTCAAGGTTTCGGGTACCTACCATACAAATTGGCCCTAAAAATCGATAAGTTTGGCCCGAAGTTTGACAATCACTGTGTGATTTCCACCCCACTAGATATTACTTCGGGCCACCAACCAGGTGGACACCGAAGTCTTAAAATCACGCAAAAAAAATCAAAACCTTACACCCACTTTTTATCACTTTTCTCGACGTTTCACATGATTCTAAGTCTAATTAAGCAAAAAAAATTTTTGTGTCGGTCTGTCTGTTGGTCTGGATGTCTGGATGTCTGTTTACGCAATAACTGAAGAACCATGCACTTATCCGATCTAAAAAAATCTTTCGCCAATCATCTTGTTTTGTTAATGGGAAGAACTGATTAGATTTTGGGGTTTGTACGTTCAAGGTTTCGGGTACCTACCATACAAATTGTCCCTAAAAAATTTAAGTTTGGCCCGAAGTTTGACAATCACTGTGTGATTTCCGCCCCACTAGATTTTACAAATGCGAACTTGCTATAGTAGAAATTTGTTGAGCACTGAAAACTACAAACCATACGGTGACAGATAGTTGAAAATGCTGCTTACTGCTTGGTTCTAAAATAAAGTGCCTGTAGGTTCGACATTGTTCCTTTTGTTACTTAAAGATAGAGACATAGGCGTGATGATATATTACGCGATACGCGATATTTACGTGATATATTACGTAATATAGGAATGGCTGGAGAGGCACCACAGTAGCCTCTTCTACCGGCTGACGTAGGTGCTCACCGTACATGGCTGCAACTCACCGAAACCGGTGAGTTCCTGCATCGTAAAGGCCGGGTGCCGACGTCCAAGTGCCACCATTGCCGGGGATGCTACGTGGAGACGCCGTTTCACACACTGGCAGAGTGCCCAGAGTTGATGGAATGGCGCTGTGTCCTTAAAGTAGCCATGGGAGCGGGAAGCCTCACGAAAGTGTGTGGAACGCCGCCACCTTCTTTTGCGTGGCAGTGATGCGCGCAAAAGAGGCGGCAGGAAAGGTACGGTAGAAATCTAGTACTCCCCCATCCCGTAGAAAGCGCACTGGGCGGCGGGGGTCGCAGGAGCTGGCCCAGTGTGGTGGCCCGTCGTATTTCCGCGCGCACCTCTCTTTAGGGGAGAGGGGATTAGACCCCCAACAACACGTCGGGGTCGCCAGCGCGAGCGACCAGAGCTGGTCGGGTTCCAAGGGCTTTCCTTTTTAGGGCACACCAGATTCCCCGTATCTACCATATGGCTGACGCAAGAAACACCGTGCGGTTTTATTCGGTTCATGCCCGACACACCCATTATATCAGCTTATGCTAGTGATGACAAACTTTTTTTGATGTGTCTATGTGTAAATTTCTCTAAGAATCCGATAATCCTAAAAAATGTAGAAATATATATTTTTTACTTAGCTCATCGCTTAATCTCATTTGTAATCTGTGATTCTATAAAGCAAATGAATCTGATATTTCCATTTTATTATTTATTTGCAAACATAAAACGACAATTTTATGTTACTGTTATGAGCTTGAATTTGTATTTTAGTTCTATAGGAGTTGAATTATGATCAAAAAGTACTATTCGAATGGGTGGGCGTTGAACGGAGGTTGCTAGGCCATTAATCATACTACAATACTTTATTACTTCAATGGGGTGCCGATATAGGATCTTTCAAAATAGCTCAACGAAGCTAAAGCGGCCTGCCTTATAAAGCGCCGCATGTCATTTCTATTCTACTGTAAAGTTGTACGTTATCTATATATTAATACGTCAAGCGAAAACTTTAGATCCCTAGAAGTGTGAGATTTGGCATAGTGATCCTACTAACGCACGCCGCAATAGCAATAGCGGTAAGGCCCATCATGGAGGATTGGCTAGAGAGGCGACACGGAAGCCTCTCGTACCGACTGACGCAGGTGATCTCCGGGAAGGGGTGCTTTGGGGACCACCTGCATCGGATCAGGAAGGAGCCAACGCCTGAGTGTCATCACTGTGACGCGAGCGAGGACTCAGGGCTGCACACGCTGGCGGACTGCCCGGCGTGGGAGGTGCCGAGGCGTGACCTCGTGGCAGACATCGGGGTGGGAGTCCTCTCGCTCGGCAGCATGATTGCGGCAATGGTGCGGAGCGCGAGCGCGTGGGCCGCCACCACCTCCTTCTGCGAGCATGTGATGCTAGCGAAGGAGATGGCGGAGCGCGCCCGGGAGAGGTTCAGAACTCTCCCGGCCCGCCGGGCCCGCCGAGCCCGCAACATGCTCGCCGCGCGTCGCAGGCGACTCATGGCGCCGGAGGTCGCTTAACGACCTCCGTCCTCCATGAGCGCAGGCCTGGGGGTGGCAGGTGAGGCCGCCTGTCACCCCAGCAGAAGCAGGCCGGGACGGTGGGGCGACTAACACCCCTTCTCCAAACCGGGGCAAGACGGGGACACCGTGGTTCCCAAACCCGAGGGGGCCATCTCGAAACCGGAGATGGCCCAGGGTCAGTCGGGGTGCGAGGGATATGCTCTATGGGCAACCTTACACCCCGGCGTCTGCAGACCCGAGACAGCGTGCGGTTTTAGTCGATTCAAGCCCGACATAACCGCCCCCGCTGGCCGGCGGGGGGGTATCCGAGGGGATTACCGCACGAAAAAAAAAAAAAAAAAAGTGATCCTACTAATATTATAAATGTGAAAGTTTGTGAAAATGTTTGTAAGTTTGGATGTTTGTTACTCAATCACGATATAACGGCTGAACGGATTTGGTACAGGGATAGATTATAGTCTGGAATCACATATAGGCTGCTTTTTATCCCTGGAATAGGGTCCCATGGGAAGCGAAAACGGGAACAGAATTCCACATGGGAGAAGCGGTGGGTAACAACTAGTAGCTTATATCGAGAAGAAGTGCTAATGTTTAGGTATAGAATATGAGTTGCAAATACAACAAAAGAAATAAAATAAAAAATTATTGTTCACGTTCATACTTCTAATGTTGAACATATAATGTTGGTATCGGACTCCCGCAGTCAGAGCATATGTAATAAAAGTAATTTAATAAAAAAAACGACGACGGGTTGCACTCCGGGAGTGCCGGCAGAAGTGAAAACTTGAATATTAACGTTGTGCATTTGTGATAGTTTGGAATGGTAAGGGAATAATATGCACGAATTGCTTTAATTATCAGTATAATAGAACTATCATTTATGTGGTAACATACAATATTCATTTATTGCGCTATCGTAAACAAACATGACAATTTATGTTACATTAAAAATTTAACACTTCAGAACTATTACAATTATTTTACATTAAAAAGTGTATCTCTCAGAAAAATCAACTTCCATCCATAATTTCAACGACTTTTTCACCATCATTATTACCAGAACCATCATCGCCAATATATTTATAAAGTACTCCCTCATTTTCTTTCGCTATTTCTTTGTCACTTTTTTCATTAAAAGATGCACTTTGTTTAATTTCCATTTTATATCAATAGATTTATGGCACAAAATAGAATAAATATTACAAAAAGTTATATGATGACAAAAAGTGTTTCTTGGGCCTCGGTCGGAATCGATCTCAGTTTTGACGAAGTCCACGACCACTCATTAGACGAACGCGCCACCAAGGTTGTTAAGTACAGTGTGAAATTAGCGCTTCTATATTTGTCTGCAAACGTCTTACGAATTTTCGATCAGGTCACGTGTCCTGACGCGAGTTTAAACTTATTTACCCATTACAAGAAAAGTGCACAACACCGCTAAGAAGTTTTCACTTCAAAAATAAGCAATGTCCATAGAGGTAGGTAGGTTTATTTTTGACAATTGATCACAAAGAAAATTGTATCATCTTATTGCAGTCTACTGCTGGAGGTAGCCTTCTCCATGGCCTCTCTCAATGAGCTTTGTAGCCATTGATATACAATGTTTTTGTATATCAAAGGTCATAACACCCGATCCTACCTTTCATTTACCGATTCGCGGTCGCCACTCTAGAACTCTCATGCGGCCATCGGTTCTTCGGTAGATGTACCGTTAATAATACCAAATAATAATTTCAATTTGTGTACACTTAGATATCCATGAGATTAATAAATAAAATCTATTTTTTAATAGATTCGTGGGTGTAGACGATAAAAAGTAAAAAGGTTAAAATGTTAAAAAGGTACTATGATAAATGTTAATGGAAAATAAAGAACTCCACAGGAATGACAATGATATTTCAATAGAATGAAAGGCTTTGTAATAAAAAGCCCAAGCCGACTTTGATCTTTTTTTAGATAAGGTTGGGTCACAACAAACAACATTTTTTACGTTTCTATGCACGTATAGGTTTCGTTTTAGGGTTCAACGTCTGGGAACCTCCACGGGCTCCACCCCATTGGTGCCAACGATGAGATGGGTGTGTCGGAATCGGACCGACTAAAACCAGTGTAATCGGCGGACTTTGGGCACCATCACGGCCTGAACTATGGGGTCGAGTTTGATCCCACGTCGGTGAGTTGGCACGCGTGTGTAGGTCACATACGACACGCCTCCGTCTTGGCCTGCTTTTGTAAGGACGGCGAGTCGGCCGACTACCGTCCTCAGGCTGAGGCCCCGATCATGGAGGTCGGTAGCCCCGTGCGTAAACAAGTCTGCGGTGAGGGAACTCGGGTTTTCTCCCACTTCCTCCCCGCCGCCTCTTTCTCGCACATTACCTGCTCGCAGAAAAAGGCGGCGCCGAAAGGTGTTCCATTTGATCATGGAGGTCTGTAGTCCTGGGCATAGACAAGTCTGCGGCGTCCTCTCCGCAGACTGCGGAACTCTGGGGGCAGGGTTCTCTCCCACTCCCTCTCCGCCGCCTCTTTCGCACGCATTACCTGCTTGCAGAAAGAAGCGGCGCCGTGCGACTTGTCCCATCGGAGACCACGGATCTCACCATGGTCTCGAGCCCCAGGACCGCAACGAGATCCCGGCGTTGACTTGCCCACGCTGGGCACTCCACCAATGTGTGGAGCGCCGTGTCTTCGCCAGGATCCTCGCAGTGTTAGCACTGCGGCGTTGTCTCCCGGTGGATGCGCCAAGATACCCGTGTCCGATAATTATCTGGGACATTCGGTAGGAGAGGTCACCGTGGTGCCTCTCCACCCAATCCTCCATGACCGGTGGTAGCTTCTCCCCACCTTGGTTGCTCAAGTTGCACCTTACATGTCTCCATAAGTTCCTGGTGGAGCTGGGACCGCTGTATGTATGTCAACATATTTATCTCATAAATGCGTAGAGTTATTAATTTGAAAATAAATCAAATACCCAGGTGTGCAAACCTCTCAAACATGTAAAAATCAAACGCCAAACAACGCAATCAAAAGATAAAGCACTTTATGCAGCATATTTAGAAACCTCGGATGCAACCGGTAGCACTGCTAAACACAAAAAAAAATGCGATTAGAAACTTATTTCAATCAATCAATCAATTACATCGAATTAGGTCACATGGAACTGAGAAACATAGACATTAGAAACAACTGGAAACTTATTGAACTGCTACGTCGAAACTTTTGAGAGCGCTGGTCAAAGGAATATCTCCATCTCCTGCAGAACCGACCGACCAATGGCAACAAACTAACGGAAAAATAAAGAAGGGGAAATTAGTTCTCGTGAAAGAGGGTAATTTACCTTCAGCCAGATGGGCTATGGGCCGCATCGTGGAAGTCCATCCGGGTAGTAATAATTTAGTTCGAGTAATCACTCTCAAAGATCGCTAACAAAACTAGTTCCGCAACCAATCAGCGAAGTATGCAGAAATTGAGCGCTGAATCATTTTCAGTCGCAATCTAGATTTAAACTTTAATTAATTATAACTATCTACGAACTTTATTTTTTGCTTACTGTTTTATTGCATTGATATTTTATAACATTTTACACTTTTATACACCTTTAATATGTTTACGAAACTGTAATTAACGTTTGGAGATCATTAAATTTTAGCCTATTGCAGCCTGCTGCTGGACACAGGTGTCTCCCAATACGCGTCATAGCACCCGAGCCTCCATCTTCAAACATCACTTCTCTTTAAGAGTTGTACGTGAAGCAATTGAAATCAAGAAACGTAAAAATTTCAATCGGGAAAATGGGTTTAAATTATCTGTAACATGGAATCCAGTGATAAAAAGCATGCTAGGTATCGCACTTTATTGCTAAGTCGGATAGACATCGGACAGTTCGCTTACAAAAAGCGGCGATAGCCCAGTGGCGTAGAGAGGTATCGAGTTCGATCCCCAGTCGCCCCGGGCACACACCTCTGACTTTTCGTAGTTATGTGTGCATTAAAAAATGTTAATTATCGCTCGCTTAATAACGTGCCCGGTAGATGGTAATAGGCTCGCCCCCTATTACATTGGGACCTTAACATAACTAGTGAATCGTGGGTGTGTAATACACATCTCTGCGTACCCTTCGGGGATACAGGCGTGAAGTTATGTTATGTTATGATGTTAATTACAATGAATTTGACTGTTTTATTCAAAAACGAACCAGTTTTATTAACTTTACCGTACGCTTGGCCGTTAGTCTTTAGATTACCTAGGAAGTCTGCAGATTAAGTGGTTAATGTTATATTTATATTAGTTTTTCCACTTCAACGGACTGAACCAGATAATCGGCAGATTAACTAGTTAATCTGCACTCTGACTATTTTACGCACATTAGCGGTGACACGTATACCTATACTATGATCGTGTTAATTCCCTTTGTGATTATATAACTTATTTGCAGTTGGTAAACTGACCGCGACCTATTTTGATGTATGGCTACAACAGTACTCCAACAACAACGTTAAGTTTATACCTCTCCGACTCGGAACTGACCGGAAACTTTATAAATCGATTTGTAACTAACAAATTTATTTATAAGGTTAATGACCTCAAGATAATCTCGTACACGAATATTAATTTATACCTGAACAATCTGTGCACTACAACAGTTTCATCAAGACCTTTCCATAAATGAACTAAATAAAGTTGATTTTGTTATCTTAATACATTAGCTAATCAATTCTCGCCTTTTCGTGTATAATACGCTTAATAACGTGTCACTGGGAGTGAGAGGTTAGTAATATTACACACAAGGGCAAGTTTACACACATAAAATAGCTATCAATATAACAAAAAAACATGGATTGATTACCTTTTTTTTTTTTTTTTTTTTATCGTGCGGAAATCCCTTCTGATACCAGCGGGGGCGGTTATGTCGGGCTTGCACCGACTAAAACCGCACGCCGTCTCGGGTCTTCAGACGCCGGGGTGTAAGGTTACCCATAGAGCATATCCCTCGCACCCCGGCTGACCCTGGGCCATCTCACCACTAACAGCATCGCTCATCCTGTCTCCTCTGAAAGCAGAGGAGTACGGAGAGCGATGTGTTCCCGCCACGTTGGGTATTGGCCGACGATCAATGCCAACCCTATGAAGGGGTGAAGGGGAAGCCATTGACCGCCGCCCAGGGTGTACCGGCCGCTCCGATTCCGTTCCCCCCGGACTGCAGTGTGATCGGAATCGGAGCGACACTCGAGGAGGTTACCCAACACACACCCCCCCAACACATACCCCTGGATTGATTACCTACAGTCTTTTTTTTATGAGCGCCAATCGCAGTTCCTTCCAAAACTTGTACTTTGGAGCCCAAAATTTAATCTTTAACTCCTCCATTATAGCTTCCTTGGGCTTTTACGAGAGCGACTGCAGTCTGAACCCCCAACCCTGAGAGCAAGGCCTACGTTGGAGCCTCGTCCATCAATGAACAGGCGTGCCAGCTTGCAGATGAGGTTGGCGTGGGCCTCGAAGATTTAGTGAGGTCCCATAATGTTTGCAAGTTTGGCATTCCATACCTTCGTGGCTACATATTCGTTTATTTACTGTAGTGAAGATTTCATTACAAGAGTAGTATAATTTTCACTGTGATTTTAAAGACTTATTAAAGTTAAGCAAAACGCTATTGCTATTTTGATTTTTAATCGGTTTAAATAAAATATTCTATGTCAACGCTATCAAAAGATGTTGCCGTTTGTGCAGCATATTTAGACAATCGTAAAGTACTCAAAACCTGACAAAACCAAACATGATATTTTGCAGAGAGGAACGAAATTAAAAAAAAAGTTGCTCACGTGTGAAACATATAACTAATCACAGCGACAGGTGTTCAAAGTATTTGGTAAAAAAGCAAGACGATATTTATAATAGTTCTCATACAACGCGGCGTTACGGGCGCTGGCGGGGAGCACTGCCCCACGGCCCGCGAGCGCGGCGCCCCCAATGAGTTTCTATGTAGGCAAACACTCGCCCATTGTGGTGTTCGAAAATAGAATCACTTATACTCGAAACTAAAGCAAAATGTAATTTTGCCAACAGCTACATAACAGCGGAATAAAGTTTCTCTCAAAATTTTGATGAAATCTTCTTAACTTCAAAGTTTAAAAGGCTTAAACCTCTTTCAATATAGCGCTTTAGTAGGTAGCGTGTTGTTATGGTGTAAATAAGGGTGCATTTGAATAAGGTTTCGACACACCATCGATCGGTTAGCATCGCACTAAATTATGCAGCAAGGTACCTACATAATTTAGTATACCTTACAACCACTTGGCGATATTTATATCAGCATCGACGAGCCGGTTGAAGGGTCAAGTTAAAAACGGAAAGGTCGCTTGTATTTAAATACTGCCCCAATAGATGTCAGCTATAAATTGATATCGTTCAGGTTGGTTATTTTTATCATTGATGACGTGATACTAAATGTAATTCCAAGTGAAGAAAGTGTTACTTGCGTACCATGAAAAGTAACAATAGAAGGGAATACCCAACAGTTCCGATACATTTAATTCCGCATTTGAATATTCCGATTTTCGAAATTCGGAATATTATAATTCGTAAGAATCAAAATTGGGACTACTCAAAGACACAATAATGACACAAAATATAAGTGTTAATGGCCCGAAAAACGTTACATCGAATTAAAAATTTCCGAAAATTCCTTATTAAAATTAAAAATTAAACCCACTTCAAAAATCTAAACTTATAGAAAAGTGAACAAATGTGTGTGTGAGTGTTGAAGTCGGTGCCAAGTCAAACTGGTATTATGGGCATATATGGTACAGTCCGCAACCCCAAGCAATAAAATGCGTAAGTGTGTGCAGGGCGTCGTGTTGAGCGACATACCTAATCCAAACGGGCAGACACGTCTGGCCTAAATTTGAAAGTCTAGTCTAGTTGAAACCCGTGCCAAATACGAAAAATAAAAGAAACGTTATAGAGCATCAAAATTTCAATATCAATCGATACGTCTATGACGTCAAACCATTTGGGCTTACCCGTTTCGGGCCCCTCAGTGATTTTATTGCTTGGAACTATTTCGCTTGACACTGACTTCAACAGAAAAGTCTACTACACCACGAGAGAAATAGCACGTAGAGCTGCTATATCCCACCTGGAAGTGTGCGGATGCTGGGCTCTATGCAGTGGGTTATGGCCAACAGGGTCCTCAGGGGGTACCACATAATCTCCTTCGAGTCGGCGAGTCTTCTTGCTGTAACTCGACCATGGGATCTGGAGGCGCATTTCGCAACTGTACTAGTGGTGAAGGGAGGCGAGGTAGCAGCCGCGAAAAAGTGCAATCCCAGCTCGGCTAGGACATCGTGGTGGAGTAGAAGGAACGACTTGGGTGACCAAGCGCAGGGCACTCCGCAATAGCGGTGGTAAGGCCCATCATGGAGCATTGGCTAGAGAGGCGCGCTGGTAGACTGCCCGGCGTGGGAGGTGCCGAGGCGTGACCTCGTGGCAGCCATCGGGGTGGGAGTCCTTTCGCTCGGCAGCATTATTGCGGCAATGGTGCGGAGCGCGAGCGCGTGGGCCACCACCACCTCCTTCTGCGAACATGTAATGCTCGAGAAGGAGGAATAGATTGCTGGCAGCACGTGACCCAACAATCAACGCTATTAAAATAAAAGTAGAAGTTCGGGCCGCCTCTGGGCTTGAAGCTTGGCCTGTCAGACCATTCGGAATTGCTTGCACCAGGCTGGATTACGAGCTCGGAGGTCTTGACGAGCTCCTCTGAATTCCCGGCAACGTCATCGTCGGAGATTGCAGTGGGCTAGGCTTCGGCAAAATGGGGCGATGAAGAAGGAAACATTTGGTAAAACTGTCTCTTCGTTCTCATCCAGATAACCGACGTGTCCTTGTCTGGAGAAGTGACCGTGAAAGCCAAAGAACTGCCACTAGAACAGTTCAGCAAGGCGGGAAATCGGTTTCCTTTTGGGGTGGTGCTATGATTGGAGCTAGACGCCATTGATCTCGTATCGAGGCTTCGTGACAGTAGACATGTATAAAGCAGTTGCTATTGATGGAATTGTCAGACCATTCTGTATAAACCATATGCACCAATTTGTACTGGTCGATGATAATGCGCCCGCCCATCGAGCTCAACGAGTCAATGCCGCTCTCTGAGAATACGAAATCACAAGTTTAGACGGGCCTGCCGGCTTGCCTGACTTAAACCCTGTTTGTAACCATAAGCTACGTGCTAGAGCTCAGGGAAGTCGCTATTCAAGAATGGGACAGGCCCCCAGAAATGCCGGATAGCTTGATTCTTAGCATGCCCAGGAGGATCTCCGCATGTGTTCGAGCCAGGGAAGGAGTTATATTATATTGAATATAAACCTTTTATTTATAAAATTGTTGTTTAAGTTTGGTTAAACAGTCTTTTTCTTTCTATCAAATTTCTGTTAAAATTACACTATGATTAACTCTTTTCAAAAAACTCTTTTGTTTCATAAAAAAATTGTTATATTTTTTATTTTCAGCAGGGTATTTCTATTTAAAGAAAACACATAACAAAGAATTTTTCTTCATAAAGTTCAATTTAAAAATTATATCAGCTTATGCTTGTGATCACAAACTTTTTTCAATGTGAACCCGTTCAGAATGCCGTTCACGCTCTCACTTAACCCATGCATCATACACGCCATCCTCTTTTGCAGGATGGTATTAAAACCGCATGTTTAAAAAAACCGTTCCCGCAGGGGGAACGCACAGGTAGATTTCGTGAAGCAATTAATATTATTTTTAGGTAGATTTCGATGAAATCGATCTACCTATTGGTTTCTTGACTACTGTCGAATTTAAAAAAAATTCTTCATAGGAGGTCTAGTTATGACCCCCTGAGTCCGAAATGACCACTGGTCAAAAAGTTTATATATTTATATATATATATATATATGTATGTATGGTTCCACTTCCCAAAATTTGCGGCACTCTCACGGTTGCATTTTTGCCCCGATCTTGGGTGTAAACTTAGTTTAAGTTCGTGAACGGGTGGAATCCGGCCTAAGGGGACGGTAGGACCTCACTTTTTGTGAAATCAGTTTTTCCTCAAAATTTCACGTTCCATGAAAGATATTCGAACTGTTCTAATTTTATCCCATAGTATACATGAATACCAACAACTTTTAATTATAAACCTATAAGATTTAGACTTTAACTAAAAGTGGAGGGGGGAAAAACCAAAATTTTTCGGGAAAAAAATCATAACTTCTAACCGGTGAACATTCTTTTCGTCGGAAACATTTTTAATCGATAGGCCATTTTTAAGTCTAAAATAAATGTCTGAAAAGTTTTTCGCTAAAAGTTACTGTTTTCGAGAAAAAAAAATTAAACTGTTTAAAGTCCGTAGTTCTCTATATAAAATAATATTAATTGCTTCACGAAATCTACCTGTGCGTTCCCCCTGCGGGAACGGATTTTTTAACATGTTTAATTTTTTTTCTCGAAAACGGTAACTTTTAGCGAATAACTAAAATAAGACAGATAACGGTATGTTGGATAGACCTAGAAAATGCATTTGGCTCAATTCCACATTACCTTATGGTATACGCGTTGCAATGGTATAACTTTCCGCCCGTGGTCATAGAGATAATCGAGTCGTATTACTCCCAGCTAAAATTTGCTATAAGCTTCCAAGAAGTACACACAGGACCATTACGGTATAATGTGGGACTGTTTCAGGGATGCTGCTTGTCACCAATAGCATTTAACATAGTAATTAATATCTTAATTACCAAGTTAATACGTCACGAAAAGAAATGGGGTTATCGGTTTAAAGTAAATAACATATACTCAGAGTCCATCTTAGCTTTTGCTGACGATCTCGCAATACTGACGCGCAATCCAAAACAATGTCAGGAACTATTAAAGGAAGTCGATGAGTTCTGTTCGTGGACAAATGGACTGAGGACGAAGCCCAGTAAGTGTCACTGTCTATGTCTGGGTAGACGGGACACCAAATTTACCTCTTACGACCCGGGACTCTTCATTGGGGGTAAACCAGTTTCCATAGTCGCTGAATCGGTGCCATTTAAATTTCTTGGGAGAAAGATAGACTATAAAGGACGCACACCATCCTTAGATGAAGTTGTCGATACGTTTATAAATGACCTAAATAAGATAGATCAGATACCACTAAACAATATCAAAAAAGCTTGGATATATGACAACTACTTAACATCACGTCTGACTTGGCCTTTTCTGGTGTATGAATTCGGTAAAACCTTACTGGCGAAAATAGATGCAACTGTCATAAAATCGCTAAAATCGTGGCTTGGACTAGCGCACTCTGCTGATTCCTCTGCTCTATTTAGGGATCAAAATAATTTTGGGATGAAACTTAAGAAACCATCGGAGCTCTATAAACATCTTAGAGTTACCAAAGCCCACATCTTAGGAAAATCCCAAGATGTCACAATCAGGGCACTCCCGAAAGATAATAACGCGTCCGAGCTTGAATCTAGACTTCTATTCCATAAACGATTTATGATAGGGGCCCAGTCAAACAGAGTGGGGTTGGGAGTACGAGAGCCAGAAAGGGACCAGGATATACTTAAGTCCTTTCTAAAACAAGACGAAAATGATAAATATCGAGTGCACGCGATGAATTTGGAAATCCAAAATGAATGGTTGACTATGGGAGAGTTCTGCATACCGATGGCCTTAAAGTGGCGCACCTTGATCTATGACTGGTCGCCGGCCCTGTTAAAATTTTATCTTAACGCCTTTCAGATGACCCTCCCAGACCAGAGTAATCTGGTAAGGTGGGGGAAGGCCACAGAAAAACAATGTTATACTTGTGGTGAGGCAATAGGGACGGCTAGACACATATTAGTAGGATGTAGGGTGCTTCTCGATAGAGGCCATTACTCACGCCGCCACGATAAGGTGCTTATCATCATACGTGAAGCAATGAGTCTGGCAGTAGCTAGAGCCCAAAAAGGATTGACTACTAACAGACGTCATATCAACTTTGTGTCTGAAGGTTCATCCATAACACCCAGGAACAAACCTTATTCAATCTTAGATACTGCCCCAGATTGGACTCTCCTAATCGACACGTATGAAAAGCACTACAAAATTCCGGAGGATGTTGGGGTTTCGTCATCTAGACCTGACATATTCCTATATTCTAAGAGATTAAAACATGTGGTTCTTGTGGAACTTACTGTACCGTGGGAAACAAATATACCGAAGGACCACACAATAAAGAAAAATAAATACTATGATCTCACAAACGAATTAATCAAAAACGGTTACGTGGTTAATTTGTATGCAGTGGAAGTGGGAGCGAGAGGTATACCAGCAAAATCTCTCTATAACCTACTTAAAGATCTAGGCCTATCGAGAGCTACAATAAGCTCATTACTAGGACGAATGTCTAAAGCGGCACTAGTAGGTTCGTATCAAATTTGGTTAGGCAGGGAGGGGAACTTGGGTAGTGAAGGTGAGTGTTGATGTACATCAACAAAAGGGGCCCCTTCTAAACCTACACTTGGGTCGCAAGTCCCAGGCACTGTCCCGAGTTCCCAACTCAGCAACGCGATGGACCCGGCACCCGCACGGAGAATCCATGGATTGCTAAGATTACGGTCTCAGACATTTATTTTAGACTTAAAAATGGCCTATCGATTAAAAATGTTTCCGACGAGAAGAATGTTCACCAGTTAGAAGTTATGCATATTTTTCCCGAAAAATTATAGTATACATATACTATATACATACACATACATACATGTATACATATACATATACTATGGGATAAAATTAGAACGGTTCGAATATCTTTCATGGAACGTGAAATTTTGAGTAAAAACTGATTTCACAAAAAGTGAGGCCCTACCGTCCCCTTAGGCCGGATTCCACCCGTTCAAGCAATTTTTGACCGCAGTTTGAAAGAGATCGGGGCAAAAATGCGACCGTGAATTTTGGGAAGTGGAACCATACATACATATATATATTATATATATAAACTTTTTGACCAGTGGTCATTTCGGACTCAGGGGGTCATAACTAGACCTCCTATGAAGAATTTTTTTTTAAATTCGACAGTAGTCAAGAAACCAATAGATAGATCGATTTCATCGAAATCTACCTAAAATGCACCATTAGCCCAGCAATTGTATAGTGTTGGGCTAAAGAAGCTTGCAGGCAGACAAATTGTGCAAACGATCCACATATCCTTCTTTAGACCAGCACACACACACACACACACACAACATGCTGAGCGAGCTAAGGGAGCTCGTGGACACCGTGGCCCTTGACATAAATAGATATAGCTTAGAAGGGTATTCGTGTAAGATTACTTCTAATATTGTACGAAGAAATAGGAGTCGGACAAAGCTGGTCTCCGTCGACATCGCTCAATACTTTGTAAAATAGATAATTCATTTTCTACTTACACATAGTCGAAATCAAGTGCTATTCCACTATACGTAAGAAAATAAGTTTAAATTTTCAACATTACAACCAAAACAATTACATATAGGGCGAATTATCAAAATTAACAGTTGCAGGGCGACGCGTGTGCGGCAAGCGTCAGGGACAAGTAGGGCGAGGGAGTGCGGGGCGGTGCGTGTAACGTTGGCCCAAAGAAGCATTTGCAACGCAATAACACAATTTACCTTCGAAAAAGCTTCTTCAGCCCAAAGCATAACATGTTATGCTGACGCCAGCGAGAACGAACCACGCAACA
Organism: Cybosia mesomella; assembly: GCA_946251805.1. Taxonomy (NCBI): domain Eukaryota; kingdom Metazoa; phylum Arthropoda; class Insecta; order Lepidoptera; family Erebidae; genus Cybosia; species Cybosia mesomella. The sequence continues at coordinate 17,655,149 of OX276403.1, forward strand.
CCCAGTTGTATCCGATGTTCCACAGGAGTGGCCCTAGGACCGACCCCTGTGGAATACCGCACGACACTTCTCGCCGCCCTGGCCCTAGCCAGCTCGGGTAAACTATGGCCCTCTCGGATAGGTATGCCTCGACAATGCGGCGGAGGTAGGGAGGCACTCCGTGATACGTGAGAGCCTCCCTATCGCAGCTCCAGGGTAGGGTGTTGAAGGCGTTGGCGATGTCGAGAGACACCGCCACCACCACCCCTCCCCGCGAGACTACTTCCTCCGTCAGGCAAAACCGTGGGCAAAAGCTGTCTAATATAAAAATTCAGCTGAAACCCGACTCACTGTGGTCTTACTGCCATGATATGTATCAGCCCTATACTAGAGTGTAATTTAAAAACCGAAGGTGCGAAAGGAGGGCATTCCTAGTAACAGTAGTAACGAAGCCCAGGCGCCCGGGCGAGTTAGAGTAGCTTGGGCCCTACCAACATCCTTGAGGCCCCAGCCAACCTCACGTGCAAGTCGGTGCACCCGCTAAGTAACGGACGAGACTCTGTTGTAGGCTTTCCTCTCAGGGTTGGGAGATTAGACGGTAGTCGCTCCCGGAAAAGTCCAAAGTCCGGGCTCCAAAGTGCAAATTTTGAGTGCAACTGGGAGAACGGATGTTAATGACCATGATAACTAATTTTATTTCATATTCTGTGTTTATAGGGGAAAGCCATCGCAGTAGGCATGTAGTGTTATAATACAGTATAATATATAATAATATAGTATATGGTATATTATTATTTATATAGTATAAATGTAGTAGGTAACCTTTAGTGTCAAACGAAGATAGTGTAATGCTTCAATTTTGTTTTAATATTTATACGGTAGAGTGCGAGCGTTTTTAAGCTGACAGTGCGGTCGGTGGGCGCTGAGTCAACGTTTGATGCCAAGAGTTGGAGATGCCAAACAATAGGCAATATGCCTTTATAGTTTTATCTTTGTGTTATGGTTCCGGGGATTGCACTGTCGAACTCGTGCGCCGGAAGTCGTTTGCGATCATGTGCCTCAATATCCTTCCCACACAAGATGTAAATTATATAATTCAAATACTTTATTGCCTCCTTACAATCGCTGAAGCTATTAAATCATATCGACCATATCATAATACAAACGTACGTCTTCAGTATTTAAGCTATACTATACATTCTTTTAATATTATTTACGATAGTAGTTCGTCTGTTAATATTATCTGTTGTCTTCGGTTATATTCATACAATTGTTTTATTGAGATGATGATCTATAGTAATGCTGAGATCTAATAAGATTCACTTTATGGTAATGATTGAATATTAAGAGTGTTTTTTTTTCATTTTTACTGTATCTAGAATTGTGTATTTTGTAGTTACTGTGTACGATAAAATACTACAATATGGAGTTTTTCAAGAAGGTTATTACAAGGTTTTTACAGGGTCGGCAACGTGAGTGTGACGCCCCTGGTGTTGCACACGTTCATAAGCCGCGTTTCTCAGTAGGTGAGCCGTATGCTAGTCTACCACCTAATTGGTATATAAAAAGTATATTCTGGTATCCTATGTATGAGTTAAAACCTAATTGCTAATGGATAAATGCGAATGAGAAGTGGATTAAAGGGACAGAATCTGGAGCCAAAAAATACTTCTATCCTTGAAAAAGTTGCGCTAGCCCACTTGTTTCCAACCGCGGTGGCGGCCAAAGTCCGCCGGCAACCCTGGGGTTATCCTTTCGAGGGCTTACCCGGGGTGCCCGGCAACGGACACTTGGGGAGGACACCGTGCGGTTTTAGTCGATACACGACATAACCACCCCCGCTGGCCGGCGGGGGGGTATCCGAAGGGATTTCCGCACGTAAAAAAAAAAAGCCCACTTGTTTAGTGATGTGTTCCAGCTGGTAAGACATTAGGCCTCTTTAAACTGGTGATCGGTTTAGCAATCAATAGGTCAATGTTATCAGTAGTGTTGCGATCATTTACAGAGACCAGTAATAGGAACAGGCTGTTAGCCTCCTTAGAAACATTAAAAGGGTGTTGACGCCCTTAAACAAATCCAGGCATATAAATAGATTTATCAGCAAGTGTACATAAAGCTTGTGTGTCATTGCCTATGTTATTATAACAGAACAGAGAAAATGCTTTAAAAGAGCAGTCAACGTCAGTTAGTTGATAACACGTCACTGAACGAGACATCTAATTCAATAAACAGTTTTATACATTAATTCTAAGGCAGTAGTGAGAGCAAACCTCTCTTTGATCCTTTTGAAAGGTTTTTTGGTAAAGGATTTAAAGATTTGGCTTCTCTTTAGTGATATAAATTCTTAGCATTATGGATAAACGAAAATCTTACTTTTACATTCTGTCTTCATAATATCGGAATCATTTCATTATTAGCTTTATTATTACTTCGGGCCACCAACCAGGTGGATACCGAAGTCTTAAAATCACGCAAAAAAAAACAAAATCTTACACCCACTTTTTATCACTTTTCTCGACGTTTCACATGATTCTAAAAAAATGTTTGTGTCGGTCTGTCTGTTGGTCTGGATGTCTGGATGTCTGAATGTCTGGATGTCTGTTTATGCAATAACTCAAGAACCACTTATCCAATTTAAAAAATTCTTTCGCCAAACATCTTGTTTGGTTAATGGGAAGAACAGATTTTGGGGTTTGTACGTTCAAAACCTACCATACAAATTGTCCCTAAAAAATATTTTTTTTGTATTTTTGACGTCGACGACGTTTGATTTGACTTCATTTTCTTCATATTTATTGCTCAATATATAAAGACGCGTCGAATAATATGCATGAAGCCTAAGGTCTGTAATTTTGAATAAAAATACTGCAACAAAAATATCTAAGTTTGGCCCGAAGTTTGACAATCACTGTGTGATTTCCGCCCCACTAGATTTAATTATTACATCTTAGTCTTCATGCACTTGTTGACTTTTCGCGATTTCCTTTTTTTTATCCCTTAAAGGAAACTAATATTTGGCAGGTGCACCGATACCAGCAGGTGAGGTTGAGTTGGGCCTCGAAGGTGTTCGTAGGGCTCTGCACACTCATATAAAGTTATCTTATTCATAAAATAGTAGGTCTGTTAGGAATAAAACTATTTATAATGTTCAGTTAGTTATAAAATTTACTAGCGAGAACCAAATAATCGGAATCTACCTGAGCTAGTAAATTCTAATTTAAAAGATTTATAACCTTGATATTCTAACACAACAATTACTTTTGTGAATTAAACTGGGACTGTTCGTAACATTAATTTTAAATATTATACGAAAGAGTTGCTACCACACATGTACTGGGAGATTTTATCATAAATATCAATTATCTCATCGTCGCCTATTTGCATATTCATATTACACGTTAAAAATTTCCATTTTAGGGAGAAAGAGTACAGTTTGGATCATCAATCCATTTTATAGTGAGTAGTAAGTACAACGGTGAATTTATCCATACAACAAACAAACATGTAATATTGCAAGCAGAACAATACAAAACATAACGTAGAAAGTTTTCGGAATAGTCGAAAGTTAACTGTAATGTTGGCACCTGTTGTCTTCATATTCTGATTAAGTGGAGGGCAAAGGAGGGAAGACAGAGTACTGCGGCTGGCAGGTGGCCACACTCCTGCCAGCCGACACACTCGTTAGCTCCTGAAGCATCTCACGATCTAATAGTTTCGCCGTCTTTCACTGACTATTTCATCTATTAGTTTTTTTTTTTCAACTGGAACTGGTACACAGGTCCCATAGTTGTGTTTACATCTGGTTTTGATCTTATTTTTATTATTAATATTGTTCGGATTCCGTACCTTTTTTTTTCGTGCTGATATCCCCTCGGATACCCCCGCCGGCCAGCGGGGGCGGTTATGTCGGGCTTGAACCGACTAAAACCGCACGCCGTCTCGGGTCTACAGACGCCGGCGTGTAAGGTTACCCATAAAGCATTTCCTTTGCACCGCGAGTGAGGATTCCGTACCTTAAAAGGAAAATACAGAACCCATATAAGATCACATCGTTGTCGGTTTGTCAATTTTTTTTTCTCCAGCATCGATTTGAAACATATATTAAATACATGGAACTGCAATGCCTTGAAGCTGTGAAATCAAACAAACTTATAAGTCAACGCAATAATATACAACCATTCATGCAACATCTTTAAATAATCGAAAGGGAAACAAAATCTACAGAGTTTGAGCACGAAATATCAAACTTGACATGATACAAGGCACAAGAAAGGCCGAGCCTCGAAAACCTTATTATAATATATATATATATATAAACATTAACATAACATAAACTCACGCCTCCATCCCCGAAGGGGTAGGCAGAGGTGCTCGCACCCACGTTTCGCCAGTTTATGTTTTAGGTCCCAATGTAATAGGTGGCGAGCCTATTGCCATTAACCGGGCACTTATAAACCTGCGATAAATACACACATAACTTCGAAAAGCATCGAAAAGTCATTGGTGTGTGCCATGGTAATACCTGGGATCGAACCCGAGACCTTGTCTCAGCAGTCCTTTACCCATACCACTAGGCTACCGCGGCTGTTGTTATATATATATATATTATAATGGATATAGGTCTACGCCATAGCACCCGATCCTCCGTTTTCAGCATCTAGTTTACCCCAGCTACTTTACGGCATTCCAGGCCGAGCATGGATCCAGGCCCTGGAGGAACTAGGGCCTCGACTGTTGGCGCTCTTTAGCGCATGCCTCGAAAGGGGCCAGTTTCCAAAGGCTTGGAAGACGGGGAAACTGGTCCTTATCCGGAAGGCGGGGCGGCCGGCGGACCAGCCATCCGGATACCGGCCGATCGTGTTGCTCGACGAGGTGTGCAAGCTCTTTGAGCGGATTATTGCAGAGCGCCTCGTCGAGCATCTCACGAACGTGGGGCCAGATCTGGCGGACAACCAGTTCGGTTTCCGCCGGGGGCGCTCCACCGTGGAAGCGATCATGCGCGTTAGGCGCCTGGCGGAGGAAGTAGTCTCGCGGAGTGGGGTGGTGGTGGCGGTGTCTCTCGACATCGCCAACGCCTTCAACACCCTACCCTGGAGCTGCGTTAGGGTGTCGCTCGCGTATCACGGAGTGCCTCCTTACCTCCGCCGCATTGTCGAGGCATACCTATCCGAGAGGGCCATAGTTTACCCGAGCTGGCTAGGGCCAGGGCGGCGAGAAGTGTCGTGCGGTGTTCCGCAGGGGTCGGTCCTAGGGCCACTCCTGTGGAACATCGGATACGACTGGGTGCTGCGCGGTACGTTGCTCGAGGGGGTCAGCATAGTGTGCTATGCTGACGACACCCTCGTTATGGCGCGGGGAGCAACGTATCGAAGCGCGGCACTGAAGGCCACGGCAGGGGTTGCTCAAGTCGTGGGTCGAATACGGCGGCTGGGACTCGAGGTGGCTCTCCACAAATCCGAGGCTATGTGTTTTCACGGGCCTCGGAGGGGGCCACCCGCGGGAACCAGCATAACCGTAGGGGGCGTAAGCATCGGCATCGAGCCCACGATGAAGTACCTTGGGCTCGTACTCGATAGCCGATGGGACTTCGGACCTCATCTCCGAAGTCTGGTCCCGAAACTGAGGGGGGCTGCGGCTGCGCTATCGCGGCTGATGCCCAACGTTAAGGACCCAACGCCCCCACTAGGAGACTGAACCTGGGGATCGTGCGAAGCATGGCCCTGTACGGGGCCCCAGTATGGGCGGAGACTCTGGCGGCCCGCAACGTGGCTGTATTAAACAGCCCGTTAAAAGCGATGGCCGTCAGAGTCATCAGGGGGTATCGCATGATCTCCGTCGAGGCGGCATGTCTCCTAGCCGGGACCCCTCCATGGGACCTGGAAGCGAGAGCCCTTGCGCTGCTGTACCAGTGGCGCAAGGAGGCGCTGGAGCGGGGCCATAAGCCGGAGCCCCGAGAAATCAGGGCTCAGCGGTCCCTGCTCCGCCAGGAACTCATGGAGACATGGAGGGTGCGACTTGAGCACCCAAGGTGGGGGGAATCCACCATTGCGGCGGTGAGACCGATCATGAAGAAGTGGTTGGAGAGGGACCATGGGGACCTCTCCTACCGGATGTGCCAGATGGTTACCGGACACGGGTGTTTCGGTAAGTATCTGTGGCGCATCCATCGGGAGACAACGCCGCAGTGCCAGCACTGCGAGGATCCTGGCGAAGACACGGCGCTCCACACGCTGGTGGAGTGCCCTGCGTGGGCGAGTCAACGCCGGGATCTCGTTGCGGTCCTGGGCGTGGACGTTCTCTCGTTGGATACCATGGTGAGGGCTGTGGTCTCCGACGGGAGCAAGTGGCACGCCGCCGCCTCTTTCTGCGAGCAGGTAATGCGCGCGAAAGAGACGGCGGAGAGGGAGCAGGAGAGAACCCTGCCCCCCGAGTTCCGCAGTCCGCGGCCGTGGCGGAGGCGTGTCGTGTGTGCCCGATCACCGAAGCGGGATAAAACCCGACCCCACCAGGCGAGGCCGCGGTGGCGGCCAAAGTCCGCCGGCAACCCTGGGGTTATCCTTTCGAGGGCTTACCCGGGGTGCCCGGCAACGGACGCTTGGGGAGGACACCGTGCGGTTTTAGTCGAGACACGACATAACCACCCCCGCTGGCCAGAGGGGGGTATCCGAAGGGATTTCCGCACGTAAAAAAAAAAAAACCCCAGCTACTTTCTTCAAGTCATCGGTTCAATTGACTGGGGGTGTCCCACCATTCTTTTATCAATTAGCGATCTCCGCCCTAGAAATCGTTTACGGTCTTCGGTCCTTCAGTAGATGTGGCTCATTGTTATTTCAGTTGGTTTATTCTGCGAGCTGTAACTGCAGTTTTTTAATAGCAACATCACGTATGTTGCATCAATCCAGTTTTGTACGTAACGTGCGCGAGACACATTCGCAATTGACCGGTTTTTAATTGAAACGAACAAAAATATAATCATATTTACATCTACTTGGTGGCTTCATAAGTAACATGTTTTCGTAGAGCATCACTACGAAGAACTCGTAGCACTCGAACTGCTACGACGAAAAAATGAAGTTATTTACATACGTTTGCATTATTGCAGCAATATAAACATAGGTAAATATGAATGTTTTTTTTATTAGTTCAAATTAAAAACCAGTCAAGTGCATGTCTGTTTCGCGCAATGAGGGTTCCGTACATACAATATGCAATATACTCAATGCTGCTATTGGAAAACTGCAGTTACAGCTCGCAGAATAAACCAACTGAAATGACAATGAGCTGGCCACATCTACTGCAGGACCGAAGACCACAAACGAGTCCTAGGGTGGACATCGCGAATTGATAAAATAATGGTGGGACACCCCAGCCAGTTGAACCGATGACCTGGAGAAAGTAGTTGGGGTAGACTAGATGCTGAAAACGGAGGATCAGGTGCTATGGCGTAGACCTATATCCATTTCAATCGATCAATTTTAGCAATCGGCTAAAATTTATTGATTGAAATAAGTTTTAATTTCACTTTTTGTGCTGTAGTTAGCTACAAATTTTTGCAGGTTTCGGACTGTATATTGATGGTCTTCGAACTTCTGCCTTTATTTGTGCTATAAGATGAAACAAGTTCATGTCAAGTTTGATATTTCTTGCTCAACGGGAGGTACTCTGTAGATTTTGATTCTCTTTCGATTGTCTAAATATGCTGCATGAACGGTTGTATTTTTTATTACGTTGAATTATAAGTTTGGCTGCAGTTCTAAGTATTTAATAAAAATTTCAAATTGATGCTTGAGAAAAAGATTTCGACAGACCAACAACGAAGTGATCTTATATGGGTTCTGTATTTTGCTTTTAAGGTACGGAATCCTAACAACATTAATAATAAAATAAGATCAAAACCAGTTGTAAACACGGCTAGGCGATCTGTGTACCAGTTCCAGTTGGAACAAATATAAACTAGAAGAATAAATGGTCAGTGAAAGACGGCGAAACTATTAGATCGTGAGATGCTTCAGGAGCTAACGAGTATTTCGGCAGGAGTCTGGCCGCGTGCCAGCCGCAGTCGCAGCATAAATTGTGGTAGAACGCCCGGCACTCGCCGCTCACCACTACTTTGCCTTCCCTCCTTTGCCCTCCACTTAACCAAAATGGGAAGACAACAAGTGCCTACATTACAGTTAACTTTCGACTGGTCCAAAACTTTCTACGTTATGTTTTGCACTTTTTGGCTTGCAATAATACATGTTTGTTTGTTGTATGGATAAATTCACTGTTGTACTTATTACTTACTGTAAAATGGATTAATGACCCAAACTGTACTCTTTCTCCCTAATTTGAAATATTAACATAAACATTTTAACTTGTAATATGAACATGCAAATAGGCGACTATGAGATAATTGATATTTATGATAAAACCTCCAAGTCCCTGTGTAGTAACAACTCTTTCGTGTAATATTTAAAATTAATGTTACGAACAGACCCAGTTTCATTCACAACAGTAATAGTTGTGTTAGAATTTCAAGGTTATAAATCTTTTAAATTAGAATTTACTAGCTCCGGTAGATTCCGGTTATGTTGTTCTCTGTAGTAACTTTAATAACTAACTGAACATTCTAAAAGGTGTTATTCTTAACATAGTGTGCCTACTATTTTATCACTAAGCTAACTTAATATAGTGCCCTACGAACACGTTCGAGGCCCAAGTCAACCTCATCTGCTGGAGTTTCCTTTCAGGGTTAAATAAAAAAAAAGGAAGTCAGACAGCAGTCGCTCACGTCAAAGTCAACAGGTGCAACCCGGAAATCGCTGGGAAGATGATGAAGACTAAGATATAACAATTAAATAATAAAGCTAATAATAAAGTAATTAAAGTATTATAAAGACAGAATATGAAAAGTAAGTTTTTTATTTTTTATTTAACACTAGCTGACCCGGCAGACTTCGTACTGCCTCAATCGATGACAAACCTTTTAAACCTTCTCTGGACCTCCACAAATAATTCAAGACCAAAATTAGCCAAATCGGTCCAGCCGTTCTCGAGTTTTAGCGAGACTAACGAACAGCAATTCATTTTTATATTTAAGAAGAAGAAGAAGAAGAAGAAGAAGAAGAAGATACTAACATAAATAATACTAACATTACTCAATAAAGAAATACTACTAACAATGCTAACCCATAATTTTAGTCTCAACCATTGTTAACTCATATGTAAGGGACAAATAAAGCTTTATTTATTTATTTACTAGCTGACCCGGCAGACTTCGTACTGCCTCAATCGATAACAACTTCCATATTTATTCAACTTTTAAACTTTCTCTGGACCTCCACAAATAATTCAAGACCAAAATTAGCCAAATCGGTCCAGCCGTACTCGAGTTTTAGCGAGACTAACGAACAGCAATTCATTTTTATATATAAAGATAAAAGAGAAGTCTAACCTTTAAATCTTTTACCAAAAATCCTTTCCAAAGAGCCAATGAGAGCTTTGCTCTCAGTTCTGCCTGAGCATTAAGTTATAAAACGGTTTATCGAAAATAAGATGTCCCATTCACTGACGTGTTATCAACTAACTGATGTTAACTGCCCTTCTAAAAGCATTTTCACCGTTCTGTTATAATAACATAGGCAATGACACACAAGCTTTATGTACACTTGCTGCAGACCTAATGGTTATTGATCACCTCCCCATGAGGGTATACAGTAAGTAAGTAACGATTGGCAGAGAGCGTAGTAAATTCACTTTAAAGTTAGCGGAGGAAGGACGTGTCTTATTGTTTTAAATATATATGTCAGCTTTCTTACCCTTTTAGTAAGACGTTGAATGTGTGGTTTTAAACTGCAGTGTTCATCAAGACTACTCCCAAGTACTTGATACTATCGGTGCGCAGAAGAGGACTGCAATGAAAAGGGCCTGAACAATAATGTAACGTAAGTATTTAGTCATTCGATGGGTGACCCCGGAGCGAGAATGAAATATATTTAGTTTTATCCTCATTTAAGGTGAGAATATTATCATTAAGCCACTGCTTGACAATATCCAATCCTCTTTGAGCGGAATTATAGGTTTGAGCCCAAGTTTTACCTGCGAAGATAAGTGAAGTATAATCAGCATACGAGATCATTTTCCCTGGGAATTAGTCAAGGCTGAGTAGGTCGTTTATATACATATATTAAAAAGAGCGTAGGTCCAAGGATACTTCTCTGTGGAACGCCATAACGCACGGGAAGCTCAGTGGTTATATATGGACCCTCCTTAACACACTGCAATCTATCTGATAAGTACGAGATGAGAAGTTTGAAATCAGTTCCCCTGATATCTATATTCTCCATTTTTTTTCACCAGGATGGGAACAGAGGTTGTATACCAGGACAAAGACCCCAGTTGATAGACACATATTAATAATATGGGTCAAATGAGGAACCAGGATGACTTCATGTTCCTTCAGTAGTTTGTTCTATACAGTATCCCAGCCAACACAACTATCAAGCTTAAGTGCTGATATTAAACCTGCAACCTCTGCTTTTTCCGTATTAAGAAGCAAAAACGAGCAACTATGTCCATCACTGGGAATTAACTCCCCCGAAAAGACTGATTGAGAATTAGTTATTTTTTCGGCAAGTCTCCTACCGACAACTTAGCACATAGCTTAGCACTTATCGCATAGTAGCTGTTGGCGGTATTAATATTAGTCTTGAGAGTTATTTGATAAGTCAAGCAACTCTTTATTATATGTTATGTTTTTGGTAGTATTTGTTATTGTTTTTATAGTATCCCACCTTTTTTATTATCTGTTCCTGCTTTTAGAATAAGGTCTTTTTCATAGCTGCGTTTGAGTTTTTACAATATTGAACTCGAGAAATTTTTATAGCGAGTATAAGTTGTTTTAAGTGTGATATTATCTGGAAAAGCATAAGATTTATTATTTAGTTTATCTCTATTTCTCATACAGGGCACGAGACCAGGTGTGAACCAATTATTTATTATTCTTTTACGCCGAGATAGAGTAACTGCTTTTGAATTTTTGAGTAGTGCCGTCCTCATCTACCCAATAACACAAAACTCATTGCATGGTTACAGTATTCAGTTTGATAGATGTAATCGAAATTAATTTTCTTTATATCAGTGCTCAACCCTTCTTGGTCAATTTAGTATGTGCAGAATTTATTATTTATTTATTATAACCCAACCAACATTATCGTTTCATACTCAAAATTTCCATAATATAAACTACAATTTTTCGGGCTTACAGGTTGTGTTAACAAGACTTGGAATCTACTGTGACGTCATAATTCTAACAGAGTGCCGGTAGTCCTGTGCTCTGATCATACCTACAATTATTGGCTACTGCTCTGCCGCGACCAGTAATAATCGAATTCAACATGATGGAGTCGTTGTTTATGTAAAAGAGCAAATTAACCATTGTATAGAAGAAGTCCTGTTTTAAGAATAATTTGCTACAGTATTTAACTTCACAAGAATGTGATTCTGAGATAGCATAGTCATCAATAGCGTGTATAAAGTTTTTTAAATTATTAACCATGGTCATCGTTAGGAAGTAAAATTACAGACCTTAGGCTTTATGCATATTATTCGACGCGTCTTTATATATTGAGCAATAAATATGAAGAAAATGAAATCAAATCAAACGTCTTCGACGTCAAAAACACAAAAAAATGACAATTTGTATGGTAGGTACCCGAAACCTGGGCTGCACACGCTGGCGGACTGCCCGGCGTGGGAGGCGTGGAAGCCATCGGGGTGGGAGTCCTCTCGCTCGGCAGCATGATTGCGGCAATGGTGCGGAGCACGAGCGCGTGGGCCGCCGCCACCTCCTTCTGCGAGCATGTTATGCTCGCGAAGGAGATGGCGGAACTCTCCCGGCCCGCCGAGCCCGCAACTTGCTCGCCGCGCGTCGCAGGCGACTCAGGCTCCGGAGGTCGCTTAACGACCTCCGTCCTCCATAAGCGCACGCCTGGAGGTGGCGGGTGAGGCCGCCCGTCACCCCAGCAGAAGCAGGCCGGTACGGTGGGGCGACTAGCGCCCCTCCCCCAAACCGGGGCAAGACGGGGACACCGTGGTTCCCAAACCCGAGGGGGCCATTTCGAAACCGGAGATGGCCCAGGGTCAGTCGGGGTGCGAGGGATATGCTCTATGGGCACCTTACACCCTCTGTAGACCCGAGACGGCGTGCGATTTTAGTCGGTTCAAGCCCGACATAACCGCCCCCGCTGACCGGCGGGGGGGTATCCGAAGGGATTTTCGCACGAAAAAAAAAAGGTGCCCGAAGCCTTGAATTCTTCCCATTAACCAAACAAGATGATTGGCGAAAGAATTTTTTAAATCGGATAAGTGGTTCTTGAGTTATTGCGTAAACAGACATCCAGACATCCAGACCAAAATACAGACCAACACAAATATTTTTTTTCCTTAATTAGACTTAGAATCATGTGAAACGTCGAGAAAAGTGATAAAAAGTGGGTGTAAGATTTTGTTTTTTTTTTTGCGTGATTTTAAGACTTCGGTATCCACCTGGTTGGTGGCCCGAAGTAATAATAAAGCTAATAATGAAATGATTCCGATATTATGAAGACAGAATGTAAAAGTAAGATTTTCGTTTATCCATAATGCTAAGAATTTATCACTAAAGAGAAGCCAAATCTTTAAATCCTTTACCAAAAAACCTTTCAAATGGATCAAAGAGAGGTTTGCTCTCACTACTGCCTCAGAATTAATGTATAAAACTGTTTATTGAATTAGATGTCTCGTTCAGTGACGTGTTATCAACTAACTGACGTTGACTGCTCTTCTAAAATCATTTTCTCCGTTCTGTTATAATAACATAGGCAATGACACACAAGCTTTATGTACACTTGCTGATAAATCTATTTATATGCCTGGATTTGTTTAAGTGCGTCAACACCCTTTTAATGTTTCTAAGGAGGCTAACAGCCTGTTCTTATTACTGGTCTCTGTAAATGATCGCAACACTACTGATAACATTGACCTATTGATTGCTAAACCGATCACCAGTTTAAAGAGGCCTAATGTCTTACCAGCTGGAACACATCACTAAACAAGTGGGCTTTTTTTTTTTTTTTACGTGCGGAAATCCCTTCGGATACCCCCCCGCCGGCCAGCGGGGGTGGTTATGTCGTGTATCGACTAAAACCGCACGGTGTCCTCCCCAAGTGTCCGTTGCCGGGCACCCCGGGTAAGCCCTCGAAAGGATAACTCCAGGGTTGCCGGCGGACTTTGGCCGCCACCGCGGTTGGAAACAAGTGGGCTAGCGCAACTTTTTCAAGGATAGAAGTATTTTTTTGGCTCCAGGTTTTGTCCCTTTAATCCACTTCTCATTCGCATTTATCCATTAGCAATTAGGTTTTAACTTATACATAGGTTGATTTTAAGACTTCGGTGTCCACCTGGTTGGTGGCCCGAAGTAATTATTACAGATGGAACAGAGAAATGTTAATTCATTCATCATAAATAAATTATTCATAAAAAAATCATACAACATAATAATAATCTTCAATTTACAATCACAATTTACAATTTTACAATCATTTTAGTTTCAGATTTGTTTAATTGATTGGTATAAGCTAGTGTTAGAGACCAATATTCTTAGCAATCCATGGATTCTCCGTGCGGGTGCCGGGTCCATCGCATTGCTGACTTGGGAACTCGGGACGGTGCTTGGGACTTGCGACCCAAGTGTAGGTTTAGAAGGGGCCGCTATTGTTGATGTACATCAACACTCACCTTCACTACCCAAGTTCCCCTCCCTGCCTAACCAAATTTGACGCAAACCTACTAGTGCCGCTTTACACATTCGTCCTAGTAATGAGCTTATTATAGCTCTCGATAGGCTTAGATCTTTAATAATAAATTCTTTAATTCGAGCAACTTTGACTCATATTGGGGTTAGTAACAATTTTTACTTACTACTATGTTAGTATTATAATACACATGGAAATTTAATACAATGAATGAAACAATTAAAAAATAACAATAAAATAAAATAGAAATTATTGATTTTCTTTTTTTAATGATTATAAATAAAATTGAAATTGAAATAATGTCAAATGTAGATGTCAAATAATGTAAAAATAAAATTGTATATTTAACGATTAGGTATTAATAAAAATTAAAAATTTAAATCGACGTAACAATGAAATTTGTAAAATTAATTATTAAATGAAAATACAGGAATCAATCAAAATCATCAAGAAATTTAAATGGCATCGATTCAGCGACTATGGAAACCGGTTTACCCTCTATGAAGAGTCCCGGGTCGCAGGAGGTAAATTTGGTGTCCCGTCTACCCAGACAAAGACAGTGACACTTACTGGGTTTCATCCTCAGTCCATTTGTCCACGAACAGAACCTATCGATTTCCTTTAATAGTTTCTGACATTGTTTTGGATTACGCGTCAGTATTGCGAGATCGTCAGCAAAAGCTAAGATGGACTCAGAGTATTTGTTATTTACTTTAAACCGATAACCCCATTTCTTTTCGTGACGTATTAACTTGGTGATTAAGATATTAATTACTATGTTAAATGCTATTGGTGACAAGGAGCATCCCTGAAACAGTCCCACATTATACCGTAATGGCTATAAATATGGTATATTTACGTAAATCTGTGTGTGAAACCGAGTACGTTTGAGAGTGAGTAAATGGTAGTGATTTTTTTAATATACTAATGTAGTTATGCGAACTGTAGATTATGAAAGAGTATATTAAACCAGCAAAAAAACCATTAAGTAAGCTCCCTTTGTAGATTAGTTTGCAACCCAAGATATGTGTGCAATAACTTAAGTAAACTAAAAATATTTATTCCTTCTTTCTAACTGAATCAAGAACAGCTTCACTTACTACACGAATTTGAGGACAGCAAACTTCTTTGCGTAAGTACACAATTCCATTTATAGACCAGCAGAAAAAATACTCGTGGCCCTTTTGAAAAGTCTTTGCCAGATAATAAAGCTTCTGGGTAGCGTAGGTCAATGTCTCAGTTATATACAATGGCTTTATAGGTGCATGAGAGTTTATATGACTAGTGTTTAACTTCTGATCACTGCTTTTACCTTCATTAAACGATTTTACACCCTTGATTACCTCTTTTAGTAGAACAGATGTAACCTCTACCACGATTGGATTGGAGTTGTCTTTTGAGTTTAGTCTATAAATATAACGTATTTCATAGAGTTCAATATGGATGTCTAGTGAATCGCCAAGTTGTTTAATGGAGTTGAATAATAATTGTTTGGATTCCCCTTGAGATTTCGGTAGATTTCAGACTTATATATCTAGACCAGTTGTTCGCGATTAACGTTCCAACGACTTAACATTTTCTTCCAGAATTTTGGTTGTTTCAGCGTCACCTTGCCGTTGGTTTTCAAGAGAGAGTTTTACATGATTTCAGTTAAAAAGTCGTCGTATTTAGACGACATCATATCCACACTCTTGCATAGTTCATTGTTTTGTTCATTAATATTTTCTGTAGTGTTCTGTAAGTCCTGAAATCGCTTGTCTTGTTCGTTTGAAAATACCGCGAACATTTATATGATTACAGGACTAATAGTGGAGCTATCATCATCGTACTTCTCTTCTTCCATCCAGTGACAGTTGTCGTGTTTGTGTTATGATCAGGGTTAGATGGGAATTGTTGCAGCAACAATTGATTTTCGTTAGTGCGAGTATGTGTAGTCTGTTTATTGTCAGGCGCAGTTGCAGATTGCGACGGCGAGCGAGTTGCAGGAGCTGTTCGCTTAGTTTTGCCCATGGTTAAATAATAACCGAAGCAGTTCAAAATGGAAAATTATTATATACTTCCGTGGACTGTAAATAGCCATTCCAAATCAATGCTCTTCCTTGATTGATAATAGAAAGTTGATTGATAATAATATAATATTATTTATTTTTATCTTTTGCTCTTTTGTAGATGGAAATCTACCAAAAATTTTACATTTAGTTACTTGGCAACATTAGGCCTTCGGGCGACAAGTAGCTGAACTAAAACTTAGTTCGTCTATTAGCCACATTAATGACTGATGTGGCGCTAGTAGTGTTGTGTAAAGTTCAAATTCAAAAAATATTTCGCAACGAACTAAGATAAACCACTCCATCCACTTAATAAACAACTATTTTATTAATTTATGAATTTAAATTGCTTAGACTATGTAAACAGGGCTAGGGTTGTCAGGTATCTGTTTATGCCTTTTCTTTTGAGTGTGTAATATAATTCACCAGTAATAAAGGGGATCTGGCCGTCAATGGTCACTATTCTAACATAACCTAACCTAATCAATATACATACTTACCCACCAGTTTAGAATAACTTTTTTTTGTCAGCAATGTTTATATCTGTCATCAACTTGTAATTATTTTTCTTATATTTAATTCTGAAATACGAGTAAATATAAATTGTCACCAGGTATGAATTTACCAAAGAAATCATAGTTCATTACATGAATTAGCATTTTGTTCACATAATATATAAATAATAATAGATTGGTGCTCAAAATGGTAGATCTGTCGCTAAATATTTCGATTATCGTCCTTAGATTACGACACCGCGGTCCCCGATGCGGATGGATATTATAGGTTAGAAGTGTAAGGCGCTCCTCTCGCAGAGACCTCAACCATTCACTTCGTGTTAGGTTACTTGTGATAATGCACCGAGAAATAGGGGCTCTCTCGACAACGCTCACTGACAGATACAGTTATCAGGATAACCCTGTTATTATAAATACAAACCTATTTATTTGATAATTGAAATTATATTATAGATGCATTGTTTTTATATTGTTTGGTGACTATATTTTGCCGACAGATTTACTATTTTGCGGACAAACCCTGTTTGCCCGTTGGTGTTTAAAAATTCAAAACAAATTTAATGGGCGATAGCTTAAATCATACCCGTTCAGAAATCAATCCAGCGCGTTGTATTTATAAACCGTAGGTAAGTCGTCCATTAGATAAAATATTCAATATCATAAAAAAACAATTAGATAATCTTGGATTATCGTTCATTAGTGCAAATTATAGAAATAGAACAGTAGTCGAGTCAACCAATATGCGTTATGAACATAATATATATGTGAATCAAAATTTTATTATACGTAACCTTAACAACATATTTCTACAAATATTGTTTTTATCATGTTACACAGCGTTATCTAAACCCAGACTTATATGAGGGACTCCCAAGCTGAATTTAGACAAATCGTTCTACGCTGTCAACGCTACGCTCCCAAGCTCCAAGTTTGAGTATCATTTTCGAGGCCCGAGCCAATCTCGCCTGCTATCTGGCACACCTGGCTATCAACGGATGAGGCTCTGGCACAGGTTTTCCTCTTGAAGTCGTTGGTTCAAATGCTAGTCACTGCCATAACAGCTGAAATAAGCAAACATAATATGAAAAGCGTAGTAAGATCAGGACTTTTTAGGGCTCCAATTACCCTTAACGACTACCACAGATGTTCGTATGAGAACCTGACCGACGCGACGGTTCAAAACAATATGCTCTTCCAGGCACGGAGGAGTCTCAATGTGTTAAGAATGGTCCACTATCCTAATACTGACCTGGTTAGTATTTCTCAACCTTGAAATGTGCTAACCTACCCGGTTACCAATAGTCACGAGACCCTCACCAAGCTTATTTTTATATTGAGATTTTCTTTTTTGATCAGATTTCAGAACTATTTATTAAAATGTTAATGTTTTTATATAAGACTAGTTGACACGACAGACGTTGTGCTGCCTTAACTATAAATATTGATTTAGATAGGAAAAAGAGAACATCTAGGACGGGACTGGAACCTGCGACCAGTCCCTTACTAGATGTTCTCTTTTTCCGATCTAAATCTATAAGAAAAAGTAAGCATACAAAATGCTTAAAAATTTAATTGAAGTATAAATATTCAATTTGGTACAGTATGATATTAGATTGATATAAAAAAAAAACAGGGCATATTATAAACGCCATAAAGTTACATTACAAAAGTTAATATAAATAAATAAATAATAAATATTCTACGAAATTCTACACAGCGCTTTCTAGACCCAAACTAAGCATAGTTTAACTAGCTTGTGTTATGGGTTCCAGAATACGGATAAATATACTTAAATGCTTTTTGTTTGTAAATTCATACATATTATACATAGAAACACCCAGACCAATGCAAATAGACATATTCATGCCTACAAATATTTGCACTGAGCGAAATTCGAACCCGCGCCCTCTGTCGTAGCAGTCGAATGCACTACCGCTACGCCACAGAGGCCTTCGAATATGGTCGTTAAGTTTTTTCAATTTTCTAAGATTCTGTTGATTTGCCGCGCAAATTTCTTAACATTTTCTATCAATAGAACCTTCTTCTGACAATAACAAACACAATAAAAAAGAATTACTGAAATCGGTTCATCAGTTCACACACGATGCTGTGACCAAGATAAATAGGGATTCATTTTAATATATGAAAATAAAAAGTCGTTTTATTTTTATTAGGTTTAAGTAGTGACTTAGGCTGGAGGGTTTAACCGCAGATTGGGTATTCAGATCTCAAACTCTAAATTAAGATATAGAAGTGGCAAAAAAAATCTGTTTACCATAATAACGGGTCGGTTCAACGGTAAGCGTGTTTATGTAGATTGATGGCAGTAATTGCCTCCAATTTGTCGAGTGCTTGCGCAACTTCAGGACTTTTAAATTACTTGACTAATAGGGCAGATCGCACGGTTTTGGGCTAATCTGTATACCTTGATTACGGTTTAGCTGTAATCTTTGATTGTCAGATACGTACGAGGCATACTAAAAATAAAGTTTATGGATGCGTGCGTGGGGCTACGAATAACTAAAACTGTAACAAAATGGGGTCATTTCCCCCTTGTCATTGTTCTTGTGAAATGTTATTTTTACCCTTTAAGTAGGTTACAGACCAAGAGGCTCAAGTGTGTAAATAACTTTAGATGTAACGTTATAAAGTTTTGAAGGATAAGGAATATTTTTAAGGGCTACCAAAATAACTCTCCCTAAATATTTTGCCCATTTCATGAGAAATGTATGTCAGTAGGCTAATTCATATTTGGTAAGTAAATAATTAGTTATAGGCTTGTGTGACTCGTCCTTTGTGTTCCTGTATTATAATATGTACTTCCAAATGTCACTTACATTATTTTTCTATGCAAATATACAACAAGTGATTTAATTATATTTAATTGTGCTCTACGTACGTAAGTACCTAATTATTTCACTTCAATGAATTCTTAAAAACCATTTGTATTCACTTTAGGGTCTGCGGTACTTCGTGCGTGTGCACGGTGCGGGTGCTAACAGAACGTGAAATTCTGCCGCCTGCGTGCATGCGCTACGGGTGCGCGTCGCTGGGACCTGCACCTTGCGCCTACTCCGGGCAATTCAGCCTCAAGCGTGCACGCGGTGCGGGATCCAGTATAATTGTCATAGCCCGGGTCAGTTGTATCCACATGGATTCATTACTATAAGGATTTTTTTACAAGATTAAGGTATTTTTATTAAATAACATTGAACAAATATTGGAATATCCCGATGACAGGTGAGTGATACTATTATTTTAAGTTTTTTGGTAAGTTTTTTTTACGTGGTAGCCTAATTCTTTTTCTAAAATAAAAGTAACCTCTTTTTTTTTTTTATCGTGCGGAAATCCCTTCGGATACCCCCCCGCCGGCCAGCGGGGGCTGTTATGTCGGGCTTGAACCGACTAAAACCGGACGCCGTCTCGGGTCTACAGACGCCTGGGTGTAAGGTTGCCCATAGAGCATATCCCTCGCACCCCGACTGACCCTGGGCCATCTCCGGATTCGAGATGGCCCCCTCGGGTTTGGGAACCACGGTGTCCCCGTCTTGCCCCGGTTTGGGGGAGGGGCGCTAGTCACCCCACCGTCCCGGCCTGCTTCTGCTGGGGTGACAAGCGGCCTCACCTGCCACCCCCATGCATTCATGCGAACCCCGTTAAGGGGTTGTGGTTCCCACCATTTCTGACAGATTTCCCCTTGGACCCCTGCCCCCCAACCTAACCCTTTTCAAGTTATAAGGCTTTAAATATTTTTTTGAAAAAAGTTCGACACAACACACAACAACAAAATAAAATAAAACAATTTAAATTAGGTTCAAAAAATGTATTTTATTACTTCGGGCCACCAACCAGTGGGCTTACCGCCCAAGTGTCGTCGATATCACAGCCGTCGAAATGTTGCGCTGGTCAAGGTCGACGGCCATTTTGTACCGCCCCATTGATAATCGATGCCGGCGCGGCGTAAGAATGAATGAAACGCTGTTTTTGACAGTTAAATAGCTGCCGCCTAAAAAAATTCAAATCGACCGCGTCTCATGAGCTGTCGTTTTGAATATTATTTTCTTTTCCGACGGTTGATTACGATGCCGATTGCACCTAACACTGGGCTACTATGGCTTTTATGGGTGCGACTGCCGACGAGTGGGTTCTGCCGTCCTATTGCACCTAACACTGGGCTACTATGGCTTTTCTGGGGGCGACTGCCGACGAGTGGGTTCTGCCCTCCTATTGCACCTAACACTATCGACGACACCACTATCAGGAGGGCAGAAACTACTCGTCGGCAGTCGCCCCCATAAAAGCCATAGTAGCCCATTGTTAGGTACAATCGGCATCGTAATCAACAGTCGGAAAAGAAAATAATATTCAAAATGACAGCTCATGAGGTGCCGTAATGAAATGACACTAAAAAGCGACGCCGTCGATTTGAATTTTTTTAGGCGGCAGCTATTAACTGTCAAAAACAGCGTTTCATTCATTCTTACGCCGCGCCGGTATCAATTATCAATGGGGCGGTACAAAATGGCCGTCGACCTTGACCAACGCAACATTTCGACGGCAGTGATATCGACGACACTTGCGCGGTAGGCCCACAGGTGGACACCGAAGTCTTACACCCACTTTTTATCACTTTTCTCGACGTTTCACATGATTCTAAGTCTAATTAAGCAAAAAAAATTTTTGTGTCGGTCTGTCTGTTGGTCTGGATGTCTGGATGTCTGTTTACGCAATAACTTAAGAACCACTTATCCGATTTAAAAAATTTTGTTTGGTTAATGGGAAGAACTGATTAGATTTTGGGGTTTGTACGTTCACCTACCATACAAATTGTCCCTAAAAATATTTTTTTTTGTGTTTTTGACGTCGACGACGTTTGGTTTGATTTCATTTTCTTCATATTTATTGCTCAATATATAAAGACGTGTTGAATAATATGCATAAAGCCTAAGGTCTGTAATTTTGAATAAAAATACTGCAACAAAAATATCTAAGTTTGGCCCGAAGTTTGCCAATCACTGTGTGATTTCCGCCCCACTAGATTTTATCTTTCTTTTTCTTACACGAAAGATAAAATAAAATACATTTGTTGAACCTAATTTAAATTGTTTTATTTTATTTTATAACATAATTGATAAATTTTACGGTAATTTTTACTACTACTTTTAGGACTTTTATCAAAGATTATTCCAAGAAATCTAATAGCAGCCTACCTTGTTATACTGTGTTGAATAGCTAATGAAACGTAGATATTTTTAAAGGTGTCTGCAGTCTAGGTGTCATAGATTTTATTTTACTATTGCTGGCCGAAGTTTGATTTGTACTGATTTTTGATTGATGCTATAACTATCAATCTTCTATCTACAACCTATTTAGTTGACTTTAAGTCTATTTTTATTTTTGATAATGATGAAGAAACTAATCTGCTACACAAAAATCGTATAAAAATAAATATTTGAACAATAATAAACAAAAAGAATACGCCAATAGACAAGAAATCGGACATTTTTTCAAAAAATCTTTAAAGCCTTATAACTTGAAAAGGGTTAGGTTGTGGGACAGGGGTCCAAGGGGAAATCTGTCAGAAATGGTGGGAACCACGACCTCTTAGCGGGGTTCGCACGACTTACTAGGTAACCCTGTATATAAGAAGGTATAAACCATTTAATATTAGCTGTCAGCCAGTGAGAGTCCCGTCAAAACCAGCTCAGCCGTTCTAGAGATTAGCTAATTCAAACAGATAGAAAGACAAACAGACAAAATTGCTAAAAAATGGTTTTTGTTGTAAGTACCGTGTATGTAGTAAGTTCCAAAAATGGTCAATCATAACATCAATAAAAGGACGCGATTCCTTTGAATGATTTTGACGTTTAAATTATCTATGATTGGTTAATAATTGCGCCTCCGCCCGTCGCACCCCGCGGTCACCAAAGAGATCTAAAAATGTGGACTGCGCAATAGTCAAGATTTTAGAATCATACTAAACATTCATGTGCATTCATTGAAAAGCTGTTATTTTAATGATACAAATTGTGGAGATTTTGACAGTTGTCAGCTTGACAGTTCGCAGCATTGGAATTTACCTATTCAGCCACAACTTACAAAAATGGTTTTGTAAACTAGGACGGTTACCACCTTCGCAATCAACCCAAACTTAAGCGTAGCGAGATTTGCCTATCCAACAATAGGTCAACGTGACGTCGTCTTTTTCCATTGATTTGGTTTTTCGGTTATTATTCCTCGATGGTAAGACCGATCTGGACATTCGACCCCTTACGACAATCAGTAATGTCTACTTGATCACCGTGGCAAATTTGGTCGAGATCGGTCAAACGGTCTCAGAGGAGTATCATTTGTTTGAAATACAACTTTGAAACCAAAGACGCTTCGCTCGCCTTCGGCTCGCTACGATTAATAAATGTCTAATATACAAAAACTATTTTTCATCTCTCCTGTTCGGAAAGTTTAATTTTCATAGGTAGATAGCCGGGTGGAAAGTAGCTTATTTCATCCCTAGGGTGGAAAGTAATTTTTTAATACAATAGCTCAAAAAGTGGCGTATTGCAGTGACGTATAGCGTTCGGGATGTGGGCTATTACATACTCGAGCTTTTTCTTTACCTTTCCCGAACTCGTGCGTTTTCTTTCCCAACTGTCAAAATAATGTCTATTAAAAAGTAAAAACCAACCACGAAGTTTTTACTAAATAAATTCATAGAAGTTTTCATGATTTATGCAAATATTTCTGAAAAATAGCTACTAATTTGTTTCAATATCAGATTTAAAAGTAATTTTAATTAAAATTTAAAGATTAAATTAATATTAGTATCGGCCAAATTAAATTTATAAATACAAAAAAGGTGTCTGTATGACGTGCACTGCCATAGTCTCTGCTTACACTCCTTTACGGTTGGCGCCATTTGTCAAAAAAATTCTTTGCGAGTTTAGTTGTCTCGTCGAAATTACTCATTTTGTGCAACAAACAAAATGAGTAATTTCGACGAGAATTTATTTGAATTATCACTACCGGAACTCAGTATAATTGCACAAAATGCTTCGGAGAACATTTTACCGGAAAAGTCAAAAAGTCGCTACATATCTACATACGACGAATTTATTGCGTGGAGAGAAGAGAAAAAAGCAAATAGTTTTTCAGAAAATGTCAGACAGTAAATATGCAACCTAAAACTTTAATAGTTAGTATAAAAAACTGTACCAATTTCAATGTATATGTGAATTATAACTTTTATAAGAAATAAATGATTAGTTAGTACAGTTTATTGTGATTTTATTATTTTATTAAATTGCTTAATTTTTTCGAAACTGTATTAAAAATAGTTGTTCAATACAACGTGTGGGACTGTTATTTCAACTCGTTCCGACTGTCTACCCTTGCCTTCAGTATGTAAGTACGTGAATTATACCTTTTTTACATTTCAATTAAAAAAAAAACTATTTAAGTTTGCTAAATAATTAGCGGGAAAACGAGATTCAATATAAATAAATACCTTGTGTTAATTTTGGTTAGAAATAGTTTCGGAAAGTTATTCCAGTGACATGGATATTAATTTAACTCCCGATGAAATTAAAGAACAGGTCAAAGCTGTTGTTAATAATCTATTTCCAATTTTACTTTAAATTTCAAATGATTATCAATATACCTGTTTCATTAAATGTGTGTGTAGTATTTTAATTTCCTCACATAGTCGAAATGAAAAGTAGAGTGTTTACCTCGGGTGAATGTCACCATTTCACCCTCGAACAATTGGCGCTCTCACTTCGTTCGAGCGCCAGAAATATCTCGGGTGAAATGGCTGACTTTCAACCCTTGTGTAACAATCTACTATTAACTCCCGATGAGATTTAAGAACAGGCAAAACCTGTTATTAATAATCTATTTTCAAATTATTCTAATTTTACTTTAAATTTTAACTGATAATAATTTTATACCTGTTTCATTAAATGTGTGTGTAGTATTTTAATTTCCTCACATAGTCGAAATGAAAAGTAGAGTGTTTATCTTGGGTGAATGTCACCGTTTCACCCTCGAACTATTGGCGCTCTCACATCGTTCGGGCGCCAGAAATATCTCGGGTGAAATGGCTGACTTTCAACCCTAGTGTAACAATCTACTATTTCATCTCTCCTGTGCGGAAAGTTTAATTTTCATGGGTAGATAGCCGGGTGGAAAGTAGCTTATTTCATCCATAGGGTGGAGTATTTTTTTTTTGCCATGGAGTCCATGATAATTAAGTTACGTCATGATGCTTTGATATCATGACGCTTTTTGTTTACATGGCCGCCTAGATACTTGATTACAATGTAACCAATAGATTGATTTTGAAAACTTTTCTAATGTTGGCAGTATATACGTATATTATAACTTTATTTTTCAGAATTAAAAAAAAAAACAATTTAAGTTTGCTAAATAATTAGCGGGAAAATGAGATTCAATATAAATAAATACCTTGTGTTAATTGTGGTTGAAAATGGTTTCGGAAAGTGATTCCAGTGACATGGATGCTAATTTAACTCCTGATAGAATTAAAGAATAGGCAAAAGCTGTTGTTAATAATCTTTTTCCAATTTAACTTTTACTGTTTCATTAAATGTGTGTTAAATTTTGAAATTTAAATTCCTCACATAGCCGAAATGAAAAGTAGAGTGTTTAACTCGGGTGAATGTCACCATTTCATCCTCGAACTATTGGCGCTCTCACTTCGTTCGAGCGCCAGAAATATCTCGGGTGAAATGGCCGACTTTCAACCCTTGGGTAACAATCTACTATTATTTCACATATATATTTCTAACTAACGGCTTTAGTACATCTACGCATTCGCATGGGAATGCGATCGTGTCGACGCTTTGCGATGTAACGATCATTTCGCAGTTCCTTGCGAAACTATACGGAGCGACTATTCATCTAGCTTCGTGCAAGAGTGAGACATAACGCGAATAAGAGCGAAACTCCAGTTTTTTCGTTGTTTTGCTGCCGCATACGAATGTTTAGGCGTAAGTAATAATAATAAATTTATTTACTGAAGTAATATTGCAAAAAAGATATCTTGGAAACACTTGCGCAAATTTAGTGTTTTGTCAAGCGCTAAGAGATAGGAGACCCTTATTCAGGTGTCACTTAGGATAGTGAAAACGAAATTAGGTGTTTGTATTTACGGGCTGCCTACGTTAAGGGCCTCTTAGTTAAGAGGTGATTAAGGTAGAGTTGGTGAAAACGGGCATAAAACTATTCTAATATTTTATGTCTTAGTTGTTATTAGTTTCCGAAACGTTCTGGGTTTCTGGGTAACTTACGATATGTTGCATTGCTAGTGATGTTACTTTCTTTAACACAACAAACGCCGTTCAACTGACGACTAAAGGTTTACCTTATAATAATAACGCAACAAAATGATGTACGCAACATTAATATGTATAGGTAGGGTGACTAAATTTCCCGTATTTTACGGGTTATCCCATATTTCAGGCACGAATTTTTCATTATCCCGTTTTATTACGGAGGTACGAAACGACCAAGGTATCTTTCGTGCAAATTGAGCAGTCTGACTGGGGCAGTACCTACGCCCTACAGAAGACCACGGCCATAATAATCATTGTGTTCTGTTCCCGGTGGTAAGTAGGGTAGCCAGAGTTCACTGGAGGGATTCTGTGCGGTCAGAGGGAAGACGAAAGACGAGTCGATGAGTTATCGTCACTGATTTGTATGGGTGTGAAATGTTGGCATAGCGGTCAGGGAGACCCAGTGCAACGGCTAACCGCTGGCCGCCCGCAGGCTTGTATGGTTTCCGAACCTGGAGACTACATAATCTCCGCCCCAGGAGGCTGAACCAGCTGCCTGTGAAAAGTCCCTCGTGCCGGAGGCCGGCTAAAGGGGGCCCTTCCGCCCGTCGCACTAGCCAGTCACATAATCCTTACTTGTCAGTGGCGGCATGAAGTCTTGCCTTGTCTCTGCGGTGTCAGCACAGAAATTCTTTTAACCTTCCTCCCCCCCCCCTTTCCAAAATGTGGCCATCAAGAAAAATAAGAACAGAGTTTTGACAGCGGTATCCTCGTCCACGTTGCAAGTGGACTTTTGCAACATCAGGGGATTTCACACTAACATCAACGCGGTCCACCAACACCATGAAACCGCTCATGGAGCTTTCCTTAAGTGATTTAGCTCAAGAGTTTTTCAAGATTTTCTTAAAGGTTTGTAAAGTTGGCCGACCAATACTATCTACGTGACATCAGTTACGCATATAAGTACTTAAGCATTATACAAGGACGACAATATTCATAAGGATAATGCCCATATAGCGGTAATAGTAAGGACATGTTTGGTCAGAAATCAAACTTGAGCAGCAATCATCGCTGTATGATGCCCAATTTTTAGATACCTGAAAAACACTTTTCTCCCCAATAACTCACATCTGCAATCGTGCCATATTCTCAGTTGTATACTCTGAACTCTGATGCTCTGAAAAAACAATTATTCATTCAATCCATAGGAGTCGTAACAGAGATTGTGTCAACGACTACAGACCTATTTCAATACTCTCTGCAGTGTCCAAAATCCTGGAAAAAATCCCGAGCAACTTCCGTACAAAATTTTGATGTTCTGGCCATAAATGCGTATGAGTTTCGTTCAGGTATTTCCACGGAAGATGCCGTGGAGGATCTAACTAGCGAAGTTATTAAAAACTTAAATGCTAACAACGGATGTCTGTGCAACTTTTTGGATCTTTCCAAAGCGTTTGACACAATTTCTGCACCAATCTTGTTGGATAAAATGGAAAAGATTGGGATATGCGGTCTTTCTCTTGATCTATTTAAGGACTATCTGATAAAATATAAAACAGAGAGTTAAAATAGGAAATAATGGTGAAGGAAAGAACGGAAAAGTCCCTGAGACAGGTAAAGGTTTGGCTCTCCAAGATCTTATTTACAATCAATCTGAACAAAACTCTATTTGTCCTTTCCTCTTTATATAAAGTCAATACACCACCTCTCAATTTCTCTATTACGGCGCTTACATACACCCTAGGTATAGGTTGCCAAGAAATAATGCGATCCTCAGGTGCAAAATATCTAGGAGTACAAATTAATAGCAGACTCTCGTGGGATGTTCAGATTGCCATAAGTGAAAGCCAGAACCAGAAGGTTAATATACTTTTTAGAGCTCTGCGTTATACGGCCTCCCAACAAAAATTAAAAATGATTTACATCGCTCTCTGTCAATCAGTAATGCAATGTTGTATCCCAGTGTGGTAGGAGCACCTAAAACGCAAGATATGCAACTGCTCAACTATGTGCGTAAAACCAAGTTCTCACAGTGAGACAGTTCTTTGTGCTCAGATCAAGGATTCAATTAATCGTAACTCCTCCTAAACTGAGTACAAAACGCAGCAAGAGGTAAGTGTGTCCCATTGTTCGCAGTAGAACTGCTTTCATTAGGCGACAATTTAGAAGTTTAGGTTGTTAGATATATATCTTACTTACTCAACAAAAGTAAAAACATAGTGGGTCTAAATCATCAGAAAGGAAAAAAGACAGCACTAAGCTGGCTGCTTTAACACGACCATATGAGGATACTGAGGCAGTACTAAAATTTCTAAAGTGGATACTTGTACGCATACTCACTCTAGAAACTCAGTACAACTATTCACTCTAGACATTAACGCAGAAATTATTAAAAAAATAAGGTGAATTTTCAAATTTCGCGGGTTACGTACATTCGATTATCGATTTTTTATTTTGTTATGTTGGTACACTCGTCTCAAACATATGTTTACAGTTATAGCTATATAGCACATTTAGTTTCTTGTGAGAGGCATAAAAGTTCTAAGTGTTTTGCGTGTTTGGCGATTTTCTGCTGTCGAAAAATATGGATCAAAGAGTTTGCATTAAATTTTGTGTGTAAAATGGAATCAAGTGCTCCAAACCACTTGAAATATTGAAAGTGGCATACGGTGAGTCTACTTGAAGCAAAAAAATGTCTACAAGTGGTACAAGCTTTTCACAGAAGGTCGAGAAGATGTGAATGACGACGCTCGCCCTGGACGCGCCAGCACATCAACAACCGATGAAAATGTTGAGGAAGTGAAGAAAATTGTTATGGAGAATCGTCGAATCACCATTAGAGTAGTTACTGAGGATGTCAGCATATCGGTTGGCTCATGCCATGCAATTTTTTCGGAAATTTTAGGCATGAATTTGTTCCAAAATTGCAGAATTTTGACCAAAACAATCGTCGCATGAGCATCGCTCAGGAATTGTTGAATGACGTCAACGGCGATCCAGATTTGCTTAAATGGGTCATAACTGGAGACGAATCATGGGTATCGAAACCAAACTGTTTTTCGATTACCGTGTGCATCAGGAGTTCTTACCACATAGTCGTACGGTTAATGAGGAGTATTATCTTGAAGTTATGCACCGCTTGCGAGAAGCAATACGAAGAAAACGTCAGGAATTATGGAAAAACAATTCATGGCTCACTCTTCATTGCTAGTTCGTAATTTTTAGGCCAAAAACAACACCGTAATCATTTAAATTCATCTTATTTTTTGAACAGGCAGTGTACATACAAAAACACTAAATGCACACAATATACACACAATATTCGCACAACATTTACACGTACAAATACACTACATATATACATACTCACACCTACAAATACGCAACTAATACTACACATTTTAATTTTCTTTTCCTGATCTAGCACCTGATCTAGCACTCATATTTAATGAATGTATAGATGAAGGCACATTTCCTAATTTAATGAAACACGGTAAACTAATACCATTATTTAAGAAAGGATCTAAGTCGGAACCACCGATGCGGGAGTGGCTCTAGTCAGCCTAATTTATGACGCTTGGTAGGGATCGCAGGATGCTATTGGGGTATTCTGTGATCTTTCTAAAGCATTTGATTGTGTTGACCATCAAACACTCTTGCTCAAGCTACGTCGATATGGTTTTGAGGAAAATCAATAGAACTATTAAAGTCATACTTAACAGATAGACTTCAGATTGTTGTTGTGAATAACGTCAAGTCAAACGGATCAAACGTCAAAATAGGCGTACCACAGGGATCAATCCTA
Source organism: Cybosia mesomella (assembly GCA_946251805.1). NCBI lineage: Eukaryota > Metazoa > Arthropoda > Insecta > Lepidoptera > Erebidae > Cybosia > Cybosia mesomella. The sequence continues at coordinate 17,684,564 of OX276403.1, forward strand.
GGACCTTTTCTCTTTTTGGTGTATGTCAATGACCTGCCTTATACGATCGAGGCTCAAGCTGGCATAGTATTGTTTGCAGATTATACATCACTGATATTCAAAGTAGATCGGCGTAGTACAGATGCGAGTAATATTAATAATATTTTGAACGCCATTTCAAATTGGTTTTATGCAAACAACCTATTGTTGAATGCAAAAAAGACCAAATGCATTAAGTTTACACTGCCTAATGTGAGGCAAGCACACGTTAATGTCGTGCTGGAGGGGCAAGGGTTGGAATTTGTAAATAGCACTACTTTTCTAGGCATAACACTAGATTCGAAATTGCAATGCAATGAATATTTTGGGCAATAATCTCAGTTCAGCTGCTTATGCTGTCAGACGGATTAGGCAGTTGACAGATGAACCTACTGCTAGGCTGGTATATTTTAGTTACTTTCATAGTCTGATGTCTTATGGAATACTACTTTGGGGGAATGCAGCAGATTTAGAAACTATATTTATACTACAAAAGAGGGCAGTTCGTGCCATTTATTGCTTAGGCAAGAGAGATTCTCTTAGGGAACGATTTAAAAAGACTAATATTTTAACTGTAGCTTATAAAAATATATCCAATTTTACAAAAGTAAGTGACATTACAGACAGAAATCTGCGTAATAAAAATAGACTGATCCTTCCATGTTATCGGCTTAGCAAAGTTAGTGATTCTTTTAGGGGGGAAGGTATCCGCTTTTATAACAAATTGCCTGAATCGGTCCTTGGTATGCCTGACAATAAATTTAAAACCTTTGTTAAAACCACCTTATGTAAAAAAGCATACTATAGGGCAGATGATTATCTTAAAGACAAAAATGTCTGGTTTGAGCATGGTGCAGGCTCCTCCTAAAATGCTAAAATGTTACAACTACAGCATAATATTGTAGTAGGCACGCGACCTTTTTTACCAATTTTTACTTTTTTCAATTATTTGAACGTTTAACTTGGGTTAAATTTTATTATAACTTTTTTTTTATATACCTTTATTTACACCTTTATACACGAGACAAAAATGTACATTCGTCCATATTTTGTCTTAAGAAATCACTATTATAAGCTGACGTCTCGAAAATGCCGCAGTGGAGTTTGTTGCGCCGTTTCTTCTCCACTAGCGCTTAGGAAGCGGTGGTAAACTTAGTATTAAGCAGTTTTTGACGTCAAAAAGGTGTAATTACGTTGAACTATTTTGAAAAATAAAGACTTTGACTTTGACTTTGACTTTTTTCCTAACTTCTTGGACGAAGAAACTAATGATAAATTATAGATTTAGATCGGAAAAAAGAACATCTAGGACGGGATTTGAACCCGCGACCAGTTCTGTTCCTTACAGGGGGAATAGTCTGACCAAGTGAGCTATCTAGACACGTCCCAGATATTCGAAATTCTCCGATATATTACTTAACTAATTTATAAATTAATTAAGTTAATAGTTAATGCTTATAATATACCTTTTTTAACGATACATTGGACTGACGTTCACTTTGTCCTAAATGTCAGAATAACTAATCAATATCAACATAAAATTTTAAAAATTTACTAAAGTTTGTAATAAACTATTGTAAACAACTTTAAGACAACTAAACTTTCATTATTACTACCTCTACAAGACGCAGGGGTCTATAAATTTAACCGTGACTGTGGGCTCATATTATATTGATCAAACCAAGCAAAGCATTGGCACTCGTGCTAAAGAACAAATAGCCGATATAAAAAACCCATTCCTTAACAAAACCTGCTATATTTAAACACACGTTCATCCATCCATCCTCACAAACTTTCTCATTTATAATATTAGTAGGATATATCCCAATTAATTAAAAGGTAACATGAGACAGGTTTACCAAAGGTATGATAGATGTACCTTCACTTCCACTACGCTTTCTAATTAAATGATTGATTCTCTGTGTTCGAACTGTGTCCCGATTGTATTCAATGTTTACAACCTAGAGCTCGGAGATTGCTCTCCTACACTTTCTCCTTCTGATGTGGCTAATTTTAGGTTTTGCGGGAGCGACTGCTAGTTGTCTATGTTGGGTACATTGGATAAGAGTCATGACAAACTCATAGTCATTTAATTAAAAAAACACTTAGAAGGAAGTTTAGAAAAGCTAGAATTTGTTTGTAGAACTCGGAGCTGTTCTGTTTCAATCACCAGAAATATTTTTGTATAAATTATACCTACAGTTCTTTTTCATTTTCGGATTAGTTCGTTAGTCCAGGTCGTATCAGTTGCCTCAGAGGCCGGGGTCTAATTATTATACCTACATTAAAGGAATGACTATACTAGCTAAAGCACGGTCAATACAAATCAAGGTGTGAATATAAATAAAATGGTCAGATAAATTTCGCATTTTCTTTTTTTAAGTGAAACTATGAACTATTTAAATGTAGTAATGAACAGAATTATCAAATATCTAGTTAGACGAGGTATTTGAAATTTGTGACATTAATTATTAAAATTCTATTAGATCTTTGATCTGTATTCACCCCGTTTCACGGAGGGAAAGAACGAATGAATACTGATAATTCTACACACACAACAAATATAAATAAAACTAAACTTAATACTTATGGTCCGTTTCTGAATTGAGAAAAGAAGTTGAGACTCGTCAATGCCTTACGCACATTTTCGTATAGTACATTTAATATTACCTACGTCGATGCACCATTAAGGTAAAAACTTTGTTATACTTCTTGATAACTTTCACAACTTATATACATATTCAAATAACAGGTGGCGAAGCTCGATCGCGTTTAGGTTTGTTTAGGATTTAAAGAATCAACCAAAAAAAACAATGTCTTCACCAATCGGTGAATCATATGATATAAGTATCTATAACTTTGTGTTTATTGTCAGATATATATTCTATAGAGATTAATGATTTGATTTAAGTAACCCAAATAGCTTTTAGAATTATGTGGCGAAAATGTATAGCTACGATTCTACAACTCTCCTTTTGCCCCAGATGTTATCCAGTGTCCAGCCCCTTATTACATTGAAATAGGAGTTACGTGTTCTTTATAACAACAAAAAATGCAAATTACAAAAATATAAGAATTATGTAGAGGACATCTTCTAAGGATATGAAATAAGTTTACTTATAGCCCGTTGACGATTCGGCTAGTAACGGAAGATATTATAATATATCTTGAACTCGAGTAGAAGTTCGACGGGTTTGTAGACGGGTATGAGGAAGGGGAGGCGGGGTGCGGGGTTGAGCACCTGCGCAGGATGCACCCGCGTGCAGTCATCGCGCCAGCCAGTCTGGCACCTACCAGCCGCCTCCTGAATCTCCCCATGCTACGACTTCCACACCCGCGTTTGTTTTCAACTTTGATTGATAAAATTTGTTATTGGAGTGCGTATAACGTTACGAAAACACCAATAAGTACCTATGTTTCATTTAACTGAAAATAATTATAATGGCATTTGTAATAATGTTGCTCTATTCAGTAAAGCTTGTATGACATCATTTTACAACGACATAAATATTCATAAATGGGAACTTTTTATAATAGAGTATCTTTGAACAAGCTTAAGTCCTTCATGTGTATTTCAATATAGCTGTATATTGATCTACTGAGTTTGTTAGACTTGCGAAAATTATTGAAAGGGGATCTCAAAGGATTTCGAATGCCCAGTCAATAAATTTGAAGGCTATGTATACAACGTAACTAAATAACAAGAAATCCAATGATATAACGCGCTAATCGAAAGTATAGAGATTGAAATTTACTTTTTTTATACGTCCTACTATCCTATTCTTCCTACTTATATTATAAGGTTGCCTATAGGAACGCATAAAATTTAATATTATAAAAATCCGTTCCCGCAGGGGGAACGCACACCTGTGCAGATTTCGTGAAGCAATTTTTTTTTCTTGTTATATTTTTTTTTTCTCGAAAACGGTAACTTTTAGCGAAAAACTTTTCAAACATTTATTTTAGACTTAAAAATGGCCTATCGATTAAAAATGTTTCCGACGACAAGAATGTTCACCAGTTAGAAGTTATGATTTTTTTCCCGAAAAATTTTGGTTTTTCCTCCCTGCACTTTTAGTTAAAGTTTTAATCTTATAGGTTGATAATTAAAAGTTGTTGGTATTCATGTATACTATGGGATAAAATTATAGTCCAGGAGCCAGGTACATTTTCGGTCAAATATTTCTTCTCGAGCGAAACTTCGTAAAATGCATAAGGGACGTATACTATGAATACTCGCGACCGTCAGCTGCGACTCCGTGGGTGGGGTGGGCAGTGGCAGCCTCCCACGCATGGAGAAAAAAAAAGTATTTTCAGTCATTTCCTCTTATTTGAAAATTTATCAGAGTATAGTTTATGTAGTATTTTGAAAGAAAAACATAGTCAGCTGACCATAACACGGTGAATTATACGTCAGCTGGCTCCTTGAACATGAGAATAAAAATTATATTTTCAATGATTTCCTCTCAACTAAAAATTTACCTTTTTTTTTTTTTTTTTTTTTATCGTGCGGAAATCCCTTCGGGTACCCCCCCGCGTGCCAGCGGGGGCGGTTATGTCGGGCTTGAACCGACTAAAACCGCACGCCGTCTCGGGTCTACAGACGCCGGGGTGTAAGGTTGCCCATAGAGCATATCCCTCGCACCCCGACTGACCCTGGGCCATCTCCGGTTTCGAGATGGCCCCCTCGGGTTTGGGAACCACGGTGTCCCCGTCTTGCCCCGGTTTGGGGGAGGGGCACTAGTCGCCCCACCGTCCCGGCCTGCTTCTGCTGGGGTGACAGGTGGCCTCACCCGCCACCCCCAGGCCTGCGCTCATGGAGGACGGAGGTCGTTAAGCGACCTCCGGCGCCTGAGTTGCCTGCGACGCGCGGCGAGTAAGTTGCGGGCTCGGCGGACCAGGAGAGTTCTAAGCCTCTCCCGGGCGCGCTCCGCCACCTCCTTCGCGAGCATTACATTCTCGCGGCGGCGGCCCACGCGCTCGCGCTCCGCACCATTGCCGCAATCATGCTGCCGAGCGAGAGGACTCCCACCCCGATGGCTGCCACGAGGTCACGCCTCGGCGCCTCCCATGCCGGGCAGTCCGCCAGCGTGTGCAGCCCTGAGTCCTCGCTCGCGTCGCAGTGATGACACTCAGGCGTTGGCTCCTTACTGATCCGATGCAGGTGGTCCCCGAAGCACCCCTTCCCTGAGATCACCTGCGTCAGTCGGTAGGAGAGGCTTCCGTGTCGCCTCTCCAGCCAATCCTCCATGATGGGCCTTACCGCCGCTATTGCGGCGTGCCCTGCGCTTGGTTGCCCAAGTCGTTCCTTCCACTCCACCACGATGGCCTGGCGGAGCTGGGACTGCACGGCCTCGATTTCTCGAGGCTCGGGGTTCCATCCCTGCTCCCGCGCCTCCTTTCGCCACTGGTACAGTTGCGAAAGGGCTCTCGCTTCCAGGTCCCATGGCGGAGTTCCGGCAAGGAGACTCGCCGCCTCGAAGGAGATCGTGCGGTACCCTCGGATGACCCTGATGGCCAGAACTCGCTGCGGAGCGCGCAGCATCTGCACAGTTCTGGTCCTCAGGGCCTCCGCCCATATTGGGCACCCATACAGGGCCATGGACCGCACGATCCCCGCGTAGAGTCTCCTGCAGGAGTCATCGGGCCCCCTCATGTTGGGCAACAGCCGAGCCAGAGCAAGAGCTGTGCCCTTCAATTTGGGGGCCAGACTTCGGATGTGCTCTCCGAAGTCCCATCGGCCGTCGAGCACGAGCCCCAAATATTTCATTTGGGGCTTGATGCCGATGCGATTTCCTCCCACGATGAGACTGGATCGGTGATCGTTTATATGCTACTATGAATGAAAATTAATGTCAGCTTGCTGTATCTCAGTGGAAAATTTGTCAGCTGGTACCTTAAAAGGTGTAACGCAACAGTATCTATGACCTACTGAAACTTATGAGCGGACGGCTTTTCCCTTGGCTTACAGCTAGCTGATTATTTTTATTATTTACTAGAGTATTTTAACAATTCTCTGATAAATTTTCATCAGGGAGGAAATAAAGTCGATGAGTTCTGTTCGTGGACAAATGGACTGAGAACGAAGCCCAGTAAGTGTCACTGTCTGTGTCTGGGTAGACGGGACACCAAATTTACCTCCTACGACCCGGGACTCTTCATTGGGGGTAAACCAGTTTCCATAGTCGCTGCATCGGTGCCATTTAAATTTTTTGTGAGAAAGATAGACTATAAAGGACGCACACCATCCTTAGATGAAGTTGTCGATACGTTTATAAATGACCTAAATAAGATAGATCAGCTACCATTAAACAATATCAAAAAAGCTTGGATATATGACAACTACTTAACACCACGTCTGACTTGGCCTTTTCTGGTGTATGAATTCGGTAAAACCTTACTGGCGAAAATAGATGCAACTGTCATAAAATCGCTAAAATCGTGGCTTGGACTAGCGCACTCTGCTGATTCCTCTGCTCTATTTAGGGATCAAAATAATTTTGGGATGAAACTTAAGATACCATAGGAACTCTATAAACACCTTAGAGTTACCAAAGCCCACATCTTAGGAAAATCCCAAGATGTCACAGTCAGGGCACTCCCGAAAGATAATAACGCGTCCGAGCTTGAATCTAGACTCCTATTCCATAAACGATTTATGATAGGTGCCCAGTCGAACAGAGTGGGATTGGGAGTACGAGAGCCAGAAAGGGACCAGGATATACTTAAGTCCTTTCTAAAACAAGACGAAAATGATAAATATCGAGTGCACGCGATGAATTTGGAAATCCAAAATGAATGGTTGACAATGGGAGAGTTCTGCATACCGATGGCCTTAAAGTGGCGCACCTTGATCTATGACTGGTCGCCGGCCCTGTTAAAATTCTCTCTTAACGCCTTTCAGATGACCCTCCCAGACCAGAGTAATCTGGTAAGGTGGGGGAAGGCCACAGAAAAACAATGTTATACTTGTGGTGAGGCAATAGGGACGGCTAGACACATATTGGTAGGATGTAGGGTGCTTCTCGATAGAGGCCATTACTCACGCCGCCACGATAAAGTGCTTATCATCATACGTGAAGCAATGAGTCTGGCAGTAGCAAGAGCCCAAAAAGGATTGACTACTAACAGACGTCATATCAACTTTGTGTATGAAGGGTTCATCCATAACATCCAGGAACAAACCTTATTCAATCTTAGATACTGCCCCAGATTGGACTCTCCTAATCGACATGTATGAAAAGCACTATAAAATTCCGGAGGATGTTGGGGTTTCGTCATCTAGACCTGACATATTCCTTTATTCTAAGAGGTTAAAACATGTGGTTCTTGTGGAACTTACTGTACCGTGGGAAACAACAATATACCGAAGGACCACACAATAAAGAAAAATAAATACTATTATCTCACAAACTAATTAATCAAAAACGGTTACGTGGTTAATTTGTATGCAGTGGAAGTGGGAGCGAGAGGTATACCAGCAAAATCTCTCTATAACCTACTTAAAGATCTAGGCCTATCGAGAGCTACAATAAGCTCATTACTAGGACGAATGTCTAAAGCGGCACTAGTAGGTTCGTATCAAATTTGGTTAGGCAGGGAGGGGAACTTGGGTAGTGAAGGTGAGTGTTGATGTACATCAACAAAAGGGGCCCCTTCTAAACCTACACTTGGGTCGCAAGTCCCAGGCACTGTCCCGAGTTCCCAACTCAGCAACCCGATGGACCCGGCACCCGCACGGAGAATCCATGGATTGCTAAGAATATCGGTCTCATAAGTTATTTGGCAGTATGTTTGATTTGAGAGTTGTGATAACAAATATGAAGTTTAATATTGGAGGAAATTGGTTTAATATTGGTCCCCACCTTTTTTTTCTACCGAAAATCTTCTGCATGCGCTATACACAACAAAGGGCCTATGTACGCAGTCATGGGTATAACTTAAGCTCCGTACTCACATTCGGTATTACTCGATAGTTTTACTCCAAAACGAGTAAATATGAACGTGTGGACCGCAAAACTCACAGTTCGAAGGCTCGCATCGAGCCGGCTCGATGGAATTAAATAAAAGTAATTTCCTTCGCACCTACTCGAAGCGAGCGCGAGTACGTCGCTGCGAGTGACGCGAATCGAGCGTTAGTCCGCCGTTGTTGATCGTCGTGAAAACAGGTATAGAATAAAAAAAATGGATTTACGAGTTTATTCCAAAGGATTTACGAGCTTTTTCATTTTCTTTAATTCTTTTATAATTAATAACTGCGAGACTTGCTAAATGTAGCAGCCACCGTCTCCTTTGTTGAACAGACATGTTTTGGCTCGAACGGTTCGGTGAATACTGAACGGTGCGCGTTACTCGATAGATTAATGCTGAATGTGTGGACGAAAGCCCATGCCATGGATTTCACTTCGACATGATAGCTCGATCGAGTAAAACCGTATTTGAGTACGGAGCTTTACCCTCTCCAAGTGCACCTTTTGCTATAGTATAGCATCTGGAGAAGGTAATTTTAATTTACAATCTAGCTGCAATATAGAAGTAAAGAATAACTTAAGAAACGTTATTTCCTCCCGGATGAAAATTTATCAGAGAATTGTTAAAATACTCTAGAAAATAATTAAAAAAATCAGCTAGCTGTAAGCCAAGGGAAAAGTCGTCAGCTGATAAGTTTCAGTAGGTCATAGATGCTGTAGGGTGTGTGTTGGGTAACCTCCTTGAGTGTCGTTCCGATTCCGATCCCGCTGCAGTCCGGGGGGAGCGGAATCGGAGCGGCTGGTACACCCTGGGTGGCGGTCAATGGCTTCCCCTTCATGGGGTTGGCATTGATCGTCGGCTAATACCCAACGTGGCGGGAACACATCGCTCTCCGTACTCCTCTGCTTTCAGAGGAGACAGGATGAGCGATGGTGTTTGTGGCTGAGGCCACCATAGGGTCCTGGGGGAACCAGGGGCGGATTGGCCCACTGCTAACGCAGGGGCCGACGGGCACTTGTGCCGCCGCCGGTGAGAGAGGACTAGCCATCCTCTCGCGTTCCGTAATCGGCAGGTGATCAGCAACGACCTGACTGGTGGCTCCAGAAGGATACGCTGTGAACTTACTGACCGGAGGGCTTGCCTTTATTGGCCGGTCCACGACAAGGAAAAGTCTATAACACCCGACAGTGAAGTCGTAAAAACCTATGGATACCAGCCGACCTCCATAGTATATAGGCTTATCCAGGTGCAGGGGGCTCCGCCTGGATGGACCACCTTTCCCCCATACTCGTGGGATATACTATGGACTACATAAATATTCAAAGTAATAACAAGGATCGATCAATTCAAAACGACAATGGCAAGAAAAAGGACGACGAAAAGGACGTAGTCTGCGCGGAGATCGCGCAGCTATCAAGCGTGGAGGTGGCGCCAAACACCTCGGTGGTGTCGAAGAAATTCGACACCGCCAACGAGAGAAGCAGGGCGAACAGCCCGGCGGGTCTGGGCGTGAAGCGGACCCGTAAGCGCAGGAGGCGCGCGAAGGCTCGGGCGGGGGAGGACGTTTCGGACGAGGATTTTACCCTCACCGGGACGACCTCCTCCTCCAGTAGTGACGAGGCCTCGAAGCCGGCGTCCAAGGTGGCTGCTGGCCGCCGAGGGGCGCGGGGTGGCGTGAGGGCTGGAAAATCCACCCGAGCCCTCTCGGCTCTTAGGAGGGCCGCGGATAGGTCACCGCCGAGGCCTACCACCTCGGCGGTGTCGGAACCGAGCGGCAGTACGCGGTCACTCATGGAGAGACTCCAGAAGGTGACCGCGTCCTTCCGGGGGTCCCCAAACCCTGAGCAGGAGGCGATGTTGCGCATTGTGCTCGACATCGCCTCCGAGAATGAGGGCCTGGCGGCGCAGCTGGCCGAGTCCCGTCGGGAGACGGCTCGACTAGCTGCAGCCGTCGAGGAGCTCAAGAGGGGGATGGCGTCCATCCGCCGTCCGCCTCTGGCGCCACCAGCGGCCGGCTACGCGGCTGTAGCCCATAGGGGCCCCACCCGCCCGGCTGCGGGTGCGGGTGCGACCCTGCCGGTCCCGGCTCCTCAGCCCCCTCCCGCTCAGGGTAAGGGGAAGGGCAAGGGCAAGGGGAAGACGTCCCCAGCCCTGGCCCCAGCCCCAGCCCCAGCCGTGGCTCCGGCTACCTCCACCCCATTGGAAGGGGGCTGGGAGGTAGCTGGAGCCAACAAGAAGAGGCGGAAGGCCGCCAAGAAGGCCGCCAAAAAGGCCAGTAGGGCCGCGGCCGCCGCGAAAGCAGCCCCGGGGAAGCTCCGTGCCCCCCGCACTACGGCCGTCGTCGTCACCCTGACGGCGGAGGCAGCGGGGAGAGGCATGGGGTATGCCGAGGTGTTGGCCAAGGTGAAGGCCCTCGAGATCCCGGGCGTCCGGTGCAAGAGCACACGGACAGGAGCCCGACTTCTCGAGGTCCCTGGTGCCGCCAGTGGCCCCAAGGCCGACGCCCTAGCGGCTCGGCTGAGGGAGTCGCTGGACGCAGCCGACGTCCGGGTGTCCAGGCCCATTAAATGCGCAGAAGTGCGCATTACGGGCCTGGACGACTCCGTCACGGCAGAAGAGCTCAGGCTCGCCGTGGCGGAGGCCGGGGACTGCTCCCCGGACACAATTAAGGCCGGAGCTATACGCTTCGGCCGCGGTGGACAGGGGGCAGCAGTTGTCGGCTGCCCTATCGCGGCGGCCCAAAAGGTCGCAGACGGGCGGAGCCTCCTGGTGGGAGGCTTCCTGAGGGCGCAGGCACGGCTCCTGCAGGCCCGACCGGCCAGGTGCTTCAGGTGCCTGTCGGTGGGCCATGTGGGGGTGCACTGCACGGCGGAGGTAGCGGTGGGTGACCGTTGCTTCCGCTGTGGCCAGCCCGGTCATAAGGCCGGCACGTGTAGCGCCCCGTTGCACTGTTTCAGATGTGCAGCGGGGGGCAAGCCGGCTGACCATAGGGTTGGCAGCAAGGCCTGCGCCGGAGGGGAGCCGAAGCCGGGAGGCCGGCCTTCCGCCCCTAGTTCGCAGCGGGATGCGGAGATGGGGGTCCTATAATGGATCCTCAACTCCGCATCCTGCAGGCGAACATGGGCCACGGTGCCTATGCTCAGGGTCTTCTGCTCCAGAGCATGGCACAGTGGGCCATAAATGTCGCCGCTGTCGCCGACCCATACACCCACCGGTTCCTCGGGCCTGCCTGGGAAACCGCGCTGGATGGGTCGGCGGCACTGGTGCACATCCCCAGTCGACGGCAAGCCTGCCGCCGGCAGCCCCCCGGCTGCCGGCGGCAGGCTTGCCGTCGTTGCAAGGGGACCCGGCTGCGTGGCCGCGGCGGTTGGCGATATAGCGATCGTGGCCGCTTATTTCACGCCGAACCGAGACCAAGCTGCATATGAGCAATGGCTCCGTCAGCTGGCCGTCGTTGTCAATGCCTGCCAGCCCCGTCCGGTCCTTGTGCTCGGGGACTTCAACGCCTGGTCGTATGCCTGGGGTTCCCGACACGAAAGGGGCGAGACGGGGCATAGAGGCAGGGCACTGGTGGACTGGGCCGCACGACTCGGCCTAGTCCTCCTAAATCGGGGAGCCGTGGACACGTTCGTGACCTCGAGGGGTAGCTCCATCGTGGACCTATCGTTCGCGAGCCCCTCGTTGGCGTGACGTGTTCAGGGCTGGCGCGTCGTTTTGGGGGAGGACACAAGTTCGGATCACTGATACATTCGGTTTGACGTGTCCCCCCCTGCGAGCGACGCGCCGGCTGTACCGGCTCCACCCGAACCACGTTGGCCGCTTAAGCGACTTGATCGGGAGCTCCTCCTGGAAGCCGCCATCGTACAGGCCTGGGCCCCTGCGCCGGACAGGCCGGTCAGCATAGACGATGAGGCGGAGTGGTTCCGAGAGGCCGTGTCTGTGACGCGGCGATGCCTAGGGCTCCGCCCTATAATCCGAGGGGTCAGGTCTACTGGTGGTCGTCGGAGATCGCGCAGCTCAGACGGACCTGCGTGATCACGCACCACCGGTGGGCCCGATTCCGTAGGAGGCGTCGCCGCCCCGCAGATGCGGAGGCCCGAGAGGCGGTGTTGTACGAGGGATACAGGGAGGCCAGACGAGCCCTCCGAGCGGAGATAAGGCGTTCCAAACAAGGCGCCTTCCGCGAGCTGCTGGAGACGCTGGAGCGGGACCCTTGGGGGCGGCCCTACCGGATGGTGAGGGGCAAGCTGCGCCCCAAGGCCCCGCCGTTAACCCGGTGTCTCCAGCCGGATCTGCTCGAGGAGTTGTTGGCTCCCTAATCCCAGCGCGGGTGGTGGAACATGTTCCACCGCAGATGACTCCGCCTCGGTTGCCCATGGCGCCCAACGTGGAAGACGACGACGTGCCCGAGGTCACTTGGGTAGAACTAGAGCTGGCGGTGAGAAGGCTAAGAGCCAAACACACCGCCCCGGGACCCGACGGCATTCCAGGCCGAGCGTGGGTCCTAGCTCTAGTCGACGGCGCTCTCGAGCCCCGACTGAGAGGGCTTCTCAGCGCATGTTTGGAGCGGGGCCAGTTTCCGAAATTGTGGAAGACGGGGAAACTGGTCCTCATCCGAAAGGAGGGGCGCCCGGCGGACTCGCCGTCCGCCTACCGGCCCATAGTGTTGCTCGACGAGGTGTGCAAGCTCTTTGAAAGAGTAATTGCGAAGCGCCTCGTCGAGCACCTCTCACGAGTGGGGCCGGACCTGGCGGATGGCACATATGGCTTCCGCCAGAGGCGCTCCACCGTGGATGCCATCATGTGCCTGAGGGCTCTGGCGGAGGATGCAGTAGCCCGGGGTGAGGTGATGTTGGCGGTGTCCCTGGACATCGCCAACGCGTTCAACACCTTGCCCTGGAGTTGCATTAGGGAGGCGCTCGTGTATCACGAAGTGCCTCTCTACCTCCGCCGCATAGTCGGGGCGTATTTGACGGAGAGAGCCGTCATCTACCCAACCGTGACCGGTCTCGGTCGGCGTGAAATGTCGTGCGGTGTTCCACAGGGATCGGTCCTGGGGCCGCTCCTGTGGAACATCGGATACGACTGGGTGCTTCGCGGTGAGCTCGTAGGCGGTGTCGCCGTCACGTGCTACGCGGACGACACGCTCGTGACGGCGTGCGGGGCGACGTACCGCGAAGCGACCCTAAAGGCCACGACCGCGGTTGCCCAAGTCGTTGAGCGGATCCGGCGGCTGGGTCTCGAGGTGGCTCTGCATAAAACCGAGGCCCTGTTCTTTCATGGGCCTCGGAGCAAGCCACCCGAGGGATCCAGTCTCATCGTGGGAGGAAATCGCATCGGCATCAAGCCCCAAATGAAATATTTGGGGCTCGTGCTCGACGGCCGATGGGACTTCGGAGAGCACATCCGAAGTCTGGCCCCCAAATTGAAGGGCACAGCTCTTGCTCTGGCTCGGCTTTTGCCCAACATGAGGGGGCCCGATGACTCCTGCAGGAGACTCTACGCGGGGATCGTGCGGTCCATGGCCCTGTATGGGTGCCCAATATGGGCGGAGGCCCTGAGGACCAGAACTGTGCGGATGCTGCGCGCTCCGCAGCGGGTTCTGGCCATCAGGGTCATCCGAGGGTACCGCACGATCTCCTTCGAGGCGGCGAGTCTCCTTGCCGGAACTCCGCCATGGGACCTGGAAGCGAGAGCCCTTTCGCAACTGTACCAGTGGCGAAAGGAGGCGCGGGAGCAGGGATGGAACCCCGAGCCTCGAGAAATCGAGGCCGTGCAGTCCCAGCTCCGCCAGGCCATCGTGGTGGAGTGGAAGGAACGACTTGGGCGACCAAGCGCAGGGCACGCCGCAATAGCGGCGGTAAGGCCCATCATGGAGGATTGGCTGGAGAGGCGACACGGAAGCCTCTCGTACCGACTGACGCAGGTGGTCTCCGGGAACGGTGCTTCGGGGACCACCTGCATCGGATCAGGAAGGAGCGAACGCCTGAGTGTCATCACTGCGACGCGAGCGAGGACTCAGGGCTGCACACGCTGACGGACTGCCCGGCGTGGGAGGCGCCGAGGCGTGACCTCGTGGCAGCCATCGGGGTGGGAGTCCTCTCGCTCGGCAGCATGATTGCGGCAATGGTGCGGAGCGCGAGCGCGTGGGCCGCCGCCACCTCCTTCTGCGAGCATGTAATGCTCGCGAAGGAGATGGCGGAGCGCGCCCGGGAGAGACTTAGAACTCTCCCGGACCGCCGAGCCCGCAACTTGCTCGCCGCGCGTCGCAGGCGACTCAGGCGCCGGAGGTCGCTTAACGACCTCCGTCCTCCATGAGCGCAGGCCTGGGGGTGGCGGGTGAGGCCACCTGTCACCCCAGCAGAAGCAGGCCGGGACGGTGGGGCGACTAGCGCCCCTCCCCCGAACCGGGGCAAGACGGGGACACCGTGGTTCCCAAACCCGAGGGGGCCATCTTGAAACCGGAGATGGCCCAGGGTCAGTCGGGGTGCGAGGGATATGCTCTATGGGCAACCTTACACCCCGGCGTCTGTAGACCCGAGACGGCGTGCGGTTTTAGTCGGTTCAAGCCCGACATAACCGCCCCCGCTGGCACGCGGGGGGGTATCCGAAGGGATTCCCGCACGATAAAAAAAAAAGGTCATAGATGCTGTGGCGTTACACCTTTCAAGGTACCAGCTGACAAACTTTCCACTGAGATACAGCAAGCTGACATTCGTTTTCGTTCATAGTAGCATATAAACGATCACCAGGTAAATTTTTAGTTGAGAGGAAATCATTGAAAATATAATTTTTTTTTTCATGTTCAAGGAGCCAGCTGACGTATAATCCACCGTGTTATGGTCAGCTGACTATGTTTTTCTTTCAAAATACTACATAAACTATACTCTGATAAATTTTGAAATGAGAGGAAATGACTGAAAATACTTTTTTTTTTCTCCATGCGTGGTGCCGTGGTGAGGTTGCCACTGCCCACCCCACCCACGGAGTTGCAGCTGACGGTCGCGAGTATTCATAGTATAAGTCCCTTATGCATTTATCGAAGTTTCCATTGGGAGGGACTTGGTCATGAAAATCTGTCACTGGCTCCTGGACCATTAGAACGATTCGAATATCTTTCATGGAACGTGAAACTTTGAGGAAAAACTGATTTCACAAAAAGTGAGGCCCTACCATCCCCTTAGGCCGGATTCCACCCGTCCACGAACTTAAACTAAGTTTACACCCAAGCAATTTTTGACCGCAGTTTGAAAGCGATCGGGCCAAAAATGCGACCGTGAGAGTGCCGCAAATTTTGGGAAGTGGAACCATACATACACATATATATATATATAAACTTTTTGACCAGTGGTCATTTCGGACTCAGGGGGTCATAACTAGACCTCCTATGAAGAGCTTTTTTTAAATTTCGACAAAGTCAAAGTCAAAGTCTTTATTTTTCAAAATAGTGCAACGTAATTACATCTTTTTGACGTCAAAATCTGCTTAAAACTAAGTTTACCACCGCTTCCTAGGCCCTAGTGGAGAAGAAACGGCGCAACAAACTCCACTGCGGCATTTTCAAGACGTCATATTATAAATAGTGATTTCTTAAGACTAAATATGGACGAATGTACATTTTTGTCTCGTGTCAAGATAAATAAAGGTATATAAAAAAAACAAAAGTTAAAATAAAAATTTAACCTAAGTTAAACGTTAAAATAATTTAAAAAAGTTAAAATATGGTAAAAAAAAAAAAAAAAAAGGTTGCCTACTACAATATTATGCTATAGTTGTAGCATTAAGAGGGGCCTGCACCATGCTCAAGCCAGACATTTTTGTCTTTAAGGTAATCATCTGCCAGTAGTTCAAGAAACCAATAGGTAGATCGATTTCATCGAAATCTACCTAATATAGTATGGCAAACTTCATTTCTGCTAACGATCATAACGCATAAAAATCATTCGGCATAAATTTTAAGGTATAATTTTTTAGCATAACTACTGTAAGCATAATATGCTAAAGCATATGCTAGATCTTAAAGCATAATATTTATAAACGCATAATGATACTGTAGCATAATGTCCATCGACATAAACTGTGTATATTATGTTAAAAAGAACTTGACGTTGAAATAGAGAGAAATAGGCTCCTATATCTGAGTGGTTAAAAAAAGTTAAAAATAAACACGAAGATTAAGGTTAAACTAGTAACCTAATCTATCCGAGTCGGGGTGTTAATCCTGATGCTGGTATCAACAGTCATTAATAACATAATTATATTATTTACTAGCCGCCCTCCGCGGCTTCCACCGTGGCATACTTCGCCCCGTGGCAGCTATTTATCTCAAACATGCCTGTAAGGTTTTTTTTTCAGGCAATTTTTTAAATTTTTCTCTCGGCAAGAACCATCCTCGTACTTCAAGGAATATTATAAAAAAAGAATTAGCTAAATCCGTTGCTGCTCTCGAGATTTGCGCTTAGCAACACTTTCAGCGATTTATTTTTAGGGTTCCATTGCCAAATGGCAAAAAACGGAACCCTTATAGATTCGTCATGTCTGTCTCTCTGTCCGTCCGTATGTCACAGTCACTTTTTCCGAAAGTATAAGAACTAGGCTGTCTAATCTATGAACTACCTTTCATTCAATAAACTCAAAAATAAAAATAAATAAATTTTATGTTACTTGCTCCTACGGAACCCTTCATGGGCGAGTCCGACTCGCACTTGGCCGCTTTTTATATTAAAGATTAGATATATTAGATCGACTATATCCGATCAAACCTTATGATATTTAAATGGTGCGAACTGTTATGCGAATAATTAATATTATGCTTTATAAGTTTATGCGATTTTAAATTAGGTAAAAATATATTAGTCTAAATAATAGTTATACCTAAAGAAACAGTATGCCATAATATCGGTATGCCAAAGTATTGTTATGCCTTTAAATTCAATGCCAAACCTGTTATACTGAAGTGAATTAGGACAAAAAAAGTTATGCGTTCAAAGGGGTTCCCATATTATGAACGCGAAACTTTGTGAGTATGGATGTATGTTTGTCATTCAAAAACGGCTGAACGGATCTAGCTGAAATTTGGTACAGGGATAGATTATACAATACATCTGGAATAACACATAAGCTGATACCTGGAATAGGATCCCATAGGAAGAAGGAACGGGAACACAATTTCACGCAGGAAAAGCCGCGATTAAAAGCTTGTAATACGAGTATTATAAATGCGAAAGTTGGTGAGTATGGATGTTTGTTACTCCTTCTCGCGAAAATGGCTGAACGGATTTGGCTGAAATTTGGTACAGGGATAGATTATAGTCTGGAATGATACATAGGCTTTTTATTCCTGGAATAGGAGACTAGGAGACTGTACCTGGGGATCGTGCAAAGCGTGGCCTTGTACGGGGCCCCCGTATGGGCGGAGACTCTGGCGGCCCGCAACGTGGCTGTTCTAAACAGCCCGTTAAAAACGATGGCCGTCAGAGTCATCAGGGGTACCACACGATCTCCGTCGAGGTGGCATGTCTCCTAGCCGGTACCCCTCCATGGGACCTGAAGAGACCTTGCATCGATGTACCAATGGCGCAAGGAGGCGCTGGAGTGGGGCCATAGGTCGGAGCTTCGAGAAATCAGGGCTCAGCGGTCCCAGCTCTACGGGGAACTCTTGGAGACATGGAGGGTGCGACTTGAGCATCCAAGGTGGGGGGAACCCACCATTGTGGCGGTGAGGCCGATCATGAAGGAGTGGTTGGAGAGCGACCACGGGGACCTCTCCTACCGGATGTGCCCGATAGTTACTGGACTGGTAGATTCATGCCTAGGTACCATTTTTATCTTTATATTCGTTTAACTTTATTGATATTTAATCTTCTTACTAACAAACCCGACAACCCTATACCTATGCAAAATGCACATACAATACATACATACCTACTTTGAATGAATGGCGTAGAGTTCTCCAGCTTAGTAATTATTATTGGAATTGATTAGGCACCTTAGGATTAAGTGTACATAAGAACCAACTACGTTATAGTATACTTATATTTCGGTAATCTAACCTAAACACCCACGAAAATAATTTGAGTGAAGATGTATACCATACCAGAATTCGACGGTGCATAAATACAAGGTCTTACGGTTCTTGTGGATTTTTATGTTCTATTTATTGAGGGTTACGCATCCTGATACCGTGATATTAAAACTATAATTAAATCAGGTTACCGGACGTCTTGTACTGAACATAATAATACAATTTATTTTGATGAACATTATATATATGATTTAAACCGTTTATTACTATTTAAAATGAAGAGTCCTAAGAACATAAGCGGGCAGGGTTCTCTCCCGCTCCCTCTCCGCCGTATGATAATGAATGGGTAATTCACTATTCTATTTCGAAGGTACAAGAACATTTGGAGCGCGAGCGCGTGGGCAGCCACCGCCTCCTTCTGCGAGCATATAATGCTCGAGAGCGCGCCCGGTAGAGATTTAGAACTCTCCCGGCCCGCCGAGCCCGCAACATGCTCGCCGCGCGTCGCAGGCGACCCAAGCGCCGGAGATCGCTTAACGACCTCCGTCCTCTATGAGCGCAGGCCTGGGAGTGGCAGATGAAGCCGCCTGTTACCCCAGCAGAAGCAGGCCGGGACGGCGGGGCGACTAGCGCCCCTCCCCCAAACCGGGGCAAGACGGGGACACCGTGGTTCCCAAGCCCAAGGGGGCCATCTCGAAACCGGAGATGGCCCAGGGTCAGTCGGGGTGCGAGGGATATGCTCTATGGGCAACCTTACACCCTGACGTGTTAAGACCCGAGACGGCGTGCGGTTATGGTCGGTTCAAGCCCAACATAACCGCCCCCGCTGACCGGCTGGGGAGTACACAAAGGGATATGCGCACGAAAAAAAAAAACTGTACAAGAACATATGGAAAATAGCACAAAAAAAGAAAACTTTACAACGTGTACTTAGGAAAATATAGCAATTTTACAAATAACTATGTATTAATAATGAATCTTAATCATTTCTGTACAAAAACTGTTTTTTTTTTCGTGCGGAATACAATACCTTTTTTTTTTTTTTTTCGTGCGGAAATCCCTTCGGATACCCCCCCGCGTGCCAGCGGGGGCGGTTATGTCGGGCTTGAACCGACCCCAGGCCTGCGCTCATGGAGGACGGAGGTCGTTAAGCGACCTCCGGCGCCTGAGTTGCCTGCGACGCGCGGCGAGCAAGTTGCGGGCTCGGCGGACCGGGAGAGTTCTAAGTCTCTCCCGGGCGCGCTCCGCCACCTCCTTCGCGAGCATTACATGCTCGCAGAAGGAGGCGGCGGCGGCCCACGCGCTCGCGCTCCGCACTATTGCCGCAATCATGCTGCCGAGCGAGAGGACTCCCACCCCGATGGCTGCCACGAGGTCACGCCTCGGCGCCTCCCACGCTGGGCAGTCCGCCAGCGTGTGCAGCCCTGAGTCCTCGCTCGCGTCGCAGTGATGACACTCAGGCGTTGGCTCCTTCCTGATCCGATGCAGGTGGTCCCCGAAGCACCCCTTCCCTGAGATCACCTGCGTCAGTCGGTAGGAGAGGCTTCCGTGTCGCCTCTCCAGCCAATCCTCCATGATGGGCCTTACCGCCGCTATTGCGGCGTGCCCTGCGCTTGGTTGCCCAAGTCGTTCCTTCCACTCCACCACGATGGCCTGGCGGAGCTGGGACTGCACGGCCTCGATTTCTCGAGGCTCGGGGTTCCATCCCTGCTCCCGCGCCTCCTTTCGCCACTGGTACAGTTGCGAAAGGGCTCTCGCTTCCAGGTGCCATGGCGGAGTTCCGGCAAGGAGACTCGCCGCCTCGAAGGAGATCGTGCGGTACCCTCGGATGACCCTGATGGCCAGAACCCGCTGCGGAGCGCGCAGCATCCGCACAGTTCTGGTCCTCAGGGCCTCCGCCCATATTGGGCACCCATACAGGGCCATGGACCGCACGATCCCCGCGTAAAGTCTCCTGCAGGAGTCATCGGGCCCCCTCATGTTGGGCAACAGCCGAGCCAGAGCAAGAGCTGTGCCCTTCGATTTGGGGGCCAGACTTCGGATGTGCTCTCCGAAGTCCCATCGGCCGTCGAGCACGAGCCCCAAATATTTCATTTGGGGCTTTATGCCGATGTGATTTCCTCCCACGATGAGACTGGATCCCTCGGGTGGCTTGCTTCGAGGCCCATGGAAGAACAGGGCCTCGGTTTTATGCAGGGCCACCTCGAGACCCAGCCGCCGGATCCGCCTAACGACTTGGGCAACCGCGGTCGTGGCCTTTCGGGTCGCTTCGCGGTACGTCGCCCCGCACGCCGTCACGAGCGTGTCGTCCGCGTAGCACGTGACGGCGGCACCGCCTACGAGCTCACCGCGAAGCACCCAGTCGTATCCGATGTTCCACAGGAGCGGCCCCAGGACCGATCCCTGTGGAACACCGCATGACATTTCACGCCGACCGAGACCGGTCACGGTTGGGTAGATGACGGCTCTCTCCGTCAAATACGCCCCGACTATGCGGCGGAGGTAGAGAGGCACTTCGTGATACACGAGCGCCTCCCTAATGCAACTCCAGGGCAAGGTGTTGAACGCGTTGGCGATGTCCAGGGACACCGCCAACATCACCTCACCCCGGGCTACTGCATCCTCCGCCAGAGCCCTCACGCGCATGATGGCATCCACGGTGGAGCGCCTCTGGCGTAAGCCATATTGGCCATCCGCCAGGTCCGGCCCCACTCTTGAGAGGTGCTCGATGAGGCGCTTCGCAATTACTCTTTCAAAGAGCTTGCACACCTCGTCGAGCAACACTATGGGCCGGTAGGCGGACGGCGAGTCCGCCGGGCGCCCCTCCTTTCGGATGAGGACCAGTTTCCCCGTCTTAAACAATTTCGGAAACTGGCCCCGCTCCAAACATGCGCTGAGAAGCCCTCTCAGTCGGGGCGCGCTTCCGCGCAGACTCCGTCATTTGTTTTTCCGTTGTCCATTTTCATGCCATTTTCGTTTTGAGTTTTTTCGGTTGCCGGTTTCTTTTCGATATACAGATTTGTGTCCATGTCATATCCCACGAGTATGGGGGAAAGGTGGTCCATCCAGGCGGAGCCCCCTGCACCTGGATAAGCCTATATACTATGGAGGTCGGCTGGTATCAATAGGTTTTTACGACTTTGCTGTCGGGTGTTATAGACTTTTCCTTGTCGTGGGCCGGCCAATAAAGGCAAGCCCTCCGGTCAGCAAGTTCACAGCGTACCCTTCTGGAGCCACCAGTCAGGTCGTTGCTGATCACCTGCCGATTACGGAACGCGAGAGGATGGCTAGTCCTCTCTCACCGGCGGCGGCACAAGTGCCCGTCGGCCCCTGCGTTAGCAGTGGGCCAACCCGCCCCTGGATCCCCCAGGACCCTATGGTGGCCTCAGCCACAAACACCATCGCTCATCCTGTCTCCTCTGAAAGCAGAGGAGCACGGAGAGCGATGTGTTCCCGCCACGTTGGGTATTCGCCGACGATCAATGCCAACCCCATGAAGGGGAAGCCATTGACCGCCGCCCAGGGTGTACCGGCCGCTCCGGTTCCATTCCCCCCGGACTGCAGCGGGATCGGAATCGGAACGACACTCGAGGAGGTTACCCAACACACACCCCCGGAATACAATACCTATGATACTTTTTTGAAACTTGGTTTGTTAGTTAAAACTAGCCAAGTCGAATCTTGAACTTGAATTACTTCCCAAGTGAAACTATTGCATTTTGTAAATAATTGTCAGTTAAAATTTAAGAATTTATATTACCCATTTAAGTGGAAAATATTGTGGTAGCATCAAGAAATTGTTATATCAAATTATTTTAGAATGTTTTAGGTTCTTGTAACTAAAATTGTAGGTTTTTGTACACAGAACTTGACACAAATATAGATCTCAATTCTTTTATTGGTGAAGTCGACAACGACGCATATTCTTAATATTGAACTTAGCTCTCATTTCACATTTATATTTTGATGGGATGACATTACTTTTTGTAAGAAATTATAAACATTATACTTCACACTAAAATAATTCATATACTAAAAATCATAGATAAATATTTATAAGTACCTTACAAACCACGTAGACTACAATATTTTGTACACATCTAAGTAGTTTTTACTCCTGATGGTTGGATAATAAGTAGTGATTTTTTAACATAGGTTTAAATATATTCAAAGATTTTACCTGTCTAATATTCAAAAGCAGTGTAGTGCATTCCATAGAACCCCCACTAATAGTAAATAATTTACCAGCATAGTTGGTAGAGTGCACTGGCATCTCCAGTTCCAAGTTTTCAGACGACCTCAAAACTCTAACATGTGTATCCTTGAGGCATCTAAAGCGCTCTCTTAGATATGTTTGGGGCTCTCCCGATCCGCAGAGCCGGCGATGCGCCGAGGCTACTCAGACGTCGGAGGTCGCTTAACAGCCTCCGTCCTCAATGAGCGCAAGCCTGGGTGACAGTTGGAGTCACTTGCCACCATAGCAGAAAGAGGCTGGGGCAGCGGTGCATTACGCATGAGACCGACCCGAGACGCCGAGATGGCGTGCGGTTTTAGTCGGTTCAAGCTCGAAATAGCCACCCCCCCTGGCCGGTGAGGGGGTATCCGAGGGGATTACCACACGAGAACAAAGAAAGAAGTGTCTGTATTTTATAGTGAAACACTTTTAGTTCTTTGATTTGCTGAAAATTTACGATAGCCGCTTTCAAACGGGGGGCATGAGCTGTAAAGAAAATGTCACCTATTTCCCGGGGCTATAGAAAATCTTCAGCCACAAAGAGGAAAATAATATAATCATCAATCATTAATCAAATCATCTTTGGGTGTATGAGGCTCCAACAAGACCATTGGGGCCAAGTCAACCTTACCTGCCAGTAGCTACAGCTGCTGATTAACGGACGAGGCCCTGGCGCAAGACACTGGTGCCACAATTTTTGGTCTGGGTTACTACCACCATTCAGTCGCAGAAAGGGGATGAGAAGCTAACCGACGCAGCGGGTGTGGGACCAGTGGGGTTTTGGTGGAGTCGTCTAATACCGTCCAGAACTCAGCGATTCGGTGCTTCCTTTCTTTGTTTCTACTCCGAAATACTCTATCCGCACACGTATTTTCTTCTTCTTACAATTCCGGTTTCTTCAAGCGGGGCGTGAAAAAGTATATGTTGAGGCCATCAAGGTAGGGACCACCATTTTAGGATCGTCAATATTTGGGATGGTGGCCTTTTGGGTATGGCTCAGTCATTTGACCGTGGTTTAGTAACAAACATCTTCACAAACTTTCACATTTATAATATTAGTAGGAAATAGGATTTACATTTACATAGGAGATATATACACCCACTCCTAACGAACACTTTCATCATCATCATCATCATATCAGCCGTGGGAAGTCCACTGCAGAATTACCAGGTCGTCTGTCCACTTTGCGGGAGGCCTTCCTACGCTGCGCTTGCCGTCACGTGGTCTTCACTTAAGAACCTTTCTACCCCATCGGCCATCGGTTCTCCGAGCTATGTGCCCTGCCCACTGCCACTTCAGCTGAACATACGGGGGCCCCGTACAGGGCCATGCTTCGCACGATCCCCAGGTACAATCTCCTAGTGGGGGTTTCGTGGTGATCCACCTTATTATAATAAAGCTGTGATTAATAATAGTTTAGATCGATTTTATTCTAATGCTCGTATTATACTTGTTTGAGCGTTAGACGAATATTCATGCAAAATTTCAGCTAAATCTGTTCAGCGATTTTCAAGTGATGCTCGAACATTGACAATAAAAAGCAGACAAACAGACAAAAATTCTACAAATCACATTTTTGGCATCGGTATCACTCCCAGAACACATATCAACAGTACACTACTATAACAAGTAACAGTATTTGAACTGTTTCGCTCCGTTTGGTGAGTGAGAGTGCCGGAGCCCAAAATCCTTTCCCATACCCTCCCAAACTCCTTTCCCATCCCCTCCCAAACTCCTTTCCCATCCCCTTTCCTTTACAGGGTCGGCAGCGCGAGCGTGACTCTACTGGTGTTGCACACGTCTATAGGCCGCGGTAACCGCTTCCTATCAGGTGGGCCGTGTGCTTGTCTGCCACCTTAGTGGTATAAAAAAAAATATATATCAATTATTTTTTTGCAAAATATTTAATGCATAATTTTTTACCTCGTTACGATTTTATTGTATGGATAAGATAATACGTCAGATACCATAATTTATTGTCAAACTAAGCAAACATAAGCCTAAACTAAATGATTGGTAAACAGTTAACAAAACCTGGAGACTGATATATAGGGAGCAGGAATCTTCTTTCTATTCAATTAAATTGTATTTTTTTTTAATTTCTATTGTGTACCTAGAATATATTTCTTAAAATTTTAACACGGCCTTTAAGTAACCGATAGGATGTTAGGCCTCCAGAATGCGAACTCCCGCACGCCGTCTCGGGTCTTCAGACGCCGGGGTGTAAGGTTACCCATAGAGCATATCCCTCGCACTTCGGCTGACCCTGGGCCATCTCACCACTAACAGCATCGCTCATCCTGTCTCCTCTGAAAGCAGAGGAGTACGGAGAGCGATGTGTTCCCGCCACGTTGGGTATTGGCCGACGATCAATGCCAACCCTATGAAGGGGTGAAGGGGAAGCCATTGAACACCGCCCAGGGTGGCCGGCCGCTCCGATTCCGTTCCCCCCGGACTGCAGCGGGATCGGAATCGAAGTGACACTCGAGGAGGTTACCCAACACACACCCCACCCAACACACACCCCAGGGTTCCGTACCTTAAAAGGATATGGCCGCTGGCCGGCGGGAGGGTATCCGAGGGGATTTCCGCACGAAAATAAAACGTAGGTTGCTCACACACAACAGACAAACAGAAGAATTAAAAAAGATTGTGTTCAGAATCGTTCATACCACTACCACATACTATAATATCGCCAATGTACAGAAATGGTACAGACACAAACAATTTACAATTTTATAATATTGTTCTAAACAGCCCGTTAAAATCGATGGCCGTCAGAGTCATCAGGGGGTATCGCACGATCTCCGTCGAGGTGGCATGTCTTCTAGCTGGAACCTGGACCAGGACCTGGAAGCGAGAGCCCTTGCGTCATAGTATCAATGGCGCAAGGAGGCGCTTGAGCGGGGATGGCCGGAGCCTCGAGAAATCAGGGCTCAGCGGTCCCAGCTCCGCCAGGAGCTCATGGAGACATGGAGGGTGCGAGTTGAGCTTCCAAGGTGGGGGGAATCCACCATCGCGGCGGTGAGGCCGATCATGAAGGAGTGGTTGAAGAGGCACCACGGTGACCTCTCCTACCGGATGTGCCAGATAATTACGGACACGGGTGCTTCGGTAAGTATCTATGGCGTATCCACCGGGAGACAACGCCGCAGTGCCGGCACTGCTAGGATCCTGGCGAAGACATGGCGCTCCACACGCTGGTGGAGTGCCCTGCGTGGGCGAGTCAGCGCTGGGATTTCGTTGCGGTCCTGGGCGTGGACGTTCTCTCGCTGTAGACCATGGTGAGAGCCGTGGTCTCCGACGGGAGCAAGAGGCACGCCGCCGCCTCTTTCTGCGAGTAGGTAATGCACGCGAAAGAGACGACGGAGAGGGAGCGGGAAAGAACCCTGCCCCCCGAGTTCCGCAGTCTGCGGTGAGGACTGCCGACCTCCATGATCGGGGCCTGAGGACGGCAGTTGGCCGACTCGCCGTCCTTCCAGAAGCAGGCCAAGACGGAGGCGCGTCGTGTGTGTCCTAAACACGCCTGCCAACTGACCGACGCGGGATAAAACCGACCACAACAGGCGAGGGCGCGGTGGCGGCCAAAGTCCACTGGTAACCCTGGCATCCTTTCGAGGGGAACGCTAGGGGAGGACACCGTGTGGTTTTAGTCGGTCCGATTCCGACACTTCCACCCCATCGTTGGCACCAATGGGTGAAGCCCGTGGGGGTTTCCACACGTTAAAAAAAAGATCACCACGAAATTTTGCAGTTACGTAGAACACGGAAATGATCAACATCCGGACTATTAATCACCCTATAACCAATAAAATAACTTGATTAGGCACTCATAACACATCACACATCACATAACTTCACGCCTATATCCCCGAAGGGAAGGCAGAGGCGTATTACACACCCACTATTCGCCAGTTATGTTAAGGTCCCAATGTAATAGGGGGTGAGCCTATTGCCATAAACCTTCGTTAAATAATATTATCACGCTATTATATTAAAGAACCGAACAGACTTTATTTCGATGTTACATCTAAACGTCAAAAAACACAAAAATAAATACTTAATTGAAAATATAACGATGAAATAACTTACAGATGTTGAGACCGATACCTAGTGCATAAGTAAACATACCTTGACCTATTCCAAACTCAACGTGGACGAAGTCAACTACACAACAACTAGCGTTGAGTAAACTATACGTATATCTTAATTTTACCATATCAAAACTGAATAACAATGTGTCCATCTATACTAAAATTATAAAGAGAGAGGCCGATTTTGTGAGTTTGTATTTTGTTATATGTCTGGGGATTACCCCAGACATATAACAAAATACAAACAATAAGTAATAAATAAAAATATAAATATTCTACGACGTTCTACACAGCGCTTTCTAGACCCAAAGTAAGCATAGTTTAACTAGCTTGTGTTATGGGTTCCAGAATGCGGATAAACATACTTATATCCCTTTTTTTTGTAAATACAAACATATTATACATAGAAACACCCAGACCTATGAAAATAGACATATTCATGCATACAAATATTTGCTCTGAGCGGGAATCGAATCCGCCGCGGGAGTCGAATGCACTACCGCGACGCCACAGAGACCGCCACAGTGGTTCCGATGATTACTTCGGAACCACTGCACTTATTGGCACCATTTAAAAGTTACATTGACTGTTCAGTGCGTGAACCGAGCGAGCTCAGTAATAAAGAAAAACAATTAACAGCTCTGCTACCAGTCTACTTTAACCCGGAGACAAGGGTGAGGAGTGAGACCACGAGCAGGTAGTATTCAAGCCGTAGCCCCACCACTCACTTTCACGCAATCACTACTTCGTTCCGAAGTGTGATCTAAAGCCGACAGTGGAAACGTCAGTAAAACTAAAACTTAATATCTAACTAAAATAAAGTGTCTAATGATCCGGATCTACACCAAGGTGCAGTCAACAAACGGTACAAAATCATTAATCAAACACAGGAAGTCGGTACGAATATAAAACGGTTCAAACAACAAAAAACCGCAATTTTATAAAAACCGCTTAACCGAACCTACTAAAAACGCACGAGACATTCGAGGAACCGCCCCGAACTTAGAACAAATCAAACAAAAGGAATATCAAAACTTCCCGGGAAATTGAATTCCCGTTACCGTGAACCGGTTAGTTCGGTCAGAATCGACCACCAAAAATTACCCGGAAGTCCCGAGAAATATTGAACTATAAAATTACCTATTTTAAACGCTCGGATACAAACAAATCAAATCATAAATTACTTTCAATTTTATAGCAAGTAAACATAAATAAATATCTATTCAGACCTCCCGGCGGGTCCAATCACACTTGAATAAACAACCATTCAAAGTTAAACAGATTTTTAGCACAAACTTGTTTCAATAATCAAATTAAGCCGCAATTGACATCCGATCGAAATCGACCAGGAAATATTTTAATTACAATAACAATTCCAAGTTTTAAGGTGAAAATAGTCAGAGTCAATTGCACCAAAAGGCAAAATAATACCGATAAATTAACACTCAAAATGGCGGACTCTAACAGCGTGTTAAGTTTCAAATTGCAAACCAAAATTAAACCAATCCGTTAATTATCATCAACAATACACAAAATATATTAATTAATGGGTCACTGACCTTCAATGGACCGGGATTCAGCCGGGAAAGTAGCAAAGATTGGAAAGTGTGCCTATTTAGTGTATGTAACTATATGTGACATGAATGTACATGTAATTGAATATAAAATAAACTAATTATGCAATAAAATAAAAGGTGAGATATACTTCCCATAGAATGTGTTTTCAACCGTAGCAAGGTTCCAAGTCCAACGAACGCGATGGGCGTATTCACTTTATTTAACAAAGAGATATCTATTTTTGTAATTAATTTTCACCAATTAATCAACATTCAAAAAACAAAATCACAACAATGTCCCCTCAAAGCGCGTGGCAAGGCCACCCAAAAAAGGCGCGGGCACAGGGTCCACCAACGAGCTGACCAGCTCGGACCCTACTAAAACCTCACGAGCACAACGAACCAGCGAGCTCGGACCCTCACAAAGCGACGTCGCGCTCAACACCGCGCACAACTCGCCTTGTACTGGCGTCAGTTCACGTACAATGATGCGTGGGTACGAAAAGAAAAAATATGATTGATGTTGGTCCTATCAATACGCGGTACCAACATCAAAACAAAAATACTTAAAGATTAAAACTAAACATTGACCTTATGTACATTATGCTATATATTACGTGTAAATTACGATGGCTTGACTTAAGAAAACTCATAACCCGAAGCAAAACGAGAGTGAGTTGCTAGCGTTAAACAAAATAAAAAACAATACAGCAAATTTCTCGAAAGTCGTATTTTGCATTATGTTTAGAACAGAATGGTGTGTGCAGAATTCGAATTTAATAACAATTATTTGTCGTCGTTTAGCGAGCTCGTGTTAGCACACCTTTAAGGCTCTAACAAGTGGTCGCATGCAACCGCCTGTGGTGTGGAGTCTGAACGTTTCTTTTTATTTGAAAAATGTTCACAGCACTTCCATTTTAAAAATCCTCGTCCTCTAAAAAACGCAAGGTTAGGCCTAAAAAATGTAACATTTCAATGGACTATAAAGAAAATCCATATAGGATCACTTTTTTGTTCGTCTGTGTGTGTCACGGCTGCTTGTCATTGTCAAGACCTTCTTTTATCAAGAATGTGTCAAGGTTAAAGGTGAAATGAATATTAAACGAGCTCTTGCCCGTGCTGCTTCATAGCATTGTGTTGATAAATATAATTCATCTGTTTGCATGAGGTAGAAGTTCGGCACTTCGGTAGAAGAAATATTCAAATAGGTGCCACCTATTTGCCGCAATAGCGGCGGAAGCCTCTCGTACCGACTGACGCAGGTGATCTCCGGGAAGGGGAGCTTCGGGGACTACCTGCATGGGATCAGGAAGGAGCCAACGCCTGAGTGCCATCACTGCGACGCGAGCGAAGACTCGGGGCTGCACACGCTGGCGGATTGCCCGGCGTAGGAGGCACCGAGGCATGACCTAGTGGCAGTCATCGGAGTGACAGATTTAGAACTCTCCCGGCCCGCCGAGCCCGCAACATGCTCGCCGCGTGCCGCAGGCAACTCAGGCGCCGGAGGTCGCTTAACGACCTCCGTCCTCCATGAGCGCAGGCCTGGGGGTGGCAGGTGAGGCCGCCTGTCACCCCAGCAGAAGCAGGCTGGGACGGTGGGGCGGCTAGCGCCCCTCCCCCAAACCGGGGCAAGACGGGGACACCGTAGTTCCCAAACCCGAGGGGGCCATCTTGAAACCGGAGATGGCCCAGGGTGAGTCGGGGTGCGGGGGATATGCTCTATGGGCAACCTTACACCCGGTCTGTAGATCCGAGACGGCGTGCGGTTTTAGTCGGTTCAAGCCCGACATAACCGCCCCCGCTGGCTGGCGGGGGGGTATCCGAAGGGATTTCCGCACGATAAAAATAAAAATAAGGTACCACCTATTTGAATATTTCTTCTACTATTTATTTTAAGGTAAATTATTCTGGATGGATAGAGGCTATATATTTATACATATATGTATAAATAGTAGCTAGAGTTTTGATGTTATTTGTCAACTAGGACATCTTGAATCCATTAAGTCATCAATCTTGAGAACTTCTACGGTGTGCGCTGCGTCGAGATAAGATGTACTCCGTCTAAGATCAATTAATAAACAACTAAGAGTTTTTACATTTATTTATTAATGGGTTATATCACTTGTATCTCTACTCTGTTGAATAATAAATCAAAGCTTTTTAAGTAGATTTCCAGAGAAAACTACGCAGCATCGGGCTTTCGGGTTCTCGCTTAACCGGAGATGGCCCAGGGTGAGTCGGGGTGCGAGGGATATGCTCTATGGGCAACCTTACACCCGGTCTGTAGATCCGAGACGGTGTGCGGTTTTAGTCGGTTCAAGCCCGACATAATCGCCCCCGCTGGCTGGCGGGGGGGTATCCGAAGGGATTTCCGCACGATAAAAATAAAAAAAAGGTACCACCTATTTGAATATTTTTTCTACTATTTATTTTTAGGTAAATTATTCTGGATGGATAGAGGCTATATATTTATACATATATGTATTAATAGTAGCTAGAGTTTTGATGTTATTTGTCAACTAGGACATCTTGAATCCATTAAGTCATCAATCTTGAGAACTTCTACGGTGTGCGCTGCGTCGAGATAAGATGTACTCCGTCGAAGATCAATTAATAAACAACTAAGAGTTTTTACATTTATTTATTAATGGGTTATATCACTTGTAGCTCTACTCTGTTGAATAATAAATCAAAACTTTTTAAGTAGATTTCCAGAGAAAACAACGCAGCTTCGGGCTTTCGGGTTCTCGCTTAAGGGCCTTCGTTGCGTTACGTCATGCGTATGCACGCCTTTTTCGTGCAAATGATACTGATCTGATTTCATGCAGATGATTTGCACAAAATCCTGCAAAGAAAATCACACGATTTGCACGATGTGCGTTTGTGAAGATGTTTAGATATTTATGACTCAATCATGCTCAAACAATTTGGTACAGAGATAGATTATAATCTGTCACTGTGCCAAATTAAAGCTAGATCCGTTAACTATAGTCTAATAAATACATTTTATCCTTGAAATAGGTTCCTATAGGATGCGGTAACGGGATCAAAAATTCTTTGCAATTGGTCCGACGAGCAGCCGTCAATGACCACTCGGATTGACCGATTTTTCAGGAAGTCGGTAACCGAGCTACAGGCCGTAGGACGGAAGCTTGTTGATAAGGCTTTCGTGCCAGACCCTGTTAAAGGCCTTAGAGATGTCAAGGAAGACGGCAAGCGCCTCTCCGTGCCTCTCGATGGCCTCACTCTAGATGTGAGTGTCATACCCGAGAAGATCCACAGTTGAACGGTTCTAGCGGAAACCAAACCGTTTATACGAAGCCTACATATTATCACCAAAAAAAAAATCTAAATCTAACTAGTATAGTTAAGATACAATAACAGCCATTGTTTACATTATCCAATGATATTATGGATAACAGTTATAAATACATTAAATTATATATATAGATATACAGTTTCATAATTAAGGTTAACAGTGTATTATGTATAAGATCTGTACTAATTTTCAGCTATGAATTCTTCATTCGAGTGCTAATCCCGATTATATCTAAAGCGTGCATGCTCTACTACGTCTTCTTATAATTTGAAGCCTGCACCAGAGCCTCGTACGTGAATCAGTGGGTGCACCGACTGATAGGTAAGGTTTACTTGGGCCCGGAAGATCTATGTGGGGACTTTTGAAAACAAATTGTATCACAGTTCAGGGTAACGCGTATGCAGTTGTGACAGCAAAATGAACTTCCAATAAGTGTAATTAATTCTCAAATAAACTTTTATCACTTGCTTTTAGTTCATTTACACGTAAACAGGCTTGTCTAACGATCAAAATGGCGCACCATCTCTTAGGTTTATAAGTTGGTATAAATGGATATATGTGCACCAACGTAAAATGCGTCAGAGACGCTAACGTTGTTCGCGTGTTGTTATTGTTGCGTAGTTTAAAAATATATGAACCCTTGGGATACAACAACTTATTCGTCTTGTAGGTCCATCTTAATTAGAAGTGCGTGTAGTCGAGCGAAGAGGTAGTACAACTAGTTATACGATATAGCACTACTTTATTTTTATTATTTACTTGTATATTGAGATATATTTCTTAGTAGACCATCGTAAGTAGAAGCGTGGGCAGTCGGGCGAGGAGGTGAAACAACCAGGCAAATGATATTACTACTATTTGTTTTATATTATTCACTTGGTAATAGAGATATATATTTTTGTAAACATGATATACTTAAGTTCATGTATCTAATTAAAATAAATTGATAGAGTGATTGTGGACTGTTGAAATGTTATACTGTCCATAGTGGCCGGATTGACAAGAGGATTACAATTATTTAGTAAAGGGGGATCAAACAAAGCAAAGTAAATATCATTTTTAGCCAACCGTGGTAACAAAACATAACGGTGTTATGTCAAACAGCTCAAAGTCACAGAATGGTAACTAAATCAAGACTTCTAAGCCTATGTTTTGGGTGTGCACCAAATAAAATAACAAAATCTAAGTAAAAAAATAATGTATACTTCAGGTTTAGACTATTGAAATAGAACTTACAAAACGACATAAAAATGTTAATGAAATGCGGCTCCGTACTGAGAAGACTGCAGCAAGAAACTCTGCAGACTTTTTTTGGGTCTATTTCCAAACGTTTATGTGTTTTAATGTTTATTTTAATTAAAATATTTTGTTTGAGTAGCATAGTAGAGTAAAAATTTCATTTTCAAGCTTGCTTGTTTTCTAAATATTTTTTTAATAATGAATGGCCTTTTTCAACGCCATATTTTAAGACTAGGCAGCCCCGCGGACCCTATAGGTCTGCCGCCCCATAAATTAACAGCTAGCCGACATTAGGTACATGAAGTTTTAGGGCCACTCGTCCGAATTCACACTTCTTGATTTTAATATTTTTTTACTGACGATTCGTACACCATCAAAATATCAAAGCTATTTTGTACTATGCTAACTATACGACATAGCTTGAAAATAGCGTCCAATCGGACGAATGGCCCTTTTTTAGGGTTCCGTTGCCAAATGGCAAAAAACGGAACCCTTATAGATTCGTCATGTCTGTCTGTTTGTCCGTCCGTATGTCACAGCCACTTTTTTCCGAAACTATAAGAACTATGCTGTTGAAACTTGGTAAGTAGATGTATTCTGTGAACTATGCTGTTGAAACTTGGTAAGTAGATGTATTCTGTGAACCGCATTTAAGATTTTCACACAAAAATAGAAAAGAAACAATAAATTTTGGGGGTTCCCCATACTTAGAACTGAAACCCAAAATTATTTTTTTCATCAAACCCATACGTGTGGGGTATTTAGGTTTCTAATATCTTTTTTTTCTTAACTGAATAGTTTGGGCGAGAGGCACTTCCAAAGTGGTAAAACGTGCCCCCCCCCCCTGTAACTTCTAAAATAAGAGAATGATAAAACTATAAAAAATATATGATGTACATTACCATATAAACTTCCACGGAAAATTGGTTTGAACGAGATCTAGTAAGTAGTATTGGAGCTTTATAGTCATCCGGACGTTGGAGTGGTTTGAAATAGTATTAGTCGCATCAGCGGCATAGGCCACCCTTAGGCACTATCTTTATACGAAGGGATTACGCGGTCATTGCAAGTTCGTGGCCCTTACTTGTACAAATTTACGAACAAACATACAGAGACAGTATCCTGTTTGGAAACGTGTCAGAGTCATAACGTTGGTCGTTCGATAGATTTCAATTGGTCAAAGTTTATGAAAGAACTGGAATAAAGCTATACTACTTTAGTCGACATAGGGCACACATGTTTTGAATGGATGGATGGGTTACAAGCTCTACTTTATTGAAATCTAAAAACGTCTTTGTTTTCTCACAGTGTGCGACGAAGCATTGTCACGGAGCAGGAGGATACGGCTTCTCACTTGCTTGTCTCGAACTTTCTCATGCACAGTGCACCAGCACTAACACTTATTTCATCCTCAAGTGGTATGGTGCAAATTACGACTCCGTACGAGAAAAATTACAATCATTTTCTTACCGACGTTTGTCGCCTGTCTCAATTGTAGTCTGTTCTCAAACAGCCATTCTCAGTATTGTTGCTTTTTCTACGATTCAAAAGAATAGATCCACGTTTCGTCTTTCGTGATGATGTCATAAACTGCATATGAATATCCGTGGTCGTACTCAAGTAACATTTTTGAGTACGAGACCGTTTCTGCTCCGATGTAAATTCGTGTGGGATCCAGTGACAATAAAGTTTCTTATCGTCATGTTTTTTGTCCTGGCTCATACCATCTCTTTTTCTTTCCTTTTTTTTTTTTTTTTTTTTTGATTTTTCGTATTGTTCTATCATTGTATCTGTAATTCAATAATTGTACACAGCTGCGACATATTATTTTATTTTTTTCTAAGTAATAAATTTCCAATTAATGAGCTAAAATGGGAGGGCGTCGTTGTCTGTCACACAGTTTAAACTAGCACAGACAATGTCGTTTACTCTATCTTATATTGTTATTTTATCAATTAGATTTTGTTCCTATAATCCTGTAAAAAATTGAACATCATAACTGTATAGGTTAGAAAATATGTACTGAATCATTGTTAACAATAATAATAAAAATAATAAAATAATAATAATTCCTAAATCATCCATAGGCGATGCATCTGTTTTCTTCGATAAGCCACTTAATAGTACCACATTTTCCTCGGTAGTCGCAGTTGAAGGGCTTTTTTCACGACTTACCTCATTTGTTGGAATACGAGTATGTCCTCTACTAAATCGTTGCTTCTTCATCCGAGTGCCAATACCATTTACATTTAAAGCTTGCATATTGGAACCCAGGGTTCGCTCCTCTACTCCTCATTTTCATTATTTGGTTTTATTTTAGCTTTTACCTGAGCGAGTTGTCCGTCTGACCCCCGCCACCCCGGAGAGGAAAGCTTGTCCCAGAATCCCAGAATCATAAGATGTGTGAGTTGCAAGGTCGGTTGGACCTTGGGTAAAGAAGATCTTGGTGGGGCCCTATACTCGAACTTTTTGGGGCTATTGGTGTCATGAATTAAAATTTAGGTTTAAGTGTGTTTACTTTTGAAGTGATTCAAATTGAAAACTTATATTTTTCGACCTGAGCCGCCCTCTGCGTTTATCGATCCACACGATCGGTTCAAAAGCTATTCTATCAACAAAAAAAAACGGATGAATCGTATTCCATTGTATCGATCCACATAACTATCGGATTCGATCGAGCATCAATAATTGTAGATTTCCATATTCGCCCATTGTAATACGGACTGAGAAGAGAACTATTTGATATAGAACCATAAAATTTTACATAAATATTCCTTAAGTGGTTGGTCTGATGAACTTCGAACTTGGCATTTATATTGTTTAAAAGTTTTAATCAAACACGTGTTTCATCTTTATTTAATATTCATCCCCTAAAATGATAAAAGAGGGTTGAAAATATTTTTTATCAGGTTTAATTCGAATATTATAACTCCTTAGTGCAATCAAAAAAATCGGAGTGCAAGGAGTCCCTACTAACATCTTTCGGGACCCAAGCCAACCTCGCCTGCCCGCGGTGCACTCTGCTCATTAACGGAGAGGGCTCTGGCGACCCACCGACACGCACTGGACCAGCGTGGCGGGTTATAGTCCAAATCCCCCCAAAATGATGATGGACAGAGGACCTCGGCCCCTAGTGCCCGGGGGCTCCAGCTAAAAGACTGACGTTGACGGGCGTCGGTCGAGCACTGGAGTCAGGGGTGCTAAGTATCTCCGGGCGAGGTGCTACCATCAAACGACCCCAGGCAATTTTCTGCTTTGTTCTTTCTTCGTATTTTAACGGCTTGGTCGTTAATTTGTTAGTTTGTAAATGAACGCGTGAAGGTTTCCGCACGAAAAAAAAAAGGTATCAATTTGAAATTAATTTCAAATACACAAGTCTATAACCCTTTGAAGCTGTGAAAATATCAAACTTCTATGCCAATGCCATTAAAAAGATACGGTAAAGTAATAAAATCGTAAACCACAATTTACCTTTCATGCAATCAACTCAAATATAAAAATTCAAAAAAAATACATTATTATGTTACTTGCTGCTACAGTACCCATCATGGGCGAGTCCGACTCGCAATTGGCCGGTTTTATTTAATTATTAATTCGAGATCTCCACTCTTGGCAACGCCAGTCCAATTTGTGGACAAGCCCCTTCATCAGTGTCCAATTTTATACGGCACCCTCAGTACACGAGTCCGACTTGCACTTGACCGTTTTTCTAAAGAAGTACAAACAACTGTGAGAAACGACTGCACCAGCTCCAACTCCACTGGCACGTTAATAATGTTACGAGCTACCCAGCCCAGCACCTTCAGGTCATCAGGGAATTTTTAGAGCGCCAGCCCCCTCGCTGTTTCAACAAAGTGTTCTCTACTAATTAGATAGATATACACGTGGGGAACCGAGCAACCTAAAATTTGGGTCACTTCTACCTAGGCAAAACATAAAGCGAATGCAAGGAAAGCCCAGGCTGCACAGTTTTCTATACGTATCCGTCACCTAGGAATCATCTACATTGATATTGTCGGAAGTTTACGGGAATGTCATACATTGAAATACCTCCGGGAGTACTCGTCTCCCCGTGGCCATGGCTGCTGAAAAGCAACCGAAGCGTCGGGTTCAATGTAAAAAATAAATAATAAAATAACATCAAATAACTGCGATAGAATCCGTTAAAAATAGTTTTATTTTAATATTCATTTTTTTGTCTATCATAAATATTTCACAAAAAAAGTAATTCAAGATTTCACTCTACCACTTGTCGACGTGACTAATATTATATGACCAATAATATCCATGTCGACACTATAACCATAAAAAGGGTATGTACTGGCTTTTGTATTACTTAAGGCAACTTTTTTAACTAAGTACTAGTTAAAAAGTTGTAGCAATTAAAACAAAACTGTTGAGTTGTTCATTGATAAAGTTCAAAGAAATTTAATTCCGTTAACAGAAATACTGTATTTTAAAAAGACTCCATCATTCTCGATTTACAATAAACTCCTATTAGAAGCATGTAGATATCCATAGCAGTTTAGGATCAGGTTAATTCCGAAATCGCTTTTGAAATTAATTTTAGCGGCTATAGTAGTATTTGACGTAATTAAAGTTCTGTGAAGTTACCGGTGACGACCAATTAGATACACTTAGTGAAGTGCTGATTACGGTTTATATGTCGTGTCACGTTCAGTTTATTAAGTACCTTTATTTTCGTGCTGAAATTACCCCGATACCCCCTCGCCGGACAGCGGGGAGTTCACTAAGTACCTAATATAAGCTTATCGTTGCGATGCCGCGCTCTGACCATGATAGCTCATGCCTAATCTCTATCTGTCAATAAACACTGCCCGGCCTCATTTTGTTGTATCCTGTGAAGATGAAGAAACGAGAGCTAAGACGCCAAATGGAGCTAAATTTACAAATTTTAATTTTTAATTTATTCCCGGGATAAAAAGTAACTTGCGTGCTCCAGGCTGTAATCTATCTCTGTTCTAAACTTCATCGAGATCCGTTAGGCGGTTTTTGTGTGACAAACATCACATCACATACAGATACATCCAATCATTTCCAAAAACCTTCATATTTTTTATAGTACATTTCCACAAAAATTCTTATTTTTTATAATAATGATATCGCCGAACTATAGTCTGTTTGCTATTTATGTGAGGACAGTGAACTGTGTGAGTGTGTTTCATTGTAACGCGAGGTGGCAATAAGAGCTTACCATTTATACGAAGGTGGTGTGGTAGTGTGTATGAACCACAGTTTGTAATAATACCCTTCAGTTGATGGTAGGTGTACTGGATTGTGTGTGTGCGTGTGTGAATGGGCGAGGGTAGTAGCTAGTAGGACAAAGGGGGAATGGAACGGGTGGTGCGAGGTGTGGTATCGACGCGCCCGTGGCGCATGCGCCAAGATACTCACCTGTTGCCATAAGTCCATGGAAGAATACTCTTTCATATTAATATGGACACCTGATACTGAAATAAACCCAAGCTCAAAGCAAGCATCGCTTCTTAGGAGTTAACTTAAGAAAATTATTTTTGTTTATAACTTGACAACATAATGATTTATTATGTGCGACTAACACAGGTACAAAAAAACGTCAATAAATGAGGATATTGCAGCTTAAGCAGCAATAAGTCAAGTCTACGATTAAGTTACAAGTCCAGATCCAGTCGAGAACACGGTTTAAATTATTGATTTTGTGACTTTATAATCCTGTTTACCTCTAGGATTAGATCCGCTTTTGCTACATAGTAACAGAAGTATTTTTAGGTATTAAGTTTAAGTTCATGTATGTAACCAGCAACATGCCGATTACGAAGTACCGACCTTATAATAGGCTTCGGCGCTTCGCCGAACATAAGAATATTATTCTTTATTTTTAAAGAATTCACAGGTAACCGAGATTTACCCATCCAGCTAAGTCAAATTGTTATTGTTCCTAACAATAGCAATGTGGCTTAGTGTGTTAACTTAGTGTTACGGCCAGGATTTGAACCGGTGGCGTCTCGATCGTAAGGCCAACTCTTTAACCACTAAGCTACCCATGCTTATCTAACTTTATCTCTGTACTAGCTGCGTGCCCTGGCTTCGCCCCGTTGCAATTATAACCTTACCTGTGATTTCCAAATTTTTATTTTCATACAAACCTTCCCTGATAATCAGGAGCACAAAAAAAAGCAACTATCGAATTTGGTGCAGTCGTTCGAAGTTATGCGCGTACATACATTTCTGCGATTCATTTTTATTTATATAGATTAAATTTATTTTACAAGTCGTATCGAAGTCGAACTGCCTAAACATAATAATAGTTTCAGTTCAACGACTTATTGCCAAGAGCGTGGATCGACTTCTGAAGAGACCCAGCTGTGTCTAAGGTTTTATGCAGAAGGCAGTCCTTCTGTGCACGCCACGCATTGTTAGCGTTCTCTGGAGCCGTAACGACCGGTAGCTTGGACCGG
Organism: Cybosia mesomella; assembly: GCA_946251805.1. Classification (NCBI taxonomy): domain Eukaryota; kingdom Metazoa; phylum Arthropoda; class Insecta; order Lepidoptera; family Erebidae; genus Cybosia; species Cybosia mesomella. The sequence goes on from OX276403.1 coordinate 17,723,478, forward strand.
TTGGGCATTATTTTATTTTATTTTTAAATAGTTTTTAGGGTTACGTACCTCAAAAGGGAAAAATCAGAATCCTTAGAGAATCATATCGTTGTCAGTATCAGGAATGTGCGAAGATATCAAGTTGAAATTAATATCAAATAATCTAGTCTGTAACCTTTTGCAACTGTTAAAAAATTACACTTTTAAAAGATATAGCCGTTTATGCAGCATTGTAAGACGGGATCGCAAGGGAATCAAGAGTTAGGATTTTGTTATTGTTATTTCTATCTATGTTTTCCTTAATAATATTATTTTAATGTAAAAGAGAATAATCTAATTATAATTTATTAACATGTACACATGTGTCACAATATTAATTCATAGTGGTTGCCAGACTCCGCCGGTTATTGTTTTGAAATAGAGTCAACCCCGCAGACGCTCAAGTCTGTAGAAATGAGCGCGCCTTCTTCTCTGGCCCTTTTATTGAGTGATGAGCTGCCTACTCCGCCACCACCTGGCTATCAGAATGGTTTTTCAAAGAGGTTTCCTTACTCGTAGCTCTAGGTCGCGACAAGCTATCGTTTCTATCTGTTGCTGGTCAGAGTTATGATTTGGCAGGAAAGTGGTCTGTGTCCGATCAAGCGTCTATTAACCGCCGTCTGTAAACGAATGTGTAGGCAGTGAAACTATTCACTCAGCCATACCTATTGTTTAACTAAATCCGACTCCCTATCCTACTTAATATTATTACATTAAATTAAATTTAAAAGTTTGCGTAGATGGTTGGATATTTGTTGCTTAATCAAGTTCAAACGGCATGCCAGAGTAAACGTATCGAAACCGCAAAAGTACGAATTGTGAACACTTGAGGATTTTTTTTCTACCTATTTTTTTAAATGTCATTTTATGCTTTTTGCGATGTTTTCTTAAACCCCCGAAACTCAAGCCCATCGCCTTCCACCGCCCCCAAAACTAAAACCTGGCTACGCTCGTGATATATTTCGTTTTGCGTGATATTATCGTAATGGATGTGGCTAGGCTGCCACATCCATTACTGTTCATAATCCACGTGAAACAAGCGTTCTTCTCGAAAATTGAAATATATGTGACACAGTTAAGGATAATCATTGCTGCCTCCAAATAGATTGGTCGTAAAAAGGATCAATAAAAATTATTATACTCCGAAGTGAGATTCTTGGATACGACCGGGACTAACGCTAAAATGAAGACGATGATGTTGTAACGGGCTACCGAAGTAATAAAAAATAAATAAATTATATAACAATATGATTTTATATTAGAGAGTCATCTAGTGGCCGGCGATGCGAAATTCATAATTCGATTGAACGGGAAGAGGATTGAATTAGTTGAGTAATTCCGACATAGGTGGCGGTAAATTATATGAAATCATCGGTCGCCAGAAAATAGAAATAATTACGGAAAACTAACTAAAAATAGTGTCTAATATGGTAAATTATAGTTGTGAATATATGTATATGTATATATAAATGTATTTATATATAAATATTAATCGTTGTGGGAAAATAATATTTATAATTGTATCGATTATAGTGAAATTAGATTATCAATATAATGTTACATGGCAACTATTTGGTTTAGGATAGTCGTTTAGGTATTATTTATCTAGAGAAAATTTAATACAAAGTTTAATCAATAATATCTAAGTAAAAGGAAACATTTAAATAATATCACAAATAATTATATGGATGTATGTAAATAATACACTCTAATGATGAGATAGAATTATTAGAAACGCAAAAATGCCGGAAGATAAATATCGTATTTTGGAAAGAAATATGAATTATTTAGTTTACATATGAATTTGGACAGGAATAATGCAATTAAAAAAGTTATCAGGATTAATCAAGGGGTGAGGACAAAATCTTGAGGAATTAGAATGTCATAGAGGTTAATAAGAATTATAATTGGATGGGTAATTGGTTAAGGCGGGTTAAACGAAAGGAGACTGCAACGCCTCCGGGTGGGAGAATTAGGAATTAATTAGGCTTTGGCGGACTAAAGGGTTTAATAAGATATATACAGAACTAGCTGACCCGGCAGACTTCGTACTGCCTCAATCGATAACAACTTCCACATTTATTCACCTTTTAACCTTCTCTGAACCTCCACAAATAATTCAAGACCAAAATTAGCCAAATCGGTCCAGCCGTTCTCGAGTTTTAGCGAGACTAACGAACAGCAATTCATTTTTATATATAAAGATAAGAAGATTACTTGGGTATGTCGTTCGTAATTATTGAAATCCCTTGTTGAAAGGATTAGAGAAAAGATTTCAATACTTAAAATTATGCGTGGCCATTGCAAAAAGTAGAAATTCGTGTTATTTGGGGGATTTGAATTGTGCGGTTGGCATTACGGGGCTGCTGTTGATTGGTCGGGGACATGGGATAGGAGCGCGGATGGCGGGGGGATAAATACGGAAGGCGCGCAAAACACTTTCACTTTTTTGGGAATCTCGTCTGGGGTGGAGGCGACGTCGTATATTTCCGGTGAGACTGTATTTTAGAGCATTTAGTGGGACTTAGTTGTGATATATGTATTGGGGTTCCCGCGTTTTCTTGTTTAAGGGGATGTTTTGATTTGGGAAGTAACAATTCGCGGAAATAGTGGTTAACATATATTTTTAATTGGAGGGATCGCCATTTTGTAAAATTGAATTTGGTTCATTTTTGGTTGTATAATGGGTTTGTTGGGTGTAATATATTTGAATAATAATTAGTAAAAGGTAAATTACATTTTGGGGCGCGGTTGAAATAGGATAGGACCTTTACGAAAATGAAGACACCTTACATTAGGCAAGAGTAATACGCGCATATACATGTGTATTGCTACTTGTCTTGTGCTGTTGAGTCTGGCAGTGCATTCGTAAAGCAAATGCTGTCGTTTTATCATCTTTATTATGTTAGAAGTAGGAAATAGGGCTGCGGCGTGCTTAGCTAGTATTCCCGTAGGAAACCCTAGGCGATGTGCTTTGGTTATGAAGGGATACCTAATGGTGATAACGACTCCATATCCCTCTGATAATTCGCTAGTAGCCGATAACTTTGGAAGCGAGCGGCAATCCGATTTTCCCTGGAAACAGGATCGGATAAGCTTCCTGGATGTGGGTGATTGTTCGTTCTATGATAGGTAGGTACCGTCGAAGTGGAACCGTCCTTTTGGGCCAGGATCAGAACTTACGGAGCTCGTTGTTCAGTCTTATATATTTATTTATATATACACTAACTAATATCTCGTTAGGGTTTCAGTTCACATCATTGAGCCTCGGCTCGTGGACTGAGACAAGCACACCGTGGTAGGAATTACACAAAGTCAACCTTCACGAACTTGCTCCCAAACTCAGCTAGAAAAGGAACATGACTCACCACACGTTTAAAGTAAAATACAATGGGTTTTGATAAATAAATACAGGGATTAGGTTCTGTAGGTAGATAGGAAGGTACACACATTGCTTCGTGGATATCTTAGGCGTCACAACGAACGTAGGAAATCTAGTCTATTTCAAAGTCTGCGTAATAATATTATTAATATCATATTTTATATCGATCTATCGTGCGGTTCTAGTCGGTTAAAAAAAGGGGCCATATGAACTATCCGATGGTATGTAGGTAAGCTACTATTGCTGTAGGTCACGTAAGAATGGTGATACAAATCTAGTGATTCTTTTAAGAAGTGTTGATTGTGTACAGAGCCTGGTTATAAACAATTAAAAGGTAACCACACCCGAGACTAATAATAGTAATTACACAAAAAGCCTAGGTAATAACACCTACGATATCTGCTAATAACTGATTGACCAAGAGTGATAATATTTATAATTAAATTCAGTGTTATCTCTCATTGCATGTGTGTTCGAATCAGGGTTCAAAGAGCCATCTCACGGAAGTTGGGAACCTTATCCAAGTGGATACTGCTCGAATCTAGAACCCCGGGAGTGTAATTCCTGTATACTAAAGCCCTTTATCATGGGTCAAAAACCTTTGAAACCACATCATTCTGAAGTGAATTGGTTACTAGCACCATTTATAAGATTACACAATATATGTAAATGTCCAAGCTGTGTACAGATTCAATTTATCGTTTAACATTCTAAAAACAAGTGAAGTATCACACCAGAAACCATGTTATTCATGAACAGTGTTTAAAGCGGCTTGAGCAAGGGGCGCTGTAGATTGCTACAAAAGCTAACGTAATCAAAATATTACGATAGTAGGAACAGAATATTCCTCTGTTAGTTTCGTAATAAAACAGTTTGTGTTAACATCCGAGCTGAGTACAGACTCAAGTTATCGTCTAACATTTTAAAAACAAGTGAAGTATCACACCGAAAACCATGTTATTCGTGAACAGTATTTAAAGCGGCTTAAGCGGGGCGCTGTAAGTTACTGCAAAAGCTATCATATTCAAAGTATTATGGCAGTAAGAAAAGGATACTCCTCTGTCAGGTTCATGTTTACTCTGAATAGAGTATGGGGAATTATGTTTACTGGATGTCTCGGTGTAGTAGGGGGAAGATATTATGAGAATCTTCCAATACCTACTCAGACATAGGAAGGACTGTGATATATACAATGCAAGTGGAATTGTCCTACTGTGGCTGGCGTGATATGGGGCCAGCACCTCTTGGGGGGACAAATTCAGACTAACTAGGTACTATTGTATAGGGGCCAGCGCCTCGGGGGGCAAAACTCAAAATACCTTAGTAGGTACTTTTGTATAGGAAAGTAATAGTTTTAATGAGCAAGCACCTCGGGTAGAAAACCTCAGAATAAGTAGGTACCTTTGTGTAGGAAAGCGAGCATCAATAAAATTGTAGTCTAATTGAAGTTATTAAAAACATCTAGATATAACCTACATATTCTTGTCGTTCAAAGTACTAGTTTAAAGTAGTAAGCATTATAGGAAGAAGAATTAGTAAGTTCTAATTCAACTGATATTACTATAATAAAATCGTTATGAAAGAAGTAGTGAATGATTAAAGCGGTGAACTGCAGATACCTACATAGTTGCAAATAGTTATAGGTATCTAAATAAACGAGGTAAATGACCGGAATGCTTCAGTTCCTAATAGATACTTTCTAGTATAGGTTATTTCCAGCTGCTCCCATAAAAATCACTAAAAGACATTACAGAGATTATAGAGAGAGGGACTTGTGTATTACATGTTAAAGTGAGGCGAATGAGTTAGTAAAGGTTATTTCCATGCGCTCCCATAAAAGCCACAGAAGGGTATTATAGAGATTATGGAGGAAGGACTTTGTTTGTTGCATGTTAGATTGAGGCGAATGGATTAGTATAGGTTATTTCCATCCGCTCCCGTCAAAGCCGCTGAGGACATTAGGTTAATCCGGAAGGAATTTGTGTAGGTATAATGGGATTTGAAGGATTGTTAGTAAATACGGAAGGAGTAAGGTCCTAATTTTGGGTTACTTGAATGAGACTTTTGTTGATTATTTAAGGAAGTACTTGTGTTCGTTCACGTAATGCAAGATTATGAACTACCAGTGACTATAGGGTTTAGGAAGGCTTATCTGGTTATTTCATGGTTTAATATAGTATCATTAGAAGTTTGTGTAGATTGGATAGAAATGAAATAGGTACGTAATGGTTAGGTTGGAAGGTAGGTTGTAAGGAAAGGTTATTGATGAATTTATATGATAATGTTTCGAACAAAATAGGCTTAAAGTTTTAATGGCGAAGAGTAAATTAATTGGGGTTTGCGATTATATATAATTGGAATTAGGTTTTCGTAGGTTTATAATAGGAGTCAGCATTCTTCACCTTTACAGAACTAGGGATACTAGGTATCATGATAAGGGTTCCTTTTAACCACTAGATTGATCACAGGCCAAGTTTATTAGAAATAAGTACAATTATTCAGTGAGTTTAAGTAGGTTAGTGAGTTACTTGAATGAATAATACATGACAACAAGTAGGTGGAATAGGAATTAGGATAGCTGTAAGAGAGGAGAGAATGATTGGTAGGTATAGGTAGTTATCTAGGGCAGGAAATGTGAAAGGGATTGAGTGAATGAGTTAAAACAAGGGACGGGCACACAGGTTAAAAGGAGGGGGGGGGGGTACAATGTCACATAATTTAATGTTTTTATGATGATATTTTATATGTAATAATATCGTACTACCATCCTCAAGCTAAAAGACTGCTAAGTGTCATCTGGTCAATTTTCACATTTTAATTTGAAACAAATATTAATATTCATCATTAGCAACTTTATTCTCAAAAAAGCGGTCAAGTGCGAGTCGGACTCGCCCATGAAGGGTTCAGTAGCAGCAAGTAATATAATAATGTTTTTTAATTTTTATATTTGTGTTGATTGAATGATATCATGAATGATATCATAATGTTAATATCGTTACATTACTCTTAATTATTAATTTAGAATAGATCCTTGTCCGTTCGATATAGATAATTTGCATCTAGTTCATTTAAATAGATAAATAATTATGGTGTATGCCACATGTTTGTTGGTTCTGGGGCGACATTCGACGATGTCCTTTCCATTGTAGAACTACTAAATTACTGACATGTTTGGGATAAATGGGTGCCACAGGGGTGAAGTCAAGACAAGAATTGCTCGTTTATAGGTATTAGATTATACTCGATCTCCTTAGACTTAAAACATTTATTGGAATAGATAGCTACACATTTTTGAGCTCTAATCCGCAGCTAATCCTTCATGTCAGATTTATGTATACTTGATTCGCTTCGAAAACATTCCACATGTTTTTGAAATATTTATTAGAATTAAGTTAAAGGTTCCCTCCTTTGCCGTGAATTATACAGAAAGTTATAGGCTATATATCATCACGCTCCTACCGAGGAGATTTATCTTGGCGATTATCCATTCTGGGAGCTCCCACAGATTCTTCATGAAGTTTTTGTTTTGTGAATAATCAGACCAAGATGCCCACTAGGGCCCCATAGGGTTGTTTTTTTAATGTAAAAATATATAAATATTATAGCTATATCGCAAATGGCTGAATCATATATAAAGATGAATTCTTCATTACCAGAAAACCACTCTTCGGTCTATGGAAGAAATTAAGTTTCCGGTATACATTTTGTATTGATTTGTCAATACATATTATAACCAGCTGTTGCCAAACGCGAGCCGCGAGCCGCGCACGCGTTTGGCGACCAGGGGACGACTGTGTTTTGACTGTGCGTCAACTCCATATTTTCTGTGAGTGTTATTCTAGCAGAAGTCATACTATCGGTCACTTAACAAGTATTGTGCTTCAAGATATGGCTGTCTTACAAATGTATTTGTACATAACATCAACTAAGTGACCAAATTTTTTATTCCTTACAACCGGTCTGGTAGTATACTCGTACATAGAAGTCTTTAGAATTACATTGATAAATTTGATTACAACTGACTCTTAGTTTTTTTTTTTTTTTTTTTTTAATAATAATAATAATAATAATAATTTATTTCAATCATAAGCATACAAAGGGTTACACATATTATTACACACAGAAATTGAGCAGTATGATAATTTTGGGTTCCCTGTCTCCCAAACTAGGCTATCGCCTGTGACTTGGGAATCAGTGTTCCTCCTGTTAAATATGACGTTATAAGTATGTATGTAATTTACAAAGTGTCGGAATAGAAGTGAAACACAATAATATAATTATAGCATTATGTGTTATACTAATTATGATTTTATTAATTAAACATAATTTAACAAAATTTACATTCCTTGCATTTTTATTTTTATGACATAACCTAGAAATGTTAGGTGCAAGGATTGTGTGTGTGTATGTGTGCATGTGTAATTGTGTGTGAGAGGTGGAGAGGGTGTGTGTGCATGTGTGTGTGTGTGTGTGAGAGAGCGAGAGAGGTGCTGTGTTTGCGTGTTTAAGGAAGGTGCATGTGTGTTGTATAAGATATGACTGCATGTGCATTTGTGTTTTTTAAAGACGTGTTTAATTTAAAGTAAGAAGTAGTGTTTCTATACTGTCGTAAGTCTGATCCAGCAACCATGACTTTACTCTATTTTTGCATTCGTATAAGGTGAGTTTTTTTATATCGAGTAATTTATTTAGGTTATTGTATAATTTAGTACTTAGGTAGTGGTATTGATATTTGATAAAAGAGGTGTAGATTCTTGTAGATGGAAAGACAATATCAGCTCTTCGCCTTTTAGTACTTTCCATTGGTACATGATGTTGTCGCAGTACACCAAGGAGTACAAACAGTTTCCTCACTGTAAGAACCTGACACATTTTATACAGCTCTACTGAAGGATCCGCACGAAAAAAAAAAAAGGGATCTGAAAACCTGGTAGAATTCAATACCAAGAAAACACAGGCATACGCATTTAACAGCAAAGTTATCTCTTTTCCTTCCCCTTCCAACTCTTCGAAACACACCACTATCACTACAGGACAATGTCAACATGCTCGGTATGGATGTTCGCTGCAAACTCAACAACAAAAATTACATCGAGAGCGTTATTAAAACAGCTTCACGTAAACTCGGAGTGCGGAATAGGGTGAGGCGGTTTTTCACGCCGGGGCAGCGGTGTCTTTTATATAAGACTCAGGTTCGTCCCTGCGTGGAATACTGTTCTCACCTGTGGAATGGCTCCACTCAGTACTTGTTAGACGCTCTCGATAGATTGCAGCGACGGGTAGTCCGGATCATCGATAGTCCTGAGGTCACCAGTTCTCTAGAGCCTCTGCAGCTGCGTAGAGATATAGCCTCCTTGACAGTATTCTATCGCATATATCATGGTGAATGTTCCGATGAGCAATTCTAATTGATTCTTTCTTCTCCCTTCTTGTGCCGAACAACACGTGCAGGACTTAAATGTCATCCTCATACAGTGCAATCGATACCATTTGGTGACTCCTTTTTTTGTCGGACCATAAAGAACTGGAACGCTTTACCCACACACGTGTTCCCTTCTTCCTACAATCCATCTTTAAGCGGGGCGTGAAAAAACATCTGTTGAGGCCGTCTAGGTAGGGGCCACCATTCTAGGGACAATCTCTGGTGGCCACAACTTTTTGGACTTCACCTTAGCTTACCATCAGGCGGGATGCAGTCAATTTCATGCACTAAATAAAAAAAAACATCAGTTACTCGCTCCTGATTCCACATTCAAACGAATAGCTTCCAGATAGTTTCATGCAATTGGTCACCTCCATACTTCAGCAATTCACCGGGTATATTGTCAATGGCGACAATTGTGGGGAGTGATGCCATGGAGCTAATGTGTGCGATGTCAGCAGACATTATTGACATTGTGAATATTACGCAAGGTGTTGAAATGCTCTCCCCACCTGCTAGTACGTCTGCTTTGTTGGTAAGCAATTGTGTGCCATCGTTTGTCCTAACGGGCACTCTAGTACGAATCGCAGAACCAACAAGTTTGTGGACCTTGTCATAAAAAGCACCTTAGCATGCTTCACCTTTCTAAAATTTATTTCAATGAGTCTTAATGATAGAATACCTGTATCATCTTTATTTCTGGATATGTCTAAGGCATTCGACTTTGTAAATCATGAGCTGCTCCTGACTAAATTAAACCAATGTGGCATCAGAGGGAATGCTTATAAATGGATAGAGAGTTACTTAACTAACAGACAACAATGTGTGGAGGTAACTAGTCTATCTGGATACCACAGAAATACTTATAGATCTTCGTATCGCTCAAATAACTGTGGTGTGCCTCAAGGCAGCATATTGGGACCTTTGCTATTTCTACTTTACATAAATGATTTACCTAGTATCACTTCACACAACTGTATATTATACGCTGACGACACAACCATTAGTATTCAATCTACGAACAAGAATCATTCTGAGTACCAACAAGAAATCAATTGCACATTGAACAATATTGCAACATGGCTGAAAAGTAACAATCTACACATAAATGCACAAAAAACCAAACTAGTTCAATTCCAAACTTACAATAGTAAACGTCCGCAACTTCAAATAAAGCATGCGAATGAACCTATTGAGGAGGTTGATACTATTAAATTTCTAGGTATAACCATCGATAAAAACTGTAATTGGAAGGCACACATTGACACATTATGCATTAAAATAAATAGATTTGTATTTGTCCTGTACAAATTGACACGCGTAGCTGGTTTAGAGGCTGCACTATGTGCATATCATGGGTATGTCTCATCCGTGTTGCGTTATGGCTTAATAATATGGGGTAATTCTGTAGATCTGATTTTGGCTTTTCGGGCCCAAAAAAAATGTATACGGGCAATATCTAAAGCACAGCCCCTGGAAAGTTGTGTTCCGCTGTTTAAGCGTACCAAAATATTACCACTACCCGCCTTATACATATTCGAGATGTGTGTATTTGTCCACGGTCACATTGGTCTGTTTAATCTCCATAATGACATGGTGACCAGACCAAGTAGTAGGAGAAGTCACAAGTTACATATGCCTAAGGAAAATCTACAAATATTTTCTTATAATGTATACAGTATGGCGATTCGAATTTATAATAAACTACCTGTTCAGTTTAAGACTCTGAAGTTTAAGACATTTAAATGTAAATTATTCCAATTCCTTCTTAATAAATGTTACTATTCCACGAAAGACTTCCTAAGCGAACGTTTTGATTCCAAAATTGACATATTCTGTGAACTTTGACTTGTATATAACATATAGTTTGACATCTTTTCATTATATAACTTTTATTATGACTATATTATTATCATTTAAACGAGTAAAGATTATTATTGTATACTGACATAATTTAAATTAAGATCAAAACCTTTCAATATTTGTACGCTGGAGACAGCAGAATATTATGGAACTCTATTTTGTAAGAACTTTATACAATATTCTGACAAATAAATAAATCTTATCTTATCTTATCTTATCTTATCTTATCAACAAGCCACTGAATGCGCTCGGCTTTGTCGCGCCACCACTTGTTTTTAATTTCCCGTACATATTTCCGCAGTTCTGCTCCACTAAGTTTGATTTCCTCTGCCTGGTGGTCATCACGATATTGAAGTAGGAGAGAACAGTGATTCCGCATGGCGTTTGGCAAAATTTCGTCATTGTCATCAAACGTCCTCGTGTCTACTGGATTTGATACCCAGTGTCTGTGAGGCGACAGCGACTAAATTGGACGAGAGCGCTTGCCATTTAGCCGCAGCATCACCATTCTGAACATTTATCGTATGAAGCTCACCACTTATTTCCTAAGCGTGGACCTTACGAGTAACAGGACTCTGTAGTTTCTCAAGATTATGTCGGACTTGAACCGACTAAAACCTCACGCCGTCTCGGGTCTTTAATATCGGGGTGCAAGGGGACATTCTTGAAATAAATTCAGCTTGTAAGGTAACCAACATAACTTGATTCTAAGGTTAAACGTAGTTTGCCGGGTCAGCTAGTAAACTTATAATATGAGGTTTACCGTGAATACAGTCTGTACAGATGTGTTATTGCAGACTATAATCTATCCCTGTGCCAAATTTTACCAGATCCGTTCAGTCGTTTTTGCGTGAAAGAGTAACAGACATCCATACATACATACTTTCGCGTTTATAATATTAGTAGGATTAGAATACTTACCTGCAAACATACTTGGAAGGCACTTAAAGCTTTATGGCAAGATAAAGGGAAATTTAAAGATTTATGAAGGAAAAAAAAGAAGCACTAACAATTCTGTTAAGTTCAAACGAACTGAGCCAGATACACAAACATATTTCGATTTTAATTTATGGGGACCACATTTTTCCAACAGCAATGTTAAGTTCGTCCCTCAATTCAGTCTTTGTACGGAACCTCAAGTGCACGAGTCCAACGTACACTTGACCGGTTTTCCTACATAAGTTTTCCAGAAAGTAATTTAATTTTTTCCAAATTGTATTTTATTCAACTGTATATTTAAAGGACTTAAGTGTGTTTTTTCACAGTGAAATGTACACTAAAGTCATATGTCATAGTCATTAATAACTGTTGCTGCGGCGGCTCCATCGCGTTAAATAGTGATCCCATTCCAACGACCCACAGGAACTATTTCCGGGATAAAAAAATAACCTATGTGCTATTCCACTATAATCTTTCCAAATCCGTTCGGTAAAGTAAAATAAACATTCAACATGTTCATATGTTGAGGGTAATCTTCGGAACCACTGCACTTACTGGGAAAATTATGGCACCATTTTAAAGGTATATTATCCCCGATGGACACACTATGTGTAGATTATGTGTAAATTACGGTGGCTTGAGTCAAAAATCTTATAAAATAATTAATTTTCTACGAACTTTCGACTTAGCTTTCCATAGCTTCACCATGCGGGTGCCAGGTTCTTCGCGTGGTTAATAGAGGGACTTATAACTGCTACAGTTACTGGTACTGGCGACTGTTTAGCGATACGTGAGTGCTCACCTCTACTTTTTGATGTGTTCCCCCACTACTAACCCAGATTTGGTAGTATCCTAATAATCCACACTACACATACCATGAGGGCCTCGCTACTAGCCTTAATAATATGGATCTGAGTCGACTGTCTTCAACTCATGCGATGTCAAATTCAAATTACTGACGCCATTAAGTCGAACTCGAGGCTGATTACTCATTCGAAGAAAAGAATGATTATTAAGCCCAGAATTACCCCTGGTTTTTTGAAGTGGATGCGCGACAGGGATAACTTACACATAAAAATCAAAGAAATACCCCGGTAATGATATTATAGTTATTATTTATAAACGTTACCGAAACTTTTGTAACAATTTGTTGAAAAAACTAAAACGGAACTATGAAAGTAATGAGCTCAATAGAACCAAAAACAATCCAAAACTACTTTGGAAAACAATGAATACTATAGCAAAAAGACAAAAATCACAAGCCACTCCAAATGAGTTGCTGAAAAATTAATACAATAATTTGGCAGCGGTCAATAGTATTAATGAGTTTTTTGTAGGCATTGGCAAGAGTTTGGCGGATAATATAATAAAAAAGGCTGTTCTAACTCTATTGCTGACTACAGTCTTGGCGGTAATACTAGTTATAATTCTTTAGTACTGTTACGCACTGATGAGTGTGAGGTAGAAAATCTCGTTACAGCCTTCAAAAGTGATGCCACAGGATGTGACGGTATATGCGCTAAGATTCCAAGATCGTATAAAACAATTATTGTAACCCTCTCACATCTCAGCAATAGTACATTTCCGTCTGCTTTTAAACAAGCATTAATAATCCCAGTACATAAAGAAGGTATCGCTAGAGACCGTGTCAACAATTATAGACCGATATCTATCCTACCTGTCTAAAATTTTAGAACAAGTAATGAATAGCAGGCTTATGAAACACTAGTATGGTTTTCGGTCTGAAAGATCCACCGGTGATGCGGTTAATAGCCTCACCTATTACGTTTTAAGAACATGGAACGAGTGAACAGAGTGTATAGCAATATTCCTGGATATAGCTAAGGCTTTGACACGGTCTCCATCGAAATACTATTGAAAAAACTTGAACATACTGGTGTGAGAGGGTCCCAATTGAGAACGTTCAGTGACTACTTGAGCAGCAGCACCCAGGCCACAAAGATTGGGGATAGTGTGAGCTAGGACTTTCCTGTTCAATATGGTGTTCTGCAGGGTAGCGTATTGGGTCCTACCCTGTTTTAATGTATATTAATCAGCTTTGCAACCTACAGCTAACCAATGGCTCCATCGTTACCTTTGCGGGTGATACTGCTTTAATATATAATGCACTGACACGGGGGAAAGTTGGCACTCACGTTCAAACTGGCCTTGATAGTGTGACTGTTGGCTTAGCGACAACGTCTGAACACTCAATACGGATAAAACAAAATATATGACATTCACAAAACAGGGGTGTCACTCACGACATCCGTGGACAATCGTGTCTCATTGCTGCCCCCGTCCACGACGTTTGAATGGCACTTTTTTTTTACGTGCGGAAATCCCTTCGGATCCCCCCCCCCCCCGCCGGCCAGCGGGGGTGGTTATGTCGTGTATCGACTAAAAACGCACGGTGTCCTCCCCAAGTGTCCGTTGTCGGGCACCCCGGGTAAGCCCTCGAAAGGATCACTTGCGACTGTCCTCAACTGCAAAATGTTAACACAATAATGGACCTTGGCCTACTTATTGATCACCATCTAAGCTTCAATAGTCCTACTGAATTGCTTTCTGCAGTGCTATTCTCTAAGGACACAGCCTTGCGCGCAGCGTTGCGACAGCGACGAGCTGTACATTTGGTATTCCTTAAAACGACCACTAGCGCTCAAGGCTGTGACGGTGGATGAGGAACTACTCGTCGCCGTGCAAATTGACATATTTGACATTACTCCATACGTTTTGGCCGGTTTTGGTATTCTGTAACGCAAATAGCCTCGTCCTCACCGACAGCCTAGCCTACAGCCTTGCTTTTAGCTGTCAAAATACAAAAGATTCAATATTTGCGCGGCACGGTCATTCAAGTTTTCTGAAAAAGTTAGTTTTTACAGTTTTGCTTGTTTTCGTCTGTGGTGGTGTTGATATTATGGCTGCTCATATAAGTATAATGCTTGAAATGTTAAAAGAAGCTAAGAGAAGTGACGATAGGAAGAAATCTCGACAAGCGAGGGAAATGAGGAGAACGAATACCTTTTCTCGAGATACGGATTTCATACACATTTATCGACTTTCGGAGGACCTAATAAATATATTGGAATGTGATTCATCACCTTTTATGCCTGTACAAGTACGTGCAAGTGCATTAAGTGATAGGCTAAAGGTAGGTACAAAACCTATGTGTTGCAAGAAGCAACTTACCTATTTAGATACAAGTTATTGAGTTATTGAGATGTTAAAAGGTTATTTGTTAAAAAAATTGATGTACGGTGGATGTAGGTGTTTTAAATTGATGTTGATACAGATTCTATGTACCTTATCCTTTTTGGCTAATGGTAGCTACCAAAAAATCATTGCCAAAAATGTGGACACTTATGTGTCTCAACCATCAGAACAGAGTATGTCAATAAAAAATAATGTGGACATTGTATGTCAATAATAAATATTGTAGTGTCTACAGAAGTTTAGAAAGAGAGAGGATAAATATACATTTGAACTATATATATATTTATAACTGTTTAATTGTAAATGTTCTTTACAGTTTTTTTGCTATATTTAAAATTCCTGGAGTCATTGGTTGCGTTGACGGCACCCTAGTGTCGATGGTACGTCCAACGCAACAAGAGGAAAGATTTTATTGGGGAAAGGGATATCATGCCAGGAATGTTCTTATTGTAAGTGAAATTTGGTTTAATTTAAGGAAAGTATAAATCTATGATGATACGACAATACATAAGTGCATGTGATTTATTTCAGATAAGTGATGTAGATTTAAATATATTGCATGTGGATGTCACATTTGGAGGTGCTACACATGACAGTTTTATATTTTCTAACACACCTATAAAGGAGCATTTAGATTCTCTTAACCGTAATGGTGAAAGAGTATACTTACTTGGTGAGTATATATATATATATATATATATATAATCTGGAGATCATAACACAGACTACGTAGCTCTGTCGCTTTATAAAATCAAAACCGTAGTAAAAAGTTTGTTGTCACGAAAGAAAAGTATGTCACTTTGTGGACAGCGACACAGGCTTTGCTGTGCTGGAAACGATATCCAAATCAGCCAACACACGGAGAAGATATATATGTTATAATCTACATCTTCAATAAGATACTTTCAAGATTTTTAAGTAAGGCGCATGAGTCATCGAATAATAGGCCAGCGAGCGTCCTTCGTTCGGCTTGACTTCGAGCCGCCAAGGACGATCGGAAGCCTTCGGATGGAGCCGTGAACAATCACCTGAGCGACGGAACACGAAGACCAACGAGTGCGGCGACTAACAAGCAGTGAGTCACTCCCCGAAACCGCACCCCATTGGTGGTGAGTCGAAGAGCATATTGCTGCGCAAATTACCTTATGGTGATAAACCTGGCACTGTTCAAGTTAAGTCCTCG
Organism: Cybosia mesomella; assembly: GCA_946251805.1. Taxonomy (NCBI): domain Eukaryota; kingdom Metazoa; phylum Arthropoda; class Insecta; order Lepidoptera; family Erebidae; genus Cybosia; species Cybosia mesomella. Next base: position 17,739,501 of record OX276403.1, read on the forward strand.
AAAAATTTTGCTTTTTTGGTAGTTTATTTTTCTATTCTTTTTTTTTCTATTTTTGTATTTCATTTGTTAATTTGTTAATTTATTTAATTGCAATCATTTACTATTATTATTATATTTTAATGCTATTCGTTTTGTCATTGCTTTACCATAAATGTATATATTGTAATTTTACCTAATATTTTTGTGGTTTTACTGTAGGTATTTACATTTTTAAATGACAAATTTCGATATTTCAATTGTAATGCAATTTTATCTGACATGTTTGCCAAACAAGACATAGATAATTAATTGATTTTCTTTTTCTTTTTTTTATTATTTTATTTCGAATGTATCTTTTATTATTGTTTATTTTACTGCAATGATTGATAATTTACTATTATCTTCTATATAGGAAATATATATTTAATATTGCTCATGACTATAGGTAATACAGTACCTACACGAAATGAGTTCCTCAACTGCCCCAGTGCGTTGCCCTCACTGCCCAGCGTCTCTAGGCACTTTTAATGCGCACGGACTTAAGGTCCACATAGGCTGCATGCACAAAACGCTGCAAACGGCGTCCACGCTGTCTGAGACCGATTCACAGCCACCCAGTCAGCAAAATCAGGTGCCGCAGGCGTCTGGCCCTTATCTGCTCGAGAGGGTTGCCGCCTTGAAGGTGAGTACGGCCGTAATAAGGCATATTCCCAAGGGAGCTCGGAACCAGGCAGCGGGTAAACTATGCGAAATTATTGACGGATGTATCGACAGCAACAGCGTGGATGACTGGGGGGCGCTTCTTACTTTCGCTTATGGTGCCCTGCGAGTCCCTTCGAAGGACGCGTCGGGCAACATGACAACAAAGGTGAAGGCAAATATTCGGTCCTTCGGTTCGGACTTATTCCCGGAGGAGCCGGGGGGCCTGGATTTCCTGGGTCACGAGGAAGTCGTAAAGCCATCGAAGCTAAGGTTTACGAGGGTGACTTACGTGGGGCTGTCCGGTTGTTGGTATCGGATGACTCGTTTGCTGGGTATAAGTGCCCGGTTAATGGCAATAGGCTCGCCACCTATTACATTTGGGACCTAAACATAAACTGGCGAAATTTAGGTGCGCTAGCACCTCTGCCTACACCTTCGGGGATATAGGCGTGAGTTTATGTTTCACATCTGGTTCGGCGGGGGAGAATGGGGAGCGGCTGTTGAGAAGCTTGGCGAGGCTAGCCAATTTCTTATTGAGTGGACAGCTAAACCCTCTGACCTGAATGTGTGGTATCTAGACGACGGAACCCTCGGGGGTACACCGGAAGCCGTCTGTCAGGACCTGAACGCCCTGATTCCCCGCCTCAGGGAACTGGGCCTGGAGGTGAATCCCTCTAAATGTGAATTGTTACCTTGCAGTACTGAAGCTCGTGCTTGCTTTCCACGTTTCAGTTTCCTATTGCCTGGCCTCAAAGAACTTTCTTCTCTATCTTTCACCCTATTAGGGTCTCCTATCTTTGCTGATGCGGTGCCGGAGGCAATCTTTTCTCGTAACAAGCTTCTCCTGACCGCTCGAGAACGTCTCAAGGACCTGTCTGCGCATGTAGCGTTAGTGTTGTTGCGCATGTGTTTTGCCCTCCCTAAGATAACGTACCTCCTGAGGACAGTACCAACCTGGGTTTGTCCCGTGGAAGTCGCAGCATTCGACGACACACTTAAGTCCGATCGATCCTCAATATATCTCTCAACGAAGACCAGTGGACACAGGTGACTGTCCCCATCCGTCATGGAGGTATCGGGGTGCGACGCGCGTGGGATGTGGGGTTGCCGGCTTTCCTGGCGTCGGCGCATGGGGCGGTGGACCTTGTCACTGTAATCCTCAATAACAATGGTGGCAAGGTGACCGTGCCCTATGCAGCCGGCGCCGAGACAGAGTGGCTTGCCCGCAGATCGTCGTTGTCAAGTCTTGTCACCACCCATGCCCAGCGCGCCTGGGACGAGGCTATGGTTGGAGGACTCAGGGAGCGGTTGGTAGAGGGTGCAGCGGGAGCCGATCTGGCGAGGCTTAGGGCGGTGTCACAGCTAGAATCGGGAGCATGGCTGCACGCGCTGCCTTCGCCTCACATGGGCACTTTACTGGACGACAACTCTTTGCGGGTGGCGGTGGCCCTCCGCCTGGGTTGCAAGGTGTGCGAATCCCATAGATGCACCTGCGGCTCCATGGTGGGGGATGACGGCCAGCACGCACTGAGTTGTCGTAGAAGCGCGGGTAGGTTTCCGCGTCACCATACTCTCAACGACATACTGCGTAGAGCATTTGTATCGGCGGATATCCCATGCCTACTGGAGCCACCCGGCCTCAGTAGATCCGATGGCAAGAGACCGGACGGTATGACTCTGGTGCCGTGGAGGAATGGCAGATGCCTTTTGTGGGATGCCACGTGCGTCAGCACGGTTGCCTCTAGCCACCTGAGCCGTACCGTCTTGTTTCCAGCAGCCGCTGCCGAAGACGCGGCAGAAAAAAAACGCGGCAAATATGCGGCCTTAGCTGAACGGTACATTTTTGCACCCTTTGCAGTCGAGACGATGGGAAGTTGGGGTGCTGATGCCAAAAACCTAGTGAGCGAATTGGGACGCAGGTTGAGGGACGAAACCGGTGACTCTCGCTCCGCGTCGTACCTGAGGCAAAGGTTGGCGGTTGCTATCCAGCGGGGTAATGCCGCTAGCGTCATGGGCACCTTTGCCCCTGGTACGGTGAGGGGCGGGTTAATTGATGAATTTTGACCATGTATTTACATTTAGCATTTAAGAAAAAAAAAAAAAAAAACTGTCTGTCTAATTATATCTAGTGTTGTTACAAGCGGAGAATAATTTTGTAATAAATTTATATGATTTCAGGTGACTCAGGTTATGCTCATAGGCCATACCTAATGACTCCTTTTATTAATCCGGGTGCTGGAACTCCGGAGAGTCATTATAACCATTCCCATTGTCATGCTCGGAACAGTGCTGAGAGGACAATAGGAATATTGAAAGGACGGTTTAGATGCCTATTAGTCCATAGGGTACTACATTATGACCCGAAAATGGTGGGTAAAATTATAATTGCATGCTGTGTGTAACACAATATGTGCAACAGAGCAGGGTTACCGGCTTCCCACTCGGTCCATCAGAAGTTGAACAAGAGGCTCAATTGCTATCTATAATTTGCATTTTAAAGATAAAACATGGATAATTTGAATCCTGTTTAGTATGGAGTGCCAAAGAAGAATAACAATATTGATGTGAAGAAAGATGAAACTGATATACAATTATAGAAATAAAACGTTAAAAGTTCAATAAAAAGGCTTAAAAACTACAAAGTTGTTTTAATTGATAGGTACTTCGAGGTGTCACAATAATAGTATAATAGGATGCAGGTGTAGTAAAATATTCAGATTTTTAATGTAACATTTTTATTAATCCTCAATAATATAACCCAGATCAAAATTGAGAAAGTAAGAAAAGTAATGGACAACAGATAATTTGAACTTGGGTAATATAAAAATTTTAGGTAGGTACACAATAATAAACAAATACATACGAAGGTATACCTACCTATGTATGTATATGTTTTGTGTAAACGTATTACCTTCGTATGTATTATTATACGATTCGTATATATTATTGTGTGTTAGTAAATAAAAAATATGTGTACGTGTACTAGTGTACACAGGTAAGAAGAAAAACTTCTTTATGACCTTATTTTTCGAAAAATGATCTATTATATGCAACTTTACAGAAATTGGATAAATAAAGTTAAATTAGATAAAGTTTAACAAAAGGCTTCTATTATCATAGACATGACTACAAATAATACAATTATTTCATTTTACCTTATTACTACTAAGATTATTACAGCATTTCATTAAAGTACAAAACAGTCGTATTAGTTAATAATAACTAGTTTTAATGGAATTATATACATTGACAGATAGTTAGATAGACTGATAGTTACAATCAAAAACTGAGGTTAACCTTAAATAACTTGAAAAAAAAAATACCATAATCACACCCACGTGTTAGAAAAAGAGATATAATTACTTACTTTTTTTTAGAAATTAGAATTAAAATAAACCCTTTGGTTTTGCTGATCACTATCAGTCGATTAAATCAACTTTTTTTTAAAAGATGGCGCGTAACGGAAAATTGTGGCGGTAATTTTTTTTACAACGCCGATAAAGAAGTTTCACTTCAAAAACGAAAGAATGTTTTTAAATATTTGTATTGTCATTGGTCCTTTAGATGAAGTCAAAATAGAAACAACATGTAAAACAAAACACAGAAAATCATATATACATAACAAAGTGTTAGAGCAAAAGTCAATGAGCACTTATGAAACAAATTTAATACTTACTTTGATTTTTATATAATATGGACACAAGATCCTAGTAATATTATAAATATGAAAGTTTGTTATTCAATTACCCAAACCAAACAGTATGGATCTGGCTGTACAGAAAGCTAATAGATTCTAGTCTAGCCTAGAATAACACATAGGCTACTTTTTATTTCTGTAATAAGTTCTCATGGGTTGCGGGAAAGAGGTCACAGAATTTCATGCGGGTAACAGCGAAAGGTATTGCTGTGAAACAGTAAAAACGTCCGTATAGGTGGTTCAATTCAATTCTTAAAGAATTGAACCACCTATAAGAATTGATTAAGAATTGAATATTTCTATATGTCGTGTTTACGTGTTGTGTTTAACGTTTTGTTTTGTTTCACCTAAACGTGTAGAAATGGCATAGGGAACCACCATTCGGCCTCAAATTTCTTTGTGAATTTTTAAATTTAATGAATTAATTGATTATAATAAGTGTTACTTAAACTGTATTCATTTAACTACGTAAAAATACTTATCTCATATTTTTAAAGCCCTCAAAACCATCATTAGCTCTCAGTCGAGATTTATGGATTACGATGCCGGAAATTAATTTATCAAGCACTGCCCGTCGACGCGCCAACCTCAAGAGGGCGGAGGTATCTCTTCGCCGACGCGACTTTGTGTGTTAAAGAATTCCGTTTGGCGCAGCGTTGCGCTCGCCGGCGAACTCTTGGCTGTCGCAACGACGCGTTCGTCGGCGGGCACGTCCTAGAAGATTGACGGTACAGAATAGCACTGCTGGGCGGTTTCGCAAGCTGATGCACGTATTCAGGAACCTGCGTGGGGTTACTGACTCCACTACAATCAGATTGGTGTACGTGTCGCTTTGCCACTCAATGCTAATTTACTGTGTAGTGGTGTGTCTGTGTCTTCAACTCGTGTGATGTCAATTTTGCCGCAGGCTTTTTGATATCATCTATTACTGAAGCTATTAAGTCGAACTCGAGGAACTGATTACTCACTCGAAACAGACTGTATTCACAGTAAACACCATATTATAAGTTTCCTAGCTGACCCGGCAAACTTCGTTTTGCCTTAGAAACAAGGTTACCTTATCAGCTGAATTTATTCGAGAATGTCTCCTGCGTTCCAATGTACCCGTAATCTAGGTATGTTGGGTACGCGTATCTATAGACGGGAGTCGACCTGCTTGCTTAAGTTGTATACGCGTACTTTAGGGTCGGATTATCGTTCCTGTGTACGCGTAACCGACTACGCGTACATTGGAACGCTTACTCCGTACAAGGCTTTAGCGTTCAGGGTAGGTAAGCGTAAACATGAATCTCTGAACAATTTACAATGGTAAATTTTGTTCCGCTTAGTACCTAAATTCAAATACGGCAGATATTTGTTGTACGTGCCAACCGTGAAATGAAGTAATCCTCTGCTAGATTACGCGAGGGCGGACGTTTGTGTATAACGGCATGGATATATTTCAGATTGTTCGTAGGTCACGCGCAACAGGTTCATTAAGTACTTCCGATACCACTACAACCCGAGCTGACCAATTTGGTATCTAGTCTAGTCGACAAGTTCAAAATGGTCTAAAATAGAGATACTGCTCTTAAATTAGGTGTGATACCTGATTGGATTCTGACAGACTTGTCGACTAGTCTAATCTATATACACATTTACATGTAATTTTTATAGCGCCGTATGTATTTGCCTTGTGATCGTCTTTTCCACAACGGTAACATTTCTCTAATCGATCTTATGATCTTTTTGAAATATTTGTTGGAGAGTGACATGATTTATTGTTCACCTTTTTAGGTAGATTTCGATGAAATCGATCTACCTATTGGTTTCTTGACTACTGTCGAATTTAAAAAAAAATTCTTCATAGGAGGTCTAGTTTTGACCCCCTGAGTCCGAAATGACCACTGGTCAAAAAGTTTATATATATATATATATATATATGGTTCCACTTCCCAAAATTTGCGGCACTCTCACGGTCGCATTTTTGCCCCGATCGCTTTCAAACTGCGGTCAAAAATTGCTTGGGTGTAAACTTAGTTTAAGTTCGTGAACGGGTGGAATCCGGCCTAAGGGGACGGTAGGGCCTCACTTTTTGTGAAATCAGTTTTTCCTCAAAATTTCACGTTCCATGAAAGATATTCGAACCGTTCTAATTTTATCCCATAGTATACATGAATACCAACAACTTTTAATTATAAACCTATAAGATTAAAACTTTAAGTAAAAGTGGAGGGGGGAAAACCAAAATTTTTCGGGAAAAAAATCATAACCGGTGAACATTCTTTCCGTCGAAAACATTTTTAATCGATAGGCCATTTTTAAGTCTAAAATAAATGTCTGAAAAGTTTTTCGCTAAAAGTTACCGTTTTCGAGAAAAAAATAATTAAACATGTTAAAAATGCGCTCGGCGTGGGTCATAGAAGAAGCATAGGTCATAGAGGGGCAAAAAAATATTTCTAACCGATAGGTTATTTTTTGCTCTAAAATAAATGTCCGAAACGTTTTTTTATTAATTGCTTCACGAAATCTACCTGTGCGTTCCCCCTGCGGGAACGGATTCTTTGATAGGTACTTTGTTGAGGGGTGTGTGTTGGGTAACCTCCTCGAGTGTCGCTCCGATTCCGATCCCGCTGCAGTCCGGGGGGAACGGAATCGGAGCGACCGGTACACCCTGGGCGGCGGTCAATGGCTTCCCCTTCCCCTCTTCATAGGGTTGGCATTGATCGTCGGCCAATACCCAACGTGGCGGGAACACATCGCTCTCCGTACTCCTCTGCTTTCAGAGGAGACAGGATGAGCGATGCTGTTAGTGGTGAGATGGCCCAGGGTCAGTCGAGGTGCGAGGGATGTGCTCTATGGGTAACCTTACACCCCGGCGTCTGAAGACCCAAGACGGCGTGCGGTTTTAGTCGGTGCAAGCCCGACATAACCGCCCCCGCTGGCCGGCGGGGGGGTATCCGAATATTCAGATATGTTTGAGTTTTCTTGTTTTCCCATTTCCATTGATGTAGCCGCATATACTTTTTATTTTTCCGTACGAAAAGTCACTCGACATAGGATTTGAACCGACGTCTCGGGTCTTCAGACACCGGGGTGAAAGGTGGCCATTTCCGTCGCATCCCGATTGACTCAGGGCCGTCTCCGATTTTAGATGGCCCCTTCGGGTTTGGAAACCACGGTGCGATCTTGCCCCCGTCTATGTCTTCTGGGGAATATAAACGTATAGTTAACGTCAATTATTGGTACATGTATTCCAATGGGAAAAGAGTTTGTAAATATTTTAGTGTTTATCAACTTTTGTCGTTGACTGTGCTTGCTTGCATCATAGTGATGGCACTCAGACGTTGGCTCCTTCCTGAACCGACACATGTGGTCCCCGAAGTCCCCCTTCACCTGTGTCAGCCGGTACGAGAGGCTCCCTTGTCGCTTTTCTAGTAAGTCCTCCATAATGGGTCCTACCGTTGCGCTTGGTTGCTGAAGTTGTAACTGCAACGGAAGCGCGCAGCATCCACACATTTCTGACCTTCAGGGGGTCTCCGCCCAGATTGGACACCCATATAGGACCATGGACTACCAAGCCCCCAGTAGAGTCTACAAGAATACCTACAAGAATCATCGGGCTCCCTCATGTTAGGCTGCAGCCGCACCAGAGCGTTGGCTGTGCCCTTCAATTGGGGGCTAAATATTTCATATAGGGCTTGATGCCGATGGGAGTGTCTCCTACTATGATACTAGATCCCTAAAGTGACTTGCTCCGAGGCCCATGATTGAACAGAGCCTCGGTTTTATGCAGAGTCACCTCGAGACCCAGCCGCCGGATCCGCTCGACCACTTGGGAAATCAAGGTCGTGGCCTTCAGGGTCGTATTTCCACACGAAAAAAAAGTGTAGATTTGTTGCAATGTAGACATTTAAATTCAAACTTCAATTATCATTTTATCAGTGCTGATGCCCAATATTGCGACATTTTCATCTGAATGTTGTAGGCATGATACGAAGGTATGGTGCAATACAGGGGTGTGTGTTGGGTAACCTCCTCGAGTGTCGCTCCGATTCCGATCCCGCTGCAGTCCGGGGGGAACGGAATCGGAGCGGCCGGTACACCCTGGGCGGCGGTCAATGGCTTCCCCTTCACCCCTTCATAGGGTTGGCATTGATCGTCGGCCAATACCCAACGTGGCGGGAACACATCGCTCTCCGTACTCCTCTGCTTTCAGAGGAGACAGGATGAGCGATGCTGTTAGTGGTGAGATGGCCCAGGGTCAGCCGGGGTGCGAGGGATATGCTCTATGGGTAACCTTACACCCCGGCGTCTGAAGACCCGAGACGGCGTGCGGTTTTAGTCGGTGCAAGCCCGACATAACCGCCTCCGCTAGCCGGCGGGGGGGTATCCGAAGGGATTTCCGCACGATAAAAAAAAAAAAAAAAAAAGGTATGGTGCAATACCCATATGCTTGGTTTCGGGTACATGAGATAATCTAAAATATCTGACAGTTCTTCAAAAGTCTTGTCATTCGGTTCGTTTGGAGAGCACAGATCGTGGATTTTTTCATGAATATCTGAGGGTAGTGTGGACAGCAGTACACCTTTGTTTTGTGGTCATTTATATTATTGAGGATGAAATAAACGGAAAAGACTGGAATTTAAGTTTGGGGTGCGTTTCGCGTTGAACGCTCGCTTTGTTCACGGGCGAGGTAGAGAGTGTTGCTGGATGTTTGAGTGTATTCAGTATTCGTAACATTTTCACATGTAAGCTGGTATAAATCTTCAACATCATACTATTCCTTTTCTATTTCAAGATTTTCATCTTCCGTTTCCTGTTCTATCTGGCTCTGTATGCGTTGTAATCCTTGGTAAGTATTTTAAAGGTGAAAGAACTCTTGTTTCTACTTCTCATATGCTTTCAAATATTCTTCTTTTTTGGAATCCATAACTTACATATAATATACCACACATAATAATATTTGAGTTCAGGACCATTCAGTACATATATTATTTTAAGTGACAGAAGCCCTGCATAAACAATAGGATGGCGTTATAAATGTCAGAAAAATCGAATTAACTTTATATTACTTTATTTCGTGAATATATCATATATTTTTACAAGCTTTTATTTAACTTGCTCTGTATGTATTTATGTATGTATGTATGTACATTATATTAGTGTGGGTCAAATCTTGCAACTGGATTTTGAGGCAGTTATTCTCAATCGATTGAGATAAACTTGCATGACAATATATTAATATGGTACCATGGAGCTGTGGGCCTACCGCCCAAGTGTCGTCGATATCACAGCCGTCGAAATGTTGCGCTGGTCAAGGTCGACGGCCAATTTGTACCGCCCTATTGATAATCGATGCCGGCGCGGCGTAAGAATGAATGAAACGCTGTTTTTGACAGTTAAATAGCTGCCGCCTAAAAAAATTCAAATCGACCGCGTCTCATGAGCTGTCGTTTTGAATATTATTTTCTTTTCCGACGGTTGATTACGATGCCGATTGCACCTAACACTGGGCTACTATGGCTTTTATGGGTGTGACTGCCGACGAGTGGGTTCTGCCGTCCTATTGCACCTAACACTGGGCTACTATGGCTTTTATGGGGGCGACTGCCGACGAGTGGGTTCTGCTACACTGGGCTACTATGGCTTTTATGGGGGCGACTGCCGACGAGTGGGTTCTGCCCTCCTATTGCACCTAACACTGGGCTACTATGACTTTTATGGGGGCGACTGGGTTCTGCCCTCCTATTGTACCTAACACTGGGCTACTATGACTTTTATGGGGGCGACTGCCGACGAGTGGATTCTGCCCTCCTATTGTACCTAACACTGGGCTACTATGGCTTTTATGGGGGTGACTGGATTGTACCTAACACTGGGCTACTATGGCTTTTATGGGGGCGACTGGGTTCTGCCCTTCTATTGCACCTAACACTGGGCTACTATGGCTTTTATGGGGGCGACTGCCGACGATGGACTTTCGTCCTCCAACTCCTTCGCTTATTCCTTCCTTCTGAAACATACGAAAACAACAAACAACACAGCATAAACGTTTAAGTAGGTAAGGTAAAGATTAAAGAGTGTTTTAATTAGTCGCAGGTACAATAGGAGGGCAGAACCCAGTCGCCCCCATAAAAGCCATAGTAGCCCAGTGTTAGGTGCAATAGGAGGGCAGAACCCAGTCACCCCCATAAAAGCCATAGTAGCCCAGTGTTAGGTGCAATAGAAGAGCAGAACCCAGTCACCCCCATAAAAGCCATAGTAGCCCAGTGTTAGGTGCAATAGGAGAGCAGAACCCAGTCGCCCCCATAAAAGCCATAGTAGCCCAGTGTTAGGTGCAATAGGAGAGCAGAACCCAGTCACCGCCATAAAAGCCATAGTAGCCCAGTGTTAGGTGCAATAGGAGGGCAGAACCCAGTCGCCCCCATAAAAGCCATAGTAGCCCAGTGTTAGGTGCAATAGGAGAGCAGAACCCAGTCACCCCCATAAAAGCCATAGTAGCCCAGTGTTAGGTGCAATAGGAGGGCAGAACCCAGTCGCCCCCATAAAAGCCATAGTAGCCCAGTGTTAGGTACAATAGGAGGGCAGAACCCAGTCGCCCCCATAAAAGCCATAGTAGCCCATTGTTAGGTGCAATAGGAGGGCAGAACCCAGTCGCCCCCATAAAAGCCATAGTAGCCCAGTGTTAGGTACAATAGGAGGGCAGAACCCAGTCGCCCCCATAAAAGCCATAGTAGCCCATTGTTAGGTGCAATAGGAGGGCAGAACCCACTCGTCGGCAGTCGCCCCCATAGAAGCCATAGTAGCCCAGTGTTAGGTGCAATAGGACGGCAGAATCCACTCGTCGGCAGTCGCACCCATAAAAGCCATAGTAGCCCAGTGTTAGGTGCAGTCGGCATCGTAATCAACCATCGGAAAAGAAAATAATATTCAAAACGACAGCTCATTGTGTGAAGTGTCATTTCATTACGGCACCTCATGAGGTGCCGTAATGAAATGAGACTTCGAAGCGACGCCGTAGATTTGAATTTTTTTAGGCGGCAGCTATTTAACTGTCAAAAACAGCGTTTCATTCATTCTTACGCCGCGCCGGCATCAATTATCAATGGGGCGGTACAAAATGGCCGTCGACCTTGACCAGCGCAACATTTCGACGGCTGTGATATCGACGACACTTGGGCGGTAGGCCCACTGGTCTGATGGTGGAGTATGAAGGTGGCCATAGGAACTCCTCAATGAAACAAGATAAATCCATCGAGTTTAGGCTAATTTTTTTGTTTTGATAAACTCTCTGATGTGACATGGTATTCAGGGTCTGATGATGTAGTACGTAGATGGCCATAGGAGCTCCTAAGCTAAACAAGATAAACTTATGCGGTCTTATTACAAAACACGGTCTAATTGTAAAACCAGGTTTAAACCGTCTTTAGACTATGGTTTAAATAAAGTCATATTACAAAAAGCGATTTAGGAGTAAACCATAGATTATCTTTGGTCTAAAGATAAACCTGCGTGACCCCTAGTTTAACGTTGGTTTAAAGTGTAATCACAATAATCATACGTCAAAGTTGTCATTTAAGTATTCTATTATTTAGGTTGTTATTATTCGTACATATTTTTGCTCGTAATGGATATTAACGCAGTTGATGAAATGGAAATCGAAGATATTGGACATACCACGCTTACCTAAGAGACATCGTATTAGAGTGAACCCCTTTGTGGAACTATCTGAGGCAGCTTTTAGGCAGAAGTATCGATTTTCTAAACGTTTTGCTATGAGAGTTGTTGATTTAATTAGATGAATTGCTCAGGATCCTCGGGGATACCCGGTATCTCCTTTTCTTTGTTGTTCTATTTTATAATTAACTTTACTATGCAAACATACAACTTACAGTAGGTATAAAGTTTCGTAATTAATTTCGAACAACGCGGAAAAACATCGTTCCGTTTAACATCCATAGATCTCCCAATATTTTAAAACAATGATTGCTAAATAAAGGCATGTTAGTGATATTTTATTACTAAATAAAGTATAACTATTATCCATGAAGTTGAATTTAATGAAAATATATGTTGTAAATATATTTTTCACCAATCTTAGTAAATATTATTAATCAATAACTTCAGAAAACTTTTGCTTTCGGTGGATTTAGAACGTTGCGATCGAATGGTGTCATAATGAACGAACAATACTTGTAGTTATCTGTGGTTGTTATTGAAGCCAAGGTTTAAATCATGGTTCTAAGTAGTCTACGGTTTATTCAGTTTTTGTAATAAGAAGAAGTTTAAACCATGGTCTTGAGATTAAGCCTAGACTTTATAGTTCCGGATTAAACCAGACTTTATTCCGTTTTTTGTAATAAGACCGATGGAGTTTTGACTTATTTGTTTTGTGTTGATAAACTCTCTGATGTGACATGGTATTCAGGGTCTGATGATGTAGTACGTAGGTGGCAATAGGAGCTCCTAAGCTAAAAAAGATAAACCTATGGAGTTTGGACTAATTTGTTTTGTCTTGACAAACTCTCTGATGTGATATGGTATTCAGGGTCTGATGATGGAGTAGCAAGGTGACCATAGGAACTCCTAAACTAAACAAGATAAATCTATCGAGTTTGGGCTAATTCGTTTTATCTTGACAAACTTTCTGATGGTATTCAGGGTCTGATGATGGAGTATAAAGATAGCCATAGGAACGCCTAAGCTAAACAATATAAACCTATAGAGTTTGGGCTCATTTATTTTGATTTGACAAACAGTTAAGTTTAACTTATTGAGTTCAGGCACATTTGTTTTGTCTTGGAAACCACTCTAGTGCTATATTATATCTAAGGTGTGAAGATGGAGATGGTAGGTGGTCTGAAACTAAACCAGATAGACTCATACGGTCTTATTATAAAAAACGGAATAAAGTCTGGTTTAATCCCGAACTATAAAGTCTAAGCTTAAACTCAAGGCCACGGTTTAAACTTCTTCTTATTACAAAAACTGAATAAACCGTAGACTACTTAGTACCATGATTTAAACCTTGGCTTCAATAAAAACCACAGATAACTACAAGAATTGTTCGTTCATTATGACACCATTCTATCGCAACGTTCCATATCCTCCAAAAGCAAAAGTTTTCTGAAGTCATTGATAAATAAGATTTACTAAGATTGGTGAAAAATATATTTACAACATATATTTTCATTAAATTCAACTTTATGGATAATAGTTATTCTTTATTTAGTAATAAAATATCTCTATCATGCCTTTATTTAGCAATCATTGTTTTAAAATATTGGAAGATCTATGGATGTTAAACGGAACGAAGTTTTCCCGCGTTGTTCGAAACGAATTACGAAACTTTATACCTACTGTAAGTTGTATGTTGCATGGTAAAATTAATTATAAAACTCAAAATATGTACGAATAATAACAACCTAAATAATACAATTCTTAAATGACAACTTTGACGTATGTGACTATTGTGATTACACTTTAAACCAACGTTAAACTAGGGGTCACGCAGGTTTATCTTTAGACCAAAGATAATCTATGGTATACTCCTAAAACGCTTTTTGTAATATGACATTATTTAGACCATGGTCTAAAGACGATTTAAACCTGGTTTTACAATTAGACCGTGTTTTGTAATAAGACCGATTGTGTTGAACTCCTTTGGCCGGTCTTGGCAAGCATTAGAAAGTTGAAAATTAAATAAATAATAAAATCTTTTTTAAATACACACTTTTATTTTAAAAAATCCTTTGTACTATAAAGATGTTTTTTTTTGTTTTTTATTAAGCTATTTGCTGTTCGGGGTGAAGAAAAATCAAAAAAATCAAAGACCATAAAAATCTGTTAAGCTGTTCTTGAGTTATAAAAAAGTACGTTCTTACCCCTTTTTATCGCTTTAGGGGTTGAATTTCTAAAATTCTTTCTTACTTTACCTCCTAGCATCAAAACAAACACACCCTCCAAATTTCTAGTCTCTAGGACCAGCGGATTAGGCTGTGCGTTTTCTGTATATCATTCAGTTAGCCAGGACAAAGGGTTTCATATATATATATATAGATATAAGATCAGAAGTAACACTTTGTAACTAAACTATTTGAAACGGACTTCAATTTCCCCGTGACCATTGGAAGTAATTAACATTTCACAGACACAACCATCTTCCTATTTGCTCCTTGCCTTTATGTACGTGAACTTCGAGGTGCTTGGTTGGGGACCTCCACGCGGTGCACCCTGGGCAACGGAGACAGCAGCGCCTCTCTCCTAGGGCGGGAGAGACGCCGCCGCCTACGGCCAACTCCGACCGAGGCGAGGACGGCCCTGTCGAGGGCTGTTCGGAAGCTTTCCACGTGTCCCTCTGATTAGCAGATGGTACAGTGGAGAGCAAGTAAATCTCAAAACCGGAGATGGCCCGGGGTCAGTTGGGGTGCGAGGGATAAGCTCTATGGGTAACCTTACACCCCGGCGTCTTAAGGCCCGAGACGGCGTGCGGTTTTGGTCGGTTCAAGCCCGACATAACCGCCCCCACTGGCAGGCGGGGAGGTATCCGAAGGGATTTCCGCACGAAAAAAAAAAACAAAAAAATAGGTACGTGAACTTCCTACATCTTACCCCGGTACCCTTACAGCTGGCGAGACTCCATGATTACATTTTCATCGAAGGCTTCTGACATACCGTGCATCCACAACTAAAACGACGAGATCAGTATAAGTATTAGAATATCCAATAAATCGCGGTACTATCCGTTAAAAAAGTTATACTCCAAAGTAAAATATATCTTACCCTAATCTTTAGCTTTCTTTTGTACTGCTTCTAATTTATTTAATGCGAATATATAAATCTACATCAATAGAGACGCCCACGATCATTCAGCGGTGAAAACAAGACTTTTACTTAACAAGAATATTTTTTATCCCTATTGGCAATGTTTAATAATTATTTGAAATTTACAATGCCTCGAAAATGGTGGCTTAACTTAATTAGTAAGAATGGGAAAGAATATGTACCGAGACGGTGAACCGCTTTTATTTTTTTATTTTCTTTTCGTGCGGAAATCCCTTCAGATACCCCCTCCCGCCGGCCAGTGGGGGTGGTTATAGCGGGCATGAACCGACTAAAACCGCACGGTGTCCTCCCCAAGTGTCCGCTTCGTCTCTGTAGTTATGCTTACACAGCGGTGTGACATAGTAATCTACCGCATAGAGATATATATAATATATATAACCCTGCGGATTTTTTTTAAGTAATGATGAGTACATATTATAAAGATGTAGTACAATATTTTATATATCATCAATAAACACGGTATATTATTAAGTTCATTTTTAAGGATCATCATTAAATTTCAATCAATTTACACGAAACCTCAATCCTATATACTTCCTGTCCTATTCCAATAATTATTTTCATTATTTTATTTTATTTATTTTATTTATTTATTATGATTTACCAACATTTGTTTACACGGTTACAAGCAACCAAAAATTACAATCAATTAGTTTTAAACAAAGTGTAACAAATAATTATAGGTAAATACAGCATGCAATATAAAATTAGGTACTCGAATCAATTTTAAACATTTTTGTGACAATAATGCGTAGACAATACAATGGTATACAAAATAAAGAGCAAGAGATAATTTACTACATAATTTTACTCTTATAATATTCCAATAGTGTGGATCGAAACATGATTAGCGAGTCTGCATGGATGTCTACAAGACCACTGGCTTCATTTGCCGACTTAGAAAACCTTGGGATAGGTGAATTAGCCCCATAAGCCGTTCTACGTAGTGGTGGGTAGAAGGGAGTGATGCGGTTACGGGGGTATCTAGCCGGTACTCGAATATTAATCCTACCTAACAATTGTGGGCAGCTGAAATAGCTATGCAAGATCTTATACATAAAAAGATTGTCGTGGAGATCTCTACGATCTGACAATGAAATCATTCCAAACTGCTTGAGCTTCGAGTGATATTTAGTTCGTTTTTTGGTTTTTACGTTACTGTATGACAAATGCCATAAAAATCTTTTCTGAATACGTTCCAAGCGCATCGAGTGAATAGCAAAATATTATTATTATTATGTATTATGTGAATATTTTATAAAGTAATTTTTCAAACGACTTCAAAAAAGGAGGAGGTTCTCAATTTGGATGTTCATATTTTCAAATTTATATAGTATTTTATTTGTTCAGATTTTATTGTATGTATGGATTACGATGGTGACAAGTCAGTCAGAACCAACCCACGCTGTGACAGTTCATAGAAAAGAACATAATGAAAGTAAAGTGACCGATAAAATTATTTTAGTGTTATTTACAATTAAATATTAAGGTACCTTGGTACTGCTTTTTTATGCAGTACAGCAAAAAATCTTGGCCATTTTGAAGGTTAAATAGATTTATTTTCAAGACTCTTTCTGCAATAAAACTTCTAGTTGTAATAAAACTTTTGCGAGGGCTGGTTTTTTGTTATGGGAAAACAGTTTTAGAATCTGCTTCGAAATTAATCCGAAGAAAATTGGAGGACTTAGAAACATAATATTCTATTTTTGGGTATGGCAAGCAGTGCCGATATTTATGTCGACAACTTCTGCCAATGTCAAACGTGTGTCAGAAATTTATGTGTTATTTAATTTTGTAAACAAATAACATCTTGATTTTGTTAGACTCCTTGTGAATCTAGTGCACACGTTTTTTTAACATACATATATTATAACAAGCACATAATAAAATATACATAATAAAAGTTAGGATAAAAACGGGTTCCCTCCTTGAAATCAAATGACGCGAGATCGAATAACACTTGCTCGAAAACGTTAACTCGATAGTACTTGAAATCGATAAATTATGAGCTCGACAGTTCACTCCGTTGATGCATCAAAATCTCGAATAACTATAAGCTCGAATCATCGGCAGCGTACCTTCGATTATTATTTTATCGATTATTTTAGTATCGATCCTTATTTTTGCGATAGGACGCACCGTTTTCGAGATATTCTATAAATCGATTAGATGGTCGGTGGAGAAATGATGTTTCGAGATTTTGATACATCGAACAATGAGCCTTCGCGCTGCCGATGATTCGAGCGAGAGATAGTTATTCGTGATTTTGATGCATCGAGGGAGTGAACTGTCGAGCTCATAATTTATCGATTTCAAGTACTATCGAGTAAACGTTTTCGGGCAAGTGTTATTCGATCTCGCGTTATTCGATGTCAAGTAGGGACACCGACAAAAATACCCCGCCAGTTTCAACTATTATAGTCTGATAGAGTTACGACGAATAAATGACATCAAAGCTATAAGTAATTGCGGTGAAGAATAGGTTAAAAGAGAGGCAAAGTTGATAGGGACAGGAATTGTCAACTTCGTTAGTTGGCTGTACAAATTGGGGGCCGGTTGTTTTGGGGACAGTTGAAGAAGATATGATCCAGATTGCCCTCGTCAAGACCGCACTCGCATAGAGACGAGTCTTGCACATTAATTTTTCGTAAAAACACTGGGGAGCAGCAAGGGCCCAAGCGGAGTCGACAAATGACAGATACAACAGTTTTAGATGCTTTTTTGCAGTGGAAGAACCATGGTTTTGGGGTAATGCTGGGTTGTATTGCATAATAAAATTTACCTGTTTTTTATTGGGATCCGACCAACGTAACTGCCATGAAGACTGCATTACCTTTTGGGGAAGACCAAGCACGTTTTTTTTTTTAATCTTGGTACCTAAAGTGTCTGAGATCAGAAGAAGGCGCTGATATGGCATTTTTTGCCAACATATCAACCAGCTCATTGCTCCTGATGCCAGAATGGCTTGGAATCATCTATACTAATTGGACTATTTTTTGTTTCATGTGACAATTAAGAAGGTACTTTCTAATATCTAAGAGTAGGGAACTGTGTAATTTGCTTTTGTATGGATTCTGTTCTAGGGTCTTAAGGCGGCTCAGAGATTCAGTGAAGATTACAGCCTTATTGATGTTATGTGTATCTATATTATATATGCAGGCCTCTAGAAGAGCTACACACTCACCTGTGAAAACAGAGGACTGTTTGGGACATTTGAATTTTAGAATAATTCTAGAGTATTGGTAGTATACTGCGGCACCAGTTTCAATTTCCTGCGATAGCTTGGAGGCATCAGTGAAGAACCGATGCCATTGCATTAAAGGTTGCATCTGCTGAGGCGCTCCCTTTGGAGATACCTCGAATTTGTATTTAAACAAAAAATTGATCAAAATCTACTACAGGGCATTCTAAATTTTGGGTGGACTGAAAAGCTTGTAGTAAGGGAATATCTTTATGACTCCAATATGGAGCTGAATTAGTGAGGGAATTTAGGCTGTTCAATTTTTGAATGAGGGGGTGGGAGTTTCTACATGTTACACTATATATAAACCGGGATGCCAGGTATTGTCTGCTTAATTCTGAAGGTGGTTCAGCACATTCAACCTGCAACGCATTAACTGGGGAAGATTTCATGCAATCAGTAATGATTCGAAGGCATCTGGCTTGAACCCTATGCAGCCTTGTTAGTGCACCCTTGTTGCTGGGAGCTATTACAAATGTACCATAGTCCATAATGCTGCGTATAAGTACAATACACCAACTTCATGGTATATGGTTGGGACCCCCACCAAACACTAGCTAGAGCCTTCAGAATTGGAATGACCCGTTCGCATCTACTGACCAAATAATTAAGGTGGTAAATACCTGTCAGTTTACTGTCCAAATATACGCCCAAGAACTTTGCCTTGGTATCCACTGGAATACTTTGCCCTTGGATGTCTATTTTAACTTGTGGGATGTTCCTTTTTCTGGATAAAGTAACCACCACACTCTTTGTTGCAGATAGACTCAATCCATGATCAAGCAACCATTGGTTAGAAACATAATAAATCCACTTCCCTCTTTAGCGAGCGGGAGATGAAGAGACACAGATATTGTTGGTCTTAAGTTAAGTATCTATACTTATACTTAGCTGATAGCTGATACCTGCTATCAGCACTTTCCATCAAAATTGGCCTAGCCAGTTCGGAACAAATTAACAAAAGATAAGAAAGAAAGAAAAAATTGTGTTTTTGTTATAAGTACCGTGTTTACATTCCTATGCAATCATTAAAGATGTTATTTTAATATTATAAACAGATAATTCAATTTTATTTATGTGTAGTTAAGAGTATATAGATGTAGATAAAATCATAACTAGGACAAAACTTATATCGATAAAATATAAATAGTATTAGGTACCTTTATTATACACATATTGCATTAAATTATATTAAAAAATCAAGGGACTGGTCGCAGGTTCAAGTCCCGTCCTAGATGTTCTCTTTTTCCGATCTAAATTTATAAAAAATCATTCCTGATTCACTGATACAGCACAAGAATATTCCTGTATCTTGGTTTTGTGGTTATTTATAGTATCTAGGTTGATACCCGATGGTGCACACCTCCCCAACCATTACTAGAGCAGGAAATTCCGGTATCATCAGGTATAGATTGTTTACGGAAGTAGTTAGTACGCGGACGACACTGCCCTCCTTTTTTCTGCTGGGTCAGAATTAGAGGCGTTCGAGCGTGCACAGCGTGGATATAACATTGTAAACAAATGGCTTCAGTACAATTTAATAAAACTAAATGCAGATAAATCGAAATATATTACATTCTCGATGCGCAACAGACCGACTACAACCCGAAATTGCTCACTGCAAGCTCACTGTTGTAAAGACCCTAATTACAGAGAAAGCAACTGTAATTGCCCAGATATAAAAATAAAAGACTAAATTAAATACCTGGGTATTATAATAGATGAGAATCTTTTGTTTAAACAGCATAGTGAAGCACTAATTAAGCGACTACGCAAGTTTATATTTGTGTTCAAAAAAAAAGATATATTACTGATTCAAAATTAATTAAACAAGTCTACTATGCCCTTTGTCAGTCAATACTAACATGCTGCATAACATCATGGGGAGGAGGGAGTAAAACATTGTTATTGCCCATTTAGAGAGCTCAGAGGGCGATCCTCAAGGTATCAACGTTCCGCTCTTTCCTATTTCCCACTAGCCTCCTATATAAAGCCTGTGAAGTACTAACAGTCCGCCAGCTATTTATATTGAGCATAGTACTAAAACAGCATGCAGCATTTCCCTACAGCACTGAAGTTATTAATAAAAGACGGAAAGATATTGTATGCACTGAAAGGATTGCGATAAAACACGAATATACAGGCAAATTTTATTTATTCTTGGGACCGCTTCTGTATAATAGGATAAATGCTATAAAAAACATTTATTCTCTGAAATATATCCATTGTAAGCAAACTGTGAAGAAGGTCCTCCAAAATATGTCCTACGAACAGACAGAGGAGTTAATGAATGTTTTAATTCATTATTCATTTAGATTTTAATATAGATTTTAATTCATATAGATTTAGTATTGATTCACTTTGAAGCGTATTATTCTTAGTATAATATCTGTAAAACCTTGATTATTTTAGATTTATTATAAACGCACTTGACGCCTGAAGCACAGGAACTACCTAGTTTAGGCGAACAGAACGTAGTATATTTAAATACCTATATAAGACGCCGAGATGCACCCATATAAATAAGTATACAGTTTATAGATATATATAAATATATATCTAAGGCATATGCACTACTGCGTCGCCGAGTCAACGCCGGGATCTCGTTGCGGTCCTGGGTGTGGACGTTCTCTCGTTGGAGTCCATGGTGAGGGCCTTGGTCTCCGACGGGAGCAAGTGGCACGCTGCCGCAGTGCCGCCTCTTTCTGCGAGCAGGTAATACGCGCGAAAGAGATGGAGAAGAGGGAGCGGGAGAGAGCCCTGCCCCCCCGAGTTCCGCATATTATTATTATTAGTTGTTTTACGGAGCCGTTATAAGAACACCGCCGCGCCGCCGTCGCATAGCCTGACTGATTCCCTGACTTCTTCAACGTAGTCAAGTGTCTGAATAAGGTTGCAATTGGGGAACATTTAGATAGTGAGTAGGAGGGCAGGAAGAAATATCAGTATGGGCTTAGTAAAGCTATGCGATAAACGCTTTATACTATCGTATAAAATAAACCATTGTCAAAGAAAGTACAAGATTATCATGTATTCTTCTGAGATAAAATGCTCATTGAAACGATATCGTGTTCTATATTTAGAATACAAGTTTGCTGAGTGCAAAAATAAATACGGTCGTACGGCCGTGGGAATTGGTAAGAGTAGCACGTTCTAGTGTTGTACGTGGTGCGTCGCTTCTCAATCGAAGAAAAGCTATATGTCTTTGCCGCGTACAATAAACTCTTAGCTGTTTAAGTATATTATATACAAGGTCTAACTTACTTCCGATCCTTGATTTTGCTGACGCCATCTATCCAAAGCTCACCGAGAAATAACTTTAGAATAGAATCCGTTAAATTTACGCAAGTATGACAATTTCGTCAAAAGCTCGCCAATCACCAATTAAAAAACGACCAATTCGCCTTCGCCGGAATGCTCATATGTTTTCATTGTTGTACAACGTCTTGTTAAATCCATCAGCACCTTCCTATCTGATGTTCCTTCATGAGATTCTTAAGACCATCGGAAAATCCGCAGTTAAAAAATGCCTTTACACTACACTAAGTTTGGTAAAACCATCACCGTTAGAGCAACACGAGTGTGAAATGCTTTGCCGGTAGATATAATACACGCCCAATCTCTAACTAACAATCTAACAATGTTTAAAATCGTTATCTGAACATTTAATAAATCTCCTCCTATTTAATTATCTGCTCTGCTGTACATATGACTTTCAGTAAATATCTATTATGTAATTGTATGTGTGTATTATATCTTTCGATATCGTATGTATGTATAATATATGTGTGTACGTCGAAATTATATGATATCTAGTATATTATTTAACTATGAATAATTACTGATACGCCATAAACTGCCAATTTACTCCTACTAATAAATCCACCCATACCGCCCACTGTATCTACTATATGTTTAGACTTAAGACGATTTGAAAAATAATATGTGGTGTACTAGAAAAAGTATTCTAATGCCATCTGATAAGCGTACTATTTTATGGGTCATTTGCATAAAAAGTAATTGTAATGTAATCGACCCATTCCTAAAATACTTTCAGCGCCGATTCCTTCCGCATCTGCTATATTAGACACCGAGCTAAAACTTGTATTTTTCAAAACATAGGATATCACTTATGTCTTATCGTCAATTTATTTGATGTTTTTTATGAATATTAAATAATAATTTAGTATAGTAATAATAAAATACACGAATAATAAAGTCACGCCTGTTATCGTAGAATGGTTAGACAACAGTGTATAAACGTAAATAAAAAACGTATAACACATCTCACCAATCTCTGTGTTCGGTCCCACGTATTAGAGGGTAAACCTAATAATAAAATAGTAAATAAAAAAGGGTTCCGTACCATTATCTATACAATGGAAAGCCCCTTAACTTTTTTTTTGAAAGTGAATATACAGCTAAATATTCTGTTAATATTTCAGGCGTCGACATGTTGCCGTCATTAATACTTAGCAAAATACGGTAAAATAGTCGCGTTTCTTGTATGGGAGCCCCTGAAATATTTATTTTATTCTGCTTTTAGTATTTGTTGTTATAGCGGTAACAGAAATATATCATCTGTGAAAATTTCAACGTGTGGACAGCTCCGCTTAGTAAGAGGGTCCCGTTTACCCTTTGGGTATGGAACCCTAAAAATGAGTATTTTTGACCCATATCAAAATAATTGTAATGTGAGCAATTGAGTTAAATTTGTTTAAAAATATTTTATAACAATAGGATTATATATTTATATTTAGGTAGATTAAATAGGAAGGATAAACTTCTTTAAATCAATTAAGTTAATGAAAACGTCTCAAAATTTCCTCCTTTGTAATGTATGATGTCATGTGCCACCACATGTCATTTACGTGTGCCCTCACAGCGTCGCTCGGTAGCTTAGTCTACCTTACGATTGAGAGGCCCCAGTTCGAATCCTGGCCATTACACTTCAACATGAAACCAATCCTAACACAAGCAATTTAGTTCAGGTGGAAGGGTTAACCGGAATACTAGTAATTTCGGTTACTAATACTCTTTAAAAAAAACACTATTACTACTACCAACATAAAAAAGTCAAGTGTCAGCTATCATATTTTTTTGTTATAACAGTGATTTGTTCTCTAGCTGAGTCAGTTTGTCGTTTAAAAAGCTCCATTATTTTGGTATATTTTAGCTTCTACGGGTCCACCCTTAGAAACCAAAATAACCGTTTGGTCTGCCATTTTCCTGAGAGGAAAAATGCGCCACAGCCTCGTCTGTTACCTTGCTTGGCATGTGAGGTTGATTAGGGCGTCGGAAGAGCTGTGTAGGGCCATCACCATTTATAGTACTAGTGTAGGTACCTAACCTATACCTAATTTATTAAAACTACCAAATACAACATACGGAATGTTTTCACTTTACATTATATACCTAGATTTAGAGAGTACTGTTCTTTCTATTCTTTAGATCTTGCATAGTTGATATAAAAATAAGGTTTCAAAAATAAATTCGTTGTTTATAGAGTTTGTGCGTCTAAGATTTAAGATTTTCATTTCAAAGAAACACTCGTCTTTTGTAGTTTTCGTAATTGGTTATAAACACGGAAATTAGAAAGGTGTAAAAATTAACAGGATTTACTTGGGAATATGGCCTCATTTTACTGAATGTGAAACAAGAAGTCAGATGAAAATTAAAATCGAAGGCGAGGGGAGTAAAATATAGGTTTTCTATGAAGATTAATTTATCTCAGTTACAGTAGCGGTACTTCATCAGAATCAGAGCGAAATTACAGTTCACCCTGCAAGCCAATTTCGATGCAAATGTTACTGTTATACAATATTATTTTAAGAAAAACCTAAACTGCTTGTACGTTATGCAATTAACATGTGAAATTCGTCGTACTAATTGCATATGCCTAAATTAAGTCACGCAGCTACTTATCGCACAACACATCTCGTCGTTAACAGAATACTGTCATGTGTTAACCGGACAATGTACTACAGATTTCGGTAACCTCGGTTGCCGTAAATTCTGTCGTAGTTCACAAGAAATTATGATGATGATTGATGTATTATAAAATAACGTTGTATTATTAAATAACGTTAAAAACCTGAACAAGCACTGCACTTGGAATTTAAATACTATTATAATCACATAACAGTTTTTGGTACATCTTGTCGGCTTTTCAAGAACAACAAAAAAAATTTGGTAAATTGCGAAAAACCATGCTGTGCTTTTCGTGCGAAATTTTGAAAGTCTGTAACTTCCGCTTTAATTAATATGAAGAGTTGAGACTTGAACATGCATTTCGACACATGGGTTTGACAGAAGATAGACACAGAGCGTAAACCTTTCTTGATTCGAGCGAAAATAAAACAATTATAAATTAGAAGTTATTAGTTAAACAATTTTTTAATGAGTAATAATGTATAATATTGGAATGGAAGGAATGTTATGCGACATATTTCAGTTAAAATTTCTATAATTAATTTCAAATATGGTGGGATTCTTTATTTCTGCGAGACATCCTAAAAAGGTTACGTTCTACTATTTTCATTATAGAATTTTATAGTTGTTACATTTTAATCGTTACGCTGGTAAAGAATCATTAGTTCAAATGACAAATCGTAAATTAGCAAGGGAGTTGCTAAACAACGTGTGTTCATATGGTTTACAGTATAGCCTGCTTAATCGTATACGATACACACGCAATTTATATACGTTAATGTTATGATAATAAGATTTGGAGCGGCGCTCCTTAAGGAGCTAGCGGGGATTAACGGAGGCAAATCTGCTGCAATCGGTTATTCTCACAATCGATTTCTAGACATCCAACACTAAACGACAGCTGTCAAAATGCACTTCTTAGATTATATAAACTGTAGTTACGTCCGGTTACCGGCCGATCGTGTTGCTCGACGTGGTGTGCAAGCTCATTGAGCGGATTATAGCAGAGCGCCTCGTCGAGCATCTCACGAACGTGGGGCCAGATCTTGCGACAACCAGTTTGGTTTCCGCCGGGGGTGCTCCACCGTGGAAGCAATCATGCGCGTTAGGCGCCTGGCGGAGGAAGTAGTCTCGCGGGGTGGGGTGTTGGTGGTGGTGTCTCTCGACATCGCCAACGCCTTCAACACTCTAACCTGGAGCTGCGTCCCCGCTAGGAAATTGTACCTGGGGATCGTGCGAAGCATGGCCCTGTACGGGGCCCCCGTATGGGCGGAGACTCTGGCGGCCTGCAACGTGGCTGTTCTAAACGGCTCGTTAAAATCGAAAATAGAGTCATTAGGGGGTATCGCACGATCTCCGTCGAGGTGGCATGTCTCTTAGCCGGGACCCCTCCATGGGACCTGGAATCGAGAGCCCTAGCGTCGTTGTACCAATGGCGCAAGGAGGCGCTGGAGCGGGGCCATAGGCCGAAGCTCCGAGTAATCAGGGTTCAGCGGTCCCGGCTCCGCCAGGAACTCATGGAGATATGGAGGGTGCGACTTGAGCATCCATAGTGGGGGAATCCACCATCGCGGCGGTGAAGCCGATCATGAAGGAGTGGTTGGAGAGGCACCACGGTGACCTCTCCTACCGGATATGCAAGATAGTTACCGGTGCTTCGGTAAGTATCTGTGGCGCATCCACCGGGAGACAACGCCGCAGTGCCAGCACTGCGAGGATCCTGGCAAAGACTCGGCGGTCCACACGTTGGTGGAGTGCCCAGCGTGGGCGAGTCAACGCCGGGATCTCGTTGCGGTCCTGGGCGTGGACGTTCTCTCGCTGGAGACCATGGTGAGAGCCGTGTTCTCCGACGGGAGCAAGTGGCACGCTGCCGCCCCTTTCTGCGAGCAGGTAATGCGCGAGAAAGAGACGGCGGAGAGGGAGCGGGAGAGAACCCTGCCCTCCGAGTTCCGTAGTCTATACGTCTCGTCTGCACCCGGCTCGACTCGACCCGACTCGACTCGTCTCTCGACTACCGACCTCCATGATCGGAGCCTGAGGACGGCAGTTGGCCGTGGGCCGTGGGCCGTGGAGGCTTGTTGTGTCTGTGTACGGTTGTTAATGAAGAAAAAAATTGCTAAAGAGTTTATTGTTGAAATTTGTATGTGAATGAATTCGGATATATTCTGATTGACACGGTGATTTAGATAATAAAAATCACATTTATAGCATCATGCAGCATAATAATAAATTTAATACTTATTAGAAATTAAAAAACCAAGTGAATTAATGCTCCTTAGGCCAGATTGGCAAGACTGCGACACTGAATTTAAGTACAGCTCTTATGTCAAAGAGATGTAATGTAATTAGTTTCTTCTGCAGTGTATTTTGAATAGCGGTGAGGGTTGATACTTGTCAGGTTTGTTAGAAATAAAGGCTAGTACTTAAATGTGACTTAAATTTGTGTACTTAAATGTGTGTGTGGTTAGAATATGTTTATCTAGCTAGTGAATAACTATTCACTCACCTATTTGGGGCACATCATATGGTCGGTTGGAACGGGACGCTCTCAACATCATTTGGCTAGCGATCTCCGAAGGTAGTTGGTGCGGAGCTCTTTTGTTGTTGCGCATGCGGCGGCGCTCCTTGTGAAGCGTACCAGACGGGAGAGGTGGAGGCTGCTGTTGTGTGTAGGTTTCAGAGGCTGGTTCAGGGTCGAAAAGCTCGTGGAGCGGGCGGGATCGAAGGTCGCGGCCGTTGCGCCACTCGGCGGGGTAGCGGCGCGCAGGCTCGGCAGCTGAGCGCAGCGCCAGCGCCGCTAGAACCGTCGTCACACAGTAGACGCGCATACTGAACCACCCCCGTGCCCCCCGCGGCCCCCACCACACGGGCATCCCCTTCTACTAAGTATACACGAGTACAAGAGCACCCGCTGGGCGTATGCCCCACCACATTATTGGTTCTTTACTGTTTAGACGAATCTTCCTTTTTTCTTTAATTCAGATATATTCCGAAAATAACATTCACTGATGTTAAATCTGAAACAAAAACAAATTATTTCAACCTTACACATTTTGGTTGGTGGTAAAATACAGCCAGAGAAGCAATACCTATCTCAACGTAACTGCAGAGGTTTTAAGGCGTTAGTAACCTTAGGACTCTCAATTGTATGGACTGCACACCACTGCACTTTGTCGAGAGCACCTAATAAGTAGGTGCTGTGCAGAATCATCCTAGAGTTGATAACAGTATTTGGCGTAGGAGCGAACCTGTGTCTTAATACAAAAGAAACCGCTACTCCGGCGTGAAAAACTGTCTGACCATATTCAGAACTCCGAGCTTTCGTGAAGCTATTTAGATGAAGCTTTCGATGTAGTTTTTATTGTTCCAAGCCTGTTTATGTTGTCCCGTAGTGGTAGTAGTGTTTTCTGAAGAGTTGGGAGAAAAAGGAAGGAGTTTTTCTCGGTATTGAAATCGACCTAGTGCTCTTATACCCATTAGCAAACTGAGCTGGACCCGGTCGAGCTCAGTGACATGTTGTCGTCTATTCTCCTCAATGTTACGCTTATTACTGGGCCCAATACATTCAGCGCAAACTCGATCCCGATACACCAGAACTAGATATGCAATGTGAAGTCGAAATTCATAATGAGCAAGTGTGTCCAAAACTGGTTAGTATGTGCATTGTGAAATTGTGTGATGTTGTGTGTGATGAAGTAATGTTGAAAATAAATGGCCGGCCCCGTGAATGGTTGGACGATGTACTCCCCTAGTCCAAATATGTTTGTTTTGAAAAAAAAAATACTACGTCATCCGGGACAAGCCAGTGGTGGGCGAGTGGTTGAACGAATGCATAGTAATTTTTTTGTAAAACTGCTTTAAAGAACAGTGTTGCTCAGCCTATGCCGCTCACAGGGAAAGTTAACCTGGTCCAGTTGTTGCATTGCTTAACATAGATATCTAAAGAAAGATGTAATGTGGTCCATTAGTTACCGTGGTTGAAGGGAAGCCAGTTCAACCTGCTTGTATTATGTGTGAGTACTTAGGTACCTGACGAGCAGATAATCAGTGATTGAACTTTGCCTTTTTCAGGACAACGATGATAGATTTACGACCGAAAAACGGTGTCGGTTCAAAATAGCATTCACTGTCAGTGGCTTCGAATAAGAGAGACATAATATGCCAACCGACATTCTAGTGGCGCATCACGTGGCGCATGACGCTCTCGACGAATCTGTTATTTCCAACGCGATGTTTCGATTTGTTTCATATGCGATTGTTCATTATTAATTGTTGCTCAGAGAAGTATTATTTCGTAATTAAATTAAGTATGTGCAACTTTCCTGAGACTTTCACTTTTACGATGGAGAATTTCGATATTGGTCATTCTGTACCTTTTTTTTTTTTTTTTTTATCCTGCGGAAATCCCTTCGGATACCCCCCCGCCGGCCAGCGGGGGCGGTTACGTCGGGCTTGCACCGACTAAAACCGCACGCCGTCTCGGGTCTTCAGACGCCGGGGTGTAAGATTACCCATAGAGCATATCCCTCGCACCCCGGCTGACCCTGGGCCATCTCACCACTAACAGCATCGCTCATCCTGTCTCCTCTGAAAGCAGAGGAGTACGGAGAGCGATGTGTTCCCGCCACGTTGGGTATTGGCCGACGATCAATGCCAACCCTATGAAGGGGTGAAGGGGAAGCCATTGACCGCCGCCCAGGGTGTACCGGCCGCTCCGATTCCGTTCCCCCCGGACTGCAGCGGGATCGGAATCGGAGCGACACTCGAGGAGGTTACCCAACACACACCCCGGTCATTCTGTACCTAGGGTAAAATATCCTGCAACTATAACGAAATATACTTAGGATCTATATCCAAATATTCAGGTGTCTGTTTGTAACGTTAAAATAACAGCTTTTCAATGAATGCATATGAATGTATACACGGTATTAACAACAAAAAAAAACACTGTTAGGGCTGTCTGTTTGATTAGGTAATCTCTGGAATAGCTGGGTCGATTATGACGGGACTTCAACTGACAGACACTTAATATTATAAGGGGTACAAGTACATAGGCTACTTTTATTTTAGAAAAAGAATTAGGGTACCACGCAAAAAAATCAAAACCCGGATGTAAGTCCACATTACATTTATATTCATATAGTGAATTGAATATCATATATTCAAGCAAACAAAACAAAAAAATAAGGTTTTTGAAAACTTTAGGTATAATAATGAATGTGTTTAAAATGTAATAAAGGAAATAATAATAATAATAATGTTTTATTGCAAAAAAGTGATTGTAGTTACAACGGTAGTAAATACAGGGTAGGTCTTACAACTATTTCTGTTTACAATCTAGTGGGTGAAGTTACAAAGTTTGGCTTTGCACAAGAATACGTGCAAAGCCAAACTTTAAAACTTCATGACGATTAATTTAAATGTTTATCTTAATCTCCAACCCCAATTGGATAACTAGTGATAAATAGTGATCCAATGAGGGTTGAGGAAAGAGAGGGTCCCGTTGGATACCTTGTATATTTATTAATTTATTAAAACTTCATGCACATAATGTACACAGGCGGACTTAATGCCACAGGCATTGTCTACCAGTCAACCTGCAGAGTGCAGAGAATAAAAAAGTAGGTGCTTAAGGAGAGTAAAATTATTGAAATATAATATATATCAAAATGAACCGTAAAGTATGTGGAATATCTTTAAGCTATACTTAAGCCTTACTGTTTTGACGTCAGTGTCGACCCATTGGTGAATTTTTCTGGAAGAATATACTGTTTGTTGTATCATTAGAACTTTTAGATATAATAGTACCTACCTATAGTTTAAATTGGTTTTCTGATACAGCACATTTAGGAATGAAGTGTTTTGTTAAACATGACTAGTTGTTTGTATATAAATTAAGTATCACAAAGTACATCCAATGATATTTCAGACTGTTAGTAAAACCATCAAAAGTTTTTGTAGGAATGAATTTCCTAAAAATACTATAAATGGGTGATTAATGCTTTTGATTTTTATGCTAGTAGTCGGCACTCAAACACTTGACCCATTGATAGAAAGCGGTTACTGGTGCCTAATAACGCAACCTTGTATTTTTGGAGTATTGTAAAGTTTATTTTCGTAGTTATGTGTTTATTTAAAAAAATCGCTCGATTAGTAATGAGCCCGTCAGATGGCAATAGGCTACCATAGGTAGCATACCATAGGTATCATTACATTGGGAGATTGGGACCTAGACTCAACTGGCGAAACGTGGGTGTGTAATACACCTCTGCCTACCCCTTCGGCGGATACAGGCGTGAAGTTATGTTATGTTATGGTTTTATGTTTAAAGTTTTCGGTAGGGTTGACGCATTTCGCCAGCTGAGTGACTCTAAATCGTATTATCATCATCACTTGCCTCTCCAACGCAATCCATCTTTAGGATATTATACTTGAAAAAAAAAACGAACAATGGTAAAAAATATGCCCAATTCAAAATCTCGTCCACATTATACATGACGTCTAGAAGTAAAAGGACACAGATGACAACAGCGCAGAAACGACATACCGCCGGCATTACCGTTGAGGATACCATAAAATGTAGAAAGTTTTACAATAAAAACAAATTAACTGCGGTCTAAGTGCGGCTTTGTATCTTTTCTGCGACGACTTTCAGTATTAAACTTTTACTTAATCGTGTTTATAAGGTTGAAGTACCACAAAGTAAAACGAAAGATCCCATAATTAATTACAAACAATGTAACTGATCACTGAGAATTACTCATTCAAATGTATTGTTGACTTTTTTGTGGCATATTCAATTAGGGTCCCTTTCAACTTTTATTTTTTGATACATTTAGTTTGGTTTTGTTAGTTAACTTTTTTTTTGTCAGGTGCCCCATACCTGTGCTATAATTTAGTTCAATTTGTATATATTTTCTATTATTAACGCTTACAACTATTATTACAGATATATAATATATACAATGCAATAGCGTGATCATTCTTTAACTTCTATCGTTAGTAGGTTAATAGTAGGTAGTTAGTGTTAGGTTATCTTCTGATTTTAGTAACCTTAAAACAATTAAAATTTTGTACTGTGCTTTCGTCCGTAGTCACCTCGAATATCCTTCACCAGTTTGGAATCCAAATTATGATATATATGTTACGCTCAAAGATCGAAAACGCTCAGTGAACGGAAAAATAGCTCACAACGCGGTGTGGTCACAGTAAAACATCCACATGGCGAAATTGCCACGCGCACGACGCGTGACGCGTTCAATCAAAGAAAGACCAAATAGCGAAATTCGTGTCGTGGTGACATGCTATTCGATCTCAACGCATTGTGGCAATGAAGAAAAGCCATGACGCGTTCTGAGCATTCATTGTTTTAATCATATCACCGCGCGCCCCGACACTGATAGATATAGGTTAGAGAGACCTCCGCCATTTACTCTTCGTGTTAGGTTTCTTGTGTTAACGCAAGAAGAAATAGGAGCCCCGTCGACCATCTGACGTAAGAAAGCGACATTATGGGAAAGGGACGTTTCGGTAAAGAGACATTCTGGGATAGGGACGTTTCGGGAAAGGGACATTCTGGGAAAGGGACGTTTCGGGAAAGGGACTATTTGAAACCGAGGGATATTTTGGGAAAGTGACATTCTGAACATAAACCGAGCCAACACCGAAAAGTTACAACCTGTCCGTCGTGATATGGTTAATACAATGAATGCTCAGAACGCGTCATGGCTTTTTTTCATTGCCACAACGCGTTGAGTTCGAATAGCATGTCAGCCACGACACGAATTTCGCTATTTGGTATTTCTGTGAATGCCGCAACGCGTCGTGCGCGTTTTCATTAGAGCCATAATACGAATTTCGCCATGTGAATGTTTTACTGTGAACACAGCGCGTTGTGAGCTATTTTCCGCTCACTTAGCGTTTTGGATCTTTGAGCCAGAAGATTCCATATACTCCCGTTTTATGAGAGAAGAATTGCAGATTTAACAAATTTTTTTAAAAAGATTATTAGTAACCGTTATTACTAATATTGTGTTAGGAGTGAGTTCACGTCAGTAGTGTAATGGCCAGGATTCGGACCCGGGACATCTTGATCGTAGGGTCGACTCCTTAACCGCTAAGCTACCGACGCTCATTCTTATTATTATAGACGACATTCTTATTTGATATTTTGAATTGCCAAAATGACATCCTGGTAAGCAAAATTAGCCTCCGCGTGCCTTCCGCATTTCTGCGAAGACCAAATCTCTTATAAACAGTTGTTTACAACTACGTATAGACAGAACTCATATCTTATTAGAGCATGTCGCTCATTTAATATGGAGTGTCGTAAGGTCGATCTTGACTTAAGGTGAAAAGCGTACTTAGCTCGTGTTTTTTCGAAAATTAACCGTTTTATATTTTGCTAAACCTATCTTTTATTTTATTTTTGTTGTCTTTTTATATAATCTTGAATTCACAAGTGCGTCCATATCAATAGCCTGTCTACAATATACTACATACATTACTATCAAACTAATTTATAACTAGAAACTTGTAATTGGCCCTCTTTTAGTATATATCTGTTTGTAAACTATTAGCTGTAAGTTTCCCTAAAATATAATAAATTAATATAATAAATAAATTTATATTTGTATGGTTTCACCATACATGCTTAATATGTTTTACCCAATCGGCAACTTAATTGAGCTGCGCGCAGCAATTGTTATTAAGTCATATAAATAATTCCTATACAATAATTAAAGTAGTACGTAACGAACAGTGACTCAGTACACTATACAAAGAAAGATTTGCCAATAGAAGTTTGTGTCTAAACTTAACTTAATACAAATAAACATTACAATAGTGAATCTTCTTTTACGTGCTCCACCACTTCAACTACTCAACATCTACTTCAACCACAGTTCATGTAAAGACCAAATGGACTTTACATTTTGGTCCTTCGAATCTATTTAGGTATTTTTGCGACTCATTCTCTTCAACGATAGCGAATCGGTTTTGCCTGGCCTCCCAGAAGCGGGTCTCACCAGCTTAATTGAGAAAGATCGCATATATCGTTTTGAGTGTGAGAAGCTAAATATCTAGAAGCGACAGCTGTCAACGGCGAGTTTTGTAACCAAAACTCAACATCCGGTTGCGGAAATCGTGAATTGACACTGAAAGAAGACTGCGGGAACTCCGTCATCTTCGGATCGCGAACCAACGCTGTTCTACACTTCGGTCACCGTCAACTACGTGACAGAGTTAGAGGGAAATTTTACTATTTAACTACTTGAACATTTCTACTATTTTTTTAACAACATAACTGCAATGGACCTACTAATCGAGGAAGAAGAGTGCTTTAAGAACATCAAGGCTCTGTGTACTAACTATGGAAAATATAGTAAGTCCAGAAAAACTGAAGACTATCTAACTTCACGGCTCCAGTCACTCGAACGTCAATGGAAAGACTTTGAGCTAAGACATGCAACGCTCGTCAAAACTGTCGACGATAAGAGTCTGAAGTATTTTACTGATGATGTTTTCGGAAAAACTAACCAGCTATATCTGCACACTAAGCAAGATACGGACTACCTACTGCTTCAAATACGCGGCCGGAAATCAGCACACTTTGATTTAAGCGGCATAATGGAGCAGAGTACTGATGAACGCGTAACAACCCTTCTTACCAAACAAGAGTGCAACTTTACAGCGATCAATCGAGACTTAGCCAAGATCAACCTGGAAGTCTTGGTCAACAAATTCCAAATCGAAGACCATCTGTCGATTTTGAAGGCAAGGTGGGCAGCCATAGATGGTACTCACTGGGAGTTGCAAGCTTTGCTGAAAGGATTGAACGAAAGTTACAACGACATGTTTAGCGACATAGAAGCTAAATATGACAACATGAAAACACAGCTAAACGAAAAAATTTATTCGTCCTGTCATCAAGAACGTTCTACGCCTGAAGTTGTAATCCCAGAATTCTCAGGACAGTACACACAATGGGTATCTTTCAAGGATATTTTCATAGAAATTATCCATACCAATCCGCATCTCAACAACGCTCAGAAAATGCAGCATTTGAAGGGCAAACTCAGAGGCGAAGCAGAAAAGTTAGTTCAACATTTACGCATAAGCGCAAATAACTAAAATTCTTGTTGGGAAATATTAACGAAAAGGTACGACAACCGCCGGCGACTGTTTCTCTCGTTTATGGGTACCATGAACCAGTTGCCCGTAATCCAAATACCCGATGCTTACAGCCTAGATTGATAGATTGCATGACGTCACAATGTCTCAACGGATTGGAAAACATCAGATTCGATGTTACTACCTGGGGTCCCATTATTGTATACCTGATGGTGCAAAAACTGGATGGCGACAACTACGATTCATGATGGATTCAAATGATAACAGGGAAGTACTAGAACTGAAGGATTTTTTTGGATTTCTTGAGAACAAGTTTATGGCGTTGGAAACGAAGACACAAGCCAACCCACATAGACAAGCATCATCAAAATTTCAGAACAAACCTGGCACTGCAAAAAAACATGGCTTTGACCCCAGGAACACTTACACATTTGATTAAAACTTCGTGCAACAGTAGCGCTATCGCAATGAACAAAGTTCAGATGAGTTAGGGGCTCAGCTCTTTTCTTTGCCGTACCATAAATACTTGAAATTGTTTACCAATTCGCATGTTTCGTTCTTCCTATAATCCCTGATCCTTTAAGCAGGGCGTGAAAATTAATCTACGTCAAGCTGAGAACCAGCAATATAGTATTGTTAGCATCTTTAATGGTGGCCTTCATTCTTGAGGTAATAGATAATGTAATATTTAGGATTTATTAGACACCGGATTGGGACATACACCGAACACAAATAGTGTTTTTATCACCTTATAATGGTCTTCATTGCAGTTCGAACCCATAACACTCGACGTAGTGACAGCAACAGTTAAACTTCTTTAAGTACTTATCATATACCTATTAGTATTACCAATTTAACGAATTTCTTTGCACTAATGGGTATCTACATTGCCACATATATAATGCTCCATATTTTTTTTTTGCTCACACAGGTGATGTGATTGCCGTCACCCTATGAATCATACCATCACAGATTGTATTCTATCAAAATAATTTACACTGTAAAAAAAATAGGTGTGTTAGTTTTATTGTTAGGTTATTTATAAATTAATATTCATTAGTCACGTGTACCACAATATTCCTAAGACTGTTTAGATTACACGGTAATTTGGATAAAATTAATTTTGGGTGAACGAACAAACACAATTTGCTCCGGTGTGAATCGTCAATCCATCAACTGTAATTGTTACGTAACAATTCCTTGGGTAGCGTCTAGCAAAGATTTTGTAATCCTACAATAGTACCAAGTCTGTTTTTTTACCAGACTACGTAACATCACCTAAAAGGTTAGGTCCGTAGTATAGTTATATCTTTAGCAGTGTATGTACCGGTTCCACTGTAGCTCCTAAGATATTCATCTGATTGTAATCAATGAGGTGTAAATCAATTCATTATTACGCTCTGTGTTCAATAGGCTACATTTGATACGATTAACATCAACATAATAGATTTTAAATCCAAAAAATGTAGGGCATCCAAAGTGGAGAGTGGATAGTTGAGAGTGGAGCGGAGAGAAGAGTGTCGAGTGAGTGGATAATGCAGTTAAAGGGTACTGGAAAGTTCAGTGGAAAGTAGAGTTGAGTGGATTGGAGAGGAGTGTGGCACTCCACACTCCTGAGACTGTATTGGAAAGTTGAGTGGAAAGTGAAGGAGAGTGGAGTGTAGAGGAATGTGGAGTGGAGAGCGGAGTGGGGTGGAAAGTGGAGTGGAGTGGATAGTGGAGTGGAGTTACCAAAACAGCGTATAGCGACACGCAAAGCACGAAGAAATAGGAGCCCTGTGATGCGGGGTACCATCCATCTATTCACTAAGCTTGAAAGTCAACCTCACCTGCAATCTGGTTCTCCTACTGATTGTCGGATTAAGCTCTGATGCAGGTTTTCCTCTAGGGTTTCCTCTTAGGTAAGATCAGATGGCAGTCACTCCCATAAAAGCCTAAGAATCCAAATTAAAAGGAGGAGAAGGAGTAGGCGATCTCTGGACTCCAAGGCCTGGGATGCAACCGGTAACAACCAAAAAGGCATTGAAAAGTGTAAACTAAATGAATTAAGAATTTTAATTCTAATGTTAAAAACTCACGTAAGACTTTTCTGAAGTCGGTGCTAAGCCCGAAACACAACGTTATGAAGCATCACAAGGTCAATATGGTTGTTTACCCGTATGAACGTGCAATATACCCGCACGTAATCGGTTATATTTTGCTGGCGACGTCACTCACGCTTAGGTACACATTTTATCGATTTCACGGGGAAACTCATGATGTAGCAAAAGTGAACCTACCCTATTTACCTAATTAATTCATATTTGGCTTCGCACCGACTTTAGAAAAGTCTTACATGTTTTTTATCATTAGAATTTATGTAATTCAGTTATATTACACTTTTCAGTACCTTTTTTTTTTATCGTGCGGAAATCCCTTCGGTTACCCCCCCGCGTGCCAGCGGGGGCGGTTATGTCGGGCTTGAACCGACTAAAACCGCACGCCGTCTCGGGTCTACAGACGCCGGGGTGTAAGGTTGCCCATAGAGCATATCCCTCGCACCCCGACTGACCCTGGGTCATATCCGGTTTCGAGATGGCCCCCTCGGGTTTGGGAACCACGGTGTCCCCGTCCTGCCCCGGTTTGAGGGAGGGGCGCTACTCGCCCCACCGTCCCGGCCTGCTTCTGCTGGGGTGACAGGCGGCCTCACCTGTCACCCCCAGGCCTGCGCTCATGGAGGACGGAGGTCGTTAAGCGACCTCCGGCGCCTGAGTCGCCTGCGACACGCGGCGAGCAAGGTGCGGGCTCGGCGGGCCGGAAGAGTTCTAAATCTCTCCCGGGCGCGTTCCGCACCATTGCCGGAATCATGCTGCCGAGCGAGAGGACTCCCACCCCGATGGCTGCCGCGAGTCACGCCTCGGCGCCTCCCACGCCGGGCAGTCCGCAAGCGTGTGCAGCCCTGAGTCCTCGCTCGCATTGCAGTGATACACTTTTCAGTACCTTTTAGGTTTTTCTCAAATTTTGTAACATAGATGTTGTAGCGACTAAACACTTTAATCATTTAAATTGAATATCGTTACATAATATGAGATGGCTGGTATGGCAATTTATATAACAATAACGCATGACTAATTAGCAAAACGAAGGGAATATAATGAAGGGAGAAATGAGTGTGTTATTTTTTTAATAAAATCTATACTTACATATAATAAAATCGATACGAGGGGAAAACTGCACATTGAATATTTTTCCAAAAAAAATTATTGATGTATGTTCTAGGAGTGATACCGATACCGAAAATTCGTTTTTATAATTTTTGTCTGTTTGTCGGTTCGTCCGTTAGTCTGCTTTTAATTATCGATGTCCGAGCATCACTTGAAAACCGCTGAATAGATTTAGCTGAAAGTTTGCATGAACATTCTTCTAGGGCATGGTCATAAACTGCGCGATATACCATCATGCTATTATAGGTATGATAGAAGCAGTAGAGCAAAGTCGGTCTTAACTATTATTGAAGACAACTTTGTTATTTGAAGGTAGTGTTCAATTCCGGGCCAGGAGGTATATTGCGCAGTGGAAGTTCGCCCTCCTGGCTACAATGGGAAGTGAGCAGTCTGCGGTTCACAGAGCAAATTGTTTATAAAATAGGTTTCACTTACCAACTTCGAAGGCGCCCGAAACAGTGCGCTTTTATCTGTCTGTGTCTGTATTCAAGTGTACCTGGAGTGTAGGATGTATGATATTGTGTGTAGACAAATAAAACACAGCGCGGCCAACAATATGGTAGCCCTTCCTCAAAGTAAATATATGATTCGGTCGAACAACTCCCAACCGATTACGTTAAGTAGTCCAAAATATAACTAATCCAACACTGGCCAAATCTGATATTCACAGATTATATTTATTCGAACAAAACTTATTTCAACAAACGTTTTCTCAAGACAATTCTTTCAACAAGTTGACAACAAGTGACAGTCGTAGATCTGTCAACGCAAATTATAGTTTTTTTTTTTTTACTTCGTTTAGGAACGCAACAGGTAGATCTTTGCGAAATGTTGTAGTTCAGTAGAACTCAGACATGGTCAAAATCTGGACTATAGCATGTAAAATCTCGAAGCTCCAGAGTTACACACGTATAAAAGATAGTTGATTAGAGACGCATAAACATTTAATAATGAATATCATCACGCTGTTATATAAAGGAATCGGGCAGAATTGATTTCGATGTT
This sequence comes from Cybosia mesomella, assembly GCA_946251805.1. Taxonomy (NCBI): domain Eukaryota; kingdom Metazoa; phylum Arthropoda; class Insecta; order Lepidoptera; family Erebidae; genus Cybosia; species Cybosia mesomella. The sequence goes on from OX276403.1 coordinate 17,778,217, forward strand.
ACATATTTCTCTGAACGAAATGTCAATGTAATATGATTGTACTACATCACCTCATCCGGCCCGGCCCGTTAAATAAAATAACTGAACACTTACGTGTTAGTATCGAGACTGCGGAAATAAACATACCTTGATGTTATTCTGAACTTAACGCGTACAATTTCGCGGGCAACAGCTAGTTTACAATAGTATAAGACACACGAGATCAGGACGAACAAAGGACAACCAAATGAACATGGTTAAGTTGTATATTATATGAGTGCTCATTTGGAGTTTAATTAATTCATTTATTGATGGCAACTAGGCCCAATTTGTTAGGAACAATTTGAATAAATAGCCAGGGAGTGAAAAAATATACACGTTGATTAAAGTTTCTATATGTGTGTGTGTGTATATGAAAACTAAGTCAATAGGGTTAATAACTTTTATCTTGACGCAGTTGAGGGCAGTAAAAATAAACTTATAAACACTAGGAATTCCATGGGAACGAAACACGCAACGCTAAAATGTATATGTTTAACTTTACAATGCAAAAAGGCTGAATGCTATAGGGGCCAAAACCTGTAGCATGGCTATATTTATAAACGGGTGGTGCGGGTGGGCTGTTGACGTCATCGCGAGGGTCGCGTGCCTGAAGTCGGAAGGTGGGGGTGGCGGCGCGCCCTCCAATACGCACTTTCAAATTTGCACCTTCCATGAATGAAGAAATTCTATTATTTTATCCTTAGCCTCTTTATATAGGCGCCAAATTTATACTGGTTAGACTTGGAACGCCTAAGTTCTTGGCATGCACATATTCGTTTTTGCAATTTCTGTATCCATTGCCATCGTCATTCATATTTTGCTTATCAATGTGAAAATTAACTGCCAAAGTAATGATACTACATTCTTGTTCAAGAGCACCGACTGTCGTTTCGTTTTTGAAAAGATTACAGATATATTATTTGAATCTTTTCTCAATGTCTTTTTGGAGGCGACAATACTTATGGATTTATTAAGTAAGTAGTAAGCTCTAAGCATGTCACAACCTGTGATGTTCTAAATTCACTATTTGGTTGACCGAGCTTTGTTCGGTTTTATTAGGTAGATTTCGATGAAATCGATCTACCTATTGGTTTCTTGACTACTGTCGAATTTAAAAAAAATTCTTCATAGGAGGTCTAGTTATGACCCCCTGAGTCCGAAATTACCACTGGTCAAAAAGTTTATATATATATATATATATATGTATGTATGGTTCTACTTCCCAAAATTTGCGGCACTCTCACGGCACTCTCGCAAGGACGGTAGGGCCTCACTTTTTATGAAATCAGTTTTTCCTCAAAATTTCACGTTCCATGAAAGATATTCGAACCGTTCTAATTTCATCCCATAGTATACATGAATACCAACAACTTTTAATTACAAACCTATAAGATTAAAACTTTAACTAAAAGGGGAGGGGGGAAAAACCAAAATTTTTCGGAAAAAAAATCATAACTTCTAACCGGTGAACATTCTTGCTGTCGGAAACATTTTTAATCGATAGGCAATTTTTAAGTCTAATATAAATGTCTGAAAAGTTATTTGCTTAAAGTTACCGTTTTCGAGAAAAAAAAATTAAACATGTTAAAAATGTTACTGTGTTTACTTGTGTGTGTAAGTCCGTAGTTCTCTATATAAAATAATATTAATTGCTTCACGAAATCTACCTGTGCGTTCCCCCTGCGGGAACGGTTTTTTTTTCGTCGTTTTCTAAAAATGAAACCTAGCTAGATCGATTTATTACCCCCGAAATCCCCTGTATACTAAATTTGATGGTGGTAGAAATTTGATGACACAAATTTGTCACAAAATTCGGCCGGGTAGGTACCACCGTGGACGATTGCGAAAAACCCTCCATAGTAATCCAATTTCGATTTGATTGCATTCAGGGGTCAGCAAGTGCATAGCCGGGATTGTGGTCGCAGCACTAGTGGGACCGGTGGGTGTCACGCGGTGCTGCGACGACAATCCTTTTCTGATGAGGCCGTCAAGCTGAGTGCCACCATTGTTAACATGATACGTGTATGTAATGGTGACCCTCTTTCCTGAGACTTTACCTTCAGCTTACCATCAGGCGAGGTGAAGTCAAATTGACGTGTCCTAAATACTAAAAAAAAAAGACGAAAATCGTTAGAGCCGTTTCCGTGCCCGCGATTTCGACCGCGGCTTTAGATTTTTGAGGTTTTTTTTGTTCGGAACCCGCTAAAATAAAATAAATAATAAAAAGAAACCTAAACCTAAATGCTAAAATGCTAAAGCCCGATTCCTTTAGCATTTTAGTGCAATACTTATTCTTTGTGCTAAAAAGAAGCCAGCCTTCAGTTAATAGACTCTACTTTTTTGAAGTAAAGAAATTTATTGTTATTCCTATATACACACTTCTCATCAGAAAAATCGGAACACCTTGCAAGTTTATGTTTTCTAAGGATTATCAGAAAAATGTGTATATTTAGGAATATAATATGTCAAATGTCGTTTAATAGTCAAAAATATGATGTTTTCAATTTCTAATGTTATTGTTCTAAATTCAGATTAAATTTTCATAGGTTTCGTATTTTGTTTAACGAGCCATTTTTCCCTGTATGGAGTGTGAAGAAAGTGCATAAAACAACACGTAAATGAAAAAAAGCGTTTATTTAATAACTTGTATTCCCTCCCTGAGCTCTTATTACTGCTTCCAAACGGGTTTTCATTGATCGGACGAGAGTCACGATCACATGTCGTGGCATTCCATTCCATTCCTCTTAGATTGCATTTTGCAGCTGGGGAAGTGTTCCTGGGGCAGGATCTCTTGCACGAATTCGTCTCTTTAACGCATCCCATAGATGTTCAATGGGATTCATGTCTGGGCTTCTTGCTGGCCATTCCATAATGGAGATACCGAGTTCGGTAAGATAGTCTCGTACGACGCCCGCGGTATGAGCCCTTTTTTTTCCGTGCGGAAATCCCTTCGGATACCACCCCGACGGGCAGCAGGGGTGGTTATGTCGGGCTTGAACCGCACACCGTCTCGGGTCTTAATACACCGGGGTATAAGGTAGCCCATAGAGCATATCCCTCGCACCCCGACTGACCCTGGGCCATCTCCGGTTTCGAGATGCCCCCCTCGGGTTTGGGAACCACGGTGTCCCCGTCTTGCACCGGTTTGGGGGAGGGGCGCTACTCGCCCCACCGTCCGGACCTGCTTCTGCTGGGGTGACAGGCGGCCTCACTTGCCACCCCCAGGCCTGCACTCATGGAGGACGGAGGTCGTTAAGCGACCTCCGGCGCCTGAGTCGCCTGCGACGCGCGGCGAGCATGTTGCGGGCTCGGCGGGCCGGGAGAGTTCTAAATCCCTCCCGGGCATGCTCCGCCATCTCCTTCGCGAGCATTACATGCTCGCAGAAGGAGGTGCCGGCGGCCCACGCGCTCGCGCTCCGCACCATTGCCGCAATCATGCTGCCGAGCGTGAGGACTCCCACCCCGATTGCTGCCATGAGATCACGCCTCGGCGCCTCCCACGCCGGGCAGTCCGCCAGCGTGTGCAGCCCTGAGTCCTCGCTCGCCTTGCAGTGATGGGTGTTGGCTCCTTCCTGATCCGATGCAGGATGGTCCCCGAAGCCCGCGGTGTGAGCCCTAGCATTGTCGTGCATGAATATGAAAGCGTTGCCAATAAAATGTGCATAGAGCTCTACGTGAGGCTCAAGACACTATTCGATGTACCGATGAGAGTTTAGTGCAGGTAGACGTGGGCCAGACACGAAGACAAGCTCTGTCTTAAAGTCAGCGCTGATTCCTCCCCAAACCGTCCAGGAACCGCCACATAGCCGACATTTTCTTCAATGCAGCATTGTGCAAAGTGTTCTTCATCCTTCTGTATACCTCGTTCCTTCCGTCGTTACGAAAAGAGAACTTTGCTCCACTGGAGGTATGACCAATTTAGGTGCTCACGTGCAAAGTTAAGGCGCGCTCTTCGAGGGTCTGCAGTTAATTTCGGCCCATTTGCTGGCTTGTGCGGTGCCAGTCCACGTTTCTTCAACCTTCTTTTAGTGGTTGAGTCACTTACAGCCAGTCTACGTACAACATGAAGCTGCTGCTGCAGTTGAAAAGCGTTAAGGCGTCGATTTCGTAAGGAAGTTGTTACAACTAAACTTTCATCTCGCTCTGAAGTGACCCGATATCTGCCAGATCCTGAACGGCGGATGAATAAACCTGTCTCCCGATAGCGTTTGTAGACTCTATGAACAGAGGACAGACTTAGATGCAATCTTTCAGCCATAACACGCTGACTAAGTCCAGTATCTAGCAATGCCACCACTTGGGCGGTTTCTGCGGGCGAAGAATCCATATGTTTTAGAAAAAAACTTTTTTTCAGACGTCCCAAAGTCACAGTAAACAAAAAATAAAACGACGGGTTGCACTCCGGGAGTGCCGGCAGAAGTGAAAACTTGAATATTAACGTTTAATTAATTATTAATTATTAATTATTTTTTTATATTTTGGAATGGTTAGGGAATAATTTTGCACGAATTGCTTTAATTATCAGTATATAATGACAATTTATTTTACATTAAAAATTTCAAACTATTACAATTATTTATTTATTTTATTTAAAACTTTATGCACATGGGGATGTACAAAGGCGGACTTAATGCCAAAGGCATTATCTACCAGTCTACCTTGAGGTGATGCAGAGATAAATTGAAGTAGGTGCTCGAATGGTTTTGATGTAACATTATTATTATTAGCTGGTACAATAAATAACTATATGCTTAATATACAACAGCACACACATATAAATATATATAAGGTGTCACAAAATTAGGTCTCTGAATTTGGTGAGATGACTTGGTATCGACAAAATATGTATTTGAAACAAAAAAAAAATATCGGGTAAAATAATTTTTTTTTTAATAAAAAAAAAAAAAAAATGAAAAAAAAAAAAACACCACCAATGTGCAACCGCGGATCAAAATCTGTGTAAGGAGCTCTTGCACCCGCAGAAAGTTGTAGGCGTGCAGTCCTTCTCCTCGCAGTATTCTTCAAGCGGATGTGTGGGAAATACCTTTTTTTTGTCTTTTTTTTTTTTCGTTTGCGAAATACCTAAATCGCGACCAGCGTCACGTGTGCTCGTCGCGTCATGTGACGCTGGTCGCTGGTGGTGTTTTTTTTTGTTTTAATATTTTTTATATATTTTTTTTATTTCACCGATATTTTTTTTTTGTTTCAAATACATATTTTGTCGATACCAAGTCATCTCACCAAATTCAGAGACCTAATTTTGTGACACCTTATATACATGGAATATAATATAATATTAAAAATATAATATTGTAGTTATAATGTTTTATCTACCCTGAGTTACTATAAAGCTGGCATACTTTATATTTGAACGTGTTTGAAACACGTTCAAATATAAAGTAAAAAAAGTTTATCTCTCAGAAAAATCAACTTCCATCCATAATTTCAACGACTTTTTCACCATCATTATTACCAGAACCATCATCGCCAATATATTTATACAGTACTCACTCATTTTCTTTCGCAATTTTTTCGTCACTTTTTTCATTACTAGATGCACTTTGTTTAATTTCCTTTTTATATCAATAGATGTAGTTATGGCCCAAAATAGAATAAATATTACAAAAAGTTATATGAAGATAAAAAGTGTTTCTTGGGGCTGGGTCGGAATCGATCTCAGTCTTGACGAAGTTAACGACCACTCATTAGACTAACGCGCCACCTAGGTTGTTAAGTACAGTGTGAAATTAGCGCTTCTATATTTGTTGTCTTACGTACAGGTCACGCGTAACCTTTTTTCCCCATTACAAAAAAGTGCACAACGCCGCTAAAGAAGTTTTCACTTCAATAAAGAAGAAAAAGTTTCTAGTCCATTGAAATATTAAATTTTTTAGGCCTAACCTTGCGGGGGTGTGTGTTGGGTAACCTCCTCGAGTGTCGCTCCGATTCCGATCCCGCTGCAGTCCGGGGGGAACGGAATCGGAGCAGCCGGTACACCCTGGGCGGCGGTCAATGGCTTCCCCTTCACCCCTTCATAGGGTTGGCATTGATCGTCGGCCAATACCCAACGTACACATCGCTCTCCGTACTCCTCTGCTTCCAGAGGAGACAGGATGAGCGATGCTGTTAGTGGTGAGATGGCCCAGGGTCAGCCGGGGTGCGAGGGATATGCTCTATGGGTAACCTTACACCCCGGCGTCTGAAGACCCGAGACGGCGTGCGGTTTTAGTCGGTGCAAGCCCGACATAACCGCCCCCGCTGGCCGGCGGGGGGGCATCCGAAGGGATTTCCGCACGATAAAAACGATTTTTTAGAGGACGCAATTTTATTATTTTGATTGTGTAGGGGGGTCAGTGTAAAGCTAAAACCAAGTTTGTGGGGTCGCCACCCTTGTCGAACGGCCACCATCTTGAAAATAGGGGTTGAAATGGTTTTTACGATATATCTCTTCTTATGGATTATGCCTATACCACGTAAAAAAAAACGCGCCTCCAGACTCTTCCTCGTCTGTGGTGGGGAAAAGAGTAAATAATTAATTATTAATAATATTGCAAAATTAATAATTTAAAAAATTATAATAACAAAATAAAAATAAAAAGTTACTGTACCAAAGTTGTAGAGAATTTAATTTGCAACAAAAAATGTTGACAATTTTTTTTTATCAGATAAATAGTTTAAGAGATATATCGTAAAAACCATTTCAACCCCTATTTTCCAGATGGCGGCCGTTCGACAAGGGTGGCGACCCCACAAATTTGGTTTTAGCTTTACACTGACCCCCCCTACACATCAAAAAAATAAAATTGCGTCCTCTAAAAAACGCAACCCCAAATGTAACTTTTCAATGGACTATTCAAGATAAACGCTAGTTTTTAGTTTCAAAGGTGAGATGTACTCCAACTCTCTGTCCAATGTCTCAAAACAATGCTGAAATAATGATTCATTTCTTTTTTAGGATAATCCAATGGAATTTTAATTTTGCATTTAGAATTTTCGCATCAATCATGTGATTTTTTTCATGGAATGAAAACTCTTTTGTGTTAAATTAGGACAGATATCATAAAAACTAAAGTGTTTCGATTTTTTCTGACGAGAAGTGTATATATATTCTTGTTTACAATAGCTTTCCTATTTATTTATGTCAACGTTTTAAAAAAATCCTGTTGGCTCTAATTAATAATTCTAATGTTTTGACAGTTAAGTTAAGTCTTAAAAGATACATGACATTGACGAAATTGTAGTTACTTTTTCACAAGTCATAGCTTAAATTTGAAGTTGAATTATAAGAATGGATTAAGCCAAAAGTAAAATAAAGTGAGGAATTGCAATTCTAATAAGTGGAGTCAATTGTGTTTCATTTCTATTCAACATAAACTAAATCCTCACATACCATAACGGTGAACGCGATAAAACTAGAACTAGCAATGAGTCCTGCATTATTTAAGTAAAACACTCACAAAGGGGAGAAGTCGACAACTACATACAATACATAAAATACAGTATCTAGGTGTTGTTGGGAAGTGAAAATTTAAAATTAAAAAAAATATTTAATGCAATTTATAGTATTGTGGACCAGAATAATTAACACAATTGGGATATTTGATTGGGCTGAATTTTACCCGCTACTATGATAGTTCAGATGAAGATGTTGAAAAGGAATTGTACTTATGTGGAACTAGCTGTTGCCGGACACTTCGTTCGCGGTAAGTTCGGAATACATCAGAGCATTGAGATATACCAATTAGTAATATAGACATTAATGCATGCGGGTATGTTTACTACTGCGTTGATGAGTCATCAACGTAGACTTAAACTATAAAGCTATAACTGCGAAATTAGGACAGTAGGTTCCTTCTATCACTTTATTAACGGGCTGAATGAGGTAGTGTGGTGCATTCGTTTTTTTTTTATATATTTTTTCCGTCAGTTGACTGCACTCCGCTGGATGGTGAGAAGCTAGGGTGAAGTCCAGAAGATATGGGCCACCATCCCAGATGCTGACGATCCTAAAATGGTAGCCCCTACCTTGACGGCCTCAAAAGATGCTTATTCACGCCCCGCTTGCAGAACCCGGGATTGTAAGAAGAAGGAAACACATGCGCGGGCAGAGCATTCCAGCTCTTTATCGTGCGACAAAGAAAGGAAGCACCGAACCGCTGAGTTCGGGACTATATGGTTTCCACCGTGTGCGGATGGCATCGCAGTCCAGCACGTGTTGTTCTGGATCGAAATAGAGCAGGTCGGATCAGTTGAAAGAGCTCCTCAGAACACTCGCCGTGGTAGAGGCGGTAAAATACAGCTAGAGAGGCAATGTCTCTACGCAGCTGCAGAGGTTCTAGGCTATTAGTAATCTCAGGACTCTCAATAATACGGATGGCACACCGCTGCAATCTGTCGAGAGCGTCTAATAAGTACTTTGCGGAGCCATCCCAGAGATGATAGCAGTATTCCACGCAGGGGCGAATTTGTGTCTTGTACAAAAGACACCGCTGCTCCGGCGTGAAAAACCGTCTCACCCTGTTCAGAACTCCGAGTTTTCATGAAGCTGTGTTGATGACGCTCTCGATGTAGTTTTTATTGTTCAGTTTGCAGCGAACGTCCATTCCGAGCATGTTAATGTGTTCTTGCAGTGGTAGCGGTGTGTTCTGAAGAGTTGGGAGAGGAAGGAAGGAGGATACTTTAGCTGTGAACGCGCACGCTTGTGTTTTCTTAGCATTGAACTCGACAAAGTTCTCAGATCTCAATTGGGAAATGCGGGTCAGGACCTGGTCGAGCTCAGTGATACGTTGTCGTCTGTTTTCCTCAATATCGCTCCGCTTGGCCGCAGGGTGTCCGTAGTATCCCCCATGCAGAGTGCTATCGTCTGCATAGCAATGAATGCTGCCAGTAGACAGCATGTCATGGATATGCAGAAGAAAGAGAGTGGGTGATAGGACGGACCCCTGAGGCATGCCAGCATTAACCTGCATGAAGTCTGAAGCTCGGCTGTCACAGAGAACTCGGATGCTGCGCTCATGCAGGAAGCTGGCAACCCAATTGCACAATCGAGTAGGCAGACCGTAGGCCGGAAGCTTGTAAAGAAGCGAGCTGTGCCAGACTCTATCGAAGGCTTTGGCGATATCAAGGCTGATAGCCAATGACTCGTCATGCCTGTCCATAGCCTCACCCCAGAGATGTGTGACGTACGCCAGAAGATCACCCGTTGACCGCTTCGGTCTGAAGCCATATTGCCGGTCATTAATTAATGAGTGATCTTCTAGGTAACGCATGAGCTGTGTTTTTATGATATGCTCAAACACTTTACAGAGGACTGAGGTGACAGCTATGGGTCGATAGTTGCCCGGGTCCGAACGGTCTCCCTTTTTAGGGACCGGTTGTATGTTCGCCTCCTTCCAAGCCCGCGGGACTTTTCCTGAGGAATATGACAGGCGGTACAGCCGTGTTAGCGTTGGAGACAACTCCGCTGCACATTTTTTTAGGACCAACGCAGGAATACCGTCACGTCCACTGGCTTTCCGGATGTCAAGTGACTGTAGGGTTGTTCGAACGTCGCATTGTCTGATGCGAATATCAGGCATTGAGTGGTCGCAGTTGGGTAGTGTTGGTGGCTGTAGTCCACAGTCATCGACACGGGAATTAGCCGCGAAGAGGTTAACCAGCATGTCTGCCTGCTCTTGCGGCTCGTGAGCCAGTGAACCATCAGAGTACCGTAGTAGCGGTAGAAGTTTTTGAAGAAGGCTTTGGCCAGTCGCCAGTAGCCGCGGCTGCCTGCGGGATGCGACATGAGTTCTTGACCAAGCCGTGCTATGCACTGAGCATCCGCTCTAATGTATGCCCTCTTGCAGTCCTTTGTGGCTCTGTTATACGCCTCCTTGAGGTGACCCACATTTGGAACGCGCACTGCGTTCCGCGCCTGACCCAGGCGCGGAACGCCGACTGCTTTTGTTGAACAGCGTCATTGCACTCACGCCCGAACCAGGGGCGAGCTCTGTGAGCACTGGTGACCTCGGTGTATGGGATATAATACTCCATACCCAAGCTTTCGTTTTACATTGACAACTCTTTCGGAATAGAGGTCATCAGGTTAATCATATGTAATATCGGAATCAATTCTGTACGACTCCTTAATATAATAGCGTGATCATATTAATTATGAAATGTTCATGAATCCCTAATCAACTATCTTTCATACGTGGGTAACTCTGTGGAGCTTCGAGATTTTACATGTTATAGTCCGGATTTTGACCATTTCTAAGTTCTGCTGAACTACAAAATTTCGTAAGATCTACCTTGAAATAATAAAGTTGTCATCAATAATATTTAGGACCAATTTTGCTCTACTATCATGTCTATAATAGCGTTATGATAAATAGCGCAGTTCATGACCATGCCGTAGAAGAATGTTCATGTAAATTTTCAGCCAAATTTATTCAGCATTTTCAAGTGATGCTCGGACATCTATAATTAAAAGCAGACAAACAGATAATCCGACAAACACACAAAATTTCTAAAAATCACATTTTAGGTATATTTAAAAAAAAAAAAAAATATATATATATCGAAAAATATTCAATGTACAGTTTTCACCTCGTTACGATTTTATTATGTGTACCTATAAAGATACTGAATGTCGCTTAACTATTCATAACACACAGGTTTCCCCTATGTTTTATCAAATCTAACTAACAAATGCCTCGTCTTTGAAAATACTGTTGTTTCTTTGTATGTTTAATTAATATGTACCTACTAATTAATTATAAATTAATTATTCGTTAATTATTGCGATTATAGCTGCTAATCGATTGGTCTCTTCCGTGTCCCCAGAATAATTCTACTTGATGTGGGTTTCAATTCAATTATACGTATCACGCAACTCGATGCTTAAGCGCACCGTGGATCGTAAGATAGGCAAATAAATACGAAAATTAAAAGCTGAAGTATAAATAAAATCAACGTAATGCTATAATAGTAAGTATATAAATATTTATTTACTAAATTTTAAGTTTTTCTTTACAAATTTAATATTTTGCATTGAAGTAAATACATACTACCATGCCTCTATCCTATTGGGTAGGTCAAATGTTTCAACCTGCTGCAATCCTGGCATACACCTTTTACTTCTTCAACTTGCATAACTATTTTCATTCAAGCTCGCTACTTGTGGATACACGATTTAGAACTTAGAACATCCATCCATCTAATCGATGTACGGATATTGATCAGATGGATGCCTAGCTCGAATTTGTCGGTTTGCCCATGTATCCTCGCCTCATAAATATGTGTTGTTAATCTTCTTTCAGCCATCCTTTCTGCGTGTTCGACCCATCTTAGCATCTCATTCTCTATCTTAGTCACTACTTCAGTTGAAGTAGTGACTAAGATAGAGACACACAACACTACAACGTTCGCTTATCACGCTGTACCTTCTTTTTTTTTTTTTTTCGTGCGGAAATCCCTTCGGATACCGCCCCCGTTGGAGAGCGGGGGGTCTCCAGCGGGGGCGGTTATGTCGGGCTTGCACCGACTAAAACCGCACGCCGTCTCGGGTCTTAAGACGCCGGGGTGTAAGGTTACCCATAGAGCATATCCCTCGCACCCCGACTGACCCTGGGCCATCTCCGGTTTCGAGATGGCCCCCTTACTTGCTCTCCACTGTGCCCTCTGCTAATCAGAGGGACACGTGGAAAGCTTCCGAACAGCCCTCAACAGGGCCGTCCTCGCCTCGGTCGGAGTTGGCCGTAGGCGGCAGCGTCTCTCCCACCCTAGGAGAGAGGCACTGCCGTCTCCGTTGCCCAGGGTGCACCGCGTGGAGGTCCCCAACCAAGCACCCCTATCACGCTGTACCTAACTTGATCCATAAATTCCACAGCGTTAAGTTTACTTTCACTCCATTACGTTACGTTACGCTACGCTACACTACGTTACGTTATGTTATGATACAGCCTGGAAAGCCCTAATAAATAAATAAAGTTTAAAAATAGATGATCCGGTTGAAAAGAAAATATGTTCTAACATTTTTATCTGTTTTCATTAATTTGAAAGATAGAGAATTTAATTGCAGTAATACTATTTTAACATTTTTTTGTGCAACGAATTGTTTACCTAAGGAAGTGTTAAGAACATTTGTACTCCTTTTTGCAAGATGGCGGCTGCAGGACAAAGGTAGCGACCCTACAACGACGTTCTCTGACTTTTGCAAGTCCAAATGAAAGTTTTCAAGTGACGTGTCAATTTGAATGCTTCTTACTTCACAACTAAAAAAAAACATTTTTCAACCCAAATTTTGAAATTTGGGTTGATGTTTTTAAAAATGCCCGTGATTTACAATCCTGGGTTCTTTAAGCGGGGCGTGAAAAAGCATCTGTCGAGGCCGTCTAAGTAGGGACCACCATTCTAGGGACATTCTTTGGAATGCAGACAATTTCACGGACAAAATATATAAAAAAAATGCACTGGTACATTAATTTCAAAAAAAATAAAACAGGTATATGAAGTTCCACGCGTTTCACTTTAACAATAAAGTAATTAATAAAAAAAGCTTTTCTTCAAAAATTACCGCTCCATTTTTGAAGAAAAGCTTTTTTTTATTAATTACTAAAACGAAGATAATAATTTAATGCAATAGCTGTGCTGATTTGAAAAGCTTGTATCGCTCAAGTTATTTCTCTATTTTCTATTTGTGCTTTCCAAATCAGCACAGCTATTGCATTAAATTATTATTTAATTGTGACAACATGTTTGAATAGAAGTTTGTTTTTAAAAGATAATTTTTTGTGTATATTTTATTTTCAACTTTTTAGTTTTAGTAATATCATGGAGCTCCAGAGTGACCCTGAATACCATGTAAAAACAAAGAGATCGCCAAGGCGAAATAAATGAGTCCAAACTCGATAAGTTTATCTTGTTTTGTTTAGGAGTTCCTATGGACACCTTCCTACTCCATCTTCAATTTCTGGATACCATAATGCAATGTAACACCAGAGTGTTTGCCAGGACAAAAATTGAGCCCAAATTTGATAAGTTTATCTTATTTAGTTGAGAAGTTCCTGTGGCCACCTTCCTACTCCAATATTAGACCAGTTCCATGGTACCATATTATTGCATTGTCTCCCGAACTAAACGTGTATGCAATATTTCATCTCAATCGGGTGTCAACAAATGGTCAAAAAATGGTTTTGCAAATGGTTGGAAAATTTTAACGGACAACGTACATACGAGCCGCACTTTTGGCAATCATTCATCCCTTGGGGGTGATATTTTGGTAAACGGCGATTTACTTAGCTATTTAATAAGCTGTAGCCATAAGTGCAGAATAGAATCACACAACTATTTGGCTTAAATCATTGCGTGATAACGTATCCAGTCGCATAAATCGATATGTATTTGCACTCAGAAGAACTAGGAGACTGACAGATGAAAAAACGGCGCTAATGGCGTATCATGGATATGTAAGTGCTCTGCTCAGATATGGTATATGGGGTAACTCTACAGAAATAAATAAAGTATTTGTATCGCAGAAGAAATGTGTTAGGGCGATTTGCGGGGCCGCCCCTCTAGAATCATGTAAGGCTCTCTTTAAAAAGCTCAAATTATTAACTCTATATACATCTATAAAATTGGTGTATTTGTAAAAAGACACCCATATTTGTTTGAAAAAGTATGAGAGAATAAAAAATATTTATCCAGAGACCCAAGTAAACTCTTATTACCCATGATGTCGTTGATATCATGAATGTCAGTTTAGAGAATTACCGTTTACACGCTTTTCACAATCTCTAAAGAAATGGCTCATAGATAAATATTTTTATACGATGAAAGAGTTTACGACCTATAAATAACTAATTGTAATAAATCCATTAATTACTAGTTGTGACCACGTTTTTGTTTTTTATTATAATAATTCTGTTGACATTACTTATAAAAATTCTGTTGACATTATAATAATTCCGTTGACATTCATAATTTTGATTTGATATTGATTTAATTTGATAGATAATATAAATGTTTAATAACTAATAAAGTTGTTAATTGAAGGTTTGCATGCTGTAGTCTGCGGCTAAACATGCTGTGCTTGTACACATTGTAAGATCTATGTTACCATGTTTAAAGGCAAATAAATTATTCTTATTCTTATTAACTAAATAGCTCGAACAAGCTGCTCATTCATCATTGTCACTCATCGTTGTTCAAATATTCGTTGATCGGATAATATCCTTTCCTTAAAAGATGATTATTTTAAAACCAGGTAGTCTTAGTAATGAAACCTGTAAAAATGCTGTCAAGTGCGATTCAAACTCGCACACTAAAAGAGTCAAACTTAAGCTTAGCTGTTTGAAAACTGTTGTACTCAAACATTGACATAGGCCGCGGTTAGTTTACCAACTGCAAATAAGTTTCTACCACTAGTGCGTCCTGTCTGTTATGACTTACGGTGCGAAAACGTGGACTCTATATATACAAATTCAAAGTCACGCACAAACAGGCTGTGAAGCGTAATGATTTTGGAGTTTCCTTGAGGAATAAAATTCAAAATGAGTTCATTCAAGGTCTGTGACCTTAAGTTACTAACATAGCTGGCAGGATAAGCTTTGTTTGATTTTTGCCCAGGTTTAAGGGGTTGCAGACTTGATTGAGTATTTGATATGATTTTCAACTTGACACCTCTAACTAGTCTAGCCATAAATACTGCTACATCAAAACTTTTCTTTCTTTTTCAACTTTTTAATTATTTTGAATTTGGAACACGTATATTATTTTAAAAACCTCTTTCGATTTCGCGCCATTTCATATATTTTTTCGTGTTCATAATCGAATTACAATATGGAATGGGGTGTTAAAGAAAATAGGATCGCAGTGATCGCCTCGCACAAAGTGGGTATGATGCCGTCGCGTCGGTCATATTCCAGACACTTCAAAAACTTGGTATCAGCCGTATGTTCGTATATCTTACTATCAATAGATACAACAGCACTTCGTCTGTCGAAGACCAGAAAAGATCGGGACGGCCGCATGCTGTTAGAACTACAAATTCTATTAATGCTGTTAAAGACAGAATTCGTCGAAACCCCATAAGGAAGCAAAAAATATTATCGCGAGAAATGAAGATTCCCGCTAGGACTCTCTCACGTATTATAAAACAAGACCTGAAGCTCGGTGCTTATTGTCGATATACAGGACATGCCCTAAATCAATATTTACGATTAAAGAGAGTGGATCGATCAAAGCGAATTCTGTCGCGATACGTAGGTGAAAGGAACAGACATATCCTCTTTACAGATGAAAAAATTTTCACGATTGAAGAACACTACAATAAGCAAAAAGATAAAGTGTACGCTCACAGTTCTAAGGAAGCTGCTCAAGTGGTCATGATGCGTCAGTGATGGTTTGGTGGGGCGTGTCTTATCAGGGAGTCACAAAGCTCCATTTTTGTGAAAAAGGAGTGAAAACTGCAGCCAAAGTGTATCAAGATACTGTCTTGGATCATGTTGTGAAACCTCTCAACAATACACTTTTTAAAAATATACCGTAGACTTTCCAGCAAGACTCTGCTCCTGGTCACAAGGCGCGAACTACCCAAGCCTGGCTAGAAACCAACGTTCCGGACTGTTCGATGTAATAATATCCATCAAACACGTTTTGCTGATCTAGCAACCTAACACGGCCGCGTCAAATGCGCCGCGGCCTCAGTGCATATTCCGACAGCAAACCGAGTGCACTCATTCCATCCTTTTAGCATACCTATTTATAGTTTTCACTGTAATAGCAATAAACACCGTTAAAGTCTTTCAAGTGTTGAACTTTAATCCCATAGCAACCAAACAGGAACCACTTAAGTCGCGCCCTTTACATTTGGTCCTTCGACGGTTTAACAAGGACTTCGCGGTCGGTATTTAGTTTTTCGGGACTAACGCCTAGTGAAGTGAACTTGTACAGTACCAGTGACACTTTGGATTGTAGTGATCGTCAGTTTAGCAGTGACTGTAGTGGTAACCATAGCAGCTTGACTTTAGCGGTGACTTTAGCCACAGGGAGTTGGGTGTTGGTGCTCAATTTCTCTTAGCAAAACCAGCGGATCTCTGACTTGGGGAGCAACCCTCGTCGAGCCAGCAGCAGTGAGTGTACAGCTCACATTAGCAAGCACTGATTTGGGGAGCAACCCTTCTCAGTGTAGCAGCAACAAAGACGTTTTGCAAGTAAGATCGTTCCATTTTACTTTAGGTGTACACCAGCAAGATGGAGAGTCTGTATTTTATTCAAACTGAGATTGCAGAGGGCATTAAGAAACTCCTCATCAATTTTAAAAAGGATAGCGTAGAGCGTAAAACTCTTGATTACTGTAAGCGTAAGCTCGAGTTACTTGAGAAGTATTGGGAGGACTTTCAAGTAAATCATGAAAAGATTCTTCCTTTCGAAAAAACGAACCATATGTATTTTATCAACTCGGAGCTCGAACTTGGCAGCAAAAGGACTTATTAGTCAGCGTCAAGACGAGTTAATTCAGCGAGGTCAGCAGTCAGCGGATCCTCATCTAGCACAGCAATATGCGGCCGGACCTTCAGCCAGTCAACCGGGATGGTCAGCAACAGCAGCAACAACTCCAACCTTCGAGTCAAAAGGATCCAACAGCAAACTTGACGATATGCTTCATAAGCAGTCGGTCAATATTAAAGCGTTTCTTAGAGCAATCCAGAACATTGACATTGAAGCAATGGTCGACAAATGGGAGTTCGAGGACGCCCTTCGAATTCTTCAAAATCCTTGGACCACTATTGATAACCTTCATTGGGATATCGTTGGCAAATCAGGGGAGGAGCTAACAAGAGATGATGAGTCTCACTTCAGCAAGCACGAGCAAACTTTCAACAGATTGAAGAAAGCTATAAACTCCAAGATGTGGTCAACGTCCTATCGGGAAAAATCTACTCCTCAAATGGAGATTCCTGTGTTTTCAGGCAATCACCAGCACAATGGAAAAAAATGCTTTTCGAAGAAACGATGTTTCAAATGTTCTCAAAGGCATCATACCTTATTACATGACTGTTTTTCGGGTAACCAGCAAAACGCGACTGATGAAAACCAGGATGCAAATTTAAACCGAAGTAACGGCAATGGAGTACATACATCTCAGCAAGATGCCACCGAGATTCTTTTAGCTACCGTTTTAGTGAGGGTGACAGCAGCAGACGATACACAGCTTATCTTAAGAGCTCTTATCGACCAGGGCTCACAAATATCATTGATTTCCGAAAGGGCAGCTCAACAGTTATGTTTAAAACGTAAGCAATGTGACGGAGTTATTTTCGGAATCGGCGAAAGAGAAACTAACTGTACGGGCAAGTTAAACATTACCTGTCAATCGATGTATAGCAGCTTTAAATTCCATACTGATGTTTTGATTATGAAAAATTTAATAAAAAATCTGCCAAATCGATCGTTCGAAAAGCCTTCGTGGTCGAATTTGGAGCATATTAATTTAGCAGATCCCGAGTACTATACAAGTCGTCCAGTTGGCTTGTTGCTCGGGGCAGAAGCCTATGCTCTTATCATGTTGGATGGTTTGATAAGGAGCCCTGAGTCGTCTTCGCTTTTAGCTCAGCAAACCCAGCTAGGATGGCTAATATGTGGAACCGTAAAGTCACAGTTTCATTGTAACGTCATCTTAAATAATACAGCGGATATTCATCAATTTTGGAAAATTGAAGATATTCACGAGCAAAATGAGATGTCAGCAGAAGATCAACAATGTGTCGAGTATTACCTTTCAACGACGAAACGTCTGGAAAGCGGTCGTTATGAAGTTATGAAAAGCTAGGATCATCAAAGGAGATGGCATTAGCGCAATTTAGAAATCTAGAGAAAAGGTTTAGCAAGCAAGAATATTTAGCAAGGCAATATAAGCAATTTCTAAGCGAATATGAAGCCAGCAACTAGTACAGCAATGGAATAGAATGTTACTTACCTCACCATGGGGTACAGCGAGCAGAGTCCTCCACAACGAAGTTACGTGTCGTGTTTAATGCGTCCGCAAAGACTTCCTCGGGATTTAGTCTCAACGATGTCATGTATACAGGGCCTAACTTGCAACAAGACCTGCAGACACTGTTACTCAAGTGGAGACAATATCAATACGTATTCACTGCTGATATTGAAAAAATGTATCGGCAGATATTGGTAAACGAATCAGATCAAAAATTACACCAAATATTTTGGCGAGCTCAAGCAGATGTACCTATTAGAGCATATCAACTAACTACGGTTACATACGGCATGAACTCTGCGCCCTTTTTGGCGATGATGACCCTTCGAAAACTAGCGTCCGACGAGCAGCATAACTTTCCTACAGCAGCAAATGGATGATTTAGTATCGGGGGCCCATATTATCGACGAAGGTAAAAGCAGCATAGCAGAATTAAATTCATGCCTAAGCAGCGGCGGATTTTTGTTGAGAAAGTGGTCAGCAAATGACAAGAAGCTATTGGAAAATATAAATTTATCTCAGCAGAATAATCAAACGCCATCGTTTATTTTTAGAACTGAGAATACAGCTAAAACTTTAGGATTGAGATTGGATCCAATCACAGATGAATTCACTTTCCAATACACATCATCAGCAGATACTACAAAGCTAACAAAACGATTGCTTCTGTCCGAAATATCTAGGTTATTTGACCCCTTAGGTTGGCTAGCACCGCTAACTACAAAATTCAAACTATTATTTCAAAAGGTTTGGTTAGATGAAATTCAATGGAGCGATGAAGTTTCAGCTGAGATTAAAAATGAGTGGATAAAATTAACTGAAGATATGGGACGTATTAGCGAATTTAAAGTTCCTAGATGGCTAAAAAGCAAGCGAGAAGACGTTATCTACTTACATGGGTTTTGTGATGCATCTCTCAAAGCATACGCGTGTGTCGTATATGCCAAAATCGCATCAAAAGATAAGGCATCCGTGGTACTAATCGCAGCAAAGACAAGACTGGTACCAAACAATAAGACAGTATCACTGCCAAGGTTGGAACTTTGTGCAGCGGAACTATTGTCTAGACTTTTATCCAAAGTCATCACTAGCATAGGTAGCATAGATCACCAAATCTATGCTTGGAGTGACTCCAAAGTCACCCTTAGCTGGATCCAAGGCAATCCAGATAGATGGAAGCCTTTTATAGCAAACAGAGTAAAGCGAATCATTACTATAATATCACCTGAATCTTGGCATTACGTGTCAACTAAAGATAATCCAGCTGATTCAGCAAGCAGAGGACTATCGATTACACAGTTAATAGAGCATACGTTGTGGTGGCAGGGTCCAACCTGGTTGTTGATACCGAGCTTTAAACCACAGCAAGAGCAAGCAGAGTATACGACGCAAGACGAGATCCGGAAGCAAGTTACAACAGTTCAAAATACCGCTCCTAAAAATAACATAATTGAAGATTTATTAAATCGACACAGCTCATTCGTAAAAATAAATCGCATTGTAGCATGGTTATTACGTGCACTTGCACCGGATAGGAAACAAAGGCCGTCGTATCTCACATTACAAGAGCTAAGGAAAGCAAAATTAATCATAATTAAATACATACAGCGCAATGAATTTCTGTCGGATATCGAGAATTTATCGCATAGCAAGCTTAGTTCAGATAGCAGGTTATTAAATCTGAACCCATTTTTAGATGATAATGGCATCTTAAGAGTCGGGGGACGGCTTAAAAATGCAAAAATTAGTGCCGATATGAAATATCCTATAATCATCCCCTATAGCGGGAGGTTAACTGAGCTTTTAATCCAGCAAGCACATGAGTATACCTTCCATGGTGGAGCTCGACTAACGTTGTCTTTGTTGAGACAAAAATATTGGATTATTAAAGGATATCAAGCTACCAAAAAAAAACTTCGTAATTGTGTGACCTGCAAAAAACAAGAGCCCAGAAAACTACAACAAATAATGGGTGACCTGCCTGATTTTCGATCTAATCCAGCACCACCATTTTATCATACTGGAATAGACTATACGGGGTTTATTCGAGTGAAAGCAAACAAGGGCAAAGGTATCAAAAGCTTAGTTCTTTTGATACCTTTGCCCTTGTTTGCCTCGCCTTACATTCGGATACATCGCCTTGTTTATTTGTATGGTTACAAAAGCGGTGCATATAGAGTTGGTCTCCGACCTTAGCAGTTCGTCATTCTTAGCAGCATTACATTGGATGGCGGTACGACGAGGAGCCCCAAAACACATATATTCAGATAACGGAACTAACTTTGTCGGGGCCAACAAGATCCTTCAGGAGGAACAGCAAGAGTTTGAGCGTATATTTGGCGATTCTTTTTATAAAGAAATAACTGAGATGAGCATAGAATGGCATTGGAACTGTCCTTCTTGGCCTAGTGCTGGAGGGATCTGGGAGCGCTCAATTAGGAGTCTAAAGCAGCATCTGAAAAGAGTAATAGGGGATCAAGCTCTGACATTATAGCGTCCGATAATTAAGCTATCTATTTTACCTATACCCACGGAAAAAGAAGCAATTAATCAAAAGCAAGAAGAGAGCGAAGAAGTAAAGCAACAAAGCAATAAAGCAAAAGCGGAGAAGCAGCTGAGCAAGCGTTCTAGCAAGTGTCCAAAAATCTATAGCGTAGCATTATCGTTGTTATTTTTTATGCGCCTTATAATATGCAGTGAAGCATTATATAAGCTTACAAAATTTGACAACAATCAAACTTTGTATTGGGATCCTCGGGGACAAATGCATCTTATTCGTGATGAGTGGAAAATCGTCACTTATTATAATATGTCTCCTTACTGGCAAGTAGATAAAGCGATCACACAGTCTTCGAAATATCTCGAGCAAACGTGTGCTAAAATTCAAGAGCAGAGTCATTGTCGAATCATTATGCTACAAATACAACATGAGTATAATGAACTACAATATTATAACCAGCTGTTGCTCAATCAGCATTTTGGAGCACGCTTGCGTACTAGACGCGGGCTTATCAACGCGGTCGGCTCCATTGCGAACTCACTGTTCGGAGTACTCGACCAGGAATTCGCAGAAAAATATAAGCGTGACATTGACCCCGTACATCGCAACATAAATCACCTAAGTCAGCTGTACAGGAATCAGACATCGGTCATAGAAGCGGAGTATAATATATTAAAGAGAACAGAAGAGACTATTGAAAAACAGCATAAGATAGTTAGTAAGCATTTGAATTATTTAGACAGCATCACAAATACATTGCAGAAGGAGATTGACGTAATGTCTATTCAGCAAGATTTTACATTAGCAGCATTAGCGACAGTCAATATGATTCAGAATTTAAAGTGAATTCAGGATACTTTTCTGGATACAATGACTGAAACTATCTATATATATAACTATCACGGTCAGATCAATCTGCATCTCTTAACACCACAGCAGCTCCGTGGAGAGATACAGATTGTATCTAGTCAGATATCTATAGAGCTAGCGTTACCCGTAGATGATATTCAGTTCCATTTTTACGAGATCTACAAATTGTTAAAAGTCAAAGCGAGGATGACTGAAGAATATTTCATATTTGAAATTACCTTACCTTTAATCAGCAGAGATACGTTCCAGCTATATAAATTGATACCAGTACCGGTTCAAATTAATAAAAGTATGATCAGCATCAAGCCAGCATCAGAATACGTCGCGATCAATCTGAGAAGAGATGCATATTTATCAGCAAGCGCCAACGATCTTCAAAGTTGTGAATATCAAGCGGAAACTTACCTTTGTCGCCTGCCAGGGCCTGTCCATAGCTTAAGTCCTGAAGAAAAATTTTGTGAAAAGGAGACGCTATCTACTTGCAGGATCACAAAATCTAGCTGTGAAAACAAATGGATTCCGTTACATGACTTTTCTACCTACTTGTATTTCTGTTGCGACTCATACTCTTTGAGAGTTATATGCGACGACGACCTACAAGCGCGCGAAGTCAGCAAGGCTGGACTTATTCAACTTACTAAGCAATGCATTGTAAAGGGTCGTGATGTAACACTTTATTCGTATCAGCAATTAGAGAATACGCTCAATCTTAAGCCAAATATACTCGAGACAAAATTAACTCCGATAAATCGCTTAGTCGGTAATCTTACGCTTACGCTTATCCAAAATTTCCAAGACGTAGAAATTGACTACGCCACATCTCCTATCAACGATTCTTTAAGGCATCTCGGTGAACAAATTAGATCCATGAAAGAATCAGCTCAGCAGACGGAGATCCTAACGACACATGACGTACATCAGTATGCGTTGTCGTATAGCTTATTAGCAGCAGCTATCGTAGCAGTCCTGTGGGTCCTGCTGAGGAGGAGGTGTCAGCGAGCCGGCGGTGCGCCCGTGCAAGGGCGTATCGAGAGCGTACCAGCGAGTGTGAGTGTGCGTATAACCCAACCTGAGCAAGAGCAATGCTCCAGTGTAAGTGCGCGAAATCAACCCTTGTCCGAGCAGGGGTCTAGTGTCAGTGAAAGTGCACGTGTATCGAAACGGTGGTCTAGTTTACGTTTAAAGAGGCGAGACATGTCGACGTCTCCTCTACCTAAACGACAATGCGCATTTTCCATTGAGAACTCAACCGTTTGAGAACACTTATAGCTAAGTTCATTATAATAGTGATGATTGTTCTATCACCTTGTCAATCATTTCACATCTAATATTGTCCTAACCTTCTTTACAATTTAAACTCACACTCACGTAACATCTCATCTCTCCCCTCGGGAGCATGTTCGATGTAATAATATCCATCAAACACGTTTTGCTGATCTAGCAACCTAACACGGCCGCGTCAAATGCGCCGCGGCCTCAGTGCATATTCCGACAGCAAACCGAGTGCACTCATTCCATCCTTTTAGCATACCTAGCATAGCTATTTATAGTTTTCACTGTGATAGCAATAAACACCGTTAAAGTCTTTCAAGTGTTTAACTTTAATCTCATAGCAACCAAACAGGAACCACTTAAGTCGCGCCCTTTATAAGAGCTGAAGATTGGCCCTCATCTAGCCCAGACCTCAACCCTTTAGACTACAAATTATGGTCAGTTTTAGAGGACTTGGTCTGCTCTAAACGACACGGCAACATTGAGTCTCTTAAAAAATCTTTGGAGCAAGCAGTGGCAAAATTTCCTTTGGTAACAGTGCGTAAATCCATAGTTTCGTGGCCAAACAGATTAAAGGCCTGTATAAAAGCCAAAGGCGGCCATTTTGAATAAAATATATTTTTAATTTCTGCTAAGACTTTCATAAATATGTAGATAGGTATAAATTTTAATTATATTACATGACTTCATTTTTAAAAAAATGAATTTTTACTACTAGGTAGGCGTTCCTGAGAAAAGGTATTGACACACGGACGGATAATGAAGTCACGTGGTATAAAACTCTAAAAAGTTAAATAGAAAGTGCATATAAGTATTAATTGATAAACCACGTATCTCTGATAATGGAAATGTATTAAACTGCCGGTCTACACGGTAGGAGCTGAGAGCGGGATTGAGAGGGAGTTACCGTACGGAAGTCTTAAGAACAATTAAATATAATGCGCCTGACAAAACGTAAAATAAAAATACACACATCAACTACAACTGAGATACATATTTGCAGATTCTTAACCATGCTATAGAGACCTGCTTTATAAAGCATTCTCTTTATCACACACCAAATGTCTACAGCTTGATATTTTTCTGGAGTTGTCAGAAGTAAAATTATAGTTGTAATCTAAAGTCCCTACTAACATTATAAACAGGTAAAGTTAGTGAGTTTGTGAGGTTGTTGGTAATCTCTGGATCTAATGAACCGATTTTGAAAATTATTTTATTGATAGAAAGTTAAATTATTTGTGAATTTTATAGGCTACATATGATCAAGCGATTACTTAAGAGAGAGGAGTAGTAATCATAGGTTAACAAATTCGGCAGATTCCCATAGATTAATATGAAGACTACAAAATTACGAGCATATATCGGTTAAAGGGGTGCAACGGGGGTTCGAAATTCGCCACGAGCAAAGCCCATGAGAGCCATTTAGTATTTTATAAACACCAACAGTTTTAACTACTCTATGAAGGCACTAAACTGGCAGTCTAACCGATGTGCAATAGAGAGAACGCTATAGCAACTCTTCTTCCGGACGTGCCACACCAGAAGCCGATCACTGTATCTACTCTCTTACATTATGCTCAAATCAGTCAGATTATTTAAAATCACGCAAATTTATGCTAAATACGACATTCTTTTGCCAGTCTCAAAAATTAAATGATTAAATTTTATTTTTTACCTTTTCTGAGCATTTTTTCAATATTATGAAAGTTTGATGTTTTTAGAGTGCAAAATTAGAGGAGAATTGAGTGAACTCTTTGAAGATGTTTCTCACTGCCTCATCAGATTAAAGCACGATCTGGCGTGTACGGTGAGTGACAGAATTCCCTATCGAAACTCATGCAGTTTTAAGACGGTTTGTTGTACGGTGTGCATAAGCGATGTCGTAACATAAGAGTGGACAAAGCCAATTTTTTTTTTCATTCATAAAATTTAGTATACTCCCTGTATACTAAATTTTCATGAAAACAAATTGGCTTTCGGGGGCGATAAATCGAGCTAGCTTGGTTTTATTTTTAGAATACATGAAAAAAAAATGGTCGTCGTTCAGATATTAATATTGCTAACCCTCTGTACTGCGTCCTGCCAATTAAAGCTGAAGTGCAATTTTGATTATAATAGCCTGTAGCCCTTGAAATAAGCAAGTGCACTCACTTTTTCTCTTTTCAACATTCTAAAAAATCTGATTGCTTTCTTTTATCCATTAAATTCCATATAAATTCACTTCAATTCAATTCCATATAAATTCCATTCAATTAAAAAACTAATATTTTTAAAAATATAAACAGTGGCCCAACGGCATTGGGTAGGTATGTCTAGGGATCAAGCTATAGGTGGTTAGGACTCCAGAAAGAGGATCTCCTCACAATACATGCCGTGTAGAGGAGTACCGCCTTTTGCATCAAGCCCTTAACTCAAGTTATTACTTTTATATGTAACTTATCACATGAAGTTTCAGATCCAATGTACCAAATTAATATTCATTAAGCTTTATTCGGTTTAGTCTTTTCGTTCCTAAATTTTCGCATGTTCTGCGTTCATCTCAACTTTTTAAAAGTTTGGCACTTTTATGTCGACTGGACAGAGTTTTCCAAGAAACTGTAAGCAACATTTGAAATATAGCTTTGAACGAATGAGCGTGGCTTCAGGCATCCCTACCTTCGTCGTTTCGGTGGCCTCGACGTTCGTAAAATTGCAGAGGAAAGTATACCAGCGTTTCGTCTTCTGTCAGTGGCTCTGAAGAATTAGTCAGGATAATTCTATCACCGACACAGATTAATTCGGGTGTGCCAGTCCTTGGAAATTGACTTTTCTTTAAATAACTGTTTTTCTATGTAACACACTAGTTTCCTCTTGAGGTCAGTATGAGCACGAATCACGATCACATGTTTAAGTTAGACGTACGACAATGGCTTACCAAGAAATTAGTAGACTCATAGCAACGGTAATATAAAGGTTTCTCATGTTATTTTATATTGATATGTGAGTTGATTATTTTATATAATGTATTATATGCAAGCAGAGCTCAGAGAAATAACTATTACCTATTCTTTTTCCCAGATAACAATAGTATTGTTCGAAATTATAGCATTTATTTTGTTTCGTCAGCAGAGATCACGAGTAATATCAAGAATCTAATATATATAAATCTCGTGTCGCGTTGTGTTGTAGTTAAACTCCTCCGAAGCGGCTTGACCGATTCTCATGAAATGTTGTGTGCATAGTGGGTAGGTTTGAGAATCGGACAACATCTATTTTACATCTCCCTAAATATTAAGGGTAGTCCCACCAATTTTTTTTTTAATTTTTAGATATAGATTTTTTTAATTTTTTTTTGTTACAGCATTAGAAAATACGTACAACCCTGAATTTTCAACTATCTACGATCAACCCCTATTTTTCCATCGCGATTTTTTGTTTTTAATTTTTAATAATTTCCTTCAATTATGATTTTTTTCTCAATTCAATTTGATCTTCGCCTTCGCCGGTCGATAACCGATCAACTATCAATCGATCAGTTATCCCCGCTAGATGTGTACCGTTGTCACCTCTCATCCAACAAACATCAAGGAGTAGGGATGAGAACGAAGCCGGTCTCCTGTCTTACTCACTATACAGTTTTCGGTATGCTTTCATTGTCTACAACGCTTTCGATTATAAGTAAATCCCCGCAAACTTATAGTAGATAGTTATTTTTATTGAACTAAAAAAATGGTTCCTAGAAATTATATACATGGCAAAACAACGTTTGCCGGGTTAGCTAGTTTTACTATAAATATAATCTGCCAGGTCATCGAAAATTAAAATAAAGAAGATAGGTCCCGAAAGGGACCCTGAGAGTGGCTTAATTGTCCGACTTGTTTAATAAGGAAGTTAAAAAAGTAATTGAGTGTGTCGTCAGAAAAGGCCTTATTTATTTCTATTCATATGAGATTAAAGTCTTTATTTAAGTCCAATTCATCATGTGCAACAATAAGGATGCATGTTAAAATCATGAAAGCGTGTGAAATATACAATGTTAATATAAATGTCACAGTTGTTAACGTAATCCTTAGAAGGAATCCCTTTACGAGGTGGTCAGGTACGAGCATGTTATTATACACCCACAAATTCCCTAAGCGCGGTATTATGTTGTCATGACTCTGGAGCAAGAATAGATAGCAAGAATAAAATATGCGACATAATTACAAACTTTAACTTTAAAAGCCTTAACAAGTGTCTGATGCCAAAAAACAATGGTCAGTTAAAGTAAGAGTTGTTTTTATAGCAATACTTTCTTAAAAATTAGCATAAAGTTAGTGATTGCCAAGTAGGTTGGCCGCACAACGGAGACGTTGGTGCTGGTGTTGATCGGCATACCATTCACATTCAATACCTTACGGTATTCACATCCTTTGCAATTTCTTTGAGTCTTAATTTCATATCATGACTCAAAAACTGTTAAGAAACATCGCTTTATCTATCTTTAAGTCGAATTAAAAAAATTAAAACCACTTCGTGAATACAAAACGTTTCAGAGTTTTATTTATATTAGTGACTAGTTGATGGCTGCGGCTCCGTCCGCACGAAGGTCGGTTTTCGTCCTCTAATTTTACTTTACCAATTGCAATCAAACATACGGTAATGGAACAACTAACATTCGGAATTAGGATTAGATTAGGTATATAGTTATATATATACGTATATGTATTATAGTACATCTATATACTATAATACACATACTTAGGTACTTGCAAATTCTTTAAACTTGATATCAGAAAAGTAAAATATAATTATGATATTTATAATGCCGACACGATTTTTTTTATCAATAAGGACATCACATAGAACTCCAATTTAGAATGGGACTTTCTGAATATAAAAAACAGTTTGCCAGCTAATGAATATCTCACTCAGCGTAATGAAATTGTAACACAATCAGATTAACGGCCGGTGTAACGTAAATAAAAAGATTAACGTTTTTATTTAAAAGATTGCAAGTAAAGTGGGTCACAATTTCAGTATTAACTGCGTTCGTAAGTAAGTAGGCATTTCATTGTGGCTCTTTAATACGAAGGTTCTAAAAATCATGGAGATACAGAATTACTGATTCTTCCAAGCGCAATACAGTAGAATTTTCTTATGTTGAGCTTGAGCAATTAATTATTTTTTGGACTATAGATTTGACTGAAGTTCATTTAAAATAATAATATAACATGACATGTTGAAAATTTGGAGAGGGGAGCGCTAAAAAATCAACCACTTTCTAAGGGCAGATTTGATATATCCCGACTTATCGTATTTTTCGACGCCTTTGCAAAGACTACTGTTACGTAGTAACTATTTAGTAATCTGTGCTACTGTGCTAAAGCCCTGTGATTACAATACCGAATGAAATCTAATAATACATTTTTTTTTGTTTTGCAATTTAGAAAACTTAAAGCTAGCAGAAGAATAGTCATAAATACAGGTTTATATAACAGCCAAATTTTTTTTTTTACAAATAATAATGTTAAGCAACAGCTCCGGTAGGTACTACAACATTTCGGGGTGCGAGGGATATGCTCTATGGCAACCTTACACCCCCGCGTCTGTAGCCCCTAGACGGCGTGCGATTTTAGTCGGTTCAAGCCCGACATAACCACCCGCGCTGGCCGGCGGGGGAGTATCCGAAGGGATTTCCGCACGAAAAAAAAGGTACTACAACATTTCGGAGTGCGGGGGATATGCTCTATGGCAACCTTAAACCCCGGCGTCTGTAGACCCGAGACGGCGTGCGGTTTTAGTCGTTTCAAGCCCGATATAACCGCCCCCGCTGCCCGGCGGGGGAGTATCCGAAGGGATTTCCGCACGAAAAAAAAAGGTACTACAACGTTACAAAATATCAATACAGTATCCTATATAAGTACTCATGATGAGTACTTTTCTTAAGTCTTCTTTAATATAAGGTCTTCCTTAACCTTGCAAAACTCCTGTTAAACAAATCAATATCCATACTCCGGCACACATAATTGTATATAAGACACGCTCTGCATATAAATGCATTTTGCCTGTAGGTAGTATATAACATATTGTAAAGATCAATAATTGTATAAATAATATATATATATAAACATACAAAAATTGCTCGTTTACAGGTATTATGTTGGGTAACCTCCTCGAGTGTCGCTCCGATTCCGATCCCGCTGCAGTCCGGGGGGAACGGAATCGGAGCGGCCGGTACACCCTGGGCGGCGGTCAATGGCTTCCCCTTCACCCCTTCATAGGGTTGGCATTAATCGTCGGCCAATACCCAACGTGGCGGGAACACATCGCTCTCCGTACTCCTCTGCTTTCAGAGGAGACAGGATGAGCGATGCTGTTAGTGGTGAGATGGCCCAGGGTCAGCCGGGGTGCGAGGGATATGCTCTATGGGTAACCTTACACCCCGGCGTCTGAAGACCCGAGACGGCGTGCGGTTCTAGTCGGTGCAAGCCCGACATAACCGCCCCCGCTGGCCGGCGGGGGGGTATCCGAAGGGATTTCCGCACGATAAAAAAAAAAAAAAAGGTATTAGAAGTTTTCATTCACACCATTTTATTTACGTTAAATCCCTTCGGATACCCCCCCGCCGGCCAGCGGGGGTGGTTATGTCGTGTCTCGACTAAAACCGCACGGTGTCCTCCCCAAGTGTCCGTTGCCGGGCACCCCGGGTAAGCCCTCGAATCAAAAACTCTAGTGGTTATGATGATATGTCAATTTTCAAAGACAATATATTAGCTGATCTAGGTGCTGAGCTGTTTATTGGATGTGTACATATCGAAAAAAATTCAGATCAATTTAAGATGACCTTGTTGGTGATATCAGGACTCCCAATAATGCGGACCGCACGTCGCTGCAACCTGTCGAGAGCATCTTGCAAGTACTATGCACAGCCATCCCAGAGATGAGAGCAGTATTCCACGCAAGAACGGATTTCTGTATTGTATAGAAGGCACCGCTGCTCCGGCTGATCCGTGTTGACGATGCTCTCAATGTAGTTTTTGTTGTTCAGTTTGCAGCGAACATCTAAACCGAGTATATTTAGATTGTGCTGCACTGGTGGTGATGTGTCTCGAAGAGGAAGGAGGGGAAGGAAAGGAGATACCTTAGCAATAAACGTACATTCCTGCGTCTTCTTGACAGTGAATTCGAATAGGTTTCCAGAGCCCCATTGAGAAATGTTATTCAGGACCCGGTCAAGCTCAGTGTCAAGAAGCTGTCTTTTTTCCTCAGTGTCAGCCTGCTTGGCCGCAGGGTGTCCGTGATATCGCCTGTGCAAGGTACTATCATCTGCATAGCAGTAATGCTGCCGTTACACAGCATGTCATTGATATGCAGAAGAAGGAGAGTGGGCGACAAAACGGAAACCTGCAGCATGCCAGCATTAATTATACTAGTTGTAATACAGTAAGCTCTGTAAATAACATGCAAATGCAGTTCGAACATGTGCGATTCTTTATTTTTTTAAACTTTTTAGGGTTCCATACTCAAAGCGTAAAACGGGACCCTAATACTATGACTCTGCTGTCCGTCCGTCCGCCTGTCTCTCTTTCACCAGACTGTATTTCATGAACCGTGGTAGCTAGACAGTGGAAATTTTGGCGTTCGCGAAGTCCAAGGACACCGCCAGCATCACGCCGCCATGGCACACTGCCTCTACGACACGGCCATCATCGATCGCTGAACTTCCAACTCTAAACCCGAACTGATCGTCGGACAGATCGGGGCCAACCTCGCACAGGTGCCGGACAAGACGGGCAGCAAGAATCCTCTCCATTAGTTTACCAACCTCCTCCAGGAACACGATAGGTGTATAGGCCGAGTAGCGGTAGTAGAGAGTAGGTTGAGGGTCAGGGCCAAGACCTTGGCAGGTATGTCGTCTGGCCCAGGGGCGGTGTTCTTTGGATGAATTCTAAGCACAGCCGCCCTGAACTCTGCCTCGGTGAGTCGTCATCACCTCCATTTTCGGCAAGTGGTGCCATGGATTTGGGCGTGTGTTCCGCCCGTGCCGGGAATAGACCCTCAACGACTTCCGCGAGGAAGCTGAGCTTGAGACCTCAGAAAGGGGGTGGGGGGTTAGCTGCGCACGGAGCTTTTTCTGCAGTGCACGATACGACTCTTCAGCATCTCCTGTCTTTTTTCCTCTTTGGCGCCCGTTATGGCGTAGCAACTATTTCGTAATCTGTGGTTATGGCAAGCTCATAGATTTTCTTCTTCTCCTGAAGCACCTCTACTCGCCGGCCTACTTCCCCGTCGTCGCGAAAATTAATAAAATTTGAAAATAGTTGATTTCATGGAAAGAAAATTTGTTTCCAAATTTTTATCTATTTTCGTTAATAACTTTTGTAACCTGTGGTTCTACACCTAAAAGTCACGGACCTAAGTTGTAGAGAATTTAATTTGAAAAAAAAAATTGCTATTTCTAATTTTCGCTGCGATGGCGCATAGCTTGTCTGATATAGCGTAAAAACTATTTGCACACCTTTTTCAAGATGGTAGCCGCGGGACAACGGCTGGAACCCACAAACGTGGATTTAACTTCACCACAACACCCGCTAGACATCCAAAAAATAAAATTGTTTTCTCAGAGTTTTGCACGCTAAGCCTTCAAAAATTTAACATTTTAATGGACGATTTTGATGAAAGTATTAATCAAAGAGCCGGGTATATGATGGTGTATAGCATTAATATCATATTTCACAGAAGACTTTGTGCTCTAAATACTAGCCGAGCATAAAAGTGAAAAACAAAATTACTTAATTATATTCAATATTAAGAATATCCACTTCGTTATTAGCTACCATAATTACACAACGCTTATACCTACATTTTCTAATAGAACATGTTACATTTATTTTGCAAATGGATGGAATTGATGAAGTTTGCTCTACTAAACTAAGGTTTAAATTATTTATAATAAATTAGTTACCTTCGGATCCCGTTC
The DNA here is from genome assembly GCA_946251805.1 of Cybosia mesomella. NCBI lineage: Eukaryota > Metazoa > Arthropoda > Insecta > Lepidoptera > Erebidae > Cybosia > Cybosia mesomella. Next base: position 17,809,798 of record OX276403.1, read on the forward strand.
CCAGGACCCGCGGGATCCTATACCCAGGATAAAAAGTAACCTTATGTCCTATTCCAGACTATAATCTATATTAATATCAAATTTCATCCAGATTCATTCTGCAGTATTTGCGTGAAAGTGTAACAAATATCCACATTTTATAATATTAGTGTGAAGTGTGAAGTGTGATTAGTGTGATGTGATTGTAATTGACCATTTTATCAATTGCTATTTGGAGAAGATATAAATATTGTTCTATTCGCGTCTCACAGACAGATAGCACGCGCTGTTACAGTCTCGGCTGGTCCACCTACATTTTGCCCTGAATAACTATTAAATAACTTGTTTAAAATAATTTTAACCAAATGGTTCAAGTCCGTCTAGGATAGGTTAGGATAGAAGGAGGAGCGTAGTACCGATGATTTCAATTCAACTGTCTATATTTTAGAATCGTCTAATATTATTACAATCGCATAATATAAAATCCAGAGAAAGTGCCCCTCAGCCATTATTGCGTATTTTTTATGAGCAGAATATTTAATTATTTTCAGTCGATCACTATTCATTCTGTGATGGTTTAAGATTTCGTGATTAGAACAACCAAATTAAAACTAAATATATAAATAAAACGAAGTGGGATGGCGAACCCCGTATTTTTTTTAGGTTTACAATATAGTTACTTACATATATATTTTGGTAAAGAAATATGAATAAGCGTAAGTTAGGTATTAAAATGTATACGTATAATAACGAAAATACATTACTAATTTACTACATACAGTAATTCTATTAGCTCGTGGACAGCATATTTACAACAGATTTAAATATTCGATTACGTAAATTAAATTTAAAAGGTTAATTCTAGCAACACATACCCTCGTTTGGGTAGGAGCGCTTGGCGTTAAGTTTGTATGTTTATCAGATATTAGTTATTAGTTACGGATACCCCGTAGGAATATTACGCCACACTCAAGCGTATCACTTTAACATATAGGAGATACTTCAAACCGTGTTGTTTACCCTCCACCATATCCGAGCTCGATTGATTGAAATATTTTTTGAATCGATTTTTTTTTGTATTTATGATTTTCGAACATTTCCATTTACTTGGGCCTTGTTAATTTCCATGATAATGGCTCAACGGTAGAACCCAGGATTTGATTTCCTTGCGATTGTATAAATATGCTACATAGATGTGTCGGTATCTTTAGTGTACAAGAGTTTGAAGACATGATTATTTGATACTAATTTCAACATAATAACGCGTTCCTGAGAAAAAGGTTTAGACAGGCAGAGAGAGCCGTTAACGCGATCCTTCACATTTTGTTGCGTGACATTTATAATATTACGATATTTCCAAAGATATTCAATGAAATTATGTAGTATAAAAGGCAATTATTCTGTATATAAAATGCTCAAGGTGACTAACGTATTTAATTTGATAAAGAGTATTAGTGTATTCGTCTAAATAGCTTTCCAATTACTACATAAATTGTGACTATTTTTAGACGCTAAAATGGTTATACTCGTAGCAAGCTGTTCTTAAAATAAAGATATAAACCATCGCGGATGATTTTGTAGAGCTATAAAAGAGGAACAATCACACAATACATTATTTTGTTACATCTCAAAGGGATTAGGCAGCGTATTTGATTTAAGCTCTCAGTCGGCTTGATTTCTCTCATCATCTTGAATAATGATCGTCAAATTTCAATAAATTAACACACCGCAATAATAAGTTATTCTTATTATCCTTCCTCTTGAATCACTCTATCTATTAATTAAAACTGCATCAAACTCCGTTGGGTATTTTTAAAGACAGTGAACAGACACAGCGAAGCGACTTGGTTTTATACTATGTAAAGAAGATAATACATTTTGAGGATCAAGCTTTTCCTTCTGCCAACTCACCGAAGCGGGATCAAATTCGACTCCGTAGGCGAGACCGCGATGGCGTCCAAAGTTCACCGGTATCCTTTTGAGGGTGCACCCAGGGTTCCTGGCATTGGACACATTAGGAGGACACCATGTGGTTTTAGTCGGTTCGATTCCGGCACATCCATCATATCGCTGGCACCGATGGGGTGGAGCCAGCGAGGGGTTCCACACGCAAAAAAAAGCTATTCTGAAGAACTTGATGTATTCAGTGAAAAACTCATATCAATTTTATAGAGCGGTATTGCTTAGGGAATTGTTATTTTCGGGAATATTTTATTTCTTACGTATTGAAATTTCATTAAAGTGTATATCCCTCTATATATCAGTCTGCGTAAATATAGCTATAGGAGATATTATTGCATGAGCACAGTTTGAGAAACAAGTGGTTGAAGACAGTGCTAGCAGACAGTGCTTGGGTAACATAATACGTGTTGATTCCTATATATTTAAGAGTTGCCGTGCCATGCAACGAATACAATATTGTCCTCTTGCGGGATGTATCGTAGCCCAATAACTTTTTTTTTTTTATCGTGCGGAAATCCCTTCGTATACCCCCCGCGTGCCAGTAGGGGCGGTTATGTCGGGCTTGAACCGACTAAAACCGCACGCCGTCTCGGGTCTACAGACGCTGGGGTGACAGGTGGCCTCACCCACCACCCCCAGGCCTGCGCTCATGGAGGACGGAGGTCGTTAAGCGACCTCCGGCGCCTGAGTCGCCTGCGACGCGCGGCGAGCAAGTTGCGGGCTTGGCGGACCGGGAGAGTTCTAAGTCTCTCCCGGGCGCGCTCCGCCACCTCCTTCGCGAGCATTACATGCTCGCAGAAGGAGGTGGCGGCCCACGCGCTTGCGCTCCGCACCATTGCCGCAATCATGCTGCCGAGCGAGAGGACTCCCACCCCGATGGCTGCCACGAGGTCACGCCTCGGCGCCTCCCACGCCGGGCAGTCCGCCAGCGTGTGCAGCCCTGAGTCCTCGCTCGCGTCGCAGTGATGACACTCAGGCGTTGGCTCCTTCCTGATCCGATGCAGGTGGTCCCCGAAGCACCCCTTCCCGGAGATCACCTGCGTCAGTCGGTACGAGAGGCTTCCGTGTCGCCTCTCCAGCCAATCCTCCATGATGGGCCTTACCGCCGCTATTGCGGCGTGCCCTGCGCTTGGTCGCCCAAGTCGTTCCTTCCACTCCACCACGATGGCCTGGCGGAGCTGGGACTGCACGGCCTCGATTTCTTGAGGCTCGGGGTTCCATCCCTGCTCCCGCGCCTCCTTTCGCCACTGGTACAGTTGCGAAAGGGCTCTCGCTTCCAGGTCCCATGGCGGAGTTCCGGCAAGGAGACTCGCCGCCTCGAAGGAGATCGTGCGGTACCCGCGGATGACCCTGATGGCCATAACTCGCTGCGGAGCGCGCAGCATCTGCACAGTTCTGGTCCTCAGGGCCTCCGCTCATATTGGGCACCCATACAGGGCCATGGACCGCACGATCCCCGCGTAGAGTCTCCTGCAGGAGTCATCGGGCCCCCTCATGTTGGGCAACAGCCGAGCCAGAGCAAGAGCTGTGCCCTTCAATTGGGGGGCCAGACTTCGGATGTGCTCTCCGAAGTCCCATCGGCCGTCGAGCACGAGCCCCAAATATTTCATTTGGGGCTTGATGCCGATGCGATTTCCTCCCACGATGAGGCTGGATCCCTCGGGTGGCTTGCTCCGAGGCCCATGGAAGAACAGGGCCTCGGTTTTATGCAGAGCCACCTCGAGACCCAGCCGCCGGATCCGCTTAACGACTTGGCGTAGCCCAATACCTACCACTTTATTAAATAACCTACTACTCACACCTTTGCATTTGGATCTGAATATGCGGGAGAAGGGCAGACCCCATCCCTATCACCCGCAGCCACTATCACGTTAAAGCAGCTTAGATATATACTTCTTGTCTTTTGCACCCTAATAATGTCTAATTTTCTAATCACAGCGTCGATTACGAAACTGCGCCCATCACTTAAATTAGTTTGATAATCATGTTTAGGGATAAAACCTTAAAATACAGACTCATAACGTCAAGTTAAACTCGGTAATGCAAAGGGAACGAAAATGTAACCTTAAAGTTGCTGGAAAAGAAAATGTTAAAATATTGCTATTTTCGCCTTACCGTTTATGAAAGTTATTGTTTAAAATAAATCAATTAAATAATAGTAATTTATACATGCATTTGAAATAAAATTGCTTTATTTCAAGTACCCGTATATCCTTCTTGTCGTCTTAGTGCATACCAACTCTTTATCACTTCAAGTTTTCTTATGTATAATTTATTTACCTGAAGCGAATAAATAAATAATGCAGTCTTCAATCTGGATCTAATTGTGAAGTTTTCCTTAATTTAATGAACAATAAAATAATTGATATCTCTATTCAAATCTAGCTCATAAAGCGACCCTGAGTCCTGCAATCTCTCTCACGTCTTTGATTAAATTGAATAATTTTATAATAGTATAGAAGACTAGCTGTTGCCCGCGGCTCCGCCCACGTAGAATTCTGATCCCGATCCCGCAACCTATCGGAACCTATTCCCGGGATAAAAAGTAGCATATGTGTTATTCCAGTCCGGAATAACACATATGCTACTTTTTATCCCGGGAATAGGTTCCGATATCTGTCCCTGTGCCAAATTTCAGTCAGATCTGCTCAGCCGTTTTGCGTGAAAGAGTAACAAACATCCATCCATCCATCCATCCATACTTACCAACTTTCGCGTTTATAATATAAGTAGGATAAAGAAAATAGAAAAATATTTGGAAATAAATTTTCTTTTGGTGAAATGATGACAGTTATTTTAGGTACGTATTTTATCGCAACGGGTGATTGCTATCAGGGTCATCTGCGGGTACCGCACGATCTCCTTCGAGGCGGCGAGTCTCCTTGCCGGAACTCCGCCATGGGACCTATAGGCGAGAGCCCTTTAGTACATCGGACATAAACCATCTCGCTTCAAAACACTCCCCAGTGTCAACACTATCACCGTGGTAAATTTGGTCAAGATCGCGCGAGTGGTTACGGAGGAGTTCAGCTACAAACAAACGAATATGCCGCGTATAAGAGTATGAGTGAGGGAGCAGGGACGGAACCATGAGCCTCGAGAAATCGAGGCCGTGCAGTTCCAGCTCCGCCAGGCCATCGTGGTGGAGTGGAAAAAACGACTTGGGCGACAAGCGCAGAGCACGCCGCAATAGCTGCAGTAAAACATCACTGCGACTGGAGCGAGGACTCGGGGCTGCACACGCTGGCGGACTGCCCGGCGTGGGAGGTGCCGAGGCGTCCTCGTGGCAACCATCGGGGTAGGACTCCTCTCGCTCGGCAGCATGATTGCGGCAATGGAGCGGAGCGCGAGCGAGTGGGCCGCCACCACCTCCTTCTGCGAGCATGTAATGCTTGCGAAGGAGATAGCGGAGCGCGCCCGGGAGAGATTTCGAACTCTACCGGCCCGCCGAGCCCGCTACATGCTCGCCGCGCGTCGTAGGTGACTCAGGCGCCGGAGGTCGCTTACCGACCTCCGTCCTCCATGAGCGCAGACCTGGGGGTGGCAGGTGAGGCCGCCTGGCCTAACATGCTATCACCATAGTTTAGGGTTATCCCATATTTAAAATCTAAGCTGCCCAATTGCCCAATACGAGTACATCAACCCATTTTTTTTTCGCGAATTTACAGCTATTATTCATAAAGTTATAAAATAGTGCAATCTTATTCGCCACTTTTTATTTATCGTATCTTAAAAAAAATAAGTTAGTGATACAGTAGCATCCTTAAAAATACGAAATAATCTTTTATGTACCTATATAATAATTTTTTTCTAAGTTAAATAATTCGTAAACGTCTATTGTGCTTTTATTCTCGTGTTAAGATGTCCTTAGTAAATAATAGTAATAATGACTGAAGTTGTCTGAGTGCCTACCAAGGCCCTTGAGGCCAGTTGACGGATAAAGCTGTGGCGCCAGCTGTCCTCTAGGGGTTGGGAGGTTCTGAGTGCCTACCAAGGCCCTTGAGGCCAGTTGACGGATAAAGCTGTGGCGCCAGCTGTCCTCTAGGGGTTGGGAGGTCAGACGGTAGTAACTCCCAGAAAAGCCGCATAACCCAAATCTAAAGATGGAGAAGGAGTACGCGGACTTCTGGCTTCGAGGTGAAATCTCGGATGTCACCGGGAACTACGCTACGATAATGATGACTTAGATAATTACATCAAGTTGTTAACACATTGTTAGAGAAGGCCAAAACTGACAAGGCAGGAAACTGAAAAAGGTTCAAATCAAAAAATCCAAACAAGAAAACATCCTCCAGCATATTTAGTTATTCCCTACAATAGAGTCCCATTATACAAGGAAAGATTATTTGACTGCCTCTGTGGCGTAGCGGTAGTGCATTCGACTGCTACGACAAAGGGGGCGGGTTCGATTCGCGCTCAGTGCAAATATTTGTATGTATGAATATCTCTACACGCTAGTTAAACTATGCTTACTTTGGGTCTAGTAAGAGCTGTGTAGAATGTCGTAGAATACTAATTATATTTCGTCGCATCAATCTTCAGATATAATAATTAACCAGGTAGTTTCTTTAACTTGCTCGGCAACGTCACACGATATTCAGAGGAAAATAAAGATTTTTATTTTAAAAAGTATGTATATTGACTTTTCTAGTTCCCCACTCCCAACCCAACCCAATGAGTTCCAACCGTCATACTCTATCCTCATTCCTTTTTCGTGCGTGACAACGAGCACACCTTCGCAAAGATGCAGAAGCCTAAGCGTAGTAGTCGTGAACAAATCGAACGTTACAAAAGGAAGCTTCAAGATTTGGAAGTTAAAAGTGACGCTAACAAACGTCGTAGACTTCGGTCTGTGAGATCTTCAACAAGTGAGTCGTATGCCCATGAGCAAGGTAAGACTCCCAAATACTTAGTCATATTACAGATATAAATGGCTTACTTTAGTATAGAAAGTGCGTTATAAATGCAAAAACATGATGGTAACTATGAAGCTAAAATAAATCTTCCAGTGGCTATCCTGGACGATTTATGTTGGTGGAAAGATAATATTTACACAACTTCGTCACATATGAGGACGTCAAGTTTTAAATTAGATATTTATACAGATGCGTCAAGAACCGGGTGGGGTTCTGTATGTGGAGATATTATCACCGGTGGTAATTGGAAGGCTGCTAAAAGTGAACACCACATCAACTATCTAGAACTTATGGCAGTATTTTTCTAGGTCTAAAGAGTTTTCTAACGAAACTGATTGCGTAATTTTGTTAAGAATAGACAATACTACAGCAATCAGTTATATAAATCGAATGGGTGGAATTCAATTTCTGTACTTAAATGATTTGAGTCGACAAATTTGGCAATAGTGCGAAATGCGTAACATAATCTTGTACGCATCTTATGTTAATACAAAAGACAACCGAGCCGATAAAGCGTCTCCGAAGTCCAACCCCGATACTGAGTGGGAGTTGTCAAACCATGCTTTCCAAACCATTGTCAAGAGGTTTGGCCAACCTGAAATAGATATCTTTGCATCTCAATCCAATGACAAATGCGACAGATTTGTGTCTTGGTTCCAAGAACCTGACGCGTTTGCCGTCGATGCGTTTACGGTCGATTGAAGTAAACATTTTTTCTATGCGCTTCCTCCTTTTTGTCTATTGCTGAAATGCATTCGAAAAATTATCGATGATAATACCACGGGCATTTTGGTTTTTCCGTATTGGCCATCCCAGCCATGGTTCCCACTGTTACAGAACCTATTAGTGTCAGAAATTTTATATTTCAGCCCTAGTAATGTATTACTACGATCTTATTGCAGACGTACCCACCGCTTACACGCCAGCCTTACCCTGGCTGCCGTCGCGCGTCGTGGCATCCCAGCGAAAGCGACCCCAATAACTTACGCTTCTTTTTCGGAAGTTTTGTAATATAAATGGTTTAGAACCAATAAATTCATCAATTACGTCAATACTAACATTCTTGACATGTGAATTCAATAAAGGCTGCTCTTACGGAACGCTAAACAGCCATCGCTCGTCGTTGGCTCTTTTACTACCCGATGTTGGCTCTTATGACCGCATCAAAAGATTACTCAAGGGTGTATTTAGATTAAAACCTAATTTACCAAGGTACAATTAACATCTGGGACCCTCAAGTAATTCTTGATCTAGTATCGACGTGGTACCCTAATAGCGAACATACCCTTGAGAAACTTACCAAAAAACTCGACTCGCAGTTTGTACGGCACACCGAGTACAAACGTTCTCGTTGATTATAATCGAAAATATAAATATAACAGAGGACTTGATAAACATATCAATACCTGATTTGATAAAAACCTCTGCGCCTGGTCGTGAACAGCCTATTGAATAATCCTAACTTTAGAGAGAAAGTAACCATTTGCCCTGCCCTGACTCTCAAAGACTATATTTTGGTAACACAAAATAAGAGAGCCAGGAATCAAGGTGCATTGTTACTAATATATAAGGCTCCCCACAGAGCTGCCAGGAGTCAGCCGTGGGCCGGTGGAATTCAAAGGAATGAGGATACAATATGACGGTTGGAACTCGTTGGGTTGGGTTGGGAGTGGGGAACTAGAAAAGTCAATATACATACTTCTAATATATAAAATTCTCGTGTCGCGGTGTTGGTAGTTAAACTCTTTCGAGACGGCTTGACCGATTCTCATGAAATTTTGTGTGCATATTGGGTAAGTCTGAGAATCGGACAACATCTATTTTTCATCCCCCTAAATGTTAAGGGTAGTCCCCTTAATTTTTTTTTTTTATAGCAAACTTTTTTTTTTTAATTTTTTTATGATTCAGCATTAGAAAATACATACAACCCTGAATTTTCAATCCTCTAAGATCACTGTTATACGTATTATTTTAATTTTTCTGTGCATCTCTCATGTTATTTTTCTCTCATAGTAAATTTATTATTAATTTCCAGTGCAATAATTATTTATTCACAATTTATTAATAACTGATAAAGACAGTTTTAACTATTAGTTAATTAAGTGATCTCATGTAAATAAACACGTGTTGTGATCTCTCGCCAACAACGGCCATTACCGTACCTGTATATATTGTACTTAACGTTTTTTGGGAATAGTTTTAAATCATAATGAAAACGTGTACGCGTTAAATAAATATACCTGTTTCATTATTGTGAAAGGTAAGTCAAATAATAAGCAAACGAATACAATATTAAGTCACTGTTTTTTACCAATACGCTGATAGAAGGATTTATTAGCTATTAATAATTTAATTTCTTTGAAGACAACTTTAATAAATATTTTTTTACATTCAATAAATATTTATTTGGGAATAAAGTACATTAAATAAATCGTATTCAATAAATAAATGTTGCCTAGAAATAATATACATGGCAAAACAACGTTTGCCGGGTCAGCTAGTTTCAAAATAAAAATCTTTATTTTCCTCTGAATATCGTTTGACGTTGCCGAGCAAGTTAAAGAAACTACCTGGTTAATTATTATATCTTCGAATGAAGCGACTCACATAATAGTGATCGAATTTCACTTCAAGAAGTTTGTTTGATCATCTATTTTATTTATTTAAAATTAGCCATAGCCAGACATTTTTTAGAACTGCTCAATTTATCCGAAATGTCGCCATATTAAGCTTTAGACTGCTGTTCTTAAACATCTTCTTCCACGTCTTCACACGTCGCACCAATCTGACCCTGTCCACGTACACTAGCGCGATATCATCAGCATAACTGAAAAACCATGAAGGCTGCTCATAGGAGTTTCTGATGCATTATTACATTTATACCGCGGTAGCACCGACACTCCTGCACCGACTCCTTGCCTTTAAAGAATGGAGTAATGATACTCAACCTCTATTGGGTTGGAATCTTACTGATGACGACCGTACCTGGTACGTCGTTATAATTGTTAGTAAGAATGCCCACACCACGAGGATCAGGTCACGATTAGATAGGGGCCGTCAGCTTTCCGATTCTTCATGCGGCAAAGAGTAATCTGGACTTCTGCAGGCGTTATAGGTGGTATTAGTCCTTGATTTTGGGGGAGATCCACCACCAACGGTTTAATTTTTTTCTTATTTTTTTTTTATTTCGCAACTAGCTAACAAGAAATTTCTAATAGAAAATCAAAATCCGTACAGTAGTTTTTGCGTCCATCCCGAACAAAAAGATAAACTGGCAAACAGACCAGAATTCCAAAAACAATATTAACAGAATTGCTCATTTAACTTATCCGAAGTATTTCTTTTTAATATCTCCAATGTACAGACACAGTTAATTAACAATTTTATAACAAGTATAGATTTTTTTGTGGCTGTCATTACTAATTATGTAGTAATTAGTAATGAGCTTATTTTTTTTTGTGATACGCAACTCAGTATTGAAATCTGTGAGTGAACAATAAAACGCCCCTATTTTCTCATTCTAAGGGTAGTAATTTTTTTCCAAATTTATATGAGACGGACTTTGTGGTTAGCTACTCTGTAAAAAGTTATACATTACGATATTTACAATCAGTGAGTGAACAATCATTCCCGATTTGGTTTTCCAAATTTATATTTGTCCAACTACGGGAAACGTGGCGGGCAGCAACTGGACCCTAATTCGTAAAGACAGAGGAAAATGGAGAGGATTAAAGCATGCCTACACAAAATATTTGGTCGATTAAGGCTAAAGAAGAAGAACTTCGGGACTTCACAATAAAAGAAGAATTATCATAATCAGACTACTCTGTAAAAAGTTATGAGTGATCATATCGTACTTACATAAAAAAATATAAACGCGTCGACTTAGGAACGGCCCCCATCTTAGCTCGTCAGTTAAAAAATAAAAACAAGCTTGTATATAAAGTCCTCTTTTATTACCCCCGTGCTGACCATAGCTTTTCCTCAATATTTGTTACATCGACACCTAAAAAGAAACAAAAAAATCGCTACTTACATGATATTTTCCAAAAAGCTATTAGATTGAATTAAGTATAATTATACAATTTTATTATGAGTAGATACACAGATGTTTTAGATTGAAGTCACGCGGCAGACATTGATGTATATATAAGTATTACTAAAGTAACCATGTAAGTAGGTATATAATTATGTAGGTACCTATCTATTCCATTCCCAACGGACGAATAGACAATTTCTCTAATTATAAGCCATATTCCCTGCTCAATGTTATCACGCGATATATCATTGTCAAATACTGGCTAGAACTTTACTAGAAATTGCTAGAAATTCACATAAATTACATTGTATAGCAGTTCAAAAGTTGTAGTTACTTCTTTAGTCCATTCCCATTCATTATTTGGGATAATTCATCTCTCTTTATTTTGGAAGATATTATAATTATTAATGAAACTAAATCAATTCCACTGAAACGAACTTATCAATGCAATAATTTTAGTCCTTTGAATTATCATTATTATAAGCATCATAATAATCATAAAAGTTGTAATTAGTTAAGAAATAGGTACTTATGTATTTGTAATTTTTCCAGTTAGCGTAAGCCTAGTGCTATTTATGCCATCGCATACCTAGAAAATTACAACTATTAGACAATATTAGTGACCTTTGCTAGGTACCAGCACGTTGGTGCTTCGGGGACCACCTGCATCGGATCAGGAAGGAGCCAACGCCTGAGTGTCATCACTGCGACGCGAGCGAGGACTCAGGGCTACACACGCTGGCGGACTGCCCGGCGTGGGAGGCGCCGAGGCGTGACCTTGTGGCAGCCATCGGGGTGGAAGTCCTCTCGCTCGGCAGCATGATTGCGGCAATGGTGCGGAGCGCGAGCGCGTGGGCCGCCGCCGCCTCCTTCTGCGAGCATGTAATGCTCGCGAAGGAGGTGGCGGAGCGCGCCCGGGAGACTTAGAACTATCCCGGTCCGCCGAGCCCGCAACTTGCTCGCCGCGCGTCGCAGGCGACTCAGGCGCCGGAGGTCGCTTAACGACCTCCGTCCTCCATGAGCGCAGGCCTGGGGGTGGCGGGTGAGGCCTCCTGTCACCCCAGCAGAAGCAGGCCGGGACGGTGGGGCGACTAGCGCCCCTCCCCCAAACCGGGGCAAGACGGGGACACCGTGGTTCCCAAACCCGAGGGGGCCATCTCGAAACCGAAGATGGCCCAGGGTCAGTCGGGGTGCGAGGGATATGCTCTATGGGCAACCTTACACCCCGGCGTCTGTAGACCCGAGACGGCGTGCGGTTTTAGTCGGTTCAAGCCCGACATAACCGAATCCGGTATCCGAAGGGATTTCCGCACGATAAAAAAAAAAAAAAAAGGTACCAGCACGTTTTGAGCGCTTTAACTGTAACTCAATATTAGCTATAGTCATAAACAAATTGGAATACTAAGAGCGGATTTCACCAATGATAGGAACCGCCATCAATAGAAACTATACTCGGATATCATTTTAACTTAAACACAATCATTTTCACTGGGTTCTGGAGTGAAATGCCATAGGGTTCAATAGTAGGTATACTCTGTTTAATTATACAACTCGACCCTTGGGATTAGGCAACACTGTATTAATTAATAAACTGAAATCTGATATACTCAAGCTAATGAAGTAGGTAAATGTTACTAGGTAGGTGATTCTCATACTTCTAATGAAATATATACAATATTTAAGTAAATTCATGGGAATACCATGGCGTTGATTAATACTAAGTAAATGTGGTCTTCATAAATTATTATGAATAGTAAAAACAGTTATAAAGATCTTCGGGCTCAAGTCAACCTCACTTGCAAACCTGTATACCTGCTGATTGGTGGTCAAGCTCTAGCTTTCCTTTAGGGGTTGAGAAACAACATTTACTTGTAAAGTAACACCAATACGAGTACATAATACTTGTACTGTAAAAAAGTTCTAAGATCGTATGGAGCGCCAAGCAAACAAGTCAATTCTACATGCGCTAACCTAATACTCTTTAAAGCGAGGGTCCCTGAGGAAGGGTGTTTTTAGATTAAGATTTTTCAATAATGAGAAGTCCCTGTATTCTGAAAATCAAATATGTTATTCTAGGCTATTCAAATTAGTATTTTCGGTTATCCAATACAAGATGACTTTTACTTTCCTCTATAGAATTTTCTCTCAAAGATTGGTCTAATCTAAAACGCATTCCAGTTTTATTTGATTTATGTTCAGGTTAGAAAAATAAAAATCATACCAAAATGAAGGTCCTTGATAGCAGAATGAAAAACGGTTATCAAAATTTACATAAATTCTGAATTATACCCTGAAAAATTCAAAATACCTACGTTTTCTACCTACATGACGTATTCGTAGAGTCAATCAGTCCCGAGCGGAACGTGTTAGAGGCAGGACGTGTGTCAGTTTGCGGCAGATGCACAGCGAAATCGTATGACTTTTATATGTAGGTACTGTAGTGCTCCGACCTCATTCGATCACTACAGTTCATTGACCTGGCCATCATGTGTCAGAGTTTAAAAATAAATAATCTTTTGAATTCAGCTTAGGGAAGAAAAAACAATTGCTTGGCGGTGCATTCGGCGATTCGGCTGACAGCGGGCGACTTGGGGCGCCACCCTGGTCCGCCGGCCGAAGAGAAGATATAAGTGTAATGAATTTAGGCTCAGTCCCTGAGCGGAGTCCGCGATTCCCCTACAGTTCGTTTAAATATAAATATATTCGCGTAAAAACCTCCCTAAACTCGATATAGGATGCTTTGTTGTATAAATAAATACTCATATTACTATTTAACCCTTGTGTTTATCTTTTATCAACACGAGGTATTGTGGCGTCCAAGCCCCGGACGCTACAGTACTTAGCGTAAATGCCACATCGTATTCAATGTTAAAAAGTTGATACTCTTGCGAATACAATGCTAGTATTAGTACACTGTTAATAATAAGTAAGTAGTTATTCTTTGCACAAATATTAAAACTAAGTAATGTATCGGTATTATAATAGTATTAGATGTCTTATGACATTAGTCGATTCAATACAAAATTTGTAATGATTGACATTCGTACTAATAGACGTATGTGGTATATGGTGGTACAAAATATTAGGAACAGTACCTTTTTTTTCCCTTCCCTTCGGATTCCCTCCCGCCGGCTAGCGGGGGCGGTTATGTCGGGCTTGAACCGACAAAAACAGCACGCCGTTTCGGGTCTTAACACGCCGGGGTGTATGTTCCCGCCACGTTGGGTATTGGCCGACGATCAATGCCAACCCTATGAAGGGGTGAAGGGGAAGCCATTGACCGCCACCCAGGGTATACCGGAAGCTCCGATTCCGTTCCCCCCGGACTGCAGCGGGAACGGAATCGGAGCGACACTCGAGGAGGTTACCCAACACACACCCCAATACTACTATTACCTGCTTCTAAATATCTACATAGTATTTTCATTGCTGATGAAGCTGTTTCTTTGGGGCCTAACCTCATGACTCCGAGCTCCAATCCCGGTTGCATCCAAAGCTTACAGTTTAGAGCCATAATCTGGTTCATTGTGACATTTACGGGAGCGACTGCCGTCTCAAATCTTGTTTGACCTCAGATGCTCTACGGATCTTAATGGTGCCTATGGGTAAGTGGAACCCATGGATGTATGGGTATGGGACTTTCTGATAGCTATATTACAATATTAGAATTATTATAAGCTTTATTCCATTTATCTAATGTGCAACTAGAAGGTCTTCAATGTAAATAACAGTTGCGTTATTATTTGTGTTGATACTATAATACCACCTTTTTTTTTTTTCTTATACTACTCAGGTGGTATACAAGCTCGCGGCCCACCTGATGGGAAGCGGCTACCGTGGCCTATGGACGTGTGCAACACCAGGAGCATCACACTCGCGCTGCCGACCCTGTAAAAACCTTCTAATGCCGTTCTTGAAGAACCCCATATTGTAGTCGCTTGGGAAAACCACAGCAGGGAGATCATTCCACAGCCTGAGGGTGCGCGGAATAAAGTGCCTTTCATACCTTTTTTTTTTTTTTTATCGTGCGGAAATCCCTTCGGATTCCTGCCGGCCAGCGGGGGCGGTTATGTCGGGCTTGCACCGACTAAAACCGCACGCCGTCTCGGGTCTTCAGACGCCGGGGTGTAAGGTTACCCATAGAGCATATCCCTCGCACCCCGGCTGACCCTGGGCCATCTCACCACTAACAGCATCGCTCATCCTGTCTCCTCTGAAAGCAGAGGAGTACGGAGAGCGATGTGTTCCCGCCACGTTGGGTATTGGCCGACGATCAATGCCAACCCTATGAAGGGGTTAACTGTACGCACCGTTTCCGGTCGCAACGTGTGATGAATTCCCTGTCTGTGGCGAGCGGTGCGATGATAGAATGTGGCCGTGGGAATCATGTCATACAATTCTTCTGTACACACCCCGTTATAAAGGCGGTAGAAAACGCACAGGGAGGCGAAATCTCTCCTAATGTTAAGAGGTTCTACGCTGCCTGGAAGTATGGGATTGTCGACGATCCTCAGCGCCTGTCTTTGCACCGAGTCGAACGGGTCAAGTTGGTATGTAGGTGCTCCGGCAAAAAGGTGACAGCAGTACTCCATCTGGGGCCGGACTTGCGACTTATAAAGAAGAAGTCTTTGCCCCGCAGTGAAGTACTGCTTCGCCCTGTTGAGCACACCAAGTTTCATAGATGCCAACCTGACCTTCTCTTCCAGGTGACTGCGGTACTGGATCTCGCTGGAGATGTCGACACCGAGTATCCCGATACTTTTGGAGATTTTAAGTGGTGTGTCCAGGAATTGTCGCGCAACAATAAATGGGGTTTTCTTAGCGGTGAATGCACATACTTGTTACCACCTTAAGTTAACCTTCGCTGTTTTGCTGTATATCGCAAAACACGGGACGCTCGCTGTGTAAACTTCCAATAATTCAATTAAATTTTTAAGCATTTTGTATGCTTACTTTTTTCTAAAGATTTAGATCGGAAAAAGAGAACATCTAGGACGGGACCTGAACCCGCGACCAGTCCCTTACAGGGGGAATGCTCTGACCAACTGAGCCACCTAGACACGTCCCAGATATTCGAAATTCTGCGATACATTATTACGTCTTAAGGCGACGTTGGAGCCATCTACCGTAATTCTTGCGAACTACGGAAACAATGAACAACTTTACAGTCATTTTTAAACATTGTTTTTTGATGACTCCGCCTAATTAATTCAATTAAATTTTTAAGCATTTTGTATGCTTACTTTTTTCTAAAGATTTAGATCGGAAAAAGAGAACATCTAGGACGGGATCGGACCATAAAAATGTTGGCGTTCGATAAAAGTGGACTGTATACGAAATATAATAATAAAAGGGTGGTGTAACTTACCCCCAATGCGTTGAGAAGACACTTAATTATAAGCTAACAATTCCTAACTTTGCTATATAAATTGGCCAATTTGAGCTAATTAGTTCTTGCTGCTTATACTCACACCTTTACACAAAAAATGATGTTTTGTGGATTGGTTTTATAATAAACGATTAAAGTAAGTAATTGAAAGTATTTTTCTATGATTCCCAAGATAATTTTTAGATTTAAAAGGGCAAACTCGTCCAGTTGACAGATCGGTGAACGAGAAGAAGGAAATGTTGCCATTACAATGTTACAAAAACGATACTAAAAATGTTGCCAAAAATTAAAATAACGACTAATTAGGCTAAACTGAACATTCCGCCCACCTAAATACACCCGTTCTAGATGTTCTCTTTTTCCGATCTAAATCTTTAGAACTTCCAATAAGTTCAATTAGTTGAACAGATAGTTGAACATATTGGAATAGACGATTTTAGTTATTAATATATAATCTATTGTTTGTTTCTACTTAAAACCGGCGGGCTTACATGATATGTTTAATAACAGATAGAGAAGTTCGTACCATTATTACATACCTTTAGCAACTGCTAACTAACAAATGGCCGCCTAGCGCCGGGACAAGCTAGCAGGTATGCATTCACTGAAGGTACATACCTACACTTCTTTATCCCATACATATTATATCTGAGACAATAAGTGATATCTGGCGGTCCTGGGATCTTACTCTACGCACTTCCATTGTCTCGTCTTTACGAGGGCGCTGCCATGCCCACAGATTTTTTATCGAAGTGTGATTATTACATTCTTCAATAAAAGAAAAGCTTATACCTGAGGCTAACACAAAAAGAACGTTAAAATACAGCCAATATGTCCGTGATTGGTGTAATTTTCGTAATAATATTTGTTTGGAACTTAGTATCCGAGAGAGTGCTTGATTTCTTTTTTCCGTGACTTGCTGACGTATCATCTTGATTCATCCGATTTAAAAAATTCTTTCGCCAATCATGTTGTTTGGTTAACGGGAAGAACTGATTAGATTAGAAACTGGCGAATCGTGGGTGTGTAATACACCTCTGCCTACCCCTTCGGGGATACAGGCGTGAAATTATGTTATGTTATGTTATGATTAGATTTTGGGGTTTGTACGCTCAAGGTTTCGGGTACCGTTTTTTTTTTTTTTTGTGCACCATACAAATTGTCCCTAAAAATATTTTTTTTGTGTTTTTGACGTCGAAGACGTTTGTCATTTCCTTCATATTTATTGCTCAATATATAAAGACGCGTCGAATAATATGCATAAAGCCTAAGGTCTGTAATTTTGAATAAAAATCCTGCAACAAAAATATCTAAGCTTGGCCCGAAGTTTGACAATCACTGTGTGATTTCCGCCCCACTAGTTTTTCTAATTATTAAAACCGCGATATCTCACGTCACACAAACACGTCACAGTCGTAAGAGAAAAAGTGTCTGGGCCATTTTAGTAGAGAATTGTATCATCTCCAACGTTGTCTAACCTATTTTCACGATAAAACTTACCGTTTTCGAGAAAAATGGAAAAAACTTCAATTTTGTACGTTTGACCTTGAAGTTATGACTTATTTTTGACTATTTTGACTGGACTATTTAGTATGTAGAGATAACACGGTTCTACTTACTACGATCCAGGCATACACCTTTCGTTTCTTCTACTTTTTAACCTCGGAAGCAAAAACAACAGGTGTTATAATTTCGACGTGTCTGTTTGTTTGGCATTGTAGCTCCCGAAAGGATAAACCGATTTAGATAATTTTTTATGGTTGCAAGCACAATTAGTCGGGTAAAAAAAAAAGAATGTCGGGGCTTTTTTAAATTTTAAATTTAATTTCGTCTAATACCCTTTAAAAAATAATATAATTGTTAAGTAGGTGGTAATCAATGACAATTAAACCACTCCATGGCGGTGATTGATAAAATATTTACTTATTCTAAAAATGTGTCAAGTTTAGTTAATGATGAGGTTGTCTTAAGTTAAGGTTTATTAATCATAGAAAGGTAGGCTTAGCATTTTATATTTTACCCTACGCTTTTAGCACAAGGGCTCCATCTCTGTAATAATGAAATTTTGCAGCAAAAATAAATCAAAAAAATGAAAATTCATTTACAATAAGGTGTCCGTTGCCAAATGGCAAAAAACGGAACCCTTATAGATTCGTCATGTCTGTCTGTCTGTCCGTCCGTATGTCACAGCCACTTTTTTCCGAAACTGTAACTATGCTGTTGAAACTTGGTAAGTAGATGTATTCTGAGAACCGCATTAAGATTTTCACACAAAAATAAAAAATAAACATTGAATTTTGGGGGTTCCCCATACTTCGAACTGAAACTCAAAAATGTTCTTTTCAGCAAACCCATACGTGTGTGATATCTATGGATAGGTCTTCAAAAATGATATTGAATTTTCTAATATCATT
This sequence comes from Cybosia mesomella, assembly GCA_946251805.1. Lineage (NCBI taxonomy): Eukaryota > Metazoa > Arthropoda > Insecta > Lepidoptera > Erebidae > Cybosia > Cybosia mesomella. The sequence continues at coordinate 17,828,497 of OX276403.1, forward strand.
TTAAAAATAAAACAATTTTCCCGTATGTCTGTCTCTATGTATGCTTAGATTCTTAAAACGGATTTTGATGCGGATTTTTTTAATAGATAGAGTTATTCAAGACGAAGGTTTATATGTATAATAGATGCATAATATCACGCGGGCGAAGCCGGTGGCATTCGCTAGTACCTTATAATATAATTTTATTTTCGAGCTAAGCACTTATTTTCGAATATACAAAAATATTCAGATATGTAGTTTAATACCATTCAAAAACATATGTGTATTAACTAACATTCTGACCTTCAAATAGCAGCCTTTGCTATATTGAAAAGTTAAAAGCTCATACACAAGTCCCTTAATTGAAAAGATAAAAGCTCATGAATTTTAGATCATCTAGCATAAAATAAAACCATTAGTGTGGATGTAGAATCTATTTACATAAAACAAAGTCGGAATAGTGACACCCTTTATAACTCAAGAACGGGTGGACCGATTTTCATGATCTTTGTATTTTTAGATTTTGCTCCACCTATACTGTGCCTATTTTTTCGTGCGGATATCCTCACGTATACCCCCTCCCCTTCGTTAGATAGCGGGGGTGGTTATGTCGGACCCGAACCGATCACCTGATGGTAAGCTAAAGGTAATGCCTCAGGATTGGGGGTTACCATTAAAGATACCGATAATGCTAATTCTAAATCAGATTCTTTTTCACGCCCCGCTTAAAGATTTTGGTACATTTAAGTAAATGCTCAGTTTCATCCTTATTGAATTGAATTGAATTGAATAATTGCTTTTATAGATAAGTTCCTTCTCAGTGATACGGATGAGAAGTATACAAATAAATTTTGATAACTTTCATGTCCTATTACAAGATTGTCGTTTTCTCTAGATATTATTATTCTTACGGAATACTGGCTTGAGAACAACAGTTCTCCTTGCTTTAAAATGTATTATTATTGCTGCAAGACGTACTATTACCGAAATATGTACCTACTAATGTATGGGGGCCCCACTGAGATCTTCAGGGCCCAAGCCAACATGAAAAGCTAAATGCTCTACTAAATAACGAACGAGGTCCTGGGGCAGGCTTTCAAGCCAACTGAAGCGGGACCTACTAGAGGAGGCAGCCATCGTCGGGTCCTGACTGTCTCCGTTGCCTCCGACCGAGGAAGTTAATGCCGAGGCATGCCACTTCCGCAATGCGATTACGCTGATATGCGATGCGGCCATGCCTCGCTGGCGAGTCCGTCCTCCGAGGAAGCAGGTGTGTGTACTGGTGATCCCCAGAGTTGCATTATCAAACCATGAATACCATGTAACACTAGAGGGTTTGTCAGGACAAAACAAATGAGCGCAAACTCGAGAGGTTCAACTGGTTTAATTTAGGAGTTCTTATCGGCCAACTTTCTACTCTATCTTCAGACCCTGAATACCATGTTACACCAGAGACTTTGTCAAGAAGAACAAATGTGCCCAAACTCGATAGGTTTATCATGTTTAGTTTACAATAACCATAGGAACCCCTCCTATGGTTATGGTCCTACTCCATCATCAGACCCTGAATACCATGCAATATTAAAGAGTTTGACAAGACAAAAAAAGAAGCCCAAACCCGATAGGTCCAATTTGTTTAGTTTAGGAGTTCCTATGGCCACCTTCCTACCCCATTATCAAACACCGAAAACTATGTAACACCAGAGAGTTTGTCAAGACAAAACAAATGAACCTGAACTCGTTAGGTTAATCTTGTTTAGTTTAGGAGTTCTTATGGCCACCTTCCTACTCCACCTTCAGTCCCTGAATACCATGTCACATTAGAGAGTTTGTCAAGACAAAACTAACGAACCCAAACTCGATAGGTTTATCTTGTTTTGTTTAGGATGGAGTAGGAAGGTACTCCATCATCAGACCAGCTCCATAGTATCATATGAATGCATGGTCATTCAAACTAAACGTATATTATATACAGAATGTCAACTCGATTGGTTGAGGATAACTGCATCAAAATTCAGTAGCAAGATTTGTCCTGAACTAACATACATACAGAGAAAGTTATATAAAGCTTGGAAAAACATATTGTAATTAAAAAACGATGAGTTGCACTCTGGGAGTGCCAGCAGAAGTGAAAACTTGAATATTAAGGTTGTGCATTTTTGATATTTTGGAATGGTTAGGGAATAATTTTGCACGAATTGCTTTAATTATCAGTATGTGGTAACATACAATATTCATTTATTGCGCTATCGTACATAAACATGACAATTTATATTACATTAAAAATTTAACACTTCAGAACTATTACAATTATTTTACATTAAAAAGTTTATTTCTCAGGAAAATCAACTTCCATCCATAATTTCAACGACTTTTTCACCATCATTATTACCAGAACCAACATCGCCAATATATTTATAAAGTACTCACTCATTTTCTTTCGCAATTTCTTCGTCACTTTTTTCATTTTCACTTTATTTAATTTCCATTTTATATGAATAGATTTATGGCACAAAATAGAATAAATATTACAAAAAGTTATATGATGACAAAAAGAGTTCCTCGGTCGGAATCGATCTCAGTCTTGACGAAGTCAACGACCACTCATTAGACGAACGCGCCACCAAGGTTGTCAAGTACAGTGTGAAATTAGCGCTTCTATATTTGTTGTCTTACGATCAGGTCACGTGTTTACTGACGTGAGTTTAACTTTTTTTACCCATTACAAAAAAAGTGCACAACGCCACTAAAGAAGTTTTCACTTCAAAAATAAATAAAACCGGCTTCAATAACTAAAAAGGCACTGAAAAGCTTAAAGTAACTGAATTATAGATTTAATTCAAAATTCTTATTTCTGTTGAAGCCGGTCACTCCAATCCACCCCACTCCACTCTCCACTCTCTCACTGATATATCTAATGTTCGAACCTGTGTCGTTACATTACAAAACAATCTTTAATTTGCTATTGAATTCACACAATTCTGTTGCTGATGTCTCTAAACTAAACTATCTCTAAAACTATTACATCTGAATTTCGAAATATTATATTGTTCTATGTGCCGTCGGAAAAAATCTAGACTTTATTAAAAAGGTAGTCTAGTTTAGAGAGTTTTGTAACAGCAGAATTGGCATCAATATAAACGACCTTTCAAAATATGTATTCCAAATAAAAGACATATTTGACATTTGACGTCAGGTTCGATCATACACCCACCACAGAAAATGTACGAGTATAGTACTTATTCATGTGCACCCTATACCTCGATAATTTCATATTTCCTAATTGATTCTGATGACTTTTCTACTGCATCTTCGGAGTTCTAGGTCTTATTCTAATTTATAGGGAGCAATTTAGAGTTAAACCAAACCCAATGCAAAAAGAATTATGTGTGAACTATGTGTTATTCCAGACTACAATAGATTCCAGTAATCAATTTCCGCCTATCCGTTCAGCCGTTAGAGCGTCATTGCACATACAAACATCCAAACATCTTAACAAACTTTCACATTTATAATATTATTATTTCCTTTATTAAGTTTAACATATGTACATATAAGTTATATTTTTAAATACATTTTATATACAACTAAACAAATGTATTTAAAAATATAAAAAACAGTGACCCAACGGCATCGGGTACAGGGACCAAGCTAACCGGTGGTTAGGGCTCCAGAGAGAGGAATCTCCTCACAATACAATAGGAGCACTGCCTTCTGCATCAAGCCCTTGACCCAACTGCCTAACGCAAGCCTCTTGAGATGTTGATCGAGGCTCTTGGCAATCCATGAACCGATACAACTATCGGAACAATAACTGCCAAATCCACATTCCACATCTAAATATTTTATTTGTTTTTCTTATTCGACTTTCACAAGATTCTCGTCATGTGGAATGGTCGTCATTAGGGAAGTAGGATAGTAGAATAGAAGGATAAATAGGATATGTAGGCACAGTAACCTATCTATGATTTGCCTTAACAAATGAATTAATCATTATCAGTAATATAAGGACAATTTAATGTGAAAAAATTGTAGTTTAAAGGATTTACATTTCTGTACTGCGGTTAACCAACCCTCAGACCATTCATTGTGTTACTGACTTGAATGAAACATTCACGAAGCTTAGTTTTAATTCCATTGGGTTATAAGTGTGCATGTAAATATGATATCATATCAACATGTACTTACGTGTATTTTTAAACTTTTGTATGTGGCAATTGATATCAGTGGCACAGCGTTAATAGGGAGCGATTTCTCTGCAAATATGTCGCAAATTGGTTAGGAAAATCTAAGTAAAGTAGTAAGTTCTGACCCTAGGAAAGTTCTCGATTGACGAAAATAGGTCCTGCTGTATTATTTACGTGGGACTATTTTTTATATAATGGTCACGTCAATTTGACTTTACCTCGCCCGATCGTAAGCTAAAGGTAAAGTCTCAGGAATGGGGTCACCATTACAGACACCGAGAATGCTAGAATGGTGGCTCTCAGCTTGATGGCCTCATCAGATGCTATTTTACGACCCATTTAAAGGACCCGGGACTGTAGGAAGAAGGAAACACATGTGCTGGTAAAGAATTCCAAGTCTTCATGGTGCGGCAAAGAACCGCTTGGTTCTTGACGGAATTATTTGCACCGTATGAGGGTGTTACCAAAGCCTTGCACGTGTTGTTCCGTGTAGGAAAGGAGAGGGTGAGACTATTTGGAAGAGCTCGTCGGAACACTCGCCATGGTAGAGGCGGTAAAATACTGCCAAAGAGGCGATCTCTCTACGCAACTGCAAAGACTCGTGAGTGTTGGTGACTCAGGACACCCAATAATGCGGACCGCACGTAGCTACAACCTATTGAGAGCATCCAGTACGTACTATGTATAGCCATCCTAAAGATGTGAGTGGTTTGCCACGCCAGAACAGATTTGTGTCTTGTACAGAAGATACCGCTGCTCAGGCGTGAAAAACCATCTCACCTTCTTCAGGACTCCGAGTTTACGCGAGGCTGTTTTGATGATGCTCTCGATGTAGGTTTTGTTGTTCAGTTTGCTGCGAACAACCATACCGAGTATATTAAGATTGACCTACAATGGCAGTATCTCATATTAGGGTGGTAGAGTCAAGCAACAGTCATTTTGGCCGTTGCATGAATGGTCCGACTCGACCGGGGAAGCACCACCCTCTCACAGAATATCGACACCAAGTAACAGTATTTGAACTGTTGCGTTCCGTGTGGTGAGTGAGAGTGCCGGAGCCCAAACTCCTTTCCCATCCCCTCCCAAACTCCTTTCCCATCCCCTCCCAAACTCCTTTCCCATCCCCTCCCAAACTCCTTTCCCATCCCCTTTCCTTTACAGGGTCGGCAGCGCGAGTGTGACGCCATTGGTGTTGCACACGTCCATAGGCCGAAAGAAAAAGAAAAAAAAAAGCCCGAAGAGTAGGATGAGGAAGGAAAGGAGATTGCTTACTTAGCTGTAAAGGCACATGCTTGCGTCTTCTTGGCATTGAACTCGTTCTCAAGGCTACATTAAGAAATATGATTCAGGACCCGGTCAAGCTCAATAACAAGAAGGTGTTTTTTTTTTACTAAAATAACATTAGTGAAATGTGGTCGTTATAAATCTAGCTCCGCCTATTTCTTCGGGGACGAACAGGTGTGAGTTAGTACCTATATACATATACATCTTTAATATAATATGTTTTAAAAAGAAAATTATTACAGCAATTTCAAGTAGATTTAGCTTTTTTACTCTTAAATCTTAGCTCCTATTAATTAAAATACTTGGGCCTCAATTCTGTTATGTTGTGTTAACTGTAATTTCACTGGCACTTTAAAAAATGCGATAGACTTTAATTTCATTAAAATAAAGTCTTAAAAAAATAAAACATTTTGTAGAGTAAATGAAAATGTAAAATGAACTGTCTTAATTTTTTTTTTTTATATTTAGGACACGTCAATTTGACTTCGCCTCGCCTGATGGCAAGCTGAAGGTAAAGTCTCAGGAAAGAGGGTCACCATTACATACACGTACCATGTTACCAATGGTGGCACTCAGCTTGACGGCCTCATCAGAAGAGGATTGTCGTCGCAGCACCGCGTGACACCCGCCGGTCCCACTAGTGCTGCGACCACAATCCCCCTGCCCGGCTATGCACTTGCTGACCCCTGAACGCAATCAAACCGAAATTGGATTACTATGGAGGGTTACCCACCCGACCGAATTTTGTGACAAATTTGTGTCATCAAATTTCTACCACCAGTAGATTTTAGACTAAATTTTAGACTAAATGTATATTGATAACGTCTAAAATTGTATGGCAATTTTTACAGTCAATTTTTTTTTTATAGCAGAATCAGGGCAATTATTTTTCGACCTTTTTGAAAAATTAAACCTATTTAGATCGATTTATCGCCCACGAATCCCTCTGCATACTAAATTTCATGAAAATCGTTGAAGTTGGTTGGAATCTTGGTTTCCAAGATTCAGATTATATGTAAACATATATACAAGAATTAGATGATCTTTTGATTGTTTATTACACTTAAAATATATTACCACTAAGAATATCTTCAAATGCAGATTTCTAAGATATTTTCAGAGGAAGATTTGTATATTCGTAAATTTAAGTATAAATAGTGTATGGGGCCAAGCTTTTTTTTTCGTGCGGAATTCCCTTCGGATACCCATTAGGCATTTGCCTCGCACCCCGGCTGACCTAATGCCATTTCCGGTTTCCCCCCGGGTTTGGAAACCACGGTGACCCCGTTTTGCCCCCGGAAAAGGAGGGGGGGGGAGGCTCGCAACGTGCCGCCGACCCGGCCTGCTTCTGCTAGGATGACCGGCGGCTTCACCTATCAACCCTAGGCCTGTATGGCACCACACTAAGATCTTCGGGGCCCAAGCTAACCTCACCTTCAAGCCAGTACTATTATTGTATTATATTATATAGTATTGATTGACGGTTAATGTTCTGGCGCAGGCTCTCCTCTTCGGGCTGAGGGGTAAAACGTAAGTCGCTTCCGTGAAAGCCTAAATAGATCACGTTATAAGAAGGACTAGGAGAGCCGACCTTGGGCTAGAAAGATGCACTTTGGATGTAACCGGGATTGGCGCTTGGATGAAGACGGAAAATTCGTAATGTTTTCAAATTGCGATTTTATAAAAAAATAAACACATAATAAATATTTTATTAAATTAAGGATTATATTAATAAGATTCCGTAACTTAGCTAGGGTTTATTACTTAGTATGTGTGTATGTATTCCTGGGAAGGTTAAAAACTAAATTTGGATATAAATTAAAGCGGAGTTCATTAATAATAATTAAATAAATTAAACAAATAACGATCTCTTTGTACCACTGTTATTCGTATAAGAAGACGCAATTCAAATCTTTTATGTTGAGATATCTTTTACACCGAAGTCTCAAAATCACGCAAAGAAAATCTAAATCTTACACCCACTTTTTATCACCTTTCTCGACGTTTCACATGATTCTAAGTCTAATTAAGCAAAAACAATGTTTGTGTCGGTCTGTCTGTTGGTCTGGATGTCTGGATGTCTGTTTACGCAATAACTCAAGAACCACTTATCCGATTTAAAAAATTCTTTCGCCAATCATCTTGTTTGGTTAATGGGAAGAATTGATTAGATTTTGGGGTTTGTACGTTCAAGGTTTCGTGTACCTACCATACAAATTGTCCCTAAAAACTAAGTTTGGCCCGAAGTTTGACAATCACTAGTTTTTGCACGTGTGCAATGCAACACACAACATTCTTCAGTTAGTATTTTCATATATTTCTGGCGGAGAATTAGAGAAGCGGCGATAGCCCAGTGGCGTACGTAACGGACTGCTGAGACGAGGTCTCGAGTTCGATCCCCAGTCGCCCCGGGTACACACCTCTGACTTTTCGTAATTATGTGTGCATTAATAAATGTTAATTATCGCTCGCTTAATAATGTGCCCGGTAGATGGCAATAGGCTCGCCCCCTATTACATTGGGACCTTAACATAACTGGTGAATCGTGGGTGTGTAAATACACCTCTGCCTACCCCTTCGGGGATACAGGCGTGAAGTTATGTTATGTTATTTCCAGGCGCTAACGTCAAATAACTCGTAGTAACACTATTAAAATCAAATGTGAATTGAATGCTTGAATGAATGTATAGTAATATTCATTGAACAGGAAAATATCTGTAACCGGAATACCTCTACCATGAAAATAACTCATGTTTTCTTATCCCACTAAGCTTTGCTTATAAAATGAAATCTTAATGGAAGTTGAGATAAGGATGTACGGCGCCTTAGCTAGAGCTAGTTGTTTGTATTATCATCATCATAGTGCTGTTCCCGGTCGCTCTGAGGTTTTCACTTTGGACCCCGGGATCTGCTTACCAATGTAGTGTATAGTTATACATAATATATGCGAGTATATAATCATAGTGTTCAGTATATTAAAGGACAGTTATTATTCAGCAGTCAGATGTTTCATTACTTCCCAACACATGTCTTTATTTGGCGACCCTGTCATGTGTAGTGTAGGGCATCAAATTGCAAATCGGTTAGGATTGTGACAATGTGTAGCTTCAAAACCTATGTAACGGGCGTGCGATAAACTATCGTGCGAGTAGCGTTTTTGATACATAATAACCAGTAACAACGTGTTAACACAAATGCACTAAAAACAGAAGAGGTCACAATTAACCAGAATAGAATTGGTTCGTCTATCGCAGCTAGCACGGATCAACTACAGATACAATTATCGACAATAAGTATAATGATGGTAATACTGCTCGGACTAGCCTGTTAGTCGGAGCTTACTTCGTGTGGCGATGCTACGGGAAGTGTCACCACGGTTGGATTACTGACCAACTAGTAAAGGTAGCTAGGATAGACTGGATGCGCAAGGTGGAGGATCGGGTGCTATGGCGTATAATGGGAGAGGCCTATGTCCAGCAGTGGACTGCAATAGGCTAATTGATTGATAGTAAAGAAAATCTGAGAAGGTCATTTACTCGACGCAGAGATACCGCTTATGATGTTAGATATACGTGTGAATCTGGACACAAAAGTACTTCGGCGTGTTGCGATAAACATTAAACGGCCATGAATGATCGCATCGAAAAGAAAAGTGAAAGTGCAGTGCAAGGGTTTTCTTTCGTTGTGGAAAAGTTGAGGTACTTATTTAATGTATTAGTTTATTGTTTTATGGTTATTTTTCTTCAATTTATTGTATTATAATTATAATGACACAGTATGGCCCAAGAGCTTATTTTTTTAGGATACAAACCGATAATCATCCGGGGTCATGGAGTACATGATTGCCCTTTTGGTGCTTTTCTTATAACACTTCAGTACATAGTTCTACAAAAATTACCCCCTTTGAATTATTATATGGTAAAATTTGTAATATACCATCAAATTAAAATAAAAATAAAATAGATCCACTATATAATCATGACTTAGACTTACCCTTTAGAATTAAAATATAGTCTGCACACATCTCAAATAGAAGCTCATCATAATTTATTACATAGTAAGTGTGTGAGAAAACAAAAGTATGACCAGAACTGTAACCCTCTAACATATAAAGAATATGACTTGGTACTTGTGAAAAACGAGACTGGAAACAAACTCCAAAGTATCTATAACGGGCCGTATCTAGTGATCAAAGATTTTTCACCAAATGTTGAGATATTTAAGAATGGTACTATCCATTTAGTTCATAAAAATAGAACAAGATTATATTGTTCTTAGCTTAGTTTTTTTTTTGACTTGTAAACACTTATTATTTCTATATTTTGCTCGATAATATAAACGATAATATTTTATTCATTCTATGTACTTGCTATAAATAGTTTGTGTCTAGAACCCATTTTAAGTCAATATAAACAAACGTATAATGGTAATGTAAGTAATTTTAAGATTATTATTCTAACCTAAAATATACCTATGTTATGAAATTAAATAATACCTACCGTCGCCAATATTATTTACTTTTTTTTACGGGGAAGGTGTAGTGTATACTACTACATATGATATATGCTCGTATATAATCAGAGTGTTCAGTATAATAAAGGGCAGTTATTATTCAGCTGTCAGACGTTTCATTTCTTCCCAACACATGTCTTTATACCAGACTGACTAATCTGACTTTAATAGAAGCGACTACCATACTTCTCCCAACCACGAGAGGAAAGCCTGCGCCAGATCATCGTCTGTCAGTCGGAAGGTGTATCAGGCGAGGTTTAGTTTTAATACAAAAGTAAACTAAAGTTAGGCTTTATGAAAATACATTGTAATTTTATCTACCTGATTCTCACGACAACTCATTCGAAAGTATAGTATATACTCGTATCAGAAACGGGCAAGAGCGGCTCATGGCTCAGTGGTAACCGAGTAGGTTAGCACACTGCGAGAGCACTACTAGCCACAGTAGTCCTAGGATGCTACCGTCCCCAAACTAAAAAGCAGCTAAGTGAATAAGTAAATTTCGAGCTAGAGCTGTAAAATGAGGGTATGTTTTAAAACTTATACTAGTATTTTCTATAAATCTGCAATTACGTTATCATTTAACAGTGGATGGATAATTTTTTCAGCATTTACGAGAATAAAGTCGCTATTGAAAAAAAAATCGGTTCGAAGTTAAAATGTGAAAATTGACCAGAAGCTACTTAGCCGCCTTTTAGCTTGATAGGTTAGGTTAGCTTTTAGGTTGATAGGTGACCATTTTTAACACATTAAGACTGTAGTTCGACAGAAAACCCGACCCTAACCGAAATGATGATGATGACGATATCAGCAACGACAAATTTAACATTTCTCCCATAAGATGCTTGTGTTTTGAACCCAGGAATCTATTTATCGGTAAAGCTATCCAGAAAATAACAATTGATTCAATTTGTTCCCAAACGAAATACAAATCAATTTATCAGGCTTTTTTATTATTGAATTTCTCAACACCTGAGACTATGAGCAGTATTTTATTACGTTCATATTTTTGTATTACTTTATTGAGATTCCTATAACATGATAGTATTTCCCATTCTATTTTCATCTATATTTCTTGAAGAGACATGGAGCCAATAAATTACCTTCTTAGGTGTATTTATACACGGTTCTACTTAGCAGTCTCTGCAAATTGAACAAATCAATGATTTTTTCCATTGTAACAACAAACAGTCAAATATTGAATTAGCATTCAATAGTTTTTATTCTATCCTTTAACTTTTGGATATAGTTGAGACTCGATCCCACTTTACGGCTTATGTAACCTTCTTGTGCAAAAGGTCAAATGATGTTATTATTACTAGGCATTGGTTAAAATAAGTGCTCCAATTAAAAAAACGTGAGGACTGGTTTAATTTGGTACTTGCTACCATACTCACTTCACTGGAGATTTAACAATCTGTACCCATTATCTTCATTTTATATAAGAAATTTGATAAATTTATGGTTTGACGTGGAGATGCTGCTTTTAAATTTATGATTTCACATTCACGACAATAGTCCATGTGCTTATTATCTTCATATTTGAATAAGTTGCAATATTTGAACTTAGACCCTTATGAGATTTCTGATAATCGTGGTGAAATAAGTACAATAAAATGTGGTGATCGTTAGAAAAAAAGATCCTAAATCAAATAATTTAGCGATATACCTATGTCTATTTTTAATGAGCAAAAAAGAATACGAGTGATTACTTATGTAAATAACACAGGAAGAGAATTGCACAAAAGTTCTTATTATAAGCAAATTCTGGTGTTATATTATTCACTTGGAATAAATGAAGCAACAAAATAAGCACATGCTTAGTAAACTCATTGTTGAAAGGGGAATGCCTCCATAGAAAAAGTGGTATAAACTTACTTGTTTTCAGTGATGTTTTCTGTGCGTTCTCGTTATGTTACATTAAGAAGCACAAAGTTAAACTTTGATACCTAGCGAATTTGTTATGATGACGCGGGTTGGCGGCAGGGAGCTGAGCCAGAGCCGGGGGCGAATGCAGCGCACGAGGGGTTGCGAGAGGCTCTACCGGCGGAACGTGCGCCTGGCGCGAAGGCTAGCAGCTACTGAAGGCGGCGCGCCGACGGCAGGCCGCGCAGCCTGCCCGCCCACGGCTCGGTTCCTGCCGTCACGCCATTTACCCCACAATCTTTATAAGTATCACATAATATCACACCAAATATACTTTTTTATTTAATGTCAAAATACCATCTGAACTATCAACTCTCAGAAAATGTATTAGATCGGTATAATATTGTTATTCTATAAAATATCGATCTGTCAAAGGTCAATGTTTACAAAATATGTTTCAAATACATATTATATAGGTATATACAGGCCCTTCTCCCTAAGGGTAGGCAGAGTCTACGGCTCGTTATTAGTCTATGTATTTACATACCTCAGAAGTTTTCTCTAGTATTGTACTGAAGGTATTTCACTTTTAACAATGAGCTTATTATTTTCATGTTGGATACTTAGTATAGTAACATAGAGACCTGTGTAGCATTTTCTAGATGCTAATGATTTTCCTAAAATATTATTATCCTTATTACCTTATGGTAGAACATTTATATAATACGCAGTACTAAAAATTTTACTGACATCCAATTAGGTCTATACTAACTGTTGCCCGCGGCTTAGCCCGCGTGGAATACTGACCACGTTCTCGCTTCCGATGGGAACCTATTCCGGAGATAAAAGCCTATGTGTTATTGCAGACTATATTTTATCCCTGTACCAAATTTTAACCAGATCCGTTCAGCCGCTAGAGCGTGATTGAGTAACAAACATCCATCTTACAAACATCTTCACAAACTTTCACATTTAAATAAAGAAAGGTGAATATAAAATGCATCTTTCTGTAGGTACATTAAATTATTCTTTACTTCTAATTAATCGTTACTTAAAAAAAATCTGTTAAATGTGAGTCATAATATATTTGTGACTAATCATGTGGGAGAATGCTATTCGTACCCTCACCACGTTGGTAAACACCAATAATATTGGCTTTTGACGGCCTACTTATATAAAAACCTACAATAATCCCAAATCGAATTTTCACCGAAAGGAAATTTTGGAAAGAGGGCAACGAACAGTTTGGTTCTTTTGTAATTTCGTTTAGTATGTTCAGGTTCGCTGGCAGGTATTCTTTAGATTGGCACCTTCATCTTGAGAAAAGTTTTAAATAAAAGTAATCTCATTCTGTATCAAAATGTTATTATTTTACTTAAAAACCAAGAGGTTATATATAGAATAATTCAACATATTATCATGGATACGATAATCTTTACGTATACGTTGAAATTAACAGCATTTCCCTATAGTTTCGATCTCAGTGGCGTAGCGGTAGTATGTTAGACTGCTAAGTCAGAGGTCGCGGGTACGATTTCTGCTCAATCCAAATATATATATTTGCGTTGGTCTAGGTATGATATGCATTTATTTACAAAAAAAGTATCTAAGTATGTTTGTCAGCATTCTAGAAACCATACATGACAAGCTCTACTTAGTTTGGGTCTAGATGGCGTTGTGTAATTTGTCCTATAATATGTATTTGTATTATTTATTTTATATACATGTCGGTAAAAGAATGACCTCTTCAGCATTCTTCGTGATAATTGCGAGCGAGGAGATGCGAGCACAAAACACCATTGACTATTTTGTACAATTTATTATAATAATAGTGATACACAAAATTACGATGAACATATCGAGCACTAGGTTCCGAGCCACGTTTATGTCTACCATTCGTCTTAACTCGTACAACTTACAGTCGTTCAACTGGATCGACTGTTCTCACCAATCTGATTCCTAATGCCACCGTCACTGTACATATATGAACCCAAAATGGCTGCCGACTCTACACCAAGAGAGGGATAGGCCCCCCTTTCTACTCGAAATACGTCATAAAAATTGACATAAAATCGTGGAAATCAATGTTATAATGTGGTAATTCAATTTATATAAAGTCATTAAGGATTTAACAAAGTACTTTCATAATAGATTAACTGGTAATAAATTAGTTTCTTTAGCAAACAATGTAAATCAATTAGAAAGATTCAGATTGGAAACGTTAGGATATAATAAATCATATTAAATTGAATTAAAATTTACAAGTGTTCATAAACGCTATCACAATAAGTTTTACAGTTTGCAATCAACTTGAGTCGAAGTGATCCCTCCAACACGGCTGTCCTAAAATATCACGCGTCCTCGTGTGATCTGTAAAAAGAAAAAAGGATCTTCGACACCGTTCGGTCACTCCTGATAATAACCGTCCTCTTTGACTTCGTCGCTTCTTTATATTAACAGCCAGGATGTGCCTTTAACCAGCTTATAAACAGGCAACACCACATCATACAAACAATGTCACCTCAAACAACAACATCAAAAAATTCACCATTCACCATCATTTATAGACAACCCATAACACAACCGCCATCTTTACAGCCAACCCGCTCTTTAGACCACACATATCAACAACCACCTAGCTCTAATATCAACTCGTCTCATGATTTGAAAAATATGGTGAAATACACATTAATTATTTATTCGTAATTGTCTAAATAGTTACATCATTTTAGATAACTCTTGTCAACACTATTCAAAGTCTTTGAGTCGCCTGAATAACCAGCCACCAACTCGTTGTTCACCACCTCGTTTTTCAGACAACTTACATCGCCACATTCTAAGCACTCAACTCACTCGCGATGATTGCGGACTTAGTGGCCTTCATAAGAGATGCGAGCACAAAATGCCGTTGCCTAATTTTAAAATGTATTATAATAATAGTCACACACAAAATTACGATGAACATATCTCGACCAGTAGGTTCCGAGCCATTTTTGTGTCTACCATTCGTCTAAACTCGTAGAACTTACACTCGTGGAACTCGATCGACTGTTCTCACAAATCTGAACCCGAGTGCCACCGTTAGTCACCGCCGACTCCACTTCAAGCGAGGGATGATGATGGGAGATACGTCATAAAAATTTATATAAAATCGTTTGAATCAACATCACCACATTCTAAACAATCAACTCATTCGACGCTGTGTTCATCATATGCTTCAAATACACACTCATACTTCGTCAGACAGGTACTTACTCCATAATTCGGTCTTACTGTCAAAATTATCTGACAAACACAGTAAATGCGATTATTCAATTCAATTCAATTTTTAAATATGGCAACTGAAGTCGACGTATGTGTCGACAATTCTGCCAATGTCAGACGTGCAGTGGAGTTTTTGTGGCCTGCTTATAAATTTTGATGGACTGAATGTGAGCATTGCAGAGTGACCATAAAATACTGAAACACACACAAATAACAAACACATATATATACATATAGACACACATAAATGGTTAGAACATGTCCAAATACCACAACAAAGTTAAGACGAATAGAGGTTGTCATAATCTGATGGCGTTGCACCGAATAAAGGCAATCAACAGCCTGAAAAGTTCTGGAGAAAACTGGGTCAACAGAGAAGCAAAATTCATAGGAGTGGGTATATTAAGATCAATTAAGCAAGTGTATAAGTCAGGATCCAAATTATTTATGGGACAGTTGAAAAAAATATGGTCTAAGGAGCCCTCATCCAGGCCACACTCACACAGGGAGGAATCTCGTACGCGTATTTTTTGCAAGAACACTGGGGAGCAGCAAAAGCCCACCCGAAGTCTACAGACTACAGATATAACACTCTTGGGAACTTTTTTGTATCTATAGAACCAAGGCTTTGGAGTTATGTCTGGTTGAACCGCATAGTAAAATTTACCTTTGATCTTGCTGCTATTGGACCAATCGGCTTGCCATGATCTCTCAAGGTGGACTTGGGGTAGACTTAGGAGATCATATCCTTGGTGAGTGAGGTGCTTAAGATCTGACGATGGAGCACTGATGGCATTTTTGGCTAGAGCATCTGCACACTCATTACCTCTAATACCACTGTGGCTTGGTATCCAGATCAACTGAACTGTCTTTCGCCTATTAAAACATGTGAACAGAGAGTTTTTAATTTCCAATAAGAGGGAGCCATGTAATCTGTTGCGGAAAGGGTTTTGCTGGAGAGCCTTGAGGCAACTTAAAGAGTCAGTGAATATTACACTATGTGCAATATTATGAGCTTCTATAAACAGACATGCTTCTAGTACTGCAACACACTCTCCCGTGAAAACTGAGGATTCCTTGGGACACCTAAACTTTAAGACTATATTGAAGTTTTGATAATAAACTGCCGCTCCAGTATAGCTATCGTTTGACAGTTTTGAGGCATCAGTGTAAAATCTGTGATGCCCACTCCAACGTTCTGAAATTAGTGCATTAAAAGCTGAATCTGCTGAAGGTGAGCTTTTGGTTATACCAGTGTCAAGGCATATATCTGGTGTGAAGCACAAAACTTCAAATTTAAAATTAAAGAGGGGAAGTCTGTCAAATTGAACTACCGGATATTCTAGATTTTGGACCGACCTGAAGGTTTGGAATATTAGAGGAATTTCTTTACAGTTCCAGTAGTTAGAGGTATTACATACATGGCTTAAAATGCTTAATTTTTGTAGTAGGATGTGTGACTTTTTGTTGATAGTGCGGTATATGAAGCGAGAAGCCAGATATTGTCGTCTTAGGGCCAAAGGTGGGTCTGCACATTCGACTTGCAAAGCATTGACCGGGGTGGACTTCATGCAGCCGGAGATGACCCGAAGGCAGTTAGCCTGGAACCTGCCCAGTCTCGCCAGTGCACCTTTGTTGCATGGGACTAGTAGGAATAAGCCATAATCCATGATGCTGCGAATGAGAGCATTGTACACCAGCTTCATTGTGTATGGATGTGCTCCCCACCAGACTCCAGCAAGGGCTTTTAGGATGGGAAAGGTACGTTCACACTTTTTAACTAAATAGTTAAGGTGACAAAGGCCGGTCAGTTTTGAGTCCAAGCAGACACCTAGGAATCTAGTATTACTGACGACTGGGATGGCAAGATCCTGAATACGTACTTGGACATTAGGTATAACTCTTTTGCGTGAGAATATAACCACTGAGCTCTTAGATGGCGCCAAGCTTAGACCATGATCCTGTAGCCACTGGTTCAGGGAATTCAAGGAGATGGAGATTGATGTCGCGGCATCTTCGATGGAATCATTCGTGACATATAGGGCCAAGTCATCAGCATATTGCAAGATCTGGCAATTGATGTTTAAGGATGAGCTAATGTCAGCAGAATATATGTTGTACAGCAGGGGGCTAAGCACGGACCCTTGAGGAAGCCCTCTCCATACCCTTCGCTGACCAAACTCCTCCCCCCGAACCCTCAGGACCAGTAAGCGATGCATAAAGATTTGGCATATGCATTGAACCATCCTCGCCGGTATACTCAGCTGTAGCAATTTATGCCTGAGAATAGGGAGAATGACACTGTCATATGCTGAGGATATGTCCAGAAATGACGCCACGACAGATTGGTTCCGGGACAGGGCAATCCGGATATCAGTTACCAGTACCGCAACACTATCCATTGTACTGAGACCCTTCCTAAACCCAAACTGTGAGCTCGGTAGGAGGTCTCTAGACTCAACGATCCATTCCAGTCGGTTTTTTATAAGATGTTCCAAAATTTTAACCATAACAGATGACAGTGCAATTGGTCTGAAGCTATTAGGGTCATCTGCATGTTTGCCAGGCTTCAAAATGGGAATAATAATATGAGTCTTCCACTGATTTGGAATCCAGCCATGTTTGTAACAATAATTCATTATATTTAACAGGTAGCTCTTTGCAGCTTTACCAGAGTGGGTGAAGAAGGAATAGGGGAGTCCATCAATTCCGAGTGTTGAGTCCTGGACATAGTTAAGTACCATGTCCAGCTCCTCGCTAGAGAATGGTATGTCATATGGGTCATCTGATAGAACCACCTGTGATAGTTGGCTTTCCGCTATGGAAGGAACATAGGGAGGAGCTATCTTGGCGAAAAACAGCTCAGCAGTCTCACAAGATATAGGAGAAGACAGAGCAGGAGTACAACCAGAACGAAAGCTATTTATCTTCCTCCACACAACCGAAGACGGGGTGGAGGGAGACAGGGAAGAGCAGAATGTTTTCCATCCAGTGCGTTTCTTTCGTCGGAGCAGTCTCCTCGATTTTGCAAAAATATGTTTGTAATTTAATAAATTTTCTATGGTCATGTCAGTATTGTATCTCTTCTCCGCCTCCCTCCTATCTCTGATACTTCTAGTGCATTCTTGGTCCCACCACGGAGGTGAAGGGATTTTACCCCTAGCACTATTTTTAATGGGGAAGGACAATTCTGCACATTCGTTAATAGTGCTTGTAAGACTATCCACCCAGCTCTGGGCATTGCAGTGACTAAAATAGTCTGAATTTTGTGTGTTATTGTTTGGAAGGTATTGAATTTTATCTTCCAACAGAGCTGAATATTTTGGCCAATCTGGGTTGGTCAAGTTAAATTTTAATAGAGGAGGAGGGCTTCTTACCAAATAAGTTCTATCTGTTAGTGTAGTGCAAATTGGATAGTGATCACTGCCGTGCGCCAAAGCTGTGCAGTGCCATTGAGCAGATGCAGCAATATCAAGGGTGCAGAATGTCAGATCAACGCAGCTTTTACGTTGACCAGGCACAGGTTTTCGGGTAGGGCAACCATTGTTTAAAATGCACAAATTGAGATCGTCTAGGATTGCTACCAAGCCTACCCCAGCTGCATCACAAAGATCTGACCCCCACCTAAAGTGATGGGAGTTGAAATCTCCCATTACAAGGAAGGGGCTCTCAAAGTTCTCAAATAAGTTCCTGAGTACTGGTAGGAGGTTTGGATGCGGGCGAGCAATATAAATAGAAACTATAGTAAGGTCTTCTACCTTTATGGCTACTATGCTAATATCCCGCACAGGTGCAACCACTGGCAGGGACCTAAAGGGAATTTTGTTGTTTACAAGGAGGGCACACCCTCCGTAGCCATCAGGTCTATCACATCTCAGAATATTATATTGAGGAATTCGGAAGTTTAGACTTGGTTTTAGCCAAGTCTCAGCTATGCTACAAGCTAGAGGTTTATGTTTGTTTAGGAGGAAAATGAGGTCGTGCTTCTTATGAGTCACGCTCCTCACGTTCCATTGAAGAAACAATTGGTTTGGGGCCATTTTTAATGTTAGCTAAAAGAGCTATGAGTTTTTCGGCAACGTTGGACGGTAGGTTAGAGCTATTGGGAGATATTAATGTAGTCAAAAGTTGTAGTAATATATCAACGATGGAAGAGGTGTTGTCAGGGAGGTGGGTAGGGGAGTTAACCATAGCGCAGCCATTCGGCTGTGAAGATTGAGGGGAGCCAATAATTTGTTGGTGGGAAACTTTATCGTACGAGGGGGAGGGTGCAGAATGAGATTTTGGTTTAAGGAATACCGTTTTACGGTATGATGTTGAAGAAGCTCCTTTAGCTGCCTCAGCATAGCTTCGAGAGACCTAAGGAACCGTTTTGCTAGCTTCAGTGTACGATATTACTCTTTCGGCCATCGCCGTCTTAATGGCCCTCTGTCTACCATACTCCGGGCACACCTTACTATTAGCAAAGTGGTTTCCCGAGCATAATATACAGAAAGCATCTTGTTCTGATATAGAGCACCCATTACCGGGGTGATCATGACCACATTTAAGGCAGCGAGGCTTGGACCTGCAGATACCCTCTACATGACCAAACCTGCAGCACTTACGGCATTGAATGGTGGGGTAAATATATTGTTCTACAGGTAAGGACGTATAGCAGCAATATACCCTATTTGGGAGAGTTTGTCCATCAAAAGTTAGGATGCAAGTTTCAGTGGGCTTCCATTCTTGGATTCCATCTCTCACTACTTTGCGATTAATTCTTCTAACCTTGAGGACTCGGCCGCAGCCTGGGGGAACAGTTATATAAG
The DNA here is from genome assembly GCA_946251805.1 of Cybosia mesomella. Lineage (NCBI taxonomy): Eukaryota > Metazoa > Arthropoda > Insecta > Lepidoptera > Erebidae > Cybosia > Cybosia mesomella. The sequence continues at coordinate 17,848,400 of OX276403.1, forward strand.
ATTTAGCTTCATCTTCTGTCATGTCAACGGGTACCCCACTAACTACTCCCATATGTTTGACGTTGAAAGAAGGAATAGAAGCAGTATAACTATTTTTAACTAGAGCGGGATTGGCTATGAAAGCATTGGCATCCTGGTGGGAAGCAAACTCAACTGATATGCGGTTCCTCCCAACCCTATTAACGCCAGCCTTAGAGACGTTACAGATATTATTTTTAAGAAGGAATAGACCAAAAGTGACAGGGTGGAGAATTGCTCCAGAGGAGGGTTGAGGTTCAACACGGGAAACGTGGACTATATAAGGAGCCTTGTCGTTTGCGTTATATTTTTCACGAGCAATCTGACTTTTAGGCTGCTTTGGGGGTCGATTAGGGACGGGGGTGGTTTCTACCTCCCCTGGCCGTTTGCGAGATATTAAGGCTGGGGTTTCTGCAATGCTACAGGCTACTGTAGCAAACTGAGTCAGTGTATCAGCATTAGGCATAGTCTCATTTATAAAGAAAGGAGAGGCAGAAAACGAAGGGGTGGGAGGGCATTGCAGATCAGGAGTAGAAAAAGTGGGTGTGCAAGGGCGTTGGATATCAGGAGGGTCCGGCGGTTTTTCTTTATCCATTGTTATAATTCATAGGTTATAAACAATAGGGATTAATTAAAGTACGGCACAATACCTGATACCAGTTAGTTAGGACGACACACACAGTAAATATAGTATCCAGTCACAGTAGAATGTCATTATTGTCACAAAAAACACAAAATCACCAAAATATTCTAGGCACACGTGACGCTCAATCACACGCTGTGGCGAGAATCAAATGCGATTAGAAAACAAACTCTCGAAATGAAAACTTTTGGAAGTGTACTAGTTTTGTATAGATATGTTTATTATTATCATATATATATAGTCGAATCCCATAACACAAGTTAGTTAAATCTATGCTTACTTTGGCTCTAGATACCGCTGTACTTATAGGTTGTTCTAGAATATTATTTTTAAATTTATTTTTTAAATTAGAAAAATGAACAGTTTTTGTATTTTTGTCTTGATTAACACAATACAGTTGACCTGGTTTGCATATTTATTTTAAAATGTGATCATTAATTCGGAAGACGGAACACTTACGATTGCACAAGTCAGTGTACTTGTGCAGTTGATAATTACAGGAAAAATAAAGTTCAGGAAAGGCGAAGCGTTTATTATATATTATATAATATTTATTATATAGGTCTGATAATAGAGTGAAATGAGTAAGGTAACTATTGTGTTATTTCTTTGTCTGTTAGTGTGAGAATAAGTAAGTGAGATAGGACATAAGAATGAGTTCAATTTGTAACATTTAATATTGAAATCTTCATATTTTTTTAATGGTATAAATACAGTTAAAGTGCTAAAGTTAAGTTAAAGCTGCGTTAAAGGGTTTTTTTTTTGTTCTGTAGTTCACATCTAGTAGAATATAATCATGCAATTATTTGTAAACTACAGTGTATCTCTGGTTGGATTCAGTTTTGTGAACCAAATAAAATAAATCTCTCTGACGTCACCGTCCCGCGCCCACGACACAAGATCACTCCCACCCGCGCATTTAAGTCTTTTGGAATTGACTTTTTATTAACATGTATTATACAGGTTTTTTAACTGTACCCGTAGGCAATGTTGTTTAAATACTAGAGATAACAAACTTTACTCAAAGGAAACATTCCTTTATTTTTAAAAAGAAACAAATCTACATTCAATGTGGCTAGCTTGCCACACAGCAATCACGCTGGCTGAAATCAGGAATCTCATCCGCATATATAGGCAATGATTTGTTCGAGCGCACGGACTAGGTTAAGTACCTGGGATCTGTACCTTGCGCGACTGGTGATATCGATTGTGACGTCAAGCGACGCATTGCTGCCGCGTGGGCGAGGTATGAGGTAGCTGGTGTCATTCGTGAGTCCATAGTACCGGTTAGGTTTAAAGGGTAGGTCTATGTACTAATCGATTTAGCTATCATTCGGCCTATCCTATATACAGCTGCGAAGTATGGCCGCTGCTGGTATCACACAACCCGAAGTTGCGTGTCACGGAGATGAAAAAATACTGCAATGGATGTGCGGAGTCGCGCGTGAAGATTACGTGAGGAACTCCCGTTTCGGTGGCACCCTTCATGTTCGTAACATTGCAGATAAAATGAAGGAGAGTCGTTTTTGCTGGTGCGGCCACGTTTTGCAGTAACCGCCTGCAGCAGCAGTTTGCAGTAACTTGAACAAATTTCCTAAAGAACGCGATTCTTAGAAGTGGCAAGTGGGACGCCCCCGAGCCAGATGGACTTGAAGAAGGTGGGATAGGCTGGATACAAAAGGTGGAAAATCAGGTGCTATGGTGCACATATATTATATATTATATATATATATATATTATATACATTATTATAATAGGCTTAAACACACTGATTTAATAAAGTTTCTAATCGTATTTTAAAGATGTAACTACTTTATGGTTTTCGTAACTTTTTTTTTTCGTGCGGAAATCCCTTCAGATACCCCCCCCGCCGGCCAGCGGAGGCGGTTATGTCGGGCTTGAACCGACTAAAACCGAACGCCGTCTCGGGTCTTCAGACGCCGGGGTGTAAGGTTGCCCATAGAGCATATCCCTCGCACCCCGACTGACCCTGGGCCACTCCGGTTTCGAGATGGCCCCCTCGGGTTTGGAAACCACGGTGTCCGCGTCTTGCCCCGGTTTGGGGGAGGGGCGCTAGTCGCCCCACCGTCCCGGCCTGCTTCTGCTGGGGTGACAGGCGGCCTCACCTGCCAACCCCAGGCCGCTCGTGCTCCACACCATTGCCGCAATCATGCTGCCGAGCTGCCACCCCGATGGCTGCCACGAGGTCACGCCTCGGCGCCTCCCACGCCGAGCAGTCCGCCAGCGTGTGCAGCCCTGAGTCCTCGCTAGCGTCGCAGTGATGACACTCAGGCGTTGGCTCCTTCCTGATCCGATGCAGGTGGTCCCCGTAGCACCCCTTCCCGGAGACCACCTGCGTCAGTCGGTACGGGAGGCTTCCGTGTCGCCTCTCTAGCCAATCCTCCATGATTCGCCTTACCGTCATTATTGCGGCGTGCCCAGCGCTTGGTCGCCCAAGTCGTTCCTTCCACTCCACCACGATGGCCTGGCGGAGCTGGGACTTCACGGCCTTCTCTTCGTCTTCAGGGTCGCTTCGCGGTACGTCGCCCCACACGCCGTCACGATCGTGTCGTCCGCCTGGCACGTTACGGCGGCACCGTCTGCGAGCTCACCGCGAAGCACCCAGTCGTATCCGATGTTCCACAGGAGCGGCCCCAGGACCGATCCCTGTGGCACACCGCACGACATCTCACGCCGGCCGAGATAGGTCACGGTTGGGTAGAAGACGGCTCTCTCCGTCAAATACGTCCCGACTATGCGACGGACGTAGAGAGGCACTTCGTGATACACGAGCGCCTCCCTAATGCAACTCCAGGGCAAGGTGTTGAACGCGTTGGCGATGTCCAGGGACACCGCCAATATCACCTCACCCCGGGCTACTGCATCCTCCGCCAGAGTCCTCACGCGCATGATGGCATCCACGGTGGAGCGCCTCTGGCGGAAGCCATATTGGCCATCCGCCAGGTCCAGCCCCACTCTTGAGAGGTGCTCGACGAGGCGCTTCGCAATTACTCTTTCAAAGAGCTTGCACACCTCGTCGAGCAACACTATGGGCCGGTAGGTGGACGGCGAGTCCGCCGGGCGCCCCTCCTTTCGGATGGGGACCAGTTTCCCCGTCTTCCACAATTTCGAAAACTGGTCCCGCTCCAAACATGCGCTGAGAAGCCCTCTCAGTCGGGGCTCGAGAGCGTCGTCGACTAGAGCTAGGACCCACGATCGGCCTGGAATGCCGTCGGGTCCCGGGGCGGTGCGTTTGGCTCTCAGCCTTCTCACCGCCAGCTCTAGTTCTACCCAAGTGACCTCGGGCACGTCATCGTCAACCACGTCGGGCACCATGGGCGACCGAGGCGGAGTCATCTGCGGTGGATTATGTTCCACCGCCCGCGCCGGGAACAGGGAGCTAACAACTCCTCCGAGCAGCTCCGGCTGGAGACACTGGGCGGGGCCTTGGGGCGCAGTTTTCCCTTACCATTAGGTAGGGGTCCCCCAAGGGTCCCGCTCCAGCATCTCCAACAGTTCGCAGCGGGCCGCCTTTTTGGCCCGCCTCATCTCTGCTCGTAGGGCAACTCTGGCCTACCTGTATCCCTCATACAACTCCGCCTCTCGGGCCTCCGCATCTGCGGGGCCGCGTCGCCTCTTAAGGAATCGGGCCCACCGGCGGTAAGTGATCACGCAGGCTCATCTGAGCCTCACGTTCTCCGACGACCACCAGTAGACCTGACACCTCGGATTATAGGGTGGAGCTGACGGAGCCAGCTGACGGAGCCAGCTGACGGAGCCATTGCTCATAAGCCAACCACCGCCGCCACGCAGCCAGGTCCCCTTGCAACGACGGCAAGGGGGGGGCTGCTGGCAGCGGGGTTGTGCACCAGTGCCGCCGTCCCATCCAACGCGGTTTCCCAGGCAGGCCCGAGGAACCGCTGGATGTATGGGTCGGCGACAGCGGCGACATTTATGGCATACTGTGCCATGCTCTGGAGCAGAAGGTCCTGAGCATGGGCACCGTGGCCAACGTTCACCTGCAGGATGCGGAGTTGAGGATCCATTATGAAACCCCCATCTCCGCATCCCGCTGTGAACTTGTAACAATTACAATACTGTAAATGTGTAATTGTGGTTAGCGCCATCTGTAGGACACCGTCGCAACTACGGTGCTTGCATCGATGTGGCTGACTTTAACGACTCCCCGTCAGAGGGCGTGTGTTATGCGTTCGTATCAGTTTTTATTTTGTCAAGCAGTCTTACGGAAGTTTCTAGCTAAATAACCAATTAGGTACAATTCCAGCAAGATCTAGAATCAATTTAATATATAAGGATGATCGCAGTGACCTTGTGATTCATTTTTTGTTTGAGAGGTCATTAGACGTGTCCTCTGAAAATATTGTATAAAGTTATTTGATTGAAAAAAATATTCTCTTCAGTTTGGAGGTTATAGTTCGTGTGTTCCCAGATTTGATCTGGTAAGTTGTTTTATTCAATTGCTGTTAGTATATTCGCATAATGGAGATGTGTTATTGATAAAAGTTGTGTATCTTCATAACAGGGTCGTTAGTTCTGGGAAAGATCCCTGTATGCAATTTTGAGGGCAGAGACTTTGAGGTGACAATCGTGGTGGCTTGGAGACCTAGACCTTGGGAACGCAGATCACAAGGGAAGCTTCGGAACCTGCTCTGCCGGTCCCCAACCATTGACGGTCCCGAGAATACCTGAAATATATAAGGTCAAGTATTCTTTTCACATAACAGTAACTGGTCATTTCATTACTGCTGACCGGCGTGAGGCTGGTGTATTGTATATCTGAGTGTGCCACTACTGGCTGGCATCAGGGAGAAATATCTGCATACATCATTGTCTATATATGATTGTGTCTATAACTGTGCTCTGCTGTCTTGCTGTGAAAATTGTTTTATGTATCTATCTGTGTAATGTGACCTCCTAAACTCACTTTTCTATATATTTGTGTTCCTACTTTATGTGTATTAATCCTGTATAACCATCTGCGACTTTGTGTTTTCTCTGAGTATAAATATATGTATCATTTATTCACGCTAGTTTCATTGGAGATCAGCTGACCTGTGCACCAGCTAGAACCTCTAAGAAAGGCGCCCTGGGATTAGGAAACTCTGTTGCTCACCTGGTCAAGCCGGTGTGTAACCCCAGTAGAAAAAAGGTTACAAACTGGAGGCGGCCTCCCGGCTTCGGCTCCCCTCCGGCGCAGGCCTTGCTGCCAACCCTGTGGTCAGCCGGCTTGCCTCCCGCTGCACACCTAAAACAGCGCAGCGGGGCGCCACACCTGCCGGCTTTGTGACCGGGCTGGCCACAGCAACGGTCACCCGCCGTCACTTCCGCCGTGCAGTGCACCCCCACATGGCCCACCGACAGGCACCTAAAGCACCTAGCCGGTCGGGCCTGCAGGAGCCGTGCCTGCGCCCTCAGGAAGCCTCCTACCAGGAGGCTCCACCCGTCAACAACCTTTTGGGCCACCGCGATAGGGCAGCCGACAACTGCTGCCCCCTGTCCACCGCGGCCGAAGCGTATAACTCCGGCCTTCACTGTGTCCGGGGAGCAGTCCCCGGCCTCCGCCACGGCGAGCTCTAAGCTCCTCAGCCGTGACGGAGTCGTCCAGGCCCGTGATGCGCACTTCTGCGCATTTAATGGGTCTGGACACCCGGACGTCGGCTGCATCTGTAGGAGTGTGTGATGTCGTAATATATATAGTTCACGTACCTTTTTTTTTTTTTTTTTTTTTTATCGTGCGGAAATCCCTTCGGATACCCCCCCGCCGGCCAGCGGGGGCGGTTATGCCGGGCTTGCACCGACTAAAACCGCACGCCGTCTCGGGTCTTCAGACGCCGGGGTGTAAGGTTACCCATAGAGCATATCCCTCGCACCCCGCCTGACCCTGAGCCATCTCACCACTAACAGCATCGCTCATCCTGTCTCCTCTGAAAGCAGAGGAGTACGAAGAGCGATGTGTTCCCGCCACGTTGGGTATTGGCCGACGATCAATGCCAACCCTATGAAGGGGTGAAGGGGAAGCCATTGACCGCCGCCCAGGGTTTACCGGCCGCTCCGATTCCGTTCCCCCCGGACTGCAGCGGGATCGTTTATATAGTTCACGTACCTGGTGCGCCTAAACGTTCTTAAGTAGGTACACAGCACAGAAGAAGTTTATTGAAAAGACACAGTAACACACAATAGTATCGGCCGGAACGAGTAGTTCTGGCATGCGACTCAGCTGGGATATCCTGGCTAGGTTCAGGGAGAGGGTTGGTAATAGGCGTGGGAATGGTTGCAGGTGCGGTGTTAAGGGTAGGGTCAGCTAGTATATAAGCCGGCTTAAGGCGGTCTATTGACACCGTGACACTCTTACCCTTGACCAGAATCTTAAAATTTTTATCCCCACGTTCGAGCACTTCGTATGGGCCGGAGTAAGGAGGTTGTAAGCCACTTCGCAATGAATCAACCCTAAGAAATACGTGGCTCACAGTATTCAAGTATTTATAAATAAAGATTTTATCTTTATTATGGCGGGAAGCCGGAGCAGGACGGAGTTTTTGCGCAAAATGGCTTAGGCGAGTCGTAAAATCAGATAAATCGGTGGATTCTGGTGCAGTTGCCTGGAAAAATTCACCAGGGAGACGCAGAGGCTCACCATATACGAGCTCAGCAGATGATGCTTTTAGGTCCTCTTTATAAGAGGCTCTTATTCCTAATAACACCAAAGGTAAGGTATCAACCCAATTGGCGTCCGCATGACACATCACGGCTCCCTTCAACTGCCTGTGAAAGCGTTCCACTAACCCGTTACACGCTGGCCTATACGCGGTTGTTCGGCGGTGTTTGAATCCTATAATTTTTCCAAGATATTGGAAAAGTGCGGATTCGAACTGCCGACCGCGGTCTGTGACAATATCTGTAGGACATCCATATCTGGATATCCACGATATTAGTGCCTTGCCTACGGTTTCCGCTGTTATGTCCACCATAGGCGTGACTTCAGGCCAACGGGTAAAGCGGTCTACGACAGTAAGGCAGTATCGGAAGCCTTGTGAGTACGGGAGTGGACCCACAATGTCAACGTGGATATACGCAAATCGGGCGTGAGGTAGATCGAACGTACCCAAAGGAGCCGAGACGTGACGATTCGCCTTTGAACGTTGACAGGCCAAGCACTTACGAGCCCACTCACGACAGTTTTTCCGCATGCCAGGCCAGACAAACCGTTCTGCCACCAACTTGGTGGTTGCCGAAGCGCCTGGGTGGCTGAGATTGTGAAGGCTGTCAAATAGTGGCTTTCTCAGTGCTCGGGTAACAAAAGGGCGAGGTTGTGATGTGCTGACGTTACAATACAATTCCCTAGTACTGCCAGGAATTTTGAGCTTTTTCAGGCGAAGTGAAAATTCACCACCTACGAATTGGAGGAGCTCTGAGTCGTTAGCCTGAGACTCGGCTAACTGATCCAGGTCAATTGGCATCTGCAATTCTTCGATTTGCGACAGTGTATCGGCTACGACATTATCTTTGCCGGATATGTGGCGAATGTCGGTGTGAACTGCGAGATGAAGTCTAAGTGGCGATGCAGACGGGGCGAACACGTAGCCTTACGTTCACGAAAGGCAAACGTGATCGGCTTATGGTCAGTGAACACGATGAAGTGCCTAGCTTCAAGCATATATCGGAAGTATTTGATGCTTTCATATATCGCTAATAGTTCGCGATCGTATGGCGAATACTTCTGCTGGCAGGAGGTAAGTTTACGCGAAAAAAATGCAAGTGGTTGCCAGTCGCTATCTTTGAGCTGCTGCAAAGCTGCACCCATTGAAGTGTCAGACGCGTCGGTTACTAACGCCAGTTTGGCATTGCTGTCAGGGTGTGCGAGCAGTGCAGCATTTGCGAGGCTTTGCTTACACTGATTAAAAGCGAGTAGGGCCTCACCAGTTAAGACAACTGGTTGAGAGGCCTTGACCGAACCAGTGAGTAAGGCATTAAGAGGGGCCTGGGTTAGGGCTGCATTGGGCAGGAAACGCCTATAAAAATTAACCATACCCAAGAAACGCCTCAGTTGCCTGATGGTTTTTGGAGCAGGGAAATCAGTGATGGCTTCCACCTTAGAATTTAGAGGCTTGGTGCCAGCTTCGGAAATGTGGTAGCCTAGAAATTATACCTCATTGGCTCCGCAGACGCAATCTGCAGTGTTGATAAGTATACCATACTCGTTCATACGCTCAAACAGCTGCTGGAGATGACTTTCATGTTCGAGTTCATTTTTAGAGAAACAGAGAATGTCATCGCAATATGCGTACACGAAATCGAGTCCCCTGGTCATCTCGTCGACGAATCTCTGGAAAGTTTGGCCTGCATTCCTCAAACCATAACTCATAAAAGAAAATTCATACAAACCAAATGGCGTGGAGATGGCCGTCTTCTGGATGTCGTCCTCGGAGACTGGAATCTGGTTATAGGCCTTCACCAGGTCTATAGTACAAAAACCTTACAACCAGCTATAGAATGAGAAAAATCATGAATATGCCGAACGGGATAACGGTCTGGGATGGTTCGAGCATTGAGCATCCGGTAATCACCACAAGGTCGCCAGCCGTTATCCTTTGTTCGGAACTAGGTGTAAGGGAGAAGCCCAGGAGCTTTCAGAGGGACGCGCGGTACCGTTACGTAGCATGAGTTCAAATTCCTTCCTAGCTATCTGTAGTTTATCCGGAGCGAGCCTGCGGGGAGTACAATGTACGGGTGGGCCGGGCGTGGTGCGAATATGATGCACAGTCTTATGCTTCGGAGTCCACGGAGTACCTGACGGGCGAGTGATATCAGGGTACTTACCAAGTAACATGTGATACTTCGTATTGCCCGTTGCGACACTAGAAAATAAGGAAGTAGTATTATCAATTAGGCGTTGATTACGGATATCTACAATAAGGTTATAAAAGCTAAGGAAATCTACACCAATTATAGCTCTAGTAACGTTAGCCACTGTAAAACGCCACGGAAAGTCGCGTCTTAAACCTAACTTTAAATTAATGTTTATGCTACCGAAAGTGTCTATAATAGTCCCATTAGCGGCACACAACTGGAACTCAGTTTTTGTACGTCTGTTTTGTAAGTCTGCAGACTGGGGGAACACACACAGGTCACTTCCCGTTTCCACTAGGAACCGAGTGTTCGTGTTGCGGTCGGTGACGAAGAGGCGACCTGAAGATATCGGGCAGTCGTCAGTCGCCATTAGCGACTGGTGTGTCTTTTCCCGACTTACCATAGTCACACGGAGCTATGCAATGACGCGCCTTAGGCCTAAATCTGACGTGGTACCAACAAATAGGATGCTTGTTGTAATTGGAGTTTGATCTGGACCAAGAACGAGAGGGCGATCGCTCACGTTGGGGCCAGAACCGGTCGTGAGGCCGGCTATGCCTACGCGACTGCTCGTCAATCTTAACCGCGAGACGCTCCACCATCTTCCTCAGCTCTGAGATCTCGCTCGATGAGCCGCTACTCGGTGGGGCCGCTGCAGATGTAGACGTCACCACAGGCGGCGAAGTCAGGTCCAGGATGCGGTCAGCTAGGTCAGCCAGCTGCTCCAGTGAGTGCGTGGGCTGTGACGCCAACAACGTCTGTACACCGATGGGAAGCTGGTTGCTCCATATCTGCTTCACGATATCTTCGGCAGCAGACGCGCCAGCCAGGTCTTGCAGGTGTCGCAGAAACTGTGAAGGCTTACGGTCACCCAGTTTTTCTTGCGTCAACAGTTGCTTAACCTTTGACTCATGTGAAGCGGTCAGACGTCGAAGAAGCTCGGATTTGATCTTCTCATAACGGTATTTTGCTGGAGGGTTCAGTATTACATCCTTTACCGTCTTGGCGTGCTGAATGCTCAAGTTAGTAGCAAGAGTACTAAACTTTAAGGAGTCATCGGTGATCTCGAGAGTATCAAATTGACTTTCTAAAAGGGCGAACCACAGTTCCGGATCTTCCGTTGAAAATTTTGCCACCTTAAGGGTAAGTTTCCATTGGTCGGATGTAGAATCGCATCGCGTACGCATTTTACGCGGAGCTCGCTTCGTAATATTTTGACCCGCATTAGACCCGGCGGTTTTTATGGAGTCACTGCTATCACTCATTTTATTTTTAATGTTCAAAACAGGGGTCACCAGTTGTAGGAGTGTGTGATGTCGTAATATATATAGTTCACGCACCTGGTGCGCCTAAACGTTCTTAGGTAACGTAATAATGGGGTGTGTGTTGGGTAACCTCCTCGAGTGTCGCTCCGATTCCGGTCCCGCTGCAGTCCGGGAGGAACGGAATCGGAGTGGCCGGTACACCCTGGGCGGCGGTCAATGGCTTCCCCTTCACCCCTTCATAGGGTTGGCATTGATCGTCGGCCAATACCCAACGTGGCGGGAACACATCGCTCTCCGTACTCCTCTGCTTTCAGAGGAGACAGGATGAGCGATGCTGTTAGTGGTGAGATGGCCCAGGGTCAGCCGGGGTGCGAGGGATATGCTCTATGGGTAACCTTACACCCCGGCGTCTGACCCGAGACGGCGTGCGGTTTTAGTCGGTGCAAGCCCGACATAACCGCCCCCGCTGGCCGGCGGGGGGGTATCCGAAGGGATTTCCGCACGATAAAAAAAAAAAAAGAAGGTAACGTAATAATAATACGAAGTTTATTGAAAACAGATAGACACAGTAACACACAATAGTATTTATAGTTAATAGAAATTAGAAGGAGTAGATGAAGATAGCACAGTGACACAGTTTACACAAATATGCGAAGTTTAGAAACACTTAAAAACAATGATTTTATTATGTTGCGCGCGCGGCGGTGCGGGTCAACAAACGATACGAACATACGGCCTCGAAGCATAAGCGCGACTAAAGGTCACCTTCATGTGGCAAAACATTGAACGGCCGGGGCGTGGCCGCGATGCACTATATTCACGCCACGCTCGGAGTAAATAGTATAGATAGAAAGGACAGTAATAGAATAGAATAGTATAATATATTAATCTTTGTAGTAGGTATGAATACAAGTATGAAATTGTTTATTTATTCTATTAAATATATATTAGTATGTAAAGGTGAAAGATATTAATAAAATAATTATATGTATATATATTGAGCCTACACATCCAACGACTCCCTCAGCCTAGCCGCTAGGGCGTCAGCCTTGGGGCCACGGGCGGCGCCGTGGACATCGAGAAGCCTGCCACCCGTCCGTGTGCGCTTGCACCGGACGCCCGGGATCTCGAGGGCCTTGAGGTCGACGTTGGCCTTTATTTGGCCAACACCTCAGCATACCCCAAGCCTCTCGACGCTGCCTCCGCCGTCAGAGTGACGACGACGGCTGTAGTTCGAGGGGCGCGGAGCTTCCCCGTCGCTGCATTCGCGGCGGCCGCGGCCCTCCTGGCCTTCTTGGCTGCTTTCTTGGCGGTCTTCCGCCTGCTTTTGCTGGCTCCAGCCACCTCCCAGCCCCCTTCCAATGGGGTGGAGGTAGTCGGAGCCGCGACTGGGGCTGGGGTTGGGGTCAGGGCTGGGGACGTCTTCCCCTTGCCCTTCCCCTTGTCTTTGCCCTTCCCCTTACCCAGAGTGGGAGGAGGCTGAGGAGCCGGCTCCGACAGGGTCGCACCCGCAGCCGGCTGTAGCCGCTTAGCCGGCCACCGATGGCGCCAGAGGCGGACGGTGGATGGAGTCCATTAGGGCCTCCATCCGGCACATCATCCGCTCTTCCAGCGCCTCTACATAGGGGAGCCAGGACTCCGCTGACGGCTGCGCCGGCCGCACCGACTGTGCCGGCTGCTGGACCGGTTGCACCGGCCGCTCTGGCTGCACTGACAGCGCCGGCTGCGCTGACTGCCGGCTCCGCCAGTTGCGCCAGCTGCGCCGTTTGAGCCAGGCTCGCCATCCCCTTCTTGAGCTCCTCGACGGCTGCAGCTAGTCGAGCCGTCTCCCGACTCTGGCCAGTTGCGCCGCCAGGCCCTCATTCTCGGAGGCGAAGTCGAGCGCAATGCGCAACATCGCCTCCTGCTCAGGCTTTAGGGACCCCTGGAAGGACGCGGTCACCTTCTGGAGTCTCTCCGTGAGTGACCGCGTCCTCCCGCATGGCTCCGACACCGACACCGCTGAGGTGGAAGGCCTCGGCGGTGCCTTTCCCGGGGCCCTTCCAAGAGCCGAGGGGCATCGGGTGGATTGCCCAGCCCTCACGCCTCCACGCGCCCCTCGGTGGCCAGCAGCCACCTTTGACGCCGGCTTCGACACCTCGTCGCTGCTGGAGGAGGAGGTCGTCCCGGTGAGGGTAAAGTCCTCATCCGACACGTCCTCCCGCGCCCGAGCCTTTGCCCGCCTCCTGCGCTTACGGGTCCGCTGCACGCCCAGACCCGACGGGCTGCTCGCCCTGCTTCGCTCGTTGGTGGTGTCGAATTTCTCCGACACCGCCGAGGTGTTTGGCGTCACCTCCACGCATGACTGCTGCGCGATCTCCGCGCAGACTCCGTCATTCTCGTTGCCCATTTCGTTGTTTTTTGTTCCATCCGGTCTTTTCTTGTAAATATGTTTGTCAATGTCCATAGCATATCCCACGAGTATGGGGGCAAGGTGGTCCATCCATTCGGAGCCCCCTGCACCTGGATAAGCCTTTATACTATGGAGGTTGGCTGGTATCCATAGGTTTTTACGACTTCGCTGTCGGGTGTTATAGACTTTTCCTTGTCATAGGCCGGCCAATAAAGGCAAGCCCTCCGGTCAGCAAGATCACAGCGTACCCTTCTGGAGCCACCAGTCACGTCGTTGCTGATCACCTGCCGATTACGGAACGCGAGAGGATGGCTAGTCCTCTCTCACCAGCGGCGGCACAAGTGCCCGCCGGCCCCTGCGTTAGCAGTGGCCCAACCCGTCCCTGGATACCCCAGGACCCTATGGTGGCCTCGACCACTAACACATTCGCTCATCCTGTCTCCTCTGAAAGCAGAGGAGTACGGAGAGGGATGTGTTCCCACCACGTTGGGTATTGGCCGACGATCAATGCCAAACCCATGAAGGGGAAGCCATTGACCGCCGGCCAGGGTCTACCGGCCGTTTCCCCCGGACTGCAGCGGGATGCGAATCGGAATGACACTCGAGGAGGTTACCCAACACACACCCCATGGTTTTCGTACCTTTTCTTATTTTAAGTGCCAGTCATTTCCTCGAGCTCACCTTATATATAGTTAACGATAAAGTGGGTATGTTATAACATCTGACGTGTGTTTTCGGGGAAATAGCCCCTAGGTAGGATATCCCTTAAACCCCGACGGGCCTTGGTCGTCAACGTTCGCAACCCCGATGTATTGTTGAGGAGCAAAATCCTCCCTCCCCTATAAAGAGGCACCCACGGTAACACGACGCCCTACCACCTTCTTCTAAGGTAACGACAGGCCAGAACCGTTCCTCCTGGACCTCCTGCAGGCGAGTCCAGAGATCGTTCTGGGCTTTCCACCGCCTGATAATTTGCGGGATATCACCACCTCGTAAATCAAGCCGGCAATTCTACGCACTCTCGCAGCCGACCAGTACGAAAGTCAGCAGCGTGAAACTTCCTGCTCCTGGCTGTTACGAGGCCACACCGGTTCTCCACCTACACTCAGCATACTGTCAGTTTATGAAGCGATGTATTCATGGAATAACCCCCGCAGTTGTGGCTCCTGAACTATACAATGGAAAAACTCTCACCAAAGCAGCCAATACAGGAACTCATCAAACCAGCTGTTAGTACCCGCGTCAGCTGGCAGGAGTGGCTATCCTGGCGTCTTGCTGGCGATTTCTTCATGACGGATCATGCTTTACCATCATAATTGTGGCGTGCCCTACGGAAATTACCATATAGGTTTTCATTACGATAAGAATATTTTTGCTGCTTAAACAGCTGATTGATGATTTGGAATTCTGGTCTATACTTAGAAGTTTGATGTTATTACACTTCCAAGGGACTGCAAATTTAGTTTGTTTTATGCATTATTAAAATTGTAACTTGATACCAATGACTGCTATGTATACTAGACAAGCAGTTCCGAATAAAAAGTGTGTCACACTTCGGGGGTGAGGACGCCTCACATTAGATTAGAGACGCCTTAGATTCATAATTTTGGCACCCTTACACTACTTTACAAATGTCAGCTTGTGATTGGCACCAAAGTTGTGTCCTGTAGCATCCAAAAATCTATACCAATATATTGGTTCTGTACAGTCAGTCTAGTATACCTAGAAGTCATAGCTTGAAACCTCCACGCGTTGCTGAGAAAATGGTCTTGACGGACCAGACACAGTTAGACGGTCAAATGAATGAAATCCTGAATCAATACAAATTGCATTTTTTATAAATTTTAATAGCAAATAGTCAACATTCAGGACGGAATTTAAACACATGACCACTCCCATTTTGGGGTTTAAAGACATTTTTAAATAGAACTTTTTTTGCATAACTTCAGCTGTAGGCATTTTTTAACGTTTTCACCCCCGTACTGACCTTGGATTTGTCTCCATATTTTTTGACCACTTATTTAATATGCCGAAACTTAAAGAATGTGATCAAAACATTACTACTTTACAAAAGTTAATTTTTTTATACCATGAGTGAGATGCCTAGTCGATTAATTTAAATGCCTGATTGACAGTTAAGACTCAATTGGAAAATAGGTAGTGCAAAACATTGCCATGTAGAATATGACAGGCGTTTACTTATTTTTGTAAGTAATGGCCTCTGTAGCGTAGCGGTAGTGCATTCGACTGCTACGACCGGGGGCGCGGGTTCGATTCCCGCTCAGTGCAAATAATTTTATGAGGGAATATGTCTATTTGCATTGCTCTGGGTGTTTCTATGTATAATAGGTATGTATTTACGAAAAAAGTATATAAGTATGTTTATCCGCATTCTGGAACCCATAACACAAGCTAGTTAAACTATGCTTAGGTACTTTGGTCGAATGGCCTAGGGTCAGTCGGAGTGCGAGGGATATGCTCTATGGGTAACCTTACACCCCGGCGTCTGTAGACCCGAGACGGGCGTGCGGTTTTAGTCGGTTCAAGCCCGACATAACCGCCCCCGCTGGTCGGCGGGGGGGGGGGGTATCCGAAGGGATTTCCGCACAAAAAAAAAAAGGTACTTGGGTCTAGAAAGCGCTGTGTAGAATGTCGTATTTATTTAGGTTTGTAACCATAATCATGCAATATCCACAAGTTTCTTAATGGGTTCATTTGTTTTAAAGCAAGTTCAGAGAATGTCGTAGAATATTTATTTATTTATTATATGCCACTGATATTGCAAAGCTCCAAAATCTAACAATGAAGATAAAAGAGAAACTTTATAGTAAATATTTGAAAATGACTATAAGGGCGATATATGACTATACAGAATAATGGCACTATCCTATCCCCTTGTACCGGACACAAATAAATCTCTTAACTGACACAAATAAATTTATTTAATTATAAATAGTAGAAGTAAATTTATAATAATTGATGTACGGTATTTTAGAGAACAGAAGAACAGGGATAGTTAGAAATGGACAAGAACAATGGCTAAAATACAATTACAAATTGCAATAGACAAAATTTTGTCTAAAGAACTGAGAACTGAGTTCATGAAAGTAGCGCGGCTTCATATTGCGGCATCTGGGTTTAAAAATGCACGGGTTTTACCCATTTGACTGACATTTATTTGTTGATCTAGATTAATTCACGGCTGACATGATCAATATTCCACTAGAAGAGCCGGGACATGCCGGGACCCTATTCAAACACACCTGGCTGCAGTGGGGAGGTTACCGTGGCTGTCACTGAGTTAGCTTTTGGTAGTAACCCAGTTACATCCTGTGATGTAGAACAAATCGATAAATTTGGTTTTTAAAGAAGCCAAGGGTCTTTATAAACAATTTACTAACGAAACTAAGAAAAAGCAGCCATTGTCTGAGATATCTGCAGTTGGAAGAACTGCTATCGTAGTCTGCTTACAAGACTACGTAAAGGACTAGATACAATGCTCCAGCTCATGAAAGGGCTCTTGAAACCTGTGCTCTTGATTTCTGAATACTCAGACACCTATCAGTATGATCGATGCCAACTGTTTGAAAAATACGCGGTGTTAGAGGTAATGTGAAGTCCGTTCGGTACTAGGTGACACTTCCCAAAAGTAGATTTTATCTTACCAAAGTTTAATTTGTATTTTTAGATAAGATTATGCAGAAAGTGAGACCGTAATCTTAGCAATCCATGGATTCTCCGTGCGGGTGCCGGGTCCATCGCGTTGCTGAGTTGGGAACTCGGGACAGTGCCTGGGACTTGCGACCCAAGTGTAGGTTTAGAAGGGGCCCCTTTTGTTGATGTACATCAACACTCACCTTCACTACCCAAGTTCCCCTCCCTGCCTAACCAAATTTGATACGAACCTACTAGTGCCGCTTTAGACATTCGTCCTAGTAATGAGCTTATTGTAGCTCTCGATAGGCCTAGATCTTTAAGTAGGTTATAGAGAGATTTTGCTGGTATACCTCTCGCTCCCACTTCCACTGCATACAAATTAACCACGTAACCGTTTTTGATTAATTCGTTTGTGAGATCATAGTATTTATTTTTCTTTATTGTGTGGTCCTTCGGTATATTTGTTTCCCACGGTACAGTAAGTTCCACAAGAACCACATGTTTTAATCTCTTAGAATATAGGAATATGTCAGGTCTAGATGACGAAACCCCAACATCCTCCGGAATTTTGTAGTGCTTTTCATACGTGTCGATTAGGAGAGTCCAATCTGGGGCAGTATCTAAGATTGAATAAGGTTTGTTCCTGGGTGTTATGGATGAACCTTCAGACACAAAGTTGATATGACGTCTGTTAGTAGTCAATCCTTTTTGGGCTCTAGCTACTGCCAGACTCATTGCTTCACGTATGATGATAAGCACCTTATCGTGGCGGCGTGAGTAATGGCCTCTATCGAGAAGCACCCTACATCCTACTAATATGTGTCTAGCCGTCCCTATTGCCTCACCACAAGTATAACATTGTTTTTCTGTGGCCTTCCCCCACCTTACCAGATTACTCTGGTCTGGGAGGGTCATCTGAAAGGCGTTAAGATAAAATTTTAACAGGGCCGGCGACCAGTCATAGATCAAGGTGCGCCACTTTAAGGCCATCGGTATGCAGAACTCTCCCATTGTCAACCATTCATTTTGGATTTCCAAATTCATCGCGTGCACTCGATATTTATCATTTTCGTCTTGTTTTAGAAAGGACTTAAGTATATCCTGGTCCCTTTCTGGCTCTCGTACTCCCAACCCCACTCTGTTTGACTGGGCCCCTATCATAAATCGTTTATGGAATAGAAGTCTAGATTCAAGCTCGGACGCGTTATTATCTTTCGGGAGTGCCCTGATTGTGACATCTTGGGATTTTCCTAAGATGTGGGCTTTGGTAACTCTAAGATGTTTATAGAGCTCCGATGGTTTCTTAAGTTTCATCCCAAAATTATTTTGATTTCTAAATAGAGCAGAGGAATCAGCAGAGTGCGCTAGTCCAAGCCACGATTTTAGCGATTTTATGACAGTTGCATAAAATCGCTAAAATCGTGTAAAATTTAGCCGATTTTTTTTTATGTTAAAGTTTGTCTAATTATATAATCTATCTATATTATCTATACAACTGCGACAACATCAAATTTCTACGTAAACGTAATCATAAGATTATAATTACGTAGTAAGGAATCCTGTGACGCGATTGCAGCGCCTCGCGGCGCCGCGCGCCGGGCGCGATTCTTTAATTTTTGTTGCGCGATATTTCAGACGATATTCAATGAAATTGTGCGGTGTAAAATGCTTAAAGTGGCTAACGTATTTTGTATATTCGACTAAGTAGCTTTCCAATTACTACATCAAATGTGACTATTTTTCTAGAAGTTAAAATGTCTATAGTAAGCTATACTTAAGAGCCTTTCATCCACATTCGTAACTGAACTTTCGTAACCAGCTACGATGAGATATACAGTATGCCATTGCGAACTTTTTTGCAGATCTATTAACAATGTAACTATAATGGAATTATAGTTACATTGTTTTGTTATGTGTCAAAGTGATTAGAGTATTCAATTGAAGCTCTTAGTCCGCTTGATTTCTTTCGTCCTTTTGAACAATTATCGTCATATTACAACAAATTATCACAAAATAGTATCAAACTATTAATATTCACCTTCCGCTCTCCATCTGTTGATGAAAACCGCATTCAAATCCTTTGGATGGTTTTGATGTTCTCAGCGAACAGACACCGGGAAGCGACTTTGTTTTATATTATGTAAAGATATACAATCGCAAAGGAATCAAAACTTATATAATTACTTCCCGTTGAGCTACAATCATGATATTATGCATAAAGTAAAGTCTTATAGCACAATTAAATGGAAAAATCAGAAAATCGTAAATATGTAGTTAACCACATAACAAAAAAAAACGAAGTCAACGACAACTCATTAGACAAGCGCGCCATCAAGGTTGTTAAGTACAGTGTGAAATTAGCGTTTCTATATTAGTCTGCAAGCGTCTTACGAATTTTTAGATTAGGTCACGTGTGCTGACGCGAGTTTAAACTTTTTTACTAATTACAATAAAGTGCACAACGCCACTAAAGAAGTTTTTACTTCATAAATATCTGTATGTTAACGTTAACTATGTGTAACGTTAAGTGCACCCCTCAATCCAGTTTTGTACGGACCCCTTAGTGCATGAGTCCGACTCGCACTTGACCGGTTTTTATTATGTTTTCATAACTCAAGCACCACTAGTAAATCAGTAGTCGAATGAATATAGGGAGAAATAAAGAATAATTAATCGATTCATAGTTTTTCTTTCAGTGATGTAACACCGTTGTGACTAATCTTTTACTACTGTTTTCCGATGTTTTTAATCATGAGTACTTAGTAATCTTTGATGTCCAAATTCATAGGTACTACACATAAATCATGTTTATCCAATGAAAACCTGAGTTGTTATTCAAGCCTGTTTGTTGATTTGGATGATTTAATTTGAAATCACAATCTTATAAACTCGTTTGAAACTTGACCGTAATCATTATATAATACCGTAATCGAATTACGTGAGCAAATTATCAGTATAATAATTATCTCATTATAATTGTTTAGAGTTGTGAAATTCGGCTATTCTCGCAAATCTAGCAAATGCTACTGTCTATGTCTGGGTAGGCGGGGTACCAGGTATACTTTTTTGCAGATCTATTAACAATGTAACTATAATGGAATTATAGTTACATTGTTTTGTTATGTGTCAAAGTGATTAGAGTATTCAATTGAAGCTCTTAGTCCGCTTGATTTCTTTCGTCCTTTTGAACAATTATCGTCATATTACAACAAATTATCACAAAATAGTATCAAACTATTAATATTCACCTTCCGCTCTCCATCTGTTGATGAAAACCGCATTCAAATCCTTTGGATGGTTTTGATGTTCTCAGCGAACAGACACCGGGAAGCGACTTTGTTTTATATTATGTAAAGATATACAATCGCAAAGGAATCAAAACTTATATAATTACTTCCCGTTGAGCTACAATCATGATATTATGCATAAAGTAAAGTCTTATAGCACAATTAAATGGAAAAATCAGAAAATCGTAAATATGTAGTTAACCACATAACAAAAAAAAACGAAGTCAACGACAACTCATTAGACAAGCGCGCCATCAAGGTTGTTAAGTACAGTGTGAAATTAGCGTTTCTATATTAGTCTGCAAGCGTCTTACGAATTTTTAGATTAGGTCACGTGTGCTGACGCGAGTTTAAACTTTTTTACTAATTACAATAAAGTGCACAACGCCACTAAAGAAGTTTTTACTTCATAAATATCTGTATGTTAACGTTAACTATGTGTAACGTTAAGTGCACCCCTCAATCCAGTTTTGTACGGACCCCTTAGTGCATGAGTCCGACTCGCACTTGACCGGTTTTTATTATGTTTTCATAACTCAAGCACCACTAGTAAATCAGTAGTCGAATGAATATAGGGAGAAATAAAGAATAATTAATCGATTCATAGTTTTTCTTTCAGTGATGTAACACCGTTGTGACTAATCTTTTACTACTGTTTTCCGATGTTTTTAATCATGAGTACTTAGTAATCTTTGATGTCCAAATTCATAGGTACTACACATAAATCATGTTTATCCAATGAAAACCTGAGTTGTTATTCAAGCCTGTTTGTTGATTTGGATGATTTAATTTGAAATCACAATCTTATAAACTCGTTTGAAACTTGACCGTAATCATTATATAATACCGTAATCGAATTACGTGAGCAAATTATCAGTATAATAATTATCTCATTATAATTGTTTAGAGTTGTGAAATTCGGCTATTCTCGCAAATCTAGCAAATGCTACTGTCTATGTCTGGGTAGGCGGGGTACCAGGTATACTTCATATGACCCAGGGCTTAGTATAGGCGGGGAAAACGTTTCAACTATATCTGAAACCGTGCCTTTTAAATTCCTCGGAAGAAAGATTGACAACAGAGGTTGCACTCCAGCTTTGGACGAATTAATTGATAGTTTCATTATCGATTTAAAAAAGGTAGACCAACAACCAATAAGTAATGTTAAAAAAGCTTGGATCTATGACAATTATTTAACCTCGCGTCTTAACTGGCCGTTTCTTATATATGATATAAACCAGAGCCTCCTCAAAAAACTAGATGCGAGTGTCACGAAGACACTGAAGTCGTGGCTAGGGCTAGCTCAGTCGGCCGACCCGTCGGCACTATATAGATCCGCGAATAATTTTGGAATGACGCTTAAGAAGCCATCAGAACTCTATAAACACCTAAGAGTAACTAAAATGCACGTCTTATCGGAATCTAAAGACGAAATAGTAAAAGTCCTTCCAAAAGATAAAAATGCATCGGAGCTCGAATCACGCCTCCAGTTCCATAAAAGATTCATGATAGGCTCGCAGACTGGTAGAGTAGGTCTAGGTAATATTCAGAGACAAACAGATAAAGAAATAACAAAATCTTTTCTTCAAGCAGACGAAAACAACACCTATAAGGTGCACGCAATGAACCTAGAAATGCAAAACGAATGGTTGACTCTAGGTGAATTTTGTATTCCCATAGCCTTAAAATGGCGTACCATAATATACGACTGGTCACCGGCCTTACTTAAATTTTACCTGAATGCATTCCAGTTGACCCTCCCCGACCAAAGCAATCTGGTCAGATGGGGAAAAGCCACAGATAAAACATGTAACTCATGTGGTGAAGCAACTGGTACGGCTAGGCACCTACTAGTGGGTTGTAAAACGCTATTAGACCGGGGTCATTACTCGCGCCGTCATGATAAGGTATTAGAAATCATACGTGAGGCTGTAAGTTTGGCGGTAGTTAGAGCGAAAAAAGGATTAACCACAAACCAAAGAAATGACATTGCGTTTGTAAAGGAAGGCTGCTCAAAGAAATCACTTCAAAAGCCTTATTCAATTTTGATAGCTGCCGTTGACTTGGACACGTATGAGAAGCACTATAGGATACCAGAGGATGTCTGTGCCTCATCATCCAGACCCGACATATTCCTTTTTTCACGATCGCATAAGCGTGCAGTGCTTGTAGAACTCACAGTACCGTGGGAAACTAATATACCTAAAGACCACGCTATAAAGACAAACAAATACTTTGATTTGACTAACGAGTTAACCAAAAACGGCTACGTGGTTAAACTCTATGCCGCAGAAGTAGGAGCAAGGGGAATTCCAGCTAAATCCCTGTACAACTTACTTAAAGACCTCGGATTGCCAAGAGCTTCAGTAAGCTCTTTATTAAAACATATATAAAAAGCGGCATTGTTAGGATCTTACCAAATTTGGATAGGTAGGGGGGGGAACACTACTGACGGTGGAGGTGAGCGCTGATGCATCACAAGGTGGCCACCCTAAACCTACATCTGGGTCGCAAGTCCCAATCGCCGTCATGGTGTTCCTCTCTGTACCACGCTATGGACCCGGCGACCGCACGGTGAATCCATGGAGTGCTGAGAATCGGATCTCTGAATATTAGAAGCCAATAAGTAGAAAAATAACTTTTAACTTTTCCGTATAATATATATACCTAGTCAGGTCATAAGTATTGTCACACAGTATAAACTTTTCTTTTAGAATGCTGGCCACAAAAAAGTTTATATAATTCGAATTTCGAATTGTTCATGAAAATAAAAATGTATACTTTTTAGATTTTTACTCATTTTTAAATATGGAGTGGACGCAAGAAGACCGTGTTGCAGTTATTGCGTTGCATCGTTGCGGTTACGCGCCAATTCAAATTTTTGACATACTGAAAAATTTTAATATAACCAAAAGATTTATTTATCGTACCATCAAACGATACAATGAAGACTCTAGTGTAGATGACAGGTCAAGAAGTGGTCGCCCTCGGTCTGTTAGGACTCCAGCAGTGATAAAAGCTGTGAAGGCGCGAATTCAAAGAAATCCCAAACGTAAGCAGAAACTGTTGGCCCTTCAGATGGGGTTAAGCAGAACCACGGTGAAAAGGGTGTTAAATGAAGACTTATGGCTTCGGGTATATCGAAGAAAAACAGGACATCATTTAAATGCTTGTCTAATGGACCTGAGACTGAAGAGATGCCGCGCTTTGTTGAAGCGGTACGCGGGAAAAAAATATCGGGAAATTCTTCGAAATTCGGATGAAAAATTTTTTACCGTAGAAGAGAGCTACAACAAACAAAATGATAAGGTGTAAGCACACAGTAGTGAAGAAGCGAGCAACCGTATTCCGCGTGTCCAACGACGTCATTTTCCATCCTCGCTCATGGTATGGTTGGGAGTTTCTTATTGGGGCTTAACAGAGGTACATTTTTGTGAGAAAGGTGTAAAAACGAATGCAGTTGTGTATCAAAATACAGTCCTGACGAACCTTGTGGAACCTGTTTCTCATACCATGTTCAATAACAGCCACTGGGTATTCCAACAAGATTCGGCGTCAGCTCATAGAGCGAAGAGCACACAAGACTGGTTGGCGGCGCGTGAAATCGACTTCATCCGGCACGAAGACTGGCCCTCCTCCAGTCCAGATTTGAGTCCGTTAGATTACAAGATATGGCAACACTTGGAGGAAAAGACGTGCTCAAAGCCTCATCCCAATTTGGAGTCACTCAAGACATCCTTGATTAAGGCAGCCGCCGATATTGACATTGACCTCGTTCGTGCTGCGATAGACGACTGGCCGTGCAGATTGAAGGCCTGTATTCAAAATCACGGAGGTCATTTTGAATAAACTTTATTGTCATAAGAATCTATGTTTTGTTAAGTTCATTTTGGTATATAAATGGTTACATAATGAATAAACTTGTTTCAATTATTTTATAATAAACATGTGACAGAATTTATGACCTGACTGTGTATATATGTTATATGATTTATATAACATATATATGTATACATATAAACATAATATATATATATACTATATAAGGTGTCACAAAATTAGGTCTCTGAATTTGGTGAGATGACTTGGTACCGACAAAATACGAGAAACAAAAAAAAAAATCGGGTAAAGTAAAAAAATAATTTAAAAAATAAAAAAAAAAAACAAAAAATGAAAAAAAAAACACTACGTACGTGGTAGGCGTGCAGTCCTCCTCGCAGTATTCTCCAAGCGGATTTAGGTATTTCCCAAACATCCGCTTGGAGAATACTGCGAGGAGAAGGACTGCTGGGGTGTTTTTTTTTTCTTTTTCAACTTTTTAATTATTTTGAATTTGGAACACGTAACTTTTAAAAACTTCATTCGATTTCGCGCCATTTCACATATTTTTTCGTGTTCATTATCGAATTACACTATGGAATGGGGTGTTAAAGAAAATAGTGATCGCCTTGCACAAAGTGGGTATGGAGCCGTCGCGCGTCGGTCAGAAAAAATCGGGGCGGCCGCGTGCTGTTAGAACTACAAAGGCTATTAATACTGTTTAAGCCAGAATTCGTCGAAACCCCATAAGGAAGCAAAAAATCTTATCGCGAGAAATGAAGACTCTCGCTAGGACTCTGTCACGTATTATAAAACAAGACCTGAAGCTCGGTGCTTATCGTCGATATACAGGACATGCCCTAAATCAATGTTTACGATTAAAGAGAGTGGATCGATCAAAGCGCCTTCTGTCGCGATATGCAGGTGAAAGGCACAGAAATATCCTCTTTACCGATGAAAAAAAAATCACGATTGAAGAATACTACAATAAGCAAAATGATAAAGTGTACGCTCACCGTTTTAAGGAAGCTGCTTAAGCGCTCGGAAAGGTACAACGTGGTCATCATCCTGCCTCAGTGATGGTTTGGTTGGGCGTGTCTTATCAGGGAGTCACAAAGCTACATTTTTGTGAAAAAGGAGTGAAAACTTCAGCCAAAGTGTATCAAGATACTGTCTTGGATCATATTGTGAAACCTCTCAGCAGTACACTTTTTAAAAATATACCGTGGACTTTCCAGCAGGACTCTGCTCCTGGTCACAAGGCACGAACTACCCAAGCCTGGCTAGAAATCAACGTTCCGGACTTTATAAGAGCTAAAGACTTGCCATCATCTAGCCCAGACCTCACCCCCTTAGACTACAAATTATGGTCAGTTTTAGAGGACATGGCCTGCTCTAAACGACACGGTGACATTGAGTCTCTTAAAAAATCTTTGGAGCCAGCAGTGGCAAAATTTCCCTTGGAAACAGTGCGGAAATCCATAGATTCGTGGCCAAACAGATTAAAGGCCTGTATAAACGCCAAAGGTGGCCATTTCGATTAAAATATATTTTTATTTTTTGCTAAGACTTTAATAAATATGTAGGTATACATTTTAATAATATATATATTATTTATTATATATATATATATATTTATATATATATTATTATAATATTACATTACTTCATTTAAAAAAAAATTGCATTTTCATTTGTAACAAAACTTACGGCTGGACTAAATATGTATGTTTTTTTACAAATAAATTGAAACTTACGAGAGGCTGTGATTACTGAAAACAAATTTCGACCATAACTTTTTATTTTCTGTAACAAACCTAAGATAAGGCATAATTAATACTTCGCCCTTGTTGCACAAAAAATATGTAAAGGTCAGTGGCCTTCTGGTAGTGAGTATAGTATTTTAGTATAGTTATTTGCACCATATAACCCCCTCCAAACCTCTTGGAGGCAGGGTGTATGAAACAGACCTTTCTCTCTTTATAGACAGTGACACAGTGACCGTGTTCGCGGTGGAGAGTTCATGCCATGTACCACAACAACGTCGCAGCTCCACTAATCGTCGTCGCGTACTTAGCAACCGCGCCGCACGCGATGTTGGCGGCAAGGAGCACGCGTCGCACAGAGCCCGACCTTACCTTCGCCGAGGCGGTCTACGCAAGATTATCCGGTGCATGTGAGTGGATGTCCTTGACTTCTATAATATATACACATTAATATGTTAATTATTACGATTACAAGTCCTAGCCTTTGCATTGTTTTCGATTTATTTAATGTATTTTTTATTTTTACAGGTAGGGCGATCATGAACTTGCGCTATAGTACTATTACCGATCACAACGACCTATTAAAAACGATGAAGATTATACAATTGGATGGAAGCACGGTTAGATCCTTTCCTATAAATGAAGCATTTATAGGACTGACAAAACCTGCAATTTTTGATATAACTAAACAAACTAAAATTATTATACATGGATATAAAGACAATTCACAATCAGCAGTGCCTTTAGACCTGGCTCGTGCGTATAACGATAAGAATATGTTTAATGTGTTTCTCGTCGACGCTGAGGAGATGAACAAGCAAGGATATATTTTATCTGCACACAATGCTCGGCTCATAGGTAAGAGGCTCGGAATTTTTTTAGCAAACCTCGAAAATTTTGGAGCTAACGCTGAAGATTTTCATCTGCTGGGAATAAGCCTTGGTGCACATGTCGCAGGCTGGGCTGGCAAGTATTTTAAGCAGTACAAAGACCACAGTTTGGGACGAATAACTGGACTGGATCCCGCCGGTCCATGTTTTTCATATACTGACAGTAGTCAGAGATTAGACGAAACGGACGCTGCATACGTGGATGTAGTGCACACAAACCGATTGGTTCAAGGGGTCATAGAGCCTTTAGGTCACGCAGACTTTTACATTAACGGTGGAGGGCCCAATCAACCAGGTTGTATAATGCCAAGCTGCAGTCACCTTCGAGCGGCTAAAGTGTACATAGAAAGTATAAAAATACCAAAGAACTTTGTGGCAATTCGGTGTCAAAGTTGGAACCATTTTGTAGCCGATGCTTGTGCAAAAGATAAATTCGCAGTGCTGGGATATGGCTCCTCAACTGCAACACGCGGACAATTTTATTTACGTACTTCAGCAAACAGCCCATTTGGTCTAGGTATGGATGGCGTAAAAATTGAACCCATGAAGGATAGTTGGCTGAACATTAAAAATTTACCAGAATTCTGATACTTTGTGACTGTAACGTATAAATAAATATAAAAAACCTTTGAGAAAGCCGTGAGGCGAAATCGGTCAGGTGTAATTTTTTAAATATAATAGTGGCAAAGTACAAGTGAAACATTTCTTTCAATATGTTTAGCAAGTTCCACTGAGTGCCATCAATCAACAGTATAAAACCTAAAAAAAAATAGAATTCTGATTATTAATATATACTTTTGTCTAATTCCATTAATAAATATAATAAAGTGTTGCCATACAGTAAGTTTAAAAAAACTTCTTTTAAGTTCTTGTATTGAGTGTTTATCAAGTGAACCTTATTTACGAGTACGATCTTATTAGTGCTTTGAGTGTCAAATAAAACAAAACAGGATTACTTTACCATTTTGTAATTCGTAAGTGCAAACCGTGACGAATAAAGTAACTGATATATAAAGCTATAATTGCAACAACTAGTACATCTATCTATCAATTCTTTATTTACTAGATGTACTTACAGCATATTTTATTTTAATCCAAACTTTTTTTTATTGCCCCATCTTATGGCTCATTAGACAAATCGGGTGTTTCCTCGTGATCCAACTATAGGACCACGAGGAGATTTAGTTTCTCACAGTCTTAGGATGGCGCTAAATTATAAAATACTTTTATTTCATATTAATTCATAAAAAAATACATTCATGCTAAACAGTAACTATATTAAGTATATTATTGTAGAATATCAAATTATTTTAAGCCATTCATTGTCTCTTTTGATACAAGCATCGTATAAATTGACACACGTTGTCGAGATTATGATAATACTTTACAAAGCATAATAACTTGATGATCTATTAATTACTATTATTAACCACTATTGAACATCCCCAGCGAACTGGTATATTAGGTAATGTGGTAATGGTAGTTCATCTAATTGCACTGATTTAAGAACGTTGGGAACGCTTGTTATCTTTCATTGATGGTGTAAAATACTGATCAAAGATCACGTCGATTCTTGATGCTTGTATTTGAGTATCCATATGCAACAATTTTTTGAAATATTTTCGAATGTTTTTGGAACATTCATTCATTCATTTCGAAAAAGAAAATCCAAGTTGGTGTAAAAATACGACAAATAAAAATCCAAACAGACTGAAAGAGAGAGAGAAAAAAAGTAGTGACGATGTTTTTTTTTTTTAGAAAAAAAAAACATAACGTGTGGAAACCAACACGGGCTTCACCTCATCGGTGTCGACGATGGGGTGGGCGTGTCGGAATCGGACCGATTAAAACCACACGGTGTCCTCACCAAGTATCCATTGCCGGGCACCCCAGGTAAGCCCTCGAAAGGATAACCCCAGTGTTACCGGCGGACTTAGGCCGCCACCGCGGCCTCGCCTGGTATTGTCGGGCTTTATCCCGCGTCGGTGAGTTGGCAGGCGTGTGTAGGAAACACACGAGACACGTCTCTGCCACGGCCTGCTTCTGCAAGAACGGCGAGTCGGTCAACTGCCGTCCTCAGGCCCCGATCATGGGGTCGGTAGTCCCGGGCGTAGACGAGTCTGCGGCGTCCTCGCCGCAGACTGGCGGAACTCGGGGGCAGGGTTCTCTCCCGCTCCCTCTCCACCGTCTCTTTCGCGCGCTTTACCTGCTCGCAGAATATACTTTATACAGCTTTATAGTTAATGTAAGATAGCTATGAAAGTAATTAAATTATTTTTTCATTGGATTTCAATAAACACCCTATCTCACCCTCACCAGTCTTTCAATGTGTCTAGCAGGCTGTAAAAACTATTGAATTTTCCGGCTATTCAGGTAACATTTTTTTAAAGGTCCTCAAGGAACATATGTAAAACAAAGCTTGTAAACATATAAGGAAAGTATAATTATAATTTATAAAAGTTTAGGGGTGTGATTTCTAATGTTATTTCCAAGAAAATATTAAATAATTAAGCTATATGCATTAAAGAATTTAGGGTTCTAATTTATGCACCTTTACCACCTGCCCTTTTATAAAATACCGGAGGTTTGGCCATCGTGGGCTCTCGCTCTATCACGGCCATGTAATGGTAGTGGTAGTAGTGCAGTGACATTTTCATTTTTTTTATACGATACCATGGCCGTAACAGTTTGAAACGTGTTCGGCATAACCTAAAAACTAGCCATGATATCGCAGATCATAAGTAATTATCTTAAACTATACGTATCAGGTACATAATATTATGTAACCCGAGGGGGCTATTTCGAAACCGGAGATGGCCCAGGGTCAGTCGGGGTGCGACGGATATGCTCTATGGGCAACCTTACACCCTGGCGTCTGAAGACCCGAGACGGCGAGCGGCCCAAACAGGCCGCCTTCCGTGAACTGCTGGAGACTCTGGAGCGGGACCCGTGGGGTTGGCCCTACCTAATGGTAACAGGCAAACTGCGCCCCAAGGCCCCGCCGTTAACCAGGTGTCTCCAGCCGGAGCTGCTCGCAGGAGTTGTTGGCTCCCAGTTACCAGCGCAGTCGGCGGAACATGTTCCACCGCAGATGACTCCGCCTCGGTCGCCCATGGTGCCCGACGTGGATGACGACGACGTGCCCGAGGTCACTTGGGTAGAACTAGAGGTGGCGGTGCGAAGGCTCAGAGCCAAACGCACCGCCCCGGGACCCGACGGCATTCCAGGCCGAGCGTGGGTCCTAACTCTGGTCGACGACGCTCTCGAGCCCCGACTGAGAGGGTTTCTCAGCGCATGCTTGGGGCGGGGCCAGTTTCCGAAATTGTGGAAGGCGGGGAAACTGGTCCTCATCCGAAAGGCGGGGCGTCCGGCGGACTTGCCGTCCGCCTACCGGCCCATAGTGTTGCTCAACGAGGTGTGCAAACTCTTTGAAAGAGTCATTGCGAAGCGTCTCGTCGAGCACCTCTCAAGAGTGGGGCCGGACCTGGTGGATGGCCAATATGGCTTCCGCCAGAGGCGCTCCGCCATGGATGCCATTATGCGCGTGAGGGCTCTGGCGGAGGATGCAGTCGCCCGGGGTGAGGTGATGTTGGAGGTGTCCGTGGACATCCCCAACGCGTTTAACACCTTGCCCTGAAGTTGCATTAGGGAGGCGCTCGTGTATGACGAAGTCCCTCTCTGCCTCCACCGCATAGTCGGGGCGTATTTGACGAAGAGAGCCGTCATCTGCCCACCCGAGAGCGGTTTCGGTCGGTGTGAGATGTCGTGCGGTGTTCCGCAGGGATCGATCCTGGGGCTGCTCCTGTGGAACATTGGATACAACTGGGTGCTTCGCGGTGAGCTCGTAGACGGTGGTAAGGCGCATCATGGAGGATTGGCTAGAGAGGCGACACGTAAGCCTCTCGTACCGACTGACGCACTGTTACACGGGAGCGGGCTCGCGAGTTTTTAAAAAAACAAATTTTGAGTACACCGGATTTATTGAATTTAAGTTTTACAAAATTGAAGCACTTTTAGAATAAATGAGAATTAGAAATAAAATGAAATAGAATAAAGAAAAGAACAAGTGCTCTGGAAGGAGGCTGGCGGTGAACTGTCCGATCCGCTAGCCCTCTTCAACTCACAGGAGTGATAGCGCTGACTCAGGCGAAAGTGTCAGCACTTTTATAGGAGAACCCCATATGTAACAACCCCCCCGTTAAGAGGAAACTTAGGGTTGTTGTGATAAGTTTCCGTATTATTCTACGCGCAACCGGGGCGCCACCTGTTTTAATTCTATTTCTGAATTACTGTCTTTCCGAGTTACTGATCTTTTTGATTTAATGTTGAATTTTCCAAAAGACTTGTTCTTTTTACAAATTAGCATTATAATCAAAATGATAATCATAATTATGGAGATTATAGTTAATATTGGGAAACTGATATGATTCTCAAATTTAGTTGACTCTATTTTATTTAAACTATTTATAATTCCATCAGTTCCCGGTTTAAACGATTTCAATTCATATAAATTAAGAGTTTTAATTTTAGGTGAGGATACATTAAAGTGAAATGTTTTGAAAGTCTTTAAATTACAGCAACTATCGTTAATAATATTAAAATCAGAATATATATATGGTATGTACAATTTCGGATATAATTTAGGAACCAATTTTAAATTATTATGGAAAGCTATACATTCTAATGGAATGTTCAGTACACCTGTACCGGATATACTCTTTTCTAAAACATTACTATTACATTGTATACTTAATTTAGTTTTACTTGATTGTACAAAAATCCACTTATTATTTTTTAATTTATGCCAGACATCCACATCACCGGATATAAACTTAATAGGACATTTTTCAGGAAGGGAAGGTAAGGTTTTTGTTATTATTTCAATTTCACAGGAAGGATTATTCAAAACCGCGTAAACCTCGGAAATTTCACAAAGGTAAGTCTCGGTAAGTATCTTTTTACAAGTATTTAAGGTTTTTAGGTAAGTATATGTAGATTTATCTTCACTAATAGCTAGATATTCTTCAGAAGGAAGAATCATAACGAAAGAGTTTGGTTTATTTTCAGCGATGTGGGGCGTCGGCAACGGTATGTTCTTATATATGTTATATTCTAGTAAACTAACTAGAGGGAGTTTTATAATAAACATTAACTTATTATCTAAATAGTAACACGTTAAATCAGCTATATTGATTAGCGTATGTATGTTACTTATGTCTAGGTTTACAGGAAAATCTCTAAATTTAGGTATAATTTTAAGATTACTTAAAATATCGTTATACATTTGTTTGGGTGTAAGTATAGACGGATGTAGAGTGTTACTCTTTACAAATAATATAGAGTTTAATAAATCTTCGACCTTGAAAGAAATCGTCAATAAGTTTGATTGCAAAATATTAAGTGCATTACTAAGCTTAATTTTAAAATTTACATTTCTAATCACTCCTGTTATATTAAGAGATAATTGCTCAATGACGTCGGTTAATTTAGCTTCATTTACACTAATTTCATGTAGGGATTCATTGATGTTAGAAATGGCCGACTGAGATATCATGATACTTCTAGAAATGGAGTTTGCTAACATTTTATCATTGTTATAAAGAGCTTGAACAGCATCATTATAAGCTTTAGCATCATCTTCGTCCAATGTACCGAATATGTGCTTAAAAACAACACCTACGCCAGAGAACCAAGCAGATCTTTTGGAGACGCCGTTTGAGATTATGTGAGATACTGATTTAAAATCACGTAAAATATCATTATATAATGATTCTAAAGGTTGTAACATATTTTCATACTGATCATAATCAATTTCGTAGGTTTCACGACACTGAATTCGGATATTATTCAGTACCTTATGAATGTTCCCAAGGTGGTGTTGAAAGGGGAGAACTTCGATTGGAACAACTATATGGAGTTGATCATTAATAATCCTTAGTGTACCGATAGCGTCGAAGAATATGCCAGGGCTTTTATTAATATATTCAATATATTCGTAATTTTGTTCCTCTGTCGAGACTGCATTGCAGAATACTGTATAGACAGCAATTCTGTAAATAAACCGTTAGTAATTAGGGTATCGTAATGTAAAACCTATAGAATATATTTTCTTCTTAAACATCATATAAAAGAATACTTAGATTACTAGTGATTACATTTGGTAAGTTTAATTACTTAATATCATTCAGCTCCATGAGCTGGCTTTATTTCATCGTAATGATGTTTGATATGGCGTCGATTAATTAAAAGGGATAAGTTGTTATTACCATGGATTTTCATGACCTTGTAAGGGCCTTTCCACACAGGGGACAGAGCTTTACCTAGCCTAACATGATTTTTTAAATATACGTAGTCACCCACATTATATTGTACAATACGTGAGTGCTTGTCATAATACGATTTAGATCTCTCTTTCGACGCGTTAATATTTTGTAGAGCCTTTTCGCGGGATACTTTTAAACGATGCTGGAGCATTTTCGTATATTCAGGATAGGTTATATCTGTTCTAGAGTCAAAAACAGAGTCTGGGAGATAAGGTTTATGACCGAACACGAGTTCATAGGGAGTAAATTGGGTAGTGGTGTGGACGCTGCTGTTGTATGTTAACATGGCAGTGTAGACATACTTATGCCAATTGGTTCTATAATCATTTACATATGATTTGAGATACTCTTTTAGAGTTGAGTGGCTCCTCTCGAGTGCTCCTTGTGTCTGCGGATGATAAGGAGAGCTCCAAATCTGCTTCACCTTAAGGAATTCGCAACTACGCTTAAACAGTTCTGCAGTAAAGTTTGGCCCTTGATCAGTTAATACAGATTTTGGAATCCCGAACACAGATATGAAATGTATTAAACATTCACAGGATTCCTCTGCAGTGCAATTTGAGATAGGGTATGCTAAAGAGAATTTAGTGAGGTCGTCCTGTAAAGTGAGGATGAACCTAAATTTGTGGAGACCAGCTTCTGGAAGGGGACCAACAATATCTAAGCCAATTCTCTCAAAAGGTCGGGTAGAAGAAGTAGTAATTTGCATAGGGGATCTATTTATTCTTCTTAGAGCTTTGTTGGATTGACATAGTTTACAATTTTTTACATAGTTCTCTATGTCTGACCGCATATTTTTCCAATAATAGCGCTCTTTAATTCTATTATACATTCTATTTGAGCCTACATGCCCCGCTATCGGAATATCATGGTTTTCTTTAAGTATTTTTGCGATTTCTGTTGGGACTGGATATATAATAGTGTTGTGATGAATATTTATTGTAATATTAGTATTATCAAAGAGATACATGAACATGCCGTAGATTTTAACAAAAGATCGTTGCTCAAATAAGTTCTTGAAATCTGATACCGCTATTTCACTGATATCTCCAGCTAGCAGTATATCATCACGAGCAGATTTAATGGTTTTGAATATTTCGGGATATGAGGTATTATCAAAATAGTATAACTTAGTGAATAGTAGGTAGAATGTTTTTCCTTTTATTTCAAGCCTTTTGAATGAGTGAAGTTCGCGTTCTTCATCGAGAATAATAGAAGAGTCATCGAGTTCAGAAAGAATATCTTGGAGATATGGGTTTGAGTCATCAAAATCGATTGAAACTGGAAATAAGATGGTTTTACAACTGCTTTTAAGAAGATTTTCGTTATGTTCCTTTATATAGGTGTTGAATATTTTATCTTTGTTAGAGAAGGATTGTAAAAAATTATTATAATCTTCGTTAGAATTAGAAGGACATGGGATAGGATTAGGACTGGTATTAGGGGTACCTAATAGAGATGGGAGATTTGAAGGACTTAGGTCTTCGTCGCGGTTTTCCGTGGGACTAATATCAAATGCACCTAAGTCTTCGAGGTCCTTCAGAACCTCTTGTGGGATATCAGAGTTTCCTGATGAGTTAGAATTTTGTTCGGAGATTGGGTCGACAGGATCTCTAGAAGTAGAAGGTTGAGGGTCATTTTCCCTTTGGACAACAGGGTTCACGGGGTAACGGGATAATGCATCTGCATTACTATTCGTCTTACCTCTTTTATATTCTACCTCGTAGTCGAACTCTTCTAATTTTAATCGCCATCTTACAAGTTTGGAGCCAGGGTCTTTGCACTTAAAAAGCCATTTGAGTGGCTGATGGTCAGTGATGATTTTAAAGCGACGGCCGTAAAGGTAAGGTCTGAAAGCTTGGGTACCATGAAGGATGGCAAGGCATTCCTTCTCAGTTACGCTATAATTGGCTTCAGCCTTATTAAGAGTTCTGGAGCTATAGGCAATTGGTCTGTCTTTCCCTATTGGGCCTTGAGATAAAATGGCTGAGACGGCAAAATTGGATGCATCACAAGTTAGGACAAAGGGTTGTGAGAAATCGGGATATGCCAATACTGGAGCAGAGGTGAGGCATGTTTTAAGGGTTTCGAAAGCTAGCTGCTGCTCATTTTGCCATAAAAATGGGATATCTTTCTTAAGGAGGTTTGTCAAAGGCTTAGCAATTTTGGAGAGGTTAGGTATAAATCGGCGATAATAAGAAACTAGCCCTAGGAAAGATTTTATGTCTTTTGGGCATTTGGGCTTAGGGAATTGTTGTACAGCCTTAACTTTCTCTGGGTTTGGTTTGACTCCTTGGTCAGTTATCATATGACCGAGATAAGAGACTTCCTTACGGAGAAATTCGCACTTATCCGGCTGAAGTTTAAGGTTGGCATTCCTAAGCCTGTCGAAGATATTGGATAGGTTTTTCATGTGTGTGAAGAGATCAAATGAGTAGATTACGATATCATCGAGGTAAACAAAGCATTGAA
The DNA here is from genome assembly GCA_946251805.1 of Cybosia mesomella. Classification (NCBI taxonomy): domain Eukaryota; kingdom Metazoa; phylum Arthropoda; class Insecta; order Lepidoptera; family Erebidae; genus Cybosia; species Cybosia mesomella. The sequence goes on from OX276403.1 coordinate 17,883,800, forward strand.
TGCCTTGTAGTCCTGACAACACCGTGTTCATCACCCTTTGGAAGGTAGAGGGAGCATTTTTGAGCCCGAACGGCATACGGGTGAATTCAAAGTGACCTTGAGGCACAGAGAAGGCTGTTTTAGAGGAATCTTGCTCTGCCATCTTTATCTGATGGAAACCGGATGCCAGATCAAGTGTGCTGAAATATTTGCATTTGCCCAGTTGGTCTAGAATTTCTGTGATGTTTGGAATAGGATAGGAGTCACCAATGGTGATATCATTCAGTCTGCGGTAGTCTATTACTACACGCCATTTGCGCAGACCGGAAGCATCTGCTTTCTTGGGGACTACCCATATTGGGGAAGACCATGGAGAAGTAGAGGGCTTTATTATCCCATCATCAAGCATTTTATCTATTTGAGATTGGACTTCTTGTTTGTGCACCTCAGGGAATCTATAAGATTTAGTATTTATAGGTACAGAAGAAGAAGTAGGTATTTCATGTTGAAGAACATCGGTACTTGTTAATTTATCATTAGGGAGATGAAATATGTCAGAGTAAGTAGCACAAAGATCAAAAAGAGCGTCCTTTTCTTCATTATTTAAGTGTGATGTTCTTAAAAGGCCTAATACTTCTTCAGTCCGATTGAACGTGTCATTTGAAGAGTTATTCGAGTGAGTATTATAAAGAATGTGATGACTATGATCCTTCTCTAAGGGTAGAATTCTTAATTTCATGTCGGAGCTGATTGATATAGGAGATTCAGAGATATTCACGACAGTTACGTTAACCCGTGAGTTAGGTTTCACCTTGACTATGCAATTGGCTACTAGAAGGGACTCCATAGGATGTTGATCTAGAATGAGACCTTCTCTTATTCCAGGATTTAAGACAGAGCATTCTATTATTGTCTCTGTGCGAGGTTCAATAGTATATATAGGATCATTAAATTTTAATGTTAATTTTATTTTGTTTACTGTAAGAGTATCGTCATTATAATTAATATTAGAATGAGATTCTGACAGGAAGTCATTTCCTATAATTCCGTCATAAGGAAAATGTAAGTCACCGATTACATGGAAATTATGCTCGAAAGAATTGAATTTTAAAGAGATATGCCCAAGAGATTGTATGGGATTATTTGTGGTACCTATTCCGGTGAAGCTTATAATTTCTTTATTCACGTCCGGTAGTTTCTCAATGCATGATAACTTAATGAGACTTATCGAAGCGCCACTATCTACGAGCAATCTCAGTGGTTTGGTTGACACAGAAGTTTGGGCTTCGATAAAAGGTAAGTACTTTCTTGATGGATTGGATGTAATGTTATGAATTTTAATGCGCTTTTTTTTCTTTTTCAGGTAGTTTAGGAGCCGAAGCATGGGATTGAGACCTTGAAGAAATGACGTCTTTTAGTTTAGGTTTGGGTTGAGTGCATGTATTTGTGAGTGACGTAGTGGATACAGAGGATGAGGTTATTGTACGGGATTTAGAAGATGTTATGGAGCTAGTAGATGTAGTGGGCACATGAACAGCAGGTACAGCGGACATAGGGGACGCAGTGGAGACAGTGGTTGCAGTGGATACAGCGGATACAGTGGGTATAGCGGGAACAGTAGACACAGTGGATACAGCGGATACAGTGGATACAGCGGATGCGGTTGATACAGCGGATACAGTGGATACAGTGGATACAGCGGATACAGTGGGTACAGTAGATATAGCGGATACAGTGGATACAGCGGATACAGTGGATACAGCGGATACAGTGGATATATTAGGCTTGGCATCGATTTTGTTATTTAATTTTCCCGCACGACACCGGCCGGGAAAGCTTCCTCGTTTAAATGATCGATTTCATCGATGCCATTCCCATCATTCTCAGGCGAGGAGATAGTGTGAATAGGTTGATTACGGTTTTGGAATGCTGAGTTAGGGGCTGGGCGAGAATAGTTTTGATTTTGTGAATTACCAAAACGCCTATTATTGTATTCCCTTTTACGGCATTCTTCTATGGTATGACCTAAGGCCTTGCAGTACCGGCACACTACGGGATTAGACCTATGTGATGACGATGCCACATTATTGTTATACTGTGGTCGACTGAAATTACCTTGTGGCGGAGATTGGCGTAAATTTTTATTAGAATTCTGGAAACTGCTAGTCTGTGGCGTAGTATTGCGTTTAATAGAAGCTAAGAAAAATTTTTCCTCGGACACAGCAAAATTAATTGCGTCATTAAGTGTTTCGGGGTCACGACATCGCACAAGAGTAGAAAGTCCAGGTTTGAGCCCGATGACAAATGTGTGCAGAGCTAGGTCTTGCATTGCAGCGACACGACCTGCCAGTTCGCCCTTTTTCTTAGTTGGCATCGATATATTAATTTCTGTTAGTAGTTTAGAAAGGCAAGATTCAATCCTGAGGGCAAACTGGTTGACCGTCTCTGACTGAGCCTGTTTACATTCTTGTAGTTCGGAAAGTAAAGCGGCGTAGTGCTTTTTCTCACCAAATTGGGATTTTAAGAAATCTTCTAATTGTTGCCAGTTTTCGAATTCTTTGATAGAGCAGGCGCTCTCAGCACGCCCCTCGAGTTGGCTTAAAATGAATTTTAACAACACATCTACTTGTGCAGCGGAGGCTAAATTTATTGCATTCCTGCAGTTATTTAAAAATGCATTTAATTTTTCCCTATTTCCATCATACTTATTAATGAATTTAATTAAAATATTCATACTGATTTCAGACATCGTTAGTGTGTTCTCGTCCTTAGGCATTACTGGGAATATGTCTGATAAGAGCGTCCAGAACGCTATTGCTAAGCCGTCCCACGCAAAAGATAGGCACACCTGCGCTTGATTCTCCGATTACTGTACTGAGAATAAATAGTTACAAATAGTTTAACAATGCAAAAGTTATTTTTAGACTTACAGAAGTAACTGCATTTGGATATTGAAGTCTTGAAAACACTGGGAACACTGCACTGAACCGAAAATGTCGGAAAATATACGAAGGGTTTTGAGGAACACTGGAAAATTTTACGATTTCTTTACGCACTGGGAATTCCGCAACTTAAAACACTTTTTCGGGTGAGTTAGGTATCCGTCACAGGATACTAGACACTGGAAACTGGATACGAGACTCTGGAACTGGATACTAGATTCTGGAACTCAGGAAAACTGGATACTGGGCTCTGCAGCTTGACCTTTGTATATATTTTTTTTTTTTTTTGACCTCGGTGATGTCCTCGTCGCGGCTTGACAAAGAGTTGTAGAGTCACAGAAGAAAGAGTCACTCGCGGCACTCGTGAAGATATATTATTATAAAACACTTTTTCTTTTTCACGTTTTCACTTTCACAATTTTCACGACTGGAATGTCCCGGATTCCGTTTTTCGAGGAATCCCTTTACGCTGCCACCAATGTTACACGGGAGCGGGCTCGCGAGTTTTTAAAAAAACAAATTTTGAGTACACCGGATTTATTGAATTTAAGTTTTACAAAATTGAAGCACTTTTAGAATAAATGAGAATTAGAAATAAAATGAAATAGAATAAAGAAAAGAACAAGTGCTCTGGAAGGAGGCTGGCGGTGAACTGTCCGATCCGCTAGCCCTCTTCAACTCACAGGAGTGATAGCGCTGACTCAGGCGAAAGTGTCAGCACTTTTATAGGAGAACCCCATATGTAACAGCACGTGATCTCCGGTAAAGGGAGCTTCGGGGACCACCTGGATCGGATCAGGAAGGAGCCAACGCCTGAGTGCCATCACTGCGACGCGAGCGAGGACTCGAGGCTGCACACGCTGGTGGACTGCCCGGCGTGGGAGGTGCCGAGGTGTGACCTAGTGGCAGCCATCTGGGTGGGAGTCCTCTCGCTCGGCAGCATGATTGCGGCAATGGTGCGGAGCGCGTGCGCGTGGGCCGCCACCGCCTCCTTCTGCGAGCATGTAATGCTCAAGAAGTAGATGGTGGAGAACGCCCTGGAGAGATTTAGAACTCTCCCGGCTCGCCGAGCCTACAACATGCTCGCCGCGCGTTGCAGGTGACGTTGCTCAATTGTAAAAAAAATTTCATCCGTAAACAATATTTTATTGTGACCTCCCTTTGAGTACCGCTTCAGTAATTGCTTCGATTTTACAACCCTATTCTTTTTTAAATTATAAGTTAAGAAATGACCAGTACGTCTCTTATAGGCTGCAAGTCCTCAGTCATCTTTTTAAATACGCGACATGGTTCTAGGTGCTATCTTCATCTCCCGAGATAAAATCTTTTGCTTTCGGACAGGATTTCTTCGAATTCTTTCCCCTACTGCTTTGACAACCTTTTTCGTACGAATACTACGTGGACGGCCAGATCTTCTTCTGTCACAAACAGAGGAGGTCTCATTGTACCTATTAATAGCCCGGTACACAAACATTTTACTAATACCAAGCGTACCTTTTATTTTTATTTTTTTCCGTGCGGAAATCCCTTCGGATACCCCCCCGCCGGCCAGCGGGGGCGGTTATTATTATTATGGTATTATGGTATTATTGTTATAAAAAATCATATAAAAATTACAGATTGCAAATACAAATGTAATATTTTGTTTATTTTTAATTGTAACAGTATTTATGGCCAGACTAAGTACAGTACAAATTTATTATTCCCATTCAGTCCAATTTGTCTAACTATTATAGTTAAGTTAAGACTTTTGTTTTAATTAACCAATCAAAATATGAAAGGTGGTGTATCAGTCGTAAATATTTATTAATCCTTTTTCAAGTTCTTATTCAAGGTTAATTACGTACAATTAAATTCCTCTATACATTATTTGAATCGAACTTTTTCATTTAGAGGTTAGAACGGGTATGAAAATTCTAAAAGTGAGAAAATATGCCATGGTTGTTGCTCAAGATCTTGAGAAAGACGTAATGGATATCAGTTAACCCGGCGTCATTGACGCAGGGTCAAAATGACCCTGTAGATATTAAAATCGAAATGTTACTGAGATCTAATTGAAGTAAATAGATGCGAGTCTCAGTAGCTGCAGGTAAGAATCAACCTTATCTGTCGTGCACCTCATTTCAGACTTCTGTTGCTGGTGCAAGAAGCAACACGTGCATAAACCTACGACAGGGTCATTATGACCCAGCTCTATAACGACGTTGCATTTTTGTGTCATGAATCATGATTGAGTTTGAAATTTATTTTGTTTTTTTACTTATTCACGCAATGAACTCGGAGAGTGAGCGTTATCGAGTCATGGGCATTCTTGAGTGGGTCTTCAGAGAATGATGAACATGTTTTTTAGCTTTAGCCTTCGATATACCTTTTTTTTTTTTACGTGCGGAAATCCCTTCGGATACCCCCCGCTGGCCAGCGGGGGTGGTTATGTCGTGTCTCGACTAAAACCGCACGGTGTCCTCCCCAAGTGTCCGTTGCCGGGCACCCCGGGTAAGCCCTCGAAAGGATAACCCCAGGGTTGCCGGCGGACTTTGGCCGCCAACGCGGCCTCGCCTGGTGGAGTCGGGTTTTATCCCGCTTCGGTGAGTTGGCAGGCGTGTGTAGGGCACACACGACACGCCTCCGACACGGCCTGCTTCTGTAAGGACGGCGAGTCGGCCAACTGCCGTCCTCAGGCCCCGATCATGGAGGTCGGTAGTCCCGGGCGTAGATGAGTCTGCGGCGTCCTCGCCGCAGACTGCGAAACTCGGGGGGCAGGGTTCTTTCCCGCTCCCTCTCCGCCGTCTCTTTCGCGCGCATTACCTGCTCGCAGAAAGAGGTGGCGGCGTGCCACTTGCTCCCATCGGAGACCACGGCCCTCACCATGGTCTCCAACGAGAGAACGTCCACGCCCAGGACCGCAACGAGATCCCGGCGTTGACTTGCCCACGCAGGGCACTCCACCAACGTATGGAGCGCCGTGTCTTCGCCAGGATCCTCGCAGTGCTGGCACTGCGGCATTGTCTCCCGGTGGATGCCCCACAGATACTTACCGAAACACCCGTGTCCGGTAACTATCTGGCACATCCGGTAGGAGAGGTCCCCATGGTCCCTCTGCAACCACTCCTTCATGATCGGTCTCACCGCCGCAATGGTGGATTCCCCCCACCTTGGGTGCTCAAGTCGCACCCTCCATGTCTCCATGAGTTCCCGGTGGAGCTGGGACCGCTGAGCCCTTCGATATACCTAAGTAAATTTTCAATGAAAATGCTTTTATTTAATTTTGTTATTTTTTTTTAGATAAACGTAATATTGTAAGTGGATCATAATGACCCACCTTGTGTTCAGCAATTTTCCGCCACAATAACGCCTGGTTAAACCTACAATAATGTACAATTCGTACCTACTCCGGTTTAACATATTAATCATCATCATCCTCATAGCGATTTCCCAGTTGCATCCAAAGTTTACACATTGAAGCCTGGGATCCGCTTATTGTATTTGATTGTTATTTGCCTGCCGTCTCAACTCCCAACCCCGAGAGGAACGCCTACATCAGAGACTCGTCCGTTATTTAGCAGGTGCACCGTCTAGCAGATGAGGTTACCTTGGGCTCCAAAGGTGCGGATAGGGCCCTGTACACCATGGTTTAACATATTAGTATGTATTATATTTCAGTCGGTTGCTTAGTTAATGACATACAGTTTGACATCTTCTTCGTACGTGGTCCTAAGTAAATAATAGGGGTCAAAAACAAGTGTATCAACAATGATACTATTGTAGAGAAGATGAAACTTCTTATGTGTAGTCAAGTAAGATTTATTACGTAATTTGCCCGTGTGAATTCGGTATGGAGCCGCTGTACTAAGTAGGTAATTTCGCCCGCCCTCGTGTCGCTTCGGTTTACATGAGTTTTTTAAAAATTCTAGCCATATAATTTACACTTAATATATAGCCGTAGAGGTACCTAAAAGATTGTTTTTCAATAAACTCCGAAGACTCCCCCAACAGATAAAACCAGACAGATAAACACACTCAAATAATTCGGCCTCTCTCTTTATAATATTACTATAGATATATTTATCCAAGAAAACCTAAATAATAAGAAACCAAAAACAGTATATTATCCAAAAAAACTAATTTTTCGACTTATGACGGGCAATTTTAAATTATGTGAAAAATGGACCAAACAAAAGCAATCTCCCAAAAATAGTCATTATTTGTTTATGAACCGAACTAAATGAATATTTCTGCATTGGGTTCCGTATAGCTACGTGTATATAGTGATCTCTTCACCTTTAGTTTTTTGGTATTGCACTTGGGATTGGGCAGATACCATAGGAAACACAGAGCAGGAAGAATAAGAAACGACTTTATGACTAATCACCATGAAAGACTGCTGAACTTAATTGGGATAGAACTACGAAAATACGCAAAGTAACCTCTTGCAGACGAACAGCACGGACATGTAGATTGAGTGGTGTTACAGGTATTATGTCATGGTTTTGTGTTTTACTTCACACCGCCTAATATACTATTGTTACAAATTTTCTTGGTACTGACTTCAGAATTACAGAACAATAAATAATAATCCTGGGGGCCAGTTATTATCTTCATGAGATTATTGCAACACACTGAAGTAAATGAGGTAGCTTCATCAATTGTATATTCTAACCGGAGATTACCTTTTTTTTTTTTTTTTTTTTTGTTTATCGTGCGGAAATCCCTTCGGATACCCCCCGCCGGCCATTGGGGGCGGTTATGTCGGGCTTGCACCGACTAAAACCGCACGCCGTCTCGGGTCTTCATACGCCGGGGTGTCAGGTTACCCATAGAGCATATCCCTCGCACCCCGGCTGACCCTGGGCCATCTCACCACTAACAGCATCGCTCATCCTGTCTCCTCTGAAAGCAGAGGAGTACGGAGAGCGATGTGTTCCCGCCACGTTGGGTATTGGCCGACGATCAATGCCAACCCTATGAAGGGGTGAAGGGGAAGCCATTGACCGCCGCCCAGGGTGTACCGGCCGCTCCGATTCCGTTCCCCCCGGACTGCAGCGGGATCGGAATCGGAGCGACACTCGAGGAGGTTACCCAACACACCCCAACCGGAGATTACCTAAAAATATATTACACAAAACTTACTATAGAATAGTGTAGTGGGAGTATATCTTTAATTGAAATAAAACATTGACAAAAAGACTATTAAAAAATTCAAGAATATTAGGATGACAAACAAGCTTGGAAATAAACTGTTTATTCTACTAGGTGGTTCAAGTAAACATTGTTATTAGAATTTGTAAACATACTTGGAAATAGACCAAAAAAGCCAGCTGAGTTTCTTGCCGGAGTTTTCTTAGAACGCAATTGCGGACCAGTGGTCAGCATAGTAAATATTAGTAGGTACAAAATAAAAAATTCTTCTCGTTCTTGTTTGCTTTCTTCTGCATAGCTACAAATAAGTATGACAAGAGTTTACCTAATAAGTTTATAATATACAATAAAATATGCTACCAAAACTAGTACATTAGTAGAGTTCATGATAAAATGTCTTCTATTTTATACCACATTTACTACAATACTACTAGTTATTGCCCGCAACTCGGCCCGCGTGGAATTCTGTTTCCATCCCCGCTTCCCGTTTTCCCGAGATTGTGTATTATTACAGACTATAATCTATCCCTGTGCCAAATTTCATCCAGATCCGTTCAGCCGTTTTTGCGTGAAAGTGTAACAAACATCCATACATCCGTACGTACTTAATTACAAACACACATTTATAATATTAAAGAAGGATGATGTGGTATTATGAAAGATTTTTAATACTGCTCAGAATCACATCAGGAACTATCACCTCGTAAAATGGAAATACTTCCTCAATGTAGTAATTCTAAATTTTGAATGCAATCGTACAAACACAATGGAAGTGCTGATGTCAATCAATGCTTTGCGCGGATTAAGAGCGTGACGGTTATATAACTGTGAAAACGTAAAGTCAGTTGTTTCATCTTGCAACATAAGAATTATATTCCGCATTGGAGGAGACACTTATAACTAAACAATGGGTCAGTTGACAAAACGCTTTCAAACCAGACTGCGAGTCAATTCTGACAAGATCCAGGTTGTGTAGAAAAATGTATAACTAGTAAAACTCTACTAGGTCGCTGCAAGGCGAATCGCTGCTTGCAATGTTGAGCTGAGTGAGACATCGTGATTCTTGTCCAATAGATTTGACCGCTATTGCGGAATCAGAATTTGAAAATTTTGAACAGTGATCATTCCTCCGTGGCAAGTCCGATTTTGAAAATTCTTTTTGAAAGTCACAACTCTGGACATGCTTTCTGAGCGTCTAAAATTTGGTCACAGTGTCTCGAGCGGTTATTGTGTAATTCCATCTGGAATTTTTTGAACGGTGATCATTCCTCTGTGGTAGCATTATTTTTTTTCAAAATATATCCATAAACCTTCCTCTGTTTGACCTCTTTAATCATGCCAAATTTGGTTCTGATTGGCTTAGTAGTTTAGGAGGAGACCTGTGACAAAGAAAATCCTGAAGTCTGGTATGAGGAGCTCTCGCTCGACTTCGTCTCACTCAGCTCAATTAACTGCTTCAATTATTTAATCTGTTTAAAAATGCCGTGCCGCTAGTAAACATTTCTTTTCATACCACTCAGATAGCATGAAAAAAAAAATTACATATTTTGTTTGGGTATTGGGTCCCATTTATACCCGTTTACAATAAAACCATATAATTTCAAGTTATTTAACTATTGCAAGCAAATAATGAAACTAAAAAGTTAAAGAGAGAAAGAAAGAAAGAAAATGATTTATTTAGGTATTCGAAGACGTACAGTAAGTATTGTACATGGTATATTAACGTGAGTAATTGATTATCCGTCGGTAGCTTAGTGGTTAAGGAGTTGGCCTTACGATCGAGAAGTCCCGGTTTTGAATCCTGGCGATTACACTACCGACATGAACGAACTCCTAATACAAGCAATTTAGCTTAGCTGGGGGGTTAGAGGGAATGTTAGTAATTGCGGTTACGAATATTGTTAAAAAAATAGTACCTATCCAGTCATTTCTTCTTCTATTTAAGAAACTTGGACTTAGTCCTTTCATTTATTACTGTGAGGTTTGCGATCAAAATTGGAGTAGGCATTTGTACATAACAGCAATGATAATACGGGCTAGCATTCACTGGGAATATTATACTATACTATACTATAGGAAAAGCAAACATTCCGTCGGTTAAACGTTCTTAGGTCAAACGTTCATTCGATCATTCTAAGAATGTAAAAATTATGTTCCGTTCCGACTCAAACTACAACGCAAGAACAAAGCAACCTACTGATTAACTATACAGTATTTTAAAACTTTAGGTAATTGGCTATTCTAATAAACATTCAAACACTTTCTATAAAGCACTATCTAGACCTAAAAGTACGCATACCTTAGCTAGCTTGAATTATGGGTTCTAGAGAATACTTAGCTAATTTTTCATTGTAAAAACATAGATACTAGACATAGAAACACCCCGAACAATGCAAATAAGTATACAAATATTTGCACAGAGCAGGAATCGAAACCGCCACCTATGACTTAGGAATTGAATTCTTTCCCGCTACGCCACATAGGTCGCCAAATAAAAATATAAATATAACAAACTGATTTGCAATAACAGTTTCATCACCGGGGTACAATTGGCGACAGCTACAATTAACACGAAACCAAAAAGCATACAAATTTCTATTAAAGCAATTATTGTGATAAAAAATTACTGCATTATATCCGGACACGCAAACTTAATGATAAATATTCAGTTATTTCACGGAGGTCGTTACGTAAGATTTTTGCATCAGCATTTATATTTTTGACGTTGTTTAGAATTTTATTCTTAAAATATCCTACGGTATGATTCTTTACTGTTCACGAACCAACTGATAATGCAACATTCGGACTCATGCCCAAGGCATTGTTGGATTTAAATTAAGACGTATTTTTGAGAATATCGGCTTCGTAACTACTGAAAATGCCGCTTCACTCGATTTGTTGATCAAAGTAAGCGTCATAATGAAGGCTAAGGGTAATTTAGGGTACGTAACTAAATCCTCAGAATTTTTATACTTCTATAACTTGGTTAGTAAGTTAGTAAGTCGGCAAAAAAGAACATGGTGCTCTTAATGGACCAATGTTAAAAAATGGTCACAATACCATAGGTAATACACAATTATTATTACTAACGTCATAACTCACTCAATTCTTTAAATTTCAGATAAGTAGTGAATATACAAAAATTTAATTATTTACTGTTTTGTTTCCTTTCAAAAACAATTTTAATTAAATTATCATATTTTAAATTAATTCTGCACGTTGTTTTATAACCGTGATTTTTTACGGAACGAATTTGTTCTTGGAATGGATGCATCAGGGTAGCTCTTTTGACAAATACGGATGGTATAGCTGGTTGTGTGTTCGTGTAGAGCCTTCAATGAAGCGGAAACATTCTATCCGCCAATCGCAAAAGAGATGCATGCTTTCTCTGGGCCATTAATTAAAATACTCTGTGTCATTTTATCATATAAATTCATTCTGTCGGTTCCCGATGTCTCCCCGTGAAAGATGTAAATCGCGATAAAATCCATTAAAACGGTTTTTTTTTTCAATGTGCAATATTCGTGTGAACTTCTGACAATATTAAGATTTTCCCTTTTTAAGTTCCTGAGAAATGGCGTAAAGAAACATAAGCTGAAGTACTCTCGATTAAGATCGTTAAGTGACTATGATGAAGTGAAGAACAATGTTATATCCCCATGCAGATATTAGTTAGTAGTGTTTAGATATTTTCGAAAAAATCTATAAAAATTCGATAGATTGTAAATAAAAATAAATATATCGTTACTGCAGAATATTATGGCTTTTGAATGAAGTTGTATAAATGGATTTTTATGGAAAGTAAGTGTATACTACTCTTTTTTCCTATAAATACCCATATAAACAACCATGGCACTTTACGCCGTTGTATGTTCATGGCCATGCTAGCAATTAAGCTGAAAATTCGCCTTTTGTCATGCGATATTTGTATATGGACGATGATGTGAATATTAAATTATTCCTGGAAGACTCATTCCATCTATTTCACTTAATTAGTTGCCTTCGTCCGAACTGGTCGTTATATTTGCCTTGGGTAGGGTAATTTTACTCATTATTATTAACGTAGTAGTAACAATAAACTTGTTTATGAGCGTTGCTTTATGCCAATTTTGTAACAACTATTTGTGTTTATTTAACTGTATTTTATTACTATTTATGATAAAGTGCAGTTCATCATCATCATCATCATCAACCTATTTTAGTCCACTGCTGGACAGGACAGGTCTCCCCTAATGAGCGCCATAGCGCCCTGTCTTCAGCTTGCCGCATCCAGCATCTGCCCGCAGTCTTTCGCAGATCGTCATCCCACCTGGCCGGAGGGCGTATTACACTACGTTTGCCGAGTCGCGGTCTCCATCGCATTAAAAACACGCCTGTCTAGTAATAACCTATTCACTCGAGACAACCATTTTCAGGTGCTGGAAACATAAACTCCGCTTCGGTCGTCTATGGAACCAGAGTTAAGGAACTGATTTCATACCCCGCTTTTAATTTACTAGAACGGAACTGATATCGATCGAGGCTTTTAATTTACTTATATGCTGAAGTAAGTCATCTAAGTATACTAGATTACTCTTCTCTGATTGTACTAAACTTGTCTAATTTGAGCTGTTCTTAAGCTCCACCGATATTTCTCTAATACTATTCGGAACACAAAATTATGTGTTTATCTATACCCACTGTCCTTTTCTTATCTAAATATCAATCAATTGACCAATTTCGGTTTATTTATTCTAATGATTACCTACTCATCTAAATGGAAACCAGAATGGACTAAAATGTTATTAAATATAGATAACAATCATTACATAATGTGGTGTCATAACAAACAGCTGGGTCGGTCTTACCTGGTCTTACCATATTCAGATACATATTTAGTAAGTTAATTAGCAATATTATTTATTTCTGCTATTGCTATTCGTGTAGGTGCTATTCGGACGTATGCTCTAGGTGGACTCCTCAATTATTCAATAGAGAAACCAATTATATATGAAATATATATTTTTGTTTTACCTTAGAGGAGTAGTACCTTGTTAGATCATGTGAAACTGTCAGTAGCGTGACGTCAGCTCGTTTTAAATGAAAGGAAACGAGAAACCTAATATACATTTATCTTAATCCAACTTACATACGCTTGAGTGTCAACACATGCTGGATAAACAATCTACGTCAGCAATATCTATCCACGTCATAATGTAAAATTCCATTTTTAAATTATTTCTTGAAATGAGATACGGGAAATTCAAAATTACTGAGACTACTTATACGAGTCTTATAGCTAAGTACGAAGAATCATCGAAAACGTGGAGACGATTATATTAATTTAAGATTATCACAATAAAAAATCTAAAAACAGTAGTTGAGGCTGAAGTTCCATCGTAGAAATATGACAATCAACAACAAAAGTAGCTTAACAAATTTTCAATTAATCACTATAATCGTAGTTCTTAAACCTTTAATAAAATATTTAAATATCATGAAATTTATCAACTTTGTCCTCTGGGGAAACTCATCATCATCAACCTATTCTAGTCCACTGCTGGACATAGGTCTCCCCTAATGAGCGCCATAGCGCCCTGTCTTCAGCTTGCCGCATCCAGCATCTGCCCGCAGTCTTTCGCAGATCGTCATCCCACCTGGCCGGAGGGCGTCCTTTTTTTTTTTTTTTTTTTTTTACGTGCGGAAATCCCTTCGGATACCCCCCCGCTGGCCAGCGGGGGTGGTTATGTCGTGTCTCGACTAAAACCGCACGGTGTCCTCCCCAAGTGTCCGTTGCCGGGCACCCCGGGTAAGCCCTCGAAAGGATAACCCCAGGGTTGCCGGCGGACTTTGGCCGCCTTCGCGGCCTCGCCTGGTGGGGTCGGGTTTTATCCCGCTTCGGTGAGTTGGCAGGCGTGTGTAGGGCACACTCGACACGCCTCCGCCACGGCCTGCTTCTGTAAGGACGGCGAGTCGGCCAACTGCCGTCCTCAGGCCCCGATCATGGAGGTCGGTAGTCCTGGGCGTAGATGAGTCTGCGGCGTACTCGCCGCAGACTGCGAAACTCGGGGGGCAGGGTTCTTTCCCGCTCCCTCTCCGCCGTCTCTTTCGCGCGCATTACCTGCTCGCAGAAAGAGGCGGCGGCGTGCCACTTGCTCCCGTCGGAGACCACGGCCCTCACCATGGTCTCCAACGAGAGAACGTCCACGCCCAGGACCGCAACGAGATCCCGGCGTTGACTCGCCCACGCAGGGCACTCCACCAACGTGTGGAGCGCCGTGTCTTCGCCAGGATCCTCGCAGTGCTGGCACTGCGGCGTTGTCTCCCGGTGGATGCGCCACAGATACTTACCGAAACACCCGTGTCCGGTAACCATCTGGCACATCCGGTAGGAGAGGTCCCCATGGTCCCTCTCCAACCACTCCTTCATGATCGGTCTCACCGCCGCAATGGTGGATTCCCCCCACCTTGGGTGCTCAAGTCGCACCCTCCATGTCTCCATGAGTTCCTGGCGGAGCAGGGACCGCTGAGCCCTGATTTCTCGGGGTTCCGGCCTATGGCCCCGCTCCAGCGCCTCCTTGCGCCACTGGTACAGCAGCGCAAGGGCTCTCGCTTCCAGGTCCCATGGAGGGGTCCCAGCTAGGAGACATGCCGCCTCGACGGAGATCGTGCGATACCCCCTGATGACTCTGACGGCCATCGCCTTTAACGGGCTGTTAAGAACAGCCACGTTGCGGGCCGCCAGAGTCTCCGCCCATACGGGGGCCCCGTATAGGGCCATACTTCGCACGATCCCCAGGTACAGTCTCCTAGTGGGGGCGTTGGGTCCCTTAATGTTGGGCATCAGCCGCGATAGCGCGGCCGCAGCCCCCCTCAGTTTCGGGACCAGACTTCGGAGATGAGGTCCGAAGTCCCATCGGCTATCGAGTACGAGCCCAAGGTACTTCATCGTGGGCTCGATGCCGATGCTTACGCCCCCTACGGTTATGCTGGTTCCCGCAGGTGGCCCCCTCCGAGGCCCGTGAAAACACATAGCCTCGGATTTGTGGAGAGCCACCTCGAGTCCCAGCCGCCGTATTCGACCCACGACTTGAGCAACCCCTGCCGTGGCCTTCAGTGCCGCGCTTCGGTACGTTGCTCCCCGCGCCATAACGAGGGTGTCGTCAGCATAGCACACTATGCTGACACCCTCGAGCAACGTACCGCGAAGCACCCAGTCGTATCCGATGTTCCACAGGAGTGGCCCTAGGACCGACCCCTGCGGAACACCGCACGACACTTCTCGCCGCCCTGGCCCTAGCCAGCTCGGGTAAACTATGGCCCTCTCGGATAGGTATGCCTCGACAATGCGGCGGAGGTAAGGAGGCACTCCGTGATACGCGAGCGCCTCCCTAACGCAGCTCCAGGGTAGGGTGTTGAAGGCGTTGGCGATGTCGAGAGACACCGCCACCACCACCCCACCCCGCGAGACTACTTCCTCCGCCAGGCGCCTAACGCGCATGATCGCTTCCACGGTGGAGCGCCCCCGGCGGAAACCGAACTGGTTGTCCGCCAGATCTGGCCCCACGTTCGTGAGATGCTCGACGAGGCGCTCTGCAATAATCCGCTCAAAGAGCTTGCACACCTCGTCGAGCAACACGATCGGCCGGTAACCGGATGGCTGGTCCGCCGGCCGCCCCGCCTTCCGGATAAGGACCAGTTTCCCCGTCTTCCAAGCCTTTGGAAACTGGCCCCTTTCGAGGCATGCGCTAAAGAGCGCCACCAGTCGAGGCCCTAGTTCCTCCAGGGCCAGGACCCATGCTCGGCCTGGAATGCCGTCGGGTCCGGGGGCAGTGCATTTCCGGGCTTTAAGCCGGAGCACTGCTACCCCCAGTTCACTCTCCCTGACTTCGGGCACATCGCTCTCGCTATTATGGGCGTCAGGTGCCTGAGGCGGAGCCATACGCGGAGGGACATGCTCCTCCGCTCTCGCTGGGAACAAGGAGCCCAGTATCCCCTCCAACCGCTCCGGCTGGAGGCTCTGGGTCAGTAGGGGCGCCCTTGGGCGGATTTTGCCCCTGACCGCAAGGTAAGGACGCCCCCATGGGTTCTGCTCCAGAGACTCCAGCAGCTCTTCGCGGGCCCGCCGTTTGGCCTGCTTTATGGCTTCCTGGAGGGTCCTCTTGGCCCCCTTGTACGCCTCATACAGCTCCGCCTCTCGGGCTGCCGCATCATCTGGTCGGCGACGCCTCCGGCGAAACCTGGTGTACTGGCGGCGAGCGGTCACGCACGCTGCTCGCAGCTGTGCGATCTCCGCTGACCACCAGTACACCTGTTTCTTGGCCGGGCCGGGCTTAACCCTAGGCATCGCCGCATCGCAGATATGCGACATGGCTCTCCTGAACCATTCCGCCTCTGCGTCGACATCGGCAGGCCTGGCCGGTGACGGAATCCAGGCCTGCACTATGGATGCCTCCAGGAGAGCCTCCCGATCCAGGCGTCTGAGCGCCCAACGTGGATCCGGGGGATTCGCGATTGTCGGCGGCAGGTTAGTTGGAGGGGAGACGTTGAACCGAATGTACTTATGGTCGGAATCCGTCTCCTCCTCCTCCACCACGCGCCAACCCTGGACGCGGCGGGCGAGAGCAGGGGTCGCGAACGCGACATCCACGACCGAACTGAGCCCCCGCCGCTCCCAGGTGGCGACATTCCCCCGGTTGAGGACCTCTAGACCACGGGTGTTGGCCCAGTCCTCCAGTACTCGCCCCTTGTCATTGGTTTCCCGGGAGCCCCAGGCCTGAGACCAGGAGTTGAAGTCTCCCAGGACCAAGACAGGACGAGGACGGCACGCAGCGAGAACAATGTCCAGTTCAGCGAGCCTTAGCTCAAGCTCGTACTGGTCAAGGCTTGGCGAGAAGTAGACGGCCACGACAGCCAAGCCCTCATAGTCCGCCGCGACACAGCCTCTGCACCTTGCAATGAATGCAAGGCGCGAGGTGTCCGCGGCGGACCCCCCGAAGACGGTCGCTACGCCGTCCAGGTCCACCGGGCTTCCGGGGTGGACCCAGTACGGCTCAGCGACGACGACCACATTGATAGACCACTCCACGATGCTCTGGTACAGAAGATCCTGAGCACCGGTGCAGTGGTTTATGTTCGCCTGCAGGATGCGGATTGGTGTGTCCATTAATGGACGTCCATCTCCGCATCCCGCCGGGAATGTGGCCGCTCCTGAGCGGCACCCCCACTACCCGTTGCGGACGAACGGGGCTTTGGCCTCGAGGCGGCGCAGGATCGGCTGTCCGCCCGGTGCTCCGCCGCTTTGCCCTCCGCTACGCATTTGTAGCAGCGCGGCGGAGCATCGCATGTGCTGGCCTTGTGCCCGGGCTGACTACAGCGGAAGCACCGGTCCCCCACGGTGTCTCCCGCTGTGCACTGCACTCCCACGTGCCCCACGGCCAGGCACCTAAAGCACCTGGCCTCGCGGGGCTGCAGGAGTTGCACCCGCGCCTTAAGGAAGCCCCCAACGAAGAGGCTCCGTTCGTCCGCAATCTTCTGCGCCGCTGCGACGGGGCAGTTGACGACTGCCGTGCCGTGACCGGTGGAGCTGAAGCGGATTTCTCCAGCTCTCACCTGATCCCGGGGGCAGCCGCCTGCCTCCACGACGGCGGAGATAAGTTCCTCCGTCGTGGCCGCATCATCCAGACCCGAAATGCGCAACCCTGCGCATTTATTGGGTCTGGTGACGCGGACGGCTTCCGCGTCTAGCGACTCCCTCAGCTTGGCCGCTAGGGCATCTGCTTTGGGGCCGCTGGTGGCGCCGGAGACCTCGAGAAGGCGAGCTCCGGTGCGAGTCGTCTTGCACCGGAGCCCACCCTCAATCTCAAGGGCCTTGAGGTCCACAGAGGCCTTCGCCTGCCTCAGTACCTGGGCGTACCCCACGCCCTTCTCCACCCCCTCCGTCGTCACCGTCAGGACGACGGCAGTGGAGCGTGGGGCGCGGAGCCTCTTCGGCGCCTTCGCCGCAGCGGCTTTGGCCGCCTTCTTGGCCGCCTTTTTGGCGGCTTTTTTGGCCTTTTTCGCCTTTTTCGCGGCCCCCGCTACCTCCCATCCCTCCCCTCTGGAGGAATGCTCGGGTGTAGCGGGAGCAGCGGATACAGCGGGGGTGCCGCGCTTCTTCCCCTTCCCTTTCCCCTTATCGGGCGTTGGGTTCGCCGGGACACCGGTCCCTGTCTTGGGACCGGGATTTCCGCTGGCGGCAGTCGCGTAGGAGGCGGGCCGCACCAGTGGAGGACGGTACGCCCGGTCTTCCAGTACGCCAAGGCGCCTCTCGATTGCCGCCAGCAGCTGCGTTATGCTCGGCGCAGGCTCTGGTGCCGGCCTGGGTGCCAGATTGGGCGCCGGCGTAGGCACCGATCTAGGCGCCGACGTTGGCGTCGATTTTGCCGCCTTTGGCCCTGGCGCTGATTTTGGCACCACTATCTCCCCGGTACCAGAGGCCACCCTGGCCGGCGGTGCCTCCCGGGGACCTGGCGCAGTCCGGGCCCCCGCTGACCCCGTAACTAGCTGGGTCAGCTTTTCGACCTCCCCGCGGAGCACCCGTTGCTGCTCCAGCGAGTTAGCGAGCTCAGTTTCCAGGGTTGCGACCCGGTCCCTGAGCTTCGCTTCCTCCTCGGATACGCTCCGAGAGAGGAGCTCCTCAAGCGCTGTCTTGGCGACGGCAACATTCTCCGCCACTGTCTTCTTCTTGCCGGATACATTTTTTGCACCTTTTATGGTTTCTGTAATCCGAGCAAGCGCTGCAAGGAGCTCCCTAGCCGCGGGGACGCCTTGGTCCCTGCCACTGGGTAGTGGAGGGACGTGCACCGGCACCCTGCCCGCCGAAGTGGCCAGCACTTTTGCCGGCCGATCATCCTCACTCGAGGAGACCGCCCTCTGTCCGGAGGAGCTTCTGCTCCGGTCTAGAGCGGGTCCACGAGAGCGAGGCCTCTTACGTATTCGGCTGGGAGCTGACTCGCTGTCAGTCCCAGCCGTGGACGCAATCTCCGCGTCCGTTACCTCTCCCATAGGTAGTGGTGTAGCAGGTCTGGCGAAGACGGCCTTGGTCGCCCGAGTGCGAGACCGCAGGAATCTCACCTCTTCCTCCCTCACTACCTCCACTCCGTCATTATCATTGCCGTTATGCGTGCCTTGGTCGTCTGATTTATCCTCGGTATTAGTTTTGGTTTGATTTAAATTGCTCATATCATATCCCACGAGTATGGGGGAAGGACGGTCGATCCAGGCGGAGCCCCCTGCACCTGGACAAGCCTAAATACTATGGAGGTCGGCTGGTATCCATAGGTTTTTACGACTTCGCTGTCGGGTGTTATAGACTTTCCTTGTCGTGGGCCGACCAATAAAGGCAAGCCCTCCGGTCAGCAAGTTCACGGCGTACCCTTCTGGAGCCACCAGTCAGGTCGTTGCTGATCACCTACCGATTACGGAACGCGAGAGGATGGCTAGTCCTCTCTCACCGGCGGCGGCACAAGTGCCCGTCGGCCCCTGCGTTAGCAGTGGGCCAACCCGCCCCTGGGTCCCCCAGGACCCTATGGTGGCCTCCGCCACGAACACCATCCCTCATCCTGTCTCCTCTGAAAGCAGAGGAGTACGGAGAGCGATGTGTTCCCGCCACGTCGGGTATTGGCCGACGATCAATGCCAACCCCATAAAGGGGGAAACCATTGACCGCCGCCCAGGGTGTACCGGCCGCTCCGATTCCGTTCCCCCCGGACTGCAGTGGGATCGGAATCGGAATGACACGCGAGGAGGTTACCCAACATACACCCCCCGGAGGGCGTCCTACACTACGTTTGCCGAGTAGCGGTCTCCACTCAAGAACACGTTTACCCCAGCGGTTGTCGGTTCTTGGCGAGATATGGCCGGCCCACTGCCACTTCAGCTTGCTTATTCTTTGAGCTATGTCGATAACCTTGGTTCTCTGTCGGATGTATTCGTTACGAATCCTATCCTTCAGATCCACCGATATTCCTCTAATACTGGGGAAACTACTTCTACATTAATCAGGTAATAGTACATTTAACTTTTTTTTTTATCTGTCAATCAACAATAAATCCGATTCACTTAGTACCTGCTTCTTAAGCTTATTAAAATGCCAAGATACTTGAGCTCCATTTGCCTTGGTAACGCTTTTCCATCTTTAAAATCTCCTGAAGGAATCGTGCTTCGTGCTCATCGCTCACCGCCCAAAAATTGGCAGGAATAAATCCAGGTGTGAGTCTAAGAATAAATTTTGAGAGATAGGTATTTTACAACCTAATGCTTGACAAGTCAACAATAGCTCGTTAAACCACGCAACCCAAAAAATCAAGCTCAAAAAATCACCTAAGTACAACATTCTAAAAACTTATCTATATCGGCTTTTTTAAATCGCTTTATTTAAACACTCTGATATGGAGCCCAAAAATAACATTTCTACAAGTTTCCCCCCTTTTTTCAGTTTTCAGTGCAGAGTTGTGAATTATGAATTTCACAACAGACGCAGAGGCAACTGGTATAGCTTAATTTTCACTCAGAGCATTGGTACAGTTTCGTCGTTTTACTCACGGTGATGATGCGGAGCACGAGTGTGTAGGCTGCCGCTGCATCCTTGTGCGAGCAAGTAATGCTCGAGAATGAGGCAGCGGAGATGACTCAAATGTCGGAGGTCACTCAACGAGCTCCGTCCTCCATGATGCGCTCATGGAGAACGGAGATCGTTGAGTGACTTCCGGGTGGGCCTGGGGGTGACAAGTGGAGCCGCCTATCGGACGGTGCGCAATAAATAGTATATCTATCTAACCGGGTATTTTTTCAGGAATGAATGATTTGTTATTACATACCACTAAATATCTCTAACGGGCGTGACTGAGTTTGGCTTCTCTCTCTTACCCTCACCAAGTGCTAACGCATCTAGTTTTGCAGAGGATATAGGTAAATAAAAAAACTTATAACCATATCGGTTGTGTGCTTTAATCGCTACTTTAGTCATCTATATTTTTTTTAAAGTAGTCCTGACTGACTGAGTGATACAAAGGCAACGCACAGCCTAAATCGCGGGTACTAGAGACTTGAAATTTGGTGAAGTTTGGAGGGTATGATTGTTTTGATGCGTGGAGTTGTAGGGTAGACTGAGTACCGTTGTGACAATTTCGATGTAATCGCCTATAATTTTGTTTCCATACCAGTTAGATGGAAGAAAAATGTTTTTTCAGGTGCAATATACAATGGTCTACGTATACATACTTCGAAGTTGACCCTAGGTATAATGGTTAACACACACGATCCAATGAAAAAAAAAAGAAAAAATGGCACAACCAACCACACAGTGCATGGGGTTGATAGTGACAGATAAAAAAAATACAACAAAATGCTCTAAAATCACTTTATTCACAAGTAATATGTGCCAGTCAGGTACATTTTCAATATACTATTGCAACATAATGCTAAAAAAAACAATTACATAGTGAAGGAAACATAATCTAGGAACATTTTAATCACATATCTATTTATAAAATTCCCGCGCAAGTTCCATCGTGTTTTCAAATGATCCTAGGAAAACATGCGATGAACTTCCGATTGTAGATACATATCTGAGGCTCTCCTTAAAGCAGTCTCGCGTTTCACTATATTTTTTCAAATTCGTCATTACGTTTATTTGTGTAGCTCTATGGGGCCCCACTAAGATGCGGAGCACGAGTGCGTAGGCTGCCGCTGCCTCCTTCTACGAGGAGGCAGAAAGAGGCCCATAAGCCAACATCCTCGCAAGTCAGTACACCTGCCAATTGACAGACGAAGCTCTGGTGCAGGTTTTTTATCGAGGTTGAGGGGTCAGATGGCAGTCGCTCGCCCAAAATCTAAGATAATCGAAATCAAGATATAGAGCAGAAGAGGAGAGCAGAAGTGCAAACTTTGCATGCAACTGGGACTAGCACGGTGATGATGATGATAAGCATTTTCATGTTTTATTATGTTAGACTGCTGTCTTTCTGTCTTCCTCAAACGTTTGCTGGGCTTCTTAAAGCAAAAAGAAAATTTAATTTGTGTCAAAACCGTACTAAATGCACTCATACGGTAAAAAAAACAATCGCCATGATAATACCGAATAATCTACTTAGAAATTAATCACTGATATTTAATAACTAATTACCACTTACAATTAGTAAAACACACATTAATCTACTTTTACGCATATAACAATAATTATTAAAAGAAATCGAATGAAAATACTTACTTTTAATTGTTAAAAAGTAATGTGGGTACAAGCGTTAATGGCGCACGTGGATTGATGCAATACTGCGACACGCATTCGCACAGGGTATATCCGAAGGGATTTCTATACGAAAAAAAAAAGGTACGGCTTTCAGTTTGTAACTTTGTCTTATAGCTTCGATAATATAACGACTGTCAGAACCGAACCCGGGCACAACTGTACCCAGTCTACTAAGAAACAATATTTTTTAAATCGACCCCTTTTTTTTTTAGCGTGTGGAGACCCCCACGGGTTTCACCCCATCGGTGGTGACGTAGAGGGGCTAAGGTGGAAAATGGGGTAAAAACTTCCTTTCTCATAACTCAAGAACGACTGATGAGATTTTCATGATCTTTGATTCTTTTGGATTTTTCTCCGCCTCGAAAAGCATATAGCCTAAGTAAAAATTCACGAAATAAAGATGAATATTAAGAAATTTTAATTTTTATTATTGTTGTCCTGACTACTGGAACTAAAAGGATTGTGTGGTTTAATGAAACCACGGTAAAAGTGAAACATTTTTTCACATTATAGACATTTAACTAAAAAATAACAACATTTACATGAAACACTGACAAACAATATTTACATTAAACACTGACAAAAACATACAAAATAGCGTGGAGCACTGGCACAAATGAGTAATAGTATAAACACTACACGGTCAGCTGCTGCGAACTATAGGCGCCGCCATATTGGCCTTGGCTGCTATGACGACTGCCTTTCACTTTATCCCTACTCCGCGGCCGACCGTCACGCGACATGCAACACACAGACGAAAAAGTTTGAGACGATGTAATAAAAGTTTGACTTTAAAAAGTATTTGCCTAAATTAACTGTCT
The DNA here is from genome assembly GCA_946251805.1 of Cybosia mesomella. Lineage (NCBI taxonomy): Eukaryota > Metazoa > Arthropoda > Insecta > Lepidoptera > Erebidae > Cybosia > Cybosia mesomella. The sequence continues at coordinate 17,906,947 of OX276403.1, forward strand.
TATACTTGACAAGTTACCTAGCAACCGTTGTTTATGTACGGCTTCTGTCACTTAGAATAATATAATGTAATGTACTGAACTTAATGTGTTCAAAGAAAATTTTAAGCAATTAGTATGCTAACTTTTCCTGAAGATTTAGTTTGAAAAAAGTGAACATCCAGGACTGGATTTGAACCCGCGACTAGTCCCTTATAGGGGGTATACTCTAACCAACTGAACTACCTATTTATTTTATTTTTTTTCGTGCGGAAATCTCTTCGAGCGGGGGCGGTTATGTCGGGCTTGAACCGACTAAAACCGCACGCCGTCTCGGGTCTACAGACGCCGGGGTGTAAGGTTGCCCATAGAGCATATCCCTCGCACCCCGACTGACCCTGGGCCATCTCCGGTTTCGAGATGGCCCCCTCGGGTTTGGGAACCACGGTGTCCCCGTCTTGCCCCGGTTTGGGGGAGGGGCGCTAGTCGCCCCACCGTCCCGGCCTGCTTCTGCTGGGGTGACAGGTGGCCTCACCCGCCACCCCCAGGCCTGCGCTCATGGAGGACGGAGGTCGTTAAGCGACCTCCGGCGCCTGAGTTGCCTGCGACGCGCGGCGAGCAAGTTGCGGGCTCGGCGGACCGGGAGAGTTCTAAGTCTCTCCCGGGCGCGCTCCGCACCATTGCCGCAATCATGCTACCGAGCGAGAGGACTCCCACCCCGATGGCTGCCACGAGGTCACGCCTCGGCGCCTCCCACGCCGGGCAGTCCGCCAGCGTGTGCAGCCCTGAGTCCTCGCTCGCGTCGCAGTGATGACACTCAGGCGTTGGCTCCTTCCTGATCCGATGCAGGTGGTCCCCGAAGCACCCCTTCCCTGAGATCACCTGCGTCAGTCGGTAGGAGAGGCTTCCGTGTCGCCTCTCCAGCCAATCCTCCATGATGGGCCTTACCGCCGCTATTGCGGCGTGCCCTGCGCTTGGTTGCCCAAGTCGTTCCTTCCACTCCACCACGATGGCCTGGCGGAGCTGGGACTGCACGGCCTCGATTTCTCGAGGCTCGGGGTTCCATCCCTGCTCCCGCGCCTCCTTTCGCCACTGGTACAGTTGCGAAAGGGCTCTCGCTTCCAGGTCCCATGGCGGAGTTCCGGCAAGGAGACTCGCCGCCTCGAAGGAGATCGTGCGGTACCCTCGGATGACCCTGATGGCCAGAACTCGCTGCGGAGCGCGCAGCATCCGCACAGTTCTGGTCCTCAGGGCCTCCGCCCATATTGGGCACCCATACAGGGCCATGGACCGCACGATCCCCGCGTAGAGTCTCCTGCAGGAGTCATCGGGCCCCCTCATGTTGGGCAACAGCCGAGCCAGAGCAAGAGCTGTGCCCTTCAATTTGGGGGCCAGACTTCGGGTGTGCTCTCCGAAATCCCATCGGCCGTCGAGCACGAGCCCCAAATATTTCATTTGGGGCTTGATGCCGATGCGATTTCCTCCCACGATGAGACTGGATCCCTCGGGTGGCTTGCTCCGAGGCCCATGGAAGAACAGGGCCTCGGTTTTATGTAGGGCCACCTCGAGACCCAGCCGCCGGATCCGCCTAACGACTTGGGCAACCGCGGTCGTGGCCTTTCGGGTCGCTTCGCGGTACGTCGCCCCGCACGCCGTCACAAGCGTGTCGTCCGCGTAGCACGTGACGGCGGCACCGCCTACGAGCTCACCGCGAAGCACCCAGTCGTATCCGATGTTCCACAGGAGCGGCCCCAGGACCGATCCCTGTGGAACACCGCACGACATTTCACGCCGACCGAGACCGGTCACGGTTGGATAGATGACGGCTCTCTCCGTCAAATACGCCCCGACTATGCGGCGGAGGTAGAGAGGCACTTCGTGATACACGAGCGCCTCCCTAATGCAACTCCAGGGCAAGGTGTTGAACGCGTTGGCGATGTCCAGGGACACCGCCAACATCACCTCACCCCGGGCCACTGCATCCTCCGCCAGAGCCCTCACGCGCATGATGGCATCCACGGTGGAGCGCCTCTGGCGGAAGCCATATTGGCCATCCGCCAGGTCCGGCCCCACTCTTGAGAGGTGCTCGACGAGCCGCTTCGCAATTACTCTTTCAAAGAGCTTGCACACCTCGTCGAGCAACACTATGGGCCGGTAGGCGGACGGCGAGTCCGCCGGGCGCCCCTCCTTTCGGATGAGGACCAGTTTCCCCGTCTTCCACAATTTCGGAAACTGGCCCCGCTCCAAACATGCGCTGAGAAGCCCTCTCAGTCGGGGCTCGAGAGCGTCGTCGACTAGAGCTAGGACCCACGCTCGGCCTGGAATGCCGTCGGGTCCCGGGGCGGTGTGTTTGGCTCTTAGCCTTCTCACCGCCAGCTCTAGTTCTACCCAAGTGACCTCGGGCACGTCGTCGTCTTCCACGTCGGGCGCCATGCGCAACCGAGGCGGAGTCATCTGCGGTGGAACATGTTCCACCGCCCGCGCTGGGAACAGGGAGCCAACAACTCCTCCGAGCAGATCCGGCTGGAGACACCGGGTTAACGGCGGGGCCTTGGGGCGCAGCTTGCCCCTCACCATCCGGTAGGGCCACCCCCAAGGGTCCCGCTCCAGCGTCTCCAGCAGCTCGCGGAAGGCGTCCCGTTTGGAACGCCTTATCTCCGCTCGGAGGGCTCGTCTGGCCTCCCTGTATCCCTCGTACAACTCCGCCTCTCGGGCCTCCGCATCTGCGGGGCGGCGACGCCTCCTACGGAATCGGGCCCACCGGCGGTGCGTGATCACGCAGCCCCGTCTGAGCTGCGCGATCTCCGACGACCACCAGTAGACCTGACCCCTCGGATTATCGGGCGGAGCCCTAGGCATCGCCGCGTCACAGACACGGGTCATGGCCTCCCGGAACCACTCCGCCTCATCGTCTATGCAGACAGGCCTGTCCGGCGCAGGGGCCCAGGCCTGTACGATGGCGGCTTCCAGGAGGAGCTCCCGATCAAGTCGCTTAAGCGCCCAACGTGGCTCGGGTGGAGCCGGTGCAGCCGGCGCGTCGCTCGCAGGGGAGGAAACGCCAAACCAAATGTATCGGTGATCCGAGCTTGTGTCCTCCCCCAAAACGATGCGCCAGCCCTGAACACGTCGCGCCAACGAGGGGCTCGCGAACGATAGGTCCACGATGGAACTACCCCTCGAGGTCACGAACGTGTCCACGGCTCCCCGATTTAGGAGGACTAGGCCGAGTCGTGCGGCCCAGTCCACCAGTGCCCTGCCTCTATGCCCCGTCGCGCCCCTTTCGTGTCGGGAACCCCAGGCATACGACCAGGCGTTGAAGTCCCCGAGCACAAGGACCGGACGGGGCTGGCAGGCATTGACGACGACGGCCAGCTGACGGAGCCATTGCTCATATGCAGCTTGGTCTCGGTTCGGCGTGATATAAGCGGCCACGACCGCTATATCCCCAACCGCTGCCGCCACGCAGCCGGGTCCCCTTGCAACGACGGCAAGAGGGGGGCTGCCGGCGGCAGGGTTGTGCACCAGTGCCGCCGACCCATCCAGCGCGGTTTCCCAGGTAGGCCCGAGGAACCGGTGGGTGTATGGGTCGGCGACAGCGGCGACATTTATGGCCCACTGTGCCATGCTCTGGCGCAGAAGGTCCTGAGCATGGGCACCGTGGCCAACGTTCTCCTGCAGGATGCGGAGTTGAGGATCCATTATGGAACCCCCATCTCCGCATCCCGCTGTGAACTGGAGGCGGAAGGCCGGCCTCCCGGCTTCGGCTCCCCTCCGGCGCAGGCCTTGCTGCCAACCCTGTGGTCGGCCGGCTTGCCTCCCGCTGCACACCTAAAGCAGTGCAGCGGGGCACCGCACGTGCCGGCCTTGTGACCGGGTTGGCCACAGCGGAAGCAACGGTCACCCGCCGTCACTTCCGCCGTGCAGTGCACCCCCACATGGCCCACCGACAGGCACCTGAAGCACCTAGCCGGTCGGGCCTGCAGGAGCCGTGCCTGCGCCCTCAGGAAGCCTCCCACCAGGAGGCTCCGCCCGTCTGCGACCTTTTGGGCCGCTGCGATAGGGCAGCCGACAACTGCTGCCCCCTGTCCACCGCGGCCGAAGCGTATAGCTCCGGCCTTTACTGTGTCCGGGGAGCAGTCCCCGGCCTCCGCCACGGCGAGCCTGAGCTCTTCTGCCGTGACGGAGTCGTTCAGGCCCGTAATGCGCATTTCTGCGCATTTAATGGGCCTGGACACCCGGACGTCGGCTGCATCTAGCGACTAACCAACTGAACTACCTGGAAACGTTCTAGATATTCGAATTTCCAAAACATACTTTCGTATCACGCCTCCAATTTCACAATATTTGCATCAGAACTGTAAAGATTATCATGAAAGTGTGTATTTAAATGTCCACATTGTAACATATCTACACGGACGGAGAAATTCGTACAAAAATCTTGCAAGGAAAAGAAACAACGCTATTCGCCACATTATCAATGGAAATGGGAAAACATGAAAACTCAACCATATCTGAATTTCATAAATAAATAATCTATGACCATCTACACAGCGCTTTCTAGACCCAAGGTAAGCATAGTTTAACTAGCTTTTGTTATGGGTTCCAGAATAAATATATCCAGATTATATAAAAACATACGTATATACTTTTTTTCTTGTAAATACATGCATAATTATTATACATAGAAACACCTAGACCAATGCAAATAGACATACTCATGCATACAAATATTTGCACCGCTCAGGTAATCGAACCGCGCCCCCTGTCGTAGCAGTCGAACGCACTACCGTTACGCCACAGAGGTCGACAATAAATAATAAATCATCGATAGATCATATCAATGAAGTATCAAAAAAGGTGAACAATGAATCACGTCATTTTCCGAGGAATACTTCAAAAAGATCATCAATCAATTAATTAATCAACGATCACATGACAAATGAATGCGCGCTATAAAAAGTACATGCAGTAAATATATATATTTAAAAGGATGGGCACCTTGCACGAGTCCGCTTACGTGGACGCAGAGTCAATACAAAGCTACGGGACAACTCCACCAGCAGCCTCAGTATCGACGGCTACGTGGAGATCAATATCATACAAAACAAAATTTTAGACAATACGTAAAATATTTGACATTGAAAGCAAAACAAGTTAATATGGAATAATACTGGTGCTTTACTTTCGATAATTGCATGTAAAGATAGAAACTTAAAATAAATGTTTACTTTTAATTGTTAAATCATTATAGTTTCATATTTGTACCGCGTATTAAAACGTCGGTATTTGTATTTTTTTTTCTTTACGTACCCGCGCATTATTATACGGGAACTATGACGCCGGTACAACAGAGTTGAGCGCGACGTTGCTTGGTTAAGGTTAGCTCGTTGGTAGACGCTGTATTCGTGCGTTTTTGGTTGGCCTCGCCACGCGAATTATGAGTTCTGCAGCCAAAGTTTTGAAAAAAAACCAAAGTTACTTATAATTAATTAAATTTAATGAAAAATTACAATCTTTAAACAGAAACCTATTCGATGCTAGAATTAGGAATGCCCATAATTTTAATAAAACACATGACTTCGATTCGCGGCGTCAGCAATCGACGCTCGAACGGTCGTCATCGGCGCGGTGGCGTGATCGCTGCGTCGGCGATTCCGTCGTCGTTGCTATGTCCCTTGATCGTCGTGTGTTTGCGGCGTCAGCGGTCTGCTTTAGGGATCCGTACTGTAGCGTTCGGGGCTTGGACGCCACAATACCTCGTGTTGATAACAGATAAACACAAGGAAAAATAGTTATATCTCATTTATTTATTAATTCAACAAAGCTTCCTATATCGAGTTTAGGGAGGTTTTTACGCGAATATATTTATATTTAAACGAACTGTAAGGGATCGCGATCTCCGCTCAAGGACTGAGCCTAAATTTAATACACTTATATCTTCTCTTCTGCCGACGGACCCGGGCGGCGCGTCAAGTCGCCCGCTGTCAGCCGCACAGCCGAATGCAGCTCCAAGCAATTGTTTTTTCTTCCCTACACTCTATTTTAAATCAAACAATTATTTATTTTTAAACTCTGACACATGATGGCCAGGTCAATGAACTGTAGTGGTCGAACGAGGTCGCACACTACAACCAGCTACGCCCTTATGGCCATACATGTGACAGCTACACTGGAGCCCTAGGCCTACTACATCTGACGCAACAAAAAAATTTTTTTATGTATGGTGTCCCTTACAATGGGAATAACGAAGCAATCTTTGTAATAATTAATAATCGTTATTAGAATTTCAAATAATAGTAATTAAACTGTAATAAATACTGAAAAACACGAACAAAGAAAAATTGCTTCATTCTTGGACGGGCAAAACGTCAGCAAAAGATCCACCCACACCATACCTGTTTAAAGAAAAGTTATTGGTATCACTTGTCGATACATTTTAAGGTTTGCCCTGAAGGGACTTAGTAACAGAGTACTTTTAAGACCTACCTAACTAAAAACTAAAGATGACATAAAGTGATCTATCTTTACACATTATGCATGTGTAATAGTCACTCTTTATGTCGCCTACGAATTACTAAATTATTTTTAAATCAACGTTAAAGAGACAGAGAACTTTCCTTCATAAAGAAGAGTCTGATCGAAAACTAGCTTTCAATCATCGTCGGCGCTTATGTCCAAAACGATTTCACTCTCTTACAAAGTTCAGATCACTACTCACAACATTGGACGAAAAAATAATTGCCTAACTCCTACGCTAGAACATCACGACATAACAAAACAAATCTATTTATCTTCAGCAGCACAGCAATATGGAATAAACAGAGAACACATATTATTAATAAAATATTACACACAACACGTTATTTACTACGTGAATTATAATTCTACTAAGATATAGTCCTTATTGGCCCTATTGACCCGCCAACTGTCAATGGTGAAAATAACACAGAAATCTCTTGAAACACTCTGGAACACGCCACCATCATAGGCATTACACCTCTTTATCTTAGCAACCTTCTAGTTGGGCACATAACAGCACATAAAAGCACATAAAAGCAAATAAACACAACGATACTAATAAATGCGTCGCTCCAATGTCGCACGACGTCTTTCTTCAAATGGCACGGGATCGATCCATCCACTGCTAACTGCAGAATGTTGACGTTTCCGACTTCTGCGGAAACTAGCGCTTCACCAGCTGTAGCTGTAGGAACCACCAGCTGTATGGAAACCGGCGTTCCTCCACCAGTTGTAGCGTCCGGGGCTTGGACGCCACAATACCTCGTGTTGATAAAAGATAAACACAAGGAAAAATAGTTATATCTCATTTATTTATTAATTCAACAAAGCTTCCTATATCGAGTTTAGGGAGGTTTTTACGCGAATATATTTATATTTAAACGAACTGTAAGGGATCGCGATCTCCGCTCAAGGACTGAGCCTAAATTGAATACACTTATATCTTCTCTTCGGCCGGCGGACCCGGGCGGCGCGTCAAGTCGCCCGCTGTCAGCCGCACAGCCGAATACAGCTCCAAGCAATTGTTTTTTCTTCCCTACACTCTATTTTAAATCAAACAATTATTTATTTTTAAACTCTGACACATGATGGCCAGGTCAATGAACTGTAGTGGTCGAACGAGGTCGCACACTACAGTACTTAACACCTCCATGCCTAGAACAGCAACTATTTTGTCATATTAAGGGAAAATGTTGCTGGGACCTCGTTGCGTTTCTTGGTAACTACTTCATAAACAGGGAGCTTGAGAGTTTGCTGCTTCTCCTTGTTTTCTGAACAGATATTCCAGCATCTGTATCTGCGGCTTATTACAAATATGACAATGATAGCTGCACATGCTATGATAGTATAAAGAGGTATCGTAGTATGGTATAGGACAGGCGAATGAGTTTTCTCTATTTCAATGGGGTTTTCTAGTAAAATCTTGTTCTGGATACAGGTCTTCTAAGTTTACTGCTCGGAATCCAATGTAAGTGCAGCCATCGGTCTGGTTCAATTCATTGTAGGGGATCTTCGATAGTTTTAGCGGTTGACCCTTTATCTCGTTCCCGTCGTTAACTATGGTGAATTCTGGGGTTTTCATATAGCAATCCCTGGGTATAGTGGCGAGGTAACTTCCACTAACTGTGTTAAAATCTCTTCTGCCACAAGTCAATTGTACTTTCGTTCGTTACGGTAGTGAGAGCACGTAGTGTTGGTCGTCCAATTTCTCTATGGCTTCTGTAGTTAGTGAGATCTTACTCATTTGGCAGGTGGTTTTCAAATGTTGGCGGGTGATAAGTTCCTGGATACAATCGGGTTCGTTGCGTACTTGATGACTTATCTTTTTTCCACAGAGATATATGCTGCTGTACTTCGGGCATACTTCTATGTGCACGAATGATTTCTCGGTTGTTGCTATATAAGGAGTAGGAGGTACAAGGGCTAATTGTTTTTCGTTAGGGACAATAGATAACTTGTATAAATCGTATATCTTACGGGAGACTATAGGAAATTTATAAACTATTACTATTCTTTTCTCAACAAAGTATGAACCTGGTTTGATCAAGTCGTAATATTCTCGTAATTCTAAATTGATTATTTGGTCTTGGCTATATAAAGAATTTAATTTGTCAATCATGGATCTTAGAACTTCTAGATCTAACATAGAGTGATGTGTACTGGATGCATGTATGAATGCTAGACTATTTTCTATTCTAATTATTTCTAGCAATATATCCTCTACGTTATTAGTTATTATAATTAAAGTCTGAGCAAATTTTGTAAATCTCACTAAATTACAATCTCTTTTTAAGAGTAGTTCTAGAGATGCATTGATTTTTGCCTGATTTGAAGCTAATTGTTCCAAAACAGTGTTATGTTGAGTCATCCATTCTTTACACAAACTAATATACTTATTGAATTCGGAGATCATCTTAAGGTCGTTTTCCTGCAAATTTCTAATGGCTTCATCGTATCTTAGGGCATCTGGATGATCTAGGTTGCCAGTAACAGTTTTTATTACTGACCCTAAGCTATTTATCAAACCTCTTTCAACTCTAATGGGTTCCAGTGATTTTATTCGACTTAGTACCTTGTTTAATTTGTTGGTAAGGTAATCGATTTGGTATTCATAAATAGTTTAACTCTAAACATTTTAAGTTGAGTTTATACGGACTCTATTTGGTCTTCAATATCTGTCAGTTGAATGAATTGTATAAAGAAATGGTAATGTGTCGTTAATCTGGTCGGTCCTAGTTTGTATGGTAAAAGTTCTGGTCCATAAGCTAAAGTCTCAAGTCTTATTTCTTGGGGATGCGTCGACGGTATGATCAGTAGTAGCAGACTCCTGTAATAATTGGTTCCCTTTAGGTAGTCTTTTTAGTCACGATTTAGCAACAGAGCCACGTTTTTTCGAGGTATAAATATGAATTGGTAAGTCAGCTAGAACTATGTCTTGTGTAAAGCGTGGGGCAACTTTCTGATGACTGTCGAGGGGGTTTCTTATAAAGACTTGTTGCTGGGGTGAGTATGCTGTCCCAGGCTCACGGGTTTTATTCCTATTTTCGATTAGGGCTGTACGATTTGCAAGAGAGGATTAATTTAATAAATCATATACCTGTTTCATCTGTGGTCTATGGTTCTGCGCGTATTGCTGTAAGATGTGTTCAGTAAAGTCAACGTCGATTGGGTCTCTGGGGTCAAAATATCCATTCAATAAGTCAAACGGCCTACACTTGGTAAAACCGTGTATAGAGCTATTGTATGCTATTAGAGCGTATGGAACGAGTTAACTACTGGTTCACTTTTATGCTGTAACTTAAGAATTCTAATATGTTCCAATAATGTCGAGTGAAACCGTTCTATGTTACAATTATCGTTTGGACTATGGGGTAAGGTTTTATGATGAACTATCTTATGAATACGCGTTATCTCTGAGAACAATTGGTTTGTAAATTCGGGGCCATTGGCAGTAATAATAGTCATGGGTAGCCCATGATGAGTACAAAATTTTAATAATGATCGTATGGATGTATGGAAGAGCAAAGAGTTGCATGGACGTTTCTATCGGGCTCTCCATGGGCCTGATATAGATTTACCAGCATCTGTGTCTTGGTTACGCTTCGGTGACCTATTTGGGGAAACCGAAGGTTTTGTCTTTGCAATTATGGACGAAGTTGTCATGACGAATAACTATCGGAAGTATATTCTAAAGGATGGTACGGTTGACATATGTCGGGCGTGCCACCGTCCTGGAGAATCCTTTAGACATAATTTCTGGTTGTTCTCGTCTTCAGACATAACCAAGTAGCCAGGATTGTCCATCAACAGCTTGCTCTAAAGTATAACCTTTTAGAATCAGAGGTACCGTACTATAGGTATGTGCCCGACGCAGTTCTCGAAAATGGGCACATCACGTTGTACTGGGATCGATCTATCATCACTGACAGGACTATTGTAGCTCTCTGTGGTGTAGCGGTAGTGCATTCGACTGCTAAGACAGGGGGCGCGGGTTCGATTCCCGCTCAGTGCAAATATTTGTATGCATGAATATGTCTATTTGCATTGGTCTGGGTGTTTCTATGTATAATATGTATGTATTTACAAAAAAAAAAGTATATAAGTATGTTTATCCGCATTCTGGAACCCATAACACAAGCTAGTTAAACTATGCTTACTTTGGGTCTAGAAAGCGCTGTGTAGAATGTCGTACAATATTTTATTTTATTTTTATTTTTTATAGTGTTGACAGATCGATCAGAGCGCCGCGCAATAATTATCGATATCACCATTCCACATGACGACAATCTTGTAAAAGCCGAAAAAGAAAAACAAATGAAATATTTGGATTTGGCTCACGAGGTTGTCGACATGTGGAGTGTTGATTCGGCAATTATTGTCCCGATAGTTGTTTCGGTTCACGGACTGATTGCCAAGAGCCTCGATCAACATCTCAAGAGGCTCGCGTTAGGCAGTTGGGTCAAGGGCTTGATGCAGAATGCAGTGCTCCTCGACACGGCACGTATCGTAGGAGATTCCTCTCTCTGGAGCCCTAACCACCGGTAGCTTGGTCCCTGTACCCGATGCCGGTGGGCCACTATTTTTTATATTTTTAAATAAATTTGTTTTTTTTTTATAGAATGTATTTAAAAATATAATTTAATATGTATTTAAGTGTAATAAAGGGAATAATAATAATAATAATTTATTCCAGTAATCATTGTACAATAAAATTTACATAGTTCCTTAATCTATCATGCGTTATTAAATTTATAATTAGCGCATATGCATGCCTTAGATATATGTTTATTTATATCTATAAACTATATACTTATTTATGTGTGTATACTTAGGCGTCTTATATAGGTATTTAAATATATTACGTTCTGTGCGCCTGAACTAGGTAGTCCTGTGCTTCAGGCGTCAAGTGTAATAAATTTAATATTACTTTATATTATATTTAATTATAATATATAAATATAATATATTATATTTAATATTATTTTATATTACAGATATGATAATTTACTAAGAAAAATAAGCTGCAAAACGCATCAATACTTGTAATGTCTCGCTTATACTACTTAACACTATTTACTTTAAAACATTCATTAATTCCTCTGTCTGTTCGTAGGACAATTTTTGGAGGGCCTTCTCACAGCTTGCTTACAATGGATATATTGAAGAGAATACATGTTTTTCACAGCATTTATCCTATTATACAGAAGCGGTCCCAAGAATAAATAAAATTTGCCTGTATATTCGTGTTTTATCGCAATTCTTTCAGTGCATACAATATCTTTCCGTCTTTTATTAATGACTTCAGTGCTGTAGGGAAGTGCTGCATGCTGTTTTAGTACCGTGCTCAATATAAATAGCTGGCGGACTGTTTGTACCTCACAGGATTTATATAGGAGGCTAGTGGGAAATAGGAAAGAGCGGAAAGTTGCTACCTTGAGGATCGCCCTCTGAGCTCTCTCGATGGGCAACAACAATGTTTCACTCCCTCCTCCCCATGATGTTACGCAGTATGTTAGTATTGACTGACAAAGGGCATAGTAGACTTATTTAATTAATTTTGAATCAGTAATATATCTTATTTTTTTGAACACAAATATCAACTTGCGAAGTCGCTTAATTAGTGCCTCACTATGCTGTTTAAACGAGAGATTCTTATCTACTATAATATCCAGGTATTTTATTTTGTCTGTTATTTTTATATCTGGGCAGTTACAGTTGCTTTCTCTGTAATTAGGGTCTTTACAATAGTGAGCTTGCAGTGGACCATTTCGGGTTGTAGTCGGTCTTTTGCGCATCGAGATTGTAATATATTTAGATTTATCTGCATTTAGTGTTAGTAAATTGTACTGAAGCCATTTGTTTACGATGTTAAATCCACGCTGTGCACGCCCGTACGCTTCTAATTCTGACTCAACAGAAAAAAGGAGGGCAGTGTCGTCCGCGTATGATATGATCATACCGTGTTCTAGACTTATATTACAAAGTTCGTTTATATAAACTAAGAACAGTGTGCTTCCTAATTTGCTTCCTTGGGGAATGCCAAATGAGGTATTCTCAAGGTCCTCACTGATAACACTACCGATCTTCACACATTGAGTACGCTCTTCTAAATAGCTTTTGAGTAGATCCAGCTGCACGCCCCTTATCCCTATATTGTCAAGCTTGCTTAACAGCTTAGGAATATAGGCCGTATCATAAGCTTTGGCAAGGTCCAGGAAGATTCCTATTGTGTGATTACCATTATCAAGCTCTTGTGCTATATAATCAGTCAAATGATGTACAGCGTCAGCCGTTGACCCATTAGCTCTAAAACCATACTGGGTATTTGATAACAGCGAGTTATCCTCCAAATATTTTATTAATCTATTATTTATAATTTTCTCTAGTATTTTTGATATTGCAGGAAGTAAGGAAATAGGCCTGTAATTTGTTACCTGATCTTTCTTTCCAGACTTATACACAGGGATTATCATAGCTTTTTAAGGCACTTAGGGAAAACACCTGTCGATAGACATTTCTGGAAGATATTAGTCAAGTCAAAAGTCAAAGTCAAAAACCATTTATTCTGCATAGACCATTAATACGGCACTTACAAAACGTCATAAAAAATAAATAATCTAATGTTTGGCAAATGGACCACCGGTTCGAAACGCGGCCCTGTCCTGAGAAGACTCCGGCAAGAAACTCAGCGGGCTGTTTTTTTTGGTCTATTTACAAACATATTTACTTAACCTAAGTACAATATTCCATTTGAGTAGCATAGAGAGAGAGCAAACAGTTCATATCCAAGCTTGTTTATCGTCTAAATAGTCTTGAATTTTATAGTAACCTTTTTGGCAGAGTTTACTTTTAATTTGGCTTTTAAATTTATAAAGAGGTAGATTCTTCATTTCACTAGGAAGCTTGTTGTAGAAGCGTATACAGTTACCCTGAAAGGAATTACTAATCTTGTGGAGTCGACTATTACAAATCACAAGATTGTTTTTATGTCTAGTATTTATGTTATGTATATCACAAAGCCTTAAAAAATTGGAAATGTTTCTTCTAACATACAAAAGATTTTCAAAAATATATTGGGAAACTACAGTTATAATATTTATTTCTTTGAACTTTTGAGTTAATGGTTGCACTAGTATATGCCTGAATTTTTTAATGATTTTATTAGATATGCGGTCCCAACCAATAGCACAATCATCTTTTAAGTTCATGATTATCCTTTCAACCTCCTCTTCGTCGGTGTATAATAGCACAAGAGATGATAACGTAGTTCTACTAGGGAAAGGAGGACTTGTGGGGAACTGTATGCGTGCTTGAGTTTGCTGCGCAAGACGCTTACCAACGTTTAAAAAGAAATTATTCACTATGTTGGCTGATGTTACCTGTGATGAATGGGCGCACAATAAACTTGAAGGCGATTCATTTTGCTTCGTTGTATATGTTATATTCTTAATATGTTGCCATATCAATTTACTATTCGTCCCTGCCTTTTCCAGTTCTAATTTGTCATGGCTTATTTTAACTTTACGTAACAGATCATTGCAAAAATTTCTGTATCTTTTGTATGTTATCTGTAACGTTACATTATCAGGGTCACGTCTACATTTCAAGTGGAGTTGATACCTGTGTTTCATACATCGGATGAGACCTGGTGTGATCCAAGGTTTCAAGCTAAAATTTTTGTTCCTTAATGTATCATGCGTTATTAAATTATAATTAGCGCATATGCATGCCTTAGATATATGTTTATATATATCTATAAACTATATACTTATATATGTGTATATACTTAGGCGTCTTATATAGGTATTTAAATATATTACGTTCTGTGCGCCTGAACTAGGTAGTCCTGTGCTTCAGGCGTCAAGTGTAATAAATTTAAAAAGCGTAATAAATCTAAAATAATCAAGTTTATATTACAGATATGATAATTTACTAAGAAAAATACGCTGCAAAACGCATCAATACTAAATCAATGTCTCGCTTATACTACTTAACACTATTTACTTTAAAACATTCATTAATTCCTTTGTCTGTTCGTAGGACAATGTTATATTCTTAATATGTTGCCATATCAATTTACTATTCGTCCCTGCCTTTTCCAGTTCTAATTTGTCATGACTTATTTTAACTTTACGTAACAGATGATTGCAAAAATTTCTGTATCTTTTGTATGTTATCTGTAACGTTACATTATCAGGGTCACGTCTACATTTCAAGTGAAGTTGATCCCTGTGTTTCATACATCGGATGAGACCTGGTGTGATCCAAGGTGAAATGATTGATTCAAGCTAAAATTTTTATTATGCAATCGTGTTACACTGGTGTTTTTCTGTATTGCATTTTTTACATTATCGATCAAGTATTGCATACAAAATTGCGGATCATCAGAATAGTAAACTGGGTCAAAGTCGATGTCACATAAATCGCCTTCGAGTTTATTCATATTTAATTTAGATACTATGCGAATTTATGGCTGTACCGTCTCGCAAGTGATAAGCTTGACCATATTTCGTGAAAACGTCTATAAATGTTGCTTATAACTCTGATTCTACTGTGAAAAGGTTCATGTGAATAATTTCCAGTGGTTTTGTAGCTGATGGTACTATATTAAAATGTGGTCTGATTGGATTTCTATCGTATTGAGCCTGTCCACATATGGGTACATTCGTTAATGAATTTGGTAATCTGTTCCTTCATTTTGGGCCAGTAATATTTTCGCGAAAGGGCTAAATAGCATTCGTTTATACCACGTTGGTTTGTTTTACCATCGTGATAATGCTTAATGATTTCTTGCTGTCTCAGATACTCTTTAACGTTCTCTAATTCTGTCTTAGTTAATACTAGTTTAAGGGCAGAGCTTTTGAATTTATCTTGTATAATAGGTACTATGGAATACATGTCTAAAGGTGGGTTTATTAGTATAGCGGTATTAAACTTTGGGTTAACGTATTCTTTGATAGCATTAATAACGTCTGATTCTAAATTTGTTTCAGAAATCTGGATTGCTGTTCTCGTGTGGCCTTCGAAGGGTTTGGTCACTATGGCTCTTCGTTTTATGTCGCCAACTATTGTAAGGTGAATCTGTCTATGAAATTTGTTAAGGGGCTCGTCAATGATAGGGACTTCTAAAATGGGATGTTCGTTACTGGTATGCACAGTGTCAGTCGAGGAGTCAGTCTGGTCAGCAGGTACGTTTAATGGATTAAAGTCTTCTATAACGGGATCTTCACTATTAATAACTATAGAGTCAGTCAGAGAGTTGGCACGTTGGATTGATGGTTCTGAGGGGTGATTTATCATTGAAGTTAAGTCGTTGATGCTGTTAATTACCGAAGTAATCTCGTCAATCTCGTTATTGTGTATTTCTACTCGTGAGAGGTGAGAGGGCATCTTTTTTTTTTAAATATATTTAGGACACGTCAATTTGACTTCACCTCGCCTGATGGTAAGCTAAAGGTAAAGTCTCAAGAAAGAGGGTCACCATTACATACATGTACCATGTTAACAATGGTGGCACTCAGCTTGACGGCCTCATCAGAAGTGGATTCTCGTCGCAGCACCGCGTGACACCCACCGGTCCCACTAGTGCTGCGACCACAATCCACCTGCCCGACTATGCACTTCCTGACCCCTGAACGCAATCAAACCGAAATTGGATTACTATGGAGGGTTTTTCGCAATCCTGCACGGTGGTACCTACCCGGCCGAATTTTGTGACAAATTTGTGTCATGAAATTTCTACCACCAGTGAATTGGCCATCTGCATTGGTGTTAAATTTTCTTTTCTTATAAATTACAGTAAAGTCGTATTCGCTGAGTTTAAGTCTACATCTTGTCAGTCGTGAGTTTGGCTCTTTGAAGTTCATCATTCATTGCAATGGTTTATGGTCAGTCAGTATCTTGAATATCCTACCAAATAGATATGGCCTAAAGTACTTGGTAGCCCACACTATGGCTATCAGTTCCTTTTCTATTGTGCTGTAATTTAGTTCGCTTTCAATTAATTTACGAGAAGCGTAACAGACTGGTTTATCAGAACCTATGGGTCCTTGCGACAAAACTGCTCCTATAGCGACATTCGAAGCGTATGTGGTAAGATTGAACTCTCTATTAATATCGGGGTACTGTAGAATGGGATCGTTAGTTAATAACGTTTGGCATTTATTCCTACTATATATATATATATTCACATACTCGGGGCTATGGACTACTTTGTTACCTTTCTTGAGACAATGGGTAAGGTGTTTCGTGATGCCTGCGAAGTCTGGAATAAATTTTCGGTAATAACCGAGAAGACCTAAAAATTGTTTGATCTCCTTAAATCTCAATTCTTAATTCTTTATTGTACACAAATAATGAAAAAGATATAAATGTTTTACAATTAAAATAAATTATGTACAAAGGCGAGCTTAACTCTAAAAGAGTTCTCTACCAGCAAACCTTTGAGCAGTAGTGGTAGAAAAAAGAAAATAACAGAGGGAAGCAAAGTGTACAAATAAAAAAAGTATACATAAACGAAAGATGGCAAAAATAAATCAATAGACTTACATAAATTATACATTCAAAAAGTAAATATAATATACTATTTGTAAAATAAAATAATATACCTACATCCATACATTTATATTTTATACATAGTTATACATATATATAAATACGTTATATACATACATATATATATACTTTAACATTGTGAGAGGAAATGTTCTTTAGTTCTTCTTTTGAAGATGTCCAGACTGCTACTGTCTCGAATATGGTGCGGTAGTGAGTTCCTTAGTCGAACAGCCCGTACAGTGAATGACCCATCATAACAGCTGGAGCTGTGTGCAGGAGTATGAAGTAGAAGGGAGGAGGAAAGACGACAGGGTTTGCCCCGAGGTACGAGATACTCAAAACGTTCCCGCAGATAATTTGGAGAATAAGAGCTGTGAAGGATAGTATAGAGAAGAGATAAGATATGAGTATTACGACGCTGCCGAATAGGGAGCCAGTTCAGTCTTTTCCGAAATTCAGAAACATGATCGAATTTTCGTAGACCGAATACAAACCGAATCCCCAAATTCTGCAAGCGTTCGAGTTTGTTAAGGAGGTCCTCCGAAGCATCGAGAAAACAGACATCAGCATAGTTTAATAGTGGGAGAAGAAGACATTGTGCAAACCGTCACTACTGTCACTACTGATTATGTGACCAAGATAAGCGGTCTCTAATTTCAACAACTCTGATTTATCCATCTGGATTTTGAAGTTGGATTCTTTAAGCCTTTGGAAAACCCTTTCCAGGTTTTCTAAGTGTTCTTGGAGTGAGGAGCTGAAGACAATGATGTCGTCCAGGTATACCAAACAAATGCTATTCTGGAGACCTCTGAGGACATTATTCATGACTCTCTGGAACTAGAAGGCGAAATTTTAATCCCATCGGCATTCGAGTATACTCAAAATGCCCATGCTCCACGTTGAATGCGGTCTTAAATATGTCCTGGGGATCCAATTCCACCTGGTAGAATCCGCTTGCTAGATCTAAGGTTGTAAAGTATTGGCATCTACCTAACTTGTCCAGAACATCTGTGATATTTGGTATGGGGTACTTGTCATCTATAGTCTTTTCGTTCAATTTACGAAAGTCAACTACGAGACGCCACTTCTGTTTTCCAGAAGCATCCATTCTCTTGGGTACAACTCAAATGTGTGAGCTCCATGCAGAGTCAGAAGGTCTAATTATACCCTGCTGTAACATTTTTGTAATTTGGTCTCTGACTTCCTGTCTGTGAACGAAAGGGTAACGATAGCTTTTGGCGTATACAGGTACTTCTTCGGTTGTACGAATTCTATGTTTGATCTTATTAGTAAAAGTCAACGGTTCGCCATCTATATAGAATACATCTGCGTAGCGGCTACAGAGTGTTAAAAGGTTAGCCTTTTCTTCTTCGTTAAGATGGCCGGCACGCAAACGCGATAGCACATCATTTACACAGTTTGAATTCTCAGTCGGCGTGCAATTAAAGTTGAATACATCTGCACTAGCGGACTGATCTAAAGAGAATATACTGTCGTTAGAAGTTGGGTTTTCTATTTCTACATAACCTCGACCATTAGTTATAGTAGCAAGGCATTCGTGTAAAATACAGTTACAAAAATTTTGTTCCTTAATGAAAACATCGCCTTCTGGGGCATTTATCGGTACCTTGATTATCTTGGAGCTCTTGGCTGCAATAATGTCTTCGTATAAATTTACATTACGGGAGTTGTATAATTTAATCGGATTTGTTGCATTTCGCGTAATTAGTTGGAAGTCTTTTAGATTTATATTAGCTTAAAATTTAGATAATATATCTAAACCTATTAGCCCATCAAAATAATCGTGAAAACGGTATACGAATAACTTAATACCATCACTCTCATTACATTTAGTAAAACTTGGTAAAAATATAGAATAATCACTTCTACTAACAGCATGTATATTTGTTACTTCGAAAGGGTCATAATTAAGGGGATATTGAGAGAAAAATTCTTGTACGGCATTTTTTTTTTTTTTTTTTTAACGTGCGGAAATCCCTTCGGATACCCCCCCGCCGGCCAGCGGGGGTGGTTATGTCGTGTCTCGACTAAAACCGCACGGTGTCCTCCCGAAGTGTCCGTTGCCGGGCACCCCGGGTAAGCCCTCGAAAGGATAACCCCAGGGTTGCCGGCGGACTTTGGCCGCCACCGCGGCCTCGCCTGGTGGGGTCGGGTTTTAACCCGCTTCGGTGAGTTGGCAGGCGTGTGTAGGGCACACACGACACGCCTCCGCCACGGCCTGCTTCTGTAAGGACGGCGAGTCGGCCAACTGCCGTCCTCAGACCCCGATCATGGAGGTCGGTAGTCCCGGGCGTAGATGAGTCTGCGGCGTCCTCGCCGCAGACTGCGAAACTCGGGGGGCAGGGTTCTCTCCCGCTCCCTCTCCGCCGTCTCTTTCGCGCGCATTACCTGCTCGCAGAAAGAGGCGGTGGCGTGCCACTTGCTCCCGTCGGAGACCACGGCCCTCACCATGGTCTCCAACGAGAGAACGTCCACGCCCAGGACCGCAACGAGATCCCGGCGTTGACTCGCCCACGCAGGGCACTCCACCAACGTGTGGAGCGCCGTGTCCTCGCCAGGATCCTCGCAGTGCTGGCACTGCGGCGTTGTCTCCCGGTGGATGCGCCACAGATACTTACCGAAACACCCGTGTCCGGTAACCATCTGGCACATCTGGTAGGAGAGGTCCCCATGGTCCCTCTCCAACCACTCCTTCATGATCGGTCTCACCGCCGCAATGGTGGATTCCCCCCACCTTGGGTGCTCAAGTCGCACCCTCCATGTCTCCATGAGTTTCTGTCGGAGCAGGGACCGCTGAGCCCTGATTTCTCGGGGCTCTGGCCTATGGCCCCGCTCCAGCGCCTCCTTGCGCCACTGGTACAGCAGCGCAAGGGCTCTCGCTTCCAGGTCCCATGGAGGGGTCCCGGCTAGGAGACATGCCGCCTCGACGGAGATCGTGCGATACCCCCTGATGACTCTGACGGCCATCGATTTTAACGGGCTGTTTAATACAGCCACGTTGCGGGCCGCCAGAGTCTCCGCCCATACTGGGGCCCCGTACAGGGCCATGCTTCGCACGATCCCCAGGTACAGTCTCCTAGTGGGGGCGTTGGGTCCCTTGACGTTGGGCATCAGCCGCGATAGCGCGGCCGCAGCCCCCCTCAGTTTCGGGACCAAACTTCGGAGATGAGGTCCGAAGTCCCATCGGCTATCGAGTACGAGCCCAAGGTACTTCATCGTGGGCTCGATGCCGATGCTTACGCCCCCTACGGTTATGCTGGTTCCCGCAGGTGGCCCCCTCCGAGGTCCGTGGAAACACATAGCCTCGGATTTGTGGAGAGCCACCTCGAGCCCCAGCCGCCGTATTCGACCCACGACTTGAGCAACCCCTGCCGTGGCCTTTAGTGCCGCGCTTCGGTGCGTTGCTCCCCGCGCCATAACGAGGGTGTCGTCAGCATAACACGTTATGCTGACACCCTCGAGCAACGAACCGCGCAGCACCCAGTCGTATCCGATGTTCCACAGGAGTGGCCCTAGGACCGACCCCTGCGGAACACCGCACGACACTTCTCGCCGCCCTGGCCCTAGCCAGCTCGGGTAAACTATGGCCCTCTCGGATAGGTATGCCTTGACAATGCGGCGGAGGTAAGGAGGCACTCCGTGATACGCGAGCGCCTCCCTAACGCAGCTCCAGGGTAGGGTGTTGAAGGCGTTGGCGATGTCAAGAGACACCGCCACCACCACCCCACCCCGCGAGACTACTTCCTCCGCCAGGCGCCTAACGCGCATGATCGCTTCCACGGTGGAGCGCCCCCGGCGGAAACCGAACTGGTTGTCCGCCAGATCTGACCCCACATTCGTGAGATGCTCGACGAGGCGTTCTGCAATAATCCGCTCAAAGAGCTTGCACACCTCGTCGAGCAACACGATCGGCCGGTAACCGGATGGCTGGTCCGCCGGCCGCCCCGCCTTACGGATAAGGACCAGTTTCCCCGTCTTCCAAGCCTTTGGAAACTGGCCCCTTTCGAGGCATGCGCTAAAGAGCGCCACCAGTCGAGGCCCTAGTTCCTCCAGGGCCAGGACCCATGCTCGGCCTGGAATGCCGTCGGGTCCGGGGGCAGTGCATTTCCGGGCTTTAAGCCGGAGCACTGCTACCCCCAGTTCACTCTCCCTGACTTCGGGCACATCGCTCTCGCTATTATCAGCGTCAGGCGCCTGAGGCGGAGCCATACGCGGAGGGACATGTTCCTCCGCTCTCGCTGGGAACAAGGAGCCCAGTATCCCCTCCAGCCGCTCCGGCTGGAGGCTCTGGGTCAGCAGTGGCGCCCTTGGGCGGATTTTGCCCCTGACCGCAAGGTAAGGACGCCCCCATGGGTTCTGCTCCAGAGACTCCAGCAGCTCTTCGCGGGCCCGCCGTTTGGCCTGCTTTCTTGTACGGCCTCAAAAATTTTAAAGGGGGAAAGCCAAGTTCTATGTAGGGTAATTGTCTCTGGGTTTGCAAGTTAATATCTATCCTGAATCCTTTGACTTCGGGCTCGACCGAAAATCCTTGGTTGGACCAGTGTGGCTGGGCCCAGGTTGCGGTTGTATATCTTGTACTATTTGATTAGTATCATAAGTCGGTTCATTATAAGTCATGTCAGTGTTATAGTCATAGTTGTAAGAGTTATTATAGTCATTAAAGTCTGTATAATATTCGTATTCGGGTGCACAGTAATACTCGTCCGAATAATAGACATTATCGGGCAACAGATATTCGTTGACGTTTACATCACGGGTCTTAAAGTAATTAGTAGATGGTGGGTTACCAGATTTTCGCCAATCGTGACTTGACGACATCGGTAATGGCCTCGGGGTAAAATGTTGGACGCCACTCATGGGTTTCACACCAGCACCACCGGCTTGTAGCGGGGCGTTATTCTTAGGTGGTAACCTGAGCAAATTGCTCTGTGGGTGGTCACTGGTTGGTTGTGCCCGGAACATCTATTGTGTTCTTTTAGGAAATCGGTTTTGCTGAGGGTGGAATTTGAACGCTGGATTTGGATTTTGATAAGGCCGTTGTGCCATAGTGGCTGGCCAGCTAGTAACGGGGTGACGCGGTACACTTGGCGTACTTAACGGTATATTGGAGGGCATAGCAGGCTTAGGGGCGCCCGGGACTACCGACCTCCATGATCGGGGCCTGAGGACGGCAGTTGGCCGACTCGCCGTCCTTACAGAAGCAGGCCGTGGCGGAGGCGTGTCGTGTGTGCCCTACACATGCCTGCCAACTCACCGAAGCGGGATAAAACCTGACCCCACCAGGCGAGGCCAAAGTCCACCGGCAAACCCGGGGTTATCCTTTCGAGGGCTTACCCGGGGTGTCCGGCAACGGACACTTGGTGAGGACACCGTGCGGTTTTAGTCGACACACGACATAACCACCCCCGCTGGCCGGTGGGGGGTATCCGAAGGGATTTCCGCACGAAAAAAAAAGGGGCGCTATGTGTCTTTGAGCCATCATTGCGCTGCTGCAGGTACATAACGTTTAACTCTTCCTGCACGTATTCAAGAGCTTTTTCAATCGAATCTGGGCACATGCATCGTATACGCGATCCCAAGGGTTCCTTTAAACCACTTACAAAAGCCTGCATAGCTACTTTCTTATAAAGGGATCGTTTAGCGTCTATAGTCTGTAATGTCTCGTGTAATGTCACGTATGTCATTATTGTACTAAATAAAGTGTGACACTGATCGTGGATCTCTTGTGGGAATCTATTGTCCTGTCTAGCTAAAGAGAGGTCGTTGTACAACGCGGTCTCATCCATCTGGTCGGAAAAGTAATTGATAAGGGCGGCTCTGATGCCTGCCCAGGTCTCTGGTATCTCGAATTGATAGTTGAAGCGGCAGACCCTGTAATTTTATTTAATATGCCATTGAACAAGCAAAGAGTTGAAAGCTCGCCTGGCTCAAGGCTAGCATATTGGGTTACGATTCTATCACAAATATTAATGAATCTCGCTAACACATTATGGTTTCCGTCGAATTCCGGTACCAGGCGTAAGGCCTTGAAAATAACATCGAGGTCATAAGGCATATTTGGTTCAAATAAAATACTTAAATAAAAATCAAAACCACTATCTAAATGTCTAGATTTATCTGCTAGTTGCCGGGGAGCCTGACGTGATGCAGGAACCCGGGTATACGATTTTTCGGGGCGAAAAAATTTGGAAATACTTTGGATAAGCAACACGAGAAAGATTCAAGTGCACTTACATAAGATATAACATCTCTGGTTCTCTTTCCCGGCTTAATCCCGGTCCATTGAAGGTCAGTGACCCATTTCTTAATATAGCTTGTGTATTGTTGATGATAATTAACGGATTGGTTTAATTTTGGTTTGCCATTTGAAACTTAACACGCGGTTCAAGTCCGCCATTGTGATTGTTAATTTACCATTTCTATTTGGTGCCTTTTGGTGCAATTGAATTTGAATATTTTCACTGTTAAAATTGAAATATTTACTGGTCGATTTCGATCGGGTGTCAATTGCGGCTTAATTTGTCTATTGAAACAAGTACGTGCTAAAATTCTTTTTAAATTTGATTTGGTGTTTTTTTCATGTGTTTTATCGGACCCGCCGGAAGGTCTGAATAGATATTTATCTGTGTTTACTTGCTATAAACGTATAATTTAGTAATAATTGTTTGTGCCGATTTTGCGGGCCTAGTTTTAATGATACTTAAATAAAGTAAACTGCAGTGTTATTTCAGACTCAAACTGTTTTTAGTTGTGAATTGCAAATATAGAAACAAATTGACACCGCCAGCCATTAGAAGAACGGCAGCGCAAGAATGAGAGAGAGCATTGGTGTGACAGAGACAGATGCCCTCAGTGAAATTTTATTGTCCCATCAACAAGTTTGACATCGGATTTTACTAGACTGGGTCGATAAATTAATGATTAAGTTTTACGCACGTTTCCACTACGCGATTTTTTAGACTTAAGTTACTTACTGACTTACGACGATATCGGTGCCTCGAACGCGGTTGCCGAGCGCGAAAGCGACTAGTGGGGCTACGGTTTGAAAACTACCTACTCGTAGTCGCGTTTTTCGCATTTGCTTCCTCCTTAGTGAGGGGGCTGGTAGCAGAGCTGCTTCGAAATCATTGCTCTGGCTACGTTCGCGTACAATAAATGAGAATTTTACTCAATAAAACTATTTTAAACAAAAATCTTATCCTTTAACTTGTTGAACAATGTTCCACCTAAAACAATGGTAAATAAGTCAGCAAGTTGGTTACTGGTATCTACATATTCTAATTGAATGACATTGTTATTTACCTTCTCTTTAATAAATGATTGCTTAATCTCCAAATGTTTAACTCTGGAGTTACCAATAGCCATCTCAGCCATTTTGATAGTGGACTGGTTATCCTCATACAAAACTATAGTTACAGTAAAACCAAATGTCAATAAAATACTTTTCAGCCAACATGCTTCACTTGTTGCTGAACATAAAGCAATGAACTCAGCCTCGGTGGATGATAGGGCCACGGTGGACTGCTTTCTAGAAAACCATATTACTGAACAACCAAATACTATAAAGATGCAACCCGAGGTTGATTTGCGATCATGAGATCCTCCCCAGTCACTATCAACATAGCCTACAACACTATTATCATTGTTTTTATAATAAACTAAACACAAATCAAGAGATCCTCTTATATATCTCAAAACATTCAATAAAAGTTTATAAAGTAGTTCAGATGCACAACTTTGATATCTACTTAGAATGTTAACAACACTACATATATCTGGTCTTGTCCCCATAGTTACATACATTAAGCTACCTACAAGTTTTCTACACTTATTCTCTATTTCTGAACTCTCAGAGTGGTCTCTCTTTAATACATGAAAGTTATAGTTTTTATCAATAGGTAATGGCAATGTTTTACAATTTAACATGTTATATTTTGACAAAATACTTTCTAAATAATCTTTCTGAGAAATTTTAGTTATTCCTTTTGTTATATCTTGTATCACTTCAATACCTAAGAACTTATCAATCTTTCCCATTACTTTCATTTTAAATGTTTTACACAATGCATCTTTCAGCTTATTCAATTCCTCCTTATCATTTCCAAAGTACAAGATATCGTCGACATACAATAATAAAAATACTTTAACTTCCCCTTTACATTTAAGATACAAGCAATAATCTTTGTCAGATTGTTTAAAACCAAGTGATAACACAAAACTATTACAAGTATCATTCCAATATTTAGGACTTTTCTTTAGACCATAGATAGATTTATTTAGCTTAATAAATCTTTTATCATTTTCACTAGGCAAACTCATATAAACATCTTCATTTAGTTTAGAATTTAAAAATGCTCCACATACATCCATTTGCATTATCTCTAACCCTAACTTAGTTGCTATACAAACAAAAATTCTGAAAGTATTAAGTCTAGCTACAGGAGCATACAAATCATCATCACATTTCTGCTCAAATCCTCTCGCTACTAATCTGGCTTTGTAACCTCCTTTTCTTCGTAAAACCCAATTAGAGCTTATCAGTTCTTTGTTTTCTGGTATGGAATCTACCTCTATCCACGTGTTATTTTCTTTCAACTGATCCATTTCCTTCTTTAAAGCTTCTCTCCAGAACTCTGCCTCAGATGACTTCATTGCCTCTTTGTAATCTATAGATTCTAAAGCATAGAGATGATAATCGTTAAGATGTGTTGGTTTGATTATCTTTCTTTTACTTGGATCTCTTTGGTACTGACTCACTGTTTGGTCCACTTGGCCATCTCTTTCACTTGAATTTTCCTGTTGTTCATCTTGGCCGTGGTTTTCATCTGAATTTACCGCTTGTTCCTCTACTTCCTTGCTTTCATAGAATTCATCATCACTCTCATCAAGGGTTTCTTTCTCTGGATTGTCTGTTCTTAGCTTTAATAATACAGTTTCTTCATTTTCTTGTACTTCCTCTTGTTCTTTGTCCTGTTCTCTAGTTTGGTTAATGAACACTATGTTTCTCTTGACATGAACTTCCTTTTTATTCTCATAATATACTCTGTATCCTTTACTATCATCATAACCAACGAATATAGGTTTTTCTCCCTTGTCATCCCATTTGAGCCTCTTTTCTTTAGGTATATGCACATATACTACTTGTCCAAATATTCCTTGTATTAAAAATTTGTGCTCCCAGTTTTTAATTAATTAAAATTTGTACAAAACACTGTTTACTAGTTAAATGCTTGCATTAATTAGCTAAAGTGTCTACCTGCCGGTCATATCAATTTCCTTTCTGGTTTTCAACACTTCACTTCACTTCTTTGCTTCACTTCTACTTCAACTTTTACTATGGAGTCTACACTGAAGTCTACTGTAGCGGACATGAAAGCGGACTTCCATAAGAGAATGGCAGCATTTGAGGAGGAACTGCAGAATACTTCCAGAACACCTGCGAGCATCTCGACCCTATCTACTGAGTTTTCAAGTTACCGAGCCGATGTCACAAAGACTCTTTGCTTGCTGCAGCAACAAATTGAGGCCCTAACTCAGACGGACAGGTCTCTGGAAACACAAAGGCGTCGCAAAATTATTTTATTTCATGGCATCAGTGAGGAAACCGAGGAAACCACCGCTGATGTCATATCGAATGTTGTCAAGTAGCAAATAGGAATCACAATTTTCAGTAAGGGTGAAATACGTCGTTGCCATAGAATGGGTCGACCGTCCTCGTCCAAGAAGCCGAGACCTATCATGGTCAAACTGCAGGATGTTGATACTCGGGACAAGCTATGGTTCAGCAAGACGAAGCTGAAGGGCTCTGGTATCACTATGTCCGAGTTCCTTACGAAGACAAGGCATGACATCTTCATGGCAGCACGTGAAAAACTCGGCATCTCGAAATGCTGGACGAGAGAAGGCAATGTATTCGTGCTAGTCGCTGGTCGTCCGCAACGAGTGAAGTCACTGAACCACCTGGACCAGATTTGCGTGGAGCCTGAGAAACCGGTTGTTGTCACTAAGACTGCAACAGTGCCGAAAGCCCGAAGAGCCGCGGCTACCAAAAAGTAATTTCAGAAGTCCTTATTGTACGATGGGTCCAGGTAAACAATAGCTGTTTTATGTAATTGATTGTTGTAGGTGGTTGTTGAGCTTGGTAATTCTACTCACTATTTTTTAAATTCTGCTTCTGTTTTCTTTTTCTAAGTATAACTACGAATCACAAAAGTCATGTCTCAAAGATACCGACCGAGTCCGTAAACAAAATTTCTGACACAGACATTTGACACAGCTGTCACCTTGAAGTTGAACGCACCCTGCGTTCCACTTATAATATGCATGATTTTTTACATTTCTGAGAACCATAAAGATTTCTCAGTACGTAATTATTCATCTTATTAAATTATTTTTATTTTTTATTATATCTATTAAATTGTAGGCTAAAATAGTTTCGAATATCTGGACCCTTAGATTTTCTTTTTGTGTATCATAGTATTGGTTGTGTACTCGTATCATTCAATGTTGAATTTTTTGATGCGCTTTGTAATCAAACCTCGTTTAGTTTTTGCACTAGACAATCTTTGGCTATTCTTCATTTTGATTAAATTTTATCTTATTATATTTATTTAAACTGCTTATTATATTTTAAAGTAATCTAAAATCATAATATATTTATATTATAATTAATTATTCTAATTTTAGAATAGTATATTGCTTCATATTAAACATACCTACCTTTTATTATAGAAGTTGTATTCACAGGGTCGGCGAATGCCATTTTCGGACTACAGTAGTGATAGTGATGAATATTTCTCTGCTAGCAGTAATGCTAGCGATCAGAGCAAACCTTCACTTGCTGAGTTTCTCTCATCTCAATTCTCTGATGTTCCCAATAACTTCAATGTTGTTCATATCAATGCACAAAGTATTCCGCCTCATTTCCCAGATATGCTGGCAAGCTTTGACTGTGCGCATATACATGCTATTCTTGTCTCGGAATCATGGCTGAAGCCATGTTTACCCTCTTTACCATACACTTTACCAGGATTTAACCTAGAAACGATCGTACGGAGCGTCGAGCTGGTGGTGTAGCAATCTACGCATACAAATACAGTATACGGTTCTAAGTGTGTCACCACAGCCACCGCAAGGTGGAGAACATCTTCTCCTGGAAGTTGAACTCCTCCACTCTAAACTTTTACTTGGTGTTTTTTATTGTCCTTCTTCTGATATAAACTACTTTACTTCATTTGAACTCCTCTTAGATAACTTTGTCCCCACGTACAGTCAAAGTATAATAATGGGTGATTTCAACACCTGCCTCCTTAAAAACGACTCTAGATCTTCTACTCTTCAATCTCTTATCCATTCTAGCAATCTATCTATTCTTTCTTCCGGTGCAACTCATCATTTTCCCAACTGTATTCCTTCTCTGCTCGATTTCATAATTGTTTCCTCCCTCAATCGTGTAGCTAAGCATGGTAAGTAGTAAGCTGATCAGTTTTCCTACCATGACATACTATTCTTATCTTATCAACTCCGTCCACCTAAACTAAAAGCTAAAGTTCTGCTGCAACGCAACTTTAGTGGTATAAACCTCGACATCTTGCGCAGGGATGCCAATAGCTTGGTCTGGGGTCCGCTTTTCAATTCTGGATGTATTGATGAGCAAGTCAGATTATTTACATCTAACCTAATCAGGCTGTATGATGTTCATGCTCCAATTCGCAAGATAAGGGTGAAGCATCTTCCATCACCTTGGCTGACTACTGAAATTAAATCACTCATTCAATTAAATTTTTAAGCATTTTGTATGCTTACTTATTATTATTATTTTGTATGCTTACTTATTTCTAAAAAAGCAACAGCTAAGTCGAAATATAAAAGCCGTCCTACTGCTATGAACCGGGAAAAATATATCGCGATTAGAAATCACTGCAGTCGGGTGTGTAGGAATGCTCAACGCCGATATATTCATAACTCTGTGGAAAACGGAGATCCAGCAAAGGTCTGGAAATTTGTGAAGACATTGGGAGTTGGCAAATCTCAACAAGACTCAATCCCTAACAATGTAAATTTAGATTCCCTTAATACATATTTCTCCTCTTCGTCAAATTTCGATAGAATGACAAAACAAACTACATTACAGCATCTTTCATCTGTCTCAGCTCCCAACTGCTCTCCTTTTTTCTTTAGTCAATTCTCGGCTTGTGATGTTAGGAAGAGCATAATGTCAGTCACGTCTAACGCGATGGGAACGGACTGTATCAGCCGTAATATGATCCACCCTATTATTGACGAAATCCTGCCTGTCATTTATCATATCTTAAACTTCTCTATAACTAGCAGTGTGTTTCCTATGGCTTGGAAAGAGGCACAAATAATCCCTATTCCCAAAAAGAAAAATCCTTCCTCTTTCTCTGATTATCGTCCTATTTCTATCCTCCCTTTCCTTTCTAAGGTTCTTGAACGACTTATTCAGACTCAACTTTCTAATTTCCTCTCTAAAAATTCACTATTGAATCCTGTACAGTCTGGGTTTCGTCCTGGTCACAGTACCACTACTACATTGGTTCATATTACGGAAGATATCAGATCGGGTATGGAGCATGGAGAGCTGACAGTACTAACCCTGTTGGACTTCAGCAATGCTTTCAATACCGTAGACTTCGACGTCTTACTTAGCATATTGAGCTCTCTTAACATATCTCCAACTGCGGTTGACTGGTTTTGTACTTACCTGTTTGGTCGCCGGCAGCGTATTTGTATCAAAGATACTATTTCCTCTTGGTGTACAACAACTGCTGGTGTACCACAGGGCGGCGTTTTATCTCCTCTACTCTTTTCAGTTTTTATAAACTCAATTACCAACAAACTATCTTCTTCCTACCACCTCTACGCGGATGATCTCCAAATATATTCTCGGGCCCCACTGAACAAGCTGACGGAAGCTGTCAACACTGTCAATAATGACCTTACATCCATATGCAAATGGAGCACCTCGTACGGTCTTGAGGTAAATCCATGCAAAACTCAGGTCATTGTTGTTGGTAGCTCTAGGTTGATAGCTAAGGTGGACTGGTCCCTTCTTCCTCAAGTGACTTGTAGTGGAGTAAATATCCCTTACAGTAGTACGGTTAATAACCTGGGGATATTCATAGATAGATGTTTATCGTGGGGTCCACAAATCCAAGAACTGAGGCGTAAAATGTTTGCAGCTGCAGGGTCCCTGCGTAGGCTTAAAAATTTCCTACCAACTGCCACTAAGATTGCGCTTTCACAATCTCTTCTTCTACCTATCCTCGACTATGCTGATGCCAGCTATCTAGATCTCACTGAAGACCAACTTAACAAGCTTGAGAGACTCCAAAATCTTTGCATAAGATTCATATTTGGTCTTCGCAAATATGATCACGTTTCTGAATTTCGAAGAAAGCTCAAGTGGTTACCCATACGCCTTCGCCGGAATGCTCATATTCTCTCCTTATTGTATAACATATTATTCAACCTCCTTACCTCAAACAGCGGTTTGAGTTCTTGCATAATACGCACTCAAGAACCTTGAGATGATCAGAGAATTTGAGATTAAAAATGCCGAGTCACTCTACCAACTTTACTGACAATTCTTTTTCAGTTCAAGCGGCTCGGTTATGGAATGCTCTTCCAGTGACCATAAGACGTGCACAGTCTTTGCCTGCATTCAAAAGGCTAGTCAATGAGCACTACGTTTTTGGCATAGGCGAAGCATAGACGTCACTTTTAGATGTTTTTCCATTTTAAGTATTGTCACTAATATATAATTAATAACTGGGTACCTATCTATATGTGTATTGATTGGTATGTAGTGTATGTATGATTTAAGAAAGTATTACTAAATATTACCAATATCTAAGTATTTACAATGTTTATATGTGCATTTATTTACTATTAAAAACACTTACTAACAAAAAAAACATTTACTATTAAAGTACACCCAACTACCCCAAAACTTTTCTTTCTCCTCTTTTTACTCTCCATCCTATGGTTGCCTGTAAGAGATTGCCTCAGAGCGATAAGGCCGCCAATTGTACTAATACCACAAAATGTATATTCGTTCCTGTTTTTAATGTCTTTGGTGTACAATAAAGAGATATTATTATTATTATTATTCATAAGTAGTTCATAAGGTGTTCTGTTCTTAACCCTGCTTTTACTTGTTCTGTTCAATACA
The DNA here is from genome assembly GCA_946251805.1 of Cybosia mesomella. Taxonomy (NCBI): domain Eukaryota; kingdom Metazoa; phylum Arthropoda; class Insecta; order Lepidoptera; family Erebidae; genus Cybosia; species Cybosia mesomella. Next base: position 17,938,211 of record OX276403.1, read on the forward strand.
TGCACTATTGTGTTTATCGCCTCAGCCGAGTACTCTTTGGTCATATTATTACTTTTCAAGACAGATCTCCAAGCTTTTACTAAAGTACGCATATCCCGCTCTGCTTTCCCATTCTGTTGAGGAGAGTACTGGTACTCTTCCTGGTACTGTTGTTTGATGTTGAATTCCCTTCTCAAGCATCAGCTCTTTCATGTCCTTCTTGACAAATTCACCTCCGTTATCCGTACGGATTGTCTTAACTTTACACCCTGTTTGACGCTCAGACTATGTAATGAATTGTTTAACTTTTGAGTACACCTCACTTTTTTTTTTTCAAAAAATATACTGTTCTGAAATTTGAGTCATCTTTGATGAGTAAGAAGTATCTAGAGCCCCCTATGCTCTCCTTCTCCATGGGACCTCACACATCCATGTGTATAAATTGAAGTACAGTTTCAGTATACTGTTGTCTTCCATAATAAGGTAATTGGTGCATTTTTCCTTCAATACAGGAAACACAATTGAATGTGTCCATTGTATACTTTATGTTGTTGTTTTTGAGCACTTGTTTCACTTGTTCGACATTCTGATGACAGAGTCTTTCATGCCACTCAGATAATGTGACATATGCACTACTACAACACTTATCACTTGTCTTCAATATATATGAGTCCCCAGAATGATTTGCTATCGCATATAACTCTTTTCCATTGTTTATCATACAATGATAATCAGTCAATGTCACTTTATAACCTCTTCCAGTGAAACTTGGTACAGAAAACAAATTTAATTTTAGGTCTGGTACATACAACACACCATGCAACACAGATTGAATATATTCTGTTCCATTGTAAATATAAAGTTCCGCTTTACCGTGCCCCGCAGCACTAAGTCTTCTTCCATCGCCTACTACAACCCAGCGATAAGACAATGATGTGTAGTTTGTGAATAAAGAGTGATCACAACACATGTTTCGTTTCGTTTGATTCGTTATCTGTATTGTTTGTCTGAGTACGGCTTGTCATGGCTGTTATGACGAAAGCATTGCCTATCTTGTTGTTATTTTTGTTTTTGTAACAAGACTCTTTTAGGTGATCTTGTTTTCCACATAAATAGCACTTTCTTTTCTCCACAGTACTCGAACAGTCCTTGGACAGATGGTGAGGAGATTTGCACTTGAAGCATCTTACATCATTTCTCCTTTTAACATAAAGTGCTGTATTCTCTTCCGCTTTATCATTTTCCCTGGTTTTTAACCTTTCTTCTTCTATTAGAAGACGTGACACCATATCATCATATTTCTGTTTACTCGGTTCCACAGACTCCCATGCTGATATGAAATGACAAAATTGAGATGGAAGTGATAATAGTACTTTTTTCATAAGAAACTTCTCTGATATATCTTCCCCTGCTTGTTTGAGCTGACTTGACATTTGCTGAATATTAGCCAGAAAGACTGACAGCTCCCCGCTCTCATATTTAAACTGAAGAAACTTTTGTTGAAGCATCATGGTACTGGTGGCTGACGTGGCCTCGTATACACTATGTAGTTTGCTCCACATTTGAGGTGCAGTTTCACAGGTTAGCACGTGTACGATAGCTTTTTCACTTAATCTGGACACGATGATTGTTTGAGCTTTAGCATCTTTCGTAACCCAAGTGGCAGCTGTATTTTCTTCTTTTATCTCCGTTCCATTCACCAGCGAGAACAATTCTAACCCTCTCAACATGACGGACACCTGGAACTTCCATACGCTCCAATTGCTCTTGCCCTCCAGCTTGATCGCTGACGTAGTTGTGATCGCCTGTTCCATGTTGGCTTCTTAACAATAGATATTGTTTTAGCTCCAACCAACAAACAAAACCCCCGGCGTGCAGCGTCCCCAATGTAATCTCTAATTTTTCCAGCAATCACCTTCCGAACAGTAATGAGAGCTGAGCCCATAACCTAATGATACTTAAATAAAGTAAACTGCAGTGTTATTTCAGACTGAAACTGTTTTTAATTGTGAATTGCAAATATAGAAACCCATTGACACCGCCAGCCATTAGAAGAACGGCAGCGCAAGAATGAGAGAGAGCATTGGTGTGACAGAGACAGATGTCCTCAGTGATGCTATGCTTATAATTTTATTGTCCCATCAACAAGTTTGGCATCGGATTTTACTAGACACGGTCGATAAATTAATGATTAAGTTTTACGCACGTTTCCACTACGCGATTTTTTAGACTTAAGTTACTTACTGACTTACGACGATATCGGTGCCTCGAACGCGGTTGCCGAGCGCGAAAGCGACTAGTGGGGCTACGGTTTGAAAACTACCTACTCGTAGTCGCGTTTTTCGCATTTGCTTCCTCCTTAGTGAGGGGGCTGGTAGCAGAGCTGCTTCGGAATCATTGCTCTGGCTACGTTCGCGTACAATAAATGAGAATTTTTTTAATACCAATATGAAACTAAAGCTAGTTAGATGAACTGATTCTATTGGTTCTTAACAAACAAATCCCTTGCGACGCATCCTCGCACATCTCTGGTGGAAACGCAGCCTAAAGCTTTTTCAGTTCTGTCGGTAGTAATGAAGGTCCCATTTTTTTGTCCTCCCATATGTTCATTCCTTTAAATTTTAATTACGTTATTGATTATCCACTTTGTAATGTTATTGCTTATGGTAGGTCATAGAAAATTGCATTGCAAATACTATCAATATTTTATTTTGATATAAAAATGTTTTCAATCGAGACCCTTTCTAGTCGGACAGGGACAGGGCTGAAGTTACTTACAGCAACATTTTATGTTTTGAAAACTTACCTCTACGAGGGTGAAATAGTTCATCATGAAGGAAGTTCATCAGTTAAAAAAAACCTTAGTGGTGATAACCGACATCCACGTGGGTGGACCCGCGGGCGGAAAGCTAGTATGAAATAAATCATTTGGAAGAGCAGCTTTTTACATAAATATTTGACAAGCCTTTGCTTCAATAGAAGTTAAGGAACAATAGAAATTGTTGGAAAAATTGTAAATTTATAACATAATATAACATAAACTCACGCCTATATCCCCGAAAGGGTAGGCAGAGGTGCTAGCACCCACATTTCGCCAGTTTATGTTTAGGTCCCAATGTAGGTGGCGAGCCTATTGCCATTAACCGGGCACTTATAAACCTGCGATAAATACACACATAACTTCGAAAAGCAATGAAAAGTCATTGGTGTGTGCCATGGTAATACCTGGGATCAAACCTGAGACCTCGTCTCAGGAGTCCTTTACCCATACCACTAGACTACCGCAGTTATAAATTAATTAAATTAGTAAATTTATAATAACATTTTAATAGTGTTTACTGCGTTTAACACTCGTTGGTGTGACTGTATAGTATACCTGTGTAACAAAAAGTACCATCAAGTCGTTATTCTTAAATGTTATGACTTTCCACGAAAGATAAAATTAATATAGAATGATATACACCACCTATAAAAGAGGCGGTTATTAGATTTTCTCTTACACCTACTTACTACTGTAAGTTGAGCGCTGTTAATCTCTTTGATATGATAAGCGCAAGTCTGTATCACATAATATAATATTCTATGAACACAATAGATATCTGTTATAAGAATACCTAATACCATAGTCTTCAAAGTCAAAGTAGGTATGTGTAGTTAGCTAGATAGCTTTTTCATGGGAAGTTGCTACAGCGGTACAGCGCTACCGGTCAAACTATAAGTTCTGAAACTAAATATGTAACTCAATACCGAGTTAAGTTATTAATTTATAATTAATATATATTTTTCGCGGTGGAGACGATGGGCTGTTGAAGCGTAGAGGCATAATGCTGACTCTCGTACCTGGTGCAAAGGCTGGCCATCGCCATTCAAACAGGCAATGCGGCCAGTGTAATGGGCACTTTTGCACTGGGTCCACGTATGAGTGGTCTTCTATAAGAGACAAACATAATTTACTGTGTGATTGTTTGTGATATTTGTGAATATTATTGAATAAATGTATAAATAATTATTATATCGCTACGAAGAATAAAATGGTAATAGTAAAATCCGCAAAAAGAACCGTATTTTGGCTATAACTTGATGTCTATTAAATCATCTCAGGGTTATGTAACGAGGCCGCACCAGCGAAGGCGACACTCCTGCATTTTATCTGCAATGTCACGGACATGGAGGCTGCGATCGCAGGTGTTACTCACGCGATCTTTACGCGTGACTCCACACATCCTTTGCAGCATATTCATCTCCGTGACACGCTGCTCCTGTTTATGTCGCTCTAGCAATGGCCACGCTTCAGAGCTGTGTGACAAGACAGGCCTAATTATGGTTTTATAGACGTGCCCCTTCAATTTAACCGGCGTTTTGGGGTCATCGCCCATGCAGTGGTAATGCGTGCCTTGACGTCGCAATCGATGTCACAAGTCGCGTGAAGAATAGATCCCAAGTACCTACTTAACTTCCGTGCGCTCAACCAAGTCATCGCCTATGCGGACAGGTGTGGAATCTATTGAGTACTTGCGTCTGAGTCTTCGCCACATTATGCTTCAGACCGCCATTCTCAAACGCCCCCTTCTATATCTTCACACCACGCCTATCCGCATCCGCCAACGCAATATATCAGCTTGTGAATTTCTGATGCTGTCCGAAAGAACTTCTAATATCACGCTAAACAGAAAGCCCCAAAGGCGATGCTGCGATGGCGGCCATAGTCCGCCGGTAACCCTGGGGTTAACCTTTCGAGGGCGCATCCCGGGTACCCAGCAATGCACAATTCGGAAGGACACCGTGTGGTAAGTAATCTTTCTTGATTATTAAATCGCATTCATAACCGTGTATATTTTAATTTCTGTCAGTTAGATAAAGTAAGTTTGAGTTTTATCTGAAACCTCATGAAATGAGGATGACATTTAAACAACTAACTCATAAATTTTATCACGTACAGTCACCTCTATAAATATGTATACACGGTAGGGTTCCAGAAACAAGTAACCAGGGTTAACTTCAAATTTTTGTTCACAAAAAATATAGCCAAATGATGTAAACTCTTAATATTTCATAAAAATGTAACCATTATACGCCTCATAAAATGTATCAATTAATGCTTGCAAAAATATATCCACAATCAACGGTTCAATTGAATGGAAACATGCTATAATTCATATATATGTAAACACGTACTTTCAATAAAATATACTTTCAGTGAAGTTATGTAGTCTGTAGTCTAAAATATGTAGTCGTCTTTCAAGCCATTAATACCTAAACAATTGTAGGTATACAAACTATTTGTCTAGATCGTAAGTAATGATTTATTATTGAAGTGATGTCAAATGTCATTCTTAATGTCTAGTTTAATTTATTCTCAATATTATATATTATAATCTGCTATCATCTGCAGTTCACAACATTAAAATTGACGAGATCGATTATAACTTTATTTCAAAAATATCATGTACCGCATAGACAACCATACCAAGCATCGCATTGTATGTTTGAAGGAAGAGGGGCTAAGTATAACAGAAATAGCTGAAACCTTGGGAATATCAGTAAGTTCTTTTTTCTTGGTTGTGTCCACTCTTGTCCTCTCGACTCCTAAAAAAAGATTTGTTTATCTGTTTCCTGTCAACCCTAAATATAGTCCACACTCGACCCCTAGGGTTCGAAACTGGTTTTCATACAAAAGTCAGGTATAGCTTGTCCACTTTGAACCCCTAGTTTAAAATGTGTACCTAAAATTTAAATTTTGGGTAAATGAATAAATGGCAAATGATTTAGATACAAATTATATCGCTGATATTTTAGTAAAATACTACGCAACTATAGTGTAAACTGACGATTTTACAATGAAGTGTATATTAAGGGTCGAGAAGAAACTAAAATCGGACTGGAAAATAAAAACCACTTTCTATCCCCCAAGGTCGAGATTAGACCATAGTTTGAGGTCCAGTGGACATATTAGTTATTAGGGGTCGAGAGTGGACTCAACCTTTTTCTTAACCTGTTTAAATAAATGAATGTAAGAAGTTTTCTTTATATCATACTTACGTATATTATTTTTACAGAGAAAAACTGTCTATTTATGGTCCAACCGTTGGGAAAATGAGGGAGTAATACAAAATCATGTATCATTTGGACGTCCACGTAAAATGTCGGCGGATCAAGAGAGGCATTTGATTGATCATATTCGACAGGGAGCTTTTATTAGCACTTCTATTATTGCAACAAATTATGAAGTATCACCGTCTACAATTCGTCGCCGATTACACAGCAGTGGTATTCACCATAGACAGCCTGCTAGAAAGCCGATTCTAACTGAAAGGCATAAATTACAGCGATTGAACTTTGCCAATAGGTACTTGAATTATGATTTTAGCACTGTGTTATTCTTAGATGAAAAAGTGTTTTGTACATCTCAAGATGGAAGAGTCTCATTATGGCGACCCAATAACACACGATATTTGCAAAACAACGTTTTACCTAACCGCAGAAGCGGTAGGTTATCGCTTAATTTTTGGGGATGGATGTCCTGGAGTGGTCCTGGTGAACTCATTGAAGTAACCACACGTTTAAACAGTCTGCATTATCGGGATATTTTATCGGAAGTTCTTATTCCAACGGCCAACGCAGCCTTCGGGGGTAACAGGCCCATAACATTTATTCAAGATGGTGCTTCTGTACACAATTCAAGACTAGTACAAAGATGGATTGATAATCAAGATAATTTAGAATTAATTAAACTACCACCCAAAAGTCCTGATTTGAACCCGATAGAGAATCTGTGGGGATTAATGGTTCAGGACTTCGAGTCCACTAGAGCTAGAAATATTAATAATTTAAGAGATCACGTTTTTGAGCTGTGGGATTCCTTTAGAGGTTCCTCAATATGCTCGAATATGGTTTCTTCTATGCCAGAACGATTACAGGACGTAATTAATAATAACGGTGGATATACAAGATTTTAATTCAATTTATTTGTTTACCTATTACTTTAATAATAGAATTTTAAGTTTTACTGATCAAGCTAAGTTTGTTTTATGTTTATAATGTTTTCAGTGAGCGGTGTTAGCTAAGTTAGATTTAAATATAAAATATAGTATTAATTAATAATATCATGTTTTATTTCTTTGTGGTACCCATGGAGGAGGGACACCCCTTGGAGAATCACGGGCAAAAGTTTTTGCTGAATTGAAAGTAAAAAGTAAAAGTAAAAGTAAAATTTTCTTTATTGTACGACAAAATACACAAAAATATAAAAAGAAAAAGAATAGAAATTTGTCTACATAATAATGTACAATGGGCGGCCATATTGTAAGCAACAATCTCTTCCAGGCAACCTTTGGATGGACAGGAGTGTATAGTAATGAAAAGTGGGTTTTTGGTGTAAGAAAGCAATTACTGAAATGGAATAATAATAACGAACATGAATACCTACATACAGTACGTACAATACCCATACACAATATATACAATACATACAATACAAACAATACATACAATACATACAATACATACAATATATATATATATATATATATATATATATATATATATATACACCATATACCTGTACAGACATGTACAGTTATGAAGTATAATTAATATACTGACTTATATTGACAGATAGTACCTATTCAGTCACCAACTTTTAGAATGATCCCAACGTTTGAGCTCGCCTAATAGACACCGGTAGCGCATTCCATAGGCGTGCAGCCACAACAGTAAACGATTTAGTACAGTAAACACTTCTTCCGTAGCATAAATAAATATTTTTGTATCCTTTCACATTTAATAATTGTTTATATATTAATGGCTTGAAAGACGACTACATATTTTAGACTACAGACTACAGAACTTCACTGAAAGTATTTTTTTTGAAAGTACGTGTTTACATATATATGAATTATAGCATGTTTCCATTCAATTGAACCGTTGATTGTGGATATATTTTTGCAAGCATTAATTGATACATTTTATGAGGCGTATAATGGTTACATTTTTATGAAATATTAAGAGTTTACATCATTTGGCTATATATTTTGTAAACAAAAATTCGAAGTTAACCCCGGTTACTTGTTCCTGGAACCCTACCGTGTATACATATTTATAGAGGTGACTGTACATACACTTGTAGGTATGCAGGAGGCACGGTAACATTTTGTTATTAACGCCTACGTGAGCTTAGTCTGTCATAACGTTCTCCGCATGATTACAGGTATTATTATGTCCGCATTACGGAAACTAAGCAAGTTGTCTATATTTTATTATATAGGTACTTAAACTTTTTCAATCATATAACCAAATGAATGACAATAATATTGATACGTCCCATAATAAAAATTTGGTACTACTATAATGTAAATAATAATTTTATGCAAGGGTTGGTTCTGATTTGGAAAGCTTGTAGCGCAAATAGAAAATAGTAAAACAGAAATTTAAACTAAATCAATTTCTTTTGTAAAAGGGTAAGGATTTTTTTTTACGCGCTGAAATCCCTTCGGATACCCCCCCGCCGGCCAGCGGTGGCGGTTATGTCGTGCATCGACTTAAACCGCACGGTGTCCTGCCCAAGTGTCCATTGCCGGGTTCCTTTCGAGGGCTTACCCGGGGGGTAAGCCCTCGAAAGGATAACCCCAGGGTTACCGGCGGACCTTTCGACCGGTTTCTGCGTCACATAAAAAAACAGAATAATGCTTATATACTTATTAGCAGCTATCCAAGATAAACTCTTTTTTTACAGGAGATTCGTACAACCAATAGGTAAGTGCTCTGTTAACATGTAGCGGAAATATGTTGCGTGCTTACTGTCGCGTCACAAGGTTTTATTCAGATAAATGTATGATGTCAACGCATAAGCATGGTTTATTACATTTTTTATTAACTGCATCAATTTACTATATCCGAGATGAACAGCAACGAGAGCTTTAAGCAAAACAAACGTTTTTTATTGGCTCATTTTGAAAATGTGATGGATTTAGTTCGGACAAAATGAACATCCAGGAATAAATCTATTGGAAGACTCAGCATAAGGGCTTTTAAATCTTATTGAATTAACTTTAGATAGATAAATAAAATTAAAAATAATAATTATTAAACCGATTTAAAACAATAAAAAGTGAACAATAAATGAATTATGTATTGATTTCGTTCAACATACAAAAATACGAGTAAGATTCTATTGAAGTCGGTGCTATGACATTGCATTTTGTCAAATTTATAACTGCGTGGGTCAAAAAATCACACGTATCTCAAATTGACGAAGCGGCAAAAGATTTAATTAAAGAATTCATACATAGAAGCGATTCGAAACTAATTTCGATATTGTATATTAACACTCCGATTAATGTAGAGTGAAAATAATATTGGTGATTCAACGCCTGGCAACGTTTCAATCGGCCACGGATACAATTTCGTGGTGTGTCGCCTACGCTACTGGTTCGATCGGGACTTGTCGCTACACTCTAGACGACATACATGCTGAAAATACTATTAGTGATTGTGTAACGCCGTCCGTAATATGAATTGATTATAAAAGACAAATCCTAAGAAAGTGCCCAAGCGGCCCTAGTTTTTTTTACATAAATATAATGCTCGATACACTGAAACTGATGTAGGTGCCCAGACTTGACTTGACTTGGTGCAGTTGAAACGACGTTTCTGAGTTTTTAAGTACAGTCGGGACAATTTTTGTTACCAGCCTGTCAATATTATGAATACGTGTTTTTTACGAAAACCTGTCTCTATGCGAAATTTAACAGGTTTTAGTGACTTGAGTACCATTTAACTTTCTTAAGTACCTACTTGCAATAGTAAACTGAATAATTAAAACCGGCCAAATGCGAGTCGGACTCGCTCATGAAGGGTTCCGTAGCAGCAAGTAAAATTTTTATATGTGTGTGGATTGAATGAAAGTTAAATTGCGGTTTACGATTTATGACGTATTAAAAAAAAAACTACTTACTAGATCTCGTTCAAACCAATTTTCGGTTCAAAACCAAACTCAGTATCATTTTTGAAGACCTATCCATAGACGGTGGGTCTCACTTCGTGAGAGGGGGGCACTTCAGATCGATTTTCTACTACTCACTAGGAACTCTCTTATATACCCGGAGAGAGTCTGCACAACATCGTCTCCTTGTTATGAATCTCTACCCAAAATGTATGGGTTTGATGAAAATAAATATTTTGAGTTTCAATTCTAAGTATGGGGAACCCCCAAATTTATTGTTTTTTTTTCTATTTTGTGTGAAAATCTTAATGCGGTTCACAGAATACATCTACTTACCAATTTTCAACAGCATAGTTCTTATAGTTTTGGAAAACAGTGGCTGTGACATACGGACGGACAGACAGCCATGACGAATCTATAAGGGTTCCGTTTTTAGCTATTTGGCTACGGAACCCTAAAAATGTAGTGGATAGAATCTAACCACTAGATTCTGTGTTGACTATTCTGGCTAGAACTTCATAAGGAAGTTTGTCTGTTAATTTACCCTTACTTATGGATATTCTCAAATAGCCCAGTATTGGTGGTAGCAAATTCCCGTTTATTGGAAATGGCCACAAGTTGATTTACACCGTGGTGCTCTCAGGAGGACTTTAGAGAAATATTTGCGAAGTGAAACGTTGTAGCGACTGGCCTAAAGTCATGAGGGTACTCATTGTTGGGAATGTTACCCAGGCTGGTCGCTGCAGTGTTTGACCTCTAAAATGTCGCTCAGAAATCTCCTGGGGAGGACCACATAACGTAACTACGTAGAAGAGTTGAAAATATGTCTTGAAGACTTAAATGATCATGTGGGTGAGAGGTGTGAGGCATTTGTGCATGTTCACTGTGGTTTCGGATATGGCACTCGCAACAGGGAGGGTGAGGACATCCTCTATATGTGTGCCGATTTTGCCATCGTGAATACGTATTTCAAAAATGAATTACAATCTTATCCATCTTCGTGAGCGGGGGGTGTGCTATTCAAATCGATTTTCTACTACTCACTAGGAACTCTCTTATATGGCAGGAAGGGTCGGCCCAAGTAGCACAGGCTGGACGTCGTAGAAGATGACATGCGTGCCAATGATCTCACTACCATGTCATACCATACTCACTAACCTTGCGAAGTGGGGGAGTATAAGCTGGAAGGCGGAGCCTCGATGCAGCGGGTCAAACGCGAAGATAATGATGATAAATACAGTATAGCATTCTTCGAAAAACATTAAAAGGTTTCTAGAAGATCGTCAACGCGCAAGTGACATCCCTGATGTTACAAGCGTTCATAAGCTACATGACCGTTTAGTATCAGGTCTACGTTTCTATTACCTTGACATACCTACTCTTATTTATAGGTGTTTATGTAACTACAGAAATTGGCCGCATCTGGTGAATATACTGTAATGGCAAGGTTGCGCTATTTCGTAATTGTTGCAATTTAGTTAAGACTATTGGGAATCGTAAATTGAATGAGGTCTCTTACGTCTGTCCTCCTAGGCCAAGCATGAAAATAGGATTTTGTATTAAGTATGTACATACATACGCAACACAATTTTAATCGTCTTATAATGACAACCTTGGTAATATATTATTTCGAATTTCTGCTATTTACTCGTGCAAAAATAAAGCGTTTTATAACTAACACCATAAAAAATATTACCCATGTATTATAAGAGGTAACCAGCAAACTGGTGCTAAACCATGCGTGTAATATTAACTAGATATACCTTTAGATCGGATTGCTATGCTAAGGAAGACAGCACGTCACAGTTAGTTTGGCGAAGTTTAAAAAAATCGGTTAAGTACAAGTTGAACTCGCGCACCGGGTTAAATTGGATTGAGGAAAAATATTGGTTCGTCCGACTTGGTCCATGTTTTAGCACCGTAAACCATAACAGGCACACCGCACTGGAAGTAGAAACTTATTTGCAGTTGGTATATTAATCGCGACCTATATCGATGAATGAGTGTACCCATGTCGTGTGGCTAATCCACAAACTAAAAGTCGCAACAGCAGGTGGTGGACTACGTTATGCTTCGTGTTTCGTCGAAGGATAGCTCGTAATATGGTGATCTGATAAACGACTAACATTACCAACACAAATCGTAGAATAAGTAAACTAAAGTGAGAATTTGCTGGCCGCGTGTGTCAAAGGACTAATGGCCGCAAGTGACTCTTAGAGTGGAGACGGCGAATCAGCAAACAGAAGGTAAGCCCCAGTGAACGATTCTGAATACAATTTTTTTTTAAATTCTTGCCTGTTTGTATGTTTATCTGATTGTTCGTGATAGAGGTAAAACTCTCTAAACGGATTTCGATGCGGTTTCTATTAGAAAGATCTGACTTAAAATCTGCCGTATGTTTGATTGTAATTTGGTTAAGTGAAACCGGAGATATGACCAAAAAACGATAATCAACCTCCACGCGGGCACAGCCGCGAGCATCAGCTATTTGTATATTAAAAGTATAAAATATATCCTACTAAAATCCTACCAAACGTGTTTATTTCAAAATATCTAAACATAGCTATCTAATTAGCTTGTGTTATGGGATATGGTTATACTTAGATACATTTTTTTCGTAAATACATACATATTATACATGCAGATATACCCAAACCAATGTAGATATACAAATTTATGAATAAAATAATTGCATTGAGTTGGACTCAAACCCAAACCCACACACATAGCATTCGAATGCACCACCACCACGCCAGAGAGGCCGCAATAGGAAAAAATAAACCTAATCCGAAAGTAACCTTAAGTCTGTCCCTAAATCTAGTTCCATACTGAACCCTCGATGCATTAGTCCGAATCGCACTTGACAGTTTTTTTAAGTTTGTATTTTATGCACATTTTACCAATATTCTAATCACAATTTTTTATGTTCCTAACTTGTCAAAGTTCCATACAAACATTCGCCCTCCTATTTTAAGGGATGGGGGTAAAATGTTCAGATTTCTTATTTTTTATGTGTTATCTGTATCTAAGCTTGTATGCAAAATTTCAGCTTTCTATGACTTCAGGCATAACCCTAACAGCTTACAGTTTTGATGATTAATCAGTGAATGACTGAGTGAGTGACAAAATCTGCGTATGTTAGACATTAATAACCTCTAAAGTATAATAGAATATATGAATACGAAACTAAGAATATGAAACTTGGTATGTTTAATAAGTACTCTATTGACATCATAACCTGAGAATTTGGACTCTCAAGCACTGTCAATCTATAAGGCAAAATGCACTCTGCGCCCTGCGCTCCGCTGTCTCATCTTGGCGAAATCAAATTCATTACGAGTAAGTAGTTGCAGCCCAAAAATTTCAACAACCTTGTCGAACCACTGAACTTCAATATCGCCATTGGATTGTGGAGGTCAAATGGCAGTTGCTTTACGGGAGATATTGAAGTTCAGCGGCTTCATATCATCATCATCTCAGCGTTGTGTCCCGATTGCGTCCGAGGCCCATACCTCGGAGCCCGGAGTCCGCTTTCCTGCTTTTCCTTCTCCACTTCGCACGATCTTGGGCATCCATAGTTGTAAGACCATTGGCACGCATGTCATCCCTTACGATCTCAAACCAGCACTTCTTAGGTCTCCCCCTCCTACCAGTGCCATGGCCAGACATTCGTTACCTACGTAGTCAGGTGGTTACCGCAACGTGGTCGCACCAGCGAAGGCGACACTTCTGCATTTTATCTGCAATATCACGGATATGGAGGCTGCCGCGGATGCGGGAGTTCTTCACGTAGCTCCTGCTTATTTCACCAATGACAGCAATGGCCACGCTTCACAGCCGTGTAAGAAGTCAAGCCTAGTGATGGTTTTATAGAGGAGTTAAGTTGAACTTAACCCTTCAACTTAACCGGCGGCTTCATAATAGTCTAACTATCAATAATCTTAAATTAGTTGGGAAAAAGGATCTGAGGATGATTTATATTAATTGATAAACAGCTATCGACAAACTGCCAACCGGCCGAACCCTCTGTGTACTGAGAACTTACTAGTAACTACCCATTCAGTTGATTACGGACACCAAGGCAATTAACAAATTAATGTTGCTGTTGACTTCATAATAGTACTTTAATTATTTTGCTTACTGTAGGTGCCTTGTTTACCTTCTGAATTATTATTATTATTTGGTTGCAACCAAATTGTAAGCTTTGAGTGCAACCGTGATTGGCGCTCGATTTAATAATAGGGTTTCGTTTGTTTTGGCTTTTATGGAAGTGACTGGCGTTTGACCCCAACACTAAGCCTGCACCAGAGTCCTCGTCTGTTAGTCAACAGATGTACCTGCCTTGCAATTGAAGTTGACTTGGATTCGATTATCTTGATGGGGCCTAGACACCTTAGAAAACTATAATCTTATCTATTTTCGTTATTAACTTTGTTATCTTGGGTTCTGCGACTAAAAGTCATAGAACCAAATTTGTAGAGAATTTAATTATCAACAAAACAATTTTTACAATTTTCTGTGCGACGAATACTTTGCCCGATATTCGCACTCCTTTTCCAAGATGGTGCAAGATGGCCGCGTCTAGGTGTCAATAAGGGTTGCGTCTTCACAAACTTGGATTTAACTTTACACAAAACCCCTTGACCAAATATAATCTAAAAATTACGTGTTTTCAATGGACTATCTATTTTGTTAAGAATAAACAGACCGAGAGTCGAACTCGGATCCTTCCGACACCATAAATCAGAGTGCTTTACTTGCTAGCGGGCTCCGATGCAATGACACTTGAAACAAAATATATTACTGGGTATATTATAGAGAAGAGTAAACGAACACATTATATTATTATTTAATTTTTAGACTTTGTTCCCAATACTCAAAGTTTTTAGAGCTTCTTTGCGTAAGTGGTTATTGTATTTTTAATTAGATTTTTTTTATAACCTACCAACCGTAATGAAAGAGTTTTTAAACGGATATTGGTGTAAAAAAGGAAACTATAGCATCGATAAACAAACAGAACACAAATACCTCTAGTAAAAAAATATATTTTTGCGGTGGAAGAACTGTAATGGCGATTTCAGTAAATACTGACTGACAACACACAAACTACGTGCCCACGAGGTTTCGAAGTTATATGGAACATATCAGAACCAATTTGTATTTTCACTCGTAAGCCGGGTGGGTTTTTGAGTCGAGAATATTTCGAGTTGATTTTTTTGTTCTTCCTTAAAAAATGTATTAGAAACGTTTTTGGCCATTTGTCATTTTTAGTATTTATACCTGAAATGGTCCCATAGATTCTTTTGTTGCCCACTTGAAATAAGGATTGATAGGGATACAAAATATTTTTGGTGCTTCAGCATTTTTTGCGCTCACAGTAAGGTTTTTCCATAATCTGCGAATGCAGTTCATGACGTTTTCCCGCAACTGTAATGTTAAAATACCTGCCCTTACTGTCCCGTCTCAAAAATCTATCCTATATTGTAAAAAGTAAATACCATTTTAAATAATAATATGTTTATGTAAGTATGAGTAAAAGTTTCGGTTTCGGCCGAAACTAAGAGCTGGGCCGAAAGGTCGTTTTCGGTTGATAAACCAGTTTCAGTCGAACACTATATTCAATGCACACAACATGTGCATAACCCACGCACCGTAGGTACGCTGTCTGTTTTTGTTATTACATGCTTTAATTTACTTTCACATGTCCGTGGTCTGTTATCAAATCTTGCAAGATAAATTTGACACACTTAACGGTTTTCGATTGAGATGTAAATTTGCGCGAATATAACGTGTGACAATGCAATTTTATTTAACAAAAGCCTGTTTTTAAAGAAGGTTATTTTCATTATTAGAATAGCATCAGTACACTAGCTCTCGAATCAGGATCGAGTTCTACGAGCACTAGTGACTTATTTATTTATAACTAGCTGTGGCCGCGAATTCACCCGCGTGGACATACATAGCAATACCAGTCTGCTCCAATTGCCGGTACCTCGGCTCTCTTATTCAGGCTGATGGGGAATTGATCGAGAAGTGAAGTACAGAATTGACGCAGGTTGGATCAAATGGCGGCAGGTAAAAGGCACGATATGCGATCCGTAATTTCCCTGGTCAGACCTGTATGGATCGTTATGTGTGGCCTTGAAAGCAACGGAAGAAAAACAACTGCATGTAACGGAGATGCGAATGTTAAGATGGATGTGTGGTATGATGAAAATGGATAGAATGAGGAATGAGTAGGCATATTAGAGGAAGTTTGAAAGTGGCACCAGTGAATGAAAAATTTAAAAGCAAGTGACTGTTGTGGTATGGACTTATTATGAGAAGAGATGAATGTAATGATGTTAACAAGTATTAAAGTTAAAATGTATAACCAGACCACGGTGAAAGAGTATTTTTTTCAAGAACAGTAAAATGTGGTCTCTTTTCCGCCACCTTTAGATGGCGCTAGTAGTATTTTACATCGCTGAAATCACTGCATATTATAAAGTCCTGCGCGCGTCTGTCTGACTGTTAGAGATAAACTAACTGTACTCACTACTGTATTCACTAGTGGATAGAGTAGTTCTCGAGGAAGTTTTTAAATAGATTGGCTAAAGTATAATCATATTTACTGGAGGTGTCGGAAAAAAATAAGCCGTCTTAGAGTTTTCAACGAAAACGCTGCCTAAACCCTTTGAGATATAACAAAATAGTATATGGTGAAATTGTGTATCTTATATAGGTTGTGGTGTAGGAATAGAATTAATAGTATTGTATTAGTAAATGAATAGTTTAATATTATCTTTAAATTACACTGATTTATTTACGGTTGTATTGAAGCTCGATAGTTTGGGATTCACGCTCCGAACCGATGTCCTTTGCTTAGCTTACCACTACTCGGATGCATTGGATGCCGACGAGTTCGTGAAGGTCATCGGGTGCGTAAGCCATTATGATAACAATCAAATTTCTCCAAGAATTACTCACATTATGAACACATTAACGTTTATTATAGTTTTTAACCACCAATCATACCTCTCGTCGAATCTAAACATAAAAAGGTTAAATATTTTAATATTGAATTTATGCAGCACCGCCTCCCACTTTCTCACGATTTCTTCTACCAGGACACTCATGAAAAATATGGAGGTAGAGTTCTTTTGGCAGTTCGCCGCGACATAGCGTCAGCTGTCCGATCGGAATGGTCATCATCGGCGGAAGATATTTGGGTTACACTATCCTTTAAAAATAACAACACAAACCTGAAAATCCACATTTGCACTATTTACCTCTGTACTGAAAATTACGGAAATTCATTCAACACTCAACTTTCCAATTTCACTGAGAAACTATCATCGATCGTAAACTCTTGTCCAAATGACCATATTATAATAATGGGAGACTTTAATTTACCTAACATCCCCTGGGCACCAAATGCTGACCCACAATACACTGAGATCACAGGTGAAACGCAAATAAACTTTTTTGATACATTATCGGTCTGCGATTTCACTCAATCTAACTTCTGTTATAATCTTTGAGAGATTATAACAGAAGTTAGATTGAGTACATTGAACATAGGATTCTTGATCTAGTGTTAAGCAACATCAATCCTCAAGTATCGTTATGTACCGCCCCATTATAGTGCCGGAGAATGTACATCATCGACCCCTAGATATTACATTAAACATAACGCCCCTTAAACCACTACAAGTCCACTCGCGCTTAAGATGTTTTTACGAAAAAGGGGACTACGAATCTACCAAACAGGTTCTACACAATGTAGACTGGAACGAAGTGTTAAGTATTCCACTTGAAGATGTTATAAGCATTTTTTACAAGCATCTTACCGACTCGATAGAGAACCATATACCCCATAAGCTAATATTTCCCTCCTATTGTCCTCCTTAGTACAACACTCCGTTAAAGAAACTTCTTAAAGGAAAATTTAAATTTTACAAGAAATATCGTAGCGGGATAACCCCAAAATGTTCTGGTCTTTCATAAAATCCAACAAAAGTGGCACAAATATGATACCATCCTCTCTTTCATACGAGGGTCACACGGCAGAGGCAGGGCCTGAAGCATGCAATCTTTTCGCAGAAACATTTAGAGACAGAATGCTATAATACTTACCTAAATCACTGCGAACCCTCCATAATTAAAAACCCCTAAATGTTCTGGTCTTTCATAAAATCCAACAAAAGTGGCACAAATATGATACCATCCTCTCTTTCACACGAGGGTCACACGGCAGAGGCAGGGCCTGAAGCATGCAATCTTTTCGCAAACTATTTTCAGTCAACCTTTCGCCCACCCACCAACGTGTCTTCACATTCAGGTACCCAACCTACATATCAAACTTACAATCATAACGTCAATACAATAAGCAGTATAGAAATAACTCCCGATGCCGTTAACAAATTACTTCGGTCAGTTGACCTAACAAAAGGAGCAGGACCAGACCATATACCGCCTCTCTTCATATATAAATGTGCAAACGCCCTAACAGAACCCTTAACTATATTATTAACACGTTCTTTGAACGAAGGTATTGTGCCAGGAATCTGGAAATCTGCATTTATACGAGAAGAGTGGTTCAAAGAATGAAGTGAAAAACTACAGACCTATTTCGAAACTATGTATTTTCGCTAAAATTTTCGAACGTCTTATATACTCACAGGTCTACAATAGCCTTTTAACCTTCTTTATACCCGAACAACATGGTTTCCTCCGAAGTCGGTCGACTGCAACAAATTTGCTGTCATTCGTAGAGTTCACCACCTCGCATATGGACTCAGGAGGTCAGGTTGATGCTATCTTCACTGACTATAGCAAATGCTTTGAGACCATTCAATACTTTTACGAAAAATTCTTGATGCCGTGATCCATGAAAACCTATATAGGTGGTTCACGTCCTATATTAAGAATCACTCTCAGGCCATAGTACTCAATTTCTATTCATCTGCATGGAATTTTGTGCCATCGGGAGTTCCTCAAGGTTCCCTTTTAGCTCCCTTATTATTCAATATTTTTATCAACGATGTACCTTCTTGTTTTGTTAATTCAAAATTCGTCCTGTACGCGGATGGCATGTAAGTTTTTAAGCAAATTAAAGATATCAATGATTGTTTTCTACTGCAGCGTGATTTGCTCAATTTTGAAAGTTATTGTAATATCAACAAACTAGACATTAACGTCGACAAGTGTCATGCAGTAACTTTCACTCGTAAATTAGTACCTACAAACCACACATATAGGTTAAAACAAGAACTCAAATTATATATATATATAGGTATAATTCATGACTCTAAACTGACATATGAGAATCACATTGCCCGCATAACCATGAAAGCCTTATAAAGCCTTAGGTTTCATCATTCGGTCTAGCACTCAGTTCCGTATCATAAACTTCACTAAGATCTTATATTGTACCTACGTGCGTAGTATCCTCGAGTACTGCTCACAAATCTGGAACCCGCAATATGATATCTATATAGACAGGCTAGAGTCCACGCAGAAAAGATTCATGAGATACCTTTTTTTTTTTTGTGCGGAAATCCCTTCGGATACCCCCCCGCCGGCTAGCGGGGGGCGGTTATGTCGGGCTTGAACCGACTAAAACCGCACGCCGTCTCGGGTCTACAGACGCCGGGGTGTAAGATTCATGAGATACCTACAATTTAAGTGCAAAACGAACGATAACAACTACGTAGCGAGGTGCAGGAGACATCATATGCTGCCCCTCGGTGAAAGACGCAAGATCACGGATATAGTCACCCTATTGAAAATATTACAAGGCCACGGGCCACGGATAGAGTTGACCCTCATATATCCCAAGGTGAGCCAGAGTGTGACACAAACCAGGAGCCCATAAACATCCGGGCCCGTCTTAGCATTCCCTCTTTAAAGTCGACCACCTGGAAAGCCCACGACCAAAACTTAGCCATCCTGTTAGAGCATCCCGGAACAAAGCAGGATTTAAACAGTCAGGTAGAATCTTTCCAGGTTAGCATTTACTCATACCTACATGAGCATTACCCACCATCATTACCTTACGCGCGAAAAAACCGAGAAAACGCGTTCAAAATTAAAATGAGAAAGAAAAAGCGGGACCTTATCAAACGACTACGGTTTGCTAAAGCTATGGGCGATAATCAACTTAGTCATCAACTGGCCAGAGCTTTAAGGTCTATACTGAAATTAATTCAAGGAATTTCTGTTCAAATAATAAATGAAAACAATAATTTTAATAGAGCAAAACATGAAGTAGAGTTCGATAAGGACCCGTTTAAGTACTCGAGGAATATTTTTAGCGACAGAAAGCAAGATAGGCTACTGCTAAGTAACGATCAGATCCATAGCTACTATAAAAGTAATTATGAGGTGCCTAAATACGGAAAACAATACAGTAAACCAAACGCGCAAAAACCATTAGGCCCTCATTGCACATTTGACTGTAATCCACCTAGCTTAGACGAAATAGAACACCAAATCAAAAAGAAACCAACAAAAACCGCCCCAGGGCCCGATGGCATACCTTACATTATCTATAAAAAATGCCCATCGGTACGTAAACATCTTCTAAGCATATTCAATAGGATCTGGTCGAGTAAAGAAGTCCCAGCGGCCTTCGGCAAGGCTAATTTTGTGCTCATTCCAAAGAAAGAAATAGTAACTAGTCCAAAAGACGCTAGACCAATAGCATTAACCAATTCAATTTCTAAAATTTTCTTCTCATGGCTTCAATTTAAAATGACAAATTTCATGATCAATAATAACTATTTCAGACCAAACCACCAAAAAGGGTTCCTACCTGGAATTTCAGGATGTCTGGAACACAATTCTTTACTGGCGGAAAGTTTAAAAGATGCCAGATCAAATGAAAAGCAAATAACAGTTTGTTGGATAGACCTAGAAAACGCTTTTGGCTCAGTACAACACGAGCTAATGTTGTTTGCATTAAAATGGTATCACTTTCCGTCCATCATTTGGGAAATAATATCCTCTTATTATGGTAAATTAAAGTTTGTGATTAATACCAAAGATGGATACACGCAACCTTTAAATTATAATGTGGGTTTGTTCCAAGGTTGCTGTTTATCACCTATAGCTTTCAATATAGTAATAAATATTTTAATAGACAACATTTCCACACACGACAAGAAGTGGGGCTATCGGTTTAAGCTAAACGGTAAATATACGGAGTCTATCCTCGCATTCGCGGACGATTTGGCAATACTGACTCGTAACCCAAAGCAGTGCCAGGACCTACTGCGTAGAGTAGACGATTTCTGTACATGGACAGATGGAATGAGAGCAAAACCTAGCAAATGCTACTGTCTATGTCTGGGTAGGCGGGGTACTAGGTATACTTCATATGACCCAGGGCTTAGTATAGGCGGGGAAAACGTTTCAACTATATCTGAAACCGTGCCTTTTAAATTCCTCGGAAGAAAGATTGACAACAGAGGTTGCACTCCAGCTTTGGACGAATTAATTGATAGTTTCATTATCGATTTAAAAAAGGTAGACCAACAACCAATAAGTAATGTTAAAAAAGCTTGGATCTATGACAATTATTTAACCTCGCGTCTTAACTGGCCGTTTCTTATATATGATATAAACCAGAGCCTCCTCAAAAAACTAGATGCGAGTGTCACGAAGACACTGAAGTCGTGGCTAGGGCTAGCTCAGTCGGCCGACCCGTCGGCACTATATAGATCCGCGAATAATTTTGGAATGACGCTTAAGAAGCCATCAGAACTCTATAAACACCTAAGAGTAACTAAAATGCACGTCTTATCGGAATCTAAAGACGAAATAGTAAAAGTCCTTCCAAAAGATAAAAATGCATCGGAGCTCGAATCACGCCTCCAGTTCCATAAAAGATTCATGATAGGCTCGCAGACTGGTAGAGTAGGTCTAGGTAATATTCAGAGACAAACAGATTAAGAAATAGCAAAATCTTTTCTTCAAGCAGACGAAAACAACACCTACAAGGTGCACGCAATGAACCTAGAAATGCAAAACGAATGGTTGACCCTAGGTGAATTTTGTATTCCCATAGCCTTAAAATGGCGTACCATAATATACGACTGGTCACCGGCCTTACTTAAATTTTACCTAAATGCATTCCAGTTGACCCTCCCCGACCAAAGCAATCTGGTCAGATGGGGAAAAGCCACAGATAAAACATGTAACTCATGTGGTGAAGCAACTGGTACGGCTAGGCACCTACTAGTGGGTTGTAAAACGCTATTAGACCGGGGTCATTATTCGCGCCGTCATGATAAGGTATTAGAAATCATACGTGAGGCTGTAAGTTTGGCGGTAGCTAGAGCGAAAAAAGGATTAACCACAAACCAAAGAAATGACATTGCGTTTGTAAAGGAAGGCTGCTCAAAGAAATCACCTCAAAAGCCATATTCAATTTTGATAGCTGCCGTTGACTGGACAATACTCGTAGACACGTATGAGAAGCACTATAGGATACCGGAGGATGTCTGTGCCTCATCATCCAGACCTGATATATTCCTTTTTTCACGATCGCATAAGCGTGCAGTGCTTGTAGAACTCACAGTACCGTGGGACACTAATATACCTAAAGACCACGCTATAAAGACAAACAAATACTTTGATTTGACTAACGAGTTAACCAAAAACGGCTACGTGGTTAAACTCTATGCCGTAGAAGTAGGAGCCAGGGGAATTCCAGCTAAATCCCTGTACAACTTACTTAAAGACCTCGGATTGCCAAGAGCTTCAGTAAGCTCTTTATTAAAACGTATATCAAAAGCGGCATTGTTAGGATCGTACCAAATTTGGATAGGTAGGGGGGGGAACACTACTGACGGTGGAGGTGAGCGCTGATGCATCACAAGGTGGCCACCCTAAACCTACATCTGGGTCGCAAGTCCCAGTCGCCGTCATGGTGTTCCTCTCTGTACCACGCTATGGACCCGGCGACCGCACGGTGAATCCATGGAGTGCTGAGAATCGGATCTCTGCATTAAATCAAGTAATTAATTGAGCGAACGGGACAGGCATAGTTTGTTCTTGTTATAAGATGCGAAAACTAATAAATGGTTTTCAGATATTATTTAAGGCACCAATGAGAATTGTAAAAACTGTGTGTTTTCCTAATAAAGAAAAATAAAAATAAAATAAATAGCGGGAAAAGGATCAGAATTCCACGCGAGGGAAGCCGCGAGCAGCAGCTAGTATACTTTAAAATTATGTTTTTATCTCTTGGTATATTCCATAATAATAAACTGTATTTATATTTTTGAACTACGGATTTTCTCCCCTTTCATGTGATATCACACTCGATACGATAGCAAAATTTTTTTTTGACCTAATTTTTTTGATCTAGCATCCGTTATGTTGATGTTACTAGTATAAAATGTAGCCTATTGCACCCTGAGATGCATAGATACTGAATCGATTGACACCTCATTGCTACATTGAAACATAGGTAAGTATTCTACATATGCAAACACATAACCTTACTAGGGACACACGGGATTCAAAGTATGATTGTAAAGGGCTTTAAGAGCAGAGGTAGGCCCAAGAAAAGGCGAATGGAATGCGTGATCTTTCACGATGATGATACGACAAGGAAAGGAGTAACTGACATCTAACAGGAATATATGGAGGAGAATGACATGTTGCACCGACCCCAAATAATTGAGACAAGTGCATGTAGGTGATGATACCAAAATGTGCAAGTGTGTATGTACATACGCACTTGCACATTTGTAAAAAGTTGTTATTTTAATATTACAAACAGACACTTTTGACACACATTTTATTTATTTGTATAGATTTGCGAAATATGTGTTTAGATAGATAGATAGAATACTCTTTATTGTACACCACATATTATTATATACAATATCTTAGGTCTAAATATATTGTAGGTACAATGGCCGGTCTTATCGCTAAGAGCGATCTCTATCAGACAACCTTTGGATGGATTTACCAATAGGAGTAGAATGGCAGTTGATGGCGTTCTACGTCATAAATTGTTCATAGATATAAATAATATACTTAGTCCATTGAAAAGTTACATTTGGGGTTGCGTTTTTTAGAGGACGCAATTTTATTTTTTTGATTGTAGGGTCAGTGTAAAGCTAAAACCAAGTTTGTGGGGTCGCCACCTTTGTCCCACGGCCGCCATCTTAAAATAGGGGTTGAAATGGTTTTTACGATATATCTCTTAAACTATTTATCTGATAAAAAAATAAATTGTTAACATTTTTTGTTGCAAATTAAATTCTCTACAACTTTGGTCCAGTAACTGTCGTAGAACTATAAAAAAAAAGTTATAAGCGAAAATGTTCAGAAACGTTTTTTATCTCTTTATACGGTGGTAATAAAGATGATAATTCTCTTGACAGCCTAAGATACAAACAATTCGCCAGGGCAGTGACAAAAACTACATTTAACTTATCTTCACTTCCTCCAACACAAGACACAGCTCGCTTTCATACTTTCCGAGTCTACCATCAGGTCCAGTCGTGGCTTGTTAATAATAATGATCCTGAAGACTGAGGCTGGAAAAAAAATTTGGAAAATTATTGACGCCAGCGCAGAGCTCTAAACCTCCAGCACCCCCTGAGCTTCTAAAATTGATATTTTGCAAATGCAAAGGATACTGTGGAGCGGTGTGGATGTCGAGAAGCAGGGCTGAAATGTTCTGCAGTGTGCTTCCATTGTTCTGCAGAGACTTGCAGCAACGTAATGGGGCTCTCAGAATTAATAAATGAAAATGACTTTGATGATGAACCGTCGACAGTTTCCTTCTCCAGTTCTCCCACTGATATTTAATTCAAAAAGCCGATCAGATGCTGAGCCGCAGCCTGTTCCATCAAAAAGACTGAGGACGGAGTAGTTCAAATTTAGAAAATCACCGTGGATTATGCCCATTGGGGATATCACGTAAAAAAAACGCGCCTCCAGACTCTACCTCGTGGGTGGTGGGGAAAAGAGTTAATAATTAATTATTAATAATATTGCAAAATTAATAATTTAAAATTTAAAAAAAATTAAAATAACAAAATTAAAAAAAACAATAGTTACTGGACCAAAGTTGTAGAGAATTTAATTTGCTACAAAAAATGTTAACAATTATGTGATAAATAGTTTATGAGATATATCGTAGCTTTACACTGACCCCCCCTACACATAAAAAAATTTAATTGCGTCCTCTAAAAAACGGCAAGGTAAGGCCTAAAAAATTTAACATTTCAATGGACTAACTACATATCATAGAATTCTACGTACAAACATATATTTATATATATATATATATATATGTATATATATACATTGATACAGATTATGCGCGTCTTATGTCTACCGGCAAAGCATTCCACAGTCGTGTTGTGGTGGTTCAAGCCCAGTTATGTGATCGTCTATATAGTTGAATCTATGTATAAGAACTTAGTTGCTTCATTTCAGGATAACTTCGATGCTTATGAGTGTGAGGATAGTCTTTGTGGCAAATGAAATTAATTCAATCGCGTCGGATTATGCAAGTGTGCAGTGTAGTGATGGTATTCCCAAAATAACAAGTCATATATTCACTCCAGCTTACTTTTAATGGACCCTTAGGTAATTAACAGAAAGAAGTCGTTAAGACCTTCATGAGTAGATTGTCTAGAGTTAGTAATATTTTATGACAAATTAGGTCTAGTAAGTGTTCCTGAAGAGTGTATATGTCTGTTAATTGAGTCAATGACAATGTCGTTTCGTTGCTCAAATCACTCTGGCATTTACGGGATCACCCTACGGCCTGGCTCAAGGCTCCTTTTCATCGCTGAGAAGCGGTCAATCAACACGTCCTAAGACGTGGAATATTTGCTTATGCCCAGATTTGATGCTAACTCCGACAACTTCTGCACAGTTCAGTTCTGACCCAGAACTGCTATTAATTTCAGGCCGATCTGAGATTCCGCTATGGCTAGGGGTTCGCAATGAAAATCCTTTTATTGTATAGATATCCACCAGAATCCCCGCTAGGGAACGTCATCCCGTCAGCGCCTTTAGTGGTATTAAAGTCCCACACTAGTTGCAAGTTTTAATTCATATAAAATGTGCTATCCTTGACTTTAAGCATTGAAATAACCACTGTCTTGCAGTTTAATAAATAGACTAAATGAATTTAGTCTCCAGACTCTGTGATAGGCTATCATCTCCAATTCTTGTTATTATATAGATTAATTACTTACAAATAGCTCGATCTTTCTGACTCTGGCATGCCCTTTTGAGTTCACTTGAGACCATCAGCTCAAAGGTCAGATATATATTATGCATTTACATATTTGAAATTAATTCCAAGACTGTGAATTACTAGAAGTCATACAGTGTCTGAGTATAGCTTGAGTTATTACTTGAATCGTATATAGAATTGGCTTCATTCCGTTAGATCAGATAGTAGCTTCACTTATCAATCTTTCAAACTCATTCATAGCTTCGTGTATAATTCATAAAATAAGCCTAGACATGTATGATGGTGTTTTGCGGATAAGACTCGTACTTTATACATATTATTTACAATGTAAGTCTCGTTCAGCGTGACCTTATTAACTGAATAATTATCATCCTTTAAGACACCATTTTACTATCGCCAAAATGGGGAAGGGAATTAATCTAAATCATTGAAATAGCAGATATAAGAAATTAAGTATATTTATTTCATAAATGAAGTTAATAGAATCTGGGTGGATTATTTAGATCAGATGTGACCGATTAGAGTCACATCTAGACCGAGCTTTCTGTTCCTATGGCCAAAAATTACAGGGAAAAACGAAAACTCAAAGGAAAAAACCCTTGTATGCCATTAATACTTAATTATAACACAAATATTTACACAAGACTTAAATCTATTTATGATAAAATTACATGCACAATAATTTTCAAGGTTATTGTGTGCTCGATGAAATGTTATTTACTTGTTAGTTATCCTTTAATCTAATGTCGGATATTTTGTCTGGGTTTATGTCTGACCCAATACACAATGTTGTATATGTGTGTTGATTTCATTGAAATCATTTCAGTAGTGACTTACAAACACAAGAATGGTTTTGTTTAGAACATAATAACATGATTGTGCAATTAATTTAGTTATTAAGCACATTATAAAAGCAATTTACTTTCAGGATTTATAACTTGATCTTGAATATCTTTACAGTTTCATCTTACACAGACACAATTTAAAACAGTTTATACACATTTATAAACACATCAGTTCAAAACTTTATTCATAATATATATATATTCTTAATTTAATGCAATTTTCATGATTTGTATGGGCTGATCAATTCATTATATTTAATTAGATGGTTGTATGGGATTTAATGGAATCGCCATCACTCTCGTCTGTGCTGTCCTGAGACATTTCCACATTATCAGTATAATAATGATTAAAATGATTATTATAATACATATGTATGAAATTGTTGGATCCCAATACGATCTGTATTTAGACAATAGCTCGTATTCCTTATAGGTCATTAGGTCCATTATTAATAACTCGTTTGATTATGTTTAGCTAGTAAAGTCAGTCAATTATAAAATTCTATGTACAAAGTTTTGAACACTAAAATTATGCAATTAAGTATACTTTACCAAGATCAGCTTTCTGCTCCCACTAGTTCATTATTATTTCCCGACTAATTCTTATACAATTATTATTTAAATTTATTTATTACAAGTAAATAAAACTAGTTTACACAATACAAGGAAAATTATCTAAACCGGACTAGCATTAACTAGTCAAATCTTTCTAGGGAGTTCACTACGAGATATGTCTCTCGACCTAGGGTTGAAACCGTTCTGCCTCTCCGTCGTCGTTCCTCGAGCGTAGCCAGCGCAAACCAGATTCTCCTGGCTCCGCCCTGCATTCTGCATTCTGCCAATGGAAAAAATCAAAGCCAGTCAATTGTCCGTGATTGGTTGATGTTTTAGCGTCGTTGTGTCGACTTTACCCGCCACAGAATTTGGCGGCAAAGTCTCCACGATAATATTTTTTTGTGCGTGTTAATTTATGGGCTTTTAAAACTCTTACGAAATGTCTCCCTTTTACAAATTTATGACGGTTTTTAAGTGTTGAACCCATCAAATTTCGTAGGATTTGAGGTCATTATTTATTCCTCTCAAGTTTAGCACTGACATTTAAAATAGTTCTGGAATGTCCGGTGCCAACTTTATTTGAAGCAGATGTTGTTAGGCGATAAGAGAAAAAATAGGGTTTGTTTTGGCAATGAAACGTAATCTATTTTTGTATTATAAATGGTGAATAAGTATCTGCTATTGCAGGTATTCCTGGCCATCTCAGTGTTGCTTGACAGGTGAAGTATTTATCAAAAAACGTTGTAAGGTGTAAAGGCATTTTTAACTTTAGATTTTCTGATGATCTTAAGTATCTATTGTGGGTGTCATGAAGGAACTCAAATCGTCCCTTCAGATAGGACGGTGCTGATGGGTTAAACAAGACATTGTATGACAATGAAAGGATATGAGCATTCCGGCGAAGGCGAATTGGTAAACAC
Organism: Cybosia mesomella; assembly: GCA_946251805.1. Lineage (NCBI taxonomy): Eukaryota > Metazoa > Arthropoda > Insecta > Lepidoptera > Erebidae > Cybosia > Cybosia mesomella. Next base: position 17,966,669 of record OX276403.1, read on the forward strand.
TTGAGTTTTCGACGAAAATGTGAAACATGATCATACTTGCGTAAACCAAATATGAATCTTATGCAAAAATTCTGAAGTCGCTCAAGTTTATCAAGTTGATTCTCGGATAGCTGGCGTCAGCATTGATTATGCTGTATATGAGAGAGTGTTCTCAATGCATATACGCTGTCGGCGTACACACAGTTAACTACGAAACCAATCAATTTCCGTTGGAGATATGTTAAGTGAGCTTACTGTACCGAGCAGAACGTCGAAATCTACTACGTTGAAGGCATTAGAGAAATCGAGGAGTGCTAAAAAAGTTAGATTACCCTTTTCCATTCTGAGTCTAATGTCATCTGTAATATTCACGAGAGCTGTGACGGTACTGTGGCCAGGACTGAAACCAGATTGATAAGAATTAAAAAGAGAATTTTTGGTTGGAAATGAAGAGAGTTGCTTATGAACAAGGCGTTCTAGAACTTTGGAGAGGAATGATTTGGCTATCTTTCCAAATGGACGGAAATACACCACAGGATAAAGAAAAGTTAAGAATATGACAGATAACAGGGAGAATTAGATCAAGTATAGGAAGAATCATGTTTCTGCTGATGCAATCACTTCCCACTGCATTGAATGTGATTTCTAGAATGCTCTTCTTAACATCAGAAACTGGAAATGAATTAAGAGTAAATGGGGAGCAGTTGGCTGTTGGAATAGATGAAAGATAGTTTAGTGTATTTGCCTTTGCGGTCCGATTAAAAGTTGGACGAGGCAGTGAAATGTTGATTGAGTAGATCAATATTTAAAGATTTCGGATTAGTATTGTGCCGCGTTTTTCCAACTCCCAGTGTTTTAAGAAATTTCCAGACCTTAGCTGGATCTCCGTTTTGAACAGAATTGTGAATATGTTGGCGTTGTACATCCCTACACACCTTATTGCAGTGATTTCTAATTTAGATATACTTTTCCTGGTTTATTTGATTAGGCTTGATCTTTAGCTTATATTTAGCTGAAACTTTCTTCTGCAGTAGTGCCTTGATCGTGTCTGTCAACCATGAAGAAGGAGCATGTTTTACTTTGATCGGTCATATAGCTGCGTATTTGTCAAAAAGTAGTAAGATGGATGTGTTGAAGAGGCTTTATCATCTATGGAGTCAGAAGCTAAGAGTACCGACCAATCAAGGCCATCGGCATCCTCGCGTAAGGCGTCCGTCTTAATGCTACCAAAACTGCGCTGCTAAAGAATTTTAGAATTTTGCCTTAGGAGGGCGAATTTTGTATGAAAGGAAAAGTAAATCATGATATGAAAACGCTCTAACTGCGAGCTGACCATGCTTAGCAACATGATCTTTAGAAGACACCAAAATAAGATCAAGAAGAGAAGGGAAACAATTACGAAAATGATGAGTTGCATTAAGATGAAGAATAGAAAGGTTAGTAGATTGGGATACAGCGGTAAGAGAGGAAGATCGAGTCTGATTTTAGAAGACACGTGTTGAAGTCGCCCATACCTATGGTGTGCGCATAGGATGGAATTAAGTTTTCTAGCAGACTTTCGAAGGAAGAATAATAGTTAATACGCATAGAAGGGCAATAGCAAACACCTAGGAGGACCTTTGTGTGATTAAGCTCCACTTCTAGAAAAATGTGGTCACCGGCGTTCGATGGTGAGGGCTGCGGTGAAATGCTAACCACGCTGTAAGGAATATATGTCCTAATATATATTGCAAGCGTCGGTAGCTTAGTGGTTAAGGAGTCGACTCTACGATCGAGAGGTCCCGGGTTCGAATCCTGGCCATTACACTACCGACGTGAACCCACTCCTAACACAAGCAATTTAGCTTAGCTGGAGGGGTTAGGGGGAATATTAGTAATTTCGTTTACTAATATTCTTTTAATAAAAAGAAAAAAAAAAAAAAAAAAAAAAAAACTCCTCCACCAACACGGCCCTCGCGATCATTCCTTATGAGCTCGAAACCAGGAAGGTTATATGAAGAGTAGGGGTGAGAAGAATTCAGCCAAGATTCAGAGACGAGGATTGCATGTAAGTTCCTGGAATCGAAGTGGAATCAAAGTGTTTAATATATCGATGTTAATAGTTGTAGTCGAAGTATCACCATATTCAACCATACAGTATATAAAATGTTTGGCAACATAGTCAGTTATAGGGTAATTGTGCTGTAAGACCTTCCTTCTTGCCAGATTTTACGATTCTAGGTATACAGGAAGTATTATACTCTATCCATAGGCTTTAATTCCCTTGCAAGTGTGTAAATTATGCTGCATAAATGGCTGTATCTTTTGATTGCGTTGATCTACAAGTTTAATTTTTCACAACTCCAAGGGATTGTAGGTTGATACTATTGATACCTCCAAGCGTTCCATACAAAATGGTCTTGATAGACAAACAGACAGGCATACATTTGGCGAACGAAGTGATTTCTTTTTTACAAGTTTTTATTCATCCTGCAATGTTTATACCTATATATACCTATGTGTATGTTCGGATCAAATCTTGCATCTGAATTTTAAAGTGAAACCGATTAGGATGAATTTTTGCAAACACGTTTGGTTTCAATGAAAATTCATGAATATGAAGGGACTGAGGACGAAGCCCAGTAAGTGTCACTGTCTGTGTCTGGGTAGACAGGACACCAAATTTACCTCCTACGACCCGGGACTCTTCATTGGGGGTAAACCAGTTTCCACAGTCGCTGAATCGGTGCCATTTAAATTCCTTGGGAGAAAGATAGACTATAAAGGACGCACACCATCCTTAGACGAAGTTGTCGAATGTTTATAAATGACCTAAATAAGATAGATCAGCTACCACTGAACAATATCAAAAGGCTTGGATATATGACAACTACTTAACATCACGCCTGACTTGGCCTTTTCTGGTATATGAATTCGGCAAAACCTTACTGGCGAAAATAGATGCAACGGTCATCAAATCACTAAAATCGTGGCTTGGACTAGCGCATTCTGCTGATTCCTCTGCTCTATTTAGGGATCAAAATAATTTTGGGATGAAACTAAAGAAACCATCGCAGCTCTATAAACACCTTAGAGTTACCAAAGTCCCCATCTTGGGTAAATCCCAAGATGACATAGTCAGGGCACTCCCGAAAGATAATAACGCGTCCGAGCTTGAATTTAGACTCCTATTCCAAAAACGATTTATGATAGGGGCCCAGTCGAACAGAGTGATGTTGGGAGTAGGAGAGCTAGAAAGGGACCAGGATATACTTAAGTCCTTTCTAAAATTCTTTTTTTTTAAATTCGCCGGCCCTGTTAAAATTCTATCTAAACGCCTTTCAGATAACCCTACCAGACCAGAGTAATCTAGTAAGGTGGGGGAAGGCCACAGAAAAACAATGTTATACTTGTGGTAAGGCAATAGGGACGGCTAGACACATATTAGTAGGATGTAGGGTGCTTCTCAATAGAGGCCAATACTCACGCCGCCACGATAAGGTGCTTATCATCATACGTGAAGCAATGAGCCTGGCAGTAGCTAGAGCCCAAAAAGGATTGACTACTAACAGACGTCATATCAACTTTGTGTCTGAAGGTTCATCCATAAAATCCAGGAACAAACCTTATGCAATCTTAGATACTGCCCCAGATTGGACTCTCCTAATCGACACGTATGAATTATATAGAATTCCGGAGGATGTTGGGGTTTCGTCATCTAGACCTGACATATTCCTTTATTCTAAAAGGTTAAAACATGTGGTCCTTGTGGAACTTACTGTACCGTGGGAAACAAATATACCGAAGGACCACACAATAAAGAAAAATAAATACTATGATCTCACAAACGAATTAATCAAAAACGGTTACGTGGTTAATTTGTATGCAGTGGAAGTGGAAGCGAGAGGTATACCAGCAAAATCTCTCTATAACCTACTTAAAGATCTAGGCCTATCGAGAGCTACAATAAGCTCATTACTAGGACGAATGTCTAAAGCGGCACTAGTAGGTTCTTATCAAATTTGGTTAGGCAGGGAGGGGAACTTGGGTAGTGAAGGTGAGTGTTGATGTACATCAACAAAAGGGGCCCCTTCTAAACCTACACTTGGGTCGCAAGGCCCAGGCCCTGTCCCGAGTTCCCAACTCAGCAACGCGATGGACCTGGCATCCGCATGGAGAATCCATGGATTCTCCATGCGGATATCGGTCTCCCATAGAGCTGGTGGGATGATAGAGTAGAAAGTTGATCATAATAACTCCAGAACTAAGCAAGATAAACTGACGAGTTTGGGCTCATTTGTTTGGTCTCTGTAAACACTTCGGTGCTACATGATATCCAAGGTCTTAATACGGCGACGGTTTTTTTTTAAATTTCTTACACCTCTCGGCTTAAGCCAGAGCCTATTCTTATGCTGTAAGGTTTTTTTTTTGTCTTACTGCAGCACACAAAACAGTTCAACTTATAATAAAACTATTAATGACAACATTTTAAATAATGTTAGTTATAATCAAAGATATACAGTTTTACATTTATATTTTTGCATTTTAAGACCATCTTTATATTATATTCATTGAGTTTTGTAATTGGCAACATTGACCATCATTCCCTCTGCAGCCATGAGGTTGAATATTAGACAAATTCAATTATACACTCTTTCAGGTTACAATGCGGGCTAATGATGTCCTTTCGCTATTCTTGTTAACATTTTTATACGCTTTTTATTAGCTTCACCTGTTTGTTTGTTTGTAACCGACTCCTTTGGGCGCGATTTTGACCCACTTTCAACAAAGCATATATAGTTTTAAAAAACTCAAAAAAACACGTTTTTATAAATAAACAAAACTAAAAAGTAGAAAATAAATAATAGTTTAAAATACCAAAAACACGCTTTTTATAGAAAACCCAACTAAAAAAATAGAAAATCAGTTTCAATAAATTTAAATTAAGAATAGTGTTAAAAATTTCAATAAATATAAATTAATAATACAATAGCTTAGACGAAATAGAACATCAAATCAAAAAGAAACCAACAAAAACCGCCCCAGGGCCTGATGGCATACCTTACATTATCTATAAAAAATGCCCATCGGTACGTAAACATCTTCTAAGCATATTCAATAGGATCTGATCGAGTAAAGAAGTCCCAGCGGCCTTCGGCAAGGCTAATTTTGATCTCATTCCAAAGAAAGAAATAGTAACTAGTCCAAAAGACGCTAGACCAATAGCATTAACCAATACAATTTCTAAAATTTTCTTCTCATGGCTTCAATTTAAAATTACAAATTTCATGATCAATAATAACTATTTCAGACCAAACCACCAAAAAGGGTTCCTACCCGGAATTTCAGGATGTCTGGAACACACTTTACTGGCGGAAAGTTTAAAAGATGCCAGATCAAATGAAAAGCAAATAACAGTTTGTTGGATAGACTTAGAAAACGCTTTTGGCTCAGTACAACACGAGCTTATGTTGTTTGCATTAAAATGATATCACTTTCCCTCCATCATTTGGGAAATAATATCCTCTTATTATGGTAAATTAAAGTTAGTGATTAATACCAAAGATGGATACACGCAACCTTTAAATTATAATGTGGGTTTGTTCCAAGGTTGCTGTTTATCACCTATAGTTTTCAATATAGTAATAAATATTTTAATAGACAACATTTCCACACACGACAAGAAGTGGGGCTATCGGTTTAAGCTAAACGGTAAATATACGGAGTCTATCCTCGCATTCGCGGACGATTTGGCAATACTGACTCGTAACCCAAAGCAGTGCCAGGACCTACTGCGTAGAGTAGACGATTTCTGTACATGGACAGATGGAATGAGAACAAAACCTAGCAAATGCTACTGTCTATGTCTGGGTAGGCGGGGGTACCAGGTATACTTCATATGACCCAGGGCTTAGTATAGGCGGGGAAAACGTTTCAACTATATCTGAAACCGTGCCTTTTAAATTCCTCGGAAGAAAGATTGACAACAGAGGTTGCACTCCAGCTTTGGACGAATTAATTGATAGTTTCATTATCGATTTAAAAAAGGTAGACCAACAACCAATAAGTAATGTTAAAAAAGCTTGGATCTATGACAATTATTTAACCTCGCGTCTTAACTGACCGTTATATATGATATAAACCAGAGCCTCCTCAAAAAACTAGATGTGAGTGTCACGAAGACACTGAAGTCGTGGCTAGGGCTAGCTCAGTCGGCCGACCCGTCGGCACTAGATAGATCCGCGAATAATTTTGGAATGACGGCTTGTTTGAATTTGAATGTGGAATGTGTTTATAGAGTTCTGATGGCTTAAGAAGCCATCAGAACTCTATAAACACCTAAGAGTAACTAAAATGCACGTCTTATCGAAATCTAAAGACGAATTAGTAAAAGTCCTTCCAAAAGATGAAAATGCATCGGATCTCGAATCACGCCTCGAGTTCCATAAAAAATTCATGATACGCTCGCAGACTGGTAGAGTAGGTCTAGGTAATATTCAGAGACAAACAGATAAAGAAATAACAAAATCTTTTCTTCCAGCAGACGAAAACAACACCTATAAGGTGCACGCAATGAACCTAGAAATGCAAAACGAATGGTTGACTCTAGGTGAATTTTGTATTCCCATAGCCTTAAAATGGCGTACCATAATATACGACTGGTCACCGGCCTTTTTTTTTTTTTTACGTGCGGAAATCCCTTCGGATACCCCCCCGCTAGCCAGCGGGGGTGGTTATGTCGTGTCTCGACTAAATCCGCACGGTGTCCTGTGACGGTCCAACCATCGAGATTGCATTGGCGGTCTGAGGATGGGGGCTTGCTGTTCAGAACGGCTTCAGACGTTGCAGATTAACATTAAAATACCCTTCTCACTGCTCATACATTGTTGGCCTTAAAGTAAAATAAAAATTATAAGGACAATTCAAGACTTAATGATTTCTTTTATTAACTTTTAATATAATTTTGGTATAATCTCATGTTAATTTGGTTACAAGACAATTTAAAGAGTAGGAATAGTTGAAGTGAATTTATTTGTTTAGGCTGATAGCTTCCGTTATTAATTTCAAATAGTCGATAGTTAGTAGTGGCTTTGAAACATATTGTTTTATGGCAACTCAGAAGAGATGACGTGTAGTGGCGTGATTATAGGAACGGGGGGTAGTAAGAGGTAATAAAAGGAGCGTACCGGGGAATATCGGGAGGAGTCTTCAAGAATTCGTCGCGAACAAGTTAAGTTGCTGAAAAGATCATCCGAATTTTAGAAAGCCTTGTAGCCTGCGTGGTGAGTTATCTTAGTTTCTGTTCTTCTAATTCTTAAAATGTTGACTGTATTTAGGTTTCATAAATTGTATTCATGATAATTTACTTTTGTGGGTTGGAGGTAGAAAAATAAAATAGAATATAAATTTTCCTTTGAAACCTAAGATTTATATATCTGGTGTGGTCATGGTATGTGAACTGGGATGACTTTGGCCAAGTCAAGTCAGGGATCAGACTGTGGCTATGCTATGATAGCGTTCTCTGTCGATTCATGCTGGGTTTAGAGTACTCGAGGCTCTCTATCTGGGTTGAGGTGACTGGGTTCATGCAGTATGTACTAAGCTATAAATCTAGTTTAGAATCCTAAATTTTAGGGCAAACCTTGTAGAGATTATTCCATTAGCTTGCCACTGGGTTGAATGTAGGTGGGTTAAGGGTAATTTCGTAGCTAGATTAGGGCGTGTCTCCCGATATAGGTGGTGTGTGGTTTGGTGTGAAGGTGGTAGCAGTAATTGTGAGTATAAGAGACGCTCCAGCAGCGGGTTGGTGAGAAGTGAACAACTTATTAACTTGAACTGTATCTATGTTGTGGCTTTCTTCTTTTGCGTCTGATCACATGTCCCTATGGAATGTTGACAGACATTATTTGTACTATGATTTACAAATTTATTGTATGTCCTGTGCTTTCTTTCCATAATCATTAAAATCTAGGTCACATGAATAGATTACAAAACTTTTATTGCCATTAACCTATATGTAAGCAAATTGCTACTAACATTTTCTTTTAATGCTACCTTATCTAAATCTAGATGGCTAGTTCCTATAAGCCTGGGATGTCTATTGTAGATTCTTAGCCTGTATCTGTAATGGCATTTAATATTCAAAGTGTGATTAATGGGTCATATGACTTGTTAAACTAACTTATAAAATATTATTTTATACACTCATCATTACACTCATCCTGCACACTACACAATACCCTTGTGTACACGAAATATGTAGTTCTAGGCACGCTTAAGAGCCTCCCAAGTTCTTAAGTTTGCTTGGAATGAGGTAAAGGTTTGAGAAATTGAGCTATCTTATTTTTTACGATGGTTCTACTGAAATTCAACAGTCTGTCTGGGATGAGTCCAGAGGATGGCTGTATTCGACCGTTGTTTTATTATAGGGAACCCCAATTGGGCAGAGCCCGTTCAGCGTTGGATATCGCATTCTATGTGCTAGACAAACTAAATGTTTATTCTAGTGGATGGAATGTAGCGTCCCTTTACTTGCCTAGTCTGCCGAGACAACAGTACTGTACGCAACAATAGCTAGTAATGGATTGTCGATGTGTGTTGTGAAACCTTGCTTAATCAAGTAAGGTAACATAATCATACCCTGACTCAGTTCATTGCTGATATTGGTTCGGTCCGAGGGGATGTTTAGTGACGACTGATGCCCCTTGGCTAGCTCAACCCTACTGAGCTTATCTTGTAGTATCATACGGTTTCTCAACTGGTGATAGGACAAGATCAGACAGTCCACTTTGTGTTGTATTGTGTATACATACAGCCATCTGCTGGACTATTATTCCTATCAAATACAGACCTCACTTTCATTGTAAAGATGAGAAGCTCAAAGGTACGGTAATTACTTGAGTAAATGATTGTTATGTCTTACAAAGCAGCTTCATTTAACTCTTGACAATTCCTTTGTCTGTATCCAGTCCTTGTGAGTGCCTGATTTAATTCAGACATTTAAAACAAATTATTTACAGGATCGATGTCCAATTCGATCTATGTATCCTGTTTGACGGATGTGAGCTCGTCTCATTGTAAGTGATATGTCATGCTGGGCTAAGCCCTCGCAATACATGCTATCATACTTACCTATCTACTTATTATTATGTCTTTATCGGTGTGGGGAAAATACTTGTGTCTTGAAAGCGTTTGGTCGCGGTTTCGCTTGACCCTGAAACGTGGACAGTTGCCACAAGCTCGCATTGTGTCTTGAAAGCGTTTGGTCGCAGTATCGCTTGACCCTGAAACGTGGACAGTTGCCACAAGCTCGCATTGTGTCTTGAAAGCGTTTGGTCGCGGTATCGCTTGACCCTGAAACGTGGACAGTTGCCACAAGCTCGCATTGTGTCTTGAAAGCGTTTGGTCGCATTATCGCTTGACCCTGAAACGTGGACAGTTGCCACAAGCTCGCATTGTGTCTTGAAAGCGTTTGGTCGCGGTATCGCTTGACCCTGAAACGTGGACAGTTGCCACAAGCTCGCATTGTGTCTTGGAAGCGTTTGGTCGCGGTATCACTTGACCCTGAAACGTGGACAGTTGCCACAAGCTCGCGAAACCTTACCATATATATTACCATGTCTGTTTACAGCTGGTACCCATATCAGCGCTAGTAACTCATTGGCCGCGTTCTAGATGAACTGCCCAAGGGGTTACCCAATTACTGCCTGTGTATGAATACACTACAGCAATGATTCGAGCTATACATTCGTTAGACTGGATATATTTTCATCTAACCTATGGGCACTCATTCCCAATTCGGTACTATTTTTAATTTGTAAAGCACCAAGGTTGTGCATAACTTAAAAGTAGTATGCCTTCAGCCTGGAGAGGGTTGGTTGCTCGTTGGGGGCCTGGGGTTTTGGAGGATGCGGCCTCCCCGGTTCCAGCAATGGAACCGGTCATAGGATTCCTTATTACCTATAAAATTACCCCATCCTAGCAGTCTACACATATCAACAGATGCTTCATTTCATTTTTCCGGCTACTCTGAGATAATCTACTATGTAGGTTATCTCAAGGTAACTAATTATTAACCACATATGTATTTAATCACACATTTTATTTACTTGACCACCAATATTTACTATATTTTTGGCTAAATAACTCAAATTGTATATAAGAAAACTATATACATTTCCTTTGCAGGGTCCAGTTATGGTAAGACAACTCCATATTGTGTGTGTTATATCTTTACTTCTACCTAAACTAATACTAATAATACTAAACTAAAACTAATACTAATACTAATAATATATATCATACTGTGAAATTGAACTAGCTTGCATTTAAAGGTACACAAAACTTAAAATGTCTATATCTAGGATCACTTAGGAATGAACTTAGTATTCAGAATTTTATAAATATCACTAATTATCACTATAGAGACTAGGTAGCTTCTAAAATCAAAATCTTAAATCATATTAGGTTCAGGGATTCAATGTAGTTGTATAGGAACATTATTTTACTTTATTACTAGATAGAATAATAGTTATAGGAATTAGATTGAAATCAGTGTTCTCAATACCATGTACTCTTGTCTTGTCTCAATGTACCAAATAAAGGACTATGAGTTGCTACAATGCTTAAACACAACGTACAAAGGGTTCCATACTTATAAATATTTAGACGATCACAATAAAACCAAACTTTTAATAGTATCTTCCTAAACTTTGAGGATACAATAGTAACGGATACTCTCAGTGCCTTCAGCACTGTAATCAGTTGCTGCATTCAGGTCCATTCGTCTCATCACTGGGCGGTTCATATACTTTCGGACAACTGTAAAGGGGGGAGCGTTACAGTCCTCCCCAAGTGTCCGTTGCTGGGCACCCCGGGTAAGCCCTCGAAAGGATAACCCCAGGGTTGCCGGCGGACTTTGGCCGCCACCGCGGCCTCGCCCGGTGGGGTCGAGTTTTATCCCGCTTCGGTGAGTTGGCAGGCGTGTAGGGCACACATGACACGCCTCCGCCATGGCCTGCTTCTATAAGGACGGCGAGTCGGCCAACTGCCGTCCTCAGGCTCCGATCATGGAGGTCGGTAGTCCCGGGCGTAGATGAGTGTGTGCGAAACTCGGGGGGCAGGGTTCTCTCCCGCTCCCTCTCCGCCGTCTCTTTCGCGCGCATTACCTGCTCGCAGAAAGAGGCGGCGGCGTGCCACTTGCTCCCGTCGGAGACCACGGCCCTCACCATGGTCTCCAACGAGAGAACGTCCACGCCCAGGACCGCAACGAGATCCCGGCGTTGACTCGCCCACGCAGGGCACTCCACCAACGTGTGGAGCGCCGTGTCTTCGCCAGGATCCTCGCAGTGCTGGCACTGCGGCGTTGTCTCCCGGTGGATGCGCCACAGATACTTACCGAAACACCCGTGTCCGGTAACCATCTGGCACATCCGGTAGGAGAGGTCCCCATGGTCCCTCTCCAACCACTCCTTCATGATCGGTCTCACCGCCACAATGGTGGATTCCTCCTACCTTGGGTGCTCAAGTTGCACCCTCCATGTCTCCATGAGTTCCCGGTGGAGCTGGGACTGCTGAGGCCCTGATTTCTTGGGGCTCCGGCCTAATAATAAAAGGACTTTTAACTTGTTTTATTTTATGTACAAAAACCTGTAAAACAAAATATTACTAGAACGGTTACCAGCTTCGCAATCAACTCAAACTTAAGTATAGCGAGATTTGCCTATCCAACAATAGGTCAACGTGACCGGTCCACTTTTTCCATTGATTTTGTTTTTCGGTGATTATTCCTCGATGGTAAGACCGATCTGGACATTCGATACTCAGTAATGTCTACTTGATCACCGTGGCAAATTTGGTCGAGATCGGTCAAACGGTCTCGGAGGAGTATCATTTGTTTGAAATGCAACTTTGAAACCAAAGACGCTTCGCTCGCCTTCGGCTCGCTACGCTTAATAAAATTAAGCCAAATAAATTAAAATAACCTGTTAATTACGTACTTAGTATCAAATAGTCACAGCGATACAAGTATAGATTATGTTTAGGTACATCACTAGTAATGCCAAATTGACATACGTCATACGTAACTTTAGGATTCGGCTCCACTAACGCCATACTTCACTACGAGTCGCACGATTTGCAAACTTCACTAACAGTGGGCGAGTGGGCGAGGTTTACTGGTGTCACTCCCCAGACGATGGCAGACAGCTATGTCTTTAGATGAAACACTCGTAAGTTTCATTTTATCCGAGAACCTCTTTCCTGAGACTTTACCTTCAGCTTACCATCAGGCGAGTTGAAGTCAAATTGACGTGTCCTAAATATAAAAAAAAAAAAAAAAAAGAACACTTTAATGACTCTGCCCGTGAGATCTCCTGTATCATCCTCAGAGAAGCCATGCAGAAGAAGAACTTTGGCTCTTGATGCCATCTCATGCCGGTCCAAGCCCTTCACCAGTAACTCCGTCTGAGACTTTAGAGCACCCAAGGTTTTCCATATAAAGCCTTTGATTTCAGTGAAGTCTCTAGATAAGCTCGCTACACTTTTATGGATCGTTTATTCACCCCCAGCATTCTTCAAATCTTCCTCGTACTGTGCCATGCGCCTTGTGGAAGTTGTTGACAGCTCCTCCATGCAGTTAAATAAGTTTGTATATAAGTCCATTTTGATTTTTATAAATTATAGTGCAATTATGTAATAATAAATAAGATTTTAATATGTGAGCGGGTGCAATAGAGGATTAAATAATATGTAGCATTAACTGTTAAGTTACTAATTATTAAATTTAAAAATATGCAAGAGGTTTTTTCTTTGGTACTGACACTTCAACAGCTACCCTCAAAATAAAAAAAAACATTAACATTATTTTAACGTAAATTAACGTAGGAAATACAAAACTCAGCAAGCAGCAGCTAGAACAAATAACAATCGCTCTAAGAGACGAATTTATAGACTTCAAGGAAAACACTACTAATTTAGCAATTTAAGAAAAATACAATTACATAGAAAATATCATTAAAACACAAACAAAACTCATAACGAACATTAAAACTGTAACAAAAAATATGCTATCAACAAACACTACAAAACTACTAAGAGACAGAAACCACCTTTTTAGCGCAAAAAACACTCAAAATAGAAGAAAGGAAATTGCCAAAATTAGCAAAGATATCAAAGAAAGCATTAGGAAAGATAGAAAAGAGCGGAGGATGGTAACGATAGAAAATGATACCTTAAAACAGGTGGGACTAAAAAAGCGCTCAAGGAATTGACAAACACAAAGGACTGGGTCGTAAAAATGAAAGATGAAAGACAAAAATGGAACCGCTACAGAACAGACATATTAGAAACAGCTTCATCATACTACAAAAAAAGCGGCCAAGTGCGAGTCGGACTCGCCCATGAAGGGTTCCGTAGCAGCAAGTAACATAACAATGCTTTTTTTTTTAAATTTATATTTGAGTTGTTGAATGAAAGGTAAATTGCGTTTTACGATTTATGACGTATTATAAAAAAACTACTTACTAGATCTCGTTCAAACCAATTTTCGGTGGAAGTTTACATGGTAATGTACATCATATATTTTTTTAGTTTTATCATTCTCTTATTTTAGAAGTTACAGGGGGGGGGGACACATTTTACCACTTTGGAAGTGTCTCTCTTCCAAACTATTCAGTTTAGAAAAAAATGATATTTTAAACCTCAATATCATTTTTAAGACCTATCCATAGATCCCACACACGTATAGGTTTGATGAAAAAAAAATTTGTTTCATTTTGGTATGGGGAACCCCCAAAATTTAATGTTTTTTTTCTATTTTTGTGTGAAAATCTTAATGCGGTTCACAGAATACATCTACTTACCAAGTTTCAATAGCATAGTACTTATACTTTCGGATAAAAGTGGCTGTGACATACGGACGGACAGACAGACAGACATGACGAATCTATAAGGGTTCCGTTTTTTGCCATTTGGCAACGGAACCCTAAAAACTGTACGGCAACGACACTACGCAAAACAAATTAGAACTGGTAGATCACTCGGGTATTCCTAATATCCTCTATTCTGAAGTCAGGCAAGCTATTGACACCCAACAAGAAGAGAAAGCATCCGGACCCGATGGCATAAAGAACGAAATTCCACAACAAGGGAATCCTGATACCTGTTCTCGCAGATGTGTTTAATGACATCATAAATACTGAAATCGTTCCCCAACAACGGACAGAGTCTAATATCATCCTACTGTATAAGAAAGGCGACAAACATGATATAGGAAACTATCGCCCTATCAGCCTTATGTCTAACGTAAACAAGATTTTTGCTAAGATTATCTTAGAACGAATTGAAATAACCTTACGAACACCAACCGATCGAGCAAGCAGGATTCTGCAAAGATTATTCGGTAATCGACCACATCCGCGTAGTGCGACAAGTTCTAGAAAAATACAACGAATACCAGCTAACATACTACATCGCGTTTATCGATTACAGCAGAGCGTTTGATTCTCTACTACACGAAAAAATATGGGAGGCACTACTCGAATCGACCACAAATACATCAATAAAGAACATTTACATTCGTAGCACAGGAAGAATCCAACTAGAAACGAAAAGCGCTCCTTTCAGAATTGAAAAAGGCGTTAGACGGGGGGATCCCCTATCTCCTAAACTTTTCTCCGCAGTACTGGAATCAATTTTCAGAAGACTTAATTGGGAACAACTTGGTATTAACGTAAATGGCGTATTGCTGTCACACTTGAGGTTCGCTGACGATATAATGCTATTTGCCAAAACACCAGAAGACTTAAACAAAATGCTAGGTGAACTTGCGACAGAAAGTGCAAAAGCGGGACTGGCACTGAATCCGGATAAGACTAAAGTGATGACAAACAGAAACAAGTACACTATCAAACTAGGGAACACCGAAATAGACTACACTGACGAGTACATCTATCTATTTCAGCTTATAACTCGAAAGGATCCCATGCGTAAGGAAGTGGAGAGAAGAATTACGAATGGCTGGAAGAGATACTGGAGCCTGAAGGAGGCTATGAAAGATAAAAAACTCCATATAAAATTAAAAAGTAAACTGTTTAACACCTGCGTACTACCTGTTCTGACGTACGGATGTCAATCATGGGCGCTAAATCATGAAATATTACGCAAACTAGCAACTTGTCAGCATGCAATGGAAAGGAGTATGTTAATTATTAGAAAGTCTGGCAGACTGAAAAATCTCGTCTTCAGAAGTAAAACATAAACTACAGATGTAACACTTAAAATCAAAAGACTCAAATGGAGATGGGCTGGCCACGTGATAAGAGGATGCGACAGATGGAGTCAAAGAGTGACCCAGTGGTATCCCAGAGAAGGTAAGAGGAAGAGAGGTAGGCCACAAAATAGATGGGACGACGACATAAGACAAGTGGCCGGAGTCAAGTGGAATAGAGTGACACAGGAAAAGAAAGAATGAAAAAGGTTGGAGGAGGCCTTTGCCGATTGGCAAACAGATCTGGGAATAATAACCAAGCAACAGATACTAGCTTAAATAGTTTATTTTGTTTAAGAGTTCAGTGTTATTATATTATAAGTTTAAATCCATTGTAACTAGCTAAGAGATCTGAATAAAAGGCTACATTATTATTATTTAACATTATTTTCATCTTCATAGATGATATTATTTATGTAAATATCTGTTCGAAATCAATAATATCCTGCATAAATATGGGACAGTCCACAACGAGGTGTGCGACCGTCTCCGCGACGTCCGGTTCGCAGGCGCATGATGGGTCCTCCTTACACTAAAAACGAGCCAAGTATGCGGAGAACCCACCATGCCCCGTTAACAACTGAGTCGTGGTGCCGGCGACCTCCATCTTGCGGACGATACTATATGCAGTCAGCTGGGAAGAAAAGCTTGGTACCGGAGGCGGTTTCGCCTGTTTTGTACCGTTCGTCCCATTCATCGAGCGAGATCAGACGCAGACCTCGCTTGACGAATGATATGGGACACGAGCTGTAGTGTGGAGCTACTTTTAACTTTAGAGCCGCCTCCTTAGCGAGCTGGTCGGCCTGCTCATTACCCTCCAACCCTACGTGGGCCTTGACCCAGAACAAGGATTTTTCCTTGCCCTGGGCCAAGCCCTGCTTGATGTTTAGTCTGGCCTCGACTGCCAGAGGGTGGAGGGCTTGAGGGTTAGTAACCGTTAGGAGTGCGGCTCTGCTGTCACTAAAAATGCCGAACGTAGCGGCACCTCGCCTGAGGACCTCACTGGCCGCTTTGCATATGGCTAGGAACTCGGTCTGGTAGACGGTGCAGTGGGGCGAAAGAGCAAGTTTGAGGGTTCGCCTCGTTATTCCTTATGGATGACGCAGCGCTGACACGACCCGCAATCTTGCTCCCGTCCGTAAAGATGCGCATCTGGATCTTATTGGTGCGCTAATATTGTTCCTCGTCTACCAGACTGGTGAACTCCAGGTTCATATGCTTCGGCTCAATAGCTGGAGCCGTCCGCTCGATCTCTCTTCTCCTAACCATGGCTGGGACACCCCTCTCTTGGCCTCGTATAACGAGGCCACCTCGCGAACTCTGAGGCCCAGAGGGAGCATTCCAGCCAGGATCAGCCCCGAGTGCAGAAAGACCGTACAGTAGCTCTTACATAGCTTTTGGGTGAATCCGCCCTGCACCACGTTCTGCTACTTCCGTATACCAAGCTTCTCCCCCGCTCCAGCTGCTGGCCGCATATAGCACCGTCGGCTCCACAGCAGCGTTGTAAATAGTCCGGATCACCTCGGGATGTCGCCCGCATACCTTACCCTTGCCTCCCTGTCGCTAAGGTAGCTGCTGATAACTCGTCTCAAATTTGCCAGACACCTTTCCTCAGCCATTCGTACTTTGATAGCTGGCCATCAGGCGCTATCGAAGGCGCCCTCTACGTCCCAGGACATCATAAGTACTATTGTCTTAGCAACAAGTTTAGCCCTTATGTGGCCCCATAAGGTCATAAAAGGCGTCTTCGGTGCTTTTTTGGTGCATAAAGCCGTACTGGCGAGTAGTAATCCGCGGCAGTAGGTAGATGTTGAGACGAGCTACCAGCATCCTCTCGTACACCTTCCCAAGGACAGGTAGAAGACCAATCGGTCTGTACGACTTCGGAACGGTGTACGAGTCCTTTCCCGGCTTCCGCAGTGCCACCACCACGGCCTCCGTCCATATCTTAGGAAAGTAGCCATGATGAAGGCACCGATTCAGCAGCTTCAGGAAGAGTAAGGGGTCGGCCCCAATGGCGTGGGTGCAGATATCGGCTGTAAAGCCATCCCCCGGAGCTTTCTTGTGATTGGAGTTCCGAAGGGCATCGAAGAGTTCGCCCACTATAAAAGGTGGGTCATCACTATGATGACCCCTCTCTTCATCCAGCATCTTGGCCTTTTCTCGTACTCTTCGATGCCCCTCATTATCCTCTCCCTCCCGATCAACCGCGTAAAAGGTTAAGGCGAGTAATTCGCCCGAACCCTTTGCGTCCAGGAAGGAACCATTGGTGGAAAACAGAGTATCCTCCTCCCTCACTTTGACCCTCCCTATAACACGATAAATTCCCTCCCAGAGGCCCTCCCTGTCCTGATTTCCACAGAAGTCCTTCCAACCTTCGACCTGTGTCTTTTTTACTTCACTTTCATGCGTTTCCTTTCGTTCCAGGTACTGCGATATCACAAACGCTCTTCGGCCCGGCGCTGCGTTCCTGATTCGACGCTTGTAGGTGACCATTACCTTCCTTAGGTTGGCGAGTAGTTGACTCAACGGAGCCATCTGCTAGTGCCGGACTTACTTTCAGAAGCCCAAAAAAAGGAAGACGTAAAGTAATTCATCGCGCAAAATTAGATGATTTCGACTATCAAGTTATACGCCGAAAAGTATACGATTTTCATACAGTCGAAAAAAAAGTACCCACTGTGAAATCATTATTAAGTGTATTGAACCGAGACATACATTTTACATAATTTTTTTTTTATTTTCTTTTTAGTGGACGGGAGGGAGACATTAAGAAAAACATTAGGAAAGCTAGGATTTAAAATTTTAAAAACTGAATCAAATAGACAAATTTTAGCAGAAAAAGATGATGTACGATTAGTAAGAATAAAACATTTACGAAAAACTAAGGAATATAGGAATGAAGGGAGGAATAGAGTATACGGAGATGAAACGTATGTTCACACGACTCATACGAAAGAAATGACATGGACAGATAAAAGTGGAAAAGGACTTAAAAAACTCATTTCTAAAGGGCAAAGATTAATAATAGTTCACGCCGCCGGTGGCTCAAATGGCTTCGTCCCTGGCGCTTTCTTAATTTATAAATCGATTGAAACCACAGGAGATTATCATCATGAGATGAATACCGAGAATTATGAAAAGTAAATAAAATAACAGCTAAATCCTAATCTTCCGCCACACTCCGTATTTGTAATCAATAATACAGCATATCATAATACTCTGAGAGAAAAACCTCCGAACTCCAATTCCTGAAAAGGAGAAACGCAACAGTGGCTCATCAATAAAAACAATATTTAATCGACTCGCGCTGAAACCAGAAACGAATGAAATTTAAAAAAAAAAAAAAAAATAAGACTTTGTGGAGTACTCAATCGACTCTATAATGGAGGACCATGACCACAAAGGATTGAGATTACCACCTTATTATCCCGATTTTAACCCAATTGAGAACATTTGGCACAACGTCAACATGAACATCACTCAAATAATCCAGCTATTAAATGAAAAATGTTCTTCAATTGATATTGAAACCTGGCGTCGTGTGGTGGATCATGCCGTTAAGTGCGAAGACGAGTTTCTAACGTTTGAGAAATTAATTGATAATCGAATGGACCAATTTATCATCAACACTGGTGATTCGTCATCGTCCTCGTCATCTTCAGATGATGGTAATAATGATTGCGATAATAATGACATCGAACGAGTAAACCCGCTAAATTAAAAAACAATTGCTATTCTATTTTTAGCCTGCACCTCAAAAAAGCAACGGAAATGAGCACCTTTATGTTTTTTTTATATTTTAGGATACCCATTTTATGAGTCTGCATTTTGTAAAAATTGTTTCATTATAATAATAATGTCAGATTAAAATATTGGTACTTTTTATTTGCTAGCAAGTGTACACCTACTATGAGCGAGATAGCACTACTCTGTGGATTTATTGAATTATAATCTTAACGTAACGATAAAGTCTGTATTTCAACAGCGTTCGGCTCAATCTGCTTTCACTTACTCTCTTCTGCGTAGGCGTTTGTCGATGCTACTTATAAACGTGGTACACCTGTAATGTTTTAGAACTTAATTGGGTAATGCTGCTCCATAGTGTTTTTACTTTTAAATCCTATTCAACAATACATTTTTTTGTTTCACTCCTTTATAACTTTACTCAAAACTTTCGCTGATTCCCATAGGAGAATAGGATCATAATACTGAAGACTTTAAGCTTCGACTCACACCTATTCGCAATCCTTACCAACTCTGTAACAACTAAACCACTCTATTTGGATTTCAGTGTGATAACATTTTGACGACCTCTGTGGCGTGGTGTAGGGCGTTCGATTCCCGCTCAGTGCAAATATTTATATGCATGAATATGTCTATTTGCATGGTATGGGTGTTTCTACCTATAAAATGAATGTATTTACAAAAACAATGTGAATATGTATGTTTATCCGCATTATAGAACCCATGTTACAAGCTATGCTTAGTGTAGGTCTCACAAATCTTATGGCGGTAATTTGTTTTGAAATCTTGAACATTTATTCATCAAAACCTAAACTTTTCAGTGAATGAATTCGTCAGTAGAAACTTCAGACTAGGCAATTATAGGTAGATACATTGTTGCATTAAATAGATGCTAACTACCAACAATAGCTGCGTTGGCAGATGAAAAGCGTGCCGTACCACAGCCATTTAATTGCCCACTAGTGTACATATACTTGTAGCTCGAGAATGCTAATATTCGTTCTAAGTGAGTAGGTAGGTGGTTAATAGTATTCGACCAAAATTATGCAACTTTTGAACATATTTCAGTACCTAACTAGTTTACAAAGTGACAATACAAATAGATACTTGAAGGTTAAAATTATTATCCTTTTGAGGGCTTACCCGGGGTGCCCAGCAACGGACACTTGGGGAGGACACCGTGCGGTTTTAGTCGATACACGACATAACCACCCCCGCTGGCCGGTGGGGAGGGGGTATCCGAAGAGATTTCCGCACGTTAAAAAAAAAAGGTTTAAAAGTATTTTCATATTCACAAAATTAAACAGTTAAAGGCATTTTTAGAATTGAAACATTGAACCCGTAAAGACCTTTTTTATTGTTGGGTATATAATGTTAGCTTGATCACTTTTTCTTTAAATTGTATTACAATATAAATTTTGCATTCTAGTACCTACCCTAAAAATACATAGCTGACCGGAGATTAGTGTTCACATGTTTGCCAAAAAATATTCCACGCTGGAGCATCGAATAGGTATCTGAATTTACAATATAGGCGAAAATGTTGCAATAAATAATAATGTTAGTATGTTTAATTTTAGCGTATACCGTATAGCTGGCGCAACGCGTCTCGCCGGCTACAGTGAGAGATCGCGCCCGTCACGGACCGCCCGCCCTGGTCGTTAAAGCGCATGCGCCCTTGCAACTGTGTACCTATATACGATAACATCGTCCTACATAAATTAAAAGATTACAAGTACGTGAAGTATAAATTTCAATATTATTTTCATATCCGGTTGCGTGTGCATGCATTTCAATATGTGTACAAAAAACAAAGTAAAGTGATGTTATTATATCAATATCACTAAATTATTGGTGTGATACTTATAGTGTGTAGTTATAGTACCTATCTAAACTAATATTACAAAAGATCGAGGCCAAATTGTGTGAGTTCGTTTATATGTTGAGGGTAATTTTTGGAACCACTGCACTTATTGGAAAAAATCTTTCACCATTTGAAAGGTACATTACCCTTGATGGATATACGCCATTATTTGTAAATTTCGATGGCTTGAGTTGAAAAAATCGCATATAAACCGAAGGGAAACGAGTTCGGGTTGCTAGTGTTATATAAAAGTGATTGATTGTCAGATGTTTGCTACAGTAATAATTACAAAAAAGGTAATTTTATCTATGTTAGGTCATTTTGTTAGTTTCTGTAAACATTCAAAATAGTATACCTAAAAGTAGTAACCTAGTTTTTGAATTTCACCCCGTAAGTCTTTTATCCAGAATTTATTCAGACCAGTATGTTAACTTTTCCGGAATAATCAATTCATTTAATTCATCAGTTAAATATAAGTTTACCTGTGAAGTAATCTTAACAGTTAAATATCTTATCCAAAAAATATAATTATCGACATATACAATTATATTATAAATCATAATATGAATCATAAATTAATACACAACACCTTTAATAAAAGTCATAATAAATGCCGCATTGCTACCAGTTGCCCTGATATAATATAAAGAGATATTATTTAAGTTACTTTTTGAAGTTCCATACAGAAATTGTCTTGCATGGTGTACTTTATTTTAATAAGACCCCACCGGATGCAGGATATTCAACAGGACTCCACGACTAGCATTCGGTATAGGTAGATTATTGATTGAATTTTAATACCAATTGTTGTTGTCGTCACTCATACCAAAAACATACTAATTCTTCTCTCAGATTTATCCATGAATACATTATACCCTTGCAAAATATTCAAGAGCCTGGTCATAGACAGCCACTACTTTGACTATGCAATCTACATACAAATTGTTTGGACTGACTGTTCTGCTAAATATAGCACTTAGAGTTATTTTATTTCTTCATTACTCATCTATTTCAATTCGCGTTAAATAGTAAACCACCCTAATATTAGGTAAATTACTATATTTCCGACTGAAGTCTCACATTGGTTGAGCTCTAGGTAGTCAGTCTATAATAATAAATCATAACCAACACAATACCTTATAGTTATACAACATGATAGATTTGTAATACATCATAAACTGTGATTCAGCTATACCGAATATTGCAAACAACTACACAAAAGGCTGACAACATAAAAGGAAATAAATAAATGTAACTTCAACGCCACGTGATTTTAGTCGTACTTGAAGTAAAAACTTTGGAGCTATTGTCACATTCTTCGCCAAAAATTTAACTATAACAAAAGAAATGGTTCCAATGAAGTTTTGGTTTGAAGAAACCCTTAGAATTAATATTTTTGTAAACTCGATCAAAACAAACATTGTTGAGTTTTTTCATTGTTTATTTTACATTTAAAGGTCTGTATTTCAAACTCTGTATACCTACGTACCTAAAATGCTCGCAATACCAGAAGTCACTCGCGCATTGCTTCGACCCTTCTAACCGGCATTTTTAGATTTAAAATAATATGTGGCAACTAGTTATTTAAACCTTTGCATCAAAATAACAATGGCCATTACGTATGTGAAAAAATGTTAGCGTTTAGAAAAGTGTATTGTCCATGGTACAGAGCGAGAGCGCATGGGATTCTGCCGCTTCGTTTTGTGAAGAGGTGATGAATGTAAAAGAGGCAAATGGGTACGGGGGAGAATCCCATCCCACAGAGGGTGCACCTTCATCGGAGAGCCTTATACGATCTCTCCTCCATGAGTGCGGGTCTGGGGGCGAAGGGCAAAGACTACCCTTGGCCCTAGCAGAAGCAGACCTGAGACGGGGCGCATCGTGTTCCAAGCGCGCCTTTCTCATAGAAGGCCCGGGGCGTTACCCCTGCACTTCACGGCGAGGCCGCCTCTTTCACGAAGGGTGGCCAATGCCTGGTGGGGTTCCTGGGGAATTTACATCCTAAGGTATATCTTCTTGCAACTGCTTCTATTGATAAAATTCCGTTGCTGCTGGCTGCTGCTCTTTAAGTGGAAATTGACCCTTACTAGGACGTGCGAGTCAGCTGTTTTAGGTCAGTTTGTTAAGGATCGACTTCTTACTCCTTGCGATGCATCAGCGCTCACCCCACTGTCTGCTATGTTCCCACTCCAGATTTGCTAGGATACTAAGGTCTTTACGTAAATTTTACAGTGATTTAGCTGGTATACTCCGGAAAATAGCGCGACCACATAGCCATTTTTGATTGTGTCTGGATGTCATATCTATTTAACATTAGCGCGTACTCTTCAAAAATGAGAATTTCCTGCGGTACTGTGAATTATATAGTACAGGGCCCTACGAACACCTTACGGGTCCACGTCAACCTCACCTGTAAGCCGGTGCACCTGCTGATTAATGGACGAGGCTCTGGCGCTGGCTTTCCTTTCGGGGTTGAGGGGTCGGATGGCAGTCGCCCCCGGAAAAGCCAAAATCATGAAATAAATTATGAATAGAAAAAGAAAAGATTACGTTAGAAATTGGGCACCGCCGCAAAACGGCGCGCAAGAGCCTCGCCCGAGTCTTGTGCCAAGTGGGCCTTACCCACTTAGGACTGCAGTGTATGGAACCAGCACGCCTAAAGCGTGAAATCAGGAAACTCCACTTCGCAACATGGAATATTGGAAGGCTGACCGGTCGCGCGAGTAGCCGTGGTGCTCTCTCGGGAGCTTCAGAGTGACATCTTGGAAGTGAAATGCTGTAGCAACCGGGTGCTTATTGATGGGATTAGGGTTTTCCGCGGAGAGAGTCTCACTACACAACATCGTCACCTTGTCATAGATCTATGCGTGACGCCCAAAGACAAACGCGTCGAAAGCTGCGGGTGCCGAATCAAGTGGTCGCTGCTTGATGAAGCCACGTCCCAGACATTCACCTCAGCTATCGGTAACAAGTGCGTTAATGCTGTAGGTGAACATGGTCAGAACTCCGGGGACAAGATTCAGGCAGCTATCCTTGAATCGGTGAGGACAGTGCTCGGCATGTCTAAGGGTGGGCGCAAGTGTGACAAGGACACTTGGTAGTGGAACGACATAGGCCAGAAGGAGGCTAGGGTGAAGAAAGCCCTCTTTAAAAAGCGACAAGCGTCCAAATCTTATGAAGACCGCGACGCGTACATAGATGTATGTAGTAAAGAGAGATGGCGCTTTTATTTCCACAAGCTAAATAAAGAGGTGCAGCTACCGGACCTCCTTCCAAATCAAGGACTAGTGCCACCGGTACATCGAGGCCTGGAATACGATGGGTCCCCGTGGTGTGGGCATCCTTACAAACCTCTTTAATGAACTCCTCACAGACAAGATCCCAAGCCAATGGAGGCTGAGTATCATTACTCCAGTCTTCAAAGGCAAGGGGTCGGTGCAGGAGTGTGGTAACTACCGTGGTGGAGGTAATGTCCCACGCCATGAAAAGACTCCCGGATTCGACAGGATTGTGCACTCTCGCAGTGTCAATATGGGCAAGGCCCCGGCTACGGGGCCTTGGATCCTGTATTTGGACTGAGGATCGTTGCGTAGAAATACAGGATGAATAAAACGCCTATGCATTGCCTATTTCTATTCATTCAAAGGGCCTTCAACTGTGTTCCTCTGCGATGATGATGATCTGGTGCGCATTGCAGTCCAAAGGGGTTCAAGAATCCTATATTCACATCATCCGAGACATGCGATGACATCCGTGGTTCGGACCGCTGTTGGCAACACGAAACCCTTCCCCAGTCTTCCATCAGTCCTTAGTCCGTTTCTGCTTAGCGTGATATTAGACGTTCTATCGGACAGCATCAGAAATTCACATGAGCAACGTCCGCGGGTGCTCATGTATGCTGATGATATCACGCTGGCGGACGCGGACTGGATCAGATTGGTGCGACGTTTGAAGACGTGGAGGAGGCACTTGAGAACATAGGTCTAAAGCTTAATGTGGCGAAGATCGAGTACCTGGCGTTCACACACAGATCCCACACCCGTCCACATAAACTATGACTTGGTCGAGCCCCACGGACCAAGTTAAGTGCTTAGGATCTGTACTTCACGTGACTGGTGACATCGATTGCGACGTCAAGGCACGCATTGCCGCTGCATGGGCCAAGTAGCGTGTGATGACTAGTGTCATCTATGACCCCAAAATGTCGGTTGAAGACTTGAAGGGGTAGATCTATGAAACTATCATTAAGCCTGTCCTTTTAAACGGCTGTGAAGCGTCTACTACAGATCACGGAGATGAATATGCTGCGATGGGTGTGCTGAGTCTCGGGACTCCCGCATTCGCAGAAGCCTGCATATCCGTGGACATTGCAGATAAAATGCGAGCCACTTTTCTGCGGCAACCGCCTTACTACGTGGGTAACAAATGTCTGGCCATGGCACTACCGACGGGCTCCAGTAGGAGGGGGAGACCCAAAAAGTGCTTTTCGAATCTGTAACATTATATTAGGTCGTTACATATGAAATTGCCGTTTTTCTTGTAGAAATTGGAGGAAACCCAATTTTCAGTAGGTACTAACATTTTTGCATTTTTAGGAATGACAAATCCAAATTTTATGATTTTTTTTGTGTATGAACGAGACAACATTAAGCTAACAAACAGCAACTTTTATTACATTTTTGAAAAGTGACAGCTGTTAAGTAATACGAAATTTATCATCAAAATGGATAGCATTTAGGAAGTACTGTTTTTGAAGATCGAATTAATTTATCAAGCGGCCAATAAAAACAAAATTTAATACAGAGTTGTAAAATCTTGAAATCAACTTTCAATCAACAAAAAAAGCGTCGGTAGCTTAGTGATTAAGGAGTCGACCTTACGATCGAGAGGTCCCAGGTTCGAATCCTTGCCATTACACTAACGACGTGAACCCACTCCTAACACAAGCAATTTAGCTTAGCTGGAGGGGTTAGGGGGAATTTTAGTAATTTCGGTTACTAATAGCTATTAAATTACAGGAATAACGAACTCATGAATTTGTAAGAAAATTTCGGCAATTTCATAGGCAAGACATAGATAAGACCTATTATTACAGGCGATCGCTCGCGGTGAGGGAGCACAGATTTGTTCTCAAATCTTTGATTTGCTATTGAATTATCAAAATGACTTCAATTCTGTTGCACATCTCACTAAACCAAACCCTTCGGGTTCATAAGGTTTTATGAGCCGTCGGAATAAATCTATACTTTGTTAAAAAGGTAAATAGTTTAGTTTAGAAGGTTTTGTATCAGCAGGATCGGTTACACTTTGACCAAAATCAGTCACGTGAAAAGGGCTTTTCTATTTATAATATAAGCACAGTTGAACGAAATGATGAAATCGTTATATACTAGTAAGGGTCGAAACTGAAGAAGGAAAAATACCTTGACCTAATTCTAATTTAACGCGGACGTCATCGCGGACAACAGCTAATTAAGAAATATACAGGAGGATATGGCGTTAAATTTTTTTAAGGTAATCGGTAGTAAACATAGAATCTATGAATTGCGTAGACTACAGACCGTTGCACTATGGAAAATATCTAATATATATATATCTTTTATTTTTAAAGATATCATGATATTTTGTTCAATTAAAAAGTACTATATAAAGCATTCAATGAAATGTTATGTGTGTTTACTTATAATTTACTTTAATACGCTATTAAAAATTATGAACAATCGACATCTAATAAAAAATGATAATAAGGTGCATTTATTTCTCATTACTATTTATTTAATGTACAAAAAAGATTTGGCTGAAATTTTGCATAAAATTCGTCTAGAGTATGGCCATGCACGAAAATATAGCGCACCATTCAATTTTATTTTTTTATTTTACCCGATATTATTTTTTTTTGTTTCAAATACATATTTTGTCGATACCAAGCCATCTCACCAAATTCAGAGACCTAATTTTGTGACACCTTATATATAGTATATATGTATAGTATACAATATGATTTGAATGAATTAAAAAAAAACTATCACGGCTAAGAGGCTTTACAAGTTTACGAGTAGGCAATAGTCGACCAACTTATAAAATGTACTTAGAGAAGTAATAATTTCATTTAAATTCCATTGATAGTTACTTATACTATCCACATTATTTTGATGAGTAAATACAGAATCTACATTGAGCGTGGCCCAACACGAACTTAACCGGCTTTTTTTCCTTTTGAGTTACGGCACCCACAAAAATTTAAATCAATTCAATGAAATGAATGATTCCCCATGAATCATTCATTTCATTGAATTGATTTAAATTTTTGTGAGAAAATTTAAATTACTTGATATAAAGGAATCACAACTCCTAATATTATCGCTTCCATGCCGTTAAAAAGGAATTGCAAATAAAATCCTCGGCAATCTAAATACCCTGTTTCGTAAACGTGTTAACAAACAGACACGATAACGATTTCGATCAGAGTTGAAATTGATGACGCCCCCACAACGTCTATCAAAAATCATAATAAATCTGGCACGAGTACGTTTTAGGTCACCACAGTAACCAATCGCTTAAAAATAAACTCGTGTCCGGCCGCCCCGGATGCCCCAGCCGTCCGGTCGCAACGTGCTCAACAGATTCGCAACATTTACATCGATTGCACTTTCTATTTGTGACACTATAACGGGGCTGCCTTGGAATATTTATTTTCGAAGCATATACATTAATATAATTTATATTAGGAATGTTTGCTTCTATTAAAACCTTATCATTCGTATAACTTCACCCATTAGCCCAACATTTTAACAATATTAAAGTTACACACGTAAGCAAATCACTTCAATGCACACCTATGCCTATCCCTTCGAGGTACCTATACCAGTACCCTGAGAGGTTAGGCATAGGAGATACTCAAATTTCACTGTTTTCGGACCCACTGTCCCACGTAATAGGAAGCAGCGATCTTCGATTAATAGAGTAGTTTCCTAAAGTTGAAGGATTTTTTACTCTGTTCTTATTCTA
Source organism: Cybosia mesomella (assembly GCA_946251805.1). NCBI lineage: Eukaryota > Metazoa > Arthropoda > Insecta > Lepidoptera > Erebidae > Cybosia > Cybosia mesomella. Next base: position 17,994,514 of record OX276403.1, read on the forward strand.
TCGTTTTATTTTTTTATTACCATTCACCAAACCATTAATAATAATTATGAATGTATGCATGTATCTATTTATATTATTTACTAGCTGACCCGGCAAACTTCGTACCGCCTCCGAATCAATAAAAATAGTTGCAATTTCCCATATTTTCTCACCGTTTAAACCTTCCTAGCTAGCTTCCTAACTTAGCTTTATATAGCTTTATTTAGCTATCATTTTTATTTTCTAAAGATTTGGCCCTATATTTATGCAATGCATTGAATAACGCATTACGGCCCTTAAATGAATCAGATGGCTTGCCAGTACATTATAAGGTAAATAATGTTGCATTTCATAATCGCATGTGAATGTGTATAACCTAGCTATTCTATAAAACTCTTATTTAAGCTGCTGTGCTCCTAATCCTAAAAAATGTATTCTTTGTAACAAATTGTTTAGAGCGAATTCACAGTATTCACACATTTATTCACAATAACAGTATACTTACAACTTTTTCTTCGTAATTTCACTCATTATGTACCGGGTCAATAAATAAACATGTCAAAAAAATTATTAATAAAAAAATCAAATAATCCGATTGCCCTAAAAAGACCGAAACAAGTTTGATAGCAGGCGGGACCCATTAATTTTCATTCGGGTTATGATTTGCATCTGGGTCCCGTCTGCTATCAAACTTGTTTCGGCCTTTTTAGGGCAGTCGGGTTATTTGCTTTTTTTATTAATAATTTTATTGTATACTTTTTAGTTATGATAGTTATATATACTTTTGAAATCCCCTTTTAAAGTTCTTCATTTTGATACCCTACTCGATAAATTTGAGTGAAAATATTATTTGAATAACATACATTTTAGCGCCAAAAATCCACCATTTAGTTTGTTTATTATTTTGATATACCCAGTGTCACTCTCACAGTAAATACGAATCTAACGGCACCTCTCAAGCTAAAATCCATCGAACCGTTCAGGCTGCAGAGCGTGCCAAACAATTATACATACAATCATGCATACATACATACATACATACATACATAATCATTCAGGCATAATACTGATAATTTTAAAAGTAACTATTGCGCTTATAAAATATGCACGTTGCTAGGTTTTGTCAATTTTGTCGAATATTACTTTGAAAAAACCCGGTAATATACGGTAACCATAGATTTGGTATTGAAACATATTTTTTCATCTCTCCTGTTCGGAAAGTTTAATTTTCATGGGTACATAGATAGCCGGGTGGAAAGTAGCTTATTTCATCCCTAGGGCGGAAAGTATTGTTTTTTAAATTTTAGGGTTTGTCATAGAGTCCATGATAATTAAGTTACGTCATAATGCCTTGATATCATGACGCTTTTTTTTATATGGCCGCCTAGATACTCGATTACAATGTAACCAATTTTGATTCGATTTTCAAAACTTTTCTAATGTTGGCAGTATGTATAAGTATAACTTTTTTTCAGAATTAAAAAGAAACAATTTAAGTTTGCTAAATAATTAGCGGGAAAACGAGATTCAATATAAATAAATACCTTGTGTTATTTGTGGTTAAAAATGGTTTCGGAAAGTGATTCCAGTGACATGGATATTAATTTAACTCCTGATGAGATTAAAGAACAGGCAAAAGCTGTTGTTAATAATCCATTTTCAAATTGTTCTAATTTTACTTTAAATTTTAACTGATAATCAATATACCTGTTCCATTAATGTGTGTGTAGTATTTTCATTTTTCTCACATAGTCGAAATGAAAAGTAGAGTGTTTACCTCGGGTGAATGTCACCATTTCACCCTCGATCTATTGGCTCTTGAACGAAGTGAGAAATATCTCGGGTGAAATGGCTGACTTTAGACCTTTGTGTAACAATCTACTATTTCGTATATTGGTAGCATTGAGTAGAGAAACGTTGTCCCCGGTGACAAACTAGTCTCTCCTCGACGCCGTGGTAGCTAAAGGGACAAAAACGGAGGGAGAGACAAATTTTTCTCCACTCCCCTGGGACTTTTTGTCCTCATGCCATGCTAGCCCTGCAGCAAATACAACCGATCACGTGCGAGTATATTGTACGTTCATAAGGGTAGACGACCCGAGGCTTGGCACGGTCTTCATTTATCTTTAGAATTAAATCTGCAATTCGGTTATTTTAATTTTTTTTATTAATAAAGTTTATTCTCTCTGCTGTCTCAATTTTCGCACAATTTTGAACGTCAACCTTCAGTCAACTCCCCCATCTCACTGCGCACGACCACTAACGCGTTTTCGACTCAAACAAGTGAGAAAGCTATAACAGTGGACGAAATCAGTGTGCCGAAATTTCATAAAAGATGTACCAGAAAATACGTGTTTTTGAAGGAGCCTCACGAGTTTGTGAAATAAATGTTAAGTACTATTTAGAATCTCCATTACATATGCAAGATTTAAATAGAGATGTTTTTCATAATTGATAAGTACACTAAGTATAGACGGAAGATCAGGTACAATCTGTAAATAAGCAGAACATCCTTGAGGCCCAAGCCAATCTCACCTGCTAGTCGGTACACCAGCTAAACAAAGGATGAGGCTCTGGCGCAAGCTTTCCTCTTAGGGTTGTGAGGTCAAACAGCAGTCGCTCCCAGAAATGCCGACTAACGTATAATATCATAAAACCAAAAGCAATAAGCAAACCAAAGTGCTCTTCAAAATGCAAACTTTGGACGCAACTAGGCAATCGCTACGATGCACATAGGAGTATTGCCATGTTAAATCCGGTCAAAATTATTTAGTGGCTTATTTAATAATAAAATATGGTAATACGATTTAATATAACCTTTAATGATATTATAAAGTACAAACATAATAAAAAACACGTTTTATTAACTTAAGTTCATAAAATAATCCTAATTGTCCATTTCTTCTTCATCATCTTCATCTATATTTTCGTAACGGGTATTTTGTTCTGTTGTTGTTGATGGTAAAGATGGCGGCGCAATTGCGACCATTAGCTCAAGCGCCTCTTTTGAAAAACTCCTTCTCTTGAATTGTGGTTTTGGCCGTATGGAGCTTAAATAAGGATCGGAACTTAATAACAATCTGTTAATAATATCTCTGTTGCAGTCTTCTCTAGAAAATTTTCTTGAGAAGTCGAGCCTGTACTGCCTAAAGTTTTTATTCCGGGCCTAAGCCGCCTCCTCCGACAGTTGACCAATAGGTACGATAGCGTGGCTTATGAACTCTGGCGGCCCGCAACGTGGCTGTTCTTAACAGTCCGTTAAAGGCGATGGCCGTCAGAGTCATCAGGGGGTATCGCACGATCTCCGTCGAGGTGGCATGTCTCCTAGCTGGGACCCCTCCATGGGACCTGGAAGCAAGAGCCCTTGCGCTGCTGTACCAGTGGCGCAAGGAGGCGCTGGAGCGGGGCCATAGGCCGGAGCCCCGAGAAATCAGGGCTCAGCGGTCCCTGCTCCGCCAGGAACTCATGGAGACATGGAGGGTGCGACTTGAGCACCCAAGGGGGGGGGAATCCACCATTGCGGCGGTGAGACCGATCATGAAGGAGTGGTTGGAGAGGGACCATGGGGACCTCTCCTACCGGATGTGCCAGATGGTTACCGGACACGGGTGTTTCGGTAAGTATCTGTGGCGCATCCACCGGGAGACAACGCCGCAGTGCCAGCACTGCGAGGATCCTGGTGAAGACACGGCGCTCCACACGTTGGTGGAGTGCCCTGCGTGGGCGAGTCAACGCCGGGATCTCGTTGCGGTCCTGGGCGTGGACGTTCTCTCGTTGGAGACCATGGTGAGGGCCGTGGTCTCCGACGGGAGCAAGTGGCACGCCGCCGCCTCTTTCTGTGAGCAGGTAATGCGCGCGAAAGAGACGGCGGAGAGGGAGCGGGAAAGAACCCTGCCTCCCGAGTTTCGCAGTCTGCGGCGAGGACGCCGCAGACTCATCTACGCCCGGGACTACCGACCTCCATGATCGGGGCCTGAGGACGGCAGTTGGCCGACTCGCCGTCCTTACAGAAGCAGGCCGTGGCGGAGGCGTGTCGTGTGTGCCCTACACACGCCTGCCAACTCACCGAAGCGGGATAAAACCCGACCCCACCAGGCGAGGCCGCGGTGGCGGCCAAAGTCCGCCGGCAACCCTGGGGTTATCCTTTCGAGGGCTTACCCGGGGTGCCCGGCAACGGACACTTGGGGAGGACACCGTGCGGTTTTAGTCGAGACACGACATAACCACCCCCGCTGGCCAGCGGGGGGGTATCCGAAGGGATTTCCGCACGTAAAAAAAAAAAAAAAAAGCGTGGCTTATGACTTGAGCTCCATGAATCAATACTTTGTGGATTGTAGGTGACATTGGATACCATTTATACAGATCAGTATATAACTGTGCTGTTGTCTGGGCGTAAGAATCAAACTTTTCAACGTCTATGCTGATTCCGCTAGCAATTACCTCTAAGATTACTCTAAATCGTTTGATGAGGTCTAAATTAACTCCAGTAATTTGAGATGACATTTCTGGGTCTGCAAAAAACCTTCGTGATGTGTTCCCATCATTGGTGTTCCCAAATCCTGCTTTAGGCACGTCCACGAGCAGTCCCATTTGTTCCCTAAAGTTTTTTGAATTCCCTCTTTTGTTTCCTTAACGTTTTTTTTTTCTACTGGTGTACGTGCCTGCCATTTTTTTAATGGGAGTTTATAAGCGAGGTGGAGCAGGGACTCAAAAAACCTTATTCTGGCGTGAAGCACAGATAGTCCAAACTTCAAAGCTTCGGCATTAACGTCCAGCACTTTTTTTAATTCATTAAAATTTTTTGAAGTCTGTCCACAAATATAACAACGCATAGTTGATGCTGTGTCGGTAGCAGCATTGCATACTTTGCCATCAATCATTGTGAATAGCATTGTGTGTTTTATTCTCAATATTCCACCAGGAGCTGTAATTTCAGTTTTCGATAGATTTTTTGATTGACTATCAACATAACTTATCTCCTCTTTAGTGATATCTTTTGATTCACTGATAAATCTGATCCGTATTGGTCTACAGAATCTAACTGCTGACGGCATGGGTATTTTGCCAAATTAATTTAGTTTCTCCATCTATATTAGCAACCAGTCGCAAAGGAACTAGGGAACTTTGAAATAAATTTGCGTCACTATCTGAGCTGTTTTGAAACTTTTGCTTGAACTGCGACTGCTGGGATCCATCGCATCCCCATTTAGATATCAGTTCCATATTTTCTCTTTCTTCCTTTGTACACGTTTCTATCACTTCTGCAAGGTATTTGTACAGGCGAGATGCTGTGTGATCTAGTAATCCTTGCAGTTGGATTTCCATACAAGTTTCAGTGACGCGTATTGTTTCTTCCTGGGGGTAACAATCCTTTTTTGCCTTTTGAATTAATGAGTAACATGGATAGATACTCTTATCAGCATTATAAAGGATTTCCTATTGCCTTCTTGTAAAGTCACCTTCAACAAAAATTGACAGTGCCTCTTGTGGTGTGTGCTTTTTTACAATTATTTGGTTTTGGGATAAAGTGTAAGATTTACGAACTTTCGACGCTCTTGTTGGTGTTGCCATGATTTCTTTTATCATTACTGAAGCATCAGTGTTTCCTATATTGCGTTGACTGACTCCAGCTGCATATATTAGCTCTCCAGCAGGTATTTGCTTCCGTATCTCACTAGTTTTTAGTCGTTTACTTCGCTCACATAAGTTTTCAAACGATTTTGTTGGCCGACCCGGTTTATACGTAGCCTTTGCACTAAATTTCTGCAACTGTATTGTTGATTTAAGCCATTTGTCGTTATTACGTAAAAAACGCTCTTCTTTGCGACTTGCTGCAACCCATTTTTGTTTAAATTCAGTCTTAAAAAATCTCAGAGTACGATCCAAGATAGTTTTTTTATCATCAGGGCATTGGGTTATTTCAACTAATTCCGTTCCCAAAAACTCCAACTTTTCTTCGATTTTCTTTCCTTTACAGTCACGTATGATGTCGTACAAAGCTCTTCTGGTAAAACTTATTTTTGATTCTAAATTATCTGAAAATAAAAAATAAAACAACAAAATAAAACAGCAATTTACGTTAATGAGCATCTAACATTGAATAACAAATTGTTATTTCGTCAATGCCGGGAGGCTGCTAGGAAGAATGAATATAAATATGTGTGGGTCAAGCACGGAACCATCCTGGTCCGTAAGACGGATACCTCTCCTGCAATGGCCATCAGATCATTCCAGGATATTGCTCGAATTAAATGAAGTACACTCAATTGATACCAGTAAATACTGTAGCATTATAAATTGGCTAACCATTATATTAGTTGTGGCCCCACTTGATAAAAAAGCCTACCCTCAAAATTGTAAACAAATACAAATTATTCTGAAACTAATGTGTACTGGTCACACACATAATTTTTATCCTTTTAGAATGACTCATATTTTCCGAAGTAAAGATTATATCTGTGATATGGTTAAAGCCTATATCAGAGTGTATTTATGCCGGATCGGCACATCTTTGGGCCTATTCTATGTATACGGCGGTTATGTGTCTTGCATTGGATGTTATATTTGTGTTTTCATAATAATTCATGTTCTTCGAAGAACGTATTGCCAATTGTTGCTTTACCATATTAGTCTAAATGTACCTATCTTCCTGGGGCTATCTAATATTGCACTTTTTGTATATAAAAGTAATAAACTATTGTTGATAAATTGCGTGGTGCGTCTCGGTGTCTGGCAGAAATCTTATATTCTAAGGAATGGCACTAGAATCGTGCTGGCTGGCTTAAAGTCTATTTTTTATAATACTAACAAAAATCGTGCGCAATTATGTGTATCGGAATGTGCACTTGGCTTGTGTATCCTAACCGGCATCTATTGTAACACGCAACATTTGTACTCACTACTTTATAAACTTACACACAAAATTCAATAACACAAATAACAATGTATTATCAATCTACTACCAAAACTGCCGGGGATTACGAACTAAATTAAACACTATTTATATGAACATATTAGCGCACAATTATGACATTATTGTATTGACCGAGACTTGGTTGCATGATGGTATACTAAATAATGAATTTTTAGACCCCCGTTACAATGTGTTTCGATGCGACCGAGATCGCGCTGCGTCGATGCGTCAGGACGGTGGTGGGGTGCTCGTGGCTGTGCTAGTATCACTATGCACCGCGCGAGGCGTACGCTGCGCACCCGCACTCCCCACATACCCCCGTAATATATCACCTAATGTAGACCATATTCTATTAGAACTACGCATCGGCAAAGCTCAATATTTACTAAGCGCCATTTACTTTCCACCAAGAACAGAAGCTGAGGCTTATCTCACATATTTCAATGAGATGCAGGAGATTATAGAGATAAATAGTTATGATGGTTATCATTTAATTGGTGACTTCAATCTGCCTTACTTTGATTGGTATCTTGATGGAACACAAATGAAACTTCAAAATGTAAATAACCCGGCACCACCGTACTCTTATCTCATAAACTTTATATATACTATGGACTGTGTACAAGTGAATCTTTTTAAAAATGACTTGAATAGATTACTTGACTTATGCCTAACTAATGCACATGACAGCCGTGCACTGTCTGCACCTATCACACTAGTTCCCAAGGACCCCCTTCATCCACCCTATTACATCCTAATACCTATTGATGATAGCCTTTCCAAACCTATGCAAACTAAGTTGCAAACAAGGTTTTGTTATAATAGTGCTAATTATGAATTGATTAACAATGACATTTTAGAAATTAATTGGTATGAATTGTTTCAGCATGAATCTATTGAAAATAATGTTAGCATCCTTTACGAGAATATATTTGATATTGTACGTAAACGGGTTCCCACCAGGCGCGTTACCAATTCTAACTTCCCTGTTTGGTTTACCCCTGCGCTGATACACATTTTTAAGAATAAAAATAAAGCCTGGATTAAATGGAAAACTTATAATAATAAATCTGATTACTCTTTATTCTCAATGTACCGTGACCGTTTTAGAAGGGAATCCCGAATATGTTACAAAAAGTATATGAGTTCCGTAGAAGATAGTATACCTAACAACGTAAAACACTTCTGGACCTATATTAAAAATCGAAAAAAACAATCAGACATCCCAGCCAATGTTCACTATGAAGGCAGAGAAGCTGATAGGCCCGAGGACATATGTAACCTCTTTTCCTCTTTTTTTCACTCAGTTTTCCAGTCCTCTAATATTTCTAATTCCTTTAGTATTGATAATATAGCTAATGTAGATTCAGCAATGCCTGACGGTACTATCATTAGTGACATACATTTGTTGGAAGCCGATGTATTAAAACAATTAAAAACACTAGACATTACCAAAGGTGCAGGACTGGATAATATCCCCCCCATCTTTCTTAAAAATACGGCCGAAAGCATATATAAGCCCTTGTATATCATATATAATAAATGCCTAATGGAGGGAGTATTTCCTGCAATATGGAAATCAGCTAGAATAACACCAATACATAAAGGAGGTACAAAAAGAAACATAGCTAACTACCGCCCAATTTCCATCCTGCCTACATTATCTAAGCTTTTTGAGAGACTGGTGCATAATAACATATACCCACTACTCCATAGGACAATTCTTACACAACAACACGGCTTTGTCTCCAGACGCTCCACTATCACTAATCTCACGGTTTACATTTCGGAATTGTTTGATAATTTAGACAATAATGTGCAAACAGATAGCGTCTATACAGATTTTCGGAAGGCATTTGATCGTGTAGATCATAAAATATTGCTGGAAAAACTAGCTTTCAATGGCATTCGCGGTAATCTTTGGAGATGGTTTAAATCTTATATCACAAATAGAACACAAAAAGTTGTCATCAATGGATACGAATCTGAAACGGTTATGGCATCGTCTGGCGTGCCACAGGGGTCTATTCTTGGTCCCCTGCTGTTCATTTTATTTATTAATGATGTAAATACTTGCTTTCGTCATTGTAAGTATTTGTTATATGCCGATGACTTAAAGATTTACAGAACTATAAATACTATCAATGATCAGCTTGAGTTTCAGGAGGACCTGCACAGATTTGCCATTTATTGTAACTCTAATAAATTGCAGCTCAGTCTCGGTAAATGTAAAACTATCACATTTACTAGAAAACGCTCGTTCAGTACATATAGCTATACAATAGGTGGTCACTATCTCGACAGAGTACAACATATTTGCGATTTGGGTGTTACACTGGATGCCAAACTGACACTGGATGCACATGTAGATAATATTTGCAGTAAAGCTTACAGGATGTACGGCTTTGTTTTGCGAGCCAGTAATGATTTCACTCGTCCAGTTACATATCTGCATCTTTATAAGACCTTAATCCGCTCACAATTGGAATATGCTGTTTGTATTTGGGACCCGCTGTATGAGAAATACTGTAATGCCCTTGAAAGAGTACAAAAAAAATTCTTGCGCTGTATGCATTATAAGTGCTATCACAGCCGCCAATCTTATCCCAGGTTATTGGAAACATATAATCTTTTAGATTTGAAGTCAAGGAGAAAGCAACTACTAGCAATGTTCTTATATGATATTTGCCACAACCGGTACGACTGTGTTGACATTGTCAATCAAATCAGCTATGGAGTGCCACTTAGGTCACACACGCGAAGCTGTCGTAAAACCCCTCTATTTTTCACCCGCACCCCGCGTACTGACGCAGGCGTGCGCGCACCTCTTCATCGCATACTTAACTCTCATAACAATAATTTCAGCGAATTTGATATAAATGCAAATAGTTACAGTATCTATAGAAGATTGGTGATTGAGAGGCTTCATGACATGAGGGCAGCCCTCGGGTCGTGAGGTCTTTCAGTCACTAATTTTATCTAACTTAATCTAATCTAATGTAACCTACTCTAGTGTAACCTAATCTAATCTAACGTAATTTAACACTACCACCGTCAAACAGATGTATTACTCTTAACCTTTAAGATAATTATGTATTTATCATACTTGTGGTAAACGCTGTGGATGTCACAATTATTATGTTATCGCTTAACTATCTTATATTTGCCTTTTTATTGTGATGTTGTTTGTTTATCCAATAAAGAATAAAAAAAAAAAAAAACATAAAGTCAAATATACCGACATTTTACTCTAGCATCTTAAAATAGTTGAAAATAAAAATGGCGTGCGTAAGCGCGGCAAATTTTTATCGTATTTACTAAAACATATACTAGACAACATATTAATCGTAATATAAACGTTTGACAAGCCTTGACAAATAAACAAAAACACGATTGAATAAAATATTTTACACAGTTTACTTCTAATTTTCGCTTCATCTTTCTGATTTTTTATAACACTTATATGATACACAAAGTATTTAATTATTATGTTGAAATAATCTACGTACCTTGTACTTCCATAGTCACAATGTTTTTTTTTCACTATTTATCACACCAAACGTACAGTTCAAACTTCAATGCAGTGAAAAATTCAAACGCCCCGAGAACAAAGACATGCGGTTTAGACAACGACTGTGTTCCGACTGCTTGAGCGGGGCGGGGCGACTACCTGAGTTACTAATGTGACCCTTTTTAAGTGGATAGATTATTAAGCTGTAAAAGTGTGTGGTTTTAACAAGTTTTTATTTAACTTCGTAATTTCGACTTTTGACCGTATTTTAGTTGAAAATACTCCTTGATGACTTTAATGGTGTAAGTATCTTGAGATGAAAAATCTTAATATAGGTATCGTTGTTACTGCAGGTGTGTTGTACTAACTGGTAACCATGGTCGCCGGCGACGTCACCCGCCGTGCTTCGATCACAGCACCGTCAATGCACCGACGGCCATCAGCAAGACGTGGCTCACTCATTAAAGGAACACAATCTCAATCACAGGTAAATAATTTATTTAATAAAATGTCACTGCTCAATAAGAATGACCTAGCTCAAAATTATGTATCACAGATGTTTTTCGAGTAAGCCGGACTAGTTTTGGATCCCACGATAGGACGAGAAAGAACCCATTCCAAAAAGAACGCAAAATAAAAATAATAAAAGCTTTACCAATATATTTAGTTCAGAAAAGTAAACAGTGACAGGGGGAGTACTCTGACCAACTGAGCTACCTGGACACGTTCTAGATCATCGAAATACACCGATATATTATGCGTCTCGGGACGACGCTGGAACTACCGTATATCTACCGTAATTCTTGCGCACTTACGGAAACAATGAATGATGTTACAATCATTTTTAAACACTGTTTTCATATTACTCCGTCATATTAATTCAACGAAATTTTAAAGCAATTAGTATGCTAACTTTTCGAGTAGTTTTAGTTCGGAAAAAGGGACTGGGTTCAAGTCCCTGACTAGATGTTTTCCGAACTAAATTTATTGGAAAAGTAAGCATACTAATTACATTAAAATGTCATTGAAAATCACATCGACTAAGAAATATATACTGGTTGATAGGACGAAAATCACAGTTATCACCAACAAGTAAAATTACCGTCTATAAAACCATTTTGAAGCCCACCTGGACATATGGTTTACAGCTCTGGGGAACTGCCAGCAATAGCAATATTGAGATCCTTGAAAGATTTGAAAATAAAACAATGAGAACAGTGCTAAATATATATAATAAATATATATATATACAATTATAAGCAATCGGTTTATACAAATGGATCTGAATATCACCACAGTGAAAGATGAAGTAGCAGCTTACAGCATGAAATACCAATACAGGCTATCAACAGATGTCAACGAACTGGCATCAAATCTAGGGGGCATAGGAGGGTTGCAGTTCACCAGATTAAAGAGACAGTGTTCCAAACTTAGAGACCAGATTCCAAGTCGCCCAGTAAAAGACGAAAGTGTCACTGGACACTAGACTCCGACACATTACACATCGCAGAGTGATCAGCCAAAGAAATAGCTCATTGATTCTAGGAAAACAGGTTGCTATGTCACAGGATACACATAAGAGTCTTTTTTTTAAACAAGTTTTTATAAAAGAAAATCAGTTGTGCTAAAACGAAAAAAATAATTTTATGCAAGGGTTGTGCTGATTTGTAAGGTTGTATCGCGCAAGCTCATCCGCTGTTATTGATTCGCTTCTGAAGCAGAAGTTGAGGACTACCATTCCTACTATTTACCCTCTTACCAGCTGGAAAACAATCTTCAAAAAAACGTTGATTTACATTATCGGACATCTCCAATGCCTACAACAAATCTACAAACTCCAAAAAATTTTTTGGCGTAAACTCTCAAACCAAATACCTTATATTTAGAATAGATTTAAAAACATTTAATATATAATTTAGAAAAGAAAAAAAAGCAACATATAATTTTTTTATACCAATCATATTTTTCTAAAGGCTGTCCAAATGTAAAGGGTAATGTTCTATTTAAAGATGATTTTAGGACTGATTATAATTTTAAAAAGAACTCTGTTATTAAATTTAAAGAAAAGAGAGTTCAACTTGTTATTTTATCAAATTAAATTAAATTTACTCATTATTTTTAATAAATTAAAATAATTAAATTATTTTAAATTGAATAAAACAATATTTGTAAAATATTGTATCATTTATGAAGTAGTTTGACAAGCGTTCGTTAATATTAAGCAGTTTAAAAATAAGGTTAGTACTATAGTAGTACTATAGTAGTAGACACTAGTCAATGCTTGCAGTTGGTCTACGATAACGACAATATATAAGTATGCCATCCTAAAAAGTATGTGTGGTTCATATTTCTGACGGACTGTATTGCCTGTTAATATTCTAAAAAACAAACTTTGCTTTGAACTTTTAAAATAGGTTAAAACTGCATATAAACACATTTTTTGACTTACTGCCAACAATATGTATATCGTGCCGATGTTTGTCCTAAATATGAACTCATACTACTCACAGTGTCAACTAGACACACGGCATACGATACTTTTAGATATAGTCAAAGCCTTTTCTTTTTATGTAGATATAATCTCTATGGTTCCTCTATCGCCAAATCATTGCTGGGTTAGTTATTTTTTGGTTCGTTATACATTACAATGTGTTAGTTATGACGGGGTTAAACACAGTGCCTCCAACATCAATAGTATCCCTTAACCACCTACACCATTTCAATTCCGTCTATTTTAGAGGAAATCGACCTCTGCCCAATAAGTTACATCAAAATCCGTACTAGAAAAATTGGTCTCCATAAACGATTTTATTTAAAAAAAAACCACGGGTTGCACTCCGGGAGTGCCGGCAGAAGCGAAAACTTGAATATTAACGTTGTGCATTTTTGATATTTTGGAATGTTTAGGGAATAATTTTGCACGAATTGCTTTAGTTATCAGTATAAAAGTACTAGCATTTATGTGGTAACATACAATATTCATTTATTGCGCTATCGTACACAAACATGCAAATTTATATTCTATGAAAAATTTAACACTTCAGAACTATTACAATTATTTTACATTAAAAAGTTTATCTCTCAGAAAAATCAACTTCCATCCATAATTTCAACGACTTTTTCACCATCATTATTACCAGACCCATCATCGCCAATATATTTACAAAGTACTCACTCATTTTTTTTCGCTATTTCTTCGTCACTTTTTTCATTAATAGATGCACTTTGTTTAATTTACATTTTATATCAATAGATTTATGGCACAAACTAGAATAATTATTGCAAAAAGTTGTATGATGACAACAAGTGTTTCTTGGGCCTCGGTCGGAATGAATCTGTCTGGGCGAAGTCAACGACCACTCATTAGACGAACGCGCCACCAAGGTAGTTAAGTACAGTGTGAATTAGGGCTTCTATATTTATTGTCTTACGAATTTTTGCGATCGGATCACGTGTTTACTGACGCGAGTTTAACCTTTTTTACCCATTACAAAAAAGTGCACAACGCCGCTAAAGAAGTTTTTACTTCAAAAATGCAACCGGCATCAATTATCGAAAAAAAACACGTAAGACTTTCCTGTTGAAGTCAGTGCCAAGCCCGAAACACAACGTTACAAAGCATCTTATGTTCAAAAGTGTCGTCTACCCTTACGGGTAGACGACACTTCTTACGAACGCACAATATCCCACACGCACAGTGTAATTTAAATATGCTACGCACTTCACTTGATCGACTGTATTTTGCTGCAGACGTGGGACCTCACTCATGCTTAACCTCGCATGTTATGCTGAAGAAAATTCTTCTTTCATAAAATATAATAATAATATGTGAATCAACATTATTCTAATACTATATAACGCTCGGTATTACAAATCAATATACTTATCTACACCTTGTCGCATTCCCTTCTAAAAACGTTTACTTTTCGCTACTGGCAACATGTAGATTTATTACTAGTACAGAAAAGCTCTCCATAGGAATCTTAAAATATTTATTATGAATGCCAAAACGATTTACGTAAGAAGTTCTGCGCTTCGACTATATTCCGAGATCATTCACTTGTTCTATTTGTAGATATCATAAACACAATCACTGTGAGAAGTCAAACAATATTGTCACTTATTACTCTTTAGACCGAAACAAAGTTCCAAAAGTGTCAACTGATAATACTGAATAACCTTCCGATGAACGTAAAAAGCTTAACGTCATATTTATATTTTTAAAACGTTACAAAGCAACGTTACAAGAAATAACTTGGGCACTTAGTTTAGCGCAAAATAATGATGTACCTATGGTTCGAATTACAATTCGATATTGCTTTAAACATTTGTGAATTGCACTCGCGTGACGCAATTGCGTCTGATCGTGGAACTTGCATATTATATGGTTATCCATTATACTCCTGACTCGTTTTTATTATAAACTAGATGTCACCAGGAACTTCACCTTATTCAATCACACTCCACCACCTACCAGTTTCTAATACCAGGGCTAATTATGTAGCTCCATCAAAATCTTTGGGGCCCAAATCAATCTGACCTACAAATCGTTAAACGACCGACAGATGAAGCTCTGTCGAAGTCTTTCCTCTCGAGGTTGAGGGTTCAGGCGGCATTCACTCCCGGAAAAGCGGACATGTATAGGTTTTTTTTTTTTCGTGCGGAAATCCCTTCGGATACCCCCCTGCCGGCCAGCGGTGGCGGATATGTCGGGCTTGAACCGACTAAAACCGCACGCCGTCTCGGGTCTACAGACGTCGGGGTGTAACGTTGCTCATTGAGCATATCCCTCGCACGCCGACTGACCCTGGGCCATCTCCGTTTTCGAGATGGCCCTCTCGGGTTTGGGAACCACGGTGTCCCCGTCTTGCCCCGGTTTGGGGGAAAGAGAAACGTAATTACTTACTTAATGTCAACGAATAAGGTTTGTTTTCATCAACCTAAGAAACTTGTTACAATGCTTTCATACTTTTGCGCAATTTTGAACGTACTCATTATCAACTTTTGAAAATCTGTTGCAATAGTTACTTTTGACGCTCTGTAATATCACCTACTTTGACACCTGGATATGATATATACATCAACTTTTGACGATGACTGTACGTAGAGATAATAACCTCCGTAAAATATGCACTGACACATCTTATTAAAGTTGTAGAACATATTTAGATGGACAGCACTGTTACAAAGTTGTGCAATAGTACGCCGCGCCGTACAGTTCTTAGTTTTACCAGGCTTACGTTTTTCTTTGTTTTAATATATTTTTATAGGGGTAGGCATACCACCATTTCACCAGATTTATTTTTTGCTCTCACGTAATACAGGGCGAGCTTATTTTTTTCAAATTCGTGCTGCTGTTTAACCTAACTCTAACAGAAAAATATGCACTGGGTTGCTTCTTCGATGTCGAGGGTGCCTTTGACAAGGCAACTCCGGCCTCAATAGAGGATACCCTAAACCGCGAAGGCATAGATAAAGACATATCAGAATGGGTGAAAAACATGCTAAAACACCGATTGATACAAGCAGAGATAGCAGGAACAAGGCGTACGGTGATAGCTAGGAGAGGCTTCCCTCAAGGTGGATGTCTATCGCCACTACTGTGGTGCCTGCTAATAGACGAGCTAGTCAACAAGATAAACAGGATGCACAAATATACACAGGTATATTCTGATGACGGTGTGCTCCTAATCACAGGCAAAGTCCTCAGTGTCATGTGCAATATCATGAACAGAGGTCTGAAAGAAGCACTAGGATGGTGCAGGAGCAAAGGCCTCAACCTCAACCCTGACAAAACCAAACTAGTTCTTTTCACCAACAAAAGGAAAATTGGAAGTGCTGAACCAGTACGACTAGATAATCATGACTTGGAAGTAGTGAAAGAAGTCAAGTATCTGGGTGTCACACTGGACAGCAAGCTGACCTTCAAGACTCATATAAGCAACACATGCTCAAAGGCGAAAATGGCCATGATGCAATGCAAAAGTGCAATAGGAAGAAGCTGGGGAATAAAGCCAGCCACAGTACTCTGGATCTATAAGGCAATCATCATACCGAGAATCCTACACGGCGCCCTAGTATGGTGGCATAAAGCCAACATAGGAAGGAACAAACAAGAATTAGACAAAGTCCAAAGACTGGCGGCCCTGATGACCACCGGCGCGATGAGGACTTCACCCACGGCCGCGCTTGAGATCATACTGGGCCTGAACCCCCTAAATTTGGAAACGAAAAAGAGAGCGATTGAACAATGGTTCAAACTGAAAAGTACTGGCCTATGGACTGGCAACACATTTGATGAGGGCCATGCCATGATCAGTCAAGACTATGAAGAAAAACTATCAATGATCCTTTCAAACAATGATCTGATAAAGAAAGAAAGGACCTTTCATAAGAAGTACAGAATACACATAGGACCGAGAGACGACTGGCAGATGAACACCAATGGCACCATCTGCTACACAGACGGCTCCAGAAAGGAAACAACCAAGCTCTCTGGCTCCGGAGTACACATCAAGTCCTCAGACGGTACAGAGAAAAACAGGTCAATACCCCTAGGAAAGTTTGCAAGTGTGTTCCAAGCAGAAATCTTCGCTATCATGGAATGCGCAGAAATGGCAGGCCACCTAAACAACATGGGAAAGGTCACCATCTACAGCGATAGCCAGGCAGCGCTGAAGGCACTTGGCAAAGTAGAGACTACATCAGCAGTTGTCAAAGAGTGCAAAAAGTCATTGGAAAAGTTGTCCAGAACAGCTGACGTGACGATTGCCTGGGTACGCGGACACGAGGGCAACACGGGCAACGAAATAGCAGATGAACTGGCCAGGAAAGGAGCTGATGAAAACCAGGTTGGCCCGGAGCCCCGGCTGCCAATCGCCCACAAAATAACCAAGGGAGTCATCAGCCGAAGCATTGAAGCAGAGACCAACCGGAGATGGAAATCATCGACAGGCATGAGACAGTCGAAGATATTCATAAAAGGCCTAGAGAAAAAAAGGACGAGCCAACTAATAAAACTCTCAAGAGTAAGCATGAGGCTCGTCATAGAAGTGTTAACAGGACACAGCCGACTGAACAGGCACCTGACACTGATGGCGGGAAAACCGACCCCAGATGCCCAGAGTGCATGGACGGTGACGAGACCAGCTTCCACCTGCTCGTCGAATGCCCCATGTACTCACTTATAAGATGGGAGACAATGGGGTTGGATACATTGGATACAGAAGACTTGGAGGATCTGAAGGTGGACCAGATCGTAAGATTTTGCAAGGACACAGGTAGGTTCGACGGAACGCCGTGATTGCCGGGTAACCACATCCTTCCCAGAAGGAAGGATCAGGGGAAATGGGTGAAATGACCCACTGAAGAAGGGTTAATCACCCGCCAGGTCATCGGCGTCCCCGTTGGAAATAATAATAATAAACAGAAAAATATAGGCCAGGTCAGGCAAAAAATTGCCTGAGATTTTTTGGGGAGATTATTTTGTTGTACTGTAGAATCATATCAACGTTCCATATCTTTTTGATTTACTAAATTGTAGGTTCATACATACATGACTAACTTTTAACTTTAACAAAAAAAACCTTAGGAATAAATCACGTAATCGAAGCGTTGCAGTTTTTTCAAGTAACGTACAACTTTAAAGAAATAGTCACGTTTCCACTGACAATGCGAAGCTGAAAAAACACATAGCAACAAGAACTTTTTATTTTTATTCACGAGTTCTACGATGGACTATTTACACAAAATAAATATAAACAGAAGGCTAACTTCATAAAACGAGAGAATACCCACGCACTCATTGACACATAAATACCGACTTATGAAAATTTTTATTATCTCGACTTACAAAAATCAATAAGCGGACCTCGGGCTCCAAAGTGCAAACTTTGGACGCAACTGATAAATCGCTATGATGATGATGTTAATCTAATTAATAAATGTAACTATTGCCCCATTTACCAGTATTTTTCAGGACTTTCGTGTAGGATTCGACGATTATTATTAAAATTGTACTTTGTTTTCTAGGAGGTGCCATGGGACATAATTGACCGCTGCGCGCTTCCCATCGTTCTATGCCATGCCATAGCTGTGGTGTTGTCAACGGTATTGAACGCTACGCACCTAAGTTCAGTGTCAGTGTTCACGCTGTTCCTCTGGTTCTCCATCTCTATCACAGGATCATTATGGTTCTACCATAATTTACAGGTAAGTGAAGTATCTCTGACGCAAAAATGTACTTCACCCACATTTCGGGTCTGCATAATTTGATTCCTCCAAGTCTTTTCCACCATCGAGCTACCAGAATTACATGACATATCACTGCTACATGGTGGATATTCTATTCATAGGTGTGAAACGTTGTGCATAAATGAAGCGTTGCGTCGGTGGCTGAGTGGTTAAGGAGTTGACCTTACGATCGAAAGATCCCGGATCGAATCCTTACCATTACACTACTGACGTGAACACACCTAACTCAAGCAGTTTAGCTTAGCTGGAGACAATAACTAAACGATAAATTTATTATAGTAGTACCAACCTACACTTAAAAAAAAAAAGCGGCCAAGTGCGAGTCGGACTCGCCCATTAAGGGTTCCGTAGCAGCAAGTAACATAATAATGTTTTTTTTTAAATTTATATTTGAATTGATTGAATGTAAGGTAAATTGCAGTTTACGATTTATGACGTATTAAAAAAAAGCGGCCAAGTGCGAGTCAGACTCGCCCATCAAGGGTTCCGTAGCAGCAAGTAACATAATAATGTATTTTTTTTATTTTTATATTTGAGTTGATTGAATGAAAGGTAAATTGCGGTTTACGATTTATGACGTATTAAAAAAAACTACTTACTTGATCTCGTTCAAACCAATTATCGTTGGAAGTTTACATGGTAATGTGCATCATATATTTTTTTTAGTTTTATCATTCTCTTATTTTAGAAGTTACAGGGGGGGGGGATACATTTTACCACTTTGGGAGTGTCTCCCGCGCAAACAGTTTGGTTTAGAAAAAAATGATGTTAGAAAGTCCAACATCATTTTTGAAGAGCTATCCATAGATACCACACACATATGGCTTCGATGAAAAAAAAAATTTAAGTTTCAATTCTAAGTATGGGGACCCCCAAAATTTATTGTTTTTTTCTATTTCTGTGTAAAAATCTTAATGCGGTTCACAGAATACTTCTACTTACCAAGTTTCAACAGCATAGTTCTTATAGTTTCGGAAAAAAATGGCTGTGACATACGGACGGACAGACAGACAGACATGACGAATCTATAAGGGTTCCGTTTTTGCCATTTGGCAACGGAACCCTAAAAACTACTTACTAGATTTCGAAAGTTTACGTGGTAATGTACATCATATACTTTTTTTAGTTTTATTTATATTCTCTTATTTTAGAAGTTACAGGGGGGGGGGACACAGTTTACCACTTTGGAAGTGTCTCTCGCACAAACTGTTCGGTTTAGAAAAAAATGATATTAGAAACCTCAATATCATTTTTGAAGAGCTATCCATAGATACGTCCCACATATGGCTTCGATGAAAAAAAAAATTTTAAGTTTCAATTCTAAGTATGGGGACCCCCAAAATTTATTGATTTTTTTCTATTTTTGTATGAAAATCTTAATGCGGTTCACAGAATACATCTACTTACCAAGTTTCAACACCATAGCTCTTATAGTTTAGGAAAAAAGTGGCTGTGACATACGGACGGACAGACAGACAAACATGACGAATCTATAAGGGTTCCGTTTTTTGCCATTTGGCAATGGAACCCTAAAAAGGCAGTGCCACTCAGGGAGTGCCAACACAGAAGTGAAAACTTGAACAATTACGTCTGTATGTTTTGAATCGTTGTCCTCCCTCCCTACCTCCGTCACTCCCTCCCTCCCGGACTCCCTAACTCCGAATGGTGAGATTTAAAAAACGCAAGTTAAATGATTTTAGTTCGTCCAAAAAGTTTTTTTTTTTATTTAATTTTTTTTTTTTTTTTTACGTTCGAAAATCCCTTCGGATACCCCCCCCCCCCGCCGCCCAGCGGGGGTGGTTATGTCGTGTATCGACTAAAACCGCATGGTGTCCTCCCCAAGTGTCCGTTGCCGGGCACCCCGGGTAAGCCCTCGAAAGGATAACCCCAGGGATTCGTCCAAATAGTGAAGTAGTGGAGTAGCAGAAGCGATGTAATGTGAACCGATGTTTGTTATGGTATAAAATTCACACTTAAAATTTTGACAAAGTAACATACCACACTTATTCTAATCACAAAAATAAACTCGACAAATTCTTCAAAACTGAGAGACCGTATACAAATTACAAGTAAAACAAAAACATTTTTTTTTTTGCGTGTGGAAATCCCTTCGGATACCCCTTTGTTGTAGATACCTACTGCAAATCTATAAATACCTAGACTAATTCAAGGTACAAGGTCATAAATCCAACATATAAAATCAAAATCACACGAATAGACTATATCTTAATAACCGTTGAAACTGAATTTAATTTTATGGGTCATGGAATTAGATAAAGTTTAATCTACAAAGTCGTTTACACCCACGCGTTCCCACGACTACTACCAGTAGATAAAAGATCAAATGCCAAAAGAACCTTAAATGGCCCTAGATTACACAGAACAACGTGCGTCAGCAATTCTTAAGAAACACATAATATATTTATGCAATACTAGCTTTTGGCTAGGCTCCGCCCGCGTGGAATTCTAATCCGGTTCTCACAACCCATGGGAACCTAGGTACTACAGGGATAAAAAGACGATATAAACTACCACTGTACCAAACATAATACTGCCTCTTGCTATGACCTATTTCGTTGACCTTCATGCCATAAATTCAGATAATTATGGAAACCAAACAGAATCCGTAGTTTAGTCCCAATTAAAAAGCAACTGCCAAGGAGTTGAGTATAAGGGTTACGATCTGAACAAATCAGACATGCATGTTTATGTACATGAAATGTTAGGTGAATCATTTCCCAAAAGGCACAATATGTTTTTATTTTAATCATAACTATAAAAAAATAATAAAATAGAGTTCGTTATTGAATCCATGTTTACATTGATTACAGTCAGGTCAAAGTAGATGACCAATGAATACTCATTGGTGATTTACATTGATGAATTTTCTTTGAAGACGGTAGGTAGATTACAGTAATATTAGGATTAGTTTAACATGATGAGAGTCGGACCTCGGTAAATCTGATCTCTTGTTTTCCAAGCTCTTGTATTTTGATTGCCGAAATGTGGAAAACTCACAAATCTGCTTTATCTGATTTCAGATGTACATTGTTGTACGACCTGTCTGTAGATATAATAAGTTTGTTTTTACTACATGGAAACTGTGGAGGAACGTGGTGTGATGTTTCTCCAAAACAAAGGGAGGATCCTCCGACCAGGCAAGTTGATGACACCTGGCGGGCCGCGGCCCAACGGTTGTTGATGGGATGTTGCCTTTAATATATTATACCAGTGCGAGAACTTCACTTTCGCAGCGCGGGATCGGTAGTTGTATCGAAGTAGTTCAGCTTGCTGTCGCTAGATGGCGCTGGGCACGTCTGGTGTCACAACATCACTCCCCTCCAAGAACGGAGGTTATTTGTTATGAATCAACTGTCTTAGCTCTCGTGTGGAGCGTGCCAGTCTTGTGTATTCCCTTTGGAACAAGCGGCGAGCATCTCGTCGGAACTGGACGCCGCTTATTCCATTGGTGAAACAGCCTTCCTCACTAGTCCTCGTTATGGAACTGACCACTGGTCTCGAAGCTGCGGTTAAATGCCCAGTGAATCGGGACTCGGTGAGGCCCTGGTGAGGTGAGGCGAATCCTCAGCGAGTTGAGGTGAGTCCTTATCAGAAAGTCAAGCTAACTGCTAGGTAGAAGGGAGATATATACTCTTCTTACATGATCCGTATTTGACAAGAACTAATAATAAGATAATAGAAGTGTTATCGCTTGCGTTTTCTACTACAGTCGATGTCGCCGTTTTCTTGCTAGTGCACAAAATTCATACAGAACTTAAACTCCATACAATGGCCGTTTGAGCGACTCAAACATAGATACCGCTTAAGGACGTGAATCTCAAAAACGTAAGAAACTTTCCGGGGTTGAGTACCACCCGTTAATGGATGTTTAAAATAGACTTAAAAGTAAACTATCGTTTTTTTGTACCCACTAGATCATCGTGAAATACCGTTGAAAGCCTTCTGCATGTCCAAAAACAGGCTATGTAGGTAGAGACGTATTCTTCATCTTGTATTTCCCCACGACAACTTGTTGAGCTAAAACCGAATGTATGGTCCCGTGACCAGGGTATGGCGCAGGCTTCCCTCTCGGTATGGTAGATTCAGATGGCAGACGCTCCAGTGAATACCAAAACCAACCAAATTACGGAAAGGAGATGTAGGAGAACGGACCCTGCGCTCTCAAGTGCAAGGTTTGAATTCAACCGGGTTTGGCACCCGATTGAAGAAGAAGATGGATCTGGCGCATAGACTGCTTTTTATCTCCGGTTTCTGTCGGTTGCACGAACATGGGTTCCACGCGGATGGAGCCACGGACAACAACTAGTACGAATCTATAAAAAAACAAACTAAACTGTAACTAAACCTTGTCAAATAAATAAATATCAGGTAAATAACAGAATTTGAACAGTGTAATATTAAGTCCGCCGGCAACCCTGGGGTTATCCTTTCGAGGGCTTACCCGGGGTGCCCGGCAACGGACAATTGGGGAGGAAACTGTGCGGTTTCAGTCGATACACGATATAACCACCCCCGCTACCCGGCGGGGGGGAATCCGAAGGGATTTCCGCACGTAAAAAAAAAAAGCTTTTTATATATTACTAACTAACTCGGCAAACTTCGTTCTGCCTTAGAATCAAGATATGTTGGTTACCTTATCAGCTGCATTTATTTCGTGAATGTCTTCTTGTAAAGATTCGAGTCCGACATAACCACCCCCGCTGGCCGATGGGTTAACCATGGCGATTTCCGCAAAAAAAAGCCACAAAATGGCATAGTATAGGCAAATCTAAAAAATCAAAGAACATGAAAATCTGTCCACCCGTTCTCGAGATAATAGCGGTCGTCACTAACACGACATTATTTTAAATATATAGATATATATGTCAGTGTGAATATGTCGCATTATATATTGCCAAGGAGATTACAACAATTGTACCATTGTGCCAGCCTACATACTTGCGTCATCAATCCGTTCGAAAGTCCGATTTAAAATAGGTTAATGGTTGTGTTTTTCTGAATAGCACTACTAAATAAAATATTCATGGTGTTTTCTTACTGGCATCAAATAATTTTATGAGGAGATTTACACTTGAACTTTCAGTTTTATAAACTGCAAACGAAGAAAAACAGAGCGATATAGTTTATTTTTCAATTTTGTTTCATCATGTTATCTATACCTGCAGGACCTACAAACTTAAAATTTCGGCAGTAAATGCTTTTTATGTTGTCGGCATCTACTAAGAAAGAATTTTTGAAAATTTCACTTAAAGTGGCAAAATAAGGGATGAACGTTTGTATGGAAGTTCGTCATTTTCAAAGTCAGAAGCTTAAAATTTTATACACCTGCTTTCTGGTTGCAACATTTGGAAGACAGAAACATGAAATTTCATAGAAGTACGTCCATTCAGAAATAAATAAATACATGTACCTGTTTTTTTAAATTTCACTACTAAGGGGGTAAATTAGGCTATGAACGGTTATATGGAAAGTTCGTAATTTTCGAAGTAAGTAGCACGAAATTTCATATAGCTGCTTTGTATCAGCGTTTTTCAATATTTTGCTACTGAAGGGGTAAAATAAGTGGTGAAAGTGTGTATGAAAGTCCGTCAGTAAGAAGCACGAAATACAAATTTAAAGTTTCTTATAGCTATCTTATATTTACCACTGGACCCAGCAGGTGGCGCAGCAATCGGGTTATGGGTCATTTTTAACAAATGCATTCCCGGGCGAAGCCAGGTCCCAGGCCACTTGTCATATTATAACTGCGCTTAAATTAGACAACGCTGTTTTATAGCGAAACTGAAACCGGAAGCATAATATTATAAACGCATTAACGCATAAGCGTTCACGAAGTTAATGTCAGCGAGACAACAACCCGAACGGGCATACACACACCGACAGGGCATACGTCTTTGCGTCTGTCGTGCGGAGAGCGTATTTTGATGGAATTTTAATGTTTAGCGCTGGAGATTTCAAGTTGCATTGTTTATTAGATTTGATTATTTCGTAAAATTTAAGATAATTTAGTGATTTTTGTTCATTGATTTTTTTGTACTACTCAACTTAGCAATGAAATCTGTGAGTGAACAATAAATCACCCCTATTTTCCTACCTTTACGGTTGGATATTTATTTCCAAATTTATATGGGACCAACTTCTATCCAATAAAAAAAGAATTATCAAAATCAGTCTACTCTATAAAAAGGTATGCGTGGTCATACATAAAAATAAATGCGCGTCGAGTTGAGAAACTCCTCCGTTTTTTCGTCGGTTAAAAATGATATGAAAGCATATGCAAAATGATATAAACATCCAAAGACTAAGGCATAATAATATGAATATACTAGCTAATGCATGCGGCTCCACTCGCGTGGATGTCAGTTATCGTGACTCTTGGTCACATCTTTGGTTCTATTTAACCAATGACAATAAAACTGCTTCATGTAATTAACCAATTGCAATCATACAGATGTTAAGGTCGCGTCGTAGCCGCTTTTTAATAAGTTGGCTCCAGGTTCTTTCACCTGACGAAGACGACTGAGGCGGTGGCTGATCACATCTCCTTCCCATAAGTTCGAGAGTCTCGGGTGAGAGTTTGGACTCTATATATATATTAATGACTCTAGTTGTTTGCCTTTTCCGGGAAACAACTTTCGAGACACTTCCTGTAGCGTTTTGAACACCGTATCGGTTTTCTCATCAACGTTGCCAGTGATGTTTAAGTACCGTTTGGAACTTTTCAGACCCTAGAGCTGCTTGGAGCGCAGGGCTTTGTTTTGTTTTGAGTTTTTTTTTTTATATTTCACCAGGCCTGATGGTTAGCTGAAGGTAAAGTCTCAGGAAAGAGGGTCACCATTACATACACGTACCATGTTAACAATGGTGGCACTCAGCTTGACGGCCTCACACTTGACACCCACCGGTCCCACTAGTGCTGCGACCACAATACCCCTGCCCGGCTATGCACTTGCTGGCCCCTGAACTGGTTTGATTGCAAACCGAAATTGGATTACTATGGAATTGGATACCATATCGGCATGACAGAATATCGGCCAGAAGCAGCAGCTACTACCCCAAATAGGAGAGGAGTTGAAACTTCTGTTGCCCAGGGTGCAACCATTTGGGAGGTTTTCTAGCATAACAGATACACTCACTTTACACACATGGATTGAAGAAACAAAAAGTGGTACGACTAGTCGTACCGATTCTATACCAGTGATTTTCACCACTGCTCGATCATCATCGAGGTCATGTCTAGACGTTAATCACTGTGTCCCTCAATTTTTAAAGGATCAAAAATGATCCAAAATATTAAAGCACAAACTGTCACCGCAGTATTCAATACCTTGTTGCAAATGAAAATAATCTGCGCATAAATAATTAATGTAATGCTGTAACAGTAGTTCCAGATCACTGTAACTTTTTCTAAAGGTCATAGAGGGTCAATACGCATTTTTGTGAGTCACTGCTGCTGATTCATGGGGCGTGCAGGAGTCACATCAGTAAGAGAGTAGGTGAAATTCGTTCCAATTAAAAACCCACTATTCAAAACTTCCGCCTTAAGTCAGTATAATACCAATAATCATACTTGACTCTACGTCCATAATAAAAACATGATGAAATTGGTATAGCTACTACCTTTCGATTATACTAGAGTAAAGGTAGTCAGCCTTTTAAACGAAATTAAAAAATATTCCCTTAGGAAATTATGGCCGACTTCTGGAAATTATTTAAAATTAGGAATCCAATAGCAGGTCACCCCAATATTTATTTTCGTAAATTGATTATTTAATAGTAAGAAATTTTATTCAAATAAGATGAGAGATATCTAAAACTTTGCATGAACATTTTTATAAGATATGGGCATAAGCTTCACTATATATCATCACACTTTATATTATATGTGTGAAAGGAGCAGCACAGCAAAATTGATTTTGCAAAAATGGATTTAGGTCAGGAATGTTGATTAGATTTTAGGTAGATTTCGATGAAATCGATCTACCTATTGGTTTCTTGACTACTGTCGAATTTAAAAAAAATTTCTTCATAGGAGGTCTAGTTATGACCCCCTGAGTCCGAAATGACCACTGGTCAAAAAGTTTATAAATATATATATATGTATGTATGGTTCCACTTCCCAAAATTTGCGGCACTCTCACGGTCGCATTTTTGCCCCGATCGCTTTCAAACTGCGGTCAAAAATTGCTTGGGTGTAAACTTAGTTTAAGTTCGTGAACGGGTGGAATTCGGCCTAAGGGGACGGTAGGGCCTCACTTTTTGTGAAATCAGTTTTTCCTCAAAATTTCACGTTCCATGAAAGATATTCGAACCGTTCCAATTTTATCCCATAGTATACATGAATACCAACAACTTTTAATTGTAAACCTATAAGATTAAAACTTTAACTAAAAGTGGAGGGGGAAAAACCAAAATTTTTCGGGAAAAAAATCATAACTTCGAACCGGTGAACATTCTTGCTGTGGGAAATATTTTTAATCGATAGGCCATTTTTAAGTCTAAAAAAAATGTCTGAAAAGTTTTTCGCTAAAAGTTACCGTTTTCGAGAAAAAAAAATTAAACTGTTTAAAGTCCGTAGTTCTCTATATAAAATAATATTAATTGCTTCACGAAATCTACCTGTGTGTTCCCCCTGCGGGAACGGATTTTTAGGTAGATTTCTTGACTACTGTCGAATTTAAAAAAAAAATCTTCATAGGAGGTCTAGTTATGACCCCCTGAGTCCGAAATGACCACTGGTCAAAAAGTTTATATATATATATATATATATATATATATACGTATGGTTCCACTTCCCAAAATTTGCCGCACTCTCACGGTCGCATTTTTGCCCCGATCGCTTTCAAACTGCGGTCAAAAATTGCTTGGGTGTAAACTTAGTTTAAGTTCGTGAACGGGTGGAATCCGGCCTAAGGGGACGGTAGGGCCTCACTTTTTGTGAAATCAGTTTTTCCTCAAAATTTCACGTTCCATGAAAGATATTCGAACCGTTCTAATTTTTTCACATAGTATACATGAATACCAACAACTTTTAATTAAAACTTTAACTAAAAGTGGAGGGGGGAAAACCAAACTTTTTCGGGAAAAAAATCATAACTTCTAACCGGTGAACATTCTTGCAGTCGGAAACATTTTTAATCGATAGGCCATTTTTAAGTCTAAAATAAATGTCTGAAAAGTTTTTCGCTAAAAGTTACCGTTTTCGAGAAAAAAAAATGAAACATGTTAAAAAATAATATTAATTGCTTCACGAAATCTACCTGTGCGATTTTTTAAATTGCAGACGTATTCCCCACGTAATGGATGTAAAAAAATCAGGTAATGCCATTATAATAGCATTAAAATTGTCTTTTAACATTAGTCAATACGATTAAATTATAATGATTTATATTGGTACTATAAAACGCATACCAAAAGGTGGTGCACTATTTCTTAAGTATTTAATATTGGGAATAGTATCTAGCAACAAAATAATTTACACTTACACGAACCTTCAACACTACCAAATACTACTACTATCTCTAAATATCCGTATGTTTTAATTGCTGATGAAACTCATGAAACCGTATAGGCACCTACACTAAAAAGCTGCAACACCGAATAAGTAATCATTATACTCCGAGCTCCAGACCTAGTTGAATCCAAAGCTTACAGTTCGGAATCCAGGGTCCTCTCTTCTACTCCTCCTTTCCATAGATTGGTCCATATTGGCTTTTATGGGAGCGACTGCCGTTTGACCTCCCAACCCCGAGAGGAAAGCTTGCGCCAGGGCCTGATCGTTTAATCAGCAGGTACTACACCTGCAGATTGAAGGAGCTTACAGGCTTCATGAGTACCCATACACCTAAAGCAGAACAAATAGTATTTAACAAAATACCTATCAATACCTAAAGCAGAACAAATAGTATTTAACAAAATACCTATCAATACCTAAAGCAGAACAAATAGTATTTAACAAAATACCTATCAATACCTAAAGCAGAACAAATAGTATTTAACAAAATACCTATCAATACCTAAAGCAGAAAAAATAGTATTTAACAAAATACCTATCAATATCGATTTACACATCAATAGATGTGTAAATCGAACGCGTATTGACAGGATATTAAAATGACGGTCGCGAGTGCTTACATCTATATAAATAAATATGTATCGCCGAAATGTATGTACGCGCATAACTTCCGAACGACGACAACACCAAATTGGAAATAATGCTGACGTATGTACTACGTTTCCAACTATGTGCAATACAATACGTGATTGGTGCGTGATTTAGAACACTGAGAGGAGTATACGATTATGAATTAACGACACGACAACCCTAAAATAGTTAACCTCGAGCGTCACAGCGTCACGCATAGGTACGTACAAATGCTTGAATAAAATATTCACTCAACATTGTAATAACGGACATCAATCAAGCTGTCGGCATCTATTTTCGACGAAAACCTAATTTCGTCACCCGCCTCGTGTTATATCTGATATAGCAAAACATTCTTTACTTAGCTAAGATGTAATTAATTCAGACATAAATACAATACTAGTATAATTAGAAGGGTTCACGCCGGTGCCGTCGTAAACCTAACTGTAAATGATAGGCAAAGGAAACCTATCGTGACCTTCAATTTATTAACTAGCTGTATCCGCATGAAATTATCCCTTTCCCGCAACCCATGGGAACCTATTCCAGGGATAAAAAGCCTA
Organism: Cybosia mesomella; assembly: GCA_946251805.1. Lineage (NCBI taxonomy): Eukaryota > Metazoa > Arthropoda > Insecta > Lepidoptera > Erebidae > Cybosia > Cybosia mesomella. Next base: position 18,023,898 of record OX276403.1, read on the forward strand.
TGTGTTATTCTAGACTATAAGCTATTCTTGTACCAAATTTCAGCCATATCCGTTCAGCCGTTTTTGCATGAAAGAGTAACAAACATCCATACATCCATCTATACAACCTTTCACATTTATAATATTAGTGGGGTTAGTAGGATAGAAGGATTCTAAATTTAAGGTTAGATGCTATGATTAAGGAATCAGAAAAAAATTCTTCAGATACTTTAAATGATTAAAAGAAAACCGACTGCAGGCTACTGAAAACACTACAACAAGTTTGATAACAGGCGGGACCCATTAATTTTGTTTCAGTTTTTGATTTGGTCCATCTTGATTTATATGCCCCTGTTTGGCTTGGCACCGACTTCATCTGAAGTCCTAAGTGCATTTTATATTTTAATTAAATCTGATTCACTTATTTTTCACTATTCAGTGGCTTATTGGTTTTGGAAGTCGGTTTTTATACGCCTTTTATTAGCTTCACCTGTATGTTTGTTTGTATGTTTGTAACTGACTCCTTTGGGCGCGATTTTGACCCACTTTAAACGGCCAGATTTCGTTCAAACTTTGTAGATTTATCGAGGACCGATGACAATACACTAATTATGTTAAAATTATTCCATTTTTCAATTTGCAAAATAAGATTTTTGTTAATTTATATAATTTTCATCTATAGGCAGAAATTTTAATTTCCAACCATTATCTTTAGCCTATTTATCTAATATTAACAAATTTTCGAAAAAGCTAAAAGATAAATAAACCAAACTAAAAAGTAGAAATAAATAATAGTTAAAAAAAACTAAAAACACGCTTTTTATAGAAAACCGAACTAAAAAAATAGAAAATAAGTTTTTATAAATTTAAATTAAGAATAGTGTTAAAAATTTCAATAAATATAAGTTAATAATACTGTAAGTATAAATAAAATGTATTTTATTTTTAAAAAAGCGTGGGAACACTTTACACAGGCCTTTAATAATTTTTATGCATATCTAGTATTCTAGTCACACCTTCTACCTCAACGAATAGCAAAAAATCTTGCCTTTGCAATACACCACCACCTACAATACCACAAGAGATACACCAAATAATTATGCAATTAAAAACACAGCTAGCAAAGGATATGACGGCATTGCTACTAAGATTGTCAAAAGTGTGTTTAGCATCATTGCTCCCGTGTTAAGTAATCATATTTGTATCACACAGGGTATTTTTCCTGCAAAACTTAAGTTATCAATCATTAAACCACTTTTTAGAAAAGATGATAAAGAATATATTGCTTCTGTGGCGATACCACATGAAAAACAACAAGCGGAACTACAACCGTCGACTATGTCACAACTACCACGTGATTCCTACGTCACAATCCTACATCGCGAAAATGTAGTTCGCGCGCAGAGTAACATATATACAACATCCCAACGACAACCGGCGGGCCGGCGGCCCGCCAGGCGTGATCACCTTGCCTGGTCAGAGGATCCTCTCTTTGTTGGAGGAACATCACACCCTGTTCCTCCAAAGTTTTGACCCGACGTGATATGATCACGTAACCTTCGCTGAACATATCAGCAGCCTTCCTATCGCCACCATCATATTCACTTCTTCCGCATGAGCGGTAATTAAGTCTTCGCCATCCAGCAGCTTCAACTGGGATACCACAGTATCCAGCGACCGCTGCAACCTGGTTACCTCACGGCCACATCAGCCTCTAAGGCACAGCACACTGCACTTACGGCCCATGTAAGAAGAGCACACCTCTCACGTCTACGCAGCAGCCAGCCACTACGCAGCAACTCACCTCAACTTACTGGGAACTCACCTCGACCTACTCAGGAATTGCCCCGACTCACTGAGGATTTCACCGCAGCACCGCAGTACCGCACTCAGCCCCGCATCTTCGGAACCAGCGGTAGTCCCGACTAACTGGTACTAGCGAGGAAGACTTGTTCAATCAATTGAACCAATGGCATCCAGTTCCGGCTCAACCGAACTACCCATCACTGGCACTGGCACGCTCCACAAGAGAGCTTAGATAGCCTACTCATCGCAATCAACCTCCGGTCTTGGAGGGGAGTGATGTGGCGATACCACAGGAAAAACAACAAGCCGAACTACAACCGTCGACTATGTCACAACTACCACGTGATTCCTACGTCACAATCCTGCATCGCGAAAATGTAGTTCGCGCGCTGAGTAACATATATACAACATCCCAACGACAACCGTTGTCCGCGGCCCGACAGCCGTGATCACCTTGCCTGGTCTTGCCTTAGCAATTTGTTAGAAAAATATAACTTGTTTACAGATAAACAGAAGAGTTTTAGGAAGAATATATGCAATGTTGCCATAGATGACTTTTTAAATACAATTATTTTTAGAATGAATAAAAGACTGCCAGTCCAAGCACTGTATATGGACATGACAAAAGCGTTCGATTATGTGGACTATAAAATGTTTATTGACAAATTAAATGCCTATGGTATACGTAATCTATCTAAATTACACGAATCGTACTTTAAAAACCGTCAACAAATTACAGTAATCAATAAAATATGCAACAAAATCATTGGGCCACTTTTGTTCATTATTTATAGTAATGACTTGCCATCAGTCACATCATGTCCAATGATTATGTACGCCGATGACAGTTATGTTGTATTAGATAGTGACAATCTTGATACCACTGATTCAGTAATCAATAAAAATATTACTTCTTTGATTGGTTGACTTACACAATCTCAAAATTAATTTAGATAGAATAAAATTTAAAAATTAAATATAATGATAAGAAGTAGATCTGACAAGCTATGATTGGTGCCAGCCAAAAGGACCCTTCTACAGAAAAGTATATTTGTAATGGCACCCCAGATATACAACAAACTGCCAAAAACTGTAAAATCTTGTGAAAACTGATTTATTAAAAAAAAAACCGGCCAAATGTCAGGTGTCAAGAGTCGGACTCGCCCAAGAAGGGTTCCGTAGCAGCAAGTAAAATTTTGATGTGTGAGTTGATTTAATGAAAGGTAAATTGCGGTTGACGATTTATGACGTATTAAAAAAGAAACTACTTACTAGATCTCGTTCAAACCAATTTTCGGTGGAAGTTTTCATGGTACATCATTTTTTTTTTAGTTTTATCATTCTCTTATTTAAGAAGTTACAGGGGGGGGGGGGCACATTTTACCACTTTGGAAGTGTCTCTTGCGCAAACTATTCAGTTTAGAAAAAAATTATATTAGAAACTTCAATATCATTTTTGAACACCTATCCATAGATACCACACAAGCATGGGTTTGACGAAAAATAAATTATTGAGTTTCAATTCTAAGTATGGGGAACCCCCTAAAGTTATTGTTTTTTTTCTACTTTTGTGTGAAAACCTTAATGCGATTCACAGAATATATCTACTTACCAAGTTTCAACAGCATAGTTCTTATAGTTTTGGAAAAAAGTGGCTGTGACATACGGATGGACAGACAGACAGACATGACGAATCTATAAGGGTTCTGTTTTTAGCCATTTGGCTACGGAACCCTAAAAAGAACTACAAACATTTCTGTTAAATAAAGCTGACAAAATCATTTAATTTATAGACTTAATTCCAGATCTTATTTAATGTCCTTTGATATAATTTTTATTGAAGTGAAAACTTCTTTAGCGGCGTTGTGCACTTTTTTTGTAATGGTTTTAGTCGGTTCAAGCCCGACATAGCCACCCCCGCTGGCCGGCGGGGGGTATCCGAAGGGATTTCCGCACGAAAAAAAAAAAGGGTAAAGTTAAACTCGCGTCAGGACACGTGCAGGTCACGTGTCCTGATTCGAAAAATTCGTAAGACGTTTGCAGACAAATATAGAATTTCACACTGTACTTAACAACCTTGGTGGAGCGTTCGTCTAATGAGTGGTCGTTGACTTCGTCAAGACTGAGATCTATTCCGACCGAGGCCCAAGAAACACTTTGTCATCATATAACTTTCTGTAATATTTATTCTATTTTGTGCCATAAATCTATTGATATAAAATGGAAATTAAACAAAGTGCATATATTAATGAAAAAAGTGACGAAGAAATAGCGAAAGAAAATGAGTGAGTACTTTATAAATATAATGGCGATGATGGTTCTGGTAATAATGATTGTGAAAAAGTCGTTGAAATTATGGATGGAAGTTGATTTTTCTGAGAGATAAACTTTTTAAGGTAAAATAATTGTAATAGTTCTGAAGTATTAAATTTTTAATGTAATATAAATTGTCATGTTTGTGTACGATAGCGCAATAAATAAATATTGTATGTTACCACATAAATGATAGTATTTTTATACTGATAATTAAAGCATTTCGTGCAAAATTATTCCATAACCATTCCAAAATATCAAAAATGCACAATGATAATTCAAGTTTTCACTTCTGCCGGCACTCCCGGTGTGCAACCCGTCGTTTTTTTATTGTTTGTTTAACTGACATTGCTATCTGTAATTCCATTATATTGACTAGTGTAATAAAATATAATATATTTGTACATCACTCAATGTGGTAGAGTACATTATAAAAGAATGATAAGACCTTAGATTATTAATATGTCTAGATAGACAGTCAAAGCGTTGAAAGCGGCCAAAAAAATAAGGCCCAACTATTGGGCCCAAAACGATTTTCCTGCTTTCAGTGTCAGACGCACTGTCAGTGGGCACGGACAATAATTACTGATTTTGAAAATGACGGTTTGTGTGGTAAAAGTGTGCAGAAATTATAAAGGACATACTAAATCAATAAAAAAAAATCCTATCATCGGTAAATACCATTGTATCGTACCAATTTTAGCAAAATAAGCCATTAGCTTTTTTCTAAAATAATTTAATATTGTCGTCGCCATTTTATACTTAACGGGTGTGTTGCTAGTTACTCAAGTCAAAACTCCCATAAAAAACGTGACCTAGCGGGTATATTATGCAATATAATGTGCAATATAATATGAGTATCGTATGAGGGGTATTTCGGCATGCTGAGTACGAATTTGATGTCATTTTTTCAAGACAAAATATGACCACCAAGTCGTAGTTATGAAATTTCAGAATGGACTTGGTATCATGTATTTTCGGTTATATTTTTTCAGAACACCAAGCGATCCAATACTAAGAAACCGATAGATACAGATAATACGAAAAAGTCGTAAAGAGGCATTCTGGCAACCGACGAAAAACTCAGTTGTTGCTCTGACCATTTCAATAGAAAAGAGTAATATTTAATCAATGAGCAGGGATGCCTAAGATTAAAGAAGGGAACGGTGCCTCGTAAGGCAAGTTTATAAAATAAAGTGATGTGCCGATCATAACTTTGGCCGACTAGCCGACTAGCCGACTAATCGGTTTCTGAACAGCCGACTAATCGGCCGACTAGTCGGCCAAGCCGCTCACAGTTTCGCGTATTTCCGGAACGTTCCGTTTGGTTCGCGCGATCCGCACCGCCGTGCTGCGCCGCCGCCTGCGAGCGTGTCGGAACCTGTTTTGTTTACGTCGCATTGTTTGTTCACTTTTGCAATTGAAAAGTTCGGACGCGCGTTGTGTAAATAATACTGTTTTGTTTAGTGTTTAGTGTAGTAGTTCTTAATAATCATGTCAAAAAGGAAATCTCGTATTTGGATGTTTTTTGAAGATGTAGACAATGATTCACATAAAGTAAAATGTAACCAGTGCCAAATGATAATTTCTCGGGGTGGGCGGGGAAAAACAGCAAACACCACTAGCATGAACAACCATATTAAATACCGACATCCAAGTCTGACACCTCAGCTAGGTTCTGCTATGAAAAGTTCGACTACAGACGATTCCTCCGAGCCGCAAATCCAAGCAGAACAATTGCCTACACCGTCAACTTCAGCGTCATCAGAGGTCAGTTTAAGTCAAAAATATCAACAAAATATAGATGATAGTTTTGTTTTACAATGGTCACGTGAAGATTTAAGATCAAGAGAGATCAATATCGCAATAGGTGAGATGATTGCACTTGACAACCAGCCGTTGTCAATTGTTGATAATACTGGCTTTCGAAATTTGATGAGAAAAATCAAGCCAAAATATAATATTCCAGGAAGAAAGTATTTCACCGAAACCATCATTCCTTATCTTTATAACGACACTAAATCGCAAATACGAAGAGGAGTGATGAGTGCAGCGGCGATGTCAGTTACCACTGACATGTGGACAAATACGAATAACAAGCAAAGTTTTTTAAGTTTTACTGCTCATTGGTTAGACGATAGCTTCAAATATCATCACGCAGTATTACAAATGAAACATTTCCCTGAAACACACACCGCTAATAACATTAAAAACTGTTTAGAGGAAATTCCAACGTTGTGGGACATAGATAAGACCAAAATTCACGCTGTTGTTCGAGACAACGGCAGAAATGTGTCGAAAGCAATCGATTATTCAGTTTTTATGGGAATACCTTGTTTCATACATACTCTTCAATTGACAATCAATACTGCTCTAAAACATGATACCATGGCACAAATACTTGCAAAATCGAGACGAATTGTGACTCACTTTAATCACTCCAATCAAGCTCAGTCAAAACTTCGTGATTTGCAGAAAGAACTAAGTTTATTAGATCATCAGCTTGTTCAAGATGTATGTACCAGATGGAACTCTACATATTACATGATATCACGCCTTTTCGAACAAAAACGAGCTATTTCTTTATACCTGACTGAAACATCGGTAAATTTTGAAAATTTGTCTAATGAAGAGTGGAATATACTAGCAAAAAGCATTGAATTACTAAAGCCATTTGAAGAGATAACCAAGATTATAAGCTCAAATTGCCCTTCGATTTCTGAAGTAATACCTCACGTGAAAACATTACAAAAATATCTACAAGTTTACAGTGATGAAATCAAAGAAATCATGGAAATGAAAGTCCTGTTAGAAAATGATTTGAAGAGCAGGTTCGACGTAGACCATAATAAAGTCTTCACCCTAGCAACCTTGTTGGATCCAAGATATAAGCAACAGTTTTTCGAGACAGAGAGGCGTTTCGAGGCGTACGGTTTTAGTCGGTGCAAGCCCGACATAACCGCCCCCGCAGGCCGGCGGGGGGGTATTCGAAGGGATTTCCGCACGTTAAAAAAAAGAAAAAAAAAAAAAAAAGACAGAGAATCTCATCACCATTAGGTCTCAATTTTTATTAGAATCTCTAAAAAATAGCATGAGTGATGACGAAAGCGACAATGGTAAAGATGATCTAGAGAGTACCTCCATTGGTGAAGAAAATACAGAAACAGCAACACTTAAGAATTTTTGGCAATGCTATCACCAATTAGCATCAAGAAAAATAGAAGATATTCAAGATGACAAGTCAAAGGCAGCCCATGAACTGCAGTCCTACTGTGCGTTACCGGTGATAAATCGTAATGATGACCCATTTCAGTGGTGGAGTCGCAATCATTCTAGGTTTCCTGAAATGTCGCGTATTGCCAAAGTATACCTATCTTGTCCAGCAAGTTCTGTGTACAGTGAGAGACTGTTCTCAGAGGCCGGGAACATTTACGAAACGTAAAGGAATAGATTGCTGCCAGAAAAGGCAGAGACATTGGTGTTTTTACATCATAATTTGCCGTTAATAAAACAATATAAGTAGTTATAGAAATAAGTAAATTTATTTCTATAATTAATTAGATATATACTATAATATATAACGGCAAATTAATTATGATGTGAACAAACCAATGATTCTGCCCTTCAAGGTAGCATTGTATGTTTTCCTTACAAGACAGTAATTTTAGGAACTGATTATAGTGATTTATATTACCAAAGGAAAGGTCGCTCTACTTCACATTTCAAAATGTACGAATAAGACTGATTGTAAGTTAAATAATATATAAGAAGTTATAGGAACAAATATAAGTGCATAAATGTCATAAACATAATATATGTTTTCTTTACAAGCAAGTAAATTTAGACGAGGGGGCCATCTCGAAACCGGAGATGGCCCAGGGTCAGTCGGGGTGCGAGGGATATGCTCTATAGGCAACCTTACACCCCGGGTCTGTAGACCCGAGACGGCGTGCGGTTTTAGTCGGTTCAAGCCCGACATAACCGCCCCCGCTGGCACGCGGGGGGGTATCCGAAGGGATTTCCGCACGATAAAAAAAAAAAAAAAAAAAAAAGGTATATAAGACTGATTATAAAATAAAAATAAAAATTTATGTTTTTATTCGATGTAGCTCCCCTTAAATATGTGAGAAATATAAACAAAGTATGAAGCCGGATAGTCGGCGCTCTTTGCCGACTAGTCGCCGACTAATCGCCGACTACAATAGTGGCCGGATAGTCGGCTTTACCGACTAGTCGGCGACTAGTCGGCACATCTTTTAAATAATAATAAAAAAAATATTCCACAAAAACGGGTACAATTATTACCTATTGTAATTTTATTTCCTTAGACGCTTTTACAGTCTCCTGATAAATACAGAGTTTAAATGCAAATTTTAAGCGGGATTTTACGAAAAATATGCATACTTTTATGTTGCCCGACGTTTCGCGTAATATCCTTATCATGCAATGTAACTTTCTAAAAGTTAATATTACAAATAAAGTTGGTAATGGTTTGGCTTAACCTAAATAATTTAAAAGACAACACCAATTGTACTAATATATCAAGCAAGCAAGCTCATGCAGCAAGATAAAAATATATCAATAATTTTCTGTATTTTTGACATCATTAGTTTTATTTACTTTCACCATATTGATCACAGGTCCCGCTCCGTGCAAATATTTGTAGGAATGTATGAATATTTGAATAGTATATTTGCATTGGTCTGGGCATTCATCTCAATCGGTTAATATAACTGCTTCAAAATTCAGTTGCAAAATTTGACCCGAACATCCATACATACAGTCAAGTTGAATAAAATTTGTAAGATAAGTTATGCGTCATATCACAAAAATAATCATGGCTTTTACTAGACCAGTCTATAATTAATATTACGATAATTCGACCAACGAAACATGTTAATGTTGTATCAATATTATTCATTAATACATAAAATGTTCCCTATTTTTAAGGCAGTTTTTAGCAACTGGTATCTATTTATACACGCACACTAAAATGCAAACTGACATGACGCGAGTGTAAGACGAAGCTGTCACGCACACTATTATGGAAAATTCGTCCCATTTCTTTTTGTTCTTTTGCAGCGCGATGCTCTATCTAGACATATTAATAATCTAAGGATAAGACCTGTAACCTATGTTCCATAAATAAATGATTATGATTATGACAAATTAACGAATAACTCAATATCACGCCAACTGATTTCGATGAATCTTTTTTTATTAGAAAGGATGTACTTTAAGAGTAATTGGAAACCACGATCTGATGATGGCATCCCAGAGAAATCGAGGGGAACCTTCAATAATCGTAGTGGCGACTAGTGCGTTTGTAATTTTTTTCATTATGTATTTTATATGTGCACCACTATTAATAAAGGTCTGAAGTCGATCTAATGATATAGCTGAAAGACAATCGAGGGAACTCCTTAACGATTTACAGCAATTACCTGGTGCTTGGGCTTTTTTTTTAACCTGTGGAGACCCTCACGGGCTTCACCCCATCATCGGTGCCAACGATGGGGTGGGCGTGTCGGAATCGGACCGTCTAAAACCACACGTTGTCCTCCCCAATTGTCTATAGCCGCCACCGCAGCCTCGCCTGGTGGGGTCGGGTTTTATCCCGCGACGGTGAGCTGGCAGGCGTGTGTAGGACACACAAGACACGCCTCTGTCTTGGCCTGCTTCTGTAAGGACGGCGAGTCGGCCAACTGCCGTCCTCAGGCCCCGATCATGGAGGTCGGTAGTCCCGGGCGTAGACGAGTCTGCGGTGTCCTTACCGCAGACTGCGGAACTAGGGGGGCAGGGTTCTCGCCCGCTCCCTCTCTGTCGTCTCTTTCGCGCACATTACCTGCTCGCAGAAAGAGGCGGCGGCGTGCCACTTCCTCCCATCGGAGACCACGGCTCTGACCATGGTCTCCAGCGAGAGAACATCCACGCCCAGGACCGCAACGAGATCCCGGCGTTAACTCGCCCACGATGGGCACTCCACCAACGTGTGGAGCGCCGTGTCTTCACCAGGTTCCTCGCAGTACTGGCACTGCGGCGTTGTCTCCCGGTGGATGCGCCACAGATACTTACCGAAGCACTCGTATCCGGTAATTATCTGGGACATCAGGTGGGAGAGATCACCTCCCCAACCACTCCTCCATGACCGGCCTCACCGCCGCGATGGTGGATTCCCCCACCTTGGTTGATCAAGTCGCACCCTCCATGTCTCCATGAGTTCCTGGCGGAGCTGGGACCGCTGAGCCCTGATTTCTCGTGGCTCCGGCCTATGGCCCCGCTCCAGCGCCTCCTTGCGTTATGATATAACGACGCAAGGGCCCTCGCTTCCAGGTCCCATGGAGGGGCCCTGGCTAGGAGACATGGCACATCGTCGTAGATCGCGCGATACCCCCTGATGACTCTGACGGCCATCGCTTTCAACGGGCTGTTTAGAACAGCTACGTTGCGGGCCGCACGACGCTCCGTCCATAAGGGGGCCCCGTACAGGGCCATGCTTCGCACGATCCCCAGGTACAGTCTCCTAGTGGGGGCGTGGGTCCTTTAACATTGGGCATCAGCCGCGATAGCGCGGCCGCAGCCCCCTCAGTTTCGGGACCAGACTTCGGAGATGTGTTCTGAAGTCCCATCGGTTATCGAGTACGAGCCCCAGGTACTTCTTCATGGGCTCGATGCCGATGCTTACGCCCCCTACGGTTGTGCTGGTTCCCGCAGGTGGCCCCCTCCAAGGCTCGTGAAAACACATAGCCTCGGATTTGTGGAGAGCCACCTCGAGTCCCAGCCGCCCCCCGTATTCGTCGCACGACTTGAGCAACACCTGCCGTGGCCTTTAGTGCCGCGCTTCGGTGCGTTGCTCCTCGCACCATAACGTTACATTGTCTGCCTACGTAGCTAGTCCAAGTCTAGTCGAGTCCATCATGTATGCAACCATGGTAAGGTAACAGTACGTACGGTACCTCACAGGATCGACATAATTTATCTATCTATACATATATAATTACTTGCCCTGGCTGACTGACTGACAGAGTGAATGCCACTCCAAAGTGGCAAAAGAAGGCATACATATTTGTATGGAAGTCCGTAGTAGCTCCGAAGTAGAAGTCGCTGCTTCTGGTTAGAAATAAACTTACACGTGTATCAGCGTTTTCTAAAATTTTACTACTAAGAGGATAAAATAGGCATTGAATGGTTGCATGGAAGGTCTGTCATTTTCGTATTAAGAACCACGAAATTTCATATTTAATTTTTTCTGGTTTGAAATAAACATGAACGGGTTTTCAAAATTTCACCCCTGGTTAAAAATAATCGTAAACGGGTTTTCAAGTTTCACCCCTAAGGGAGCAAATAAGGGATAAGTGGTTCTATAGAAGTCCGTTATATGGAAAGTGCTTAACATTTGAAGTACGAAGCATGAAATGCAAATCCGTCCATATATGAGGGAGTTATGCCCGAACATACATTAAAGAAATATATACATTGAGAATTGAGAACCACCTTCATTTTTAAACAACTAGTTAACAAGAGGTTAGATACTTCACAATTTTTGCATCGCAGCAAGTGAAACTTTGTTTTTGATCGTTTCAATTTTTGAAATATGTACATACATTTTCAAAATAGAAAATAAGCTTAAAGAAGTAGTAATCTGTATAAAAGAAACAGTGCTGTGACTTTTGGGATTTTACCTGTTTGCGTATATTTTAGTAGGACAACACAGTAACTACTCTATATATTGTAACTAGTTGTGCCCCGGGGTTTGACTGGCCTTCGATAGTTACACTTATATTCCTGCGGCAACGTGTTTTTCCGCGTTGCTCGCTTGCTCGCATCTGTTGGAACTTTTTTCTTCCAGCTCGAATAGTAGCGTGACTTTCAAATATATAACCTAACTGGGCTATAGAATACAAAAAATATTTATCAAACCACATATGCAGTTCCAAAAATAAGCGTGTTCAAACAAACAAACAAACTTTTCAACTCCTTTATTAGGGTTCCGTTGCCAAATGGCAAAAAACGGAACCCTTATATATAGATTCGTCATGTCTGTCTGTCTGTCCGTCCGTATGTCACAGCATTAAAATTTTCACACAAAAATAGAAAAAAACAATAGATTTTAAATCAAAAATATTTTTTTCATCAAACCCATCCACCCAGGGTATCTATGGATAGGTCTTCAAAAATGATATTGAGGTTTCTAACATCATTTTTCTCTAAACTGAACAGTTTGCGCGAGAGACACTTCCAAAGTGGTAAAATGTGTCCCCCCCCCCCCTGTAACTTCTAAACTGAGAGAATGATAAAACTAAAAGAAATATACGATGTACATTACCATGTAAACTTCCATGAAAATTGGTTTGAACGAGATCTAGTAAGTAGTTTTTTTTTAATACGTCATAAATCGTAAACCGCAATTTACCTTTCATTCAATCAACTCAAATATAAAATTTAAAAAAAGCCGTATTATGTTACCTGCTGCTACGGAACCCTTCATGGGCGAGTCCGACTCGCACTTCGCCGCTTTTTTAGTATAGATATCACTTGATACTTTCAAACAAATCGATTTCGAAAGCTACATTATATTCTTGGTTATTTATTCATGTAGGTAGGTATACAAAGCGAAGTGAGACAGCGAGGGTTAAGCTCACCTACGCTTTTCAACCTGTATGTGGATGAGCTGATAGGCGACACTAGGATCGGTTGTCACATAAATGGAATATGCGTCAATAATATTAGTTACGCGGACGACATGGTGCTGCTGAGTGCGTCGGTCTGTGGCCTTAGGAAATTGGTGGCGCAATGTGAAAAGTATGCCAACACACATGGCCTAATATATAATTGTAAGAAGTCGGCAGGCATGGTGTTTGGGACTAGGGGTAGAAGGCCTGTTGTAGTGCCACCCGTTTTACTTAAGGGTACACCGTTGCGGAGGGTTAATAAATTTCAATATCTTGGGCATATCCTCACTCCAAACCTTCATGATGATGACGACATTGAACGGGAGCGAAGGGCGATGTTGGTTCGCAGGTTTGCATGCTGTTCACTTAATGTAAAAATAACGCTTTTTAGAGCATACTGCACAACGTTTTACACATGCAGCCTGTGGGCTAAATATACTCAGAAGTCGTACAAAGCCCTTCGTGTTCAGTTCAACAATGCGGTCAGGATGCTGGTGTGGCTGCCCCGTTTCTGTAGCACGGGAGATGTTCGCGGACGCACATATAGATTGCTTTTAAGCAAACAATGCGTAAAAGATGCACATCCCTAGTGAACAGAGTACTGGGTAGCTCTAACAGTATCCTGAACATGATAGCAAGCAGATTGGATTGCTGTTATATAGGCCACTGCTACCGGGTCTCTCATGGAGTGGAATAGGGTAGCGGGTGATTTCTCGTGGAGGGTTGTGATGTACTTATTGATCTGATACATAAGATTAGTAATTGTGTTATGGTTTTCTCGCGGGATTTTGCCTGTTGTTTTATTTGGTCCCGTGGGGGATTTGGCGGCGGCGGTTCGTACGGCTGGGGTCCGGTCTGCTCTTATTATTATTATTTATTGAGTTATTTAATATATTTATATATAAATATAATTATTGAATGAATAAATTTGTTATAAAAAATTTGATTTCTGTATTACTTTTAATTAATTAATTTTTAATATTAGTATAAACAATTTAATAATTAATAGCTAATTTGAAATCTGACATAATTAAATAATTTATAATTTTATTAATATCATCAGTAACTACAATTCAATTTATTATGTTAATAATTGATTAGTTTAATTTCATTTTACTGTTATTTTTATTTAATGTGAATTTAGGGAATTATAGTTATTGTTTTATAAACACTTACATAATATAAGCCTGCAATTGTACATACCTTTTTTTTTTTTTTTTTTTCGTGCGGAAATCCCCTCGGATACCCCCCCGCCGACCAGCGGGGGCGGTTATGTCGGGCTCGAACCGACTAAAACCGCACGCCGTCTTGGGTCTGCAGACGCCGGGGTGTAAGGTTGCCCATAGAGCATATCCCTCGCACCCCGACTGACCCTGGGCCATCTCCGGTTTCGAGATGGCCCCCTCGGGTTTGGGAACCACGGTGTCCCCGTCTTGCCCCGGTTTGGGGGAGGGGCGCTAGTCGCTCCCCCGTCCCGGCCTGCTTCTGCTGGGGTGACAGGCGGCCTCACCTGCCACCCCCAGGCCTGCGCTCATGGAGGACGGAGGTCGTTAAGCGACCTCCGGCGCCTGAGTCGCCTGCGACGCGAGGCGAGCGTGTTGCGGGCTCGGCGGGCCGGGAGGGTTCTGAACCTCTCCCGGGCGCGCTCCGCCATCTCCTTCGCGAGCATCACATGCTCGCAGAAGGAGGTGGCGGCGGCCCACGCGCTCGCGCTCCGCACCATTGCCGCAATCATGCTGCCGAGCGAGAGGACTCCCACCCCGATGGCTGCCACGAGGTCACGCCTCGGCACCTCCCACGCCGGGCAGTCCGCCAGCGTGTGCAGCCCTGAGTCCTCGCTCGCGTCACAGTGATGACACTCAGGCGTTGGCTCCTTCCTGATCCGATGCAGGTGGTCCCCGAAGCACCCCTTCCCGGAGATCACCTGCGTCAGTCGGTACGAGAGGCTTCCGTGTCGCCTCTCTAGCCAATCCTCCATGATGGGCCTTACCGCCGCTATTGCGGCGTGCCCTCAATTGTACATACCTACTAACAAATATTGGATCTTTGTTATCATAATAAATAAACTTATTATTATTATTATTATAAATCAAAACTCCATTAGTCAAAACACCGTATTGATTGAATTAAAATCTTTAATTCTTCTAAAACAGGTAACGGCTGCTGGCAAGGCAGTTCTAGTAACTGGCTGTGACAACGTGCTAGGCAATGCTCTAGCAAGACGTTTAGATGACCTTGGCTACCATGTCTTTGCTGGGTTCCAAAGCAAAGCTGGCAATATTGATGCTGATATGCTTAAAGAAGACTGTTCTGGAAGATTACACACTCTTCAATTGGATATTACATCTGAAACACAGGTATTATAATCATATTTTATAAATCATAATTATAGGTACCGATATCGATACTAAGAATTTGTGTCTTACAAATTTAAGAAATGATGATTTTCTCACAGATCTACAATAATATATAATTATAATATAACAATATATGTATTGTATATACTTTGCCTTTGAATTCCCTGACGTTTCGACCAGGTTACACTGGCCATGATCACATGCTTCAATTTTTGTAACAGGCTGAGTGGCTCAATGGTGCACGCCCACAGTCGTCGAGCCCATGAGGCACCCGCAGCCTGAATACCTTTCTTGATATTTTTCATATTTTGGTTTCACCATGTACCCTCACAGACCGCTCGTTAACATTATTGTATATCATGGGAAAGTTTAAAAATTAGTATATATCTAGATCCCTCATCGATCATCAGTTCTTATTAACCAACTATGTATAGGAGCACACCTACGTGGTACCTTTTTTTTTTTCGTTTGAAAATCCCTTCGGATACCCCCCCGCCGGCCAGCGGGGGCGGTTATGTCGGGCTTGAACCGACTAAAACCGCACGCCGTCTCGGGTCGGGTCGGGTAAGGTTGCCCATAGAGCATATCCCTCGCACCTCGACTGACCCTGGGCCATCTCCGGTTTCAAGATGGCCCCCTCGGGTTTGGGAACCACGGTGTCTCCGTCTTGCCCCGGTTTGGGGGAGGGGCGCCAGTCGCCCCACCCGGCCTGCTTCTGCTGGGGTACAGGCGGCCTCACCTGCCACCCCCAGGCCTGCGCTCATGTAGGACAGAGGTCGTTAAGCGACCTCCGGTGCCTGAGTCGCCTGCGACGCGCGGTGAGCATGTTGCGGGCTCGGCGGGCCGGGAGAGTTTTAAATCTCTCCTGGGCGCGCTCCGCCATCTCCTTCGCGAGCATTTCATGCTCGCAGAAGGAGGTGCGGAAATCCCTTCGGATACCCCCCGCCGGCCAGCGGGGGTGGTTATGTCGTGTCTCGACTAAAACCGGACGGTGTCCTCCCCAAGTGTCCGTTGCCGGGCACCCCGGGTAAGCCCTCGAAAGGATAACCCCAGGGTTGCCGGCGGACTTTGGCCGACACCGCGGCCTCGCCTGGTGTGGTCGGGTTTTATCCCGCTTCGGTGAGTTGGCAGGCGTGTGTAGGGCACACACGACACGCCTCCGCCACGGCCTGCTTCTGTAAGGGTAATTGCCGCAATCATGCTGCCGAGCGAGAGGACTCCCACCCCGATACCAACGTGGTACCTTTCCAGCAAGAGTTATCGATATTGATGTACAATCAGCGTCACAAGAAAATGCTGATTGCAAAGATTTCATAATACAAAATCTGTATGAAAATAATTAATTACACTTTATAGAAAATTGCACAGTTAAATTGAGCCCACTGAGTAGTTAAACAGCATTTTCACTAAGAATATAAATTACTTTGCTCAAAAACTAATATTGAAAATCGGATAACTAGGACGGTTACCAGCTTCGCAATCAACCCAAACTTAAGCGTACCGAGATTGTCCTATCCAACAATAGGTCAACGTGACCGGTCGCCTTTTTGCATTGATTTGGTTTTTCGGTGATTATTCCTCGATGGTAAGACCGATCTGGACATTCGACCCCTTACGACACGCAGTAATGTCTACTTGATCACCGTGGCAAATTTGGTCGAGATCGGTCAAACGGTCTCGGAGGAGTATCATTTGTTTAAAATGCAACTTTGAAACCAAAGACGCTTCGCTCGCCTTCGGCTCGCTACGCTTAATTAATAATTATCTACTTTTGACGCTAACTATACTTAAAATCAAACATCAGCAAATCGACAAAATGTGTAACAAATATCCTTAAAGATTTTGATATAAGGTAGGTACGGTAAATGTTTAATATCTCAGAGAATTCACCTTACACAACCATTGTAGCTTTATGGTCTTACCTGGATAACTAAAACGGCTACATGGCTTAAGTCTTGTTAAATTAATTTTGTACGTGTACAACTCCTAGCAAGCCCCAATTTAGGGATGTATTCGACTCTAAATTAATTCAACTTGGCAGTAAAAAGGGAATGTTAAAATCTCGAGGTCAAAGTCGCCCACATTTCAAAACATTAAAAGCGCTGTTCCCATTTTTAACACTAACTTACAAATTAGCCTGATTTGGTTAACATTCGTTGAAACCGCTTTTATGTTTTTTTGTACCCTACGAATCGAATATATGTGGCATCGCACAACTTTCAGGGACCTACGTAACTTTTGATAAGATTAATTAACCAAAATTTGAAGCTGAACAAAGTAACAATTTGCTATCGGTTTTTTTTGTGCCTAAATTTTGGTTAACAGAATATTGTACATACCAGCAAAATATGTATATATGCTAATTTTTTGAGGCCATTCAACTGACTAACTGCACAAAATTTGTATTTAGTTTTTCGCTAATGAAATAACACGACCTCTTTTAATATTTACAGTGGTTTAATTTGAACACGTATTCTAAAATATGTAGACCGACACACTTTCTCAATGGCTGGTCAGATTTTCTTAAAAATATATTTGGTATGTACTAGGCATAAGTACATCGAATTGCACATATTTTCACGCATCTCTTTCGAACACTGAAACGAAATCTACTGACAAAATGGTAAAACATTACTATAGTTATGCTCACTTTTTGTTTAGATTCTCTCAGCTTCGTTGTACATCGTGGATCATTTACCAGAGGGCGCTCAAGGACTATGGGCTATTGTTAACTGTGAATCCTGGTGTGCGCTTGGTGAACTAGAATGGGTGCCTTTCTCCGTTATCAAACGCGCGATGGATGTTAACCTTTTAGGTGAGTAGAGCTACGACGCTAAGTCAAGCTGCGGTACCATTACTTAATGTTTAGTAAAACAACCACTAGATGTCTATAGTTGTCTAAAAATAATGGTCTACACCTATAGGTTTGTTCATTCCATTCCAACGCGATTTTGAAGCCATAGATCAAATTGAATTTAAGTGTAACTACGAGTAACTCACGATTGCTTAATAATGGTAATTTTTAAATGATACAATGGTCTAGTACAAACATCTACCCCTACTTCAAATTACTTTGAATTCAGGTACTTTCATATCTAATACCTTTAAACAAGCAATAAAAATTACGATAAGCCTCCAAAAAATAATGGTAAAAATTATTTTATTTGAAACGCATTTTATGTGAATCTCAGATATGACTAAATCTACGAAATATTATTTATATCCTATCCTCTTATCCTCTACATAAACAAGAAAATATCTACAGAAATTATATAACTATATGTACCATACCTACTCCTATATATTTGTAAACTGTCCGAGTGCGAAAGATAAATTTGTAGTACCTATCTATTCAGTTAAACGGAAAGACATAATCAAATAAATAAATCGAGTAGCTCTACAAAATACTCTGCTATGAAACCTTGTGGCCTCTGGAGCAAGCTTACTTTAATATATGAGTATTTTGTATTACACCAGGTCCTGCCCGTTTAGTGCAAGTGATGTTGCCGCTGGTCCGTCGTGCCCGTGGACGTGTAGTCCTCGCGTCTTCGATTTTAACACACGTTGCGGCGCCAGTGCGTGGTGTGCACGCCGCCTCACTAGCAGCTTTGGACGCCCTTGCCGCCTGTCTGCGTCGAGAACTCAAACCAAGAGGAGTCGATGTCGTAAGTGAAAAACTCACGAGACGTTTTGATTTTGGAACATTGACAAATATACATCTCTACGTGTTGTTACGGCACTCAAAATCGTGGATATTTATCTGGTTTGTTTGTACTCATACCATCGTATTAAAGATGAATACCAAGAGGGCAAATGCAAATGTGTTAGCGCCGATAAGTCCAACTTTCACTAGTTATTCATACTGCTTTAGAGTATTTGCAGTTCGATGGACTAATGTGTGTACAAAAACTTAAATAAATTTAAAAAAATAAAGATGCAATATTTTTAATTTTTTTATTTATTTAAAATTTCTTCACACACACATTCATACATAAAATACATTAGTGGATAAAATAGTACAGAGGCTCATCATAATTCTTTGAGAATGGAAATCTCTTAGAGAATGTGAAAAGAAGAAGCATCCTAGCAGCTAAAATAATTCTTTCACACAAATTCAGTAGTTAGGTCTGCTACCGTCGGAAAACCAGCTTCTTTTTTATTTGACTGAGCTAGCTCAAGTCAAATAAAAACTTCACTTTGAAGCCCACCAGGGCCGTCTTTACCTGGGGGTATGGGGTATCTACGCGCAGGGTCTTGAGGTCGCAAACCGATCGCATGAGTTCTAAAAGTTCTTGTGTGTCTATCAGTTTTGAAAATTGCTTAGCATTAATTATACTTAGCTATAGAAAGTATAAGCACCAATATTGTTTTAAACCTCAAAAAACTAAAATATTTATTATTGTAGAGTAAGTATTAATTTCAAAAATAGAACATAAAAATTGTATTTCACTTTTGTTGGTGTCCACCGCTAGCCTGCGCCTAAATAGAGGCTGGCCAGAGGTTACTGCAGACTTTTGTGCCTGATCCGTGGGGGCTCCCTTGTCTCATTTTGAGAGGGAAGGCACGCCCATGTGTACCCCGGAGTTTGCAGCGGGGATACTTCAAGGAGACATGTGCACCTTTCCTTTGCGTGCGAAAACCACCTAAGACTTCACCTCACCTGAGCCAGTGATGAGAGAAGATGGGTATATCGGACTCGACTAAAACTACATGGTGTTTCGTCACATCGCCCTGCGTGGTCGAAGAATTGGGTGTGCCCTAGAAAGTATATCCCAGAGACCCCAACTGGCCTAGCCACCTATATAGGCGACCCCGACGTGCTGTTGGAGATCAAAATCCCCTCTACCCAATGGATAGGTGCTTGCGAAAATTCCGACGCGCCACCACCCTGGGCCTGCTTCTGCTAGGGCAATGGTTAATCCCAACCATCACCCCCAGGCCCGCGCTTATGGAGAATGGAGATAATTCTGTTATATCCGCCACCCGGTGCACCTTCTACGGTGCACGGGAGACTGCTAGATCTCTCCCATTCATTTGCCGCCACCTCTTTTGTATTCATCACTGCCTTGCAAAAGAAGGTGGCGTACCACACACTCTCGCTGCTGACTATGGCCAGCACCAGGATTTGTGGCATGAGGCTTCGTACTCCAAACACGACACACGACACACCACACGGTGCCGCGCTATCCACTCTGGGCACTCTACCGCGTGTCTACTGAGTAGTCTCGGCAGTGGCGGCACTCTGGCATCACCCGGTACCCGGCTTTTATGATTCATGAACTCACTGAAACAGCCATATTCGGTGAATACCTGGGTCAGCCGGTAGGCGAGGTCACCGTGGCACCTGTCCAGCTATACCTCTATGACGGTCTTTCCACCAGAATCATGGAGCACACTGCGTTTAGTTGCCCAAGTCGTTCTTTCTATTCCTCCTTGAGCACCTGGTGAAGTTCG
This sequence comes from Cybosia mesomella, assembly GCA_946251805.1. Classification (NCBI taxonomy): domain Eukaryota; kingdom Metazoa; phylum Arthropoda; class Insecta; order Lepidoptera; family Erebidae; genus Cybosia; species Cybosia mesomella. The sequence goes on from OX276403.1 coordinate 18,044,479, forward strand.
GATGATTGCCCCTCGATTACTTGTGGGACAGACTTCAAATCACGTTCCAGCGCCTTCTTGCGCAACTGCTATAGTGCCGCAAGGCTTTCGCTTCCTGATCCAATGGAGGCGTTCCGGCTTGAAGACTCGCCACTTCAAAGGACACCGTGCGGTTTCATCCTTATCATCCTTATGGCCAGCTCCCCCAAGAAAGATTGCATGATTGCGGCACTGCTGGCCGTCAGGTTCTCCGCACGAATCCGACGTAAACCATCCTGCTGGTTGTTACGCCCCTTCAAATTAGGTAGCAGCTGCGCGAGCGCAACTACCACCCCTTTGAGCTTGAGAGGAGCTCTACTTTGGAAATTATTTGCGATGTCCCACTAGCCATCAAGTAGGTACGAGCCCCAGGTACCTTATCGAGGGCAATTACAATTGTGCAGCCTACAATTATGTTATGTATAGTAATCCTCCAAGCCTTCCAGTATGTCGATTTTATAGGGTTCTAACTATCTGTAATTAATGCCAGAGATATTCGTATGGCCACTGGGACGCGTAGGTCCTAGTGGCCTCATGGCTTAACGTGTTATCCGAGGCACAGTATGTTATGTATGAACACTTATTCTCTACTCTCTAAACTTTAAAATGTAATAATTATATATAAGTACGGAGATATAAGTGTATTTATACACAATTAACTCATCTCGCACCGATATTGAATTATTATGAATAGTTACTTTATTTTGATGTATCACGATTCATTAACTTGTTCTGTGCCTTATGTTACCTGTGCTCTGTTAAGTCTTCTCTATTTCAGTTATTGACTTGTTGTTAATATTTCATCAGATGTAATTTATTTCATGATAGCACGAAACATTAACTAAGCCATTTACGTTTGATTTTAAAAATATCAGCCGTTATAAATATATATTATAATATAGACTCTTTTAACATAAAATGGCTTACATTTGATGTTAAAAGAGTCTTTATTTTTATTTCCTGCAATAGGTATGCCATTCTGTATAATAACGTTGAAAAATGCGGCTGACGCACGTTACTAGCGGGTTTATATCAACTGACCGAAATAATGTATGACACCACCAGAGTAAACGTACCCAGTGTATAAAACGAATAGTTATAGACCGTGTGAACATCCTATATATACACATTCGGCACATCGACACTAGCTATGTTCTTAGACATTTCTGGCGCTTTCCATAACCCAAAAACTAAAATCTCGGTGCTGTTGTAGTAACTTTTGCTTGTTTTATTTAAGAGGAGTATGAATCATATGCACCACTCTGTAATAAATTCAATAAGTAACTAATAACGATATAAATCTTAAGAAAATACAAATACAAAAATATGCAATTAATAATAATTATCCTAGTAAGCAGGTACTTCGAAGACGAACGGGGCTAAATATAAATTTGAAACTGATTTCCCACCATAAAAACCATTAACTCTTTATATAATGTTTAGTCAGCGACAAAAGTAGTTTAAATTTTTTTAAGTAATTGGTCACCTTAGCTCTCAAACCTTTTATAAAATTATAAACACACTTGAGCTTTCACCACGGAACACTAAGTTTACATAATTTAAGCTCATGCCAAATACAGCATTTTCACGCTAAGGCCATCAATGCTGACATTTGCAAAATAGTGCGATGCAGAAAAATTCAAACTGGTCATCGGTACGTAGAACGTATCTAGTTGTTGGTCTGATTGTTTTTTATTCGCTACCCTAAAGAATCCCTGTATCTGATCATTGCCTAATACTTACGCGCTGGCTATTCGGTGGTTTTTACCAGGCCGTATTCACTGATTATGAATTAATCCAGAGACAACGAACCATGCAAGACAGCTCCTATCGATTATAATTTCTACAGAAGTTTTCTTCCTCGCAACCCCGATAAACTCTGTCCGTTCCTCCTGAAGCTCTTTGTTAAACGGAGTGAAACTCGGTACAACATCTCGGTAAAACATTATCGGGAAGTACCAACTCCTCATTCAAATAAGTGGTATTGCCATTCAGATGTTCAGGGTGCAGCACGAGAAGGTTTTAGTTGTCGGACTCCGAACTGCCAACTAAAGTACAAACAGATGTACTACGTTATTAACCTAATATGTTTCATGTCTGGAGGTCAGAGCTACAACAAAGGTATTTGAATATTTCATCTCTTGCTCCGCAATACCTCCCAAACGACCTACGTGTTGCATAATTTTCGCTTCATTTGTCGTTAGTTTATATTGTCTTCACACTCACTGTTGAAGAGACGAGTAATAATGGAAATAAGTCTAAATAATACATGAAAATTACCGTATTTTATTTTTAATATATATTTTGTTATTCATTTATCATTATCTACTTTAACTGGACCACAAAACAGTTGATCACCCAAACGTTGCTGCGTACTCGGGCTTCCTGTAAGACATCATAAGCCATTTAGACATTTTAAAACTATGGCCTGTAAGACAGGCCATAGTTTTAAAACAGAAGGTACCTCGTGTGGGAATATAAAAAGCAGTCTTACAACGATCCTCTTTTTTGATAGGTATTTGCCAAAAGCTTTTAGATAAATCTAGACTAGATGAATATCTAGCATCTCTTAAGTTGTCCAGAATTTCTGAAATATAAGGTAAGTTATATGCATCCTTCCTAGTGACTGAATTTAATTTTCTACTATCTAGACAAAATCTCAGCTCGCCGTTTTTCTTGGGATTCAGCAGAACAGGGGACGACCAAGGACTTTCAGTTGGTTCAACTACATCTTCCCTCAGCATTTCGTCCAGCTGTTTGACAAGAATACGTTGTTTTTCAGGAGACATCCTATAGTAGCGTTGACGAACAGGAGCAGCGTCACCAGTGTCGATAGTATGCTCTAGGTAGTACGACCTAGGCCACGTTCCTCATTAGAGATGTCATGGAACTGGGCAACGATATTATCTGCTGTAACTCTCTGTTCAGAAGTAAGATGATCATACGACTGTAGGTGTTCCGTATGAACGGCAGTAAGTTCTCTCAACCGGGGATCAGATTTGTCCAGCAACAAAATAGAATCTAAATGTTTGGGAAAAAGACTAAACGACCTCCAAAAATCTATACCAAGAATTAAAGAATTAGTAATTTGGGGTACTATGTGAAAATTTAAAGTTTTTATTTCATCCTGAAAGGAGATAGCTAAGGCAATAAAACCCAATGATTGTATTTTTTCACCACCTGCGGTGACTTAGTTTAAAGTTTGATTGTTAAGTTGAACTGAAGGTTCCAAAATTTTTTTATGATAATTATTACCTAAAATTGTAACGCAAGAGCCAGTATCTAGCAAACCAGGTAAATTAGTGCCTGCAATAGATACAGAAACATACGGAGAGTAACCAATATTAGTTTTTCTGCAGACTGTAGAAACTTTGTTAAATTGAGAAAATTTTGTATCAAAAGATAGCCAGTTTTCCCAGTCCAGCATATCAAAATTAGAGCTTCTACAATCTGAATGACTTAGTTTATTGATTTGTTACACACAGGACACTCTGGCACACGGTAACCTTTCTTACCACATCTAAAACATACAATGAAAGTTTTGGTACATTTGCTTAGAAGATGGGAGTTGATTCTGCAACGCGGGCAACTAAATTTGGGACCACTAGATTTTTGATAGACTGCACTAACCTGTACTTCTGAACTATTATTTGTTGATACAAATGGTTGTTTATTGAAACTAGGTTTGCTATGAAATTTATCCCATTTATAATATTTATGTTTACTAAAAGAATTACTATTAAAATTTTGTTTAGAGCTAGACTGTTTAGTATAAGCAAACTCAGGGGCCAAGGTTTCTGAAGTTTGTCTAGGAGGTTCATGGAATTGCTGGAGCCTACACTGAATATTCTCGAAATTTTTACAAATTTTCTGCAGACTGGATATGTCTGTAATGCCAGCAGAAGAAGCAAGAGTACTAGCATAACAGGGTCGGATATTATGTAAAAGAATTTCTAATTTGTCTTCTTCGGTTAATGGTTTGTCTAACCGAGAGAACATACCATGCAATATGGAAATATAAATGGTAATGTTTTCCAATTCTCCCTGTGTACGCAATCTAATTTCTGACATTAATCTATAATCGTAATCAGAAATGCTGAAATCCTGTTTTAACAGTTCAGCTATATCAGACCAAGTCTCAACCTTCGAGCTGTGTGCGTTCGCGCAGCGGAATGTTGTTGAATTTAAAGATTTTAATCATGCAGATATTTAGTGTATGATGTCGTATAATTGTGTATGGTAAAAAAAAAATTGTGCATGCAGCCATTGTTGAGATATTTGCTAAAATCTGATTCCGCTGGCCGAACGTTGTCCTGGCGGAACTTTTTTTAATCCATGGACTTAGAAGAAAAAAAATGTGTCCAAATATTAGTGTGTATTTGTGTGTCATTGTGTATGTATGAATAAAACTAGTGCATGCATAAACTTTGGAGAAATTCAAGTTTCCGCTACGCGAACGTTTGGCCATTAGCTAGTTTTCATATAACTTATTTAGAGAGCTATAGATTTTTACATACGTTGTTTTGAATTTGTTTATATTTATTTAAAAAACAGATTTAGAAAAAATCGTAGGGTTTAAACGATAAAAATTTAAACTTAAAATACGCATAATAGTTCTTAGTTCGTAAAGTATGCACTGAGGGGTCTAGATTTTCACGTTTATACAAACCTTGTAGGAGTGTCTGCAACATGTTGCCAAGTATCAATGATGTTTCGTTAGTAATTAAAGCCGCTTTTTTATAGCATTTTTTCTAAATCTGTGTTTTAAACAAATATAAACAAATTCAAAACAACGTATGTAAAAATCTATAGCTCTCTATATAAGCGCTTTATATGAAAACTAGCTAATGGCCAAACGTTCGCGTAGCGGAAACTTGAATTTCTCCAAAGTTTATGCATGCACTAGTTTTATTCATACATACACAATTACACACAAATACACACTAATTTTTGGACACATTTTTTTTTCTAAGTCCATGAATTAAAAAAAGTTCCGCCAGGAGAACATTCGCCCAGCGGAATCAGATTTTAGCAAATTTCTCAACAATGGCTGCATGCACAAATTTTTTTTTACCATACACAATTACACGACGTCATACACTAAATATCTGCATGATTAAAATCTTTAAATTCAACAACATTCCGCTGCGCGAACGCACACAATACATCTGAACCAATGAAGAGCATCATCAGTAAAAATCTCATAAGCAAAAGTGACCAACTTATCTTGAGGAATAGAGCGACTAAGAATGAATTCGTCAACCTTTTGTATAAAAGCACGAACACAAGTCTTTCCAGAATACTTTAGTTTGGAAAGCTCTGAGTAAACTTTACTTTCACTCATGTCATTGTCTGGAGTCAATGGCACTTGATCTAATTGAACAGAAGTTACACTAGTATTTTTAATTTCTCTCCCCTTTAATAATAACAATTCCTTGTATTGAGACTGGAAACTAGACATACAAGTTTGAAACAACTTGTCAATGTCTGGCAGTGTGTGGTCAACCCTATTAAGCCTATGGTATATATGGTTGAGTAATGTTTCAGTACGCTCCAATAAGTTCCTGTCGATACCACCTTTCAAAGTTTTAAGACTTACGTCTGCTTTAGTTATAGAATCTGAAATACCTCTGAGATCATCGGCTGGTTCGAGGTGAGATGTTAAGATATCCTCCGGAGGATATAGTGGAGCTAATTTGGCTATTTGTTTTCTGAGCTCAACTACTGATTCAGAGCTAGTCCTACCTCGAACGGCCACTTCATATTGAAGCTCGGCTTTTTGTAGTGAGAGGAACTTAATGGTATACGCGGACATAATGAGGTTGAGAATTACAATTTACACACAGTGCACAAGAATATAATAAAATTTTATTGACTTACCAGTGGTAATAAAAGTAAAATAAAGAAACAGTAACAACTGTCACTCCCTTACGGCTTGAAGGTTAAAGCCTTAAGGATTATAAATCCCAGTAGTACTACTACTGGTCTAATGCTATAAGCACTAGCAAAATAATGTGTTAAAAGTAAAGACACTTTTAAAATACTACAACATTTAAATAATTGTTGTACAAGTTATGCAATGATTAACCACTGGTAAGTTCATAAAAACATTTAAATAATAAAAATTAATACTCAGGGCGTCCTTCACATAAAATCTGTAAAAAACCGGTTCTTGGGCGCCATTTGTAACAGGGATAGTTGATTTTAAGTGTAGATAGTAAGTTACAAGTTAATTAAAGGTTGATATAAGGTTATAGTAAATTAAACATGAGAATAGTTTTACCTTTCATATATTAAAAAGTATTATAAGTGGTCTCAGGGATGAGTACGCACAGCAAGATTTTATATAGTTAAGATCTGAAGAAGAAGGTGATAGAAGGAGGTGAAAGACGACTCGCGGCAGCCAGGAATCTGCACTTAGATCAGCCGCGGGTATGCGCCCGGCGTGTCGCGCTGGCACCGACCGCTGCGTGACTCGTCTCGGCGGATCAACGGCTCAGTACCAGAGCTAGAATGTGCTTGTGGAAGCGATGCAGAAAATTAGGGGCTTTTAAAACCGCTGCACTCTCATTTATAACGTTGGCTGACAGAACTATTTGGTGGGAGTTCATAGATAATATGACACAGCCGATAGAGTTGACCACAGCTAACCCTAGACAGAGTCGATGAAAGAATACAGATAATATTAGTCAACAATGGATCGATATCAACTAAGGAATCGACTACATATTCCACCAATATCTTTAAAAGAACAATGTGCATTGTTACAAACATGACTGGCACGTGTTCCTTAAGGAGAATAACGATCCTGTAATAAGATTACGTGAACTCATGTGTTGAACACGCAGAGTCTCTTGACAATTTTCAATTCAATTCAATTCATTTATTTCGTGAACATAGGTCACTTTTCGAAAGCTCCCACTTTTCGAAAAAGCTCCATTTTAAAAAATATGCACTTAATATGAACACTCGGCCTATTCCACACTAATCCACTGAACAAATCTATTAATGGATTTGTTTTCAGTTTTTATTCCACTCGATCATGGATGGGTTTGTTTCCACTCTGTGTTCCACTGTGATCCCGCACTGAGTTTTAATATATTTAAGTTCTACTCTAATCACTCAATGGATCAAAGTGGAAACAAATGCATCAATGGATCAGAGTGGAACAAAGAAATAGAAACAAATCCATCAATGGATCAAAGTGGAACACGAAGTGGAAACAAATCCATTAAGGGATTTATTCAGTGAATTAAGTGGAATATGCGATATGTATATCAAAACATAGATCTTTCATCTATTATAGAAGCCTACTATAACAAGTATTTTATTAACTTGCCCTGTTCGTATGTTGTCCGTCAAAGTTTACAAACCGTTTTTCGACCATTTCTTGACATCCAATTGCACTGAAATTCTGCATACACGTTTAGCTTGGATGACAATGCAATAATATGGTACCATAGAACTGGTCTGGTGGTGGAGTAGAGAGGTAGCCACAAAAACTATAGCTAAACAACATAAACCTATCGAGTTTATCTTGTTTTGTCTTAACAAACTCTCTGGTGTTACAAGATAGCCAGGGTCTGAAAATGGAGTAGGAAGGTAGAAGGAACTTCTTAACTAAACAAGTAAAACTTATCGAGTTTGGGCTCATTTGTGTTGTCTTGGCAAACACTCTGGTGATAAGTGATGGTATTCAGGGCTTGAAGATGGAGTAGGAAGGTGGCCCTAAGAACTCCTAATCTAAACAAGATAAACTTATCGAGTTTGGGCTCGTTTGTTTTGCCTTGGCAAACTCTTTGTTGGTACATGCTATTTACATTTTAAAGGTTGCAGCGTAAATAGAAAACAGAGAAATAACTTGCGCTATATAAGCTTTTGAGATCAGCACAGCGGGTCATAAAAGGCCACATTGAGCGATTTCGCTAAAAGCGAATAACTTTAAGAATTTCCAGCAGATCCCAATCAATTCCTCTAATATTCGTAAAATGGTTACACATCTGAGCAGTATTACAAGATTTGCAAATAGACATTTGGTCTAAATGTTGCCGCATGAAAAAAATAAAGAACGTATTTTTACCGGTTATTTTTTCTGTACACTTGTTACAAACTAAGTAGGTTATTTTGTAGAATTGGCGTATTTAAAACGATAAAACGATTAAATACCAATAACCCACCATTGAATTATTGCAAATAAATTTATAAGAATGAAATTAAAGAATAAGTGTTGCCAAAATCTGGTCATTTCAGTAATTTGTTAAGGTTATCTGTTACCCGTCAACATCTACTTGACTCAAATTTCAAAACATTGGGTTGTGTTGTACGTAAGAGCTATAAATATTTCTTTCAAATGGATTTCTAAATGCGCGACATACCAAGAAACCATTTTTAAATCACCCATTTTTTTTTCACGTCTGGAAACCCCTACTGGTTTCACCTCATCGGTGCTAACCATGGGATGGGCATGTCGGAATCAGACCGACTAAAATCACACGATATCCTCCTCAAGTGTCCATTGCCGGGCCCCCCGGGTAAGCCCTCGAAAGGATAACCCAGGGTTACCGGCGGATTTTGGCCGCCATCGCGTCCTCTCCTATGGGGTCGGGTTTTATCCCGCGACGGTGAGTTGGCAGGCGTGTGTAAGACACACACGACACGCCTCCATCTTGGCTTGCTTCTGTAAGGACAGCGATCGGTAGATCATGGAGGTCGGTAGTCCCGGGCGTAGACGAGTCTGCGGCGTCCTCGCCGCAGACTGCGGAACTCGGGGGGCAGGGTACTCGCCCGCTCCCTCTCCGTAGAGAAAGAGGCGGCGGCGTGCCACTTCCTCCCGTCGGAGACCACGGCTCTCACCATGGTCTCCAGCGAGAGAACGTCCACCCCCAGGACCGCAACGAGATCCCGGCGTTGACTCGCCTACGCAGCAGGGTTCTTTCCCGCTCCCTTTCCACCGACGTCAAACGAATTCTTATATTGTGGACCATTTTATGAATTTCCATACAAAACTGTCAACGACAAGACTTGCGTCATTTGAATTGAGTAGTTCATAATTATGATTGATCAATGTGTGACCATTTTACGATTGACGGTATGACCCTTTTCCTAATACGATTCCAATTAAGTGGCCTTTTTAGACCCGTTGGTATTGCAAATTATTATTTTTGTTATAGTGCGACTACATTTTTGAGTAAAAGCTTGTTTTTAACAAAAAAAAGAAAAATTAACTATTTTATTGTGAACATAATTATTCAAGGTTTTGAGTAAATCCTGATTTATGGTAGTCGCAAATACTTCGAAGGATAGTTGCCTCGTGCGAGGATAGACACATGACTATGTTTTTTAAAGAAAAATGTATTTATTACAATTTAAGTAATTATTTTTTATTATTTACTGCAACAGTAATTCACTATTATTGATTACACTAGTCAACAAAAAAACAACTTTTGTATGTAACATGAAAACTTTTGTCTAGGTATGTTTGGTATAAGGATGCTAGAAATAAAATTAAAATGCATTAAATACCAATAGTTTTTTTGTAATACTATTTTAAAACATTTTAGAAATTTTGATTTTTTTGAACACAAAGAAGTTAATTCAATTAATTTTTTAAGCATTTTGTATGCTTACTTTTTTCTAAAGATTTAGATCGGAAAAAGAGAACATCTAGGACGGGTCCCGTCCTAGATGTTCTCTTTTTCCGATCTAAATCTTTACAAAGAAGTTATTTCCATTTATTGCAACGTTAATATGAATTTATGTTTATGATTTTCGTCTGTATTTTGCTTGAGGAACGTCTCTTTTTAATGTCCAACAGCAATCCGCTAACATATGTGGGCTCCACTTGCCCTGAATCTTTCACAGTGTTCATCCCTGACAGCGCCCAAATTTTCATCAAAGAAGTCTAAATGTGAATGACGAAAATGTATTTTCAATGACATATTAAAGCCCAAACCTTTATAAGTAGATAAAAGCTCCGCGATAATACATTTATAGTCACTTGATCGGTGATTTCCTAGAAAATTGGAAGTTACTTTCATGAAAGATTCCCAAGCTTATTTTTCTAAATTACTAAGCTTTTCTTTAAATATATCATCTTCATCAATTGCCTGATTTGAGGGCCTACAAATATTCTTTAATTTTTGCTTCACTCAGCTTAGGAAATTTTTCTTTCAAATATAAATAGCCGTCACCACTCCTCCATAGCTTTCACGAAGTTCTTCATAAGCCCAAGCTTTTTAGCTGACGGCAGGTCAGGATATTTTATTTTAGTTTTTGTTTTAATTGTAATACCTTTGTTATCAGTAAGACAAAAATAACAATCAGATAAGTGGTTCGGTGGTTCCGTCCAAATCATAGGGATTGCATAAGGCATAGATCGAGATCTTTTCGCCCATCCAGTGAGAAGACCAACACATGTAACACAACAGATGTGTGGAACAACTCACGCTTTGTCTTGTTGTCCGATGGCAAAGCCAGAATACTGTTTATATAACTTAGTTACTAATGCTGTCAAATTCATTCGCTGAGTTTTTAAAGTAATGTCACCACAAATGTAACAAAACTTGTCAGGATCATTTTTACACCTTCATGACATTATTTAAGAATCACTTAACTCTGAAAACAGAACAAACCACTACCCTCTTCAAATAAACAAATTCTCTGAATGCGAATGTGAAACAAAAACGGTTAATTTTTAATTTTATGTGTAGTAGCTGTAACACGAAAACTAGAGCTGATGGAATCAAAATAAATATGATAATAAAATTAGGGGAGGCAGGTAATTTAAAATTAGCAAGCACCTTTCTTGTTACAAAATTTTATTGACCAGTGTTACCAATCAATATTATAAAACCTTAATAAATTTTATACTTTGAAATCATAATATTCCAAAATATTACTAAAATGGCCTACAAACTTTAAGTTAGTTATTGATATATTATTTCATCCAATTCTTTGAATGCCACTTGCATTTTTGCTTTATACATCTTTAATCTTTTGTCCGGTAACGGTGTCACGGATAGTTACCCTTAAAGCGCTTTAGAGGAATCTATCTCCGAAAGCAACTAGGGCTACTATCCTTTTTGATACGGATAGTTGCCCTTTTTATTTGCAAAATGAACAAAAATTATTCAACTATAAAACATAATAAACAGGTAATATACAGTCTAATGTATGCAAAGAAGCAAAAAGTTGACTAAAAACACAATCAGTAATAAAAATATTCAATACTCTCTACTTAGCAATATGTAAAACTCAAAACGCCCGTCGAAGTTGCACCGCGGAAGATTTTCGCTCATATGATCAAAATGTGTACCTACATCTATACCAACGATTTACCTATCCGTGTCTAGTATTAGTGTATTCAAAATCGGGGCAACTATCCCACTGGTACTATCTATCCGGTTTTTAGTCTATTACCTACCTAATAATAGAGTAAAAACCGGACAGATGCCATACCATGTTCCGCCGATAGGCATACAAAATAACTTGCAGTAAATAGGTAGGGTACATGGTGAAGTTAATATCCTTAGTTTAGGGTGCGTCCATTTATTACATAATTAAGATGACTTTTCGACCCCCTCCCCCCCCCGCCTACCCCCTCTTCCATTGGTGGGATGTTGTGAGATTTCAATCTACCGCTTCCCTCCCCCCTTAATATCACGTGAGATTTTGGAAAATGCATATTCAGAAATAAAACTATTTTTAACGGTATCTTTCGCGAAGTATTTGATGTTATTATATTATATTATTTAGTCTCCCCGTGACCATGGCTTCCGAAAAGCACCCGAAACGTCGGGTTCAATGTAAATAATAAAATAACATCAAATAAATCGCGATAGAATCCGTTAAAATTTGACTTCGACACTTTTTATAACCCCAGAACTTCAATAGACAATTCCAATACATTAAGTACAGCAATAATATTATATATTTTATACTATAATTAGTTAATTACATAAAAAATTAAATCAATAATAAAACAATGGGAATAGTAAGTTACCGAATTTATAATAATCCTACTAATAATATAAACGCGAAACTTTGTGAGTATGTATGTATCTTTGTTGCTCTTTCACGCAAAAACGGCTGAACTGATATGGCTGAAATTTGGCACAGGGATAGATTATAGTCCGAAATAAAACATAGGCTACTTTTATCCCGGGAATAGGTTCCCATGGGTTGCGGGAACCGGATCAGAATCCTACGCGGGCGGAGCCGCGGGCAACAGCTAGTGAATAATAAATATTCTACGACATTCTACTCAGTGCTTTCTAGACTTTTTTTTCCTTTTGACTTTGATTTCTCGCGAGACTTCTCGGGTAGGAAACTTAATTCTGCATTTATAACTTGTTATTTTAACTCTTCCGGTGTTAAAATACTGTTCTCGTCGCTAGTTTCACTCATATTTCAATATTTTTTTAACTTATTCAACTCTTTACGCCAGCCACGAAATGTTATTCCCGCTCTTTAATTTAAATTAAGGCGTCTTCCGAAATAGCACCCAGGATATTTGATTATTCAAAATACATTACGTAACATTATTGAAACTAGAAATATATAATTTAAAGGTTAAATATCAGTTTTAATTGCAGTAAATACTTATTTTCGTTTAAATACAACAATAAGTTAAAAATTCAATATATTACATTAAATGACATAATTATATTTTGGCAAAATTTCTTTAGTTAGTGCGAAATTCCGAACGTGTTTGTCTTTGAGATCGAATTCAAAATCGGAACTTCAAAAGGGCTGGTCTTTGTCTCTCTCTCTTTCTAATGGCGGGAAAGAGATAGAGTGTGAATGTTTCGAATTGTATGACTAACCCAAGGCTGAATAAGACATTCGCGGCTTTCGGAAAACAAAAATTAAAAACTTTTACTTACTTGGTCACTTGGTCTCACTGGTTTTGTTGCCCGAAATCAGTGAGCAAAATGCGATTTCGCTCACTGATTTCGGGCAACAAAACCTCAACAAAACAACAACAAAATCAACCAATAATAAAAAGCTGTACCTACATAAAATGAATATTGACTTATTTAGAATATTCACTTTCATCAGCAACCGCATTTAGTAATGCCAGGCTACAATTTAGATTTATCTTCACCCTTCTATTTTAGTTATATTACTTAATAACCGCATTTTGCTCACTGATTTCGTGCAACAAAACCTCAACAAAACAACAACAAAATCAACCAATAATAGAAAGCTGTACCTAAATAAAATGAATATTGACTTATTTATAAATCTTAATGCTTTCACGGCCGGCGTTGCATGTAGAATATACTGCTTCCGGGCTGTTAGGCCGTGGTCCATCGGAAACTTGTATTCCAGACGTTTCGTCGATCACAACGGTCTACATCTTCAGTGGCCCGAGCCTTTACCTGCAGGGCCTTTACATGCAGGCAGGTTCTCCGCACTCAACGGCGTCCCGACGTGTGCCACTGAAGATGTCGAACGCAGTGATCGATGAAACGCCTGGAATACAAGTTTCCGATGGACCACGGCCAAACAGCCCGGAAGCAGTATATTCTACATTGACTTATTTTGAATATTCACTTTCATCAGCAACCGCATTTAGTAATGCCAGGCTACAATTTAGATTTATCTCCACCATTCTATTTTAGTTTCAATAAAAACCATTCGGAAATATTTCTCTTGAATACTTAGCACTTCAATAAAAACGGAATCTCTGACGCACTGTACTTTTTATGACGTCAAATGTAGTTAATATTAGTATATCTTGACATTTACGTCACAGATTAATAAATAGTCTTACGTAGTCAGAGTTCACCAGTGAATACGTAGGTAAAACATGGCGGTATTAAAATTATTTTCAGAGTCAATTACCGCAAACACCTACTCATTCTGTCAAGAGAAAAGAATTATCGGAGTAATTAATCTTGCCAAAGTCAGAAAAACATGTACATTTCATTTCATTTTCATCATTAATAAGCCGTCGCGTCGGTCCCGATAGCCGTACGAACATCTGTGGCATCCGTTACGCGTAGTTCGAACAATAAAAAGTCCATCGGTCTGGTAAGATCGTGATCCTACAGAGCTACGACATAGCCATGGATTATGGAGGGCAGATGGCAACTGCTTCTCGGAAAATATCGAAACTTGGCCGTGTCGTAGTTAAACTGAATGCCAACCTTAATTGAATTACTCCAACCAATTCACGCTTACATATCCCATTACTTGCACGAGGAGAACTAAAATGTGGTGGGTCTGCTTATTGCTACCCTACATGCCTATCTAATAGGTAGCTGTTTGACTTGGCACCGACTTCAACCGTATAGTCGTACGCGCATTTTTGTCTTCTGAATTAAATCACTAATTCAATTCTCTTTCACTGTATGTTACTTATTGAAGTCGGTTTAATTTCTCTATCAAAAAGTACTTATTTTTGCCTTTTTAGCCAACGTTTACGAGCTTACAATAAAAAGCTTTTAAAAACTGAAAACTAGAAGATCAAGAATATTCCCTCAATAACTTGAACGAGATATTCGTAATGTTAGTTCCATTGTCTGCCTTCGTATTCCGAGTGTAGTCTAATTCAGTATGTCTACAACCATAGTTAATTAAGTACTTCTACCCCATAGAATCGACATAATACCCTCAACAATTTAAACTATACATTCATGCTGTACATGGTTAGGAAGTTATGTTGTCTGCCTCGTAGTCCAATTCCATCACATCCTAGATCATAGTAATGTGAACGTGTTTTAAATAAATTATGAAATAAAGGGCTCGATAATTTTACATTTTAAATATTTAATTTTGAGAAGTTCTCAGAGAGTATAAGGTTAAATACCAATAAAATTGATATCAGAATAGCTCGAAGCTAAATCAAAACGAATGCAAAAAGTTGCTTTTTTAAAGTCGGCGCGTAAACGACGTATACAACTGAATGTACTACATGCGTCTGCGAGCCCATTTAAGCGAGTACGGGCGTGATGTTATGTTAACTGTGTGTTATTGCATAAACAATGCCTAAAATATTACTATACATATATTGCTATAATAAATAAACATTTATACCTGTACAATAGTTGGAGTTATCATGTAAATAGCAATTAGTATATAATTAATTAGGTGGATGGGTAGCATTTAAGGAATAATAGCATATGAGCATAACGCCTATAAACTGCCCTAGCAGTTTGGCGAAATAAACACAAAGTATCTCACAAGTAATACCTTTTTTTTTTTTTTTCGTGCGGAAATCCCTTCGGATACCGCCCCCGCTGGAGAGCGGGGGGTACCCATAGAGCATATCCCTCGCACCCCGACTGACCCTGGGGCTGAAGGGGGCCATCTCCGGTTTCGAGATGGCCCCCTTACTTGCTCTCCACTGTGCCCTCTGCTAATCAGAGGGACACGTGGAAAGCTTCCGAACAGCCCTTAACAGGGCCGTCCTCGCCTCGGTCGGAGTTGGCCGTAGGCGGCAGCGTCTCTCCCACCCTAGGCGTCTCTCCCACCCTAGGTGTGTGTGTACCTACTGTGTAACATTTATTATTATACAAAAGGGTTAAAAACTCATTAGAAGCTATTCAAAGAGAATAGACACACAACTATACACTCTAAATAAACATTAACACGTACAACCTTGTGAGGTATGTACAGTCTCCCGACATAACCGCCCCCGCTGGCCGGCGGGGGGGTATCCGAAGGGATTTCCGCTCGAAAAAAAAAAAGGTATGTACAGTCTCGTATTACGCAATCCGACTAGCTATTTCATAATATAACCAACCAAGCGCATGATGCGTGGTTTCCTATACCGAGATCAATACAGATCGGATGCCAATGTGTTATATTAAAATCGTGTACGTCCACTTCCACTATGATTGTAATACATACACATAATCGTGCATTAGACCAAAGATAATTTTATACACGTTGCCGTTGGTACTAATTTTGAAATCCTATTTCAGTAATTTTCACGGTTGTGTTTCGGGGGTGTTAAAAGGTGCTATTCCGCGACCGACCGCACACCGCAAACACAGGCAGCATGACTGGCACCAGCCACTGCGGATGACCGCAACGATACGACTGGCTTCAATGTATTTCTACTGAACCTATTCCAAGAGCTACGACGCTGCCGCTTGCCGTCGCGATACGCTGCGACCGCAAACCGCAGCACCAGTGGTGCTGCTGATGCTGGCCGCAAAGCATCAATACGTTACATAACGTTGCGTTGACGAGATCAAAAATAAGTTTTTCGGAAAAAGATGAAGAAAAGTTAACTAACATTGTTGCTGGATATTCAGTCATTTAAGGCATATTCCCTTTCAGCTATCGGAATAATCTAAGTAGTAACACGTCCGACATTCTGTCTTTCGTAAAGGTACGAGAATGCCTGAGTAATTTTGCCATATGAAAAGAGGCGACAGCAGTGGCAAATCCGCTGTGCTCGGAATGCAAGTGTCGGTACCATAGAAGGCACTGCGGTCGACCGCAAACGCATTAAGTGACATTATTATTCATGTCAAAAATATTAATTATGGATAGCAGGAACACAATCCCAATTAACAAAACTTGAAATTAACAAAATTGAGAGGATACTAAATAAATAACTTTACAATAATAATAATCGCAAATATTCGAAAACATGGTTATTGCTAACCATAAAAGATTATAAACATCATGCAAAAGAAAAACAAAAAAAAAAAGCATAAAACATCAGAATCATACTCATGTGGGCTCACAAACCATAAATCTATAAAACTTATAAAACACAATCATAAAAGTTATTTATCAAAATATTTAAAAAAATAACAATAAAAGTCATTCAAAAGTCATAAAAGTCATATATAATCATAATAACATAATAAATAAATTCAATACCAATTAATAAAAATAAAAATCCTTATAGAATGCATATATACCTAGTTTAATAAAGTCTAAAATAAGCAGATTTTGTCATTCACTCACTCACTGATGATCAAGAAAACGCTTAGCAGAAGCAGGCCAGGACGGTGGGGCGACTAGCGCCCCTCCCCCAAAGCGGGGCATGACGGGGACATCGTGGTTCCCAAACCCGAGGGGCCATCTCGACAAAACCGCCCCCGCTGGCCGGCGGGGGGGGGGGGGTATCCGAAGGGATTGCCGCACGAAAAAAAAAAAAGGATACTTACTGAAGTCATAGAATGCTGAAATTTGGTGTGCGAGCTAGGACTAGCACTCAGACAATAGAAAAATTAAGAAATTTGTACATTTTGTTGCCCATCCCTTAAAATAGGAGGAAATAATGAAAGTCTCGGGCATAGAGGCTGCCATGGATGCGGGAGTTCGTCACGCACTCGTTTTGGGGTCACAGATGACACCAGTCATCTCTCGCCACTTGTCCCACGCGGCTGCAACGTGTGCCTTGAGTGCCTTGACACAAGCTTGGCACTTGGCACAAGCATCGGACGAGGCCCTTGCGCGCCCCTATCTATTTCGTGAACCTTTTTCCTTTCATTTAATTTTTTGGTTTTAATGGCTTTTCCGGGAGCCACTGCCATCCGACCCCCTAACCCCGAGAGTAAAGCCTATGCCAGGCCCTTGTCCGGGAATCAGCGGGTATACCTGCTTGCAGGTGACGTTGGCTTGGACCCCAAAGATCATGGTAGGGCCCCAGAAACACCATTAAATCAAATCTTGACGTTTATATCTAATACTTAGATGCCATATTTTCAGCTCCAAGCTTGCGGATTTGGTATTTATTAATTTCGGCTCAAAGCTAATATTCTAATAGTGCAAGTGAGCAGAATTTTGCGTTACCTTCTTCCTCTTTTTCTATGTAACCTCTACTCAAATGTATATCCATTCTAATATTATAAAGAAAAAGACCGTTAACTATAAAATTATTTGCTGGGCTGTGTTATTCAAACAAATCGATGACTTATTAGACAGCACCTGCTTGCCTTGAAAATATACAGAGTTAAAATGATAATGTATTTGTTTTTCAACTATTGTATCTAAATATAATCGTAACATTATCAGGTGGTAGTAGCCGCTGGCGAATACACAACTGGGAGCGCGTGGCTCTCGGAGGAGAAACTTCTGGAACAAGCTCGTGACATGTGGAAGAGGCTTAGTGACGAACAGAAAGGTGCATACGGAGAAGACTATTTTGAGCAAGCCCTACGAAGTCTCGAGAAATATACTAAAAGTGCAGTAAGTATCATCAATAAACATTGTATATTCACAGACAAGGTATTACAAACTAACATTTAGTATTATTCAAATACCATGCATGCACTATACCACGCACTAACAAACGCGCATACCCTGGCTTTTGCAAGAAAACACGAATAATTTTCTTCTCTATCAGAATCTTATTTGTACTAATGTCAGAGTGATAATTCCCTAATGTAGGGCTAAAATATTACCCACTAAGCTAATATGTATGTTGTATCTTTATCCGCATTCTAGAATCCATATGACCAGCTCTGCTTATAGTTTAGATGGCGCTATGTAATATGTCCTGAATTATTCCCGCGTATATATATATATATATATATGTATTTATGTTTATTAGTTTTTCATAAGATTAATATTCGGGTTTTCGCTATCTATACAGTACGACACGTTCCAGTAACAATGGAACTCCATGTTTTTCTTTCCGTAGCTTTGGGATTATTAAATAAGTGAGTAATTTTGAAGTTAAGAGATTTAAGAAGAAAAGTTGTCATAGAATCTGTCGTATTTTTCGAATAACAAGTACACAGTATATCTACCGGCTATGCTTGTACTGACTTCATTCTAAAGCTACTAAAAAGGATGCCTAAAACTCTGAAACTTCTACACAAATTACTATAAAGACGAACAGCTGTCTGCAAGAACTTAAAATAAGTTAAAGTATCGCCATACAAACGTCTAATCTATATAAGGTGTCTCAAAATTAGGTCTCTGAATTTGGTGAGATGACTTGGTATCGACAAAATATGTATTTGAAACAAAAAAAAATAATATCCGGTAAAATAAAAATAAATACATAAAAAAAATATAAAAATGAAAAATAAAAAATTAAAAAAAAACACCACCAGTGACGAGCACACGTGACGCTGGTCGCGATTTAGGTATTTCCCAAACATCCACTTGGAGAATACTGCGAGGATACTATCCGCGATACCAATCCGCGATACTAAATCGCGACCAGCGTCACGTGTGCTCGTCGCGTCGCGTGACGCTGGTCGCTGGTGGTGTTTTTTTTTCATTTCTAATCTTTTATTTAAATATTTTTTTAATATTTATTTTTTATTTCACCCGATTTTTTTTGTTTCAAATACATATTTTGTCGATACCAATTCATCTCACCAAATTCAGAGACCTAATTTTGTGACACCTTATATATTTATAACGATTACAGGGACAGTGACACAATATTACCTAAGTGAAGACGTGACTATGCCTAATTTATCCATGTTCCTACGCTCTTAAATTTACACAGGAGGCAATGCAGCGGTGCTTGATATAAAGGATTCCAAAAGAGATGGAGGGTTCTTAATTTACTTCGATATCATCTCTGTAGAGGAACGTGGTATAATGAGAGCATGACAAAAGACGGTTTCACTGACCAGGTCAGGCTGATCACTACTGGCAGGCCGCGCCCTAAGGGTTGATGTTGGGTTAAGATGTAATTTTATACGAGTACTTATATAATATGAACTTTTATTGCACGATGTAGAATCAGTTTATAGTTTGACTTGAATTCACTAGTTGACACTGAGTACTGTTGTGGCATACTCGAAGTATAGATAGATACATATTAATATATGCCTACTCCGTCGTAAATTTTATATTAAACCCCTCAATTTGCAAAATGGAAGAAGTAGGCGTATTTAATATTTTAGTGGGTTGTAGTAAAACAGGCAATTGGAAATACCCATTGATATTCACAACTAGACCCAGAGGGTGCCACTGCAGTCGGGTTATAGGATTTTTTTACAGTTTTTGAGTGAGGCTAGGCCAGTCCGCTATAGCTTGGCAAACTCCTACGTGACACTCCCATGGTTTGCGTGGGATAAGGGGGATGGCCAGACGGTTGCCCCGACCCGTGCGAACGTTCCCCCCCCCCCTTATGTCCCTCATGGGGACGCGAACCATGGGCGTATCATGTAGGAATTTGCCATGGAAATTAAAGTTGCTTATATAAAATCATAACATAAACTCATAAACTCACGCCTTTATCCCCGAAGGGGTAGGCAGAGGTGCTAGCACCTACATTTCGCCAGTTTATGTTTAGGTCCCAATGTAATAGGTGGCGAGCCTATTGCCATTAACCGGGCACTTATAAACCTGCGATAAATACACACATAACTTCGAAAAGCATCGAAAAGTCATTGGTGTGTGCCATGGTAAAACCTGGGATCGAACCCGAGACCTCGTCTCAGCAGTCCATTACCCATACCTACCTAGTGGTAGGTATGGGTAAAATGCTACCGCGGCTTTTATATAAAAAAAAAAAAAAAAATCAGGAATAAAGATATATATATAGCAAAATAGTATCTAGAAAAGAAATCAATGTCGTTAGCCACTCGTCAAATCATTACCTTTTTTTTTTCTTTTTTAACGTGCGGAAATCCCTTCGGATACCCCCCCGCCAGCCAGCGGGGGTGGTCATGTCGTGTCTCGACTAAAACCGCACGGTGTCCTCCCCAAGTGTCCGTTGCCGGGCACCCCGGGTAAGCCCTCGAAAGGATAACCCCAGGGTTGCCGGTGGACTTTGGCCGCCACCGCGGCCTCGCCTGGTGGGGTCAGGTTTTATCCCGCTTCGGTGAGTTGGCTGGCGTGTGTAGGGCACACACGACACGCCTCCGCCACGGCCTGCTTCTGTAAGGACGGCGAGTCGGCCAACTGCCGTCCTCAGGCCCCGATATCATAACCTAAGATATTTCGAGAGCCAAAAGTACAAAACCGTGAAAACACAAGACATAGAAGAATTAAGAAATACGATATCTTTGTCTTCTTCCTAATGTGGGAAATCATAATCAGAGAGAACTCGTATCGTGGGCGTACAAACGACTGTCTCGAGTAATTTTCATGCTTGTTTTAATGATATCAAAAGTCAACATTTCAATAACGAAAACAACATCCATTAACGCTATCTTTTCTGTAACATCAGCATGTAAAATCTGAAAAATATTAAAACATTATTTGATAAAAAAAAAATTCAAAAAATATACTTTTTCACTTGTATTTTTTTAATTTATTTATTTAAATATTCCTAGTAATATTCATTTTAGGTGACCTTTGTAGCGTAGCGGTCATGAGTTCGATTGCTACGCCGTAGGTCGCGGGTTCGATTCCCACTCAGTCCAAATATTTTTATGCATGAATATTACCTATTTCCATTGGTCTGGGCGTTTCTATATATAATTATGTATATATTTACGAAATAAAAGTAATCTAAGCATTCTAAAACCCATAGTACAAGCTAGTTAAGCTATGCTTACTTTGGGTCTATATAACGTTGCGTAGAAAGTCCTGGAATATTTATTTATTTAGTAGATACCCAGGTATAGGAAGAAAATACTGACCAAAATAACCTGTTTGTTTAATATAAAATAATCTGTAAGTTTATGGTAAGTGTGATAGAGAACTATACGAATAAACTAATGAGTTGTATATTATTTTCCATAAGGATGCTGACTTGACCGCGGTTACACGTTCGCTGAGTGATGGAGTGACACGTACGTTCCCTCTCGCTCGCTACACCCCTGTCTCCCCTAGGGAGAAACTTAAGTCCCTGTTGGCTGAACACATGCCGCGCTCCCTCTACGAAGGCCTCTACACAGATTAAATGGAAAGCGTGCTCAACATAATGTCACCTAATGATAATGAATATCTCACCTTGTGCTACACTGATCTGCAAACCGACGACTAGAATGAAAAATTGATGAAACACAGTCCGCAATTGCCACCTAGACATTAAGCTGGTAAAGATGGTGCCTTGAGTCATCAGCTGAAACAGCAATTTCAATCATTATATTTATATGTTGATAGTCGACTAATTTTTCAGTTAATATACGAGTAGTATTTATTCTTCGATGCATACCATTGTGTGTCCTGAAAATATTATGTGGCACTTATGACTACGACAATTACTGAACTGCCTAATTTTCATTTTTATTAAATGTTTTTCTAGTTAGGTATGATTCATTTATTTTATATAATGCTGGACAATTACTGAACTGCCTAATTTTCATTTTTATTAAATATTTTTCTAGTTAGGTATGATTCATTTATTTTATATAATGCTGGAAACTATTTGAAATCCATGATTTAAATTTTTGTAAATGTTCTATAGAGAAATAAGTTTTATTTGAAGTGTGTATGTAGGTACATATTAAAACACTTTGTGAAATCAGAATTTTTTTTTCGAATAAGATATAAAATATTACTTTTAGCCACCTTTTTGCTATCGGAAGACAGTGTTCGTATGTAAAAAAGCGAAAACGAGCAAAAGATGATAAAGTAAAACAGCAAAGCTCTAACGATGTTGCTGTGCTGATCGTACCTACCATAAAAAAGAAAATTTACTGCGAAGTTTATTTATGAACGACCGAATGTTACTTATTACGAAGACATAGATACTTCCATTGGTGGGTGAATATTTTGACGAAATAATATTATTAAACCATTTCTAATAGCTAGCTCTTTTTAAAAAACAATAATAGGTCTAGCTATCTTAGAAACATGATATATATTTTTACGGTTTGGTATATATTATATATATATATATATATATATATATATAATACAATAATAAATATAATATATGCCATTAGGACAGCTCTGATTTAAGCCATATAACCGCTCTTTTAATGCTCTACAGAATTTAACTACGACACCATCATGTTGGAAAAGCCTTTGTCCATAGCCATCAAGATATCCGTCAATGTATCTGTTAGCGACAGTTCATTGTAAACCCACTGTTGCCGGAAGGAAATTATTTTAGTCCTAAAGGACTTTTTATTTATCTAATTGAGATAAATCTCAATTAGATAAATAAAATCAGCTTTATATTCCCTGTCTTTAGAATAATAATTATATTTTAAAGTACGCTACGTACTTATGAGTAGCACTGTAAGCTATAGAGTTGAAGCCAAAACCTAAATAGTTCTATGAAAATGTCATTGTATTTTTAAAACTTGATGAATATAGATAAGCGAGTATATATCTTACACCGGTCGGCTTGACCTGATTATTTGTTGGCGCTCGATCAAATCTGTTATTCCCATATGTTGTCGGTTCATTCTCGCATTTACTATGTACTTTTTCATCAGTCAGCCTAAAAACTTTTAATATTTTTTTTATGGATGATAGACGTTTGACCTCTATCTCACCTGGTCGTAAGTGACGATGGATCACGCTTGCCTAGAATGAACCTATTTAAAGCAATAATCCTGTATAGGCGGTTGTCGAATCCTCATTTGTAGTTTTACTTCTTGGTCTAGTACCTTCTAGTGTATTCATAAGTGTAGATAGATCGTAAACGTTATATATATTTTGTATATCGTATTTTAATTGAATCCGCGTGTTGAATTATTGGTATCATCATAATCTACTACAGAATTTAGGTCCTCTTTGTTTTGGCTGTTAGTAGCTACACAGTAAATATTTCAGGTAGTATTTTATGTAGCAAATAACTTGCTTTAGGTGTGTGTATTCGTGTTTTGTTAAAAGTGCAGCCAGTACCTTCGTGAACCGGTATGTATAGTTTCGCTAACTGCTTGCTGCATTTTTGAAGTGCATTTATTTAAGTGCGACATACAGACAAATTAATCCGTTAATATTTAGTTTATTTATAGTTTTATCGGTGTGAGGTCATTTAATGAAGTCTTTTCTTATTAAAATGAACAAGTACATGGTTGTTTTATTTCAAATGTCGCGTATAATGTTGTACCTACCTTATTTACGCTGAATCAACTAAGCAGTTAGCTGTTACAGGTTTCTGGTGAACTTTACCTGAACCTTATTCATCACCAGAAATTCGATGCAATGTAGTGTTGTTTAACTACCATTACCGTTATACCATATTTACATTCCTCCTCTCGCGACTTACGAAAACATGCTGCATGTTTATTTGATCACCTTTATTAAAGATATAATAGTACACCAACTATTTCTCTAGAAGAATAATAATAATATAATGTAATTTCTATCCACTTTGATAAGTTCAGATGTTTGCAAACCAGATAATGAACTCTCTGGTGCGTATAAGGCTTATGTAGGTACCTACCTTTTTATTTTTCGTGCATAAATCCCTTCGGATACCCCCCCCGCCGGCCAGCGGGGGCGGTTATGTCGGGCTTGAACCGACTAAAACCGCACGCCGTCTCGGGTCTACAGACGCCGGGGTGTAAGGTAAGAGCATATCCCTCGCACCCCGACTGACCCTGGGCCATCTCCTGTTTCGAGATGGCCCCCTCGGGACTTATGTAGGTACCTAAGAAAAGAATTAAAATGACATTAATATGCTTGTGGCACAAACTGTGCTCTATAATAAATTAGCGTTTTATCATAGTTGTAAAAAAAGCGGCCAAGTGCGAGTCGGACTCGCCCATTAAGGGTTCCATAACAGCAAGTAACATAATAATGTTTTTTTTAAATTTTTATATTTGAGTTGATTGAATGAAAGGTTAATTGCGGTTTACGATTTATGACGTATGAAAAAAAAACTACTTACTTGATCTCGTTCAAACCAATTATCGTTGGAAGTTTACATGGTAATGTACATCATATATTTTTTTTAGTCTTATCATTCTCGTATTTTAGAAGTTACAGGGGGAGGGACACACATTTTACCACTTTGGGAGTGTCTTCCGCGCAAAGTATTCAGTTTAGATTAAAATGATATTAGAAACCACAATATCATTTTTAAAGAGCTATCCATAGATACCTAACACATATGGCTTCGACGAAAAAAAAAAATTTCGAGTTTCAGTTCTAAGTATGGGGACCCCCAAAATTTATTGTTTTTTTTTTTCTATTTCTGTGTGAAAATCTTAATGCAGTTCACAGAATACATCTACTTACCAAGTTTCAACAGCATAGTTCTTATAGTTTCGGAAAAAAGTGGCTGTGACACAGACAGACAGACATGACGAATCTATAAGGGTTCCGTTTTTTGCTATTTGGCAACGGAACCCTAAAAATGACAAAGATTGAAGAATATGTCAAGTAAGTACCTACTTACGGTCAAATTAAACGACTTTTAATTACATCTACCTACGTAGTTACGCGTCATTTACGGAGGTGGATTTAAATGAAAGCATAGTGATGAATTACTTGGTCTGTAATTCAACTGTAATTCCCAAGATAATTTTGTAAAATAACTTACGTACATGCCAAGATTTTGTAATAGAATTTACCGCTCGCTTATAGAATTGCCGTCTATTAGGTAATCAAGAAGCAGTTTATTTTTCATATAGGCCACAAAATAACACTAATGAACGGTCTACATTTACATTGACAGACAGAATAGCAAGGCCAAAGGTGAAGCTCAATATCCGTATTGATTGAGGAGTCACTCCAGATTTTGGAGCCAGAGATTGTTTTGGGCTCTTCGGTGTCCACGCCTAGTATGTCTTTTTATGTCTACCTCTTTGGCGTACATCACCGCGTAATAAAACGAGGTGGCTGATTTCCACGTACGCTCACTCCGGTACATGAATTGAACAATTATCTCCAACAAAAAACTTCCTGCACTGATGATTGTCACAAGGGCCAACGGCGCTAAGTAGGTAGCAGTACGCTGTATTTGTACAGTTGGGGAAACTGACGAAAGCCTTTCCTCCCTTTCTGCCCTTTTTTCCATTATTCTCCTCTTTTGCCTGCCTTGTTATGGCAAGCGTTAATAGGTCACGATAACTGCTTACCTGCAGATATCGTCCAGTGCTTGATTATTTCATTATAAGGCACCTACTATACTCGTATATGAAATACATCTTATTTTGTACAGTTTAAACGTACTCCTAATATAAAGTATGTAATCTAACACAAGTTACTTGAAGAGTTCCGTTCACTATCTGTTACATATTTTAATGTAGCCCATAAGTATGCTGGAACACAGTACATTACAAAATGCGGCAAAGTAACATTCTAACTACGTTCTTACCAAGGTGGTTAAAGTTCTCGAAAGCGTCGTATCGGCCAACTTACCGCTTCACGAACCCTCTCCTTGTTGACCCACTTTGCCGTATTATAATCGAAATATTTGTTACCAAGTCGATGAATGTTTACTCGTGTAGGGATACATTAGAGAAATGCCACCACCATCATGATCACAGCATTAGTTCCGGTGGCATCTAAAGCTTGTACTTTGGAGCCCAGGGTCCGTTCTTCTACTCTTTATTTCTCTTAATTTAACTTTCTTTTGCGGGAGCGACTGCCGTCTGGTCCCCCGACCCCGAGAATAAAGCCTGGAGCTTCGTCCGTTAATCGGCAGGTGTACCGGCTACCGGCATATAGTATAGTTAATGAACTTCTTTCTGGTCATCTTAATATTCTCTTCTACACCTACATTTTTCTTCATTATGTCTGACTCTTGCACACAGTAGTCTTAATCTTACTATGCGCCGGATCTTGAAGTGCCTGCCGCCCCCCAGGATGCCTTTAATGAAAGCATACTTCAAACGACTTTTGTTTCATAACAGTACAGAATAAGTGTATAGCTCTCTTGAGTCAGTGCATGATGCTCTCAGGAACATTTGTGTCAGGTAGTAATCGACGCCTCTATAATCGTGGTTTAGCCAAACATCTAATTTTGGAATAAGACTGTAGGCCCCATCTACCATTTTCGCTGGTACCCCACTTCGTTCATTTTGCTATCATGGAATACTGTTTCGCCGTTCTCCTGCGCTACGTTCTACTTGCGCTGCGCTGCGTTTGTATTTTTGTCACTTTTCGCTAATAAAGTGCTTTGCGTCTACGGCCAAAAACCCTGTAATTTTAATCGGAAGCATCCCCGCTATGACACAAGCTGCCTCCTCAGACACTGTGCGATGTACACCGGTGACTCTCAGGGTGCTTATTTAACATCCCCGCGCAACGTTTCTTCGCGATACCTGTATTTTAAGCACGACATAAAATGTCTTTAAATGATCGGTTAATAGTGATTTTGACTAGACATTTTATATACAAATTTTTATTGTAAATAATTATAAAACTATCTAATACTTAGTAGTATAAAATACTTAGTCTGGCCATAAATAATGTTACAATTCAAAATAAACAAAATATTACATCTGAATTTGGAATCTGTCATTTTTATATGATTGTTCATTGTGTTTTCTCATTTTGGCGC
Organism: Cybosia mesomella; assembly: GCA_946251805.1. NCBI lineage: Eukaryota > Metazoa > Arthropoda > Insecta > Lepidoptera > Erebidae > Cybosia > Cybosia mesomella. The sequence goes on from OX276403.1 coordinate 18,071,792, forward strand.
CAATACATTGTACAATATTTTGCGATATTCAAATGGAGTGGGGTGATGAGAACCAAATCGCTGTGATTGCATTACGCAAAGTAGGTATGAAGCCAAAAAAAAATTAAAACCCTCCATACGCTTGGTATTAGTAAAATGTTTGTGTACCGGGCTATTAATAGGTACAATCAGACCTCCTCTGTTTATGACAGAAAAAGATCTGGCTGTCCACGTAGTATTCGTACGAAAAAGGTGGTTAAAGCAGTAAGGGAAAGAATTCGAAGAAATCCTGTCCGAAAACAAAAGATTTTATCTCGGGAGATGAAGATAGCACCTAAAACCATGTCGCGTATTTTAAAAGATGACTTAGGACTTGCAGCCTATAAGAGACGTACTGGTCATTTCCTATTTGATAATTAAAAAAGAATAGGGTGGTAAAATCAAAACAACTACTGAAGCGGTAAGCAAAAGGAGGTCACCGAAAAAAAAAGTGTACGAATGAGAAATTTTTTACAATTGAGCAACATTTTAACAAACACAATGACCGTATTTATGCTCACAGCTATAAGGAAGGAAGGAGGCTTCCCAATTAGGCGACTGAGTGCAACGTGGTCATTTTACGACTTCAGTGATGGTTTGGTGGACTATTAGCTATGGAGGAGTGACTGAGCCATACTTCTGTGAAGAAGATATCAAAAGATCGGCACAAGTGTATCAAAATACCATTCTTGAGAAGGTAGTGAAGCCTCTTAACAAAATCATGTTCAATGACCAAGAATGGTCCTTCCAGCAAGACTCGGATCCGCGTCATACAGCTCGGTCTACGTAGTCTTATTTTTTTCTTCTCTCTTCAATTTATTTACTTCAGTATAACTTAAGATAAATATTGGCAATAGATATAGGCTAAAATTATCAAGTTAACAAGCAAGATAGCATCTGTAGCCGAACTAGGACAACCCTGTATCTCGGCTAACAGCGCCCATCCCCTCCGAAAAATATTACAGTCTGTTAAATAGCCGTAGCCAAAAGTTAATCCAAAACAATGGGATCATGAAGTAAATTACATCGAAGAAGTTTTTTTTCTTAACAAATTACTATGCATGCGATATGATATGAATATGAGTGTTCGTTTGTGTGTGAGTGCGAGTGTGTGTGTGAGTGTGTGTGTGTGTGTGAGTGTGAGTATGTGTATGTGTGTAAATGTGACACGGTATGGATGTATTTATGTTTATGTAAGGGTGAGTGTGTGTGTCTGTGCACCTGTAATGTGTATGTAGGGAGTGAGAATGTGTGTATGTGTGGGAATATTTGAGTTACGATGACTATTTGAGTGAAAGAATGATACCGAAATCAACCAATATGCTAGCTCTGGATCGTAATCAGCTCTTCAGTTTCGTCGTATGTAAAACTTTGTAAGGAATTAGATGTATTTTTCTTGCATAAGGACTTTTATTAACTTTATTATATAAAATTGGAACAATAAAAATGGAAAATGCTCGTATAAATATTTTTTTTGGATTTTGTAGCCTTGGACATACTGAGTAGCTTCTACGCTCAGTAAGCTGATTAGGGCCATAAGTAAGCTCGTTGTGTTGTTGGAGTATAATTCCTCGGATAAACAGTTGTCTCACCGTGAGCACCTCGCAAAATTGATATTAGGCTGTAGTAGGGAAAAGCCTACGTTTAAACGTACACACCTATAAAACCGCACGTTGGGCCATTTCTAAGCTATGCAGTGTTGTTTTTGGTGCTCCTCCACAGGATGTTATGCAGTATGCGACGATAGATTGGCATAAGGCAAGGTAGATTTGTTTCAGTAACGAGCGAACCGCAACATATCTCTTTGTTTTAAAAACATAAATGACCTTGACAGGGCCTTGATGTGTTCCTTGAATGGAAGATTGCAGTCTATTATAACACCAAGATATTTAATAATTTTGGTGGACTCTAGTGACTCACAGCAACAGCTGTTACTAGAGGTACATTGGTTGTATGTAATTCTACGTTTGCCATCAATATATGAATTATCGCGAAGGGAGAATGTCATTATTTTAGTTTTTTCAACATTTAAAGTTAAGATGTTACTATTTAGCCAACTTTGGACCAAGTTAAGTCGAGTTTGGGCAGCATCAAAGACCTCATCCCATTTATTGGTAGAGAAAAGGAGAGCAGTGTCATCGGCGTAAGAAATAATCTTACTAGTTTTAGGTTAGTTAAATCATTGATGTAAACTAGAAACAGAGTAGGGCCCAGGATACTGCCCTATGGTACCCCATAAGTTACGGGAAGCTCATCGCTGGAGTATTTTCCCACCCGAACACACTGGTACCTCTCTGAGAGATAACTCTTCAAAAGTTTCCCCTTATACCAAGTATTTCCAATTTTTTTAATAGGATAGGAACAGATATCGTGTCAAAAGCTTTCGCAAGGTTAAGGAAGATAGATAAACATATTTTTCCTTTGACAAGTATATTGCTGATATAGTTACTCAGTTGATTTACCGCTACATCAGTTGACTCCCCCCCCCCCCCAAACGAAAGCCATGTTGGTTATTGGAAACAAGGTTGTATTTTTGGAGGTAGCTGACTAGTGCCATATTAATTACTTTCTCTAGTATTTTCGCTAAAGATGGGAGTATAGATATAGACCTGTAATTCTTTATTAGGAAAACAAACAGTATCTTACAACTAATTGACAATTGTTTTCGCATGTGCATATTTAGTGCATGCTTGTAAAGAAAAAAGCTTGTTTTTATTTATTTATTTATTTTCAGGACAACAAACAGATACACAATTAAATTACAAACAAGTCTTAAGTATAGAAATATAGTGCAAGTGAATTATGTGCAACTAACAGCGCTATCCACAAATTAAACAACATAATTAAAATGAGGAACATACATACAATGAGTGAACCGACTTTTTTACTTTATAAATACGTATATACATACACAAAAATAATATATATACATATACACACATACAACATATATACATAGACACACATATCTATATATACATACACATACACACATATACATATATAAATATACATACCACACATATAAATAAATATACAAACATACATACATACTCATACAACAATTACACACTGTCAATACTATCAGTTTATACAAGTTTTTGACTTGAGCTGATTCTACTAAATGTCAATGCTTTTTAAATTCAAGTCATTTATTTTGCTAAATAAAATATTTCTAAATTTTGGAGCTGATGAGTTAAATATGTCTAAATCTGTGAAGTAAGTATTGTAATTCTTAGTGATACGATGCATAGGTGCACGAACACCGGCATTTGTTCGACAACTACGGACAGAGAAAACCGGTCGTGTGCACACCTTACGTCTAATTACAGTTCTGGGAACAATGTAACAAAGTTTGTTGGTTATATCTGAAGAATCATATCTATTACGACACAGATCATATAGAAACATTGTTTCAAGGAACAGGCGTCTGGACTTTAAATCCCATAGTTTCGAATTTCTTATTGAATTGTCAAGAGTATTTAAGGTATAATGGCGACAACGATAACGAATAGTTCTTACAAACTTCCGCTGTACTCTTTCCAAACGATCCGTGTACTTCTTGTAAAGGGGATTCCATATCACTACAGCGTACTCAAGTTGTGATCGAATCAATGCTTTGTAAAGGTGTAAAAAGGTGCTAGTATTTTTAAAATCAGTGGTAGATCTGTTAACAAATCCGTACATGCGATAAGCATTGGCAACGACTTTGTCAATATGTAAATTGAGATGGAGCTTATTGTCAAGTATGACACCCAAATCTCTCATGGAAGTGACTTTGGTAAGGGCTACCCCAGCTAAGTTATAAGTGTTAGTTATAAGATTCTTATTCTTACTGAAAGTGATGGACGTACATTTTGATAGGCTCAACTCAATTTTATTTCTTTTACAATAGTCAGTAAATCTGTCTAGATCAGCTTGGAGTAAGTTACAATCAGAGTGATTACGAACAGATTTATAGATTTTAAGGTCATCCGCGTATAGTAAAAAATTGGAATTTATGAAGCATCTTTGAATGTCATTAATAAAAATAATAAACAAAAGCGGACCTAGTATTGAGCCTTGAGGCACCCCGGAGGTAACAGTCACAGAATCAGATTGGTGGCCCTTAGTTACAACTCTCTGTGTTCTATTAGTAACGTACGACGTAAACCAGCGAAGTAAATTTCCACGAATGCCGTTGTACGCTAATTTGTGAAGGAGCAACTCATGATCAACCCTGTCGAAAGCCTTTCGAAAATCAGTATATACTGCATCCACTTGCACCCGCTGATCCATATGGTTGAATACATAATCAGTGAAAGTGAACAAGTTGGTAATAGTGGACCTTTTTTGTACAAAACCATGTTGTTGGGGAGGATAATATTATGAATAGCAGGATAAATACCATTGTGTACAAGTCTCTCGAAAAGCTTAGACAGGGCAGACAGAATAGAAATAGGCCGGTAATTTTGAACGTCATCCTTAGAACCCGACTTATGTACCGGTGTAATGTAGGCTCTCTTCCACACCTCAGGAAAAGTACCCTCTATCATACATTTATTGTAGATTATGTGTAATGGAAGACATATGCTGTCAGCTGTTTTATGAAGAAAGTACGGTGGTAGTCCATCTGGCCCCGGACCTTTACTTGTATCTAAAGATTTTAAGGCTTTTAAGATCTGTGTAGGGCTAAAAGTGACATTATTAACAATAGTGCAGTTATTGGCATAATTTTCAGACGGCAGCCATTGTCCGTGGTTAAATGTAGAGATTTCATAAACCGATTGGAAAAAAGTCGAAAACAGATTACAAGTAGACAACGCGTCACTAGATATTTGATTTTTATAGAAAACAGTTGCCGGAATACCAGTATTATTTTTGCGGTTACGCACATAGCTCCATAAGTTCTTGACATTCTTTTTAATGTTATCTTCTACGCTAGTGATATAATTTTTGTTATTTTTTTTGCATTGGACTTGGAATCGACGCCTAAGATATGCAAATTGTTCATAATCTGATATGTTGTTATACGTTTTCCATTTAATCCAAGCTCTCTTTTTGTTTTTAAAAATGCGTATAAGTGAATTTGAGAACCATACAGGCAATCTAGTTGATTTGGGACGAGACACGGGAGTGTGACTTTTAACGGACCCATAAATAACGTCGTAGAATGCAAAAACGCTGCTTTCAGCAGATAGATCATTTAAGGCATCCATCCAGTCAACATCAAGTAAGTCCTTGTTGATTTTTTCGTAGTCTGCTTTATAATAATTATACTTAATTGTTTTAGCCTGTGATAAGATTTCAGTACAAGAATTGTGGGTTAAAATTGCACAGAAGGCAGGATGCTGATTATCAATAGGCAATAGAGTACATGTCGGGGTGGATGTAATAGTTTCAGTGTTACTAATTAATGAGTCCAGGGTACGATCGTTATACTTGTTCATGTGATTATATTGAAAGGAATTAAACAAGTTCATGAAGTTGCTCATGTCTTCACTTATTAAGGAGGTACCGGTACAGCAGAGTGCCAGCGGACTATCAGCATTAAATGGGAGCCAACTGACGTCAGGCAAGTTGTAATCTCCGAATAAATAGAAAATATTTACATTTTGATTTTCTATCGTCTTATGTAGAAGATTAAAGTGGGCAGCATAGGTTTCTTGAGAAGATTTTGGGGGAATATACACTGCACTTATAAAGCAGTTTTCATGATTTAATCCAGGAAGCTTAACAAGTACGTGTTCAATGTTTGGCGTAATTGGTTGTTCCGGGGTTACAAGAGTAGATTGTATTTTTTTAATACAGCTATAAGGACTCCTCCGCCTTCTTTTTTATTTGCAGCAAGTCGATCACGGTCACATCTGTAGACTATGTAGCGGTCATCAATGAACTCGCTATCAAAGATTTGCGGAGTTAACCATGTTTCAGTAAGAATCACTATATCATAACAGCTGGCTAATATATTCATATATAAAGTATTAAGTTTGGTGCGAATACCCCGGCAGTTCTGATAATAAACAACCATTTTATTCATTAGAAACACAGAAATAACAAAATAGGATTACTGTACTGTATTTGGAGGACCGCAATACATGTGTTCGCACTAGAGAGTTAAAGTCCAGACTATACATAATGTTATATAATAAAAACGAGACTTTAAGTTTGATTGGAACAGATTGAGTACAAAATTTATATAAAATAAAATATATAAATTCCAATAGTGGCATAAAGTTTGTGAGACAAGATATTCCTACAAGTATATGGTAAAAATAAGAATAAACATAATAAATAAAGCCTGGGTGTACATAAAATGTCGAGGTAATGTCACAACTACCTTCCATGCAACATTTGAAGCAATATTTATCTATATAGTAAAAGTAGCCATAGTATACAAACCATGATATAATAAGTACAAGTAATCTCATAATAACGTAATAATTATTTATATTGCCTATATGATAGTAAAGCATTTTATACCTGTGTAAAAGTGTTATATAAGTAAATGCGTTCATACAACAAGCATAGAAAGATACATAATGCAATATGTGAGTAAGTAAAAAGCATAATAATATGCTATACTCACAACTATTTTTCACACCTATAGTAACAAGAGAAGCTATATGCCTATGAAAAAGAATTGTATATAAATAAGAATAAGGATTTGTACGAAAAAAGTATGCAATTATACAAAACAATATAGGGAAAGAGCTCACACTATACTTATGATTAGATTTCGTAAACAGTTTACAAAGGGAGACTATAGATAACTGAGCCCGTAATAATATTATGTACTTAAATGAATTAAAACTATTCACGCCTCGAAGCTCCTGTGCCTGGTTTAATTTTATTGATATCTTGTATGGAACGTATGGCCGTAGCAGGGGTATTGTCGTTTTCACGCACAAGGATAGTAGCATGCTTGATCCACACGTATTTGTAATTATTTTTTCGAGCAGTATCACGCGCTGCCCGAAATAACAGTTTGTTCTTGATTGTTAAATGTTCATTTACATAGATTAGTTGAGATGGCCCGGTAATTCCAATTTCATCAGTTTTAATACCTTTTTTTAGCCGTGCTGCACTCAAAAAGTTATCTCTCAATATACGCGAGCTAAGTTTGACTACTATATTTTTTGGTGTTTTTGTATTTTGTGCATGTGGGACACGGTGAATAGCAAGTATATCTTTCTGTTGCAATGAACAATTAATTTTTGAGGCAATTAACTCCACGAGCGTAATCAGATTTTCCGAGCGTTTTTCGGGAACATTACAAATCTCCAAATTGCACTGTCTGGCTTGCTGTTCTAATACATCAATTTTCGCTTCTAGACCCACAATTGTTGAGTTAATGACTTCTGTATTGGAGGTTGGTTTAGACATGGATTCAACTCGTGTATTTAGCTCGTGTTGCTGGTTAGACGTGTATTGAACAGACTCTTGTAAAGAAGTGACCTCACACGACAAATTTTTGTGTTTTTCATTTAGAGTAAGGATTTGTTTTTCTAGTTTAGTGTGTTCTAACCGCAGCGAGTTAATCTCATTTTTTATATCGGAAGTAGTTTGGGTGACTGTTGCCAAATCTGTTTTAATATTTATTATGTTATCACAGAGCTTAGACAAAGCGGAGTCGAAGGAACATCTCATCTCATCAAATTTCTTATTAATTTCCTGAGTCACGGTGTTAATTGCACTTGTAACCTCAGACCCTAGCTCCGGTTGTTTTCTTTTTCTCTGTGTAAGATTGTCACCGGTCCCAGACAAACTAGTTAAGTTTGGCGACGAAAAGGACGTAGATGGTGGAGAGCGCTGCATAATAATAGCTATTGAGAAATGAGCCTTATAATTTAGTGCTCAGGGTTCAACTTCGTTTACCAGCTCTTTTATAAATAGTTTGTGCCGATACAGGTCGAGTATTTCGCACCGCGCCTCTCACTAACCGTGGCTCAGCGGCATCAAGCACGACGTCCGCACGAGAAGGCGGGAGTTCGAACCTCGTCGGCGGCGGTGCACTTTTTCTAAGTTTCTTATATGTAATTAATACTTTCTACTCACTAGCAATGATGAGCGGGACGGAGTTATACCAAATTAAAGATGGCGACGGCTTCTTATGGGCACCTCCGCAAGATGGTAAGAGAGATACCGAGTTTCTAGACACTACTTGGCAAGTCAATGTATAAAATAAATGATTATTAAAAATAGAAATAACTTCGACAGGGGTCCACTCACAGTAAAGTTCACCTGACGAATGAGAAAAAAGTTTGTTTTTGAAACATTTATATATAAAAAAAATACAATCAGAGAACCGATTTAAACCAACCAAAAGTCTTGGTTGGAAACGAACGTTTCGGACTTCATCAGAGCTGAAGACTGGCCGTCGTCTTTATGTATTTATATTTATGGTCAGTATTAGAGAGTACGCCCTAAACGCCATGATAATTTGGAGTTCCTAAAACCATCTCTACGATTGGCAGTGAAGAATTTTCCCATGGACAGAGTGCGTGCTTCTATTGATAACTGGCCTCAACGTTTAAAGGACTGTATTGCAGCCAATGGAGACCACTTCGAATAAGCGTTTTATTTATATTATTTTTTTATATTTATGTATTAAACTAACACACTGTAAAAGTAATAAATGTTATTTGCAATAGAAATTTATTTTTTCTATGTTACAGTATTTATGGCAAGACTATTATAGGTATTTAAATCCTAAAAAAGAGTATGTACAAAGTAAAAAGTTTAGGTGTCAAAGAATTCCTCCCCATCGATGTCGACTGGTAACGTACCCAAAAGGCTGGTGGCATTGCCACGTTGGATGGCGGTGCCAATTTTTTGCGCAAAAAACAAGCCGGCTTTTTGGTCACGCGAAGCGCTGACCAGTCGCTTAGCGATTGATTTGTAAAAAGATAGTGCACTCGGGCCCCATGAACCTAGTGTTTCGACCCCAAACGGCTCAAAAATATAATTGCTGATTAAATTATTATATTTGCGCCGTTTAAGGGTCTCCCATCAGATTAGATGCCGGAGCACCACAAGCGCAGCCCGTCGTACTTGAAAGATGAGAAGGCGCGAGGGTGCCGAAACAAGTTGCGTCCCACACCAAAGGCCTACCCAACTTCCAAGGCACCAAAGACATACCGTCTGGTCTCTTGCCATCGTCGCGATCCAAACCAGCAGGTTCAAACACGGCTGGAACACCGGCAGTGACAAGAGCCCGGTGGATAATATCGTTTAAGTGTGCATGACGTGACATGCGTCCTGCCTTCCTGCCGCATGATAGGCCGTGATGCCCAAGTCTGTCGACTGCTTCTCCACAGTGACAGCCATGAGGAGAGACATAAGGAGCACCCAAACGAAGACAAGCTGCAAATCTGAATATCGTGTCGTCCAACATAGTACCTACGTTGGGCGATGGAAGAGCTTGCAGTCAGACACCAGACTCCCATACCATACAGATCGCGCTCGCCTTTTCCACAGTCAAAAGGCGAGCGCGGTCTGCAATATGCTTGCCATGTTGCAAAGCGGCCTGTCTCATTGAAAAAAATTGTCTGATCGTGAAGCATGTGTGAATTTTGGGACGAAAGGCAATGTCGAACAATAGTAAATAAAACAATTTATATCGATCCATGGCCCGACCACGACCCGTTAAATTGTATCTGTACTTAACACAGTTATAACAACTGTGTTAACTGTATGCATGGTATAGGCGCCTTCGTACCCCTATCGGTGCTTCTGAAAACCAGCGCTTTCATGTTATCCGCCTGACAGCATCAAGCTGAGAGGCAGCCAAATTCTGAGTGGATATGGCGTACATCGGCACACAATCGGTATAGGTCTACACTGAGTATTTTTGTTTGTTTTTATTATGATTTGTGTTGTAGTATCTGTGTCACTTTATTTTCAATTAATGTTTGTTTTTTTTTATGTTGTATTTTTTTTTTTTAAATTGATACACTCCTTTATGGACAGTATTATTACAGTTTTGTAATTTATTCAAGGCAACTAATTCTTCTAGATAATTATTGTCCATAAACTAGAACTTATTTATAAATTGTTCAACCTTTTTTTTAATTGTTAATTTAGCAGACTACAACCCCAATTGTTATAGAATTGTAAAAACAGGTCAAGTGCATGTCGGATTCACCACACGAAGGATTCCGTACCATCGGATCTACAAGATTTTTTTTTAATATTTTAATTCAATATTTGTTGTTATAGCAGTAGTTTTTTTTAGTTTTCTCTGTTTTTGCATTTTTTTTTAATTTGTGCTATGTACTATGTATCCGAATGGAATTAAAATAATTTCATTAAATTTTGAAATTGCCAAAGAGCTGTCAACGTTATCGTTAAGAAAAATTTCACATTTTGAGGAATTTAGTTCTAAACCAATAGTTTTAAATTCGTGTTTCAGGAAAGCCAGATCTTTAAGTGCAGTGTTCATAACACCTCCTAGAGTACCGTCATCTAGATACCAGATGGTAAATTTTGAATTTAGCTGCCTACTGATTGGATGTATTGATAAACTGAAAATGAGGGGCCCGAGGGGGTCACCTTGTTGACACCCGACCGCTGAATCTAAAACATTTTCGTTAAAGAGTAGTTTCGAAGGGTGTCTGTAGCACTGCCAAAGAAACTTGAAAATTTTGAGTGTTTCCACTTGGCCTGTGTCAACAAAGTGCTCCTGTTAACTGAATTAAAGGCATTCTTCAATAAGAGTGACCTCTCCTCTACGTTGACAGGACATATACAGCATCCTCACAGCCCCCTTTAGACCCAAAACCTGTAGGGGTTGGAATTTGGTGGATATATCTGCACTGTAAAATTTACAACACATTTTGCCTGCCATACGCCTGTAAGTACATCCTACGGCAATGGGACGAACGCTACCATCTTTCTTCCGCAAGGCGGATAAATTCGCGCCATAGAGGATATCAATGATGCCTTCGTCCACATTGCCGGATAGCATAAGGTTCATTGAACCTGTGAGCTCCTTCAAGACAGCTCCGCCTACATCCCCGAAGCATGGGCTCAGGTGGTCTTTGAGGTGTTGAGGAAGCAGGCCATCGAGGCCGCCAACAGAACCCTCCGGAAGGAGCCCACAGTAGTTAGCACGTCAGCCAAAGTCAGCGTCAGAATATGGAGGATCGGGTAAGGAAAGGTTATCAACTGGCGCTGGACGCTTGCTCTTCAGATCTGCAAGAGTATCTGGAGAGCAAGGCGCCAGTAGGTCGCTACTCAACAATAACCTAGAGGCTCCTCTGATATCACCTTCTCTCAATTTTGATTCTACGTAATTATATAAAGTATTTTTATGAAAAGTTGTGAATTTAGTATTGAAAGTGCGGGTCGAAAAACAGTTATCCTTAATTTGAGATGTTAGGCTTTTGGGAGTTGTATAATTTTTTGCGATGTATAGAATCCTATATGGGAATGTAAATAATTATTTCCAAGCGCTGGTAGAATTCTCCCGTACCACAAGGTCAATGCAGAGTGCTACCAAAGGCCTTGCACCAATGGGAATCCTCTTTAAAATCAGTACAGATTTTTTTAATTTTGCTAAGTTCTGCTATAAGGGAATTTGAGGGGTAGAGAGGGGTTATTGTAGTGGCGTTGTTGTTCTTGGAAGTACATTTTGGGACTTATGTACCTTACCAAATTGTACTTTCAAACCGCGCTCACTTTTGAAAAAGCGAGCTTGGGAACAATTTGGGCAGCGTACTAAGTCATTTTGAGACGTAGTAGACTATAGACATTCAAAATTGCACAGCCTTTATTGTCTTGTGACATAAAACAATTTGAAAAATACTAACACTTAAATACCTACACTAAACATACATTTTAATAGAAAAATAGAGAACCCGCAATTTCGCACTTAAACAAAAACGTCAAAAAACTGCTGCCACAACGGTGTGTTGCCGTAGCACTGGGGAGGCGGCGTCGTACCCGACGCTATCCATAAACTATAGGTTATTTTAATATTTATTTTAAATGCTATTAGTTTGAGAGATCGGCAAAAATATTCGTCAATTTTTTTTTCCTCACGTAAACTTGAGAATTTCTAGATCCGACAGATTGCTTTTCATGTCCAGAAATTTCGAATTGTATTATGTATAAATATTATTCGACAGCTGTTTAGTTCGAAATGTCTTGGATTTGAATAATAATAATAATAATATTCATTTATTGCTTGAAACATATCTGTGCACGACACAAATATACTATGGACACATGTGCCAGTGACACGTAGATTAGTAAGCGTGAATATAATGAATAAATTATGAAAATGTTAGATTTACGTAAATTAAAAACGTAATAATGTAATTACTTTGATATTAAGCTAAGATAAATAGCTACTGTTATGAGTTAGTTTTCTGAGTAATTAAGTATGTTAGAGCCAAATTTAATAAAGAAAGTACACTCCCTGAAAAGCATAATTAAAAATATAATTACGACAATGCATTACTCAGAATCTAACATAACTTCGTATAAATAGGAAATACGACCTTGTATACTAGTATGTAAGTTTAAATACACCCCGCGACTGCCTCCCACGCCGTAAGAAGCGAATATGCGCTCCCCCGGCTGGTGCCATTTTATTATATAGTAGCTCGCGGGAGGCAGGGCCCATATATAAGTCTGAGGGGTCAATCCGCCCGTCATTCAGTAGCCCGACGTCGCACGGTACAGGTGTAAGTACCTATTGTCGTGCAACTCTTATTGCTACCAATATACATATATGCTATGTGATTAATATGTATAACATGAATGCGGAGGTGAGGTAATTTGGATCGCGGGCCAGCACTACAAAAGACTATAAAAGCAGGGACCATTTGGTTGGAAATTATGGGGCAACAAGTAGACAACAAGAGTCTCTCACAGAACAAGGAAGCTCAACAGGAAGTAGTACATCAAGGGTAGTGCTGGGCCAAGTACATCCAATGCCTCACTGACGTCATACAAGCCACCCATCCAAGTGTTTCATTCTTCGACTCAACATCCTCAACATACAGTCCACTGAAGGCGACCGCGAAGTGGCAGTCTATTCGGAACCGTCATAGTCATAGGCTGTCATGAACAACGGTCCTTAACAATATCTTGATGGTATACTCGATGGCAATATAATTATAATTTATATTATAATGTCTTCCTTTATGCTTAGGTACTACAAATCCACCATTTTCTTGTAACTACTTGAGAATCACTTTTAACTGAATACAAAGGAATACAAATTGTAAAAATGTTTTTATATTGGGAAATCGTTTGATACGAAGGTTAGTGTTATAGACTTACCACGAGACCAAGAACGAGAGGTGCAAGTTTTAGGCCAGCACGGCAAGGATACACGGATACGGATAGATTGAAGTGTCTTAAGATCCCCGCCATCTCCTTCGAGTTAGGCTACTTGTGATACTGCAAGAAGAAATCCGGGTTGTCATAAAACAATATAATAATAATAATAAATAATAAATATTCTACGACATTCTACACAGCGCTTTCTAGTCCCAAAATAAGCATAGTTTACTAGCTTGTGTTATGGGATCCAGAATGCGGATAAACATACTTATATACTTTTTTTTTGTAAATACATACATATTATACATAGAAACACCCAGACCAATGCAAATAGACATATTCATGCATACAAATATTTGCACTGAGCGGGAATCGAACCCGCGCCTCCTTTCGTAGCAGTCCAATACACTACCGCTACGCCACAGAGGCCGTCAATATATGCAATATATGTGCAAAATATATGCAAAGGTTAAGGCAGAACTCAGTTCCATTGGGTAAAACTACTTTTAACTGAAAATATCAGTCAAAAGTACAACTAAACATTACATTAAGACATTATTATAACTATATGTAGCTACTGGTATAATAATATTGTTTTAAAAGTCTCAACCTATTCTCTGATAGATCTGAAGTCATTTGGGCATAGGATTGCCCTCAAATGCAGCACATGTATTGTTGAAATTTATTAAATAACTAGTTAGCTACTACTCATTTATGCTATAAAAGGTTTCATCAACATTTCACTAAATTAATTTCTAAAATTGATTACATGTCTATGTTGGAGACGCTGGAAATCTCTTCAGACTGATGAGGCATTATTTTTTCTGATTAAAATTGCTGTTTGAGTACAAACTAACCAATATCGGTTACGGAGGTTTTTAATTACAAACTAACCAATATCGGTTCAGCCATATAACGAGATAGACAATGCATACAATAGACACAGATTTTTAATGAACGTTAACTCCAGAAGTAGGTTAGTAAAATGTTAAGTCACTTATTAAATGTTCATGTAAAATCACTTTTAAAATAAAAGGTAGGGGGTATGATTATACTACCAACTTCTCTATTTTAGTCCCTTTACTAGTCTGATTACAATAAATAATAAAATAGCAGAATAATTATTAATTGGATTATAAGAATGTAAATGAAGTAGAATTATTCAAGAAAATCTTTTTAATTACAATTAGTGAAGGTATGGCGGAGGTATACGGGAGCGCACCACCTCAGCCCGCGCCGCGCGCCGTTCAGTATTTAATTCTTAATTAACAAAAAAAACTTCTTTATTAAAAACTAGCTGACCCGGCAAACTTCTTTCCATCAAGTTATGGTGGTTACCTTGTCAGCTGAGTTTATTTCGTTAACGTCTTCTTGCACCCCAGTATTTAAGCTCGAGACGTCGTCGTGAGGATTTGGTCAGTTCGAGTCCGACATAACCACCTACGCTGGCCCTCTGAAGGGTCACCGTGACAATTCTTGCAAATAAAAACCACAAATGGCAAAATGGCACAGTATAGGCGGAGACAATTCTAAAAAAACATTTTTTTTTCTTTTCTGTAAATAGATTTATAAAATTATAATGGACGGAACAGTAGGCTAGTACATATATACTCTCGAGCGTTCTAAAACATTGATGTGCAATATAAACTCTTGTTTTTTAAATTAGGAGATAAGTAGGTACAGGGCCGTCTTAACCATATTAGGTGCCGGGGTGTGAAAATTCCGCTTATTGTGCATGTTTGTGTGGGGAAGCCTCCTTGGCCGGATGGGTACGCACGTTGTAGGACACGGCGTGATAGTGGCGGTAAGGCCCATCATAAAGGATTGGTTAGAGAGGTCACACAGAAGCCTCTCGTACTGACTGACGCAGGTGATATCCGGTAAGGGGTGCTTCGGGGACCACCTGCATCGGAACAGGTATAGGAGCCAACGTCTGAGCGCTATCACTGCGACGCGAGGCGTGACCTCGAGGCAGAACGAGCCCTCAACATGCTCGCCGCGCGTCGCAAGCGGCTCAGACGCCGGAGGTCGCTTAACGACCTCCGTCCTAGATGAGCGCAGCCTGGCCGGGCAGGCCAGGGACGGTAGGACGTCAAACGCCCTCCCCCTCCCCTCTTTACCGTGGCCAGATGGGGACACCGTGGTTCTCAAACCCAAGGGGGTCATCTCGAAACCGGAGATGGCCCTGGGTGGTGCGAGGGAAATGCCTTATAAGACCCAAGACGGCGTGCGGTGGCCAGCGGGGACCCTAAAAATGGTGACTGCAGGACAAAGTTAGCGACCCCACTAACTTGGAACCAATCCCCTCTTGTCATCCAAAAAATAAAATTGAGTTTGGAATCTGAGTTTTAATGGTGGTAGAAATTTGATGACACAAATTTGTCACAAAATTCGGCCGGGTAAGTACCACCGTGCACGATTGCGAAAAACCCTCCATAGTAATCCAATTTTTTTTTAATAATAATTTATTTATTTATCAAAAAGGGCTGTACATTGTGTTATTACTAGTTTTACAAATAAGGTGAAATATAACTAATTTAAGTATAATAATATCTAAATTAAGAGTTAGTGTGCCAAAAAAAACACTGTATATGGTAAACAAATAAAATTTAAAAATATATTACCTAATTACATTAACAATTTGGGACCTACCTGAATCAATGATATATTTCAAATTGCAATAATTAGACGTCATAAACAAAAGAATCTATATTTACAGCTTATCCCTACCTACTTTAGTATTTCCAGCACGGTTACGGTTTGATTGCGTTCAGGGGTCAGCAAGTGCATAGCCGGGCAGGAGGATTGTGGTCGCAGCACTAGTGGGACCGGTGGGTGTCACGCGGTGCTGCGACGACAATCCTCTTCTGATGAGGCCGTCAAGCTGAGTGCCACCATTGCTAACATGGTACGTGTATGTAATGGTGACCCTCTTTCCTGAGACTTTACCTTCAGCTTACCATCAGGCGAGGAGAAGTCAAATTGACGCGCCCTGAAAAAAAAACTCCAAATTTAACTTTTCAGCGGCCTATATTCGAATAGTTCATCGCTATCTATTCACATTCTGCCTGTGAGACTCTCTCTCTCTCCCTCTGCTAGTTTTGACACAACGACAAGAGCTACCAAAGATAATAATCGCTTGGCGATCAGGGCCTGTAGACAAAGTGACATTCTATTAGTGGAATCGCTTCAAAGCGAATTCAATAAAGTCCGAAATGTATGACCTTATTGTTTACACGTGACATGTAGAAAAATAATGTTACTCTCATACATTTTAAACTTTCCCACTGGCGTTATATCCAATAGAATGTGACTTTGTCTAGGCCCCCAGAAGATTAGGCGGCCGTGGGATAAGTACCTACCAGTTAGGTTTTAGATCGGAAAAGAGAACATCTACCTACCAGTTATTGTGGTGGGATAAGTAAAGTTATTTTAAAAGTCGACGATGAAGGTAGTGCGGGATGCTGGGGAAATTTGGTCATAATATGAACAAAGAAGGTTCATAACAAAGATTAATGACTGTTAATATATCTAGAGGTGGTAAGAAAAATTCTCACTTGTTAAATGGCTTTAGCTTAGCTTACATTGTTCGTAGTAAGTAGGTAGTAATTTTTTAAATATATTTTTTCATAGAATACATGGGATTCTTTTTTAAAGTGAATACTTCACTAACCATTAAATTAGTGGACACACAAATATTAGATAGGCATCCATGAATAGCACAAATGGTAAAGAAAAGAACCAACATCAGCGTAGGTAGGTACAATAGCGACCGCAATAGCGGCGGTAAGGCCCATCATGGAGGATTGGCTAGAGAGGCGACACGGAAGCCTCTCGTACCGACTGACGCAGGTGATCTCCGGGAAGGGGTGCTTCGGGGACCACCTGCATCGGATCAGGAAGGAGCCAACGCCTGAGTGTCATCTTGTGACGCGAGCGAGGACTCAGGGCTGCACACGCTGGCAATGGTGCGGAGCGCGAGCGCGTGGGCCGCCGCCACTTCCTTCTGCGAGCATGTAATGCTCGCGAAGGAGATGGCGGAGCGCGCCCGGGAGAGGTTCAGAACTCTCCCGGCCCGCCGAGCCCGCAACATGCTTGCCGCGTGTCGCAGGCGACTCAGGCGCCGGAGGTCGCTTAACGACCTCCGTCCTCCATGAGCGCAGGCCTGGGGGTGGCAGGTGAGGCCGCCTGTCACCAAAGCAGAAGCAGGCCGGGACGGTGGGGCGACTAGCGCCGCTCCCCCAAACCGGGGCAAGACGGGGACACCGTGGTTCCCAAACCCGAGGGGGCCATCTCGAATCCGGAGATGGCCCAGGGTCAGTCGGGGTGCGAGGGATATGCTCTATGGGCAACCTTACACCCCGGCGTCTGTAGACCCGAGATGGCGTGCGGTTTTAGTCGGTTCAAGCCCGACATAACCGCCCCCGCTGGCCGGCGGGGGGGTATCCGAAGGGATTTCCGCACGATAAAAAAAAAAAGGTACAATAGCGACTATGGTCTACATTGTTGCTTATTATGTGGTCCATGAAAGGTCGTGATTTTACAATAAGTAGGTCCTACCTATTTTTTAATATTGTAACACAAGCAAAAAGTTCTCCTGCAGAATGAAATGGATTGTAATTAATATTCATTAATTTTAATTTACAATTTGTTCCGTATCTGATACATACAACCTAAATTTGTCTGTGGCTGAGCGAAACGGTGAGCTGAGACTGAATTGTGCTACTTTGATGCTAACGTTATGCGCCCGTTGAAACCTGAGGTCACACGTGTGACCTCGACCTGGATACCTAGCTGCAAAGGTCGTATATTATAGTCTGCTTCAAAGGCAAGTTCATCATCTAAAAGATTATTGTAGCTTCTGCGGTGTTACACAAAAAAGATGTTGGGGAAATTGACGAACTAAACAAAATGACCAGTTAGGGAAATTGACTAATCAAACATTTTGATGAAATTGACGAATTATGGAAACTGACGAATTAACGAAAATGACGAATCAGGGAAAATGACGAGTAGTGCACTAACTCTGTTATTCGTATCACTACGATAATTAACTTTATAAATCACCTAGGTATACCATTTTATAAAGAATATAAAATTGTAAACTAGTCATGTCAGTGCATTGGAGATATTTTTAAAAAAATAAACGAAATAAACTAACGAACATTAAATGAAGGATTCTGAATACATTTTTTAAATTCTTCTCTGTTTATTCGTGATGGATGCAAAAACAACTGAACGGATTTGGATGTGGTTTTTGCTATTAGAAAGGTCTTAGTCAGACTTAAAATCTGTCGTATGTTTGATTGCACTTGGTTAAGTAGAACTGGAGTCAAAGCACATCAGCTAGTTATAAATAAAAATTAATCGCTAAATTTGTTACTATGCGCAAAACTTGCAATGACTGGAACAATTTGGATGATAAATTTTTTGTTTTTTATATTTTATTATTTTCGAAAACTAACAGTTAGATAATTAATAAACAAACATACCTCCTATGAAGAAGACTAATCACAAGCTTTCACATATGTAAATTAATTGGAAATTAAAGTAAGTTTGTTCTCCAGGTTCATTGAAACCCGTTCAATAAAATAACGTCTTCGTCTTTGAGCGTTAAAAATAGTTTATGCGGAATTATGCCAGACCAATAAATAATAAATTTATTGAATCTTAATATTTCCTTTGTAAAGGTTTTTTTTTAATAGGTAAAGCTAACCTAACAATTTGCAATAATCACCTGTAATTTTTTATTTCCATGAAGAGACCAAATCGTATGCGGAATGCAAATACTGATTACAGGTAAAAATATACTACTACTTACATAGCACACTAAAAGCTTTCATTTTTTTTGTTTCATAGCTTTCGAAGGTATTGGCGGAGTTACTGACGTCGTAATATAAATAAACAGTACAAATAAGAATTCGTGGCTGGTATGGGACTGTTTGTAGGCGAACAAAATTCCAATAGGTATTCGTATTCCCCGCGAAATAGTTATGCAAGCTATTGGTATGATTCAGTCGTGTAACTACTCAATATACCTACTAACATATTACGCACTTAGGTATAAAGGAACATGGCAATGAAGTGAGTACCTGAGGAGATGACTTCTGACAGAAAAGTATGGAAGAAAATGGCCATTATTACGCTGATTCCAAATAATTGGGACCAGGGCAAATAGATGTCATAATCTACCTGCTCTTGCCCATTGCTATTCCGCATTTTGTAACAGAAGATTTCACTGGTTGTAGTGCAAATCTTATTCGAATAGCTACAATGTCGAATACCTACAATCATGTTCTATTTGATATTGTTGAAACCTTAGAAACTCGACCGCATAGACCGCACGAGCATAGCGTAAAGTCTCCTGTAGGACACATCGGGCCCTGCCAACTTGGACAGCAACTGCGAGAGTGCAAACGCCACTCCTTGAGTTTGACTTCGGAATTGATATCCGAAGTCACACTACCCTTTGAGTATGAACCCCAGGTCTTTCATCGAGGGTTCGATGGCGATGCATACACCTCGTACGACTAAACTAGATCCCTCAGGTGCTAGGCTATCTCGAGACCCCTTCGTCTACCCTAGCTGTGGCCTTCATAGATGCCTCGCTATACGCCTGGTCGGTCACCGTCCCAGCAAGTCACGACTATACTCGCTCAAAAAGCACCATCCAGTCGTAGACGCTGTCCCACAGAAGCGACCCCAACACAGAGCCACTAAGTGGTCCACCGCACGACATATCTCACCGATCGAGGTCTACCCTGCTTGGGTAAAAAATGGCTCTCTCCGAAAGGGAAGCCCCGACAATCAGGAAGAGCCCTCTCTGGTGCAGTTTCAGGACAAGGTGTTGAAGGCGTTGGCAGTATTAAGAAAATTGCCAGCACCATTGTCCTCGCGCAAATGACCTCATACACGCTATAGCTCCTTGACGAAAAACGAACTGATTGTCCCCCAAATTCAGTCCCACTTCCATAAGGCTTTCGACACGACATTGTGATGCGCTTAAAGAGTTTCCACATCTAGTCGAGCAATACAATGGGTCTGTAGGCGTCTTCGCGTATGAGGTTAATATATCAATAAATATATTTTCGGAAGCCTCTAGAGACAAGACCCGTGCTGTCTGGAATGCTGTCAGGTCTCGAAGTGGTATTTTTGGCTTTGGGCCGTAATACCACTACCTCACGTTCTGTCCAAGTAACTTCGGGCGCGGCGTCTTCTTCTACGTTGGGTGCTTGAGGCGGAGCTATCGATGGTGGAGTGTGCTCCCCCACACTCCCTGCGGCAACTCTTCGTATGCGACGCCCTACGTGGTCGCCCCCCACCCTCTGCTACACTGCTACTGCTTAGGTTATTGTGTTTTATTGTTGTATAACATATTTTCATAGGTATACTGAATATTAAGTAGTTTTTGACTACTTAAATGGCATTGATACGCCTGATATTACGGGTAAATCAAGAGGTCGGCTTGCGCCCGAGTGCCCCGCACCCCTTGAACCCCTGGGTAAAAATGGCCCTGGACCTAGGATGAAATTACACTAAGGGTCATGTTGACAACTTTTCGGGCAACTAATAATAATGGTAAACTGCTCTAAAAAAGGTATATTAGCCTTTAATTCTTCAGTAAATCGCACTACTAATAGTCCGGGCCGGTGGGGGGGTATCCGAAGGGAATTCCGCACGTAAAAAAAAAGGGCGAGAAGGCTTAGGTAGCCCAAAGGTCGTGTTATGGATTCGAGCAAGGCCAGAATCTATCTCGAAATATGAGTTTAAAAGGAAACAGCATAATAGCAATGCTCCAATATTTTAAATCTTCGCTGGGTCAGTTGACGGTCTTTCTACCACTATACCTAAAAAAGTTTCAAACAGCTTAATTATTTCATTAAATAATTAAGCTGTTTGAAACTTTTTTAGGTAGGTTTTACTTTTTCACAGTCTCCCGCACCCGCACCCACCGCGACTTGCGCAGCTGACGGTCGGTTCACTTATGAGCCATAAGATCAACTATCGCTATTAATTTCAGCCGGCTTACTATGACTTTTGTATTTGCAAGGCTACCTCCAGGACTATAGGGCAGGGCCCTTTGAATGACCTCCGTGGCGTAGCGGTAGAGTATTCGACTGCTAAGTCGACGGTCGCGGGTTCGATTCCCGCTCATTTCAAATATGTATATTTGCATTGGTTTCGGTATTTCTATGTATAATATGTATTTATTTACAAAAAACAGTATCTAAGTATGTTCATCTGCACATTAGAACCCATATGACAAGCTCTGCTTAGTTTGGGTTTAGATGGTTCTGTGTAATATCTCCTAGAATCTTTAATTATTTAAATTAATTAATCTAGAAGACCGTGCTCGCCACTTAAATTCATGATTTTCATCGTTCACATGCACTCCCGGGAGGTATTACAGGTAACCCCTTATTTCATGAATCTTGTATCTGTTGATACAACACGGCGTGCTCACCGATAACAATAACCAGATCCCAATTATATTTTTTGACTTAAAATGTCCCGGTTTTAAATGTTATAGCAAAACTCCTTTTCCGTGGCAGATGAAGATGAAAGTAAATATTTAAGGAACTCACGTAGTATGTAGCTTTACTGGTGTTCTCTTTACATAAAATATCAAGGAAGAACATATTTGGCAAATTGATATGCCAATCAAATTTCCTAGTAGAGTTAAAGTTACTAGCTGATGCTGGTTCATGTTAGATATTATTTAGAATAGTTATTATAAGTACTTAGAAACTTTCAATAGTCAAATTTAGAGGGTTGACCTACGTGCATCTATGTCTGACAGCAGCTTTTATTAAATTACCAGCACCATGTTATGCGGTATTGATAGCAAGTTGCCTAGATTTTTTTAAATGTGACCTAAGCTGATAAGCCCAATACTGCTATAATAATAAACATAAAAAGTCGTGTTAGTCGGATGGACCGATTTTCATGAACTTTGACTTTTTAGATTTGTCTCCGCCTATACTGTGCCATTTATTTTATCGAAATCCCCACGGTTACCCCACTGCCGCGCCGGCCGGCCAGAGGAGGTAGTTATATCGAACTCGAACCGACCAAAACCGCACGCCATCTCCGGTCTCTAATGATTGTAAGGTGGCCAAATAAGGTAATTCCCTCGCACCCCGGCTGACCCTGGGCCATCTACGGCTTTGAGATAGCCCCCTCGGGATATTGTACCTTTTTTATCGGAAATCCCTTCGGATACCCCCCCGCCGGCCAGCGGGGGCGGTTATGTCGGGCTTGCACCGACCAAAACCGCACGCCGTCTCGGGTCTTCAGACGCCGGGGTGTAAGGTTACCCATAGAGCATATCCCTCGCACCCCGGCTGACCCTGGGCCTCACCGAAGACCCGCCTTTCGGAACATGAACGAAATTGCCGCCTCAGCCACTTCGACAAGTCAGCGGTTGCAGAACACACCCAGGAGGATGCTAATCATACCATCAAATTTCAGAACACGGAGGTTCTAGCTACCACTTCACATTTCTTCCCACGGCTATCGAGAGAGGCTTCGAGAAGCCATCGAAATATTCAAGCATCCCAACAATTTTATTAGAAAAAACTAAGGTTTTCATCTCCAAAAAGATTGGTACCCAGCACTGAGAGCCGCGCGTCATCACAATTCAAACATGACGAAGCCACCACCATCCCCGGTATCGGGAGGCCACACCCCCGTGCTTAGCCTCGACCAATCAGGATCGAGCGCATCGGTTGCGCAGCTCTCAACCAATCAAGTATTTCGTAGTCCAACTACCTACTTAGTTGAACAGAGCAATTGGACCAACTGTCCCTAACCGTATTTAGGTAGGTAGATATGTGTGTGGTTAGGTAGGTAGATATGTGGTGTGTGTTGGGTAACCTCCTCGAGTGTCCCTCCGATTCCGATCCCGCTGCAGTCCGGGGGGAACGGAATCGGAGCGGCCGGTATACCCTGGGCGGCGGTCAATGGCTTCCCCTTGATGGGGTTGGCATTGATCGTCGGCCAATACCCAACGTGGCGGGAACACATCGCTCTCCGTACTCCACTGCTTTCAGAGGAGACAGGATGAGCGATGGTGTTTGTGGGTGAGGCCACCATAGGGTCCTAGGGGATCCAGGGGCGGGTTGGCCCACTGCTAACGCAGGGGCCGACGGGCACTTGTGCCGCCGCCGGTGAGAGAGGACTAGCCATCCTCTCGCGTTCCGTAATCGGCAGTTGATCAGCAACGACCTGACTGGTGGCTCCAGAAGGGTACGCTGTGAACTTGCTGACCGGAGGGCTTGCCTTTATTGGCCGGCCCACGACAAGGAAAAGTCTATAACACCCGACAGCAAAGTCGTAAAAACCTATGGATACCAGCCGACCTCCATAGTATATAGGCTTATCCAGGTGCAGGGGGCTCCGCCTGGATGGACCACCTTTCCCCCATACTCGTGGGATATATTATGAATAATATCAACAATTATATCAGTAATAAACCGGACAGGAAAACAAAAAACAACGAAATCGGCAATAATATGGACAACGATAATGACGGAGTCTGCGCGGAGATCGCGCAGCAGTCATGCGTGGAGGTGACGCTAAATACCTCGGTGGTGTCGGAGAGTTTCGACACCGCCAACGAGCGAAGCTTTCGGCTACTCGCCCCCATTGGGTCTGGGGGTACAGAGGACCCGAAAGCGCAGGAGGCGAGCAAAGGCTCGGGCGGGGGAAGACGTCTCGGATGAGGATTATACCCTCACCGGGACGACCTCCTCCTCCTCCAGCAGTGACGAGACGCCGAAGCCGGCGTCCAAGGTCGCTGCAGGCCGCCTAGGGGCGCGAGGGGGAACGAGGGCTGGGCCATCCACCCGAGCGCCCTCAGCCCCTGGTAGGGCTGTGCGAGAGTCACCGTCGAGGCCTTCCACCTCGGCGGTGCCGGAGCCGAGCGGTGGGACGCGGTTTCTCTTGGAGAAACTCTAGAGGGTGACCGCGTCGTTCCGGGGGTCCCCAAGCCCCAAGGAGGCGATGTTGAATATAGTGTTCAACATCGCCTCCGAGAATGAGGCCCTCGCGGAACAGCTGGCCGAGTACCGTCGGGAGACGGCCCGGCTCGCTGCAGCCCTCGAGGAGTTGAAGAGGGTGGTGGCGAGTTCGGCGCAACCGGTGCCACCAGCGCAATTGGCGCAGCCGGCGCGGGTGACGCGATCGACACGGTTGACGCAGCCGGCACAGTCAGCGCAGTCGTCGCAGGCGGAGCAGCCGGCGGTATCGGTGCAGCTGCCGGCGCAATCACCGGAGGAGCCCTGGGTGACGGCTACTCGTGCGCTGGAGGAGCGGATGATGAGTCGGATGGAGGCCTTAGTGGACTCCATCCGTCGTCCGCCTCTGGCGTCGCCGGTGGCAGGCTATGTGGCTGCAACCCAGAAGGGCCCCACCCGCCCGGCTGCAGGTGCATCCCTGCCGGAGCCGGCTCCTTGGCTCCCTCCCACTCAGGGGAAGGGGAAAAGCAAAGGCAAGGGGAAGGGCAAGGGGAAGACGTCCCCAACCCTGGCCCCAGCCCCAGCCCCAGCCGTGGCTCCGGCTACCTCCACCCCATTGGAAGGGGGCTGGGAGGTGGCTGGAGCCAATAAAAGCAGGCGGAAGGCCGCCAAGAAGGCCAGGAGGGCCGCGGCCACCGCGAAGGCAGCGCCGGGGAAGCTCCGTGCCCCTCGAACTACGGCCGTCGTCGACTCTGACGGCGGAGGCAGCGTCGAGGGGCATGGGGTATGCCGAGGTGTTGGCCAAAGTAAAGGCCAACGTCGACCTGAAGGCCTTCGATATCCTGGGTGTCCGGTGCTAGAGCACACGGACGGTAGCCCGGCTTCTCGAGGTCCCCGGCGCCGCCAGTGGCCCCAAGGCCGACGCCCTAGCGGCTCGGCTAAGGGAGTCGGTGGATGCAGCCGACGTCCGGGTGTCCAGGCCCATTAAATGCGCAGAAATGCGCATTACGGGCCTGGACGACTCCGTCACGGCAGAAGAGCTCAGGCTCGCCGTTGCGCAGGCCGGGGGCTGCTCCCCGGACACAGTTAAAGCCGGAGCGATACGCTTCGGCCGTGGTGGACAGGGGGCAGCAGTTGTCGGCTGCCCTATCGCGGCGGCCCAAAAGGTTGCAGACGGGCGGAGCCTCCTGGTAGGAGGCTTCCTGAGGGCGCAGGCAAGGCTCCTGCAGGCCCGACCGGCCAGGTGCTTCAGATGCCTGTCGGTGGGCCATGTGGGGGTGCACTGCACGGCGGAAGTGACGGCGGGTGACCGTTGCTTCCGCTGTGGCCAGCCCGGTCACAAAGCCGGCACGTGTGGCGCCCCGCTGCACTGTTTTAGGTGTGCAGCGGGAGGCAAGCCGGCTGACCAAAATGTTGGCAGCAAGGCCTGAGCCGGAGGGGAGCCGCAGCCGGGAGGCCGGCCTTCCGCCTCCAGTTCACAGCGGGATGCGGAGATGGGGGTTCCATAATGGATCCTCAACTCCGCATCCTGCAGGTGAACGTTGGCCACGGTGCCCGTGCTCAGGACCTTCTGCTCCAGAGCATGGCACAGTGGGCCATAAATGTCGCCGCTATCGCCGACCCATACACCTACCGGTTCCTAGGGCCTACCTGGGAAACCGCGCTGGATGGGACAGCGGCACTGGTGCACAATCCCGCCGCCGGCAGCCCCCCCCCCTTGCCGTCGTTGCAAGGGGACCTGGCTGCGTGGCGGCGGTGGGCCCGATTCCGTAGGTGGCGTCGCCGCCCCGCAGATGCGGAGGCCCGAGAGGCGGAGTTGTACGAGGGGTACAGGGAGGCCAGAGGTGCCCTCCGAGCAGAGAAAAGGCGGGCCAAAAAGGCGGCCCGCTGCGAACTGCTGGAGACGCTGCAGCGGGACCCTTGGGGGCGGCCCTACCTAATGGTAAGGGGAAAACTGCGCCCCAAGGCCCCGCCGTTGACCCAGTGTCTCCAGCCGGAGCTGCTCGGAGGAGTTGTTAGCTCCCTGTTCCCAGCGCGGGCGGTGGAACATGTTCCACCGCAGATGACTCCGCCTCGGTTGCCAATGGTGCCCGACGTGGATGACGACGATGTGCCCGAGGTCACTTGGGTACAACTAGAGCTGGCGGTGAGAAGGCTGAGAGCCAAACGCACCGCCCCGGGACCCGACGGCATTCCAGGCCGAGCGTGGGTCCTAGCTCTAATCGACGACGCTCTCCAGTCCCGACTGAGAGGGCTTCTCAGCGCATGTTTGGAGCGGGGCCAGTTTCCGAAACTGTGGAAGACGGGGAAACTGGTCCTCTTCCGAAAGGAGGGGCGCCCGGCGGACTCACCGTTCGCCTACCGGCCCATAGTGTTGCTCGACGAGGTGTGCAAGCTCTTTGAAAGAGTAATTGCGAAGCGCCTCGTCGAGCACCTCTCAAGAGTGGGGCCGGACCTGGCGGATGGCCAATATGGCTTCCGCCAGAGGCGCTCCACCGTGGTGGTCATGCGCGTGAGGGCTCTGGCGTAGGATGCAGAAGCCCGGGGTGAGGTGATGTTGGCGGTGTCCCTGGACATCGCCAACGCGTTCAACACCTTGCCCTGGAGTTGCATTAGGGAGGCGCTCGTGTATCACGAAGTGCCTCTCTACCTCCGCCGCATAGTCTTTGACGGAGAGAGCCGTCTACTACCCAACCGTGACCGGTCTCGGCCGGCGTGAGATGTCGTGCGGTGTTCCGCAGGGATCGGTCCTGGGGCCGCTCCTGTGGAACATCGGATACGACTGGGTGCTTCGCGGTGAGCTCGCAGACGGTGCCGCCGTCACGTGTTACGCGGACAACACGCTCGTGACGGCGTGCGGACCGACGTACCGCGAAACGACCCTGAAGGCCACAACCGCGGTTGCCCAAGTCGTGGAGCGGATCCGGCGGCTGGGTCTCGAGGTGGCTCTGCATAAAACCGAGGCCCTGTTCTTTCATGGGCCTCGGAGCAAGCCACCTGAGGGATCCAGTCTCATCGTGGGAGGTAATCGCATCGGCATCAAGCCCTAAATGAAATATTTGTTGCTAGTGCTCGACGGCCGATGGGACTTCGGAGAGCACATCCGAAGTCTGGCCCCCAAACTGAAGGGCACAGCTCTCGCTCTGGCGCGGCTGCTGCCCAACATGAAGGGGCCCGATGACTCCTGCAGAAGACTACGCGGGGATCGTGCGGTCCATGGCCCTGTATGGGTGCCCAATATGGGCGGAGGCCCTGAAGGCCGGAAGTGTGCGGATGCTGCGCGCTCCGCAGCGAGTGATGGCCATAAGGGTCATCCGCGGGTACCGCACGATCTCCTTCGAGGCGGCGAGTCTTCTTGCCGGAACTCCGCCATGGGGCCTGGAGGCGACAGCCCTTTCGCAACTGTACCAGTGGCGAAAGGAGGCGCGGGAGCAGGGACTGAACCCCGAGCATCGAGAAATCGAGGCCGCGCAGTCCCAGCTCCGCCAGGCCATCGTGGTGGAGTGGAAGGAACGACTTGGGCGACCAAGCGCAGGGCACGCCGCAATAGCGGCGGTAAGGCCCATCATGGAGGATTGGCTAGAGAGGCGACACGGAAGCCTCTTGTACCGACTGACGCAGGTGATCTACGGGAAGGGTTGCTTCGGGGACCACCTGCATCGGATCAGGAAGGAGCCAACGCCTGAGTGTCATCACTGTGACGCGAGCGAGGACTCAGGGCTGCACACGCTGGCGGACTGCCCGGCGTGGGAGGTGCCGAGGCGTGACCTCGTGGCAGCCATCGGGGTGGGAGTTCTCTCGCTCGGCAGCATGATTGCGGCAATGGTGCGGAGCGCGAGCGCGAGCGCGTGGGCCGCCGCCACCTCCTTCTGCGAGCATGTGATGCTCGCGAAGGAGATGGCGGAGCGCGCCCGGGAGAGGTTCAGAACTCTCCCGGCCCGCCGAGCCCGCAACATGCTCGCCGCGCGTCGCAGGCGACTCAGGCGCCGGAGGTCGCTTAACGACCTCCGTCCTCCATGAGCGCAGGCCTGGGGGTGGCAGGTGAGGCCGCCTGTCACCCCAGCAGAAGCAGGCTGGGACGGTGGGGCGACTAGCGCCCCTCCCCCAAACCAGGGCAAGACGGGGACACCGTGGTTCCCAAACCCGAGGGGGCCATCTCGAAACCGGAGATGGCCCAGGGTCAGTCGGGGTGCGAGGGATATGCTCTATGGGCAACCCTACACCCCGGCGTCAACAGACCCGAGACGGCGTGCGGTTTTAGTCGGTTCAAGCCCGACATAACCGTCCGCGCTGGCCGGCGGGGGGGTATCCGCGGGTACCGCACGATCTCCTTCGAGGCGGCGAGTCTCCTTGCCGGAACTCCGCCATGGGACCTGGAGGCGAGACCCCTTTCGCAACTGTACCAGTGGCGAAAGGAGGCGCGGGAGCAGGGACTGAACCCCGAGCATCGAGAAATCGAGGCCGTGCAGTCCCAGCTCCGCCAGGCCATCGTGGTGGAGTGGAAGGAACGACTTGGCGACCAAGCGCAGGGCACGCCGCAATAGCGGCGGTAAGGCCCATCATGGAGGATTGGCTAGAGAGGCGACACGGAAGCCTCTTGTACCGACTGACGCAGGTGATCTACGGGAAGGGTTGCTTCGGGGACCACCTGCGTCGGATCAGGAAGGAGCCAACGCCTGAGTGTCATCACTGTGACGCGAGCGAGGACTCAGGGCTGCACACGCTGGCGGACTGCCCGGCGTGGGAGGTGCCGAGGCGTGACCTCGTGGCAGCCATCGGGGTGGGAGTTCTCTCGCTCGGCAGCATGATTGCGGCAATGGTGCGGAGCGCAAGCGCGTGGGCCGCCGCCACCTCCTTCTGCGAGCATGTGATGCTCGCGAAGGAGATGGCGGATCGCGCCCGGGAGAGGTTCAGAACTCTCCCGGCCCGCCGAGCCCGCAACATGCTCGCCGCGCGTCGCAGGCGACTCAGGCGCCGGAGGTCGCTTAACGACCTCCGTCCTCCATGAGCGCAGGCCTGGGGGTGGCAGGTGAGGCCGCCTGTCACCCCAGCAGAAGCAGGCTGGGACGGTGGGGCGACTAGCGCCCCTCCCCCAAACCAGGGCCACACGGGGACACCGTGGTTCCCAAACCCGAGGGGGCCATCTCGAAACCGGAGATGGCCCAGGGTCAGTCGGGGTGCGAGGGATATGCTCTATGGGCAACCTTACACCCCGGCGTCTGCAGACCCGAGACGGCGTGCGGTTTTAGTCGGTTCAAGCCCGACATAACCGTCCCCGCTGGCCGGCGGGGGGGTATCCGAGGGGATTTCGGCACGAAAAAAAAAAAAAAAAAAGGTAGGTAGATATGATACCTGCTGACCCTTATTTGTTGGCCTAAAACGCGCCTTAGTAAAGCGCTCCTCAAAACATAATTAATATTTTATTATAAAGTAGAAATACTAAGTAGATATAGGTACCTACAAATTTATCAATTTTCTCAAATAATTTGACGTACCTACCTAACTACTGTAGTGTCCGGACCTCGTTCGACACACTACGGTTCGTTTACCTGGCCATCATGTGTCAGAGTTTAAATAAATCTATTGTATCGTTTAAACAATTTAAGTTTGGAACGTTATAAAACAATCGCGGCCTGGACATTCGGGATCTGAACGGGCCTAGTAGAGCCGTTCCGATTAAAGCTGTGAAAAGTATCCTGGGAAGAACCCTATCCTTGGGCCGAGACTGCGATATACGCCCCAGTCCGCTATTTAAAGTTAAAACAACCGCGTAAATCCCTAATAATATAAGTAGGAAGTGCGAGTGGTTAATAAATAAATAATATTTTTCCCTCTTAAAGTGTTATAATTTCATCACTTCATATACGTGTGGTACCCAACCCCCCGGATACCACAGCTTTGGAGGAGGCGCCGGTTTCCATAGAATTTGGTGGAGGAACGCCGGTTTCCACTGGAGGTGGAAACGCCAACATTTTGCAGTTGGCAGTGGATTGATCGACCCCGTACCTTGAGAAGGAAGACGTCGTGCAATATTGGATCGACGCCTTAAACAGATAACAAATTTGAATTTATTATATATATTGTATTACTACCATTAAGATGGCTGAATCAAAGAAATTTGGTGGCACTGACGGTGTCTCATTCCAAAGTTTTTTGAGAGACTTCAATGTCGTATTCGCCATAAATAAATTTATGTTGGCTGACAAAGCCACAATATTAGCTGCCTACCTCGAGGGCGCAGCGTTACACTTTTACAAGTCGATTTTTAACGAAGAGTTAACTTTCGAACAAGTGTGCTCACTGTTGGAAGAAGAGTTTCCTTCCCATGGCGATGATTTAGAGTTGTTCTATTCAGCGTATCAAGCCAAAGAGGAGAACTTGGTTACCTATTGGTACAGATTGTGCAACTTGGCTAGTAAAGCTAAGGTTACCGATGATAAAAAGATAATAAGTAGATTTCTGAAGTCAATGTCGCCAAGATTTCGAAATAATTTAGCGGCAAGGGTGTACAGCGATAAAAAAGAACTCCGCGACGCGCTGTTGCAATTATCGGAAGTACAACCCGACATGCAGGGGGATAGAACACAGAATTTATCTACGAACCCTCCACAAGGATATAACCGTCAAGTCGGATTCCATAACCGCTACGGGAATAGAGGAGACACGACATCTTACGATGCACGTCAAGCTTCGTCATCGTCGAGTCCACGGGATGAAGGGGACAATTTCCGCACTCCGAGATACAACCTAAGACCTCGGAATGTTGCTAACACTTATGTTTTCCCCAGTAACCCGAATTCTTCGGGATCTATCAGAAGAGATACTCCAACTTCGAGCCGACAGTTTTTCCGGCCTCGAGAGAGAAATGTAATGAGCATGGAGCATATCGAGTCTGCGAGTGCAGATCAGCGTCACAACGAAAGCAATTTTTCTGGTCAGTTGTCGCCATTTATTAAAGTTACAATAAATAATTCTGACATCGAAGCATTACTGGATACTGGAGCTACGGTAAATGCTATGAGCAAAGCTTTAGCTAGAAGCTTGAACCTACAAATAAAACCGTCAACGTCGTTGACGCACATCAGAAGCATAACTGGTTCTTCGGCAACTATCTGCGGTGAAGTCAACGTGAACATGATTTTAGCGAACATTTTAGTTTGAGTGAATTTCATTGTATTAAATAACATTGAATTAGATTTAGTCTTAGGTCAATCGTTGATGTTTGCTAATGCTGTATCAATTGATTTCAGAAAGAACTGTTTATGGATTAAGGGCTTCAAAGTAAATTGGACACGCAGATATGACGATAAAACCGTGAGTAAGGCTTCAAAGTGCACATCGTTAAATATTATAAACAAAAATAATATGTTATTTAATTATAAAGCAATAAATGAAACCATTGATTATTTCCCTAATCGTAGTTTTAATAATGAAATATTTAAGTCTGAAGAATCCAAGCAATTAATCGATGGGGGCATCCCAGCGAACAAAAGGAGTCGTTTGGTGCAAGCAGTACAAGACTGCGAGAATGGAGTCACGTTCGACAACGGTAGCACGGGCGGATGCGGATTGTCAGATGATATTCCTGTACATACAGCTCCGTACAGGTCAGCTACGGAAGGATCAGACTTGGTGAAGGATCCAATACAAGATGTGGATTTCGACGTCGTACATCGTTCCGGCAAGAGCAATATTGTTGCTGATTACCCAAGTCGTTATCCTTTAAAGATAGAGGATGACGATATAAACACACCAGTATCGGATGATATAGAGATGTATAACATCAGCACCGATACAGTGGTAGTAAAACAGTGCGCAGATCTTTTCTGTAGATCACTAAGGAATGGCTTAACAAATAATGATGCAACAAACTACAAAGGATTTTTATTAAGGAAAAATGTTGTTGTGCTGCCTAGAGAACTACTGACAACTCTCGAGGAACTGCATGATCATCCATGAGGAATCGCGAAGGAATCGCGGAGGTCACTTCGGAATCGCGAAGACGTTGTCGAAGTTCCGCAATAGGTTTTTCGTGCCCAAAGCTGTAAACATGGTGACATTTGCATATAATGCCACGAAGCATACATCTACAGGTATGTCTCCACACATGTTGTTGTTCGCACGAGAGCCGATTCTGCAATCAAACTTCGAAGTAAATCAAGAGTCTACGAACGAGTCATATGCGTCCAGACATGCACGTGCAAATTATCTCGTGCAACGAGCAAAGGTGAATATAAGAAACGCACAAAGGAGGCAGAAAGCTTACTACGACAAGAAGGTGAAGTTCGTGGTATACCGACCAGGTCAGCTGGTTCTGATATACAGTCCAAGACGTATTTCGGGAAGGAGTAAGAAACTTTGTAAGCCGTACAAAGGGCCGTTTATTATTATCAGGAGAATTTCAAACACCAACTATGTCGTGGGGAAAATGAATAACTCATCATGGCAAGATATTGTACATACCAATTTTCTAAAACCATTTGTCAATAGAAGATGCGTTATTTAAGTAAAATATGTGTAAATGTCATTATATTTATTTGACGTTGAATGTCGTGTGGACATGATTTTTTTTTTTTGTATTTTATGTGTGATACTAATAAAGAGGCTAGATAAATAAAGGTTGAATATTTTATTAATTGTTATGTGCAATGATAGTTCAAAGGTAATTATCGATGGTTTCATATAACTTTATTGACGTTTTAAAGTTCAATTTCAAACAGATCTATGTGCAAGTTGGATTCTATGATTGTTTCTTTTACAGATGCCTATCTGCGTGACCATAACTCTTATTTAAGATATGTTGTATAATAGGAGATAATGTATTGTGTGTAACATTTTATTCATAATATGCGTTCTCTGTTTATTTCATATTGCTGCGCTGCTGAAGATAAATAGATTTGTTTTGTTATATTCGGGATGTTATAGCGTAGGAGTTAGGCAATTATTTTTTTTGTCTGATATTAAGAGTTGTGATCTGAGCTTTGTAAGAGAGTCAAATCGTTTTGGACTTGAGCGCCGACGATGGTTGAAAGTTAGTTTTCGATCAGACTCTTCTTTATGGAGTGAGTTTCTTTCTCTTTAATGTTGATTTAAAAATAATTTAGTAATGTGTAGGCGACTTAATGACTGCTTCACATGCATAATGTGTAAAGATAGATCACTTTATGTCATCTTTTGTTTTTTTAGTTAGGTAGGTCTTAAAAGTACTCTGTACTTTAAGTCCCATCAGGGCAAACATTAAAATGTGTCGTCAAGAGACACCAAAATAATTTATTTAGATAGTCGCGCTGTGGCTTGTTGCTTTTTGACGAGTTTTTGCCAGGCCAAGAATGAAGCAATCTTTGTATTCGGATTTTTCAATATTTATTACAGTTTAATGGTTATAAATTGTAAAGATTGCGTCGTTTTTCTCATTGTAAGAGACAGGCGATTTAATATTTTTTTTTATCTGCTCTCGTTTAGTATGCCTAGGGCTTCAATGTAGGTGTCACATGCATGGCCTTGGGCGTAGCTGATGTAGTGTCCGGACCTCGTTCGACACACTACGGTTCGTTTACCTGGCCATCATGTGTCAGAGTTTAAATAAAACTATTGTATCGTTTAAACAATTTAAGTTAGGAACGTTATAAAACAATCGCGGCCTGGACATTCGGGATCTGAACGGGCCTAGTGGAGCCGTTCCGATTAAAGCTGAGAAAAGTATCCTGGGAAGAACCCCGCTTTAAGCCCTATCCTTGGGCCGAGACCGCGATATACGCCCCAGTCCGCTATTTAAAGTTAAAACAACCGCGTAAATCCCTAATAATATAAGTAGGAAGTGCGAGTGGTTAATAAATAAATAATATTTTTCCCTCTTAAAGTGTTATAATTTCATCACTTCATATACGTGTGGTACCCAACCCCCCGGGTACCACACTACCTACAACAAACGACAAACTCGTAAATACTTACTGTAAGCATGTACATAATAAATATTCGTACCCAGTCTTATCATAACTTATAATAGGTAGATATAAAAATGCAAACGCAGACAACCCATCCGCGAAGGTCTAGGTAAGTACACAAGGGCGGTCGCGGGGTTCATGTTCGGTCATAGAGCGGTGCGACGCGCCGAGCAGGATCAATATACCCAGTCTGCCCTACGACCCACCCCCCTGATAGCTCGCAGCAGTGTGCAATTTGCAACTCTCATATTGGAACATTTCGGTCATCGTTATTATATAAAAGTACTTTACCTAAAAGTTATGTAATACATTTTAATAATAGCAGTAGTAATAATAATAATACCAATAATAATACTATTCAATAATACAATATTTAAAAAAATAAAAAATTATTGCTATACCTATATATTTTAGGAGTGACACCGAAGCCGAAAATTTCAACAGTCCTTCATATAGGTACATATTGGTATATCTTTTTTTTAAGCTTTTATTTTACTTGCGCTGCTGCCGTGCTTGTAAGTTGTTGTTTTATTGTTACAGTAACAAGGGAACATTTTAAAAAAAAGGCGTATGAATTTTTTTTTCATATTTTTTTGTAATTCTTGCGAACTACATCGAAGTCAAAAGTCATCAAAGAACAATGTTTAAAAATGACTGTAAAGTTATTCATTGTTTCCATAGTTCGCAAGAATTACGGTAGATGGCTCCAGCGTCGCCTTAAGACGTATATAATATATCGGAGAGTTTCGAATATCTGGGAGATGCTGAGTGTTCCTGGCATCAAAATTGAAGCCAGCCCAGTGCCATCGCTGCCAGAGTTCCGGCGTGCGTCCGCTGTGGCGAAGAGCACCGCGCCGCCGACTGTCCTCGCCCAAGAGAGGAAGCCGCCACGTGTGCCAACTGCGGGGGACCACACCCCGCTAACAACGTCCGCTGCCCGGTATTCCGGAGAGAGGCCCGGAATAAACGGGCGGGGACAGTAGCCCTATCCGGGAATACGCGCCGGGTCCAACAAGCTGCCGCCGACGAGGAGGAGAAGAACCAGGGAGCGTCACTGATGGCCGCAGCGAACGCTCCTATGGAAAGGAACGCCCCGGCTCCAGCCAAAAAGAGGAGACGCCGGAAGAAAAAGAAAGCCCAAACAGAACTCGAGGTGGCCCCAATTCCACCCGAACAACCGACCGCCGCCGTTGCCGCCACTGAAGCCCGCTCAAACCCGCCCCAAGCGGGAAGGGTAAGCAGGAGGAAGACAGCTGCACAAACTCCGACGCCAACCCCAGACGCAGCAGCCAGCACGTCTCAAGGTGACATCCTCGACACCGCAATTGACGTGCTCCAAGAAGTACTGTTAGCACTACGCGCCGGCGAGGACAAAAATGCCATCGCCCGCTCGGTCCTGATGGGGATCTCCCGGCTGCTTCAGCACCGGTGAACATCAGAGGCCGAATAGAAGCATCCTCAACACCGAGCACCGACGCCGCACGCCGCCCTTTCAACGCAACACCCGCCCGCACTAGTAATAGTGCGCGCGCCGTGTGCCGCGGATGGCGGCCGTAGCGGCGCCCCAAACAGCGCATCCTCACGCCGAGTCAACGGGGGACCGGCAGATCGCACAAGCCGACCCTTGGAAGCGTGTCGCTCGGAGCTGGGCCTTTCCCGAGTAATCGGGAATCTCACCTGGCTCGTGCAGACCGCCCGAGGGTCGTGAAGAGTGATCCCGGCCCCCCCTCGCCGCTCCATCCAAAAGGGAAAAAATAAATTGAAAGGGCCATGCAGCCCGCCCCAACGACCGGCCCGCGAGTTCACGGGCTGAGAAGGACTTATCTCGCGAAGAGGGAAAGACCTAGAACGCGATTCCCTCGCGGCCCTAAAGGGCCGCGGAGAAGATTTACGAGGCCGAGGCCGAATATCTGGGACGTGTCTAGATAGCTCAGCTGGTCAGAGCATTCCCCCTGTAAGGGACTGGTCGCGGGTTCAAGTCCCGTTCTAGAGGTTCTCCTTTTTCGATCTAAATCTTTATTTACTGTTTCTTCATTAATTGCCGCATTTTAGAAAATGCTAAAATGTTACAACTACAGCATAGTATTGTAGTAGGCACGCGACCTTTTTACCATATTTTAACTTTTTTCAATTATTTGAACGATTAACTTGGGTTAAATTTTATTATAACGTTTTTTTATTATATACCTTTATTTATCTTGACACGCGACAAAAATGTACATTCGTCCATATTTAGTCTTAAGAAATCACTATTATAAGCTGACGTCTCGAAAATGCCGCAGTGGAGTTTGTTGCGCCGTTTCTTCTCCACTAGCGCCTAGGAAGCGGTGGTAAACTTAGTATTAAGCAATTATTGACGTCAAAAAGATGTAATTACGTTGCACTATTTTGAAAAATAAAGACTTTGACTTTGAGGGCTTACCCGGGGTGCCCGGCAACGGACACTTGGGGAGGACACCGAGACACGACATAACCACCCCTACTGGCCAGCGGGGGTGGTTATGTCGTGTCTCGACTAAAACCGCACGGTGTCCTCCCCAAGTGTCCGTTGCCGGGCACCCCGGGTAAGCCCTCAAAGTCAAAGTCTTTATTTTTCAAAATAGTGCAACGTAATTACATCTTTTTGACGTCAATAATTGCTTAATACTAAGTTTACCACCGCTTCCTAGGCGCTAGTGGAGAAGAAACGGCGCAACAAACTCCACTGCGGCATTTTCGAGACGTCAGCTTTTAATAGTGATTTCTTAAGACTAAATATGGACGAATGTACATTTTTGTCTCGTGTCAAGATAAATAAAGGTATATAATAAAAAAACGTTATAATAAAATTTAACCCAAGTTAATCGTTCAAATAATTGAAAAAAGTTAAAATATGGTAAAAAGGTCGCGTGCCTACTACAATACTATGCTGTAGTTGTAACATTTTAGCATTTTAGGAGGAGCCTGCACCATGCTCAAACCGGACATTTTTGTCTTTAAGATAATCATCTATCCTATAGTATGCTTTTTTACATAAGGTGGTCTTAACAAAGGTTTTAAATTTATTGTCAGGCATACCAAGGACCGATTCAGGCAATTTGTTATAAAAGCGTATACCTTCCCCCCTAAAAGAATCACTAACTTTGCTAAGCCGATAACATGGAAGGATAAGTTTATTTTTATTACGCAGATTTCCGTCTGTAATGTCACTTACTTTTGTAAAATTGGATATATTTTTCCTGACATACAGTATGTTCTCGAATATATATTGGGAAGCTACAGTTAAAATATTAGTCTTTTTAAATCGTTCCCTAAGAGAATCTCTCTTGCCTAAACAATAAATGGCACGAACTGCCCTCTTTTGTAGTATAAATATAGTTTCTAAATCTGCTGCATTCCCCCAAAGTAGTATTCCATAAGACATCAGACATGAAAATAACTAAAATATACCAGCCTAGCAGTAGGTTCATCTGTCAACTGCCTAATCCGTCTGAC
The DNA here is from genome assembly GCA_946251805.1 of Cybosia mesomella. Lineage (NCBI taxonomy): Eukaryota > Metazoa > Arthropoda > Insecta > Lepidoptera > Erebidae > Cybosia > Cybosia mesomella. Next base: position 18,109,461 of record OX276403.1, read on the forward strand.
AGCATAAGCAGCAGAACTGAGTTTATTGGCCAAAATAGTGATATGGTCACCCCATTGCAATTTCGAATCTAGTGTTATGCCTAGAAAAGTAGTGCTGTTTACAAATTCCAACCTTTGCCCCTCCAGCACGACATTAACGTGTGCTTGCCTCGAAAGGATAACCCCAGGGTTGCCGGTGGACCTTGGCCGCCACCGCGGCCTCGCCTGGTGGGGTCGGGTTTTATCCCGCTTCGGTGAGTTGGCAGGCGTGTGTAGGGCAGGGCACACATGACACGCCTCCGCCACGGCCTGCTTCTGTAAGGACGGCGAGTCGGCCAACTGCCGTCCTCAGGCCCCGATCATGGAGGTCGGTAGTCCCGGGCGTAGATGACTGCGAAACTCGGGGGGCAGGGTTCTCTCCCTATCCCTCTCCGCCGACTCTTTCGCGCGCATTACCTGCTCGCAGAAAGAGGCGGCGGCGTGCCACTTGCTCCCGTCGGAGACCACGGCCCTCACCATGGTCTCCAACGAGAGAACGTCCAAGCCCAGGACCGCAACGAGATCCCGGCGTTGACTCGCCCACGCAGGGCACTCCACCAACGTGTGGAGCGCCGTGTCTTCACCAGGATCCTCGCAGTGCTGGCACTGCGGCGTTGTCTCCTGGTGGATGCGCCACAGATACTTACCGAAACACCCGTGTCCGGTAACCATCTGGCACATCCGGTAGGAGAGGTCCCCATGGTCCCTCTCCAACCACTCCTTCATGATCGGTCTCACCTCCGCAATGGTGGATTCCCCCCACCTTGGGTGCTCAAGTCGCACCCTCCATGTCTCCATGAGTTCCTGGCGGAGCAGGGACCGGTGAGCCCTGATTTCTCGGATCTCCGGCCTATGGCCCCGCTCCAGCGCCTCCTTGCGCCACTGGTACAGCAGCGCAAGGGCTCTCGCTTCCAGGTCCCATGGAGGGGCCCTGGCTAGGAGACATGCTGCCTCGACGGAGATCGTGCGATACCCCCTGATGACTCTGACGGCCATCGCCTTTAACGGGCTGCTTAGAACAGCCACGTTGCGGGCCGCCAGAGTCTCCGCCCATACGGGGGCCCCGTATAGGGCCATGCTTCGTACGATCCCCAGGTACAGTCTCCTAGTGAGGACGTTGGGTCCCTTAACGTTGGGCATCAGCCGCGATAGCGCGGCCGCAGCCCCCCTCAGTTTCGGGACCAGACTTCGGAGATGAGGTCCGAAGTCCCATCGGCTATCGAATACGAGCCCAAGGTACTTCATCGTGGGCTCGATGCCGATGCTTACGCCCCCTACGGTAATGCTGGTTCCCGCAGGTGGCCCCCTCCGAGGCCCGTGAAAACACATAGCCTCCGATTTGTGGAGAGCCACTTCGAGTCCCAGCCGCCTTATTCGACCCACGGCTGTCCGCCCGGTGCTCCGCCGCTTTGCCCTCCGCTACGCATTTGTAGCAGCGCGGCGGAGCATCGCATGTGCTGGCCTTGTGCCCGAGCTGACTACAGCGGAAGCACTGGTCCCCCACGGTGTCTCCCGCTGTGCACTGCACTCCCACGTGCCCCACGGCCAGGCACCTAAAGCACCTGGCCTCGCGGGACTGCAGGAGTTGCACCCGCGCCTTAAGGAAGCCCCCAACGAGGAGGCTCCGTTCGTCCGCAATCTTCTGCGCCGCTGCGACGGGGCAGTAGACGACTGCCGTGCCGTGACCGGTGGAGCTGACGCGGATTTCTCCAGCTCTCACCTGATCCCGGGGGCAGCCGCCTGCCTCCACGACGGCGGAGATAAGTTCCTCCGTCGTGGCCGCATCATCCAGACCCGAAATGCGCAAACCTGCGCATTTATTGGGTCTGGTGACGCGGACGGCTTCCGCGTCCAGCGACTCCCTCAGCTTGGCCGCTAGGGCATCTGCTTTGGGGCCGCTGGTGGCGCCGGAGACCTCGAGGAGGCGAGCTCCGGTGCGAGTCGTCTTGCACCGGAGCCCACCCTCAATCTCAAGGGCCTTGAGGTCCACGGAGGCCTTCGCCTGCCTCAGTACCTGGGCGTACCCCACGCCCTTCTCCACCCCCTCTGACGTCACCGTCAGGACGACGGCAGTGGAGCGTGGGGCGCGGAGCCTCTTCGGCGCCTTCGCCGCAGCGGCTTTGGCCGCCTTCTTGGCCGCCTTTTTGGCGGCTTTTTTGGCCTTTTTCGCCCTTTTCGCGGCCCCCGCTACCTCCCATCCCTCCCCTCTGGAGGAATGCTCGGGTGTAGTGGGAGCAACGGATACAGCGGGGGCGGGGGTGGCGCGCTTCTTCCCCTTCCCTTTCCCCTTATCGGGCGTTGGGTTCGCCGGGACTCCGGTCCCTGTCTTGGGACCGGGATTTCCGCTGGCGCGTAGGAGGCGGGCCGCACCAGCGGAGGACGGTACGCCCGGTCTTCCAGTACGCCAAGGCGCCTCTCGATCGCCGCCAGCAGCTGCGTTATGCTCGGTGCAGACTCTGGTGCCGGCCTGGGTGCCAGATTGATTTATCCTCGGTATTACTTTTTGTTTTTGGATTTAAATTGCTCATTTCATATCCCACGAGTATGGGGGAAGGACGGTCACCAGTCAGGTCGTTGCTGATCACCTACCGATTACGGAACGCGAGAGGATGACTAGTCCTCTCTCACCGGCGGCGGCACAAGTGCCCGTCGGCCCCTGCGTTAGCAGTGGGCCAACCCAGCCCTGGGTCTCCCAGGACGCTACGGTGGCCTCCGCCACGAACACCATCACTCATCCTGTCTCCTCTGAAAGCAGAGGAGTACGGAGAGCGATGTGTTCCCGCCACGTCGGGTATTGGCCGACGATCAGTGCCAACCCCATAAAGGGGGAAACCATTGACCGCCGCCCAGGGTGTACCGGCCGCTCCGATTTCGTTCCACCTTTTTTTTTTTTTTTTTTCGTGCGGAAATTCCTTCGGATACCGCCCCCGCTAGAGAGCGGGGGGTCTCCAGCGGGGGCGGTTATGTCGGGCTTGAACCGACTAAAACCGCACGCCGTCTCGGATCTTAAGACGCCGGGGTGTAAGGTTACCCATAGAGCATATCCCTCGCACCCCGACTGACCCTGGGCCATCTCCGGTTTCGAGATGGCCCCCTTACTTGCTCTCCACTGTGCCATCTGCTAATCAGAGGGACACGTGGAAAGCTTCCGAACAGCCCTCAACAGGGCCGTCCTCGCCTCGGTCGGAGTTGGCCGTAGGCGGCAGCGTCTCTCCCACCCTAGGAGAGAGGCGCTGCCGCCTCCGTTGCCCAGGGTGCACCGCGTGGAGGTCCCCAACCAAGCACCCCGGTCCCCAACCAAGCACCCCGATTTCGTTCCACCTGGACTGCAGCGGGATCGGAATCAGAATGACACTCGAGGAGGTTACCCGACACACACCCCACCCAAAACACCTTAGAATATTCCAAGTAAGTAACGTGTTTACCTTATTTATTCCAAGCAAGTCTACACATTATAATTATGAAGTACCTATTCCTAAATATAATTGCAGTAGGTATTCGTACTGTTTGTATCTACACATATATATAAATCACAACTCAAATTAAATTATGTCATTGTTATATTTTCTATTCTATCGATACTTTTATATTGATATTATTATATTATAAGAGCATGGCAAAGACAGTAGGTATCGTCGCGGCCCAGGCAAGTAATTGAAAGGATTTTGAGAAGGGAGTAAAATACGTGTTGAAAATTTATAATATATAGGACAGTTGTTACGCGCGAAAAATATTCGTGGATTTATAATTATTCTGTGTTCCTATAAGAATCTTAATGAAACTAAATTGAACTGAAGACTTGAATTTCAAAGAAAAATCTATTTGTGACGATAAGAGCAGATGGCAGGTTGTTGTCTCTGCCTACCCCAGAGGGAAAATGACTGAGTATATGTATATGTGTATGTATTTAAATCAGATTTTATTCAAAAGGAGAATGCCCATTCTTGGTTGCGCTTTTAGACGTTCGCGTCAATATTTCAAATGTTAAAAAATAATATTGATTATAGTATGACTTTTCAACACTAAATCGCTTCTAAAGAACTTGGGGTTTGAATTTAACTTATAAAGATATGAAAATTAAATGAATAATCGTTTCCATTTTAATTTAATTGTTACCATTTTATAAAATAAATCATTGGCGGTAGAATGCAAATATACCAATCTTTTTAAAATAAAATGGTTAAATAATAATACGTGATAATAATTCGCAATGTGACATACAAATATATTGCAGTTATGAAATCTTAATATTTCGTGTATGTATTCCTAAATTATTAGTGATAATCAGTTAAAGTTGTAAAATATTGTGTGCTTCAGTGGTAGTTTTCTCTTAATTTATACATGGTATCCCTGTCTTACTAAAACGTCAGTTCAACAGTCTGTGTCACAATATTTTCTTGTTTGTTATTTTTCTCGTTGTAATAATTTAATTTCTCAATAACCCCAAGTTCTGTTACAATATGCGTTTATATTTCAGATAATACTTAATGCAGGCTTTTTAATGCAGTTTATACTTATGTGACATAGCAAAAAAAAGTGTGCAACCAATTTCCATACTGACATGGGCATTGTCCTTTGTGGGTTTAAATTTTTTTTGCGCGGATCTCTTATTTTTTCTAAAATTAAAGTAGACTATGTTACGCCTTGTAACATTACCTATCTGCCAGTGAAATTCCCGTCAAAATCGGCCCAGCCGTTTCAGAGATTACCTCTTTCAAAATGACAGAAAGATAGACAAAGAAAATGTAAATATCATGTACACATTCACGTGCAATCATTAAAAATCTGTTATTTTAATATTACAAACAGACACTTCAATTTTATTTATTTTTAAAGATAAAAATTACGTGACATATCGAAACAGACAAATAATGTCACTCCCCTAAGTACATTCGGACTTTTGAAAGTTCGCTTCGAAGTCATTCCATTAGAGAAGTACCTGTTGCCGACTCTGTAAAATCTTATAGCATCTTTGAAGAACCCTATATTATAATCGATTGGGAACACTTTGGCAGGGAGGCTAATCTACGACGGAAATGCCTTTCGAAATAGGTACTGTAGATAGGTACGACACCACGCGACCTTTCCGGTTATAGAGTGTGAGAATAAACTCCCTGGCTGTGAGGTGATATACCTAGGTCTCTGAGTATTGAGAAATTCTTAATACTCAAAGACCTAGGTAGATATAGGTACACATAGGTAGGTACTAATAAATGTCGGTAGACTGACTAGACTGCAAGAATAATTTAATTTTCACATCTTATTCTGCTGTTAATCACATCACATACAACATAAATAGATAGGTATGTCAGTATGTGTGTGATACATACCTAGTGACTAGTGAAGAAAAAGTAACAGCCGTAAAAGGCGCGGCGCGCCGTGTTTAGGACGACGAGACGTTAGATAGTCGCAGTCGGGACTCGGGAGAGTCTGGAGTTATATTTAAGCTCTTGTGGCAGACAGTCGTTTATAAAATAATACGGTTACAGTAATTTAAATTCCTGTCTAAAGCGATAGTTTGAGACCACTACAGCTTTCAGTGTTTCGTAATCATTTAAAAATCGTTTTAATATTTTACTTCTGGCAATTTTAATAATACGTCACACTTCTAATTTTCTCGTAGCTACTTATAATTCGTGAATCCCAGTTAAATTTCTGCATTTACTTTTACTTTATTTTACTGTGCCTAAAAAGTGAACAAACACTTTTATTAATTTGTAAATCTAGAATCGATTTTGAGGTAGAAGTTTACGTAGTACCTTATACAGTAAAGTCCAAAATAATGGATCATGATATCATCAAGCCGTATAAAATTTGTGATGTAAATCGAGATAAAAAGAAAGGGATAGTCGCATCATCACTTGAGGATCTGCTTACGAAAGTACCAGATAAATTAAGTATGCCATCGGAAAATCTAACAGTAGTTTTGGAATGTGATGGCACGGAAGTCGATGATGAAGAATATTTCTCGACTTTAGATCCTGACACATCACTTATGATTTTACACGGTAATGAGAAATGGTCTCCAAATATGCCTAAGTGCCAAGTGTCTTTAGATCAAACGGACGATGTGACCCTAGGAGACAAAGGGCAAGTAGCAAGTTTGGTTGGTCGACTACAACACAATCTATGTCACATTTCACTCCTAGGTGGTCAAGATTTGGAACTATTATCAGACATGGATCCCGATAGTCTAGCAGACATTGTAACAGATAGGGACAATAGAATAATTCTAGAACACATCAAGGAAGCTTCTGGAAGGTAAGATTTTAATTAAATAATTTATGTTTAATAAAAATAGTTATTGTTGTAGAACAGGTCCTGTGAAGTAGGGTACAAGAATCACACTATCTATTCCCTTGTTGATCTCCATCAACAGCAATTATACAGCTTATGAACCTGTGCACAATAGGAATGGGCTTCCTACCTTCTATTTAATAGTACAGAAAAATAATTTACGAGATACTGGTGTAAATACAACTTTGCCTAATCTTTCCTAACATGCTGATGTGAGTATGTATGTAGTCATTGTTACTGAACTTGAACTGCTTACTGCCGTAAGCAGTTCTGTCATTTAAATTCTCTAAAATATGTTCAAAATTGTCTTTAACCTTGTATGTGCAGTCTATTGAAATTGAACCTATAATTACTCATCTAACACAACAACAAATATTATTAGTTTTAACATAGTTCATTCCACTATCTACTGTTATCTTATTATCATTACAGAATACTGCTAGAAAAACGTCAAGCACAAGATGCAATGGAATTGTTGAAACTGTATCATCAGAGTGTCGCCAATGGAACTGAAGACTTATCACCACCAAAACAAGAGAGAGTGGTAAAAGAATCCGTGTGAATGACTTTACCACACATCATAACTTGATTCAAAACTTTATAGCAATTACTAATGAAACTGAACTAAACCACTCTCCAGTTTAAAAAGAATAGCACTGCATGTTCCTGAATGTTTAATTATTTTAATTTCCATATTAGTTTTTTAAATCTGAATCAAGCTATGATGAATATAGACAAAACATAATCCTTTATTTATTTTTAAGGGATAGTTCATCTCAAAAGTTTACAAAAACGGATCTATTGTGTATTTTCTGGCTTGTAGATTTTTAATACTTTTCTGGAGGTATGGTAAATAAGACAAGTAGTATTAAATTGATTACTCATGGTAAACTAAATATTGAGGCCTTTTTATAACAATTTAGTTATGAACATTTTATTAGTAAGTAGTTCTAGTAAACAGATTACAAGATTACAGAAATATTCAGCATGCCATTTTTTTTTTACTATTATTTAAGATATAGCCTATCATGTACTACAATATCTTCCGCTGGTGTTAAATATAAATAATTTTCAATAATAAGTGGGTAAGTAAATAGAAGAAATTAGTGATAATACAACGCTAATCTTATGAATATGAGCTGAATATGAAAGTTATGATAATGTCTTAAGAAGCATGTAAGTTAGTGTATTTAGATGTTTATGTACATAAATATTAGAACAAGTATTGTGGTACAGAAAAGTAGTAGTATTACCTAGCCATACATTTTATTTGCTTTACTATTCTTAATTGAAACAAAGGTCTATTGTTTATCAACAGTAGCTGGTACTTCAAATTCACAGATCTGACAAGGCATGCTAGGACTGAGCATTTGTGGTGTTCTATATTTTATTTATTGAATTTCACATTTTGTAGACTTTTGAGAAACAAATTGCCACATGGTTGATAATCAACATCAATTTAAAAGACTGATAGACGGTAATTTTTTTTTATATAGTTTTACCCCTAGTGTAAGATTAATTTATTTAATTCCAAATTTGCTCAAACGTTTTACAGAATATTAAATAAGTTTTCCTATCTTTGATTTCCATCATGTAATATGAAACATGTGCATTTACTGTCATATCTACAATATATTAAAGCTTGCTAATTTATCTCCAAAATCATAGCTTTGTATGGTACTTTCTGTTTTGTGTAATTAATATAGACATCAGTAACTAATATGGAATTGTAACATAACTGTCACTGATTGATGAAGAAGTCGGAAAGATGTTTCTATGTGGTTAAATAGTTGTGTGATTTAGTAAAAGTGAGGCCTTTAGTTATTTTTCTGACCACAAATTATGAACAATTCATATCTTTCATAGTACATGGTTGCCATCGATATAAGTACCAACCGCACATTTCTGTCATTGAGATTAGACATAATGGCCTGAGTGTGACTGTGAACTCTAAATTCTATGACTTGTGGTGAATGTTTTATAAGGCTGGAATTCACCAGTGAAAATCTGTTCCAACTTAGTTCTCACATTTTGTGCAATTCATGGAATAATATGTGATATTGCAGTTCTAACTTATCTTGGTTCCTATCATTGGTGAAATCTGCTTTAAATCACCTCCATGTTGGTGTTCATTCATTATTATTTGTGCAATATTGTAAGATGAACATTTATGTTAGCATACTAAATTACTGTGCTAGATTATACACAAATGATTGATAAATAATATGAATTGTAATTTAGTAATCTATTAAAACTAATATAGCTGGCAAGTAGATTACTAAATTTACTGCACTTCCCATTTTTTATCATTAAGTAGCCATTTTAATGTTATTTCAGAGTGTTGATTCTGTACATCATGGCTAGTCATTAATTTGTGACATTCAGAATACAAAACATGGTTTGTAATTCTATTGTGCAAAATACAATGTACTCACAATATAATCTATGAAATATTAAATTCTAATCATAGCAAGTGTAACATGTCATTAGCAACAAGTAAATCACCTTATTGAAGGGGCTTCCACATGGTACAATTTTATGACCAATCTGACTAGATAGACAATCAAAATGTGTCATGTGGACAGATTAGATCTACATGTATGTTTTAATGGAAATTGGCAAATAAATTGTATCATGTGGAAGCCCCATAATTATGAGGATTTATGTATATATGTATTGTAGACAAAACATGCCATATTCTAAGTTAAATTTTATGCATATTAATCATTTATACTTATCAACTGGTACATTTTTGTGGAATTGGTAGTAGTCTGCAATATTCTCCTAGAGGAATTGGGTTTCAGTTTTACTGTGCACAAATAAAACATTTAAAAATATCATGGTTATTATTTATTCACAATCATAATAGTAAGTATAAATGAAAAGTTATACATCTTGGTTTGTTAAATTTTATTATTTTACTGTGACACATTATACAATAGATATAAAAACCAAGACTGACATTTATTAAATTATGGTATTGTTTCATTAACTATGTATAGTAGAGTCAAAAGTTAAATTCCATTTGAAGCATTAATACCTTATTATTCAGACACAATTTTAAAGAACAGTGCAGGAGCTTTTTTCGCGAAAAGGGTTGACTTTTTGACTGGAGAAGCCAACAAGTAGGCAATCTTCCTGTTCGTGGTCATTGATAAATTTTATAATGTCGTTTACGACTACAGAAACAGGAATACGTTTTATAGACGCCTCTCGTCGTAACTGTTCTGTAACAGCTCGCTGCTGTTGTAACGTTGACACCATCATATCCATAACGGCGGTATCTGATAGGCCTATGTTGAAAACAAAATTATCCGCTTCAATATACAAGATAGGGCGTAGCCGCACTTCTCGGAGGATCAACCTGAAAACAAGAAAACTTGTTACAATTGATACCTTCAAGAATAACACATTAGTCGGATATTCAGATACTCACAGCTAATAAAAATTATGTAGCTTGAGATAATTACGAGGAAATCTTGGAAAATTCGTCAAATTGTTGCAATATGACACGGACTTTGATAATAGACTGAATGACGAATGAACTAAACTACACTACCACAGCCACAGAGTAAGTAATAATATACTTTGATATTCAGTGTATATGGGCGGATTTATATTATGAACGACAACGACACGATGTTTCGCAACGGTACGTAAGAGATGCAAAGTGTATGAAGAAGCTTTTATATTTTCGTGGACGGTAAATAATAAATATTCTACGACATTTTACACAGCGCTTTCTAGACCCAAAGTAAGCATAGTTTAACTAGCTTGTGTTATGGGGTCCAGAATGCGGATAAACATACATATATACTTTTTTTTGTAAATACATACTATACATAGAAACACCCAGACCAATGCAAATAGACATATTCATGCATACAAATATTTGCACTGAGCGGGAATCGAACCCGCGCCCCCTGTGATAGCAGTCGAATGCACTACCGCTACGCCACATATCGTTGATCGTGATGGCCACCGTCACGATCAACGATATTATACAAATCTTGCGCCTATAAATACTCTACATCAGTCGCAGAGAAGTGGCCGTGGAAGGGTCTCCGCACTCGTCGGCGTCCAGACATGTACCACTAAAGATTTCGACCGCGGTGATCGACGAAACGTCTGGAATACAAGTTTCCGATGGACCTCGGCCAAACAGCCCAGAAGCAGTGAATACGGCACGGGGTTCATGAGCGAGGTAAATGATAGACGACTACTGGTGTAAACACTTATAATGCCACAATGTGTATACAATGCTATCAGAGTTACTGGCTATTTATTATGAATGCAAGGATCCTCAATATTAAAAAATATTTCAGTACTTATACTAAGAGTGTGAACGAAACTATACCTCGACCTAAAATAGCGTCAACGCCATCTAATGAGACACGCGCAACTAAAATATGGTTCCGTTGCACTGATGCACTTTATTAGTTCGGACATACCGCCCACCAAGGACATCCTGAAAATGTTCTTAACTACCGCCCACCATGTAACTATCACATCAAAAATTACAAACAACAGTACAACAAGATATGTCATTGGCGAGGGGATCCCAAAAAATTTTCACAACTGCAGTGCCTACAACAATCAAATTTCAACCTTATGAAAACATTAGCTTATACACAACATAACGTATACGTAACATACATTTCACTGAGCGACCGGTAACATACAAAGTTTAGAGGTAGGTCGCTTTATTGGGGAATATTGCGTACGCAGTGTAACGACCCGAGTGATTGCATCAGGATCCGGATGCTTCTGAACAACTCTCCCTAACAACCACCTGCCAGGAGGCAAATCATCCTCTTTCACGAGCACCACGTCCCCAACGGTTAGTTCCGAGGTTTGATAAGCCCATTTATGCCGCTTCAATAACTGATTTAGGTAGTCTAGCGACCACCTCCTCCAGAAATCCTGCATCATTCTCTGGTGAAGTTGCCATCTCGGTAAGGTTTTTATAATTTGAATCTGGAACAATCACGAGTGGCCCTCCGACCAGAAAATGAACCGGGGTTAAGATCATCAATTTACCGTGGTCTTCCACATAGGACAACGGCCTAGAGTTAAGGCACGCCTCGATTTGTGCCAACACGGTAGCCATCTCCTCAAATGTCAGCGTAGAGTTTCCGATCACTCTCTTAGGGTGGAATTTGGTCGACTTTATCCCTGCCTCCCAAAGTCCCCCGAAATTGGGCGTATGAGGAGGAATAAAGCTCCACTGAGTACCGTTATTTTAGAGATATTCAGCTAGCTCCTCATTCACACCAGATTTCTCCTTATTATATAAATAAAGAAGCTCTCGTGCCGCGCCTACGAAATTGGTGCCGTTGTCACTGTACAACTCAGCTACCCGACCTCGCCTTGCTACAAACCGTTTAAAAGCTGCCGAGAATCCCCTGGTACTTAAGTCACTTACGGCTTCTAAGTACACCACCCGAGTGGACATGCATATGAACAATGCAATATATCCCTTAAATGACTTATTACCACGACCCTTAGACATTCTTATATTTATGGGGCCGGCGTAATATACGCCGCTGCATAAAAATGGCTTATTCGACCCACGCAGACGGTAATTGCCCCATGAGCTGCGTTCTAGTTGAAGCCGCATAGCGAATGCATCTAACACAACCCCTCACATATTTTTTAACCAATAACTTGACCCCTACGACCCAGTACTTCGAGCGTAAATAGGTGACCATCAATTGAGGACCACCGTGCAGGGTTTTCTCATGTGAACCCGCGACCAAAAGATTGGTCAGAAGGACTCTTTCGGAATCAGAATCGGATGAACACGATCGTAACCAAGTTCCGACATCTCCAATCTGCCTCCGACTCTAATAATTTCATTAGAATCTAGAAATAGATTCAACGACTTTAGGTTACTGTTTTTGTGTTCCAGAACTTTGTACTTTGTCCCTTTAGTACCTTAAATTCCTCGACATACGCTAGTTCTTGCTTGACTAGATACCTTGTACGATGTCTAGTTGATCCCTTCCTGACGAGGTTTTAAAATCTGCGGCAGTAAGCTATCACTCGAACCAACCTAGACAATGACGAAAATCTATTCCAAAACCCATGATCAATCGTGACTGTGTGCACCTTAACTTCTTCCAAATCCGTGGTGTTATTCTGAGCCTTTTTAAATTCAATCACTTCCAGCTTTAAGAATTCTGGACCTTCCCACCAAATAGAAGTCGATTGAAGTTCAGCAGGTGAAACACCACGTGATGCACAGTCAGCTGGGTTCTGTTTGGATGGTACGTGAGACCATTGATGTGCATCCATGAGGATTAAAATATGGAAAACCCTATTGGCGACAAAGGTTTTCCAGCGGCTGGGATGGCTGCTAAGCCAAGCCAACACCACTTCACTATCCGTCCACGTGTGCCAATCAGCCTTTGGTATATCCATAACCCTTCCCACTTCAGCAATCAGTTTGGTTAAAAGTACCGCCCCACAAAGTTCCAATCTTGGGATAGACACCGGTTTGATAGGAGCCACCTTGGTTTTTGAAGTTACCAAAACAACATGGACATTACTTCCATCGTCTATTACCCGAAGATAAATGACTGCGGCATATGCTACCTTAGAGGCATCCGAAAATCCATGTAATTCGGTTTTTATATTATTGGAACATGTGTTTAACCAGCGTGGTATCTTCACGTTCATCAAGGAAGACAAATCAGTGCGGTAAGTAGCCCATTCGTTTAGTAAGTTGCTTGGAATTTCTTGATCCCATGCTAAACCTGCTAACCATAACTTTCGAATGAACACCTTAGCTAAAATTATGGTTGGTGCTAATCACCCCAAAGGGTCAAACAAACGTGCAATATCAGAAATAATTTTCCTTTTTGTTATAGGTTCAGTCAGCGTCGGCAGTTTAACCTTATACTGAAAGACGTCATCACTGGAATTCCAGGTAAGTCCCAAAATTTTCGTAATATTGTCCATTTCTATGTTTAAAAGTTCATCCTTATTCCTTTCCCTATTGCTATTGCTGATCCATTTCTGCAAATTAAACCCACACTTCGATAGGACTGTATTAATTTTTGTGTAAATATTTAATCCCTTTTCAATATTTTCAGCTCCAGACATGAAATCGTCTATATAAAAATCATTCAAAATGATTTTCGCTATTTCTGGCTCACTCTGACATTCGTCGTAAGCCACCTGATGCAGAGCACGTACTGCTAAGTATGGCGCTGAGGCAGTACCGAAGGTTACTGTTATCAGCTCATACTCTTCAATTTTCTTTTCAGGGTTGTCCCTCCAGATGATTCGCTGAAATATTGAATCCTTCTTGTCTACTAAGACCTGGCGATACATTTTTTCTATGTCAGCAACTAGACAGATTGGATGTTTTCGCCAACGCATAATAATATGACGTAAGTCAGCCTGCAACGTTGGCCCTACCATTAAATGGTCATTTAATGACATCCCGTTGGAACCCTTACAGGACGCATCAAATACGACACGCACCTTGGTCGTAACCTTATCCTCCCGGATGACAGCGTGATGAGGTAACTATATTGCTGTTTTATTATTCAAATAATTTTTTGTTACCTTTTGCATGTGATTTAAATCTAAATATTCTTGTATTACTGAGGCATACTCAGCACAAAAGCAGTAATTTTTATTTGCAAGTTAGTATCCTTGCGTGACCTCAAATTTATTGAGACTGTGTACTTGAAGTGACACTTTTGTCTCCACCTACACCTAACAAAGTGTTTTTCGTTGTATGTTTCCTAAGACCTAAATGTTGAACCATTGCCTCGGTTACAAAGGATCCCTGCGACCCTTGGTCCAACAAAGCCCTAATAACCTGATAGCTCCCATCTCTCGACTGAGCCTTTACCAAGGCTGTCGCTAATAATACTGTATTTCCCCTGTCGAAAGATGTGAGACCAATGGATGGCTTGATCCGTCGGCTTGGACAACCGTATCGTTACCATCCGCCTGCCTCGATGAGGAGGCTTCCACCTGAGTGGCACTAGTGGACTCATCAACTGACCCGGAAACATCCGCGGGGTGTAACAATGTGTGATGACGACGTCTACACACCTGGCATTTGGTCGAAGATTTACAGAACTTAGCTGCGTGATTACTATTAAGGCATACAAAACACAAACCTTTTTCCCGTACGAAGTCACGTCGCTGAGCGTTAGACTGCTTACCAAATTTCGTACAAGTCTTTATTTTGTGATCTGCAGAACAATATGTACAAGTTACACCCTATTTATTTTTAACAATATGTAAAGATTGCGTTTCTTTAGATACTTTTACTTTCTTACGCCCGTCAGGAGTGTCTTCTATATTTTCAAGCCCTCGGAAGCGACTGTTAAGATACTCAAAGAATTGCGATTTAGTAGGCAACTCGTCACCACCCTCTTCTGATATCTTCAACTCCCAAGCCATTCGCGTCTCTTTATCAAATTTTTGACTAATCACATAAACAATAAAAATATCCCATGATGAGGTATCTTATCTACGTCTAGATTGCTTAGTGCATCTAAACATTCTGTCGTTGTATTCAATAGAAATTTGATTTCAGACGCAGATTCATGTACAATATTTCTTTGGTTTAACAAACGTTTTAATATGTTGACTGCCAAAAACCGTTTATTGTTATACGTGAGATTCAACATATCCCACGCTATTTTATAATTATCTGATGTAACCTTTATATGTCTCACTAATTGTTCGGCTTCTCCGGTCAAATGCCCCTTTAAATAATAAAACTTTTGTGCGTTTCCTATATTTTTATTGTCGTGCACTACCCCCATAAACAAATCCCTAAAGGTACTCCATTCCGAGTACTTGCCCGAAAATGGAGTCACTCTCAGCTCGGGCAAATTCACTTTACTCACTATCTGACTAGTTTGACCACTGGAGCTGCCCTTTACCTCAGACTGAGTTGAAGTACTTTTTTATGTCAAGCAATCTTTCCTTCAACAGAGTCTTAAAATCTATGTACAGTTCTTCAACCGCATCATACGCACTATTTTTATGATAGTTGGACCCTTGAAGATCCGCTTTCTTTATAGTTTGTATAATGTTATTGTGATTATCGTAAAATTACGTCCAATGAACTTCCAAGTTTTCTAATCTAGTTTCTATGTATGAAGCCGTTAGCCGTCCTTTAGAAAACTTTTTAGGGTTCCGTTGCCAAATGGCAAAAAACGGAACCCTTATAGATTCGTCATGTCTGTCTGTGTGTCCGTCCGTATGTCTCAGCCACTTTTTTCCGAAACTATAAGAACTATGCTGTTGAAACTTGGTAAGTAGATGTATTGTGAACCGCATTAAGATTTTCACACAGAAATAGAAAAAAAAACAATAAATTTTGGGGGTCCCCATACTTAGAACTGAAACTCGAATTTTTTTTTTTCATCGAAGCCATATGTGTTAGGTATCTATGGATAGCTCTTCAAAAATGATGTTGAGATTTCTAATATTATTTTAATCTAAACTGAATACTTTGCGCGGGAGACACTCCCAAAGTGGTAAAATGTGTCCCCCTCCCTTGTAACTTTTAAAATAAGAGAATGATAAGACAAAAAAAAATATGATGTACATTACCATGTAAACTTCCAACGATAATTGGTTTGAACGAGATCAAGTAAGTAGTTTTTCTTAATACTTCATTAATCGTAAACCGCAATTTTCCTTTCATTCAATCAACTCAAATATAAAAATTAAAAAAAAACATTATATTAACAATGTTACTTGATGTTATGGAACCCTTAATGGGCGAGTCCGATTCGCACTTGGCCGCTTTTTTAAAGTTGCTTTGTGCCTTTTCTATTTTATTTGCTGTCTTCTTGTAGATTCTCTAATGGCTCCATACTTTACAATTAAACACAGTGAAACTTATCAAGAAACAAAACTATAATCTTTTATATCACCACCAGAACAAACTTTTTATCAAAGTACCTACCTACACACAAGTGCATTAGCGTACATAATATTTTCATACATTGACATTACTTCAATTGAAATTTCTTCTGATTATTTTAATTACTTAGTTGACTTTATTTTAATAAATTGAAAATTTGCATACCTTGTGGGTTGAATACGGCATGACCAAACCTTTTTATGTAATACCTAATTTGTACCTGTATTCGCAAATAAATGATGATTATGATTATGGTTATTCAGTTGGGTCCAAATAGGTTCCCCGTCTGAATCAACTTTCACTTAAAATACTACAAGTCCCAACACCACACAGTGAAGTACACAGAAATAATGCAGTCTTTTAAAGTTCTAACTGCTTGATCTCGATTAAGTTTCTTAAACGTGGATTAATTATGTTAAGTTGCTCTTCTGATTAATGAAGATGTAAATGTACTCACAGTTTTATTTCCGCACTGACACTTTACCACACCATTCGAACTGAACTGACCGAAATATCCAACTCTGCTAGGCGCCTCCCATCGTGCGTTGTTCCTCCGGACCTCCGCTGCCAACTGCACACGGCCAACCAGGTTGTAGCTTGATCCGGTTCCTCCTTGAGCTGCCACACCAATCTTGATGCCGCTGTAGGAGATTTGCTCTGAACAGCGATCCACTGCTCAGTTTTCCTAATACGACGGGCTATAGCCGTCTCACCGCAATGACTACAAAAACTGGCTACAAACGATCCAACAGAAGAACCATGAATACGGCACGGGGTTCATGAGCGAGGTAAATGATAGACAGCTACTGGTGTAAACACTTATAATGCCAGAATACAATGTGTATAGAACGCTATTAGAGTTACTGGCTATTTATTATGAATCCAGGGATTCTCAATATAAAAAAATATTTCAGTACTTATTCCAAGAGTGTGAACGAAACCATACCTACGCCATCTATTGAGCCACGCGGAACTAAAATATGGTTCCGTTGCACTAATGCACTTTATTAGTTCGAACAAGCAGTATATTCTACAGGTAACGATATTGTGCTATTCCTGTCACTCACAGTTACTTTAAAATAGTGGCTGACGATAATTTTTAGCATGTTGACGATAAGTAGTCAATAGCTAGTAACTGACATTTTGGGCATTTTCGTGTTATTGAAAAATAGATCAGACACATTCTCATAAAGATCTTAGGTACATCTCTCATTGTAGCCGTATCTATTATTGTGTTCTTAATAATTTCTGACGGCAATATATCCAATCTGTACTCAAACGCTCAATATCAACGGAGCGGCACTTGGAAATATTCTGTGCCACCGGCAAATTTGTAAATAAGCTTTTGCACCTCAGATGATTCAAACTTGTCGTACAGCGGTTACAAGGGGCCTCTCTGGCTACAGCTCTCTAGTGGCGGACCTAATTTGCATTCTGGTTGCGTCACAGTCTTCTTTAAACTCTCTATTATGTATTTGTGTGGATAAAGCAGCAAATGAAACGAATCGAGATTTAATCCTTTTTGGAAGCAAGAACATAGCAATTGATAAGCATATTATTATCTAATCAAATTCTGCCAATATTGGTAATTTCCGTAATGTAGTACAGGTATTTTATTATATTCTTCTATTACTCCCCGATTTTAAAATAAAGCTTTGAGGATATGTCGCCACAGGTTATGTTTATAAAAAGCTGAAATATCAAATAGTAGTATGGATATATAAGTTAAACTAAAATATTTAAGGGGTATGCTTTTCCTAGCCTGCCGCCAACTATCGAGAATCCCCCGGATCCACGTTGGGCGCTCAGACGCCTGGATCGGGAGGCTCTCCTGGAGGCATCAATAGTGCAGGCCTGGATTCCGTCACTGGCCAGGCCTGCCGATGTCGACGCAGAGGCGGAATGGTTCAGGAGAGCCATGTCGCATATCTGCGATGCGGCGATGCCTAGGGTTAAGCCCGGCCCGGCAAAGAAGCAGGTGTACTGGTGGTCAGCGGAGATCGCACAGCTGCAAGCAGCGTGCGTGACCGCTCGCCGCCGGTACACCAGGTTTCGCCGGAGGCGTCGCCGCCCAGACAATGCGGAAGCCCGAGGGGCGGAGCTGTATGAGGCGTACAAGGGGGCCAAGAGGACCCTCCAGGAAGCCATTAAGCAGGCCAAAGGGCGGGCCCGCGAAGAGCTGCTGGAGTCTCTGGAGCAGAACCCATGGGGGCGCCCTTACCTTGCGGTTAGGGGCAAAATCCGCCCTAGGGCGCCCCTACTGACCCAGAGCCTCCAGCCGGAGCGGCTGGAGGGGATCCTGGGCTCACTGTTCCCGCCGATAGCGGAGGAACATGCTCCTCCGCGCATGGCTCCGCCTCAGGCGCTAACGCTGATATTTTTTTTTTTTTTTTTGTTCATTTATTATATATTCATAGCGAGAGCGATGTGCCCGAAGTCAGGGAGAGTGAACTGGGGGTAGCAGTGCTCCGGCTTAAAGCCCGGAAATGCACTGCCCCCGGACCCGACGGCATTCCAGGCCGAGCATGGGTCCTGGCCCTGGAGGAACTAGGGCCTCGACTGGTGGCGCTCTTTAGCGCATGCCTCGAAAGGGGCCAGTTTCCAAAGGCTTGGAAGACGGGGAAACTGGTCCTTATCCGGAAGGCGGGGCGGCCGGCGGATCAGCCATCCGGTTACCGGCCGATCGTGTTGCTCGACGAGGTGTGCAAGCTGTTTGAGCGGATTATTGCAGAGCGCCTCGTCGAGCATCTCACGAACGTGGGGCCAGATCTGGCGGACAATCAGTTCGGTTTCCGCCGGGGGCGCTCCACTGTGGAAGCGATCATGCGCGTTAGGCGCCTGGCGGAGGAAGTAGTCTCGCGGAGTGGGGTGGTGGTGGCGGTATCTCTCGACATCGCCAACGCCTTCAACACCCTACCCTGGAGCTGCGTTAGGGAGGCGCTCGCGTATCACGGAGTGCCTCCTTACCTCCGCCGCATTGTCGAGGCATACCTATCCGAGAGGGCCATAGTTTACCCGAGCTGGCTAAGGCCAGGGTGGCGAGAAGTGTCGTGCGGTGTTCCGCAGGGGTCGGTCCTAGGGCCACTCCTGTGGAACATCGGATTCGACTGAGTGCTGCACGGTTCGTTGCTCGAGGGTGTCGTCAGCATAACATGTTATGCTGACGACACCCTCGTTATGGCGCGAGGAGCAACGCACCGAAGCGCGGAACTAAAGGCCACGGCAGGGGTTGCTCAAGTCGTGGGTCGAATATGGCGGCTGGGACTCGAGGTGGCTCTCCACAAATCCGCGGCTATGTGTTTCCACGGGCCTCGAAGGGGCCACCTGCGGGAACCAGGATAACCGTAGGGGGCGTAAGCATCGGCATCGAGCCCACGATGAAGTACCTTGGGCTCGTACTCGATAGCCGATGGGACTTCGGACCTCATCTCCGAAGCCTGGTCCCGAAACTGAGGGGAGCTGCGACCGCGCTATCGCGACTGATGCCCAACTTTAAGGGACCCAACGCTCCCACTAGGAGACTGTACCTGGGGATCGTGCAAAGCATGGCCTTGTACGGGGCCCCCGTATGGGCGAAGACTCTGGCGGCCCGCAACGTGGCTGTATTAAACAGCCCGTTAAAAGCGATGGCCATCAGAGTCATCAGGGGGTATCGCACGATCTCCGTCGAGGCAGCATGTCTCCTAGCCGGGACCCCTCCATGGGACCTGGAAGCGAGAGCCCTTGCGCTGCTGTACCAGTGGCGCAAGGAGGCGCTGGAGCGGGGCCATAGGCCGGAGCCCCGAGAAATCAGGGCTCAGCGGTCCCAGCTCCACCGGGAACTCATGGAGACATGGAGGGTGCAACTTGAGCACCCAAGGTGGGGGAAATCCACCATTGCGGCGGTGAGACCGATCATGAAGGAGTGGTTGGAGAGGGACCATGGGGACCTCTCCTACCGGATGTGCCAGATGGTTACCGGACACGGGTGTTTCGGTAAGTATCTGTGGCGCATCCACCGGGAGACAACGCCGCAGTGCCAGCACTGCGAGGATCCTGGCGAAGACACGGCGCTCCATACGTTGGTGGAGTGTCCGGCGTGGGCGAGTCAACGCCAGGATCTCGTTGCGGTCCTGGGCGTGGACGTTCTCTCGTTGGAGACCATGTTGAGGGCCGTGGTCTCTGATGGGAGCAAGTGGCACGCCGCCACCTCTTTCTGCGAGCAGGTAATGCGTACGAAAGAGACGGCGGAGAGGGAGCGGGAGAGAACCCTGCCCCCCGAGTTTCGCAGTCTGCGGCGAGGACGCCGCAGACTCATGTACGCCCGGGACTACCGACCTCCATGATCGGGGGCTGAGGACGGCAGTTGGCCGACTCGCCGTCCTTACAGAAGCAGGCCGTGGCGGAGGCGTGTCGTGTGTGCCCTACACACGCCTGCCAACTCACCGAAGCGGGATAAAATCCGACCCCACCAGGCGAGGCCGCGGTGGCGGCCAAACTCCGCCGGCATCCCTGGGGTTGGGGGGGGGGGGTACCCGAAGGGATTTCGGCACGTAAAAAAAAAAAAATGGGGTATGCTTTTCAAAAATACAAAAAAAATGTTTTTGCTCCGTATAAAGGACATCCTAATGAAGGTATTCCGTAGGAGACGTAGGTAGGTAGAGTTGTGTCCACGCACATTATTTACAGCGCTATTTTATATTTATTTTATATATTATTGATTATTGAAGTGAAAACTTCTTTTCGCGGCGTTGTGCACTTTTTTCAAGACAGATCGATTCCGACCGAGGCGCAAGAAACACTTTTTGTCATCATATAACTTTTTGTAATATTTATTCTATTTTGTGCCATAAATCTATTGATATAATATGGAAATTAAACAAAGTGCATCTATTAATGAAAAAAGTGACGAAGAAATAGCATAAGAAAATGAGTGAGTACTTTATAAATATATTAGCAACGATGGTTCTGGTAATAATGTTGGTGAAAAAGTCGTTGAAATTATGGATGGAAGTTGATTTTTCTGAGAGAAAGTTCTGAAGTGTTCAATTTTTAATGTAATATAAATTGTCATGTTTTGTAAATATTGTATGTTACCACATAAATGATAGTACTTTTATACTGATAATTAAAGCAATTCGTGCAAAATTATTCCCTAACCATTCCAAAATATCAAAAATGCACAACGTTAATATTCAAGTTTTCACTTCTGCCGACACTCCCGGAGTGCAACTCCTTTTTTTTATTGATTTTTTTGTACAACTGCTGATTAACTCCTTTCGGACGTAATTTCCTCTTGAGGTTGGAGTCATTCTGGATGTGTGTTGAGCCAGCATACGTGAATTATGAATTTCTCAGATCGATTTGCCAGAATGATTTTAATCTGGGACCCGAATTTTCGAACTATGCATTCATAACGCTTGTAACTCCATAGTCCACACATTTGCAGTCAGATTCTAAATTTTTAATAAGTTGCTTAAGTGAAAATAGTGCGATTACTGTTAATTCCTCCTCCATTAAAATATTTGCATGACCGTGTAATACAAGACCAAAGGCTAATTTTACGAGATCACCAGTGACTACTGAATCTACCTGGATCAATCATAATGCACTTAATTTCGGCTGGCTGAATTAATAAGATCAATTTAGAAGGCTCAGAATTCTATAAAAAACCTACGTGCTCCTCACAAATCCGGAAAAAATCAGATTATGAATTTCTAAGTTAGAACTGACATAATCATTTTGTTATTGTTCGCTGACTAACCCGGTGTAACCCGGTATGATGGATTGTCCTTTGGAAATGATCTCATTAGTATCCCTATACTAGGTATCTACCTAGTATAGGGATACTACGTATCTCATTTCCTAATTCATTTCATGGAAATTTCATTTCCACAGACTAGGTAGGGACCTAGTCTGTGGAAATTAGTGTTTATGGATAGCATTCTCCTTGTGTGCATAGACTTAAGAAAATATATGAATTCAGACCGGGCATGTTTCGGCCTGCAAAAATGAAAATTTCGATATAAAAAAAATATATATTGATAATGTTAATTAGCCCTTTCGTACTACGTTAATTAATTTATGACCCCGTCTTTCGTTTTCCCAGGAAAATTCAAAATATCATTTTCCTTTTTTCACCTTTTCAAATACCCGTATCTCTTTAAAAAATGGTTATTTTTTGTTCTACCAAACGTAGAAAAATTGCCCTTGAGCTGATTTAAATTGCCCGCGTGTCAATTATTATAAATATTTAATAATAATCCTATAAAAAATATGTAAAGAAACCGTAATGGAATTACATGCGCGGTAGAAAAAAGGCAACACTGCTCTAGTCTAAGGGCAGCATTTACAACTTACAACAAAATATCAAAATATAAAGTTATTTCTCGTCGTAAGTCATAATAAAAAATGAAGCTGATGATTAAAGTGATATTTCAATGTAAGTGGATTTATTATTACTGCTATTAATGTTGCCATTCTAAGTAAAGCTTCATACCTCAATTTTGTATTCATGTTAAACAGGATACCCCTTCATGGAAATACAGGTGTGTGTGTGTATATGTATGTAGGAAATACACATATAAGATAACTATTTATTTGGAATATAATAATTGATAATACATAACAAAAACTGCATTCTCTGTACTAATAGTTTTATAAAATAATATAATATCTTGACTAATTACAGATTTGTGACAGTAACATGAAGATTATAGGCATTAATGCAGTTTTTGCGCAGCTCTTCCTATATAAAGTGTCACAAAATTAGGTCTCTGAATTTGGTGAGATGACTTGGTATCGACAAAATATGTATTTGAAACAAAAAAAAATATCGGGTAAAATAAAATAAAAAAACAAAAAATGAAAAAAAAAAACACTACCAGCGACCAGTGTCACGTGACGCGATGAGCACACGTGACGCTGGTCGCGATTTAGGTATTTCCCACACATCCGCTTGGAGAATACTGCGAGGACTGCACGCCTACCACGTGCGTCACGTGCTCGTCGCGTCACGTGACGCTGGTCGCTGGTGGTGTTTTTATATTTTAATTTTTTTTTTTTTTACCCGATATTTTTTTTGTTTCAAATACATATTTTGTCGATACTAAGTCATCTCACCATATTCAGAGACCTAATTTTGTGACACCTTATATCAATAATATATAAATATATACAAATGTTTATTTATCTGTAATCTAGGTATATTATGTATCAAGTATGTTCCTTTGCATTCTAGAACCCATAATACACCAAATGGTATAAGTTAAGCTATGCTTATTTTGGGTCTAGATTAGGCTGGGCATAATATCCTAGAATATTTATTTATATTTAGCAATAAAAACATAAAATGCGTTCCAGTTATTTTGTTATTCCTCAATTGCCTCATCATCATTTCAGCGTTTTTTCCGGTTGCATCCGAGACTTTCACCTCAAAGCCCGTCCACTTGCTCCTTCTCTTGGTTTGGCTTTACCTATGGCTTTTATGGACGCGACTGCCGTCTGACCTTCTTACCCTGAAAGGAAAGCCTACAACAGAGAATTGCCTATGCACTTTAAAAAAAAACACTACAAGTTTTTCATTTATTAATTACCTACTTGCCTACAAAGTATCATTAAAGACAAAATGTTAATAAGTTATTCATTAATAAAATACAGAGTAATAAAAAATCACAGAGAATGTTTATAGAATCAGTAAAATCACAATGTATTCAATTATTATTTGTCTAATTTCTTCATTGCATAAAGTGTTGAAAAATCATCGTACATTCATTGTTTTGTCTTTTATTTTATTCCTTCTAATTTCTCAAGTGCTTCTGCACTCCTGAAAGGAGGAAACGATTCTATTAATTTCTATTAAAATTCTTATTCTATTCATAATATTTTTACATTTAAAATCTAATAAGATTTTTTTTATCATAACAAAATGTTTCAAAATTAAGTAACAGATGATTTTGATAATTAAGTGATGTTTTGATGTGGATAAATCTAAAGGGAATTAAGACTTGCATAACATTAGCTATTAAGTGTTTCTAACTTTTGCTTTTTATAATCCTTCATTATTTCCAATGTTTGCCTCTTTATTTATAATTTTTCTCTCTCAATATTTATAAGCTCTTTATCACTGGACTCTGAAAAGGGTTAATGACATAAGATATCTACGTACTATAGTCCTATTTAATACATCTTATTAAATATGACTATATAAGGTAGGACTACTAAATAATTGAGTTAATAGAATATAATAATTAAGAGTAGGGGAGTATAAAATAATTTAAATAATGGAAGCAAACATTCTACCTCTGCTCTTATTTATTTTTCTTTTTAGTCCCATGGGTTCAACTTTGACAGTGTCCTCAGTGAGGGAGTTCTGCAGCAGGAAATCCACTGGGGATTTTTCTTTAACAAGTGATAGGGCCGTCTGAGTGTCTAGATGTGTTGTCTCAGAAAGATGTTGATCATCCGTTACCTGTATTATTATATTGATTATAATGTTAGAATAAACGTGAAATAAATTTATGTTCTCAGTCTAATGACATACAGTAGGTATATACCAGGGATGATTGCTGCCCCGACAAGAAGACAGTGAACGTCCTTAAATGCAAATAACTTTGATTTCCCAATGTTATAATCAATTTGGCCTCTGTGGTCAAAATTGAGATAAGTGAGTGATAAGAGATCTCAAATAAGGTAGGAACATCCCACTGTTTCACGTACACCTGGAATTCCGTAGACGGCTTCCGTTCCAAGTACAGCCAATACTTTTTCCTCTAAGCTTGTCAGTGGAGCTTCAGTGCTTGGGCCTCCACCAGTACCGTTAATAACTTTCTTAATTTTTGTATTGGATTTCAAATCCCTCAAGGAGGTATCGCTTGCTTACTGCAAAATAAAATAAACAGTTAAGAATCTTCCATTGCCAATCATGCAAACACATTATCCCCATAATATACCTAATGATAATAAAAATCTAGTAATAATAAAACCACTTACATTGAAATATTACTTTAATCATCAGCTTCATTTTTTATTATGACTTACGACGAGAAATAACTTTATATTTTGATATTTTGTTGTAAGGAGATGCTGCCCTTAGACTAGAGCAGTGTTGCCTTTTTTCTACCGCGCATGAAATCCCATTACGGTTTTTTTATTTTTTATAGGATTATTATTAAATATTTATAATAATTGACACTCGGGCAATTTAAATCAGCTCAAGGGCAATTTTTCTACGCTTGGTAGAATAAAAAATTACCATATTTTAAAGAGATACAGGTATTTGAAAAGGTGAAAAAAGGAAAATGATATTTTGAATTTTCCTAGGAAAACGAAAGACGGGCTCATAAATTAATTAACGTAGTTCGAAAGGGCTAATTAAGATCTATCAATGTATATATTTTTTATATCGAAATTTTCATTTTTGCAGGCCGAAACATGGCCGGTTGAATTCAGAGAGTCATTCTGGATTTCCAGATATAATATAATGTGAGTCATGTGTGAGTCGTTCACTAAACCTGTTGCTAACAGTGATTTATATACTCTTTGGTTGCCAATGCCAATAGAGTAAAATATAGAATATATTTTGGTTAACCTAGATAACCGGACGGACCAATAATAATCTATGGGACATTGGGACGTATCTTAGGTTAACTGAATTACATTCTTAAGTTAGTTTATTTATCGTTATTTAAGTATTTTGATTCCTAATTTCCATCGCTTAATTTGGATTTATTTCATAATTATTGTGTTGTTTTTAATTTCAGCTCACAAGAGATATTTTTCCTTGATATAAACTTAAAATGGATGGCGATGGAACCGACACTGCAAGTCCTAAGTCATATTCTGGAATACCAGAAGCCGTATTTGTAGTAAGTATTTTCATTTATTCTATTATCTACTGATTGCAATTTTGTGAACTTTAAAATATAACCATGGTTACAAATAGTTGTAACTAAAAACCACAAACAGATGTGCAGAAGTAATGTTGTATTTATTTCTATTACCTAAATTTTAATGAAGAATTTAATTTAAGGTGATTGAATGACTCGCCACTGCTGCACCATTATGTGGCTTGTAGTTGCTATATATTTAACAGATAAATATGTAGCTCAGGTGAAATTGTAATAATAGACTGACAGAACTAATGTAAGTTTCTTTAATAGGATAATGTTGATGAATTTATGAGCAAACCTGAGAATTCTGATGGTGTAGATAAAGTACTTAGGAATCTTGATGAACAACATGCTAAGTATAAACACATGGAGTTATCGCTTGCTACTAAACGTAGACGGTTGCGACAGCAAATACCTGATCTGTCACGCTCCTTGGAAATGATTGAAAAACTGAAAATCCAGAAAGAAGAAATGGAAACAAAATTCCTTCTTAGTGATCAAGTTTTTGTGAAGGTGATGATATATTTTATTTATACTCATAATCCTAAGGTGCATGCTTACCACTTTTATGCATGTATCTCTGGGTTTATTATTGAATTCTGTAAAAATGTGATAACATTGCCAAGGCAAGAAACTAATTTGAATTGGCTTGGTATGCATAACATCCTCTTTTAGAGAGATGGAAATTACTGACTTCAAAAATATACCTGATAATATTGGCAGCATTTACAGTCTTTTGTTTTATGCCTGTACTCAATAGTAGGTGAGCAGTTTTAAGGTTGCATGTGGAATATGCCTGTACTTGAACACATATGGGTATTGAAATCACCAGACTATTTTAGTGTATATTAGACACTTACAAAACTTTGTATTTCTCCTATTTGCATCCTCTTGAAAACACAGATGGGTACTAATATAAATGAAATTGCTCTAAACAATACTTATAAATCATTCACTAATTATTATTAATTAGTTTATTCATTTAGTGAATATTCAAGCTGTGAGTATGACTTACATGGCAGTTATTTTATTAAGACTGATTTTATTACGTTGTTATAATGGAGTAAACTTCCTACTAAAGAAATAAAATAATATATGATTTATTCATCAACAAACTTACTATCAACTGAATAATCTTCTTTCTTATATATAAAAATGAATTGCTGTTCGTTAGTCTCGCTAAAACTCGAGAACGGCTGGAGCGATTTGGCTAATTTTGGTCTTGAACTATTTGTGGAGGTCCAGAGAAGGTTTAAAAGGTGAATAAATATGGAAGTTGTTATCGATTGAGGCAGTACGAAGTCTGCCTGGTCAGGTAGTTATCAATAATTATTCATACCTCAAATACTAGCTTGAAATATATTTTTATCAAAACTTGGTGAGAAATAGAAATCTTTTATTTAGTTTTGGAATTTAGTATGCAAACTGTATAATATGCAAGTACTCTCATTATGCTATTAATAATTTACATTATGCATAAGCATATGCACTTATACACCTATCATCATACAAATTGTAACTATTTATTTTGGTATAGGAAAATATTTACTTGACATGATTGAGATTCATTAAGCATTACACTAATGATTGAAAGGCAAAGTGATATCTACTCAAAGACAAAGAAAAAGTCCTAAACACCATGATAATCTAATTAATACCTTTAAACAAGCAATTCCTGTATATGTATATAATATACTAACTGATCACTGTGGCTCCGCCCGCGCGGACTTATAATTTTTTCGTCATATCTCCGGTTCTACTTACCCAATTGCCATCAAACATACAGCAGATTTTAAGTCTGACCAAGGCCTTTCTAATAAAAAAAAACCCCATCAAAATTTGTTCAGCAGTTTTTGCTTCCACTGCGAACAAACATACAAGAATACCAAAGAATATTTTTGTGTTCAGAATCTACTATTGTTTACATAGTATTCTATAAAAAAAAAACTTTTTTTTAGTAATTTTTGTATTTATTTTTTAGCCTTGATCCCATTCAGGTATATGCCTCCTCCATCTCCTTCTAAGTCTCCCTATTTTTTAGTTTTCGTCTGCTACTGTGACAATGTCATCGATCCACCTCATTTTTGGTCTGCCCAGTTTCTCATTCCCGGTGGACCTCTGCACTTAGTGATTTACAGAGTCCATCGTTGGTCTGGGGCCCTAGCCACATGTTCAGCCCACTGCCATTTCATTTGTCGAGCATGTTCAATAACACCTGATTATTATTATTATTTCCAACGGGGACGCCGGTGACCTGGCGGGTGATCAACCTTACCTTAGTGGGTCATTTCACCCATTTCCCCTGATCCTCCCTTTTGGGGAGGATCAGACTCCCTTATGGTTACCCGGCAATCACGGCGTTCCGTCGAACCTACCTGTATCCTTGCAAAATCTTACGATCTGGTCCACCTTCAGATCCTCCAGGTTTTCTGTATCCTGTGTATCCAACCCCATTGTCTCCCATCTTATCAGTGAGTACATGGGGCATTCGGCGAGCAGGTGGAAGCTGGTCTCGTCACCATCCATGCACTCTGGGCATTTGGGGTCGGTTTTCACGCCTATCAGTGTCAGGTGCCTGTTCAGTCGGCTGTGTCCTGTTAGCACTTCTATGACGAGCCTCATGCTTACTCTGGAGAGTTTTATCAGCTGGCTCGTTCTTTTTTTGTCATGCCTGTCGATGATCTCCATCTCCGGTTCCGGTCTCTGCTTCAATGCTTCGGCTCATTACTCCCTTGGTTATTTTATGGGCAATTAGGCTAGGCCTAGGCTCCGGGCCCACCAGGTTTTCATCAGCCCCTTTCCTGGCCAGTTGATGATGATAGCGAAGATTTCTGCTTGGAAGACACTGGCAAAGTTTCCTAGGGGTATTGACCTATTTATCTCTGTACCGTCTGCGCACTTGATGTGTACTCCGGAACCAGAGAGCTTTGTTGTCTCCTTCTGTCAGCCGTCTGTGTAGCAGATGGTGCCATTCGTGTTCATCTGCCACTTGCCAGTCGTCTCTCGGTCCTATGTGTATTCTATATTTCTTGTCAAAGGTCCTTTCTTTCCTTATCAGATCGTTGTTTGAAAAGATCATTGATAGTCTTTCTTCGTGGTCTTGACTGATCGTGGCATGGCCCTCATCTAGTGTGTTGCCAGTCCATAGACCAGTCTTTTCAGTTTGAACCACTGTTCAATCGCTCTCTTTTTCGTTTCCAAGTCTAAGGGGTTTAGGCCTAGTATGATCTCGAGCGCGGCCGTGGGTGTAGTCCTCATCGCGCCGGTGGTCATTAGGGCCGCCAGTCTTTGAACTTTTTCTAGTTCTTGTTTATTTCTTCCTACGTTGGCTTTATGTCACCATACTAGGGCTCCATGTAGGATTCTCGGCATGATGATTGCCTTGTAGATCCAGAGTACTGTGGCTGGCTTTATTCTCCAGCTTCTTCCTATTGCACTTTTACATTGCATCATGGCCATTTTCGCCTTCGAGCATGTGTTGCTTATGTGAGTCTTGAAGGTCAGCTTGTTGTCCAGTGTGACTCCCAGATATTTGACTTCCTTCACTACTTCCAAGTCAAGGTTATCTAGTCGTACCGGTTAAGCACTTCCGATTTTCCTTTTGTTGGTGAAAAGAACTAGTTTGGTTTTGTCAGGGTTGAGATTAAGGCCTTTGCTCCTGCACCATCCTAGTGCTTCTTTTAAACCTCTGTTCATGATGTTGCACATGACACTGAGGACTTTGCCTGTGATTAGGAGCACACCGTCATCAGAGTATACCTGTGTGTATATGTGCATCCTGTTTATCTTGTTAACTAACTCGTCTATTAGCAGGCACCACAGTAGCGATAGACATCCACCTTGAGGGAAGCCTCTCCTAGCTATCACCGTACGCTTTGTTCCTGCTATCTCTGCTTGTATCAGTCGGTGTTTTAGCATGTTTTTCACCCATTCTGATATGTCTTTGTCTATTCCTTCGCGATTTAGGGTATTCTCTATTGAGGCCGGGGTTGCCTTGTCGACGGCGCCCTCGACGAAGAAGCAGCCCAGTGCATATTCTTTGTTGCTCATGGATCTTTGCACTTTGTTTACCAAGTTATGGAGTGCGGTCTCAGTTGACTTGCCTTCCATGTATGCATGTTGGTTATGATGAAGTGGAGATCCGCTTTTGACTATTTGTTCTCTAATCATTCTATCTAGTATTTTCTCTAGTATCTTGAGTAAGAATGAGGAAAGACTAATACATCTAAAGGCTTTAGCCTCTTGGTACGTAGCCTTGCCAGGTTTAGGTATAAAGGCCGCTCTTACTTCTCTCCATTTCTTTGGGATGTATTTCATTCTGATGCTGCTATTGTATAGAGCCAGAAGATCGTCACTTATGTACTTGATGGCTATTTGTAGCATTTTTGGGAAGATCTCGTCCGGTCCAGCGGCTTTGTAGGGCTGGAATGACCGGACACTCCACATTATGTGCTCTTTTGTGATTAGTGCCTTCTCCACCGTCTCCACTCTGGGATTCGTATCAGTTGGCGTTTCATCACCTATGTATTCTTCACTTTCTGGAAAGTGGTTCCAGCATCACTTCTAGTATCTTTTCCGGGTCGGTTATTAGTTCGTCTCCGCTCTTAATGCTTCCTAGTTTGCAGGTATTGGTTTTAGAGAACATTTTTACACGACGTGCTGCGTCAGGGTATTTCTCTACTCCTTCGCAGAAGGCTTTCCAGCTATTTCTGTTCTCTCTTCTGCATTCTTTTTTGAATATGTTTCTTTCTCTCTTATATATGAGCCAGCTTTCCTCATCGCCCTTTTTTGGGCCTTTCTGAGAGCTCGTCTGGTCATTTTCCTTTTCTTCTCTAGTGCCCTTGATCTCTTTGAGTGGGCATGCATTGTGGTATGCTTCCCTCAGAGCTTCGTCCTGTCTGTTGGCTTCTCTTTCAATCTCTCCGGTGTCTTTTAGCGAGGTGTGGTTGCCTGGGCTCCATTTCTCAATATGGTGTACAAATGTGTTCCAGTCGGTTTTCCTCGCGTTTCTGACTAAAGTTTTCTCAACTTTGGCTCCCAGACTGAAGGTTATTCGTCTGTGATCCGATTTTGAGTTGCTTTGGTCTACTTTCCAGTCTGTTATGTGCCTGCTTATCCTTTCTGTGGCAATTGTAATATCCAGCACTTCTCTTCTAGTTTTGGTAACAAATGTTGGCGTGTTGCCTTCATTTATTATGTCAAAACCTGTAGCGCTAATAAAATCCAATAGTAAGTCACCTTTTTTATTGCAGTCCGTGCTGCCCCACACCACATGGTGGGCGTTGGCATCACAACCTAGAATAATCGGAATGTTCTTACCTTGGTATTTTCTTATTATGTCTTCCATTTCTTGTGATGGTGGTTTGAAGTCTGCCTCGCTGGGTAGATATGCGGAGACTAAAAGCACCCTCTCTTTGTTGCCTGTGTTCGTCTGTATTGTCACTGCGGCGCTAGCAAGGTCACTGTAACAATCTGTCTTATTATTCCTAACGATCTTACCCTACTGCTGGCATATATGCATGCCCTAGGAGTTGACTCACCCATTTCGTGGTAGATGATTTCTTCTCCCAGGGAGCCGAGCCCTAACACACGTCTTTTTACGACGTATGGTTCTTGCAGTAGAGAAATGTCTATTTTCTCGTCCACCACGTATCTGCAAAGCTCGATCATAGCGTCGCGGCAGTGGTGTAGATTTACTTGAACTGTTCTTATTTTTTGTGTGTGTGTTTGTGGTGTGTTATTGTATTTGTGCATGTATAGTGTTATTGTGCCTATGTGTCTGTGAGTGTTAATGCTCCCTCCCTATTCTTCGTCACATTGGTGGACTCTTGCCCAGCCAAGACGGTTGCAATAATGCAACGCTTGGTGGGGGAGTCCGGTCACTCCGTGTCGTAGGGAGGGGGTGTGCTGTGTGTTGTTCTGGGCGTATCTGTTGGTGGGGCGTTTGGTTTGCGGTCGTCCACCCCCTTTGAGGCTCTCGTCCGCGCTCCATCTTCCCCTCCTTCAGGCCCAGAGCTGTGTGTGTCTTGCGCCTGTTGTGTGCTGCTTGGGATCGAGCGCTGTTGGTGCGGTCTGCCTTCGTCAGTGGCTCCCCTCTGCGGGGCTGTGGACTGAACGTTACTACCGCTTTCGACAGGTTCTTCTCCCGATGTCTTTGTGTAGAGGTTGGTCGGATGTACTTGGCATGTACACTTTTCTGGAGCTTGAGTTGGCCCTTTTCCCAGGACCCGGGCATACACCTGTGTGGCTTGATAATTAAGCCACACGTGGGCTTTCGTGACTTCCTCGGGGACTCCCACCACAAGTCGTACTCCCAGAGGCAGTACTTCCTTGCGGATGAGAGTCCACTACGATAACTTAAGTTCCTCCCTGTAGCTGTTCTGGATCTTGATTAGATCCAGTGGGTCGATGCGTCGGCCTCCGGTGCTACCAGGGAGCCAGATGGATACCTTGTGGATGTCTAGCTTTCTGGGCTTTAACGGGACGCCGTTCCACTCACCAAAGTCGCAGTTCAGAAGCCAGGTCATCGCTTCCTCGGTGTTCGGGCCCACGAGGAAATATCCCTCGGCTACTAGCCCCGATGCCGCGAATGATAGGCTTCTGCCACTTACCCCGTCTAAGGCAGCTTCCTCGATCTTATCGACTAACCTAGTTCTTATTTCAGCGGCCGTAGCATCGTCCATCGCCGCGCCGCCGTCTCCCCGGTGAATAATGACTGAGAGAGCACTTTGCCCCGTATTGGGCCGCCGTGGTCCCTCGGTCCGTGGGGCCAGTTGTGGTTTTGGACGCTTCGGTGGACGCTGCTGCGTTCGCTCCTCAGGGTCTGTGCCCTGCCTTTTAATTTTTGGTGCTCTTGGCCTGCTGACCTCTCCGCTTGGTGTGGTTGTCTCCCTACTGGTTGACGCACCGGGTTTGGTTTTGCTGGTCCCTACCTGTTCCTTTTGCCGGCGCGTTCTCTCCCTCCTTTTGGATTTGGTGATCCACGCGCCTTCTGCCTGCTATGAACTTGTTTCCCCAATGGTCATATTTATGAGGCCGTCTCCGAGAGACTCCGAGATGGATCTCACGTGTCGGCCGGGGGTCTTGTCGATGCTTTCCGTTGTTTTATTATTTTATTATTTTGCGCTAATGTGCCCCCCCCCCCCCCAGAATACGAGGGGCTGCCTGTATCACTGAGTGATACAGGGAGGGATTCTCCGGCGTTTCCGGTACCCTCCTGGGGTAGTTTTTCTTTATCATTTGCGCTCATTATTGGACGTATCCGGGATTGCCGGATTTGGGTTCATGTTGGGGGATAGGATGAGTGGGAAGGAGATGCCACGGCCCTGTGCATTACGCCGCATGCGAGCTGACTCGCGTTGCGTGCAATGCACAGGCTCGGGCATGAGGATGGGATTTGGGGAGGGTGGGAGGTAGCCCGACTATCCCTTACCAATCCATATGCCATTATACTGCCAATCCAGTCCACGAAAAACGTCTTCCAGCACTGCTATGAACAGTTTAGGTGAGAGCGGGTCACCTTGTCTTACACCTCTTTCTATTTTTATTGCTTCCCCCTTGTTTTCCAGACGTATTTTGCTCGTACTTTGTGAGTAGATACTTTGGATTACTCTTATGTACCAGTAGTCTATATTGCATGATGTTAATACGTCCCATATGGAGCTGTGAGAAATACTATCGAAGGCCTTTTGATAGTCTACGAAACCAATATAGAGAGGATGATTAAATTCTTTGCATTTCTCTAAAAGTGGTTCTATTGTAGGAATGTGGTCCATTGTTGAGACACTGGAACGGAAGCCGGCTTGTTCTACTCTCTGCATGCCGTCTATTTGGCTTGATATTCTGCTTAATAACAATGATGAGAAGAGCTTATAAATACTGGACAGCAAACTTATTGGCGTGTAATTGCTTATGTCACTTGGATCTCCTTTTTTATAAAGCAGTACTATAATTGATGTGGGACAGTTCCTGATTCAACTAACATATTGAACAGTTTCGTTAAAAATGTTACGAGCAGTAGAGCTCCTATCTTAAAGGCTTCATTAGAGATGTTGTCTGGACCAGGACTCTTCTCCAGTTTTAATTTTTTTTAATGGTTTAATACTTCGTTTTCTGTTATATAGTCGGTTGTAGTTATCTTGTTGTACTCATTATTTCTTGTTTCTTTAAAATTGGTGTCTTCTCGTAGTTCTTAATAAAGTTCTCTGTAGTATGCTGTCGCGCATTTTATTATGTATTGTCTTGTTTTTCTTTCTTTTTGGTTTTGTCTGAGATTTTGAATCCAACTTTTATGTGAGTTTATTGCAGGCCCTTTTTGCACTTCTATATTTCGTGAAATTTGTTTCTATAATTGTCCTTCTGTAGTTTTGATAGTCTTCTCTGATAGCTTTATGGTTTGTTTTACATAGAGATTTTAGCTCATCTTTAATTTATTTTGTTTTATTATTCGTTGCCATAAGTTCTGTTCTTTTATTTATCAATTCTAGTGTACTTTTTTGTAGTATTTTCTGTATTGTTACTTTCCATTTTGGTTTTGGTACTAGAAACAAAAAAAAACTAAATTGTCATTTTAAATAGGTCTGAACATTGTGTATTTTATGAAGTGTTTCGTTTAGGCTAGATAAGTTGTTTTCTAACGATTTTATATAATTTAATTTGTCTGATTCAGTATGTAGTGACCTTATAACTGGTTTAAAATTTTCCGCCTCGGTTTTGGTGTTTCTGGAGCAAAGTGCGCTCGTATAAGCCTGTGGTCAGATTTAAAGTTTACTTTGTTTAGTACTTCTAAATTAGAAATGTTTTTTGACTTGTTGCACATTATGAAATCTACTATGTTTTCTCCTGGAGAGATCCAGGTTCATTTGCGACTGGGCTTTTTCTTAAAAAAGGTGTTCATTATTGAAAGTTTGTGCTCATAAGCATATTGTAGTAGTCTTTCCCCTCTTTCATTTCGAATACCATAACCATATTTTCCCATTATTAATCTTTCATGTACTTGAGGGTGTCCTATCTTAGCATTAAAATCTCCCATAACTAATAAGTTTTCATCTGCTGAATCGTGAGCTTTTGCTAAGTCATCATAGAATTTTTCGATATCTTCGTTCTAATTTGTCGTCGGGGCATAATCTTGAATCAATGATAATGCTTTATTGTTGATTTTCATTTGAAGTAGAGCTACTCTTTCAGATATACCATTGAAATTGACTATGTTTAGTTTGAAATTTTTCTTTATTATGAAGCCCACACCGTGATGGCCTTTTGTTTCACCTTCAAAGCAAAAGATGTGATTTTCGTGCTCTTCGATCTCGCATCCATTTCTTCTCACTTCGGCAAGTCCTACAATATCATGCTCCACGTTTTCTAGTGCTTGTTTAAGTTCTAAAAAACGCGTTGTTGAAGCTAGTGACTTAACATTGTATGTGCAAATCGTTCATTTAACATAAACCAAGTATTTTGTTTTAAATATCTACAATGTACAGATACAACTAATTAACAATTTTATAATAATATAGATATATAATCTCAACGGCTCCAACGATTTTCGTGAAATTTAGTAAGTATATGAAGGGATTCGGGGGCGATAAATCGATCAAGCTAGGTTTCATTTTTAGAAAACATCAAAATAAAAAAACTGCCCTGACGGTCAACCAGACACTAACAATAATAAAAAACATAAACACTTTACGGCCCAGTGATTTCTTGTTAACTAGCATTGTTGCTTGTATCCTATTGCCTTTCAACTGATGACTTCTATGTACACTAATAAATAAGTTGTTTAGAACAAAAATTGTGTGACGGTTTGGCATATGAGGTGGCAATGAATTTTTAATTACGAATGTGGATTGGGATGCAGAAATATGATGAATGAGTAAGTAAATTTTGACACAGATTTGTATAGTCATACCATGCCTTTTTGAAATGTTATCTGTATGATAGCAACAAAAAGTACCGCTTTGTTGCTATAATACAGATATCATGCTAATCAATGCCTAATTTTTTGTTCCATACAGGCAGTTCAACTGACAATATATAAAACTCTGTATTGATTATTAGGCCAGTCATTTTCGCGAAATGTATGGGTACCACTGTTTCCAATGAAGCTGAAAATTTGCATGAATGTTAGGGATACCATAACTTACAATGAAATTGTAAAAAATCGCCATTGATCCAATCAGTGCAATTTTTTTTTTTCAATGTCTAAGGTCATAAATATTACTGTTTTTTAATTTTTACCATAAACGGTAAGTTTTATCGTAAAAACTTGTAAGACAAAGTGAAAGATCATGCAATTGTCTAGAAAAAATGTTCTTTATTTTATTTCCTACGATTCATCTTCGTGAGACTGCAATAAACTTAGGTCTCACTGTTTCAGAAATATACGCAAATACGAAAAAAATAATTTGTGACCTTTAATCTTGAACAATGTTTAACACCAATGGAATTGACTTGGATATTTCACAATTTCATTATAATTTTCAGCTTCTTTGGAAATGAATAAATTTTCTAGACCCAAAGTAAGCATAGTTTAACTAGCTTGTATTATGGGTTCTAGACCGCGGGTAAACATACTTATATACTTTTTTTTGTTAATAGATACATATTATTACATAGAAACACCCAGACCAATGCAAATAGACATATTCATGCATACAAATATTTGCACTGAGCGGGAAGGGTAAAGTCTATTTTCACTGGACTATATGGGTCAGGACTTGACATTCGATTGAAGCATTAAGCAAACACTAGAAAATTACCTAATCTCAGCTTAATTCAGTATTTATTAAATTGACATTCAAATCTTAACATTTGTAGTGAAAAGATTATTGGTTGGTACTTTTATAAAAATATTTTTATTTTCAGGCTAATATTTTACCAACAGATAAAGTATATTTGTGGCTTGGGGCAAATGTTATGTTAGAATATACTTTAGAAGATGCTGAAAATCTGCTGTCATCAAATATGGTTACTGCCAAGAAAAATTTGACGCATGTAGAACATGATTTAGATTTCTTAAGGTAAATATATGATATGGAACTGTTGTCATTCAGAAACTTTCTCTGTATGGTAATTTTCATTTTTAACCCCGACGGGGTGTTATAAGTTTCACGTGTATGTGTGTTTGTCAGTGGCATTAAAGCTCCCCACGGGGTGAACCGATTTCATTTGTCTTTGAAAAAATATCATCTGCCTCTATTACATTATATAGTAAATATATCAGTCTCCCCGTGACCATGGCTGCTGAAAAGCAACTCAAACGTCGGGATCAATGTAAACTATAAAATAACATCAAATAAATCGCGATAGAATCCGTTAAAAATAGTTGTATTTCAATGTGTGAAATTTGCGTAGGTAAACTTCCGACAATATCTAATATTTTTGTGTGGAATACCCCATTTATCAATGAGCTTATAGGCTATATTATTATATCATTACGCTACTACCCAGGATAGCGGAGCAATAATCATAAATGTCAAGCAATCGGGCAAATTCCCATACATTATTGTAAAACTAATAAATTGCGCGCATGTATGGGTTACATGGCTGCAACCAGGTATCGAAATATGTCACGGACGAAGCCGCTCGGCTCGGCTAGCATATAGGCTATTATATAGCTAGGCTAGCATACAGCAATAGGATATTTTATATAAAAATCTGTACATGTTCTTTAAAGTTGATTTTTTTTTTGTCTCATCTATCAGCTTTAGAAAGACACCAGTTGTGTCAGAAGATATAAAACTGCCAACTCACTTCTAATATGATGAAGTCAACATCCTACTTCGTATTCTACTAATATTATAAACTAGCTGACCCGGCAAACTTCGGTCCGCCTCAGAATGTAGATATGTTGGTTTAACTTATCGGCTGAATTTATTTCGTGAATGTCTCATATTTGCATCTCCAGCCATTTAAGCTCATCTTAAAGCCGTAGATGGCCCTGGATCAGCCGGGGTGCGAGGGAATTGCCGGCATAGTATAGGCGGAGACAAATCTAAAAATCAAAGATCATGAAAATCAGTCCACCCATTCTTGAGTTACAAACGGTCATCACTAACACGACTTTGATTGATATATATATAGTATGAATGTGAAAGCTTGTGAAGATGTTGGGATGTTTGTTCTCAATTACGCTCTAATGGCTCAACGGATCTGGCTGAAATTTAGTACAGGGATTATTTATAGTCTGGAATAACACAGGCTACTACAAAAAATCCTGGCAAAAATGTGAAGATGTAAATGAATGGGTACCAAGTAGTGTGTAATGATAATGAATGTAATGATTTAACAAGTTTTTTTGGTTTCTTCTACTTACAGAGACCAATGGACAACTACAGAAGTAAATATGGCTAGAGTTTACAATTGGAATGTGAAGAAACGACAGGCTGCTAAAGCATCTAGTTAATAGTCCATATAATGCACCTCGGAATTATATGCATTAACATTATAACTTATCTATAACAAATAGCATACTGCTTTTGTTTAAAACAGATTATTTTCCTTTTACTTAAACCTAGTATCTTAATAGGTATACATAGGTAATTATTGCTATTTTAACCAACCTTGATAACTTCAATAATTTGCTAATTAATGAAAACATTTCTCGTATTTTAATTTACCTACTGGTTCGAGCCTTTTGCCATGCAACGTCAATATTTTTTCGTATTTGCAATTGAAAATTTTACTGACCACAAACATATATAGAGAATATAACCTAGATCAGAACACGAAGGCCCGATACAAAGTATTATAAGAATATGCAAAAGGTAGGTCGCATAAGGTCACACGCATACATATCCTACTCTGTCAAGAAAGTAACGGGAAAAGATCAATAATACATAAAATGTTTGTTATTCATCCAAATTTATTTTATCACCTTCAAAGTAGGTATGCTACTTCAGAAAATATATACTTCCGCCAACGAATCAATCATCAAATCATTTTTAAAACACTGTTTCCGGAATTGAGTCGTCAGGAATTCACCTTTATGTCTTCTACCGTTTGAAAACGGGTGCCACGAAGTGGTAAAATGGTTTAGGAAAAAGAAAGAAGTCGTCTGGAGCCATATCTGGTCAATATGGTGGACGAAACGTCTGGAATACAAGTTTCCGATGGACCACGGCCAAACAGCCCGGAAGCAGTATATTCTACATGCAACGCCGGCCGTGAAAGCCTTAAGATTTATAATATGGTGGTTGCTCCATGGTACGAGGGAGCGTTTTTATGTTCGCGGAATGAAGGGTAAGGGGTTGAAATAAAAAAACCAAATTATTTTTCCTTTTCAATATATTCACCTGCAAGACGGACAAATTTTCCAGATCTTTCAATTAATTTATTTATACCCTCATAAAAAATGTTTTGTCTTTGTCCTTAAAATACGCTGAAACTGCCTCCTTAACTTCATCATCGGTTTTAAATTTTTTACCCCGCAGCTCTTTTTTCATTTTTGGAAAGAGGTAATAATCACTCGGGGCCAGGTCTGGGCTGTAGGATGGGTGGTGCACTTTAAGCAGGGCAGCCAACGCAACGCGGCTCTTGTGGACGGGCGCATTGTCGTGCAAAAGCAGCACACCTTTCGTCAGTTTTCCCCGTCTTTTCTGTTTAATGGCTTCTTTTAGTCGCTCAATATTGAAGCGTAGTACTCTCCGGTTATAGAAACACCTTTATCTTTATAATCGATCAATAATATTCCTTCTGAGTCTCAAAAGGCCGTTGCCATGAGTTTCCCAGCTGACTGTGACACCTTAAATTTCTTGGGGGGTGCTGTGCCCTTTTTATGACACTGCATAGAGTCTTGTTTCGACTCAGATTCATAATGATGAACCCAAGTTTCGTCTCCAGTAACAATTCGACTCAATACACCATCCTTGTCTTCATTGCAGAGGTCCAAAAATGCACGTGAACACTACGCGTTGTTGTTTTTGCGGCGGCGTGAGCATTCTCGGTACCCATCTTGCGCTGACCTTAGTCATGCCAAGATGATCGTGCAGGATTTTAAAAATGGTTGTATCGGATACTCCAACCATTTCTGCGAGTTGTTTCTTCTATAAGTACAAGTTTGTCGACTTTTTGGATAAGTTCTGGCGTGGTCACCTCGATGCTCCTGCCCGGCCTCGGGTCGTCTTGAAGGGATTTCCTTCCTTTTTTAAACAAACTGTGCCACTTGTACACCATGGTTTTTCCTGGACAAGAGTCACCGTAAACCGATGACATCTCATCCATTATGGTCGCAACTGATTTTCCTTGCTTGGTAAGGAACTTTATAACGGCACGATATTCGATTTTTTCCATATTTCACTTTTCACTCCTGATTATGTTGATTCGTTGGCGATAGCTCAAAGACTAATAGTCTAATAACAATGAAATCTCGTATTTATACTAATTATGAGTCACTAAACACGTTACGATTCTAATGAGCCTAATCACCCGTCTCCAACCCTCTCATTCCGCGAACTTAAAAACGCACCCTCGTATTTGTTGAGTGTTTGGTCAAAAATTTGTTCACAATGATGGCTTTGTGCGAAGGCGCATTATCGTGGTGCAAAATCCAAGAATTTTCTTTCGACAAATCTGGCCTTTTTCGTCGAATTTGCTCTCTTAAATGCCGCATAATGCTCCAATAATATTCTTTATTTACCGTTTGACCTTCCGGCAAGAATTCCGAGTGCACAACACCGCGATAGTCAAAGAAAACAGTCAACACGACTTTGACTTTTGATCGACTTTGGCGTGGTTTTTACGGTTTCGGTTCAGTTGGAAGGCGCTACTCCGAAGCTTGGTGACTAGTTTGCATGTCAAACTCGTAAACCCACGTCTCGTCACCGGTAACAATGTTTTTCATGAATTGACTCGTTCTAGCTTGTCCTCAGCGACTCTCATGCGAGTTTTTTGGAGAAAATTCAGGTCTTTTGGGACTAGCCTAGCGGTAACATGTTTCATACCCAAATGATTAGTTCGGCTATCTCTCTCAAAGTTAAATGAGGATTTTCAGTCGCTATTTCCTTCACTTTTGCGATGTTACCTTCAGTTGCAGACGTTGATGGCCTACTTTAGCGAGGCAAATCTTCCATCACATCTCGACCGACAACATTTTCAGTGACTACGAACACGAAATTCCATCGGCGATGCACAATTTAAGACTTTAAAACAACTCTTTGTTCGATGTTTTTGTCCTTAATGAAATTCGCTATACTTACACCAGATATTATGATATAACTAAAAACAGCACTGTATTTATTATAAATAACAGATGCAACTCAAACTTCGCGCCAAAATGGAAAACATTGTGCCAATCTAACAACAATTTTTTTTATTTGGAACCATAAACAAATCATCCATTCCCGATACTTTTTTGACTGAATGTAGGTAGTATTTTTTAAATTTGATTCGATTTACTGTTTAACCTAACTAAATTGCAAATGAACACAAAATTAATAAAACGCATTTCGCTTATACAAGAGTATTTTATTTATTTCTTTTGATTTGACTACATCATACCTTACCATTACCTTATCATAAAACTTAATTGTGTATGTACCTATGTACCAACACGGAATATAACATTAAGAGGTGCCCTGCAGCTTGTGATAGTGTACCATAATCACAGCACACACAACACGCAATTTAATTAACAAATATACCCCGAGAGGCCGCTACACGATTTTATAAATACTATAGACTTATGCTAGGCAACATTATGCCCATCATTCGTTCATCGTTCCTTCCGTTGAAAGTCAACGATTTTGGTTGCAAATTTGATCGTTAGCTCGGTGTGTTTGCTAATGCGTGTTTTGATGCCATGCAAATCCATTTTTGTTCCTGTGGCGATTTCCAACTCGAGTCGATCTCTGGCGTGGATTGGGCAGAGCATCAGGAGGTGAGCCACCGACTCCGAGACCCTGGGCTCACAGGCGCACGATGGGTCCGCCTTACACTTGAATCACGTCAAGTATTCGGAGAACTCACCATACCCCGTGAGGAACTGGGTTGTAGGACCATCGATGGCAATCCTCCTGACACTCCTATACGCCTCTACCGCGCAAGGGAAGATAATCTTGGTTGTGGAGGCGGTGAAGAGAGCCCTGACATGATTCACTTGACTTATGAGACAAGACACTGATCATTATGCGACCTTTTCTTGAGCCTCAAGGCGGCCTCCTTAGCGAGGCAATCCGCCCTCTCATTTTCCATAAGACCAACATAGGCCCATCTGATGGGAAGCGGTTACCGTGGCCTATGGACTTGTGCAACACCAGGCGTCACACTCGCGCTACCCACCCTGTAAGAACCTTCTAATGCCCTTCTTGAAGAACCCCATATTGTTGTCGCTTGGGAAAACCAGGTAGTGGTAGTGTTAAAAATTTCAATAAATATAAATTAATAAAAGTGTAAATAAAAAATTATAATTTTTAAGATATCAAAATGATAATCACTCTACTCATGTCTGTCAATAAAATATATCTATCTATTACCCAGTCCACCACCATGGACTGGCCAACTCATAACTATATTAACGCGCGAGAGGAGGCGTACTTGGAGGAGGGCATGCTAAGCTTGCTCTCCTGCAGGGTCGCCAGTCATATCTACTAATAAATGGTTCCAAAAAATAAGAACTCAAAACCTTTTTACACGGCGCTTTTCAAACGTTCCACATATCTATTCCCTATAGGTAGGTACGTATATGTCACCGCTAATATGCGTAAATCTGTTTGTGCAAATTAACTAGGTATTTAGTTAAACTGCATACGCTACGGGAGCGAGCGAAGCGAGCTCGTGGACTCCGTGCGCCCCTATACGGATTACTTGAAGATAGATATCTGCTATTTTAAACCAAATTTCACACTTTAACCTTAACCTTACATTTGCGATAATTCGCAGACTATCTAGTTAATGTGCATATTAACATATTCCGCATTTTAACGGTAACATATACTTTATTTCATTCATTTATTGCTGGTTTCCTTAACCTCCCCTTCTTCGCATACTAAAACCTGGCTACTTTCGTGATAACCATGAAGTTATACCTAGATAGTGATAACCATGGCAAGATTTAGGTTTAATGTATCGATAGGTAAGATTCATCTCATGCAAAAACAAGATAACGTGAAAACATAACCAAAGAATAAGTGCTATCGGCCAAAAGGAAAACATTAGGTATACATAGTAGCTGTTGTCCACCCGTGTAGATGTCGGTTGTCGCGACCCCTATTTCATCCCCGCATCTTCACAAACTTTCACATTTGTAATATTAGTAGGATAGTAGGATCAAGTGTCCTATAATAATAAAAAGTTTCATGGTGTTATCTTCAAAAATGACGAACTTTCATCCCCTATTTGAACCCCTTCAAGCTTTTTTTTCGGAATAAAAGGTTGCCATGTCTTAAACAAGCTCTAGTCCTTCTCTGTACCAAATTTCATCAAAATCGGTTCAGAGGTTTAGGCGTGAACGCGTAATAGACAGACAGAATTACTTTCACATTTATAATATTAGTATGGATTCCATGTAAAAGCGTTGGGTAGCTTAGTGGTTAAGGAGTCGGCCTTACGATCGAGAAGTTCCGGGTTCGAATCTTAGCCATTACACTACCAACGTAACACAAGAAATTTAGCTTAGCTGGAGGGATTAACGGGAAAACTAGTCATTTCGGTTTCTAGTACTCTTCAAAAAAAAGATATTTAAATTGATACGTATTTATTCATAATATATCAATGTGAACTGTAAAATCGACGAAGTTATTACTTATATTTTTTGATTTCTTGAACCATATTTTTCAGAGCAGGCAATTCTTGGCTAAGTTTCTCCTCAATAGTTAGCCTTTCATCTTCAGTGGATGTCAAAAATTTTGAAACTAAGTCTGTAAATAGGATTTCTGATATATTAAACAATAGAGGCAATATCCAACTCCACCAAAAGAATTCATAAGTATAATTTGTGCACGGATGTGATCGTATATTAATAAAAAAAGTCGATTAGCTAGCCTGATGAAGTTCTAAGACATTAACTAACATGG
Organism: Cybosia mesomella; assembly: GCA_946251805.1. Classification (NCBI taxonomy): domain Eukaryota; kingdom Metazoa; phylum Arthropoda; class Insecta; order Lepidoptera; family Erebidae; genus Cybosia; species Cybosia mesomella. Next base: position 18,153,557 of record OX276403.1, read on the forward strand.
ACGCAGTTGGGTATTTGCGCTGCCCTGGTTGAACGGTGCAGCTTTTTTTTACGTGCATGTACCCTCGGTCTTCACCTCACCGAAGCAAATGATGTCAGACTCGAACCGACTAAAACCGCACGGTGTTTCGTCACATCGGCCTACGTGGCTGTGTAATCTGGTGTGCCCTAGAAAGGATATCCCAGAGTCTCCGACCGGCCTTGGGTACCAACATAGGCGACCCCAACGTGTTGTTGGACGGAGCCTCTGCAGCCATTCCTCCATGACAGGTCTTACCACTGCAATCGCGGCGCGCCCCGCGCTTTGTTTCTCAAGCCGTTTCTTCCACTCCTAATTAAGCACCTGACAGAGCTGGGATCGCTGCCCCTCGATTTCTCCAGCGCCTCCTTGCGCCACTCATATAGCACCGCAAGGCTTCCCGGCTAAGAGACCGTGCGGTATCCCCTTATGATCCTGACGGCCAACACCCACAAGGACGATCGCAGGATTGCCATATTGCTGGCTGTCAGGTTCACCGCCCATACCGAAGCCCCATAAGGGGCCATGGACCGCACGATCCCAGCGTAGTCTCTTGCAGGTGGCGTCGGGTCCCTTCAAAATGGTTTATTTATTTATTATGATTTACCAACATTTGTTTACACGGCTACAAGCAACCAAAAATTATCCAAAAGATCAACCGAAGCACCCACTCGTAATCGATGTCCCTCAGGAGCGGCCCCAGCACCGAGCACTGCGAAACATCGCACAGCATGCCTCGCCGACCAAGCCCTACTCTACTTGGGTAGATGACGGCTCTCTCCGGAAGGTAAGCAACGACAATGTAGCGAGGTAGCTCCAGGGTAAGACGTTGGCAATGTAGAGAGACAATGCCAGCACCTTCTAAACGCGACGCTAAGAAATACGGTGCTCGGTAACAGTGCAGATTTGTTAAAGCTACACACATTAAAGTAATAATTAGGTATACCTACAATACACCTTCACATGTAAAGGTGTATACTTAATCCCTTGATCATGTGTACACATCGCACCCCCTACTAGCAGTTATTGTCTATGTGTAAACGGGCTAGTTTCCTTCTGCTGCTAGAAGTCAGTAATTGCGCCTCATTTGCGTGGGGGGTTCTGGTGTGGTGAGTCACCCCAGTAGGTTATGCTTACGTAGCCATCCAGGTGGATGGTGCAGTATCAGTTGCAGGCCCATTGCTCTTTCATCATCGAAGAAGTCATTGCCGCTTGATTACAAATATATAATAAATAAATATATATTATCCTTTATTCACTGTACCATTGTTTTCGTTGCATATTTTTGTCAAGCACATGTGAAATTCTGTTATCAGGCAAAATGAAAACAAGATACTCTTGACTTGACTAAGGTTACATAAAAAACAGTTAAGCAATAATTACTGACCATGCCACAACTGAAGACGCTCATAATCATCATCTTTAAGTTGAGTTTTCAAATATGAAACTATTATTGGTACTTGTCTTCCAGATGCATGAAGCATGTTTTGAGTGATGATTGTGAAAATTGCCAACACAGCTATGTGTAAACTTAAGGCTGGATCTACACAGCTTTCCAGTTCCGAAATTAATTTTTCTCTGTGATTCTGGATAAGAACTCTGAAAAAAAAATGTAAGGAATTATATCATAAGTAAGTTAAATTAAAATCCCACATAATTCAACCTTTTACTCAAGTACAGTCACACTATCCATAGTATGAACTGTACATTCGATTTTACTCATATCGCGATCCCCACCGCGCGACATTTATGCGTAATAAAACCAAATAACGTTACATTATGAGCCAGTGTAGACTGAGCCACCAATGGACATAAGAAAGAATATTAGCCAATTTTCACCTTGTAAACAACCCCTAATCTAAACTGTTTGTTGTACACAACAACAATACAACAAACAGTTAAGTGTAGAATTGGTTTTCACTCTCTGCTGTTAACAACAACAACAAGAACTAAATTATATGTTAAACTATACAACTCACTTATCTTTCTTCTTGTCGACTTTTTTTAAAATCATTCCAAACTCTGACAAACACACATCGACAGCTTGGTAGAAACTCTCCAAATTCTGTTCTGACAATGTAGTATTTAACAATACAATTGGTTTCACAAACTCATCTGATAAATCTTTGATAATTTTATTTCGCTGCTCAACAGATAAAACATCGGCTTGTACCGATAAATTGCACTGATTTGCTGCATACTTGCAAAGCTCCCCAAGTATATCACCACCCAGTGATTTAAGAAGATATTTTATGAAATGGGGTTGCTGGTCAGAGGGTAAAGACTTCAAACCCTTTTCATATAGTTTCATGTCATTGACTAAAATGTTAATCTTTTCTTGGGCAGATGTATGAGTCAGTTTCTTATTCTGACTAGCATCCTGAAGCAATTTGTCTGCAGTTTCTTTAGCTATTGTTAAACCAATTTGATTAAGGCTCCTGTAAATAATATTTAGTTAAAAGTTATTCAGAAGATATTTAAAAACTAATTCTCTTATATCTTAATTTACTTACACTTGCAGATACTCTGCAACTTTAGTGAGTAAGTCTTCCAGACCCTCATTTTCTAGAAGATGCTTTATAATATTCTCTACATCTTCAACAGTAACTATTTCTAATTGTGCTTGTGACTTTTTGTTTGTACCAGCACCATCATCAGAATCAGAGTCATAAGCACTTTGTTTCGATCTTGCATGTTTCTTAACAGCTTTTGTTTTAGTCTCTCGCCCTTGAGTGCCCCCACCACCTTTACCAGATGCTGCTTTTCTTCTACGCTCTTCTCTTCTTTCAGCTTTGTGGTCGACATAATTTACATGTGTATCAGTTGATTTATGAAGTTGTTTTTCTAAGTAGAACTGTTGGTATTTACCAGATTTAACAATTTTTTCTGCCTTCTGTTGGATCATTAGCATACACGCCTGCTTCAAGTTCTCAATATAATGATTGCTGAAAACTTAAAATGAAATGGTACTTGTATAAGATATTCAAAATAAATATGTATAAAATATTTTTATTGAGCTGAGCGAAGCGAAGCTCTTATACATGGCTAAGTCGTTTGGTCGAGACTGTACTCCTCCGGAACCACAATACCGATCTTGACCAAATTTGCCATGGTGATAGTGTAGACACCGCTGAGTGTTTAGTGGGGTCAACTGTTCAAATACAATGTACCATTGAGGAATAATCATCGAAAAACAGTTTCACGAGCGCGCGGCCTTAGCTATCGGCGCGAGGTAGTAAAATGCATTATTTTTCAAGTAAGAGTCCTGCTCGCATTTATTTCAGTTGCACCCTGCACTGAATTCCTAGTTCATTTATTTGGTTTAGTTTAGCCAATAAATTGTTTAGATAATAATTCAGAAAGAGCAAAGAACAATGCAAAGAATACTAAACACAGTTGTTTTGTATTTACAAAAGAAAATTTGGAAGTATAAAAACTTTGCTTTAAATATGTGATACAGATTGGGTTCATTTGTTGTCAAGGAATGGAACAAGTAAAAAATTGAAAGAAGAGTGAATACCACTGGAACATGAGTCATGGAAATACCAAAGGAATGAAAAAAAAAGAGTGAGTATAGGAATAAGGATGTGATTTGTGTTCTGTGTGGAACAAATAAGTCAAACAACAAATCACAAATGTAAGTAATGTAAAAGTAAAGGTACATAGCAAAATTGGTAATATTCTGCACCAGAAACCAGTGGGGTTTTAATGTATCTAAAGAGAAAATAGGCTATCAAATTTACAAAAAAAAAACTGCGAGAAATCAATTCTAAATGTATTGCAAAAAGGAATTTTCTTCCTCGTCTCTTCATCTCAGCAACTTCTGAGGGTCTTCAGGTCTTCAACTTTCAGTACAGTCTTTAGACATTTCTGGTGTCCTTGACATCACTTGTTTGTCGATCATATTAATGAAATTAAAATGCTGTCAATCAGACCTAAATTTTTTATCACAAATTATGTCCCAGAGAATCTTCAATAAAATTCATAATATTTATGTCACAGCCACTTACCTGTATTATCAAATAATGTTATTGATTTTGATTTTCTCAATAAATCCTCAAGAATATTCTCTATATCTGTATCTGTCAGAACTGACGGTAATAAAGAAACTACATCCAAATAAGTTTTGGAGGCAATACATTCTTCTAGAGCAGTTTCTAATTGTTCTTTTATTTGAGAACCTATAACACAGCTGCTAAGAAAAGTCAAATCTTCATTTATCAAGGTCCTTTTCACATAACTTTTAGGGTCAGATAACCCTAACCGAGTCAATGCATCATATTCTAAATAATTGTTTTGTTTATAGAAACAAATTACCCATTCATTTTGGGACTTGGTATAACATGATGGCACATACAGTGCTCCTGCTTGGCGACCTGTTAGAACTCCAGGAGCATTTATTTGATCAAACAATGACAAGAACAGGCGGTCAGATAAATTGCAATGATTTACTATAACTGCTACAGGAGTTGGCTTCAGCAGACCCATTAGCGCACCACGAATTTTAGCTTTGGTTCTTGTAATATACTCTTCAGTATAGAATATTCTGGGTTCAGATATATCTTGCTTCCCAAAAATTATTTTGCCCAAATATTTTTCTAAGACACTATGCTGGAGTAACTCTGCTGGTAAATCATATTGTAGTGATAACTCTCCTACTGATATTTGCCCTTGAAGTTGCAATTTCTCATTTATCTCTCTTGCAACCTTTTCTAAATAGTAATGAGCGATTAAATAACCTGAAACAAGTTGTACCTCTTTTCCTTTGACAATATCTGTCACACAATTGTTGATCTGACTTAGATCAACATTGAGCTCTTTAGCAAGATCAACTGTATTAATCCGTCCTCCATGAATGTATAACTCATCTTTAATTTCTTTACTAAGTTGTTGAGGGGTCAGATATTCTTTACCATCAGTAGTAAATATAACATCAATTAATTTCAACTCAATTAATTTCGTAACAATCTCTATACAGTTTCTCTCTGACAATCTGCAAAAGAAATTAATACAATATTACCTTTTGCCTTCAACTCAGTAACATATGCTTTAATAATTTATGTAAGTTAATGGTTACACAAGCAAGAACAGCTGCTCAGGTAGCAAATAGTAGATATGTATTATATTTAGTTAATAAAATTTTATTATACCTTTGGGCAGTAGACGTAAGTTGTGCCTTTTGAAAATCCGCAGCTAGTCTTTTTATCTCGTCCCAGTCCGTTGATGGGGCCATATTGCCTGACTTGAAATAAAACAGTGAATCAGGCAAAAAGACTTTTCTTTACACTCGTCAAAATAATATGTAACGTAAGAATGTTAAGTATCTAATTGTAGAGAATTTTTAACCGCAATACAGTAGCTTCCACTGATTCACGTTTTGAAAACGTCAATAACCAATTACAATAGTTTTATTTTTCAACTTCAATTAACGTTTTTTTTTTGCAATTGGCAAAATTGCAATACCTGCTTGTTTAGGAATACGATAAATTAAAATTGTCAACATCAAATATAAGTCAATCACAAATTCACAAGTCACAACACGTCATTTCTAATTTTCTAATAAACCATTAAATATCTATGTTTACAATAGGTACAATGTCATGTCATTTCATTTCACGGCACGTCACGTCCCCGATCATAGAGTATATATAACATAGAGTATATATTTTAGTCATTCCAGTCAGTCAGTTCTACAGATTACATAATATTAATCTAATAGTTAAAATTAGGGATGAGTAAAAAATATCGATCTAACCATATCAATACTGTTTTTTTTTATTTGGGAATAAACATATTATCAAAAACAAACTTCCATTCGATTGTATTTAGGGCATGGAAGTAATAAGTACTGTTGTACGTAATACTTTTCACTTCCATGACTTAGAGATATATCAATCTAACGATATTTTAACTATTTTTTTTATATGGGAAAAAACATATTAACAAAAAATATATATATAAACTAAAATATTTACACTATACTATTGTAAAATTATAAAATGGTTGTGTCTGTACAATGGAAAAAAAAATACATGGGTCATCAGCTAGTTTGTTTATAAAAAGGTAATATTTGTTTTGAAGCGTTGAATTTGTGTTATATTGCCGTTTGATAGATAGATAAAACTTTATTTGTACACCATTACATAGTAGTACAAGTAGTACATTAATTATTATTAATAAGGTTATTGCAATGTACAAAGGGCAGCCTTATCGCTAAACGCGATTTCATCCAGGCAACCTTAAGATGGACTGGAATATTTTCACAAACAGGATAGTTGGTGTAACATAAGGAGTTAGCAAACAATATTTTAATTAAAAATATATATAAAAATATTTGAACCTACTTAATTATACTAGATATATTATATTAAGATACCTACATAAATATGATATATATATATATAGACTACATGCGTTATATATATATATATATAACTACAGTGTATTATTCATAAACAAATATGTACTTTGTGCTGCAGTGATAGAAAATGCTCATGTAACATGTTTTTAAAATATTAATGGATTGCGCTTTCCTAATTTTCGTACGTACGTATGCTTTCCTAGACGTACAGCTCTAAGAGGTCTAAATGTGTATAGTTAATATTATTTATTGTATATTGACCGATTTTGTTTGGATTGGATATGACGACTTTTTTTTTCTCAGGTGGCAGACAAGCGTACGGCCCACCTAACGGCAGGTGGTCGCACATCCGACCCTGTAAAAACCTTCTAATACCCTTCTTGAAGTTCTGTTCTGTGGCGTAGCGTTAGAGCGTTGGACTGCTAAGTTAGAGGTCGTGGGTTTGACTTCTCTCAGTGCAAATATTTGTGTGCATGAGTAAGTATATTTGTATTGGTCTGTGTGTTTCTAAACGTATTTATAAAATAAAAATATCTAGGTATGTACAATATATAATATATATCCGCTTTTAGAACGCATAATCCAAGCTAGTTAAGCTCTGCTTACTTTGGGTCTAGATAGCGCTGTGTAGAATATATTATATATACATATATCATTACTTGTTCCGACTGACTGACAGACTGACTGACTGATTCATCAACGCAGAGCCTAAATCGCTGGACCTACAGATTTGCAATTTTGGGAGTAGATGCCTTTCATGTTGTAGGCATCTACTAAGAAAGGATTTTTGGAAATTTCACTTCTAAGGTGGCAAAATAAGGGATGAACGTGTGTATGAAAGTTTGTCATTTTCAAAGTTGCAGCAAGAAATTTCACACTGCTTTTGGTTAGAAACGAATAAACATAGGCATCCGCGTTTTTCAAAATTTTACCCCTAAGAGAGTGAAATATGGATTGAAACTTTATATGGGAAGTTCGTCATTATGGAAGATAGAATCATGACAATTCATATACCTACTTTTAGTTAAGAATAAATGCACAGGCGTATCAGCGTTTTTTCAAATTTGGCTACTAAGGGGGTAAAATAGGTGATGAATGGTTGTATGGAAAGTCCATTGTTTTTCAAGTAAGGAGCACGAAATTTCATATAGATGCTTCTGGTTAGAAATAAATGTAATACGTATATCAGCGTTCTTCAAAATTTCACCCCTAAGGGGCAAATAAGTGATGAACGATTATATGGAAAGTTCGTCATTTTCGACGTAAGAAGCACCAAATTTCATACACCTGCTTCTGGTTAGAAATAAATGTACACGGGCTGTTGCCCACGTGGTCATTTTTATGTTGCATGCTCTAGAACGTTTCCCAAAGTGGGCGATAACGCCCCCTTGTGGGCGCTGCAGGCCTAAAGGGGGGCGGTAAGAGACCCAGAAAAAAAATGGGGGCGTTGTGTAGGCTTCGGGGGGGGGGGGGTTTGTAATTTCATCTAGAGAGCTCTGTCGGTGTCTAAGAGTCCTCCTAGACTCTTAGACACCGACAGAGCTTTCGACTCTCGGCTACAACTTGTGAACATCAACTAATATTAATTAAGAGATTGCTCAAACTCGGTTAGATATGGCTCTCCGCGTACTTCATGTATCTGTCCTGTTTTATTCAATAAATAGAAGAAAAATCATGTCAATCGGTCGCTCCGTTTCGAAATGAAAGTAGACACAAACAAACAAATAAAAAGGCAATAGACACACTTTCCCATTTTAATAGTTATTAGTATTCCTAGATAGGTAATTTTCGTAGATAATAGACCGCGGGCAATCATGTTTTAACAAGTTTTTGTTAAATAACCCGATTTGTGCATTCCTGTATCAATCGGCTGATTCATAGAATACTTGTCCTTACTTGTTGAGTGCAATTGAGCGTCGAATGAGATAAACGAGTTAATGCATGTTTGTCCTATTCCTGTCGGTGCGTGCTGCTTATGCAATCCTATATAAACAACGGAATATTTATTTTATTTTCATTTGCGGTTTCGCGCGTAATAGATAAGCAATACTTAAGTTCAACACTTACTTACGTATTTCTTAAAACAAAACAATGTCGGAAGTAAAAAAGAAGAGACGGCAATACTCTGTGGAATATATTAAATTCGGATTCATTGAAAATCCCACAAACCCATCGTCGCCTCAGTGACTTCTATGTCTAAAAATATTTTCGAATGAAGCAATGAAGCCTTCAAGACTGCAAGATCATTTGAATAAAATGCATCCAGATAAGAAAGACAAGAATGTAGCATATTTTCAAGACCTAGAGATGAAGCTGATAGAGGAAAACCACTTGAGTTGGATAAAAGTGTTTATTTCGTGAATGACATAGGCGGAGTGTTAGGAACAATCAAAGTATTCGAAATTACGTTGCTAGACAAACAACCAGTAAGACAGTAATCTATGATATAGAACATGTAGTTTACATATATTCCAACACCACCCCTTAAACTAAATGTCCATAGTACATATAATTTACTATAAACTACTAAGCACTAAGCATATAAAAATCTCTAACGAAACGCTGGAACCTTTCAATGCATAAAGGCTTTGTTAAAACATCGGCCAGCATGTCGTCAGTGCGCATATACTTTATCACTATGACACCATTTTCGACTACCTCGGGAATAAAATGATGTCTGACATCAATATGCTTAGTCCTTGCATGAAACATGTGGTTCTCAGACAATTTAATTGCAGATTGATTGTCATTGTAAACCACTACTTTGACATCTAACTTCAAACATTCTGACAAGAATGCCCTAATAAACAATGCCTCTTTGCACGCATCAGACAGCGACATATATTCACTTTCTGTACTGCTCAAAGCAATTGTTCACTGTTTACGGCTCTCCCAAGAAACTAAAGAATTGCCTAACCTAAATACATAACCAGTGTAAGACCGACGATCGACTACACAAGCCACCCAGTCTGCATCCGCTGACCCTGTCACGTTCAACCCACTCTTCTCATACTTGATGCTGTAGTCCATCGTACCCTTCAAGTACCGAAGTACGCGCTTCGCAGCCTTCTAATGAGCTTCGGAGTAGCAATCATTAAACTGACTTAACATACTTACAGCATGTGCGATGTCAGGACGCGTACAGACTGCGATGTACATAAGGCAACCGATCAAATTTCTGTACTCGTAGTCTCCAGTCTTCTCAGGGTTTTCAAGTTTCAAACCAACTTCCATCGGTGTCTTGGCAGGTTTACAATCGGTCATCTTAAACCTTTCCAACACTTTGCTGACGTAACCAGACTGATCCAGAATGATTTTATCATCTTTCCGGCTGACGTATATTCCCAATACACATTTCGCAGGCCCAAGATCCTTCATAACAAATTGTTTCATCATTTCTTCTTTTACCGCCCTTTTCTTAGTTTGACTATTGCTGAATATCAAAATGTCATCAACATAAAGGCCAAGAATGACAAGTCCGTTGTTATTTGATCTGACGTAGACACACGGCTCTGAGGCCAGCCTCTTGAACTTCAACTTTTTCACAAGAACGTCGTTTATCTTCTCATTCTAGTAGTATTCTCAGCTAGTAGAGCTTGTTTTAACCCATAGACAGCTTTCAGCAAACGAAACGCTTTTCCTTTGCCGCTCTCTACTCCAAAGCCTTTAGGAATTTCCATATAAACCGCTTCTGTCAAGTCTCCGTTAAGAAAAGCTGTCTTGACGTCCATATGATCAACTTCCATATCATATTCTGCCGCCAGTGCCATAAGTAGTCTTATTGTCGAGTATCTCACGACTGGTGAGAAAGTTTCGAAGTAATCTACTCCATACTTTTGTGTGAATCCCTTCGTAACCAAGCGAGCCTTGTACTGCAGGACCTCTCCATTCAAACCTCTCTTTTTCTTAAATATCCATTTGTACTTGACAGGTTTCTTCCCCTTCGGCAAGTCCACAAGTTCCAGACATTTATTATCTAAGAAAGACTTTTCAAATACTCATCTTGCATCGCTCCTTTCCATTTCGCAGATTCAGGACCATCGAGTGCCTCGCGCACGGTAGTAGGCGTTTCCGCGCCGCAACTCGTAATGGTAAATACGGAACAAAAAGCCTCTTCAAAATCGCTCCGTCCTCTCGATTCCTCCGAATCCCAAGAAGACGACCCAGGAGCGTACTCTTCATCTGAAGTACTGGTTTCTTTATTTTCGGTATCATCCGTGTCCTGGTTCTCGCTCACAGGTTCCGACTCCTCCGTGACGTCAACGCGTTCCGCCATCTGATCTCCTACATTTTCAGATTCATTAGTATATTCAATGACCATGTACGGAGTCGGCTCGTTGACCACAGGTTGCAGAACCGGGTTCTTGTAGAATTTGTCCTCTACAAACACAACATTTCGCGAAAATATACATTTCGAAGGATTAGCGGGATCTATGAGCCGATATCCCTTTGTATTCTCGCAGTAACCAAAAAAAAAAAACGGTTTACATTTCGGATCCAGTTTCTTTCGATCCTCTACGACAGAGTAAGCAACACAACCAAAAATTCTTAAATAGTTCAAATTTACCTTCAATCCCGACCATTTCTCCTCAGGAGTTGCGCCCAACACGGCCTTGGTTGGCGATCTGTTCTTCAGGTAAACAGCTGTGTTCATTGCTTCTGCCCAGTATTTCTGATCTAAGCCAGCTCCCTGCAATATACACCTCGCAGCCTCAGCAATCGTGCGATTCGCCCTTTCCACGACCGAGTTCTGTTGAGGGCAATGAGGAACTGTCAATTGGTGTCTAATGCCATGCTGCTTCAGAAATGCATCGAACTTCTTATTTACAAATTCGCCACCCCGGTCACTACGTAGAATCTTTATAGTTTTATTTGTTTAATTCTCGACAAGGGCTTTGAATTCTTTAAACATATCAAAAACTTCGTCTTTAGTTTTAATAAAATAACTAAAAGTCTTGCGCGAAAAATCATCTATAAAAAGTAGCATATATCTCGAACCACCGTTTGCGGCATAGGCCCGCAAACGTCAGTGTGTATGAGCCCTAAAACTTCACTCGCTCTCGTAAACGATTTCTTTGGAAACGGTAACTTAGGAGTTTTACCTTCAATACAGGAAATGCACTGTTTAAATTCGGAGTGATTAAAGTCAATGCCGTTGGCCATACCTGATTTCAGTAGGTTCATGCTTCTTGAATTAAGATGACCAAGACGCAAATGCCATACGTCTTGAGAAATAACACATCCAGTCCCCACGTTCGCCGCGACATGTTCAGCGGACGCAGACTCAGACGATCTCGGTTTACTATTTGTACTATTACGCGTGATCGGAACGGTTTGTAATTTATAAAGACCATTCTCACATTTTGCAATAGCATATAAAACATTTCCAAAATAAATATTACAAACATCAGAAATAAAAACGATTTTAAAACCTTTTGACGCTAAAACGCTGACAGATATCAAATTACATGACAAGTTCGGAATATTAACTACGTTACAAAGAGTTTTTATACCGTCTTTAACATGCAGTTCGGTACTGCCATGACCCGCACTACAAAGTCTTTCGCCGTTCGCCACGGTGACTTTCAAGCTCGTGTCCGGAACGAAGTCGTCAAGGATGTCCCTCTGATTGCAGAAATGGCTCGACAAACCCGAATCGACATACCAGGTATCCTTCTGCACATCCACCGACAGTGCGCTCAGCATGCTTGTCATTTCTTTGGCAACGGGTCCCTTCGACTTCCTGTTCCCTGGACAATTCTTAGAAATGTGGCCCAGCCTTTTACAGCGGTAACATTTGACAGGCTTTTCATCACGTTTCTTCGTCACCATCACGGAACCAACGCTCGTGTCCGTTCCGTTAGCCCGGCGCTGATGTTCTTGTAATAACTTCTGTTTAACGAGCTCGCTCGACAATTTTACACTGCAGTTTTCTAGCGCCATTATCAGTGGGTCGTAGTCGGTTGTGAGCCCACTTAACATTATCACAGCTAGAAACTCATCGTTCAGCGGAGCTTCGATGTCGGTTAATTGCTGCGCGACATCACATATCTTCGTAAGATACGATTCCATATCGGAATACTCCTGGAGCTTCATCCCAAACAACTGCCGCATTAAGCCAAGTCTTCGGCAAAGACCCCTGTCTTCATATGCAGTCTGAAGACTTACCCACGCCTCCCGTGCGGTAGTTGCGTTACGCACGTGCGTGATCGCCACAGGGTTTATGCTCAGACAAATGCGAGCCAGTGCTCTCTGTTGCTTCTTTTTATCGTTGCAAATGGGTTTCACACCGTCATTGCTCTCGACGCACTCCCACAAATCTTCTTGGATCAGGATCATCGTCACCATGAACTTCCATGATCCGTAGTTCCCCATGCCATTTAGTTTTTCAATAGCAGAAACGATAGCCGCCCCCGAACTGGACGTCGCCATCTCGATTTTGGAATTTCGTGCGCACAAATTTCACGATAAAAGAATAACGCACACAGCACTTCGCAGACGCTTATTGCATTTTAAGCGACAAATACCATAAGCTCTGCTACCATGATAGAGCAAAACCACTTGAGTTGGATACAAGTGTGTTTATTTCGTGAATGACATAGGCGGAGTGTTAGGAACAATCAAAGTATTCAAAATTACGTTGCTATACAAACAACCAGTAAGACAGTAATCTATGATATAGAACATGTAGTTTACATATGTTCCAACAGAAGCATAATACTCAGCCAAGTGTAGCAAAACTATTTTCGGCAGCTGCTAAGCAAGATGACGACGGACTTTGAGCTTCTTACAATATCTCTTTGTTAAGTGCTCAAAAACGCAAACCACACAACATCGGAGAAGAGTTAATTTTGCCAGCAATAAAGGAAGTAATAACTACTCTGCTTCATAAACCGGCCGCAGATATTATCCGAAAAATTCCTTTGAATAATAATTCTGTGCAAAGACGGATTGATGAAATGGCTGAAAACATTGAAGGATCATTGTGCAATCACCTGAAGACTAGTCAATTCTCAATTCAGCTCGATGAGTCCTACCTACTAATGAAGCATTGTTGCTGTCTTACGTGAGGTTTATTAAACATCAGAAAATATGTGAAGAACTATTGTTTGCTAGAAATTTAGAGACCGATACAAAAGGCGAAACCATATTCAATACATTGGAAAAGTTTTGTGATGAGAAAGAGATTCCCTTGAAAAATATTATATCAGTTGCTACGGATGGCGTTGTATATTGCGTTATTCATAGACAACATTTGGTTGCTAGAAACTTAAGTGAACGACTATTTTAATCACTGCAATATGTCATCAAAGCAGTCAATAAAATCCGTACCAACTCTATAAATGATAGATTATTTCATCAGCTTTGTGTTACTAATGACGAAGATTCCAACCGTTTGTTGCTTCATACTGAGGTTCGTTGGCTATCAAGAGGCAATTGTCTGACTCGATTTTAGAACCTGTTTGACTCTGTGATAGAGTTCTTGGAAACTAAAGATACAGAATTGCGCAACAAGCTCATTACATCAAAAAATGATATAGCTTACATGACAGACCTGTATAAATTGTTCAGCGACATGAATCTCCAACTGCAAGGCGATGAACTAAATTTAATTAAAACAAAAAATGTCGTTCCTGCTTTCGCAGCCAAACTGCTTCTACACAAAAAGAATATGGACAGACGTGAGTTTCACAATTTTCTGAATTTATCAGTATCCTGCAGTAACGACGACTTGTTTGCCTACTGCCAACATTTGGAAAACCTCCACATTGACTTCACCGAACGATACCAGGACATTTTGAACTTGGAAATACCAGGCTGGGTGTTAGATCCGTTTTTAAATGTCAACACAGCAATCTCACCTCAGCTGGAAGAAGAACTTATAGAATTGACAACAAACGAGGAAATAAAAATCAAGTTCAAAAATGGCTATCAAGAACTTTGGCTACAAAAACCGATCCCGCAATTCTACCCTGGATTATGGTCAATCGTTCAACGATTCTTGATAGCGTTCCCATCGTCATATTTGTGTGAACGTGGATTTAGTGCTGTGGCAACGCTGCTTACTAAAAAGAGAAATCGTTTGCATGTTACCGAACGTGGCGACTTGCGGCTGTTCTTGAGTAAATTGGAACCTGATATCAACAAACTTATTAAAAAGCATCAGATTCATCCATCACATTAGTTTTTATATAAGAATCGATTTTGTTTGTCGATTTAAGAATAGATTTTTGTTTTATTTTGAATAAAAAATACTCTGTCTGAATACTATAAAGTTGCGTTTCAATAATCATTCTCATTGGCAGGTGTAGCCCGTAAGAGTTAACTTGAGACCTGAGTGTGTCGTTATGTACTACCTACAGTGCTCAGGTCTCAAGTTAACTCTTGCGGATTATAGTAAAAGTCTATTTTAGAATGAATGTTTAATCTCCGCTAATATAGCTCACAACAATCAATTAATTTAATTTGAAGTTATAGTGGTTTTTAAGTAGGTGAAAAAATGGGGGCGCTTAAAATTAATTTAGTCTCAAAGTGGGCAGTAGACAAAATAAGTTTGGGAACCTCTGCTCTAGAGTGAGCTCTGCGAGTAATTTAGTAATTTTGCCCCAAAAGGAAACACCGTAAACCTAGCTTACAAAGAGGCACTGCGGTAATTAAAACTATAGATTGTGATTTGGTAGTTTTAATAGTAACATTTCATTTGATTCTTTATTTTAGAACAAAAACGTTATATATAATTTTTGGTTTGTGGTAAATTTCGCTCTAGGAATACAAGTACAAAAATTGCTACTTACCAATAATTGCAACAAGACTTCCACTTTGTTATGGGACTTTTACTTTATTATTAAACCGAATAAGTTACTTACTTTATATAATTTAAATGCTTTGGGAGTGAATACAGGTATGTACTGAAAAAGAAACTGAAATGTTTAGAGTATAAGAACAATTTTAGTACGCGTAGTTGGTATGAAAGATATCTATTGACAGTACCTACAGTTACAAGTTACAAATAACTATAATAATACCTAGTTGTAAAGGTTTTCTACTCACCAAGTTACCACCAAGTTGTGTTATTCTGTAGTTATTTATTATTCCATGTCAGTATGAGACTTGGACGAGAAAAACATTTCATTCAGTGTATATACAAGTTAGAAGTACAATATCTACAATACTGTTTGTAGTATTATATTAGTTCAATAAGTTTGTGAAGTTTTATCAACATTCACATTTTCAACTTTTCACCGCCAAAATTGAGATTTCAAATTTTGGATTTTGGTGTCGCCATGTGAAATTTATTACGAGTCCAAATAGTCAATTATAGTATTAGAATAATATAATTTAATCTGTGATTATAGTTTAAGAAGAAATTATGTACATTTTCTTTCAACCATTTAGCCGCGATTTGATGCGATTAATAAATTAAACAAACCTATATATTGTGATGGTGCATGATTTATAGTTTTCGGAAAGTTATATTAATAAATGTTAATTATCGCTCGCTTGATAATGTACCCGGTAGATGGCAATAGGCTCGCCCCTATTACATTGGGACCTTAACATAACTGGCGAATCGTGGGTGTGTAATACACCTCTGCCTACCCCTTCGGGGATACAGGCGGGAAGGTATGTTATGTTATATTATGTAACATTGTTAAAATAAAAATTTGTATAAGTTTCAAACTGTAGAACACAGAATGATATAGTTAAAGAAGGACATTTCGTCACTAACGGCCGGTTTCAATAATCCATCTATCCTTTACCAGCAGTTAAAATAGCTACCATTAGTATCTATCGGGGATTTTTCTGTTTCAATAAACAAAGATAAGCAGAAAATGACTTTGATAATATTGAAACCGCAGTTACAGATAGATAAATGTTGACATGTTTATCTGGGATAGCTTCTACCTTTAACTGTAGGTAGATTATTGAGACTGGCTCTAAATGTCCTTGGTGGGCGGTATGTTTAAGATGAGATCACTTGTAAAATTGCCCGCTAGATGTCGCTGTTTCTTTCTGAAACGCGATTGTGTTTTGTTTACGAAAACCTATAAAAGTCCATGTATGCAGTCAATCGAGGCATTTTTTCGGTCTGTCTCTGTATTATGTTACAGTCGAAATAAAGTATCAGATCAGGCGTCAGTTGTTTAATTAATGAGAAACTCCTAGTCGTCACAAATTGAAGCCATCGAAGAGAGAACCAGGCAGACGACATCTTCGCCACTAGTTCAACCGGTGCGTTGCGGAGTAAACATATATTAACGGCCACGTCGTAGTTGGTCAGTGAAACTGTTAATGAAAAATATTTACAGAGCCATATTGCGAATCAGTTCGAAACTTTATCAAGGTCAAAACAAAATAGTTATAAAGGGGCTATTATAAAAATATGGTAAGCGTTACGACATGGCATTGATGACACGAGTTCTCGACTTTATTAGAAAACAGATAATAAAAACGGTTCAGTGCGAGTTGGACTCGCGCAGTAAGGGTTCCGTACAGTACTGGATTAAGGTAGATACATAGATAGTTGAAGTAGCTGTTGCAAAACCAAAGCTATCAATATAGCTCGCAGAATAAGCAGACTGAAATGACAGTGAACTAGCCACATCTGCCGAAGGATCAACGGCTGCAAACGAGTCAGTGGGAAACTCTCAGCCCTAGCATGAACTGATGACCTGAGAAACGTAGCTGGGTTTGACTAGATGCCGAAGGCGGGGATCAGATGCAGGCCTATATACACCAATAGGCTAAAATTAATTGACTAAAATGAGTTTTTGAATATCATTTTAGGTCATGTGGCGAACTTCTGAACGTTTCCCTTTACTCGTGCTGTAAAAGCCTTGCTTCTTGCTAAATCTTGTCTCATCAGATCGTCTATCCGTGTCCGGTGGGGTGAACCTTCTTTCACTCTCTGAAGACGACACATACCGGTACCTGGGCATGTCATAGAATGTGGGTGTCGACGCGGCGGACGTCAAACAGGCCGAATGTGACGCGTTTTTGGAACGTGTGGTAAAATTGTGTAACAACATTTTATCGGGCGTGAATAAGACACGGGCGTTTATCGGGTGGGTGATGCCCGTCCTGTTGTTCAGGTGGTCACAGACCGAACTGGATGCCCTGGATAGAAGAGTCCGCGTAATATGACCCTCCATAGAATGCTTAGTGTGCGAAACTGCGGAGGCCGGGGCCTTCTTAGTGCCAAGACTATGCACAGCAGCGAGGTGTGTAGTCTCAGGGAACATTTTCTATCGAGTACGGACAGTGAGATGCATAGAGAGGGCATAGAATTCAATAAAGGACTGACCCTGTTAACCAGCATAGAGTGGCGTGCACCGGTTAACTAATGATGTTATATTTTGCTTGCAGTGTGATCGTTCCGGTAAATCTACGCAATAACAGATTTTAAAGAAAATGAAGTCGTGCAGTAGATGTAAATATAATATTTTACTTGTAGCAAATATTTGCTTTAACAGGGCATCACAAATATTTTAAGCAGAACTCAAATAAATTATTATATAATTTTAAACTCAAGTGATAGGTAATGTTTCTGAAGAACTTTCTTTGAAGAATTTTATAGCATCGTCTCTAGTCACCTGATACATCGGGACTGAAAATTATTGTTTTGTCTTGCTAGATATCGCATATAGAGATAAGCGATGATAGCCCAGTGGCGTATGTACCGGACTGCTGAGACGAGGTCTCGAGTTCGATCCCCAGTCGCCCCGGGCACACACCTCTGACTTTTCGTAGTTATGTGTGCATTAATAAATGTTAATTATCACTCGCTTAATAATGTGCCCGGTTGATGGCAATAGGCTCGTCCCCTATTACATTGGGACCTTAAAACATAACTGGCGAATCGTGGGTGTGTGATTCACCTCTGCCTACCCCTTCGGGGATACAGGCGTGAAGTTATGTTATGTTGTGTTATCGCAGAGTAAAGACGAAACCAAAGGTAACATTTTAAGTTATATTACATTTTAAGCTGCCTCCAATCTCAGAATTTTGCTTGATGTTTTGGTGTCGGAAAATATGTATATGAAACAAAATCGGCGATCTGAGGGTCAATTTTGGTAATAAAAAGATGTACAATCTAGTCTCGGTCTCCCAAATCTGGTCCCAAATCTCCCAAAAAAGTTGTTCTCGAAACAAAACTTTTAATATTTTCACCAAAGTTTTGTTACGAGGACCCTTACCTTATCCTTTAAAAAAAGTTGTTCTCATAACAGTTTTTTTTTAATATTTTCAACAAAATTTTGTTATGTATGGCAATATTTGTTCGAACAAATAAAAACGGGCAAGATTTTAAAAATACATATGTTTAGACATATCCTAAAAATATAGCTTTTCTTGTTGGTTAGTGTTTCCTGTTGGTAGGTGACGCAGTTACACAGGGGCTACTGCTACTTACTTAAAATACCAAGATTATCTATTTTAGGGTTCTATATCCAAGAAACCAGAAATCTAAATCATAAACTGAGATGGTAGAAGTTAAGTAGATTTTACCCAAGAATATCTACAGTAGATTTCAGTAGAAAATTCCCATACGTTTAGTAGTCTGTGGATTTTTAAAACGGCATCACTGTTTGGTTATTACACCCATCTATGCACCCATCCACAGATTTTGAACGAACACGATTTTGACATTTTCATTTTGATCTGGTGTGCATGGCTGCGTCCGTAACTTATTTTATCGGGTGACTTCGAGCGAGTCATGAGGGATGAAGCCGGTGCCGAATGATAAAACGTTATACATCGGCAGCCCTAGCCCTAGTCTCGGTTAGTGTTTAACGAAACCACTAAGGTATCAATATTATTACTCGATACCATATCAGTCGCTAAGTAATGATACCTTCTAGGTATCAAATGAAATGTATCGCTTCTAAGTATGTAGGTAATTTGTTTAGGAGAATTAAAGATAGCGTCAAGCGTTGGTGCAGGAATGTTTTCAAAGATAATCCTTTAACTGCGGATCTTTATTGCCTGCCACTTAGGTACCTACAAGACCTTGCGTCTTATGTACTGGAATTCGGCAATAGGTATAACTATTTCACAAATAAAAAAGAAGATTTAGTTCGTCAAGAAGGGAGAAAAACTTCTAACAAACACTTAAAAATAAATGCGCGACACCAAAGGTCTCAGATGGAGAGCCCATTGCAGGTGGTTCGAAATCCTAATAAGATTCGTTTAGAACCCAGTATTAGAAGAACTACTATTGGATTCTAAACTGACGTACCTAAGCTGACGCCAAAACTTTTGTTACTATGATGAAACTTCCTATGTCCTAATAATAATTATGTAGCTAATCTGTACATATATTGTACACATTTTAACTAGGGTATGAATGATAGTATGACGAAATCCGAAACCATAGATTATAAGGAAACTGTCTTAGCAACCATTATATCATTTTCTTTACAAACAACTTTAGCATACTACATTTCTTGTAGTCTTGTGCCTAATCGGACATCTGTCGGTTCGCACCGTACTAGTACTTTTCGTACAGTGTACTAGTACACCTTATTAGTACTATTAGTACTTTAGTACACCTAATCTTATGCATACCAATTTGATTTTCATGAGCATGACAGGTCGAGGTGGGTCGAAATAAGAATGGGTGTCATGTATATTCAACTTAAATGATATACTCTGCTAATAATCAACAAGAAATAGGTATAATATATCTGATTATCGATTATGATTTTCATAAAACTTTAACCGATACTTAAAGGGAAAGGTTTGAGAATTAAAATACAACATTTTTTTATATTACATTGTAAATTTGTAAAAAATATAAATAGGTTACTTTTACGTTTACGTTACCCTTAGAATATTTATAAACAATGATAATGAAATAATTTAGAGACTCAGTTCATTAATTTTATTTGTGATTTCTCGTATCGAATTATAAATCTGGTAGGTATGTATCTATTTTACACTCATCCTTGTGGCACTTCACTTAAGGGGCTATCGCTGTCGCATTCTATCGTATTTACTCGCCCGTACTCGCCGCGCGCCTCTCGTATCGCTATCGGACTACCAAATAACAAACTAATCAATAGACGTCCGACTGTCCGAATAGTACTAAATGTCCGATTAAGAACTGTGGTTGAGTAACGTTGCTTTTAGTACAGTGCTAAGTTACGTTACCTAATAGTACATCGGACGCGTACTACCCAACACTAATTTCTTGATCAAGCGTGAGCTCTGTAAAAGGAGTGTTTTGATCGATATTTTGTTAAATGCGTATTGACCTAGGGAGTTTCCTATGATGTCTGGAAATGAACTGAACCCATAATCAACAACATTTCTAGACACTGGACCAGACAGATGTATAATTCACTAGATAAAAGAAACTGATAACTATTATTAAAATACTGTTACGAGCTACCTAAGCTTAAATATGCATTGACATCCCTAGTTATGTCAAACTGTCATGTCATAATTGTCATGTGTCAAAACAATATTAGATTATCAGCTATTTTTTTAGTTCTGTAATAACTGTTGACTTTGACTCTTGGCTACGCTTTTTATGATTTGTTACAAATTTATTAATGAATAAAAATTGTTGAGTCTATAAAATATTTATCGCTCTTCTGTTCACTTGCCTTGCGTTAACTTAGTGTGATAGTGCAAGCTTTAAATAAAGACAATATATCTAATCAGGAGTACCATGTGCTTTTGAAGTAGAATTTATTTACAACTTGGTTAATTTATATGGTTGACATGGATGTAGAACCTAGAGAATGTTCAGATTTACTCAAGAAGAAAGATGCAACTGAAACAAATGGTAACTTAAGTCATGAAGAGCAGAGAGGTCCACCTGATGGTGGACTGAGAGCATATGCAGTGTTACTTGGATCATTCTTGACCAATGGACTTTTATTTGGTGTGATAAATTCATACAGCGTGATCTTTCCGGTCATAGAGGGTCATCTACTAAAAGAAAAAGTGCCAAATGCTTCAAGTCGTGCATGTAAGTTATTAGATTTTAATATACACCTAAGGCACCATGCTGGGTATCATATTACATTATGCTAACCAAGTATGAAAATTGATTTTACCAAATGGGTATTGTATTTCAAATTCAATTTGATTAGGTATAGTCTTGAATAAGAGGTGCTAAACACTAAAAAATGTACAATCCTTTTTTACATTGGTATAGGTATTAGGAGTTATATCATACTAGCTGTTGCTTGCGACTCCTCCTGTGTCGGTTATCACGCATGACTTTGGTTGATTATCAATTACCTATAAGAATACAAAGTTACATGTAGAATATACTGCTTCCGGGCTGTTTGGCCGCTGTCCTAGGAAGCTTGTGTTCCAAACGTTTCGTCGATATCTTCAGTGGTACAGGTCTGGGCGCCGCCGACGAGTATGTAGAACTCTCCTCGGCGGCGACTTCTCTGTGACTGATGCATAGGCCCGAGTCACTGGCGTATTTATAGGCGCGGTTGCGGTAGGTAATGACGTGATCGATCCTGATTGGTCGAGAGATGCGGAACCGATGCGCTCGATCCTGAAAGCAGGGGGGCGTCACTTCGGCCTCGTGGCGATTGGTACCCAGTACTGACAGCCGCTCGTCATCACAGTTCAAACATGACGGAGCCAACACCATCCCCGGTATCAGGAGGCCGCGCCCCCTTGCTTAGCTTCGGCCAATCAGGATCGAGCTGGCAATGGTTATATCTTTCAAAAGGACGAATTTTCACACAAACTTTCATCCCCTATTTGAACCCCTTCAAGCCTTTATGTCCCAATACAATGTAGCGTAGCCCTATCCCAAACTCTAGTCCATCTCTGTACCAAATTTCATCAAAATTGGTTTAGTGGTTTAGGTGGGAAAGGGGAAACAGACAGACATACAAAGTTACTTTCATATTTATAATATTAGTATGAATATTATCGATTATTGATGTGTAAGTTGTTTTATAATCACAAGGGAACAACTTTTCATGTTGTGTTTATTTTTTATGATAGGTTTCATTAGTTTATTAGTTTCATTACATAGTATTAATAAATCTACTTTTGTTGTTGACTTTACCTACCTTTAGTTTCAACCAGTATTATATATAGCCATTAGCTACACGCTAATGGCTATATATACTTCTTAATTATTGTGGTATTGATAAAGTATTGTGTATGTATAACATAAACCTACAGAACTACCTACTGTATGGGAGCTAAAGTCTGCCAACAAACTGCCCTGCATTTTGGCAGAAAAAAGAATGTAAACAACTGTGGTGTTTAACAGATTAAATACTTTTTCTTTCTTTCTTTGAAAAACCGCGATGGTAATGTAAATGATAAAATATTTACCCATTAAATTTTGTGTTTAAAATGTTATAAAGGTATGTTGATGATAACATTTCTCGGAGAGATTTTGAGAGTATGTTTATTTGTTTAGACTAATCTTCGGAACCACTTTACTTCTGGGATCAATTCTTTTACCATTTGAAAGATACATTTTCCCTGATGGTCACAGGCTATATATTATGTAGCTTACATAAAAAAACTGATATAGACCGAAACAAAACAAGAGTGGGTTGCTTATCTTACTTTTTAGGGTTCCATACCTCAAAAGGTAAAAAAGATCAACCTTTTATCCACCTGTCGGTTTTCACCACCAATATTTTTATCTATATTATAAATGTGAAATTTGTGAGGTTGTTTGGATGTTTGTTACTCAATCACACTCTTAACGGCTGAATGGATCTGGCTGAAGTTTAGTATGGGAATAAATTATAGTCTGGAATAACACATATGCTACATTATATCACTGGAATAGGTTCCCATGGTAAGCGGGAACGGGAAATGTATTACACGCGGGCGAAGCGCGAGCCACAGCTAGTTATGATTATAAACAAGTAATCCCCTAAATACTGTCCGCCACTACCCCGCGCGGCCTCCCTGTGGTTGCGCCCAGTCTGCGTGGAAAGACGGTATTTAAATCTATATCAATAAATTATGAAGTAAGTATCTATTTATAATATTAAAATAACAGGAGTGTAAGGAGTCCCTACTAACACCGGTCGGGACCCAAGCCAACCTCGCCTGCCCGCGGTGTACTCTGCTGATCAAAGGAGAAGGATCTGGCGACCCACAAACACGCATTGGACCAGCACGGCGGGTTATGGTCCAAATCCCCCCAAAATGACGATGGACAGAGAAGCATGGCCCCTAGTGCCCGGGGGCACCAGCTGCAAGACAGACGTGGACGGGCGTCGGTCGAGCA
This sequence comes from Cybosia mesomella, assembly GCA_946251805.1. NCBI lineage: Eukaryota > Metazoa > Arthropoda > Insecta > Lepidoptera > Erebidae > Cybosia > Cybosia mesomella. The sequence goes on from OX276403.1 coordinate 18,177,175, forward strand.
CTGGATTCAAGGGTGCTAAGAATCTCCGGGCGAGGTGCTACCGTCAAACGACCTCAGGAAATTGCTCAACGGAATACCGACGTAGGTTGTCGCTGGTGACATATAATACGCGCAGATTAAGGACAGACGAGATCATTGAGCTGGAAGAGGAGATGAACAAGCTGCATTGGGTCATAGTGGGTTTATCGGAGGTCCGAAGAGAGGGCGAGGACACGACAACCTTAAAGTCTGTCAACTTGTTCTACCACCGGGAGGGCGACCAACACTCCCAGGGTGGTGTCGGGATCCTCGTTCACAGATCCCTTGTAAACAACGTAGTATGTATCACGAGTGTGTCGAGCAGGGTTGCGTACCTGATACTCAGAGTATCAAAGAGGTACTCGTTGAAGGTCATACAGGTTTACGCACCGACCTAGGCGCACCTGGATGACGAAGTGGAAGTTATGTATGAGGACATCAGTAGGGCCATACATACTTCCAAAACATACTTCACCGTTGTTATGGGGGATTTCAATGCAAAACTGGGTAGAAGGGGCGATGACGAGTTGAGAGTGGGGCAATTTGGATGTGGGCGGAGGAATCCCAGGGACCAAAGGTTCCGGGACGGCGGGGCGACTAGCCCAAACCGGGGCAAGACGGGGACACCGTGGTTCCCAAGCCCGACATAACCGCCTCCGCTGACCGGCGGGAGGGTATCCGAAGGGATTTCCGCACGAAAAAAATAAATAAAAAGGGGCCAGAGGCTGACCGACTTTCTGGAGAAGGAGCAACTCTTTATGATGAACTCCTTCTTCAAGAAGCCACCTCATAGGAAATGGACCTGGATGAGTCCCGACGGTTCCACGAGGAATGAGATCGACTACATTATCTCTACAAAGAGACGAATATTCAATGATGTCTCCGTGATCCACAGGGTGAAAACTGGAAGCGATCATAGAATGGTTAGAGGCACATTGAATACCAATGTCCAACTGGAAAGGTCTCGACTAATGAAGTCCACGCTCCGACCTACTGCACCCCATATACAAAACCCCGAGAGCTTTCAACTTGAGCTCGCAAACCGCTTCTCAGCCCTGGAGAATTGCGTTTCTGTGGACGAGGTCAACAACAGGTTGGTAGAAACTGTCTACAAGGTAGGGGAAGTCTTCAGACTACGCCGGAAAGATAGACCTCAAAAACTATCAGATCACACCCTCGACCTTATGGCAGAACGACGCTCATTACTGTTTCAGGCTTCTGAGGACGTTGAAGCATATCGGCAGCTCAATAGACGGATCTCTAAGTCCTTGCCACACGGTGTCCGTGTCTTTAATACCAACCATATTAAAGATACGATAGAGCAAAATAAGGGCCCTAAAGTCATGCTACATTATATCACTGGAATATATAGAGACTTGTCTATTGGGCAGAGCCAGTTGACGAAGCTGAAGACGGAAGACAGCAGTGTAGCGTCTACTAAGTCAGAGGTATTGAGATAGAAAGGTTCTACGGATAGTTATATACCTCAGTAGCTAAGCCTGTTGATGATTTGGATAAAGATCCAAGAGCCAAATTAACCAGACACTACACAGAAGATATTACGGACATCAGCCTGTATGAGATTAGGATGGCCCTCAAACAGCTCAAGAGCAACAAGGCGGCGGGTGAGGACAGAATTACATCGGAGCTTCTGAGTGCGGGTGGAACACTGATACTGAAAGCTCTACAGAGGCTCTTTAATGCCGTCCTGCTCGAGGGTACTACGCTCGAAGCTTGGAACAGAAGCGTAGTGATTCTCTTCTTCAAGAAAGGTGATAAAACCTTACTGAAGTACTACAGGCCCATCTAGCTTCTGAGCCATGTTTACAAGCTGTTTTCGAGGGTGATCACGAATCGTCTCGCACACAGGCTTGATGACTTCCAGCCTCCCGAACAAGCCGGTTTTCGTAAAGGCTATAGTATCATAGGCCACATCCATACGCTGCGGCAGAATTCAAGCTTCTGGATTAGAAAGGATTCGGCATCAATATCTATGGCGAATACATCACTCACCTTTGCTTTGCCAACGACATCGTAGTTATGGCAAAGTCTTTAGAGGAGCTCAGCACTATGCTCGGAGGCCTCAACAGAGTGTCCCAGCGGGTGGGCCTGAAAATGAACATGGACAAGACGAAAGTCATGTTAAACGTCGCATGTGTCGCCGCCCGTATTATTGGGAGGCTCACCTCTCGAAGTTGTTGATGAATATGTATATTTGGGATAAACCGTCCTACTAGGAAAATCCAACTTCGAGAAGTAGGTCAACCGACGAATTTAACTCGGCTGGGCTGCGTTCGGGAAACTGCGCAGCGTCTTCTCGTCCAAAATATCGCAGTCCTTGAAGACAAAGGTCTTTAATCAGTGCATGTTACTAGTGATGACCTACGGTGCCGAGACGTGGTCTCTCACTATGGGCCTCATAAGGAAGCTCGGGGTCACACTGCGAGCTATGGAACGGGCTATGCTTGGGGTTTCTCTACGAGATCGAATCAGGTATGAGGAGATCCGTAGACTACCTAGAGTTACCAACATAGCAGAGCGAGTCAGCAAGCTAAAGTGTCCGTGGGCAGGGCACATAGCTCGGAGAACCGATAGCCGATGGGGCAGAAAGGTTCATGAGTGGAGACCACGTGACGGCAAGCGCAGCGTAGGAAGGCCTCCCGCAAGGTGGACAGACGACCTGGTAAAGAGCGCAGGGACTCGGTGGATGCAGGCCGCTACAGACCGGTCAAAATGGAAGTCAATGGGGGAGGCCTATGTTCAGCAGTGGACTTCCTACGGCTGATGTGATGAGATTTTATGTATTTATGTATAAAATAAATGCTAATGAGTGTATGTCCGATACATAAAATAAAAAAGCAGCCAAGTGCGAGTCGGACTCGCCCATTAAGGGTTCCGTAGCAGCAAGTAACATAATGTTTTTTTATATTTTTATATTTGAGTTGATTTAATGAAAGGGAAATTGCGGTTTACGAATTATGACGTATTAAAAAAAACCAACTTACTAGATCTCGTTCAAACCAATTTTCGGTGGAAGTTTACATGGTAATGTACATCATATATTTTTTTGAGTTTTACCATTCTCTTATTTTAATAGTTACGGGGGGGGGGGGGGGGGGGCACACACACACGCGTTTACCACTTTGGAAGTGTCTCTCGCGCAAACTATTCAGTTTAGAAAAAAATTATATTAGGAACCTCAATACCATTTTTGAAGACCTATTCATAGATACCACACACGTATGGGTTTTGAGTTTAAGTTCTAAGTACCCCCCGGGTAACCCCCAAAATTTATTGCTTTTTTCCTATTTTTGGGTGAAAATCTTGCGGTTCATAAAGTTCGGAATGTTATTTTTAAACTATCGCGGTGTAAACTCATACTTTTTATAACGTCTCGGGACCTATCGCGATTAATATGGAACTTACTTTTGCCGACGTTTCGGATGCGTTGCAGCACCCGTGGTCACGGCTTGATCGCATATTAATCGCGATAGGTCCCGAGACGTTATAAAAAGTATGAATCCATACGAATTATTAGTATGTATATACAGGTTCTAAATTATTATTATTTTCCTCCAAACAAAACCTTCAGTAAAATGAACCATTAAATCGGTTTTATTCACAATTTTGTGAGTTTTAATTGCTTTGTGCGGAACCCTAATTATTTTTCTAAAATTATACAGGTCCTACATTATTATCATTTACGTCCAAGCAAACCCGTCCAAGTAAAACGAACCATTAAATCCGATTTCACAATTTTGAGGGTTTTATTTTTCTGCGCGGACTCGTAATTATTTTTCTAAAATTATAGTAGCCTATGTTCGTGGGTGTGGAATACACCTCTGCCTTCCCCTTCGGGGATACAGTCGTGAAGTTATGTTATATTATGTTCCGCCTTTCAACTTACCTATCTGCTGGTGAAAGTTCCGTCAATCGGCCCAGCCGTTCCAGAGATTACATATTTTAGACAGAAAGACAGACAGACAGACAGACAAAAAATATATATAAAAAAAATTCTTTAACTTCCGTCTTCATTTTTAAATGAAAAAACAAAGTATTTAAATAACTATAAATGTACATTGTACATACTTAACATGATCACGCCATAAAAGTTAATAAAATATTCATATTTAATTAGTAATTACATTTAATTTGAGTGGATAGGCTGAAAGATCACGAGGTGAGGGAGAAATATGCTGAGGCTTTGTCTGAGAAGCTGTTACCGAGTAATGACAGAGGCGATGTAGCAGCAACCTGGGGAACGTTGTACTCTCACCTTTTGGATACCGCATCAGCCACATTGGACCAAATAGGCCGTCGCAATGTAGACTGGTTTGACGAGAATGACCTAATTTTCAGAGCGGCACTAGACAAACGTTGCGACAGCATAGTCGGCGAGTTGGAAGTGTTGCAGCAGTTAAAGAAAGTGACTAAGAATTACGTAGGCTGTCTCGCCAAGTGACAGACAAATGGTAGCGGGACAAGGCTTGTCGCATGCAGTGACTCGCTAGCACGAACCAACTCGGGAAATCCTACTGCGAGGTGCGTGCTATCGAATCAGGGTGCTTCTAAAAACGTTAGATGGCGATCTACTTACAAGTACAGAGGACACGCTAAAGCGTTAGGCAGAACACTTCAACTCCCTGTTCAATGTGGATCAGTCAGTGGATCGGTCAGTGGATCGGTCAGTGGATCGGTCAGTGGATCACCATTTTTTTTTTAACAATGGTGGCACTCAGTTTGACGACGTCATCAAAAGAGGATTGTCGTCGCAGCACCGGTCCCACTAGTGCTGCGAACACAATCCCCCTGCCCGGCTATGCACTTGCTGACCCCTGAACCTCCTCAACTTCCGCTATTTAGCGAGCTGAATGAGCCGCTATTACGTGGTGAGGTTGTCTCTGTCATCAAAGGACGGCAAAAGAATCGGGCGGTTGGCATTGGACTTATACCGGGCGAATTGTTAGGTGCAGCGGTGAGGGGTGCGACTGGTTGGATCACGTCCAAGTTTGGTGCACCCTGGGCAACGTGGGCGATGACGCATCAATGATTGCTCCTCTGGAGTAGCTGGCGTCAACGTCAGCGGCCAAGAGTCTAACCAACCGGCCCTTTTCAGGGCCAGCTGACCCCATTGCACGAGGGGGTCGGGGTATGGCGGGCCTGCAAGGCCCGCGGGAGGGTTGTTCGCTCCAGGCACCCCTCTGCTCTTATCAGAGGGGAACCTGCGAATGGCCCAGGGTCAGTCGGAGTGCGAGGGATATGCTCTATGGGTAACCTTACACCCCGGCGTCTGTAGACCCGAGACGGCGTGCGATTTTAGTCGGTTCAAGCCCGACATAACCGCCCCCACTGGCCGGCGGGGGGTATCCGAAGGGATTTCCACACAAAAAAAAAATAGGTACAGCGGTGAGTCGTTACACACATGTGTCTGGGAACTGTGTTCATAATTGGGAGGAGGAGCGAGTACCAGATGATTTCAGATAATCTCGCATTCAAGCCCTATACAAGAACAAATTCTTTTTTATTCTTCTTTAATTGTTTATAACTTTTGCAATAGTTTATGTGCTACACAAGTACACGTACATGTATTTGGCACATTTTTCTATGCGTCATTCCGAATCTAATGAGGTATCACATGTAATTTTAAGAGCAGTATCTCTATTTTAGACCATTTTGAACTCGTCGATTAGACTACTAGAAATAAAACGCTTGTATCTGAAACACCTAATAATACACATCCGCAATGCTGTAACACGTAAAAACCAAAATAGATAAATAATTATCAAATTCGCTACGTGTCCCATACTAGGTTTTGAAATTACACAGCCGAGGTCTGCGTTTCTGTATTAGGATGTTATGGGAGAGGCATCTGACAAATTTTCAGTATGCCTCAAACACCTACCCAAAAATAACTACCAGCTCTCACTCTATCTAGTTTAGTGCAAACACGAATTGATGGGATGGCTAAAAACATTGAAGAGTCGACGACTATTCAATTCTCAATTCAGTGGGATGAGTCCACTTTACCAATTAATGAAACATTGTTATTGCCATACGCGATTATTTGCTAGAAATTCAGAGAGATACAAAAAGAGAAACCATGTTTAATAAACTGGCAAAGTTTTGTGATACGAAAGATTACTTGGAAGAAAATATCAGCTGTTACTTAAAAAATAATGTTATAGATGTGCTCGCTTTACACTGCGTCATTCATCGACAAAATTTGATTGTGAGAAATTAAATCAATCACTGCAACATTATTATCATAGTCATACATATCAAAGCAGTCAATAAAATTCAATGCAGATTCTTTCTTCAAGGATGAAAACTTTAACCAATTGTTGTTTCGCCCAGAAGTTAGTTATCAATATGAACCTACCGCACCGACGTGTTTGACCCAATTTTACTATCAGTTTCACTGTGATAGAGTTCTTGGAAAATAGAGACACAATTGCGCAACAACCTCATCATATCCAAGAATGAATGGATTGCGTATATCTTTTAGCCCATATATATTTTTCAATGATTAATCCAACTTCCAAATTTAAGACCTTTCTTATTAAAATTATGAATGGCGGTACATCCACCAAAATAGTAGAATCGGCAACCTTGACGCTTACGCAAGTTTTACCGTGCAACGTTCGTAACCAAACTGCTCAAACACAGGAAAACTATAGACAGACGCCTTTGGTTCGATTTTTGATAGTACACGATATAATTTTCGCCTTTATGTGAACCTAGATTTAGTGTTCCTAATTATATAAAAAATATAAATCGTTTGCATGTTGAACCGACTGTTTTTGAGTAAATCCGAACCTGATGAACAAACTTACAATAAACAGGTTCATCATTCACATTACACAAGTTTTAAAATTTAAATTGAAAATATTTGTTTTGACTTCAAGTAAACTTCTTATAAAAAGATTCTAAAAATCGATTCTAAAAGTAGGTAGTAGAAGAAATAACTTTGAGCACCCTTTGCTGTAGTTTGCTTGGGTTACTGTAGGTAGCAATCTGTTGGGGTGTGTGTTGGGTAACCTCCTCGAGTGTCGCTCCGATTCCGATCCCGCTGCAGTCCGGGGGGAACGGAATCGGAGCGGCCGGTACACCCTGGGCGGCGGTCAATGGCTTCCCCTTCACCCCTTCATAGGGTTGGCATTGATCGTCGGCCAATACCCAACGTGGCGGGAACACATCGCTCTCCGTACTCCTCTGCATTCAGAGGAGACAGGATGAGCGATGCTGTTAGTGATGAGATGGCCCAGGGTCAGCCGGGGTGCGAGGGATATGCTCTATGGGTAACCTTACACCCCGGCGTCTGAAGACCCGAGACGGCGTGCGGTTTTAGTCGGTGCAAGCCCGACATAACCGCCCCCGCTGGACGGCAGGGGGGTATCCGAAGGGATTTCCGCACGATAAAAAAAAAAAAAAAAAAAAAAAGGTAGCAATCTGTTAGATTAGAAAACTGTTTGTATCGAACCTTATCTCAAGAGTAGATAAAAGTATATTAGTAGTAGTTTGTAGCAGGTGACCTCGTGAGTGATGGGGGATTTTCCAATACACAATCCCAACAGGATAATCTGCGGCTATCATAAAATAACTGGTTTCTTTACCAGTGAAATAAAATCTTATTTGATTTGCGATATTAATTGTACGACCTCAGTGTTTTTGTGTTAAGAATACCAATAATATGATTTAAGATCATATTTATACAATACTAGCTGTAGTCCGCGGCTACGCCCGCGTGAATGCCGGTTACCGCGACCAAACATAGCCTATGTCCTTTCCCAAGCTCTAGTCTATCTCTGTATCAAATTTCATCAGAAGCGGTTCAGTGTTTTTGGCTTGAAAGCGTGACAGATGGACATACAGAGTCAGACAGCCAGGCAGAGTTACTTTCACATTCGTAATATTAGTATGGATATGGATTAGTATGCAAGTATATATTAGTATGGAGCCCACGGCTCCGCCCGCTCTGAGGTCGGTTATCGTTGTTGGTCATATCTACGGTTCTACTTAACAAATTACGATCAAACATACCAAGACCTTGCTAACAGAAAAAACTGTATAAAAGTCCGTTCAGTAGTTATTAGTCCGGTCAATCTAGACCAAAAAATGAGGTGGTGGAGTGGAAGGAACGACTTGGGCGACCAAGCGCAGGGCACGCCGCAATAGCGGCGGTAAGGCCCATCATGGAGGATTGGCTAGAGAGGCGACACGGAAGCCTCCCGTACCGACTGACGCAGGTGGTCTCCGGGAAGGGGTGCTTCGGGGACCACCTGCATCGGATCAGGAAGGAGCCAACGCCTAAGTGTCATCACTGCGACGCGAGCGAGGACTCAGGGCTGCACACGCTGGTGGACTGCCCGGCGTGGGAGGCGCCGAGGCGTGACCTCGTGGCAGCCATCGGGGTGGAAGTCCTCTCGCTCGGCAGCATGATTGCGGCAATTGTGCGGAGCGCGTGGGCCGCCGCCACCTCCTTCTGCGAGCATGTAATGCTCGCGAAGGAGATGGCGGAGCGCGCCCGGGAGAAATTTAGAACTCTTCCGGCCCGCTGAACCCGCAACAGGCGCGCCGCGCGTCGCAGGTGACTCAGGCGCCGGAGGTCGCTTAACGAGCTCCGTCCTCCATGAGCGCAGGCCTGGGGGTGGCAGGTGAGGCCGCCTGTCACCCCAGCAGAAGCAGGCCGGGACGGTGGGGCGACTAGCGCCCCTCCCCCAAACCGGGGCAAGACGGGAACACCGTGGTTCCCAAACCCGAGGGGGCCATCTCGAAACCGGAAATGTCAAAAAAATGAGTTTTTCGTGATTTTCAGCAAAACGGTAAGTTTTATCATAAAAGTACCTTAGACAAAAATTGTAGATCATAAAATGATCTATAAAAAATGTAACAATACTACTTTTTCCTACGAGCCACCGTTGCTGAGATAATAACGATTTATAGTTATAAAAGTTGTTATCGTCATAATATGCATGAGTACGCCACGTATATACATCTCTAGAGTTGTTATATATTATAATATATATATATATATTATATATATTACTAACTACAATACTATCTATACGACTTTACTTTGTGCATTAGAGAATGCAAAACGTTATAGCCACACTGTATGCATCGTGACTTTCGACCAGCCCCTGTATGCTAAAGCTCGAGAAATGGTATCAGCCGCACCTGAGGGCTCTGAAGTATAAAAAATCATCATCAGACTTGGAGGATTTCATCTACTGATGTCTTTTCTGGGAGCAATTGGTCATATTATGCAAGGAAGCGGCATGAAAGAAGTACTAGCAGAGATTTATGCGTTAAAATCATTAGAAAAAATGCTCAATGGTCATGCTTACGCAAGAGCTGTTCGAGCTCATACACTACTGCAGCTTACTTTGGCAATTATAATATTAAAAGAAGTTGAAATGAATGACATAATGGATGCAGATTTAATCATAAATATCGAGCATATATTAGATAATACTTTTTCATACAATGATATCGAAAATGACGCTGAAGTATCTATATTACTTATTAAATTTAATCAAAAACTAAAAGAATATGAGGAACGAGGACCTACTGCAAAATTTTGGATTCAATATTTTTGTATGGTTTCCATTGCTAAAGAGTTCCTTAGAGCTGAGCGTAAAGCTCATTTAAACTGCGTCAAAGAAATGCTTCCTCATTTTCACGCGTCTGGACATTTTCCTTATGCTAAATCTGAACACCTTTACTTGCAGGATATGGAACAATTACAGAATTTGATTGATCCTGAAGTTTACGAAAAGTTTTCAGGAGGATTTTTTACAGTTAGACGTTCAGACAAATTAAGTTGTGGAACTTCAACGGACATGGTAATCGAGCAGTCTATGAAGACAGATGGAGGTATTGCTTGAGGGAGAAAAAAAAACGCGCTAAGTACACTACGTCATAACGTATTCATATTATATGGAAACGTGTGCATATTATGACGATAACAACTTTTCTAACTTTTTGAATCGTTATATCTCAGAAACGGTGGCTCGTAGGAAAAAAAGTATGGAATTTTTTTTATAGATAATTTTATGATCTACAATTTTGTCTAAGGTACTTTTATGATAAAACTTACCGTTTTGCTGAAAATCGCGAAAATCTCATTTTTTTGACCTTTGACCTTGAATAAAAAAAAATCCATACACGGGAATGATGGGGAACTTTTAAATATTATTTATAATTATGTTTTGAACAATTTTACTGATTTTCAGCTTGTTGGGACTTTATGCACCTTCGAATGTCTAAATCGACGGATGCAAAATAGTCCGGTCAGGACTATTTTGCATCCATCGTAAACAAACAGACAAGAATTCCATTTAAATTTGATTTTCAGAATCGTTCATTTAACAAGCCATTAAACAGTTTTTTAAATATCTCCTATGTACAGACACAACTAATTTACAATTTTATAATAATATAGATAGATAAATATAGATAAGTACTTAGTGTATTTGAATCATTGAATGAGACCACTGTACCAACTTTATGCTCAATGTAATCATCTTCTTATCAGAATTATTATGTTTGCGTATGGATGGAGGGCTTGAAGGGTTATCATAATGTTCATGTTTCTACTGTGCTGTGTTTGTTCTTTGTCCCGTTTTAGTAAATATTATATAATAGCAAAGATTAAATATAGGTAGTTGACTGTTCCCATTCTTCTATCACTACTTATTAGTTGGAAATATACTTGGAACCATTTTTTGAGTTTTTGATATTGAAATCTAGGCTCTTGTTGGCATTGATATTTTTACCTCCGCATAAGTGTACCTTTTAAGCACTATCAGTAGTAGCGGTTTTTAGGGTTCCGTACCCAAAGGATAAAACGGGAGCCTATCACTAAGACTCCACTGTTCGTCCGTTTGTCACCAGGCTGTATCCCATGAACCGTGATAGTTCGAGAGTCTCACTGATGATGTATTTCTGTTGCCGCTATAACAATAAATACTAATAAAATGAATAAAATAAGTATTTAAGGGGGCTTTTTTGATTGCTCGTTTTTAGTCAATATTGATAACAGCATATTTCACAGAATATTTCGGTATATTTATATTCACTTTAAAAATAAATAATTAAATTAAAATAAAACTAATATTTAAAGAGAGCTCCCGTACAACAAACGTGAACCCTTTTTCCGCGAGTACGGCTTGCATTGACCAGGTTTTTAATATCAAGTTATGTGTAACCTGAAAGTACGCTCTCTGAGAGTAAGTTATTATTAGGACATATTGTCAAGTGGCGCCAGTGCGGTAACTCTCCCGGCGGCAAACGACAGCGTGGCAGTGCACACTGCTACTGTTTTGCAAAGTAAACCTAGTGGTCAAAGTTAATATTTTTTTTGAGTATCATGACGGATACTAATCAACTCATGTATACATGACGATGATGAGTTATGGTTGACATATTATATATTTGAAAGCCCTATTTACAGATAGGTTGGTTCATGTTTTTGAGCTTATTGTTAATACTAGATTTTTAGTTGTATCCAGTGGGTAAGGTAAAGTAAGATTTAAAAAGCCTTAACCAGTTCCACGGTTCTACATACAGTATGGCACAGATTCATTCTCTCCGGGAGGACATGGTTTGGCTCTCTCCAATTTATGTGTCCAATTTAGGGAGCAGCTAACTTTGTCAACTTCAATGCTACTAAGGTGTGTCTTTGCTAAGCGGAGCCAATTTCAACCAAACCCTACAGTCAACATCAATAGTAGCGTAGTATCTGAATTGTCCAAAAGAAATGCATTGCAAGATATATCACAATAGTCTGACAAAATCGCGTCGCAAAAGTGTTTGGTACATTAATATTTTCATAATGCAAAAAAAACTATCCATCAAAAGTAAAGCAGTAACAGAAATTTTCAAAAGCTTTTTACACAATGGTTCTATAAAAAGTTTCAAAAGTACCTGAATTAAGAATAAAACTTTGAAGTGGCTATATAAACCAAGAACTGAACTGAATATAATCTATTACTGATTATTCCTAAGTAGGCTAGGCACCTATATATTTCTAGGAAGTCATAATTTGATTAAATAGCACTACAAATGAGTAAATTTCCTTAATTCCTTTATCATCGATATGTCGCATTATCTATCAGATCATGAAAGACATCGTATAGTAACGCTGGCTTACCAATGGCTTACCAATTGGTGACATCGCAAGACGTGTTGGTGTTGCTCGAAATACCGTTACTCTCTGAATCAATAGATGGGAAAGCGAAGGACGTGTTAATCAAATTCGAAAAACAGGACGACCGACTGTTACATCTGCTTCTACACGTAACGAAATTGTTAGAAGGACAAGATAGAATGGGTTCACTCCAGTTGCAAACTTGGCTACTGAGTTTAATATATCACGGTCAACAGTCCGACGTGTATTGCATAAAGCAGGAGTATATCACCGCAAACCGGCCAGGAAGCTTGCTCTGACTGCAATACACAAGGACGAACGATTGAGATTTGCACGAGACTATCTAGACTTCAATTTCGAGAATGTCATATTCAGTGATGAAAAAACTTTTACATCAGATGAAAGTGGAAGGGTCACCTTGTGGCGAATTAATAACACAAGGTATTTTGAAAGAAATATTGTCAATGTTCATGCAAGCGGCAGAATAAACCTCGGATTTTGGGGCTGGATGTCGTCTGCTGGGCCTGGAGAATTAATAGAAATTGGTGGACGATTGAATGCTCAAGGTTACGTTGATATTATGGAAGACGTTTTGATACCAACTGTTAGAAATTGTTATCCAGGCACCGATCCGTTTAATTTTGTTCACGACAATTCACTCGTACACACTGCAAGATTGACCAGAGCATGGTTTAGAGAGCACAACGACGAAATTATTGCTTTGCCATTTCCACCTAAATCTCCGTACATAAATCCAATTGAAAACATGTGGGGATTGATGGTGCAAAACTGGGATCCGTCAACTCCTCGCACTGCAACCGCTATTTGTAATCATGTATTCGAGTTATGGGAACACTATAGAGGAATGTATACATGTCAGAACATGGTCATGTCCATGCGGGAACGTCTTCAGTGTATTATAGATAATGCAGGAGGTCATACCTAAGTGGTATGTTAATTTTAAAGTTTATGTTTTTTTTTACAATAAAGCATCGGTTGCGAAAATTAATTACTTTTTTTTAATTCTTAAATATGTGATTAATCCATTAAGGGCCCGTGGTGAGAGAATAGCACTTTTTTATACCACTTAGATGGCAGTCAAGCGCACAGCCCACCTGATGGAAAGTGGTTACCGTGGCCTATAGACATGTACAACACCAGAGGCATCACACTCGAGCTGCCGACACTGCTGCTAATAATTGAATAATACCACTTCCCCTTTTGTCTGACTATTTTGATTCAATTAAATATCAGTCACTTTAGAAACACAATATAGTTATGAGTATTGAAAAAAAATTGAATCAGCTTATTTTGAAAATAGTTTTTTTGATTATTTTGAAACCTTAACGCGAGTGATTAATATTAAAAAGAAGTAAGTCAGGTTATTAAAAAAAATTATAGAGTCAATACTTTTGGAACTCAGTTTTTGATCAGCTACTATTGACGCTGACTGTACTTTCCGAAATGCATCTGTGCCAATAAAAGACCAAAACGCTCTGGCAATACGTTCATTGTCCGTACAACTGAGGAGTGAAACTCCCTGTCTGAGTCTTTTTCCAGAATGCTATAACTTGAGAATCTCTACAAAGTTCGATTGAATAGATTCCTTCAAGGCAAGCATGTTTCATCGTAGACCGTCAGTAGGTGAGATATTGGTCAAACAGGAGCCTATCGATTATAACAAACGAAAGCTAATCTAATTTTATAATGTACCTAATCAAAGCTATTTAGAATCAATAAAGGCCTTGGCAAAAAAAACAATTATTGACCCCCTATATTCACTATTTTACAAAACCGAATCAGTATGCGGCGAGTGCTCGCATCGAAGGCCATCACTTCATTGCGTCCAATTTTGTTTCATCATGTTGCTCTGTCAATGCAATAGTTTTGCCGTTCGTCTGTATCGATACTATGTGTGGCTCTAACAACCGATGATTAATGAAGTGAAGTAGACAAAGGAATCAAACAATGTTGTCGGTAAATATTTCTATTAGTCATTAATTCGTACTAAGCAAAATATAGGCTATATTCATCATCTAAACGCCAATACGGGATGCACCCAAATCTTGCACTTTCTAACCCGCGGTATCTTCACCTTTATGCTAGCGACTGCCGTCTAAACCCCTAACCCTAAAAGAAAAGCCTACGCCGGAGCCTCGTCCGTCAATCAGTGGTTGTACCGATTGAGACCAACGGCAGACCGTGAGTGCGTTGCCCCTCTTATAGCTAAGGTTGGTTGGATCGCATGCACCCTTAAAGTTTCTAGATTATTTTAAAATTAAATTAAATTAATTTAATTAATAAAAATATAATTTAAAATTTAACGCTTCATTTACTACATTATCGATGTGTGAATCTAGATACAGCTTGCAATCTAACGTGACACCTAGATCTCTAAGATAATGAGCACTATCTAGTTGCACACCACACAGTGTATATTTGTATTTGAAAATTTGTTTTTCTTTTTAAAGGTAATTGATTTACATTTATTTAGGTTTAAACTTAATTTATTACTGACGCAATAGGTGGAAAAACAGTCAAGATCATATTGAACTTTCTTAAGATCGGCGGTATTTGTGATTGTATGATATTTTAAAGTCATCAGCGTATAATAAAAAGTTACAAAATTTAAAACAATTAGGTATGTAATTTATAGATATTATAAATAATAGAGGGCCCAAAATAGAACCTTGTGGCACACCTGAGCTCACAGGTACAAAATTGGATTCAAAGCCATTTAGTACCACCTTTATGAGTTCGATTGCTAATATATGCCTTGAACCGCCGCCATAAATTTCCACGTATGCCATTGAAGGCGAGCTTATCGAGAAGAATTTTATGATCCAACCTGTTGAAAGCTTTTCGAACTGTCGCACTGTATGTTTGCATGTTGATATCCATATTTTCAAAAAGATTAGTTGTGTAGATTAATAAATTTGTGTTTGTTGATCTACGTTGAAGGAAACGACGTTGTTAAGTAAACAATATTATGTACCAGCCTCTCGAAGAGCCTCGACAGAGCGGGTAAAATCGAGATAGGACGATAATTTTCTACTTTAGTTTTAATGCCTCCTTTGAATACTGGTATGATACGAGCAGCTTTCCAGACGTCTGGGAAAACACCTTCACGTAAACATAAGTTAAATAAATGTTGTAGGGGTTGGTATATAACCACAGCAGTTGATTTGAGAAAAAAAGGAAAAATGTTATCTAGACCAGATCATTAATAGCGCACGAACATATAACACATACACAATTATAAAATTTTAACACGGAGCACCGGTGTTTTTTATATACAGGGTGTATTTTTGAAATGGGGCAGTAAGGGTTAACCGTTGTAGTTACAGCAAAACGTTCTTAGGATATTGAGATATTTTGAACTGCATTCACAGATTATGCAAAAATGTAAGATTTTTGCAAAATGTGTGGATTTTTGCAATGGAGTATTTGATCCCCACATCAGCTTTGAGTACTAGGAAAGACAGAAGTCGCCAAAAACGTTTCCCATACATTTTGGCAAGAGAATCAAATTTCTACAATGGTCGAACTTTTTGTTATGGGCAGGAAGTGGGTAGGATTGACTATAAAGTAAATAAAAAGAATTTTTACCCACAAATTTCGAATTTGATTCGAAAATCTGTAGTTCATTCTGAGTATCAGCTGACAAAATTCGTTATTAATTAAGAATGTTGGCTAAAATGTCTTCTCATCGTGAAAAAATTGACTTTTAGAAGCCTATTTTGTCAATAATCGAAACGCGGGAGCTGCATTAGTGTGATACCGCAATAAGTATCCGTTGCGGCATGTGCCAACAAGAAAGGTTATTACAAATCTTTTGAAAAACCTGGAATTGCAGGGTTCTTTCAAAAGCAAGCGGCAGCCTCGTGTGGATATTGAGCCCCGAGCATCGAGAAATCGAGGCCGTGCAGTCCCAGCTCCGCCAGGCCATCGTGGTGGAGTGGAAGGAACGACTTAGGCGACCAAGCGCAGGGCACGCCGCAATAGCGGCGGTAAGGCCCATCATGGAGGATTGGCTAGAGAGGCGACACGGAAGCCTCTCGTACCGACTGACGCAGGTAATCTCCGGGAAGGGGTGCTTCGGGGACCACCTGCATTGGATCAGGAAGGAGCCAACGCCTGAGTGTCATCACTGTGACGCGAGCGAGGACTCAGGGCTGCACACGGTGGCGGACTGCCCGGCGTGGGAGGCGCCGAGGCGTGACCTCGTGGCAGCCATCGGGGTGGGAGTCCTCTCGCTCGGCAGCATGATTGCGGCAATGGTGCGGAGCGCGAGCGCGTGGGCCGCCGCCACCTCCTTCAGCGAGCATGTGATGCTCGCGAAGGAGATGGCGGAGCGCGCCCGGGAGAGGCTCAGAACTCTCCCGGCCCGCCGAGCCCGCAACATGCTCGCCGCGCGTCGCAGGCGACTCAGGCGCCGGAAGTCGCTCAACGACCTCCGTCCTCCATGAGCGCAGGCCTGGGGGTGGCAGGTGAGGCCGCCTGTCACCCCAGCAGAAGCAGGCCGGGACGGTGGGGCGACTAGTGCCCCTCCCCCAAACCGGGGCAAGACGGGGACACCGTGGTTCCCAAACCCGAGGGGGCCATCTCGAAACCGGAGATGGCCCAGGGTAAGTCGGGGTGCGAGGGATATGCACTATGGGCAACCTTGAACCCCGGCGTCCGCAGACCCGAGACGGCGTGCGGTTTTAGTCGGTTCAAGCCCGACATAACCGCCCCCGCTGGCCAGCAGGGGTTACCCATCCGAAGGGATTTCCGCACGAAAAAAAAAAAAAAGAGGTACATGACAATCTCTTGCATACTAAA
The DNA here is from genome assembly GCA_946251805.1 of Cybosia mesomella. Taxonomy (NCBI): domain Eukaryota; kingdom Metazoa; phylum Arthropoda; class Insecta; order Lepidoptera; family Erebidae; genus Cybosia; species Cybosia mesomella. The sequence goes on from OX276403.1 coordinate 18,194,168, forward strand.
TTAGCCACTCATAAACCCAGCAACCTTAGTTTAATAGCGTATAGTGTAAATTAGTATGCCTAATTTACATTATAGGCTATTATACCATACACTAAATATTAACACGCTTTTATTAGCTCTCGCTCTGACCGTACTATGTAGTTATGTAAACAAATATCCGCAGTAAAAATAAAAAACTTCTTATTGTATAGATTATAAATACGTTATCCGGATGAAAATACTCTGCCGATGGAACCAGGATGTGAATGGTCGAACTCTTAAATGGCTATTAGGTAGTATCCCTTGAATTGCTGCTTATTTTATTACCACGTTTTTCTTAGTTTCACTTCGTGTCTGTGTTTCTGTGTTTCTGTGTTTCTGTGTTTGTGTGTTTCTGTGTTTCTGTGTTTCTGTGTTTCTTTCCCTCTGAAGCCAAAAATTCACACTTAATTTTCGACCACTTCTGATCACCCTAAAGCTCTGAAATTTTTTATGTAGGCTAATGCCACCTTACATATTCATATTTAATCATCAGAAAAAAAAATCTTGTTAGTTCGGAAGGAAAACGTGGTTTATAAAAGTTTTTTTTATTTGTGTTAAAGTAGCGAGCGCGAAGTTTTTATTTTCTAAATAATAACCATTTTTACATTTATTTTCATGAAACAATTTCAATTTGATAGTTTGAGTTTCTTATTTCCAAGATTATCTATACACATAGTATTTAAGACAATTTAATATAAAGTGGGAACACGCTCATCGCGTTTGTGAGGGGGTGAGGTATGAAGTGCGGCGGGAGCATGCGCGTGGCAACCATCTTCTCCCCGCGTTTTATGTTCGCGGACCATAAGGGTCACCGTACACTTGACCGGCTATCGGTATTGTCTTTTACGAATACCAATTTTTTTTTTCATCAGTATGATGAGTTGACGTGAAATTGAGGGTCAACGTACATTTGACCGGGTATCGGTAATATCGGTATTGTTATGTAAAGATACCAATTTATTTTTCGCCAGTATGAGTAGAAGTGAAATGATCACCGTATATTTGTATGTACGTAACAGCCTCTGTAGCGTGGTCGGGCGAGCGCCAGCTTACGATGCAGGAGGTTACGGGTACGATTCCCGCTGGGACTAAATATTTGTGTGAACCACAGATATTTGTTTCTGGTCTTTAATACACGTTTCTATATGTATTATAAGTATGTAATTTACACAAGAAAAGTAATTCTGACTTTTTTTTTAAATGAAATCAATTAGACCATCTTCACACTATAAGAAAATTTGTTGTGTTCGATTAGAAATTGTCTGATCAGATATTTCTTATAATGTGAATGCATCCATGAAAATTCTTGTCTTCCGCAAGTCGTCGAAAGTCAGTTGATTGCCACAAGTTTTGGGTTCAATTTCATACAAACCAATGTAGGTATAGCGGACTAAAAAATCTAAGTTATCTATTTATTTTAATGCTTTTATTTCAATTTTTTCTAAAACGTAAAAAGAGAGTTCCAAAATAAAGTGACACTTATTAGATCTATTGAAAAAGTTTGATATATATAAAATAATCCCGTAGTAAATTTAAATGACTGTAGTTGCATTTAAATACAAATTCATGCTCCATTTCTTCTAATTGTTTCAAAAAATAGCCGATGTCCACTATTCTCCTGCCAGTAATTTCCTCAAAGTTCGATGTATCTTCAGGAAGATGACAAGTTCACAGTCAATATTATCTATGGACCTGAAAGGTAAAAATGCATATTACAAATCTCTCAATGATTATTTAATTACTATGTTGTATGTACTAATAACTATGTATGTACTAATAACTATACTAGGAATTCAGTACAGGGTGCGACTGATAAATTGAGCTGAGCGAGCAGGACTCTTACTTGAAAATAAGAAGTCTTACTACGACCGCGCGCTTAGCTAAGGCCGCGCGCTCGTGAAACTGTTTTTCGTTGATTATTCCTCAATGGTACATCGGCCATGAACCATCTTCAAAACACTCCTCCCAGTCTACTTAAAAGAACGCTTTAATTTCCTCTGTGACACACATTCAAGGTCCTTAAGATCGTCAGAGAATCAGGCTGAAAATGCCAGCACACTCCACAAGGTTCATGGATAAGTCCTTTACTGTTCAAGCTGTTCGATTGTGGAATGCCTTACCTGTGGCCATAAGACGTGCGCAATCGCTATCAGTCTTCAAAAACTTAGTCACGGCCCACTATCTACAGGAACCATAGTCTTTAATTTTTCTCCTACTCTCTCTACGTCTTCCTTATTTATTCTAAACTATGTCTTAATTATAAGTATATATTGCATGTATGATACCTAAAAATAGGTACTGTTCCAGTATATATTATATGTATAGTGATAAATTTATATATTTATAATTTTATATTTAAATGTCAGAGTAGGTACACCAGAAACTGCCCTATATCTTCTATTAACTGTTTTTTCTCCATCCAATGGTTGCCTGTAAGAGATTGCCCTGTGCGATAAGGCCGCCAATTGTATATGCCTCAAAACTGTACCAACTTATATTATGTATGGAGTATTCTTGTGTACATACAATAAAGAGATTTACTACTACTACTACTACTCCTCAGTGTCCACACTAGCACCGCAGTAAATTTGGTCAAGATACGGAGGAGTTCAGCCACCAACGAATGAATATAAATAATGAATATAAGTTGTAAAATAAATAGCTTTGACACTCACTGTAATGGAGTTTCTGAACGTAAGGCATTAGAAGTGGCTGATAATAGGTCAGCATACACATGAGTCAGTTCCGTTGGTGCACTTTGGTCTAGTAATGATGGAGTTCTGCAATGTAAGTAGGTACTTATTATCATTTCTTAAAAAAAAAATTACTTCATTATGTTTATTCCCACTCGACAACTGCAATTTATGATTTGATAAATGGTTATGCCTTACGCTGTCTCTGAACTCAGTTTTTTCGAATTTGTTTGCTCAGCCAATGCTCGTAATCTGCAAAACAGTAAGTCTTCTAATTTTTTTTTCAGTTTATCAAAGTTTTCCAAATAACTATTCAAATCACCATAACAAAAGATTCACATATATACCCTTGAACCATTTTCACTCTATAAGATTTTTTTCTTGTCAGACACAAGAAATCCAGTTAGATTGGTGGTTGTATGAGACCGTGCACATTACAAGAAATTCTTTCTGATGTCCGATAAGACACAAGAAGTCTAATCTAGAAACGTCATCTTCTCAACTATCCTTCGTGAAGGGTTGGTCTTCACTGCCACTGTTCCTGGTTCCCACCGTTCCTGGCGGGTCCAGGAGCCAGGAATATTTGGTGCAATAATTTACTATCACTATTATTTTATATATATTAAACTTTTTCAATAGATCTAATACGTGTCACTTTAAATTTCTTATAATGTGAAGATGGTCTTGTCATTCCCACTCATACTGAGATAATAAAATGGTATCGACACAAAACAATGCCGATATCCGGTCAAGTGTACGGTGACCTTTATTAGCATTCTCACTCGCACTAAGAAAATAACAAATATAATTATGTGGTACGTTGATACTCACTGAGATAGATTGTTTTGGGCGATCCTGCTTTTCCGCTAACGGGATATTGTCCTTCCTCTAAGGCTTTCATTGCCCATTTTACATCAAAATGCAATAGCGAGCGAGCGCGACGAAGCAGTACGTGTCTACTCGCGGCGAGGCCCCGTGGCTGACTGAGCTCGCACGCGAGCGCTATGTTTTATATAGTTAAAATAATTAACTTCTATATAAGAGAAAACCATCTGTACTACCATATGGGATTTGATGTAAGGTTTATGAAAATATAAATTTTGCACTTGTTTTTTCTTTACAATCGCCGTAAAATTGTTTCATTCTAACAAAATTACGATATTCACGATCTTTTTCTATCGAGGCAAATCACTCTAATCGTGTTTCGAATTGTATAACAATATAAAGCATTTCTTTACCTTTACGACGGTAGGAATATCATTTCATGCATTTTAGCGTTTGATTCCCAAAAACTGTTTCTAAGACACCTCTTTTACGCTTCTGGACTTACCACTTCGTCTTAAGTAGGTCCTCACAAATAATTAACGGTAATTCTTGAATAATTAGATTTTTTATTGTTCAGCCCCTCAATTGACTAGACCCTGTTGGATGGTAAGAAGCTAGGGTGAAGGCTAGAAGATATAAGATAAGGCGTCATACCAAATGTTGTCGATTCTAATAATATGGTGGAGCCTACGTTGACGGTCTCGACAGGTACTTTTTCACAGCCTGCTTAAAGAATCTGTGATTGTAAGAAGAAGGAAACTCGTGTGCGGGTAGAGCATTCCTGCTCTGGTTCTATATCGTGTTTTCTATCTATATCTATCTAGAAAAATAAAAATGATACCAAAATGAAGGTCATTCTCGGCTCCCCATACTTAGAACTGTCGCAATTTTTTTTTGCCATACCCATACTTCTGGCGGATAGGTCTTCAAAAATGATATTGAGGTTTCTAATATAATTTTTCTCTAAACTGAATAGTTTACGCGAGAGACACTTCCAAAGTGGTAAAATGTGTATCGCCCCCCGCCCCCTCCCCCTGGAACTTCTAAAATAAAAGAATGATAAAACTAAAAAAAATATATGATGTACATAACCATGTAAACTTCCACTGAAAATTGGTTTTAACGAGATCTAGTAAGTAGTTTTTTTTAACGTCATAAATCGTAAATCGCAATTTACCTTTCATTCAATCAACTCAAATATAAAATTTAAAAAAAAGCATTATTATGTTACTTGCTGCTACGGAACCCTTCATGGGCGAGTCCGACTCGCACTTGGCCGCATTTGTCAGTTGTACAATTCCGTTCCCGCAGGGGGAACGCACAGGTAGATTTCGTGAAGCAATTAATATTATTTTTAACATGTTTAATTTTTTTTTCTCGAAAACGGTAACTTTTAGCGAAAAACTTTTCAGACATATATTTTAGACTTATAAATGGCCTATCGATTAAAAATGTTTCCGACTGCAAGAATGTTCACCGGTTAGAAGTTATGATTTTTTTCCCGAAAAATTTTGGTTTCCCCCCCCTCCACTTTTAGTTAAAGTTTTAATCTTATAGGTTTATAATTAAAAGTTGTTGGTATTCATGTGGGATAAAATTAGAACGGTTCGAATATCTTTCATGGAACGTGAAATTTTGAGGAAAACTGATTTCACAAAAAGTGAGGCCCTACCGTCCCCTTAGGCCGGATTCCACCCGTTCACGAACTTAAACTAAGTTTACACCCAAGCAATTTTTGACCGCAGTTTGAAAGCGATCGGGGCAAAAATGCGACCGTGAGAGTGCCGCAAATTTTGGGAAGTGGAACCATACATACATATATACATATATACACATTTTGGCCAGTGGTCATTTCGGACTCAGGGGGTCATAACTATACCTCCTATGAAGATTTTTTTTTTAAATTCGACAGTAGTCAAGAAACCAATAGGTAGATCGATTTCATCGAAATCTACCTAAAAGTTGAGATCCGAATGTTATTTGCAATTTTATTATAGTGCTAAAGTACACTATTATTTTCATGTTGTGTTCGGATAACCGAAATTACTAGTTTGTAATAACATATATGATTTTCAGAATACAGGGACTTCTCATTTTCGAAAAGTCCTAATCAAATAACACCCTTGGTCAGGGACCCTCGCCTTGAATGTCAATTTGATATAAGAATATCGATTTAAGATATAATTATTTCGTTGTGTTATAGCGCTGAACGAGTCAATTGATTCATTAATATTATGGAAGATAAACTAAAAGTCGTATAACTCTTGATTTGTTCTTCGACTGGTGGAATGATGACCTAGTTAGCTTACATTGTGTGTCACTTGTCAACTTTAACTGGCTGTTACAAATTTAGATTTTTTACTTCGATGATGATAGACGAACACGCGTGAAGCATAACTTCTACGTACCTATATCGATTACTATTCATTGGTGTATGGTATGGTATGGTATGGTATGGTTTCGCGAGCTGGTATCCGCAACTCCACGACAAGGCGCGGTTTTTGCGTGAGTGTGGGCATTTCACTCGATCCACCCCAACTCATTGAAGAACGCCAGCAGGCCATTCACGCTGCTGGCGATCTCCCGGAGCGTACCTGTATTTCCGAAGTACTTAACCCTGTATGTGGCGGTTACAGGGCAGTGTAGGAGCACGTGTGCCGCTGTTTCTTCCTCTTTCATGCAGGCTCTGCAGAGAGGGCTGTCGGTGATTCCTAAAATATAAAGGTGTTTATTGAAGGACCCGTGCCCCGTGATGGCAGCTGTGGCCGTGCGCAGTTGCTGTTTGGTCAGTTGTCGAAGACGCCTGGTCAGTCTATTTTCAAGCACGGGGAGTGCTTCCCTCGCCTGTCTGCAAACTTCCAGATTTATCCAATAGCTGTTGTGTTGATCTCTCGTTCGTTTGTTTACCATGGTTCGTAGGTATGCAAAGGGGATCGGTATTATGGGCTCAGGTCCCATTACCACTATGTCAGATCCTCTCCTGGCAAGCTCATCTGCTGCATCATTGCCGCGCGAGCCGCTGTGGCCCTTAATCCATTGCAAGGTTATGTTGTTGAAATGGCCTATTTGGTTCAGTTTACGATGGCACTCCAATATTAGTCCCGAGTTTATAGTGTGCCTGTTTAAAGCTTGCAGCACGGTCATGCTGTCGGAGAGTATGCGTATTGAGTGGCCTTCCACTCTCCTGGCCATTACCGCTGAAGCTGCCAGGGTAATCCCCATGCATTCAGCTTGAAATACTGTGTTGTGGGTCCCCAGCGGTGTTGAAATGGATACATTAAGGTCCTCCGAGAAAACGCCGGCCCCGGTGCCTGTACCAGTCTTTGATCCATCTGTGAAGATGCGTAGTTCCGTTGGGCATAAAGCCTCACAGCGGTGGTCCTCATGAAGTTGGATCTTGTATTTTTTGTCGAATACGTGTTGTTTGGGCACACGATCATTCATTGCTCCTATCATGGGTATCTCCTTTATGAGATCTGTGAGCAGTGAGGTGTGTCGCGTGGTTCTCTCGCTCCATAGGTTGAGTGCCCTTAGGCGTATAGCCGCAGCTGTTGCTTCTTGGCGGATGAACAGATCCAAGGGTGGGAGTCCGAGCATGGCTTCCATTGCCGCGGTGGGGGTAGATTTCATGCATCCAGTGGTTGCCATGCAGGCTAGTCTTTGGGTCCGTTGTAGTTTACCCGCTACTGTGCTGTTTTCGGTCCTTGGCCACCAGACGATAGCACCATACGCTATCATGGGGCGGATTACTGTTTCGTAAAGCCACAGGATGATTTTCGGTGATAGCCCCCATTTTTTACCAATCATTCTTCTGCACTGCCAGAAGGTAATCCCAGCCTTTTGTAATTTATTGTCTAGGTGGCTACTCCATTTTAACTTGCTGTCAAGAATAACGCCAAGGTATTTGACCTCTTTCGACAGTTGGAGTTCCGTGTCAAAGAGTTTGGGTAATCGGTATTCGCCTAATACCCTTTTGTTGGTAAACATGACTAACTCGGTTTTGTTCGGATTCACCGATAGTTCGAATTCCCCGCACCATTTTTCTACGATGCGTAAGGCTTGTTGGGTTAGGTTACAGACCGTTCCCGCTACCTTCCCTGAGATAAGGATTGTTAGGTCGTCTGCGTAGCCTATTGTGTAGTCGCGGTTTTTGTTCAGCCTTGTGATTAGGTCGTCTATCACTAAATTCCACAGAAGGGGAGAGATAACTCCACCCTGCGGGCAGCCTTTGGCTATCAGAGCCGTCTGATCTTTTTCCCCAAGGCGAACTACTCTTTTGCTGAGCATGTTTGTTATCCAGTCTGATAGTACCGGGTCCGCTCCATGTTTTGACAGGGCGGCCTTAATACTGGTGAAGCTGGTTTTGTCGAAAACTCCTTCGATGTCAATGAACGTTCCTAGGCAGAAGCCTTTTTGTTCGATCGCTTCCTCTATCCGGCTGACTACCAGATGGAGGGCTGATTCCGTAGACTTACCGGAGCTGTATGCGTGCTGGTTTGCATGTAGGGGTAGCTGTTTTAGTGCACCATCTCTCAGCTCCCTCTCGCATAGGCGTTCCATGGCCTTTAGCATGAAGGAGGTCAGACTGATTGGTCGATGTGCTTTGGGATTCGTGTAATCACCCTTTCCTGGCTTCGGGATGAAAATTACTCCTACTTCCCGCCATCCCTTCGGAACGTATCTGTGTGCCAGACAGGCTTTAAAGATACGCTCCAGTCTGCTTGCGACTAGTTTGTCGCCCCACTGTAGCATAGCAAGGATGATTCGGTCGGGGCCAACTGCCTTATAAGGGTGAAAACTACTGATGGCCCACTGGACTTTTTCCAGTGTGACCACTTTGTTTGCGTACTGCCAGTCTCGGGCAGTAGGTGTTGTCGTGAAGACGCATCCAGGGAAGTGGGTCTCGATGAGTACGCGTCTAGATTCTTCTGGCGATGTTGTGAGTGTGTTGTCCTGTTTTCTAAGGGCGGTCAGTGCCATCGGTTTTGTCTGTGCTAGGACTTTCCTTACCCTGTTTGCTTGTTGGCATGATTCTATGTTCCTATAGAATTTTCGCCATCCCTGTTTGCTTCGGTATCTAATACATTTTTTGTAGCTGGATTTGGCTGAACGATAGACGTCCCAGTCTTCATCTTGTATTCACAAGTATTCATAGCCCTGTTGAAAGCCCTTCTAACCTTCCTTCGCTTGCGCTCTAGCTCTGGGCCCCACCATGGCTGTTTGCCCGGGGTTTTGGGAGGTAGGGTAGGGTGGCATGCTATGTGGTAGCTGTCTATTATAGATTTGGTTAGGTGGTTTACCTGTTCCTCAATCTGTATGATGTTGTCGAGGGTCAGTGGGGAGCGCTGTTGAGCAAGTCTATTTGCTAGGTGCTGCTCAAATTTGACCTTGTCGGTTTTCCTCGGGTTGCGTTTTGGCAGAGTTTGTATTGTCCCCGCCTGTAGATCGAAGCGAATCCACCTGTGGTCTGAGCAGGATGCCTCCTTGGAGACGTGCCAGCCCATGATGGCTTCCGCTGCATTTTCAGTAGCTAGTGTTCATTGGTGTATCTTGGATTACAATATTTCAAATGGCACTTCTATATATATATCTATACAGTATAATAAGAATAATGTACATTTCAAATGGTGACAGACTCACTATGGTGACGACTTGAAGGTGCCGTAGTTCTGGAGAATACCTCATACCTAAAACACTCATCAAGCACATAAAAACTAAGAAAATGTCACATGCACCTTCAGCTTTTGTGTCCTTTTTTTATACCACTAAGGTGGCAGACAAGCATACGGCCCACCTGATGGGAAGCGGTTACCGCGTTCTATGGACGTGTGCAACACCAGTGGCGTCACACTCGCGCTGCCGACCCTGTAAAGGAAAGGGGATGGGAAAGGAGTTTTGGGAGGGGATGGGAAAGGAGTTTGGTCCTTTAGAATTCAGTTTCTTATATTAAAAAATATAAGAAAATTGCGCAGCAACTTAGAAAATTTTAGAAAACTTCACGACATTAATATTAACTTTTATAATGTAACCTTATTAATTGAACCTTAGTAATTGGCACCATTGACATACTAAAAAAAACATGTTTTACACATGGCCAGTTGTATGTCGCCTGTTTCCTATTCCGGAAGTCGGAATACCAACAAAACTATTAAAATACGCGCCGAATAAAATACTAAATCTTTCATATATCATAAAGCTTTAGAATAAATAGTTATTTGTAACTATGAGTTTCTTTTTATACATTATACCAAATTTAATATTTGGGTGTTTCTGGGGCCCTATCGAGATCTTCGGAGCTCAAGCTAACCTCAGCTGCAAGCTGGTACACCAGCTGATTACTTAACGGACGAGGCTCTGGCGCAGGCTTCCCTTTCGCGGTTGGGAGGTCAGACGGCAGCCGTATAAGCCAAACCAAGAGGAGGACAAGGAGTAAGCGGACCCCAGGCTCCGATTACAATTCGGTTAGCCTCGGATGTAACCGAGAACCACGCTGAGATGGTAATGATGATGATGACCAAATTCAATACTCATGGTTAAGGCAGGACAACGTCTGTCGGGTCAGCTAGTAATAAATATGAATGCGGTCGGTAGCTTAGTGGTTAAGGAGTCGACCCTACGATCGAGAGGTCCCGGATTCGAATCCTGGCCATTACACTACTGACGTGAACCCACTCCTAACACAAGCATTTAGCTTAGCTGGAGGGGTTAGGGGGAATATTAGTAATTTCGGTTACTAATATTCTTTAAAAAAAAAAAAATATATATATAATTATAAGTAGGTAATATTATATAAATACAAAGAGCTAGCTGTTGTTGCAGCTGCCCTGCGCCGCCTGCGCGGAGGTCGTTTCGGTCATATTTTCGGTTCTACTTAACCAATTGCAATCAAACATACGGCAGATTTTAAGTCTGACCAAGACCTTTCGAATTGAAAAAACGGTATCTAAATCCGATCAGTAGTTTTTCGTTAATTGCGAACAAATAGACAATAATCCCAAAAAAAAAAATCGTGTTCAGAATCGTTCATTTAACATAACCCGAGTTTTTTTTATTATCTCCGATGTACATACACAACTAATTTACAATACATAGTAGGTATATATGTTGATAACATACACCCGTCGTTAGAGTCTCGTAACCTAAATTTCTTAATTCCGTGCCTGTTTAGTTCATTGCTAAATTCTACGTAATTCGTATCATAATTTGACGTTTATCTTGCCCAATTCTAATGCAGTACCTGTCATTTGTTGTTGTTGTAAACTAATACGCATTTTTTTTTTGTATTTCAGCGTTGGTGGGCAGTCTTGCAATGGGAACTACGTTCCTCCTATCGCCGTTGTCGGGTGTACTGACCGGACTATTAGGACTTCGCATAACTGCGGTTTTAGGAGGCACTATCGCCGCGGTGGGCATGTTCTTTTCTTCTTTCGCTGTCAAAAATGTGGCCGCTCTCTATTTTACCTACGGCATAATGTATGGTATAGGAGCATCGTTCGCTTACACACCGTCTCTTGCTATCTTAGGCCATTATTTTAAAAAACATTTGGGTAAGGTAAATGGTTTTGTTACAATTGGTAGCTCTATATTCACAGTAATTATGCCCGTTTTAATGGAATTTATGATCAACACTTATGGACTAGATTGGTTGTTCCGACTGTTAGCAATTTTTACCTTTGGTATAGCACTTTGTGGCTTATTATTTAAACCTATTCCATTGATGACCATCAAAACATCTAGCGAGAAAAAGGGTTTAAAAACTTTTTTAAATACGATAATTAACGTTCAAATATGGAAAAATAAAAAGTATGTGATTTGGGCGATATCAATGCCTGTCGCTCTATTTGGATACTTCGTACCGTATGTTCTTATTGGAGAGTTCACTAAAATGAACTTTCCCGGTGAAAACGGGAAATTACCGCTACAATGTATAGCTATAGCATCTGGCATGGGCAGATTGATCTTCGGTTGGCTAGCTGATAAACAGGGTATCGATAGGATTATGTTACAACAGATTTCATTCTACGTCATCGGTGTTTTAACAATTATTCTACCGTTCGTGCAAGTGTTTGGATTAGTGATTGCAATATCTTTAGGAATGGGATTATTTGATGGCGCATTCATTTCCTTGATTGGGCCAATAGCATTCGAGCTATGTGGCGGAGCTTGCGCGGCACAAGCTATAGGTTGCATGTTGGGCTTAGCTGCCACTCCCTTATCCGTAGGGCCTCCGATAGCCGGTTATCTTTTTGACGTAACTAAGTCTTACACTCTGCCTTTTGTTCTTGCTGGTATATCTCCATTAGTTGGCGCATCTCTTATGTTTGCTGTTCGATACTATCGAAGTGCTTCAAATCGGGACAGTGCTAGAACAAATGGTGTTGCTGCACAACCTACTGCTGTATGTGTAGGTGAGTTTATTTATACAATATTTTAATTTTGGTACAAAGCTGTTTTTTATAGGTCTATTTTTATTCATGTTCAACATAAACCATTTAGTAAAATAGTAAAGTGGAACTGTCTAAAACAGCATCGAATTATACTTACCATAAATGTATGTCAAACATAGTAATTCTAAATTATTTTCCTCAAGATAATGTTGTGCCGCTGCCGCATTGTGGTAAAACATTAGCTTGACAAACAAAACCTTTTTAACTAATTGTTGCCCACGGCTTCACCCGCCTAGAATTCTGATACCGTTCCGCAACCCATGGAAACCTATTCCAGGTATAAAATGGGTAGCCTATGTGTTCTTCTAGACTATAATATATTCTTGTACCAAATATCAGCCAGATCCATTGAGCCGTTGAGCTTGATTGAGTTACAAACATCGCAACATCTTCACCAACTTTACTATACTATTACAAAATTGTAAATAAGTTGTGTCTGTATTTTTTTTTTACAGTCTAGTTAACGATTCAGAACACAAAAATATTTATTTTTTAATTCTTCTCTTTTCTGGTTATCTGTTTGTTTGTTCGCAATGGACGCAAACTACTGAACGGGTTTTCTATTAGGAAGGTGTTTGTTGGTCAGACTTAAAATCTGCTTTATGTCTGATTGAGATTGGTTAAGTAGAACCAAAGACATTACCAAAAACGATAACCGACCTCCGCGCGGTATGAGCCGCGGGCATCAGCTATTATATCATTAGTATATATGTTCACTTTGAATATTACTTCAAAAATTAAATAAAATGTTTGGTGGTGATATTATCTATCTATCTATACAATTATAAAATTATAAATTAGTAGTGTCTGCACATTAGAGATATAAAAAAAAGACTTGGTTTATTTTAAATGAACGATTCTGTACACAAAAATATCTACTTGATTTCTTGTCTGTTTATTCGCGATGGACGCAAAACCTACTGAACGAATTTTGATGCGGTTTTTCTATTAGAAAGGTCTTGGTCGTATGTTTGATTGCAATTGGTTAAATAGAACCGGAGATATGACCAAAAATTATAACGGACCTCCGCGTCATAAATGTATCTAAGTAAGTTTATCCGCATTCTAGAACCCATAACACAAGCTAGTTAAGCTAAGCCTACTTTGGGGTCTTAAAAGCGGTGTGTAGAATATTTATATTGTATACTTAGCTATTCTTATTAATTTACAGAAAGATCACCGTCGGCCTCTTTAATCAGGAAGACAGAAGACGATCAACAGGCCACATTATAACTAACCGTACCTACTATATTCAAGAGATCATCGAATTGTCGAAGAAAGTTTTTGTTAAAGAAGAACCACAAGTTCCAACTTGTATAAAAATGTTATTTAAAGGTTTTTTGACCTTGGTAAGTTAAATTGCATTTCATTATAGGAAAAAATACATTCTGGGTCTGCTGATTAGTGTAATTATTGTATGAACGTAATATTGGGTACAAAGAGGTGGGGAAATTTGTTAAATAATTAGTTGTGGATATCAGTTTATCCCTAAATATCTCTTAAATGATCTTTAAATTAACCTTCAAATATCTTATAAAATTTAACTTGATAATGTTGTCACAGTAGTGATGAGGTTAGTGTATAAAACGATCGATTTCATTCTCATTGAAATTGAAATCGATAGTTGCACGGTTGTGTAATATGGATTATAAGACAAAACAAATATTTTATTACTATTGAGTTAATGAAATTTGTTGATACATCAATAAAAGCCCTCGACTTGTGCGTAAAATATGCACAAGTCGAAATCATCTTTGAACTCGTATTATGTCATTCAGTATATTCATTAGAATAATTAAATAATATTATGCACATTCAAAATCGTTGCGAAAGGACCCCGAGAGTAAAATCAAATAAGGAATAAGAATTAAAAGCGTGATAGATAAGTACAAATAACTTGTTCATTTGTTCGATTTATTTTATATCAAATCGATTATTGGTCTGTGGTTGTTCGTTATGCGTGGCTCTTCATTAAGGAGACGGACGGCATCCGACAATGAAGTACTATATTATCTGTAGTTCATTTTTACTGAAAAAAATACGACACTTCATCTATATGAGCTGTTAAAATTATCAACATCAATTTTACAAAGTATATTGTGCCGGGAAATAACTCTAATTTTGAGGTAAAGGCGAGGAACCCAAAGGCGAGGCTGCGACGGCGGCCGAAGTCCGCCGGGAACCCTGGGGATATACGTTCGAGGGCGTATCCGGGTGCCTGGTAATAGGCGACATACCCACCTCATCGCTGGCATCGGTGGGGTGAAGCCTGTGAGGGCTTCCACACGTAAAAAAAGGTCCGCCGCTTTACTAACTCCTTTTGCAATTCAACTCACGTTAAAATTGTAAAACAATTGACACTAAAGTACTTGCAGATTTACAATAATTTAACGGGAATTAACGCGATCATGTATATACATACCTTTGGATTACCTGACGTTTCGACCAGGTTACACTGGCCGTGGTCAACCTTTGGATTGCCTGACGTTTCGACCAGGTTACACTGGCCGTGGTCGCAGGCTGACAGCCTGTAAACACGGCCAGTCTAACATGATCGCGTTAATTCCCGTTAATTTATTGTATATCGTGGAACTCGAAAGTTTAAGAATTAGTACTTGCAGATTTATATATAAAAAAGTAGGTATATATTCAGCTATTTAATAACCATAATTTTATTGATATATTTTATAGCAATTATAAAAAATATGAATTCAATATTGGAACTTTTTTTTCATGACAATTAAGTTAGTAAAATTAGATAGACATAGGTAGATATAATATCATTAGAACGATTGCACTTCAAATGATTTTCTAACGTTATTATTTAAGAATATTTAGTAAAATAAATTCATTGAAATAAGTTCACTATTGGTATGTATATATATTATTTGATGTTATATATACTAACATGTGATAGGAGATCCCTGTGTTTGGCGGACTGCCCGGCGTGGGAGGCGCCGAGGCGTGACCTCGTGGCAGCCATCGGGGTGGGAGTCCTCTCGCTCGGCAGCATGATTGCGGCAATGGTGCGGAGCGCGAGCGCGTGGGCCGCCGCCGCCTCCTTCTGCGAGCATGTAATGCTCGCGAAGGAGGTGGCGGATCGCGCCCGGGAGAGACTTAGAACTCTCCCGGTCCGCCGAGCCCGCAACTTGCTCGCCGCGCATCGCAGGCAACTCAGGCGCCGGAGGTCGCTTAACGACCTCCGTCCTCCATGAGCGCAGGCCTGGGGGTGGCGGGTGAGGCCACCTGTCACCCCAGCAGAAGCAGGCCGGGACGGTGGGGCGACTAGCGCCCCTCCCCCAAACCGGGGCAAGACGGGGACACCGTGGTTCCCAAACCCGAGGGGGCCATCTCGAAACCGGAGATGGCCCAGGGTCAGTCGGGGTGCGAGGGATATGCTCTATGGGCAACCTTACACCCCGGCGTCTGTAGACCCGAGACGGCGTGCGGTTTTAGTCGGTTCAAGCCCGACATAACCGCCCCCGCTGGCACGCGGGGGGTATCCGAAGGGATTTCCGCACGATAAAAAAAAAAAAAAAAAAAAGGAGATCCCTGTGTTTTATTAATTTTGAACACTTTTGCAAAACACGCGATGATATTTTATAACTCTAAAGGTAACACAGCATTTATCTCGTCACCTAGCTAGACGTGGACTAAAGACAAAACGTTCCAATTGGGTCGTATTCGAGTTCTCACAAAGCGCGCACCATAAAAATAACTACCTTTTTGTAATAAACATAATATCATTGTGTCTTATTATGTTTATTATACTTTCGCTAGGAAGAAAGTAGGTAGGCTAAAGAAAAGAAATTGGTGCTCCACGAAATGTTTAATGTCCGAATTGAAGTACATGTCCATGGTTTAACGGATGAATATAAATAGTTTCGTCATTCACTTGGAGATATTCATTTGAGGACAAAGCCGAAAGAATCGCTTCAAACCAGCAACATTATGTCCTGAGCGATTTACATATTTAAAAAGTGTGACCTGTTATACCTATTTATAACATAATTCGCTGAAATTCATATTTTTTGTTTTGGAAAATGCTATGAAACATTGTTAAGTTGGTAGGTACCTTATAAACATTGAAGTAGGTAAGTAAATTAAATCTGTTCAAAAATAGAGTAAGTAAAGAAATGTAGTTACTAAGTCAATCTAATAATTTGGTTGTCAGTTTCAGCAGATAGAAACGTATAAATTGATACATAAATATATGCTGTGTAAAATTAAAATTGATAGCTGTGATAGGTCATACTACTAAAGGCTTGTGTATAAATCCATAATGAAGTACTTGATTTTAATGTCATAGAACTTGGAGTCACTTGCAAGTTTTTGATCTAGGTCTAATATAGGTAATACAAAACAATATTTTTAGGCAAATACTTAATTATTATGACTATTGCGACAATAAAAGCACTGCGACTAGTAATGCCTTCTTGTTACTGTCTGATATTGGCACCGAACTCGAAAAACTTTACATCGTCGACGAGTTCCACGGAACTGAAATAGGTATATCCTTATTGTTGTTTTACCTTTTTTTAGTTCTTTCAAACTCATTTATAGTCCTTAAAATATAGCTTGACTCTTTGAGAGATGGCTTCTAAACCGACGAAGTAATTTTAAACAGGCGTCATTGTTAAATTTATTTTTATTCTCCTATATTTTTAGTCTTTACGTGCCAGTTTTTAAAGTGCAATACATTATAAGGTGTAAAAATTCATACTTAAAATGTACTTGTAACTTCTAAAATACCTAGTAGTCGTTTTAAAAAATAGGTCGCTTATGCACGTACAAGGTCATACTGAACTGAGAATAAGATAGAGATGTGACAATCGTTAAACGTAAATCGATAACCTATCCTTAGTATATTAAGTATTTATAAAAGAAGTAAAACCAACACAGTACCCATATAAAACTATTAATATTTTTTTTACAATTACAACACAGCTACACGGTATGAAATACATAAATTGAGGTAATTTGCTATAAAAAAATCATTTGTAATATTTATGGTCTCAGAGTAAATACTATGTATTTATTTATTACTGTTAATAATATTCATGAAACAGTCAATTACAATGTAAAATCAGTATTTAAGGCGAAGGTATTCGGGGAGTTTACGTATTTTCGGCATAGCAAAGTTGCCACTTCCGCAGCCAGTTTCGCGCGCCAAAGTGTAGAAAAATAAGAACGTTTACTTAAGCTTTTGTGTTATTATGGTATCAATAAAAATAATTAAACAACTATAATTACATCAGTTTACGTTATTCACTTTTATTATTTTGATATCCTTCTACGTTCAAATATAGCTGCGTTCATTCATTGTTTTAAAATAGAATGAACCTATTATGAAGAAGCATTTTATGTTTCAACAACATACCTACATAGGAGTCTCCACACGCACGTGTATTGTTATATATATGTAATTAAACTGCAAACGAAATATTCCAATAAAATTACATAGGTATACATACCTACGTATCGCATTGAGACTCTACCTCTTTTTGGAAATCGATAAAATATAAATAATAGTGGTACCTATGTAATTTTATTGGAATATTTCGTTGACGTTTTATTTAACTTTAATATTTTTTTGATAAATTCTACATAGAAACGCATATGCAAATAGACATATTCATGCATACAAATATTTCAACTGAGCGGGAATTCAACTCGCGCCCTCGACGTAGCAGTCGGATGTACTGCCGCCACGCCACAGTCAGTTGTTGTGTAAGTAGTTAGTATTGTGAGACGTTACAGTCAAATACGTTATGCTTGAGACTGAATTGAGAGTTACCTACTTACTATCGAATGACGAGCGACGCGACGCTATTTAGGCTCGAAGCACATCGAAGCTACTCAAATCTTCTGTGAATCAAAAACGTCCGGTATGCATTGCAATGGTTCTTTTTTATTTTATCCTTCACCTAGGTGCTGTGGTACCGGGGGTTTGGGTACCACGCGTGTATGAGGTGACGAAATTATACGACTTTAAGGGGAAAAGATATTATTTATTTATTAACCACTCGCACTTCCTACTTATATTATTAGGGATTTACGCGGTTGTTTTAACTTTAAATAGCGGACTGGGACGTATAACGCGGACTCGGCCCAAGGATAGGGCTTAAAGCGGGGCTCTTCCCAGGATACTTTTTCCAGCTTCAATCGGAACGGCTCCACTCGACCCGTTCAGATCCCGAATGTCCAGGCTGCGATTGTTTTATATCGTTCCTAAATCAAATTGTTTAAAAGGTACAATAGTTTTATTTAAACTCTGACACATGATGGCCAGGTAAACGAACCGTAGTGTTTGAACGAGGTCCGAACACTACAGTACTTACCAAAGTTTCATTGCAATTGGATGAATGAACGAAATACATAGAAGACAAGTATAGGTAATTTAATTAGAGGGATATGCTCTATGGGCAACCTTACACCCTCGCGTCTTTAGACCCGAGACGGCGTGCGGTTTGAGTCGGTTCAAACCCGACATAACCGTCCCGTGTTAATTTCCATTGTAGTCAACTTTTCATTGGTGAAAAACGAAATATTCAACGTTATAACAATAAAACGAATACTATGTGCCATCCTACAACATGACTGCGGCATCATCTACCGGTTTCAATTCTGAACATTAAACATACCCTTAGAAACCCATTTAAACACAATGTTGAATTAAATACGTTCGTATAAACGTTATAATATATACGTTAATTATCTAATATTTATTAACACAATATGAAAATAGTAATGTACTTTAGCACCATAATTGCAAATAAAAATCGAATCTCAACTTTTTACCGACGAAAAAACGAAGGAGGTTCTCAAGTCGACGCGTATATTTTTTTATGTATGATCACGCATAACTCTTTACAGAATAGTCCGATTATGATAATTCTTTTTTTATTGGAAAGAATATACCCCGAAGTTGGTCCCATATAAATTTGAACATAAAAATCTAACCCTCAGGGTAGGAAAACAGGGGATGATGTATTGTTCACTCACTGATTGTAAGGTATGACCATGCATAACCTTTTTACAGAGTAGTCGGATTTTGATAATTCTTTTCTTGTTGGAAAGAGTATAACCCGAAGTTGGTCCCATGTAAATTTGAAAATAAAAATCCAACCCTAAGGGTAGGAAAACAGGGGATGATTGGTTGTTCACTCACTGATTGTAAGGTATGACCACGCATAACTTTTTACAGAGTAGTTCGATTTTGATGGACATTTTATTATCTATTCCATGAAATGTAGTAATTAGAGGATTATAACCATAAAAAAGTATGAAACCGCCGAAAACACTGAAAAGCAAAAAATAATAAACCTTTTTTATTTAACCTTAATATCTACCTTCTTAAAGTAATGAAAATAGTTTCATTTAGATCTAAGTATATATTTCTGTAAATAGTTGAGTTTTTAATTAACCTTAATAACTAAGTTCTTAAACTAATTTAAGTATGGCTAAGTAATTTTGAGTCGGCGCCACTACACACTAACTCTACTTGTAGGGGGTATGTGTAAGGAGATGACTAAGACTCGCGATAACAATTTTACAAACATTTATTTATAATTGAAAAGGAAAATAAAGTAACAAAAATAAAACGCTTCTAACTAAAAAAAATAACAATAGATGGTTTCTAGGAACGTTAATCAACTATACCTATCAGTCTATCGTCCTAACTACAATAAACCCTACTCTCGTCTCGCCGTGCACTATTCAATAATCATGCGGTTCGCTAACGAAAGCCAACACAATAACAAAACAATACACGACAGGACGCGAATCCACTTTCGACAAGGGGCGAGGCGAGGGGCGACCGACCTAGGTCGATGCAGCCGTTAGCACTCGTTCCGTGCCGAACGCAGACTGCCGAAGCTAACTACGGCGGGGTATTTATAGTCGCGCGGTCCTTGACGGTCGGCGGGCGCGGCGAGTAGTGGGGGCCTCGTCCGATCGTCCGGCCGGCGCGGGCGCTGGCGGGTCCCGCGGTGGTTGTCGCGTTACAGGCTCCCCCTCTGGTCCCGAAGACGCCTCGACGAGGAGACCAGTTGCTACTTCTGGGGTTGGCTGCTGCTTCCGTGGCCTGCCGCGTCTGCGCAAAGGTCTCTCTGGATTAGGTGTACTAAGAGCTGAGCCTTGATAGGGGCTCAGCGCTGAAGAATGATAAATACCCAATGGAATGTTACGATCTTCAGGCAGGGCCACTTCATAAGAGCAAGGCCCGTGCTGTCGCAGGATGATGTAGGGCCCATCGCGACGTGGAGCCAGCTTCGCTGAGTGATAGCGAGCTGCGTTGCTCTGGACATTTGAGGCCACCATAACGAGATCGCCGGGCTGAAGGGCAGGAGCAGCGCGGCGATGCTCGTCCACGAACTTCTTTCTTGACTCTTCCTTCCGTTCTTGAACTTCCCTTGTCTTCTTAAATGTTTCTGCTAATAGAATGAGTTTAGGGGTTATTTCGGGAATAAAATTTTCAGATAAGGCTATTTGTCGAATATCGTGCTTAACATCATCATATGTCCTCAATTCTCTACCAAATGTTAGATATGCAGGAGTATATCCCGTACTCAGGCAGTATGCAGTGTTCATGGCATATCTTATACTTGGAATTCGCTCAGCCCAAGAGCGGTGGTCAGTTTCAACCAAGATTCCTAGTTGGGTTTTTAAATCGCGATTTCTTCTTTCGACTGGATTTGTTTCTGGATGGTAAACAGGAGTGAAAGCATGGTGGATATCTAGACAATAAGCAAGTTTTTGCATTATTGCGCTAACAAATTGTGATCCATTATCACTTATTAATCTTCTCGGGACTCCATAGCGCAAAAATATTTCATTTAATAAAACAGATGCGCAGGCTTCCGCTGTTGCTTGCTCCAAGGCAAATAGCTCAACCCATCGTGTGGCGACGTCTTCTACAATAAATATCCAAGATTTATTGTCGTGAGTCTGAGGTAAAGGTCCGAACAAATCGAAGGACAAAGTTTCAAATCTTTGAGACATTGATGTCGTCTGTAATAATCCTGCTGGCTTCAGGTTAGTTGGTTTATAACGCTGACACTTGATACAGTCTTTGACATAGCTCTCAATGTCTTTTCGCATCCCCTTCCAAAAATATCTAGCAGCAATGCGGCGAAATGTTTTGTCGTATCCATAATGTCCTGCAGATGGTTCATCATGGTAGTATTTAAGGATAGTTTTCCTTTCATGCTGAGGTATAACTAGTTGGGCGTTCTGATTATCACTATCTGGAACGTAACGGTACAGCATTCCGCAGTTCATAATATATCCTTTGTTCGACCAGTAAACACCGTCTTCATTTTGAACAGGTCTCTCCAAGGTATCAACTATCTTCTTCAACTCATCATCTTTTAACTGTTCCTGTCTTATTTCAGATCCTGAGCTACGAGGTAAGTCTATTGAAACTACGCCTACTTCATATTTCTCTTCATTTGTCTTGGTTATAGGTCTTGAAAGATTGTCAGCGATTACATTAGTTTTGCCTGGTATGTACTTAATCATTAGATTATACGGCTGGAGTTGTAAAGCCCATCTGGCAAGACGTCCTGTTGGAGACTTAATTGACATTAGCCACTTCAGAGCCTGATGGTCAGTGGCAATTACTACCGATGATCCTTCTATGTATCCTCTGAATTTGGATACTGCCCATATAACTGCCAATGCCTCTCGCTCAGTTGTAGAATAGTTGCGTTCCGCTTTAGTCAATAGCCGACTGGCGTATTCTACGGGGTGTTCATCAGCACCCTCCCCCTGCACCAAAACAGCTCCGATCGCATAATCGCTAGCATCTGTTTTGATAGTATACGGCTTGTCGATGTCGGCTTGTCGTAAAATAGGGGCACTGGTGAGTCGTGATTTGAGATTAAGAAAAGCTTTTTCTTGCTGCAATCCCCACTCCCATGCTGCATCTTTCTTCGTCAGACGAGTTAAGGGTTCCGTAATTTTGGCAAAATTTGGCACGAAGCTTCGGTACCATGAACAAGTCTGGAGAAACGATTGAACTTGTCGTAAGTTTTTAGGGGCTGGGATATCTAATATCGCAGATATCTTATCTGGATCTGTGCATAGACCTGCTTTGGTTATGATGTGTCCCAGATAAGCAATGCGTTCCTCACAGAAGCGACATTTTTCTTTGTTGACAATCACATTATTTTCCCGCAGAAGTCGAAACAGCTTGTCTAGGTCTTGCAAGTGCTGCTCAAATGTTGGAGAAAACAAAATAAGGTCATCTAAATATGCCAGTAGCTTTACCCCATCCAATTGCAGCTTCAATCTATCGATGAACCTTTGGAATGTTGCTGGCGCATTACGCAAACCAAATGGCATTCGGTTGAACTGATAGAGTCCAAATGGCGTAACAAAAGCCGTTTTCTCCTGATCCCCATCACGAACTTTGATCTGCCAGTAGCCTGCTCTCAGATCCAAGGATGACATAAAGGGCGTCGGTTTGGCTTCATGCAGCAAATCATCTATTCTCGGCAAAGGATATGCATCCGGTACAGTTATACTATTCAGCTGGCGGTAATCGATGCAGACCCTTACATCACCATTTTTCTTAGGGACCATCACAACTGGTGCTGCCCAAGGAGAGGTGGAAGGCGTGATAACACCTTCATCCAACATATGTTGAACTTCCGCCAATAAAACTCCTTTCCGCTGTGGAGACATCCTATACGGCGGAACAGCTATTGCTTTGTGGTTTCCAGTATCTATAGCGTGTTCTACTAGGATAGCTGGTTCTCCATTACCCACGAATACAGCAGCGTTGCGTTCTAGTACGTCTGCAAGCTGTGCGTCATCAATAACGCTATCTATAGTAGCATCTGTCAATCCGAGCATTGCTATGTCAATGTTGGGACCAAATAACGCCCCGCTGCGTGGAGACAAAGTGATCTCAGCATTATTGATGTTGGACTGTGTATCTCGGAACAATGAGCCAACAAATCGCGGTGAATAGCCGCTGAGTGTGGACGTTTTTCCCGAGGGCGAGGAGGGAGGAGTGTTAAAATCTATGAGTGGCGGTGGTCCATAGGAGTCCGCCATTTTGCGTTCCTCTGGTGGGTTTAAAAGTGGAGATGGAGTCATGAACATCGGACTAAGCATTGGTTCCAGAGCCGTCGATTTAACAAGCTTAGCAACAATTGACTCAGCATCCTCGGGCTCCGTCTGCACCATGGATACTGGTGCGCCTTCTTCATCCTCATTCATCAACTCAAACTTCCTGCCAGGGTCATCCAAGAAGTGAAATAGAAGTTGCGGCAAGTTAAGTACCAAACCTGCGTCCTGAATAAAGTCTACTCCTAGGAGTGTCCTGTTATCGTGTGATTCAGGCAGCACGATGAAGTTAGTGGGGATTATCCGACCACACAACGAAACGGGTACTTGAGCAGTCTGGACTTGTTGCCTACGTCGAAGCCCATCTGCCAGAGTTATTATCGCCCTTTCTTCCTTAAATTGGATGCCTTGCTTTTGTAGCACGCGATGCAGTGAAGTGGACGCGACACTTAACCTCGCTCCAGTGTCAATGTGGGCCTTTCCTTTAGTATCACCAATAGCTATATTTACAATTGGCCTAAGCCGCGAAGCTGATGCGATAGAGGGACTCAGCGAATAAAATCCCACCTCGACCGCTCCGATTTTACTTTTGTTGCACTTCGGGCATTTGCTCCTTACTACGCCAGGCTCACCGCATCCGTAACAAGTAATCTTCGGTCCCAGGATCGGCTTCTTGTCGGATTTACTCGTTGCTGGTTGTACTGAGGTAGTGGGTGCCGTAGGTGCCCTTTTGTTTTCTGCTACCTTTCTTCGGCACTCATTTTCAAGATGGCCATAGGCTCTGCAGAAGGTACACCGGGGTCTCTTTATTGTAGCCTGTCGATCAGTCATTACTTCCTCTACTTGTCGAGTCTTCATTAAAAGGTCGTCAAAAGATGCGACGGTATCTCGGGGTATTCTGTCCCTAATACTGACGTGGAGAGACGTATACAATAAGTCCAAGCTTTGTGAAGTGGTCAGGGCCGGCTTTGGTAGTTCGGCAAACAACGCTCGCTTTTTGGCAACGAATAATTCTGTGCCAGTTGGGGTTTCCTGTTTTTCGGTCACGATCTCCTCATATATTTTATAGGCTGGTCTCTTTGGTGCAAATGTAGATCTTATAAGTGTGACAACGCTATTCCAAGTGGTGACGCTCTCTTTGACACCCAGCCACCAGATCGCTGCGTCTTTGACCAATAGCAGTGTAAGCCCCTCAATAGCATTTTCATCCGTAACCGCTTCTATTTTCTTGAAGGTACTTATTGTTGATAGGAATGCCTCAACTATTGTTGCATCTCGAGTCCCATCGTAACGAGCCGTGCAGGCAGCAAAACTACCTGTCTTCTGAGCAATGACAGTATTTCTATTCGCCAAGACCCCTATCAGATCACGAAATTGATCATCAGTAAAGCTGACGTTCGCCATTTCTTTATTTCTGCGGCTACGTCTAGGTAAAATACGATATAAATCAATTTTGTACTAGAATCTACCTACGGTGATTAGTTGAAACAAAAAGTTAGGTACCGGCTCCTGGTCTTTAATAGAATTAATATAAAAAAATGACACTAGCTCCTGGTCTATGTAAAAAAAATATGACAGTAAAAGGCTTAAACTATTGCCTGCTAAAAACTGGAGGATACCTACTTAAAAAGGTTTATTACTAAAAATAAATTACTAATGCGAGCACGAAAAAAAAACCTAATAGTAAGTGCTCCACGTTGGGATGCCACTTGTAGGGGGTATGTGTAAGGAGATGACTAAGACTCGCGATAACAATTTTACAAACATTTATTTATAATTGAAAAGGAAAATAAAGTAACAAAAATAAAACGCTTCTAACTAAAAAAAATAACAATAGATGGTTTCTAGGAACGTTAATCAACTATACCTATCAGTCTATCGTCCTAACTACAATAAACCCTACTCTCGTCTCGCCGTGCACTATTCAATAATCATGCGGTTCGCTAACGAAAGCCAACACAATAACAAAACAATACACGACAGGACGCGAATCCACTTTCGACAAGGGGCGAGGCGAGGGGCGACCGACCTAGGTCGATGCAGCCGTTAGCACTCGTTCCGTGCCGAACGCAGACTGCCGAAGCTAACTACGGCGGGGTATTTATAGTCGCGCGGTCCTTGACGGTCGGCGGGCGCGGCGAGTAGTGGGGGCCTCGTCCGATCGTCCGGCCGGCGCGGGCGCTGGCGGGTCCCGCGGTGGTTGTCGCGTTACATACTCAAATAAAACCCGGAATGCGTTTTTGGTTAGACCAATCTTTAAGAGCAAATTCTATTTAGTAGAGTAAAAGTCATCGTGTATCGAATAACCGTAAATAATAGTTTGTATAGTCTAGAATAACATATGTGCATACAATGACTTCTCATTTTCGAGAAATCCTAATCTAAAAACACCCTTGCTTAGGGACCCTCGCCTTAAAAACTAAATTTATCGACAAAAAATAGGGACTATGTCGTAAGCGTAACAGCACTAGTGATAACTGCCACAGATATCAAGCTATATTTTTAACCGACTTCCAAAAATGTGGAAGGTTCTTAATTCGACAGAACCTTTATTTTTAAGGACTATATTTATGTTTTTATAACAAGAGAATTAACACGAATGTTATAGGTACTTCCTTACTTTATATTAATTGTAGAGAATATTTTGAGCATACCTACCTGCACTAAATAATATCAACTTGAACCAACGCCAAGTTCATGTTATTCACCTTGTTATCAGGGTGAATTTGAATTCGTTTCATTCGTTAAAACCACGTGATTCCTTTAGTTAGATGATGTCAAGCGTCGTACCGTTGAGGCACAATGTTTTAAGGACGCCATTTTTCAGACGTATTTTTTATAAAAAAAAAGCTGATGACACGCAGCTTCTGCTTGTGCATGAGCTGCGTATTACGGAAATGAATATACGGGTGAATGTGTGTAGTCACGCGATAGGATCGCATGAGGATGGAGTAACGATAAAATGATGACGATATAGTTTTAAAATCTCGTCTCGTCTACCGAACTTGATATGAACAATGGTGAATGAACTATTGATATATTTCAAAAGTCATCTAACGCCTTGCGTTAGATGACTTTTGAAATATATCAACAGTCCGAAAAATAGGAAGATTTGCTATTTTTAGGTAGAAGAATGGTTCTCTAGTATTTCTGCCAAAAGAGACCACTCAAAAAACGCTACGTAACGTCATTATCATTAACAAATTAGAACTATTTCATTAGGTACCAAGTTAAATAATTTGACAAGACGTCGGGCAAGGGCTGTCGATGTCGGCAGATTGCGTGGCTTGAAGGGATTAGCCCATTTGAATTAGCTCGAAAAAAGGGCATGGTCCCGGAAAATATGAGAAGTAGCAATTTTCCTTCGGAATTCGTTGGGGGGGGGGGGTCACTGGCCGTCAAAATTTAGTTTTGCGTGATAATCGAACCGTTGCGTCATCCGCCATTTTGATTTTAAAGATCCATTTTTAGATTATTCAATAACTCGTTTATTTTCAATTTCACATGAAAAATAGTCACCACATAGTTGTTTAATATTAAATTTCCTACAATTTTGGTTCTCATCTATTTTTCCTACGATTGATATTTTCCGATTTATACTCCAAAAGAGGAGGTGAAACATTAATTACTCGTTTAGTTTCAATTTGGCATGAAAAACTGTTATAAACAAAGCTTTCCCCTCCGCAACGAATTCCGTAGGAAAATTACTACTTCTAATTTTTTCCGGGTCAAATCCTAATTAAACTGGGAAATTAGGTACATAAATTTAATTCCACTTTTCTTACAAACACGAATCGTACTAAATACAAAGGCTTCAGTTGAATACGATTTCATATTAAATGTTACAGGACAATAATGCACGTTTTATAACACTGCACTGGTTTGGTAAATATGTATTCGGAAAGTTAAATATGTGTCAAAATATAAATAAAAATTGTATTTTTTGTCATAATAATATGTAGGTACATGTTATGTAAAACGTAGGTGCCTTCAACGAAAAATGTTTTAACTTAAAAATATTAACGCATCTTTTTTGGACATGGTGTCAATAATAATAATAATTTTATAATCCCAATAGGACGAAGTTAAAACATGTTTTCTTTTTTATTTTAGGGAAGATTTAAGAGCTAAGGTTTAATCAATAAATTAGAATGTGTTAAGCTATTTTTATCGTTGACAGCACGTAATATTTAAAGTTCCTAATTTGAAATCCCTTGCCCAGTACCCCTGGGATGCTGACAGCAGCTATGACATATAACTTTAATAGGCTAGTAATAATTTTTCAAAATGTGTTGAAATATATTTTTCTTTGAGTTAGTCTTACTTATTTATGTTGATTTTATTTATTTACATCATTTATTTGTTATAGATAAATCATAATTAACTATGAAAATAATATAATGTTGTTGAATCTCTTTTTATAATATAATGATGTATTCCGCTTTATTCCTAATGGAAACAAAGTTTGAGGTACTTATTCATTAAGACAGGCATTACTTCTTTATATTAATTTAAAAAATTGCATATATTCCGTACATTCAAAATGCAAAAAATGTCATATCACGTATACCATAATAATCGCAGTCGCGTAAACTTCTGACAATATCAATCAGTCATATTTATTTGTGTTGTTTATTTAAAATGTGGTATACATTGGTGGTAGGTACACGATATTATGAGTCCAGCACATTTGCCATCTTTGATTTATTGAGTGGGTAGATATATTCAATATTAAGAATTCCTTACCCAGTGCAACGTAAACGCAAGGCGCAATACTATTCCACTAATATTCTACAATTTATTGATTAGGTATGCCACTAACAAATAAACATGTAAACCTGCACCTACATGGGCAGTTCATTCGTTTAGAAGCACCTTGTGTTTCTGTGCAACAAAGGCACTGTGGAGAAGCAGTTGATAGCCTTGGGCACCACGGCCTTTCATGCAGCAGGAGCGCAGGTCGGCTTGCCCGACACACTTATATAAATGGCATAATTCTTCGGGCTCTTACCACCACCGTAGCTGTACTACAACCGGCTTGGCACGTAAGAGTCCAGACGGAATGTCATTAGTGCCTTGCAATATGGGAAGGCATTTGGTGTGGGACGCAACATGTGCCGACACCCTTGCGCCTTCACATCCTCCAAGAACTGCGGATTCATTCATTACATATCATACATTCAACTAGGCAATGCCACCAGCCTTTTGGCCACCCTTCCAGTTGACATCGATGGGGAGGAAATTTTTGACGCCTAAAACTGTAGGTTTGCAAATGTAATATTTGGATGTTTGTTACTAAACCACGCTCAAACGGCTGAACAAATTTGGCTGAAATTATATGTTCTGTAATCTATATTTCATTTAAATTTTAGTAATAATATTATGTACTTACCTATCCAATAAATCTGTCTGTCGTTTGTTATCATTGTTACATAGCAGTAATATTGAAACAAAGTATCGTCTTAAAAACTGTGATATAATAAATCATAATGCTTATTGTCATAATCCCTACAAGATATATGTGTTTATGAATAGGAAGTATTTTTAGAAGAATTTAATTTTAAACTATAGGTAATGCCAATCTAAGTAGTAGATATGTGTTGATACTTACTTATATAAAAATAGTAGGTAATATCGAAAGTTTATAGATTTATATAATAATTAAGTAGGTAGGTATGCTTACCTATTATTATGGCATTGTCCACCAGTGTCAATATTAAAAAAAAATATGTTATAATTATATGGAAATTATAAATTCACAATTGGACTCGGTAGGTGGTGCTGCAATTAGGATATAGAATTTGTTTTTTACGTATTTATCTCGGGGTATATATAGGTACTTGCAAGTACACAGAATTCTATGTATTTTGACTGTACAAAAAATGCCTCTGATTTTGTCTTTTGCTGTCAACAATTCTTGTAATTTTAAGCAATGAGCAATTCCTGTCTACAATCTCAAAAAGCGCACGTGAGATACGAGCTCGCTGCCTTCTCTGGCACGTTAATATAATGAAAAGCTACACAGAAGCCTCGATGCCCCGATCAGTCAGGGTATCATCAGGGTAATTTTATAGAGATTATCTTCCTCCGCGGTTCCGAAGAGCCTCCGCTCCTGCCCGCCGTATTTCCAATTTAAATTGGTAAGAAATTGTATAAGTTTTTGATTTTTTAGGGAGGTACTTTTATGGAGTGTTTAATAAGAGCAGATCAATTTTATTACAGTTAATATTATATTGTAAGGTCCAATATAAATGAAAATTGAAATACATTAGTGGTCAAGTGATCATAATGTTACTTGCATTTATTTTAATTTATTTTAGATTATTATAGCTTAGGAGTATTCAGATAGCAGGTTGATTCAAATAATAGTTGTACATTAATAGGAAATTTTAATTAAACTATATATATTTGGTGTGTATATTCGTAGATTGTCTCATCATGAAGACTTATATGTCCTTAACCATGTACAAACTAAAAAAACGGCAATGCCGCCCTCTAAAGGCCCTCAACTTGGAGAGAGTTTCTTACCTCGAAGATACAATTATCGTCAGCAAGAAATAAAATACGATCATGTAAAGCAAAGACACGATATCGTACGTGGAAAAGCGATTCTCGCTTTGTCATTAAATACTAGACGTCCCTGTGTAAACAAGCCAATATCGTGCTAGCTACTAAGCTCGAATGGCAAGTCTCGCGGTTTAAACCGATTTGTACGATTCTCGTATGATCTTGCAAAAATCTCAGATGAGATTGAGTTTAGACAAGTCAAGAAATTTTAGGCAAATATCGCATTGCGATTAGTGGCATAGTGTAAACAAAAAGCTGGGCGATAATCATCTTAAGAATATAGTATGACACAATCTTAGGTGAGATTTTATTTAATGTTTCAATGTAAAATGTGTATGCGATTATCGTCGGAAGATTATCGCCTACGATAATCGCATACGACTAAAACGTGCGAGAAACTCGCTCCATGTGAATGGGCCTTCAGATAGGCCAATCAAAGATTCAAAGGTATTATGACATATCTATAACAAAATTAACAGATAAATGAAAACTAGCTTACTTCTGTAAAGACCAACTGTTATTTCCGTGAGATCATAATAAAAGTAGGTATACTTACTTGTTAACTTGTGTGCTTATATTATAGTGCCTACTACTTCAGTAGGTAGTGTTACAGTTCGAGGTACGAACCTGAAACCTCGTGCACGTCATTAGAGTGCCTTATCTATTAGCTTTCGCTCTTTAGTGAATTCTTAAGAAAGCCTATCCCGCGTATAGTCAGCATCAAAGTAGATGATCATTTTCAGGTCGTAATATTAAGTTTTTGTGCAAAGTATTTTTATTAATGATAATGCTGTTTCACTACTTAGTGGGCTCTAATTCGTGTTTCTATTTTATTTTATTCTTGGTGTACAATAAAGAGATAGGTACTACTACTACTACTACTCTATCAAATTATTTTAAAATCTTTATTAAAATACTACGAGTCATTTTCATTAAAAGATTTTCAATTTTCAAATCATCATCTTTTGACACTGGCTGCACGACAGTTAGATGCGGCTTATAATAGAATTTTCAGCAGAGTCGGCAAATTTAATGAAGTTTCATATTTCTATCAGTCGTATAGGATTAGAAGATTCATCTGTTGAGATTAAATCAACTCCCTGTTGTTATTTTATTTAAGTAATTTTGGTAATACCAATTTTATAATGTTAATGTTGTTGATAGGTATATTCGGTACAGCTTTTTACTTGGCACATCGCGTCCCCATCGGGAAGAAAAGGGAGAGTCTGGCTAAGATTGGCTTGCTTCGGCTGTGTAAGGCATTCACTCTATCCTATATCATAGCATATCTTCAGCTCGATATCCTGTTGTAGTAGTTGCAACCGAAGCTATAGTTTTAACATTTTAAAGAGAACGCTCTACAAACTGAAGGAAGCCTACCTTCGCCGGACTCTCACTCTTCTTTCTATCTTGCCAAGTTAAAAGCCGGGTTCTGTATGTTTGTGTTTAATTCAGTTTTACCTATACGTAGGTACAATAAGTTGTCCATTTAGTGATAGGTAATAAATAAATTATATTCGTATTTTTTTATAACAGTATAGTTTATTATTTGATCAAGAATTTGTGTTCTTCCTCGCATAAAGAATTATAATATTTACTTAATTAATTTCATGTAATTTAATGCATTTCTATGAAAAAATATTACCTTCTTGTTAAGAAACATACATATTATACATATTTCATGTAATTTACTGTTAAAATTTATTGACTTGTTGTTAAGTACATATAATATGTTAGATGGTTGAAGTAATTTGCTTTTATATTTTGTGAATTTAACATTATCGTTCAGGAGGCATTTATCTCAATGTTTTACATCAAGATATAATATGTGAAATATTTAAAACTAACAAAAATTTAATGTTCATGTTTACATTTTGATGTTATGTTTATAATGCAATGAAAATATTTTTAACTGATATTACAGACTGTACCTACCTTTGATTATTATTTTATTGCATCTGTCCCATCACAGTTATCGCATAGAGGAATATGTGTACATAATGCACATAATAGAAGGTTACAAAGAGAGATGGTGAGTACCAATAAGTTATCTATAGGTACTACCCGAGATTAATATATTGTATTATTTGTATCTTCGTAGTATTACTGTATAGTAATAGTACCTTTTTTTTTTTTTCGTGCGGAAATCCCTTCGGATACCCCCCGTCGGCCAGCGGGGGCGGTTATGTCGGGCTTGAACCGACTAAAACCGCACGCCGTCTCAGGTCTGCAGACGCCGGGGTGTAAGGTTGCCCATAGAGCATATCCCTCGCACCCCGACTGACCCTGGGCCATCTCCGGTTTCGAGATGGCCCCCTCGGGTTTGGGAACCACGGTGAATAATAATAACGAAACGGAACGTAATAGTACCTAATTATTAGGTAACTACTACGGTACACATTTGACATGGCGAAAATATTGGGATAAATAAAATTTTATCTAGGTACAGTCTCGTCGAGTGTGTACAGCCGCCGCGTCGTTACAATCCGTGACAGATACATTCTCTCTACGGACGCACTTACAATTATTAAGAAAAAACAAATAATTCTGTCGTAGTGGTCTACCTATTATACAATCAGTTTAAGTTCACTGTCATTAGCAGTGCTGCTAGATCAAAAATTGAGTGCTGAAACAGTAAAAAGCATTAGATTCCAAGATGTCGCTTTAAAAGCCTAATTGAAAACAATGATGTTGTGATGGTGTGATGTTTTTCTTGAATTAAATAAAAACACCTAAACAAAAATGATCCAAAACGTTTAATTTCGTTACCATTAGACATACAGTACATGTAGCGTCATCCATAGCAGAACTAGGACCAGCTTCATCTGCATTTTGTGTACTATTATAATTTCCGGATATCTCAATCTGTCGTAGGACGTCAAACCAATAGAACTTAAAGAGGAAGGCGGACCCCACGTTTCTTACCATTAAGCGGGGTAAGAAGCGTGGGGATTGCCCGTCAATTGACATAATTGACGGGCAAAATATTAAAAAAAATTGCTCCAGTAAAAGCCAGAGCAAGTAAATAAACGATGATAGTGGTGCGGTTACGAGTGACTGCCGTCAAACCTTCCAGCCATAAACTATGGACCAATAAAATTAAATTTTAAAGTAATAAAGCAAATTTTAAAGCAAATGAAAGAAGAAAAAAAGAAAGAAAAGTACCTTGAGTAACAATATGATACCTATTAATTAATCATATTATAATTTTATTTTATTAGCGATGACATAAATGAATCATTGAACAATGATTACAAATGAACCCAAAAGCATTTAACACGTTTTACTACTAGGTATAGGTATATCCGAAGGGAATTCCGCACGAAAAAAAAAAGGTACCTACATAAAATTGACATAATATATGAAACCTGCACTTAAAAAACCTCTCCTAAACTGAATACATATTGGTGTCCTTATTGCTGTTCACATAGAATTATTGCGGTAATTGATTACAAATGTATGTAATTTAAAGAGATTACTTCAAATTGGATACGTAATTTTGTAGCTTTGAAATGGATACATATTAAAGTACTCGACTGTACCGTACCTCATTTTATAATATGATCATTTATTCGTATAGCTAAACTAAACTCGAATATATTAAATATTAGAAGGGAAAGCAAAATCAGGTTTTACAATTTTTTTATATAAAGGCAGCCTAGACTACCCAATAAAGGCTTCACTTGCTTAAAAAAGGATCACGCACTCCATCCAGATCCCCGGGCAGGGGGATTGTGGTCGCAGCACTAGTGGGACCGGCGGGTATCACGCGGTGCTGCGACAACAATCCTCTTCTGATGAGGCCGTCAAGCTGAGTGCCACCATTGTTAACATTGTACGTGTATGTAATGGTGACCCTCTTTCCTGAGACTTTACCTTCAGCTTACTATCTGGCGAGGTGAAGTCAAATTGACGTGTCCTAATATTAGTTAAGTCCTAAGTTATATATATATATATATATATATAAAAAAAAAAAAAGATCTTGCCGCTTCACTTTGCTTTCAGATCAAGAATTTTAAATTCCGTAGTTCGCAAGAATTACGGTAGATGGCTCCAGTGTCGCCTTGAGACATATAATATATCCGAGAATTTCGGATATGTGGGACGTGTCTAGGTGTTTCAGTTGGTCAGAGCGTTACCCCTGTAAGGGACTGCTCGCGGGTTCAGGTCCCGTCCTGGATGTTCTCTTTTTCCGATCTAAATCTATAGGAAGTTTTAAAAGTTCAAAAGTGTTTGCAACTTAAGTCCTAAAAGAGCAATTATTATGACTTGGGCTAAAACGACTAGGTATGTAGGACATGTAGGTACACACAATACTTTTGGAATACACAGATCCAAAATAAAAAACTTTAGAATTTTATTCATTTTACTTACAATGAAGGTAATGTTACATTTTGCAGTTTTCATAGAATTACCTGTAGGTATCTATTTCGATTTACTTTATTGCCAGCCTTTGGCAAATGCAATTGGTGATGATATGCCACAATCTTATACAACCTATATGTTGCGCTGGTAATCTGTCATCGGAGTGGTTGTGGGACAAACTGCGTCGACCAGCGCTCCCAAAAGAGTGCACTCTGATCTGGACCTCTTCATGAGACGGTGAGTTGGTCTTCTGTGTAGCCCAGCGCAGTGGTTTTGACAATCTGCTTAGTAAAAAATAAAAGTAAGATTAGTGAAACTAAAAAATATATTGTGTGGAGTAAACACATTTATTCATGTAAACGCCGGTAGGTGTTGAATCAACTTTTGGTATTGACTGTACTTATTTTGTCTTGACCAGCATGTTTATTGTATACCTATAATATGTCTGTCACGTTCACGCAGTATCAGCATTATATTGCTTTCGGACGCCGGACTGACGTACACAGGTAATATATGTATTATCCTGTTAGTAGGTAAGTGGTAAGTTTACACAATATTTGCCAATACTTTCCGCAGGCATGGTAAAATACTTATCAGCTCAACTGCATAACCTCAGCCGATTAGAGTTCTTGGGTCACGCAGTAGCTTTCTTCTACAAGTTTAGAAATGTCTGTTTGTATTGATTTATTTCAGATACAATACAAGTAGTTATAAAACGAGTTATAAATTAAATTTTATTAGTTGTTGAAAAACAAATGGACTTTCAAGTGAACCATAGGAAGAAATAATTCCCCGTGGTCCACTCAGGTGAACTACGCAGGTGGACCACGGGTAATAAAGGATATAAGAAATACCTAGAAGGAATACATCTTTTGTTATCACAAGCTTTTATTTAACTTGCTCTATGTATGTATGTAGGTACACTATGTACACACATCAAAAAAGTGTGTGATCACTTGCATAAGCTGATATAATTTTTTAAATTGAACTATGAAGAAAATTCCTTGTGTGTTTTCCTCAAATATAAGTACCTTTTTTTTTTCGTGCGGAAATCCCTTCGGATACCCCCCCGCCGGCCAGCGGGGGCGGTTATGTTGGGCTTGAACCGACTAAAACCGCACGCCGTCTCGGGTCTTAATACGCCGGGGTGTAAGGTTGCCCATAGAGCATATTCCTCGCACCCCGACTGACCCTGGGCCATCTCCGGTTTCGAGAGGGCCCCCTCGGGTTTGGGAACCACGGTGTCCCCGTCTTGCCCCGGTTTGGGGGAGGGGCGCTAGTCGCCCCACCGTCCCGGCCTGCTTCTGCTGGGGTGACAGGCGGCCTTACCTGCCACCCCCAGGCCTGCGCTCATGTAGGACGGAGGTCGTTAAGCGACCTCCGGCGCCTGAGTCGCCTGCGACGCGCGGCGAGCAAGTTGCGGGTTCGGCGGGCCGGGAGAGTTCTAAATCTCTCCCGGGCGCGCTCCACTATCTCTGAGTCCTCGCCGCGTCGCAGTCATGACACTCAATCGTTGGCTCCTTCCTGATCCGATGCAGGTGGTCCCCGAAGCACCCGTTCCCGGAGATCAGCTGCGTCAGTCGGTACGAGAGGCTTCCGTGTCGCCTCTCTAGCCAATCCTCCGTGATGGGCCTTACCGCCGCTATTGCGAAATATAAGTTACATGTTAGTAGTTATATTAATGATAATGTTATTGTAACAAGTTTGATAGAAAGAAAAATACTGTTTAACCAAACTTAAACAACAATTTATTAATAAAAGGTTTATATTCAATACTAGCTGTGCCCGCGACTTCGTCCGCGTGGAGTAAGATTTTTAGGGTTTTAGTTTTTTTGCGCGAAACCCTAATTATTTTTCCTAAAATTAAAGTAGCCTATGTTACTCCTTGTTATATTACCATTCTGCCAGTGAAAGTCCCGTCAAAATCGGTCCAGCCATTTCAGAGATTAGCCGGAACAAACAGACAGACAGACGGACAGACAGACAAAAATTGTAAAAAATGTTATTTTGGTGTATCCGTATATATATTCATATATATGTAGTAAAAAACGGTTATTTCAATATTACAAACAGACACTCCAATTTTATTTATATGTATAGATGATATAATCCTCCTCCCCTGGCCCGAACACATGCGGAGATCCTCCTGGGCAAATCAAATTATCTAGTATTTCTT
This sequence comes from Cybosia mesomella, assembly GCA_946251805.1. Taxonomy (NCBI): domain Eukaryota; kingdom Metazoa; phylum Arthropoda; class Insecta; order Lepidoptera; family Erebidae; genus Cybosia; species Cybosia mesomella. The sequence goes on from OX276403.1 coordinate 18,230,338, forward strand.
GGGGTAACCTGTCCCAATCGTGAATAGCAGCTTCCCTGAGCTCTGGCACTGTCTGGTCTTGTGGCTGACGATTCCAAACAGCTCGCTTAAGAGCATCCCACGCGGGCTTTATTAGATTTAAGTCAGGCAAGTCTAACATTGTGATGTTGTATTCTCGGAGAGCAGCATTGACTCGTTGAGCTCGATGGGCGGGCGCATTATCAACTGCTTTATATATGTCTGCTGTCATGAAGCCTCGATACGGAATCAAAGGCGTTCTATAGCTCCAATCATAATACCACCCTAAAAGGACACTGGTGCTTTGTCTTTTCACGGTCTCCTGGTCTTCTCCAGACACGGACACGTCGGCTCTCTGGATGAGTACTGATTCGCGATTCGTCAACGAAAAGACAGTTTTGCCAAATGTTTCCTTCTTCATCTTCTTTATTTTGCTGAAGCCTAGCCCACTGCATTCTCCGAAGTTGACGTTGCCTGGAATTCAGAGGAGCTCGCCAAGATCTCCGTGTTCGTAATCCACCTTGATGCAAGCAATTCCGAATGTGCTAACTTCAAGCCCAGAGGCGGGTCGAACTTCTGCTTTTGTTTTAGTAGCGTTGATTGTTGGATCACAGGCTGCCAGCAATTTAATATAGCGCTTTTGGGCAGCAGTTCAAACAGTTGGGCGACCACTGCGGGTTCGGTCGCTAAATTTCCTATCTCGTTGTACCTCTGCAACATGGTCACGACACAGGATTGGGATATAGCATCTCTGCGTGCTATGCCTCTTGTGGTGTATCCTCCCCTCAAAGTTACTATTCTTGCTCGTAAAACTTCAGATCTCTGATCCTTTTGGCATTTTTTCAATCACAACTTTTTCATCAAAATTGATTTCTGAATGAGCGTGAGTTAGGACTGAAAGTCTTATATGGAAAAAACAATAGGGCTTTTGACTACAGCTAAAAAACAGCACGTTTATATAATTATTGAAATTAGTTGCAAAATTAATGGTTTATATTGAGATATATAAAATAAAAGTGAAACATTATTAGTAATTAATAATTGAACCAGTCGATTAACAGACAGCCTATGTATATATATATATAAAATGCCTATTGAACTGTTTTATTGTTTTACATTATAATTCCATATTTTTAAATATAGAATCTAAAAAGAAGAATTTATCATAATATATTCTACCGTAACAAAAAAGATTGCGGATCAAATCTTGCAACTGCAGTTCCTCAACCGATTTAGATGAAATTTTGCATACACATTCAGTTTGGATGATAATGCATTAATATGGTACTGTGGAGCTGGTTTAATGATAGGATGGATGAGTAGGAAGGTGGCCATAGGAACTCCTAAACTAAACAAGAAAAACCTATCGAGTTTGGGCTCATTTGTTTTGTCTTTACAAACTCTCTGGTGTTACAAGGTATTCAGGGTCTGATGATGGATTAGGAAGGTGGCCATCCGCCATAGGAATTCATAAACTAAACAAGCTAAACGTAGCGAGTTTGGGCTCATTTGTTTTGTCTTGGTAAATACTCTTATCCTACATGACATTACTAAAACTAAAAAGTGGGAAGTAAAATAAATAATAAAATGCATAGAATCGCATTATTTACCTACATAGGTAACCTTCAATTTTACCAAACTATGAATGTCATGAAAAATATACGTACCTACCAATGTGAGTATCTATAGATATTTAGAATTTAAACATAACATAACTTCACGCCTGTATCCCCGAAGGGATAGGCAGAGGTGTTATACACACCCACGATTCGCTAGTTATGTTTAGGTCCCAATATAATAGCAATGCAATAGGCGAGCCTATTGTCATCTACTATACTATACTATACTATACGCACATTACTAAGCGAGCGATAATAATTATTTTTAAACATTCAAATATGATTCTCGAGACCCATACTAATACGGCGGGAGGTAATAAAACAAATCTAACTTACTCTGAAAAATAATCCATATCCTTCAAAACATCAGGTAGCTCTCTTTGGTCGACATCAGGAATTATAAAGCACAATCCAACTAGAATTATTGTAACGATTAGCTCCACTGTCATCAATGTTATTTCATTCATAGGATGGAAGAGGAACATTAGGTAACTGATTATAGAGCCCAGTTGACCCGTAGCGTGGCAGCATCCGAAAACAGTTGCACGTATATTGATCGCAAAAAGACGCGGCGTTATGTTTAGAATTAGTGCGTGAGCTAAAAGACCTGAAGCCAATGCCACCGAAGAGATGAAGCTGTGTGTAATTCCCTGAAAGTTAAAATAGTTTTGATTCTTGGAATCTCTTATTTGCTACTTGAAGAGGAATATGACAAGAGTTCTGACTAGTAAAATAAAATAATTTTAATTTTATTGTCTTACCAGCAGGTACATTGGACTGAGGGAAATTGGATCTCAATCTCAATATCGTGTCTCTATTAGAATATAAAGAAAATTTTAGTTAGATACGTGTTGAGGGGGAGGGGCGGTTGGTGTAGGTATTAGTGGGCGTGTCCGTTTTACTCGGATCACGCATCTAAAAATACTAAGTCTGCCAGTAGCGTACGCCTAGCTTTACGGAGCTAGGCTCGACTAGCTAGCTAGGCTAGGCTCTAGACTGCCAACGCGGTCTAGTGATGGGCACACCCTTTCACCTCTGTGGGTCGTCCCCCCTGGGCAATGCTGAAGTCTGTAACGAGTCCCGCACTTATCAACTACCTCGTGATAGCAGTAGTCGAGTATGAAGGGCGCAGGCGAAACATTTTCTGTTTGATTTTGAGTACTTTCCTACTGCATCTTCGGAGTTCTAGGTCCAATAATAATAAAATTTATATGAGACCAACTTGGAGTTTAACAGAACCCTTTATTAAACTAGCGGCACGCTATGATGGCCGTTTTGACGTTTGTCCTCTCATGAAGTTTCGTAAAAATAAATTCTACATTTGAAGGAGTTAATTTCTGTTCTGTATTGTCAATAGCGAGGTGCACTGCTTTTTTTTTTTTATATTTAGGACACGTCAATTTGACTTCACCTCGCCTGATGGTAAACTGAAGGTAAAGTCTCAAGAAAGAGGGTCACCATTACATACACGTACCAGTTAAGAATGGTGGCACTCAGCTTGACGGCCTCATCAGAAGAGGATTGTCGTCGCAGCACCGCGTGACACCCACCGGTCCCACTAGTGCTGTAACCACAATCCCCCTGCCCGGCTATGCACTTGCTGACCCCTGAACGCAATCAAACCGAAATTGGATTACTATGGAGGGTTTTTCGCAATCGTGCACGGTGGTACCTACCCGGCCGAATTTTGTGACAAATTTGTGTCATCAAATTTCTACCACCAGTCTCGAAATTCGAAATTTAAAAAATGAATTAAATATCCAAAAACTATAGATTAGATTTTTTTCTGTTTAAAATTGACATTTCACATCACTATTTTGACGTGTCAAAACGGCCATAGCGTGCCGCTAGTATAGTGAAGAGATATAGAAGTGGTGGAGACGATAATTGGATCAATGGTTAATTCATCAATCAGTGATCAATGTTTGGCCCAGTCCTTTACTCAGAAACAGAAAATGTTGTAAAAGCAACATACGCACGCACACACTGCATGCCTTGCAAGCAATGTGGATCTGAATAACGCATCTCTGAAACTATAGGAACAGTTCAATAAAGTTAACGTGTGGCTTCAAAATTAGAGAATTTTGCCTAGCATAACTAAATTAAAGGATCGGAAAGGGGACGGTCCACGTGTACGTATGGATTACCAAGCAATAACAGCGTGAAATATCTCAGACTGCCTCTGGTTAGAAGACTGACACAAGAAGCTATGAAAACAGACGCCTCCTTGAAATTCGAAGTCATCAGTCAGCAATCCAGACTGACCCTCAGTAACAAATTGCTTGCTTGCAAGACAATCATACAACCAATCTGGATAAAGGGATAGAACTTTGTGGCCAAGCTAGCAATTCCAACATCGAAATCTTCCAGAGATTTCAAAAAAGTTGCACTGATAACTATTTCACGTGCACACTGCAACCTAATATAAAAATATTGTTTCTACATACGGTGCCATTTAATGGAATCGTAACTTTCTTTTTTTCGTGGGGAAATCCCTTCGGATACTCCCCCGCCGGTCAGCGGGGGTGGTTATGTCGGGCTTGAAGCGACTAAAACTGCACGCCGGCTCGGGTCTTAATACGCCGGGGTGTAAGGTTACCCATAGAGCATATCCCTCGCACCCCGACTGACCCTGGGCCATATCCGGTTTCGAGATGGCCCCCTTACTTGCTCTCCACTGTGCCATCTGCTAATCAGAGGGACACGTGGAAAGCTTCCGAACAGCCCTCAACAAGGCCGTCCTCGACTCGGTCGGAGTTGGCCGTAGGCGGCAGCGTATCTCCCGCCCTAGGAGAGAGGCGCTGCTGTCTCCGTTGCCCAGGGTGCACCGCGTGGAGGTCCCCAACCAAGCACCCCAATGGAATCGTACCTAACCCAAATTAACCTCAGAAAATATGTGATTATGGCTAATAGCCGATTACAGATGAACAATAACTCAAAAAACATACTTGTAAGAGATACTCGCCTAGGTGGGTTTTGTGGTTGGGGATTGGATTATACAATAACTGGCTTATAAAGTAAATAATTATTTCGATAAGTTTTCATTGGCCTATATACTTCTTTATGCGATACCTAAGTTCTTATATATGTAACGTTAAACAGAAGTCTTACTTTTCGAAAAAATATGACACCAGTGGTAAAAACGCCTGTTACCAAAACATGAGCTAAGAGCAGATATCTTAGCGTTAACTTCACCGAAGAAAATATAGTCAGGCACGCCAGCACAGCAATGAAACAGAACACTTTTAATAATACGTAATTGATATTCTCTTCACTGTACATTCTTACATAGAGTGAACTCCATAGAAAGTGGTATAAAATCCAAAATATCGTAGCCAGTATAAAAATAGCTCTAATATTATAGGTCGATATAATACCGATACAAGTTGTCGTTTCGTCTAGTGTATTATATGCCTGGAACAAAATGAAATGAATTTGACAAAAAGATGATATCAAGACTGAAAGCAATAAATAATAGTTTATGGACAGAAGACCTCAAGCTAAAAGGCGGCTAAGTGACTTCTGGTTAATTTTCACATCGTAACTTCAAATAAATAGTTATATATACCAATAGCAACTTTATTCTCAATGACAACGTAATTGCATTTTTATTTATAGAAAATACTAGCATAGGTTTTAAAATATTATTTTTCAGAGTTAGCTCGAAATTTGCTATTTCACTTAGCCGCTTTTTAGTTCGAAGATGGCAGAGCAGGTGGCGAGCTATTGTCTCTGCCTAGTCCGGAGGTAAAAAGGCATGAGTAGGTATATTTATGTATGTCATGATGATGACATCATCCTCATAGCGATTCCTAGTTGCGTCTAAAGTTGCACTTTAGAATCCGAGATCCGCTTGTTGCTTTTGATTGGTAGGTATGTCGGCTTTTCCAGGAGCGACTGCCGTCTGACTTCCCATCTCTGAAAAGAAAGCCTGCAACAGAATCTCGTCCGTTGTTTAGCAGGTGCACCGACTTGCAGGTGAGGTTGGCTGTAACCTCAAGGATGGCAGTAGGGCCCCGTACACCCATTATGTTCATATGGAAAGCATTTAAACATTTTAAGAAGCGCATTTTTCATATAAACCATATCTTACTCTATGATTAATTGGTCTTATCTTAAAATTACTGCAAAGTTTGATATTATTTGATTTTGCAGCCTTTGCTAGTATTTTTTCAGCAACAGCTATTTTCCTGTTATACAATAACCACTGTGGGGATTCCGGACTCCAGCTGAAACAAATTTAGTTAAGAATTTGACTAGACAAGGGCAGAGAGCTCGAAGAGGAGTCCCCCAGGTAGCGTAGATTTACCTTAGCTAAGACTAATTTTTGACTCAAACTGGTGGTCCATTTACTAAACATTAGTCTAGTTTTCTGTCGTTTTTAAGTGCCGTTTTAATGTTCTATATAGATTAAATGAATTTTGAGTTGGACAAGTAAGTACTATAATATGTAAATAGGTATTCTTAAGAAGAAAATGTACCGTAGTAAGAATAAACAGAAACAACTATACAAGCAGGCGATAAAACTATAAGTTTCAGTGTTTGGTGCACTATTGGCAAGCGGTACCATGCAGATCATTCTGAGCAGTCTTGGAGACATCACGATAATGCATAACCAGGATCGCCATTGGTTACTCGCTATTTCGCACACTGAAAAAGTATACATGATTTTAGAAGACAGATCTATTTACCTACATACCAATCAGTATTTATTCTAGGTAAATTTTCTCACCAAGAATGATTCCCATGTAAAAATTGGCACTGCCAAATAACGATTTCAGAAACGCCACTAAGCTAAACCATCCTTCTGAATCGCAGAAGGTGATTACTAAGCCACATATGAGCTCTGCAAAGACGTCGAGAATTATTGCTTTCCTTCTTCCAAAACTGAAATAGATATGAATGTAATAAAATATTACCAATGATTACTTATTTGCAAAATAAAACTTGCAGCTGAGGTTGGCTTACAAAAAGAGCTCCATAAGACAATAATAAAATTGAGAATGCAATCAGATTACTGAAAGAGAAGACGAAGAATTTTCATCAACAGCATCACATCCGATCGTATCTTGAACTTCAAATGTAAGAAGTTTTACCTTACTTATTTGAATAATGTTTTATTTCCACAATGAAAATAATCAAAAAAATATTTTGTGGTCACCTGAATGAAGCTTACTTAGATTTAATAATAATTAGAGTAAATACACTTTAGTAAAAATTCCCATATTGTGCAATTGCTGAGATATAATAATAATTTAATTAATAGATTTTTCTTTTTGAATTAATTTTCTTTGCTGGTGTCTATCTTGTACAAATTTAAATCATCCTTGTCGGGCCATTTTCAGTTCAAGAGATTTTTGTAGCAGTATATAAAACGTTCAAATAATTTGTGTGAGATTCTGTGTTTAGATAATGGTTTACTCTCAAAGTTTACCCAGATAGGTGTGAGATGTCTATAAAAGCTTCACACTCGGAATATTATGATATTATATTTTTATGGACATCTAATGTTTTGCTACATTATTTTTGTTCGTTTAAAGGTCTCTTGGCTTTATCAACAATAAAACTTATACCTACTTGACTTTTGATTCCGGCAATGATTGTCACCGTATTAGGTAAAAACTTTCAGTCATTAATATCATAAATTAATATTATTGACTAAACATAACTACCTGTCAGAAATTAAGCCAAAAATTATACAACCGAAAACCAAACCAAGTCTGCTTATAATTGCTGTTGATAACAACTTCAGTTTATCAGCACAAAACACCAGCCACTGAAAAAGGAGATAAAAATAGGAATTGAGCAACCAGTACCTTTTTTTTTTGTGCGGAAATCCCTTCGGATACCCCCCCGCCGACCAGCGGGGGCGGTTATGTCGGGCTTGAACTTACTAAAACCGCACGCCGTCACGGGTCTACAGACACCGGGGTGTAAGGTTACCCATAGAGCAATTCCCTCGCACTCCGACTGACCCTGGGCTATTCGCAGTGTCCCCACTGATAAGAGCAAGGGGTACCTGGAGCGACCACCCCCCCGCGGGCCTTGCAGGCCCGCCATACTCCGACCCCCTCGTGCAATGAGGTCAGCTGGCCCTGAAAAGGGCCGGTTGGTCAGACTCTTGGCCGTTGACGTTGACGCCAGCTACTCCAGAGGAGCAATCAATGATGCGACATCGCCCACGTTGCCCAGGGTGCACCAAACTTGGAGGTGATCCAACCAGTCGCACCCCTGAGCAACCAGTACCTACTCTGGACATTAGTCCAAGAGATAGACTAATACCCTATTTTTTCACAAAAACTGAGCCGACAGATGTTAAACATCGAAACTATTATGTAAATGAATGGTTTGTTAATGGGAGCTGTATGAGGCCCCACCAAGAACTTCGCGGTTCAAGCTAACCTCGTCTGCGCGATGAAACGCGAGTTTCATGATTCTTGTTCAAGCAAAAAGTGCTCATATGGAAAGTGCTAAACGCGCCTGAGGAAGTTTTCTCTAATAAACCGATATGATTCGTATGCTGTACAATAAAAAGGTAAGGACAGTCAGTATCTAATTAATGATTTTTCCAATCCAAGATGTTTAGATCATGTCCAATATTATTAGATATCTAGTTGTTAATAAGTATAATTGTACGGTGCCGCCTATGATTTGGAAGATTTTTGAGAAGAGTGTGAGTCGGGTTAAGATCGGCTTTGTAGTACGTTCTCTCATCGGGCTGACAATTTGATACCTTCATACAGTAGTTAAAACCGCTTGTAGGTATATAATTTTGATAACCACTGTAAATAGATATCAAGTTGTAGGGTAAATTTGAATGTATCGTACCTGTTGTGATGCTCCAAATTAGAGGTTCCGAACTTATTTTGTCTACTGCCCACTTTGAGACTAAGCCGATCTTAGCCCGACTCACACTTTTCTCAAAAATGTATATATAATATATATATATTATATATATATATATATATATATGTATATATATCAGCTATATCATTTTTGATATAATGAGCTTGTTGCGCAATTCTGTATCTTTAGTTTCCAAGAACTCTATCACAGAGTCAAACAGGTTGTAAAATCGAGTCAGACAATTGCCTCTTGATAGCCAACGAACCTCAGTATGAAGCAACAAACGGTTGGAATCTTCGTCATTAGTAACACAAAGCTGATGAAATAATCTATCATTTAAAGAGCTGGTACGGATTTTATTGACTGCTTTGATAACATATTGCAGTGATTGAAATAGTCGTTCACTTAAGTTTCTAGCAACCAAATGTTGTCTATGAATAACGCAATGTACAGCAAGTACATCTGGAATTTTATTTTTTAAGTACGCTATGAAGCCTTTATGGCACCCTGTCATAGCCAGAGCGCCATCCGTAGCAACTGATATAATATTTTTCAAGGGAATCTCTTTCTCATCATTGAATATGGTTTCGCCTTTTGTATCGGTCTCTAAATTTCTAGCAAACAATAGTTCTTCATATATTTTCTCATGTTTAATAAACCTCACGTAAGAAAGCAATAATGCTTCATTAGTAGGTAAAGTGGGCTCATCGAGCTGAATTGAGAATTGACTAGTCTTCAGATGATTGCACAATGATCCTTCAATGTTTTCAGCCATTTCATCAATTCGTCTTTGCACAGAATTATTACTCAAAGGATTTTTTCGGATAATAGCGGCCGGTTTATGAAGCACAGTAGTTATTACTTCCTTTATTGCTGGCAAAACTAACTCTTCTACGATGTTGTGTGTTTTGTCTTGTTGAGCAATTAACAAAGAGATATTGTACGAAGCTCGAAGTCCGTCGTCATCTTGCTTAACAACTGCCGAAAATAGTTTTGCTACACTTGGCTGAGTATTATGCTTCATCTCTAGGTCTTGAAAATATGCTACATTCTTGTCTTTCTTATCTGGATGCATTTTATTCAAATGATCTTGCAGTCTTGAATTTGGCTTCATTCGAAAATGTTTTTAGACATAGAAGGCACTGAGGCGACGATGGGTTTGTGGGATTTTCAATGAATCCGAATTTAATATATTCCACAGAGTATTGCCGTCTCTTCTTTTTTACTTCCGACATTGTTTTGTTTTAAGAAATACGTAAGTAAGTGTTGAACTTAAGTACTGCTTATCTATTACGGGCGAAACCGCAAATGAAAATAAAATACATATTCCGTTGTTTATATTGGATTGCATAAGCAGCACGCACCGACAGGAATAAGACAAACATGCATTAACTCGTTTATCTCATTCGACGCTCAATTGTACTCAACAAGTAAGAACAAGTATTCTATGAATCAGCCGATTGATGCAGGAATGCACAAATCGGGTTATTTAACAAAAACTTGTTAAAACATGATTGCCCGCGGTCATCGACGCTCATTCGACGCTCAATTGTACTCAACAAGTAAGAACAAGTATTCTATGAATCAGCCGATTGATACAGGAATGCACAAATCGGGTTATTTAACAAAAACTTGTTAAAACATGATTGCCCGCGGTCTATTATCTACGAAAATTACCTATCTAGGAATACTAATAACTATTAAAATGGGAAAGTGTGTCTATTGCCTTTTTATTTGTTTGTTTGTGTCTACTTTCATTTCGAAACGGAGCGACCGATTGACATGATTTTTCTTCTATTTATTGAATAAAACAGGACAGATACATGAACTACGCGGAGAGAAATATCGAACCGAGTTTGAGCAATCTCTTAATTAATATTAGTTGATGTTCACAAGTTGTAGCCGAGAGTCGAGAGCTCTGTCGGTGTCTAAGAGTCCTCCTAGCTAGATGAAATTACAAATCGTCCCCCGAAGCCTACACAACGCCCCCATTTTTTTTCTGGGTCTCTTACCGCCCCCTTTAGGCCTGCAGCGCCCACAAGGGGTGCGTTATCGCCCACTTTGGGAAACGTTGCTCTAAATCTAAGGCGTAAATTATATAGTAACGATACTGCACCGAAAGGGCTCGGATAAGGCATGGACACGTCAGTGGTACTGGCATATTATACCGTCTCCTCGTATCTTCTATATTAATTTAGAAATAGCTCATTTACATAATGGATATAGATTACTGTAACAACTGGAGCCACCTACCGTCTTTCTCAACCAAATGAACCACAGTAATTGTAAGTTCCATTTGTTACACTTCAAGCTTTTAGATCCATTGCCTTCGATGGTTATGAAACAAAGACTCGAATTCACAACTTCGAACTCGCTTGGTGATATGCAGTATACGTTTGCAGAGTGGAGCAAAAACATATCTTCGTACTGATTGGACATGGATGACATCATGAGAGCAGCTGATACGAATGTGACCAGCCACTGCCACGAACCAATCTTACCCATAACTTCTGTAGTTACATCTTCATGGACAGTTCCAATTCTATAAAAATAGAGCTGATGTACATTAATTGTTACATTTATGTTATTTTTAATTACTTAATTTAATATAGGTACATACAAAGACATAATTTCAACTATGTCATACTTGTCAAGTATATAAGCTCTATAGATTTTTGGTAGGGACCTACCGGAGATTTTCTTTTGTAATTTCAATACTTAGCGTTAGCAAGCTCACTTGCTCCAACGTCATGCCTCGATGTTCGAAATTATTAGAGCCATACTTATTCCAAACTAGCTGTTGCCCACGACTTAGTCCGCGTTAAATTCGAAATAGATCAAGGTATGTTTCTGCAGTTACGAACCCAGCATATATTAGGTTACCTATTTCAGCATTATATATTATTTTAATCATTTATCATGAAGAATCGATATTTTCATGTAAAATCGAAATAAATTCTACCTCGTTCTCTAATATAATAGCGTGATGATATTTATTAACAAATGTTTAGTCTCTAATCAACTAATTTTTACTCGTACACGTAGGTGACTCTGTAGTTTCGCGATTTCATATTTTACTGCCCATCACCTTAAGCCATAGCGTGATAATCTATAATCCAAATAAGTTGACTCTGTCCGAGTGCTATCAAACTGAAGTTTGGTCGATTTTACCCTGCTGCTCCTATCACACTTACAATAACGTGATGATGAATGTTGACGGAAATTGGTGCGAGGGATATGCTTTATGGGCAACCTTACACCCCGGTGTCTGAAGACCCGCGACGGCGTGCGGGTTTAGTCGGTTCAAGCCCGACATAACCGCCCCCGCTGGCCGGCGGGGGGGGGGGGGGGTATCTGAGGGGATTTCCGCACGAAAAAAAAAGAAAAAGTATATACTTTGAATTGCCTGACATTTCGACCAGGTTACACTGGCCGTGTTGGCTGGCTGATTCTTGTCTTTGACCTGTCAGGCAATCCAAAGGTATATAAGGTGTCACAGATTTAGGTCTCTGAATTTGGTGAGATGACTTGGTATAGACAAAACATGTATTTGGCACAAAAAAAAAATCGGGTAAAATAAAAATAAAAAAGAAAAAAAAAAAAAGAAAAAAAAAACACCACCAGTGACCAGCGTCACGTGACGCGACGAGCACACGTGACGCTGGTCGCGATTTAGGTATTTCCCACACATCCGCTTGGAGAATACAGCGAGGAGAAGGACTGCACGCGTACCACTTTCAGCGGGTGCAAGAGCTCCTTGTGCTTTTGAGAGAGCCCGTGGTTTTTCTTTTAATTTTTTTTATTTTTATTTTTTTATTTTACCCGATATTTTTTTTTTTTCAAATACATATTTTGTTCATACCAAGTCATCTCACCAAATTCAGAGACCTAATTTTGTGACACCTTATATATACCTATACATGATCGTGTTAATTCCCGTCAACATTATTGTATATCCCACCAAAAACATACCTGTTAAAAAGGGGGCCAAGTTCCTATCGGCTAATTGTTCGCCTAAAAAAGGGTTGAAATCCAATCGAATGCCAAGTTTACATGCACTTTAAAATCGATCATAATCATCTTCATCACCAGCCTGATCCACTGGTAAACATTTGCCATTCCCAAGACTCGCCACCACACCCAGTCCTCCGCCTTCCGCATCCAGCCACTACCCGCCACTGTATTCACGTCAACGGTCCATCTGGCCGAAATTCACTTTACCATATACCCAACTTAAAATATGGTATAGTTGTGAAAATACATAGGTACTTGGTTTTATATGTAAAATTATAATCCTTCTGAATTTGAACTTGGCAGATTTTCGTGCTGTACACTTGCACTTGCTTCGTAACACTTGATTAATTGTATAATTGAATTTATTATTTATATAATTAAATTAACCTGCCAAGTTCAAATTCAGAAGTATTTAATTTTAGATATTTTAAGTTGGGTGTATGGTTTTTTTACGTGCTGAAATCCCTTCGGATACCCCCCCGCCGACCAGCGGGGGCGGTTATGTCGTGCATCGACTAAAACCGCACGGTGTCCTGCCCAAGTGTCCATTGCCGGGCATCCCGGGTAAGCCCTCGAAAGGATAACCCCAGGGTTACCGGCGGACTTTGGCCGCCACCGCGGGCTCGCCTGGTGGGGTCGGGTTTTATCCCGCGTCCGGGCGTTGGCATACGTGTGTAGGACACACGACACGCCTCCGCCAGGGCCTGCTTCTGTAAGGACGGCGAGTCGGCCAACTGCCGTCCTCACGCCCCGATCATGCAGGTCGGTAGTCCCGGGCGTAGATGAGTCTGCGGCATCCTCACCGCAGACTGCGAAACTCGAGGGGCAGGGTTCTCTCCCGCTCCCTCTCCGCCGTCTCTTTCGCGCGCATTTCCTGCTCGCAGAAAGAGGCGGCGGCGTGCCACTTGCTCCCGTCGGAGACCACGGCCCTCACCATGGTCTCCAACGAGAAAACGTCCACGACCAGGACCGCAACGAGATCCCGGCGTTGACTCGCCCACGCAGGGCACTCCACCAACGTGTGGAGCGCCGTGTCTTCGCCAGGATCCTCGCAGTGCTGGCACTGCGGCGTTGTCTCCCGGTGGAAGCGCCATAGATACTTACACACTCCACAGGAGTGGCCCTAGGACTTTATTTATTTATAGAATATTTATTTATTTACTTCCCGCCGCCCTGGCTCTAGCCAGATCGGGTAAATTATGGCCCTCTCGGATAGGTATGCCTCGACAATGCGGCGGAGGTAAGAAGGCACTCCGTGATACGCGAGAGCCTCCCTAACGCAGCTCCAGGGTAGGGTGTTGAAGGCGTTGGCGATGTCGAGAGACACCGCCACCACCACGCCACCCCGCAAGACTAGTTCCCTCACCAGCCGCCTAACGCGCATGATCGCTTCCACGGTGGAGCGCCCCCGGCGGAAACCGAATCGGTTATCCACCAGATCTGGCCCCACGTTCGTGATATGCTCAACTAGACGCTCTGCAATAATCTGCTCAAAGAGCTTGCACACCTCGTCGAGCAACACGATCGGCCGGTAGCCGGATGGTTGATCCGCCGGCCGCCCCGCCTTCCGGATAAGGACCAGTTTCCCCGTCTTCCACGCCTTTGGAAACTGGCCCCTTTCGAGGCATGCGCTAAAGAGCACCACTAGTCGAGGCCCTAGTTCCTCAAGGGCCAGGACCCATGCTCGGCCTGGAATGCCGTCGGGTCCGGGGGCAGTGCATTTCCGAGCTTTTAGCCGGAGCACTGCTACCCCTAATTCACTCTCCCTGACATCGGGCACATCGCTATCATCAGCGTCAGGCGCCTGAGGCGGAGCCATGCGCGGAGGAACATGTTCCTCCGCTCTCGCTGGGAACAGGGAGCCCAGGATCCCCTCCAGCCACTCTGACTGGAGGGTCTGGGTCAGTAGGGGCGCCCTTGGGCGGATTTTGCCCCTGACCGCAAGGTATGGGCGCCCCCATGGGTTCTGCTCCAGAGACTCCAGCAGCTCTTCGCGGGCCCGCCGTTTTGCCTGCTTTATAGCTACCGCTCCCCGCTATAGCTCCGCCTCTCGGGCTGCCACATCGTCACGCACGCTGCTCGCAGCTGTGCGATCTCCGCTGACCACCAGTACACCTGCTTCTTAGCCGGGCCGGGCTTAGCCCTAGGCATCGCCGCATCGCAGATATGCGACATGGCTCTCCTGAAACATTCGGGCTCTACGTTGACATCGGCAGGTCTGACCGGTGACGGAATCCAGGCCTGCACTATAGATGCCTCCAGGAGAGCCTCCCGATTCAGGCGTCTGAGCGCCCAACGTGGATCCGGGGGATTCGCGATTGTCGGCGGCAGGTTAGGTGGAGGGGAGACGTTGAACTGAATGTACCTGTGGTCGGACGACGTCTCCTCCTCCTCCACCACGCGCCAACCCTGGACGCGGTGGGCGAGAGCAGGGGTCGCGAACGCCTTGGCGAAGGCTTGGCGAGAAGTAGAGGGCCACGACAGCTAACCCCTCATAGTGCGCCGCGACACAGTTTCGGCCCCTTGCAATGGCTGCAAGGCGCGAGGTGTCCGCGTCGGAACCCCTGAAGTCGGTCGCTACGCCGTCCAGGTCCACCGGGCTTCCGGGGTGGACCCAGTACGGCTCAGCGACCACCACCGCATTATTAGACCACTCCACGATGCTCTGGTACAGAAGATCCTGAGCACCGTTGCAGTGGTTTATGTTCACCTGCAGGATGCGGATTGGTGTGTCCATTAATGGACGTCATCTCCGCATCCCGCCGCAAATGTGGCCGCTCTTGAGCGGCACCCCCGCTACCCGCTGCGGACGAACGGGGCTTTGGCCTCGAGGCGGTGCAGGTACGGCTGTCCGTACCACACGCCCTTCTCCACTCCTTCCGTCGTAACCGTCAGGACGACGGCAGTGGAGCGAGGGGCGCGGAGCCTCTTCGGCGCCTTCGCCGCAGCGGCTTTGGCCGCCTTCTTAGCCCCTTTCTTGGCGGCTTTTTTCGCTTTTTTTGGCGGCTCCCGCTACCACCCATCCCTCCCCTCTGGAGGGACATTCGGGTGTAACGGGAGCGGCGTCTACAGTGAGGGCGGGGGTTCCACGCTTCTTGCCCTTCCCCTTCCCATTAGCCTTAGTAGGCGTTTTGTTCGCGGGTGTGGTGGTCCCTGTCTTGGGACCGGGATTTCCGCTGGCGGCAGCCGCATAGGATGCGTGCCGCGCCAGCGGAGGACGGTACGCCCGTTCCTCTAGCACGCCAAGGCGTCTCTCAATGGCCGCCAGCAGCTGTGTCACGCTCGGTGCAGCTGACGTCGCCGGCTCGGGCACTTGCCTGGGCGCCGGCTTTGGTGCCGATTTAGGCGCCGCCTTTGTCACCGACTTTGGCGCCTCCCCTGGCGGCACTAAAGCCCTCGCCTGGACCGCCACCTCCTGTGTCCTTGGGGCCTTTTGGGCCTCCGGGGATCCCCTTACCGGTTGGGTCAGTTGCCTGACTTCCTCCCGGAGGACCCGCTACTGCTCCAAGGAGTTAGCGAGCTCAGTTTCTAGGCTTGCCATCCGGGCCCTGAGCTTCGCCTCCTCCTCGGAGACGCTCCTCGCAAGGAGCTCCTCCAGCGCCGTCCTGCCGACGGCGACGTTTTCCGCCACCGTCTTCTTCCCGGACATGTTTTTGGCACCCTTGATGGTGTCCGTGATCCGGGCAAGTGCAGAGAGGAGCTCTCTCGCGGCTGTGACGCCTTGGTCCCTGCCACTGGGTAGTGGAGGGACGTGCAACGGTTGTTTTGGCGCTCTGCCCGCCGAAGTGGCCAATATTTTGGCCGGCCGATCGTCCTCACTCGAGGAGACCGTCCGTTGCCCGGAGCTTCTGCTCCGGTCAAGGGACGGTCCACCGGAGCGTGTCTGCTTCCGTCGGAGACTCTCTTCCGTCTCCATACGGCTGGGAATCTCCGCGTCCGTTTCCCCTCCTAGTGGTAACGGGGTAGCGGGTCTGGTGAAGACGGCCTTAGCTGACCGTCGCCTCACCTCCTCTTCACCCCCAACTACTTCCACTCCATCCTCTCGAGTACCGGTGTTTGCGCCTTGGTCGTTGTTAGTATTTCCGTCCTGTTGGTTTTTATTTAGATTTATGTTGTTCATAATATATCCCACGGCCACGAGTGTGGGGGCAAGATGGTCCATCCAGGCGGAGCCCCCTGCACCTGGATAAGCCTATATACTATGGAGGTCGGCTGGTATCCATAGGTTTTAACGACTTCGCTGTCGGGTGTTATAGACTTTTCCTTGTCGTGGGCCGGCCAATGAAGGCAAGCCCTCCGGTCAGCAAGTTCACAGCGTACCCTTCTGGAGCCACCAGTCGGGTCGTTGCTGATCACCTACCGATTACGGAACGCGAGAGGATGGCTACTCCTCTCTTATCGGCGGCGGCACAAGTGCCCGTCGGCCCCTGTGTTAGCAGTGGGCCACGCCCCTGGATCCCCCAGGACCCTACGGTGGCCTCCACCACTAACAGCATCGCTCATCCTGTCTCCTCTGAAAGCAGAGGAGTACGGAGAGCGATTTGTTCCCGCCACATTGGGTATTGGCCGACGATCAATGCCAACCTCATGAAGGGGAAGCCATTGACCGCCACCCAGGGTGTACCGGCCGCTCCGATTCCGTTCTCCCCGGACTGCAGCGGGATCGGAATCGGAATGACACACGAGGAGGTTACCCAACACACACCCCAACTTGGGTGTATGGTAAAGTGAATATCGGCCTGATGGACCGTTGACGTGAATACGGTGGCGGGTAGTGGCTGGATGCGGAAGGCGGAGGACTGGGTGTGGTGGCAAATCTTGGGAATGGCAAATGTTTACCAGTGGATCAGGCTGTTGATGAAGATGATTATGATCGGTTTTAAAGTGAATCTAAATTTGGCATTCGATTGGATTTCAACCCTTTTTAGGCGAACAATTAGCCAGTAGGAACTTGGCCCCCTTTTGTTTTTGGTGGGATTTCAATACTTTTTTTCAAGAAATCGTATTTTTTTCTTTTTGTGCCATATTTTATACCCCCTCCCCCTTCCTCATCGTATTCTCATTGTATCACTGGTTCATAAATATTTTTATTAAAAATTCGATATTCGATTAAGCTAACTCACGCTTGACCGATTTCTTAAATTTCTTATGACATATTTTATAACCCCTCCCCCTCTCCTTCCTCTTCGTAATCTCATTGTATTACTGGTTCATTAATATTTTTATTAAAAAATCGATATTAGATTGAGCCAACTCACGCTTGACTGATTTCTTAAATTTCTTAATTTTTTGTTAATCTTCATATAACACACGACCTGGTTGCCAAATTTCATAATGATAGGACAATTGGAAAGGGACCCAAAGGTTTTGATTACCGGTCAGTGAGTCAGTCAGTGCCAAAATTAGCTATATTCACAGGGTCATATTTCAGGATCTGCTGAAGCTATATCTATGAAATTTGGCATACTGTTTTAGTACTAGTATTTGATTACGTAGGTACAATTTTATCTCTGTACTTGCAATAGGCACTGTGGTGCCTATTGCAAGTACTAAGTAGCCCACTTTTGACCCAAAAGTGGGTCGACACGGTTCGTGTAAATAGTGCATGGCATGCGCGCGGCCTGTTGCTGGAACTTAGCCTGCGCACTACCGTGCGCTTAGAACATGCAACGCGAAAGTTTAAAAATTAATATATGGCGCCGTTTATAACCATATCCAAGAAGAAAATTCATTAAAAATTTAAACTGAATCTGTTCAGCGGTGTTCAAGTGCTCGGACATCGATAATAAAAAGTAGAATAAACCGGTCAAGTGCGAGTCGGACTCGCCCATGAAGGGTTCCGTAGCAGCAAATAAAATTTTTATATTTGAGTTGACTGAACGAAAGGCATATAGCGGTTTACAATTTATGACGTATTAAAAAGAAACTACTTTCTAGATCTCGTTCAAACCAATTTTCGGTGGAAGTTTATATGGTAATGTACATCATATATTTTTTTAGTTTTATCATTCTCTTATTTTAGAAGTTACAGGGGGGGGGGGGGGGGGCACATTTTACCACTTTGGAAGTGTCTCTCGCGCAAACTATTCAGTTTAGAAAAAAAATTATATTAGAAACCTCAATATCAGTTTTGAAGACCTATCCATAGATACACTCTTATCACGAAACGACAAAAGGAAAAAAAAAAATTTTGGGTTTCAGTTCTAAGTATGGGGAACCCCCAAAATGTATTGTTTTTTTTTTCTATTTTTGTGTGAAAACCTAAATGTGGTTCACAGAATACATCTACTTACCAAGTTTCAACAGCATAGTTCTTATAGTTTCGGAAAAAAAGTGGCTGTGACATACGGACGGACAGACAGACAGACATGACGAATCTATAAGGGTTCAATTACTAGATCTCGTTCAGAACAATTTTCGGTGGAAGTTTACATGGTAATGTACATCACATATTTTTAGGGTTCCATTGCCAAATGGCAAAAAACGGAACCCTTATAGATTCGTCATGTCGGTCTGTCTGTCCGTATGTAACAGCCACTTTTTTCCGAAACTATAAGAACTATGCTGTTGAAACTTGGTAAGTAGATGTATTCTGTGAACCACCTTACGATTTTCACACAAAAATAGAAAAAAAAACAATAAATTTTGTTTGTAAATTCCTCATAACTGAAACTCAATTATTTTTTTCATCTAATCCATACGTATAGGGACTTTTAGCGCGATATATATATATATATATCGCGCTAAAAGTCCGAATAAGATAAATACCCCCAGGACAGTCCGAGAGGGGGGGGGGGGGCGGAAGATCTGTCCACCGAAAGGAAAGAACGACGACTCTGGCGATAATACGGATTTGAAATGCCCCACGTGTGGGAAACAATACAAGAGGCGAGCTTGGTACATCAAACATTTGAATACACATGGTGTTGAAGCACGACAGCCGTCGGTAAGAACTTCATCAGTCACTACGGATAGAAATGACCCTCATACATCCCATGGTGAACCATCGTGTTAAAGTAACCAGGAGTCCATAAATATCCGGACACGTCTTAGCATTCCGAGCCTTCAAAACTCAACCTGGAAAGTGCACGACGAAAATTTGGCCATTCTGCTAGAACATCCAGGCAAGAAACAAGATCTAAATAGCCAAGTAAACACTTTCCAAGATACAATTTATACGTATTTTAGTGAGCATTATCCACCTCCAAGTTACCATGCTTCTAAAATTAAAGAAAATTCTTTTAAAACTAAATTGCGGAGAAAGAAAAGGGAACTAAAGAAAAAACTTCAAGATGCCAAAGCCTTGGGCGATTATCATCTTAGTCACCAACTAGGGCATTAAGATCCATTCTTAAACTAATACAAGGTAAATCGCAAAAAAAGCAAACAATTGCGATAGTTACGATAGGGCAAGGCATGAAGTAAATTTTGATAAAAACCCTTTTCAGTACTCAAAAAACATCTTTAAAAGCCAAAATGGTAAACTTTTTTTGACCAAAGAACCAACTTACGAACATTACAAAAACACTTACGAAATACTTAAATGCAGAACACCCTACAATCAACCGGAAACCCAAAGACCCCACGACCCTCTAGTACAATTCCAAGGGAATGCACCTACCATAGAGGAAATAGAGATTCAAATAAAAAAGAAATCATGTAAATCGGCTCCGGGCCCTGATGGGGGTTCCATATACCTATAGTGTATAAAAAATGTCCAACAGT
Organism: Cybosia mesomella; assembly: GCA_946251805.1. NCBI lineage: Eukaryota > Metazoa > Arthropoda > Insecta > Lepidoptera > Erebidae > Cybosia > Cybosia mesomella. The sequence goes on from OX276403.1 coordinate 18,250,539, forward strand.
TCGTAAACATCTCACAAATATATTCAGTAAAATCTGGTCAGAAAAGAATATACCAGTCGCATTTGGCGAAGCGGTTTTCGTTCTCATTCCAAAAAAACAAGAAGTGACCCATCCTAAAGATACTAGACCGATAGCACTAACACAATTTCAAAAATATTTTTCTCAATTCTACAAACAAAAATGTGTCATTTTATGATTAACAATAGGTATTTCGGAACTAACCACCAGAAAAGGTTTTTACCCGGCATTTCTGGTTGTCTGGAACACAATAGTCTGTTAGCGGAAAGCTTAAAAGATGCCAGAAAATACGATAGACAGATAACGGTATGTTGGATAGACCTAGAAAATGCTTTTGGCTCAATTCCACATTACCTTATGGTATACGCGTTGCAATGGTATAACTTTCCACCCGTGGTCATAGAGATAATAGAGTCGTATTACTCGCAGCTAAAATTTGCTATAAGCTTCCAAAAAGTACACACAGAAGCATTACGGTACAATGTGGGACTGTTTCAGGGATGCTGCTTGTCGCCAATAGCATTTAACATAGTAATTAATATCTTAATTACCAAGTTAATACGTCACGAAAAGAAATGGGGTTATCGGTTTAAAGTAAATAACATATACTCAGAGTCCATCTTAGCTTTTGCTGACGATCTCGCAGTACTGAAACGTAATCCAAAACAATGTCAGGAACTATTAAAGGAAGTCGACGAGTTCTGTTCGTGGACAAATGGACTGAGGACGAAGCCCAGTAAGTGTCACTGTCTGTGTCTGGGTAGACGGGACACCAAATTTACCTCCTACGACCCGGGACTCTTCATTGGGGGTAAATCAGTTTCCATAGTCGCTGAATCGGTGCCATTATATTTCTTGGGTGAAAGATAGACTATAAAGGACGCACACCATCCTTAGATGAAGTTGTCGATACGTTTATAAATGACCTAAATAAGATAGATCACCTACAACTGAACAATATCAAAAAAGCTTGGATATATGACAACTACTTAACATCACGTCTGACTTGGCCTTTTCTGGTGTATGAATTCGGTAAAACCTTACTGGCGAAAATAGATGCAACTGTCATAAAATTGCTAAAATCGTGGCTTGGACTAGCGCATTCTGCTGATTCCTCTGCTCTATTTAGGGATCAAAATAATTTTGGGATGAAACTTAAGAAACCATCGGAGCTCTATAAACACCTTAGAGTTACCAAAGCCCACATCTTAGGTAAATCCCAAGATGACACAGTCAGGGCACTCCCGAAAGATAATAATGCGCCCGAGCTTGAATCTAGACTCCTATTCCATAAACGATTTATGATACCACCCAGTCAAACAGAGTGGGGTTGGGAGTACGAGAGCCAGAAAGGGACCAGAATATACTTAAGTCCTTTCTAAAACAAGACGAAAATGATAAATATCGAGTGCACGCGGTGAATTTGGAAATCCAAAATGAATGGTTGACAATGGGAGAGTTCTGCATACCGATGGCCTTAAAGTGGTGCACCTTGATCTATGTCTGGTCAATCACGACTGGTCTTTCAGATGACCCTACCAGACCAGAGTAATCTGGTAAGGTGGGGAAAGGCCACAGAAAAACAATGTTATACTTGTGGTGAAGCAATAGGGACGGCTAAACACATATTAGTAGGATGTAGGGTGCTTCTCGATAGAGGCCAATACTCACGCCGCCACGATAAGGCGCTTATCATCATACGTGAAGCAATGAGTCTGGCAGTAGCTGGAGCCCAAAAAGGATTGACTACTAATAGACGTCATATCAACTTTGTGTCTGAAGGTTCATCCATAACATCCAGGACCAAACCTTATTCATTTTATTTATTCATTTTATTTTATTAGGAAAACAAACAGTATCTTACAACTGTTAAAACAACTGTAAACCATTTACGTGTTTTCGCATGTGCATATTTAGTGCTTGCTTATAAAAATTTATGTTTTTGAAACATTTAAAACATTACACAACTTCACGCCTGCATCCCCGAAGGGGATTCGCCAGACGTGTTGAACATTTATATATAAAAAAAAAAAAATACAGTCAGAGAACCGATTCAAACCACTTCTTAGAGATAAAGCGACTATAGGAGGATGGACTTGTGTTAAACATGGTTTCCCAATTTATTGGTACAGTCAGCTGCTCTTACAAGAAATGAGCCATTTCGGTAATTAGTGGTACCTCGTGGGACGTGAAGCGGAATTTGTAACCTAACAGATTTTGTAGGAACTCTCAATTGCAATTTCTCAAGAAGGTAAGGAGAATCTATTTTACTCTGTGCTATTTTCACTAAACATGTGATATCAGCGCTTACCCGTCTTTCTTGAAGTGGCAGCAAATGTTGTCTTATGCATCTCTTAAAGTAGCTATCGTCGTATACCCTGCACTTAAATTGCAGATATCTAACAAATTTTTGTTGCACTGATTCCAATATTTCCATGTAAACATCGTACTGTGGGTTCCAGACTTGTGAGCAATAAGGATGCTGCGGACATATGAGCAATAAAGTATTTTAGCCGGCTTTACACTTGTGAACTGAGAGCACGACCTTATCACGAAACCTAACATTCTATTAGCTCTGATGGCAATGGCATCGATATGGTTTTCATATGTTAATTTAGAATCATGTATCACTCCTAAGTCGCGGATTTCGTTCACCCTCGCGAGTGCCACTCCTTTCAGAAAATAGTCAGATTTATATATTGTAGGTTTGCGAGAGAAAGTTATTGTATAACATTTGGAAGCATTAATTGTTAAATTATTTAGTGCACAGTATTCTTCAAATCTGAACAGATCCTGCTGCAAATCAAAACAATCCGTGTCATCTATAATTTGCTTAAAAAATTTCATATCAACAGCATACATTAAGAAATGCGAATGAAGAAAGCAGGTGTTGATGTCATTTATAAAGATGTTAAACAACAGAGGGCCTAATAATGAACCTTGCGGGACGCCAGAGGGTACAGTATGCCATGTTGATACAGATCCATTCACTGCAACTGCCTGCGACCTGTTCTCTATGTATGAGCAAAACCACCTAAACAAATTCCCGTGGATGCCGGCACGTAGTAGCTTTTGAAAAAGTATCGTGTGATCAATACGATCAAAGGCTTTGCTGTAATCAGTAAATACCGAGTCCACTTGCCCGCCTCCCATCATGTGTGATGTAACAAAGTCTATAAAAGACAATAGATTTGTTGTGGTTGATCTATTCTGCATGAAACCGTGTTGTTCAGCAATAAAAATGTTCTTTAATGTATCATATACCTGTGTGTGTACAATACGCTCCAATAGCTTAGCAAAAATGCATAATTTTGATATTGGTCTGTAATTTTTTACTTCTCCCTTATCACCACTTTTATGGACGGGGGTAACATACGCGGACTTCCATATATTGGGCACAGTACCTTCTACAATTGAACGCTGGTACAAAAGGGTCAGCGGCTCAGTCAACTGCTCTGCGCAGTTAACAATAAAGATAGGTGACATGTGATCTGGACCAGGGGCCTCTTGGTTAAATTTACTGATTGGAGCACGTTGTTCAATCATAGATACTGCCCCAGATTGGACTCTCCTAATCGACAGGTATGAAAAGCACTATAAAATTCCGGAGGATGTTGGGGTTTCGTCATCTAGACCTGACATATTTCTTTATTCTAAGAGGTTAAAACATGTGGTTCTTGTGGAACTTACTGTACCGTGGGAAACAAATATACCGAAGGACACACAATAAAGAAAAAAACATACTATGATCTCACAAACGAATTAATCAAACACGGTTACGTGGTTAATTTGTATGCAGTGGAAGTGGGAGCGAGAGGTATACCAGCAAAATCTCTCTATAACCTACTTAAAACTCTAGGCCTATCAAGAGTTACAATAAGCTCATTACTAGGACGAATGTCTAAAGCGGCACTAGTAGGTTCGTATCAAATTTGGTTAGGCAGGGAGGGGAACTTGGGTAGTGAAGGCGAGTGTTGATGTACATCAACAAAAGGGGCCCCTTCTAAACCTACTCTTGGTTCGCAAGTCCCAGGCACTGTCCCGAGTTCCCAACTCAGCAACGCGATGGACCCGGCACCCGCACGGAGAATCCATGGATTGCTAAGAATATCGGTCTCTATAGATAGGCCTTCAAAAATGATATTGAGGTTTCTAATGTCATTTTTCTCTAAATCGAATAGTTTGCGCGAGAGACACTTCCAAAGTGGTGAAATGTGTGTCCCCCCCCCTATAACTTCTAAAATAAGAGAATGATAAAACTAAAAAAAATATATGATGTACATTACCATGTAAACTTCCACCGAAAATTGGTTTGAACGAGATCTAGTAGTAGTTTCTTTTTAATACGTCAAACCACTATTTACCTTTCATAAAATCAACTCAAATATAAAAATTAAAAAAGCATTATTATGTTACTTGCTGCTTCGGAACCTTCATGGGCGAGTTCGACTCGCACTTGGCCGCTTTTTTTTGGTTTTTATCATTCTCTTATTTTAGAAGTAAGTGCAATTACTTTATGAAAAAATATCGAATGTACAGTTTTCACCTAGTTACGATTTTATTAGGTATAAGTATAGATACCCCCGGCGTCTGTAGACCCGAGACGGCGTGCGGTTTTAGTCAGTTCAAGCCCGACATAACCGCCCCCGCTGGCACGCGGGGGGGTATCCGAAGGGATTTCCGCACGAAAAAAAAAAAAAAAAAAGGTATAAGTATAGATAAAACTATTCACGTATCTATACTATTATTAAATTGTAAATTGGTTGTGTCTGTACATAGGAAATATTAAAAAAAAAATTGGGGTTATGTTAAATGAATGATTCTGAACGCAAAAATATTTCTTTTTTGAATTCCTGTCTGTTTTTTCGCGATGGACGCAAAACTATTGGACGGATTTTGATGCAGTTTTTTTATTAGAAAGGTCTTGGTCAGACTTAAAATCTGCCGTATGATTGATGATTGCAGTTGGGTAAGTAGAACCGGAGATATGATCAAAAACGATTACTGACCTCTGCGCGGGCAAAGCCGCGGGCATCAGCTAGTGAGTCCATAATAGGTTTGAGGTTTTTACGATACAAATTGATTGCGTAGTTGCGATAGTGCCGATGCATAAGTTAGAGCTTTATTTCAGGAGATGGTGATGTCATCCGGGTCATTCCGGGTCGGGCAATGTAAGTAAATAAGCTTTTCTGTTAGGAAATATTCAGTATTGGCACGGAGTTTTGAACTCAATAAGTACATAGGTAGTAGAAAAACAGGCGTGAGTATTAAAAAAAAAAGTGAAACGACACGGTGGGTAGGTTGTGAAAGTGGTTTTGCCTTACCAACAAACTATACTCGCAAACAACATTAATTTAATTTTGTGATTTAATGCCTTCGGTTTATACACAGACCATACAACCCACTTATCTTAGAATCTTATATCTACTTAAGTAATTCTCTTTTCTCTCTAGAAATTAAATAAAAGATACCAAAAACATTTAATAAAAATCTTAGTTTGTTATTTATATCTAATAATTAACGTGATATTGTTTTGATATATCTGATATTAGAAAGCAAGGTCGGATACCCACAGCCTGCTGGATTGAAGACCTAAAAAAATGCATTGAGATAGGTTGGCGAAAGGTGGAGAATGGAGTAAATAATATGGGGCACTTTGGGAATCCATGTCCAGCAGTAGACTACAATATAACGTAGACTACTGTTATCTGTGCCTAGACTGATGGATTGATTGAACAGAAGATAATCATTTAGAGACTATTGTGATAGCAAATGTACGGTTTTTAATGTTTTCTAAGCTACTTACAAGATATTTCGTTGCTGTCCGTTCCATTAATAGTCCATTCAAATGTTACTATTTTTAAGGTTTGGCGTGCAAAAGTCAGAGAACATAATTTTTTTTTGCATGTCTATTGGGTGTTTTTGTAAAGTTAAATCTAAGTTTGAGGGGTCACAACCCTTGTCCAGCGGCCACCATCTTGAAAAAGGGGTGCGAATTGTATTTATGCTATATTGGGTGAACTATTTGTCGCACAGAAAATTCTAAACGCAGTTTTATTGAACTGAAACTTTTCAATGGACCATAATCTTACTAATAGATATTATAAACGCGAAAGTTTTTGAGTATGGATGTTTGTTACCGTCAAAAAAGTATCTGGGGCTCTTACTCGATAGCCGATGGGACTTTGGACCATATTTCCGAAGTCCGGTCCCGCTGGAGATCATGGTGATGGCCGTGATTTCCGACAGGAGCAAGTGGTACGCCGCCGCCTCTTTCTGTGAGTAGGTAATGCGTGCGAAAGAGGCAGCGGAGAGGGAGCGGGAGAGAACCCTGTCCCAGACTTCCGCAGTGTGCGGCGAGGACGCTGCAGACTTGTCTACGTCCAGGACTATCGACCTCCATGATCAGGGCCTGAAGACGGCAGTCGGTCGACTCGCCGTCCTTACAGAAGCAGGCTTTTTGTCGGTTCAATTGCAACATACCCACCTCATCGCTAGCACCGATGGGGCGAAGCACGTGGGGGTTTCCACACGAAAAAAAGGATGTTTGTTACTCTTTCACGTAAAAACGGCTAAACGGATCTGGCTGAAATTTGGTACAAGAATAGAGTTTTATCCCTGGAATAGGTTCCCAAGGGAATCGGGAACGGGAACAGAATACTACGAGGTCGAAAGCCAGTATTTTAGCAGTACACTGTGGTTAGAACCGCCTATCTTCGGCGTCACGGAGTCGACGCATGTTGCGTCTCACACCAAAGGTCTACCCATTTGCCATGGCATCAAGGACCGTCCGGTCTCTTACAATTCGTCGCGTGCCAAACCTACAGGTTCAGCATAGCTGGTGTGTCGGGACATGTGGCCAGTCAGATTCCCATTCTCCCACAGTCAAAAAGCGAGCACGTTCAGCGCGAGCACTGGCAGCTGTACTGATTACATAATTATAATATATTGATCATTCACTTCTTTCAAGGGGGAGAGACGGATGTATGATCGCCACCACATATTAATCATTTGAACACTATGTTAAATTGGATCACTTGGATAGCAGCAGTTAAAATCTAAAGATCCAAAGATTGATGTCATAATACATGAACATTTACTGTGAAAGAAAAGCTCCAGAGTCTACGACGCCTAGCGAGCACAGCAGCCTCTGGATGCATGAGAACCACTCCATCAGCCGCACTAGAGCACCTCCTAAACCTGAGACCGCTGCATCTAATCATACAGGAGGAGGCCAAGGCAGCAGCCTTAAGACTGAAAAGTAATGGGCTCTGGTAAGAGAATACTGGAACAAAGCATTCAAAAATTCTACAGGGAATCCTAAAGAAGATACCACTTCTTGAGGCGCCCGTAGACAGAATACCATGTCACCACGTCTTCGAAAGGAGTTATCATATTCAACTTACTGAAGAAAAAAGAGACAGCTCTGGCGTCAAAGAAGTTAGGATATACACAGACGGCTCTAAAACCACATATGGTACCGGAGCAGGTGTCTTCTCGAATGACCTAAACATCAAAATAACAACCACCCTGGACAAGCTAAGTACAATATTCCAAGCTGAATGTATTGGCATAACGAGAGCGGCGGAGACGATTGCCGCCAGAGACGTCAAAGATCTAAATATAAAGATCATATCAGACAGTGCATCCGTACTCCAAGCTCTGAAAAGCAACACCATAACCTCTGTCCTAATATTGGAATGTCACAATACACTCCAATCCATTGCAAACACAAACAAGGTCACGCTGCAATGGATCAAGGGACACAGCAACTCCCTCGGCAACGACGCAGCCGATGAATTGGCCAAGAGAGGATCAGGGGCAACAGTATATGGATCGGAACCAATACTACCTATACCTCAAGCACAGGTCAAAACTTGGCTGCGGAAAAATACGGAAGAAACCCTTTAAAAAAGAATGGACAAACATTGAAGGATGCAGGCAAACAAAGAATGCAGTTCCGGTAGCATCAAAAACGTTTAGCCGAAACTTCATCAGATTAAAAAGGGACCAGATCCGCAAGGTCATAGGCATCTTGACCGGTCACTGTCCTCTAAACAAGCATCTATTTACAATAGGTGTGACGGACAGCCCCCTGTGCAGAGGCTGCATGGGGGCAGAAGAAACGCCACATCATGTGCTTACAGAGTGCATGAGCGTGGCCGAACAACAGGCGAAATTCCTCCAGTCACCAGCGTCTCTCCGGGAAGCATGTGGAAACCTGAAAAGGCTGCTGACTTTTTGGGAAGATCTGGGTTGGTTGGAGTGAGAGGTAAGATGCTACGCACAATGGCCCAATCAAGAGGCTAAGTGCGGAACAGCCCAGGTAAACTAAACTAACTAAACTAAACATGAATATTTATGCCGCTGTAGGTACTTTTCTGACATAACCACGGACTCTTATTCAATAGGGATTTCCCTTCAAAAATTCGGTTTTGGTCTTATCAGAAGTAATAAAGTTCTATACCTTCATACATTTTATCTTCATATTAGCTCAGTTTATTATGCACTCGCATTAAGAATAATAACATTCATCCTTATTGTTATATTTTCCACATTTTGCACCACTTAATTAGTCGTGTAAATATTGTAGAAATGTAAACCTAAGAAAGTGATATGAACAATGGTATTTATTATGTCTGTAACGTGTTATTTAGTGTGGTTAACTAATATTAAATAAGTTTTTGCTGTTTATTTTAATAATAGTAATTAAGACAGGCTACAGCAAAAATGCCTTTTAAACGCACGGTGATTCGCTTTAGTTGATAGGATACCTGTATCCACTTAACATCCTTTCAGTAGGTACTTGGCAAACTAGGTCGCTTAACGACCTCCGTCCTCCATGAGCGCAGGCCTGGGGGCGACAGATGAGGCCATCTGTCACCCCAGCCGAAGCAGGCCGAGACGGTGCTGGCGGTGGGGCGACTAGCGCCCCTCCCTCAAACCGGAGCAAGACGGGGACACCGTGGTTCCCACACTCAAGGTGGCCATCTCGAAACCGGAGATGGCTTCGAGGGATATGCTCTATGGGCAACCTTACACCCCGGCGTCTGTAGACCCGAGACGGCGTGCGGTTTTAGTCGGTGCAAGCCCGACATAACCGCCCACGCTGGCACGCGGGGGGGTATCCGAAGGGATTTCCGCACGATAAAAAAAAAAAAAAGGGTCAGTCGGGGTGCGAGGGATATGCTTTATAGGCAACCTTACACCACGGCGTCTGAAGAACCGAGACGGCGTGCGGTTTTGGTCGGTTCAAGCCTGATATAACCGCCCCCGATGCCTGGTGGGGGAGTATTCGAGGGGATTACCGCAAGAAAAAAAAAGGTACTTGGCAGACTCGATGTAGGTATTTCTACTGGTGCTAATTCCTCTAAGAGATGGCATTTTAACATGATTAGTAAAGTAGTTTCGTTCTATTTCCGCATTGTGATGGAGCCGAGCCGTATGAAAATATCTACCTATGTATGTAGATGCTCTTATTACAGTATCCCATTGGAAGTTTTCATCTTTAGCGTAGACTATTTTTTAAATGTTCAAAAAACACTACCACAAATGTAAATGTAGGTTCTGACATTTGGTAAATCTTTGTAATGTAGATGAATAATTATTTCATGTAATTTTTCATTTTCGTTTATATTGATGGGTATTACCATAAGTAATGTCTAATTAAGTCATTAAGGATGTACCTTTAGTAGTAGTCTGAATTCAGACACCTGGCTTCCCTTTCTCATAATATTTATCTTTCTTATATGCTAGTAAGCATAAAATATTACTTATATTTATGTAGGCTCTGCAGGTGGTAGAGTCAAGCAACAGTCATTTTGGCCGTTGCATGAATGGGCCGACTTGACCGGGGAAGCACCACCCTCTCACAGAATAACGACGTCAAGTAACAGTATTTGAACTGTTGCGTTCCATTTGGTGAGTGAGAGTGCCGGAGCCCAAACTCCTTTCCCATCCCCTCCCGAACTCCTTTCCCATCCCCTCCCAAACTCCTTTTCCATCCCCTTTCCTTTACAGGGTCGGCAGCGCGAGTGTGACGCCAATAGTGTTGCACACGTCCATAGGCAGCGGTAACACGATCCCATCAGGTGGGCCAGTGGTATAAAAAAAAAAGGCATCGGTAAATACTTCTTAAATGTCCACCATCATGACGAACTGTAGTAAATAAAGTGGCCCATAAACTGTGTATGTTACTTTTATGGCTTGTCATACAGAAGATATTTACCTAGAACTGGTAAACTCACTGAACATTCTTTATAAATCTTACAGAATGTCACACTACATACCTACAACAAATAACCCTAAGCCGTATAGACAATTAAAATAAAGTTCATCTTTTATATATATTCACAAAAATTTAGATGCTGCACATAATAAACAGCAACATTTGTAAGGTATAATCAGTAAATACAATTTTTTTTTTCGTGCGGAAATCCCTTTCCACATGTCAGGCTTGAACCGACTAAAACCGCACAACGTCTCAGATCTTCAGACGCCGGGGAGTATGGTGGCTAATAAGGCATTTCGCTCTAACCCCGACTGACCCAGGGCCATCTCCGGTTTCGAGATAGCCCCCTCGGGTTTCGGAACCCCGGTGCCCCATCTTACCCCGGAAAGGGGGCGGGGTGCTAGTCGTCCACCGTGCACCACCCGAGCCTGAATTGAACCTGAAAAGAACCTGAAAATTGAGCCTGAAAAGAATCTACATTTACATTTGTGGTAGTGTTTTTTGAACATTTAAAAATAGTTTACGCTAAAGATGAAAACTTCCAATGGGATACTGTAATAAGAGCATCTACATACATAGGTAGATATTTACATACGGCTCGGCTCCATCACAATGCGGAAATAGAACGAAACTACTTTACTAATCATGTTAAAATCCCATCTCTTAGAGGAATTAGCACCAGGTCGTCGAGCGACCTCCGTAGTTTGAGTCGCTACTACGCGCGGTGAACATGTTGCGGGCTTGGCGGGCCGGGAGAGCTCTAAATCTCTTCCGGGCTCGCTCCGCCAACTCCTTCTCGAGCATTTCATGCTCGCAGAAGGAGACAGTAAGTACCTTATTTTTATTTTTTTTTACGTGCGGAAATCCCTTCGGATACCCCCCCCCCCGCCGGCCAGCGGGGGTGGTTATGTCGTGTATCGACTAAAACCGCACGGTGTCCTCCCCAAGTGTCCGTGCTAATGTAGGTGTATTTAAACAAACGCGATTTGTATTATATTATATTAGCGAATTGTACGGAGACTAGATCTCCCAGTCAAACATCAACTCGGTTTTGGGGGACAAAGAATGTAGCACATGTACAAATATAATTTACTTAATAAATAAATTAAAAAAAAAACATTCCCAAGTGAAATTAGTAGGTTTGTTTCATAAATATTAATTTCATTGAAATATAATGTTATAATCTTTTAAGATAATAATAATAATAAGATTTCGAGCGGAAAAGAGAACATTTCCTTATTTCTCATTTCTTAGGGTAGATGGGTCCAGCGTCGCCCTGAGACGTATATAATAGACGTAAATTGACAACGAAGGCTCTACAAGTGCCAACAGGTCTAGTAAATTGTAAAGCTGTCAGTAACGTCTTATAACAACACTTCTCGGAGGGCACCGTAACAATTGATCATCTTCGGGTAAAACTGAAATAACCTTTCTCAGTCTCAGCCAATTCATAACAGACAATTTTGTGTGCCAAGTTTTACCTATTGAGCTAACAATGTAGGTATTCTCAATATTGTTCATGCCGGCACAGTTCACTGAGAAGCCGGTTTTGCTCATATACTTACCTATCACTTTTGTGTCACACAACAGATCAAAAATAGCTTGAAACAGATAGGCTCTTTTTCAATTTGGATCTTCATTATGAGAAAATAGAAAACTTAAGAAGCAGCAGAAAACAAGCAAAGTAAGAAGAAAGTGATAATTACTTAGAAGAACAAATTTTTTTGCTAAATGTAAAACATGGTAGCGGCTAGACCAATTTCGATGATTTATTTTTTGTTGGAATTGTAATTGTCAGGACAAGGATTACACGTAAGACAATTTTGAAAAACCACAGGATTGCGGATCTCCACACTGGGCACGAACAGCCAGAACAAAGTAGTTTACGGAAAGTATCTGCTAATAAGCAACCGATAGGTCGGTTTTGTACCTTTTTTAAGTATCTAAGTAGGTATAACACTAGATAAGATGTTTTTATATTATCTTTTTGTGAAAGCTACGTGCGGTTACGAGCCAGAACGTGATCGGTTGTGGGGGTGGGACTATCAAACAGCAGGTATTGGACATAGAGATAAGAAGTTAGGTTCTTTCGCGCGATTGCGGTAACCGACCCACGGACGGTGCCTCGACACGACGATTGCCGCGGATTGCCATTCATTCGCTCGTCCGCCGGCACGCACGCCTGGCGTTTGTCTCCACCACCCACGCCGCCGCGCGTTCTCCATAACTTAACCATCAATGGTGTTTGTGAAAATCGTTACAGAACCTAGGTAATACCAATCCGGCGCTACAAAATACATCCACAATCATGAATAAGGATCATGCTTTAGAGGAAATGATGGGAAAGCTCGGTGAGTGGTTATTACGTTGATTAATTATTTAAAGCATATGGGCAGTTAGAAGTTATGTGAGGTACCTTGACCCTTGAAAATTTCGTAAAAGTTCATTCTTTTTATTTGTTTCGTGCCAGTGAGTCGCGCATGTAACGTTTATTGGCCTCGTTTTCGTTACTTACAACTGGTTAATCTTGTATTGACTGAGAAATGTGATCAGTGTTGTAATTTGTACGCGTAAACCTCATGTTACAGAGACGTTAAGTTTAATCGGTGTTGCGCTTTCCTTTCTAATTGATCATGTCACCAATGTCAGGGTTATTGCTGCCGTTGGTACAGAAATAGAAGGGTTAAATATCATCTATAAAATCCAAAAAATATTCACTGCCATGGTTCATGTTAAAAAAGATAAAAATACAGGTGATAACGATACAGAACCTTTGAATAGTTAGTCTGTTTACAGGGTACACACACATTATTGATATTGTCAGTTTGTCGATTAAAATGATTGCCTGCACCTAAAAGAGTTTCATAATTCATTACAGCATTGCTTCAGTAACGATGTAACTTTGTAGAATATTGATATAGAGCTGGAAGATAATATTAATAATAGTTGAGTAAAACCTAAGATAATACTTACCTAGTACATGAGTAATGAACTAATACAATTGTAATTTGCGTCACATCACCAGGCAGGCCGAGAAGGGTTCATCACACGTCTAAAAAAAATTCAACATCAAATAAAATCCCTTGAATAAGTAAATGGCATTATTTGGTAATCTGTGTCTGGTTTAAAAAACATTCCGCTTACTTGTAAATAAAATGTTGTATTTGCATAGACTTATTAGTATACAAACCGATGAATAACTATTTAAGTATTGCCGGAAAGATGTTCATTTTTCCGGCAATCCATTTCATTGATATTCCTACAATAGCTCGTCTGAGTCCTACATTCAGGAATAGGTGAGCATCGTACAGACAGTATCTATGGTTATAGACAGTTCGTCCCTACGGACTGCCTATGTATGAAAATACGATACTTGAATAGATGACCGATAAGAACAAGATAAAAATATTTATTATTAGTTGTTCTGAATCGGTATGGGTTATTTTCTTATGACTAGCAAATATAATGAAATACTATTACTATTAGAATAATATTATGTAATCTGTGCCAATACGTCACCTGCTTAATTTATATAAATATAGCCACACAATGTTAGGTTATTTATCGGCTCAGTACCTAAGTACCTACTATACCTTAGTACGTAGGTACGTAAAGACGATGAACTATAAGTAGAAATTTGTGAATTTCAATCGTAATAAGAAGATCCTGTTAAGTATGGAAATAGTTTCGGATTACTTTCAAGACTCCGATTTTTAGAATAGATAGCTATTTCGAGGCTTTAGAAGCATAAATATAAATAACTTAGAATATTCGACCTATCCATCGAATAAAGATACTTCTGAAAATCACTCCTTTGCAGGACAGCGATTTTAGGTCTGTCTTACATAAAATTTCCGATAACTTTTTTCTTTATCTTCTAGAATAATATTTTTTTTACATAAGCATTAAAGGTATTATTAAGTACTAGCTTTTGGCCATGGCTCCACCCATGTGAAATTTTGTATCCGTTCCCGCTTCCTATGAACGCCAATTACAGGGATAAATAGTAGTGTATGTGTTATTCCAGGCTATAATCTATCCCTGTACCAAATTAGCAGAAGCAGGCCCGGGCGGCGGCGGCGGGGCGACTAGCTCCCCGCCCCCATTCCGGAGCAAGATATTACAAGACATTACACGGGGCATACCGTGGTTCCAAGGGGGCCATCTCGAAACCGGAGATGGCCCTGGGTCAGTCGGGGTGCGAGGGAATTGCCTTACCTTACACTCCGGCGTCTGAAGAACCGAGACTGTGTGCGGTTTTAGTCGGTTCCAGCCCGACATAACCACCCCCGCTGGCTTGCGGGGGGATATCCGAGGGAATTTCCGCACGAAAAATAAGGGTCAGGAGTGGGAAATTAATACACAACTCTAAATGTGGTCCACATTTAGAACACTGGTTTTGAAAATGAGTAAATTGCTTTGGAAAATTTCTTAGCTATTATGACGTTTCCGCTTGGGAGTTCCTCCTCAGTAAGTAATTCTACGTCGATTTTGAATTATCAAGCACCATGCTTAGACTTCTAGTACAAGTAAAAGTACTGTCATCAATGTTACGCCACCAATTCAATGCAGCTGGACCCGTGGTAACTAAGGTAAACAACTTTTTTATACGTGGCCTATTCTTGAAAGCTAATCTAAGAACTCGTGTCATTGGGTATAAACTTTTAAAGATAATTAATAACCTTGACAATAAATCCGTGATTTTGGCAAATTTTTCGTCTAAAGATATGAATATTACTATCGGTTTTGTAGGTCACATTTTACATTCAAATAAACACTGCGCAGTTGTAGCGATTTGACGTCTGCCAGATTTAGAACATTTGTTGATGTAAAGTTACATATTGTTTTTTTTTATATGTCTCTCAACATTCGTCTCATTATTAATAGAACTAATATGATGAATAATAGTTACCTACTATTTATACCTTGCAAATGGTTGCAATTTTCTTTACAGCTTAGAATTAGCTTTTCAACTGAATTCCATGATAATTGTGTAAGTAATATAGAATTAAAACAAAACGTCGCGTGACACAGGCGACCCTGCACCATTCGGGGGAGGAGGGGGAGGGTGTTACTAAGTACCTGCTGCATCGTAATTATAGTGCCAGTGCTAATATTGAAAATGCTCAAAGACAATGAACGACAATTACGACGAAATGAAGATTATAATTAAAATTTAATTTTCTTAATATTATTATCAATGAGTGATCTATATCTGATAATAGATTAGGAAACCCATTATTAAACCCATTAGCCGAAAATATTTATTGGTAGTACCAACTTTACTTTTACTTAAAGTACCTATGTTGAAGATAAGATATCAATTATTTCATTACATAGTATATGAGTATAAAATAGATACGGGACATTAAGAAATGAAGGTACATATTATATTACATTCTATCGGTCCGTACCCATAAGAAATTAAAAAGTGACAATCCAATTAATAATTCTAAACGCGAAGTTGATTTTGCTATGGGATTTCAACATTTTGAGGTTTTTAAAATTCCTCATTGACGTAAGTAGATACGAGTACATGAATCAGCAAGGTTTGACTTGTGTAAGACTGCTGCTAATTCTGACATAGTTTGGATCTATTGTGGAAGCAGATACCTGTAGGTGTCTGCTTCCACAATAGCTTTCAATGCATCGTTTATTTTTGTCGTACGCTAATATTGTGTTCGTTCTGCTGTGCAGCGTTGATGCCAAAACGGTATTCGTATTCGAAAATAAGGCACAAAATGTGAGATAGAATTAAACAAATAATGTCTTACAGTTACTTAGATTATTATTATTTAATAAAAATAACATATTAAGGTTAACAATTATGATAAATTCTAATCGGACTACTAAAATTATTCATAGCAGCGACTATCTACTTTCTTATGTGTATCTTATCAAAGTTTGATTATAATTATTAGGTTACCCGATCGTTCGATTACTCTACAAATAATTTATCTCTACAAATAATTTATACTACACTGAACATATCTTTGATGTATCTACTTAGAAATCACCTAAATAGTGGATAGTAATTGTATCGAGGACATTATACAGAATCCAGATAAATCTGTTTGCACTGTTAGTTACTTGTTACCTAAAATTCAGTAAAATATCATTTAACATATCAGTAAACGCATGTTTTAGAGGCATTTTTAGGATCTTGAATATCTAAGGTCCTCAAATAAAATCACCCTTAAAAATTAGCGAAATTAGTCAAACAAATATAAAAATAATATTGCCTCCTATCCTTTCAAGGCTAAACCTTTATGTTTCTCGTTGACTTATAATGTGCCTACCAAAATTTAGTTATTGTAATGTGTCTTTTAACACCATGTACCTAGCCTAGACCACGAAGGGCACCTATAAAGTGTTTAAAAATATATATATCACTGTGTCAACCCAAAAATGTTGAGCTATTATTCTCACTTTCTGTTATTTATGTTTTTTAAATGAAAGTCTGTTTGTCAATTTTCACACATTATGTTAATTATCACGTTGCAGTATCAATGTCACTGAGTATGAACACAGGAGTTACCTATTCTGTAAACACAGTGTTGATTGATAGTGTACCTACGCAAACAAAATTGTATGCAAGGTTGTATCAGTGTTTATGTTTCTTTATTCAATCTTAATACCATTCCAATCTTTGCAGCTTCACTATGTATAAATACAGTCGAGAAATAATTACTCACCTTTTGAAATATTTTATTAACTGTCAAAATTAAGTAAAATCACCAATAATTAGCAAATACAACTAATCTAGGCTTCATTGAAAATATAAGAAGGTAACATAAGCAATTATTAAAAAAACCGGTCTCGTGTTAGTCCTGAGGGTTCCACACAAAACTGGGTCTAGAGATAAACTTGACATTGCTCTAGGTAAACTGTTGTACTTACTCATATATTGATGACAAAGAAATAAAGTTATAGTACATAGCTCCCAGAATAAGCACATGCACTGATTATTGACGATGGACTGGTCACATTTGACGATATACCGATGGTCACAAGCGAGTCCTTGATTGGAGAGTATGAAGTGGAAAACGGAAGGTGGGACGCTCTCTAGACAGATGTACCTAATGATTACAGACCGAAAGGATCATAAGGATTCCTATTGCCTTATGAGGTATGGAACTCTAAAAATGGGCATAAAATAGGTAAGCGAATGACAGTTAGATTACGATAAACATCGAGGTAGTTGTCGATTAATCACTTAACTCACGAATTCGAGTACAAAACTTTCGAATCAAATGATCGGGCTGGTACATGTATCCTTACCATGGACATCTACTTATAGGTGATATGCAGTAATATTTTCTTTTGCACGGGACCTTTAGAGTGGAGATAGATACATCTGGTTGGGTCTGGCCAAGCGATTAATGATCAAAGAAATAAGTGTTACAATAATTTGGGAACGCTATGACAGCTCTGTATAAATTTTTACACAAAAACAAATACATAGGTTGAAATGCAATTGTTTTGGTTGACAAAGCAGTTACAATGTAGGCGATGGCAATGGCCTTGTTTGAAAATTCTATTTTCACACTAAATTTAGAAATCATTTCCTACGTTCAAGATAAATCATTGGCAGGAGTCAATGTAATTATTATGAATAGGTATTTATTACAGTAATTGATCTTAGGTTTGGCACGTCGTCATCGAGAAGAAGAGCTAAAGTCCCGCTGAGATCAGCATACATTGATTTTGTAGAGCGTCGTCTCTATCACGCAGCGCTTTTCACTACAGCTTGATATCCTTTCAAAGTAGTTAAAACCGAAGTAATAATTTTAGCAACTGTTTGACTGATTTTGTGTGTAGCTACAAACTTGATATTTCGGCAGTAGATGTTTTTCTATGTTAAAAGCATCTAATAAGGAAGAAGTTATGAAAAATCACCCCTAAGGGGTGAAATAAGTGAAAGTTTGTATGGAAGTCCATCAATATCAAAATAAGAAGCACGAATATCAGCACTTTTCAAAACTTCAAACTTCCTTAGGAAAATAGGGGTTGAACGTTTTTACAATCGTTCCAATCGGAAGTCCCACATTTTCAAAGTAGAAAGCATGAATTTCACATAGGTACCTGCTTCTGGTTATATATTTCAGAGTTTTTCAAAATTTTACAAACGCGATCTAGAATCTAAAAATATTATTTTACATAATTTCATTTTCAGAATGACTATTTCTCTCTTATCTCTTAGAATTTACAAATAGATACGTGACGTCCTATACACTTTTCCTTTGCCAAAAAAGTAGTCAGGTATTAAGAGCGTAATGTTCTTGAAATGTCTACGGAGCCATTATTATTTTTAAGAATAGGTCGCATGTTTCAAAATAAATATATTCGTCAATCGTCATGATGTTTTACGATCACTACCGAAGAAGTCAGCTGATCTGACGTAGGAAGTAGGTCGTAGCTAAAATTCCAAACACAGGAGGTGTGTCGGCTTACGCAAACAGTGATGTATCAAAATAAATAAGTTGGTCAAATATTAGCCATGTGAAATATGTTCCTAATGATACCTATTCGTCACCTATATTAGTGGACACGGAAGGCACACTGTTTTGTTGGACCAATGTCTACTGAACTAATATTTTTAAAATAATAAAAAAATTATTGAGGCAAGATTGGCGTCAGTACAAGTGATAGTTTTTCCATGGTATTTTCGTGCGGAAATCCCTTGGGATACGGCGGTTATGTCGGGCTTGAACCGACTAAAACCGCACGCCGTCTCGGGTCTACAGACGCCAGCGCCGGGGTGTAAGGTTGCCCTTAGAGCATATCCCTCGCACCCCGACAAGGTATGTATATACCTATACATGATCGCGTTAATTCCCGGTAAATTATTGTATATAAGTGATAGTTTATTGACCAAAGAAAACTTTTTTCATGTTTTCATCGTATTTATCCGAAATAATCCCTTTACAATGTTTTCTATCTTGAAAAAGTAGCTATAGCCGGTATATGGTAAGTAAATAAGGTATATCGTATTTTGCGTCTATATCTATACTTACAAGTGTATCGACGCCCCCAGAAAATAAAATAAGCATTGTCATAGTTTTAGTGCATATTATATACTAGCTGTTGCCCGCAACTCCGTAGATAGATCAAGGTATGTTTATTTCTGCAGTCTCGATACTAACAGCTTACCTGTTAGGTAGGTATTAAGTTATTTTATTTAACGGACCAAATGAGGTGATGTAGTACACTCGTATTACATTGACTATTCGTTCGAAATAGATAGAGAAATATGTAACATCGAAATCAATGCTGACCGATTCCTTAATATAATAGCGTGATGATATTCATTATGAAATGATTATGCGTCTCCAATCAACTACCTTTTATACGTGTGTAACTCTGTGGAGTTTCGGGATTTTACTGCCAGATGTTGACCATGTTTGAGTTCTGCTGAACTACAAAATTTGCTAAAGATCTACCTTGTAATAATAAAATTGTCATCAATTATAGTTAAGACTGATTTTGCTCTACTGCTTCAATCATACCTATAATAGCGTGATGATATATAGCGCAGTTTATGACCATGCCCTAGAAGAATGTTTATGCAATATTTCAGCCAAATCTGTTCAGCGGTTTTCAAGTGATGCTGGACATCGATAACTAAAAACAGACATACCGACAAACAGAAAAAACAAACTAAAAATAATATTTTCGGCATCGGTATCGCTCCTATAACACACCAAAATTATTTTTTGGAATAATATTCTATATACAGTTTTGACCTCGTTACCATTTTATTATATATGTATAGAATTGTTTAAATCTATATTTACATTATATTCGTCAACATACTACACAGTGCTATCTAGATCCAAAATAAGCTTACTTCAACTAGCTTGTATTGTGGGTTCTGAAATACAGATAAATACACTAAAACACATTTTTTTGATAAATACATACATTGTTATACATAAAAACATACAACTTAATGCAAATTGACATATTCATGTATTTGCACTGAGTGGAAATGGATCCTGCGACCTCTGACGTTGCAGGCTGCATAAAATAACTCGTATTGCTTTTATTAAAAAAAAATTAGTATGAAACGGTAATATCTCCTGGAAGTAGCGTTTATTGTTACTTCGCTATACATCTTGCCATCATTATATCATATTATCATAGTCGTTGACATTATATCAAGCGGCTCCGCAGGCGCGGAGGTTGGTTATCCTTTTTTGGTCATATCTCCTTCAAACATATGGCACACTTTAAGTCGGACTAAGACCTTTCTTATAGAAAGAAGCCGCATCAAAATCCGTTCAGTAGCTTTTGCGTCCATCGCGAACAAATTTGTGTTTAGAATCGTTCATTTTACAATTTAATAATAGTTTAAATTATGTCCCACACGCCCATCGCATACCATACAGCTTTCTGTTGTTCTGTCTGACCCATCTGAAATTTCAGATGAAATGGTCCAAGAGCTAAACACACCACATCAAGCAACTCAATAGGTCCTTTTCCTCATAAGGATCAGTTAGTCCAACTTTCATAACATATAAATCTAAAGTGTCTATACGAGTTCTTAAAAAGCATCACTCAGAACAGATAGTCTGAAGGATCAGAAACGAGAATTACGAAAAAGTAGATAAAGCTTTATATTTCGATCTATTGTTGTTTTAATTTATTGGCTCTGTTACTTATATCGCTGTTTAAATTTAATTTAAATTTAATTTAAATAATAGGCAGGTATGTAGTGTAAGTTATTCATATTTTCATTTTCACCACTTACAATAACAAATTTGGTCACCCTTTGCCCGTGGAAAGTAATCAAATTGTTGCTATAATATTTAGAAGCGTATCTTCGACCTTCACAGTCCCCGTGTAAATAAAAGTGTAGAGTTACACCTATGACAGCCGCACAATTCGTTTGAATAATGGAGAGTCGATTTTTCCCCATTATCAATATTTATATATCTTTGCATATTTGAACAGTTTTATAAGCTCATCCTTGTAGCGATAGAATGAACATCTCACCACAGATTACTAAATAGTTACTACGTAAATCTCACTTTGAGTATTGTATTTCCATTCAGTGTTAATTCAATGAGGCAAAATCGTTTCCTTGTTTCCCTACACATTAAAATGAATTATTGTGTTCCATTGAAAAAATTTCTTGCAACAGTAATGGACTTCACTACTACTTACTGTTATTTCTCATCTCATGCTTGCTGATTTTGGCATACGGATGCAGTTGTTTATATTAAACATAATATAACATTATTATTAAAGTATGTATTCTTAACTGTGGTTATCAGACTTCTGGCAAATAAATGAAATTGGAGTGCATGCAAGTTAATCAATACCTACTATTATTATAAAGCTGAAGAGTTTATTTCTTTGTTTGTTTAGTCGAACGCGCTAATCTAAGGAACTACTGGTTCGAATTGAAAAAAACTTTTTGTATCGGATAGCCTATTTATTGAGGAAGGTTATATATCATCACGCTGCTATCCAGGGGAACGGAGCAGTAATCATATATATCAACAATTCGGGCAAATTTCCATACATTATTGTACACCTAATAAATTACAGGCATGTAGGCATGGGTTAAATAGGTTTCACGCGGGATCGAAGTATGTCACTGGCGAAGCGACGGGGGTCCGCTAGTGAGAAAGGCGAGAAATCAACTGGAATATTCGATTTTAGCCTCAAATCAACGTTTTTTTAAACTTCTCCAAATTTCTATCTACAATAAAAAGTTACGCTTTCACATGCAGTTAGTTTTTCAAGCTACACTGAAAACTGTCTGGCATGTAGGCATGGGTTAAATAGGTTTCACGGGGGATCGAAGTATGTCACTGGCGAAGCGACGGGGGACCGCTAGTGAGAAATGCGAGAAATCAACTGGAATATTCGATTTTAGCCTCAATTCAACGTTTTACGCTTTCACATGCAGTTCGTTTTTCAAGCTACACTGAAAACTGTCTATAAAATATGTAAGTTTAGTCGTCTGGGCGTCACCATAAATATTTTATAAATTATGTAAACGTAATTCAATGTAAATTTCAAACGTTACTATGTGCTATGGCTAATAATAGTTGAAATATGTTAAATACGTTTTATGATTTACAATAATGATAACAACTTGTAAGTATTATCTAGTATGTTATGTTCGCAAGGACACTCGGTGTTTGTTTGCTGTCGGCTTCTTATTAACAATCTTTTGCCAGAAACAAACACTATTTCACCAAAGCAGGCCGATCTTTGTACAAACCCAGTAAACATGTTTGACTTCGTTCGTACGACAGCGCACAAAAATATCTTCAATGTGTTCCACTTTTAGATGCGCTACATATCATTTTCTTAGTAGGTACCTACTTATTAGGTCGGGTTATAGTAAAATCTTCATGTCTCAAATGCCTCCAATCGATTACTTGTTAAGATCCGTGCACGAGTCAATTTGTGGGTATAGAAAAAGCAATAAGTACTTGTACCTAGCTCTTAGATTCAGCGAGTCATCGCTTCGTTTTTAGTTTTTAGTCGAAACTGGAAACTTCTTGTTTTAGTAGTGTTTTAGTACTTGTAGATTTTGTGCTCTTAATATGTTATTTTATATATCTATATATTATTATTGAACACTGTGTACTTAGCAATTGTTTTGATATTATATTCACACGTCTGTCAATATATTAGATTAGATCTATTTTCTTACTTACTCATTGACGCATATCAACTTTTGGAAATTTCGTCAAGTGATTTAAACAAAAAAACAATCTACAAACACAGTGGTATGATTCAGGTCGGTTTAGTTAAGGAGGCTCTACGCGCTGGCATTGCCGCCGTGGAGCCTCCAGCCGGGACGACCACCTGTCTATTAACTCAGTGCCGGCGGCTTCACGCCAAACGCGAATCTCCTCTGGCGGTGGCCGACTGCCGCCGTCTGCCCGGTACAGTGACACCCGCCGATACACTTCGGCGAGCACTTCGCCTCCAAGTCCCATGGGGGAGTTCCGGCCAATGCGCATGCCACCTCTGTAGATACGGTGCGGTAACTGCGTATGACCTTGACCGCCATAACCCTCTGAGGGCGCCACAGGCGGGCCCTATTCTCGGCGGTCAACACAGCCGGGTAGGTACCACCGTGCACGATTGCGAAAAACCCTCCATAGTAATCCAATTTCGGTTTGATTTCGTTCAGGGGTCAGCCAGTGCATAGCCGGGCAGGGGGATTGTGGTCGCAGCACTAGTGGGACCGGTGGGTGTCACGCGGTGTTGCGACGACAATCCTCTTTTGATGAGGCCGTCAAGCTGAGTGCCACCATTGTTAACATGATACGTGTATGTAATGGTGACCCTCTTTCCTGAGACTTTACCTTCAGCTTACCATCAGGTGAGGTGAAGTCAAATTGACGTGTCCTAAACATAAAAAAAAAAAATAGGGCTCAGATACCTCATCTGGGCCCTGATCGGTACGAGGCCCGAGCTGCCTTCGATCGAGGAGCCACGGGGCTGAGAGGAAAACCTGCGCCAGGGCCTTGTCCGTCAATCAGCAGGAGAGATTGGCTTAGCCCCGAAGGTCTTGATTAGGCACCAGTCATGGGACTGGTGCCTCATCAAGACCTTCGGTTTATGTTTCGGTTTCGGTTTATGTCGGTTTATGCTTTAAGTTTATGGAAACTCAAATATAGTAAACATACTTAGGTAACTTATAGTCTACCATCTACCTAAATATATATATTATATTTCAATTTCAATTTATTGTGTCAAAAGCATGGTTTACAAAGGTAGTATTTGGAAGGTCCTCTTAAGCATCTGATGCCTGTGTTAGGAGCCTCCGCTCTTCCATTACATAACTTATAATATTAACACAATACTATGTAAGCTAGCATGAAAAAACTAATTAAACTTATTAACTATTTTTTCATGCATTTTTTATTTTAAAATATCCCTATACACAAACAATATAGCGCTCTGAGGGTTTATGAGTGAGGGTGTGTGTGTGTATATGAGAGGGTGTGTTTGCATGTGTGAGGGTGTGTTTGATGTGTTGTGAGAGTGTGTTTGTGTGTGTCGTCTGTTTGTCTGAATTTGTTAAGTAGTAAGTTGTAAAAGTGTTTCCGTATCATCGTATGTAAGTGGTTATACCCAATTGATTATATGCTTTTTACATTCATAGTACTGTTTTGTAAATACCTGTAACTCTTTATTTAGTCTATTATACAATTGAGCTGATCTTTTCATAAATTGTATGGAAGCAAAGTTAGTTCTGGTTTTTGGAATTTGGGCTCTATTAAATGATCTTCTTTTGAATTTAATTATGTTCACGTCGTAAGTTAAAGTCTTATGCCTTTGTAATATTATTTGAGTAATATATAATTTTCGTACAGAGAGTACATCGCTGATTTGGTAAAGTTTTTCTGTGGGGTACCTAATTTTTTTTAAATACATTATTTTTAACAAGGCTCGTTGCGCCCTTTCGACTTGTATAAACTTTGTCTTCCCCGCAGCTCCCCATACAGGAATGCAATAGACCAGGACAGATTGCACTAGGGCTATATATATTTGAGTTAAAATACTTTTTGATGGGTCAACATTGTCACTTTTGTTTCGTGGCACCACATGTCTTAGTGTCTTAAAAATCCAGCTTAATTTACGAACCCTAGTCGTAACTTGTTCTAGGTGAGGATGCCAGGTTAATTTTTGGTCAATTATTACACCTAAATATTTGATTTCTGTGACCTTATCGATACTTGGACAGTTACGGTTTCTACCATTTGCATCGTCACACGAGTGTATTGTAATTTTAAAATCTTTTTTTGGTTGTGTGCTATTATAGATACTGAAGCATATGTATTTGGTTTTTGATGTGTTTAGTGTGAGTAAGTTAGTATTTAACCACCCAGCAATACAGTTCATACCTGCTTCAGCACTCCGTTTAACATCTTGCCAAGACTTTTCGTAAAAAACTACAGCCGTATCATCAGCGTAACAAAATACTTTGGCATTGTTAATTTTCAAATTGCAGAGTTCGTTAACATATAATAAAATAAAAAGAGAGTAGGACCTGAATTATATTCATATATATTATATATATGCCATCAAAACAAAACTTGTAAAATAACCAAGTTCCTAATGTTGTTAGGTTATCTAATAACGTAATAACTTAAGACGAGGAGGTTAAGTAGATTTATGATTAAATAAATTATTATTTATAATTGCTTACAACTTTTTACGGTAGAAGAACTGAGTTACTAGACTTGGTTGCTGACTTGGTGTTTTGTTTTGTTTATGATAGCATCTCATTTCTTTTTGTAGATAATCCTACGTTTTTTCCCTTCCGGTACCTTCTAGTTCTTGAATACCTACAACGGACTTTATATTATACTTATACAGGTACACTGATTCATTCACAGAAAATGTAACTATTACCATTATTTATATTTTGTTTGAAAGTTGATTTCAAGATTTTACAACTCTGTATTAAATTTTGTTTTTATTGGCCGCTTGATAAATTAATTCGATCTTCAAAAACAGTACTTCCTACATGCTATCCATTTTGATGATAAATTTCGTATTACTTAACAGCTGTCACTTTTCAAAAATGTAATAAAAGTTCTTGTTTGTTGTCTCATTCATACACAAAACAAATTGTAAACTTTGGATTTGTCATTCCTAAAAAAAAATGCTAAAATGTTAGTATTGAAAATTGGGTTTCCTCCAATTTCTTCAAGAAAAACGGCAATTTCATATGCAACGACCTACCTATATTTATACGGGATTACAAAGTTATTTATGCAGCTGGTGTTTGTAAAAAACTCGACAGAAATTGCAAAAATATTTTAGTTTTTCTATGATTTATACACTAAACACTAATTGTATTCAAAATTTGAAGTTTCTATGTCTGATAGAAGTGCCTTAGAGATTTGATGATCCGTCAGTCAGTGATTGCAAAATTAAGAAAGTTTGACTAGTTATAATACCTACATATAATTAATAAACTTCTGGTTCCAATTGAATTGAATTTGAAATATGCCGTGTTTATACAATATCTGTTTGGTCACAAAAAATTCAGACTTCTATTTTTATCCACAACGAAGTAATAGAGGGTTGAAAAAGGTCAACTGCTTCGAGAAAAGGATGGTACGGCCCGGCCGGCCGTGTCACTATTTTGAATATATATATTTTTTTTTGAATTTATGGAGGTGTACAACTACAATAAGTATTAAATAAATTTCAAGTTATCAAGTGAATTAAACAAAATACAATAAACAAATACAGTGGTATCATTTAGGTCAGTAGAAACCCACGTAGGTACATGTCAACATTGGCCTGGGGGTGGCGGGTGAGGCCACCTGTCACCCCAGCAGAAGCAGGCCGGGACGGTGGGGCAACTAGCGCCCCTCCCCCAAACCGGGGCAAGACGGGGACACCGTGGTTCCCAAACCCGAGGGGGCTTACACCCCGGCGTCTGTAGACCCGAGACGGCGTGCGGTTTTAGTCGGTTCAAGCCCGACATAACCGCCCCCGCTGGCACGCGGGGGGGTATCCGAAGGGATTTCCGCACGATAAAAAAAAAAAAAAAAAAAGGTACATGTCAACATTATCATGAAACCTATTTGTACTTATAATCAACACAAATAAATTACATTAGTCCTAAATACATATTTTAATACATTGAACACAAGGATATTTTCATTATGTCGTCGTAATGAACGAAATTAAAAGGTTTTTATTTTTTAATTGAAAATCAGTCTCGGGGCTCGGTTATTAAAACAATGTGCTACTTACATTATTTTTCTTTTGTCCGTTCTTTTTTATTGAAGGTAAATGAAGTCAGAAGAAAGTAACCATTAACGAGTTCTTACACCTGCTGGGTCTACCTACTCTAATCTAAATTTCAACAGTTTTAGTGCTAAAATGCTACCGTTTAGGCAGAAATATGAAAGTCATTTTAGCAAGGCCTGGCATAAAGTAAAATTATTTTTGAGACTGAATTTGAATCCGGTATTTGTTTTATTTCCAATATTAGTTACATTTATGTTTACATTACGGACATTTGTCCACTCAACTCCAATGACTTAATTATTTTGGCATTTTGCAGACAGCTAGTTCATAAGATGCGAAATTGCATGCATGCCCTTGCTAATATCCGTTGCGCCTTGATGCCTGTTCTTAATGACGATGAGTTTCGACTTCCTACTTTGTCATATTCTTCATATGCTATCCCAAGGTCTTCCAGGAAGATTTTAACCTAGATTTGGTTTTTCAACATACATAGGTACATACTGTCAGTTTAGGTATTAGTAGGTAACAGTTTCAAATGGTTTATGAAACCTAAAGTGAACCTAAAGCCTGAAGTACGTATGACAAGAAAACCAATATTAGATGTAGAAATTTATGCTATTGAGTACCTAAATTATTGCTGTCTTATTTACTTAAATAATCCTTTTATAATATAATGCAAGTCAAATGCCGTTTTATATATTTTAGATAAATTACGATACAGTTTATTGTATATTTTTGATTTGATTGAACTTCGGGGCCCAAGATAACCTCACATGCTAGCCGGTTCACCTACTGACTCGGACGAGGCCTTCCTTTAGGGGGAGGGGAGGAGGGGGGTTCAAAAGGAAGAAGCTCCTGTGAAAATAGAAATAAGTCAAATAAGTCCTGGAAAGGAGAAAGAGTAGGAGAGCGGACCCCGAGCTCCAAGGTGCAAATGCAACCGGGATTGGCGCTGCTGAGGACTGTTCATTGGACACCAAAAACAAAAATACACGAATATTTTATCCACGAAATGTACAATGGGCAGCCTTCTTGCAAACAGTAACCCCTTACTTTACCACCCTGCACTATTGTGCACGTTACCTTATTAGGTAACGTCCATAATCCATAATCTTGGTTGCACTGGGACGGCACTCCGTCAGGCTGATTGTACGTTTCTTTGCCACATATTATAACGGTGTCAAAAAGTTGGATGTGAACAAGACACTACAAACGAATAAAACGTTTTCTAAAATGTAAATTGAACTAAGTAAACATGTCAATGTGACGCCCTGTAGCAATAATTACAATTGTTGCGATATCCTTATCCTTTGCACATTCTTTCACTGTCTGACTGGAGTCGTTAAGTCGCTTAAACGAGATTCTGTCCGTCTGTTGGTTGCTGCCAATTTACAAGTTACCGCCAATATGTTTGTAAAAGAACACACACATGCTTACTTGAGGCAAATAGTTACACCAAAGGTTACGATTTATTACACACATCATCACCACAGCTGTGGGACCCGGGGTTCGTTCTCCTACGCTTTTCTTGATTCGTCTTATCTTAACTTTTGCAGGAGCCACTACCGTCTACTGGCTAGCAGGTGAGGTTGGCTTGTAATCCGAAGATCTTGGTGGAGTCCCTATACACCCCAAAGATGAAATATGTATGTCAGGATCTTTGAGCGGATTATTGCAGAGCGCCTCGTCGAGCATCTCACGAACGTGGGGCCAGACCTGGCGGACAACCAGTTCGGTTTCCGCCAGGGGCGCTCCACCGTGGAAGCGATCATGCGCGTTAGGCGCCTGGCGGAGGAAGTAGTCTCGCGGGGTGGGGTGGTGGTGGCGGTGTCTCTGGACATCGCCAACGCCTTCAACACCCTACCCTGGAGCTGTGTTAGGGAGGCGCTCGCGTATCACGGAGTGCCTCCTTACCTCCGCCGCATTGTCGAGGCATACCTATCCGAGAGGGCCATAGTTTATAGTTTATATAGTCTGCTATGCTGACGACACCCTCGTTATGGCGCGGGGAGCAACGTACCGAAGCGCGGCACTGAAGGCCACGGCAGGGGTTGCTCAAGTCGTGGGTCGAATACGGCGGCTGGGACTCGAGGTGGCTCTCCACAAATCCGAGGCTATGTGTTTTCACGGGCCCCGGAGGGGGCCACCTGCGGGAACCAGCATAACCGTAGGGGGCGTGAGCATCGGCATCGAGCCCACGATGAAGTACCTTGGGCTCGTACTCGATAGCCGATGGGACTTCGGACCTCATCTCCGAAGTCTGGTCCCGAAACTGAGGGGGGCTGCGGCCGCGCTATCGCGGCTGATGCCCAACGTTAAGGGACCCAACGCCCCCACTAGGAGACTGTACCTGGGGATCGTGCGAAGCATGGCCCTATACGGGGCCCCCGTATGGGCGGAGACTCTGGCGGCCCGCAACGTGGCTGTATTAAACAGCCCGTTAAAAGCGATGGCCGTCAGAGTCATCAGGGGGTATCGCACGATCTCAGTCGAGGCGGCATGTCTCCTAGCCGGGACCCCTCCATGGGACCTGGAAGCGAGAGCCCTTGCGCTGCTGTACCAGTGGCGCAAGGAGGCGCTGGAGCGGGGCCATAGGCCGGAGCCCCGAGAAATCAGGGCTCAACGGTCCCAGCTCCACCGGGAACTCATGGAGACATGGAGGGTGCGACTTGAGCACCCAAGGTGGGGGGAATCCACCATTGCGGCGGTGAGACCGATCATGAAGGAGTGGTTGGAGAGGGACCATGGGGACCTCTCCTACCGGATGTGCCAGATGGTTACCGGACACGGGTGTTTCGGTAAGTATCTGTGGCGCATCCACCGGGAGACAACGCCGCAGTGCCAGCACTGCGAGGATCCTGGCGAAGACACGGCGCTTCACACGTTGGTGGAGTGCCCTGCGTGGGCGAGTCAACGCCGGGATCTCGTTGCGGTCCTGGGCGTGGACGTTCTCTCGTTGGAGACCATGGTGAGGGCCGTGGTCTCCGACGGGAGCAAGTGGCACGCCGCCGCCTCTTTCTGCGAGCAGGTAATGCGCGCGAAAGAGACGACGGAGAGGGAGCGGGAGAGAACCCTGCCCCCCGAGTTTCGCAGTCTGCGGCGAGGACGCCGCAGACTCATCTACGCCCGGGACTACCGACCTCCATGATCGGGGCCTGAGGACGGCAGTTGCTCGACTCGCCGTCCTTACAGAAGCAGGCCGTGGCGGAGGCGTGTCGTGTGTGCCCTACACACGCCAGCCAACTCACCGAAGCGGGATAAAACCCGACCCCACCTGGCGAGGCCGCGGTGGCGGCCAAAGTCCGCCGGCAACCCTGGGGTTATCCTTTCGAGGGCTTACCCGGGGTGCCCGGCAACGGACACTTGGGGAGGACACCGTGCGGTTTTAGTCGGGACACGACATAACCACCCCCGCTGGCCGGCGGGGGGGTATCCGAAGGGATTTCCGCACGTAAAAAAAAAAAAAAAAAGGATTCACATTTTCGTATTTCAGAACTTGTCTGTTAATTACACGTACTTACCGACTTACTTACTTTCATGGTTTTATTTATGTTGATGAGTTAAATAGCTTTAGATAATAATGCTCATTATTGTGATAAATTTTATATAGCCATGGATATTTTTAATGGAAGGAATACTGTATTGCGCGAAAGAAGGACAAACAAATAACTAACACGATACTGTGCTGTTTCAGCAGATCGAATCGAATATTGTGGCAAATAAGGACAATTCACCCGATGGTCAGCAGTTAGGTAACGTGGCATAAGAATGCCTCGCGAGTTGCTACCTGCTGATGAGAAGGAGAATGGAAAAGGAAAAGAGATAAGAAAGGAGAAATCCGACAGTCTCACCAACCGTACAATACGCAAAATACTGCTACTTACTGTCGATTAAGTAAGAGAGTACTTCCCAAGTCTGGCGCAGGCTTTCCTCTCGGGGTTGGGAGGGCAGACTGCAGTCGCTCCCATAAAAGCAGTATATGCCAAACCAAAGGGAGAAGAGGAAGTAAGTTCTCTGTCGTACATTGGATTGACAGTTTGATAACTTTATATCAAACTCTCAGACTGATATGTAATAAAGACAATGCTCTACAAAACCTAAGCAAGTCGATCTTATTAGAACTTTATCTCTTCTTCCCGACGTGACAAGTGCCAACCCAAGCGCCGGGTACTGTAGAGGTAAGTATTCCTGTGTGTACCAATTTCAAAGTGGAGAGATCATATAATATGTAATCTAGTTCATCGATTTTTCTGTATTAGGTTTATTTATTTCTAATTTTCACATTCTATCTTATATCCTGCGGTAACGACTACGCTACGTAGATTACCTACAGCAGGATTAGACTTTTTTTTTTTTAACGAAGAGAGATCCGATTCTCAGCACTCCATGGATTCACCGTGCGGTCGCCGGGTCCATAGCGTGGTACAGAGAGGAACACCATGACGGCGACTGGGACTTGCGACCCAGATGTAGGTTTAGAGTGGCCACCTTGTGATGCATCAGCGCTCACCTCCACCGTCAGTAGTGTTCCCCCCCCTACCTATCCAAATTTGGTACGATCCTAACAATGCCGCTTTTGATATACGTTTTAATAAAGAGCTTACTGAAGCTCTTGGCAATCCGAGGTCTTTAAGTAAGTTGTACAGGGATTTAGCTAGAATTCCCCTGACTCCTACTTCTACGGCATAGAGTTTAACCACGTAGCCGTTTTTGGTTAACTCGTTAGTCAAATCAAAGTATTTGTTTGTCTTTATAGCGTGGTCTTTAGGTATATTAGTTTCCCACGGTACTGTGAGTTCTACAAGCACTGCACGCTTATGCGATCGTGAAAAAAGGAATATATCGGGTCTGGATGATGAGGCACAGACATCCTCCGGTATCCTATAGTGCTTCTCATACGTGTCTACGAGTATTGTCCAGTCAACGGCAGCTATCAAAATTGAATATGGCTTTTGAGGTGATTTCTTTGAGCAGCCTTCCTTTACAAACGCAATGTCATTTCTTTGGTTTGTGGTTAATCCTTTTTTCGCTCTAGCTACCGCCAAACTTACAGCCTCACGTATGATTTCTAATACCTTATCATGACG
Organism: Cybosia mesomella; assembly: GCA_946251805.1. Classification (NCBI taxonomy): domain Eukaryota; kingdom Metazoa; phylum Arthropoda; class Insecta; order Lepidoptera; family Erebidae; genus Cybosia; species Cybosia mesomella. The sequence continues at coordinate 18,282,624 of OX276403.1, forward strand.
GCGCGAATAATGACCCCGGTCTAATAGCGTTTTACAACCCACTAGTAGGTGCCTAGCCGTACCAGTTGCTTCACCACATGAGTTACATGTTTTATCTGTGGCTTTTCCCCATCTGACCAGATTGCTTTGGTCGGGGAGGGTCAACTGGAATGCATTTAGGTAAAATTTAAGTAAGGCCGGTGACCAGTCGTATATTATGGTACGCCATTTTAAGGCTATGGGAATACAAAATTCACCTAGGGTCAACCATTCGTTTTGCATTTCTAGGTTCATTGCGTGCACCTTGTAGGTGTTGTTTTCGTCTGCTTGAAGAAAAGATTTTGTTATTTCTTTATCTGTTTGTCTCTGAATATTACCTAGACCTACTCTACCAGTCTGCGAGCCTATCATGAATCTTTTATGGAACTGGAGGCGTGATTCGAGCTCCGATGCATTTTTATCTTTTGGAAGGACTTTTACTATTTCGTCTTTAGATTCCGATAAGACGTGCATTTTAGTTACTCTTAGGTGTTTATAGAGTTCTGATGGCGTCTTAAGCGTCATTCCAAAATTATTCGCGGATCTATATAGTGCCGACGGGTCGGCCGACTGAGCTAGCCCTAGCCACGACTTCAGTGTCTTCGTGACACTCGCATCTAGTTTTTTGAGGAGGCTCTGGTTTATATCATATATAAGAAACGGCCAGTTAAGACGCGAGGTTAAATAATTGTCATAGATCCAAGCTTTTTTAACATTACTTATTGGTTGTTGGTCTACCTTTTTTAAATCGATAATGAAACTATCAATTAATTCGTCCAAAGCTGGAGTGCAACCTCTGTTGTCAATCTTTCTTCCGAGGAATTTAAAAGGCACGGTTTCAGATATAGTTGAAACGTTTTCCCCGCCTATACTAAGCCCTGGGTCATATGAAGTATACCTGGTACCCCGCCTACCCAGACATAGACAGTAGCATTTGCTAGGTTTTGCTCTCATTCCATCTGTCCATGTACAGAAATCGTCTACTCTACGCAGTAGGTCCTGGCACTGCTTTGGGTTACGAGTCAGTATTGCCAAATCGTCCGCGAATGCGAGGATAGACTCCGTATATTTACCGTTTAGCTTAAACCGATAGCCCCAGTAGCCCCAATAGCCCCTGACAGTAGATCCAGCCAAATTAAACGAAATTTATGATTTAATTACTATAATATTACTTTCATCATTTCTGCGTATGACTAAATGTTATTTGCTACGCATTTGATTGCATCAATAGAATACGTAACTATTTTATCCATTTAACCTTTACCTAATTGTAAGGAAATATTTTATATTATGCCAGCGTGATAAAACTGTATCGGTTCATGTTATCGGTCACAGAACTCACAGACGGTGTCGAAACCACATCTGTGTCAATATTCTATAAATGTTACGCGTCTTTCACACTACAGTACATACAATACAACGCACAAGTATCTCACAATGCCGTCATATGTAATATCAATACGCTTCGATTACAAACATTGTTGTTATAGGTAAGTCGTGAACTGTAATTTTCTAAGAAGTTACCATGACGTCAATACAGATAATATTTATTAGGCCTAGGTCAAAAATAGTAAATAAAGTAAAGGAATAAGATAAATTTTTCTTTTAATCAATTTCTAAACCAGCAGATTCTCATAGCAACGCTGATTTTGAGAAACATTTTTGAGAGTCATTTAATTTTTTATACTCGTAATCTCATATAATTGTGTCACACACACAACCACCAAGAAATGGTACGAGGTGAGCTATGATTATACTTACATAGTATCAGTAAATACATTAGTAAAATATAATAACAAATAATAATATTATCTCTACAAAGGTTTAAGGTCGTTTAAAGAATGACAAATATTTGGTGCAATGTTATTCAGACAACCGTCTACAGTGTATTATGCAAAGACGTAGGTAATAATTATAAAAACTATGAGACTAATAAATTAGAAATGACCACAGCGATTAGTAAGACAATAGAATGCAATATTGCTTATTGTTTTCTTGTCAATAGTGAGATTAAAACATAGAATCTCCCCCTATTTGAAGTCGGATAAAAAGAGATGGTCGTGGCACTCATGGCTTGATGGATAGGTCTCTGGCGCAGGCTTTTCATAAGGGGCTGGGGGGTCAGGTCACTCCTTAAAATTGAAGATAAACCAATCCAAATGAAAATTAGGAAAGCGGACCCCAGGTTCCATAATGCAAGCTTGGCATCCAACTGGGATTGGCGCTAAGATATGGAGAGATGTCGAAGGAAAGACTTTTAGTTTCCTCGTTGACGCCCCGTTGTAATTGAATTCAATTGAATTCAATTCGTAACTAGTACCTTTTTTTTTTTTTTTTTTTTTCGTGCGGAAATCCCTTCGGATACCGCCCCCGCTGGAGAGCAGGGGGTCTCCAGCGGGGGCGGTTATGTCGGGCTTGCACCGACTAAAACCGCACGCCGTCTCGGTTCTTAAGACGCCGGGGTGTAAGGTTACCCATAAAGCATATCCCTCGCACCCCGACTGACCCTGGACCATCTCCGGTTTCGAGATGGCCCCCTTACTTGCTCTCCACTGTGCCATCTGCTAATCAGAGGGACACGTGGAAAGCTTCCGATCAGCCCTCAACAGGGCCGTCCTCGCCTCGGTCGGAGTTGGCCGTAGGCGGCAGCGTCTCTCCCGCTCTAGGAGAGAGGCGCCGCCACCTCCGTTGCCCAGGGTGCACCGCGTGGAGGTCCCCAACCAAGCACCCCTCGTAACTAGTACCTAGCTCGTAACTAGCTTCTGCATGAACCTTTAGAATAAGGTATAGAGAGAAATAAAAATGTCATTTACCGAGATACATTCACCGTAGAGTATGCACTTTCGCTTTGGTTTATAACGTCCATCAGGGATAATGTACCTTTTAAATTGTGAAATGTTTTTTCAATAAGTGCTGTGGTTTCGAAGATTACCTATATTACATATAAACAAACTCACAAAATTCGGCCGCTCTCTGTATATTAGTATAGATAATTAAATAAAATTCATTTATTGCCTAATGTAATTAGAATTTGTTATTTTAATACATTACATAACACATAACATAACATAACTTCACGCCTGTATCCCCGAAGGGGTAGGCAGAGGTGTATTACACACCCACGATTCGCCAGTTATGTTGAGGTCCCAATGTTTCAAATTCAGCTCAATAATGACCAATAGATGGCGTGAATTTAAAAACAAACGGTCTGGTTATTTACTTCGGGCCACCAACCAGGTGGACACCGAAGTCTTATAATAACGCAAAAAAAATATCAAAATCTTACACCCACTTTTTATCACTTTTCTCGAAGTTTCACATAATTCTAAGTCTAATTAAGCAAAAAAAATTTTTGTGTTGGTCTGTCTGTTGGTCTGGATGTCTGTTTACGCAATAATTCAAGAACCACTTATCCGATTTAAAAAATTCTTTCGCCAATCATCTTGTTTGGTTAATGGGAAGAACTGATTAGATTTTGGGGTTTGTACGTTCAAGGTTTCGGGTACCTACCATACAAATTGTCCGTAAAAAATATTTTTTTTGTGTTTTTGACGTCGAAGACGTTTGATTTGATTTCATTTTCTTCATATTTATTGCTCAATATATAAAGACGCGTCGAATAATATGCATAAAGCCTAAGGTCTGTAATTTTGAATAAAAATATGCAACAAAAATATCTAAGTTCGGCCCGCAGTTTGACAATCACTGTGTGATTTCCGCCCCACTAGATTTTTATGTAGTCATTAAAATTTTGACTGTGGGGATAGGCAGAACTAAAGAAATATCAAGAATATTAAAATAATAAAAGTTCTTTTGGGTGTAAACTATTAAATTTTGTAAAAAAAATGGTGTGTATACAAACTATATTACATTTTAAAATGGTTTTATTTCATTGCCTTGCAAATTGATAATATAACAGAACTTCACGCCTGTATCCCCGAAGGGGTAGGTATAGGTGTATTACACACCCACGATTAGCCAGTTATGTTTTTAGGTCCCAATGTAATAGGGGGCGAGCCTATTGCCATCTACCGGGCATATTATTAAGCGAGCGATAATTAACATTTATTAATGCACACATAACTACGAAAAGTCAGAGGTATGTGCCTCGGGCGACTGGGGATCGAACTCGAGACCTCGTCTCAGCACTCCGTTACGTACGCCACCGGGCTATCGCCGCACATTTAATACATTAAAAAAATACATTATTTATCTATATTACTATAATAAAATTTTAAAGATATTAAAGAAAACTTAAATTATGTAAAATTAACAATTCTGAACACAAAAATTTTTTTTTTGTTATTAATGTCTGTTTTTCAAATCGATGGTCAAACTTAAATAGAATTAATTGGTAAAAATTGATTAAATAGAACCGGAGATATGACCAAAACACGATTACTGACCTGCGCGCGAGCGGAGCCACGGGCATCAACTAGTACATTATATACTTGGTAAAATAAACAAATTTTCAGATTAGAAGTCCCTTTCTGGCGCTGGGTAACGGGCCAAGAGGCTCATTAACAACGATGCACTCGTCGACAAAAGGCTTCAGAGCCTTGAACATCGACGCAAAGTTGCAGGCCTATCGGTTTTTTACTGGATGCATTTCGCAGAGTGTGCACTGGAATTACACAACTTGATACCTCCAAGCCCTTTCCACCAACCAACGACCGCATAGCGACACGCCACCGCTACATGGTGGATATTCCACTCATACGCACGAAATGTTTCGAATTTATTATGCGTACAGCTAAGGAGTGGAATTGCCTGCCTGAGTCTGTGTTTCTGTTGTAGCTATAACCTCGGAATCTTCAAGTCTCGAGTGAATAGGTTCCTTCTAGGCAAACGTGATCCATCGTAGACCACATCGTCACTTACTACCAGGTGAAATAGAGGTCATACGTAAGTCTATCATTCATTAAAAAAAGTATGCATGAAATTCTCAGCCTCGTCAGCACTCAAGATTAGCGTCAAGATAGTCTAAATCTCAAATAAAATAATCTATTATAATTCACTTAATTCCACCCAAATGCATGCGCATACATTGGGTAGGTAGGTACTCACATGTCGTAAAAATAAATTGAAATAACGATATAGCTGCTTCTCATCTCAATTAGAATAAAAATGAGAACAAAAATGTCAAGTTAATTGTATAAAAAACCCAGTCGAGTGTTATATACCGGTACGTTCGGGGCTGCACGCTGGCACCGCACCGGGTGTACGGAGACAGCCAGGGCACTGGAATTTGCAGGTGGAGGTGTCGTGTGGCCGCGGGTGAATGGGACGGGGTTTGATTTCCCCTCACAGTAGCACGTAGTAGTTAGTGATGGTGATGTCATATGAATGCCGCACTGATATGGCCCACTCATTTTACAAAATATGATATAAGGTGATACGGTAGACTATTTTCCCGTGGTGTGACCGTCGCTGCTTTCCTGTGTCGATGGTATGCGGATGAGGTAAACTCTTGCTAAATAAATAAAGTTTATACGTACCTACCTACATTCAACACTACTGGCTCAATATTGATTAAGTTATTTATAGGTTTACGGTCATTCCATTGCGGCTCACACACCAATCGAATTATAGTTAGTCGCGACACTCGCGACCGGTATGACTGGAATAAAGGAGTAATTATTATTTTTACTAGACAGATGAATTGAATGATGATTGAAACAGAAATTAATGCCCTTTTACATTACAAAATAATTTCATCAGTCGGACATATTTTTTTGAAAACTTAAGTTTCCAACGAAAATGACCGAACAGCAGTAGCCAGTTTATTATAATAGAAACACCATTTTGAGAGTAATACATAAAATGTTAATAAAAAATTAAACCGACTTCAAAATTCAAAATGGCACTGAAAAGTGAAAAATAACTGATATATAGAGTTAATTCAAAAGAAATATATAGATTTCAATCGGAAAAAGATAATATCTAGGACGGGACTTGAATCCATGACCAGTCCCTTACAGGGGGAATGCTCTGACCAACTGAGCTACCTAGACACGTCCCAGATATTTGAAATTCTCCGATATATAATATAGGTACGTCTCGAGGCGACACTGGAGCCATCTACCGTAATTCTTGTGAACTATGGAAGCAATGAATGACTTTACAATCATTTTTAAAAATTGTTTTTTGATTACTCCGCCACTACAATTCAAATGAAATTAGTATGCTTACTTTTCCTATAGATTTAGATCGGAAAAAGAATACGTATAGGACGGGAATTGAACCCCCGGAATATAAAAAAATATAAAGAAATAATTAAAAAATATTCGACTTAGGGATTTCCGCACGATAAAAAAAAAAAAAAAAAAAAAGGTATATGAAATATTTTTTATATATTTCTGGCATTAAGTGTATACCTACATAATGTATCTACCTATGTAGATACACTTTGTAGGTATATATTTAATGCCAGCATGCTTAAACGCCAGCCATATAGGTTTTTAAGTTGTACCCATAGCCTTGACGATTCCAGGTGACTGCTTCACGCAAAACATCAGTGTGCGGAACTTAGGGGGTGGTGGGCTGGTAACGTATTGAACTTTTACCTAAATACCGAGCGGGAACGGTGACATAACATGCAAAACGGTATTATTTCTAATGTTGGATATGTTGTTGACTCTTGGAGACAATTAACAACAAGGAATTCAGTGCAGGGTGCGACTGAAATAAATTGCGCTGAGCTAGCAGGACTCTCACTTGAAAATAAAACATCTTACTACGGTCGCGCGCTTAGCTAAGACCGCGCGCTAATGAAACTGTTTTTCGGTGATTATTCCTCAATGGTACATCGGACTTGAACCATTTCGCTGCAAAACACTCCACAGTGTCCACACTATCACCGTGGTAAATTTGGTCAAGAGGAGTTCAGCCACCAACAAACGGCTATGCCGGGTGTAAGAGCTAGATGAGTATAATAATGTGTATAAGATAGTTACGTAAATGTATATTATGTCATACATTATATATAAATACTTTAAGCTTTATACTAGCTTTTAAACACATTTCGCTCCAGTGGTTCTAAAGAAAAATAATCCGAAGGGATTTCCGCACGAAAAAAAAAAAAAAAGGTATGGTTTGGTTCCCAACGCCAGAGGCCTAGGGTTGACAGGTGCAGAGCACCATAGCAGAAGCAGGTCAGGGCTGCGGGGTGACGCCCCCCCCCCCTCCCTGCCCCCTCCGGGGCAAGATGGGGACACCATGGATCCCACACACGAGGAGGCAATCTCAAATCCGTAAATGGCCCAATGTCAACCGGGGTGCGAGGTAATTGCCTTACTTAGGCACCCGAGACGGCGTGAAACTACACTACATCGTTTCTCAGTTACTAGACCTAGTGCCGGGAGCAACGGTTGACTTTTTAGAAAATTCTTCCCTCTTGATAAGCGCAAAAAACCAACTACCCGGTCTGGGGAGATTTTTAAAAGAGGTCTACTGTCCATTGAAAGCCAAGGTACGGTTCACAGCCCCAAATGAATTCAGAAACGGTTAACCCACCCGTCCTCTCATCGCCTCTCAACTGTGCCCATTGATAAATCAGAGAGTTTCTCGGAGAAACCGACTAATAGCGACAGTATATTAGCCAGTAGGCCTCGGAAGGCGTAACGCATGTCCCAAAGAAAGGAAGAGAGGCGTTGCTACTTCCGTCGTTCACTTCGCCTGTAGCGCATCCCGCAGTACGAGGTTTTTGAGTACGATAGTTTTTTGAGTATTCAAAGCGTACAATAACCTAACATTTGGTCCTATAAGTATAAGGAAACTTGTAGTTTTTATGTAGGCAGTGCGGTATAGTATACCTACTTATACTCTGTCCGCCCATTTACCTTTTAAAGCTCGATATTTCATCAAATAGTTATGATATTGTCGGAAGTTTACGCGAATGTCATCAGGTGTAGTGCCTAAACACATATAATAAATAACATATAAATTGTTATTTTGTAGCCATTGTATTTGCCCTATTTAATTCATTATTAGTTTCATCTTCTATTTCAGATTTATTTTTACATTTAATCATGAGTGTCGTGCCATCTGCAAAGAGTATACGTCATGCATAAGATTCTTGCTGAGGTCATTTATATAAAGTAGGAACAACAATGGCCCCAACACACTCCCTTGAGGAACTCCGCAACTATTAGTTTTTAAGGCGAATGTACAAGTTACCTCGGAGTTTTTTACTATTTTTGTAATCACAGTACACTTCTGACGATTTGAGAGATAACTTTTAGCCAATTGTAAACGTTACCCGTTATTACATATCTTTCCAGCTTACGGCGGTTGTGTGAAACGAAGTCAAATGCTTTGCTCATATCCAAAAAGGTAGATAGCACTGGCATGTTTTGGTCCAGAGCTTCAGTAACTTGTTTTACAAGTGAGAAGCAGGCTAATATTGTACAACTGTTTTTTCTAAACCCAAATTGATTATATAAATAATGTAACAGTTAAGTTCTGCTGCCAAAATGCGCTGTCAAAAGTTAAATAAATGGTTGGACGGAGTACTAGTATAGTACCTATATTTTTCACCAAAGTTATTAACTGCTCTATATATTACTCGGCGAGTAAGACTTTTCGCATTATATAGACAACTATAATTTTAATTTTTAAATTTCGGGTTCATGATTTAGGTACAATGATGTTCACCTTCTCTTGATGTGAGATGTGAAGTAAGCCTGTGACGACAGACACTGGCCGTCGTCGTCACAGTTCCATCCTGGTCGAAATGCCAGGGGATTCAAAGGTAACTTACGTTCGTACAGATACTTGGTATGTAAATACTTATTATCGTGTCGATTCTCGTTAACATTAGAGTACAAAATTATTAAGTAATAGGCAATTTAATTTATTATTTTTGTAGGCGTTTACAAATCATATTATAAACTTAAATCTCTAAAACAACTTTTTGATAACGAGACGAAGATCAGAACGGTCGTTAAGTTTGGTGCGAAGTCTACAAATGTTGAAATGATCACCATAAAAAAAACTATCTTGAATATCTCCGCTGCCGTTAGCATCGCGGTTTTTATTTAATACTAGCTGTTCACTCTGATGTCACCCGAGTGCCGACTATTCCCGTAGATTTTCTAAAATATTCGTTCATAAAAACCTTCTCCTGACAATAATAATCAAAAAAAGAAGAATTCGTGAAATCGGTCTAACATTTCACGCGCGATGCCGTGACCAAGGGAAATACGCATTCATTTTTATATATATAAACAAGATCCACAGGCTAAGTAGCGGTAACCGTTTACTATCAGATAGTCCGTATACTATACCATATTCTAAACCTCATGTCTGACTAATATAAAATCCACAATGAGCGCAAAACTTCCATAACAGCAATAAATTTACGAAGGTCCTATGAATATTGATAAGGTATTATGCATAACCTTTGGATTTTTGTTTGGACATTACCTACCTATGTAACTAGATCTATGTTTTCAATAAACCTGTTTTTCTATACAATCATAAACTTTACACGTGATAAGATATATGGTGTTAGGGGCGTAAGTCATACAGATGAAGCGAACGTTGCGTCGGGGTTATCATGGCAGGTCAACACCGATAACGATACAGTACAACACTATCGTACACAATGACCCTTATTATTTATATTCCAAGCTTGTGTAATAAAATGACATCACAGTAAGTAAGTGATAGTATTATAATTGTCTTTTTACCACGTTTATGAACTGCTTAACTGCCAGCCTGATTAACGATAGGGCTTCAATCAAGAAAATGGAGAGATAAAAGAAGTTACTTAGAATAAAAAATATTCTTCCCTATTAATGATTCCTTTTTAGGGTTCCGTTGCCAATTGGCAAAAAACGGAACCCTTATAGATTCGTCATGTCTGTCTGTCTGTCCGTATGTCACAGCCACTTTTTTCCGAAATTATAAGAACTATGCTGTTGAAACTTGGTAAGTAGATGAATTCTGTGAACCGCATTAAGATTTTCACACAAAAATAGAAAAAAACTATAAATTTTGGGGGCTCCCCGTACTTAGAACTGAAACTCAAATTTTTTTTTTCATCTTACCCATACGTATAAGGTATCTACGGATAGGTCTTCAAACTCAAATTGATGTGTCCTAAATATAAAAAAGCAATTATTCACTGTCCTTTGTTAGTCTCACATTACCTAGTGTTGCAGTAAATGTAAGGTACACTTGGTACATGAGATTTTCAACAATAATTCCTTTCTCCTGCTATGAAGTCTTATTTAATCAAATTGATCGGTCCTTTTAAACCCTATAAGTAACTATGTAATAGCTACCATACAATCAAATGAATTATGCTGTAGATACGTACCTTTTTTTTTGTGCGGAAATCCCTTCGGATACCCCCCCCCCCATCGGCCAGCGGGGGTGGTTATGTCGGGCTTGAACCGACTAAAACCGCACGCCGTCTCGGGTCTACAGACGCCGGGGTGTAAGGTTACTCATAGAGCATATCCCTCGCACTCCGACTGACCCTTTTTTTTTTTTTTTTTTTTTTATCGTGCGGAAATCCCTTCGGTAACCCCCCGCCGGCCAGCGGGGGCGGTTATGTCGGACTTGCACCGACTAAAACCGCACGCCATCTCGGGTCTTCAGACGCCGGGGTGTAAGGTTACCCATAGAGCATATCCCTCGCACCCCGGCTGACCCTGGGCCATCTCACCACTAACAGCATCGCTCATCCTGTCTCCTCTGAAAGTAGAGGAGTACGGAGATCGATGTGTTCCCGCCACGTTGGGTATTGGCCGACGATCAATGCCAACCCTATGAAGGGGTGAAGGGGAAGCCATTGACCGCCACCCAGGGTGTACCGGCCGCTCCGATTCCGTTCCCCCCGGACTGCAGCGGGATCGGAATCGGAGCGACACTCGAGGAGGTTACCCAACACACACCCCCACTCCGACTGACCCTGGGCCATTCGCAGTGTCCCCTCTGATAACAGCAGAGGGGTACCTGGAGCGATCACGCCTCCCCGCGGGCCTTACAGGCCCGCTATACCCCGACCCCCTCGTGCAATGGGGTCAGGTGGCCCTGAAAAGGGCCGGTTGGTCAGACTCTTGGCCGTTGACGTTGACGCCAGCTACTTCAGAGGAGCAATCAATGATGCGTCATCGCCCACGTTGCCCAGGGTGCACCAAACTTGGAGGTGATCCAACCAGTCGCACCCCTGTAGATACGTACCTACGCACTCTGTGTATAATCTCATATAATTTTGTTATAGCCTGCACTGCATCTGATCACCACAGGTAATAGCGCCGTTGCGCTTGATTATTCACGATAAGTCATCTGACTAATCGAGCGGTACGGCGCGATATTACCTGTGTTGGTTATAGCGGGTATAGCTGCTGTTGGATTGCACAGTTTGATGCAATATTAGCAGGCAGTAGGATACCTAGATACCTGTTAATCCTGTGCTGGTAATCAGCGCGAAGTGGGATACATACGGAGTACATACGCTCGAATATAGTCACGTTATCGAAATCCAACTTTCCGGACTAGTGTTTCCGGCGTTTCTGACGTGACTATATTCGAGCGTATGAGGCAGTGAAATGTTTTTCGAAACAGCGTCTTTCACCACTATTTCATTCGAGTCCATGAGCTTTCGAACCTGTGAGGCAGTGGAAAAATAATTCGCAGCAGCGTGCGTCGGAAGGACGCCATTCGACTACATATACGCCCCCCGCGCGAAGTAGCATGATTTATAACATAATATAAGTTAACTCTAATTTTCGCCTCCTGGGTTTAGTTCTGAAAAAATTACCAAATTTTTTACTTAGGGATATCAATTTAAAACAATCTGGATTAAAATCTATACAAAAACCACCCCTAAGAGGTATTACCAAAAAATTATAAAAATGTAGATAATTATTATTTATAATGACTTCTATGTATACTAGACAAGCAGTTCAGAACAAAAAGAATGTCAAACTTCATAGGTGAGGCGGAAACGGGGAAGAGGTACGGGACTCCTCACTACAGATTAATAATTTTGGCGCTCTCACACTACAGATGATTATCTCGGATAAAATAAATAGCAACAAAAAGTAACGCCAAAGTTGTGTCCTGTAGCATTCAAAAATCTATACAACTTTTTTTGTTCCTTACAGTCATTGATTATTTGTTTTATAACTTAAACGTACCTGATTTATTGAATTTATTTGTTCCAAGTTTGGCTTGTGTCCAATGGCGTATGAGACACACAAATACGTAGATCACCAGTTGAGCAGCCGTATATCTAGCAGAAGTCATACTATTGGTCACTCAACAAGTATTGTGCCTCAAGATATGGTTCGCTTACAAATGTATTTGTACATTGTACATAACAGTTTATTTTAAAACAGACTAAGTTACCATAATAATAACTTTATTGTTATAGCGGCATATTATTAGAACAGATATTAGCGGATCTGGAGGTTACATGTACCTACACATTGTGCTAGTTAAACGAACGTCTGTTCACGTGTTAGAAGTTTAGAAAATGTACACGTTTATCTATGTATTAGCAACCCACCCTCGGTTTGCTACGATTTATATGTTTATTTAACTCAATCCATCGTAATTAACACATAATACATAGTCTATGTCCATCGGGGATAATTTACCATTCAAATGGTGAAATAATTTTTCCTATAAGTGCAGTGGTTCCGAAAATTACCCCAGACATATAAACAAACTAAATACGGCTTGTCTCTTTATAATATTAGGATAGATATTGTTAACTAATTAACGATAATAATTGTTGGGTGGACTGATGTAGGAGTCTAGCATATCTACCATATTCGCAAACTATAATTATCTAAATGTTTTAGTTAGGGTACCTAAAAATAGCGGCCAAGTGCCAGTCGGACTCGCCCATGAAGGGTTCCGTAGCAGCAAGTAACATAATAATGCTTTTTTTTAAATTTATATTTGAGTTGATTGAATGAAAGGTAAATTACGGTTATAAAACCAATTTTCGGTGGAAGTTTACATGGTAATGTAAATCATATATTTTTTTTAGTTTTATTATTCTCTTAGTTTAGAAGTCACATCGGACACATTTAACCACTAAGTTTAAGTCTAAGCTAAAAACTTTGGAAGTGTCTCTCGCGCAATATTAGAAACCTCAATATCATTTTTGAAGACCTATCCATAGATACCCATACACGGGATTGACGAAAAAAAAATTTTTGTGTTTCAGTTCTAAGTATGGGAGCCCCCAAAATTCATTGTCTTTTTTTCTATTTTTGTGTGAAAATCTTAATGCGGTTCACAGAATACATCTGGTTACCAGTTTTCAATAGCATAGTTCTTATAGTTTCGGAAAAAAGTGGCATGTGGCTGTGACATACGGACGGACAGACAGACAGACATGAGGAATCTAGAAGGGTTCCGTTTTTTGCCATTTGGCAACAGAACCCTAAAATCCAGCTGGTCACACAAGCACTACTTTTGGCTTTGAAATTGTAAACAACAAAAATTTACGTTGTTTTATTATAATAAATATGTAGTTTAAATACTTATTTAAATACATAACATTCAATACCAAGCTAGAGTGAGCGATTATACCTATAGAAGGAACGAGGAAGCTTAAGGATTTTCAAAACTGCATTAATTCTTAATAGGTAAGTGATGAAATAAATAATAACCATGTGCTATATATATACAGGGTGGAAACGTTAAGTGTGTCCTGCCGATTATTTCGTAATTTTTAAAGATATTGCAGAACTTTAAATTCATATGAAATCTGCAATCTGAAAATTGAGATTAAAATTGTTAAAAAGAGTTAAAAAAATTATCGGCATATATTCACAATTTGTACTTTTACAGTTCACTGTTCAGTTCAATTCAGTTTTTATTCACAAGTCTGATAAGTACTGATAAGTAGAAACATATTAAAAATTAAAATAAAAAAAAACATTTAAAAAAGTAAAAAAAAACATGTGTTCACTATATAGTCAGATTTGACTTATAGTCCGTTGTTATTAATAAGCATATGAACAGGGAGGTCTAAGTATAACTTGTAGTGACTTTATTTTCTTATCTCAGTCAATTTAACGTTCGATTATAAGCACAACCAAGAGCATTGCCACATCAACTGGTTACATTAATTAGGTTCAGAAAATTTGGCTTATGTATTAAAACTATAATTATTCCTATACAACCTCATTGTATAATTTAAGAATGGCCATTTTCTACTTTTAATCTTTGATGAGAACAATAAATTCAGTAACCTACCAAAATAAGACTCGATGCTAGTTTAAATTAAAACAAAGCTTACCAGTGAGTATTAAGCTGCAACATTCTATAAAAATTTATCCTTCGCCGTAGTTGCCAATGTAATACATGCCATTATAAAACTAAAATTATTTCCAAAGTAAAATAATTGAACACGAAGTAATGGTTGATATGCCTGCGTTCTTTAAGTAGGTATACTTGTTAACCTTTCAATTCTGGTGCACTGACTAATTATAATATTAGAATATAGCTATTGTTTCACGGAGCACTAAATTCATTAATGAGTTGTATCGCTTTAAATTAAGTGAAGAGTAGTCGTTCAAATCTTGAACTTGAATTACGTCCCAAGTAAAATAATTCCATTTTGTAAATAATTGTCTGTTAAAATTTAAGTATTTATATTACCTTTAAAGTAGAAAATAGTAGTGTAGTAGCACACAGAAATAATAATATCAATAAGTTATATCAATTTAGTTTAAAATTTTTTAGATTCTTGTAACTAAAATTTTAAGATTTTCTACTCAGAACTTGGCACCTATGTAGATCTCAATTCTTTTATCGGCGAAGTTGACAACCACGCATATTCTATATATTGAACTTGGCTCTCATTTCAAATTGGTGTTTTTATAGAATACAAATTACTAATAATATTATACAGAGGTAAAGTATGTAATTTTGTGAGGTTTTAGGGGTAATCTCTGAATCTACTGAACTGATTTTGAAAATTCTTTTACCAATAGAAAGCTGCATTACACATACCAGGCCACTCAGAAAGTATTGCGAAAAAAAGTTTTTATATATGAGAGACTGGTCAGTTATAATCTATTTCTAAAATATGATTATTTATGAGTAAAAATAAGTACGTTCCAATTTTAAAATTTCTCTCTGCATTTTTTATTATTGTGTCTCATTGAAAAATGGATCTACGTCGGGAACATTTTCGCGCTATGATTTTCTACGATTTCAAGTGTCGCCTGAAACCAGACGAATCGTACGATAGACTTCAAATGGCATTCATGGATGAAGGCCCTTCCAAGGCGACCGTGTATCGTTGGTATAACGAATTCAAGCGCGGTCGACTGACTTTGGAGGATGAAGAAAGAAGTGGTCGCCCTTTGACGGCTGTTACGGAAGAAAACGTGCTAGCAGTGAAAAATTTAATCCAAGATAATAGACGAGTCACATATCAAGAGATTCAGCACATTCTTCAGATTGGATCGGGAAGCCTTCACGAGATTCTACACGTGCATCTTCGTGTGAGAAGGATAGTTTCACGCTGGGTGCCGCACAATCTCACCGATGCTCAGAAGCAGGCCCGGGTGGAATGGTGTCGTGATATGATAAACAAGTTTGAAGCAGGCGTGTCTCGGCGTGTTTATGACATCATTACAGGTGATGAGTCGTGGATTTATCAGTATGATCCAGAAACAAAACGCCAGTCGACGGTTTGGGTGTTTCAAAACGAATCAACACCTACCAAAGTGAAGCGATCTAGAAGCGGAGGGAAGATTTTGATCGCGAGTTTTTTCAATTTGTCTGGCTACTTGTTATCAATCCCTTTACGGAATCAAAGAAGCATCAACGCTGAATGGTACACTACCAAATGCTTGGCAGAAGTTTTCTCTGTAGTCAGCTACAAGCGACCAAACACAGGGCTCCGCGGGATACTACTCCACCATGACAACGCGCCCGCACACACCGCGCTTAAAACGAGGGACTTCCTGGACAGCACTCCGGTTAAACTCCTAGGTCACCCTCCTTACAGCCCTGACCTTGCACCGTTCGACTTCTTTTTATTCCCGAAAATAAAAAATCAGCTCAAAGGGATACAATTTTCGTCGCCGGAAGATGCGCTGTCAACGTTTGAGCAGGCTGTAAACGAGGTATCTGCGGCGGATTGGAAAAAGTGTTTTGAAAACTGGTTCAAACGCATGAAACTTTGTATAGAGGCTGGTGGAGAGTACTTTGAAAAGATTTAATAAAAAAATATTTTCCTATAGAACACTTTTTTTATTTTCGCAAAACTTTCTGAGTGTCCCACGTATTTGCCACCATTGTAGCATTATCGGTGTTTTACGCGGTGTCTTAGATGGTAGGCTTACGGCCTTTTCAATCCATTTATCAGGTTATTTATTTATTTGTCAGGTTTCAATACCATAAATTCAGATGTTTTATCGTTACATATTTTTACGTAGTATATTAATTATTCTGTGATGTTAACATACACAGAGTTACGTTTGCATTCATAAAATTATTAGGCAAGCCCAAAGAAAAAGTCCATTGATTTTCAGCATACGCCGCGCTGCGCTGTGCGGATTGAGGTTTATTTAGTGCTTATTCTCTTTCATTGTCGGTTTCAGGTGACTTCGGGCGGTACCAATGTTTCCAGTTCATCCTGCATGTCCTCGGTGCTATGACAGCTGGCATGCATATGCTGTCACTTGTGACGGTGGGTGCGGTACCTGATCACAGGTCAGTTTATTTTCTTTATGTCTTATGTATTATACACGTCCGGGTTATTATGGGAAGACGATATCGCCTAAAAAGGTATTTGATTAGTTTACTTTCGCATTGCGTGTGGAAGCAAAACTTAAGATTAGTGTATGTGATTGGTGCGAAATTTAAATAATTAAATATTACATACTTAAGCCAAATTCAATCTAGAATGACTAAATAGCAAATTATTCCACCTGAGTAAAAAGCAATTTATTATTTGGCTTTACATCAATCGTCCTTTGTGCTTAATCATCTTAAGTCTCTGTCATACTTAAAACTAAAAAGAACCAGTTAATATGTATTATTAAAGTTTATTCGGTAGGTATGGTCACGTCAAAATTGCATTTTAAGTTCATGGTACAAATGGTTCGGCGCGGGAACAAAATTAGAATAAACTCGTCAACGTTCGTCATTTTCTTAGTCACAAAGATTTTATTTTAATCATTGGTCTAAACTTTACGCGGGACCACCCATCTCCATCCATTCAATTCTCGAAATATCACGGTTTTCCGGAGAACGACGTTCAGGAAATGAAGCCCAGTATATTATTATCCAACAATGTCCATATATTTTTCTAAAGTTATTTCGTCCTGACGTGCCTAGATTTCTTTTATTTATTAATTTAGTTAACCGATAGTGTATTATTAGTGTCAGCAGGACGAATATAGCGTGAAATCGCACCGCTACCGTTTGATATTAATAGATGTGACCGTACTACTTCCATTTATGTTTTTAACAGGCAATAACTTGCTAATTAGTTCACATTGGGTAGTAAATTTGGCACAAGTATAATAATTATTTTAAAATCAGCTATAAGACGTAAAATAAGGTTTACTTTGCATGAGCATGGGTGGGTAACCAAACACAATCAGGAAACGTATTAGTGCGTATCTAGAAATGTTACTTGGGTTTCAACGGAATAAAGTACTGTTTATTTGGCAATAGGCTCGCCCCCTATTACATTGGGACCTAAACATAACTGGCGAATCGTGGGTGTGTAATACACCTCTGCCTACTCCTTCGGGGATAGAGGCGTGAAGCTATGTTATGTTATTGCATTACTTAATTGTTCCTTGTTTTAGATGTGTTTTCAATATAAGTATGATTGGTGAATATATTTGGTGCGTCTGGTATGGGTTAATTTTGCTTTTGGTTAAACAGCGTGTAAAGTTTTGCTTGCCAAGGGCGGCGGGGAACGGCTTTGGTGTTCGTTATTGTACAAGAACAGTGTTTTTATCGGTACAGATAATCTGCCGGTGTAATGAACGTAAGTACATTATTTTGTAACATACATGTCCTTGGGTTAAGGTTCGCTATGTTTACCTACCGCTTCAAAAATGTTGTATTTTATTTGAATATAATTATTTAGTAATCATAAACTATTGGCACCTGCACGTATTAAAATAAGAGAGGATTTCATCAATCATAGCAACCGAGATCAATGAAAACGGAACTACGGCCATTTCACGTTTTACTCATAATAGCTATTGAGTAAAACGTGAGAATCCAGCATAGCTGTATGGATTTTCACTGGTGAAATGCAGCCTTAATGATAACTTACTTGAGGTAAATACCTCAATGCCTTTGATTTCTCGAAATTTTGATCGACTTACACTGATCGGTCAAATGCACCTACCCGTGCGTGCCTATGACAGGTGTAAGTCTATTGGAAAGTTGCGACATTCAATGTAATTATTCACATCAGTACCTACTGACTTTTGTGGCCCGTTATCAATTTGTTTAATATGAGTTTAAATTAGCTACAGTTGTGTAGGATTATCAATCATAAATTTCCATAATGCAGATATGACTAGGGTTTGCTTGCGGCTCCTTCGCCGTGTAATTGGGGTCTAGTGTTCGTTTTTCTGAAAAATGTAGACGTAGACGTGTTACTCTTAGACCTGTAACCTCTCTCAAGAAAGGAGAAAGCAAGAACTAAACTTTCGCATTTAATAAGCGTAGGAACATGGATGGCAATGGCAAATGAGATCGCTCTCTTCGTTATGTAATAGAATAGCCTTTAGGAATATACAGAATGAAAAAGTTAAGTATGTGCAGACTATTATTTCGTAAATTTAAAGATATTGCAGACCTTTAAACTGATATTTTATAAAAAAACATTCAAAATAAATGTCGCCATGTGTTCATAAATTGTACTTTTAAGCACACATTTATAATGCCACAATATTCACTAGTTAGGTACCTTTTGAGATTAAGTTATCGCGCAATAAACGGCTGGAGGCATTTGACTGAAATTCAGCACACCGACAGATCATAGCCCAAACAAGGACAAAGGATACTTCTTATACCAGTAATAGGTTCCTGTGGTACAAAAATATCCCATTTGAATCCAAGAAGAAGTCCACATGAACGAAATCGCAAGTTATTTTAACTAGCAAAAATACCTTTTAAGGTTCTTTGCCGTGAATTTCTTTTTAAACGAATCAGAAATTGATTACATATCATATTAATTTTAATCAAACTAAATTACAAATAAATGGAAGACAAGCAATTAAACAATGTGGTGACACTTGTATCCTAGTTCACCTGGAAATACACGGTGTTAATAAGTTTCCCACTGTATGCAATTTAGGTTACCTGAATCTATTTCTGCAAATGTCAGTTGAATTTCACGTGATTGATGGGAATGGAAACTTTGAAAACTTCTATTCATCATTAATGAAAAATAAAGCAAAAAAATATATTTCTTTTGTGTGTCCATAACGGTAGCATGTTGTAGCCTCGACCTTGAATGTAATTATATTAATTTATTACTTATCATTGTTTAATGTGAAATAATGCGCTAACTATCTATGTACATATAGTTTAGTTAATCACCTAATTAAGCGTTACTCGCTTATACTGTTATTAGCACCTAGTAACACACCGCTTTTATAAATATGCAATGCGAACTTATTTTCCCTTGAGCAGGTTAAAAACATTTACTAGAATGGAAAAGCTATATAATTGCAACTAACATGCACCTTGGCCTGGCACAATAGTAAAATAAACACTGTGACAAATAATATTTAAAAAAATATTTTGAATTTCAGATGTTTCCTGCCAGGAGTGGATAGTGCCAATCATACAGAACCATGGAATTCATCACTTGTTTTGGCTGCCATACCTATGAACGAGCACGGAAAGCTCGAGAACTGTATAATGTATGGGGAAAATAATAACAGCCTGGTAAATTGTCAATCCTGGGTCTATGATACTCAGTACTATAGTTCCTCACGGGGTATTGAGTGGGATCTCGTGTGCGGTCGTCGCTGGATGGGCGCTGCTGCTCAGACAGCTTACATGATTGGTGTCGTTTTTGGGTCCCTACTATTTGGACGCTTATCAGATAAATTAGGAAGAAAAAAAGCTTTTCTTTGGTCTGGTATTCTGCAACTTTTACTAGGCACATCTGTTGCTTTCACTACTGACTACTACAGCTTCATAACTCTTCGATTCCTTTACGGTATTTTTGGATCAGGTTCATATATAGCTGGGTTTGTATTAACAATGGAAATAGTCGGACCGAGTAAGCGCACAATATGTGGTGTTACATTTCAAATCATGTTTGCCGTTGGAATAATGCTATTGCCCACTTGGGGATATTTAATTGACAACAGATTCTATTTACAAATACTTTATGCAATACACGCAGCCGTGTTGCTTCCTCACTGGTTCCTTATGGATGAATCTCCCAGGTGGCTGTGGTCGCAAGGTCGCGCACGTGAGGCTGTAGCCATTATAGAGAAGGCCTTAAAGTTCAATAAATCGACGGAATCTATCGATACACCTGCTTTAGTGTCGCACTGCAAAGCGACGTGCGCGAAATATACTGATGAAACTTCCGCTGGAACTACAGACTTGTTCAGGACACCAAAAATGCTTCAGAAAACTTTAATAATTTGTGGGTGTTGGTTTGTCAATTCCGTAGTATATTACGGACTCTCACTTAATACTGGCAAACTAAACGGAAACCCTTACTTGCTAATATTTTTAATGGGTGTAGTTGAATTGCCATCGTATGTAATTATTCTATATTTTTTGGATCGCGTCGGTCATAGAGCACTTATTAGTACCATGATGGTGCTCGGTGGGATTGCTTGTCTAGTCATCGTTGCTCTACCTCACGGTTCTACGCCAACCACAGCGTTCGTTATGATAGGTAAACTTTTCATATCTGGTTCTTATTCCATTATATACAAATATTCGGCCGAACTATTCCCGACTGTCGTACGCAGTTCCGGAGTAGGGCTAGGCAGTATGTTTGCTAGTGTTTCAGGTGCTTTCACTCCGCTTATCAATTTACTTGACACCTTAAATCCTAAGATACCCACGGTTCTCTTCGGACTTTTGGCCTTGTTGTCTGGTTTTTCGACGTTCTTCTTGCCTGAAACGATGGGTAGAAGCCTGCCTCAGTCACTAGAAGATGGTGAAAAGTTTGGTGTTGGTGACACATGCTTCACGAATTGTAGCGGTCGACGAATGAGCACAGAATCAGTAGAGCTGCCTGAAACGATGGTGCCTCTCGAAAGTATGGAAAAGAAACCATAAATTCACTAACAAATGCAAAGCCATGTATCGAAAGTCAAATCATAGATACGTAAAAATATGTTTACTAGTTTTAAAGACAGGTTAGACAAGTACAAAGGTACGAGTATGTGGTATTTTAATCGGTTCTAATTCACTAATTCTATATTTTATAAACTTAATAATTCTTATAAATTTTGTTCCTATATTTATAGATGCGGCATTGATTTAACAACGCTTACAACCTATCTCTAAATACTATAAGTGTTTCTTGTTTTTATACTGTTACTGTTGAGCAAAGAATTTAGGTTTAAGTGTTTGTGTACGTAAAAAAATATATATTGCTACTAATTTTAAGTTGTCTAGTCAAATGAAATACAAGCATTTTGTGTTCCTTGGAGCAGTTGTCTTTGGACTGGAATTAGTTAATATTAAAGTTAAGAGGTTTAAATGTAGGTACAGCCGTAAGTAGCCAGTAGTCCAAAGTGCCAAAAGCGGTTTATTGCGATTCTCCGGAAAACTGATGAAACTGATTGGGAGCCACCAGCTTGTATCAAAATAAATTTTTCGTTTAGAAGTTTTTTTGTATCTCAAGATTTTTATTCTCGAAAACCGTTAGCTCTTTTGACCCTCTCCCTCCCGTTTTTCAAGCTGTGTCATACTTTCTGTGACCAACCCTGTAAATATTTCTTCACAAAAACTAAGCCCTCTCCCCCAGAACATGATAAATTTAGATTGATAAGATAATACACAAATTTTGTAACTGGACAATATTTATTTACTTATGATACTAGAAAATATATCAAGTTACAATTTATTGTAATATAAATATGTACATATAAATGCCCATATATTTACTAATATAAAATGAATGCCTTCTATAATAACAATTTTTTTTTAAATTGTCGAGACCAATAATAATAATAATAATAACCTGGCAACACTACGTCAACAAGGCCATTTTTATCTTGCTCCGTACCTAAATTCATTTTTTTCACGTTTTTAATAAATACACTACTACAATAAAAAGACCCAAATATACCATTTACCGTTTAATCAAGAAAATAAAATGTTTAAGTGTAATATTACACACAATACCAAAAAATCAAGAATATACGCTGCTGACAGCTAGTGTCAAACCCGGACTATGGAAAGATACAAGACAAACAAGATAAAATTATGTTGACCAGATCCAGGGCACGAGAAGCACAAATTACACCTCCGGACTCGTCGCCCAGCTCCGCCTCCCATCCCCGTGCAGCGGCATCTCCGACAACGGGTATTGCAGAGGCGTCGAGCTCTAGTTCAAGCGACGAGTTCTTCTCTCCGCCGACGTCGCCAACACCTGAACGTCGGCCGAGGAGAGGCCGGCCACCGAATGGCTTAGGACCCCGACGCCCACCGGCTTCGAATAGGGCCCCCGCTACCGGTGGTGATGTGCACCGCATGCGATGGACTAACTCCATAAATGAAAATGTCATGCGGGCATATTTTGTGGCTACAGAGGGAGGAATTAACCTCACTGCGTACCGTGTTCGTATGTTGCCTCTGTTTCAGGAACTTGAACCATCTATCAACGTTTCGGCACAACGCCTGTCGGATCAGGTGCGGGCCATACAACGCTGTCGCTTGTTGGATGACGCCGTACTTGAGAGACTTCGCTCAGACGTGCAGTGTAGCCTCGTCACCCCTTCTTCGTCACGACCTGTGGGTCATGCTAATACTAGTGAAACACCACAGGCTGCTCCTGATGATGAAGTAACGGATGACGGGACTATAACCGTAAGTACTCAGTACAATGATAAATTAAGGAGCGCTTTGGAGCTTGCGATTCACGAGTTTCGATCCACTTGTAGCATTAACAGACCGCGGCTACCGCGTTTGCCTACGCATAGAAAAAACATAGCGCTAGTGTGTGCCCTAGACTCGATGTTACCAAAATATTTCGAGTCCAGTGTCGACCTTACTGATACACACTCAATTCTGTATTGTGCGGCTGTCACGGTATGTCGAGTAGCTGGCGTGAAATTCTCAGGAACTGAGACAGCTACTCGAGCTAAATCCACCGTGCCTGGCTGGCAATGCAGAATTGAGCGTCGTATCGCCGAGACTAGGGCACTCATTGGCAAGCTGTGCTGCTTCAGGTCTGGCAACACACGCCCGAGAGTAATGCGCTTTGTGACTCGAGCATTTTCAGGGACTAATGTTAGTCCTCGTGAATATTTGCTACGAGTCACAGAGCGCATTGACTTCCTGAAGCAGAAAGTTTATGCGTGGGCAAACCGTATACGACGTTACAAGAAGAGAGTGGATAGATACACCTTGAATCGTTCGTTCCAAAAAGATGAGAGGTGTGTTTATAGAAGATGGGAGCAACCTAATTCAGATGTGGCTAATATGTGCCGACCCAATGCTAAAGACACTAGTTCATTCTGGCGTAGCATTTGGTCGGTGCCAGTTAGTCATACAGAGGGTGAATGGATACGGGATGTCAGGCAGTCATGTGAGTCAATACAAGCAATGGAGCCAATAGTTATTAGTGAAAATGATGTCGCCAGTGCAGTCCGTTCGTTATCGAACTGGAAATCAGCGGGACCGGACGGACTGCACAATTTCTGGCTAAAATGGCTCCACAGCTCACATGCCTGTTTGGCATCACAGTTCCAGTTATCACTCGAATCAGGATCGCTCCCAGCTTTTATGACTACAGGCATAACCCACCTACTCTACAAATCAGGTAGTACCACGGACCCCAAAAATTATAGACCAATAACCTGTTTACCAACAATATATAAACTTCTTACATCCATTCTGACAGCTAAATTGTCAGCTCACATAGAGAATAACTCTATAATGTCTATCTCTCAGAATGGATGTAGAAGTGGGGCACGTGGTACGAAGGAGCTCCTTATTTTTGACATGGCCATTAGCCAACAGGTCCGCCGTAACCGAAAGAATCTGACGACATGCTGGATTGACTACAAGAAAGCCTACGATTCCGTGCCACATACATGGCTGTTGAGGGTGCTGGAGTTGTATAAAATTGATACAACTCTATGCACCTTCTTAAAGGAATGTATGGGGCAATGGAGGACGGTTCTTCTTTCTCCAGGGTGTGGTCAGGTCCTTGGGGATGGTGTACCGATAAAGATCGAGAGGGGTATATTCCAGGGTGATAGCCTGAGTCCGTTATGGTTTTGCCTAGCACTGAATCCTCTCAGTACAATACTGGAGAATTCAGGACTAGGCTATCAGTTGCGGAGAGGAGGTCAAGTTATATCCCATCTTCTTTACATGGTTGACTTGAAATTATTTGCCCCCACCGACTCCCAGCTGGTAGAATTACTTAAGGTAACTGAAACCTTTAGTAATTCTATCAGAATGGAGTTTGGTGTAGACAAATGTGCAGTCATGCATGTTAAGAAGGGTGGGGTTGTGGAATCTGAAAGAATTGAACTTTCAGATTCTACACAACTGAAATCTCTCTCGGCAACTGAAACCTATAAATATCTTGGTATGTCACAAGCGCTAAGTATTACTGAGGCTGCCATGAAACAGACGTTGCGGGATCGTTTCTTTGGGCGCCTGAAAAAAGTACTTCAGAGTCTTTTATCGGGCGGTAACAAGGTGCGAGCCTACAACGGCTGGGTCATGCCAGTATTAGTATACTCCTTTGGCATACTAAGATGGACTCAGACCGAATTAGATGCCCTGGATAGGAAAGTCCGTACGTTGCTGACTGCAAATCGTATGCACTACCCACGCTCTTCAGTAATGAGGTTGTATATCCCACGGAAGTGTGGGGGTCGTGGTTTTTTAAACGCCAAGACTCTCCACAACCGTGAGATATGCAACCTTAGGGAATATTTCCTAAACGTTCACGTGGGTGTGCACCGAGATGTAGTGGCAATAGACAACGGACTGACCCCTCTAGCTCTGGCTAAAGAGAACTGGCACAAACCGGTAATACTTAGCATCGCTGATCGCAAGGAAATATGGAAGAGCAAAGAGCTGCATGGACGTTTTTATCGGGCCTTAAATGGGCCCGACGTAGATATAAAAGCATCAGTGTTCTGGCTACGCTTCGGTGATCTCTTTGGAGAAACCGAAGGTTTTGTCTGTGCAATTACAGATGAAGTTGTCATGACGAATAATTATCGGAGGTATATCCTTAAGGACGGCACGATTGACATATGTCGGGCGTGTCACCGTCCCGGAGAATCCCTAAGACATATTATCTCTGGTTGTTCTCGTCTTGCTAACGGAGAGTATTTACATAGACACAACCAAGTGGCCAGAATCGTTCATCAACAACTTGCTCTGAAATACGATCTTGTAGATTCGGAGGTACCGTATTACAGGTATGTGCCCGACCCAGTTCTTGATAATGGTCGTGTCACGTTGTACTGGGATCGATCAATCGTCACTGACAGGACTATTGTAGCCAATAAGCCTGATATAGTGGTGATTGATCGATCAGAGCGTCTCGCAATAATTGTTGACATCACCATCCCCCATGATGACAATCTCGTGAAAGCCGAAAAAGACAAACAAATAAAATATTTGGACTTGGCTCACGAGATTGTCGACATGTGGGATGTGGATTCAGCAATTATTGTTCCGATAGTCGTATCGGTTCCCGGACTGATTGCCAAGAGCCTCGATCAACATCTCCAGAGGCTCGCGTTAGGCAGTTGGGTCAAGGGCTTGATGCAGAAGGCAGTGTTATTGGCAGTGCACAGTGTATTGTGAGGAGGTTCCTCTCCCTGGAGCCCTAACCACCGGTAGCTTGGTCCCTGTACCCGATGCCGGTGGGCCACTATTTTTTTATATTTTTAAATATATTTGTTTTTTTTTATATAGAATGTATTTAAAAATATAATTTATATGTATTTTAAGAGTAATAAAGAGAATAATAATAATAAAGCTTTTTATTCTATTTCTTAATGTTACATGTTTTGTTAGTATTTCCTTTTATTTTAGTGTTAGTATAGTACTTCAATTCAATTATTCTTCATTATAGAAATAGATCCCTTATTGGCCTCCCCCATCTTTTTCCATTTCTGTCTGTCTTTGGCAAGTGTCCACCAGTTGTTACCCACAGTTTCTATGATATTGTCAGCCCATCGTTTGTTTGGTCTTCCGACCTTTCTTTTTCCTAATGGGCCAACCCATTGCGTTGACTGTGAAGTCCACCTTTTGTCTTGGTACCTTGTGATGTGGCCTGCCCATTGCCACTTCAGCTTTAGTGCATGACTGAGAGCTTCTGTCAGCTTTGTCTTCTACCTAATAACCTCGCTTCTAATTTTTTCTATTTTTCTTATTTTCAGAATACTCCTTTCCATAGCACGTTGGGTAGTAATAATTTTAGTTTTTATTTTATTTGTGAATGTCCATGTTTGGCAACCATATGTTAAGGAGGGCAATGTACAGGTACAAGTACAGGTAAGTGGCATGCTGTAGTTACCCTTTAAAATTTCTTTTTGTGCCCAGAAGCTTTTCCAAGCACATTTGACTCTTCTCTGCACCTCTTTTTCATTGCTGTCCTTACTGAATGATATTAGTTTACCAAGGTATATGTACTCATCAACATAATCAATTTTGTTGTTATTGTCGAGTTGTATTGGTTTATGTAGGCCATTCGTCATCACTTTAGTTTTACTTGGATTCATCTGTAAGCCAACCTTGTTACTTTCAGCGTTAAGAGTATGTATCATCCCTTGTAATTCTAAAGCTGACTTGGCAAAGATAACGATGTCATCCGCAAATCGTAGGTGACTTAGATGTTTGTCGAGACCAATACTCCAGTGAATTTTTTTTATGTATGGCTAAGGTCACGTTGCCGTAAACCCACTAGAGTATGACAAGATCTTGTAGCACTTTTGACACGGGGATCACCTGGAATTTTCCTCGATATTTGACCATATATTGTTATGCCAAAACCTAACGAATGAAAAATCACTACTTACACTATATTTTTCATAACATGGGGGGGATCCCTCGTTTCTTTCTTCTTTCTTCTATATCAGTCTATGAGTTTTATGAGTAAAATTGTATAATGTTATGGGTATAATGTTTAGGAATTTGATACACTTAACATATAGTATTCCTACAACACTTAATCTGGCAATAAAAGTGTTCGTATAACGACGACTGGCCGAACAAAAATACGCACATGCCGATCGTGGGTATTCGGTCAGTCAGTCTATTCATTAGAATACGGGAAGACGAAATCGTTGTAAAAGGGCCCTTGGGGTGAATAATAAAATAAGAATTTAAAGTAAGAATCGTGAATATTGCAGGTATCTTTATATAGATATTTACAAAGGGTAATAGTTATATATACCTACTTAAATGATAACTTTTGTAAGGAATACAAAAGTCAATATTACATGCACACGCAATAACATTGACAGTGAAATTCATACTGCCGAATAATATTGCCGTCTTATTGAGTGATATACACACAATTTTTTCGATAATATGTTTTTTATTGTCAATAATGTTGAATCTGTGTAGTTAGCCTCCATGTTCGATTTGTTTTATACGAAACCTACGAATAATGTATCCTATACGAAACCATGAAATGGGTATAAGATTCTTGACCACAACTGATTTTTGATAGGCTGTAATCTAATACCTTTTTTTTTTCGTGCGTAAATCCCTTCGGACTCCTCCCGCCGGCCAGCGCGGGTGGTTATGTCGGGCTTGAACCGACTAAAACCGCAGGCCGTCTCGGGTCTACAGACGACGGGGTGTAAGGTTGCCCATATAGCATATCCCTCGCACCCCGATTGACCCTGGGCCATCTCCGGTTTCGAGATGGGGGGGGGCACTAGTCGCCCCACCGTCCCGGCCTACATCTGCTGGGGTGACAGGCGGCCTTACCTGCCACCCCCACGCCTGCGCTCATGGAGGACGGAGGTCGTTAAGCGACCGCCGCGCGGCGAGCAAGTTGGGGGCTCGGCGGGCCGGGAGAGTTCTAAATCTCTCCCGGGCGCGCTCCGCCATCTCCTTCGCGAGCATTACATGCTCGCAGAAGGAGGTGGCGGTGGCCCACGCGCTCGCGCTCCGCACCATTGCCGCAATCATGCTGCCGAACAAGAGGACTCCCACCCCGATGGCTGCCACGAGGTGTAATCTAATACCTTTAAACGAACAATTCTTGTATATAGATATGTGTATATATATATTATATATAATAAAATCATATATATATATAATAATGTATATATCAAATCGTTCTAGCTAGGTTTCATTTCCAGAAAATGTGGAAAAAATTTCCTATTGGTTTTACATTATTTTAAGTTTTACATTATTTTGTGACAGAATACCTACATTTTTGAAGGACTTGACCATTGATTCTCTCTCATGTCCCCTAAGCCGCCCAATAGGCAACCATCTTATCTGTCGAGCGACAGATAAGTACGGCAAAAAAATTGTCTACGCAGCGCAGAGATATTCTTTTGACATCACAGGCAATAAACTTATGCGTAGGTCATTTAGTCGGTTCAAGCCCGACATAACCGCCCCCGCTGGCACGCGGGGGGGGGGTATCCGAAGGGATTTCCGCACGATAAAAAAAAAAAAACAAAAAAAACAAAAAAGGTACTCTCTCATTCCTGGAGGCGAGAGCCCATTCGCTACTGTACCAGTGGCGAAAGGAGGCGCGTGAGCAGGGATGGAACCCCGAGCCTCGAGAAATCGAGGCCGTGCAGTCCCAGCTCCGCCAGGCCATCGTGGTGGAGTGGAAGGAACGACTTGGGCGACCTAGCGCAGGGCACGCCGCAATAGCGGCGGTAAGGCCCATCATGGAGGATTGGTTAGAGAGGCGATACGGAAGCCTCTCGTACCGACTGACGCAGGTGATCTCCGGGAAGGGGTGCTTCGGGGACCACCTGCATCGGATCAGGAAGGAGCCAACGCCTGAGTGTCATCACTGCGACGCGAGCGAGGACTCAGGGCTGCACACGCTGGCGGACTGCCCGGCGTGGGAGGCGCCGATGCGTGACCTCGTGGCAGCCATCGGGGTGGGAGTCCTCTCGCTCGGCAGCATGATTGCGGCAATGGTGCGGAGCGCGAGCGCGTGGGCCGCCGCCACCTCCTTCTGCGAGCATGTAATGCTCGCGAAGGAGATGGCGGAGCGCGCCCGGGAGAGATTAAGAACTCTACCGGCCCGCCGAGCCCGCAACTTGCTCGCCGCGCGTCGCAGGCGACTCAGGCGCCGGAGGTCGCTTATATAACGACCTCCGTCCTCCATGAGCGCAGGCCTGGGGGTGGCGGGTGAGGCCGCCTGTCACCCCAGCAGTTGCAGGCCGGGACGGTGGGGCGACTAGCGCCCCTCCCCCAAACCGGGGCAAGACGGGGACACCGTGGTTCCCAAACCCGAGGGGGCCATCTCGAAACCGGAGATGGCCCAGGGTCAGTCGGGGTGCGAGGGATATGCTCTATGGGCAACCTTACACCCCGGCGTCTGAAGACCCGAGACGGCGTGCGGTTTTAGTCGGTTCAAGCCCGACATAACCGCCCCCGCTGACTGGCGGGGGGCTATCCGAAGGGATTTCCGCACGAAAAAAAAAAAAGGTACTCTTTCATCGTGACATTATGTCATTAGGGTGGTTTTTATGTATTTAGACTTTTTTACCGTACCTGCATATTTTTGTAATTAAATATAGTATAGGTATGCTTTTTATTTCGCATTGCAAGTTGATTGATTGTATTTTTTGTTCCTTCACTTTATATCTGTTAACCAGATTTGTTGCAGGTGCAAAATGTTTTATTTTCCCTGGATTCATCGAAAGTTTCCGTGGGTCCTTGCCTACAGGAAACGCAGTAATGAGTGTTTGTGAAGTTGGGATTATTGCATTACCAAAATATACACTCAAATAATCGTGGGTTTTAAACTTGCAACAATATACCTACTTAGTTAGCTTTATTGAAATATTTGTTTATTGTATTTAATTGTTGTTATTATTGTATTTCTGCCCTTACAGCTCAGGATCCCGGCAGTGTGATTTCAAACCATTGTGCTACTCAGCCTACGGAATGCAGAAGCACGGATCACACAATGTCTTTATTTTTAATTCTTACCCAAAACTATCGCGTGCCTGCTAGAACGTTCAGAAAGAACTGTACAATAGCATAATATTTTCAAATCAATGTGGTACATAACAAAACGTGAGATATAATTATCAGATGTTGATAATTTTAAGACATGCCTGGTATAAGTATAAAACATATACAATAATACTTAAATATAGGTAAAGGTACTTAGGGTGTTTGGGGCTGTCACTTGCAAGCCGGTATACCAGCTGATTGACGGGCGAGGCTCTGGCGCAGGTTTTTCTCACCGGGTCAAATCAGATGGCAGCCGCTTACATGTAAACTACTTATATAAAGCCGTATAAGACAAATAAAAAGTAGGAGCAGGAGTAAGTGCATCCCGAGTGCCGAGGTGGAAGCCTCGAATGTAACTGGGAACAACGTTAAGATGGTGTTACAATTGCCTACTATAAAAAATATTTCATATCTTTACCTACCTAACATTATTGTAGTGTACTTTTATTTCATCTTTTAGCTAAAAATTCATTAGAAGAGTATATCTGATTAAAACATACCGACTGGAACGAATTAGCTTAGTAGGCCCAACCTAAGTCATTCTAAGTCTATATATATTAATAAATAAATAATAAATAAATATTCTATGACATTCTACACAGCGCTTTCTAGACCCAAAGTAAGCATAGTTTAACTAGCTTGTGTTATGGGTTCCAGAATGCGGATAAACATACTTATATACTTTTTTTTTGTAAATACATACATATTATACATAGAAACACCCAGACCAATGCAAACAGTCATATCAGAATTCCGAAATTAATGTACTATACTGTGCACTACATTGATGTTAACGATACAGCAACACACAGTGTTTCTAAACAACCACATTTTATTTTGGTATAAACTCACAGTAGACACTCGCAAAATAGTATCTTCGAAGCGCTGGTGGTAGAAATTTGATGACACAAATTTGTCACAAAATTCGGCCGGGTCCGTGCACGATTGCTAAAAACCCTCCACAGTAATCCAATTTCGGTTTGATTGCGTTCAGGGGTCAGCAAGTGCATAGCCAGGCAGGGGGATTGTGGTCGCAGCACTAGTGGGACCGGTGGGTGTCACGCGGTGCTGCGACGACAATCCTAGCTGAGTGCCACCATTGTTAACATGGTACGTGTATGTAATGGCGACCCTCTTTCCTGAGACTTTACCTTCAGCTTACCATCAGGCGAGGTGAAGTCAAATTGACGTGTCCTATATATAAAAAATAGCGCGCTTTAGCACACAGATATACATACATATAATCATGCCTTTTTCCCTCCGGGATAGGCAGAGACAACCATCCGCCAGCTATCTGCTTATGTCCTACATACTTCATGGTACACAGGTATTTTGGATTAAAATTAAAATGTGAACTGTGTACTCCAGAAACTCGTAGCGCTATTTTGAATACAGATTAAAGAACGCGCATCACGCTTAATGTCCACACATTGTTCTTATTGGTCGGCAATAGCTCTGAACTACTCCGGGTAATGGTAGTTTATTTAAGGAGTAGGTACCTACCAACTAGTAACTGAAATTACTAGTATTCCCGGCAACTCCCCAGCTCAGCTAATTTGCTCGTGTTAGGAGTGGATTCCCATCGGTAGTGTAATGAATGGATTCGAACCGGCGATTTCTCAATACTATATATGACATATATATATATATATATATGAATAAGTAGGTCAGTAGCTTAGTAGCTACTGACCTACTTATTCATAGGTATTACCGACTATTTGTGAATGTTTTAGAATACTTATAAGATTTAGATATTAAATTAGGACTAATAATATGAAATATTCTTTTTAGGATACTGTTCTAACATAATTATATAATAATATGCTGGTGACTCATTTTTATGTCCAAAACATTATATGTGTCAAAAAAATTTCTACACGAAGGGCTGATAGTTATTTAGATAGTTTCCTTGTATTCATCTGTTATTGTTTCGGATCTACCCATACTATCCTAGTTATAAAAGACACAATGTACAATTTGGGATATTTGATGTCTTCTGATCCAGTAAGTAACGTATAGACATAAGCAGAACCCTACAAAATTAATGGAACTTACATATGCGTTGAAGGCACTGGGCGAAATTCGCTAAAATATATGAACTCACAGACGCGTTCAAGGCACTGGATGAAAGTAACAGCAACGCTTAATTACCTATAGGTATGCGTTGCCAGCAGTGATTGTGTTAAGAATATAAGACTATATAATTATTACTGACTCTAATATTGAAGAAGATATCTACTCACTACACACATTATTATTATTATCGTTAGTAAAAATAACAAGAACTTGAAGAATGTAATGAAACTATCGAATGATTCTGTTTATGAGAGTAGTTATGACCATATTGGTCAATTAAAATCAAAGATAGTCGGTTGAGCTTTCTTATTACTGAGCCAAGCACATCTCACCAAATCCTAAGTATTAGGATTTTTATGAACCTCGTAAGGTTACATATTTCTAGAAATCTACTAAAACGTATGTATCCAATGAGTTAGTTAAGAATATACATATGGTATTAAATGATAAAGGCATTAAAATAGAATTAGCATAATAACACAACTAAATTCACGCGGAAGAAGTCCCGGCACAGCTAGCTGTTTATAAAAAATGGCTCAATCCTAGTACTGCCGACGTCATGCAAACTTATACAATTACGTACGTATCTATATATGTTTTGCAGTTTCAACATATCTCCTAGCTGAATCTATAGTATAATAAAATTGTAAATTAGTCGTGTCTTTACATTGGGCACATTAAATAAAATACATGGGTTAAATGAACGATTCTGAACACTAAAGAATTCTTTTTGGGTTCTTGCAGTTGCGGTTTTTTAATAGAAAAGTCTTTTTCAGACCTAAAATCTACCGTAAGTATATTTAATTGCAATTGGTTGAGTAGAAACGGATATATGTCCAAAAAACTATAACCGACCTCCGCGCGGAGCCAGCGGAGCCGCGGGCCTCAGCTAGTTTAAAATATTATTAATGTCAGTAAATCCTGTAGGACTCCATAGTGTATTTTATCATTAACTGGCCCTTCTGGCTTTGCCCGTGGCGTAGTTCGAACCCCCGTTGCACCCCTTCAACTAATATACGCTCGTATTTAATAAATATATAATGTATGGAAATCTGCCGGATTTGTTGACATATGATTACTACTCCGCTCCCTTTAGTAGTAGTGTGATAATATTTATCCTATGACACTCACAAATAATGTGGCTTTCTATTTGTGAAAGAAGTGTCAAAATCAGTTCAAAGGATCCATTAATTACCCCTACAAACTCACAAACTTTCCCCGAAAATGTTTCGAAAATCATTCTTTTCGCTTAAAATTCATCAATAAAGTCGGACGAACATGGCATAAACTTATAATATGTTTTCAAAACTTAAACTAAATTCAAAAGACACAAACTGAATTTAGTAAAAGTTGTTACCTCAATTCAATTTCTTAAGCAATTAGTATTAATATGGCGGAGTAATCAAAAAACAATGTTTAAATATGATTGTAAAATCATACATTGTTTCCGGAGTTCGCAAGAATTACGGTAGATGGCTCCAGCGTCGCCTTAAAACGTATATAATATATCGGAGAATTTCGAATATCTGGGACGTGTCTAGGTGGTTCAGTTGGTCAGACCATTCCCCCTGTAAGGGATTGGTCGCGGGTTCAATCCCGTCCTTTATGTCCTCTTTTTCCCATCAAAATCTAATATAATAATAATCAGTTAAGGTGAAACATACGGGCTGTTCCCGGCCATCTTCTCGCTAGATTTATAAATTACAGTTTATTTTGTTTCTTTCGTAATTTCAGCATTATTAAGTCGAAGAAGAGGTATCGGCGACACTAGGATATCATACTGTATTGAACTTAATCGAATTATTGCCTTAAAATCCAACCAATTTTAGAAAATGATGTAGCTTTTGTTTTCTAGAGCCCAAATTCAGCTCAATTAAGACCAATAGATGGTGAATTTAAAAACAAACGGTCTGGTTATTTTTTATGAAGTTATTAAAATTTTGACTGTGGGGATAGGCAGAACTAAAGAAATATCAAGAATATTAAAATAATAAAAGTTCTTTTGGGTGTAAACTATTAAATTTTGTAAAAAAAATGATATGTATACAAACTATATTACATTTTAAAATGGTTTTATGTCATTACCTTGCAAATTGATAACATAACAGAACTTCACGCCTGGATCCCCGAAGGGGTAGGCAGAGGTGTATTACACACCCATGATTAGCCAGTTATGTTTTTAGGTCCCAATGTAACAGGGGGCGAGCCTATTGCCATCTACTGGGCACATTACTTAGCGAGCGATAATTAACATTTTTAATTACTCACATAATTCCGAAAAGTCAGAGGTGTGTGCCCGGGGCGACTGGGGATCGAACTCGAGACCTCGTCTCAGCATCTTAGTTACTAGGGCGGTCGATTTTTTGTCGAATTTCGCAAATTCCTCAGACAGTACAAGTCCCAGAGGGACGGTTGAGGCGTCGGGAGACGCGAGTCGTCAGCGCGCTCACAATGGTGTTATTTACTATATGGATCTCGATACGGAAAATTTAAGAAAAATGTGAAAAACGAAATTTTGAATTCAACAAACTGACTTTAACCGTAGCTACTGTCGCGACTATGCGTCCCAGCTCGACGGGGACAGTGCGGTCGGCGCGAGTCGCCCGTCGGTTCCTAAAAAAGCGAGAAGAACGATAGCCGCCTATAGAAATTTTTTGAAAAATTTATAAAATACTAAGTTTCCAACTGCCGTCCTCAGGCCCCGATCATGGAGGTCGGTAGTCCCGGGCGTAGATGAGTTTGCGGCGTCCTCGCCGCAGACTGCGAAACTCGAGGGGCAGGGTTCTCTCCTGTTCCCTCTCTGCCGTCTCTTTCGCGCGCATTACCTGCTTGCAGAAAGAGGCGGCGGCGTGCCACTTGCTCCCGTCGGAGACCACGGCTCTCACCATGGTCTCCAACGAGAGCACGTCCACGCCCAGGACCGCAACGAGATCCCGGCGTTGAATCGCCCTCGCAGAGCACTCCACCAACGTGTGGAACGCCGTGCCTTCGCCAGGATCCTCGCAGTGCTGGCACTGCGGCGTTGTCTCCCGGTGGATGCGCCACAGATACTTACCGAAATACCCGTGTCCGGTAACCATCTGGCACATGCGGTAGGAGAGGTCCCCATGGTCCCTCTCCAACCACTCCTTCATAATCGGTCTCACCGCCGCAATGGTGGATTCCCCCCACCTTGGATGCTCAAGTCGCACCCTCCATGTCTCCATGAGTTCCCGGCGGAGCTGGGACCGCTGAGCCCTGATCTCTCGGCGCTCTGGCCTATGGCTCCGCTCCAGTGCCTCCTTGCGCCACTGGTACAGCAACGCAAGGGCTCTCGCTTCCAGGTCCCATGGAGGGGTCCCGGCTAGGAGACATGCCACCTCGACGGAGATCGTGCGATATCCCCTGATGACTCTGACGGCCATCGCTTTTAATGGGCTGTTTAATACAGCCACGTTGCGGGCCGCCAGAGTCTCCGCTCATACGGGGGCCCCGTACAGGGCCATGTTTCGCACGATCCCCAGGTACAGTCTCCAGTGGGGGCGTTGGGTCCCTTAACGTTGGGCATCAGCCGCGATAGCGCAGCCGCAGCCCCCCTCAGTTTCGGGACCAGACTTCGGAGATGAGGTCTGAAGTCCCATCGGCTATCGAGTACGAGCCCAAGGTACTTCATCGTGGGCTCGATGCCGATGCTTATGCCCCCTACGGTAAGTTCACCTTGCGTAAGTTCGGAAAATTTACAAACAAAAATTTAACTAGCCAAATAAGTGAAAATTAGGCGGGGAAGTACCCCAAAAACTGCTGAAAACCCGGTCCTATATACGCGTGTGTGGTGTCAAACGAAGCGGGGCATTCTTGTGAACACTGCTGTGATGTTACACTCCGGTACATTTTTTTTTTTTCGTGCGGAATTCCCTTCGGATACCCCCCCGCCGGCCAGCGGGGGCGGTTATGTCGGGCTTGAACCGACTAAAACCGCACGCCGTCTCGGGTCTGCAGACGCCAGGGTGTAAGGTTGCCCATAGAGCATATCCCTCGCATCCCGACTGACCCTGGGCCATCTCCGGTTTCGAGATGGCCCCCTCGGGTTTGGGAACCACGGTGTCCCCGTCTTGCCCCGGTTTGGGGGAAGGGCGCTAGTCGCCCCACGCACCGTCCCGGCCTGCTTCTGCTGGGGTGACAGGCGGCCTCACCTGCCACCCCCAGGCCTGCGCTCATGGAGGACGGAGGTCGTTGAGCGACCTCCAGAGCCTGAGTCGCCTGCGACGCGCGGCGAGCATGTTGCGGGCTCGGCGGGTCCGGGAGAGTTCTGAACCTCTCCTGGGCGCGCTCCGCCATCTCCTTCGCGAGTATCACATGCTAGCAGAAGGAGGTGGCGGCGGCCCACGCGCTCGCGCTCCGCACCATTGCCGCAATCATGCTGCCGAGCGAGAGGACTCCCACCCCGATGGCTGCCACGAGGTCACGCCTCGGCGCCTCCCACGCCGGGCAGTTCGCCAGCGTGTGCTGCCCTGAGTCCTCGCTCGCGTCACAGTGATGACACTCAGGCGTTGGCTCCTTCCTGATCCGATGCAGGTGGTCCCCGAAGCACCCCTTCCCGGAGATCACCTGCGTCAGTCGGTACGAGAGGCTTCTGTGTCGCCTCTCTAGCCAATCTTCCATGACTCCGGTACCTATATAAAAACACACAAAATGCAGATACTTGCTAGATGTCAAAACAAAAAAATTAAAAACGATGAAAATGTAGGATTTTCTAAAGAAAATCATCACGAAAATATGTGCTTCGCGTAAGGCTCGGCCGTACAAATAAAATGATGTATCGCACTCGGTATCTGCAACTGATTTCAGATTTTCTATCAGTCGATGTATCTGAAAACGGTCACCCTTTTTTTTTTTAATGTGCGGAAATCCCTTCGGATACCCCCCCGCCGGCCAGCGGGGGTGGTTATGTCGTGTCTCGACTAAAACCGCACGGTGTCCTCCCCAAGTGTCCGTTGCCGGGCACCTCGGGTAAGCCCTCGAAAGGATAACCCTAGGGTGGCCGCCTGGCCGCGTTGGCCTCGCCTGGTGGGAAAACGGTCACTCTAAGGCAAACTTTGTATCACTTAGGTCGTTTTAGAATGCGCAGAAACACGAATTTCGCAAATTCCTCAGAAAGTATAAGTAAGAAGTTCCAAGTCACATTTCATTGCACTGATGTTGTTGTTTATAGTAGCCAAACTCGAGTCGACATCACTTCGAAATGATTTCAAGGTAACTATTCCTAAGCTCGGCAGCCATTGAGTTCAAGTCTTCAGATTGAGCATTCGACGTGTTTAAGTTTTCTACATTTAATACTAGGGTCAACTTCCGTAGTTCATCTTAGATCAGGACTGCAACTTGTCTAGGTGATTGAAACATTTTCTGTAATCCAAAACCCTCCAAGTGGGCGAAAAATAAGAGAAAAAATTAATCAGAGAGGAGTAAAATTTCTTTTAAAGAAAAAAAACACCAGTGATTGTAGCTATTTCGTGGTACAGGTCAAAAAATGTTATATGTTGAACAATGTTATACGAAGCAAACTGTCGCTCAATTATCGCTGTGTAGCCATCGATGGTATATTTCCACGAAGGCAGACCAAACTGGTGGTATGCCTACAACAAAGAGATAATACAAGAAGTCCAAGCTAGTACCACCGTCGTCGGCTACGGACTGCGAGTTGCCGTAGGTCAGTTTTCGGTAATAGATTGTAGGGTAGGTTTATAGAATGCACTTCAAATACTGTTTGTTTCTACACTCTTAAGCACAATTTCACAGGTTTTCAGTGAAGTTAATTACTTATTACCTAACATAGTACAACAGCTGTAGCAAGATGATATGCACATATTAGATCGTTGATTTTGAGTTTAATCACTGTTTATTTTTATTTTTTATTGAGCGCGAGTAAGTAGTAACTATGCCGTATGTATGTATGGTGCGTATGTTATAATTTTGTTTAATTGTATTATAATGTTTTTTTTATCGAATCCCATTGTTGTATATAGTTGGTACATATAATGCTTTTTATAAATTTATGATATCGCATTTACGGTAAAATTTGTAGCTTGTCTGAAATAACGTAAAGTTTTATAAAATTTTCAAGACTTTGAAATCGTGTAAATTATAGGAGGAACCGGAATATTTTCCATAATTTATTTTATATATTTTGAGATATTGAAACGGCAGACAACCTGCGATCACGTTTTCCGAGTTTTGCTATTCAACTTATGTTCACGCCCGAAGGAACCCACGTTTTGAATGGTGAATCCCCACTTCACCTGCGGCAGGTGAAATAGTAGGTATATCTAGCATTAATATGGAGCTTGCTACTATACCGTAAGTCTGCCGAACGCTGGCTCTCAGTCTATAACTTTATTACTAAACGAAGCGGTGTAATCACATTACACAACTTCACGCCTGTATGCCCGAAAGGGTAGGCAGAGGTGTATCACGAACCTGCGATTCGCCAGTTATATTTAGGTCCCAATGTAATAGGGGGCGAGCCTATTGCCATCTACCGGGTACATTACTAAGCGACCGATAATAAACATTTTTAATACACACATAACTACGAAAAGTCAGAGGAGTGTACCCAGGGCGACTGGGGATCGAACTCGAGACCTCGTCTCGGCAGTCCGTTGTACGTAACGGACTGCTGAGACGAGGTCCACTGAGCTATCACCGCTTTTTCATGAATACGTGTAATCACACGCATTCCTAAACGCTTTCCAGCTTCTTGCACTGATCGGCTCGGCTGTGAGGAGTCTTGTCGGAAGGTTCTTATTCAACTTGTGTCGGCCGGATGTAACGGAAAAGTATGTTGCCTTTCTACCTCGTCTGCATTCGGTCATGCACGTCACCCTAAAACGCCACTGCAAGTTTTTTTTATTGATAATAGGCTCTCGTTTGATTACTATCGCACCTGTTGGTAAGTTGGTAGGTATATAAGGTAGGTTATATTTAAACTTGGATAAAAATGACTCATAGGGGGATTTAGCTTCTCATTCTGAAACTGCACCCACGTTTCTGTTTCGCTCTTAGAAATCAATATCCCACTAGCCAGTCACCCGCCCACCAGCCAGACCAGTTAGCCGACGAGGACCTCAAGCTCTATGTGTTATTAGGACTTAGGACCTAGGTGTTGCCATGCACATTCAGCTTGCTACAAGCTGCCCGCTAAGTAGATATTTGAAGTTAATGAACTATCTCTCACAGTGCTGCGTCAAGGTCCTGAAGATAACGTCGGGCACACCGATGCGGTTATTATCTTTGAAATTCGAGACTAAAGAAGAGAATCCATCGGATAATTAGTAGAAGCCCGTAATACTGGCAATAGATCCAGTGCCATGTCTCTGATACTATAATTAGAGCCGCCTTTACCCGGGGGTGCAAGGAACAATCACAGTCACACACAATAGAGAATTTTTGTGAAAGAAAAGTTAGGCGTCTCATGAAAATAAAGCTACTCACGGAAAATTAGCTTCATAATACTTACTTGTAAAAATGGACAGTGGATCTGGACTATTACATGCTGCACTTAGCTTCTATTGTTTTCAATGTGAGGGTTCTATTACACTATCAGTGCCATTTAACATCCAACATTTAATGTTTCCTTCATGGTGTAGGACATCTCCCTACGTACTGTTATGTACATAATATATTACTTAGTTAATTAGTTGTAGTCATTTAGTATTTAGAATACCTACCAACTTGTCTACCATCTAACTAGCCGATAGGTTCGACAGCGTGGTAGACGAGGAGCAACTTAACAGCGTGCAACCACACGATATTCGAATATACACTGACGGGAGCAAACTAGAGGGCCGCGTCGGGGCTGCTGTCTCTGTGTGGAATAGCCAGTCCGATACTGGGGCCCGCAAGTTTGCTCTCGCAGCTCACTGTACCGTCTACCAGGCAGAGCTCCTGGCGTTGCGCACATGACGTTGCCGCGTTCGGGGTGTTCAGTGACAGCAGGGCGGCGCTCCTCAGCGTAGTCAATCCGCACTCTCTTCACCCCCTCTCAGTGGAGATTAGGGACGCTCTTGGCCGCTGTAAGCAGCAGGGCAAGAGCGTCTCTCTCTACTAGATCAAGGCCCACGTTGGTCTTGAAGGGAACGAGAGGGCGGATTGCCTCGCCAAGGAGGCCGCCTTAAGGCACGAGAAAAAACCGGTCTACGACCAGTGTCCTGTCTCATTCGTCAAGAGAGTCCTAAGACAGGGCTCTCTTGACGAATGGAACAGGCGCTATCGGGAAGGTGAGACCGCCTCAAATACCAAGTTGTTCTGCCCTTGCTCGGTGGAGGCATATAGGACGGTCAGGAGGAATGCCATCGAGGGTCCTATAACCCAAATCCTCACGGGGCACAGTGGGTTCTCCGAATACTTGACGCGATTCACGCGTAAGGTGGACCCATCGTGCGCCCGTGAGCCTGCGGTCTCGG
Source organism: Cybosia mesomella (assembly GCA_946251805.1). Taxonomy (NCBI): domain Eukaryota; kingdom Metazoa; phylum Arthropoda; class Insecta; order Lepidoptera; family Erebidae; genus Cybosia; species Cybosia mesomella. The sequence goes on from OX276403.1 coordinate 18,323,525, forward strand.
AGTCGGTGGTTCACCTCCTGACGGTCTGCCCGATACACGCCAGAAATAGGCTCGTACTGGAGATAGCTACTGGAGTAAAAATGGACAAACAAGGCATAAAAACATTAATTAGCAAGCATTCCGAGCTGACTTTAAAATTTGCTACTAAAATAGCAAGGATAGTAAACGGAAGAAACAAGGTGTAGGAACTATGCTAGCCCATCATGCTGGGCATAATGCTGCCTAGCATAAAATTAAAATAGTTTTAAAAATTGTTGTCGCTCCACATAGTATTAGATTTTAGTAAAACCTGAAAACCTGTCTTAGAAATTAAGAAATGAATGCCACTACGAATATGTAATAATGATAAGTAGCTATAAGATATAAATGTAAAGAACTTGTATATAATAAAATAAATAAAAGAAAATAAAAAAGAATAGGTTTAATGTAGGTATACAAATCCCGGATGCCCCCATATCCCCACAGGGATAAAAGGTTTGTATGAAAGTGCGAGAGGGATAAATGCGAGAACTGGTATGACAAAGAGGCTCGGAATGTAAGAAAAAAAGCTTAGATTTATATAGGACAGTGTTTTAATTTCAACTGTAATAAAATTATTAATAAAAGAATCAAATAACCCGACTGCCCTAAAAAGACCGAAACAAGTTTGAAAGCAGGCGGGACCCATTAATTTTCTTTCGGTTTATGATTTGCATCTGGGTCCCGCCTGCTATCAAACTTGTTTCGGTCTTTTTAGGGCAGTCGGGATATTTGCTTTTTTAATTAATAATTTTATTGTATACTTTTTAGTTATGATATATATATTTTTGAAATCCCCTTTTAAAGTTCTTCATTTTGATAACTTACCCTACTAGATAAGTTTGAGGGAAAATATTTTTTGAATAACATACATTTTAGCGCCAAAAATCCACCATTTCGTTTTTTTTTATTTTGATATACCCAGTGTCACTCTCACAGTGCATACGAATCTAACGACACCTCTCAAGCTAAAATCCATCGAGCCGTTCAGGCTGCAGAGCGTGCCAAACAATTATACATACATACATACTCTCGAAAAACATCACCCTCCTTCTGGCGCAGTCGGGTAAAAATAGGCCCCGCTCCATAGAGGGAGTAGGCAAAAAAAAAAACTAGCCGATAGATAGGTAGGTGCAATTTGTAAACAGTCGTGATTACTGGCCCTACGAACTTGGCTGTTAATGCAGAAGAATCTCGTAGCGTTACTTTGTATCCTAAACGAATAAAAGATATTTCACTTTGACTTCGTTTTTTTATTTATCTACCAAACCATCGATCTTTTGTTTGCTTTTTATGCGTCGACGATTCAATAACCTTACCTACACCACCTAGGTATGTTATGCTGTTTACTTATAGTCAACACAAAACTGTAGGTACATCTTACAATTTTGTGCCATCTACCGAATTTAATTATTCTTATACGAGTCGTTTGAGATCACACATAGCAATAGTGTTTTACAGTCAAATGAAAGTATTAACGAATGAGAAGCGAAACGAACTTGCGGCTGATGACCAAGACCTTTAGGGACCAAATCAACCCCACCTGCATGATGTACACCTGCATGATGTACACCTGCATGATGTACACCTGCATGATGTACACCTGCTGATTGACGCACCAGGCTCTGATGCAGACTTTCCTCTTGGGGTTAGGAGGTCAGACGGTAATCGCTCCCATAAAAGCAGTTTATTTTATTAAACCAATAAAAATTCAAAATGCGAGTTTTTAATGCGACTTCATGCTCGGTGTACGGATGAAGAGGAAGAGGTGGGTATATTGGAATGAGAGGCTTCAGTTATTTTTTCACTTCAAATAAACGAGTCAAGATTTGTGTCTGCCTAGTTAGATGTGTTTTACCTTAGACGGCAGACCTCCCCAAGCAGCTGACTATAGCTAACTATCAAATTCAGTGATCTCGTTAATATCGCGACATTAGCTACCCAGGCTACATCTTCTGAGGTGCATCGCATTGGGTTTTTTAAGGTGGACACAGCCCAGCATTTTTCTAGTTACGTCCATAAGACATGACATGACGTAGATTTTATCCGATACGGTTTCTGAGAGTGGCGGACAACTTAGATCCTTTACATTTTCCCAATCCCGTTAAATCCTTCCCTCTTTCCCTTTGCTGGTGATAAAACACGGGTGACGGTAACCACATAGCATCAGGTGGGCTGTGTGCATGTTTGGTATTAAAATACAGTAGCCTACCTACTTACATCATTATACGAGGGCTATATGATAAATACTTACCTGGCCTATAGGATACAACGCGTATAACGAAAGACCTAAGAAAATTCAACGGCTGTTGATTAACCATGCAAGCCATTTAATACTGTTGATTGATGGCACTTGGTGGAACTTGCTACACATATTGGAACAATGTATCACTTGTACTTTTTCACAACTTTATTTAATAACTACACTTGACCGGTTTCGCCTCACGGCATTCTCAAAGGTTTTTTCTATAATATTTATTTATATGTTACAGTCACCACGTATAGATCCTCAGATGTAAGAACTTAAATAACAATAATGTTTATAATGTCGGTAGATGGAAAGAATGCGTAATACCAGCGCTAAATTTTACCCTAAAAATTTGGGAGAATAAATTTTAAATTAAAAAAAAAATTACCCATACAGATACACAAAATTAATTAAATTAGAATTACAAATGTCAAATTATTAAATGTCAAAATAGAATTATATTAATAAATATGTAGATGTCATTATCTATTGTATACTCCGCACGCCGAATGATGATCCTTATGACGTTTCAACTGACAGTTGTATTAGTTATGCGAAACAATTTCGATAAAATACTGTTTTTTCAGGCAAATGTCATGTCATTCAGCCAAGGTCATTCAACATAATAAGCAATATTTATTTATTTTGAAAAAAAGACTACGCGCATTGATGGACATAAAACACTAGATAAAAAAGTAACAGCCTTATTATATTTTATCTTACTATACTTTAATTTTTATTCAAATTGCATAATATAAAGAATTTAAAATTCTTTTTGAATTGAATTTTAAAGAATTCATAATTAGCGGGCAATTATGGATTACATGGAAAAGTATTTAAAAGGAGGCCATAGACCTACCGTATTTTTTTAATTCAGTCATGTCATGTCTTGTCAGTCTGTTTTGTCTTCTTGTCACACCGCATCACATCGCGTCATACGAGTGCTCTAACGCCTTGTATGCGCCACGTCTTTCTTTGTTAGCTGAGTTTTGTTTCTGTTTTCGCTGTTTTGTGTTATTTGTTGATTTTCTGTTACCTGTTTGTTGATTTTCGGTTTTGCAAAATGCCGAAAAGACAGCGGAAAACTGTTCTCAACAGTGAAGTTCGCGAGTTTGTAGTTCGTTTGCGAGACTATTTTGCTCGTGAACAACAAAATGGCGGACCCTTGTTACCGCTTGACAATGTTCGCGATCGTGTAGCCGATGCTCTAGGAATCGGAAAGGCTACTGTTTCTCGAATAACAAAGGAAAAATTTGGGGAGTCGTCCATGGAGGACAATAAACTAATAACACCAAAGAAGAAAAAGAAAACGTTATGTCATAGTTATAACAGAACCTGATGATTTTGATTTAGATGCTATACGCAATCATATTTATGGTTACTACCTACGAGGTGAACTACCGACCTGCCAGAAGTTATTATCTTCATTAAAAGCTGCAGAACTCTTCAAAGGCGGTGCTATACTTCTCTTAGAATTGTTTTGAAAAACTGTGGATTCCGCTATAAAAAATGTGACAAGAGAAAAATATTAATGGAGCGTACTGACATAGCTTTACTACGATGCGATTTTCTTCGCAAAATCAAACAAATTGATAACTGGGAGAAGGTACTCGTAGTATACCTTGATGAGACATGGCTGAACGCCAATCATACTGTAGGTAAGGCATGGACGGATGACACAGCCAAATCCAGCACAAAAACTCCTGAAGGAAAGGGCCAGCGCTTAATCATTTGCCACGCTGGCACAGCTACAGGTTTTGTGCCGAATTGCCTGTGGGCTTTTAAGTCAGTGAAAACAACGGAGTACCACGAGGAAATGAATTTCGAAAACTTTAAGACATGGTTTATAAAACTATTAGAAAATTTGAATGAGCCTCACTATATTTTAATGGACAATGCTTCATATCACTCAGTTCAAATTAACAAACCCCCCAGCAGCAATAACAAAAAAGCTGAAATTATAGAGTGGTTACAATGCAATGGTGTGGAAACTGACAGTCAGATGTTAAAAAAAGAGTTGGTTAGACTGTTGAACTTTCACAAACAACAGACGCACCCATCATATTTTTTGGATGAATTGGCCAAATCAAATGGACACACGGTAATTCGGTTACCGCCCTATCACTGCCAATATAATGCAATCGAGTTGATATGGGCGCAGATCAAAGGTATCTATATTTTTTATTTATATAATATTATGTATATGCATATATTTCTAAAAATAATTACTAAATGTACAAATATTTTCAGGTCATGCAGCTAGGCATAACACAACTCCGCCATTCACGGCAAATAAAATGATGGTTTTATTGGAAGAAGCTTGCGCTCAAGTGACAGCTGACGATTGGCGAAAAGTGGTCGAAAGAACGAAGAAAATTTGCTTACAAGACTGGGATCGAGATGTACAATACGACAATATCATTGACCAACCGTTAATAATAAACGTCACGGATAGCTGCAGTTCAGACTCAGATTTTGAAGATCCGATTGACCCTGTATCAGATTCAGATTGATATAAATAAAATACAAACTCAAAGCATTTGTTTTATTTTTCCAACAAATTATCGATATTTTGTTTATCGATGTGTCCCTTCTTAGTCGATAACAGCTTGACGACGTAACTTTTGCAGCACGTACCATGTACATTTGCATTGAGTTTTTTTCTATTATTTCCGAACATTACGTAATAATTTCTTAATATTCATTTTTATAATTTATTATTGTACACAATTATGATTTTTTCGACTTTTTAATGAACCTCTAAAGGATTTGATGTGATAAGACGTCAGTACAATGTTAAGCGCTAACGAACTGTCATAGGGATCATCATTCAGCGTGCGGATTATAGTAACGGTGAACGATTTAAATCTAACTGTTGATTTAATATAATGTTTCGGTCAGTTTTGATCAACCTATTTATTTCAAGAGCCTCAAGGGCATTCATTTTTCTACCTTTATCACAACATTGTAGGACTTTGAAGTTGTTGAAATTTAGCGCTGGTATTACGCATTCTTTCCATCTACCGACATTAGGTATAAACATTATTGTTATTTAAGTTCTTACATCTGAGGATCACTATACGTGGTGACGGTAACATATAAATAAATATTATATAAAAAACCTTTAAGAATGCCGTGAGGCGAAACCGGTCAGGTGTAGTTATTATATATAGTTGTAGAAAAGTACAAGTGATACATTGATTCAATATGTGTAAACATGCAAGAATTTGTAAATAGTTCAGTAAGTAGTGTAGGTACGTATACCTTAAAAAGAGTTATATTCACGAATAATGTACCTAACCTTTTTAGTATTAGCAGCGCCATTGCTGGCCTGGCCATAAAAATGGCGCTGCTAATACTAAAAACTTCTCATACAGTCCTTTGTACTACGCTACTAATAATTACTTTTTACAACACAAAAACATCTAACGGTTGTGCCTTTCTCATTTACAGATGCTGGGTCCACGGCGTCGATACAAATGAATCAATAGCAGACTGGAATTCTACTGAAATATTGGCTGCTATTCCTAAAACAATAACGGGTGATCTACATACTTGCTTCATTTTCGATACCAATAACACAACTACAACCTGCTCGAAGTGGGTATATGACACAACGTACAGGACGTCTTCTAGAGGAATGGAATGGGATTTAATTTGTGGCAAGAGGTGGATGGGGGCATTAGCACAGTCTTCTTATATGTTTGGAGTATTTAGTGGAGCTGTTATTCTCGGTGGTATGGCGGACAAATACGGAAGAAAACCCATATTTTGTTGGTCGGGAGTACTACAGCTAGTTTTTGGTGTAGTGGTTGCATTCATGCCTGAATATTGGTCATTCATTGCAGTTCAATTTTTATATGGAATTTTTGGATCAGCCGGGTCGTATATAACCGGTTTTGTGTTAACAATGGAAATGGTAGGAGCTAGTAAAAGAACTATATGTGGAATTACTTTTCAAGCGGCATTTGCTTTTGGTATTATGTTAGTAGCGGGTTGGGGAGCAGTCATAGACAACAGACAAATTCTTCAAGTAGTTTATGGACTTCACGGCCTTCTGTTAATTCCGCATATTTGGATCATGGATGAATCACCACGTTGGTTGTGGGCTCAAGGCCGGTCTAAAGAATCTGTTAATATAGTTGAAAAGGCCTTAGAATTTAACAAGTCTGAAGAAACATTAGATAGAGCTGAACTAGTATCTTGTGGAAGAGCCAAAGCATCTAAAGGCTCTGTTGAACCTTCTGCTGGTACCACAGATATGTTTAAGACACCAAATTTAAGAAAGAAAACACTAAATGTCTGTTTTTGTTGGTTTGCTAATTCTATAACATATTATGGGCTTACATTAAGTACTGGTAAACTTGAAGGCAATCCCTATTTGATTACAGCTATTTTAGGGTTTGTAGAGATTCCAAGTTACGCCGCTGTTGTTTATTTTCTAGACATTTGGGGTAGAAGGTCTCTGATGTGTTCTTTGATGCTTGTGGGAGGTGCATCATGCATAATAGCAACTTTGCTACCTTCCGGGGGAACAATATCTACGGCCATAGTCATTGCTGGCAAACTGTTTATAGCTGGATCCTTTGCTATAATATATAACTACTCGGCAGAACTATTTCCTACAGTTGTGCGCAACTCGGCCCTTGGCCTTGGTTCTATGTGTGCCAGGCTTTCTGGCGCTTTAACACCATTTATTTCCTTACTTGATTCATTTGATCCTAAAATTCCAGCTGTTATATTTGGGGCGATCGCTATTCTATCAGGAATTTTATGTATGTTCCTACCCGAGACAATGAATCGACCCATGCCTCAATCATTAGCCGACGGTGAACAATTCGGTAAAGGTGATACTTTGTTCACTAGTTGCTTAGGAAAGAAACGAAACAGAACTTATTCCGAAGATAGTAAAGCACCTGAAGCAATGGTTCCATTGGATGATACAAACAGGAAAGTTTGAGTAACAATAGCATTTAAGTATTAGGTACATACCAGGCTGTTCAATTATATCTAAGTCACCTATTCGAACAAAATGGCGTCCGATAAGTTATGATAATCTTTCTTAAGTTTTTTAGGAATGTATAGATAATAAAATTATCTATATATATAAGTATTTTAACTAACCATTTATCACTATTTAAGTTATTTTTTAAAATAAATTTTACCTACCTACCTAAACCTCGTGCAATGTTGGCACAAAATTGTGTCAGACTCTAGTTTACCTAAGCTATGTAGGAAAATGTAGCATGAATGCATGATGCACAGGTAAGTAATAATATTATGTAATCTGATGTTTTTTAAAACAAGCTCTTATTAAAAGCATCAGTTGTACTAAATCGAAAATTATAATTTTATGCATAGTGCTGATTTCAAAAGTTGTATCGCGCAAGTTCATTCTGTTTTAATTGCACTACAAGCTTTTGAAATCAACAACCCTTTTTTATTTACGTGTGGAAACTTGACGGGCTTCACCCCATCGGTGCCAACAATGATATGGGTATTTCGGAATCGGACCGACTAAAACCACACGGTGTCCTCCCCAAGTATCCATTGCCGGGCACCCCGGGTAAGCCCTCGAAAGGATATCCCCAGGATTACCAGCCGACTTTGGTCACCATCTCGGCCTCACCTATGGGGTCGGGTTTGATCCCGTGTCTATGAATTGGCAGGCGTGTGTGGACACACACGACACGCCTCCGTCTTGGCCTGCTTCTGTAAGGACGGCGAGTCGGCCGCCTGCTGTTCTCAGGCCCCAATCATGGAGGTCGGCAGCCCTGGGCGTAGACAATTATGCGGCGTTGTCTCTCGGTGGATACGCCACAGATATTTAACGAAGCATCCGTGTCCGGTAGTTATCTGACAACCGGTATGAGAGGTCATCGTGGTGCCTCTCCAAACCACTCCTCCATGACCGGTCTCAGAGATATACCGCCTCGACGGAGATCGTTTGATATCCCCTTGTAACTTTGACGGCCAACTTTTTCAATGGGCTGTGTAGAACAGCCACGTTGCGGGCCGTCAGACGTTCCGCCATCAGCACAAACCTTTTTTTTTTGTGCAGAAATCCCTTCGGATACCCTCCGCCGGCCAGCGGACATGGTTATGTCGGGCATGAACAATACATAAAATTATTATGATCGTTTTAGTACAACTGATGTTTTTAAAAGTGCTTGCCAGAGAGTTCGTCAAGACAAAATTAATGAGTCCAAATTCGAAAGGTTTATCTTGTTTCGTTTAAGAGTTCCTATAGCCACCTTTGTTCTCCATCAGCAGACCCTGAATACTATATAGGTAATACCAGAGAGTTTGTCAAGACAAAACAAATAAGTTCAAACTCGATAGAGGTTATCTTGTCTAGTTTAGGAGTTTCTATGCCCATCTTCCTACTCTATCATCAGACTCTGAATACCATGTAAAACCAGCGAGCTTGTCAAGATAAAACAAATGAGCCCAAACTCGATAGGTTTTTCTTGTTTAGCTTAGGAGTTCCTATGACAACTTACCCACTCCATCATTAGACCCTGAATACAATGTCACATTACAGAGTTTGTCAAGACAAAACGAATGAGCCCCAACTCGATAGGTTTATCTTGTTTAAGAGTTCCTATGGCCACCTTCCAACTCCATCATCAGACCTGCTCCATGGTACCATATTAGTGCATTGTACATTTCCAAACTAAATGTGCATGCAAAATATAATCTCAATCGGTTGAGGATAATTGCCTCAAAATTCAGTTACAACCCGAACCCGAACTTTTAGAGCAAGTTGAATAAAAGCTTATAAAAAAGAAAACCTGTGACGAACGGGCCTCACGTGACGTTCTATCTGGTCATAAACGCAGATTCAAACACCAGCGATCAGCTTACGTCCGCCTTAGGTACATTTAAAGGGACTGGCCGTCAGTATGCACACTCTTTCCCTGCCATGCAGCGGAGGTGTGGACTGTATCTTTCGAACGAGGTCAGGGAAAGTATAAATACTCGTCCCTGTGCGTCTCTCTAAGCGAAAGGATAAACCGACCGCGAGCGGTACGGTTCCGAATTAGATTGAACAGGAACACCAGTAAATAAGACACAGAATTCAGTTGAATAATATGGCTTTAATAATGGCCCATCTGATCAGTGCAAAGTCTGAGTGTTATCTCGAAGACTATTGCTGGCGACTCGGCTAAGATGTCGCAATCGTTCAAAATGTTGTGCCAGCTTAATTACTCTCGAACTTTACCATGACGAGGGCCGTCAAAATACGAACAAATTATACGGAAATTTACATTCATTTTTCACTATCTATTTTACAGTTTTTTACTTATATTTAACGAACTATGTACAAGAATTATAATGTGTAAATGCAACAAGATGGGTAGGGCGGTCACCCATCCTATGGTAAGGGTTTTTAATAGGTATTTACTATTGTTTACTAATTACAGCAGTTTACAATCGAAATTATGAGTGGCTGGGCTCTATCATGCGACGTTATTGGTCGATTACACAAATATTATATATCGTACGGTATTACATGGGTTGTTATGTGGTAGCCACTCACTGACTCTATATAATGCATAAACTTTACTTCACACAACAGCGCTTTTATGGCTGATTTTACTAATTTACTATACAGTGATTTTACATATTAAATTTCTTATATCTATTAACAAAAAAAGGGGTGCTGCGACCGTCTCGTGCGTACGGTGGCTGTGTTGATTGAATGTCTAAGATCATTTTACTTTTGTCACAAATCACTGGTTTTACGATTCACTAATTTTCAATTTCATTTATACGGATCACGAATCACTTTCACTAAGTGTCTGTCGCGAACATTTCTCCCGCCGTGCAGCAGAGTGAGGCGCGGCCGCTTGTGATGCTGCATTCCTCGGTGAGCGACATCACTTAGGCAGTGGCACGATCTTCTTAGTTGGGCGCTTGAGCACGCCCCCGGCTGTGCGCACCTCAACGGTCCGGACTTGACCGTCGGCGCCTGGGTAGACGGCGGTGACTCGGCCCCTTGGCCAAGTGTTGCGGGGCAGCTGACCTGGAGGATCGCCGACCTCGATGCGAGGGCCCGACCCATGGGGCTCCCGCCGGTGTTGCAGCTCGGGTAGGTACTTGCGCACCCATCTGCGCCAGAACATGTCGGCGAGCGCCTGAGCGCGTCGCCACTGCTTCTTGTGGTCGATGTCGGTAGAGTCGAACTCACCGAGCGATGAAAGTCGGGAGGAACCACCGAGTAGGATGTGGTTCGGGGTTATAGCCTCGTCGTCTTCGGGGCTCACGGAGACGTGTGTGAGGGGGCGGCTATTCACTGTGTATTCCACCTCACACAGCAAAGTGGAGAGCACCTCTTCATGGGGATGGCGCTCGTGTAGGACCGTAGTGAGTGCGGTCTTTACGCAGCGTACTAGACGCTCCCAGACACCCCCCATAAAGGGAGCAGCGGGGGTGATGAAGCGCCACACGATGCCTCGATGAGCGGCTTCGCGAGACAGAGCCTCGCGCATCTCGCGGTCGGCACCATGCATGTTGGTGCCATTGTCTGAGTATATCTCAGCAGGGCAGCCTCGGCGCGCGGCGAACCTCCGCAAAGCTAGGATTGCGGAGTCCGCGCTCAGGCTGGCGGCGACTTCCAGGTGGACTGCCCGGGAGGTCAGGCAGGTGAACAGCGCCACATAGCGCTTTTGGTGTTGCCTGCCGATAGTGACACTGAGCGGCCCGAAGTAATCGAGCCCAGTGTAGGTGAAAGGCCTGCGGTGGTGCGCAAGGCGTGTCTTCGGATGGTCACCAGTAGCTGGCTCAGGTGGCTGCGCCTTCCTGATGCGGCACTGCAAACACAGATGAAGGACCGACCTGGTCGTCGGCCGTAGGCGTAGTACCCAGTAATGTTGGCGTACCTCATTGATAACGGTTTCGGTACCACTGTGATGCAGTTTTCGATGCGTCCAGTCTATGTACAACTGTGTGATTGTGTGTCCTCCATCTAATATTGGCGGCCTTTTTACTGCTTCGGACACGTCTTGTGTTACTGATATTCTGCTCGTTAATACGATTACTCCGTCTGCGAGCTCAACACGGAGTTTTCGGAGTCGGCTGTCTAGAGGCACTTCCTGCTGATTTTTTAATCTTTCGATGTCCCTTTTAAATGCGGTGTTCTGTACGCATTTAACAAGCTGTAATTCGGCTTTGTGAAGGTATTCAGCGGTTAAAATTTTAAAATTCTGATTGGGTACAGTGTTCTGGGGTAACACTGGCCCTTTAGATACCTTTACTCGCCGAGCAGTGTGACGCCAATCGGGATCCTTTTCTCTGTTTTTGATCGTCCTCTTGTAGGCCACCTGTTGAGTCCGAGGTTTTCGGAGTGCGTCTATAAACTGTAGCACCCGGGCGGTGGTGCGTAGAAGCTTCTCCCAGCTGGAGAACCTGGTGACGTCAATTATTGAGGCACTTACGTCTGTTGCGGTGGTGACTCTCTCTTCGCCGGTGGCTTCGGTTATTAGCGGCTTCTCGGATGGCCAGTCTGTCGCATCCTTATATAGGAAGGCCGGCCCGTTGTACCACTCGTGATCGGATGTGAAATTAGCAGGTACATCGCGAGTGGCTGAGTCTGCTATGTTTGACTTTGACGGGAGCCATCTCCAGTCCTCGACCTTACTGCTATCTTCTATGGCGGCGATCCTGTGAGCTACAAAGGGTTTATAAATACGAGAGCCTTTCCTTAACCAAGTTAAAACTGTTTTGCTGTCAGACCAGTAGGTAATAGAGTCTGGCTGAATCCTGTGGCTCTCGGTGACGGCTGTAGCTAATCGAGTTCCCATCACCGCAGCTTGCAGCTCCAATCTAGGGATCGACGTGAGTTTCAATGGGGTCACCCTCGCCTTTGCCGTGACTTGACTGACTCTCACCTGTCCGTCATGGGTGACGGTCCGCCAGTAGATGGCTGCAGCGTAGGCTGCTTCGCTGGCATCCGAAAAAACATGCATCTGAATTGTATGACCATCGGTGTATCCCGGGTAGCACCTAGGTATCCTCACGAACTTGAGAGCTTGTAGATGATTTGTCCATACGCTCCATTGGGCTGAAAGTTTCTCGTCTAGCGGTTCGTCCCAGTCTGTGCCTAGGCGCCATGCCTCCTGGAGAATCTGTTTGGCTCTCACGGTGACCGGTGATGCCAACCCGAGAGGGTCATACAACGACATAATTATTTTTAAAGCTTCCCTCTTGGTAGGCGACGTCTTGTTGTCAGGCAGTCTGGCTAGTTTTAAATTAAAACTTAGAGTGTCTGTCTGTGGGTCCCAGATCAGGCCGAGGATCTTCTCTTCCTGGGCCTTAGATGTGATATTTACACATTCAGTGTGGTTCGGACTGTTCTCTAATCGATCTTTCAGCTGTACAGAGTTAGAGACCCATTTTCGTAACTCGAACTTGGCCTTTCTGTGAATGTCACGTACCTGTGTGGTGATGCGTATCGCCTCTTCTATGTTTGGGAAGCTGTCAAGGTAGTCGTCCATATAATGATGGTTGACGATGGCGTTCACTGCTTCGGGATAGTCGTCTGAGTGCTGCTTCGCGTTCCAATTCTTCGCGAAGATCGCGGTGCAAGGTGAGCTGGCTACGCCGAAGATGATAGATTTCATACGGTACTCATCTGGCGCTCCCTCCCGCCGGTTACCTCTCCATAGGTATCTTAGTGCGTCCCGATCTTCTGGACGCACCTGCACCTGCATAAACATCTCAGTGATGTCAGCTGACACGGCGATTTGGTGGCGACGGAAGCGCATCATGACACCTGGGAGTGACTGTAATAAGTCCGGGCCTGTTAGTAGGAAGTCGTTGAGAGACTTTCCTCCCGATTTGGCGGCAGCGTCGTGGACTATCCTTAGCTTGTCTGGCTTGCTAGGGTTGTGTACGTCGAAATGCGGTAAGTACCAGGTCTTACCTGGTCTGTCTGGCTTCGGAGCTTCCTCCGCATACCCTTTCTGTATGAGTAATTCAATCTGTTCGGTGTATTTCGATTTTAAATCTGAATTACGATCTAATTTTCGTTCTATGGAAGTTAGTCTGTTAACAGCGTTATTATAGCTGTCTGGCATAACGTCGTCGTCCTTCTTCCCTAGAAGAGCTGTCTGTACGCGGCCATCGGTTAGTTGAACGGTATTGTTTTCTAAAATGTTCGCAGCTAACTGTTCCGGATCGGATTTCGGGCGACGCGGGTTGATTAGAAGTGATTCTATTGCGAAATATTCTTTTAATTGACGGTCAATGCTGTCGTCAACGGTTGAGAGTTGATTGATAAAATGTATACTGTGACCTAAGGCTCGGCTGTGGCTTCCATGCAGCACCCATCCTAGTGCTGTGAGCGAGGCAACTGGCTGTTGGCGAGGTCCCCTCTTGGTGTGGCTAGATATTAAAAGGTGCCAGTTGTCTTGGCCTATTAGTACCTTTGGGGTTCCTCCGGTGTAGACGAGCTGATCTTTGATATCTGCCAGATGTTCGCAGTCCTCAATGTCCGTCTCGCTGATGGTCTGTGACGAGAGTTGCAGCTTGGGCACGGTTCTCACCGTCAACGGGATGCTGGTACCATCGGGGTTGCCTATATAAACTTCGACTCTTCGTGAGTCCGGTAGATCGATCGCTGTATCCCCAATGGCCTTGATGGTAAACGGTTCAGTCTTACCTCGGGCTCCCAGTTCGGCAGCTATATCTCTATCTATGAGGGATATGGTAGATCCATCGTCAAGGAGAGCGTACGTCAATATCTCTCCCGCCGGTCCGGAGAGTTTAACTGGTGCTATCTTTAAAAAGGCTTGCTTACTTGAACGGATAAATGAACTAGCGACTGTCTCTTCTTGAGGTTTCTGTTTACTATAATGAAGTAATCTGTGGTGAGAGGCCGGACAGTTGTCTACACCACACTTCCTGATCTGACATCTATGATCGCTATGGCGGAATTTAAGACAACGAAAACATAGTTTGTGTTTCTTCGCCAAGTCCCACCTCTTATCGGAGTTTCCTTTGATGAAGGTTTCACAGTTCGATGCGTAGTGCCCCTCAGAGTCGCATATCCTACACTTACGTGTGATCTTATCTTCGGTCTGTCGCTCAGTGGCCGTAAAGGCTCTCTGAGGGACACGACGATTCGGCTGGTTATCTCGGTTATCTCTGTTATCTCTGATAGTCTCGGCTGGTGCGAAGGCACTACAATAGCGGGCATATTCGGTTACGTACTCGCTGAACGAAGCTAAATCAGGAGTAGAGTTATACTTTTCGGTATACGTGCGATACCATTGCACACGGAGTGAATTAGGCAGCTTATCTGTGAGTATTCGTAGTAATTCGGCATTCATCAGATAATGGTTTTTCTTTAAAGCCTGAAGAGTGACGACGCTACTCCTTATACGACTGGCAAACGTACAGATGTCCTTAGGGGCTTCGGTACATCGCGGCAATGCTCTTAGTTTATCGGTTTCTGATTGAGCGATGGAGTCAGGTCGTCCGAATTGGAGCTCAAGTTCTCGGATAATATGCTCCGGCTGTGCATTTGCTATAAGTTCGGAACTAACAATTTCTAGAGCTCTGCCTTTAAGGCTTCGTCTGAGTCTAGCTGTATTCTCGATGTCATTAAAATACATCTTAGTGGTGTCATATATTGCTTTGAATGACAGCCATTCGGTATGCGACCCGCCAAACACTGGTAAAGTCATTATGACCTTCGATGCCGATGGATACGAGGACGTAAATGAAGCCTCCATCGGTTTTCTATCAGCGAGCGCAGCTATAGCAGATGTTAGTTCGGTAATAAACGGTTTCAAATAATTCTCATTTGACTGTACGGTAAATTCGGCTGTGCCCCCAACCCGGGGCACGTTAAAAGGCTCTTTCTGAGTCTCAATATAAGCGGTTGTACCCCCAACCCGGGGTACCAAAGGTGTCTCCTTTTGGAGCTCGGTAAATTCGGCTGTGCCCCCATCCCGGGGCACGATAGGAGTCTCTTTCTGAGGCTCAATATAAGCGGTTGTACCCCCAACCCGGGGTACCATTGGTGCCTCCTTTTGGAGTTCATTTAATTCGGCTGTGCCCCATCCCGGGGCACGATGGGAACCTCTTTCTGAGGCTCATCTTCGTGGGTCTCCTTCTGGAGGTGTCCACTTACGAAACGTGGTTCTAAGCCGAGTCGTGTCGAGGGCGCATCTTCTTGTAACCACGAACGAACATATTCGGACCTTGAATGGGCATCATCATCATAATCGGTGTCTTCGGCTGACTCTTCAGCCCTGCGTAGTGCCACCTCAGCTAGTTGCAGTTTAATTTTTAGCATCTCCTCCTGAGCTTTCAATGCACGCTTGCGCGCCCTCGATTTACTATGTATAGTAGATCTGGATCTAATCGTCACGCATGGCTCACGGCTGAATGACTCAGAGGTACGTACTCCTTCTATGGGTTTCTGTTCAACTGGACGTAACGTACTGTCTGATCTATTCTCTTCCAGACACCACGGTTTCTTACTGATATCTGTTTGCGTCTTGGCTCTAGGGGGCCGTGGTGTACTGGTTGACGGTTGAGTCATGCACGATGGCGCGCTTACCTCGGATCCGACTGGTATTGAGGGTGAGCGTGGCGGCTGTTCATGGCGGAGGATCTCTTCTCGAGCCAGAGTCTTCTCAGGCTGGCTTGGTTCTGAAGCTTTGGATCTGGTGGTCGGCATGTTGGCTGGCACTAATTCATACGACACTTAACACAGGTTCACTGATTCTGTAGTTTTTACTGTTTAACGCAGATTCACTTGATTCTATAGTTTACTGGTTAAAACTGGCTTATTTACTGGTGATAATACGGATATAAATCGCGCACACGTTACTGTATACTGTTTAACTATTTTGTCTTATAAGAACGGATATAGATACGCGGAACTGACTCTAATTACTGTTTTAAAAACACTGACTCTAATTAGACGAGAATTTAGACGCACGGGAAAAGCAGGCTGTCATGCGATACGTCCGGCTGGAAGCTATCCACAGGTGGACAGCAACGCTTTAATCCGGCAACGAAGGACCAATAAATGTGACGAACGGGCCTCACGTGACGTTCTATCTGGTCATAAACGCAGATTCAAACACCAGCGATCAGCTTACGTCCGCCTTAGGTACATTTAAAGGGACTGGCCGTCAGTATGCACACTCTTTCCCTGCCATGCAGCGGAGGTGTGGACTGTATCTTTCGAACGAGGTCAGGGAAAGTATAAATACTCGTCCCTGTGCGTCTCTCTAAGCGAAAGGATAAACCGACCGCGAGCGGTACGGTTCCGAATTAGATTGAACAGGAACACCAGTAAATAAGACACAGAATTCAGTTGAATAATATGGCTTTAATAATGGCCCATCTGATCAGTGCAAAGTCTGAGTGTTATCTCGAAGACTATTGCTGGCGACTCGGCTAAGATGTCGCAATCGTTCAAAATGTTGTGCCAGCTTAAGTACTCTCGAACTTTACCATGACGAGGGCCGTCAAAATACGAACAAATTATACGGAAATTTACATTCATTTTTCACTATCTATTTTACAGTTTTTTACTTATATTTAATGAACTATGTACAAGAATTATAATGTGTAAATGCAACAAGATGGGTAGGGCGGTCACCCATCCTATGGTAAGGGTTTTTAATAGGTATTTACTATTGTTTACTAATTACAGCAGTTTACAATCGAAATTATGAGTGGCTGGGCTCTATCATGCGACGTTATTGGTCGATTACACAAATATTATATATCGTACGGTATTACATGGGTTGTTATGTGGTAGCCACTCACTGACTCTATATAATGCATAAACTTTACTTCACACAACAGCGCTTTTATGGCTGATTTTACTAATTTACTATACAGTGATTTTACATATTAAATTTCTTATATCTATTAACAAAAAAAGGGGTGCTGCGACCGTCTCGTGCGTACGGTGGCTGTGTTGATTGAATGTCTAAGATCATTTTACTTTTGTCACAAATCACTGGTTTTACGATTCACTAATTTTCAATTTCATTTATACGGATCACGAATCACTTTCACTAAGTGTCTGTCGCGAACAAAACCACCGAACTTTATTATGAGTACCACCAGTCACTGGTAGAAATATCGTAAACTCGTGACTTGTGCTCTGCAAGTTGAAAATTATTTAGCTCTTTTATAGACATTTTGTGATCAAGTTACCTAATAATATTATAGTTACCTATTTGAATACTTTTTTTTTTTTCGTGCGGAAATCCCTTCGGATACCCCCCCACCGGCCAGCGGGGGCGATTATGTCGGGCTTGAACCGACTAAAACCGCACGCCGTCTCGGGTCTACAGACGCCGGGGTGTAAGGTTGCCCATAGAGCATATCCCTCGCACCCCGACTGACCCTGGGCCATCTGCGGTTTCGAGATGGCCACCTCGGGTTTGGGAACCACGGTGTCCCCGTCTTGCCCCGGTTTGGGGGAGGGGCGCTAGTCGCCCCACCGTCCCGGCCTGCTTCTGCTGGGGTGACAGGCGGCCTCACCTGCCACCCCCAGGCCTGCGCTCATGGAGGACGGAGGTCGTTGAGCGACCTCCGGCACCTGAGTCGCCTGCGACGCGCGGCGAGCATGTTGCGGGCTCGGCGGGCCGGGAGAGTTCTGAACCTCTCCCGGGCGCGCTCCGGCATCTCCTTCGCGAGCATCACATGCTCGCAGAAGGAGGTGGTGGCGGCCCACGCGCTCGCGCTCCGCACCATTGCCGCAATCATGCTGCCGAGCTAGAGGACTCCCACCCCTATGGCTGCAACGAGGTCACGCCTCGGCGCCTCCCACACCTATTTGAATGCCTAAAAATCTTTTTAGCCTAATTTAAGTGCCTATAAAATAGCAAAGTCCTAATGATAGCGTGGGCGTTAGATTCATTTCGGAGCCCTTTTGACATATGGGGAAATACCTACGTCACTACGTATACATTTTTTTATCCTTTTTTACATTCAATGTGAACGAAGGTAAAAAAATAGGTCTGTAAGCTACCTTCGCTATTGTAGGAAACGGTGTTTAGTTTTAGTGCTTATGAATTTTGTGATAATTGTGTGGGTCCATGAAAATGTTTTTATTATTAATAAAATTGTACAAAGATAAATCTTACAGATACGTACATTTGTTTCATTGCCTAAAAATTAAAGACGGATTTAAAACTCAATATATTTTTATATTTACACAAACAATAGTGATAATCACAGTGAGATTAAAACATCAATAGATGATACATCGATGTATGAACAATGAACATATATTATACCTAGTAGAATAAGCTTAGTAAAAATTTTAAATTCACTGTTGGAATATGAGTAGATTTATTCTGGCAACACTGAACCTTGAACTGTTGGTTCTGCACTGCGAGTGTGATGATGTCATGTTTTTGATTATGAATGTTAAATCTGTTAAAATCATTGAGAAAGAGTAATAAAACACTTTTAAATTGAAGAAATCTTTATTATATAATAACATGGTAGCTGAGAGTGGTTGTATTTTGTAAAAATTGTTTGGAGATTGCGAAGAAAATTTTGTTTAAAAAATATGGCGGAACAGAAGACCGTGCCCGAAACAAAGGCCGAAACAAATTGCCCAGAGGAACTAGGACGTATACCAATATTTGATGGTAAAGAATATGAGTGTTGGAAAATACGTTTAAATGTTGTACTTTCATTGAAAAAATGCAAAGACGTTGTCACGAGAAAAAAATTGAGGTCGGATGGTGACGAGTGGGACGAGAAGGATCTAAGGGCGGTGAACATAATTTATAGCGCTATATCGAACAACCAACTACAATTCATTAGAGAAGAAACAACGGCATACGATATAATTAAAAAATTTGACGAAATGTATTTGAAACAATCTACAGCGTTACAGATATGTATAAGAAACAAACTGGAAAAATTAAGGTTAAAAGATTTTGAAAATTCAGATAATTTTTTCATTCAATTTGAAAAATCAATAAACGAATTGAAGAGTGCAGGAGCTAATATCACAGAAAAAGAAAAATTAAGTTATATGATAAAAATGTTACCAAGTTCACTAAGTTACATAGGAGATTTAATTGATGTTTTGCAAGATAATGAACAGACTGTCGAGTATGTGAAAAGTAAAATTAAAATGGCCGAGATAAAAGAAAAAGAAGAAGGATTTAAAACAAATACAAATGTATTCAAGACGGAAAGGAAACAAGGAAAGACATGCTACAGGTGTGGAGGTTATGGACATCTTATAGCGCAGTGTACTAATAAATCAAACAATTCATGGAGACAGAGAGGTGCACAACAGCCAGGAGGTGGATCACAGCCAGGTGGATCACAGCCAGGAGGTGGAATGCAAGGTGGTGGATTTTCTCAGCAACAGCAGTATAGACAATCTCGTGGTGGTTATAATAGGGGTCGTGGTGCGAGTCAGCAGCGAGGAAATTGGCACCAACAGAGACATTTTCAAGGACAGAGTGGTGGTAAATCGAGTGGTTTCTACACGGAGGTGAAAACTTCAAACGAATCGGACATTGAGGTAAATTCTTGTGATTCTAAGATAGATTGGTTACTTGATAGTGGATGCTCTGACCACATAATTAATAATGATTCATATTTTTATGAGTGTGTTGATCTCAAACAACCCGTTAATGTTAAAGTGGGTGACGGGAGAATTCTTAAAGCAACTAAAGTAGGTACTGTATTACACGAATTCAAAGTAAATGGTGAATATGTTACAAATAAGATGTCTAATGTATTTTTTGTAAAAGAGATGGATAAAAATCTAATAAGCTATGGTAAAGTTACTAATAAAAATAAAATTGTGTCATTCGGAAATACTTCTAAAATATATGATTGTAACAGAGATTTAGTGGCAGTAGCATATAAAGTTAATGATATGTATCACATGACAAGTGAAATTGTTTATCCAGAAGTTAATGTATCTAGGAAGTGTAATATGACATCAAAAGAGAAATTGCACAGGACGTTAGGCCATGTTAATTTTAATTATTTAAAAACTATGTGTAATAAACAAATCCTGGATGGTTTACCAAAAGATATAGAATCTGAATATATGAAGTGTGGCATATGTGTAGAAAATAAAATGCATAATTTACCTTTTGAGAATGACAGAACTAGGGCAAAAGAAATATTGGAAATTATTCATACAGATTTAAATGGTCCGCATCAAACTACAGGTTTAAATGGTGAGAAATATTTTTTATCTTTTATAGACGATTATAGTAAGGTAGCAAAAGTGTTTGTAATAAATACGAAAGATGAAGTGTGTGAATGTTTTATTGACTATGTGAATTCAGTTGAAAGTAAGACTGGAAAGAGAGTGAAAAGATTGCGATGTGACAATGGTAGAGAATATATTAACAAGGATATATTTAGATTTGCTAGAGAAAAGGGAATCTACATTGAACCATGTCCACCATATGTTCACGAATTAAATGGTACAGCAGAAAAATATAACAGGGATATAATGGATATGGCAAGGTGTTTAATGGCAGAAGCTAATGTACATAGGAGATTCTGGCCTGAAGTTATTAAAACAGCAGCTTATTTGAAAAACAGGATTATTACTAATACTGTTGAAAGGAATAAAACACCTTTTGAAATAATGTTTGGTGAGAAACCAAGTGTGAAACATCTAAAACTGTATGGAAGTAAAGTTTATGTTAGAGTGCCTGAGGTGAAAAGAAACTCAAAATGGGATCGAAAAGCAAAGTTAGGAATTTTATTGGGATATGAAAGTGTAGGGTACAGAGTTTTGATAAATAATAAAATAATAGTAGCGAGGCATGTTGATATTGTGGAAGAAGGTACGGATGTTATAGGATTGGAAGAGGTACGAGAAGAAGAGAAAGATTTGCATTTTGTTGTTGAGAATGTGAATGATCAAAGTGAATGCGACAGTATTGTGCAAGGTGAAAATGAAAATTTTGGTGAGAACTTTGAAAATCAAAATGAAAACATGGAGATAAGAAAGTCTACTAGAGAGAGACGAAAACCTGTAAAATTAAGGGATGAAAATTTTGTATATAATAACATTGTATATGTAAACTATGTGAATGCTGAAAGTCCAGTAAGCTATGAAGATGCTATGAATAGTGATGAATCAGGTAAATGGAAGTGTGCTATGGATAAAGAAATGAATAGTTTAGTTAAAAATGAAACATGGGAATTATGTGAAAAACCGGTAGGTAAAAAGACTTTAGATTTGAAATGGGTATACACTAAAAAGGCAGATGATGTGTACAAGGCTAGGATTGTGGTTAGAGGATATCAACAGAATGATTTAATTGATGATATTTATTCACCAGTGGCTAGAATGCAGACATTAAAAATTTTATTATCTTATTGTTGTCTTAATAATATGTTTATTAGACAGTTGGATGTAGAAACAGCATTTTTAAACGGACATGTCAAATCAGAGGTGTATGTCAAACAACCACAAGGTTATGAAGATGGTACCAATAGAGCATTGAAACTAGTTAAAGCACTGTACGGACTAAGAGAAAGCCCAAGAGCGTGGTATGAGTGTTTTGATAAATATTTGAAAGATTTAAACTTTATAAGAAGTGAAAATGATTGCTGCTTATATACACTAAATGATAAAAATAATAAAAACAATGCCTATATAATATTATTTGTCGATGACATTTTGATTTGTTGCAAGGATAAGGTAAAGTTAAGTTATATTAAGAATTTATTATTTAAGAGGTTCCAAATGAAAGATTTAGGTGAAATAAACACATACTTAGGTATTGATATAAACTATAACCAGAATGAAGGGAAAATGACTTTAAGTCAAAGTGATTACATTTTGTCATTAGCTAAGAAATACAATATTGAAAATTCTAAATTGTACTCTACTCCAATGGAACTAAATTTAAAATTGTGTCAAGCAAACTCTTGTAATGATAACATCAAGTATAGAAATTTGATAGGAGCACTTTTGTATATAAGTTCTGGAACTAGACCTGATATAAGTTTCTGTGTTAACTACTTAAGCAGATTTCAGAATTGTTATGATAACACACATTATAAATATGCTCTGAGAGTTTTAAAGTATCTGTATCTGACTAAAGATTTAAAATTAACTTTTTCTAAACATTTAAATTCTGAAATTTTAGAATGTTATGTAGATGCCGATTGGGCAGGTGATATAACAGACAGGAAGTCAACTACTGGATATATCATTAAAATGTATGGAAATGTAATTTTTTGGAAGTCAAAGAAACAAAACGGTGTAGCTAGATCGTCAACTGCAGCTGAATATGTTGCTTTGTCTGATTGTGTAAATGAGTTGAGATTAGTGAAGGATATTTTAAAGGATTTTGACATTGAGATTTGTAAACCAATAAAAATATATGAGGATAATTCTGGTGCGATAAATATTGCTAAGTTTGGCAATTTTACAAAAAATTCAAAGTATATTGAAACACATTATCATTTTGTTAATGAAAATTATATTAATAAAGTAATAGATATTGTAAAAGTTAGTTCAGAGAATAATGTTGCAGACATTTTGACTAAAGCCTTGGGTCGTTGTAAATTTGAGAAATTCAGAAGTTTGTTAAATGTTATATAATTGTATTTGATTGTCAGAATAAATTTAAGGAGGTGTGTTGGAATATGAGTAGATTTATTCTGGCAACACTGAACCTTGAACTGTTGGTTCTGCACTGCGAGTGTGATGATGTCATGTTTTTGATTATGAATGTTAAATCTGTTAAAATCATTGAGAAAGAGTAATAAAACACTTTTAAATTGAAGAAATCTTTATTATATAATAACATTCACAACTGGGCAAAAGCCTTTTACATCAATTTAGTCGGGTCAGGCCGCCAGCCCCGATTGTACTTCAACGGGCTAATCCTGTAAACTGACCATTAAAGGATACCGACGTGTTGAGTCAATTCTCACTGAAAGAGCAGCCGGCATTTGTTAATAAAAGATTCTCTATAAACTATAAACTATGACTATAAACTATTTGTTCACGGTGTTGTTTGCTCATCTATTTGCTCATGGTTTGTAATAATTTGCCTGAAAAAGAAGCTACCAGCCGCTGTTCTTTCAGTGGGAATTGACACTTCGGAAAACTGATGGACGTACGAAACTGACAAGTCAGGTAAACTGACCGATTAGGGTAAGGGACGAGTGGCGACCTAACCGTATTTGTATTTAACAAGAAAAAGTAGACATAGACACACATAAAGTTAAGACATACGTTGCAATCTTGAGACGCTGAATGGCTGCATGCACCTCTTTGTGTCAGCGCGCTGACATAAAAAGGTTTATAAACCCTACCAGCCAGGTTGCACAAACACTATATGGGTAAAGTATTTGAGAAATTAGTCATAGACCAAATGCTGTCACATTTTAATCAATATAAATTATTTCATGATTTACGAAGTCTGGGAGCATAACAGCCTTCGATGGCGTCCACCATATGACACTTTAATCGGGAAATTAGAATTCAAAGGGTTGATGTTAACGGTTCAACTTTATTGGGATCTGTGGTTTCAATTGTTGTAGGTACCATAGGGTTCGATACTTGGATCATTTTTAGGGTTCCGTTGCCGAATGGCAAAAAACGGAACCCTTATAGATTCATCATGTCTGTCTGTCTGTTCGTCAGTATGTCACAGTCACTTTTTTCCGAAACTATAAGATCTATGCTGTTGAAACTTGGTAGGTAGATGTATTCTGTGAACCGCATTAAGATTTTTACACAAAAATAGAAAAAACACAATAAATTTTGGGGGTTCCCCATACTTAGAACTGAAACTCAACATTTTTTTTTCATCAAGTCCAATACGTGTGTGGTCTTCAAAAATGATATTGAGGTTTCTAATATATATTTTTTTCTAAACTGAATAAGTAGTTTGCGCGAGAGACACTTCCAAAGTGGTAAAATGTGTTGTAACTTCTAAAATAAGAGAATGATAAAACCTAAAAAAATGTATGATGTACATTACCATGTAAACTTCAGATAGTTTTTTTTTAATACGTTATAAATCGTAAACCGCAATTTACCTTTCTTTCAATCAACTCAAATATAAAAATTTAAATAAAAACATTATTATGTTACTTGCTGCTACGGAACCCTTAATGGGCGAGTCCGACTCGCACTTGGCCGCTTTTTATTTTATAAGGTGACCTCCCCTACTACGTAAGGTACAAAGTAAATAAAGCAATTGCAAGAGTGGTTCATTGTTTTAGTACAAATAATCTTTTCCCTAAAAGAAAAAAACCAAATGTATTAAATTTACCTTACCGAATAATAGAAAGGTGAAAACCAATGTTCCATAGTTTTACGAGCTATGGGGTAGCATTCTCATTGGGGTAATGTGGCAGATTTAAATTAAATCTTTGTAATGCAGAAGCAGCCTGTGCAAGCAATTTATAATTTAGGCCCAAGACCGAATCCGAGAAAAGTTTAAAGAAATAATCATTATTTGATAAACATACTGTTTTTAAATAAATTATAGGTCATGTCGGTGGATACCTTCAGGTGAAAAGGTACAAATTCTGTCTTAAAGCGAATCTGTCGTCAACAGAATCAGTCGTAAGCAGAATCTGTCTTAAACAGAATCTGACTTAAACCGAATAAACGAAAGAGCCCTTG
Organism: Cybosia mesomella; assembly: GCA_946251805.1. Classification (NCBI taxonomy): domain Eukaryota; kingdom Metazoa; phylum Arthropoda; class Insecta; order Lepidoptera; family Erebidae; genus Cybosia; species Cybosia mesomella. The sequence goes on from OX276403.1 coordinate 18,348,427, forward strand.
ATGTGCTTTCATTTAATACGTCATACATTAATTTTTCTATAGCTCTATATTTAGGCACAGTTATGTTACTTATCAAAATTTGAAATAAGATTTTTGAAAAAAGACTAGACCAGATGTCACTTTACGGTTACAATTAGGCACCCATAGTACAGAAATGTTAGAGCCCGTGTACCCGATGACTAGGAAGTGATGATTTATTACTTAAATAATTTTGACGTTCTAAGCAAGTCCGCATTTGTAAAAAACTATATCTTGATTTTATGTAGCCAAAATCAAGTAGGTAGGTTGTATTGTCTTTTCGCAGACACAAAATATGTATTCAAACAAAACTTTTTCGAAACCTTTATTGAGTTTAGGCACCTATTAACTGCTATCTTGAGTACGTCAGAATGGCACCAAAATAAAGTATTTATATTTTGGTTTTTGATATTTATATTAAGGCGATAAGAAATATAACTGCGATAGTGAAATTATAAAAAAATCCGCCAAGTGCGAGTCGGACTCGCTCATGAAGATTTCCGTAGCAGCAAATTTTGTTTTTATATTAGAGGTGATTAAAAGAAAGGTAAATTGCTGCAAACGTTTTGTGTCGTATTAAAAAAACTACTTACTAGATCTCGTTCAAACCAATTTTCGGTGGAAGTTTACGTTTACTAAAAATATATGAATGTGCATCATATATTTTTTTTAGTTTTATAATTCCCTTTTTTAGAAGTTACAGGGGGGGGGGGGGACATTTTACCACGTTGGAAGTATGGGTATGATGAAAAAAAAATTTTTGATTTTCCGTTCTAAGTATGGGGAACCCCCAAACTTGATTTTTTTTTTATATTTTTGTGTGAAAATCTTAATGCGGTTCACAGAATACAACAGACAGACAGACATGACGAATCTATAAGGGTTCCGTTTTTTGCCATTTGGCAACGGAACCCTAAAAATGTCTACTCTGAATGCTCTTGAAGAAATTAAGTAGGTATGAGTGAAGAAATTAAGTAGGTATGCGTGAGTGAAGAAATTAAGTATGAGTGAAGTGCCGTAGACATTATCAAAAGCAAAATAGGTAACTAATCTTTCGCTAGAAGACAAACAGGCACACATACGGAGGCGAATATTGGCGTTGCAATACCTAATCATTGGGTAGGTACCTAATTAAATACCTTTATATTACCTAAATAGGTACAAAGACTATGTATATCTGCTACTAGACTAGCAGTTTAGACCAAAAATTGTGTCCAGTTCGGGGTGCTGTACTAGTTCATGCATACCTCGTGGTCGACTGAGAAAGTACCAATATTTTTAGTTTAGTGCGTACAGCCGGTTTAGTGCTACATCGTGTTAGCTTTCATACACTTATTAAAGCATATTAAAGAAAATTTTACAGCCAAGACGGCTATATCTGTCAGATAATTCGCCATTTTATGCTTGTTCTTTGTCTGAATCACGTCAGTTTTGTGTGACGTCATAGTGGTGAGATTTAGATAGGTACCTACACTAAATAGTCCCACGAGCTTTACGTCTCATATTCCGTGGTCTAACCAACTATAAAGAAAAGAAAAAAAAACTTGGTCGTTAGACATAGACCAAAAACTATATTTCCTCTGTCTGATGTCATTAGACTTTCTATGTTTGCTAATCTACGGCTTAGGGTCTTCCCTATACGCAGGTGAGCACGAATTAACTACAAAGTATTTGGTTCAGAGCCGCGGTAGCCTAGTGGTATGGGTAAAGGACTGCTGAGACGAGGTCTCGGGTTCGATCCCAGGTATTAACATGGCACACACCAATGACTTTTCGATGCTTTTCGAAGTTATGTGTGTATTTATCGCAGGTTTATAAGTGCCCGGTTAATGGCAATAGGCTCGCCACCTATTACATTGGGACCTAAAACATAAACTGGCGAAACGTGAGTGCTAGCACCTCTGCCTACCCCTTCGGGGATATAGGCGTGAGTTTATGTTTATGTTATGTTATGTATTTGGTTCATTTAAATTCATCACTAATATCATGTGGCCTTTGCAAATAGTGCCAGTGCAGTGCCATTTATATCAAATAAATAGATCTAAAAATAACAAAGGAACTTTTATAACGGTACCTATCGTTCTAGATACAATTTACATAAGCTTGCCAAGTTTCTACTTGTAAAATGTTTATAAAAACTACAACAATTTTAAGTCTATTACATAAATTTTAAGGGTCCATATCGAGGTAAAATACAAATTTAATATGAATGGTTCAACACTCTGTTTTAGTTGGAACAAAATTAAGACTGAGTAATAACAACACTACTGAACTTGAGGAAGTAGGTAGGTAGGTACGCATCTAACGATTAGAACCGAACCGAACAATACCTACCCGGCTTTTCATATGGCACATCGGGTTGAAGAGTGAGAGTTCGGCTAAGATCGGCTTACTTCGGTTTCGGATATAGGACTGACTGCTTGATACCTTTACAGAGTACCTACCCAAATTCGTTTATTTTATACAATATTAGAACTACAGATAACTCCGGTGTAACTACTCTAAAAATATTCCTACCAACTGTTAGGTAATCTGTGACCAAGCCGTAAACATGGTAAACATACGCTGTGCGACAGAGAGAGAACACTTTTAAACCGAAAACAGCCAATCTTTGCCGGAGTCTCGCTCTTTTACCCGACCTACTTATGTTGCCAACTTTTAAAAGATAGCTAGCTTACTGGCCTGGCAAGTTATCCCAACATGTATTTATTGAATTAGTTCAATTATCAGCATTACCTACTGCTTGTACCTAAAGCTTCATATGGAACAGACAGCCAAGGAAAGTAGGAACCTATTCATCTTCATCTACGTACATTTTTACAAGTCAAGGTAACCTTATTTCATTAGTCATGAATTCTTGATAGGTACGTAATTATTCGGTTTCTGGGACAATAAGTGTACACATTTTTAGGTTTTCATACTAGGAATATTTAAAATACCTAGTTATTAGGTTTACCTGCCAAGTGAAATCAAGAGCGTATAAAACCTTCGAAGCCGTAGGTAAGTCTAAAAATGACAGCGTATTCAAGATCATGTCTTTCTTTTACTTGGTTTTGGACGTTTCAAATGTGGTTTATACTCAGGTTTATAATAACAATAATATTTTGGGACATAGATAATTTAGGCCCGAACGAATTATATATTAAGGATTCTAGAATACGGTAAAACATACTTTTTTTGTTGCAGTTAGGTACCTACATATTATACGTCGAAACACCCGAGACCAATGCAAATAATTATATTCATTCATACTTAGAACTGAGTGGGTATCGAGGCCGCTACCTAGATTATAGCTGTCGATAGTTTTAACACCATGCCACACGTCTTTTTGGAAAAAAAAAGGTTCGTTTTAGTTATGAGTATTCAAATAGTCGTAGGTCATAGACCTTAGTTTTTATAAAAATAATTAAAATGGGAGAGCATTCTTAAGCATAAACTAAAAAATTACCCTCGCTAGCGTGGTCGAGTAAAAATTGTGCGTTATTTCGTTTTCAACCTTTGGACTAGACCAATAGAGTAGGTAATTTGGTTTAATTATAAATGAGAGAAAGTAACTACTATTGTAGTTAATCTTTTATTTATCTTTTTTATTATGACTATTTTACGCATTGTCATTGGTGCATGATAAAAGGATAAATAAAATCTATTACAACAGTAGATTCATCTACCATGCGAATCTCTCTTACTTCAGTAGGTAGGTAGGTACTATGAAATTGTAATTCAGCAGTCTTTTCAGCAGTTTTTAATACCTACATTGTGTCATTATTTTTAGCGTAGTTATGAAATGTTACATGAAATATACTAAACAAACTAATTAGAAATCAATAACAAATATCTGGGTGACCGGTTTGCTCGGTTTTTTTTTCGACGTTTTTTACAAACGAAACCTAGCTAGATTAATTTATCGCCGTCGAAACCACCCTGTATACTAAACTTCATGAAAATCGTTGGAGCCGTTTCCGAGACTCGGATTATATTACATTATATAGATATATTAATCTTTTAAAGGTATTATTATTATTATTATAGATGTAGCAAGTATTTCTCAAGTCATGCGTGTATAAGTACTACTCAGTATGATATTCACTATAAAAATATTTCAATGGGAGAGTGCACATGCTGCATTGAACCATCCAAAAAATTGTTTGAGGTGTAATGTACCCATTTAAACAACAAATTTAACATTTATTAGACATATTATCACAAAATCCTATAACTACAGTTGTCACACTTTCATATCAGTTTAATTCAAAACAGAAGCAAATCAGTTCTCATCATATCAGGACTTGGTTTCATACTCGTAAATAGGTACAGACTTGACTAAGTAAAAATAAATATTAGTTTGAGATTGTGTATCTTAACAATTATGGGAATTACGAGACAACACTTATACAATATTACATTTTAGAAGACAAAGACCAACTAGAGGTGATCCTACATCATTATCATTACCCAAATGATTTTTTATTTATAATTTGCAATAAATCATAATATCCGACTAGTAAATACTGTATGTATATACCTAAAAAATAGAACACAAATGCCAAAACACAGCAAGTTTAAGTTAATTTGAAATGAAAAATGTATTAAAAGATTTTCATTACTACTGTTGGTACATAATAGTACTGTTTTGATTACTCACTTGATGATTTTCCTTTCAACTATAGAAACTCATGCTCTATTATGTCATTCAGTATCATTAACTTGTCAGATTATGACATAGGATCACTGAAAATTTTCTAATTGAGAATACAATAACAAACAGGGTTCGTAAAACTCAATATTAATAATAAATATTAAAATATTATTTGTATCCAATTTATATCGCATATTTATCATGTAAATAAAAAAGGTGCGATGCTCATGCTGTTTTATGAAACTTTATCTGCCAAAGTATAACATAAAACTTAAATTTAATCATTTATGTTAAACATGGAATCCGCTAACAATATGTTCATTTCAATTTGATTATTTCATTGAGCTGTGTTTATGACAAAAAGAACTAAATCAGAAAAGTTCTAAAAATTTTAATAAATATTGAATTTCAATAATGTATGTTTGAATCCCTAAAATTTCTAATAGAACTGCTACTTTGGGAAAAGACTTTATAACTGTAGTTTTTTGTTAACTGTTACTAGCATATGCATAGGATCGGTTAGTTTTCTAGTGTAGAAAATAAATATCAATTGATATTTATCAGGATACATACCATGAAATTCGTCACCAAACCCTGCTACCAAGCAAGACGTTTCATTGAAATATATCATAATTTCATTGAGCAACTGCCTTACAGTTATGGGTGTTTTTATAGAAGAATGTTTGTATATTGATATGTTTCCCAATATTGTTCAAACTTTAAATGCTGCCAATTACATATAGTAACACATTATTTAATTAATAATGACAATAATTATCACTATTAATTTTAATGATGTGAAAGACAATTAATTAGTAATGTAACTACTTAGTGTTAATTTAAGCATCTCTTGATTTATCTCATTGATAAAACATAGCACCAATTCAATTATGTGTAATTTTTGTTACAACAAAAATATCCATTTTAACAAGCAAAACTACTGTCTAACATTGTTAATGAATTTCCTAAGCTCAATTTTCTGGAGTATGATAACTGTTAGCCAATTCTAAGACAGAATGTTCAAGGACATTCTCCAGCCAGCGGTGTCATAAAATTGACATGCAGTTGCATAAAAAGCATTCATATTCACTACTCGTAATTCATAAAGTCACTAGAATAATTACAAAGTGCTATCAATAATCCGGACAACGAGTATGAGGTATCTTGCTAAGAAGAGCAGCTTTTGCATCTGATGATATTGCAGTATGTACTATTATAGCAGGCTGTGTGGGAGTCGGAGCATGCAACTCATGACTCTCTCCTGGTGCTAAACTAGCTAATGCTGCCAATAGATCGTGGTTAACAAGTGGTTCATTTTCTTCACGAGGTTCCCATCCCACTGGAGGGCTGGACGGCGGCGATATTAGAAACTGCTTGACAGGTGCAGGTGGCCGCAAGTTTTTAAATGAAACAGGTGTGACTGGCTGCGCAAAGTAACAGTTGATACACGAATTATGAAATTGATATTGATGCAGCTGCACGCGAGCATTTGCGGCAGCTAACGGACTATCGTAATTAACGCGCAAACGTTTGAAACTGCGGAGCCATTGAAAAGTTATATTATCTGAAAAAGTGCGGAACAAATCTTCCATTCCTTTCTTTAATTTTTCATCGGCGAATACGTCACTATGAATGTTTGTGACGATCACAGATTTCGGTAAATCGTCTAAACCATCTAGTTCATCTTGAACGTCACTTTCGTTTTCTAAATTAGCAATATTGGGGTGAATATTAGGCATGCCATCTTCTTCATTGATGTAAACGTCGTCTTCTTGAAATGAATCTTCGTCCTCTTTATGGGCCATAATGTAGAAACACACACTAGATGTTTTATTTACGCAATGCTTCTATTAATTAAAGATTTTAAAAACCATAATATTACTGGGTATATGTATGTAACTTCAGGAATATTTTTATTTTTTATTTTAATCGATCGGTGCCTTCAACTGTTAAATAACTGTCAACTGTCAATATGACATCATCCAAGACGTAATCAAAGATTAAAAGCTAAATTCTCAGTCTACGCAACAAGGAGATTTTATTAATTATTTCGCCTTTCATGGGGCAGGAAAAGTACCGCATACCTCAATCCATACTGCATCACAGCTTTATCTCGTCACGCACGTCTCAAGTTGAACTCTTGACAGTTGTCCAATCAGTGCAATAAAATTGTAAATGGAAAGATATCCCTCGAAAGAATAGTATTAAATTACTAAAACAAGCCGTGTTTACGTCATCTACATTCACCTATGTAGGGTATCAAAGTGGCCGTGGCCGTGTCATCCAAAAGAAGATTATAAAAGAGCCCTTTGTCTTTGGCAGCTTCACCTTATCGTATTAACTATAGACTTTCTACCGTTGAGAATACAGAATACTCTTTGCTGTCAAGTCATCTGTCAACAATAGACTGTGTAGGGATGTCAAAAGTGAAAAAAATATCGTTATATCGAAAAAAAAATACCAATACCGAAGCAAATATATATTAAGAAAAAAAAAAATTTAGTGGTTAAATTTTTAAATGAATAATAATGTGTTTATTTCGGTCTAGCTCAACTATATCAATAGTAATTTTATACGAAATGTAGGTACTTTTATAAGGTAGGTAATGCAGGTATTTTTATAATATTTGTGTTTTAGGTAACATTTTTCGCATTCTGTTGGGTCTACCGTACAGAATAGTCGCGTTGCGCGTGTTCTAATTAATAGTGTAAAGTATCGACGTCGCAAAACATCGCGCTTTGGCCGAACGTTCGCCGCGATGACGCCATCGTCACTATGCAAGATAAATTATTGTTAAGGCGAAGCCCTCGTTAGTATTAAAAATGACGTCAAGTCCAATCAAGCTCAAAACGGAGAATGAACACTTTCTGTATAAAGCGTACAGTGAGGAAAAAGCAGAAAATGCAAATCTTCGTCAAATTATTCAAAATATGCTGGCTCAAATATATGTACTGCAAAAACAAATTACGAGTCTCACTCATAAAAGAGAAATCACTTCAAGTAAAACCAAAGCTACTCCAATTGATAGTTGTACCCAATTAAGTATGGTCACGCTTCGCATACGATTAAAAGAAAAGGCCTAATGATGATTTTATAGACCTGACCCTTTTAACCTAACCGGCATTTTTGAGGAAAAAATGACACCAGCCACCTCACGCTACTTGGCTCATGCTGCAGCAATAACATCAACAGGCTTGACGTCGTAATCGATGTCTCCAGTAGCGTGAAGCACAGATCCCACGTACTCAATCGGGTCCATGCGCTCGATCAAGGCAATATACGGACGGATGTGAGATCTCAAGAGTTTACTGGATCTTTGCCATATTAAACTTCAGGCTACTGTCCTCAAGCGCTTTCTTCCACGTCTTCACCGGTCGCAATAATAATCTACCCCTGTCATCGTCCACCAGCGCAATATCATCAGCATACATGAGCGAACAAGGAGACCGCTCATCTAATACCACGACGAACAGAAGTGGACTCTGGGAGGATCTTTGTTAAACCTACCTATGGATCCTTGGTATACTCCAACGGTATATTTCTCCGTGAAAATCCTCAGGGGAACAACCGAATCCATGGTTCCGTGAGCAGGACGAAACCCTTATTGACACTCCGAGAGTGTACACTCATATTGGATCGAGCAGACCAATACAAAGGAACCCAAATCTTCGTAAGAAATTCTGAACAGTTGGATTTGCCCGACTTTCTTTTGATATAATTATCAAATTTTATTACCTCCTTAAGCACATCATTAAAATCAGAAGGTAGCTAGTCCCTTAAAGCGTGAGTGTTGGTGTTAATAATGAATATAAACCAAACTGGAAAAAAATCGTGAACATATTTTTTTAAATTACTAACTTTTTGTGATCTATGGCGATCAAACATAGTTTTATGTAAAAACGTGTTATATTCGCGTAAACTGACATCAATAATATCATACTAGTCAATAGTGATAAATAATACAGTTATTATTTTTCTGTTCGTCCCTATCTTTTCGATTCTCGATTTTAGCGACTTTAGTAAAAAAAACCGGCCAAGTGCGACTCGGACTCGCCCATGAAGGGTTCCGTAGTGCGGTTTACGATTTATGACGTATTAAAAAAAACTACTTACTAGATCTCGTTCAAACCAATTTTCGGTGGAAGTGTACATAGTAATGTACATCATATATTTTTTTAGTTTTATCATTCTCTTTTTTTAGAAGTTCCAGTGCGGGGGGGGGGACACTTTTTACCACTTTGGAAGTGTCTCTCACGCAACTCACTACACACCAAGTTTCAACAGCATAGCTCTTATAGTTCCGAAAAAAAGTGGCTGTAACATACGGACGGACAGACAGACAGACATGACGAATCTATAAGGGTTCCGTTTTTTGCCACTTGGCAACGGAACCCTGAAAACATTATTGATAGGTACTATTTGCCTTTTACCTTTACCTTTATACCTCTTGCGAATTTAAAACGTCAAAATGTCAGACAGTGTGAATACCTTAAAATTTGTGAATTGCAATATTGTTATATCCGAAGTGCTAGCTTTTATTAGAAATAAGATTGATATAATGGACAACGAAAGTTTAGTAAGAATCTGTGTGTCGGCCTTTTCTGAGAAGGAGATTGACATCGCGAAAAAGTTGTTGTTTGTGTTTATTAAGACAAAGAGAAAGCAAATATCAAGACGGAAGCAGAAAAAGGAGATATATCATAACTGTACTCAAGACAACTGAACCAGACCAAATACTGATATTTGTTGCTTACAATCTGGAAAAATCGCCACCCGTTTGTTTTGACCATGTCGATGTTACGAAGCTCTTAAAATACCTGTTATTTTTACGTGAAGAAATAAAGGACATAAAGTAAATAACATATACTCAGAGTCCATCTTAGCTTTTGCTGACGATCTCGCAATACTGACGCGTAATCCAAGACAATGTCAGGAACTATTAAAGGAAGTCGATGAGTTCTGTTCGTGGACAAATGGACTGAGGACGAAGCCCAGTAAGTGTCACTGTCTGTGTCTGGGTGGACGGGACACCAAATTTACCTCCTACGACCCGGGACTCTTCATTGGGGGTAAACCAGTTTCCATAGTCGCTGAATCGGTGCCATTTAAATTTCTTGGGAGAAAGATAGACTATAAAGGACGCACACCATCCTTAGATGAAGTTGTCGATACGTTTATAAATGACCTAAATAAGATAGATCAGCTACCACTAAACAATATCAAAAAAGCTTGGATATATGACAACTACTTAACATCACGTCTGACTTGGCCTATTCTGGTGTATGAATTCGGTAAAACCTTACTGGTGAAAATAGCTGCAACTGTCATAAAATCGCTAAAATCGTGGCTTGGACTAGCGCACTCTGCTGATTCCTCTGCTCTATTTAGGGATCAAAATAATTTTGGGATGAAACTTAAGAAACCATCGGAGCTCTATAAACACCTTAGAGTTACCAAAGCCCACATCTTAGGTAAATCTCAAGATGTCACAATCAGGGCACTCCCGAAAGATAATAACGCGTCCGAGCTTGAATCTAGACTCCTATTCCATAAACGATTTATGATAGGGGCCCAGTCGAACAGAGTGGGGTTGGGAGTACGAGAGCCAGAAAGGGACCAGGATATACTTAAGTCCTTTCTAAAACAAGACGAAAATGATAAATATCGAGTGCACGCGATGAATTTGGAAATCCAAAATGAATGGTTGACAATGGGAGAGTTCTGCATACCGATGGCCTTAAAGTGGCGCACCTTGAACTATGACTGGTCGCCGGCCCTGTTAAAATTCTATCTTAACGCCTTTCAGATGACCCCCCAGACCAGAGTAATCTGGTAAGGTGGGGGAAGGCCACAGAAAAACAATGTTATACTTGTGGTGAGGCAATAGGGACGGCTAGACACATATTAGTAGGATGTAGGGTGCTTCTCGATAGAGGCCATTACTCACGCCGCCACGATAAGGTGCTTATCATCATACGTGAAGCAATGAGTCTGGCAGTAGCTAGAGCCAAAAAAGGATTGACTACTAACAGACGTCATATCAACTTTGTGTCTGAAGGTTCATCCATAATATCCAGGAACAAACCTTATTCAATCTTAGATACTGCCCCAGATTGGACTCTCCTAATCGACACGTATGAAAAGCACTATAAAATTCCGGAGGATGTTGGGGTTTCGTCATCTAGACCTGACATATTCCTATATTCTAAGAGGTTAAAACATGTGGTTCTTGTGGAACTTACTGTACCGTGGGAAACAAATATACCGAAGGACCACACAATAAAGAAAAATAAATACTATGATCTCACAAACGAATTAATCAAAAACGGTTACGTGGTTAATTTGTATGCAGTGGAAGTGGGAGCGAGAGGTATACCAGCAAAATCTCTCTATAACCTACTTAAAGATCTAGGCCTATCGAGAGCTACAATAAGCTCATTACTAGGACGAATGTCTAAAGCGGCACTAGTAGGTTCGTATCAAATTTGGTTAGGCAGGGAGGGGAACTTGGGTAGTGAAGGTGAGTGTTGATGTACATCAACAAAAGGGGCCCCTTCTAAACCTACACTTGGGTCGCAAGTCCCAGGCACTGTCCCGAGTTCCCAACTCAGCAACGCGATGGACCCGGCACCCGCACGGAGAATCCATGGATTGCTAAGTATATCGGTCTCTCAAATTATGTGACTAGAAACGAGTTGAATAATAGGCGAAAAAGTGATGTAAATGTCTTAAATACTCCTAGTTCGTTACTACATTTAAACATTAATGTAAGAAGAGGGGGTACTTGTTGGATAGTGGACCGATAGTGGTCTGTCGCACGTTTCTGAGACGGCACCTACTCAGCACTCGCCCATACAGATGTCGCCGTCGTCGTCACCGAGCCAACCGCGAAGCGATTCCACAGCCACAAAAGCGCACTCAGTTGATCACAGCGTGATTGAAGCGAACAACTCGATGCGGTATCGCTCTCTCTGTCCCACGAATGTAGATACAAATTGTGACGTCCCGCTCTCTTGTGTCAACTCAACTTTGTTGGAAAGCAACGTTAATATCATTGACAGAAATGACAATTCTGACACTGCTGACAGCGCAAGTAAACAAAAACAAACCATGGCAGAGGTTTTAAGAAAAGGCGAATGGAAAACGTACCTACTTAAAGAAATGGATGAACAGTGGATTTACGTACAAAATATAAAATATAAAAATCGTTTTTCCGGTAAGATGGGAACGGCTCGGTTATCTTATACGGGAAGTCTTCAAGGCTGCGGATTCTAGTGTTCCATTATGTATTTCAAATGTGGATAAACAAACGTCGGATCAGACATTCGTGAGTACATCAAAGGCAAAACGGGAGTAACCGTGGAAATGTAGAGGATCAGCATGAAAACAGAAAGACCCTACAATGCATTTAAAGTATTTGTATCGAGAAGCAAGCTGGATGCATTTTTGGATGATAGTCTATGGCCGGAAGGTATTCGTTTCAGAAAATACATATTTTTCAAAAAGACTAACGAAGCTGAACTTGCTGTAAACAAAACACCGGTAAACAATGACTAACGTAACACTAGCGAGTTTCAATTGTAAAGGTGTGCATAAATCGATAGATAGCGTGAGAAATATATGCAAGAAGGCGGATATTGTGGCACTGCAAGAGCCCTGGATCTGGCCACACGAACTAGCTTTTTTGGGGAACCTGAATGATGGTTTTGCCTACACTGGAAAGTTAGCCATTGATACCTCTATGAAGCCGATAGCAGGAAGACCACATAGCGGATTGGCACTATTGTGGAAAAATACTTTATTTTCATCGGTGTCTGTTGTGAAGTGCAAAAGTGATCGTCTAGTAGCAATAAATGTGGAATATGAGAACCAATCCATGTTGGTGTTCTCTGTCTGCGCTCCTTTTGACGATCTCAAGAGTGACAGTTTAGTTGCATTTACAAATTGCCTGGGTGAATTAGTGGCTGTGGTGGAGAGCTGCAACATTGAGTGTGTTGTGATAATGGGTGATTTTAATTGTCATCCCGGAACGCGCTTCTTTGGTCCTCTGTTGACTATGAGTTACTTCCGGAGAACACACATACTTTTTTTTGTCAAGCCAGCGGTTCATTGCGTTGGCTGGATCATTTCATAATAACTAAAGCAGCCAAAGACTTAATTGCTAGTGTAACCGTATCATATGGAACATATGCTTCAGATCCCTATCCCGTCTTGTTTGAATGTAACTTGACTAAGATAAATAAAAAATAACCTGAACGAAATTTCATTAATAATAAAGTTAGATGGGGAGAAAGAAATGCTGAGCAAATTAAAAGCTTTATATGAAGTTTGTAATGATAATTTGACTGCAATTGAATTACCAGAATGTATGGAATGCTCACAAAAAATGTGTAATAATGCTTATCACTTAACAGAAATTGATTAGTTGTACGCTGACATAATATTAGTTCTTCAAGAGGGTGCTGTGTCTACCTATGGGGATCCAGACAATATCAAAAGGCAAAAGTATATGACTGGCTGGAATAAACATAGTGAGGCTCGATTGCATTATAAAAATTGGACATTGCATGGTGCAGCACCTGCCTGTGGCGCAGTATTTGAGGCAATGAGTAATTCTAGAAAAACTTTTAAATCTAAAATAAAATCTGTTCAAACTAATCAGCAACAAATTAAATTAGATATGTTGGCAGAAAGTCATTCTAAAAAACAGTTTGTAAAATTTTGGAAAGCTACTAATAAATTAAATGTGAAGCCAAGCCTCTCTGTGAGTATTGCCGGCCAAAGTGACCCAAAAGGTATAGCTGATTTCTTTGATCAGCACTGTAAGTGGAGTCGCCTTTGAGGGCTGAGCAGAGAGTGAGTAGCGTTCAAAGTGGAGTGGGGGGTGATGAGTTTATAAGGTTTATAGCTGAGCAAATTGCCACAGTGATTAATAAAATGACTAAAGGGAAATCACCAGGCCATAATGACCTGAGTGTTGAACACCTAAAGTATGCAGGGCATCGGTTGCACAGTATACTTGCTACGCTGCTTAATCTGTGTCTTAGCCATCACTACCTACCACGGGACCTCATGTACACAGTGGTAGAACTTAAGAACTAATGTTAATTATCAAGGACAAGACGGGGGATGCCTCCGACGTTTCCAACTACAAGCCAATTTCACTGGCTACAATAGTTGCCGAGGTCTTGGACAGATTGCTTGATAAACAGCTGGCTGATCACATCGAACTCCATGATGCTCAGTTTGGTTTCAGATCGGGCTTATCCACAGAGAGTGCCATTCTGTGCCTTAAGCAAACTGTTCAATACTCTACTAGTAGAAAAACACCCGTATTTGCCTGTTTTCTGGACCTGTCGAAGGCATTCGATCTGGTATCCTATGAGGTACTGTGGATTAACTTCAGGCCGATACGATACGTAAGATGATGTAGTGTCTTTATTCCGATACTGGTACAATAACCAGGAAAATAGCGTAAGGTGGGCGGAGGCCAGGCCTGACGTGTATAGGTTGGAGTGTGGAGTGAGGCAGGGTGGGCTGAGCTCGCCCCGTCTGTTCAACTTATATATAAACCGATTGATCGGTGAACTCAGCAGCGCATGTGTCGGATGTCATATCGATGAAGTTGGCATGAATAATGTGAGCTATGCTGACGATATGCTGAGTCCATCGATTGACGATTAAGAAGCTAGTACCTTTGTGTGAAGCTAACGCTGTTTTCCATGGGCTCAGGTACAATGTAAAGAAAAGCGAGCTCCTTATGTTTACCTCAGGTCCGTTAAGGCATACAGATGTGCCGGAGGTCTTGCTTGGCGGGGTTGGGTTTAACTGGGTAAAATCTTACAAGTACTTAGGCCGCTGGGTCACAGACAGGCTCAGAGATGACCTAGATGTTGAGAGGGAGCGTAGGTCACTGGCTATCAGGTGTAACATGGTGGTTCGGAGGTTTGCACGTTGTACTAACACAGTCAAAGTAACTCTCTTTAAAGCCTTCTGTCAGTCCTTCTACACGTGCAGCCTGTGGTCGTGTTATACTCTGCGAGCATACAATGACCTGCGCGTTTAGTATAATAACGCATTCAGGATGCTGTTGGGGCTGACGCGGAGGTGCAGTGCGTCAGGAATGTTCGCTGAGGCCCGCACAGGTGACTTCTATGCCATTATGAGATAGCGTTCGGCCTCTGCCTTGGCAAGACTCCGCTGCAGCACCAACAGTCTCCTGAATGTGTTCAAGGGAAGGTGGGACTCCCTCTTGTTGTGGCACCGGATGACACTCCAAACGTGTCACAGGTAGTGGAATTTTGTATTGAAGGGAATTCATTACTAATATTAGTTCTTAAGTTAAATTGTTACGAACACTATGGATCAATGATCTGAAAATAAATGAATTTTAATCTAATTTTCGATATATCAAATTTTGTATCGATATATCAGCTAAAATTTTCCGAGGACTCTACTTGGTCTTTTGTGCAAATATACGCACCTACAGAAGAATATTCGGACGAAGACATGACTTTGTTCTATCAGTCAGTGGATGCCGCACTTGAATCTCTACACTCTAAGAATATCATGGTTCTCGGTGATTTTAATGCAAGAGTAGGGCAAATGAGAGAAGGAGAGAATCATATTTTTGGAAATTTTTCATATGGAAACAGAAGTAAACATGGTCAAATATTGATAGATTTCGCACTTGAGAAACATTTTAAAATCATAAACAGTATGTTCAAGCTAAAAAACAGTAAAAAGTGGACCTGGCGACACCCGAATGGCGTGAATTACAATGAAATTGATTACATGTTAACCAACCGACCATCTTATGTCTATCAATTCAATATTATAAATAACTTAAATTTTTGTACCGATCACAAAATGATACGATGCAGGATATCAGTACAAATACGTGGAAATAGAAGACATATAAAATCAAATATCAAATACGCAAGAAATTTACCTGTAGTTACCGGAGACACTGCTGAGCATTGGGAGAGTATATTTATGGAATCTATAGAATCAACAAATGAAATTCAACAACAATACGATAAATTAGAACTCGAACTTAAACTTTTACTAACACAACTACCAAAGCCAGTGAACAAATCTAGAGGATATGTGAATGAAGAAACTAAACAGCTTCTAATGGAACGCCAACTATTATACAGAGAGAAAAAAACAGCGGATACCAAATCAAAAATAACAAGGCTAAGTAAAGAAATCAACAGGAATATTAAGTTCGAAAGAAAAAGAATAAGACAAGAATCCTTTGAAAAATACATAAATGAGACAGGTGCCACACAAAAAGCTTATAAACAACTTAGAGAGAAGTCAGAGTGGGCTTCTAATATGAAAAATAAATATGGTAGAGTCTCCCACAAACGTCCGGATATAATACAGGCGGCAACATGCTTTTACAAAGAGCTCTACAGTTCAGGCAGCAATGTGCTGAAACCTCGCTTCAATGAAAATGATTATTATATAACACACTCTACCATCGCACTAGAGTCACAAAATATTCTAACCTCGGAGATTGAATACGCTATTAAAACTCAGAAAAATGACAAGACTCCAGGCAATGACAATATTGCAAATGAAGTATTGAAATCACTTTGTGAGCCATTGCTGAAACCTCTACAACTACTATTTAACAACATTATAAAATATGAGAATACTCCGGATCAGTGGTCAAAATCAACAATCACTTTGCTATATAAGAAAGGAGATAGATCAGATCTAGGTAACTACAGACCTATCAGCCTCATGACTAATATTTATAAGATATTTTCAAAAATAATTCTGAAAAGGATCACCAAAGCTCTGGACGAACACCAACCACGTGAACAAGCTGGTTTTAGAAAAGGGTTCTCAACAATGGATCACATTCAAACTGTCACACAAATTATAGAAAAGGCAAATGAATATAGGATCACTCTATATTTATGTTTTATTGATTTCCGTAAAGCTTTCGATTTATTGAAACATGAAGCAATATGGACAGCGCTTTCGCATCAGGGCGTTGATGTAAAATATATTCACCTTATAAAAAACATTTATTCCAAATGTTATGCTACAGTGAGACTTGAATGTGAGGGTGCAGAGTTCCCAGTACAAAGAGGCGTCAGACAAGGAGACCCTATATCTCCAAAGCTCTTTTCGGCAGTGTTGGAATCCGTTTTCAGAAATCTCGAATGGGAGACCAGAGGAATAAAGGTTGACGGGGAGACTCTGAGCCACCTTCGCTTTGCAGATGACATCGTTGTGTTTGCCGACAGCGCTCGAAATCTAGAGACTATGGTTAACGAGTTGACGACAGAGAGTAAGAAAGTAGGGTTGTCACTCAACTCATCTAAAACGAAGATTATCACTAATGGAAGTCACGAGACTGTTACTATAGACGGCGAAAAGATAGAATACGTGGAGGACTATGTTTATCTGGGCCAACTGGTGTCATTCGAAGACCCAACGGAAAAGGACATACAACGAAGAATAGCTCTGGCATGGAGGAAATACTGGGGATTTAAAGAAATAATGAAAAATAGAGATATTAATATAGATATAAAGAAAAAAGTCTTCGACATAGCCATACTTCCATGTTTGTCATACGGATGCCAGACTTGGGCCTTAAGAAAAGAAGACGAAGAAAAACTAGCTGTATGTCAAAGGAAAATGGAACGGAGCATGCTTGGTTTAAGAATAGTTGACCGGATCAGTAACGAAACTATAAGGAAAAGAACCAAAGTCATAGACATAAAGAAACGCATAAGGCAGTTACAGTGGAGGTGGGCGGGACACATCTGCAGATTGGAGAGTGATAGGTGGGTAAAAAAGGCAACTGAGTGGATTCCACTTGATAAGAAACGCAAGCGAGGCAGGCCAAAAAGAAGATGGAGGGATAGATTTTTACGGAGAGGTGGTCGAGAGTGGATGAGAGTGGCGAGGGTAAGGGAAGTGTGGAGAGGTTTAGGGGAGGCCTACGCCGCAGAGGCGACTATTGCAGATTAAATTTTAAATTTGTTATAGATAAATACATAAAGATAAAATGTGTTCATATTGCACAAATAGTGTTGTACGTAAAGCAATAGAAATAAAGGCTTTTTTATTTTTATTTTTTATTTTTATTTTTTATTTTTATTTTATTTTATTTTATCAGCTAAAAATATTGCCATATCGATCCATAATATCGATTTATCATTCAAAAATATCGAAACATATATGTATCAATAATTTTCAATAAGCATACAACAACCACTGTGTATTATTTTAAAAAAAAGGTATCTTTGTTCAACCTTTTTTTAACTTTTGACAACAGCTTTAGAACGTAACTGTACCATTATTCGCAAAAGTATACCTTGGGAATGCGCGGCCAAAGAAATACATATATAAACTGCCTAATCGTATGTATGTGTAACCATATTTATAACCCATTTGTACACAACCCAAAGCCAATTCCGTCGATGAGACTTTATCTGCTCTTCAGCACGACTTCGTCGCAATGGGTGTGTACTGTGGGGTGTGCTGGATTGTGGATGTCGTCGTGGTGCTGGTCTTAAGTGGAACACCTATTATGGGTAGCCTCGAAGAGTACTTGAATTTTCCAGAATGAAAGAGAGATTTTTTCATGTATCTTCATTTATTCCTTGTGAAGAGGAGAGAGCACTTGTCGCTTGATTTTCTAGTTGCCGACTGAGGTGTCGAATACAGAGTAGTCTTCACAGCGACCCCGCAGGGGGCGCGTGGAGTCGGCTTTTGGGATATTTCCCTTCCCCGAGGCTTCTTTCTCGACGCCTGGAAAGGCGCCGTACCTGTGGGCGGGGGTATTCCCCTTTGGCTTGTGACGCCGGCAGGCCGCTAGACTTCACGCCGCCCGGCGGTCGACCCGAGCCGGGTGAGATCACTGGTTACCCAGTGAAGGCCCAGCTCCGAGTGACCAGCGACGAGGCGGCGGCTTTCCTGCGACCTCCGGCGTCCGTGCGTCTTCTATTTTCAGCGGCGGTCGCCCGTGAAGCGACTCGCTACCAGGTTGATGGACGAGATGACTGCGTCCACCAATAATTGGGTGTCCTCGTTTGTGATGGCGTGTTTAGCCTCAGCGAGGAGTGCCTTCGCGGCCGTCTGGGTCTTCCTCTCCCTCTTTGGAGTGGGCTCCGTCTGACACGCCGCCTCCACCAGCTCCAAAAGGTGTCGAATCAAAATATAGTGGCTTTTTATAGTCTTAATTCAATTAATTCGATTTTTCTGATTGGCCGATCGAACTTTCGCGGCTCGTTAGCGACACCGCGGCTTAACGACTTTTCGCGGATATACCCTAATGGTCGATCGGTCAATCTTACAAATATGCGTTTATTTTCTATTTAAAATGATTTATATACCGTATTATGTATTCTAATAGGTAGTAGAAATAAGGTGACATGAAATAAGATACAATTTACACTTATAGATCGGTAAACAATGACGATTTCTTCGTCGCAAACTTATAACTATTATACACGATTATTCCTATAGTTTTTTTGGTAAATCACTTATGTACTAACTAAATTAACCTTATGTAATAGTTGTTCTGCACACCATTAAAAACAGTAAAGTAAGTAAGTAAGTATCTCGGTTAAATTAAAATATACGACAATTCATTCACGCAAGGAAAAAAGTTACATTTACCGCATCTAAAGTTAGAATCGAAGGTATTCACTGCAAATCAATGAATCGCAAGAATAGTTTTAACTTATTTGCATTTTAATCGCCTATTCTATAATAGGCGATTAAAATGCAAATAAGTTAAAATGAGAATCCCTAACTACAATCGAAAGGTTATCCTTTCGATTGTAGTTATGGATTCTTGTACCTACTACTTCAATGAAAAACATCAAAAGGTTGACGTTATGTTGTTTAAGGATTCAAAGTTGAAAGTTCATACCTAATAAGTAAAAACAATAAAAGTATATACTTCAAATTTATTGTAATAATCGTCGTTGGTTATTATTTTTTAGAATTAAATGCATGGTATACAAATAAAATCATAAAAGATTGATATTATCGAATACACCTCTGCCTACCCCTTCGGGAATACAGGCGTGAATTTATGTTATGTTATTATTGAAGAAAAATAAAATATCAATGTGTAAAATTGATTGTAACCTCTTCATAAATAAAGTCAACTGTTATGTGAAATCAATTCAATTCAATTTGAGTATATGGCAGCCGAATTCGGTTGTGTGAAATCGAATAGGATACGCATTAGGGCCATAGATATATAATAGATTAGGGCAGAACTACCTCTTTGATGAAAAGTTGAGTAAATTGAGCATGAGCTGTCAATCAAAGTCAAAACAAAGACTGTCCTAAGCATAGATTGTCATAAGTTAAATGGTTGGACAGAGTATATTTTATTGTTTAAGCTGTTACACAGGGATATGGTATTCCGGTGATTCTACTTGTACTGCAGAAGCCATTATCTAAAAAAAGAAGAAGTGATATGGTAGTTATATTACCATTCTACAAGTGAAATTGCTTTCGTCGTCCACATCACTGTTTCGTGCAGTTTAAAATAGTAACCTTGGTGTATAAGTCACACTGGTAAATAATTCAATTGAATATTATGAAAATGGCGGGATTAGAGTCCATGGTTGTTGAAGAGGTTAAGCCTGCGGAGAAGCCGGTCGATAGAGAAAAGGTAAGCAATGTTATTATCGTATATTCTGTGTCATCTATCAAATCCAAACGAAACATTTGCAACTTAATATTTAGCAGTCGAGTTAGTTGTTTCTCAGTATGCACATAAAAGCATTAAGATTTAATTTTCTTGCCTAATATTTGTAACTTGTTTGTCAAAATGCATGAGTACATTCTGCGACATATCAAAATGTTAAGAACTGTCAGATTGCACTTTGTATATAGCTCACCATTTTAAGTTTTGCTTGTGAATTTTACAGACTTGCCCTTTATTACTACGGGTATTTTGTTCTACTGGAAGGCACAATTCACCCGGCGATTATGCAAGAGGCAATGTTCCTCAAAACGAGCTCCAAATATATACATGGATGGATGCAACCCTACGTGAACTTACTGGCTTGGTCAAAGAAGTGAATCCAGAAACAAGGCGTAAAGGCACATACTTTGACTTTGCAATTGTATATCCTGATATGCGGTCACCAACATATAGAATGAGGGAGATTGGGGTCACATGCTCTGGTCAACGAGGAGGTGATGACAACAAGACTCTAGGACAAGTTAAATTCCAAATTGGAAATTATTTGGATATTTCCATAACTCCTCCGAACAGAATGCCACCTCCAATGAGGCGTCCTCAGGGTTATATTAATAATCGACCCTATTAACTGTGCCCGAACAGTTTTTGCAATTATTTAGTTAGTGATAAAAGAAATGAATAGCTTAGAAAGAATTCATTGTGTTTACTTATACAGTGACAATTTTTGAGAAAACAATACAAATATGATCTGTAAAGGTTTGAATTTAATAAAACGACAGGTGGAAGGATATAATATGAATGAATATGTATGTTTTATTGAATTTTGTTTATTAGGAATTATGAATTTTTTTTTTGTATCTGTATATTTTTACTTCCAAATTTATTTGCTTTGTAACTGCCAAGCCTCAGGACAGCCTGAGTAGTTAAAAGAAGTTGTTAGAAGAAGTTGAAGAAGTGTGTACAATTTTTAGTAAGGAGTGATTGATAACATGAGCAAGAATAATAACAGGGTTTTCACTACATCATGTAATCATGATGTAGTGAAAACCCTGTTATTATTCTAGATGTAAAAATTCAGCAGCTACAATGGGATTCGTTATATAGATAATCAGGGAAATGGAAGAAGTGGCCTGCAAGCTTGGCTGGTGGATCGTCTGTACGGCGGACGACTGCGGCCCTGCTAGTAATAATAATGGGATACATTATGTGCAATCAACACTCAATTAGGTCACCAATCAGTATGACAACACCAACTAGGTCAATACTTTAATACATCAACAGTTCACAATATTAACATTATTTGGTAAATGATTTAATATGCATTATTGGGAAATAGCTGTTGCCCGCGGCTTCGATGGCGTGGATTTTTTTTCCCGCTTCCCATAGGAACCTATTCCTGGGATAAAAAGTGCCTGTGTTATTCCAGATTATAAGCTAAAACTTTCACGTTTATAATATTAGTAGGATATCCACATGATCTCGTAATTGATGTAGTATAATACCTAATATCTCAGTACCACTAGGTCAACTGTTTACACTTGACCTATAATAATGATATTGTATTGAGATATTGATTATTCTAATTATTTCCAACTGCGATGCCGACGACAGGGTGGAAGTTCTAAACTCTTCATGTGTGGGCCATTTCATCCATATCCCCTGAGAAACGTTATTGTTGACCTAATTGACTGTTGATTTCAGCTGGGTGTTCAAACCCCCTATGAAAATATAAAATACTATCGGCCCGGGTCTTGACTCGACTTCGACCGGGATTATCCGTAAAAAATGCATATGCATGATATTCCAATTGCACCGCCACCTACCGAGTCCAATTGTAAATGTAAACTATAGGAGGGCTTTAATATTGAATTTCATACTTCCTATTCCAAAAGCACTTTCCATACAACTGGTCATCCCCTATTTGCGCCTTTATCCATGAAATGTTGACAATTACCGATAAACGTGTATGTGTATTTCTAATCAGAAGCAGGTTTGTGAAATTTCGTGCTTCTTACTTTGAAAACGACAGACTTAGGCGCCGGACAAAAAGAACGGATGAGAGCGCGGGCGCGCCTCTCAGATGCGTCTAATACGTGTCCGCTGTAGTATAGTATATATCAAAGAGACGGAGCAGAGATAGCTTGCGAGACGTTTCTCACATTAGCTTTACTGCGCAACTCAATGCACGCGGCGACGCAGTGGTCCGAAATTCGAGCTCATACACTTAATGTAAGGAAATTAAAATAGATAATTTTCATGCCTTTGGTATATCTCTTTTCGGCTCCACTAGAGCTTAACTTATTAATTCTCATATCATTAATATCTAATTATAAATAAACCATGTTAACTCGCTTTATGAATGCAGTTTTGTAAAAAAAATATATTATCGATTATTGTCATCAAAAAAGTCATTGATAGGCTATAAACTGATGACAATATAGGTATATCGATCAGCAACTACATTTAACCACGTCAAATTTTTGTAAAGCCAAATATGGAAAATTCAAAATTTCTTAAATTTGCTTCGGCGGTTTTTTTTTATCGTGCGGAAATCCCTTCGGATACCCCCCCGCGTGCCAGCGGGGGCGGTTATGTCGGGCTTGAACCGACTAAAACCGCACGCCGTCTCGGCTCTACAGACGCCGGGGTGTAAGGTTGCCCATAGAGCATATCCCTCGCACCCCGACTGACCCTGGGCCATCTCCGGTTTCGCGATGGCCCCCTCGGGTTTGAGAACCACGGTGTCCCCGTCTTGCCCCGGCGAGCAAGTTGCGGGCTCGGCGGACCGGGAGAGTTCTAAGTCTCTCCCGGGCGCGCTCCGCCACCTCCTTCGCGAGCATTACATGCTCGCAGAAGGAGGTGGCGGCGGCCCACGCGTTCGCGCTCCGCACCATTGCCGCAATCATGCTGCCGAGCGAGAGGACTCCAACCCCGATGGCTGCCACGAGGTCACGCCTCGGCACCTCCCACGCCGGGCAGTCCGCCAGCGTGTGCAGCCCTGAGTCCTCGCTCGCGTCGCAGTGATGACACTCAGGCGTTGGCTCCTTCCTGATCCGATGCAGGTGGTCCCCGAAGCACCCCTTCCCGGAGATCACCTGCGTCAGTCGGTACGAGAGGCTTCCGTGTCGCCTCTCCAGCCAATCCTCCATGATGGGCCTTACCGCCGCTATTGCGGCGTGCCCTGCGCTTGGTCGCCCAAGTCGTTCCTTCCACTCCACCACGATGGCCTGGCGGAGCTGGGACTGCACGGCCTCGATTTCTCGAGGCTCGGGGTTCCATCCCTGCTCCCGCGCCTCCTTTCGCCACTGGTACAGTTGCGAAAGGGCTCTCGCTTCCAGGTCCCATGGCGGAGTTCCGGCAAGGAGACTCGCCGCCTCGAAGGAGATCGTGCGGTACCCTCGGATGACCCTGATGGCCAGAACTCGCTGTGGAGCGCGCAGCATCTGCACAGTTCTGGTCCTCAGGGCCTCCGCCCATATTGGGCACCCATACAGGGCCATGGACTGCACGATCCCCGCGTAGAGTCTCCTGCAGGAGTCATCGGGCTCCCTCATGTTGGGCAACAGCCGAGCCAGAGCAAGAGCTGTGCCCTTCAATTTGGGGACCAGACTTCGGATGTGGTCTCCGAAGTCCCATCGGCCGTCGAGCACGAGCCCCAAATATTTCATTTGGGGCTTGATGCCGATGCGATTTCCTCCCACGATGAGACTGGATCCCTCGGGTGGCTTGCTCCGAGGCCCATGGAAGAACAGGGCCTCGGTTTTATGCAGAGCCACCTCGAGACCCAGCCGCCGGATCCGCTTAACGACTTGGGCAACCGCGGTCGTGGCCTTTCGGGTCGCTTCGCGGTACGTCGCCCCGCACGCCGTCACGAGCGTGTCGTCCGCGTAGCACGTGACGGCGGCACCGCCTACGAGCTCACCGCGAAGCACCCAGTCATATCCGATGTTCCACAGGAGCGGCCCCAGGACCGATCCCTGTGGAACACCGCACGACATTTCACGCCGACCGAGACCGGTCACGGTTGGGTAGATGACGGCTCTCTCCGTCAACTACGCCCCGACTATGCGGCGGAGGTAGAGAGGCACTTCGTGATACACGAGCGCCTCCCTAATGCAACTCCAGGGCAAGGTGTTGAACGCGTTGGCGATGTCCAGGGACACCGCCAACATCACCTCACCCCGGGCTACTGCATCCTCCGCCAGAGCCCTCACGCGCATGATGGCATCCATGGTGGAGCACCTCTGGCGGAAGCCATATTGGCCATCCGCCAGGTCCGGCCCCACTCTTGAGAGGTGCTCGACGAGGCGCTTCGCAATTACTCTTTCAAAGAGCTTGCACACCTCGTCGAGCAACACTATGGGCCGGTAGGCGGACGGCGAGTCCGCCGGGCGCCCGTCCTTTCGGATGAGGACCAGTTTTCCCGTCTTCCACAATTTCGGAAACTGGCCCCGCTCCAAACATGCGCTGAGAAGCCCTCTCAGTCGGGGCTCGAGAGCGTCGTCGACTAGAGCTAGGACCCACGTTCGGCCTGGAATGCCGTCGGGTCCCGGGGCGGTGTGTTTGGCTCTTAGCCTTCTCACCGCCAGCTCTAGTTCTACCCAAGTGACCTCGGGCACGTCGTCGTCTTCCACGTCGGGCGCCATGGGCAACCGAGGCGGAGTCATCTGCGGTGGAACATGTTCCACCGCCCGCGCTGGGAACAGGGAGCCAACAACTCCTCCAAGCAGATCCGGCTGGAGACACCGGGTTAACGGCGGGGCCTTGGGGCGCAGCTTGCCCCTCACCATCCGGTAGGGCCGCCCCCAAGGGTCCCGCTCCAGCGTCTCCAGCAGCTCGCGGAAGGCGTCCCGTTTGGAACGCCTTATCTCCGCTCGGATGCGGAGCGGCACCTAACGGTGCATGAATTGTAGGTATGTCACCTTGATCGCTGTGTATGGCACAATAGCACGTGTGGGCACCAGCACTTCCATTCAAAAAAATACTCGGTGTTTTCTTCCATATAGAAAAAACCAAAACATTTTTCCTAAAGTAGAAACACGTTGGAAAAAAGTTTTCACCATCCATATGTTGACAAAACATAAAGTGAGGCATTCCATTCATTTTCAAATTTCCTTACATTAAGTTTCTATGAGTATGGAGCTCGTTTTCGGAACATTGTGCGACGTCTTACCCTGATCTCGTGTCTCCTGTATGTTTTAGGACAGGGCACAGTCGTTGAAAGCGTCGTTTTCGCGTCTCGCCCGCGCCCCGTCTTATCTGCGCACTATCTTGAAACATACAGATGAGACGTGACACGCGGGCAAGACGCTGCTGCTCAGGTTGAGCGGAGGGGTTAAAGGATACACATACACATGGTACCCGACCGCGCGGCCGCGTAGAACAACCGCGCACCCGCGCAGTACACCCACGCGCCCGTGCGGCAAAGCTAATATGAGAAACGTCTTCGCGACCTGTCTCGGCCATCCCCATCTCTTTGATATACTTTAGCAACGGACGCGTCAAGACAAGACGCGTCCAAGGCTCGCCTGCGCTCTCGCCCGTTCTGTTTGTCTAGCGCCTTATTTAACCCCTCTTAATGGTGAATGAAAATCACTGATACATTCTGATACGGGTAGCGACATCGCCCTCTGAATCGGGACTCGTCCTTCAGACTTCCACAATTTGTTTATTATGGACTGCTGGTGGATTTGGGCATGGCAGACTAAAACAATATTATATTTATATACAAATATTTTCTTGTTCAAGAGTTTTATTATTCACGTTAGTGTAGAATGATTCCCATATATTAATTTGAATCCGACTCCACACATTTTAGTCAAAAATTAAGATTATCATCAATTAGGTACATGTCATTGTCAATTACATGGTGGATTATGATAAATCAAGTTGGGGAAGTTACACAATGATAAATAAATAAATTAATATTCTACCACATTCTACACAGCACTTTCTAGACCTAAAGTAAGCATAGTTTACCTAGCTTGATATTTTCCATGATCATGAACTGACCCCTCCACCGTTTAGCTACTAAGAAGTGTTCCCAAGTAGAGGAAGCTCGTAAAGCTTGTAAGCACAGAAGCAAGTGACGGGCTGTAGTCTCTGCCCCAGAGGGAGGAAGTAGTTATATAGGGCATCGATGCCACATGGAGGGAAAGTATCTTAAATAATGCAGATATACAATTTTACTGAAATAAGACTTCATTTTGATTTCAAAAGCAATTTAATTTACATTCATAGATTTTCGAAAACTCAATTACTACACTCGGTAATCGTACCGGCTAATATTCGAAAATATACCTCTGTACTTTTATGGTTTTAATAGATATGGTCAATCATAAGAATCAAATCTCTCTAACAAACATGGTTAATTAAATAACAGGAAATCCATGAAATTAAACCAAATACAATGGGAAAAGACCTTTATTTTTTTACGTGTAGGTAAATACCCCCACGAGCTCCCCATCGTTACCAACGATGAGATGGGTGTAACGCAATCGAATCGATGAAAACAATACTAATACCCTATCAATAATCTTTAACGTCATTTCAGTTACAATTTTTTATGTTTATGTAGCATACAAAAGTCAGTACCGATTTTTTTTTGAATATCAAGAAAGTGTTAGTGTAGAGTTAAAGCCTTGTTTGTGGGGTGGCAACCCCTTGACCCACGGTCGCCTACTTGAAAAACGCGTGCGAATGGTTTTTACGCTATACCGGGCAAACTGCATCGCACAGAAAATTTGTAAAACCTGTTTTGTTGCAAATTAAATTTTCTTAATTAGATCAGTGGGCTCTTTTATTAATTAGATTATGGCGTGCTATAAGCGTTTGTTATTTGTTTCCATACCGAATGGTGAAGTATTGTTATTAGCTTAATTGCGTTATATTGGCAACGGTACGGTGGAATTCTCAGAACACGGTGACCGTAGCTTCTCCAGAACCAGTTCATCTATTTCTTATAGCATTTTTTCATTATTTTATAATGTACTCACAGCAACATATTACGATACAACCTGATATTTTGGCACGTCACTACAAAAATGCAGTGCTGACCTAACCTTGTGACAATGCAGGATCCCGTTTCAGACACGCCACGTTTTAAAAAAATATGATATCAATTCGATTAGACGGAAAATCGTAAAAACTTTGGTATTCAATATGATCTATCAAAATGAAACCTACCTATACGTACTCATACTTAATTGCGTTTTAATTATATTTTGAAATTTTATCTTTATAAGTAGGTAGTCAGTGTAGACTTTATTATTAAAAAATTGTATAAAAACATAATATTGATAGTCTGTTGATATAACAATATTATTTATAAAGCTTTTTGTATGTAGTGTAAATAAATACCTAACAAATATTTATGTCGAAAATGCAATGTTACTAACTGACTGTCAGGAATATTTTCACTCGCGGCCATAGTGTAATAATGAAACATTTTTGTGAAAGTATTCACATTTATTTCCTTCCCTTACTAATCTGGGCACAAACAAAACCACCTGAAGTCCACATGTTATGTCACAGATAACACTTGCATGACGAGACTAAGAAATATCCTTATATTTAGATTTTTTCCTACAATAAATACATATAATTATACTGTATACTTATTTCTAGTGATTTGTGGCAGATCTGAATGGCCTCTTGGATTTTTTGCCCATAGCGGCGAGATCAATCGTAATACCATTAGGTAAAACAGCCTTGTTTTCTTGGTAGTCTATGAATCCTTTCTCACCTTGCTCTTCTTTTGCTTTATCGCAAGGAATACCCGTTTCATAGTTGTATTCACGCTTAAGGCCATCTGGATCCACATACCCATAACTACCTCGTGTCACACAATCCACGCCAATCGTTTCATCTTTGAAAGATCCGTCATCGTTTTCGAAGCCCCAGGTGATACTGCCGTCCTCATTTTCTTCTCTGTATTTACGAATAATCTGAGCGACCGGTTTCTTTTCTCGCTGATGAGATTGCGTGAACCTTTGTTGAGGCGCTGACTTAACAGGTGCACGATTGACAGACTCTTGTGGTCGTGAGTACTGCTGTCTAGTAGGTTGAATGGGTGCCTCGTCATCTTCCACGAATGGTTTTGGTTCTGGTCTGAAAACAGGTCTTTGAGGTCTGCTGGAAAGAGGTTGAAGTCTTACTGGTTGAGGTTTGTTTCTTTCCGGTTCGTTTCTTATAGGAGCAAAAGATTGCAGTGGCAGCAAGGGCCTGTACTGAGTTGGTTTTATGGCCTCCAGTTTAGGGATGGCTGGTGTTGACTGTGAATATGAAGGGGGGTTAAAGGCGGCAGGAGGTTTGGGTTGTGAAGTGGTTGTGATGTCATAATAATCAGTTTGGGGTTCGGGCGTAGAGAAATAATTAGGTGAGAAAGGAGTCGGGGTATTGATCTCGAAGTCATCTTCTGGTTCTTCTGTCACTGGTTTAGCCACATCATCTAGTGATTGTAGACTTGGTCGGGGGGATGCATCTACGGACTTGAATGATGGCCGCGCCAGTCCGGGCCTCCTGATTCTGGGTGGTCCACCTGGGAGTGCAACAGTTGGGAATCTTCCTTGCCTAAAACCGCTTTGACGAGGGCTTCCTACGGGTATTGCTCCAGGTATTTGCAGTCTGGGTGGAGCAGGACCATCATATTGAGCATAAACAGTGATAATACACAGCATACATATCTGAAATAGAAGAGAAAATAATTTTAATAGGTAAGTAGATGATACATAATAGGATAGGTAGATAATGGGTATTTTAATCTTCTATATAGGTGTAGGTATATTGTATATAATATAGATTATATGAGATTGATAAAATCGAAACACCGATTGAATTTCGTCATCTAACGGATTTTTCCCCTTTTATACTGAAAACATAAACCGCAAGAACGGTAACCGCAACTGGTAAAAGCCTTCTTATAAAAATCTTAAATACCTAGGTATATTATATACCTAGGTATATTATATACCTAGGTATATTATATACCTAGGTATATTATATACCTATATCTTATGTCTGAATTATAAGTCACATAAATATATAATACATTTTTTGCCGGTGGTCTAAACCTTCGCCAGTAATATGACTTATTCTACACTTCACTTGGTATATCCGATGCAGATAATATCGCTTGCCTTTAACTAATTCCATTGTATGGTATGGCATACAAACGCTTATCTACAAGTTTGATTATATTGGGTAATGTAGAAAAGAATTGGTGAACATGTTTTTATATTAGCGGACTGCTGTGAATAGTTTCGACTGCGTCGTAATGTAGCGCTGTGTTTGCATATTTAAATACAATTGCATTGCCTTTTTACACGACGGCCCGGCGAGGGTAATGTTTTACGCGCTTATGTATGTGGTATTCATTGTGTACCTCTAGAGGCCTAACGCCTGAACAGATATCGATGAATGAGGTCTCAAATGAAAGGCATTCGTCTTACGAGTGTTATAGCTACATAGAATACGAAAAACACTATAAGGTGGATTTTTTTAAAGTTATCAAAGAAATATTTTTACTCAAACTTATTATAATATTCCTTCATTTTGATAGTAGGGTATATAATTAGAAGGAGATTACAAAAATAAAGTTCATAGCTAAAAATTACCAACATATAAAATTAAATTAATGATGAAAAAATCTTATTATATTAATTGGCACTGTCAATTAATATTATCTTATTATATTAATTGACACGTAAATATCCTACTCACACCGATTTCTTGGGGCTCAAAGGGCGTAAAACACAAAACATGGGTTTTCAGGAGAGCTAAATAACGAAAAAAAAAAAGAATTATCGTTATTGCACTCTCATTTTTAGTGTTACATAAAAACATCCACGAGAAAACAGTTATTAGATTTCTAAGGAGATTCTGAAGGTTTTTCCAAAAATAATCTTGGTCCTATACATATGCATATACATATAATAATATATTTCCTATAGATTCCTTACAAATAAGGTCTCACCTTTACACAAAGGTGTAAGTCCTACGTTCCCTAAATGTTGCAAAGAATATATATACGGGCGTATAAATCATATGGATAGTCATTCAAAGTAGGAAAGGGCAAAATTTAACTATATTGTTTTTACAAAATTGATTTACGACCTTAATATTTACGTTAATAAGTAATATTAGTATGCACCTATTTGCTTTGCTACTTAGGATATTGATACAAAATTAAAATAATTACGATGAGAAAAAAACAATCCTTTCACTTTTCAATTTAACAATAACATCAAATCTACTGAAAAACTGACTTAGAAAATGTGAATTATTAGTTGTTCTACAACTATTAATTCACATTTTCTAAGTCAGTTTTTATTTTTTTTATGTACTTCCTAATCTGCTCACCTTTTCCAGCTTTTGTGCAATCTAATCAAAATAAGTAATTATGAAGATGATGTCATAAATTTTTAAATATTCTAATCCTTGGTGAGTTGGTAGGTGTCATTTGTAACCCAAGAAGCTGGTTAATTTAACGGGGCAGGTCTATAAAACTATCATTAGGCCTGTCCTTTTACACGGTTGTGAAGCGCAGCCTTTTATAGAGCGATACAAGCAGGAGATGCGCGTCACGTAACTGAATATATACGAAGATCGCGTGATTAACTCCCGCATCCGTAGCAGCCTTTATGACATCACAGATAAAGTGTTAGAGTGTCGGCTTCGTCAGCGCGGCCATGTTTTGCGGCAACCACCTGGCTGCGTGGGTGAAAGTTGTCGGGGGGTAACAAATCAGGAGGGGAAGACCCAAGGACTGCGGGTTTGATATCGCGAGGGATGACGCGCGTGCCAATGGTCTTACTACTAGGGATGCACGTCGTGTGACGTGGTGGAGGAAAATGTAGAAAGTGACCTCGAGGTGAAGTCTTGGATTGCAATTGGGATACAACGCTATGCGATGATAATGATGATGTAATAGTGAAAGGGGTAAAAAATCGGCTACCAGGCAAGTTTCAACACTCTAAAATGGGACCTAGCTACCCGTAGAGAGTTGCACTTGAAGTGCCAGAATACGGCCATTTTCTGAATTTACAAGAGTCTAGTTAGTTTTGGTCAGACTTAAAATCTGACGTATGTTTAATTGGTTATATAACGGAGAAATTACCAGAAAACGATAACAACATCCGCGCGGGTGGAGCCACAAGCATCAGCTAGTTTGTAATATAATGGAAGCTTTAGTTAGTTTAAAATAAATTACACAATTTATATCCACTGAATTGCATAAAATTAATTGGTACAATAACATAGTACATATGACGTTAACTTCTTTATCGGCTATTAATTTGACGTTATCAGGTTATTGATGATATATATCACGAATACCCATGAATGTCAATCATCTACAATCATGATATATATTGTGAAATTGTCAGTAGGTACGTAACTTTAGGCAGGCACAGTCGCCCACAAAAGTTGCTAAAATATAACAATTTTACAAACGATCTTTACATTGACATATATATAATTAAATAATTGATGTACAAGTCTTTTGGTAACCTGCCGAGGATAAAAATAATATATTTTATTTTTTTCGAGTGATCGGTAATTTGAAATATGTTGAGCAGTTGCTGGGACTGTACCTATACTTTTAAGTTTGAGTGTTGAGACAGTACCTACTCGGGAGTTGTGAAAATTGTCGCAATAATGCAAATTGCTGAACACTTACACAATCAACTTTTGAAACTCGGTGTACATACATTTTGCAATAAAAAGGTTTATATTTTATTTCTGTTATCACATCACATGAGAATTAGTAATGTTACTAACTTTATTTTTTACTTTATTATTTTATTAACTACTAGCTGATTGAAGCCGGCGGGTCTACCCGCGCGGATGTCGGGTTTCGTTTTTGGTCATATCTTCGGTTCTACTTAACCAATTGCAATCAAACATACGGCAGGTTTTGAGTCTGACCAAGAACTTTCTAATAGAAAATGAACAGCATCAAAATCCATTTAGTAGTTTTTGCGGCCATCGCGTACAAACAGTCAAACGGATAAACAAACAAACAGACCAGAATTCCAAATTAAATATTTTTGTGTTCAGAATTGTTAATTTAACATAACCGAAGTATTTTTTTAAATATCTCCAATGTATTTACAGACACAACTAATTTAGTATTTTATAGAATAGTATAGAGTATATATACATATATATATACTAGCTGTCCCCCGCGGCTTCGCCCGTGACATACTTCAATCGCCCGTGGTACCTATTCAACTCATACATGCATTAGTTTCGCAATAATATATGGAAATTTGCCTGATTTGTTGACACATTTGTAATTAAATATTGCGACTTTAAATTGAGATGTAAGCTATCCTATCTTTCAAGTTGGATTAAGTTGCACACGGTGTGCAAATCAAATTTAAAATCGGTCCAGTAGTTTAGGAGTCCATCGCGGACAAACAACGTGACACGTAATTTTTATATTTAAAGATATATAGAAGTAATTGTGGGTACCTTTTTTTTGTTTTTTTTTTGTTTTTCGTGCGGGTACCTAGGAGTACTGCTACTGTAGTAGTTCCTCGTAAGTAGAATACTCTCTAAATACTCTAGGACAAATTATACAACGCCATCTAGACCCAAACTAAGCAGTGCTTGTCATATGGGTTCGAGAATGCGGATAAACATACTTAGTAAATTTTTTTTTGTAAATAAATACATATTATACAGAGAAACCCCCAGACCAATGCAAATTTACATATTTGCACTGAGCGGGAATCGAACCCGCGACCTCTGAAATAGCAATCAAACGCACTACCGCTACACCACAGAGGTTTTCATGCAGAGATATATGCAGAGATGTATGCAGAGATGTATGCAGAGATGTATGTAGAGTGAGATGCATTCGGTTAGTTTAATGTAATTGTCAGTTTTTTAACGGAAATTCTCGTTTGTGTACTTTTTTATAATGAAATGTTTCTACGTAGGTACTTTATTAAAATAATTATGATGGAGATATTAGCACCCTAGTTCTTACCTTTTCGCAATAAAGAAAATTAATGTCAGTTTTTGTACGGCGATATAATATTTAATTTTATGGAAACCCGCTCGGTGGAGAGTGATGTTATGTTGGAATCGAACCGACTAAAACTACACGGTATCTCCAATATTCGATCTATTACTGGTTGGGTGGAGCTGGTGGGCGTACAAGGCCACACAAATATCTTCGGGGGCCAAGCTATCCTGTACTGCAAGACGGTACACGTGGTGGGTGGGGTTGGGGGTTACACGGTAGTCCCTCTCGTGAAAGCTGTGCACTCTACTTTTCAGAGCAGGTGGAGAAAACAGAGAATCCATGTAATTCAAAACATGACCTATTCCCAGCTCTGTGGAACATTAGCCAGAAGCAGTAATGTTCTGCTATTTCCGTTATCTATGATGCACCACGAGGTTTTCTACCCCAGAATCGAGCAAAAATAGTAGTTTTGTCTTTTTAAATCGGAAGTTAAAACTTAATTAAATCTGTATTTACCCCTTAATTTTGTAGGTACACTAGGAGAGTAGAGTTTTTTTTAATAGAAAATACTGGCGCACGCTCGAGGCAGCGGACGGCCTAAATTTATCTTATTTCGATACATCATAACTTGGATGGTTTAATATATAAAATCAAATAACATGTAATTTGTTTAAAGCAAGACACGTCAGCAGGTTTCGGTGTGAGCAGACAGATCTGAAAGTAGTAAGGACGCCCGACGCTGCCCGTACTTCCGCCACTCAAGGTGAAACGCTGGAATGGCGCACTGCCACATATTAAATACCTAATGATTATTACGTTAGCTATGAAATGTCAAGTTGCTCAAGACAATTCATAATAAAATATTTTTCGATTGATAATTTACGGTTTCATATAACATTTACTAGACCTTTGAGTGATTTTTATGATTCTCATCGAGGAACTGGCTCTTGCTTGAATTTGCATTTACAACATTTTCTGGGGCACAAAACTAATAAGACAAAGACACACAGACTATAATACGCCGTTAAATCCTTATTTGTCAATTAGCTACGCAGTATGTGTACAATAAATTGTAAATGGTGGCAAATTGCAAAGAATAATTACATTCTTGTTAATTATGAGAGACCTACATACTAGCTTTTGGCCGCATTTTCGCTTTGGTATTTCGCCAAGCCAACGTCACCTGCTTCCTAGTACACCTACTGGTTAACGACGGACGAAACTCTGGCGCAGGCCATCCTGTCGGGGTTGGGAGGCAGTCGTTCCCATAAAAGTCGTATATATACATAACCGCCCCCGCTAAATAATAACAGGTAGATAGATAAAATATTCTATTAAATGGTTATATTATTCAAGTTTTTTATAATAGTAATGCAAATATTACGAAGATTAAGATTATTTTCATTTGCCTTTGCTTGTATTATCCTAACTCATAAATTACTGTAAGGGCGATGCCTTAACTATTGTGCTACTGCAACTATTTCACAAAAGAAACATGTTTCATTTTTACCGACTTCTAAAAGGAGGCGGTTCTATGTTCGTCTGTATCTATTTTTATGGCAATAAACTATACCTATAGATATTAATTTGTGTATTTAAAAATGAACCATAGTTTATTGATGCATGCTATTAAGATTAACACTGATGCAAATATAGGCTGGAAACGTTAAGTGTGTCCAGACGATTATTTCGTCAATTGACCAGATATTGTGAAAATTTTAACTAATATGAAATCTATAAAATGACCGAATAAAAGATAAATAAAATAAACAATATCGTCATATGTTTAAATTTGTACTTTTGCCATAGTAAATGTATATGGAAACTGCAAAAGTACAAATATTATTAAAAAATATATATATATTATTTCGTTTTATAGATTAACCGATGTAGACGAAATAACCGCCTGGACACACTTCACGTTTCCTACCGGTATACCTTAATAGCAAAAGTAAAATTGTATCCAAAGTAAATACATACAGTAATAAAGAAAAACATACCTACGTTTGCGCATGTGTCTCAAAATATTAAAAATACTGTAAAACTTTTTAAAACGT
The DNA here is from genome assembly GCA_946251805.1 of Cybosia mesomella. Classification (NCBI taxonomy): domain Eukaryota; kingdom Metazoa; phylum Arthropoda; class Insecta; order Lepidoptera; family Erebidae; genus Cybosia; species Cybosia mesomella. Next base: position 18,383,808 of record OX276403.1, read on the forward strand.
GCCCACAGAAGTGATATAAATTTCAATGGCGCAAGCGCACTGACGCGTTGATGTCTTTTGTAAGGCTATTTCACACGAAATTAAGACAGTTAAATACTCGAATTGTTATTGGATAATAACCTGTTAATATTTAATTATCTTTACAATAATATCATCATATAACTTGAAACACTGAAACCTTTATGTTTAGCAGACTTTGATATTATCCTTCATACTTTTTCTATTATCCTACAGGAAGTAGGATAGTAGGAATAGTTTCGATCCAACCCTACTATATACTATACAATAATATTATAAATATGAAAGTTGGTGCTTCTGAAACTTGGTACAGGGATACATTATTGTCTGCAATAACACATATGTACGCTACTTTTTATCCCTGAAATAGGTCCTCATGAGAAGCGGGAAAGGAAATAGAATTGCATGCGGGCCAAGCCGCGGGCAAAAGCTAGTAACTCCATAAAGGGCGACTGTGATTACGTTTATTTAGTTATTGTAGAGTATTTTATTTTTGGTGTTAATATTCAACGTCCTTCCATGGAATATTTATGCCACACGTTTGTTGAGTGCAACTATTTTATTCTTAACTTTTAACTGTGTAAATATTAAATAGGATGAGTCACATCAGCACTGGAATCGAACTCGTACAAACCTACTTGAACCCTGGGCGCTAACCATGACCGCTTAATAACAATTCAATTGCATACCTAAACTGAATAGTTTTGTACTCATACCATGACGTCGTATTAAGTCGTTCAGTTTCACGTTCCAAATGTGAACAAAAGAAACAAACGCGAACGCGTTTCAGTTTAAGTATGTCATAGTACGGATCATAGTAAATCAGTTTATACACTTGTATTGAATTGCTTCGCAACTGAACTGTTTACAAGTCATCATAGTAAGGCCCTGTTTAGGTTCACTGATATTGCCACACATATAGGTACCCATGTCGTAAGTCGATATACGTAATAAATTACTTTGATGATGACAATGCGCAGTTTATGCGTAGGTACATGATTGTATGCATGCATACATATTATTTTACACCCACATTTTTCTTGCTCTAACGTAATTGGAGGCGTGCCTATACTGTCAACTTGGCACTTTGAAATTAAAAATATTGTAACTATAGGAATTGCTATTACGGAAAGATTTTGTATTCAGGTTTGATACTCAAGAAGTCAGGGTCGTTCCATATATATCACACTGGTTGTTCCCAAAAACATTCGTAGAATAAGTCCATGCTATATGACTAAGGCCCACAGCGCACTTCCGGCCACTATATGCTTAAAACTTTAGTTCGTAATGATTAGAACTAAATACTAAAATTGAAAAGAAATATATATCAATCTAGGTTACAAAGTAAAGCCTTGTACGGACTATATACGCGTTCCAATATACCGGTAGTTGGCTACGTGTACACAGGAACGCAGTGTTGTCACTACGCGTTCATAATCTAGCAATGCATTGTGCCCTGTATGCGTAGTCTAATAAATTTCTATTGGATTATATATTCTATGGGAACACTTCATCCCTACTAGGCTTTAACCTTTGTACGGACTAAGCGTTCCAATGTACGTTCGTACATACGTTCATGAGTGTACTCGATCCCAACAAATCCTTCACAACGAGCCACTGGCTCGCAGGCGTCCCTCTCGGGATTGGGAGGTCAGATGACAGTCACTCCCATAAAAGCCACTAAACCAAAAAGAGAAGAAGGAGTAAGGACACATCGGGCACCGAGGTGAAAGCCTCCAATGCAACCGGGATCAATGCTAAGATGATGATGAAAAAGTAACAGTTTATGACAGTTGTATTCATCAGTGATAAGTTTGTAATTTACAGTTAACTTGCGACCATAATGGCATTATAAACTGAAGGTCATATTTAAGTTTAAGGTACTTATTGATTCGTCACATTTATAGTAATGAAGATGTCAACTATGGAATTAATTTCACTATTTATTTCTTATTTTTGATGATTACTGTGATGATTATTGTGATTGTGTCATCTAGCTTTCACCTTGGAGCCTGAGATCCTCTTACACCTTCTACTTTTGGTTTCGATTGTACGGTTTTTATGGGAGCGACTGCCGTATGACCTTTCCACTTCGAAAAGAAAGCCTGCACCTAGAGGCTAGTAGGCTAGTTAAGCTAAGCTTATATTGGGTCTACATACACTTTATTTAGCTTTAAACTTCAGGCACAAGTATTCTATTCAGCCACTCGTCCGTTAGTTGGGTCGATTTCAATTACTCATATGTACGTCATATTTATTCATATCAACACTTCATGACAAACCTTATTTTGCCCTTTTAAAGAACCATATCTAAACAATCTATACAAATAAAAAAATTGAAGCGTCTATTTGTAATATTAAAATACAAGCTTTTTTCTAAATGCATATGAATGTATATATACGGTACGGTATACCAAAAATATATTTTAATTTATTTTGTGTGTTTGTGTTTCTGTCTTTTTGAATTAGATAATCACTGCAACGGCTGGGCCGATTTCACTTGGGTTAAAAAAATAAAACGCTGATTGGAGTCCACGCGGACTAAGTCGCGGACACAGCTAGTCTAGTATAAGTATAGTTACAGTGGAAAACCATTGAACGGAAGTTATTTCAAAATTTTAGTGACCGGAAGTAGAAACACTATAGTACACGATCGTTCTGGTTTTAAAGTACGAGAATGAACTAAGCTAGCCTGTGGTGAGTAGTGCTAAAGCAATAAAAGGCTGAAATTAGCCGTGGGCACTACAGCAAGTTTATTAAAGACTAAGAAAACGAATTAAAGGGAAAAGTGGAACCTTGTCCATAGTGGCTCGAACAGATTTGTGCGTTATGGCCGAAGTGTGAAAGTTGAATAAGACTGGATCTCAGTAATTAAAAGAAAATAGATCGGATATAAAAATCTTATACACGAGCAAGAAACATATGTTTCTATATTAACGCCGACATATCCCTAAAGCGGTAAGCACAGGTGCATAACAAATAACGTCTTTAATATAGAAAAAAAATGCATTTCTATTGGTCTATAAATTTGAAATAGATACCCTTCTGTAATAAGGGAACCGTGGACTGATAAAAAATTTGGCTTAAATTAAATTTTTCTTGTTTTGTGATGATTTAAACATATATTTTTGTTAGTTCTTGTTTTCTAATAAAGGGCAACAACGGATGGACAACATCGAAATATAGACAGGAATTATGTAAGGAGTTCATTTCCCACGGCAGTCTCTATTACAAAATTTTGTCATTCGTACAGGTTTCCACGACAAATAGTAAAACGGGTGCGGCGAGTCTGTTTACAAATAAGACTTCTTGCTGCGAACTGCCATAATTTAGTTTTACCTACTGTTGAAACAGAACAAGTTACGCGTATCGAAGTACGTGTATCTACGTCCAGTGGCCAAGCCTGTTAATAACAGTGGGCCAGTGAGGCAACGTAACCAGCAAAGCATTTTGCCCGTAAGAGTGGCGTGCTTTACGTAATTCAATAATTAACATGACAACTAACGCTAAATATGTGCTATTTAGCTTTTGACTATTAGTTCCAGCTTATGAATTTTAAGGGCGTTTTGTCGGTATGTGGTAACGTTAATAGAGCAATAGGTTTTTGACTTAAGGCAGTACTCTACTCTGATCTGTCAGCTAACGCTCGTTTTCAAGGTTGGTATGCGAAATCGATACTTTGAATACTTGTGTATATTCGACCTGGATACGATACACATTGATATAAATTTACTTGTATATTATTCATTGAATGTAATCAAGAACTTATTGTGACTACATTTATTGTGTAGATATATTGCAGTTACATAATATAACTATTTGTATATTCAACATGTTCCACTTTCACAAAGTTGTGTCCTTACAATATCTAAGTACAGCAGTGCTCATTTATAGGTCATTTTTTATGTTCTTTGTCGTCATTGTACATACTCAAAATAAAGCCAATTAATTATTTTATTACAAGTTCTACCGTAGCTATTCAAAAATTCTATGTAACAAAATACGAAAGGAAACTTACTATTAAAATTACTATTAATTTAGTGCAATATAGTTTTAACTTAATATGACAACTCACTTGTCATAAGACGAGAAAAATGTTAAAAACACATTTCAAGTCAATTTAAAATAAGATTGCAATAAATTAGTATTCATTACTCTTAAAGAAATTATTGTTAACACCGGGAAGTTTCCAATAATATAATTATATTGTTCACCTTGAAAAGCGTAGGAAATATTTAACTGTCACTCAAGGTTAAAAATAAAATCACTTCGTCATGTTTGATATGTAAATGATGTAACCGCCCTTGGTGAGGGCATGCCACTGAAACTCACCAGCAGAGTACGCATGATGTCTCCTGCGCGTAGGCTCACGTCACAATCACGCAGCGAACAACCAACAAATAAAGGAAACGCCTCCCGCGCAAGCTATATGAGGTCGCCCACTCTCGCCCTGCGCCCGACGCGACCACCATACGTTATTGCAAGGTGACCAACTGTGAACGTATACCGCCACCACACGAGCCTAATAAAATGCATCGCTACACAAATTGGTTGTGCTAGCCGCGATGGTACCGCTAGACGATCTAATTAATAAAAATACTATTGTTTTAGTTTTTGTATTCAACGCGCGAAAGGTAACATTTTATTTAAATTTTTCATTTATTTCTGGTGTGATGTCTGTTATATATAAATTTAAGGCGTGTGTATATTTACCTTAATAGCTACTGCAGAGTAGTTAGTACTGGCATAACATTTCTGCACTATATTATTTTAGAACCGGACTAACCTGTGTCACTAGAGCCATTGAGTGCAATAAGTATTTTATATACACAAATATATTATACACACCTGACCTGACCCAACTTATCTGAAAATCTTATTCAACCGAGTGTCGAACGTGATCTTGTGCAAATAATGTGAAATTATCAGAACTCAGTCCACATGAGACGTAGACGTAGTAGTAAATAGATACTACTGAATAGATCATTTCAGTGAGCTTTTATAAATTTGGCTCATGACTTTGTTGATAGTTCCTCAACATCTGTTAATTCTTAAAGCTAAAGACGTAAACAATAGATATTATGTTACGTCATGGTGTTATTAAATTTATTCTCGCTTGATTTAACGGTGAAGGATACTATCGTGAAGAAACGTGCACACCTAAGAATTATATTACAGCGCAGACCCTGGCAATTATAGACCCTTTTATATAGAATTATATGCTCCTGGCATACCTTGAAACGATCTCCCTCTCAGTGATCGGCAATATGGTTTACGCCAGAACCGCGCAACTGGGGATCTTCTCGTGTATGCAACTCATATCTGTAGTGAGGCCATCAAGAGGGACGGAGAGGCGCTTGCCTTGACATCTCTAAGGCCTTTGACAGGGTCTGGCACGAAAGCCTAATCAACAAGCTTCCATCCTACGGCCTGCCTGCTGACTTGTGTAGCTGGGTTACCGACTTCCCGCAAAATCGGTCAATCCGAGTGGTCATTGTCGACTGCTCGTCGGACCAATTACAAATAAACGCTGGGGTCCCTCAGGGCAGGGCAAGGCGTGGCAGAGTGTACCAACGTACACGTGCACACTGCTCAAGCCCGGTACCTTTGGGTACGCATACGAGAGCACAGTGATTGAGAGATACGAGTCCGGCCCGCAGGCCCGCGTGGCACAGATCCAGCTTCTTCGAGTGGCCATTGTTGAGCGTTTAGACTTGTCCTTGAAAGAGGTCTGCGACTGAGGTGAAGCTAATTCGGTCAATTTCAATGCAACTAAGACCCAGGCGTGTCTCTTCTCTGCTAAGCGGCAATTCCAGCTACTTTCCAAATTGTACCCGTGCCGATAACCGACCACCTTGAGCTTCTTGGCATAACTCTTACTTCGACCCTCAACTTTGGCCTATTCATTGAGGCTCAAGTAGCTGCCAAAAAGCTGGGCATTCTGTCGAAGGTGGGAAGGCAGTTCACACACAGCACAACAGCTGCTCAACCTCTATAAAGTGCAAGTTTGATCATGTATGGAGTACTGCTCGTACCTCTGTGACAGCACAGCTAAATACCAATTTGAGCCTTGAGCACTTGAGCCGATAGAGAAACGGGCCAAGAGGCTCATCAACAGCGATGCGCTAGTTGAGACTAAGCTTCAGAGCTTAGAACATCTGCGTAGAGTTGCTAGCGTTTCGGTTTTTATCGGATGCACTTCAGGGAGTGTACACTGGAGTTGCATAACCTAATTCCTCCAAGCCCCTTCCACCACCGAACAACTAGACGTACGGCGACGCGCCACCGATACCTAGCGGATATTCCATAAAACGTTCGACAAAACGTTTTGGCAATAAATTCATAACGCGTACTGCTAAAGAGTGGAGCGTACTGCTAAAGAGTGGAACGCCCTGCCTGAGTCCGTGTTTCAGGAAAGCTATAACCTGGGAGTCTTCAAGTCTAGAGTGAACAAATAGGTTACTTCTACGCAATCTTGCTTTACCTTAGACCACATCCTTATTTACCAACAGGTGAGATAGTGGTCAAACGCGAGCCTATTATTAACATAACATAACATAACATAACATAAACTCACGCCTATATCCCCGAAGGGGTAGGCAGAGGTGCTAGCACCCACATTTCGCCAGTTTATGTTTAGGTCCCAATGTAATAGGTGGCGAGCCTATTGCCATTAACCGGGCACTTATAAACCTGCGATAAATACACACATAACTTTGAAAAGCATCGAAAAGTCATTGGTGTGTGTCATGGTAAAACCTAGGATCGAACCCGAGACCTCGTCTCAGCAGTCCATTACCCATACCACTAGGCTACCGCGGCTTATATAGCCTATTATTGATAAAAAAAAATTGGTATATAAATTACATAATTTCCGTTGATAAAAATATTCTACGAAACATACGAATATGCATGTTTTAAGTAATATATAATCAGGTATAACCGCCCCCGCTGGCCGGCGGGGGGGTATCCGAAGGGATTTCCACACGAAAAAAAAAAAACAAAAAAAGGTACAATAAAAGTCGTCATTATCATCATCTTAGCGAGATTGCGTCCGAGGCTACACGTCGGAGCCCAGGGTCCGCTTTCCTGCTTTTTCTTCTCCACTTCGCACGATCTTGGGCATCCATTGTAGTGAGATCATTGGCACGCATGTCATCCCTTTTTTTTTTGCGGAAATCCCCTCGGATACCCCCCCGCCGGCCAGCGGGGGCGGTTATGTCGGGCTTGAACCGACTAAAACCGCATGCCGTCTCGGGCCTGCAGACGCCGGGGTGTAAGGTTGCCCATCGAGCATATCCCTCGCACCCCGACTGACCCTGGGCCATCTCCGGTTTCGAGATGGCCCCCTCGGGTTTGGGAACCACGGTGTCCCCGTCTTGCCCCGGTTTGGGGGAGGGGCGCTAGTCGCCCCACCGTCCCGACCTGCTTCTGCTAGGGTGACAGGCGGCCTCACCTGCCACCCCCAGGCCTGCGCTCATGGAGGACGGAGGTCGTTAAGCGACCTCCGGCGCCTGAGTCGCCTGCGACGCGCGGCGAGCATGTTGCGGGCTCGGCGGGCCGGGAGAGTTCTGAACCTCTCCCGGGCGCGCTCCGCCATTTCCTTCGCGAGCATCACATGCTCGCAGAAGGAGGTGCTCATGCTGCCGAGCGAGAGGACTCCCACCCCGATGGCTGCCACGAGGTCACGCCTAGGCACCTCCCACGCCGGGCAGTCCGCCAGCGTGTGCAGCCCTGAGTCCTCGCTCGCGTCACAGTGATGACACTCAGGCGTTGGCTCCTTCCTGATCCGATGCAGGTGGTCCCCGAAGCACCCCTTCCCGGATATCACCTGCGTCAGTCGGTACGAGAGGCTTCCGTGTCGCCTCTCTAGCCAATCCTCCATGATGGGCCTTGCCGCCGCTATTGCGGCGTGCCCTGCGCTTGGTCGCCCAAGTCGTTCCTTCCACTCCACCACGATGGCCTGGCGGAGCTGGGACTGCACGGCCTCGATTTCTCGATGCTCGGGGTTCAGTCCCTGCTCCCGCGCCTCCTTTCGCCACTGGTACAGTTGCGAAAGGGCTCTCGCCTCCAGGTCCCATGGCGGAGTTCCGGCAAGGAGACTCGCCTCCTCGAAGGAGATCGTGCGGTACCCGCGGATGACCCTGATGGCCATAACTCGCTGCGGAGCGCGCAGCATCCGCACACTTCCGGCCTTCAGGGCCTCCGCCCATATTGGGCACCCATACAGGGCCATGGACCGCACGATCCCCGCGTAGAGTCTCCTGCAGGAGTCATCGGGCCCCTTCATGTTGGGCAGCAGCCGCGCCAGAGCGAGAGCTGTGCCCTTCAGTTTGGGGGCCAGACTTCGGATGTGCTGTCCGAAGTCCCATCGGCCGTCGAGCACGAGCCCCAAATATTTCATTTGGGGCTTGATGCCGATGCGATTACCTCCCACGATGAGACTGGATCCCTCAGGTGGCTTGCTTCGAGGCCCATGAAAGAACAGGGCCTCGGTTTTATGCAGAGCCACCTCGAGGCCCAGCCGCCGGATCCGCTCCACGACTTGGGCAACCGCGGTCGTGGCCTTTAGGGTCGCTTCGCGGTACGTCGCTCCGCACGCCGTCACGAGCGTGTCGTCCGCGTAGCACGTGACGGCGGCCCCGTCTGCGAGCTCACCGCGAAGCACCCAGTCGTATCCGATGTTCCACAGGAGCGGCCCCAGGACCGATCCCTGCGGAACACCGCACGACATCTCACGCCGGCCGAGACCGGTCACGGTTGGGTAGAAGACGGACGCATGTCATCCCTTTCGAAGTGAAACCAGCCCTCCTTGGGTCTCCCCCTCAAACTATGGCCCGGTAGAAGTGGCATTGTCAGACATTTGTTAACCAAGTAACCTGGCGGTTGAAGCAAAACGTGGCCGTACCAGCGAAGGCGACACTCCATCATTTTATCTGCGATTTCACGGACATGGAGGCTGCCGCGGATACGGGAGTTAATGACGCGATCTTTGCACGTGACTCCGCACATCCACCGCAGCAAGTGTAAATATGTACAAGTATAAATATATACGGTATTTAGAAATAAATAAATACCCGTATACACTCCCACTCGAAATCAGAATATCCACTACCATGTAGCTTTTAAAGCAAGACGCGCAACTGTACATTTGACAGCTGGCTCAGATCCTTAATTAAGATTAATTAACAATCTCGTAGCTATATAATTTCCTAATAATTATATTTAACAAAAAAAAAAAATTCACATTACACAATACAATAAAAAATCAAAGCATTACATTAATTTAAATAAACACGAGGAATTTTAAAATAAATAGAAATGAGCACACTGGACATTGTAGAAATTCTCTGCAATATTCATTCTTTCTATATCATTATATGTCATTAAGTAATATATTTGTTCATAATGTATAAAAGTAATTATTTATGAACTATTAGATCGATGTGTTAGTATTTTACTAGTAGATATATTTGAACAAGAAGCAATAAATAAATAAACGCGGAAGCGTCCCATCGCGGTCATCATAATAATAGTAACACATATGATTGTACGATACAATGTTGAGGATTGTAGGATAAAGTTGCTTTAGAAAGATAACTATGAGACGAAAGACATAAAGAGATTCTGGCCTGCCATATCACTGGCATTGGTGCTAATAAACAGGTAGGCCAGAATGATGCAGACATCTTTAATGTAAATGTCACGCCTGAATTAATATACAGGTACCATTTTACAATTTATTTAAATCCCTTTTATTGGGGAGTTAGTCATACACTGTCTAATAACTGAGCATTATGAGATATAATGTATGTTCTCACTGTTCTAAAACACGTTATAAATAAACTGTACTGATACGCGTGTAAGGTAAGTACTTTTACCATTGAGTGGGTTAAAGACGCTTAAATAATAATTGTAACGATTCCAGGATACTGCGGGCAACACTGGAACAACTAGACTACTAGACATTCCGAAATATATCACAATAAACTTGATATTTTCTCCTTAAGACATTGCAACAATCGGTCATAAAGATATCTGTAACACTTTAATTAGCATCAAAACTATGCATCATTATTGTCATGTATCATACCCAAGAATTGGAAAATGATATGCTCCTTAACGTAATAATGAGTTAAGATATTCGATTAGTCTTATCGATGTTTATTGTAATATTGTTTCTGTAATCCAATCTAAATGCTCGCAGCTTGCGATATGTCAGGAGTGAGGAAATAAGCTGCGGCTTTTACTTAAAATTTTACTGGTTAGTGATATTGTGATACGCTACGAGTATAATAAACGTGAGTATGCAAATATAAATCTTAAGGCTTTCACGGCCAGCGTTGTATGTAGAATATACTGCTGCCGGGCTGTTTGGCCGTGTTCCATAGGAAACTTCTGTCCCAA